>AP018153.1:1810000-4321113 GCA_003052745.1 Caenorhabditis inopinata
CTCCTTCAAAGTTCTTTTTCGGGGGTTTGGCGGCGTAGTCTTCTTCAGGTTCATCGTCAGAATAAATGGATTTTCCATGTTTTTTAGACGGTGCTTCAGAATTTTCAGCTGATTTTTCGGCATTTTTTTCAGTCACGTTATTATCCTTTTCCTCGTCTGAATCTTCAGCCCTCTTTCTCACATTCTTTTGTTCCTTTTTTTTCTGTAAAAATACTTTTTCTATTCTCAAATCCTGCTGTAAGAATAAGATAATTTTATTTTCGGAGATTACGACCGCCATGCTCGTTATATACAAAAATGTGGCCAATGAATTAATTCATATTTTTGAGAAAAATGTAGCTGGAGCAAAGGGATTAGAAGAAATATCTCAATGTTTACCTTAAAAGCAGTCGGATCCCTCGCCAAGTCATTTAATAGCGTCCTTCCCATTCCTATTTCCCACATTTTCTGTTTTTGAACGCTTGTCATATCATTAAAGGCAGCCTCCTCGGCTTCTTGCTCTCGATACTTCTTGACCTCCTCCTGTTGTTTGCGGTAGGCTCCCGTCACGAACACCTCCTTGTCGGCAAACTCATCACCCTCCTTCTCTCGTTCTTTAATTTGTTGTCGTTCTTCGCGCGAGAATTGCTCCAATTGACGACGTGCATGCGCTTTTATGATATTCTCAGCGTACTTAGATTCACGCTTTCGGTCAGCTTTACGGGCTTCTTCTTTCTGCAAAATGTTCGATGTTTGCCTAAGAACAGAGGAAGTTAAAACAATAGAGATTAAAGAAGACAATTAGTCTATGAAAGAGCTCCTTTACATTTTTTAAAGCTTACGTTTACTTTTGAGACAGTTTGTACTTTTTCTGCCCGTTTTTCGGTTCTTCTAAACTTTGCAACAGTCCAAAAACAAGAGTTCGCTAGACAATAGCGCTAGAAAACCTATTAGTGTTTTGATTTTCAGAAAACTAACAAATATCAAATTTCGCAAAAATGAGGATCTACAGAATTAAACGATTATCGGCGCAGGTGCAAGTTAATGTGAGTAGTATCACTGGTTAGCGGAAACTAGTGGAAATTTCGTAGCTACGCCACTGTTCTAGAACTGTCTGGAACATTCTGGAATGTCTTAAAAACTTTGGAAAACAATGCCTATCCTTATCGTATGTTTTAGAAATTTTGGACAACAATGTCTATTAAAGTTGTAGTTTTGCACTTATTAAGCTGATTTTTAAATTGTGATACACGGACATTCAGACTGCTATATCAGCAAAATTTTTACTGTTTATATCGTTGTTAAGACAGTTTTGTAGTTCTACAGTATCCCAAGTACCCTGCGACTTCCTAATTATATGGTTGCGAATCGCTCAGGAGGCCATGCCACCATCCTGCATATTAGTGCAAAATGCCCACGTTCTTTTGAGTTATTCAAAAAAAGCTCGGGACAGACAGACGGAAACACAGACGGAACTATTCGCTTAATAATAAGTAGAATAAATATGCAGTATGCTATATATGCGATTTCAAATGACCCAATCGAACGGTTTCTTTTTAATTGTTTTCCAGAAAACCAACACTACTGATGTGCACCGCTTCAAAATAATTAAAATTCGTCTACATGTATAACAGTTTTTGCGAGCTTCTACCAATTCCTTACAAATTTCACAAAAAATTTGGAACGCTTCACGAATTTGCGTGTCATCCTTGCGCAGGGGCCATGCTAATCTTCTCTGTATTGTTCCAATTTTAGTATATGTTCTCGGAAGAACGATATTGCTGTCGTTGCATTTCATTATATAGGGGAGACTAGATACGCGGCAGACACCTCACGGTTCTTACGAGCACCCATGAAATATACAGGGAAGAGGCATGACTTGCTCAGGGGTTAGTGACCGGTGAAGCCTTCAGCGTTAAGAACTAAACTTCCAGGTTTTTAGGCTCATTTAGAGATTATTTTTTCATCTGTCTAAACTCAAAATTTAAAAAATTATTTAATTTTTGTTACTAACTACGATTTTGGAAGACAGAAATTGAATTTTAATGCAGTAAATCTGAGCAAGAATTGAAAAATCATTTAAAAGTAGCCATTCGTAAGTTAACATTTAGGAGGGTAAGACGATTCTGAACGGTCCAATTTTGAGATGCGCTAATACTGGACAACTCTGGATTCTAACCGTTTGTTTGGTCTGCCTACGTTTTAACAGATTACGCGCTATTAATTTCATTTCAGAATCCGTATTGAAATTTATTACTGAAAATTAAATAAGCATAAACTAGAGAACCTGAGCACATTCCTGAATTTTTATAGAAAAATTAGGTTACAAATAACCAAAACAGATAGCACGCTTTACAGTGAAGACTGTTCGAATTCAGGGAAGTATGGAATTGGCAACGTTCACAACCGCTGGAAATGGAAGCGACCTTTGACATTATTCAATAAGGAAAATTCGCAGGTGTCGTCCTTGGCAAGCCGTTTTCTATTTGCCAAAGGAAAAACAACATGGAGAGATTATACCTTTTGGTTATTAATTGCCTGAATTTCATCATAACTTCCATCGTAATCGAAAATCGTAGGATCCTCTGCTTCGGCCTTCTGATACTCCCGTTCGGCCGCTTTTTGCACACGGATAACTGAAGCAGACGCGGCATTTATGGCGGTGACTGGCTTAAAAACGAAATTTTACAGTTGATTTTTTTACAATTGAATTACAATTTTACAATTTCTACCAATATATATATATATATATTATTTATTTATTTACCATATCATTGTCATCATCATCATCTCCAAAGACACTGGCCACTTTGGATCGTGAGCACAATTTCGGCTCCTCCTTCTTTCGAATGTTTAATCCAAGACTCCGTTTTGCTTCCATCTGAAAATAGCCGCACAACAATATTATGTAGGTTTTTTTTTTCAATTTTCAGAAAGACCCCCAAATTTTTTTCCAACATTTGTGTTGAAGTTGGGAAAAACTGGAAGATTGAAAGAAAAAATGTATACAAACCGCTGAAAACGGCTAAGAATAATTCAATAAAAAGACTAGACATTTCTGGCCTAAGCAAACTATGAAGTCTTAATTTTTGTTAAAAAAGAAAGAAAATAAAGAAGCCACCCGATTGCCGACAAACATGATCAGTAGAAAACGAGTAAACGGGGATAAAAATGCATTGGAATGACATTATGTTGTGTGACTGTATAGGTGAGTTTTTCGCGGAAGATTAAAAAAAATAAAGGAAATGTAAAAATAAAATTTTAAATAAATTACTAAATTTCCATATTAAATATTTTCCTATTCCAATCCAAGCCACGTGGTAAATCCTTGCACTGCAGTGACGATTAAGGGTTGCCAGCACACTAAATAACGAATCCAGTCCAGCAGCTTTCCGTAGAAAATGTGCGGTTTTTCCCATCTGGAATGCCGAAATTTGATTATTTAATCTTATTCTTAGTTTGGAGCGCTTTAAATAAAAACCGCTTCTTTTCTCGGAAATTGACTTGGCAACTTACGGATTTTTGAACATTCTCTGCAAATCTACACGTTCTTTACAATACGGACATGTTTGAAGTTTTCCAACAACTACCCATCCCCGGATGCAGAACTCATGGAACACGTGTCCACATGATAGTCTGAAAATAGAGCAGGTATACATTTTGATGAATTAAGAATTAAAAAAAAATGGTTAAATTCTGATAATTTGCCTTTTTATGAAAGAAATGAATATCAGAAAACCGGAATTTAAACTTGAACAACTCGGGGAAACGCAATATTTTTACTGGCTCAACTCAAACAAAACTTTGAAAAATTGGTGAGCTCCCTGTCACCGAAAATCTAAAAATTTGAGTTTAATTGTTGCACAAATCCTTGACGTGATGAAAACCAAAAATGAAGAATTTTCAGAATTTTTGCTCAAATAACTAGGAAAAACTCACTTATACAATTTCTCATCATCATCTTCTCCCAGTTTATTATTAATCACAGTCTCATGAACATGTTCATTATCATCAAGCCGTCCTCCGCATACTGCACATACTCCTTCTTCCAGGTGCTTCTTCGGTAGGCCTTCCGGAGTGTAGTACTAGAAAACACTTTAAGACTAGAAAGACACATTTTTGCAGAATTGTAAATTCTAGAAGTTGAAAGAGAGACGAATACAGAGCAACAATAGACAAACGGGATGCGAAATTTCTGGAATGAAAACAAGTGTTGCTGATATATAATTGAAAAGAATCTTGTCAAAATTCTTGCACCAGGACCATTGTCTCTTAAAATAGATCCAGGTAGAAATCTACAATTTAAGTATTCTTATTTCAAAGGTATTGTCATCTTTAATGGGGTTATTCATGAAAAGCACAAAAAGCATTTTAATGCAAAAAAAATGCCTTTTTTTGCATTAAAATGCAATCGTGAATAACATTAAAGTGGCATTTTTTGCATTAAAATGCAATTGTGCTTTTCATGAATAACCCCATAAGACACTTAAGACTTTAAAATTATTTTTAAAATGTTTTCAAAAAATTAATGATCTTCCTGCCCAAAACTTCAGCCACTCCGAAAAATAGTTTCCGATAAAATAGCGACGAATATGAATCTGTCGTACTTCTAGAAAATTTCAAGAAAAGCGATTTCGTGCAAAGAAACGGGTTACATTTAAATGTATTGAACATTTAAAATCAACGGTTGACCTAACCGTTGTAAATATTTAGATGACGGGCGGCTTTTTTTAATGCTTCTTTTAATGGGAAAAATGATTAACAAAAAAGGTTGACCATCCCCTAGAACACTGCAGAAAAGCTAATTTAACTTCATTTCTACTGAAAACTGTACTCAAAAATTACCTAGACGTCTCAAATGTTAAAAAATTCGGAAAATGTCGCGGAAAATACAAACTATGTAATGAGCTTTTTTTTATAGAAAAAAATGCACATTAATATTCATCTACTTTAAATAGTATATTTCATTATTCATTATATATGCAGCAACTACCCGTAGCGACTGGAAACCGAATAAAGAAGAGTGTGAAGCATATAATTACCCCGATTCTCGAAGCCATTCGATCAGTGCATATGTGGGCAAAATCACGTCCCAACACCCCGTAGTACACTCCGTAAAACATGAATATAATTCCTGAAATGGAGGTTGAATTGTTCGAGTGGATTGCCTAGTAGTCGTGTCCCTAGCATGTTTCCTTTAAAGTAGCTTACCAACATCCATGAGTGTCGGTTGGGTGACACCAAAAATAACGTTGAACCCAAGAAGAGCACCCATAATTATCAGATATCCAACGACTCCCAAAACGTAGCTCAATTTGTGCAAAAATAGAAACCATTTGTACACAAATCGAGGAGTTCCTCCACTGATATGCTGTGCCGACGCTTTTACCCAGATGAACGCAGAGAATATACAGAAGATAAACCATGTGGCAAGGAAACGGTACCAGGAACGACTGAAGCACACGTAAACAGGAATAATTAGCATTCCTACAAGAGTGCACATCTGGAAAAAGGAGAATTTCGAGAATATTAAAAATAGGGAACAGCTTTAGGAAAACCATAAATGAAAAACACAGAACATTTTCGAGCTCAGCGCAGACGCTACAACCATGGTTTGAGGTGTTCGAATTGTCTACCTAATCTAGAATTTTTAGAACATTCAGGGGAATTTCAGCCAAATGTTCAGATTTAATGTTTTGATTTGAAACTTAAACAAAAAGGCGCAAGTGGGTAAAACTGCTTTCAGCATTTAAACATCCGAGCTCGTTTTTCTTGCCGTTTCCGTGGACAATGATACTTTCATTTCATGGGACGTTACGGAAAGAATTTATTTAAAGTCGCTGCATTGATAGAACAATTTATTTAAATTTAACTACAAGCAGGTTATCTGGGCAAGCTCGGCCTTCATGGCAAAATCAAGAATAGATAGCGCTTAAGAGAGAATAATTTCCTATCTTCCCAGATTGATTTGTTCTTTGAATGAAAGGCGTTGAAATCCTCCTTTTTAAACAATAGAAACTTTTTTATTTGCTTCTTTAAAATTTGACCGCGTTTTTTTTTAATATTTTATATTTAGAACTATCGATTTTCGAATTTTCGGTCTACGATCAGAAACCATTTTCAATTTGAATACTCTTTTTCAAAATTTTGTTTTTTTTTAAGAAAGCAACTATTACAGCAGTTTCATTTACAAATAGCGCGAGGTATCAGCACTCTGCTTTTTATTTTTTAAACAGAAAACAAAAAGGCTTCTTCAAGTTCCCAAACTTACTTGGTAAGATTTGAAATGTTTTCTTTTCCACGTCACAAGGAAAATCTGTCCAACAACAACCGAAATAATGAAAATAATCATCATTTCCATATGCATTGACTCATGCCCTCTATGTTTTTCATGCATCTTTCGGTGTTCTTCAGCCCATTGTTCTTCTTCAGTTATCTCGTGCGGTGGAATCTGAAGAACGCGAATTTCAGCTTTAGTAGGGTTACGTTGATAATGTAGCCTTTTTTAGTGTAATACGGGAAAAATTAATGTTTTAGATTTGATTTTAAGAGTATTTTTAATCGTTTAAATCGTTTAGCGTTTAAAACGGCGTTTAGAATGGTTTTCCCATTTCTCTTTTAATCTGGTCGTTTTAAATTGAAAATATAAAAAGTTAAGATGTTTTTTCAACAAATCTAAGTACGTTTTTATAACGTAAGCAGTTAGAAAGATTATTTTCCATTTATTTTAAATTATAAAATTTCGAAAATGCTTACCACCTCATTCTGCACTTCATTTTGAAGCCTAATTGCCCCATGTTGTCCCATATTGGCTGAAAATGGTGTAAGATTCAGAAATTTTAATACGATTTCTAAGAAAAAAGAAAAAAAACTAAATTTGGAGATTATTGATTTTTCCGACACGTAGATCATTGGGTATTACGGTTTGGAAAGCAGATTTTTCATCAGAACTTTGACGAAATATTGAATATTTCTTTCTTAAATTACTAAAAATTACATTTCAGCCAAGAAATTTGGCATTTTATAAGCAAAAAGATAAAATTGTGAAATAATAATTCTCGTACGGTTTAATTGCAAAAAGTGCGTGCCCCACTTGCAAATAAAAGCCACGCCTACTTTTCAAATACAATAGATTCGGTTTGATTCATTTTCAGAATATTTTGAGCTTGTTTTATTTTCTGAAAGTTCAAAAACGAAAACGGTATTAAATTTTAGAAAGTTAAAAAAACCAATTAAAAAAAAGAATTTTAACTAAAAAGTAATATTTAATATTAAAAAAGGTGTGTTTTCGATACAATAGTGATCAATAAATACTTCTCAGTTAAAAACCCATCTCTGTATAAACTATTTTTCTTCTAAAAATTAATTTAAAAAGCGTCTTGAACATTTTCGTAGTTTTTCTCACCATTTTACAAATCATACTTGGTGTCATTGTTTTAATTGTATTTATTTCATTTCTCTCTGAATTCTGAATGATTTCATTGCGACGTGACACTTATTGTTTCAATTTTATCTTTTTTCCTATTTTAGCTCTGTTTCTTTAAGAATAATGAGCAACGTACATGGACAACTAGGATCCCAAGTGGCAGTTGGACAGGATAAACCACTGGATCGTGAGAAAGTGTGTCCAATGCTTTTACGCGTCTTTTGTGCTAATAACCGTCATAATCCCATCAGCGAATATAACAATCGTAATGGAGGATCCGTTCCGCCCAGTGAACTTCAGATGCATACTTGGTAAGGAGAAATAGGGGACTTACAAAAAATTGTTAGAAAAAACCGGAAACCTCTAAAGAATGAAATATTCTCAGTATTTCACACATAATACTGTTTTTTTTTCTAGGGAAGTTGCTTAACCCAATAAAAAACTACACATTTCTGCGAGTATTTAATTATCCTCGTCTTAAATTAAAAGAAATAAATAATATTATTTTTTCCAGGATGGACTGCTCGCTCCGTGAATTAACCAACCTTATAAAGGAAGTGAATCCGGATGCTAGAAGGAAAGGAATCACATTTGATTTTGCCGTCGTGTCACCCGATCGTTCCTCCCAGCGATACCTTCTTCGTGACGTCGGAAATACGATGAATGGACAACGTGGCATAGATGACAACAAAACGGTAACTATTTCTAAGCTCTAAGGCGTTTTATACATGTATAAGGTGTTAAAGATGACAGAATGACTTGAAATACCATTGAAAATTATATTTTGGTGTCCGGGGCGGTAGCGGTTATTTCAGAGAATTTGAGCGCATGGCGATGCCGCTGTGTGACGGCACATTTTTGTTTCCGAGAGAGTATTTAAAACAATGATGCAAAACTTAGTTGCGTGCTTAATGTTTTTTCAGTATTTCGAAAATAACTAGTTGTGCAAAGTGGAACCACGACACCTACAAACTCAGATAATGAAAAAACTTATCTTCTTATTTTTCAGTAATTTCAAAATGTTATATTCAGGATGGATTTTGGAAGAGTAGCTAAAAACAGATACCTGGCTACTAATTTAGTTTTGGAGCGCTGAAATCTTATGCTTTATTCAAAACGAAGGTTAACTGAAGCCAGCCTCCAATAATGTCACCCGAAAGCATGGAGGGCGCTTAAGGCTTCTTTAAAACGAGCTGGTGTTTGTTCATTTTTCTATACCAGCATTCTTCTATTTCTTCAACTGATTAGACCGATCCGTGCTACATTACATATTTTCAATTTCACTAACGGTTTAACTGAATGCATTAAGTGCAACAGAACTTGTATCAGTCGATGCATGTAGTTCCCGAGTAGCTCTTGCGCGATTAGTATGCAATTAATAGGTTTGCGATTCTATCAAGGGTTCCTTCTACTGTGGGTTTTTCGGTAAGTGTTATATTGACTTACATTTTAATTTTTGCGTTCATTTTAATTTTGATGGATTAAAATATAGCAGATTTTGTATAATAACGGTTCCTTAATCTATTTATAAAAATATGCCCGCTCCACCGAATAAGACTGCAAAAATAATATTTTAACCAACTGCATCAAATATGCACTTATTTTTTTCAAAAATTTCAAATTTTAGCTACAACAATGCAAATTCGAAGTCGGCGACTTTATAGACGTGGCAATAACAATGCCTGGGCAACCAGCGCGTCGTTTCAACCATCGTGATTCTGGAGACCGCTTCGAGAACCGAATGCGCCAACGCAGTCCGATTCGTTAAAACGTAAAATGTTATTCTGTTCCTGATACTCTTCTGTATTTATTATTGCGTAAACCTCATAATTTTATTGGTTATCTGTCAATTTCTTCGAATTGTTTTCATTAATTTTTTAAATTTCAATTGTCAATTTTTTGCCATCCTTCGACAATCAATGCGTTTTCATGAAATGCTGTTCTTTTTCATCACATTTGTTTTTCAAAAATTGGCGAATTGCACTATTGAATTATACATGGATCATATTCCCAAAAGGATTCAGGAAATGAAAATGCATGAGAGGCCAATAATCCCGAATCGCTTGCTCTTTCCATTAAGGAATGAGTCCATTGCACATGTGCTCGTTCATAATTTGGATATGAGGATGGATAGTTCTGATAACGAGGAGGATAATTTTATGAGAGAACTGGACCACATACCCTTTGAATATAAAAAAGAAATGGAGAGAGCGCAGGTGAGTTCGTGAAAGTTTCGCTTGTATTCTATAAAAATTATAATGAAAATGGGCTCCAATGAAGACGGGTGTATTCAAGACGTAGCGTTTTAAAATGTGCAATTCTCCTCGCTGTTTCCAAATATACTTGTTCTGTAAAAATGATAAATACGGAAAATCAGGAGCTTCCCTGGGTACAAGCTCAAAATGTTTTTGTGAATGCAAACGCGCTCTAACAGGACATTTTTATATGGAAAATGCATTTGCGCGTTTGAGAAATCCTTTTCCCACATTTCGGTTCTCAAAAAAGCAGTTTCCACTCAGCAGAGCATATCTGCGTTGTTGCTGAACTTTAAGGGGGCAATCTTAGTTGGGGGGGGGGGGTCCACTCGTTTTTAGTCATTTTTGGAGGTTAAAAAAATTTTTTTCTGAAAATGTTATTAGATATACACGAATAACACTAGTAATTTTTAAAACACTTTTATTGGCAGACAACAAAAATACGCACAAAAAAGAAAATGACGCTATCTTAAAAAACTCACAAATATTTTAACAGTAACAACAAACAATTGTACAAAAAAAAATTAGAAAAACCTCCAAAAATGACTAAAAACGAGTGGACCCCCCCCCCCCCAACTAAGATTGCGGCACTTTAAGTGCAACACATGTCTACAGGAAAAGATTGCTCCATTCTTTCGATAGAATGAAAGAAATATCCTGGAAGCAAAGGAATTGATGAAACGAGTTTCACAAGAGTTTTCTCAGTTGATAACCTTTCAGAAAGTAACGGTTATCAACTGAGCGCATTTCACAAAACGTCGAATAGACCACACTTGCAGGGTCTCACAGAACTCGTCAAAATGTGCGCCACGTGGCATTTTAAGAACAGTTCAACGGACATTGACCAACTCCCTCCTCGTTTCCCACGGTTTCTGTGTGGTCTAGTGGCGGTTTACAAAGAGCAGAATATCAAAACTCTACCGTTCACCAAGTTCATTTTCCCGCGTGTCACTGTGGCCACACGGTTTCTGAACGATCCGGACAACTATCCATGCCATCTGGAGAATATGACAGATGTCGTCGCATTATTGCCTGGAAGAATCTATAGTGGATGTGTTAACGATACGGTCCATTCTTATTAATGGTGATGCAAATACGCTCCTTGGTGCAAAAGTCAGAAAAGCAGTGCATTTAAGAGTTCGCCGTTTTTCCTTTAATTTCGCATCGGCTACAATGGAAATTTGCGTACTCTCTGAAATCGAATATTGGTTATTCAAGATACAGTTTAGGAACACGAGAAAATGCGCTCTACTGAGTTATTTTTTTCCTTCATTTAGAAATGGAAATCTTTCTCCGGAACTGCGCGCTTCAAATTCATGGAGCGCTTTTGCATCGCTGTTAATGTTCCCGTTAATCCACTAAAACGTATTGTTTTCCAATTTCCAGAACCCCAATCTATTCAGTCAATTCGACGCCACTTTCGTCATGTCCCACCCATTTCCAGACGTAAGGAAATGCAATGCATCAGAAGAATTGCACGTGGCAAAATGTGAACTACGGTCGATTATGATACAACACAAAATCCTCTACCAACAAAAAGACTGTTGCTGTGAGTTGCCAGACATGTGTGCTGTCTTGGTATTCACCCAAACGGCTTCTCTTATTCCGTTAGTTATGAAAACAATGGATTTGAATATGGAAAAGCTTGTACCCTATCCAACAACTGGAAACCCTGAGTGGTAAACCAATCAAAAAGTTACTGCGAAGAGGCTGAAGTATTCCACGAAATAATTGTTTTTGAGGTTTCTGAAATTTTACAAAAGAAATGAAAGTTTATCGTAAACTCGACCTTTTTCAGAATGATTTTTCAGCAAATTGTTCCGGCGTAAAAGTCGTGATTTTTTACGCCGTTGCTTCACCAAAGCATTGGCAGCTCAAAGAATTGTGATTGTCGAAGCAGCGATCGTCTTTGCTTTTTCAAAACCCTCATTTCGAGGCTGTTAGAAATCGCCGAGCGTTATTGCGATGCTATTGTTTGAAAGAAAACTCTCGCCGAGAACAAAATATTAATTTTTTGTTGTTTACTTTGATTTTTTAAACTGAGAAATCGCTTCAATCAAGTCAATTTAATTTTTCATGAAATTTGCGGCGGTGAAGCTGCGAAGAATACTTACTTACTTAGTTACTTATAGTTAGTCAATTCGTCATTCGCCTGTGTGTTGCGGCCTTGCGGTCCTTGGGCGATGGTGGTCCATGAAGTGGTCAGTCGTTTTTCTCGATATATTGAGACTTCTTTTCGAAGTGAATCGGAATTTTAATTTTTCATAAAATTTCCGGCGGTGAAGCTGCGAAGAATGTAGCACAAATTATTTAAAAATGACGGGAAAGCAAGAAATTGCAAATTAGTCCCTGTGGTTAAACTGTGTTTAATGCAATTGTGCTCCGTTGGATTACTGATTTGGCCTAAACTTTTCTGAATGTTCGGCTTGTTCCCGTTCCAAAATCCGCGTTTTATGTTAGAATACATGAACAATTAACGAATATCTTTAGATTAAATGGCTGCATTTATTCCATTCTACGTAGCCACATGGTCTATTCTGAATTAGAACGTGATTCGAATGTAAAAATGACTTGGCATCTCATTAAATATTTTTTCGAATTTCTCAAAGCACGATGCACCCCGTCCTAATATCGTACATTTTTGTATCATACTCATCCAAAATTTGTTGTCAATAGATATAAAATTTGGGCGAAATGCAGATAATAATTATAGGGAATTTACGCTCGCCACAACGGGTCCGTTTCACCGTTCACTCTTCGCGATTAGTTCTTGCAATTTCTATCTCTTCTATTATTAATTTCTTATTTCTCCTTTCTAATAATTTCTCGTAATAACAATTTAATTTCTAATAATCAACATGAAATACTTACAGTTCTCTTTTTTGAAGCAATTTTCATTTCCACCACAGCGGCTCGCTGCTGCTTCCCACGCTCCGCCTCTTCCTTAAACATAGCACAGCTGCCTGCGGAACCCGTAAAGTGTCTGCCGCTTGGCTAGCCCCCCTTATATAAGGATTACTCATAATGTAGGTATTGTTCTTCCGAGAACATATACTAAAATTGGAACAATACAGAGAAGATTAGCATGGCCCCTGCGCAAGGATGACACGCAAATTCGTGAAGCGTTCCAAATTTTTTGTGAAATTTGTTAGGAATTGGTAGAAGCTCGCAAAACCTGTGATACATGTGGACGAATTTTATTTATTTATTTTTCCGTCTGTCTGTCTAAGACGTTTCTTTGAATAACTCAAAAGAACGTGGGCCTTTTGCTTTGATATGCAGGATGGTGTCATGGCCTCCTGAGCGATTCGCACCCATATATTAGGTTGATGGAAAAGTTATGGCGTTTTTATGTTGTTTACTTTTGTGAAAGATTTTTGAATTAAATTTTTGGTTATCTGTGATCGTGTTATATATCATTTTAAAGAGCGTAATTCGCTCTATCTACTTGTCTTTTTGATTTTTCCTTGAAATAATTATGTCACTTTTTATAGCACTTCAAAAAAGCATGGATAAAAGGCAAATTCGAACGATTTTCTTGTTCCAGTTCAAACTAGGCCGAAACGCTGTCGAGACAACTCGCGATATCAACGATGCATTTGGCCAAGAAACCATTAATAAACTTACGGCACAATGGTGGTTTAAAAAATTCCGTAGCGGTGACGAAAGCCTCGAAGATGAAGAGTGTGCCGGCCGCCAGTCTGTGATTGATAACCATTCAATTGAGAGCCTTAATCGAAGCCGATCTTCTCGAATCAACACGAGAAGTTGCCGAAGAACTCGACGATGACCAATCAACAGTCGTTGTTCATCTGAAGCAAATAGGCAAATCAAAAAAGCTCGACAAATGGGTGCCACACGAATAAAACGAAAATCAAAAAAAATCGTCGTTTTGAGGTGTCGTCCGCTCTTCTTTTACGCAACAAAAATGAGCCGTTTCTTGACCGGATCGTAACTTGTGATGAAAAGTGGATCCTCTACGACAACCGACAACGTTCCGCGCAGTGGTTGGATCGTGATGAGGCTCCTAAACACTTTCCGAAGCCGAAAATCCACCAAAAAAAGGTTATGGTGACTGTTTGGTGGTCTGCAGCCGGCCTCATTCGCCACATCTTCTTAAATTCGGGTGAAACAATTACAGCAGAGAAGTACTGCCACCAAATTGACAAAATGCATCAGAAGTTACGACGTATGTGCCCGGCATTGATCAACAGAAAGGGACCAATTCTTCTCCACGATGATGCTCGGCCACATGTTGCACAACCGACCCTGCAAAAGCTGAACGAATTAGGCTATGAGACTCCGCCTCATCCACCATACTCACCGAACCTCTCGCCCACCAATTACCTCTTTTTCAAGCTCCTCGACAACTTCCTTCGTGAGAAATGCTTCAAAAGCCAAGACGATGCCGAAAACGCCTTCAATGAGTTCGTCCCTTCCAGAAACCCGGACTTTCACGCTACCGGCATAAGGAAACTTGTTTCTCGTTGTCAAAAATGTATTGATTCTAATGGTTTTTATTTCGATTAATAAATTTGATTTTAAAAAAAGTTATGGTCATTTAAAGTTGAAGGTTCAAAAACGCAATAACTTTTCCATCAACCTAATAATTAGGAAGTCGCAGGGTACTTGGGATATTGTAAAAATACAAAACTGCCTTAACAACGATATAAACTGTCAAAATTTTGCTGATATAGCAGTCCGGATGTCCGTGTATCACATGTCAAGAATCAGCTTCACATGTGAATTTTAATACTACAACTTTAATAGACATTGTTGTCCAAAATTTCTAAAACATTCCAGAATGTCCCAGAATGTTCTAGAACAGCGTCGTAGCCACGAACTTTCCACTGGTTGATATACCATATTGCGCATGCGAAAACGTAAAATTACGAGTGGAAAGTTGTCTGATAGTTTTCCGAAATTCAGAGCCTTTTACTTCTCTTAACATCTCATGAACCTGAACTTTTTCAATAAAAACATCTCCTTTAAAAATATCGTATAGCAACAAGGAAAAATCAACAAGTTTTGTAATAATAATTGAAAAAATCAAAAAGACAAATAAGCAACGAGATCACTTCTTCCTTTCATAAGTCCACTTGTACACAGCTGCCCGCATTTCTTTTGCTTTCTTAATTCTTTTGGGCTTCAATTCGCATTTGCTTCCCGCTGCTAGTTGTTTTTTCAACTCGAGTTTGTCAACGACTACCTGCAGTTCTTTGGCGCGATCCACACGTTTTATAAGCTCGTTGTAGCGAGTACGTCGAATACGGTCTGCTTTCTGGAATACAAAAACTTCACCATTATTATGTATTTTTTAAAAATAATAGATTCGTTTTTTAGATCTGTGATTTACAAAAAAACGAGTATATCAGAAAAAGCTAGACTAATTATTGTTTTTCTTTCACTCATCATTAGCAAAAAACTGGACTTTAAGAAAAAATCACATCAGTAATCTATATTAACCAATTATAGATACTACTCACTCTAACTTGCTCCTTTGTACCTGCGCCGATGATCGTCTTATTCTGTAGATCCTCATTTTTAATCCTGTTGAATGTGCGGGAGAGCATTGAGGTGGTAGTGTCGAAGTAGACACGTGGATCAAACGCTTTGGCTGGAAATTGAGGGAACCGGTTTAATTTATAACATCATATGCATAGGATACTCATTTTTAAAAGTACTCCTTTTCATGATTACCTTCCATATCATCATTCACAAAAATAGTGTGATTGTTTTTTTTTCCTGTCAGTGATGAATCGGCGAAATGAAGTTCTCCTTTCATCTCTTCGATTTTCTTTTTCTCTTCATTCAATTTGTATTTTACATACTCCAAATCCTTCAAACTTCCCAGTTTCTTTTGCAACTGGGTTTGAGCCTCTTCCGCCTCAGTTTTCTTGTCGAAATGACGGCCGTCTTCCTGAAAAATAGAACACAGTTGTCTGGTTTAAAGACAACATTTGTTGCAAGCCCCAATCTTTTTACATTAATTATTCCCAGTTTTATGAAGATGACAGAATGTGATCGCGAAGCGCGACATGTCGTGCATAAATCGTCTTGGCACCTAAATTATCAAATAGCGCACATCTGCTTACCCATGTTTCACTGTTGACCATATGATGATGATACTCGTCCTGATTCTTGTCCATTGCTGATTTCTTCAATTTTTTGATTGTATCCCGCTTTTTCTGATAGTCCTCTGCTCTCAGTTTGTAGTCCTTCTTTTTCTCCAATTCTCCATATTTTTTACGTTCCTCCGGTTGAGATCTTTCACGATGCTGTCTCTGGCCAGACAGCTTCTTGCTGATGCTTACCAGCGATGACATTGTAGTTAATTTTCTGAAATGGTAAACGTGAGAACGTGAGATTCAAAACAGAGGGAAGTAATTTTGGTACTACCGCACTTCAGAGTTATGTAGCTTTCTTTTTAAGTTTGGCAGCGCCACGTTTCATTCTCTTACTGTCGAAATTTAATTCATGATTTTTGTATTAAATGGAGTATAGTGGCAAGAATTGTTTAATTGTTCATTTGCTGTATCCGACAATGTTCAGAAAAATGTCACAAAACTTTTTGAATCATTCAAATAAAGGAAGTGATTTTCCATTAGAAAGATTATTGAATAGTAGCTGTTTAAAACGCTATTAATATCCTTGGAGCATTTTGAAAATCGCAGCGTTTGAAAATAGATATTTTTCAGGCTTTGTAACTGAAGAATACAACGTCATAATACTGTCATACATTGAACGACCTTCGCGCGAAAGCGTCTGAAATATTGCGGCAAATGAGGACTTCTGAGTATTGTTTTATTAATAATAATATTTTTTCAAGATCTGTAAATCGGGAATCGGGAAACGTTGCAAATTTGTCGCTTGTATAAGCTATCGCACTATATGTGTAAGCTTTTAAGCATGGCTAACGGTCCGCCCACTTTTCCTGGTTTTTCGCTTTGCATGTTTCTCTACGAGAAAGCATAGCACATAAAAACCAAAGCCCAAAACTATTGAAGATTACACAGGAAAAATTCTTTGTATCGCGATGGGACACCACACTTAGCCACGCATTTAAAACAGGACTATTAACAAGACGAGACACTCCGACAAGCATATGCAAATGCTGGAACTTGATAATTTAACAGTAGTCTAAATTGCAAATGTGAATTTTAAAAAATTACTTTGGTCGCAGACAACTTCCCTCTTTTTTAATTTGCAAATGGCTGTTCAAATCTCCATTCGAACAACCTAAATCGTGGCCCCAAGGCACCCCTGGGGAAAAAATGACACCAAAAATCTTGCGGTAATTTTGAGAAATAGATAGTCTAATGCCTTGAAAAAAAAACAAGGATGAAAATAATAATTGAAATTGATAGAAGTGAACAACTTTTATTATTCGAAAATAATTACTACAAATTAACAAAGCAACGAAAAAAACAACAGAAAGAGAGAAGAATTTGAAACCCGATACACTAAAAAAGGATAAAAACGATTAGATCAATTTTTTGGTACGGATACAATGCGGATTACAAAAAATCGTCAAGCAGAGAGAGAGAGAGAAAAAAAAATAAAAGGTAACGCAAAAAGATAACTTTTGAGTTGGTAAAAATAGCTGTAATAAAGACTATTTTTCTATTAATATGCTATCTAATGACGTTTCTGAAACAAATATTTAAAGTACTCGTAAAAGCTGATCATGATGGCACACGCTGGAGACACTTTGACGAGACGGGGGACTAGACCTGTAAATTAAGGTTTCGACCACGGAGAAGCACTAATGAATCTGAACAATCAGCCCAGTGATTCTAGAAAATAAGGTAAAAACACTTATTCTCCTGAATTCTATTTAAATTTCTCCTAAAATCCTTTAAACACTTACCTGAAGAAAAGGCAGAAATGCCTCTGGTATGATACATTTCCTTGATCACTGCCCCAATTGATTTATTCATATCATCCGCAGATCCACCAATCTTAATTTGGCAATTCGTTTTGATTACGTCAAATGGATGCGTGAATATCGATGCGACAATTCCAGCAGCTGCTCCACTCATAAATGAAACAAAAAACGGAGAACGATCCGTCGCTTGATGCCGTTGAAAGATGGTCTTAAACCAGTCATATCCAGCCCAGTAGATTCCAGAAAATGGAATATCTCGGAGCATTGTAGGAGTCCAACCAAGATAGAAACTCGAGATTCCTTTAGTGGCCATCGAGCTTCGTATCAGGCGACCAATTTCTAAAGAGAAAGATTCGAAGGAAATACCGTGAAACACCAATGCATTTCCTTCTGATACAAGAATAAAAGAACTTAAAATTAATTCTGTAGTAAACTAACTAGGATTAACATCAAAATTTTCAAAGTTTTAATTTTTTGTAACCTTAAAATGCTCCAAAGGTTCAATTTGTATAATATTTCCAGTTTTCAATGTCCCAGGTATTCATAAAAAACTTACATACCATGATAAGTAAGCCTCTGACTTTGCATTTTTGTTCTGATCATTTCGATTGGACTCACTACAGTGACCGCGATGGTTCTTGCTGCAATTCCAGCAGCCGCGGCAGCCGTCCAGTCAGGTGGTGTCCATTTTTCAGGGCAAAACGTGCGTCGGCAGCACATTCTAGAAAGTTCTGGGAAAATCATACTGCATGTCTGTTAGCCCACTTACTTTTTCTTTATCCAGGCCGACAGATTATCATAAGTGGTAAAATAGAAAACTGTGGCTGGTAGCGCCATAACCATTGTCGGCGCGAGACCACTCCATAATGATCGTATCCCCTCATGTCTTGCAATTTTTACAAACGCATCGGATGTTCCACGAAAGTTACCGGGTCTTTGATACCATTCACATGGTTTACGTACTTCACACGCCTCACAAACCACCTCCATTAGACCGTTGTGATAATAGAAGCATTGACCTTTAGGAAAAGGGCGAGTCTGCTGCTGGAGACGGATTTTTACAACATCTAATGGAGTCACTGTAATCAAAATTTGAAGAATTTGATAAAAGATATCAGAAAATCAATAGAAATCAGGAAATGTTTCTTTTTCTATTTTGGTAAAGCTGAAATGATTCAGTTATTTCATAAAATACATACAGGTCAAAATAACGGAAAATATAGAAAATGGAAAAATACATTCCATGCGTATTTTTAAAAATTTCTTGGGTTGGGTGGTTCAATGCTAGCTTGAAAATCATGAAACGTTAGTTAAGGACTTACTAAAAAGTGAAGTAACCATGGCACCAGACGAGCTAGCGGTGACCTGTTGTAGCAAGCTAACTGAAAGCTTCTTTTCGCAACATTCAACTTTTCTGGCTGAAAAATAACTGATTGACTCAGGCGCCATATTAGTCAGCACTTCTTACCATATGAATTATCTACAAATTTCGAGCAATTGGGCTCTTCGCCTTTCTCGCATGGCGACGGCATCGGACAAGCTGAAATTAGAGTTTAATCTTTTTTCTAGATTACTTTTAATGAAAATTTTAGATTACTGATTACTTTGCACAAAAAGTTGTGCAAAGGCAGTCGAAAGTGAAAATTTTCCGAAACTAGTAAATTGGGATGAAAACCTGAATGATAACTTCAAAAAGAAAGCCACTGACAATTCAACAATATTTATTTTTAAAATATTTTACCGAGCTAATAAAATTATTAAAACTTTTAAGGAGCGTAAACAGGAGAAAACAGTAATAAATGTATAAATTAGTAATAAAACAATTTCTTAATGTGCAGCAGTAATAATGTAAGCAAGAACAAAAAATGAAAAAAAAAACTATTAAAAAACAAATGAAAAGAGGGGAAATACTCTAGTTTTCAGGTACATTGGCCTTGTAAACAATAGTATGTCCGATATCGAATTTTTCCGCTCCAGAAATCACTGAAATTCTGTTATCCGCCTCCAAATGGAAGGTATCTTCACAAGAGAGTTTGACATTCTCCTCGAATGGACTGTTGCACGAAATAACCTTGCGATCTCCCCACAATGCATCCTTATAACGCCACAAGGTCACTTCGAATCTTGCTGAAATAAATAATTTTAGGCGCCCAACAATTGGTACCACAATCTGATCGTCAATTCAAATTATAAAAAAAAATACTCGCGAGCGCTCTAATCTAGAAAATGA
Source organism: Caenorhabditis inopinata (assembly GCA_003052745.1). NCBI lineage: Eukaryota > Metazoa > Nematoda > Chromadorea > Rhabditida > Rhabditidae > Caenorhabditis > Caenorhabditis inopinata. Next base: position 1,829,779 of record AP018153.1, read on the forward strand.
AGAAATCACTGAATCTGAAGGGACAGTTCAGAGTAATTAGGTCTGTTAACATGTTAAGGAATTTCTATCTGATTCTCCTCAGTTTACCCCTGTTTATGTCACATACGTTTGATAGCCTTGCTTATTCTTCTTAACTTCCGAATCACAATCGCCACTGTATCTCCATCAACAATCGGCACGACAACATCGAACATCCCATTGCAAACTTGTACGTTTCTAGCAATCAAATTGAGAGATGGCTTGCTTGGCAAAAAGTTCAGCATTGGCAGTAGAGGAACAGTAGTTTCCACAATATTCGCGTCGATTCCCTCCTCATCCGTATGTCGAACGGTGATACGGTCCAAATCCAAAGCATTTAGAATAAAATCCATATTCTCGTTGAGTATAGCTGTCTGATCAATCGGACTAGTGGATACCAGAGCTGAGAGGCCCTTTTGTTCAAACTTCTCCTTAATCATCTGGACGAATGGCATCGCTTTTTTGGCGAATTTCTTGAGCGACTCCTCTTTTCCGATTAGCTGACTGATGACTTTATTATCCGGAAGTTTTCCATTATTTTCTTTTGCCTGTTTCTCGAGAATATCCAATATGATTTTCTGCCACGGTGGATACTCTTTTGCCACGTTTATCACTGCATCTGTGGGTGCGTCTGGAACGCTTTTTGATATCTTCTTCTTCGGCGTCAAATATGTCTTCAATCTGGCACGGAATTCAGCAACTGAGTCTGATATAAAACGCGCTCCTATCGCTAACTTCTCATCGACTGGATCCGTAGATGGCCAGGAACAATTGACGATAAGGTCCTCTTTCCCAAGAAGTTGCCACACGTACTCAGAAATGTGTGGGCATATTGGAGAAAGAATAAGCATCTGAAAATAAATATTTAAACATGAATATAGTGCTTTAAACTAGAAGTGTTCAAAAAAATTAAAGTCACATCTCTACTGAGTTATGATTTCAGTTCATATTTTGAAAAAAAAATAAAAGTTGTTGGATTTTTAATGGTACAGTTATTACCTGAGTTTCAATAAACCTGAATACGAGAGCCTCACTCATCGACTCGTCAATTCCGGTACAGAGCTCTCTGTAACTATCTCTGATTGCTTGATACTCAAAGAATCCATATTTCAGAGCGTCCTTGAAGTTAGTCTTTTCATAATGATCCTCCGTAATCTTGATAAGCGAATTCATTTCATTGGCAAACACTCGATCAGCAAACTTATTCGTATCTTTTCTGAGTAGTCCTGCATTTCGTTGCTCGATCATCTCCTTTATCCATTCTATCATGTTAAAGAGGCGAAGAATTGCTGCATCCGCCATCGCATATACAAAGTTGGCATCTTCCAGTCCATCTCCTGCGTCGGCTAGTGATAAACGCATTCCATCTGCACTGAATTTGTTGATGGCCTCCTCTAAAGTCATGAAATTTCCAGTAGATTTTGACATTTTCTCATTATTCAGGAGCAAATGTCCATTAGCACGTATTCCGTTTGGCCATTTCGAAGTGTCGCTCGGCCAGATAGCAGCATGATTAAAGAGCAAATAGGTAAGGTGATTTCCGATGAGATCTTTTCCAGAGGCTCTCATATCAATTGGGTACCAGTACGTGAACTCTTTCCTGAGCTTTTTCAGCTTTTCCTCTTCCACTGGCATCGTCTTTGAATCGTATATTTGGCCTAGGAATACGTAACTCCATGCAGCATCTGTCATTTCCTCTGCCTTGATTCCAGCAGGTCCAACAACAGATCCATCGAATGCACCCTGTTGAAGAAGGTGGGCGACTGTGTAGTAGGCGTTGTAGATTGTAGAATCAGATAAGGATTCGATGAGATATTGTGGATCCCATGGGAGTTTCGTGCCAAGGCCGTAACTGCGGGAGCAGGCGTACTCGTGGAGCCAGTCAATGGTGGTTTCCAGTCCTCGGCGCGTCTGAAATAGTTAGGTGCTTAAAACTTCGTATAATGAACATCTGAAACTTGAAATAATCTTCTTAAAAGAAGTTTTTGTTTTTAATATTCATTATCGCCTCTTTTTAATAATACTATTCCCTCCAGATTACCTCATCATTGAAAGTTCTCAACGGCTCCAAAACCTTCTTGGCTGCTGCTTTCCAATCAGCCTCTCCGTAATTCAGATACCACTGATCACATAATGCAACGACACACTCGTCCCCTGATCTGCTCATCACTTTTTTCTCTGGTTCTACATATTTTGTAGCAAGACCCTCGGCAATTAGGTCATCCTGAATCAGTTTTTTGACGTCTGCTGTCTTTTTGCCTGCGTACTTTCCGACGAGCATCACTCCATCATAGAACCCTGAAAAATTATTTTAAGGTCAAGTTGGACTAGTTTATTTTTGAAATCCATTCTAATAACTGATTTAGCATAAACAAAAAATCAGTTTATGCATAACGCATCAATACATAAAGTATTGTTAAAAAACAGACCTTTCAAGTAGACTTCCTTTTTCGCTTCTTCTAATTTATCCTTGTCATTTTGTGACTCAATTTTTAGTCTTGAGCACATTTCAACTGCAGCCAAATCACCCAATCCTTCAATTTTGATAATTGGAACTGGGTTAAATGGTAGAACCATCTCATCAGTCAACCCATATTTCTCTCTCAGCGGCTTTTTTTTCTTGAGATCAGAAAGGGCCGCAAAATCGTCGGGAGAATCAGAAGGCACAGAAGTCACCACTCCAGTACCTTTATCATCTTTGATAGTCAGCATTGGAAGTGCATAAATTCTTTCATAATTTGCTAAAGGCCCTGAGAGAGGGGCACCGAGCAATTTGCTTCCAGCAATTTTTTCAAGGCCCTTTACATAGTTGACCTTTCCGTTTTCTTTGGTCAATCCTTGATAAGACATTATTCTGGCAGATCTGGCAGTTGCCACAAAGCACTGGTCTTCTTTCTCTGTTGCATAGAACACGGAGTACTGAATATCCGGATGAAGATAGCAATTTGTCTGTCCATACATTGTTTCTGGTCTTAAAGTAGCTGCTACCAGGTAGATATTCTCTTTAATATGAGAGAGAACCTGTGGTTTCGGATCTAGCACTTTCAGCTTAATGAGAGTATATTCCTGCGGTCCGACACCTTCTCCGCTAGCACGATCATGATCCATGCACGGCTGGCCGTCTTTTGGAGAGTATATTGTGTATCGCTTGCCGAAATCAATTTTCTTGGCGGCATGAAGAAGATTGAATTGCCAGCGGACAAAAGAATCATAGTAGGGGTTTACGTCGGTTGTGATAAAGGAGCGACGCCAATCGGCCTGGAAAAAATGGATTAGAGGAGATTAAAATAGTGTACTTTCGAAGATCATCATTATTTATACCGCTGAGCTCGGAAAATGCAAGATTTCTTTATTATAATCACTATCTAGCTGCATCAAATCGAAAACTTGCCATTTTCTACACTTTTCGAGCAAAATACTAAGTTTTAAAATTTCAAATGTTTCTTCACCTTCAATCCCATCTTTTTGAGATCCGCCTTACACAACGGCGGAAAATAGTAGAGCCAGTGATTCGGTTCCGAGAACTGGCGAATCTCGTCATCGAGCAATCCCAACGATTTCATTATCTGCCATTGATACTTCGCATTCCCACTCTTTGCCACCAATTTACTCTTCTTTCCTTTACTTTTATCTTTAATTATTTCATCTACAGCTGACACCTCCTCTTTAACATCCTCTACTGTCTCTTCCGGGAAATTGGGTGGGAATCCGAAATCTTCCAATTCCCTTTTCAATTTATCTGCACACGCTTTTATTGGCATTCCGGTGCAATGAAATCCAAATGGGAAGAGCACATGTTTGCCCTTAAGACGTTGGAACCCGGCGGCGAATTCACATTTTGATGCCGAAAAAGTATGACCTAAATGGAGACGTCCATTCATATAAGGGAACGGGAAAGTGACCAGGTACTTTGGTTTCCCACTGAAAAATGGGGATTTGTTATTAGGAAACATTAGAATCAGACATTTTCAGATTAAATTTAATGCAGTTAGTAAAAAATCACGATGTTTTCAATATTTTTCCTCAAAGTTTGAGATTTTGAAAATGTTTGAGAATGTGCACAAAACATATTTTTTGAAAATCGTAAATTCTCAGTAGAATCCTAGAAATTGACAATTTTTTGAAAAATTTCTCGTAGAAATTTGCGCGTTTTTCTCAAAAAATTTTTTTAAATTTCAAATTTCTCATCATGCCCCAATTTTTGCTATTTTAAGAACTACTTACTCATCTCTGGCATCCACTTCGAAAGCTTTATTTCTCTCCCATAGATCTTGAATGCTCTTTTCAATTTCCTGAAGTTGAGCAACTTTTTTCCGTTCCTTATTAACCTTCAACATTGTCGAACCTTGTTGTTACCCTGAAAATAAAAAATACGGAAAAAATGCATAAAGGAGCAGACAATTGCAGAAAAAGTGGCGAAAATTGGCAAGGTAAGAGATATTGCCAGTTTTTGAGTTTCAGCGGTATTAGGGAGTTTTAGCGCGCGTTTTATGAGTTGCCGCTTTTTTTTTTGAAATAATTAGTGACTCAGCCAAAGCGTAACATGACGTAATAAGACTTATAACAGGCACTAGTGGAATCGCACGGTAGTAGACTGTTTTTTTCAGGAATTTCAGTTTAAATTGAGAAAGAGTAATATATTCCTTATGTTTTGTACTACAAATAAAAAATAGGCCCATTTTATTAATGCTAACTTAAAGAATGGCCTATGTTATCAAGTGGTATAGGCCACGGCCACATGAGATTTTTAAGCGGATCCCGGTCACTTTAGAAGTGAAAACTTTTTCACTTTCACTGAAAAGCGAAAGAAAGAACCGGGAAATATATTTCAGCAGTGTGTGCTTTCGATAGCAGTTTGAAAGAAATATGGAAAAATTGTAGAAATTTCGAAAATCATGCGCTTTTTGTTTCGATTTTCTTCTCACATCCATGCAACATATCAAATGAGAATCGTATATACTTTATAGAAAAACGTGTTTAATATTAATTTTAAATTACGATAAATAAAATAATACAAAATACCGAAGAAACAAAAAAAGCTTATAAATTGTGCAAATTTGTATCTGCACAAATTATTTTTCTTCCTCGCTCCTTTTCGATCAAGATGTGTCGATGGTGTTCTGAATATTTATTTTCCATATCAATCGAATCATTTTGGGAGTTATTGATTCCAAAGCAAAGAAACGTTTTGTATTCTTTCTCGCCGCTGGCTGTTTTCATGCTCACTGCCGTTGTCCTTTTCCTACTGACTATGAAGCCAACGTCTGAAAATCGTTGATATCAAGTTGCTTACCGATGAAACTAGCCACATTATTCACTCACTGCCGATGGTATCCTATTTAGTGTTTCTGTGAAAGACTCAATTCTTCTAGCTTGGCGAAAGACTTCTTAACATTGGCTATTGAAATGTTTTATTTGATTCTCGTCTGCGTTCCAGAAGGTGGTTTGAGAAATTTTCATATTATTGGCATCAGTCAGATTGGCTTTGTTAACTGAAAATGTATGAACTTTTTTTTCGAAATACTATATACGACAGATATTAAAGTTCTTGTTTACTTATGATACTTAGTCGATCCGTCACTTAGTTGTGTGGGCACGCGGGCTATCGATGCCTTGCGATCTTGCGCGATGGTGATCCATGAACCATGATCCAGTCTAACTGCGAGTACGTGATTTTTCGTTTAAAGGCGCTGTTTGGGTCTCGTTAGGGGATAGTGCGTTTTAACGCGCCAATTTAAAAATTGTAAGAAAGCGCACACACTGCGTTTGTGATTTCTTTTCGAAAATTGAAGCGAATATTGGTGTTAATAAAAAAAAACATGATTTTCGAAGCAAAATATAGAAAAAATTCCAATATTCGCTTCAATTTTCGAAAAGAAATCACAAACGCAGTGTGTGCGCTTTCTTACAATTTTTAAATTGGCGCGTTAAAACGCACTATCCCCTAACGAGACCCAAACACCGCCTCTACACGCAATATCACGTACTCGCGGATAGATAATAGATGTCCTCGATATATTGAGACTTATTTTTGTAGTGACGGGAGTTCGTCCGTCAGGCACGCAATATAATTGAAAAAAAAAACAAAAGGAACAAACAATAATCGATAATATCGCTGCGCGTATTGCTTCATTTTTTTTTGAAAATTGAATGATTTGAAAGAATAAGTTCGAACGTTCCGTTTCGAAGCATTCACCGTACTCGAGTCATGAATACATACATCAAAAATGCGCCGAGATGAAAATTGCGCAGCTGAAAATATTGTATAAAACCAGATTTTGAAGAAAGTGGCAGAATCCGGCATCCGGCTTTGCGACATTTACCATGCTTCCGTGATTTTCTCAGAGGAGCACGTTTCCTATTGTATCCTACTGGAACGCCGGGGAACTTCGAAGTTTGAAAGCGAAATAATTGAAGCGTCCATTAATTGTAAAAATTTTTTATTTATAAAAATCCACGTTTTAAGCCGATTTTTCAGTGAAATGGATAAAATGTATCCTACTGGAACAGCGGGAAACTTCGAAGTTTGAAAGCGAAATTATTGAAGCGTCCATTAATTGTAAAAATTTTTTATTTATAAAAATCCACGTTTTAAGCCGATTTTTCAGTGAAATGGATAAAATGTATCCTACTGGAACAGCGGGAAACTTCGAAGTTTGAAAGCGAAATTATTGAAGCGTCCATTAATTTTTAAAATTTTTTATTTATAAAAATCCACGTTTTAAGCCGATTTTTCAGTAAAATGGATAAAATGTATCCTACTGGAACAGCGGGAAACTTCGAAGTTTGAAAGCGAAATTATTGAAGCGTCCATTAATTTAAAAAATTTTTTATTTATAAAAATCCACGTTTTAAGCCGATTTTTCAGTAAAATGGATAAAATGTATCCTACTGGAACAGCGGGAAACTTCGAAGTTTGAAAGCGAAATTATTGAAGCGTCCATTAATTTTTAAAATTTTTTATTTATAAAAATCCACGTTTCAAGCCGATTTTTCAGTAAAATGGATAAAATGTATCCTACTGGAACAGCGGGAAACTTCGAAGTTTGAAAGCGAAATTATTGAAGCGTCCATTAATTTTTAAAATTTTTTATTTATAAAAATCCACGTTTCAAGCCGATTTTTCAGTAAAATGGATAAAATGTATCCTACTGGAACAGCGGGAAACTTTGAAGTTTGAAAGCGAAATTATTGAAGCGTCCATTAAATTTTAAAATTTTGTATTTATAAAAATCCACGTTTCATGCCGATTTTTCAGTAAAATGGATAAAATGTATCCTACTGGAACAGCGGGGAACTTCGAAGTTTGAAAGCGAAATTATTGAAGCGTCCATTAATTTTTAAAATTTTTTATTTATAAAAATCCACGTTTTAAGCCGATTTTTCAGTAAAATGGATTCAGGATAATTGTTTTCAAAATTTGGCGAGCGTTCTTCAACCCGTCTTCATTATTTTACTTATTAAAATTAAGCTACAGAACTTGATATCTTTCTTAATGATTTCTAGTAATCTGAGTCGCTTTTCAAGTTGATCCAGTCCAGCCCAATATCCAAAACACCAAAAAAAAAAATGCTATTCGTTATTTTTTTTCTATCTCTTGGAAAATTTCCAGTTCCGAATTTCACTTATTGCGCAATCGGCCGCTGGATGCGGCAGTCGTTTCTCATCACTTTCCCACCTTCCTCCACACGACTTATAGATATAATTTTACCCGATGGTGCGTAGTCAGGACGAACCAGATCTAGCAATGTCCAGCTATTTGAAGGTTTTGTTACACAACATAGTCAAACCCGGCTTATAAGAGTATTTAAAAGCAGAGAGAAGTGACCGATTTTAACATTCTTAGAATTTATTATGAGACGAACTTTTGTTTTTTTGACAGTGGTCAGTTGTGCAGCGGCAATTGCACAGAAGAAGGTGAGAATTCACTTGTCATTTATTTGTTATTTTTTGTATCGAAGTTTAACCCAGTTTTTATAGGTCAGAGAAGCCATAGATACAGAAAATCTTGGCGATGACTATTCTGACTTCTCTGCTCAGCCAGTGAAGAACGCGGGTGCAAACCATGAACTAAAACAAGTCACTTATTCAACAATCGCTCCAAAACTCGATATTCCAACACGAGCACCCCTTCTTAACCCTACTCCAATTGGGAAGAATTTAATGCCAAACGGAAAGCATCCCGTCGTTGATTACAGAAGAGGCTATTTCTTCCAGCACTACCCATGGGATCGACTTCCTAGAAGATACCTTCTACGCCCAGGAATGACATACGTCTATCCACCAAAGTACCAAGGGGCCACTTATGGATATCCATATCTCCCATACACCGACCACTACAGTATTTACCGTACTCATCCTGGAATCGGATCAGGATGTGGTGGAGGTTGCGGAGGTGGAGGTGGATATCCTCAAGGATACCAGAGTTATGGATGCAATGGGGGAAGTGGTGGAACTGGATGCGGTGGGTATGATGAGGATGACGAGGACGAGGATTCATACGAAGATAGTGAAGAAGAAGGTGGAAAAAGTGGAGAGGTAAAGATAAATAAGAAGGATCCATTGGAGGACTTGGAATTGGAAGATTTGGAGAAGCTGTCGAAATCTTCTGATGATGGGAAGCAGGGAATTTCCGATGATGGTAATTCGGAGCCAGTTGAAATCAAGAAAACGGGAAGGAAGGAACTAGATGACGAAGACTTGATTGACGACAGGAAAGCGGCCGCCAAGAGAAATTTTTTGATTAAGTGGGCATAAGTTTGCTCTTATTTAATGTTGTTTTTTTAAATTGTTACTACAATTAGATCTCTGGAAATATTAAAAACTGACAAATTGTTGCAATCTGTGTAAATATAAATGTGTCATGATTTTGAACAATGTGAAATACTTTATTACACTTTAATCAGTAATTCTCGGCACACAACATCCGGCAATCAAATGTCACAGAATCCCATCGTCTGGCAGACACTATTTGGTGGAATGCCTCCTCGAACTCGTTGAAACAGATCCTTTACATTTTCCGACACAAACTGCACACAAACAGGCTCCATCAGCCCCATTTTGTTGCATTTTTTAAACATGGCATTGACAGTTCCAGTAGGTGTCATCTCCTTTTCCAGAGGCTCACTGATCAATGAGCATAGCATGCATGTTACCACAGAGGTTGCCTCACATCGATTGGCTAAAATTGGAAATATACATATCATCTTATACGCCAAGCTAGCTTCTGTTTATGTTACATAACATTCCCTCGTTCAGTATCTTTTTCCCTTTCTGTTTCAGGTGCCGACCTACTTTCGGTTTCATCCATTATCTCCGATCAGCTTTGTGACTTCAATATTTGGGAGACTTATTCTATTATACGAATCAAAATTCAAAATCTGCAGAAAATGAAAGGAAAGAACGTTTCGAGGGTGAAGGATCTCAAATTTCAGAAAAAAGAAGGCTTTGAAAGGCGACTCGTCTTTCTTTTTATAATTTTTGTAGCCAAATATATTCCGCCCGTATCATTAATATTCAAAAGTACACGGAACGGATTTAGGGATACAAATTATTTTCTTTGTTCTGCGGAATAGAAGTTGTGGAATGCTGAAAAATTCAAAATGTGCAGTTTCCAATACTTTTTAAGGAGCGAAAATATGCGCCCACGAAAAAATGGAGGGGGGGGGTGTGGGGAGATTTCGGAAACTAATGGGGTTTTTCATGAAAAAGCACAATTGCATTTTAATGGAAAAAAAAATGCATTTTTTGCATCAAAATGCAATCGTGAATAACATTGAAGTGGCATTTTTTGCATTAAAATGCATTTGTGCTTTTCATGAATAACCCCATAAGAGAGACCCATAGAACACCTAGTGGAGATGAATCCAATAAAGTTTCACGTTTAGTTTTACTCTTATTTTTAATATATTTATGGCAAAAATAAGATTAAAATATACTGGTACAGTAGCGCATTTAAGCTACGATAGTGAATTTTGAGTTTTATGATTCGTGAGACAGATAATATTTTCTTCCTACGACAACGTTTTGTTGTTTGCAAAACATGGAATCTCCAAATAACTAATCAATATATTTAAGTTCGGAGAATAAATTCTTCCCGATTGCTAATCTGAAACATGTTTCAGAGAATCAGCACGCAGGAAGGAAGCCCAATCTATAAGGACCAAACGCTAATAGTAAACGATCCACAACTCTTGATGTTTACTGGATATTACGGCTTGTGTAATGAAACAATTTTAAGGAATGAAGGAATTGAGAGAAAGAATTTTGAGCGTATTAAAAGACATTTTTCTCCACATCAGACCTCTGAATATTTTGAAAGCATAATTTCACTACGGCAAGATGAAAGAAATTGTTTAAACGAGTTTGCTAAAAAAAAAACAACATTTTTATTCGCAAAAACAAATTAATGGTATTTTAATTACAGTCCCATAAGACTTCCAAACTACGTTGAAAAGTAGAAAGTGAACGCGGTCTTACTATTCTTTTAGTAGTATAGTTTAATGTCTTACAGTTCAACTCACTAGAAGCGACAAGAATTGTGAATACAATAGACAAGGCAACACTTGACGGAGGGCAGACCATCTCAGAAGACGTCGAAATGGACAGAATGATCTAGAAGAGTTTTTGCCATGAAATCTCCTGATTCCGAGTCATCTTCCGTCATCATTCCGGAAATCCAATATCGAATAGCACCGTTTAGAAATATTCTCCGCCTCTTAAAGAGCACTATTGTTTATGTTCTGTGTACGCCTTACCCCACATCATTCCAATCGAGGAATCTCAAATTCCCACTAATAATAGTATAATAGGGTGGCATCTCATCTCATGTTGAAACTGGTGTTTTGATTGACTCGGATGAGACGGAAATAGATTTTTTTTAAGTAGAGGAATTTAAAAATGAATTTTAAATAGATAGCGCGAGGAGGTATAATATCCAAAAAACATAAGAAAGAAAGACTGAAATCGGAAAATGAACATATAGAAAAAATATGAGAAAAACGCGTGGCCTGTTTCCAAAAATATTTTTATGAACGACGCACAAAGACACACTGTGCGTCTCCATAGTCGATTTTCAATTTCCCTCTCCCCGCTATATTTGCAGCAAAACATGCATCGAGCAGTGGATTTACTACGATCGTTGAAAAGGGATAGGAAAGGTTTGGTATATATCGAAATCTTGATTCACTCCCCTTGGCTTTACATGGAGTACTGAATCGAATCGAACCTAATTGCGCTTCATTGTTGAATCTATCAATATCTATGTGAAAAATATAACATTTAAGTACATTAAAATAATTTTCAAAATAAGAACTCAGACTTATTTTTTTCTGAAACGGTGTTGCCGACAAGCACATGAGTAAATCGCTTATGGGGTTATTCATGAAAATCATTTTAATGCAAAAAATGCCTTTTTGCATTAAAATGCATCATGAATAACCCCATTAGAAGAATATTAGAAGAACATAGGAGAAAATTCCCGCGATTCTCGTTTTCACGTGACGTTTACTATTAATAAAGTGCATTTACTAATGCTCCTAAACGCCGTGTTCACAATTGTCCCACGTGAAAAGAGGACAAGTGGCTGAAAAACACAGTGGACACAATTTTATAATTATTCACCTTTAAGCACGAATTTTCGGAAGAAATTCGAAAAAAAATTGTGGTTTAGTGTTCCGTTACGCAAAGTATTCATCAGTTTTTTATTAATTTTAATGTAAAGTTTCTATTTTATAGTTTTTCGCAAAACAAATTTAAAAAAGATGAAATAAAGAACGGGCCGGTATGCTACGTGCTCGTGATAGTTCTGAATTTTGTCGCTTTTGTCAAAATTCTCACGCATCTATCTTTTTGAAGACTAGTGAATATAAACTTCTGAACAGTAAAGCCGTTTTTTAAATAAAAATTCCCAAAAATTTTCTGTTTTCTCGCTTATCTTCAGTAACTAAAAATATGTTTTTATTTCTGCTTTAAAAAATTGATTTTGCTTTACTAGCACGCAATAATTAAGTACAAAGTCACTTGTAGTGATAAAAAAAAACTGTTTTTTACATTTTCCATAGGGAAAACCAGAAAATTGACAAAAATGGGAAGTTTTTGGAAAAAATAAGAGAATATTTTTGAATTCCGATTTCTCCCGTGGACTACAGTAAACTATAATCTGCTAAGTAGTGCCTGCGTACATTTTCCCCTACCGTATTTGCTTTACAAATGTTTGAATTTTAATACTAATACTAATATTGAACTTTCTCCTATAAAAATCCAATTCATGCCGTTTTCTATGGGTTTGCGTTTCAAAAAAAATCGATCAGGTATTACTTCTTCTGAAGTCCATAAAAATTTAAGAAATTTTAAGCTGCGTTAAAAAAAAAACAACGCGAAATTTCATTTTACTGCATAAATATTGGACATTTTTTCCTCTTCGTTTGGGCAACTTCTGTCACGTCGTATCTAATTTTTCGCATCCTCTCCTTCTCTCCTCTTATGTCGAAAATGTACTGCTCTGCTCTTGTCGCTTCCTCTCCTTTCCATTTTCCGATATTTTGCCCAAAAAGAGCGAGAGAAAAGAGACGTAGACTGGGGGGACGGGGTATGTTTGCCCTATTGCGAAAGAAAAATGATTCATCTTTTTTTTATTGGTTTTCTTTTTATTTTCTATATATTCACTTTTCCAGCAGCCGTGATGTCGAAAAATTCGACTCCCGTAGATCAGCCAACAGAGGAATTGGATTTTTATCAGCTTCTCGGAGTGGAAAAATCCGTAATAAAAAAAAACAAACAAAATTAAACATTTTCTATAAAATCATAACATTTTATAGGCATCGGAAGCGGAAATAAAATCAGCTTATCGAAAATTAGCCTTGAAATACCATCCAGATCGTAATCCAAATGACACTCATGCCCAGGAGCAATTCAAAAAAGTATCAATTGCTTACTCCGTGCTTTCTGACCCTAATAAGCGTAGACAATACGACATTAGTGGTCCATCAGAAAATCAATTGAATTTTGAAGGATTCGACGTTTCCGAAATGGGCGGAGTTGGTGAGTGAGAAAAAAGCGTTATGGGGTTATTCATGAAAAGCATTTTAATGCAAAAAATGCCTTTTTTTGTATTAAAATGCTATCGTGAATAAGATTAAAGTAGCATTTTTTGCATTAAAATGCATCATGAATAACCCCATTAGAGAACAAATGCTAGGTAAAACATCAGCGCGATATATTTTTATCAAAAGAAACGAAAAAAAAAATAAATGACGCAACTTGATATATTTAAACATTCGAAGAAACGTGTAAAAAAAATTCACGATTAATACAATTTCGTTCTTTTAATCCGGTTTAATTCTGAAAATTCAAAAGAAAAAATAAAAATTCAAAAAATCGCGCATAGCAAATGCGCTCTGGTGATGAAATGGGCGGAGCCTCTAAATTCAAATCCCGATTTTCGCGGGCTCGAAAAAATGTCGGAACTTTTTTACGGCGATAATATTTAGATCAAATCGAATAAATAACCTTATTTTTCAATATTCCGATTTTTGTGTCAAAAATCGAAGTAACAACAATTCTCGCCCGGGGAGATTATTGTTTGAGTAAGAAAAATTAGAAAGAAACGTTTATATTTATGCATAAAAAATTTTTCTGTGTGTCTTTTTTGCAACTATTTTAAAAATACTATCACTATTCACTTCTGGCCACTTAAACTTGTTTTTTTTTCGTTCTGAATCTTTAAAAATTTTAGCTTATTTTTCTCATATTTTAGCTACTAAAACGACTAATAAAGAGGTCTTTCTATTTTTAATTTAGATTCATAAGGGTGTCTATTTTCTATTACAACATTTTCCTTCATTTTCTTTTAGGTCGTGTGTTCGGAGCTCTGTTCAGCAAACTTGGAGTACCTATTCCCACTCAAATTATTCCGAAAGTACTGGCCCAGGCTCGCCAAATCTGTCTTGGGCAGGAGTGTGATGAGCAAGCCAAACAATTGTTGCCGGGTGAAACGATTACTGCGTCTGTGAGCAAACAGGTAAGGGAAAATAAAATAAAAGAAAATTCAAGTGTTTGTTTTAAATACAAAATATCTAGTTGATTTTCTCACCAAAATGTTTTAACTTTCCAATCTTTGTCTCTCTTTTAAATAATACATAGTTTTTTTTTCAGCACGCTCACTTCTACGAAATCGACATGCTAGACGATTTTCGACGGTGTGGCGTGGCTATTATCTGCAAAAGCTCATCCAGCAAATTCAAATTAGTCCTTTTTGATAAAGAGGGAGGAGTTCGAATGATCCAAGAAAGTGGGAAACGAGGAAAATCTGGAACTCAGGCGGATATGTTCTTTGTTCCATACACTGTCGCCAATATTTCGGAATTTAATGCTATGAAGTATCATCTTGAAGACAAAGAAACCCCACTGGCGTTCCACTATTTGGATACATTCGAATTGCAAACGGCAACTCTTTTGGAAACAAGAAAGCATTTTATTGCAGTTTATGGTGATAATTGGATAAGCGATATCAAATATTCCATTTCATTTCTGCCCATTGCCTCGGCTGCCAATGAGCAGCTGATGGAAATTCAAAACACGGAAAAGTCGATTTCTGTCATCAAGAAAGAGATGCTTGATTTTCAAAGAGAGTATACCGAGGCAAAACGGAATTATGATTTGGCGGTATCAAAATTAAAGGTAATTCAAAAACTGTTCTATTGTTCTGTTTCCTGCGTTTCTGTAAATAAATTAGGCCGCGCTGAAACAAAAATCAAACACATCTATATTGAGTTCTCTTTTATTAATCGCGGCTTTTTAAGTTGTTTTACTGTATATAGTTTGCCGATGCTTATTCTTAGTTTTGTCCGGATATTCGGGGAATATGTGTTTAAATTTTATCCTCGCTTTCGCCTTACTTTATTTGTCTGTTTTCCGGTATCCGGAGTTCCAAGTTTTAAATGTCATTTGCCCTAATAATTCAATCAATTAATTTTTTTTATTAACTTACATTTCTGCAAATAGGTCACGTTGACTGACGGAAACATAGTGCGCATTTTAACGCTTTCATGCTAGTAATAAAAATATGACAACATTCTTTATTTCTAGATGTATTTACATCTAAACGTGATTCTATTTATACGGTTGTCTATTTTGTCATGTGCATCTTTTCTTTCAATATGTAATCAAAATTTTTCAGCTTCAAGAGGAGGCAATTCTAAAAGTATTATCGCATCGTGAAGAGCTTTACAGCACTGTCATCCAACAATCTCAGGCTCCGTACAATAAGAAAGTGTCACCGTCGAAATCGTCTGGAGGATTCCTGGGAGGATGGTTCAAGTAGAAAATCAGAGTTCTGAAAACTGAAAATCACATGAAAATGGGTCCAGTCAATTTTCACTGTATTTACAACTATTTATGTTTACTTTATTGATTTGTTTCAATCTTCTGATGCTTCACTTCTCAAAATATTATCTGCAATATTATTTAATTAACATTTAGAAAAAATACAGAATTTCGATTATACAGATCTCATACTACAGAATAATCATTGCACTTCTTTTTTGTAATTATTCTTAGACCTTTTATAAAAAGAGTATGAATATAATCCGTTTTTATTCAAAAAAAGCGGAATGTCCGATTATTAAAGAACGGACCGTGATCTCTTCGAAGTGAGTGAAGGTGAAAGTTGAGAGAAAACCTTCGCAACACTAATTTATGTGGGAATTTTGAGAGGTTTCAAATGGTCTGTTAGTTTCTCGCTTTCCTCCAAAATATTCAAGCGCGACGGGGCGCGCTTGCATTATTATTATCAAGTCTATTTATTCCTTTTTTTAATACCTCATTTATTTTTACGCATTTCCTTTCAAAAATGTATAATATTTCAGGCTGAAATGCTCCACAAAGCAAGAAAATGGATATTGAGCGGAACAAGCGCTCCGGAGAGCAAGAGCCTAGCTCATACTATGCTCATCGAAAATGGATTCATTTCACCGACAGCGAAAGGATTTTATAGGTTTTTTTTTTTTGAAAACTATGGAAAATGTGTAAAAAACAAAACATTAAAACATAGATATTTGTGAATAAGTAAATGAAAAGAGCTGACAAGAATATTTTAGGACTTGTCGTTACTAAAAATGTCGGACATTTTTCTAAAGATTCCGTGTAAATGGGTTTTTAAGCAGCGGAAATAAGTTTTACACACTTTTTCACAAAACTCTTATTGAATAATTAACTTCCTTATAAATATTAAAGTAAATTTATTTGCTAATTGTTTTATTTTTCAGTCTACTCCCCTTGGGCCAACGTGTCATCGACAAGTTATGCAGAATTCTGGATGTTGAATTCGAAAAGTCTGGCGCTCTAAAGATCGGAATGCCAATTGTCGCTCAACGAAGTTTATGGGAAAAAACAGGACGATGGGAAGCAATGGGTGCAGAAATGATTAAGTTAGAGGACAGGCAAAAACATCAGCTATGTCTTCAAGTGGGTGAGGATGATAAAAAGCTGTCTGGTAAAAATACCGTTTTATTTTAAATGATTTTAAATGGCAATTGGGTGAAAGTCGAAGCTATTAATTTATCGCATAGTAAACGATCTCAACCTGTCTTTTATAGCTCTCGTAAACGCAAAATAATGTGAAAAACTTCTGTCTAAATGCCGCTGAAATCCGATGAAGCACATTTAAAGTACATTTTAGATATTGACAAGGCAAAGCTTAGAAAGTACTAACATTTTACTGGACTTTTTTTAAAAATTCCATAAAAATCAATAATTCCGAAGAAATTGCTCAATCCCAAACTTTTTACTTCTAGAATTACAAAGTTATGACGATTCCGGATTTTTACATTATAAAATTCGTTTCGCAGCCAATTTTACGTTTAATTTTAATTTTAGTGAGATCCGAAACAGCTCATATCAACAAGAAAAGCATATTTTCCAAGTATTTATTTAATGTTTTTCCATTTTACCTTCTCATGATTCTGTTATTTTCAGCCGACTGCTGAGGAGATGTGCACCGAATTGATTGCGACATTGCCGCCTTTAAAGAAGAGTCAATTTCCTCTAATGGTCTACCAAATTGGTGAAAAGTTTCGAGATGAGATGAATCCACGGTTCGGATTAATGAGAGCTCGACAGTTTTTAATGAAAGACATGTATTCGTTTTCGACGGACATTCAGTCATCCAGAGATACCTATTCGAAAATATGTCGAGTTTATGAACACATTTTCGGAGATATTTTGCAGTTGGGGAAAGATGTTATCAAGGTAAACAAGACAAGTGAAATGATGGAGTGAAAAGGTGCGAAAATATATTAAAAAGTCTTCTCAACCTACATTTAACAAAAAAACCAGAAAGGTTAAAGAATTTCAACTTTATTACTGGATTATAATAATGCAAACAAGTTATTAGCGTGATATAGTTGAAAATTAGCTTGAAACAGTACACAATTAACCTTTGAAAAATACTAACAACTAGCACGTCGCTACATGATATTTCCAAAAGCAAGCAATAGCAAAATTGATATTAGCCATAAGACCATTAATAGGAAGCCACCTCTAAATTCATATTTATCGGAATTTCTTGTACGGGATTATCGGTATTCTGCCTGAATGTAAGATTTCCTGACGCAAAGCATAGGTTCCCAACCTAAAAATTCTGTTATTTTTTTTTACGTCAAAAAAACGTAACTCAGAATTAAAAAGAAACCAAATTCCAAAGCCTTCATAAATTGGAGACCTGGAAGTATCAGATTCTTTCTTCTGATTGGTAATATTAAATATTCATGCCTTGCGGCTATGACTACCTAGTTTCCACACTAAGCAAAATCTCTTAATAATGACCAAGAAACGATATAAACTTCAAAAAATGAATTGACTCTTCCTATTTTCCAGGTAGAAGCAGATTCCGGAGTACATGGAGGCCACATAAGCCACGAATACCATTTGAAAAGTAGTTTGGAAGAAGATTTCGTGAATTTTTGCGATTCTTGCCTGTCTTTTAACAAATTAGAAAATCCCAAATCGCAAAAATGTGCCAATTGTAAGGAATCGAATATTCTAAAGAGAATTCCATCTATCGAAATAGCGCATACATTTCATTTGGGGACTAAATATTCCGAAGTTTTGGGCGCGAAATTTCAAGAGAAGCCGTTGGACATGTGCTGCTTCGGAATCGGTGTTTCACGTCTTCTGCCGGCCGTAGTTGATCTCCTGTCAACGAGTCGAAAAGCGATGAGATTACCGAGAGCAATTGCTCCGTTTGAAGCTGTCATTATTGTTAAAAAGGTAATACATTTGTGGGATTTTAACGGAGCATTAAAGGGACAGTTGAGATTCTATTTTATTTTTATTTGCTTGACTGAAACAAATAAGAGCATTCTTTTTCATTTAAGAGTCTCGTGTCCAATGTGATCGTAGAAATGGCATGTTCATCAGCATCACGTTATCTAAAAGGAGGGATTCTCCTAGACGATCGTGTCGAAATGTCAGCCGGAAAACGAATTCATGAAGCGAATCGACTCGGAATTCCATTCGTTCTAGTGCTGGCTAACGAGACGGAGAGGAGTTTGGTAGCAAATGTATGCATTTTTTCAAACTTTTATAGACCAGAAAAATAATTTTTATCAGAACTTCATGCAAATTTCATATTTCTTTTGGATTTTTTTTGTATTAAAAGAGATGTGCTAGGGTGTATATCTTTTCGCTTACCCGCGCACACACAAGCTCTTAGAGGCAGCCACAAAGACATAGACAAACATACAAACATGCACTTTACAATTTTTCGGTTGATTGATTTTCTCGGCATTTTTCTTTCTGCTTTCTTTAAAACATTTTGAATAGAAGAAAATTATGGATACCATTGACTATGAAAAGAAAAGTTAACTCTTGCTGTTTTGTTTTTCTTCACTAAAATCTCGCTTAAAAAGTTTGTTGTTTTTGAAAATTACAATCAACAGTGAGGTGCAAAGCCATACTCGAATACCCCAGTTCTTGGCGTGTTCGATTTTTCTATTTCACGGTTACTGGAATTTCTAAGACCGGTCCTTCAGTGAATTCCTCATCGTGTTTCTTTAAATTCTCAAAAGCAGACCATTTTTGGGTAAACAATTATAATAACTCAAGAAATCAAGTTTTGTGTGGTATTCAAATACTTTTCTAGACTGATTTTCTTTTAAAACGAATCGTTATGGAAGTTGAACAAATGGAACACTACTATTAAAAAAAGGATACGTGGAATATCGAACAAACTTATTCTTGTTTCTCCTTTCTATTAACTGATGTTTTACTATTAAAGATTTCGCAGTTACAGCTCTTCTGTCGAATTGTTTTTTTCAGAAACCAGTGATCGAGGTATTCACAACGCATTCGAAGAGTGATGAGCCTGTTGCACAGGGATCAATGTCACTAGATCGTTTCGTTAGCTTTGTCCAGTCATCACTCTACGGTTCTGGAGCACCGGAATACTTGACTCACAGCCAAGTACTCGGCGAACTGGGGGCGAGGGACTTTTAAGCGTCGTAATTTTCCAATGTCTTGTTGTTATTTCCAGGAACTTTAGATTTTTTTCGTTTCGTTCATCCTTTGTTAAACTGGTGTTCAATGTCTTCATTTTTGTATAAATATCGAGTGATTTTCTCTTAATTATCTGTTTTTACTGGGTTTTAACCAGAAAAAGCTACCATTAAAGATATTCAAGAATTTTTCTCTTTTCCTCACTATTTAGAACAACAACTTGATGATTTTTGAAAAGTAATTTAAAAATGATTTTTCAAAATGTTGAAAATATATTTCCGGTAGGTTTTGGCCGAATTAATGGAAAAAATGTTATTTTTTCGCTTACTTATTTACATAGTCGATCCGTTCTTCGCTCACTTCGATGGAGCGCGGATCACAACGCACAAGTCCTTCCGCGCATTTTCGATTGTGGTCCAAGAGGCAATGAAGTTGTTTCCTGGTCGGGTTGATACATCTTTTATTAAAGAATCCGACCATCTCATAAGCGAACTCCCAGCAGGCCGTTTTCCTTTTTTTATGCGAGGGTTACTCTGACTCCTTTTGCTTATGCTTTTGTGAAAGTGCAAACTGCAGAGGTAGTGAGTGAGGATGATTGAGTCGAAGCGGTTCAAGCTTATTTTGGTGGAACGTCAGGTGTTTTTAAAAGCAATGAATGCCGCCATGCTGAAAAGTTTGACCACCCGCCTACACTCGTTACGGAAGAATACCGGGAACAGGAAATTTCCCGGGAGTTTATCGCCCAGTGTCACACTGTTTTCTAGGAAATAAGAATCTTCCGAAATGTTGAGCCTTTTGTTCCTAATTTGTTCCACTTCTATGCTTTATTTTTCCATCATTAGTTTTTTTAATGCTAGCTGAATCTTCATTCTAACTTTATTTCTCGCTGTATTTATTCTAAAATGACAATAGTTGTTCCCAATTTTCAGCTCGCAATGAACCCGACAACTGACAGTGAGACCGTAGAGAATGGAAATGTGAAAGGCGACGAGGAGCCAGTGTGTCGGCGAGAGTCATTTTCCACCCCTAGAAGATGTAAGGAATTTGGAACTTTATATTTTTCAAAATCTGAAAACTCATTTAAATTCGAATCTGGGTGAACATCGAAGATGGTGTTTTAACTAGCCAGTTTGGAAAATGAGGATTTTCTGAATATTTTCCATTTGAGAGTGATGACTCGCAGTTGACTAGGTTCTACGTTCCCTGAAAGCGTGTTCCAGAATAAACATCATCTGTAGAGCACGTAAAGGACATGTTTCTGGCAGAAAATAATTAAATATCACTGATTTAAAATCACTGTAGCTCATTGCAGCAAAGTTGCGAAAGTCTTTCGCGAGATCACAACAGAATATGAAACTTGAAAAATAATAAACGGAGATTTTATAAATTTCCAAAAGTGAAGTTGCAATATGTTCATTGAAAATAATAAATTAACAATTGCAGTTCATAATAGGTGAAACCGATATGTCGAGGACAAATGAATTTGGGGCAATTTTAGTTGGGGGGGTCCACTCGTTTTTAGTCATTTTTAGAGGTTTTTAAATAATTTTTTTCTGAAAATGTTATTAGATATACACGAATAACACTAGTAATTTTTAGAACACTTTTATTGGCAGACAACAAAAATACGCACAAAAAAGAAAATGACGCTATCTTAGTTGGGGGCGTCCAATGGTTTTTCGGCTTTTTTCGGATTATTTTTGTTGAAAAGTCTGAAAAGCACCACGCTTATTCAAATGTAACTTAACTTACGCGTGAAAAAAAACTCACAAATACTTTAAGAGTAACAACAAACAATTGTACAAAAAAAAATTACAAAAACCTCTAAAAATGACTAAAAACGAGTGGACCCCCCCCCCCCCAACTAAGATTTTTTGTGTGAAGCAGGGAAATTCGCAATTTAAAGCAAGAAATGAAATCGGTTTTCTGTTTCTGGTAAATATAATCTGAAGAAAGTTATTTCACTCAACATCTTGATTTTCCATCTTTAATGCTGATAAAGTCAGTTGTTTTAGATTTTGTCTTCAGAAATCTGATGACGCAGCTTGATCTTCTAGAAATTTCAATTTCAGACAATGTGGCACCTCGTCAACTGAGAGTCATCACTCTCAACGCCTGGTGCCTCCCACAACCGTGGCCAATAGGCTCCACTGATCGGGTTCATCGTCTCAATAAGATAGGACAGTACATGGTAGAAGAGTACTACGACATCGTGGGACTGCAGGTAAGATTAAAATCTGTTTATCCCAAAAGTAAATCGACTGCAATGCGCAAAGCTTAATTTTTGCTAACTAGAATACCATGTACGTTACCTTGACCACTATTGCGCTGACCTAGAACGGTATGCTCAGGATGACTAACTGCCATGGGAATCTTTGGCCATTCCTATGGGAACATGAGCTAGGCGCTTTCCGTTTTAGTTTTCTTCAATGTGATTTGTGTTTATTTCACGAAGTTCCTAAATCGAGTTCCTTATAACTGAATGTTTTTTAGGTTTCTAGGCCCTTTTATTTTGTTTTCCGAGTCATAAAATTTGTGCTTGCAGTTTGCTTAATTTAGGTTATTTAGGTTTTTGTGCCACCAAGCTTTCAAATATACGTTTTTTTCGCATATTTCCAAATTTCAGGAACTTTGGTCCTACTGGGATTTTGTAAAATTGAGTGAAAGGGTTTCGTCTGTCTATCAATATTTTCACTACTTTCATTCTGGTTTCACTGGATCTGGTGTATGCGTCTTCTCTCGCCATCCGATTGTATCTACTCTGACAAGCCGATATTCGTTAAACGGATTTGCTCACCACATCCATCGAGGCGACTGGTTTGGCGGAAAAGTTGTCGGGCTGACTGAAATAGAAATTGATGGAGATCTTCGTGTCAATTTTTATTCAACACATTTGCATGCGGAATATGATCGAGAGAATGATCTCTATCTGCCACATCGAACTGCTCAAGTGGGTAATTAAAATATAAATAATAGAAAATATGGGATAAACTGAAATTTTTGATTAAAATTGTCTAATAGCTTACTGTTTACTAGAGGTTATGGAGGACTTCCTTCTATTAGTAATACTAGAATTTATCCAAAACTTTGAAGGCATCTTTCTACAAAAGTTGTCTCTTAATTTAAATTGCTTTAGCATCAACATTTTTCTTCTTCGAAGTACGTTTTTATTAAGAAATAGTTTTAAAAAACGCGTCCTTTTATCAGAGGCGTCAGCTAAATTAAATTCCGCATGTCTATATAAAATATGATCTTCTACTAGCGTTATCATTCCTGAACCCATTTGAAAACTATAAATCACCAATGAACTTATGCATATTCAACAGAAAGAAAAGACACATCGTTTTTCCCCTTTTGCAGAGCTTCGAACTCGCCCAATTCGTCCGTCATACTGCTCGCGGAGCGGACGTGGTCATAGTGACAGGGGATTTGAATATGGAGCCATGCGATCTCGGATTCCGTCTAATATTATCCCACGCAAAGCTTTTCGATGCTTGGAGAATGAGCCACGAGGTGGAGAGTGAGGAAACGGATTGTGAATTGTTGAAGTATAGAGGAATTGCAAAAGGTGGAACTTGCGATAGGCCGGACAATTGCTATACAAAAACAACGCTCAAGAGTGCGGTAAGGGTGAAGATATATTGACCGAGTAATACTTCAATCTGACCTGGCGAAAAGCCGACAGAATTAAAGTGAAATAGAAAGAACGACATTATACCCGATACAGAGACATCGAAATGTTGAAATGAATAGACAGATCACATCTTTGAATATTGAGAAGCTGCGCATGTGCAGTTCCTATTAAGCTTTCAAGATATAAGTAAAAACTACTAGATATAAAGGCAAAATTTCTAAAATTATTGACAAGCAAACCAAATGGAATTTTCGCCATCTTTTTAAATGTTACGTAAGGTTGCTTTTTGATATTCAACAACTCAATCTAGGTGCACAATCAATCTCCTTATGATTTCCGCTCTAGTACATCTACAGAAAAACATTCCTTGATATCTGAAAAACGGGCGATCCGGATACACTAACCGAGAAGCTTGCAAATTACCAACGTTAATATCAAGTTATAAAATTAAATTAATTTTCAGGACGAAAGCAAGCGCATAGACTACATCCTCTTCAAATCTGGGCGGTGTAATGTGAAATTGGAAGAATGCGAGATTACACTCAATCAGATTCCTGGAGAAGAAATAAACTATTCCGATCACGTGGGACTCCGTGCCAGATTCACCATTGACGATCGTTTTCGCCACGAGAAACCACTGAATACTTGGGAACCCAACCGTCCGTTGCTCATTGAAGCCATCGGAATAGTAGCCGGCGGAGAACGGAGAGCCAGAGCCGACAGAGCTTTCTTCCTTATTATGGCGGCATCTTGTCTTTTTATAATTTTGGCATCTTGGTTCTTTGAGGTCTTTCCACTGGTCTTAGCCATTGTTCGATTTGCCCTGACCATCCTCGCCGTTTTCTTCGTCTGGCAAGGGTTCGTGGGATTAACATTGGAACGGAAGGCATTGAAGGCTGCCAAACAGTCAATTCAGCAAATGTTGAATAATTAAATTTGAAAGACGATTTCTTTTTTATTTTAAAGTTTTCTATTACTGCATCAACCAAATTTTAATTTTCGCTTCAATATTGCAAAAGACCATATGCATATCCAGATTAGGTGTATCAAAATAACTGTGATTGGCGCTGTCATTCTGTTCTGTTTTGGAACCATTTCTTTAAAGTCGGCAGATTTCTAGCATACACTGTATACCTCAAAAAAATAGATGATTGGACCAGCTGTTTATACTTATGTGTTATGAATTCTTATATAATTTATTTATTGCATGTAGCTAATTACTGTATTACTTAATGAACTCTGGTGTATCTTTCCCTCACTGTTTTCTTTTTGCGACCTTATCGTTGTGATGCGATTTTCTAATTTTTATTTCTTTATTGGATGGCTCGATGGCCAATCGCTGGAACTAGAAATCTTCAAGTTTATATCGTATTTCTGTCATTTAGTCGTCATTTACAGATGCGAAACATTGGTATTTTTATAATAAGAAAGAAAATTAGAAATTAGACAAAAGATGCTTTAAGCAATCAGATATGCAGCGAAAAAGCGGAAAAAAACCTTTTTTTTCGTTTTCCTTATTCATAATGATCGCAACCACCAAATACGTTGAAAATATCGGAAATTTTGAGTCTCTTGAGAAAATAATTACATTATGAGTTAGTTTCGAATTTGCAAAAGGCTGTAAGACTCAAAATGACAAGAAAAATAATAAATTATAACGAAAAATAGAGAAAAAACTTTACATAATGATCCGCACGATCATCAACAATAAGAAAAAAAAGAACATTTTAAATCAGGTACAATAATCAATAGGACTAATACTGCCTGTTTAAGAGACGGATACTGCAGTAGCTCTTGTTCCTATCGCTAATTTTTCTCAATATAAATCCCTAAACGCTTTTGATGATGTGTATGCTTGTAGAGGTAACTGTCTTATCACATATATTCATTCGGATCCATTCTTATTTTTCGGTATGAACCACAATTTTACCAGCCACTGCGCACTGATTGCAGCCGAAGCCAGGCTCCATTTTATCGATGTTTGTCGGTTTGTCAACAATCGGGGCTTTTCGCTTTTTTTTCTCTTGATTAATTAGCTTTTGGATATAACCCACTGTGCGGAGACTGCCAAGCTCAACTCACTCTTGATTGTAGAGTACGTGGAATTGAAATTTGATTTTCTATGAATGATTTTTCGATTTTCTGGAACAGTTCTTGAGCGATGGTTGTCTGGAGGAACTTATTAACTCAATAATCTGAGAATCACATTTCTCAATATTTGAGTGAATCCCTGAGTCATTTTTCGTCAATTGTTCTATAGCCCTTGTCATTTTTCAATCACATTCAATCGCTTTTTAGAATAACTGTAAAATCAATAAAATAATACATAATTACGTCTTAATGTGTAAAGCTAAAAAACAGAGAAAAGAAGTATGGCGAATCATTATGTGGGTGGAAAAAAAAAACAACTATTTTTTGGAATATGCAGTATTTGTTCCAAGAAACTTGTTTTCTTCTTCATGCTCTGATATTCTCTTTTAATCTCTGTTTCTTCTTAAAATCGCCAAATTCCACGGTTTTTTCCCAGAATGGATCGCATGATGAGGTGGCTGAAGCGAAAATCAGAAAACAGTCAAGTGACTTATTCCCGATTTGGACTTCCTGGCGATGAAGTAGACGAACGCCCGTTGCCAACTCAAGTTCATGTGGCGAACTTCGATGATGATGCTCCAGAATACCGAGCATTCTTCACTCATTCAACGAGAGCAGCGGCAATCTCTGCGGGATTTGGACTCTCCTGCTCCATCTTCTCATTTGTCATGTTCCTCTTCGAATTCAGATGGGATGATCGTGGACGAGAATTTGATATCGGCACTTTCAGTGAGTTGGAAAAAATAACTTTTTATAAATTTAATAGTAACGCTCAAAAATGTTGAAAGCATGTATTTTTAATCTGGTTTTATGCTCAGTTTTTCACGCGAAACAGAATGAAAACACCTTCACGTTTAAAAATGACATGCCTGATTACCTAAATGAATTTTGTTCGCCTTCTTTTTTGTTAACTACCTTCCACTCGAACTCCCACTTTTCAGTTGCCTCCTTGCTCTTTCTTCTTGCCGGTGTAGCTGTCCACTGGCAGATTCTCGTCGGAATCAAAAAGGAGACTGCTGTTAACATGATTCCAGCTATTATGGTCTACACTTTCATGATTGTAGTCGAATTGATCGTATACGTTTTGGCTGCGTAAGTGATTATTCTCGTGAACGACGATTACGACCATTCTAAACTGTCACTGTGAACTGTGAAAATGGAACTGTTGAAACAGATTAAACCGCGTATTGTGCACACGTGCAGTAATCCACATAAAGTTTAAATTGATCTCTGCATGAAAGCTGTTTTTTTGTCGATTTAAGTGACATTTAAAGAAATGCAGTTATAAATGGCGAAAGCTATAGCTAAATTTAAATAAAAACTGAATAGTATGTCGATTACTGTAGGTACGCACAATGGCTCTATTTTTCCCTGCCCTTTCCTCTCGGTATCTTTTTTAACTCACGTTATCTCTCGGCCACGGCCCATAAAAATATTCGATAAAAAATATTCCACTGTTACAGTAGTCACTTGGTCAATTCGTCGTCAATGTTTTCGTACCCGGAAAAACATACGCCCACCTTCTTGACACTTTCGATCTTCTATCTTACCGTGGTTGGAATACAGACTGCAATACTTCTGTCGGTTATAAAGGCGCGAAACTATTATGAGGCCAAGGAAATTCACCAGAAGGAGGTGCAAGTGGCAGAAAGTGGGGTAAGTAAAGGGGCGGAAGGTGGGGGTAACATATGTACAGTGCCCTTGAAAAGTATAGACACCCCCTCGATTTTGGCTGTTCTGGAATTTCCGGGCGAAATGAAAAAATCGGCTAATGCAGTTCGATCAGGCGTGTAAGAATTTGTCTGACGCAGTGTGTTGAAAACTTTTTTATTGCGTAAGACAAATGCAAGACGAATGAAGACGACTTGAATTTTGAAAACGACTTTTTTTCTTGGTTTTTCGTGGAAGCCTTAGCGCAATGGCTTTAGGAGACACAGCTGTTGAAGAATACTTCTTCGGTTCCATGTCACTCCACTGTTACAATGGTAAACCTTTGAATTTTGATGGTAACTCAAAGCAAACAATATAGATAAAACATCTCTGCAAACTCCATAAGTCTAGCCCAAGCCTCCCACAAGACATGGATAAAAGTTGTCCTAAACTTGTGCTAAAGTCGGCCAATACTTGTAAACCTTTAAAGTTTAGCCCATACTATTATGAGATACTATTTTACTGGGATGCTCCAGCTAAGAAAGCTAAGCTAAGCTAAGAATTGAACTTATGGTAACGTCGTGGTATGATTGATCTTTCTTTGCTCGAAGACTTTCCAGAATAAATGCGCATAATGTAACTGAAATGGGCACTCAAAGCAAAAAAAAATCCGCAAGAATCCCCCTGTCCTACTCCAACTACACCAACTATATGATGCATAAAGGAGCAACTGTGCATCCCACAGGGTCATGGTCATTTTCATGTCTTGTCCTCTTTTAGTTGTTTTTATTATTTTTTTAACTAACGAATCTTGGTTTTTAAAAATGCGTTCTGTCTTCTATGTGTTCAACATTGAAATTAAAACAAACTAAGTACCAATGGAATCTCGCCTATCATCGCTTACTTTTGCACGTTAGGAATCGGATTTATCTAGAAATCTAACCAACGAAAAGCCCGACCATTCATGTTCTTTAACGAAATTTTCTAGGTGATAAAGTAAAGCTCAAATGGATAATTTCGTGTCCATCAACCATTTTTTTTTTAATTTCAGACATCCTCTTTTTCCCGAATTCTCTACTAATCATGTACCATTTTTTTGTTCTGAACGAATAAATTATTATTATTATTAGTATTAGCTTTCCATGCATCCGGAACTACTTGTGCACCAACAAAAGACCATTGTTTTTGTTTCAGAAGCGTCAAAATCCTCTGATGCAAATCGTTTATGTCAAAGAGGGCGACAACGTGGCACCAATGTCAGATTCGGATCTGCAATCAACCGCCATGACGTCACCACCGCCACGTGTCATCCTTGCTGCTAATGATGATATCGCTTAAGACTTTTTGTCTGTTCTTTTGTAAAAAATTGCAATTTTTGTAGTTTTATGTCTAACATCTTATTTCATATTTTATTTGTACTTGAAGCCATTTCTGATCCCGTTCTCACCGACACTCCAATAGCTTTATGGACGTTTTTGCATAATAGGCTCCGCCCATGTTTTTCTTAGATTTCTTGACACTTCAGCTTGCCACTTTTTCCTTCAAGTTCAGTCATTTTTCGATGATTTATTGTGAAAGATAGATGTAAAAAAAAAAAGATTTTTAACCTTGTCGAAATTGATTTTTGCATTGCATTTTGTTAGCTGTTTTCCTTCATTGTTTCAATTATTGTTCCAAAATCGGTCGAAAAAGGCTTAAGGCCTGCGGCTTTTTTAGAGCGGGGTTTACATTTTTCGCGATTTAGAAATGTTTTTTGTTTTTATCTAACAATGGAACTGTTTTTAGATAATGGTTGAGAATTTTATGAAAATTGGTACACAGACACTTTCGAGCGTGCTGAAAACCATGGCAAGCTTTTCTAGTGCCCAAAACTCTCCAGAAGCTGAATATTCGCATCTGAAGTTTCAGCTTCTGGAGTTTTGGGCACTAGAAAAGTTTGCTATGGTTTTCAGCATGCTCGAAAGTGCCTTAAAAACACAGTTCCCTTGCAGTTATATATGGCTTGAGACGCAGAGCACTACAGAACAATTTCGTCTTTCGAGTTACTCCAAAAATAAAATGTGTTTATCTTATCAAAGGTAGGCTTATTATTATATGTAAAATTACAGAAAATCGATGCGATTTCAGTGGCTGATTAATACTATAAATAAAGAAACGTTCCAGACAGGGCTGTACACTTGTACAAACAGATAAAGGGTGCGGAGAGAACAAAGGAATCAATGGGGAAATACCAGAGAAAAAGAGAGAAAATTCTGTGAGTGGACACTCTTGCGGGAAAAAGGAAATGGTAAAGTCTGACGGGAATTCACTAGGAGGCAAAGGTGCGATAGAGCGTATCTGATTTT
This sequence comes from Caenorhabditis inopinata, assembly GCA_003052745.1. Taxonomy (NCBI): domain Eukaryota; kingdom Metazoa; phylum Nematoda; class Chromadorea; order Rhabditida; family Rhabditidae; genus Caenorhabditis; species Caenorhabditis inopinata. The sequence goes on from AP018153.1 coordinate 1,859,011, forward strand.
ATAAAATAATAAAAGAGATATTCAATCAATTCAGGTTTGGAAGAAAGATAGGTCAATATCATTTTCACTTAGATTTTCAAAATCCCAATTTCCAGGGTCGGAGAGCAGCACACTGTCATCTAGTTCCAGTCTATGATTCATCGTCTGGGTTCCAATCTCGGAGCCATTAAGGAAATCGTCATCCCATCCACAGTCATTACTCGAGCTGCTCGCCGACGGTGACAACATTATGGAACACGGCGAAAGTGTTTCACGCGTTTCTGGAGATGCCCGCCACGTGGATCTGTCGTATTCTGTTGAAGAAGAAGACGGCGCATAGTAGTTTCTTCCTTCCTCAACATAGCCAGAAACGAATCGGTCGAATTCTCCGCTGGGGCTCTTGAAAAAAATAATTTAGAAGAGACGATTTCGAATGAAGATTAAAGGAACATTTCATTTTTGGAAAAAAAATCTGCTCCCAGAGAAAATAGGCAGATGATTTCAATATTTTCGATTTTAGAAGATTTACTGGAAAACAAAAATATTTGTATATGAATTTTTTGAAGTAACAATTGATTTTCAATTATTTTTCTCCCGTTTTGAAATTAATTTCACCCAATTTTTGCAAACGTTTTTTCTCGAAATTAACGATCTTCCTTTACCTTGAGATGCTCGATGATTCGGCCGATGTGCTCATCGCCTTGTTGTTGTTGTTGTGATCCATTTGATTGCATAGAATTGACAAAACAGTCAGATACATATCCACACTGATTCCCTTCTTGTTCGAAGGCTCCGACGTAAGACGACGTTGTTGGTTGCTGTTGATCCCAGTTGAAGACGTGGATCGGGCCTGTTCCCACGGCAGGGGCGCATTAATGAATACGGCAGATTCAAAGGCACGACGATCCAATTCTTCTGTAGGTGCAACTGCTTCCTCGACGACTTCTTCGCAGGCGACATTTGAGTAGATTCTGGCATCTTGCGGGTTCTGGGTATGCGGTTGTGGAGACAACTGAGATTGATGATTCTCAGTGTTTTCATCCGCGTAAAATCCATTTTGCTCACTCATGAGCTTTTCATTTTGACGACGGAGTTGCTCATTTTCGGCTCGGAGTAAACGATTTTCTTCGATCAAATCGCGCATGACATCCTCGATTTTGGTAGATCTTTCCTGAAAATAAATACAGTGCATGTTATTTCAACAGTGAAGAATTCGGACAGTCTTGTACTGTGCTCTATAATTCCGATACATAAATAAGCGAGAGCACCATAATAGAACTTTTCGAATATTTTTTCAGGAAACTCAAATGGAATATTCAGATATATCATGAAAAATGTTAATAACTTGCAATATTGGAGAAGCGTTCACAAAACTTACTTTCTTTTTATCCCTAGCATTTTGCGCAGCTACTCGATTTTTCATTTTTCTTCGTTCCATTTTCTGTTCAGGTGTCAAATGATTGAGTCTTTCTCGCTTTCGTGGCCCACTTGTTTCCATGTCGTCTCCAAGTAGTTGGGCAACAATTTGTTCCGTTGGAAGAGCACGCTTCGGAGCAATTCTTCTAATCACAGGCGGCACGTGGTATTTCATCTGTTGCCGTTGCATTGTCTGGCATTTCACTGGAGACGGTACCACAATCCTTGAATTTTGCTGTCGTGGTAAACCAGCGGGGAGCACATAGATTCGTTTAGGGTAGTTGCTCATGTTTAAGGAATACTTGAGGGGCTTACGCCCAGGAATTTAACGAAGAGAACGATTCTCTATCTGACTGCTTTGCTGTGAGGAAGCTTAGAACATTGGTTAAGCAACGTCGACTAAACGCGACGCGACCGCGACGCGGCCACGCAGCCAGTTAAAGAGAAGACGCCGGGGAGAGGCGCAGAGAAACTGGAAGGGTTGTTGATATTGCGAAATTTCTCGAAAGGGCGGAGCTTTCCGAGTGACGAAATAATAAATAGTAAGAAATTGGCGGTTAAGAGACGTTTGGAAAGCAAGAAGTTGTTATAAGAACTATAATGATAATGATGCCAAAAAAAAATTGCAAAATTAGCGTGAAAAAAATTAATAATTTAAAAATTTGCAAAAAAGTATTAAGAGCCATATCTGGCATTTTGGGCAGTTTCCATTTTTGAACATAAAATCTGAGAGCTTTTAGAAATTTGAGCACCTTAGGCCACTTCCGAATTTAGGAAATTTGATGAAACACGTTTTAATCTTAATTTTTCAGTTTTTCTGGTGATGTTGTGACCAGGGCAGGATTCTGAGCTACAATATTGAGCAATGCATCGAATGTGAACTAAACCGATTTCGAACAGTTTCTTCCATTAAATTAGAGCGTATGTATTTATGTACCAGTAGAAATTTGGCGGCTACGCCGCTGTTCTAGAACATTCTGGAACGTCTCAATTCCTGAATAAAATGAATTAATTAGTATCCACAACAGCAAACTTCCCAAAATGCTGAATAATTCGATAGCTCTGTCAACAAAGATATAAAAGATAAAACAAATAAATTCAAATACGGAAAAAATAAATTTTAGGCCTAATTCAGGTGTTGTATGAAGCGAATTGGCACAGGCTATTTTTGGTAAGAAGTGTATTGCAATCGCGTTTATTATAAGAAAAAATCAACTTAAATTAGAAAAATTGCGGAAGAATTTTAATTGGCAAAACTCCCGAAGTCGACCTGCGTGCATGTAAATAACCTCAAAGAAATTTTCAATTCGCGCTTTTTTTCCAAACGATGCTCCGAAATAACGGTAATTCGCCTAATTTATCGTTTCAATTTCGAAATATATTTTCTCGATTTCTATTTGGATTCTCCGTAAAAATGGATGTCTATTTGTCATCTCATGTCAGAAATGGCAAGCTCAAAAGCGCAAGATGTCTGGAAATGTTGAAAGTGGATTAAACAGTTCAAACAATGATTTGTCACATATCTAGTAAGTTTTTTTTGTTTTTAGAGTCTGAAAAATCACTCTGCGATTTCTACCAGTAAAGTAGCACAGAATATCAGGAAAGAAAGACAGGCGCGTCTTCGCTCTGTAATATTTTTACTGAAATTAAAACCTGACGTTATTGAATTTTTCAAACCCTTTCTAATTATAAAACTCTATTAACCTCTTGTTTTTATCAAATCACATGTTTTTCTATAAGTTATTTTTATAAGTAAAATAAAAAATTAATTTATTCTCAACAATTTTCAAAATTCTATGCTCGTTTCCGGGCTGGTTTGAATTTTTTTTTCCGGCCCGACGCTAAAAGCAATTGAAAAGGCAGGAGAGTTCTGAAAATAATCCACAAAATTGGTGCCGGCTTTCAGCGATAAGAAATCCGTATAAATGTTCCACGGTTTCTTTTACCATATTGTTCGCAGTTTTAGCCACAAAATAACGGGAAAACCAATAAAATTCATTCTTACAGTGACTCTGAAAGTTAGAATAAGCTACCCATCTGTTTCTCTCTTTACTTAATTTATTCGTAATTCTGCATCGGCCAAAGATATGAAAAGGTTGTCCATGATGAGAAACACAAATACCTGTTAAATGTTTTATTCAGAATCAATATACCCATTCTTGAAGAGTCTGAGTCCTTTCCTTTATTTCACTAAAGCTTTGGACCATCCTGTCTAAAGTTGACACATGGTCTCATTACACTTAACCTTGCCTATTTTCTCATCCTCCTGTCCAATATTTATATATAAATATTATGCAAGAAAGAACCCAAATAGTGTGTGTAAACAGTCCATCATTACTCCTTATTTATTCTCTTGCCGAACACGTTTCGCTTTTTCTTTTATTTTCCGTATTCACATTATACAAATATCAGGCCTAGACACGTGCATATCATGCACTGATTCACGTCATTTGGTCTATGACTTTTATCACCTTTTAATGCGCGGAAAGGAGATGACGGTTTTTATGTGTTTGAAATCGAATCGGTTTCTCATGAAATTCCGTAAAGTACCCAGCTTGCGGTGTCATTTTTTGGCTATATGGAAACTACCTCGTGTCAGATAACCTGCTCTACTGAAACATGTGGAACTTCGCTAATTTTTTCATTTCTCATCGCTTATGTGCAAAATTAAAAAAAAAAAAAACTGAGAATATAGTTCAGAAGCTTATTGGAAAGCTCGAAATTACAGCTCAAATTTATCAAAATGTTAGAAAAATAGATTAAGTTCGTTATAAAAGTGCAATAAGAATGCCACATATAAAAGCGAAATTTAAAAAAAACTTTCAGAAGAATCAAGAAAATTTTCGAAGAGTCGAACTGCCATCATTTTTCATCAAATACAGCCCTGAATTATACTCGAAGCTGATTTCTGATGTCTGTATCCATGCATTGACCGGTCCTCGAGTTATACTAGATAAGAGTCTGGGGATCAGAAATTGCGCCAGCTCGACTCACTGTATGATTTCTGTTTGTCGGAGGTTTGACAAAAATTTGTTTTAAAATAAAACGACTTCCAATTTATATATTTTTTTATTTGAAAATATAGGAAATAAAAGAAACGAAAAACATTTATTGAAAAATAATAATAGAAAATGTCTGTAGAATTAAGAGGAAAAATAACCTTTTATATGCGGATAAATTACGAATGAAACATTAAAAAAACAAGTCAGAAGCTCAATTTCAGAACTGTTTTCTTTTTTTTTTCACACTGACCCAAATAGTTAATGGCAAATGTCCGCCGGCTTCCGTGCACTTCCTGCCAACCCAATAGCTGATCATGCGCAGGTTGCCCAACTTTGCCATTTTACTAGTCTTTTCATATGTACACCCTTCGCTGAATTATGAACGTAGTAAGTAGTAATCAAATTACTCAGTCTCTCTGTGTGAGACTCATTCTCCTCAATTTATTTCTCCCTTCTACGAGTAATAACCCTCACTTCCGTTTCCGTTTCCAGGAATTGTTCCTCACCCCCAAGAGACACAAAAAACCAATTAAGAAAATCGATAAAATCAGCCATATGGTGCCGTCGGATTCTTTCCTCCACCGCCCATCTGTCTTTTTTTTTCTCTTTCTCTCCGCTCCTTTTATTATTTTTTCATTTTCTTTTCCTTCCATTCGATTGGCTCCGCTGTCTTTACTTTTTGCTTCATTTTTCCACTGGAAAAGTGGGAGAAAAATGAGAAAATAAGAAGCTTCCTACAATTTCTGGCGCGTTTTGTTTCCATTTTCCCTCATTTAATCCCTCTTCCGCCACTTGAAAATCAAAAAATGAGAGGTGAATGGGAATTTCGAAATATTTTCCGTTTAAAAAGTGCGCATTAGAAACGCATTTTTTTACTCTTCATGAAACGAGTCTGTGCGCCTTTAGGAAACACAAATTAAATATAGTTTTGAGGTCACGACATCGAAAATTGAAACTACCCCTTTCCAAGTTTCGACGAAACACGAAAAACAAAAACCTGAAAATGAGATTTCAAATAATGATAATAGACAACATTTTTAAAAGAAAGTCGTGAAATGAAATCGGAAATTATTTATGAGTGAAACTTTGACGCGGTCATCATTTCTTAAAATAAATGTTACAGAAAAATCAATGATTTTCTTGAAATTCGTGTGTTCTTTCACAATTATTCTCCCTAATAATGGTTGCGCCTTATTGCTATTATCGTGCTACAGTATCGTTGCAATTTCTAATTTTTTTATGGGTTTATAGTGTTTTCACCGTAAAAATAGAAGAATCATTGTAATCTTATACCGGAAGTGTCAAACCAAAAAGTGCTATAGACCCGGAAATGTTAAAAATGAATGAAAATCTGAAAGCCTTTTTTCCAGAAAAGTTCAGTTCAGTGCCGGCCGTTTCGGGTTAATCGTATTTTTTTCTGCCTAGCCGTCGGACGTCTTATTTCTTCATGAAATTTAAATTATCTGTAGCTAAATGTGAAATTCTATGCGCCTAACTTACACATTTAATATTTCTGAAAAAATATAATTTAATTTCGTATATTCTGGGTCTCGGCTCCTTAAGGTAAAATGCGAAATTATTAATTTTTCTCGCATTCTCATTTTCTGATCGCACATTCTCAACATTATGGCTTTTCGAAAACTATAATGTTTTGCTGAAAAAGACTGTGCGCCTTCAAAAGTGAAGTGTTTTGTTTACTATACGGTATACTTTTCAGTCCAGTCCTCGAAACCTACATCATCCGCTAAAAGTGTATGTATTTTCGGTGCAGTTGATTTTTGTATCGGGACCTCGAAATGTGGGTCTCAATGCTAAAGCTGAATACTACTACCTGCAGAAATTGGAAACTTTTTTTCTAAGGGTAGAGTTTCCCAACAACATCCTACTTGCCCAAATTTGAATAAATGCAATATTGGTGCTGGAAAAATGCTTTGGTTATATTCCAACAAAAGTTAAACCACCGAAAATGTTATATGTATTGATTAAAAAATATCAATTTTATAATAAGATTATTGAAAAAAAAATTTTTCTTCTAAAAAAGAAGCAGATTACTGTCAAATTTCAGATTTTTCCCGGGAAAAACGCTTGTGATGGCTTTTCACCTCTTCGAACATAGGTAGTTTTTGAAGTTCTCCTCCAAAAAAGGAACATTTAGTTATCAAGATTTGCAATCTACAGTAATACGTTACCAACCACTTCAAACATTGAACAGAAGAGAGGGTCAGAACTGGCCGAAATGCCTGTTTTGTTTTGTCTCAAAATGACCCTTCTTTTCATTCGTTTTTTTATTTCGTTCGTCTCCTCTTTTTCATTCCTCGTTTCACCCTCAATTTTCCCCCATCTCGTTTAACCGTTCAAGGTCTTCTTCACATTTGGTTGGATAAATGAGTGAAGGGGGAGGGGGTGAATGTCTCCTTAAAATGGTCTAAATAGTGTGTGTGTGTGTGTTTTGTGGTTCATGGATCCTAGAAAATAGATGGATTTTGGCAAAGTAAAAACATTTTGATGCGTTTGTTTTATCCTGTCATTTTAATACTGAATCCCTCTTACCAACTTCGTTCTTGTTGCACCCATGTAGCTGAAAATAAAGACGTCCGGAAGGAATTCTGGAACTACAGAGATTGCGTAATTTCGACACCCTCAGAAGGTATGGGAAAATGGTTCAAGATTCCTATTTTCATTATTTTGTAAAAAAAATTTTACTGTTATTTCAAAGTTTTTCTTGAGAGTCTATTCATTTTTCGTTTCTCACTACACAATTTGTTGCAATTCATGCTGGTTGAGCTTGAAACCACGCCAAAAAAATGTGAAAAAAAGAAAAAGAAAACGAGAATTGAACTTCTCACGCTTTCACTATAAAATCCCCTATCATCCCTGTTATCAACTACGGTACGCCCTATTTTGCGAAATGGAAAAGAGGGATTGGAGCGCGGTGACGCCATGCAAGTTCTACCTCTGAAAAATCTTTGAACATTCAAAGGCGTAGCTTCTCATTTTTCAAGTTCCCTGCGAAACTTCTTTCTGTAGTTTAGTGTAAGCAGTTCAATTGATCTGGATTTCTAAATCTAAAATTCTTCCACAATTAACACAATCCTTAGAAACGTTTTATAATTCCCTTCTTAATCCGTTTCTTTCCCCTCACTCACTGCTTTGGGGGTATGTGAAAATTCCTATTTCTCACTACACAAAATGAGAATAGAACTCGTAGGAAATCGGAACGTAATGAAAATAAAACTGTTAAAAAATTAAACTGTATTGAATTGGAACTGATAGGGAATTAGAACTGTTTTAAAGTAAAACCGCATGAAAGCGGAAATGTATGGAATTGGAACTCATTTCAATGGAGCGCGTTGGCTTTACCCAGAGTATTTTTAGTTGATTTATCGCTGAGAAAAGTACTCTTGTAAAGCAAACACGCTCCATTGAACAGAGTTCCAATTCCATACAGTTCCGCTTCCATGCGGTTTTACTTTAAAACAGTTCTAATTCCCTATCAGTTCCAATTCAATACAGTTTTCTTTTTTAACAGTTTTATATCCATCGTGTTCTGATTTCCTACGAGTTCTATTCTCATTTTGTTCCGATTTCACATACCCCCACTGCTCTTACTCCGCCTTTTATTCGCTGACCTAGAAATGCGTCGGTCACGGCCATCGCGCTCTGCAGCCTGGAAAACTCGCCCCTCGTGAGCTCTTTATGTGTGCGCTTCGCTTTTTCTGTTTCTCTGCGTTTCCTCCTTTTTCCTGTATCCCCTCATTTCTTCCCATTCCTCGCGAGGTTTACCTCGTTTTCTACTTCTCCTCTATTTCAGAAAAAAATTGCCATTTTTGTTGTTAAATGCAGTTTTATTCCAGATCAACATCAGAATCACACAAATGACAACAGCGGCTGAGCTAATAAAAGTTGTAAGTCATTCAATTATGTTTTTGTTTTCGAATTATTGTTATTTCTCTGCGCTCTCGTATCATTCAAATAATATTTCATAGAAAATGCACCAATGACAGTGATATTAACTCTCTGAAATTCTCTTCAATCTATTGATTTTTTGTGGTGTTGCACCTGCAATTCTTTTCTGTGGCAATATTATACGCGCATGCGGTTTTGTGGCCTTTTTTATCATTTCCGATCGATATATTTTTTTGAGAAAGTTGGGTCTTGACGTGAAAATTCAAGAAAGTTTGATCTTCAAAGATGCTAGACGTCTTTGATTCCCAATTTACTGCATCTACCGCATTCCTATTCGAAAAGTTTCGATCAATTTCTTCAAGACCCAAATTTCGTTGTTCAGTTTGAAATAACAGTTTTTTTTTCAAAAATGGCTCTCAGTGTCTGCTCTTCTCTCTCTCCCTCTCGAACAACATTCGTTTTCTTTGTGTCTCATAAACGCTTCTCCTTTATTTTTATTTTTTGCCACGTGGCAATGGTTTTTTGTGCATGGATGATGATGAAATGACACCCCAACACCCCCACACAAATTGCATTTTCTAGTGACACATTGTCTTTGGAGAATTTGTTCTATTTCTCGGTATATTAATTTTCATATTTACTAATAAAGCCACGCCCCCCCCCCCTTAATTTCTTCTAAGGATAATTTGAAAAGTTGCATGTGCGATGTAGTGGTTTAGAGGTGGAATGAGTTGTTATGCTAAAAACACCTTGAATTTAGGTTTTGAGTGGAAACAAATGAAATTTTTCTCTTGTCGTTTGCATTTAAATACTACAAAAATCGTAGGAAAATGCTCAGCATAACAAGTGAGATCCGTTTTCTAATTTTTTAAAGCAAAATAATCTAAAAATTTAGAAGTATATTGTTCGTCGTACGCCTTTAAAACTACATTTTCGATTTTTTTTATAGTGAAGTGTGCTTCATGATATTGTCAAAGTAATGCTTATTTGACATCAGTGTTTGCGTATTGTGGAGGTGACGAAATACGCCGCTCGTTGAACAATTCATTTAGTAATTATCCTCCATGAGAACTACACACCACAAATGCTTATCCTTCGTTAATTTTTGATTAGTGTAGTTCATGTCATTGACCGATCCCGATCGGTGTCTTTAGCCCACCGCCTGGAGAAGCCACGAGTTCCTTTAGAAAGCTCACCCTCCTTTGTTTTCGGGCACCATGAGGTTCGTGTTTCTTTAGCAGAGAGAAAAATGCATTTTCAAAAGAGACTTATCAAGGCGTTTAAAAAAGAAAACGGGGAGAACTCATTTTCTTCGAACATGACCAACTTTGTGTTATTTCGGATCATGGTGGTATTTAAAAAAAACGAGCCAATGTGATGAATGCTAAAAATTAATGCGTCTCAAGATGTTATTTTCCTCGCCTTGTATTGCGCTAGCTTAATACTTCGTGTTCCACGGACCCACTTGAGACAATACTATTATTAGAATTCGTGGAATAAATTCACAGGACTTATAATTTGAAAGAATAGAATAAGGTAACTGCGCTCTACTGAACTTTTGTAATGTATATGACATGAATCTCTATGAGAATATTTGGTCTCCATGCGATTATTTCTTCAGAAATATGTCTGTGTCGTGACTTTATATTGGGATAGCGCACTTTTACGTCATAGTAACTACCGAAGTTTTTAATAGTGCGTGTTTGCACTTCTCTTATCACCACTACCACCACCAGCTGTGATAAGCTTAACATTTACGAAAATAACCAAAAATGTGTATTGTCAATATCATCCATGCTCAATCAACCATTCAGACGTTGCCGTCGACAATCCACATCGTCATGATCATCATTATCCCTCCGTCTCTTTCTTCTCCAAAATGATGCATCCATCGAGAGGGACAAAAAACGAATCGCATGATTGCTCCCCCTCCGCCCCACCCGTTATCTCACCTCTCCCAGTGAATGACATTGCTTTTACCGTTTTCAGGAGAACTTAAACGATTTCGACTATAAAGTGGCTCTACAACAGCAAATGGTTGCCGCGGCAGCCGCTAACGGAGTGCTCCGCCCACTTCAGATTGGCACTTCGCCAACCACGTCAGATGGCGTTCAAACACAGATCTCCACGGGGGGATCCACAGAGCAACAGCCGTCGCAACAAACACAAAGACAAATTGGCCCCGTGGCACCGAATGATCGCAGCAATAGCTGTAAGAGATTTGCTCTCTCTCTCTCTCTGTGTCTCTTTTTTTCTAGACACGCACTTTTTCTCTATCAACTCCTAATGTTTCTTTTTCCTACGTTCAGATGAGCTTATGACATAATGCACGTCTTCAGTGGAAGACTTTGTGTTCAATTTCTTTTCATTAAACAAACGATACATGGTCCAAAGAGTTACTAGTCGAGCTGCAAGTGCGCTTCATTGAGCATCTTCGTATAATTTACGAATATATCATCCGAGCTCACTTGCACTCACTTATTTGAAGCCCCGTGATTGATAAATGCATGACCCGTGAATAATGGTGTGTGAGGCACAATCAAAAATGGAAATTCGCTTCTTGCCGAAATAGTCTTATGTTTGCCCCAAATGATCAGTACAGAGTTCGTTTGTGGAAATTTTTGACTGAAAATTGATAATATTCTGCTTTCAAAGTTGAATGAGAAACTTACCTGCCCTTATAACACACATTATTTATATACGAAAGAGAAAAACAATCTAATTTTGCAGCTTTATTAATTTATTGATTCGAGTACATAAGCTTGTTTCAAAAATGATCAAATTTAATCAATGTGGTAGATAATAACCAAGCCTACTGTACTTTAAACGATAAGCAAACATAACAATTGTGTGCGATTGAGCGAATTTTCATCGGGCTACCTCATCCACCACTGTTCTCAGCGATTTTTTTTTTTGATAATTCGTGGATATCATTTTTGCATATATCGGTGACAGTCAGTTTAAATAATTTAATAGTCGTTTTCATTTTTATTTTTTGTCTTCTAGCCATTTATTAACCTCCGGAATGTGTATCAAGCACCACCGCCCATTCACCCATTTCTTTAAAACCGGTTCTTATTTGTTTTGATTGATGAGAAATTCGTGGGAGAAAAACATAGACATTCGGCTCTATCATCTCTATCTCTAAAATCCAATATACATTCACATTCGACGTGCGAAAAATTCAGGCTATAAACTACTGTGAATTTTTTAGAGTCCTGTTTCCTTTTTACAGCAGAATGTTCGGATGGGCCACGTCGCCTGCACGTCTCCAATATTCCATTCAAGTACCGAGAACCGGATCTCACTGCCATGTTCGAGAAGATTGGGCCAGTCGTTGAGGTGGAGATCATTTTCAATGAACGTGGCTCCAAGGTATTTTAAGATGCAAATTTACTCTTTGAGGCGCTTCTCGGATTTTCTAGCTGTGCACTAATTGATTTCAAAATGTTAAAGTCACATTCTATGACGCGTAGCTGCTGAAAGAGTCAAATCATTAATAGAGCGAATTTTCGCTCGCTGTTTATTCAATGAAAGCAATCAATTTTTGTGCTTTCAGGGATTCGGCTTTGTGACGATGCAGAATTCAGAGGATGCAGATCGCGCTCGCATTGAATTGAACGGAACATCGATTGAAGGAAGGCGGGTTGAAGTGAATATGGCCACACAGAGAGTTCACACAAAAAAGGCAAAGCCTCTGATGTCAGGTTAGTAAGAAAGTTAAACAAAATTCTGACTATCTGATTCAATTTTTGATTAAATGCTCCTTTATTCAGTTGGCGTTGATGCGATAACAGCTCAGAACGCGCTAATCTCGCAACAACAACAAATGCAACGTGCCGCCCTCATTCAACAACAGCTTATCGCTCAACAACTCCTTGTGCCACGTCATCAACAGCTCATTATGCCACCGACTTCAGCTGCAGCCATAAATTTGCAAGCACTTCAATATCAACATGCGCTTCTAACTCAACAACAACAGCATCAACAACAACTCCAGAATCCACAGTTCCTATTAAGTCTCCAACAACAAGCTCAAGCCCAACCGACGTCTCTCGCGGCTGCTCAAATTCTTCATCAACAACAAATGGCATTGGACCCATTGTTACAAGCACAGGCGGCACAGGCACAGATGGCCACGCTGTTGGCCTTGGAGCAACAACAGAGGATGCAGCTCCAGGCACAGGCAGTAGCTGCTGCAGCAGCGCAAGGTAATACAATTGGGGGGCGAGTCTAATAAATTTTGTCGAGGCTCAATGGTTTCCATCTTTTAGGTCGTGTTGTCCAACAACAAACTGGTCGCATCCCAACATCAGCGGCCGGAGCTGTCCAATCAACTACTCAAGGCGTCGCCACGGCCGGAGAACAATACCTCCAACAATCCATCCAGGGAGCGGTTCCAGCCACCTTGCACCATCATCCACATCACAGTTTGCACTCGGCTGCAGCCGCAGCTGCTGCTCTTCAGCGCCGTTTTGCTCCGTACTAGTGGATGAAAATGCGCTATAATGTGAAAATTTTGAAAAGAGCGAATTTGAAAGCATTTGTAATATTATTTTAGAGATTATATCAAGTTGTCATTTTCCATAATTATCATGATGAAACGCGCTCCATCGTAAGCTTGTTCGATAGAGTGCACCTTAGTTAAAATTTCCATTTTGAAAATCCACGCATATTAATTCATGTGTAATTCTGACATATTTCTCCCGGCACATTTCCACATAAACCCATACCCACATAATTCTACCCACGCCTATTCTCACGTTTTTCTCCCTCAAATTGCGCTTATTATGACCACGCCCCCCTCTTTGGCTTTATCTGATAAGATAATCATTATAATCTCACGGAATGTGTTGTGCGTTTTTCCTTAACATTTTTCGGGGTCTTGCTGCGATCGTGTCGAGACCCAACAAGAAACACCTCCCTCAAAATTGCATCTCTTCTTGTTTTCTTTTGTTCAAAAAATGTTGATTTTCTTTGGTGTCGCTTTACTGATTTTCTGATTTCCTCTCCCACTTTTAAAAGTTTTGTGCAATTTAATTTTTTTCCAATCCTAACAAAATGAACTTTTGCTTATTTGGCTGAACACCCGCATGAAAATGAAAGGACTGTTGAAAAATGTCGTTATTGCTATGGATCCATGTGAATTACCATACTTTTAAATGCATGAATCTGATGAAACAATGCTCTAAACGAGAATAATGCATGCTTGCTCCGTTAATATATATTTTTTTAATTTCTAATTTTCATGTTCACATGGGTTTAATAAAACGATCTGAATGTACACGTGACAAAAGAAACAACAAAAAATGTAAGGAAACAATACAAATCCTAGCGTTTCGTTAACGAATAATTAGAGACCAATATTTACAGGAAAATTTGAGAGCAACCACCCTGCTCTACCCAATCTCTTGTTTTACCGTCTCTATTCCTCCAGCGGCTCATCATCTAAATCGGGCATCGGAAATCGTAGAATTGCGGCACATCCAGTCAACTGAGCCAATTGTTCGCCGGAGACGTGCATCGACGAGAAGATGTGTACTTTTCCGTTCTGCTCCCGCACACTTTCCACTAATCTGACGTATTTCCGACGCGTTTCGATGTCTTGAGCACGGAAAAGGGAATCAGCTACCAGAAGGGTCTCGATGGCGAACTTTTGGTTTGCATGGTTCACGTGACTGAAACAAGGTTTTAGTTGGAAGGAAATACATGGCGTGATTGAATATAAAATCATTGGAAACGTTGAGAAATTATAAAATATGAATGCAATTTCAAAAATAAAAACATACTGTAAAAACGGCGCAATCTTAGTTGGGGGGGGGCCACTCGTTTTTAGTCATTTTTGGAGGTTTAAAATAAATTTTTTTTTCTGAAAATGTTATTAGATATACGCGAATAACGCAAGTAATTTTTAAAACACTTTTATTGGCAGACAACAAAAATACGCACAAAAAAGAAAATGACTAGATGACTGGATATTCCTTGGCGACTTGGATACTTCAAGTCGAGAAGTGCATCAGCTGCGGTCCTATTCATATCTATTCATAATTATCTATCCTATTCATAAAAACTTAGTTATTATCAACTAATAAGCAAAAAAAATCCAAAAAAAAAATGCTAAAATTGCTCATCGATGAATCGCGCCACGCGTGAAAACAAGTGGAATCGTGGTTTTCGTGTCAAGAGTTAGCGCCACGCGTGAAAAAAAAACAACCTATAGATATTTTAACAATAACAACATACATTTTCAGAAAAAAAAAATCAAGAAAAAAGCCCCAAAAATGACTAAAAACGAGTGGCCCCCCCCCAACTAAGATTGCGCCGTAAAAACTATTAGATTTTCCCCTTTCCCCTGGCTATGACCCCCGAAGTATTGCATTAGTATTAAGTATTACGTACGTATTAACTAACGTAAGTGACCTGTTGCGATACGGAATTATGCCTGCCAGTCCGACAAATGTTTTTTTTCTTTATTTCTGTTTTTTAATAACAATCAATACTCTTTTCTTTTATAAATTTTATCATAAAACTTTATAAAGCTGGATGGATGGATACTGGAAATATGCGTGCAGCGCCTATGGATATCTATCTTAAATGGTACGCAGATGCTTGGAAAGGTCTCTCTGACGAACATTCAGAAATTCATTTATCAGATGTGGTTTGAATAATGGTTTTAATGAGAAGAACGACAACGCAATCAGCTATTTCAAGGTAAGTTTCAATTTTCGAGTGGCGAGATGCCGGGGGTTAGGAGTTGCTGAAAATGAGAAGAAAATAAATGCGTTTGTCACTCAACACAGTATAAGAACCAGTTGAAGAGCTAGAACGGGAAAATTGGCAATACGAAGAGGAAGAAGAACAAAATGATAAAGAGTTTTCAGCTGATGTCATTGAATGGATAAATATTTTTCATAAATTTACGTTCTTATTGTTTTATTTCATTTTCTAAAAATGAAGCTGTGGTTTTCATAGTAAAAAATAAAATGGCAACACTAACAATTGCCGTTTAAAAAATGTGGGTTGAAAAATAGTATTGCACAAGTCTAATTCTATTTCTAATTCTGGTTTTACAGTATATTGGAGCGGAAATATTGAGAAAGAGAGAACCCTCTCCAATAGAATTCCATTGAATATATTTTTATTTAGTACATAAATATAACCATTGCTCGGACTGGAAAATCTACAATTACACTCGCTTAATTCCAGCAAGATTATTGTTTTTTTGGATTTCTCATTTTTCAACTAAAATGTGCCTAGTCTAAACGCTGCACTCTTTTTATTAGGATTTTCAGACGATGTTTAGGAAAAATATTACTTTTTTTATTTAAAGGCTCATCATTATATTGGGTTGAGCGAGTTTAAAAATGCAGGTACAGTAAAGACGAGTTGTTTTAAAACCGGTTAAGCAGTCAATGACTGATGCAAAGTTAATTTCAAAGGCAATATATGAACACTTACTTATAACCGTAAAATGCCCGATCCGGCTCAATCGACATGAGTTCCAGAAACTGGTTTAAAGCCTTCACTTCTCCTAGAGCCTGGAAGCAAAACGATGAAAATGTTGAGCATTTCACAATAATACCTTAGTATCCGCCAACCTTACTGCGACTTGCGGTGTCTCTAGAACCTCTTTCAATGCGTGCTTGAATCCACTACTTGAATGTGTTAACAGAAATTTTGTTTTCTGTTCTGATGTCAGTCTCTTTCCATTGGCATCTGCATGTGCTTGAAGATGCTGGTAAAATGCATCTTTTACAAATCCACGACTAGCCACGATTACGCATTTCACAATCTAAAATTATCAGATTATCCATGTTTGCAGGCATTATTATGTTGTGCTATTGTCGGAATACAGCTTAAAATTGGAAGAACCGTTCTTTTAAATGGTCATCTTCGAGCACTTTTAGGAAACTATAATAATTTATTTGTAAATTCACGCCATCTTCAGGAATAGTTCAGTTTTCTGATTAATTTTGGATTTTCTTTTTTATTTTATTTGAAAAATTGCGAAACTCGCGCTTCCAACTAATAAAGATCGCACTTTTTACAAGGTCGAAAAAAGAAACAGAAGACGTGCCTTTTTATTGAAGTTATTGCAGACCGCACTTTCTTTTTACCTGTAAATTGACATGTCTCATGAAAGCGACACTGACTGCCTCATAGAACTTTTCGAGTCCTTTTTCATGCTGACTCGTGAATCCTTTCCGTTTTCTGGGTATCGTCATGTCGATTTTGGCCCTTGTCAGAGTCATAGCTGGTGTTATAAGACACACGTTTGCGAGTCCTTCGTGTAACACTACAGCCGCCACGTCGGCCGCCTGAGCAGGATCGAGTGACAGGTTGAGGCGTTCTGGAAATGTCGATTTTGTTTTGGTATCTGGTGTCCGGTTACTGCGCCAAATTTTAAACCGAAACGGGATGATTTTAATAAAAAACAGTTTTAAAATAATCAAATATACGATTTTAGTGGAAAACTGGGAAGCCTATCATTTTTAAATTTTAGTTTCATATAAACAATGAAGCGCCATGAAAGAAGTGCATATTTAGAAAAATTATTGCAAAATATTTTGAATTTGAACTTGATTTAAAGATCGGCCTTGATGCTTAGAGACAAAGTCGTGAATATACTATTTTATTAAAGGCTCACGTAGGTTTTTGTCGGCTTACCTATATCAATGGAATCCCATTCGGCTTTTTCCAGTGTGAACTTCCGATTCGGTTCCAAATCAATTGTGTGATAGGCTCCTAACTTTACAATATCATTTTCCTCGATATTCTTTCCCTTTAAATGCAGCTCTTGGGCTCCTGGATCGAAGTCAATTGTCTCGACGGAGACTGTGAGCATTGTATGCACTCGCTGAGAAGATGTGGTTCCGGTGGAGGTTTCTGATACGACCTGCATTGCATTAAGTTTAATTAGAGAGTGGATGGGGATGGTTTAACTAAAGTTATTAGCGAAAAAAAGCTTTAAAAATAAAAACTGTTTTAGATACATCATAAATAAAGGGAATATATTTCAAAATCTTCAAGCCAAAAAAAAACATAAAAAATGGACTAATTCAGGTATTAATAATGAAAATATAGTTTTGAAATTTCATTTTCTTTGTTTTTTCTGTTATTTGTTATTTTTTATCGTTTTTTTTAAATTTCAGACAAAAAATACGTGCCATGCTTAGTTATTTTAACCAAAACTAACTTTTCTAATAGTCGATGCTTTTATAATATCTCCAACTCGAATCAGATTATAAATGTGCCACATATCCTCCGCTTCCTCTGGCATAAGCACAACAAATCTGTAAATTTAGCTTAATAAATTGAGGAAATTTAGTTTTTTAGAGAGAAAGCTCACCCACTGCCATCACGATCGATTCCTCGCCTGAATTGCTTCATTTTTATGAAAAATTGTGGGAGAATAGGAAATTTAACTCAAAAACTGGAAGGCCTGACGATTTACGACAAGCAGGGAGCACCGGGTTCAGTGGAGCGTCGTTGCTGGAATAAGTTCGTTTATTTTTCGGATTTTAATGGCGTTATTCAAAAAAGGACGGAAAAGGGTTTTTTGCCAGATATTCTAAATTTTCTGTTTAAAAAATTGTTTAAAATATTCAAGAGAGAAAAAAAAAACGCAAAAAAAGACCTGTAATTTCTTACCGAATTTTTGAGAGATTCGCCGAATGCATTTTTCTCTAATATTGTTACATTTTTTCAATAACAGGTAAAAAATCTACAGAATAATTGTCAGCAAAAAAAAAATGCAAAAAAATTAAGAGGCATCTACCGTCATTACTCTAAAAGTAATAATAATGAGCTGAATTTGCAGAAAGCCTTATTCTAAAATATTATGGCGACTCGGTTGCAATATTATTCGAAACTATTTGAGGACATTTCGCACATTTAGCAGCCAGCGCGACTATATCAGATTCAAGCTTCTATAGCTTCTAATTCGACTTAAATAGCCTTTAAATAGATTCAATGAAAGTTAAAGCAACAAGTTTCTGAGTCATTTTAACATTTTTGAATATGATTAGATTTTAAATTTATTCGTTTTTTTTAAATAATAATTGCAATAGAATAACCTGAAAACAATAAAATTAATGGTGTAGATTTACGATAAACAGCGCGCGCGGCGGACTGTCGTTTAGAAATTCTATTATTTTTATTATTTTTATTTTTCCCTAATTTTTTTTTCTGCGGGATCTCTACCTTTTTCGGCTTTTATTATTTTTTAAAGGGGAAATGACCGCACGGTGGTTGCAAACACAAAACGTTGCATTAAATACAATGTGCTGCTTAACATTTTCGGACATGCTCGTTTTGAACCCATAAAGTTTTCAGATCTTCTCTTTTTTTTTCTAATATGCCTTGTTTTCGTCATTGTATTAGGTGGCAAATTCGTAAAACTGTTAAAAATTGAGTTAAAAATTGTGATTTTCAGAAAAGAGAATGAGCATTTAAGTGTTCTTTCAGACAAAAATAAAACTTTATTCTTCAAGGCAAACTTTTCTAATGTAAACCGAATTTTTGTAGTTTTATTTTTTCCCCGAATTACTTGACTTAAATATTTTCTAAAAAGGTAGATGTATAAATTTCAATTACAGACAAATTTTAGTCATGGGAAAGACATCGCGTGATAAAAGAGATATCTATTATCGTTTGGCAAAAGAAAACAAATGGAGAGCAAGAAGTGCGTTCAAGCTGATGCAAATAGATGATGAATTTCAGATTTTGAAAGGTATGAAATTTTGAAAAAATAGATTTTTACGATTCCTTTTTTAAAATTACTATTTTAAGGTGTTCGCCGAGCTGTAGACCTGTGTGCGGCTCCTGGAAGTTGGTCTCAAGTTCTCTCAAAACGTCTATACGAAGAAAATAGTGATGCGAAAATTGTAGCAATTGACCTACAGCCAATGGCTCCAATTCCAGGAGTTATTCAGTTGCAAGGAGATATCACTTCATTGGATACTGCTAATCTGGTACAGATAAAAAAATACTGCGTTAATGAAAAAAATATATAGAAAAAAGACGATGAAATAAATTTAATAATTATTAAGGGGAAACCAGTAAAATTTTTAAAATCTTTAAAATCAGCAATTTTTTGAAACCGAGTATTTTCTTAATTTTGGTCAAGAAAACTGAAAAATAAAAAAAACCGGACTGATTTCCCGAAAAAAAACCAAACGACGGGGTTATTCATCTCGTGCAGCAGAAAAAGAAATTCGTGGCGTGAATACAATGATGTTACGATGAGCAGCTATTAGGTTGCAACATAAGAAACCGCGGTATGATCCAAAAACAAAATTTATTATAAAAACAAAATTACAAAACCTTAATCCAAAAGGTATTCGCCATTATTATCGGCTATTTGTCGCCAACGTCCACGCAAAGAATGGATGCCCTTCCCGAAGAACTCGGCCGGCTGCGACTCGAAGAATTTAGACACCCAAATTTGGACCTCGTCGCGGTTTTTGAACTTTTTCTCGGCTCAACTGGTGTGGCACCCACTTTCCGCACCTGTTCGTCTTGCCGATTTTATGCAAGTGACGCTCAATTGTCATGTGAGAGCAGCCAAACTGTTCTGCAAGCTCTCGAGTTGTTTGGCACGGATCCGACTCTATTGCTTCCTTCAACAGGTCATTGTCGACGACTTCAGCTCGATGTCCATGTTCATGATCCTCCAAGCTTTCGTCACCACTTCGGAATCGTTTAAACCACTCCTGGCATTGACGTTCAGACAGGGCTTCCTCGCCAAATACTTTAAAGAGCGCACGATGAGATTCAACAGCCGATTTGCCGTGATTAAAGTCGTACCACATGCAAACTCGCATTCGAAATTTTTGATCAGACATTTTCTAAACACTTTTTCTTGTGGAAAAATAAAGTAAACATAGACAAATTATATATCAAACGATGCGCAATAAAACGCTCTTTCTAATAGACAAAACCGCATTCAAAAATATTTTCTTACAAAAAAAATATAGATGAACTAAGACAACCGCGGTTTCTTATGTTACAACCTAATACTTCGCTTATTAGATATTCGGCACTGTAAATGCACGTCACTGCTGTACTTCTCGACTTGAAATCGTTTTCGCTTTTATTCGGCCACTGGCTACCATATCTAAAAAGATGAATTGCTAAGAATGATCACTACTTTTATGCGCGGTTCCATTTGAAATGCCACGAATAAGCGAAATTTTAGGAATCACGGGCCGGCAACCTCTAGACAAATTCCGTTACCTAGCCATTTTCTTGCTTCCTTCTTCATATTTTTTGTTCATTTGTTAATAAAATTTTTTGTACAAGTCGCTGATGTTACTCGAAAAACTTTCCGGAACAAAAAAATTTAAAATCGCGCAAAAACCAGTGTGGCTCTGCTCTCTCAAGTAAGACAGCTCCAAATGTTGAATATGAATTCAAATAATTTAAAGATTCCCGAAATTTTGTTGTCTTTTGCTTTTTTCCCTGAAATACTGAGCAAGTTTGGCCTAGAGCACTTTTGCTTATAGGGTTATTCATGAAAAGCACAATTGCATTTTAATACAAGAAATGCCACTTTAATCTTATTCACGATTGCATTTTAATGCAAAAAAATGCATTTAACCCCATTAATAAAACTGCCCATAAGCGCTGTTTTACTTATTCAATGTATGTTTTTTTCAGGTAATCGAGCACTTTTCCGGTGAAAAATCCGACATCGTTATATGCGACGGAGCGCCCGATGTCACCGGAATCCATTCACTCGACGAATTCATGCAAGCCGAACTGATTCTGGCCGCCTTTAACATCACAAGCCACGTTCTGAAAGAGGGTGGCAACTTTTTGACGAAAATTTTCCGCTCTCGAAATTCGTCTCTTCTTTACGCACAAATGAAAGTAAGTGTAATGGTGTTTTCTCACAATATTTCAAGTTAATTATTTTGATATTTCCATTTTAATCAAAATGTACGCTGTACCAATTTGTTTCGTTTTCTTTAAATTTACGGTTTTGTATATTAAATTATAATATATTTGCTAATTATTATTCCTTTTTCCGCGGATGCACGAAAATACCAGTTAAAACATATCTTGCAAATTCGACCGCCTAGAGCATTTTTCTAATTTCGTTGCCAGTATTTTAATAGTAATACCATAAAAAGAATTGACCAAGTTCGTGCTAACTAGATATACATATTATCTATCCGTGAGTACGTGATTTTTCGTTTGAAGGCGCTGTTTGGGTCTCGTTAGGGGATAGCGCGTTTTAACGCGCTAATTTAAATATTGTAAGAAAGCGCACACACTGCGTTTGGGATTTCTTTTCGAAAATTGAAGAGAATATTGGAATTTTTTCTATATTTTGCTTCGAAAATCATGCTTTTTTAATTAACACCAATATTCGCTTCAATTTTCGAAAAGAAATCACAAACGCAGTGTGTGCGCTTTCTTACAATATTTAAATTAGCGCGTTAAAACGCGCTATCCCCTAACGAGACCCAAACAGCGCCTTCAAACGAAAAATCACGTACTCGCGGATAGATAATACATGCTATTCCTGTTGTTTAGGCCGCGGTTTCTCTATTGCACAAAAAAGGAATACTCTGTCGGATTTAACATAAATTTTTTCAAGAGCGAGTTTCATTGGGAAATTTTTTGCTTTTATCTATTTAATCATCACGAATAGCGATTTTTCAGAAATTCTTCAAGAAAGTGTACCTGGCGAAGCCGCGTAGCTCGCGGCAATCAAGTTGTGAAGCATTTGTGCTCTGTTTAGACTATTCTCCACCACAGGGATTCGTTCCAACAATGCGAACAATGTCATTGGATATCAACGATCCATCTGGTATCAATGCGGACATTATCGACGGATTTGTGACTTGTGGAGATTTGAGCGGATGGGACAGTGAGAAATCGTATCCGTTGGATATCAATGCCTCGTTTCCAAAAGGGGACGTGGATGAGGAACATAAAAGGTGACATTTTTAATTAAAAAATTTCGGATTTATCGTAAATTTTTTTTTCTGAAAGGCCACGTAAAGAAATTAGCTTAAAAAGTGTAAAGAATGTCTCTATTCTTAATTTTGTGATACACTAATCGATCTTGATGGCAATATCTTTTCTATAATCGATATTTCTTTCTTTAAACTGTCCTTATCATTTCTCGTAAATCACATTTACATTCACATTTACTTATTTAATTATGAATTGAATATCTGGAGACTGTGTATATATTTTTTTTCAGCCGCTATGAATTCACCGATGTCGTCCAACCGCCCACGGAGCCTGCCTATAAAGAAGCTCTCTGCCTGAAAAAGAGCGGAGTTTTCGAAAAAATGTCGGCCGATTTGAATAAAGAGGTATTAAACCCTACCACAGAAAGCGCCGGGTCTTTTAAATGCCTATATTTATTGTTCAGCTAAAATCCGAGAGACGTCGAAGAGAAAAAAGGAAGGCGAAAGAAGCGGCGACGCCGAAAAAAGAAGATGACGACGTGGAAGAAGTGGTTGAGCAGCTAGAAAATGCTCAGGTTTAATAGATGATCTCGGTATAGATTTCTCACTTTTTCCTAATTTAAAAACTGACTGTTTTTCGATGTATTCACTTTTTCGCCTAGATTTTCTTCCCTATCTTGCGTTCCTAAATTTCCCAATCACCGAATTCAATGGTTTTCTTATTTTCAATGTGAAAAAGACATCTATGAAATATTCATTTAGCCCGTTTATTTTCGCGAAATCGTGACCTAAAAACCAAAAAAAAAACGTTTCTTAAATATTAAATGTAACCGTATTGGGAGGACTCAATTTGAGAGATTTGCTTAGCAAATCCCTGGCCTCTGCGAATTGTCGTCTCGAGGATATCGTACTGCTACTACTGTAGAATCGATCGATTGATAAGGTGTATCCGGATGGCGTGGCACTTTCATGAATATTGATTTCCTCGTGTTCAGATGAAACAGGCGGTGGAGTAGTAGACGGTAGGGGAGGGGGCGGCGGTGACGGGGTGCGGTGCCGTGCCGCAGGGATCGGAGCTGCCGGGGGCGAGACTGGTGGCGACGAATGGTATTCGGGCAAAATTAGAGCGGGAACGGCGAGAACCAACCTGAGAAGAAGGACATGGAGAGAGAAAAAGGAGAGGTGGAGAGTGGAGCGATGCTCTCGTTTCTCTGCCTCTCTTAATTTGTTCGGGGGTATGTGAAATCGGAACAAAATGAGAATAGAACTCGTAGGAAATCGGAACATGATTAAAATAAAACTGTATCGAATGGGAACTGATAGGGAATTAGAACTGTTTGAAAGTAAAACCGCATGAAAGCGAAAATGTATGGAATTGGAACTCTGTTCAATGGAGCGCGTTTGCTTTACAAGAGTACTTTTCTCAGCGTTAAATCAACTAAAAATAGTCTTGTAAAGCAAACGCGCTCCATTGAACAGAGCTGCAATTCCATACATTTCCGCTTCCATGCGGTTTTACTTTCAAACAGTTCTAATTCCCTATCAATTCCAATTCAATACAGTTTTATTTTCATCATGTTCCGATTTCCTACGAGTTCTATTCTCATTTTGTTCCGATTTCACATACCCCCATTTGTTCAATAAGAGTACTGTAAGCCAGTGTGTCGTTTCGATAAATTATTTCTCGAAAAATGCGTTTTTCGAAAAATTTTCGGAAATTTCTCGAAGAATTTTTCGAGAAATCGCGAAAAATGATTTGAATGGAAATACGATAAACAACGCGCTTTGCGTTATTTCGGAGTGTCGTTCGAACTAGTTTATTATTATTTTTTATCAAAAATGTTTTTTTTTTTTCGAGAATTTTCGAAATTTTTCGAGAAATCAACGAGAAACATTTCTCGAGAATTTTTCGAAAAAATTTCTCATTGATTTCAATTATCTCATCTCTTCTTCACTTTAAAAATTCGAGTGAGACGCGAGAGAGAGAGAGCGCAGAGAAACGAGTGTACTCTTGTTTCAGTGTGTCGATTCGAAAAATGATTTCTCGATAAATGCGTTTTTCGAAAAATTTATCGAGGAATTCTCGAGAAATTTTTCTCGTTGATTTCTCGAGAATTTTTCGGAAATTTCTCGAAAAATTTCTCGAGGAATCGCGAAAAATGATTTGAATGGAAATACGATAAACAACGCGCTTAGCGTTATTTCGGAGTGTCGTTCGAACTAGTTTATTATTATTTTTAATCAAAAATGTTTTTTTTTCGAGAATTTTCGAAATTTTTCGAGAAATCAACGAGAAACATTTCTCGAGAATTTTTCGAAAAAATGTCTCATTGATTTCAATTATCTCATCTCTTCTTCACTTTAAAAATTCGAGTGAGACGCGAGAGAGAGAGAGCGCAGAGAAACGAGTGTACTCTTGTTTCAGTGTGTCGTTTCGAAAAATGATTTCTCGATAAATGCGTTTTTCGAAAAATTTATCGAGGAATTCTCGAGAAATTTTTCTCGTTGATTTCTCGAGAATTTTTCGGAAATTTCTCGAAAAATTTCTCGAGAAATCGCGAAAAATGATTTGAATGGAAATACGATAAACAACGCGCTTTGCGTTATTTCGGAGTGTCGTTCGAACTAGTTTGTTATTATTTTTTATCAAAAATGTTTTTTTTTCGAGAATTTTCGCAATTTTTCGAGAAATTTTTCTCGTTGATTTCTCGAGAATTTCTCGAAAAATTCTCGAAAAATTTCTCGAGGAATCGCGAAAAATGAATTGAATGGAAATACGATAAACAACACGCTTTGCATTATTTCGGAGTGTCGTTCGAACTAGTTTATTATTATTTTTTATCAAAAATGTTTTTTTTTCGAGAATTTTCGCAATTTTTCGAGAAATTTTTCTCGTTGATTTTTCGGAAATTTTTCGTGAAATTTTTCTCGTTGATTTCTCGAGAATTTTTTGAAAAATTCTCGAAAAATTTCTCGAGGAATCGCGAAAAATGATTTAAATGGAAATACGATAAACAACGCGCTTTGCGTTATTTCGGAGTGTCGTTCGAACTAGTTTATTATTATTTTTTATCAAAAATATTTTTTTTTCGAGAATTTTCGAAATTTTTCGAGAATTTTTCGTAAAAACTTCTCAAAATGCTTTCGAAACGACACACTGTCCTGTTTCATTGCGTCTCTTCAACTTACTGCTCATCTATTTTGGGCTTTGGAATTTCTCGAGTCATCTGATTCGACGAGGAGGTGGAGAATCCATTGAACGTCATCTGCGGCTTGATTCTTCGAAGAACCAGAATATTCGAATTTCCGCCATAGTCATAAGATTGTAGTTGGTCCTGAAACGAAGCGAATTTTATTTGCACAAAAGTGAGAGTGATCAACTAAAAAAAAGTGCTCAGAAATACACAAGAGACGCAGAGAAAGAAGAGTGCTCTCACGGTCTGCGTCTCTTCATTTTTCATGCGGCGGCGCTCTGATATTTCAAGTTTTCTAAAGTTTCACCAAACCTGAATCTTCTTTGCCACAACGATGGGGCTTCGATTATTGTGAAAAGCCGCTTTAAAATCATCGATCGATAACATACTCCACACGGCACTATTCGCCACGATGAATCCGTCAACTCGTTCCGTTAGATGCACACTTCTGTACGAATGGGTTGGCAGGACAACGGGAAACGTGGAGAAGTGGCCAATCTGCCTGGAGGTTCCAATGACGCCGTTGATTCGGTTCTCCTCGTCGACGAAGCCGTGCGCCTCGCGAATCCTCGAGTACTCGTCGTCGTCGATTTCATAACGACCGTCTATTCTGAAAATGGTGAACGTCAGAGAAGGGCGGAATTCCGGATTCCGTGAAAAAATATTTTTCCGTTTTCCGCATTCCGGATTCCCCCGTTTTTTTCATTCCGTCTTCCGGATTCCAGATTCCGTGAAAAAATATTTTTTCCGTCTTCCGGATTCCAGATTCCCCCGTTTTTTTCATTCCGTCTTCCGGATTCCAGATTCCGTGAAAAAATATTTTTTCCGTTTTCCGGATTCCAGATTCCGTGAAAAAACATTTTTTCCGTTTTCCGGATTCCAGATTCCGTGAAAAAACATTTTTTCCGTTTTCCGCATTCCAGATTCCGTGAAAAAATATTTTTTCCGTTTTCCGGATTCCAGATTCCGTGAAAAAATTTTTTTCCGTTTTCCGGATTCCAGATTCCGTGAAAAAATTTTTTTCCGTTTTCCGCATTCCAGATTCCGTGAAAAAATATTTTTTCCGTTTTCCGGATTCCAGATTCCGTGAAAAAACATTTTTTCCGTTTTCCGCATTCCAGATTCCGTGAAAAAATATTTTTTCCGTCTTCCGGATTCCAGATTCCCCCGTTTTTTTCATTCCGTCTTCCGGATTCCAGATTCCGTGAAAAAATTTTTTTCCGTTTTCCGCATTCCGGATTCCGCGATATGGCGTTTTTATTCCGTTTTAATTCTTTATTTTCAATTGTTGTGAAAATTTTTGCGAACAGAGCGCATTTACATCATTTTTTATTAAATAAATATTCCCTCATTAAAGGTTAAAATTCTGTTTTCCGGATTCCGGATTCCGTGAAAAAATTTTTTTTCCGTTTTCCGGATTCCAGATTCCGTGAAAAAAATTTTTTTTCGTTTTCCGCATTCCAGGTTCCGTGAAAAAATATTTTTTCCGTTTTCCGGATTCCAGATTCCGTGAAAAAAATTTTTTTCCGTTTTCCGCATTCCAGATTCCGTGAAAAAATATTTTTTTCCGTTTTCCGGATTCCAGATTCCGTGAAAAAAATTTTTTTCCGTTTTCCGCATTCCAGATTCCGTGAAAAAATATTTTTTCCGTTTTCCGGATTCCAGATTCCGTGAAAAAACATTTTTTCCGTTTTCCGCATTCCAGATTCCGTGAAAAAATATTTTTTCCGTCTTCCGGATTCCAGATTCCCCCGTTTTTTTCATTCCGTCTTCCGGATTCCAGATTCCGTGAAAAAATTTTTTTCCGTTTTCCGCATTCCGGATTCCGCGATATGGCGTTTTTATTCCGTTTTAATTCTTTATTTTCAATTGTTGTGAAAATTTTTGCGAACAGAGCGCATTTACATCATTTTTTTATTAAATAAATATTCCCTCATTAAAGGTTAAAATTCTGTTTTCCGGATTCCGGATTCCGTGAAAAAATTTTTTTTCCGTTTTCCGGATTCCAGATTCCGTGAAAAAAATTTTTTTTCGTTTTCCGTTTTCCGTTTTTCTGGTTTCAACTTTTCTAAAAATACTTCTGAAAAATGGAGACGCAGAGAAGCCAGAGTACTCTCGTCCCTCCGTTAACTCACAATAACTTCAATTTTTGGTTTTTCGCAATGGCGGCGCTTATGGTTCCAGTGGAGGCAATCTCAAGACGTTTCTCATGAAGTCGGATGATCATTACACCTGAAATTCATCAAAATTTTCTTGGTGGACAGCCTTGGTGGCTGGAGAGCGAACATTCAGGAAGCGAGACGCAGATAGTTAGAGCGGTATGATTGTCTGCGTCTAGCCACGAAGATGCGGCTTTTTTGAGTAATAACGGAAGAAAACTGTGGAAAATGTTGAAAAATAAAAAAACGAATGCAAAAATCCACAATTATTCGAAACTTTCGCTTTGAAAATGCGAAAATGCCCTCTGTTCTTTTTTGTTAAGAGAACAATGTTTTAAACGGCATTATTAGAAAAACTGTTAGAGATATCAAAAAATGTTCAACTAACAAACGATTCTCCGTCAAATTTGCTGTATTTCATCTGTTGGAACCGTTTTAATAGCTGTCACTAGAGCTGAGATATAAGCGTTTGAAATACCGATGCGCAGACAGTTAGAGCGGTATGATTGTCTGCGTCTAACTACGAAGATGCAAGCGGTGGCGGCTTTTTTGAGTAATAACGGAAGAAAACTGTGGAAAATGTTGAAAAATAAAAAAACGAATGCAAAAATCCACAATTATTCGAATTTTTCGCTTTGAAAATGCGCTTTGTTCTTTTTTGTTAAGAGAACAATGTTTTAAACGACATTATTGGGAAAACTGTTGGAGATATCAAAAAATGTTCAACTAACAAACGATTCTCCGTCAAATTTGCTGTATTTCATCTGTTGAAACCGTTTTGATAGCTGTCACTAGAGCTGACATATAGGCGTTTGAAATACCGAGGCGCAGACAGTTAGAGCACTCTAAACGTCTGCGTCTTAAAGTTGAACATCAATAATTTTGGTTTTGAAAAAGAGTTTCGTGAAACTTCTCAAAATTGGAAAATCACAAAAAAAATGTGGAAATTGTTGAAAAATGTAAAAACAAATGCAAAAATCCACAATTATTCGAAATTTTCGCTTTGAAAATGCGCTCTGTTCTTTTTCAAACGGCATTATTAGAAAAACTGTTGGAGATATCAAAAAATTTTTAACTAACAAACGATTCTCCGTCGAATTTGCTGTATTTCGTCTGTTGGAACCGTTTTGATAGCTGTCACTAGAGCTGAGATATAAGCGTTTGAAATACCGAGGCGCAGACAGCTAGAGCACTCTAAACGTCTGCGCCTCTCTACTCTCTTTGAAAGTAGAATTAGCAACACATTGATTAGAAAATTAATATTTATTTTTATTAGATTAAAGAAAGACGACGAGGCGCAGAGAATCGAGAGTACTCTGGCTTCTCTGCACGACAACTCACTGGCTCCCAGTCGTTCGCCTTCTTCTCCAAGTTCACTATGACATCTTAGTAGAATCGAGCGAATGTCCGTCGACGTCTGAAAACTCCAGAATTAGTTGTGAGTCTCGCCACGAATAGCGCACGTTCTCTTTCAAGTAGCTCGTCAGAAAGCGGCAAATCGACGACGACATATACGAATTGCAGCCGCCATCGATGAAGCCAAACGTGTTCTCCACTTTTAATTGACGAATGCATTGTCTGAAAGTGGCAAAATCTGAAAGTGCTCCGCCTCCCCTTCCCCCCCCCCCCACGCAAGGTCGCCCCCACTTATTCTTCATTCCTCTCGATCCCGACACGCCGATCTGAAAGCCGAACAAGTGCTGCGAGCCTTCGCTGATGTTGATCGTGTTCATTTTCGAGTGCATTCTCGCGTTTTCCGGAAAGTTCTCCGCGTCGAAATCCCCCGAATTGCAGGTGACGTCGAAGTGACGTAGGTTCGGCGGAGCCTTCAGCTGGAGCGTTCCTAATGAGATGTTGTTCGATGACACGTCTATTGTCTGAAACAGTCGTATATGGAGTCGGAGATGGTGGGCGGAGGGCAGAGAAGCCATAGGACTCTCGGTTCTCTGCGTCTCTTTTCGCGGTTTCTCAACATCAAACATCAAACTACAAACTACGAACATCAAACATCAAACTACAAACTACAGACTACAAACTACAAACTACAAACTAGAAACCAGAAACTACAAACTACAAACTACAAACTACAAACTACAAGCTACAAACTAATAACTACAAACTACACACTACAAACTACACACTACAAACTAAAAACTTCAAACATCAAACTACAAACTACGAACATCAAACATCAAACTACAAACTACAAACTACAAACTACAAACTACAAACTACAAACTACAAACTACAAACTACAAGCTACAAACTACAAACTACAAACTACACACTACAAACTAAAAACTTCAAACATCAAACTACAAACTGCAAACTACAAACTACAAACTACAAACTACAAACTACAAGCTACAAACTACAAACTACAAACTACACACTACAAACTACACACTACAAACTACACACTACAAACTAAAAACTACAAACTACAAACTACAAACTACAAACTACAATCTACAAACTACAAAATACAAACTACAAAATACAAACTACAAACTACACACTACAAACATCACAAATGAGACTACAAACATCAAACATCAAACTACAAACTACAAACATCAAACTACAAACTACAAACATCAAACTACAAACTACGAACATCAAATGTCAAACTACAGACTACAAACTACAAACATCAAACTACAAACTACAAACATCAAACTAAAAACTACGAACATCAAATGTCAAACTACAAACTACAAACTACAAACTACAAACTACAAACTACAAACTACAAACTACAAACTACAAACTACAAACTACAAACTACAACCTACAACCTACAAACTACAAACTACAAACTACAAACTACAAACTACAAACTACAAACTACAAACTACGGGCTTTTTTTTTGGGAAAACTACGCTGAAAACAGATATTTTGTTGTGAAAATTCTACTGTAGCTGCGGAACACCCTCACGGAAACTTGCAGAAAATAAAATTGCATCATTGCAAAAGTTTTTAATTTTTTACAGTTTTTGATTCAGCGCAAAAAAAAAGCCCGTGCACATTCTTTATGGCCAGTACTGTAGATATTGAGAGACGCAGAGAAAACTGTGAACTCTAGTTTCTCTGCGCTCTCCCCCGCATTTCTGAGTGCTGAGCTATGAGAATGATTATACATATTTCCTCTGAAGATTCTTTTAAAAAAATTTTCTTAAAAAAAAAGAAGAAAGACTCGCGTGAAGCTGACTGGATCCGTGCAACTCTGGAACATGAACCAACTGATTCGAGTGCGCTCTGAGCACTTGTAAGCACGGCAGAAGTGCGAGGCAATCAGCCAACCGGGTCAGCCGATTGGAGCTCAGGTTGAGCTCCTCCAGCAGCTCCAAAGAGCTCAGTGCACTGTCGTCAAACGAGTTCAATCGATTGTGGCTGAGATCGATCACTTTCAAGTGCTTCATGTTCACTATGACGGGAACACTGTTCTCGGTTAGGTAGTTGTTGGCGGCGCGGAGAATCTGGAAGAATAACATTGCTATGAAATAATATAATGGAAACGAGGAGAGCACTGAGAAGCATTCACTCTCGTTTCTCTGCGTCTCTTCTTCCGAATCTTTCTCTCTCTCTTTTTCCCTCTATATCTCAGTTGTCTCAACTGCTATCAAAAAACTTTCAACTAATGAAATATGTAAAATTTTATAAGAAATATTTTGTTAGTTGGACACTTCCCGCTAGCTTTCACCAGAACCAAGATATAGCCTTTCGAATAATAAAGAGCCTTCTAGATATGTTTTCAAGCTTTGCGGAATTAATACAAAATAATATAATATAAACTAATACTTTCAGGAGAGTAATTAATATTTTTTTAATTCAAAAGGCGTAAAAATAGAGAAAAATGTAAAAAGCAGAGAGACGCAGAGAAGTTAGAAGCTTAGAAAGCATCTTGCATTCTCCAAATTTTTGAACACTTGTATCTCACTGGTTTTTAAAGATTTTAAGAAACAGTCAACTAACAAAATAATGTCCTCAATATTTTGAATTTTTTATCAATTGAAAGTTTTTTAATATCTCTGACCGTCTCAGAGATATTATTGTCTGAAAATTTGAGACTTTCAAACCTTTGCAGCTTATTTGCTCTTAGAGCTACCAAATAATTGTCAACTAACAAAATGACAATTGAAAAATGAGCAATATTTCATTAGTTGAACACTTTTTCATATCTCCAACGATTGCAGAGATATGGAACTTTTTGTTTGGAGCATTAGAGCCCTCTGCGTTTTTCCTTTTCTCTCCTTTATATTATCGCCGTTAAAAAGTTCCGACATTCGAGCCCGCGAAAATCGGGATTTAAATTTAGAGGCTCCGCCCATTTCATCATCAGAGCGCATTTGCTATGCGCGATATATTTTTTGAATTTTTATTTTTTCTTCTGAATTTTCAGAATTAAACTGGATTAAAAGAACGAAATTGTATTGCGTCATTTATTTTTTTTTCGTTTCTTCTGATAAAAATATATCGCGCATAGCAAATGCGCTCTGATGATGATGAATGGGCGGAGCCTCTAAATTCAAATCCCGATTTTCGCGGGCTCGAAAAAATGTCGGAACTTTTTTACGGCGATAATAGAAACATTGAAAACCATAAATAAAGTTGGAAAATGAAAAGCGTTACACAAAAAAAACTCATTTCGATCCCGCTTTTAGAAACAGGAGAGACGCTGAGAAACTAGAGATTTCTCGCTGTCTGCGTCTCTTCACATGCACCTCACTCAACTCCCGCGAGACAGAGAGAGAGGGAGAGAGAGCATCAAACTTTCAAATATCAAACGAATTATTTAGTTGCCGGTGGCAAAACTCCCTACCGTCCTACACGCTGACGCAATGTACTTCGCAACGACACTCCGCCGAACGGGGCGCGCGTTCTTTAGCGCGCGCCCGTTCGGCGGAGGGCGGGAATTTTTCGAGAATAATTCATTTTAAGAGAGATCTCCCGCAATGAAATATTTTGTTACTTTTTCAATCGCGCTCCATTGACACGAAAACTCTGCGTCTCTCTCAGCGAGAGAGACATGGTCCTCTCGGACAAGAGGGAAGTTTCTTTTGCGATTTGAAAAGCGATTTTCACCTTAAAACGGAATAAAAACGCCATGTAGCGGAATCCGGAATGCGGAAAACGGAAAAAAACATTTTTTCACGGAATCTGGAATCCGGAAAACGAAAAAAATTTTTTTCACGGAATCCGGAAAGCGGGAAACGGAAAAAAACATTTTTTTCACGGAATCCGCAAAACGGAAAGCGGAAAAAATTTTTTTTTTTTTAATCAGTGTGTCGTTTCGAAAAATGATTTTTCGAAAAATGCGTTTTTCGAAAAATTTGCGAAAAATTCTCGAGAAATTATTCTCTTTGATTTCTCGAGAAGTTTTCGAAAATTTTCGGAAATTTCTCGAGAATTTTCGGAAATTTCTCGAAAAATTTCTCGAAAAATTTCTCGAGGAATCGCGAAAAATGATTTGAATGGAAATACGATAAACAACGCGCTTTGCGTTATTTCGGAGTGTCGTTCCAACTAGTTTATTATTATTTTTTATCAAAAATGTTTTTTTTCGAGAATTTTCGAAATTTTTCTCGTTGATTTTTCGGAAATTTTTCGAGAAATTTTTCGAAAAATTTCTTTACATTGTTCGCTCCACGAATCTCTCACCTGAAGTCGACAAAACGAAGAACCGTCGAAGTACGGTAGCAGCTCGATGAAATTCGACGAGACGTTCAGCTGGCGAAGTCTGGAATTCCAGATTTCTTGAAATGTCTGATGAAATCGAAAGCTACCTTGGCAAAACCCCGAAAAGGTGTTTAGGAAGTGTCGAGAGTTTATTCTTGTAGAGGATCAACGTCTCCAGACAGCATTCTTCGCCGATATCCGGTAGATGTCGAATTTCATTCACAAATGCGAAAATTGAGCGGAGAGAAGGCGAAAAGAAGATTCTGGAAAAGGCCAGAAACGAGAGTTAGAGAGCGCAGAGAAGCTAGAGAGCTCTAATGCGTCAGACGCGAATATCTCAAAAACGGCTGGAGATACCAAAATTTTTTAAACTAGTGAATTGATTTTTATAAAATGCGCAATCTTTTCCTAGTTGACTATTTTTCAATAACTATTACAGGTGCTGAGATACAGACGTCTAAACCTGAGTGACGTGACGAAAGTCAGAGAAGTCAGATTTCTCGCGTTTCTCTGCGTCTCTTTGGTCGAATTTCAAAATTTGAAAATTTCAAGTAAATTTTGCAGCTTAATTCATGATTTTTTTCGCAAAATATTTTTATTTCTATTTTTCCATGCTAATTGTTAATTTAAAATTAAAGTGGAAAATCAATAATTTTTGTTTTGAAAAAAAATTTTGTGAAATTTCTCAAAATTGGAAAATCACAGAAAAACTTGTGGAAATTTTTGAAAAATGGAAAAACAAATGCGAAATTCCACAAAAATTCTATAGTTTCGCTTTGAAAATGCGCTCTGTTCTTTTTGTTAAGAGAACAATGTTTTAAACGATATTATTCGAGAAACTGTTAGAGATATCAAAAAATGTTCAACTAACAAACGATTCTCCGTCAAATTTGCTGTATTTCATCTGTTGAAACCGTTTTGATAGCTGTCACTAGAGCTGAGATATAAGCGTTTGAAATACCGAGACGCAGACAGTTAGAGCACTCTAAACGTCTAACGTCTTAAAGTGGAAAATCAATAATTTTGGTTTTGAAAAAAGTTTTGTGAAACTTCTCAAAATTAGAAAATCACAAAAAAAATGTGGAAATTTTTGAAAAATGGAAAAACAAATGCGAAATTCCACAAAAATTCTATAGTTTCGCTTTGAAAATGCGCTCTGTTCTTTTTGTTACGAGAACAATGTTTTAAACGGCATTATTGGAAAAACTGTTAGAGATATCAAAAAATGTTCAACTAACAAACGATTCTCCGTCAAATTTGCTGTATTTCATCTGTTGAAACCGTTTTGATAGCTGTCACTAGAGCTGAGATATAGGCGTTTGAAATACCGAGGCGCAGACAGTTAGAGCACTCTAAACGTCTGCGTCTTAAAGTGGAAAATCAATAATTTTGGTTTTGAAAAAAGTTTCGTGAAACTTCTCAAAATTGGAAAACCACAAAAAAAAATGTGGAAATTGTTGAAAAAAAATTTTTTTCAGAAATTTTCGCTTTGAAAATGCGCTCTGTTCCTTTTGTTACGAGAACAATGTTTTAAACGGCATTATTGGAAAAACTGTTGGAGATATCAAAAAATGTTCAACTAACAAACGATTCTCCGTCAAATTTGCTGTATTTCATCTGTTGAAACCGTTTTGATAGCTGTCACTAGAGCTGAGATATAGGCGTTTGAAATACCGAGGCGCAGACAGTTAGAGCACTCTAAACGTCTGCGTCTTAAAGTTGAAAATCAATAATTTTGGTTTTGAAAAAAGTTTCGTGAAACTTCTCAAAATTGGAAAATCACAAAAAACATGGGGAAATTGTTGAAAAAAAAAATTTTTTTTCAAAAAATTACGCTTTGAAAATGCCCTCTGTTCTTTTTGTTAAGAGAACAATATTTTAAACGGCATTATTGGAAAAACTGTTAAAGATATCAAAAAATGTTCAACTAACAAACGATTCTCCGTCAAATTTGCTGTATTTCATCTGTTGAAACCGTTTTGATAGCTGTCACTAGAGCTGAGATATAAGCGTTTGAAATACCGAGGCGCAGACAGTAAGAGCACTCTAAACGTCTGCGTCTGTTGCATACTCTCTCTCTCTCTCCCTCTCTCACTGTCTCTGTCACTAACCTTTCCGGAAGTGCCGCCAAGTTATTGTTGTTCGCCCTCAGGAATGTGAGATTCGGACAATCCGAAATCCAGTCGGGCAAACTTCGGAAATGATTGAAAGAGAGGGAAAGCGTCTGAAGATTCTGTGGAAGAGGCATTACCACTAGGGAGTCCAGCACTGAAATGCTCAAATGCGGATTGAAACGGACTGCGACTTACAGTTGTGATCTGCATAAATATGAGTCAAACTTTCGCCGCTTAAGTGGAGGCTTGTCAGCTGGAGACGTTCGCAATGGATAACCTGAAAGGATTTCTTGGAGAACAATGAATATTCGCGTTTGGGGACTCGAACTTGAGTCAGCCTTCCCACTAGTTTTTTCTCAGACATCATTGCTATCCACTAGGCCACAAAAGCATACGGCTTGCGCGCGTGGCGCAGTCGTTAAGAGAGTTGTCTGGGGAACAAAGTGCTCATTATTGAAAGAAGTTCAATTCTCCCAGAGGCGAGATCAAGTTTTCGAGCTCTGGCGAGGCGAGCTTAAGCTCTTTTTACCTTTAGAAACCGTAAATTCGTTAAATGGATTGTGGAAACCATAGAGTTATCCCTGAGATCCAAGTGCGTTATATTTTCGATATCCAGGCGAAACGACGTGGCAAGAACGTTCCTCCGTAAGTCGATTTTCTGAGTGTGTAGCTCGCCGACCTGATCGATTTTTTCAATATTGTTTCCGGCAAGTCTCCACATATCCAATGGAAGATTCACGAGGCAAGCCGGGATCTGAAATGACCATTTGTGTGAGGTCTCAGAGAATCAAGAGAAGGAATCCGGAAAACGGAAAACGGAAAAAAAAATTTTCACGAAATCTGGAATCCGGAAAACGGAAAAATATTTTTTTCACGGAATCCGGAAAACGGAAAGCGGAGAAAATTTTTTTTCACGGAATCTGGAATCCGGAATACGGAAAAAATATTTTTTTCACGGAATCCGGAAAACGGAAAACGGAAAAATATTTTTTTTTCACGGAATCTGGAAAACGGAAAACGGAAAAAAAAATTTTTCACGGAATCCGGAAAACGGAAAAATATTTTTTTCACGGAATCCGGAAAACGGAAAGCGGAAAAAATTTTTTTTCACGGAATCTGGAATCTGGAATACGGAAAACGGAAAAAAAAATTTTTCACGGAATCCGGAAAGCGGAAAACGGAAAAAAAAAATTTTCACGAAATCTGGAATCCGGAAAACGGAAAAATATTTTTTTCACGGAATCCGGAATTCCGCCCTTCTCTGGCAGAGACCCTAGGGAGACCTGGTTTCTCTGCGTCTCTCTATTTTGCAAGCGGGGCGTAGAGAGCACAAGAGCTACCTGCGAAAACTGATTGAAGCTGATATCCAGACATTGCAAATTGTGCAGCTCGCCAATCGAGTCAGGCAACCTGTCCAATTGATTATTCGACAAGTTGAGATACTGTAGCCGCCGCATATTTGAGCATTCATTTGGCACCGACGATATATAGTTCGATGATAAATTGAGTTGCCGTAACTGTGACAGTAAAGTCAGTTGGATGGGAAATGATAAAATCTGATTAGCAGACAAATCGATTACTTGAAGGGTGCTGACGCGGTATAGATCATCGATATATCCCAGTGGAGCCATACTCTGAAAATTGAGAAAATCGGGAGAATCGCAAAAAAAAACTGATCAAAGCATTCTGCGCGAGTTTCAAACTTACCACTTTTCACTGTGTGAATGCGTCTAAGACATCCCTTTTATCCACTACGCCACGAGTGCTTCGTTCGCTTCCGATGGCAAAGTGGCTAACAGTGATGTCTTTGAATTAATCGGAAAGAAAATCCCGTAAGTTCGTTTCTTTGGTTCTATTTTTGTGATCTGTGGTCAGAAATTGATCAGCTTTCGGATCAAAATCACAAGAAACAGAGAAAGGTGAACATTTGTGATTTCTGAGAAAAATTATGATTTTAAAGACGTAATGCATTTACAGCTTGAAATCGCAGAAACGTTATTGAAATCGCTTGGGCCAGGACATCTATCAAAAAAAAAAAACTAAAAACTACAAACATCAAACATCGAACATCAAACTACAGACTACAAACTACAAACAGGCTCAGGCTTAGGCTTACGCTCTGTAGTTTGCAGGTTGTAGTTTGTAGTTTGATGTTTGTAGTTTGTAGTTTGT
Organism: Caenorhabditis inopinata; assembly: GCA_003052745.1. Classification (NCBI taxonomy): domain Eukaryota; kingdom Metazoa; phylum Nematoda; class Chromadorea; order Rhabditida; family Rhabditidae; genus Caenorhabditis; species Caenorhabditis inopinata. The sequence goes on from AP018153.1 coordinate 1,896,560, forward strand.
AGTTTGATGTTCGATGTTTGATGTTTGATGTTTGATGTTTAATGTTTAATGTTTGATGTTCAATGTTCGATGTTTACTGTTTTCAGTTTGTAGTTTGTAGTTTGTAGTTTGTAGTTTGATGTTTGATGTTTGTAGTTTGTAGTTTGATGTTTGTAGTTTGTAGTTTGATGTTTGTAGTTTGTAGTTCGATTTTTGATGTTTGATGTTTGATGTTTGTAGTTTGTAGTTTGATGTTTGATGTTTGATGTTTGTAGTTTGTAGTTTGTAGTTTGATGCTTGTAGTTTGTAGTTTGATGTTTGATTTTTGTGGTTTGTAGTTTGTAGTTTGATGTTTGTAGTTTGATGTTTGATGTTTGTAATTTGATGTTTGTAGTTTGTAGTTTGTAGTTTGTAGTGTGTAGTTTGATGTTTGTAGTTTGTAATTTGTAGTTTGTAGTTTGACGTTTGATGTTTGCAGTTTGTAGTTTGATGTTTGATCTTCGTAGTTTGTAATTTGATGTTTGATGTTTGTAGGTTGTAATTTGATTTTTGATGTTTGTAGTTTGTAGTTTGATGTTCGATGTTCGTATTTTGTAGTTTGATGTTTGATGTTTTTAGTTTGTAGTTTGTAGTTTGTAGTTTGCTGTTTGATGTTTGATGTTTGATGTTTGATGTTTGATGTTCGATGTTTGATGTTTGAATTTTGTAGTTTGATGTTTGATGTTCGTAGTTTGTAATTTGATGTTTGTAGTTTGTATTTTGTAGTTTGATTTTTGATGTTCGTAGTTTGTAGTTCGTAGTTTGTAGTTTGTAGTTTGTAGTTTGTAGTTTGTAGTTTGATGTTTGATGTTCGTAGTTTGCAGTTTGATATTTGTAGTTTGTAGTTTGTAGTTTGATGTTTGAAGCTGTGTTTTTCGAAATCAGCTCATCATGGGCATTCAGAATTTAGTGAAGCGGTTAAGAGGGATGCCTGCCAATCGATTACCAATGAAACTACGGAAGTTCGAACCTCTCTACAGTTTTTCAGTTTTTGCCCACTCGAATCTACTCACTTTTTCAGTTGGCGGCCTTGAAATCAGCGAGTTTCTTCTCAAATTCAAGAATTGAATCCTGGACTCATTATTCAGAATCTGTTCGGGTATCAGTGTCAATTGCTCGTCGCTCGCATCCACATGACTGCTCTTTTCCACATGGCGTGCTCTCGCCAGCCACGCCTCCAAGATATTGGGTCTCGCGAAGATTATTAGGTAGCACGTGTCATCGTCTTTGAGGCGGAGGGCTTTGCCGCGTTTCGATTCGTAGATATCCACTCGCATACTTCGAATTTGCAGCGCCTCGTCTTGATTGTTTTCTGCAAGTTTCCGAGTTCCGCTTTTTAGGAGAGATGCCATTTGTGCATACAGTGGAGGGGAGACGCAGAGAAGCGAGAGACCTCTAGTCGCAAAGTTGCGCATATCTCGGCTCTCGTTGGTGATAGGAAAAAGTGCTTAACTACGAAAATGTTTAAAATTTGATACGCTTTATTTTTCTAGTTGTCAACTTTTTGATAACTCTAAGGGCAGCCGAGATATAAATGTTTGAAAATACGGAGTCGCAGAGAAATGAGAGAGCTCTGTCTTCTCTGCGCTCTCCCCGCCCGCCCACCCGAAAACCACTCACTCGTCTGCAATCGAATATTCGAATTGTAAAACACGGCCCTCGCATTCAGCCACGTATGAATTATCTTTCCTTTGCGAATCATCACTTCCTCGCTGAGAATGTCAGAGTTCAGAGTGCTCTTCGCACGGATTCGGGGCCGCCCGAGAAAGAAGCTGAAAATATGTCTGAAAGACGGCGAGTCCGTGCACGAGAGTATATCCTCGAGTGCTTCCGACGTGCTTTGCGACTCTTGATTCTCATCAGACATCGTCAGAATTCGACAGAAGTCGTGGAGAATCGCCAGGGGTGAGGTGTCCGATTTTAGCTGGCTGAAATTCAAAAAATGTTGAAATTCTCAAAAAATAATTTTATTCTAGCTTCTCTGTGTCTCGTTTACTAACAAAATATGAATAATTTTTCATTTTTTGAAAACTTTTTGATAGCTACTACGGTAGGTGAGATATACCGGTTTAAAGCTTCGAGACGCAGAGAAGCTCGAGTGCTGTGACTTCTCTGCGTCGTCACTCTTTGGAGTGTTTAGAAGTGCGTGTTTGCTTCTATTTAATGATTTCTTGAACTATACAAACTTCAAAAAAAAGCATTGGAAACTCGGAGATTTTTTCAGATTTTCAGATTTTTTTTCAGACAATTATATCTCACTTCTTGTAAGCGATATCAAAAAAGTGTCAACTACAAAAATATTTATGAGAATCTGCGGATCATTTTACTAGTTGACAGTTTTTTGCTATCTCTAACCACAGCTGAGATATAACTTCTTGAATTCTGCAGCGCAGAGAAACGAGAGAACTCTCTCTTTTCTGCGTCTCTCGCCTCTCTCTCTCTCTCTCTCTGAATCGTAAATAGTTCTAATTGACCGTTATGCAGACTGTAGACCACCTGTCAATTGAATTGATCTAATTCTAATTCTAATTCGATTCATTTGAAAATGCTGGGCAACCAGTAGACGCTTTTCCGATAATTAGTCGGACAGTGAAGAGAGTGAGAGAGATAGAGAAGCTAGAGATATGAAAGAAGCACTTGAAAGATGGAAAAGAGGGAGCGGACAGCGCAGGGAAACCGTTGTCCCGGATGTCTTCAAAATTTCGTGGCGAGACCAAAAACACTCAAAAACTGCGTTCATTTTGCGTTTTTTTTTCTATAACTCAAGAATCGTTCTAGATATCAAAAAGTTGTCAACTAACAATTTTATCTTCTTAAAATTTGCAATATTTCATTCTCTGAAAACTTTTTGATACCTCTCACCCCCGCTGAGATATGGGCATGGAAAGTTTGAAGAGGCGCAGACAACTAGCGCACTCTAACTGTCTGCGCTTCTCATGAAACTTTAAACGATACCTGATAACTGTCAATTAGTGTGTCGTTTCGAAAGCATTTTTCGAGAAATTTTTCCGGAAAATTATTGAAAAATTTCCGAAAAATCAACGAGAAAAATTTCTCGAAAATTTCTCGAGAAATATCCGAAAATTTTCGAAAATTCTCGAAAAAAAATTTCGATTTAAAAAAATAATAAACTAGTTCGAACGACACTCCGAAATAACGCAAAGCACGTAGTTTATCGTATTTCCATTCAAATCATTTTTCGTGATTTCTCGAGAAATGTTTCGAGAAATTCTCGAAAATTCTCGAAAAATTCTCGAGAAATCAACGAGAAAAATTTCTCGATAATTTTTCGGAAATTTTTCGAAAAGCGCATTTTTCGAAATGCTGTCAATCAATAATTATTTTAAATTTTCAAAGGAGAAAACTCGCCGAAAATGATAATTTCCGATTTGCAAAGTGATGACGTCACATGAAAATTGCTGACATAGCTGAGCACAAGTCGTGTGCTCTTCGCACTCCAATCGGGTGCTCCGTTGCCCATCTGAAGAATACAAACGGAGAAATCGTGACGTCTTCTGAATTGGCTTCAGAAGGCTGGACGTGGATGTTGATTGGAGTTGTTCGTTGTTCATTCTACAGAAAAAAGAAAATAACATAAATTCAAAGAAATATGAAAAGATTTAAAAAAATACAAAGAAAAACGTTGAATAAATGAAAAATGCAGTTAATAAAATGATGGAACACTAATTAGGAATTGAACTTGCCGCTTTCCCAAAGAGAAAGAACCTCAGACATCTCTCTTATCCACTGCGCCACGAGGGCGCAGACAGTAATAGTCTAGTGGTTAGAGGAGATGTCTGAGACTCTGAAGATTTTGAACACTACAAATGTTCAATTCCTTACAACACTTTTTAGTTTTTATCTACACAAAATGACTAAAATTGAAGGTGCTTAACTAAAAAAAATGTTTCAAAAAAGAAAAAAGAAAAACAAAGAGAATTTTCGTAATTTTTAAAGAATTTTGTTTATAATCTAAAATAATCTAAAAATATTAAATCTAAAATCTAAAACTTTCAGTAAAAAAGAAAATGGGTAAACTAGAAAATCTCGAGGAATCGAACCCTCCACTTTTTCAAATAACAACCCTCAGACATCTCTCTTATCCACTGCGCCACGAGGCACAGACAGTGATAGTCTAGTGGTTAGAGGAGATGTCTGAGACTCTGAAGAATTTGAACACTACAAATGTTCGATTCCTTACAACACTTTTTAGTTTTTATCTACGCAAAATAACTAAAATCGAAGGTGAAACCCAAAAAAAAATGTTTCGAAAAAGAAAAAAAAATCTCGAGGAATCGAACCCTCCACTTTTTCAGATAACAACCCTCAGACATCTCTCTTATCCACTGAGCCACGCGTGCGCCGTCACAACCACAGCTTCATGATACACTATTGTGGCCTAATGGATAGACGAGATGTCTTTGGATGGAGCGGTGTGGAAATCACTCAAGTTCGATTCTTCGAAGAGGTTTTTCGTTTTTATCTGCTTCGAGTCGCCCGAAAATGCAACGATGAGCGTGGAGAAATCAGTTTTCTCAAATGAAACCAATGATTATGTAGGCGGATCGGAATTCTTCAACATCTAAGCGGAAAGCGAGAAAAAATCAAGGGCCAACGTACTTAAAGATGTAGTGTACAGAAAACGTGGAGAATGTCCGGTTGTCCGGCCGTTTCCATCCATTCCTTCAGAAGAGAGTAGTCGAATATCCACTCGTGTGACATTTCAATGCAGTTAATTGGCCTACCGTCCATTTTGCGTCTCTCTTTCTCTCTGTCTCTCTATATCTCTTTTTCCATCTCTTTTTGTGTACACTTCTTCTGGATAATAATAATGGTAGCTACAGCAAAAGAGAGGGAAAGGCTTGCGTGACGATGGACGACTCGGGGGGGGGGGGGGAAGGGGTGGAGGTCATTCAATTTGTACGCGGTAAAAGAGCGGACAATCCTGATGAATGTGCGGTCGAGTAGCGGAATGCCTTTTAGCTACCTAATAATTGAAGAAAAGCGTCCTTAGGCGAAGCGGGCAGAGTAAGGGCACCAGAGAAGGGCGGAATTCCGGATTCCGCCATTTTTTTTCATTCCGTGAAAAAAATGTTTTTTCCATTTTCCGTTTTCCGGATTCCGAGTTATCAAGATCCAATTTCGCAGTTTTTTCATTCCGTCTTCCGGATTCCAGATTCCGTGAAAAAAATTTGTTTCCGTTTTCCGTTTTCCGGATTCCGAGTTTCCAAAATCCAATTCCGCTCAACTATGAGTTTTAACACTTTATTCTCAATTGATGTGAAAAGTATACTTTTTTGAACTCCCGCAAATTCCGTTTTCCGCATTCCGCGTTCCGGATTCCGCCGTTTTTTTATATTCCGTTTTCCGGATTCCGTGAAAAAATTTTTTTCCGTTTTCCGGATTCCGGATTCCGTGAAAAATTTTTTTTCCGTTTTCCAGATTCCGGATTCCGTGAAAAATTTTTTTTTCCGTTTTCCGGATTCCGAGTTCCGAAAATCCAATTCCGCCCAACTCTGCTGATTATCTGTCTTGCACCTTTAAGTTTGTAGATCCTTCCGAACTTTTCGTCATTCCAAATTTCTTCAAAAACTTTAAATTATCTATATTTATATAACACAAAACAACTACTTTTCCGTCTTATCAATGTTTTTTTTGAATCAAGAATTCATCGAAATTGATGGTAAAAGGGGCGAGAGGGTAGAGTCATATGCGAAAGGGAGCCGGGAAATTTGTGATTGTTGCGAATTCAGAAATGGAAAAGGAGATCCCACATATAATATAAGGATAAACGTCATTATAATCTTTAAAGGACAGGGTGCATATGGAACAAATAACAATATATATATATCCTCCTTTAAAGGAAGCTGGAAATGTGTATGTGTGTGTGCATGAAAATACGAGACGGCAGAGTGTAGAATGTGTTAATACAATTCCACTCTATAGAGAAATAACAAAACTTATCTGAATAGAGCGTATTTAACAAGGGTTTCAGTTAAATCGGGTAGAGAGGGAGGTGCATTCAGTGTATTCTCATCACAGCTGGAATGGATATACATTATTCATAGGGGGGGCGTGGCAAACAATTTCAAGAGGGAACGCTTTTAATGGAATAATACACACTATAAGGAACACGGTTAGATTTGGTTACTAACAATACTAAACTGGGGTTTTTTGGGTTTTTTGAAAAAAAAAACGGGCGGAGCGCAAATTGTATTATGGTACAAGGAATATAAAGTCCTTACACGGCCAAAAGATGAGACAAAATGGGCCAAAAAAAAGAAGTTAGAAAAAGAAACAACGTTAAAAGGTGAAAATCATTACGTATCTAAACAGAATTATGAGAATTGTTCCTAGCAGCAGCTTCTGCTTCCATTCTTCTGTGATGCGCCTCGGCCTCTTCCCAAATCAACTCCTTCAGTCGCTCTTTTGGCAAATCGTCAAACTCCATTTCGAGAGTGAACGGCTCCTCGCACACCGGCTCGTCTCCTGGATCGTAGTACTGCTCGAGGTATGGATGAGCCAACGCTTGCTCGATGTCGATGCTGAAAATGGACAGAGATTAAATAATATTTAAATGAATTTTAATTGAAACATGTAATTTCAACCATTGAAATCCCAATAAAATTCCATTTTCAATCATTACTACGTGGAAATGTTGGGAAATCAGGATATACGACTAAAAAATAAGACCATCAACAGAATAAGCCTAAACAATTATTTTTAAACTTACAATTTCTGAGGTTTTCACATACTTTTTTGATATTAAAAACGGAAACTTCTCTTTAATTCTGCATTGCAATCGCTTATCTACCTAATTATCTATTTATTTCTTGTTGTGCCGAGTGTTTTAGGTTCAGACTAAATAAATTGATTAAAAGGGTGCGCGAAAGAGATTAGTGAAGATGAAAGCCTGGTACTTTTCTGCGTCCATGCTATATTCAGAGTTTCGAATGCTCTTAATGGCCCATACCGATTGTGTGGATTGAAGGTGAGCATCTTGTCCAGCAAATCTAACGCTCTGGGCTCTGCTCTCGGATAGAGACGAGTCCATGGTTGTTTTGGTTTATGAGGAAGTGAAATGAGATACGAGCGAGCCTTATCGTTTATAATGCACTGCAGATCCTCGTTTGTCGGTGATCCAACTACAGCCAGTATCAAATTGAGTTGATCTAAATAATGTTTTCCAGGGAACAACGGACGATTGCTGAGCATTTCCGCCAAAATGCATCCGACGGACCACACGTCGATGGATTTAGTGTATCCCTTCGAGTTAAGCATAATTTCCGGAGCACGGTACCACCGGGTCGCCACGTATTCGGTTAGGAAACCGGTGTGATCGGTTTGCGGGTCAGTGACACGAGCCAAACCGAAATCGCAGATTTTCAGATCGCATGTCGTATTGAGGAGAAGATTCGATGGTTTCAGATCACGATGAAGCACGTTTGCAGAGTGGATGTATTTAAGACCACGGAGAATTTGATAAAGGAAGTAGCAGACATGGTCGTTTGTGAGTTGTTGTGTCTTGAGCAGCTTATATAAGTCAGTCTCCATTAGGCATTGCACTATGTAGCTGAAATATATCGAAATATCAAAAATAATAAATAAACTTTTGTCGATTTTAGGCTTCCATAGTTAAATATAAAATAAAATTAAAGCTGAAATGTATTTATTTTATTTTATATTCAACTATTGAAATTTTTTGTAAAGAATCGAGTTTCTGAAAGTAAAATAACTAAACAAATAATCATATATATAATAAAACCCTCCGACTTACATATCCTTCAATGAATCAACACTTTCTGCACGAATTATTTCTTGAATGTTGATGATCTGAATAAATTACATTTTTTGCCAAAATTCCAACAGATTTCTTACATTTTCGTGTTTGAAGCGGTTAAGAATTTTGATCTCACGAAGTGTTCGCTGACAGAATGTCTGATGCTCGAAGGGAGAAATCTTTTTGATAGCAACACGTTCACGAGTGATTGTGTCGAGGGCCGAACTAAAAATTTAGGATTGACATCTTTTTTTTTAAAGAAAAGGAGAAAATGGCTAACGAGGGAATCATTGGCTATGAATAACTGAGTGGATAACTAACTAAATGTAAATGTTACAAGACAGTTTTAGAAAAATTTCGATTAAATAAAACACAACGAATGGATGCCAACCCCTTTCAGTTTTGTCAAACGGAAATTGACGTATATAATTTAGTTTTTTTTTTTTAATAAATTCGTATTTTTCGAAGTGTAATTGCTAATAGGTATAATTGAATAAACTACCCATGAAATGCTAATGGGGTTATTCATGATGCATATTTATGCAAAAAATGTCACTTTAATCTTATTCACGATATCATTTTAATTGAAAAAAATGCATCTTAGTTCAGTGCTATGTTCAGCTAAAATGCAAGGTGGTGTCGGATACCGTCACCGAGAAAGTCTGTGCGCCTTTAATGTGTCGATTTACGAGGCCCTCAATTTTTTGGAGAAGAACTCCTATTGTGCGAAAAATTCACATTTTCGGAAAAAATTTAAATTAATTTGATAAAAATAATATTTTACAGCCAAAAATGAACGAGGAGGCGAAAAAGCGTAAAATTACTATGGCAATGTTGAAAAAATAGTAAAATTATTTATTTGAAAGTTTAAAGGCGCATAGACTTTTTCGGTGACGGTATCCGACACCACCTTGCATTTTAACTCAACATAGCACTGAACTAAGATGCATTTTTTTCAATTAAAATGGTATCGTGAATAAGATTAAAGTGGCATTTTTTGCATAAAAATGCATCATGAATAACCCCATAAGTATTGGTTAAAAAATTTAAATTTTATAAACTTGCTTAATAAATTCGGAAAGTCGAATTTTCTGAAAGGGTAAATTGCAATTTGGAAATAATTTTCTTTTCTGGAACAAGAATTGTTTCAGGGGCAGAGAGCCAGACAATATATTAAGAAATTCGATAGACTAGTATATTTACGAAAACTGAACATTAACTTACGCAACCATTCCGTAGGCACCTTCTCCAATATACGAAAGGTTGACGTAGCGAGGAGCGACCTGGAAAAATCCAAATTTTACTAAAGAATAGCTTTTCAGATAATACTTCAAAAAGCTGCCCATGGACCTCCTCGACATTGTTTACCGTAGAAATAACCGCTTCTCCGTCGGTCATCTGAAATAACGGATAAATAGACAAATCAAAAACTTTGGAAACATGAAATAAACTTAGAAAAGGGGAGCCAAAATGTATTTTGGACTTCAAAATGACAAAATTTAAAGGCAAAGTGATTGAAAATGCATGAAATGCGACAGTTAGAGAGAAAAAAAGTGACACATCGCATTATATTTATGTGGGAAAACTAAGAGATCGCGAGCTGCAGGAGTTGGAATCAGGGGAAAACAAATCGGAAAATGCGCGCTTCGTATATTTGAAAATATGTGAGAAAAAATACCACTCGCGCGAATAAAGTAGTTCAAAAGGTCTTAGAGATTTTCGGTATTGTAAACTGAACCAAAGTTAGCTGATAGTGTTGGAAACTCATCGAGTACAAGCAGAACTTCGATTTTTTGTGATAATATGTGTTGTCCAAAACTGAGACGACAATTCCAGTGATAAAACTTTCGCACACATGAACGCGGAGAAACTGAAATAAGGGGCGCTGAAAGAAAAATAATAGAATAGTGATATGTCTTTCTCCGTTTATTTCCCATCATCTTCTTCTCGATTTGATTTGAGACGACGAGAAAAGATCGTTGTGTGAGACAGAGAAGAGGAATGGCTATATGGAAGGATTATGGGCCGGATACACTCATGCAAATGCCGACACAGGGCCCATCTTCAACTAAATGTCAGATATCGAAATGAATTTATACATCTAGTATCTAGAATCTCAGAAAGATTAGAAAAATAATTTGACATCATATACACTATTCATAAATATTCAGATAATTTTTGTTAGAATTCAGATGAATTATTCAAAGAATCGTGATTACATCTATAAAAGTTTCACATGACAGGCGAATAAATCAACGAAAACGAATTTCTAAATGATTGCAAATATTCAAAGTCCTTGAAAATCAGTTGGAAACTTCTATTGCCGAGGGATTATCAGACAAAAGACGCGCGAAAAAAGAATTGAATCATCTAGTATTTATGAAGGATTTTGAACCGCTTTTAAAGTAGCAAAATAGTTACAGAGTAGAAATCATTTTACTTGCATTCCGGGTCAGATTAAAAACAAAATGATATGATGGTAATAAAAATCATAAATTTCAGACATCGGAATTTGCCTGAGTTTTATAATTTTAAAGATACAATTGTAATTTTACAGAACGAAAACTAGCTATGAGCGAATCTGACGTACTGAATAAACATGAACTGCACAGTATTTCGTGAAATTTGAAATCCACTTTATTCCGATTCGACGAAAAAAAAAACATTTTTTGAAGCAGTTAATTGAAATCGTCTGTTTAGAAATTGACATGGACCTTTTTCAAAGCAGAACTTTACTTACAATTGTGGTCAAATCTTTATCGCATTCGAATTGAAGATTGCTCCCTGAATGAAAAAAGAAACGATCTTACTTTCTCAGCAGAACAGCTTAGGATCATGCAGTGAGTCAAGAGCGATAATCTGGAGGGAAAACGGAGACGAAAGGCCAGAAAGAATATGTTCACCCCATCATTATAATCATTTCTATGGCAACGAAAAAAACGTTTTCTTCAAATTTTTAGACTGCTTCTTTAAGCCTTTCATGAAAAAAGTTTCGGGAAAAATTGTGTGAATGTTCATTGCTCTTTTAACAACAATCACGCAACGTCTTCCAAATAATTAAATACGTATAAGGCTACTTTTTGCAGAATAATGTTATTTTCTGAAAAATATGTCACATTACTTCCGTTTTCATAAAATGTATCAGGATATCAGCATCAAATAGCACTGGAAAAATATCAAAAATTGATTTAAGAATTCAGAAAGAATTGAATTCTTATAGTCGAGAAATCATGGAATAGAAGTAGGAAAAACGCACGAAAAGGATTCAATGGAGATTAGTATGATTCCTCCGATCTCCTTTAAATAATGGATTTGCAGCTAAAGCGAACTAACGCAAAGCAATCTGACCCTTGCCGGGCAAAGAGCAGAAACACAATATTAATCAGGAATTTGATCAAATTTCAATCGGTCTGATGACTTCTTACTGGTTCAAAATGGAACTATTGATTTGGGAATTGAATGTTACATTCATAACAGTTTTCTTTTAGCTCAGCACGTTATCTCCTACTGTTAAAGTCGGATAAACTAGCGCGTTCCAGGGATTATAACGCCAACCCCAAGAGCCATGAGAATTTGGAACAAAATGGTATTTTAATAGGCGATTCCAACGCAACATGTGTCCATTGTTTCAATTCTCGTTAAAAGCCAATTTAGCTTACTCCCCGAAAATTCTTAAATCGTTTCGACCTATCCTTTAAAAAGACGCAAAAAATGTATCCGCCTCTTTCTAAGCCCTTTTTTGTGTCCCGAAGTTTTTTTCTTTTCAAGAGTACGTCTGTCTCGTCTCCAAGCGGCTAAAAATCGAGAGGAGAATGAAGTACACTTGAAAATCTAGAGAGAGAGAGAGAGAGAGAGAGAAATGGAAAGCACAAGAAAAAAAACGAAGCCGGATAGCCGAGTGAGGGAAGAAACGCTTGGGAGCAATAGGACGTAGAAGAAACCGTTGACAGAGCGCTCCCGGAGAGCAGGAAGAAGAAAGAAGGAGAGTATAATTTTTCACGCCTTTTGGCTACATTCTCATAGACAATATAGAGGGCACACAACGCCGACGAGGACGACGTCGAGCGGAAACACTCAAATCGGGTACTTTTTGCTTCTACTTATGTAAGTTGAAATAGTAGAAAGAACAAGGATTACAAATTTTTCTCATAATAAATTCGAGAAATATCAATAGAATGAATAAATTTGGTTTAGAAGGATACGCACAAATCTCTATGAAAATTGTATGATTTTCTGATATGTAATAAACGAGCGTTGTATTGTTGGACCAATTTTCTCACAAAATTTTCAAAACATTTCAATTTCGTGTCCAAAAGTTACGCGGGCTGCGGCTCTGAAAATTAGCGGCTGGGTACAAATAGAAAAAGCAAAAAACTCTTTCTCAAATTGTTTCAATGGGCACATAACCGATGTTTGTCTAGCCAACGGCCACCGGAACTGTAGGCTATGGCCAATTTTTTGCGTTGTTGAGTTTTTTTTGTGGAATTCCCCACGACAATAGATAGTAATATAAAATAATAGATCGAAAATATTTATGAAATTTCTCAAATTTGTCAAGCTATTGAAAAAAAAACGTTGTAATCGTTTCGAGTTTCTGCAAAAAGTCAACAATACTTTATTCAACCGATATGGAAGTCAAACAGTCGTTTTATGATCAGGCCGAAAAAGTTAAAGGCAATAGGAAGGAGAAACGGAAGAGTCAAACTCAGGAGTTTTTATCCATTGATGTCGTTTTTATATCAATAATATAATTTCCTCTGGATACCAGATATGAATCGATAACGGTCTGTATAATTTTTTTCAAATTTAACTTTTTTATTTTTAAAAGGTAGTAAGTTAAAGATCTCGGGAGTGAAACTATGATCCGATAATAGTAGGGGATATCTGGGTCCGGATTCTGTCAACCTCGCTACTTAGCGGCTTTTGTTCTGATTTGTTAGACGGATTAACATTTACACTGTTATTATTTGACTTTTTTTGAGTGGTAATATTCAATTTGAACAAAGAAATGAACATGTAAAGCTTCAACATTTAAAGATGTTACAAAATTTTGAGAATTTCTACTTTAAATGATAAAGTATTAAAGTGATTTGCTAGACATACACCGGAAAATTGATATCAGATTTTTTTACATTTTTCCCACAATTACTCGAGATCATACATCACTGTAGAAAGAGGATAAAACTCATCTCAACGCGGACAAAACACTCATTTCGTGCCCCGCTCTTGTTGTGTAAAATATTTGATAGGTGATAAAGACGGAGAGAGGGGAACAAGAAGCTCGTGCGTTAAAGATCTCGAAATTTTTTTCTATAGAAAAAAAAAGGAAATTACCACTCCCTGAATGAGAAAGGAAGACGAAGACAAGCGGACGGACGGGGACGGAGTGAAAAACGAAAAGAATAGCCAATTACAGTCGTGTCCAATATCGCGTGACGCAGAATACAGAGAAATAGAGGAAAACGACAGAAGAGGAGGAAGAGACGCACTTGACAATACAAAAATTTACAATAAAGTTTTTGGATCAAAGTTACCCATTTTCAAATGAATGAATTGGATATAATTTCAAAGACATTTTCACGTATTTATAACTATACAAGGGAGCCAGTTCTCAAGCAGCATATAAACATAAAACTACCGTATCCTCTTTGATCTCAGATAGGATCTGACTAGAACTTTGTGAAATCGTCTAATTTTCAATGTGAATTTCATTCTAAATTTACAGGAATTAGAAGAACACCGTTTCAAGCATCCTGGTTCAAACGCGTTGTTTCCGTGTCGAAAGAATCCGAGCCAATGCCGACCAAATAATTTGAAACTAAATTTTCGATCGGTGTTTGGTTCTACACGAATTTAGAAACAATTCCAAACAAGGAATACAATTTTTTTATAAAAACAATACTATTATTGTTCTCTAAAATTCTCACAGCAAATTTTTTGAAGACTAAAACAAAAAAATTGGAGCCATAAATAAGAAAGCAAGGAAATGCAGCACACCATCATATAAATAAAAAAAACAAATAATATTTTTGGTTGTAGCAAGTCTAAACAGTCTAAACGATTGGTCAGGTTTCCACTGAACCGGTTCCGCTGAGAAGCGTGCTCTCTTATTCCCTGACTGCTACTCAGAACCACGAATCATGCCTAAACTAACTACTAACTATCTAACTGATTCAGAACAGAACAAAACACGGAGAGAATCAAAGATTTTGCCCGTTAGCAAACCAAAGAAGAAGAAATAGTTAGAAAGAGAGAATCCGTCAGTGGGAAAAACTGTATTTCACGTGTTCCAATAAATATGTAAACATTACGATAACATCGTAAATGGTTAGCAATGAAAGCTTATTTGCTTAGCCAATCCGGCCTTCATTCACGTTGGGTGAGAGTGGATCACAGTTCACGATCCGTTTGTATCTTTCGAAATTGTGCTCCAGTAGGTTGGGCTCACCCATCTGATTAACAATTTTCTTTACAGAATCAGTTCATATAATCGGATGTCTTCCGGACGTCGTTTTTAATTTCTTGATGAGTAGGTAAATAGCTTTCCACTTTAAAAAATAGGTTACCATTTTTTACAAGGTTCCCTTGATTACTTTCTGTTTCTCTTTCTCTCTCTCTCGTTCTTCATTGTTAGCGAATTAATCTCTGTCGCGCTATTAGCCTTTAACAACATGTGTGAAGAAAATCGAAAAAGCCAGCAGATTTCGAAAATCCTTTGAGATTTGGATGACTCATTTTAAGCAAAATAAAATTTTTTAGAAGATGAATTTCCCAGAACATCAACACATGGTTTTTCTTTGCAGAGATTTAAATTTAAAATTCAGTCACTTTTCTTTACTAAGTTGTCCAAAAAACCATCCCTATTACATTAATTTAGGGAAATTCATATGAAGAATTCGTTCATTTCTTTTTGTTGTATTGCTTCAAAACATTTCATAACCAAATAAACAAAATCTCACTATTCTAAAGAAGCAACAACATAATTTTCCAAGAATTTCAAAGTTTTTGCAGAACATCATACTAAGAACTAGATGACGGGAATGAGGTGGTATGTGTTTAGCGGATAAATTATAAATATTTCAGCGTGCAGATGTTGCAAGCTTTCAAAAGCAAGTTGCAAGTTGCAGCGACGAAAAATGAAAATGTTAATAATTATTATCACCTTCGGCTAATGTTGGAGTCTGTTGTCTGTTCTTAGATATTGTGCAATTTAGGATATATAATGTTTGGAGGCGAATTCAAAATTTTTGCTCAGTTCATATACGGGAAGTTTCAACTTTTCAAATATGAAAGTTTTAGGAGCAAGCGCATTTAATTAAGTCTCCTATTGTGTTCTCTTCGAGAAGTTTCTTTTGAATCATACTCCTCAAAAGTGATTCTTCATTACAGTAGGAGAGAGCGTATTTTCGTACATAGAGAAACCAACATGACAAATAAATGCAAAAGACTTTGAATTGATGAGTTTAGACAATACTAGCTATTTTCTTATTTAAAACAATTCGCTTCGGTGAAAGTGTCTTCCTTTCTTTAATAAAGTAGTCAACGATTAGAAGAGGATGCTCGAGAAACATCAAAATAATAATCACAGGCTAGAAAACAGGAGTTAGATGTCAGAAAATATAAAAGTGAGCTTTGCTAATTTAAAATTAGCGAACAACAACATAATTATGTGGTAATAAATTTTAGAAATCACACGGAAAAGAAGAAAGCACACGACGGGATGCATACATATATTTGTTGTCTCTGGAAATTGAATAGGGACCAAATGCATAAATGAATTAAATACGTGTGCCAACTGCCTCCTGATTATGATGGTGACGATGAGGAAAATATAAAAAGGATGAGTGAGAAAAATCAGAAAAACCAAGGAAGATGACGATGAAAAAACTGGCAAGGAGTGCTGTGTGTAGCGCAGGAATGATAGGCAAAATGTGTGTGTATGTGTGTGAGTGAGTGCCTCCTCTCTATGTCTCTTTTGTGAATCGTTTCATTCCGAGTGACATTGGGGGCATCCGCAGAGACGCAGACGCAACTGGAGTAAAAACGGGAAAAGGAGGGTAGGGGGAGGAGATGAAAAAAAAAGAGTTATGGAGAAACGATTGGCTCTCTGCCCGGAGCACGCGCTTTCTGAGCCGTGTGTTGCTGCTTGACTGAGTAAGACGGAGGAAAAGAGTCACTTCTGCTTCTTTCTTAGGCACTTTTAGCAACATCAGCAATCAATTATTAGAATATGATGAGAATTAAAAGTCCGATGACTCACAGAGACGATTATTGCGAGGCTCTGACTCAGAGCAAAATCAAGCGAAGAGCATTCTATTACAATAGTGAATAACTATTGGCACGTCGATAATTTCAGAATGCTACAGTCTAAAATATCAACATTCGAATTTAGAGTATTTAGATTTTCGAAAATCATTTCGAAAAAGCAGATTCAGAGTGATTTAATGAAAATTCTTCGGAATTTCCAAACTTTTAACACATGATGGGAATGAAGTCATAATAGATGAGAAAAGCAGAATTTCTATCGAATTATGTAAATAAATTTCTAATAGCGTTCCAACATGTCATTGTAAAAACCGAGGAGAAAGCTTCTTAAGGGTTACTTTAAAGATTCCGAGAACTTCAACGTCTCCGTCTTTAACTGAAGATGTCGAGCTCTACACCCTTTACTACATTTCCATTTCGTCTCTCATTTCCAGATGATCCTCATACATACTGCCAGTATGAACTTTTTTCACAGTTATATGAAACGTGAATAAGAAACCTTCGTTTGGAGGCATGACTATCATGCAAAGTGAATTCATTAGTGAAACGAGATGACTCGCAATTGAAAAAATTGTAAACAAGATATCCATTCTTAATTGAATAATTTTATTTGGTAGTTTTTTTCAGCGATAGTGAAAGAGGGACTAGAGAAACCAGAAAAAAATTGGACCAAAAGATCAGAGGCACCAGTAGCGACAGAAAAACAAAGTGGAGCACTTGGAACATTATCTCTTGGGACCAATTCAGATAAAACTCAATTCGCCTATGATAATCTTTTCGAAGATGTTTATAACAAAATACCTATTTAGCTGCCATAGGAGTTCCAAATAGCAGAAATAGAGAAACAGAGTTTTCCAATTTCGTTTACCAGTTGACCGGGTGTGATAACCATACGTACGCTAGCTACTTTCTTTTCAAGCAAAAAAAGCAATGCCTGCAACCTCTAAATTTTTACAAGATGAACAAACAGTAGCCAGACGGTAGGTTTAGTTAGGATTCAGAGTGCACCACACAACTACCAGTAGCAGTCTTGATTTGGCAAACAATAGCTGTTCTATTCTGAGTTTAAAGGGAGGGGGGGGGGGAGCGCAAACACGCAGATGCAAAAAAAAATGAGGACGAAAAGGCGGAGATGAAAGAGAAGCAACAAATGTAGTTGCCGGTCAGCAAAAACTTGAAAACGGGGACACTAACTAATTTCTTTGAAGATATATCTCGTTTGATAAAGAGAAACAGTAAAATGGGATAAATAAGATTCGCACACACGAACAAAGCATGAGCAAAGTAGCATTTAAGGAGATATGAGTTTTTAATGGAATGGGCTCGTAATAATACTAAATTTCAACAACGGGTGAAGCACAAAAACAGTCTGCCAAATTGGTAAATTTTTCTAATCCTAAAATCTGGAACTTGGACAGCTGGAGAATATGAATACGTTGAATTTCTGATGAGCTCAAGCAGAGACGGCGTTGAATTATTCAAGTATGGGAGAGTGCATTTTTGCTATTGATTGAGCATCCTATTAATTTTTTATTTTCTGTTTTGATGATGATGTCGTGAAATATTTTTTGGGAAATTTTAGAATTTCATCTTAGTCCTGATTATCCGTTTTCTACAGCAGCTGACGAGTTTCTAATGAGCCACTTTTCGGGCATTATTTTGTATTTCGCTACACTCTACTTACTACACCTTCACTACTATCAGCCACTAGCACAATAACCAAATTGTTTTTTCATATAATAGTTAATTTGAATTTGGAAGAGGCTAAATGCAACGAGGAAAGTTAACCGAAGCCAACGAAATGAACGATGATTCATATTCAAATTCTGAAGGAAAGCGGAAATTTAAAACAAAAATTGTAATGAAAAACCCAATTTTCACACATAGGTATCACACTTTAATGTGCAACTGTTTTGCTTCCATAAAAATGTTGAATTTCTCAAATGTTGATTTCAAATATGGCAATTTGGATTTGCATATTTTTAAGTTGGCTAGAACGTTCACAATTTAAATAACAGATATTAGATAATACGATTTTTGCAAATTACGACAATGAACTTTTTTGAATTTAAAATGCTCAATGGCTGCCGCTCTGTCTGATTGTTGAGTTTTAAATCTTTTCCACTTATCCGTGAATATTTAAAATTTTTCTGAACATTTTTTGTTAAAAGGGAAGCTTTAGTCCTTATTTTCATCTAAAATCTCCAATTTCGAAGTGTGTAATCCAACGCTCCAACGTCTTCAATTTCTTCATCTCCTCCCCCAATTTCACTTTTATCGTCCGCTCCGTCCATCGTCATCTTCAATGGACAAATAAACCAAAAGGGCGCAATTTCAGTTTTACGATTAAATGAAGGGAGAGTGTGTATTTTGTTGTAGCTCTACTTTCATATCACATTATTGGTTTTTTTCCACTCCTCTCTTTCGCAAAAAGATATAAAAACAAAAAGGATTCCGCAACATGAGAAAATTGAAACAGATGCGTCGTCGCAGATGTCGAATGAAACGGGGGTTGGAGACGAACATGAAGAAAAGAGTTGTCAGTTTGCAAATTTTCTCTGTATGGAGATCATTCTAATCATAAAATAAGATTTAAAAAAGGGATTAACTTAGTCTGGCGTGGACAATCACGGAATATAAAGTAATAATAATCTAGGTGGAAAAATTAGAATATCTATTCTGTAAAATAAACTAAACATAAACAACGAACAAAAAAATCAAAACCGGACAAATTAAACAAATTAAAACAATTTTCATTAGATTTCGGCCCACATTCCAAGAATGACTACGAATCCGTATCCGAATCGACAGAAACGAGCTTATTTAGTTCGAATTTATAATTCAAATGCCGTATTTTAGCTTAGAATTAGGCTCTCACCTTCGGATTTCACCGGATATTACGCTTTGTGACCAAGATTATAATAGGACCCTAAAGACATGAATCTACCACCCCTAAATTGAAACCCGTGCTAAAAAAAGGATACTAAAAGACCAGTAAAGTGGACTACAGTGCTCCACATAATCTTATGTTCACCCCAAAAATTGTAGAAAACTGGCTTTTCCACCAAAATGCTTCTTTTTGAAGAAATATGGGCATTTAGTAGGTGCTTCATGATAGAAACTTAAAATAGGCTTAAAATTCACACACCAGGAAAAAAACCAAAATTTTATTTAAAAAAAGGTTTAAAAAATTTCTACAAAATCATATATTCCAGTTTATGAAAGCTGCAGTAATCCTTACCTGTTTCCAGTCAGTTCTTTGATTCTTCTTAGCAAATTCAGTCCGATTTTCTCGGAGTTTGGCGGTCACATTTGGAGCCTTCCTCCTTTTTCGGTGTCTGATGAAATTTCTCTTCGAACGAACGCGGCGAACAGTCTCCACGGATACGGAAAGTCCAAGTTCGCTCTTTATCTTTGAGCAAGTGACCTTAGAATTTGACGCCCTGCTGATAATTCTTCGCTTGTCTCGTCCAGAAAGAAAAGGTGGATGACCAGCAGACTTCTTTATACCATAACCAAGTGGATTTGTAGCATATCGATTGATTAAATTTAGGGAACGCTTCATTTCTTTAGAGATTTGACGGTGCGAGAGTCCTTCAGCCAATTTGGCGTCAATTAGTCCTTTCTCATATTCACTAAGAGGTTTACCTTTCGACATCTTTTCTAAAAGCAGAAAAGCGATAAGTAAACAGATTAGAAACAAATTTGAAGTTCAAAAAACGACAAAAAAATAAGAGTGAACATATATTATCGGTTCGCGAGTACGTGGTGAGCCGCTTACAGGTGGGGTTTGGGTCTCGTTAGGAAATTGGCGCGTTTTAACGCGCCAGTTTAAAAATTGAAAGAAAGCGCACACACTGCGTTTGTTTTTCTTTTCGAAAATTGAAGTGAAATTTGGCAATAAAAATTAATTTAAAAAAAACATGATTTTTGAAGCAAAATATAAATAGAAAAAATTCCCATATTCGCTTCAATTTTCGAAAAGAAATCACAAACGCAGTGTGTGCGCTTTCTTTCAATTTTTAAATTGGCGCGTTAAAACGCGCCAATTTCCTAACGAGACCCAAACCCCACCTGTAAGCGGCTCACCACGTACTCGCGAACCGATAATAATTATGTTGAAAAACACTCATTTTTCGAAAAGTTCGAATTTCTCGATTGCTCATTTTTATTTTATTTTAGCTCCTAGACCCATAATTTTCTTTTTTTTTAATGATATTTCCATATCATATATGATAAATAATTAAAAGTTACTGAAAATCGAAATTTTGAGATTTTTGAAGGTGAACATAAGGTTATGCGGAGTACTGTATTAACGAAAATCACATCAAGGTTTGTTCTGCTTCTGAATTTAAAAAAAACCGTGCAGTTAAGTCTACATGAACTCCAGTAGTTGGCGTTGAATTCGAATGGGCAAATCTAAGGGATAAGGAAATTCAAAGGTTTCCGATGTTTCGTTCGTGATAACCAATGAAGAAGGAAAGAGATGGAAAGAGATCATGGGGAAAGACCATATAAATGGCCGGAAAATTCAAAAACTTTTAGCTTTTAAGATGCAAAACAGCATTTTTTAGAATATGCATTATTGTCACTCGTTTTTCTTGACAACAATTCTTCAATAGTTTTCATTTATTTATAAAAAATCGCTCAACCTTTTGGTAAAGAGCAGAAGAAATGTGTAAGTAACGGATTAGACGGATTTGTTTATTCACCGATGAAAAAAACTATGAAAAAAATCGGTGAGATAAATAATCAACAATAAGGAAACATTTAATTTTCGATTCCAAAAAAAAAACAAAATCTGGGTCAGTCTAGTGGAAAATGTGGACACTTCCGTAAACGGATATAAACGGAAGAATCGTGTTTCGAAACTTGTGAAGTCGTGACATTTTTCCTTCCTTTTTCTCAAACGTTTTCTTTGTTATATTGGTTTTCTCGTACGGTAGGTAAACTTGATTTCATCCAATTCAATTAATTTCGAATTCAATTGAAAATTTTACAGCCTGATTGGAAAATTCAAGGAAAAATGTTAATAAAAAACCGTTTCAAGGACAAAAAACATTCAAGAACCAACAGGAAATCTGATTTTCTAAAGAAAGGAAATCATTACAGAATCTGATACTATGTATAGTCAGATGTCATTTCGATTATTGGGGCAGATAACAGCTTAATGGCTCTCGTTTATTATAAAGGAGCTGATTTTTATTTAAAAATCTCAGAATCTCAGAACAACTTTTTAACAAATCAAAAATGTCTTCCATAACGCCATTAGTGACTAATATCCATCTTTAAAATAACAATTAACCACGGTAGCCTTTGAATAGGCTCATAAAATTCCAATGTTATAGGGTTTGCACTTCACTTTCCGATAATGGGAGCAGAAATGGGAAAATCGAAACCCGATTAGTGAGGGAGGAAAGTGCGATGTGCTGTTCTCCAGCACACAATGGGTTGAGTTGCAGCGATGAGTAGCTCAATTGTTTGAAATTATGTATTTTTATTTCTTGATTTTCACATTAATTCTCATATGAAACCGATTTATTTAGATTTGTTAAATGTTTGAAAATTCAAAATATCTAACAGCCGTCTAGAAACCCAATGTATTTATTCGTTCCCGCTCCATATGTTTGATTTATTCAAATTTAAATTCGTTACTTTCGTAATTGGTTCGTTGTTAATCAAACGTATACCATAAAATTCAAAAAACCTAAACAAAAACTGAAAAAATGTATATTAGAACAATTTTAGTGGCTGAGTTCGAAGTTCTAAGCGGCGATGCTTTCAGCCATTGAAAACCGGCAATTATTTAACAAAGACAGAAAAAATTAGCTGAAAATCTAGTTTCTGAGGTCAACTGGAATATGGTCAGTTCGCGCTCTTGCTCTTAACACACAAGCGAAAATGTATTTCGATGGGTTATTATTCCACTATCTTCAGCTTCCTCTTTTATCGTAAAAGCTGAATACAACGCTAATTGTATTGTCTTAGTATTGTACTTTTTTTCATTAGGCATTTAGCTGTTTATTTTTTGAGCCCATCCTCTTATCATTATCGTTACGATTACCTTTCGATAATATTGTTGCCTATGGCGATTGTACTGGAGCGTCGTATTCCCACTCCAACTGCTGGCAGTGTGGTAGGCGAGTCGACCGGGAGCAGATTGCTGTTGCTTGGCCATCGGATGTCCATTCGACGGCCGACTAGTGGTGAGAAGCACCTGCTGTGGTACCGGTTGGGTGCACAGATTATTCGGTATCCATGTTGGAATCATTTGCAAGCTGAAAAATGAAAATTTTTGAGTTTTTAAGCGATAATGAAATCTTTTCCCACAATTGATACTTGTGGGAAAAGAGAGTAAACCGGTTACATTTATGAAACTTTGAAGACCATTCGGAATTAATTAAACAAACT
The DNA here is from genome assembly GCA_003052745.1 of Caenorhabditis inopinata. Lineage (NCBI taxonomy): Eukaryota > Metazoa > Nematoda > Chromadorea > Rhabditida > Rhabditidae > Caenorhabditis > Caenorhabditis inopinata. The sequence goes on from AP018153.1 coordinate 1,919,034, forward strand.
TTTTTATTTGAAGAATTTCCGAAAAACCGAGTTTTTTTTTCCAAAAATAGATATTTTCAATAATTTTTGACGAAAGTCAGGCTTTCGTTAAGTTTATGAAAGTTGATGTGGGTATTGTCTAGAGTTAAAGATGATCAGATTGCAATTTATGCAAAAATTGAATTTTTTTGCCACATCTAATTCTAAAAGATGTAGAGGAAAGCAACTATTATTATAATAATATAAATGAAATCCAATTTAACAGATTTCAAATTCATCATAATTATTCGAATTTATTATACTTCTCCAATGTGATATATATTATAATAGGTAATTTCACAAATTTCCGTATAATTAAAAACCTGATCTAATACATTTTTAAAAATTTCCGAAAATATAGAAACAGTCATTAAAAAAATTGTTATCACGACATGATATTTTTTTAATCTCAAAATCAGGAAAGCATCGAAAATAAATTCTTTTTGGAAATAACAAAAACTGTCTTCGAGCTAGCATTTTCAAATAACGAAAACTTACAACTAAGCCTCTATCTTCAACATTTTCCTTATTTTTCTTAGCTCATTAGCCAAATAATAACTCCTTACGTCTCTTCATGATGTGAGAGGCTTCCTAGTATCCGCCTACTTATTTTTTTTGTGAATAGAAGAAAGCAAAAAAAATACATTAATAATTTCCGATTCGACAAACTTAATCAAGATATTTTAATGAAAATTAAGAATCTTGAAGGAGAATGACAAAATATAATCAGATGATTTATTTTTTACGCGAAACAACGAATAGAGCAATGTTTCACTTATTTACAATATCTCAAACAAATTCTAAATTCTTTTGAGACAATTTTAATGGTAAAAGAATTTTAATCCACTAAGCATTCTCTAAATTGGCGAAAATAAAAAAATTTTTTAATGAAATCTTGGAAAATAGTTCAACAAACTTTAATATTTAAGAAAATATAAAAATTAAAGAAATTTTGGGGAAAATAGTCAAAAACTCAAGCAAACATTTCAGTTTAATGTCGAGAAATACGTAGTTTTTAAATTATCAGTTTTCAGGTAAACTTTCAAACTTCCTATTTTAATGATTTTTCACAATATTGCAAAGCATTTTGCAGTTTTTACATTTTTTAGACATTTGGTTATCTTTTGAAAACTTTAATATTAGTAGTCTTGACACCGAACTTGAGGTAAAATATTTGTTTTAAATTTCTGCCCGTCCAATCCTTTCAAATATCTTAGATGGCTTTTTCACTTTTTCTTGGATAACCACCAGAATTTCAACAGTTCTTTAATTTTTTGTATACTTTTAAAAACATCATGATAATGCTATCGCCGTCGTATTTACACACAATCAATGTCTCATCGGGTTTGACCGCCCACCCAAAAATGCTTCATATTTGCCCGCGCGTTCTTCAATGACTCATTCCATTCTCTTTTTGCTGTTTTCTTATTTAGAATTACGATTAGTAGAGAAAAAAACAAGTTGCAGAAGAGAAAAAACGACTGGAATGAATGAAAATTATTCTGGAGAGATGACTGGAGACGTGGAAGATGAGCTTCTAGACTTCAATAGGGTATGTTTTAGAAGATCTAGACGATATTCATAGATTCTTTCTCGCCACCTTAGTCGAATTCACTTGTAATAAGAATTAATTGTTTAATAACTTCTCGGTTTGTGGTCCGAAATTCCGGTGGACGTGGTAATCTAAGGAGAAGACGCCATTTTTTGCCAAATTAAAATTCTGTGTTAAAAAAGGAAGCTAAATTCTGTACAAAGCTGAAGAAACATTCACGAATACTAGATTTGTTAAAAAATACGAAATGGATTATGGGGCTACTAGAGTTGCATTTTTTGGCATTACGACTACGAAAGAAGCAATAATTCTTTTTAGGCAATGTTGGATTTCCAACAAATGTTCCCCGATGTGTGTTCCGCTCAAATCGAATATGTACTACGAAAATATGACGGAGACGTGTCGGCAACCATCAACGAACTGCTCTTCGATAACGTTTGTTTACTATTATTTTAGCATTCGCTTCATTTCATTTTGGCGAGAAGAAAAGCATACAAATATAAATCATTCATTAGTTGAAATTTGGTTATAACCGAAACTTTGTGGTAACGACAAACAATAATTTATATTTATAATTTGTATTTTTAATGAACATAGATATTAAATTAAAGGAGAAAAGTTTAAAATTATATACGTTGTCATACGCGGTAACATAGGGCAGAAATTCCGCTTCTACTACGAACGCAGACAAACTCCACTAGAAAAAGAATGGGGGCCGCTTTTGAATGTTTTCTTGAGATTGCAAAATTTCTTTGCATTATAAATAAGAAAACGGAATCAGAAAGCTTGGCTTTTGCCATTAAAATCGCTGTGTAATGTCGAAAAAACCTGATTCACCCTGAAAATTTGCATTTTTCAGACTCCTAGTACTACTCCCAATTCTTCCATTTATAACGTGCCCGTAGAAGACGCCCTTTCTCATTTAAGGAGACGTCGTCACGAAATTAACGAGAAATTGAGAAACAATCAACAATTACTGGATAAGGTTACAGACGTAGAAACGGCGAGGTACGCAGTCAAGGAAAAAATGGAGGAAAACGCTGAATTTTGAAAAAATTAACAATTTTTAACAAATTTTCATTTGCAAGTAAACAATTTTCAGAAAACCTAAAAATGTTTAAATTTTGGGTGAATATTTCTCCGTACTTTTATTATTAAAGAGGTTTACGTTAAACTTATTACAAACAGTTTCTTAAAGAACATACGAAGACCAACAACTTGCCCTGCTACTAGAACACCGTGAGGTGAGCACCCTTATCAGCGATGAAAAAGCAAGTGAGTCGCTTTTTCCTATCAATTGTATCTCCTTTTATAATAACTTTTTAAAGAAAATATTTAGAGCGACCACCAGCAGGTCACCAGCAAGCACCTAGCCGGCATGTAGATAAACCGAAAATACCAGGAAAAAGAGGGAAGGTTATTGAAAAACAGAGAAAAAGTGAGAGAGCAAGACGATCTGAAGAAGAAAGAGTCCCTGAAGGACCTACGATCAACGAAGGAGAAAAATCGGAAAGTTTTACTGAAAGGATAAGGGAAACATTCAAGAAGGGTTAGTGATTTGGGAATTTCGTAAAGCGCTTCTTTAAAATTAGTTTTTTTTTGAAAACAGAAAATTGTGCGAAATTAGATGTTCGCCAAAAAATAAAAAAAAAAGGAGATCGAGTAAGAAACCCAAAAATTGTGAGAAATTTCGAAAGGCATAAAATTTTTTTTGAAAGTACGCAAAATGTTGCCTCGGAATTCACACATTTTACTTAATACAGTAACCGAAGTTTAAAATAATTTGAAAAATAATTTTTCAGCCTTCGGATCACGGGCTTCAAGGCTGTTCAGAGCGTCGTAAAACTACGGATATAATTGTTATTTTTTCTTGTTTTTTTCTATTTATCAAATATGTTGCTATAAAATTAATATTCTAATGATTCTAATGATACAAAGACGGAAAAATATAGAAAAACGATATTTTTTCGTAGAAATCATAAGGATTGCCATTTTGCATTTTTTCTTTATAACTCTCTTTCAAATAGAGCGATTATACAAAAAACTAATTCGCAGAGTAAAAATTCAGGAAAAAAAATCAAAGGCGATATCTTAGTTGGGGGGGGGGGTCAATGACTTTTAGTCATTTTTGGAGGTTTTTGGAAATTTTTTTTCTGAAAATGTTTTTCACGCGTGGCGCGCTTCAACGATGAGCAATTTTTGCAATTTTTTTTTGGATTTTTTTTCGCTTATTAGTTAATAATAACTTAGTTAATCATAGATATAGGACCGCAGCTGATGCACTTCTCGACTTGAAGTAAGCCTAAGCCTAAGCCTAAGCCTAAGCCAAAGTGTGGCCTCAAAGAAAATTTATGGGATGATCATTACTTTGAGGCGCTGTGACATTTCAAATATCATTATTAAGCCAAATTTTAAGAAATATGAGCCGGAATCGCCAAGAAATATCCAGTCACCTAGTCATTTCGTTTTTTTTTTGCGTTTTTTTTTGTCTGCAAATATTCAAAATTGTTCTAAAAATTTCCAGTGTTATTCGAGTATATCTAATAACATTTTCAGGAAAAAAAATCCTCCAAAAATTACACAAAAAATCATTCCCTCCAACTAAGATTTGCGCCAAATCAAATATCATATTATATTCGCTGCAAGAGACCAATAAACTCAAAAAGTGCTTCGTTCCAGCTATGCAAATACTATCGGCACGCGAAACCCCTCAGGCGTCTGCTACTTGGCTAGTACCCCCTATATAATGATGTTCGATGTGGAAGGTAGTGTTCTTCCGAGAACATATACTAAAATTGGAACAATACAGAGAAGATTAGCATGGCCCCTGCGCAAGGATGACACGCAAATTCGTGAAGCGTTCCAAATTTTTTGTGAAATTCTGCACGAATCATCAAGATCAATTGATGACGTTTTACCTCTAACAAGGGAACCATGTTTAGCCATCATCTCAGAATTTTTTCTAAATTTGCTCATTTATAGTTTCGAATACGGGCTTTCTCGTGGTGTATTTGGTTTTCTGCACAAATTTCTAGAAGTCGAGAAAATTCCATCTGAAAAAATTCTGTTTTTTGCTCTACTCCTTCTCTTCCACTTTCCCCCCTCTCCTCTATACTTTCTGCCACACGTAAACCGCAGTTTGCGAACAGTTGCTCAAAAAAAGGCATATTTGCGAATAATCGCTCAAAAGTTGCTGAATAACGCCCGAATTTGCAAACAGTTGTCCAAAAGTCGCGGAGTTATCAAAAATTGGAGAATGGTTCGCGAATTTTTGAGCAATCGTTCCTCAATCGTTCCGCAACCTTTCAATAATCGACAAAATCGCAAAAGAATTGTCAAATAATTGTCGAAACGTTGTTCAACACACCTCGAATTTGTGAATGATTGTTGAATAGTTGCTCAGTTGGCTCAAAATCACCAGAAAAAAGCGATTGCCAAAACGTTTTTAAAAAATTTTTAATTTTTAAAGGCACACTCACCCGTTTGGCTGTTAGATCTCGCCCCGCAATGAGAGTACTGTTGTTTTTATTCCCACGCATCTCTTCGTATAGTATGGGGAAATTGTTTTTTCTATTGTTAATTTTTCTATTCTAATTTTTCTTATGTTTCGGAATTTTTTTTGTTTACTTATATCCTTCGCCTTTTTATCTTATAATAATCATAAATGGTTTAATTACCCAAGTTTGAGGCATCGATTCGGCTTGGAGCCAACGGCTACTACAAAGCGAGGGAAATTTCTACAGCATTCTCGTCAAGCAGCAGCAAGTTGGAGAGAACGATCATCCGAATCCTGCTGACCAAAGTACCGACGAAAAGGTATTCATTTCGGATTTCGAAATTTAATTCTTATCTTGCAGAGGAAGAAACAATCTTCGTCGAATGGAGGCCAGTGGAACGCGCCAGGAGTGATGAAGGCCGGGCTCGCTCTCGATGATTCGAAGTGGTCACTTCCGGCTCTGTCGGCATCTCTCAAGAGCACGGTTCGAAACCTAATGTATGTCACTTACAGTAGTGGGCATTAAATTGAAATCCTATCATTGAAGCAACCGTGAGCGTCACAAAGCCCTTGCAGAAATCGAACGCAAGCTTACAGAGTTCTCCGCGAAACTATCTTCGTTAGTTTTTTTTCCCCAAACGTGCAATCTTGAAAAAGTATATTTTTCAGCGATCCGCGCTTCCAACGTGATTTGCCTATCATTGGCAACGAGAGAGATTCTCAATCGCCAACCAAGCACAATTTTCCAGAAAAGGACGATGAAAACGAGGAACTTATCGTTGACTGATCCTCTTTTTTATTCTTACAATTTATTGTTGATGTTGTCATTACTTTTGATCTCTTAATACATGTTTTATTTTTTTTTGAGAAGTCAATACATAAAAGCAACAACGGAACAGTTGCTGAATAATTACTAAACAGACACCCAAGAGTGCAATTACCGAATAGTCGACAATTCGTTGGCGAATGATCAGCAATCAGTTGTCCAATTTATTCGACAACTGATTGTTCCCGACTTAGCAATTATTGACCAACTGATTGCTTACCATTCACAAACTGCGGTTTACGTGTGTAGGAATCACAAGTTTGGGGTTCGATTCCGTCATTGTCAATTTTATTTTTTTTTCTTTGATGTTGGAAGAATTTTAAACTCTATTTCTCTCAATTAGAAAAGTCTTTTACTATCTATATTTATTATTACAAAAAAGAAAAACCGAAAACAGGAAATCAACAGCATCTATGGTGAACAAGAATAATAAATAAATAATCACAATAAACTTCGGAGAGCACAATTGCCACCAAAAAAATGCCAATGCATTTTTTTGCATTAAAATGCAATTGTGCTTTTCATGAATAACCCTATTAGAAAACAATTTTAAACACTATTCAAAACGATGTGCTGCCACCGCGGGCGAGATATCAAAGCAAAAATGGCAAGCTTTTACAATAGTTATTAGGATAATAAAATTGGTAGTTAGGTACATTTAAATAATAAAATAAGAAGGAAAACAAATAAAGAAGAGAGATAAGAAATGTTTGATCTAAAGGCCTACAGTATGCTCATTGTGGGAAAGCGTGGGAGGAAGTATTATACATATATTAATCAAGACTTCCACGAAAGACGAAATAAGACCGTCTCGTCTCGTCTAGAATTCGTCTGACGCAGAGATAGCATATCTTTTTTATTTCGTAAGACGAATGCAAGACAAACTGAAAGACGACTTTTTGTTTTCGTCTTTCGTAGAAGTCTTGCCGATATGGGGAGTGAAATACGAATTAATATGAAACAATATTCACCCGAATAAGTTTAACGTAAAGAACAACCCAAATAATACGTAGAGACGTTAAAATTAAGTTGAAGATGGATTTGAAAAGATCCTTGATCGCCTCCCAAAGCAATCGAGCAGAGTTACCCAGTTTGGGTACCACGCATAATTTGTTCTCAGCAGCGTTCTCCTTCTCACCATCCTTATCGATTGATTTACTTCGAATCGGAACTTCGTTATTCGCAACATGCTCTTCATTTCTAATAATGGAAACGACATCGGCTTCAACGGCTTCATCGACTTGTTGAAAAGTTCTAATAACTAAATTTTCAGCTTCTTGGCTGACTCCATAGATGTCACACCATATTTGCTGCTCAACTGAACCCTCTTCGAACTGTCCGAGATTTCTGATCAGAATTTTCTCCAATTGCTTCACTACTTCATTCATGAAATTAACTGCGTAACTCTGAAATTCACAAATTTTATGAATGTACCACTTTCCAGGCCCCTGTAACAACAAAAAGATGCATCTGCAAGTGATCAATAGGACCCTCTTTCTCCTTTTCTGCTGTTTGCAGATTTTTTTTAAAATTTTTTAAATTTTATTACACGTTTTCGGGTTTCTACAGTAATTTCGCTCTTCTAGAGACTTTCCCGCTTTTTGAAACAGCCCAAATCCACTAAATTACACATTAAAAGACACACATACAGTGCTGGCCAAAAAGGAATTAATAATCATTTTTTTTCGAGATAATTTGGCTCACAGGTGAAGTGCGGTTATTAAACTGCTACGGAATGTGTAAAACACAGTTACGCAAATATACAGACTAAAAAATAATGACACAATTTAAAAAAATTTTTGAAATTTTTATATTTCTCTTTTTTTTTTCATATTTCATTTTTTCATGATTTTTTGTAATTTTGATGTAAATCGGCTACAACCTCCTGGATTCTTTTTTTTTCAGAACTAAGAATCGAAGAATTCACCGAACCGGGATCGAAAACACAGCTAAGTAATCTCGAAAAAATCGATTATTAATACCTTTATGGCCAGAACTGGAGCTGCACAATGGGATCCTATTATTCTATTGAGTATCATGCTTATTCTTTGCCAAAATCATATAATTTATATTGCCGTCCTCAAGTACCAACCAGTGTGTGTCTTTCGATTTTTCCGCATCGATTCCTGGGTCGAAACTCGAAAGAATCGCTACGATTCCGGTTAAAAAGAATCGATTCTTTACCGATTCCGGCTGGCTCCGGGGCATTTCGAAACCGGACATTTCAAAACCGGACGTTTCAAAACCGTGATTTCGACTATTAATGTGTTTTGAGGATTTAAAAAACTAAAATCTCGAAAACACTTTAATAGTCGAAATCACGGTTTTGAAACGTCCGGTTTTGAAATGCCCGGTTTTGAATCGTCTGGTTTTAAAACGTCCGGTTTTGAAATGTCCCGGAGCCAGCCGGAATCGGTAAAGAATCGAAAAATGTGGCATCGATTCTTTAAAATTTCGATTTTTTTATCGATTCTTGCTCGATGACTTGGAATCGAAAAAGAATCGATTAAGAATCGGTAAAGAATCGAAGAATCGTTTCGATTCTTAATCGATTCTTTTTCGATTCCAAAGTACCGATTTTTAATCGGTACTTTAATCGGTAATCGGTTCTTTTTTCGAAACTAAGAATCGATTAATTCACCGAACCGGGATCGAAAACACACACTGGTACCAACCGTAGCCATGTAAGATAACATACCAAGTTTGCGCAAAAAGATGCCGCTAGAGTGCAGAAGACAGCGTTTCCAGCACTTTTGAGAATCATTGTAATCACAATGGCAAACCACGGTTGTGCACATATCCAATTGATGACATTTGTAGGCAGACGGATCATTCTTTGCCGGGAATTACTTTTATCTGGTTTGATTACGTTATTCGAAATGATACAATCAAGCATAATTTCGTTGCATTGATCATTGTTTAGGGAGAGTTTACATATATGTTGATAGTAATTGCAACCGCTCAATTGTCCTGAAATATTAGTACATTATTGAATTTGATTAGCATGGTGATCAATGGGAATTTGCGTGCTTGCTGGAGCAACAATTTTAAACAGTCATAGTTAAAACTTTTAACATTTTGAGCAAATATTAGGGAAGGAATTGGGGACTTCAGAAAATGTAAGCTACCTGTCTTTTTTTGCGAGCGCCTTTTCAGGACATCAGCCGCACCGCGCTTTTATCGGACAAGAACAAGCACTTCAATCAGGGCTGACAAAACACAAGACTGCGCTGGGACACACTTTGCAGTATCCAACATCTTTCAGGTTTATGTCTTACAGCTGCAATGCCTTATGGGGTTATTCATGAAAAGCACAATTGCATTTTAATGCAAAAAAATGCATTTTTTTTTCATTAAAATGCTTTTCGTGATTTTCATGAATAATCCCATTAGAGAAGTTTAATCACTTACGTTTATTCCAGAAATGCTTTTCAACATGCTCAGTGCTCATGCCGAATATGTAAATGGCTCCATCAACGTAATCGTTCGAGCGATCTAGTTCGGCAATCGTGATATTCACAATTTCCCACTCTGCAATCATTATCAATTAAAGAATCATTGTCAATTTTTCACAAAATAAAAGTGGAAAAAGAAAATTGCGAGGAAAAGCTACTCACCACGAGAAAAATTTCCAATAAGTGGAAGATAGTGCAAAACAGTATCGATATATTCAACACACGTCCTTTCAATCGGATTCATTTCGACGAGCGTCTGTAATTGAAAATTGTTTGAGTAGCTCACACGATTGCTGGAGACATCAGCAGCAACTGAGGCAGTGGTGCGCCGGTTTTTTTTAAACGATTTTCACTGTGGGAACCAGTGTGTTGTTTCGAAAACATTTCGAGAAATTTCTCCGAAAAATCTACGAGAAAAATTTCCAAAAAATCAACGAGAAAATTCCGAAAAATCAAGGAGAAAATTCCGGAAAATCAACGAGAAAATTCCGGAAAATCAACGAGTAAAATTTCCGAAAATTTTCTCGAAAAATTTCCGAAAAATTTCTCGAAAAATTTTTGAAAAATCAACGAGAAACATTTCCGAAAAATCAACGAGAAAATTCCGAAAAATTAACGAGAAAATTTTCCGAAAAATCAACGAGAAATTTCCGAAAAATCAACGAGAAATTTCCGAAAAGCCAACGAGAAAAATTTCCGAAAAATTTCTCGAAAAATTTCCGAAAAATCAACGAGAAAAATTTCCGAAAACTATACGAGAAAATTTTCCGAAAACTCTACAAGAAAAATTTCCCAAAAATCAATTAACATACCTTCATGGAATCGTTGAATGACGCGAAGCAATCGAAGCATTGATTCTTCGAATTCCGTCGATATTCAAGAGAATCATGATATGATGCCCATATATTATTAATCATCATTAGGGATTCTTCATTGCAAAGTTTTTCCGCAATATAAAGATCCAACTTTCGATAAATCCATTGATTTTTGAATCCGCCAAACCACATTTTCAACGAATGCGTTCCAGATGGTTCCAGAGTATGTGCATTGCGAACGATCTCCGGCAAATCGGCCATCAGGAGGTTTTCGTTTTTCGGTTTAAACTTCTGGATGACAATTGACATATTGAGAAGCTCATGTCGGAATATATCGGAAGAGTGTTTTCCCATTTTTGAATTATACTGCTTTTTATGAAACTCTGTTGAAATCGCAGCAGCATATTTGACTCTTTGATTGAGGTACAACCTACAAGTGTTTGTGGCATTCTTCTGGATTTTTTTCTGAAAAAAAATCAAATTTATTGATATTGCATATCAGCAGTATAAAACGCCGTTTTCGCTTCCGTTTTAGCGTAATTTTTAAAGAGTTAAGGCATGAATTAATCAATGCTTTCTTTATGAAGATTACGAAGTTCCAGGTGGCATTTGGCCAGAAGAAGTTCAGAAGAAATGAATGAAGAAAACACGAAATGTGGAATTTATGAATTTAAAAACAACAATTTTCTGTATGAGAATACGAAAAATATTTTGCAAAAATAGTGTTTACAGTATAGTTTAAAGGCACATAACCACATTTTGTTTTGAATCTCGAGACGAAGTTCTTCATATTTCTTTATTTCAAATGCTATTACAAAACAGAGTAGGGCGGAATAGTGTGTCGCGTCGATTCAAAAATCGATTAAATTCGATTCGATTCGATTTAATTCGATTCGATTCGATAAAATTGAACCAACAAAAAAATTCTATCTTTCTTGTTATTTTTAATTTGTTTCTCGTCTAAACCTCCACTCTCTCACTTGTTGTTTTCACTAAGTTTAAAAGGCGCTCTTCCCCTAATTTTCATGATATCTCACCCCGTAAGGAAAATACGGTATTTGTTTAACATTTGTTTAACAAAATTTGTTAACAAAATTTGTTTTTATTTGTTTAACAAAAACCCACGCTTCAAAACGCATGTTTTGAAGCGTGGGTTGTTTCTTTTCTAAATTTTCTTTATTATATTAAGCTTACCTTTGTCACCGCCTCCGATAAGGCGGACGGAGCTCTCCTATAAAAGGGCGCTCCGTCTCCTTATCAGCGGAGGAAGCCCAGTTAACATGTAGTGCCTATTCATTATTCCTTTACTCTTTTCTTTTAATAAATTACTTTGTATTGAACACTGTCTATGTCTATCTATCCACCAATATCCAAAAAGGGTATAATATGGAGGTCCCACCAAAGCAAGGGACATACCGTCACTTGGAAACCCGGACAGCAGGAGCTCAACTCTATGCCTACCGTTCTATGCAGCGCCTCCAAGAATGAACCTCTCAACAAGGAAAACTTTCAAGGAGGAATCTACGCAATCGCAACCCTTCGTGGCTCGATATACTTTCCAACCACATGAAGGCTCGGATCCAACCATCCTGTTCAACTCCATGAAGCCTGATCAACTTCGGAGACCACTACCGCTGCACCCAAACAGGACCGATTGCACATCATCAGGTGAACGTTAACCATTCTTTAGTATTCTGTCAGTTGTTCAATTGTAATCTCACAAATCTTTATCTATGGCTATTACATCATGTGTCCCAATAGTTTTCTAGTCTATTCGAATGTACTACTGATAAGCATTGTCGTCAATCGCTCTTATCTTGGATAATAGCCAACATGTTTACGACTACCAAACCGGAGTTTCATTATCTCCGTACGCAGTAGCAAACATGTTGACTCCCGAAAATTCAAATTTTATGAGCTTTTTGCAACTAATTGTGTAGTCAATAGGAATTATCATCACCTCCCGAATAATGTCATCATCTACTAGTTCCGTAATCATCTAGCATAGAAACCCTTGACATGGTCTGATAAACCATTTCAGTTAGCATTTCCCATTTGGATTTTTTTCTTTTACTCTACATCTTAACTTCCTTCCTCCCAGCCTCACAATACTCTCACTACTCACAACACCTGTTCTCTTTTACTATTAGTGTATTAGCTTCAATTAGTTTCACTCTTTAGTTTTATTGTTAGATTTCCCTTTGTTCTACCTTTTCTTTTCTCACATACCCACATCTTCATCAACCGCCATCAAATCAGTCCATGGTTCTCCCATATCTATTGGCTATCTGAATCCAGAGATCTGGAGTCAAAGACGCCTCATTGGAAAAGGAATTCGTACCAATCCCGACGAGATCGAGGACAGCAAGACTGACGACGCCCAAACCATCAGCAACGCAATCCGCAGCAGTCTAACCGAGAAGACTTCGAGTATCGTCAACGTAACCAATCTCGCGAAAACAGAGGCAGATTCCAACGGAGGAGCAGAGGTACCTCGTTCAGCACCAACTTCCTATTCGCCTCGATTTTGATGGCTGTCATGATGGTATATGGAACAATGGAAAGTGAGTTCTTCGACTGCACAAAAACCACAGGAGGAATCCTCATCACGCCCCCATTGCCCACGAACTGCTCCAGAAGCATTCCAACTACAGACGTCACCATCAGAGAAATACAGCTTTGGCTGTGGAGAGTCGAAGAACAAATAGTCGAAGAACAAATAGTCGAAGCACAGAAAACAAGAAACAGTTCCACTATCCTAGCATCACGTTTGCCGATACTCCAATCGGCTACTCCACAACAGAAGCTGAGTCATGGATTACACTGGCAAAATCAAGGACCCCTTCGTCAGCGAATTGAACCCCAATCCGACTTCAACAGCCAAGCCGCAGCCAGTGAAAAGCTACGTGGGGTCATCCGGAGTGCTTCTACAGAAGAACGATGCAGACCAACTCCAAGCTATCGCATTTGCATCCCGGAAGTTGAACAAAGCTGAGAGAAACTATCCGCCGATTGAAGCCGAAGCTCTCGCCATCGTGTTCGCCCTCCAACATTTTCGTCAATACATTCTTGGAACTCATGTTCAAGTCGTGACCGACCACAAACCGCTGACATCGCTTCTTCGCCGAAAGGACTTGAATGGACGCCTACAGAAGTATCAACTCTCCATCCAGGAATACGACTTGGAGATCATCTACAGAGCCGGAAGAGCAAACGTCATTGCTGATGCTCTCTCTCGATACTTCAAGGACGAAGTCAAGGAACCGAAGACATCCGTTTGCTCCACCCAATTGCAAATCGACGCATGCCCTTTATCTCTGGACGAGATTAAGTCAGCTCAACGGGATACCAAATGGATCATGGAAGCAACAGGAGCAATCCAAGATCAACTGTCAAGCCGGAAAGCGCTTGCCTGGAGAAAACGATTCCAAATAGTCGACGGAACTCTACGAACGAGAGCGAAGGATGCATCCAGTCCATCATCTTTCGTCATTCCGAGATACCACCCAATCAAGGCTAAGATCATTGAACGTTTCCACGGATCCCCAATGCACAGTTCCCATCTAGGAGCAGCAAAGACGGCATCCCTCATCAGCAGAATGTTCCATTGGCCAAATATGAGAAAGGATGTCACCAACGCTCTCAAATCATGTCTGGAATGCCAACGCCGGAAAACGAATGCACATGAGACGACCCAAGAACCATTCGGGATGACTGACAAGTTCGAAAGGCCTGGCCAACACTGGAACGTTGATCATCTAGGACCGCTACCAGTAACGGAGAATGGAAACAAATACATTCTTTGTTTCAGAGATCCATTCTCAAGATTCTTGGTTGCTGAACCAGTCCCAAGTCAAGACGCCCAGACTACAATGGAGATCTTCATAAACCGTGTCATTACCCTCCATGGGGTCCCGTCCTCAATCACCACGGACCAGGGTTCGGCATTCAAATCGAACGTCTTCAAGGATGCCATGGAAAAGCTGGGGATCGATCATAGGATGACAGCACCCTACCATCACCAATCCAATGGAATCGTGGAACGAGTCAATCGAACCCTCGAGGAATGCCTATCGGCGTATGTCAATGCCACGCAGAGCGATTGGGACCAGCACCTGCCAATGGTTGTTTTCGCCATCAACAATGCCCTTCACTCGACGACCGGGGTAGCTCCCGCGGAGATCGTCTTCGGACGAATTCCCGATCTACCAGAAAACAACATACTCGACAATCGCTTCCACTTCGGAGAGGATTACAGTGCCAATCTACAGAAACGCTTGAAGCTTCTCTACCAAACTGTGAAGAACAACAACGAGTTGATTCATCCACAATATGCCAGGACCAAGGAAAAGACGATCGAGTCAGGAGACCCCATACTGGTGAAGCGGCAATCGCCAAGCAATAAACTCGCCCCAAGGATGCAGGGACCGTTCATTGCGAAGAGAGTGACCGACAAAAATGTTTGGTTTGAAGATGCAAAGAAGACCGTCCGACAGGCTCACAAAGATGAGGTCAAGCTGTTTGCTATTGGTGAGAAGATCAGGAGATCTTCGCTTTCTTAAAAGGGAGATGTCACCGCCTCCGATAAGGCGGACGGAGCTCTCCTATAAAAGGGCGCTCCGTCTCCTTATCAGCGGAGGAAGCCCAGTTAACATGTAGTGCCTATTCATTATTCCTTTACTCTTTTCTTTTAATAAATTACTTTGTATTGAACACTGTCTATGTCTATCTATCCACCAATATCCAAAAAGGATATAATACCTTTGGTTTTAAGTTTTTTTGTTGTTTACTCTTGAATCAAAACGCTTTTCTCTAGAAATATCGATAAAATTTCAGGCGATCCCAGAAGCAATGTCAGTTGCTTGGAACTTTTTCTATTTATATTTTGCTTCGAAAATCATGTTTTTTAAAATTAATTTTTATTGTCAAATTTCGCTTCAATTTTCGAAAAGAAATCACAAACGCAGTGTGTGCGCTTCCTTACAATTTTTAAATTGGCGCGTTAAAACGCGCTATCCCCTAACGAGACCCAAACACCGCCACTATACGACAAACCACGTACTCGCGATCCGATAATATGTAACGATGGATGGTTGGACGAAAAAACATGAGTCTGTGTCAATTTATGCATTTTTCATCTATTTTATCAATACTAATACGGAGAGAAAGAAAATTGTAAGTTGTCACGGCATTTACATATATTTTCAATCATGAATTTCAGTTTCTCGGAACTAGAAAAATAGATAAAGCAGCAACAACTGCAAACGTTGGTCAAGTATTGTCAGAGTTTTTATTGTCGAATCGCGAGTACGTGGTGAGCCGCTTACAGGTGGGGTTTGGGTCTCGTTAGGAAATTGGCGCGTTTTAACGCGCCAATTTAAAAATTGAAAGAAAGCGCACACACTGCGTCTGTTTTTCTTTTCGAAAATTGAAGCGAAAAATTGAATTGAAGAGTTTGCTGAACATTTGTCTCGTTCGCACCAACATCGTGACTTATTAAAAGAGTGGGTAGTCAAAAGAAGACTTTGTGAATTCAGATTGTCACAAAAATGGAACATCAAAAATGCACTGCCTCTCCCTTTCTCAAGCACCCGCCGGGGGGGGGGGGGCGCTGTTCTCATTGCTCAAAGGTTCAAAGCACATGTAGGTAATCGGTGTTATTCTTTTTGAACTGTAATGTTTTAGTACGAGTGCATCCTTTCCACCGGAATGTTTCAACATTTTCTGTTGACAGAGAAAGAGAGAGAAAGATTAGATATGTTCGTCGCTGTAGCGTTTCCTTATCTCGTTGCCATCACTAAAGCTGAAGCGGATTACACTTTTGCCTCGGAAATTATTATCCAATATGCAAGTCTGTACAATTTCATCAGAAATTTGAAAATTATAGATAAATCGAAGAAATCCTTTGAAAAATGCAATTTACTAAAAAAAACAGTTAAAAAATATGATTTAAACCGCCGCCGAAGGCATTGATCGGTAGAGCGCATTTTCTTTATTTTTTGCATTATTTTTGTTGATTCGATTTTATCGAAGCGAATCGAACTGAACCGAATTGAATCGAATTGAATCGAATCGATTCCAATTCTAATCAAATCGATTACATGTTAAAATCGAATCGAATCGATTCGATTCGATTTTTTTTCAATCGCGATTCGAATCAAGTTGAATCGATGGAATCGATTCGAAAATTGTCGATCCAATTCGATTCGATCGATCGATTCCAAAATCGAGACGACACACTAGGGCAGAATTGGATTTTGGGAACTCGGAATCCGGAAAACGGAAAAAATATTTTTTCACGGAATCCGGAAAACGGAATACGGAAAAAAATATTTTTTCACGGATTCTGGAATCCGGAATGCGGAATGTGAAAAACGGCGGAATCCGGAATGCGGAATGCGGAAAACGGAATTTTATCTATTCATGTGGGAATATTTATGATGTAAATGCGCTCTTTTCGCAAAAGTTTTTGCGGGAGTTTAAAAAAGTATACTTTTCACAACAGTTGCGAATAAAGAATTAAAACGGAATAAAAACGCCATATCGCGGAATCCGGAATGCGGAGAACGGTAAAAAATTTTTTTCACGGAATCTGGAATACGGAAAACGGAAAAAATATTTTTTTTCACGGAATCTGGAATCCGGAAGACGGAATGAGAAAAAAACGGCGGAATCCGGAATCCGGAATTCCGCCCTTCTCTGCTACAAAATAAAGCTCCTACAACGTGTACTTTCGCTGTGACAAAAACGCGTCGAAGGCGCACCAACACCAGTAATAAATACGTACGTAGATACAAGATTCGTGGGATTTCAGGCAATCTTCGTTCTTCTGCATCTTCGTACAATCCGTGAAACTCATGAAGCAGACGGCCGCGATTCTCTCCTCCTCCGGACAGTACCACTCGTCATTACTCTCCATTACATTGTAATTCACGCATTGAAAAGCATTGAAAACGAGACAGAGTACTGCCACCCAACCCGTGTTCATCTGCAATTCAAGAATTTAGACATTTCAAAACCGGACATTTCAAAACCGAGACATTTCAAAACCGAGACATTTCAAAACCGAGACATTTCAAAACCGAGACATTTCAAAACCGAGACATTTCAAAACCGAGACATTTCAAAACCGGACATTTCAAAACCGAGACATTTCAAAACCGAGACATTTCAAAACCGAGACATTTCAAAACCGAGACATTTCAAAACCGAGACATTTCAAAACCGAGACATTTCAAAACCGAGACATTTCAAAACCGAGACATTTCAAAACCGGACATTTCAAAACCGAGACATTTCAAAACCGGACATTTCAAAACCGAGACATTTCAAAACCGGACGTTTCAAAACCGAGACATTTCAAAACCGAGACATTTCAAAACCGGACATTTCAAAACCGAGACATTTCAAAACCGAGACATTTCAAAACCGGACATTTCAAAACCGGACGTTTCAAAACCGAAACATTTCAAAACCGAGACATTTCAAAACCGGACGTTTCAAAACCGAAACATTTCAAAACCGAGACATTTCAAAACCGGACGTTTCAAAACCGGACATTTCAAAACCGAGACATTTCAAAACCGGACATTTCAAAACCGAGACATTTCAAAAACCGGACGTTTCAAAACCGGACATTTCAAAACCGAGACATTTCAAAACCGTGTTTTTGACTATTAAAGTGTTTTCGAGAACCCGTTTTTAAAATTTGATCTTTGTATTGGTATTCTTTGTTGATTTATGTAATGAATTCTTCCGTTGATATCCTCGACTTTTTTCTTTTTTAAAAACAAACGGAATTCCCGAAATTCTCATTTAGGACGCAGAGAAAACAGTAAAGAAACTTGATTAGTTCTTCTCGCAATTCAAATTTTGAGAAAAGTAAACTCGAAAACACTTAAGAGACAATGTCTGAGAGATTCGACCATAGCTCAACTGCCCATAGTCACAGTCTAAAAAAGTTGTTTCAATTGATCTGATTTTTTATACAGTGGGTACTTGTGATGCCCTAAGTACAAAGCCGTATTCAGAATTAGGCTCCGCCCCCTTCGAGTTGAGATACGGTAGGGGTGTTTCGAAAAAAATTTTTTTTTCTTTTTTGAGGTAACCTCGATTTCTTTCCTGGAATCGATAACCGGTCACTTATGAAGCATTTTTGTAGTTGAGAACATTTTTCTAGCTTTTCTCCTTCCGACCAAAAAATTGAATTTTCGGAAAAAAATGGTTTCATTTCCGTATTGTGGAAAAAAAATTTATTACGGCACGTGACTTCTCATCAGAATTTTATATTTCAGTGTATGGGTTACAAGAATTCATAACTGGTTGGCCGCGGTTCAGCTGCCTTTTTTCCAAAAAATAGGAAAAAGGTACAAAACAGTAGAAAAATGACGAAAATCGTGAAAAAAATGACTGGTGGCAGCAGAAGCGCGGCCAACCAAATATGAATTCTTGTAACCCATACTTTGAAGTATAAAGTTCCGATAAGATCTCACTTCCCGGAATATATTTTTTTTGCACAATACGGAAATGAAACAATTTTTTTCCCAAAATTCAATTTTTCGGTTGTTAGGAGAAGAGCTACAAAAATGTTCTCCACTACAAAAATGCTTCATAAGTGACCGGTTACCGATTCCAGAAAAGAAATCGAAGTTATCTCAAAAAAGAAAAAAAAAATTTTTCGACACACCCCTACCGTATCTCAACTCGAAGGGGGCGGAGCCTAATTCTGAATACGGTTTTGTACTTAGGGCATCTCATGTACCCACTGTATAAAAAATCAGACCAATTGGAACAACATTTTCAAACTGTGACTATGGGCAGTTGAGCTATGGTCGAATCTCTCAGACATTGTCTCTTAAATAGTCAAAAACACGGTTTTGAAATGTCTCGGTTTTGAAATGTCCCGGAGCGATGATATCAAGAGAAATACGGTAATTTAAGGTGTGACGACGCATACGATTTTGCAGAATTATAAGAAAAAAATTCAGAAAAATAAAAAAATAAAAGATTCTGAATGAGTTCAGGCCGCACTTGCTGGCGCCTCTTGCTAATTGTTATAGACGCAGGCAACAGAGTAGCTCGTGGTCCGCATCTATTGATTGACCCTGATCATTCGCATCACCTGATCACCAGACGCACCTCAAGCATCCAAAAATTTGAATTTGAATTTGAAATTTGAATTGAATTTGAAAACCAAAAATTTGAACCAAAAAAAAAAATCTAAAATTTGAGAATAGGTTATTATCGCCGTAAAAAAGTTCCGACATTTTTTCGAGCCCGCGAAAATCGGGATTTGAATTTAGAGGCTTCGCCCATTTCATCATCAGAGCGCATTTGCTATGCGTCATATATTTTTATCAGAAGAAACGAAAAAAAGATAAATGACGCAAATTGATATATTTAAACATTCGAAGAAACGTGTAAAAAAATTCACGATTAATACAATTTCGTTCTTTTAATCCAGTTTAATTCTGAAAATTCAGAAGAAAAAATAAAAATTCAAAAAATATATCGCGCATAGCAAATGCGCTCTGCTAATGAAATGGGCGGAGCCTCTAAATTCAAATCCCGATTTTCGCGGGCTCGAAAAAATGTCGGAACTTTTTTTACGGCGATAATAGATATTTTAATTATTTTTATGGACTTGGGCAGAACAAGGGTGGTGTACATATTATCGAATCGCGAGTACGTGCTGAGCCGCTTACAGGTGGGTTTGGGTCTCGTTAGGAAATTGGCGCGTTTTACCGAGCTAATTTAAAAATTGAAAGAAAGCGCACACACTGCGTTTGTTTTTCTTTTCGAAAATTGAAGCGAAATTTGACAATAAAAATTAATTTAAAAAAAAAACATGATTTTCGAAGCAAAATATAAATAGAAAAAATTCCAATATTCGATTTCAATTTTCGAAAAGAAATCACAAACGCAGTGTGTGCGCTTTCTTTCAATTTTTAAATTGGCGCGTTAAAACGCGCCAATTTCCTAACGAGACCCAAACCCCACCTGTAAGCGGCTTACCACGTACTCGCGATTCGATAATATAACTTTCTTCAAAACTAAAAGTAACTTTTGAAAAAGAGCGTAAATTAAAGATCCTGACTATTTTTTCAGTAATATGAATGTCGAATTTCAGTCAAAAAATCATATTGTAAAGTTTTTTTTCTGTGTTTTCAAAACTTTGTACTTTTTCGAAATGTCTTTTTCAAGTGTTTGCTCTATCACAGAATAAACTTGTAATCGTTGGTAATTGTGTTTGCTCTGGCTTAGGCGCCAAGGGATGCTCACCGGACAATATTTATTGAGAAATTCGCAATCTCTAGTAGTTAGCAGTGTGCGTTACCGACAACAGATGACAAAATTTGTCGACAAATTTGTCGACAAATTTATCGACAAATTTATCGGCAAATTTGTCGACAAAAATCGACAAAATTTTGTCTAATAATTTTTTTGTCCACAAATTTGTCGAATATTTGTCGACAAAAACATTTTTTTTCTCTTGTTTTTGAAGCACTTCGAATTTAAGTTCATTTGAGCAAAAAATTGATTGGATTTTTTAAGGATTTTGTTTCGCTTATTGTCGACAAAAACAGGGAATTCGTCGACAATTTTTCGTCGACAACGCACACTGTTTCACACTGGTTAGTTGTTATTTTTACTGTAAAATACCGAAAAATCAATAAATTGGCAATCGTTGTGAAAAAAAAAAACAGAAAAAGCGTTTCTGGGTTTTGTCTCTCGCATTTAGTAAAAACCGCTGAAAAAAAATGTATTTATGGCGAAAATTATAAGCTTTTGTGCGAATCGCTTATACATATTGAAATATATTGAAAAATCGCGTAACGGCTCCAAAAAGATCAGATGAGTTTGGAAAAAAGCAATAAAAACAATGATAAGGCATGTCTCAGGCCAGTTAGTGGTATGCTCCGACGGCTTGATAAGAGTAAAAGAACGAGAAAGAAAAACGGATAACAGATTTCTTTTGTTACACAAAGAAAAGAACAGAAACTTTGCAGAACTCTGTCCATTAATTTGAGGAAATTTGAGGAAATTTGATGGAGAATTCTGGTCAGATGACAACTTACTTAGTCGATTTGTCAATCGTTGCGATCTTGGGCGATGGAGGTCCATGGGGGGTCGTCCGACATGTAGTTTTTGATCTCGAGGAATCCATTCTTGCATCAGTTTCGTCCATAATGTACCCGGCCCATCCTGATTTTTGATGTGTTAGGTTGAACACAAAGTTATTGCGTTTTTATGTTGTTAACTTTTGTGAAAGATTTTTGAATAAAATGTTCGATTATCTGTGATCGTGTTATGTATCATTTTAAAGAGCGTAATTTGCTCTATCTACTTGTCTTATTGATTTTTCCTTGAAATAATTATGCCACTTTTTATAGCACTTCAAAAAAGCATGGTTACCACTTTTTCAAGCACCTTTTTTTGGGAACTCGGAATCCGGAATTCCGCCCTTCCCTGTCTCAGATGGTTTCAAGACAACTGTCCGAAGACGAGCACTAGAAAAACTAAGAAGAGGTTTCGCGATATTGTATATAACCTCTTGTGATCGGTACCTCAAATTGCCTGTGGAATGGTGTAAAGGTGGTTGTGCAGTTCGTGGGAGCAGGTTTGCATAGGATGTCCAACACAGTTTCTCTCTCTGCGTCAGACGAATTCAAGACGAAGACAAAGACGAGAGGAGACGGTCTTATTTCGTCTTTCGTGGAAGACTTATTCTTCGGAAACAGAAGCAATAGATTTCGAATTATGTGAGCGCAGTTTGGCGACAAGGAGTCGCCTGAGTTGTTTCTTTAAGTTGTTGGTAGTTGGCGATTATCTGAGCGACCCCTGACCAGAGAAGGGCGGAATTCCGGATTCCGCCGTTTTTTTCGTTCCGTCTTCCGGATTCCGGATTCCGTGAAAAAATATTTTTTCCTTTTTCCGGTTTCCAGATTCCGTGAAAAAAATATTTTTTCCGTTTTCCGGATTCCAGATTGTGAAAAGTATACTTTTTTGAACTCCCGCAAAAATTTTTGCGAGCGCATTTACATCATTTTCTATTTTTCGAAATTTTTCCCAACAGTTCATGTTTTTTGAAATTCCGTTTTCCGTATTCCGCGTTCCGGATTCCGCTGATGTAAAAATGATGTAAAAACGGAAAACGGAATTTTGAAAAACATGAAGCGGAATGCGGGAACCGGTAATTTAAATAAAATAAAAATTATGTAAATGCGCTCTGTTCGCAAAAGAAAACGCCATACCGCGGAATCCGTTTTTTTCATGTTTTTCAAAATTCCGTTTTCCGTTTTCCGCATTCCGGATTCCGCCGTTTTTTACATTCCGTTTTCCGGATTCCAGATTCCGTGAAAAACATTTTTTTCCGTTTTCCGTTTTCCGGATTCCGAGTTCCCAAAATCCAATTCCGCCCTATTCTGCCCGTGACCGATAGCTAAATCTCTTTATTATTGAATATGAATTTTACAGAGACTTCATCGTAATCAGGATTGTCAACCAGTGTGTCCTTTCGAAAGCATTTCGAGAAATTTCTTGAGAAATTTCCGAAAAAATTTTCGAGAACTTCTCGAAAAAAAAATTTTTCGATAAAAAATAATAATAAACTAGTTCGAACGACACTCCAAAATAACGCAAAACGCGTTGTTTATCGTATTCAAATCATTTTTCGCGATTTCTCGAAAAATTTTACGAGAAATTCTCGAAAAATTCTCGAGAAATCGACGAGAAAAATTTCTCGAGAATTTTTCGGAAATTTTTCGAGAAATCAAATTTCGAAACGACACACTGTTGTTAACTAACAAATACATGTAATTCACATTAAAAAAAACAACAATTTTGAATTAAACACCCGTAATATTAATTTTTTTCATAAAAAAGTGCATTGGAAAAGTGATAAATCTATGATTCCCTTCCAGGTCGGGTGGCAAGTTTGGATAACTGTTGAAAACGAGTGCAACCGTAATTTGTGCGTCTTTAACTTTGCTGTTTGGGGGTTTCCTTATGGGGTTATTCATGAAAAGCACGAAAAGCATTTTAATGCAAAAAAAAATGCATTTTTTGCATTAAAATGCAATTAAAATGCACAAAAAGCATTTTAATGCAAAAAAATGCATTTTAATGCAAAAAAAAATGCATTTTTTTGCATAAAAATGCAATCGTGAATAACATTAAAGTGCAGGACGGGGAAAAGCAGTATATTCCGATTTTCTCTAAAGATCCAGCAACGATTTCGAGAGAGCGTCGATTTTGAAGAGGGCGAACAGTTCGGCCGATTTGTACATTTCCATTATTAGCTGATTCATTTCCTGAAAAGAGAAGCAGAAAAATTATCGATTTTTATGTAAATGCGACGTGGCACATTATTTTCGCAGAATGCCCCCCCCCCCCGTTTTGAACGCGCATTTCTCCCGCGATGGAGCG
Source organism: Caenorhabditis inopinata (assembly GCA_003052745.1). Classification (NCBI taxonomy): domain Eukaryota; kingdom Metazoa; phylum Nematoda; class Chromadorea; order Rhabditida; family Rhabditidae; genus Caenorhabditis; species Caenorhabditis inopinata. The sequence goes on from AP018153.1 coordinate 1,942,624, forward strand.
TCGCGGTGAGCGGTTTCACTGAGTGTCGACTCGGTTAATCATGTGTGATACAGCAGCTTCGTATTGCCCACGTTACCGTTACTCAACCGATTTTGCCCTTTGTTATGCACTGCAGCCTAGGGCAAGCGTCATGCGCCCACTACTTGAAACCAGAGAAGGGCGGAATTCCGGATTCCGTGAAAAAATTTTTCCGTTTTCCGGATTCTAGATTCCATGAAAAATTTTTTTCCGTTTTCCGCATTCCGGATTCCGTGAAAAAAATATTTTTTCCGTTTTCCGCGTTCCGGATACCGTGAAAAAATTTTTTTTCCGTTTTCCGCATTCCGGATTCCGTGAAAAAAATAATTTTTCCGTTTTCCGGATTCCAGATTCCGTGAAAAAATATTTTTTTCCGCATTCCGGATTCCAGATTCCGTGAAAAAATATTTTTCCGTCTTCCGGATTCCAGATTCCGTGAAAAAATATTTTTCCGTCTTCCGAACTCCAGATTCCGTGAAAAAATATTTTTTTCCGCATTCCGGATTCCAGATTCCGTGAAAAAATATTTTTCCGTCTTCCGGATTCCAGATTCCGTGAAATAATATTTTTCCGTCTTCCGGATTCCAGATTCCGTGAAAAAATATTTTTCCGTCTTCCGAACTCCAGATTCCGTGAAAAAATATTTTTTTCCGCATTCCGGATTCCAGATTCCGTGAAAAAATATTTTTCCGTCTTCCGGATTCCAGATTCCGTGAAAAAATATTTTTCCGTCTTCCGAACTCCAGATTCCGTGAAAAAATATTTTTCCGTCTTCCGGATTCCAGATTCCGTGAAAAAATATTTTTCCGTCTTCCGGATTCCAGATTCCGTGAAATAATATTTTTCCGTATTCCGGATTCCAGATTCCGTGAAAAAATATTTTTTCCGTTTTCCGCATTCCGGATTCCGTGACAAAATGTTTTTTCCGTTTTCCGGATTCCAGATTCCGTGAAAAAATATTTTTTCCATTTTCCGGATTCCAGATTCCGTGAAAAAATATTTTTTCCGTTTTCCGCATTCCGGATTCCGTGAAAAAAATATTTTTTCCGTTTTCCGCGTTCCGGATACCGTGAAAAAATTTTTTTTCCGTTTTCCGCATTCCGGATTCCGTGAAAAAAATAATTTTTCCGTTTTCCGGATTCCAGATTCCGTGAAAAAATATTTTTTTCCGCATTCCGGATTCCAGATTCCGTGAAAAAATATTTTTCCGTCTTCCGGATTCCAGATTCCGTGAAAAAATATTTTTCCGTCTTCCGAACTCCAGATTCCGTGAAAAAATATTTTTTTCCGCATTCCGGATTCCAGATTCCGTGAAAAAATATTTTTCCGTCTTCCGGATTCCAGATTCCGTGAAAAAATATTTTTCCGTCTTCCGAACTCCAGATTCCGTGAAAAAATATTTTTCCGTCTTCCGGATTCCAGATTCCGTGAAAAAATATTTTTCCGTCTTCCGGATTCCAGATTCCGTGAAATAATATTTTTCCGTATTCCGGATTCCAGATTCCGTGAAAAAATATTTTTTCCGTTTTCCGCATTCCGGATTCCGTGAAAAAATGTTTTTTCCGTTTTCCGGATTCCAGATTCCGTGAAAAAATATTTTTTCCATTTTCCGGATTCCAGATTCCGTGAAAAAATATTTTTTCCATTTTCCGGATTCCAGATTCCGTGAAAAAATATTTTTTTCGTTTTCCGCATTCCGGATTCCGTGAAAAAAATAATTTTTCCGTTTTCCGGATTCCAGATTCCGTGAAAAATTATTTTTTTTTCCTTTTTCCGGATTCCGGATTCCGAGTTCCCAAAATCCAATTCCGCCCTACTCTAATGCCGTTTGAAAGCGAAATCGAGAGAATATGCAAACGCGCTTCACTGGGAACTTCAAAGAAAATCGATTATTATGGTTAGAGCGCATTTCCCTTATTTTGCACTTTTATCCGACTTTTTCACCTGCCTTGAATTCATTATTATCAACGGAGCGCATTTTGTCCAAGCTTTCAAAACTCACAAAAACAGTTCCCATGAGCAACACGAGATTTCCGAGTCGAATACCAGTCTCATCTGGACTATCGAACAGATCATCGTAATAATTCTGAAGTCCGTTGAGCAATGCCTCTTCGTGCTCTTTTCCAATCACTTTCATACGCGGAGTGAACTCACAGTAGCCTGCAAAAACGGAGTGCATTTTAAAGGCGCACGGTTAAGAAACTTTTGGATGTGGGGGGTGATTGTGTGTGGGGGACTATTCTGTTAAGTATAAATATCCAGAATCACCCCCCCCCCATAATTCCAGAATCACCCCCCGTAATTCCAGAATCACCCCCCCCCACAATTCCAGAATCACCCCCCCCCCCCCCCCACAATTCCAGAATCACCCCCCCCCCCACAATTCCAGAATCACCCCCCCCCCCACAACTCCAGAATTACCCCCCCCCCACGATTTCAGAATCGCCCCCCACAGTTCCAGAATCAACCCCCACAATTCCAGAATCACCCCCCCATAATTCCAGAATCACCCCCCCACGATTCCAGAATCACCCCCCCCCCCACAATTCCAGAATCACCCCCTACCCGATTTCAGAATCACCCCCCACAATTCCAGAATCACCCCCCACGATTCCAGAATCACCCCCCACGATTCCAGAAACACCCCCCCACGATTTCAGAATCACTCCCCACGATTTCAGAATCGCCCCCCACAATTTCAGAATCGCCCCCCACGATTTCAGAATCACCCCCCACGATTTCAGAATTGCCCCCCACGATTTCAGAATCACCCCCCACGATTTCAGAATCGCCCCCCACGATTTCAGAATCACCCCCCCCCCCACAATTCCAGAATAACCCCCCCCCTATGATTCCAGAATCACCCCCCAAGATTCCAGAATCACTCCCAACGATTCCAGAACCACCCCCCACGATTCCAGAATCACCCCCCACGATTCCAGAAACACCCCCCCACGATTTCAGAATCACTCCCCACGATTTCAGAATCGCCCCCCACAATTTCAGAATCGCCCCCCACGATTTCAGAATCACCCCCACGATTTCAGAATTGCCCCCCACGATTTCAGAATCACCCCCCACGATTTCAGAATCGCCCCCCACGATTTCAGAATCACCCCCCCCCCCACAATTCCAGAATCACCCCCCAAGATTCCAGAATCACTCCCAACGATTCCAGAACCACCCCCCACGATTCCAGAATCACCCCCCACGATTCCAGAAACACCCCCCCCCCCACGATTCCAGAATCACTCCCCACGATTTCAGAATCGCCCCCACGATTTCAGAATCACCCCCCACAATTCCAGAATCACCCCCCAAGATTCCAGAATCACTCCCCACGATTCGAGAATCACCCCCCACGATTTCGGAATCGCCCCCCCCCCACGATTACAGAATCACCCCCATGATTCCAGAATCACCCCCCACAATTTCAGAATCGCCCCCCACGATTTCAGAATCACCCCCCACAATTCCAGAATAACCCCCCCAAGATTCCAGAATCACTCCCCACGATTCGAGAATCACCCACCACGATTTCAGAATCGCCCCCCACGATTTCAGAATCACCCCCCACAATTCCAGAATCACCCCCCCAAGATTCCAGAATCACTCCCCACGATTCGAGAATCACCCACCACGATTTCGGAATCGCCCCCCCCCCACGATTACAGAATCACCCCCATGATTCCAGAATCACCCCCCACAATTTCAGAATCGCCCCCCACGAATCCAGAATCACCCCCACGATTTCAGAATCACCCCCCATGGTTCCAGAATCACCCCCCCCCCACGACTTCAGAATCGCCCCCCATGATTCCAGAATCACCCCCCATGATTGAACAATTCGTTTCAACGTGATTTTTGGACGAATCAAATAAAAAAAGGGGGGTGCGATTCCGGTTCATTCCAGTGGGGGGTAATACCGAGGTTTGTGGGGGGGTGGGGGGGAAACAGTTATAATACCCTAATTTTTTCTTCACCGAATCACATTTCAATGAAGTGCGTTTGCATTCCCCCAGACTATCAGCATGCTACTCACCTAACTTCCAGATACATAACGCTTTTAACGCTGCGAATTCGACGTGTGTAAATTTCAGAGTCCTCATTGGTTTACAGATGGCGTCATTGAATCGGCGAACAAAACCAAGAAATAATCTGAAAATATTCTATTATGATCGGAATTCAGTCTTGGAAAGAAAGTGATTTTAAGTGTTTGAATTTCAGTCAAGAGACGCAGACAGTTATACTACTCTCGGTGTCTGCGTCTCTACAGTGGCTAGATAGAAAAATGTGATCATTTTCCTAGTGAATCCTTTAATATTCCGGACAATTGCAGAGATAATCTCTAGAAGAGACGCAGACAGTTAGGCTACTCTAGGTGTCTGCGTCTCCGCACCTTTTAGAATGTTAAATTTGACTCACTTTTTCTTTTCCTGCGCACCGATATCTTCCTCGTCATCCCATCCGTACGACATATCATTGACCGTGCATATACTTCCGTCCGTGTACATTACCACCGGATTGCACAACTCCACCTTGTACGTCTCTACAGTAATCCAGGCGATGTCTAAGAGACAGTAAGCCAGCGAGCACGATCTGTAGAATATCGCCTTTTCCATCTGATTGAGTAGATCGAATCCGGGGCAGCACTTGCAGAAATCGAACGCCAGCATGTTATCGAATCGCTGTGACTCGTATTGCCTTTTCAGCGAGTGTGGCGGCGGGTTTTTCGAGTCGAACGGCTGGAAAAAACGGTGCAAATTGAGGCAATCTTAAAGTCAGAGAATTTTCCAGAATCGCCCCCCACCCCCATAACCGGAATCACCCCCCCCCCCACAGTTATGATTTCGATTACTTTTGGATGTGGGGGGTGATTGTGTGTGGGGGACTATTCTGTGAGGTATAAATATCCAAATTGCCCCCCCCCCACCTCTTGATGTGGGGGATGACTCCGGAAAAGAGGTAATCTTTCACAATGACCCCCACATTATATCTTTGTTCTCCCCCCCCCCCTCAAGATTCCAGAATCACCCCCCCCCCGTCGATTCCAGAATCGACGTGAATTTTGGATGAATAAAATCAAAAACGGGCGCGGCGACTCCGGTGCATTCCAGTGGGGGGTAATACCGAGGTTTGTAGGGGGAAATACAAAGCTAGACATCGTCAATCAGAAATCTTTAAAGCAATTTCAATTGCTTTTTCATTTTCAAGGGCCGAGGTTTTTCTAGCCCCCCCCCCCCCCAATCATAAAGCATGTTGTGGGGGGGGGGGGGTTCAAAGGTAAAAGTCTTTGCTGTCCAATTCCTAATAGATTTTGGAAAATCGGAATCCGGAAAACGAAAAAAAAATTTTTTTCGCGGAATCTGGAATCCGGTAGACGGAATAAAAAAAACGGCGGAATCCGGAATGCGGAATTCCGCCCTTCTCTGCAGAGTAGGGCGGAATTGGATTTTGGGGACTCGGAATTCGGAAAACGGAAAAAAAAATTTTTCGCGGAATCTGGAATCCGGTAGACGGAATGAAAAAAAAACGGCGGAATCCGGAATTCCGCCTTTCTCTGCAGAGTAGGGCGGAAATGGATTTTGGGAACTCGGAATTTGGAAAACGGAAAAAAAGTTTTTTTCACGGAATCTGAAATCCGGAAGACGGAATTAAAAAAAACGGCGGAATCCGGAATTTTTGCAAATTCAGGGCGTATGGTCTATGAACCGTGCGAGTTTGCAACCAGTTGATGTAAATTGTGGGAAGCTAGTGGGCAACATAGAAGCGCGGAATTCCGGATTCCGGACTCCAGATTCCGTGAAAAAAATTTTTTTCCGTATTCCGGATTCAAAAAAAAATGAAAAAATAAAAAAAGGGAAAAAATAATGAAAAAATAATTTTTTTCCATATTCCCGATTCCAGATTCCGTGAAAAAATATATTTTCCGTATTCCAGATTCAAAAAAATGAAAAAATAATTTTTTTCCGTATTCCGGATTCCAGATTCCGTGAAAAAATATATTTTCCGTATTCCAGATTCAAAAAATGAAAAAATAAAAAAAATTTCAAAAAAATGAAAAAAATTTTTTTTTCCGTATTCCGGATTCCAGATTCCGTGAAAAAATATTTTTCCGATTTCCGGATTCCGGATTCCAGATTTCGTGAAAAAATATATTTTCCGTATTCCAAATTCAAAAAAAATGAAAAAATAAAAAAAATTTCAAAAAAAGAAAAAATAATTTTTTTCCGTATTCCGGATTCCAGATTCTGCGAAAAAAAATTTTTTTTTTCCGTTTTCCGGATTCCGAGTTTCCGAAATCCAATTCCGCCCTACTCTGGTGGGCAAGATGCCTTTGGGAGGTGCAGAGCGCAGAGCAAATTTGCCGCGTTGTTGTTATAACCGTTACGGGTGCGTTGAAGACAATTTTCGTGGAGCACAACTGTCTCGATACAGAAAATTGCAGAGCGCTGAAAGCTTGAAAACTCACCACATCTCCGCGGTCTTCAACGATCGCTACCAGCGCTGTTTCGGTGAAAATCATCCTTCTTCGGTCCATTGCGGACTTCAGCTGATCCACATAGAATCGGAGCAATTCCTCTCCGTTCATATTGATTATTTTCGATTCCATTGTTTTCGGTGTGGGCGCTGCAAGAAATGCACATAATTCGGCGGGTGGGGGGGGCGCCACGGAACGATCACAATATCCGTATAGAACGAATGGGCAAGATGCCGAAGCAAAATTTGACCAAGCAGAAAACTCAAAACTCAACAGAACATTTCAGAAACCACTTTCGGCAACTTGCCGATTGCCAGTTTCGGCATTCTGGTTAGCGTGAGCTTGCCGAAAAATTGTCGTGAATTGTGTGAGAGGTACGCAAACACCGCTGCACTCACTTCTTTCCATTTGTTGCGAAATGAATCCACTTGTTGAGGGTTGCTCGTCAGTTGAATCAAATTTCTGCAAGGAATCTTTATTTTTTGAGGAGAAATTTTACTAAAAATCATTATTTTTTTTGCTGAAAATCTTTTGCTGAAAAATCTTTTGCTGAAAAATGACAGTTTTGACTGTCATTTTTGCAGTTTTTGTTACTTCAAACTGCATTAAAAATACAATTAATTGTACATAGTTTCCATAGACGCAGACGGTTAGATTGTCATTACTGCCTGCGTCTCTTCAAACCTGCTTCTCTGCCACCAACACAGATCGCAATAAAAATCGGCAAATTTCTCTTTTTTGTCTGAAATTTTTCCGAAAAATCCTCGAAAAATTTCCGAAAAATCAACGAGAAAAATTTCTCGTGAAATTTTTTAACGAACACCTCATTTTTCGAAAATTTCTCGAAAAAAAAGTAATTTTTAAAAGAAAATTTCGATAAAAAATAATAATACACTAGTTCGAACGACACTCCGAAATAACGCAAAGCGCGTTGTTTATCGTATTTCCATTCAAATCATTTTTCGCGATTTCTCGAGAAATTTTCGTAAAAATTTTCCAAAAGATGTTTCGAGAAATTCTTGAAAATTTTCCGAAAAATGTTTCGAGAAATTTCCGAAACATTTCTCGAAAAAAAAATAATTTTTAAAAGAAAATTTCGATAAAAAATAATAATAAACTAGTTCGAACGACACTCCGAAATAACGCAAAGCGCGTTGTTTATCGTATTTCCATTCAAATCATTTTTCGCGATTTCTCGAGAAATTTTCGTAAAAATGTTCCAAAAGATGTTTCGAGAAATTCTTGAAAAATTTCCGAAAAATGTTTCGAGAAATTTCCGAAACATTTCTCGAAAAAAAGTAATTTTTAAAAGAAAATTTCGATAAAAAATAATAATAAACTAGTTCGAACGACACTCCGAAATAACGCAAAGCGCGTTGTTTATCGTATTTCCATTCAAATCATTTTTCGCGATTTCTCGAGAAATTTTCGTAAAAATGTTCCAAAAGATGTTTCGAGAAATTCTTGAAAATTTTCCGAAAAATGTTTCGAGAAATTTCCGAAACATTTCTCGAAAAAAAGTAATTTTTAAAAGAAAATTTCGATAAAAAATAATAATAAACTAGTTCGAACGACACTCCGAAATAACGCAAAGCGCGTTGTTTATCGTATTTCCATTCAAATCATTTTTCGCGATTTCTCGAGAAATTTTCGTAAAAATTTTCCAAAAAATATTTCGAGAAATTCTTGAAAAATTTCCGAAAAATGTTTCGAGAAATTTCCGAAACATTTATCGAAAAAAAAAGTAATTTTTAAAAGAAAATTTCGATAAAAAATAATAATAAACTAGTTCGAACGACACTCCGAAATAACGCCAAGCGCGTTGTTTATCGTATTTCCATTCAAATCATTTTTCGCGATTTCTCGAGAAATTTCCGAAAATTTTCCAAAAAAAATTAACGAGAAGTTCTCGAGAAATTTCCGAAAATTGTTTTAAAAAAATGGAAATCAAACTCACGAAATCATTCATTAAAGGGCTGTCGTTCGGTAACAATCCAGCCGGCGACTTTTTCTCAATCGACAGCGGCGAGTTACCGGCAGTTTGTTCGCCGGAACATTCGAACGATTTGCACTCATCGATCTCCATTTTGATGTGCTCTTCCATGGAAATGTGCTTCTTTGGAACTTTTTTGTTTGTCCTGCGTTTTTGAACGCATTCGCGCCTCATTCCAGCCTTTAAACACTTGTCGAATCGGCATGCTCGGCAGATCATTCGGAGCTCTAAAACCTGGGGAATTTCAGAGATGTTTAGCTCATTTAATCTGAATATGCGCCTTTAAATCTCGAGATTTTCGGAGGTTGAATATGTTTTTTTTTGTTTTAAACTATTAAAACATTAAAAAGCACATTGCATTTTAATGCAAAAAATGCATTTTTTTGCATTAAAATGCTTTTCGTGCATTTTTATTGCATTTTAATGCAAAAAAATGCATTTTTTTGCATTAAAATGCTTTTTGTGCTTTTCATGAATAACCCCATTAGAAAATTCGTTTTTTTTAAACTATTATCGCCGTAAAAAAGTTCCGACATTTTTTCGAGCCCGCGAAAATCGGGATTTGAATTTAGAGGCTCCGCCCATTTCATCATCAGAGCGCATTTGCTATGCGCGATATATTTTTATCAGAAGAAACGAAAAAAAAATAAATGACGCAAATTGATGTAAAAAAAATTCACGATTAATACAATTTCGTTCTTTTAATCCAGTTTAATTCTGAAAATTCAGAAGAAAAAATAAAAATTCAAAAAATATATCGCGCATAGCAAATGCGCTCTGATGATGAAATGGGCGGAGCCTCTAAATTCAAATCCCAATTTTCGCGGGCTCGAAAAAATGTCGGAACTTTTTTACGGCGATAATATGTTCAGCACGCTGAGTTCTTTCAGAAAAATACAATCATGACCTATTTACGGCTGAAATAAACATTTTACCAACTCATGCGCCTTTAAATGGAAAAAAAATCGTTGTGGAAGCCAAATTTTCATATTTCACCGAAAGTATCCATGATTATACTTTTGTGAAATGTCTCAACGAGCTGAATACGCATTTCGCATTTTTTCGAGAAATTCTCGAGAAATGTTTCTCGAGAAATTTTTCTCGTTGATTTTTCGAGAAATTTTTTGAGAATTTTTCGAAAAATTTCTCGGAAAATATCGGAAATTCTCGAAAAAAAACATTTTTGATAAAAAAAAAGTAATAAACTAGTTCGAACGACACTCCGAAATAACGCAAAGCGCGTTGTTTATCGTATTTCCATTCAAATCATTTTTGCGATTCCTCGAGAAATTTTTAGAGAAATTTTCGAAAAAATTCGAAAATTCTCGAAAAATTCTCGAGAAATCAACGAGAAAAATTTCTCGAGAAATTTCCGAAAATTTTCGAAAATTCTCGAAAAATTCTCGAGAAATCAACGAGAAAAATTTCTCGAGAATTTTTCGGAAATTTTTCGAAAAACGCATTTTTCGAGAAATCATTTTTCGAAACGACACACTGCCTGTAGGGTAAGAAATCGACCCCCCTCTGCATCTGAACTTATGGGGGGCTGATTTGAACTTATGGGGGGGGGGGCTCAGTTCACTATTGGCCCCCATCGTCGTCTGTGGGGGGTCATAGTAAACTCCACAACTAAAAATAAACAAAAGTACCATTTTCGCGATTGAAATACAGGGCAATGGTGTGGGGGGTTCCTTGGGGGGGGGGGGTGATACTGTAGTGGGGGGGTGATTCCAGTGATCAAACTCGGAGAGATGGTTTTTTCCACTCGAGACGCAAAGCACGCGGACTTACCATGAAAAATGACACAACACTTGTCCTTCTTGCACAGAAACTGTATATTCAACGAGACAGTCCGCCGGAAGAACGCGGCACACGCCAGGCATGAAGTGCTCCCGAAGTGGGCGGAGCCACCGTCTGGATGTTCGCAAACGAGGCATTTCGAGGTGACACCAATGCCACCGTAACCATTCGCGCGTTCCAGTTTCATTCACTGAAAGCGGTCTGAAAGACGTTGGATGCGATTATTTCAGATGAAAAATCTTCCGGGTATTTCCAGAAAATTTCAGAAAAATCATAGAGAAAATGAGAAGGAAATAATGTGAGAAACAACTATTTTTATAAAATTTAAATTGCAAAAAACCCGAAACGTCCTTAGAGAAGGGCGGAATTCCGGATTCCGCCGTTTTTTTTCATTCCGTCTTCCGTATTCCAGATTCCGTGAAAAAAATTTTTTTCCGTTTTCCGGATTCCAGATTCCGTGAAAAATTACTTTTTCCGCATTCCGCGTTCCGGATTCCGCCGTTTTTTTTCATTCCGTCTTCCGGATTCCAGATTCCGTGAAAAAAATTTTTTCCGTTTTCCGGATTCCAGATTCCGTGAAACATTTTTTCCGTTTTCCGGATTCCAGATTCCGTGAAAAATTACTTTTTCAGCATTCCGCGTTCCGGATTCCGCTGTTTTTTTTCATTCCGTCTTCCGGATTCCAGATTCCGTGAAAAAAAATTTTTCCGTTTTCCGTCTTCCGGATTCCAGATTCCGTGAAACATTTTTTTCTGTTTTCCGGATTCCAGATTCCGTGAAAAAAATTTTTTTCCGTTTTCCGGATTCCAGATTCCGTGAAAAATTACTTTTTCCGGATTCCGCCGTTTTTTTTTTCATTCCGTCTTCCGGATTCCAGATTCCGTGAAAAAAATTTTTTTCCGTCTCCCGGATTCCAGATTCCGTAAAAAAATATTTTTTCCGTCTTCCGAATTCCATATTCCGTGAAAAAAATTTTTTTCCGTTTTCCGTTTTCCGGATTCCGAGTTCCCAAAATCCAATTCCGCGTTTTTCAATGTTTACAAGATTTGTGTGAAGCTCGAAGCGTGCTTGGAAACCAGTCTAAACACTAATGATACGTCTGAAAAAGAGCAAGTAAGATCGGTACCAATTGCATATCACAGCATCGATTCAAAAAACGTGCTGAAAGTTGTCCCGCCCACCGGTAGCCGGGGAACTTGGGATAGCTGATACCAGAGTAGGGCGGAATTGAATTTTGGGAACTCGGAATGCGGAAAACGGAAAACGGAAAAAAATTTTTTTCACGAAATCTGGAATCCGGAAAACGGAATGAAAAAAACGGCGGAATCCGGAATGCGGAATGCAGAATCCGAAATTCCGCTCTTCTCTGATAAAAACGCCATATCGTGGAATCCGGAATGCGGAAAGCGGAAAAATATTTTTTTAACGGAATCCGGAATGCAAAAAACGGAAAAAATGTTTTTTTCACGAAATCTGGAATCCGGAATTCCGCCCTTCTCTGATAAAAACGCCATATCGTGGAATCCGGAAAACGGAAAACGGAAAAAGTTTTTTTTTCACGAAATCCGGAATCCGGAAAACGGAAAAAGTTTTTTTTTCACGGAATCCAGAATCCGGAAAACGGAAAAAAATGTTTTCACGAAATCTGGAATCCGGAAGACGAAATGAAAAATACGGCGGAGTGCGGAATGCGGAATCCGAAATTCCGCCCTTCTCTGATAAAAACGCCATATGGTGGAATCCGGAGTGCGGAAAACGGAAAAAATATTTTTTCACGAAATCTGGAATCCGGAAAACGGAAAATGTTTTTTTCATGGAATCTGGAATCCGGAAGACGGAATGAAAAACACGGCGGAATCCGGAATCCGGAATTCCGCCCTTCTCTGATAAAAACGCCATATCGTGGAATCCGGAATGCGGAATACGGAAAAAATATTTTTTCACAAAATCTGGAATCCGGAAAACGGAAAATGTTTTTTTCACGGAATCTGGAATCTGGAAGACGGAATGAAAAACACGGCGGAATCCGGAATTCCGCTCTTCTCTGGCTGATACCAACCGAGGATAAACAAATCAATTTATCTGTCCGCGTCTACGCTTCCATTGGTAGACGGAACAGTGCGGAATTTCCGAGTTCCGCTTCAGAATCGGAGGAATGTGGAAATTCCGTGCAAAGCTGCTTGTAATTGAGCTTCGTCGCTTTTAACTAGCGGAAAGGGAAAGCACGCAATTCCGAATTTCAGGGTCAAAAAGTATTAATGTGAAAAAAAGGGCATTTCAAAAAGCGACAGTATGAAAACACGAAATGTAGCATTTTTTCGCTTCGAGACTCATGCAATACGTTTTTTTTACTACTGTATCTTAAATAAATATAACTATGGTTTTGAACCAATCATAATGTTTTATAATAGCGATGACTAAGATAAAAATGAAAACATTCAAACATCTTATTCACTAAAAATGTTTTTTACAGCAAAAACTCGTACCAACTCCCATAAAACAAGAAACGCGCCCACTACCTGTTGCGCCACGAAGCACCAAGGAGATTTGCGTAAAAGGAGTATTTATACGCGCGGTCATTCTACACCAGTGTGTCGTTTCGAAAGCATTTCGAGAAATTTTTTTGAACAATTTCTCGAACGACACTCCGAAATAACGCAAAGCGCGTTGTTTATCGTATTTCCATTCAAATCATTTTTCGCGATTTCTCAAGAAATATCCGAAACATTTTGCGAGAAATTCTCAAGAAATCAACGAGAAAAATTTCTCGAGAATTTTTCGGAAATTTTTCGAATGGCTCACAAAGCCAGAGCTGAAAAATATGAGGTTTGACAAGAAGCGCACGAAATCGAAATTCAGTGGGCTCCGAATTTGCGCTATAAACATGCAATTTTATGTGGGTTAAATGTTGCTTATCAGCAATTTTGATTTTATTTTTATTTTCGAAGCTGTTTCACAGGAAACCGTCATTTTATCAGATTTGAGGCGAACTTTTCAAAATGCGGGCAAGAAGGGGTCGACCGCACCCGCCCTCCCTCCATTTGCGCGTTCATCGTAGGTCTGTGCAGTTTGTCGTTCATAGTTGGGCGGAATTGGATTTTGGGAACTCGGAATCCGGAATCCGGAAAACGGAAAAAAAAATTTTTCACGGAATGTGGAATCCGGAATACGGAATGTAAAAAACGGCGGAATCCGGAATCCGGAATTCCGCTCTTCTCTGGTGTCGTTTCGAAAGCCAACTCTTTCACTCGTTTACTATAATATAAAACCAATTGAAAATATAATTTGACAGACGAAATTTAAATAAAAAACAATAATTTCTACTTGAGAATGCGGTTTTTAAAAGAAAATTTCGATTTAAAAAAAAAATAATAAACTAGTTCGAACGGCACTCCGAGATAACGCAAAGCGCGTTGTTTATCGTATTTCCATTCAAATCATTTTTCGCGATTTCTCGAGAAATTTCCGAAATTTTTCCAAAAAATCAACGAGAAATCAACGAGAAAAATTTCTCGAGAAATTTCCGAAACTTTTTCATTTTTTTCTGTGGAAAAAAGCCAGCCGGATCATATAAAGCCACCTGGTTAGCTTACTCTGAACATTCTCCTAAAATCGTAAATTACAGTATTAATCAATTTCTCAACAGAGCGCCTTTGCATTTTCCTTCTCTCAATCTCAATGGGCTGCTCATTTGAGTTACACGAGTGAAAAATTGCGCCTTGAGAGCAGAGTAGGGCGGAATTGGATTTTGGGAACTCGGAATCCGGAATCCGGAAAACGGAAAAAAATTTTTTTCGCGGAATGTGGAATCCGGAATACGGAATGTAAAAAACGGCGGAATCCGGAATCCGGAATTTTAACCATTAATTTTTGCGGGAGATCAAAAAAGTATACTTTTCACAAAAATTGAGAATAAAGTATTGGATTTTGGGAACTCGGAATCCGGAATCCGGAAAACGGAAAAAAATTTTTTTCGCGGAATGTGGAATCCGGAATACGGAATGTAAAAAACGGCGGAATCCGGAATCCGGAATTTTAACCATTAATTTTTGCGGGAGATCAAAAAAGTATACTTTTCACAAAAATTGAGAATAAAGTATTGGATTTTGGGAACTCGGAATCCGGAAAACGGAAAACGGAAATTTTTTTTTCACGGAATCCAGAATCCGGAAAACGGAAAAAATTTTTTCACGGAATCCGGAATCCGGAAAACGGAATGAAAAAACGGCGGAAACCGGAATGCGGAATGCGGAATGCGGAATTCCGCCCTTCTCTGATTCGACTTTCAGGATCAACCAATTTAAGATGTTAAAAATTGAGAAAATTAAAATTCCGCCCGGCAAATTCGCAAGCCGTTGGGGCGTCCAACTGAGGAATGCGGAAAACGGAAAAAAAAATTTTTCACGGAATCTGAAATCCGGAAAACGAAAACAATTTTTTCACGGAATCTGGAATCCGGAAAACGGAAAACGGAAAAAAAAACATTTTAACGGAATCTGGAAAACAGAAAAAAATTTTTCACGGAATCTGGAATCCGGAAGACGGAATAAAAAAAACGGCGGAATCCGGAATTCCGCCCTTATCTGATTTACAATTTGCAGCCCACACGCCATTGAAAAACTGAATTCTGGCGCCGATTTTGGTAGGCAAATGTACTCTGAAAAATACTGTTGTTGTTTCAAATTTTCTAATTGAAACTGCGCTCTATTGAGAAGCCACAATAGAGCCGTAAAAAACGCACATTTCTTCATAAAGTAAAACTTTTGAGAACTCGGAATCCGGAAAACGGAAAACGGAAAAAAATTTTTTTCACGGAATCTGAAATCCGGAAAACGGAAAAAAATATTTTTTCACGGAATCTGGAATCCGGAAAACGGAGTGTAAAATACAGCGGAATCCGGAATGCTGAATGCGGAAAACGGAATTTTAACCAATAATGAGGGAATATTTATTTAATAAAAAATGATATAAATGCGCTCTGTTCGCAAAAATTTTCGCGGGAGTTCAAAAAAGTATACTTTTAACAACAATTGAGAATAAAGAATTAAAACGGAATAAAAACGCCATATCGCGGAATCCGGAATGCGGAAAACGGAAAAAACATTTTTTCACGGAATCTGGAATCCGGAAAACGGAAACAAATTTTTTTCACGGAATCTGGAATCCGGAAAACGGAATGAAAAAAAGGGCGGAAAAAAAATAAGGAGAAGCGGCCTTTTCAGAACTGGCCGTTTCGCAACCGGCCGTTTTGCATTTTGAGTTTTCCGAAAAGCTCAGTTTTGAAGCGGAAGTATTGCGGAAGTTTTTGGGAAAACATTTATAAATATTTATTTTAAGAAATTCAACGATGCTCCAAAATTGACCGCGCTCCGTCTTTTTTTTTGACAAATATATTGAAAATCCGCAAAAGCGTAGCCTCCAAGGTCGATTTGTTTTCAAAAATCGTTTCTGACTACCGTAATCAGCCTGCAGATCACAGCATTCAAAAAAAAATTTTTTTTTCATAGAGATGCGCGCAGGAAGGTGTGGAAGGTAGCTTAGCCGAGTTAACCGGCGGAATGCGGAAGTGCTTGGATTCATAGAAAATAAGGAAAACCAGGAGAATGACTCGGACTTTGACTCGGCGAATTTGTAAAATATAATGTTCAAAAAATTTCAGAAAATTCTCGAAAAATTTTTACGAAAAATTTCTCGAGAATTTTTCGGAAATTTCTCGAAAAATTCTCGAAGAATTTTTCGAGAAATCACGAAAAATGATTTGAATGGAAATACAATAAACACCGCGCTTTGCGTTATTTCGGAGTGTCGTTCTAACTAGTTTATTATTATTTTTTATCGAAATGTTTTTTTTTCGAGAATTTTCGAAATTTTTCGAGAATTTCTCGAAAGATTTTTTTAGGAAATTTTTCGAGAAATTTTTCGAGAAATCACGAAAAATGATTTCTCGAAAAATTTTTACGAAAAATTTCTCGAGAATTTTCGACATTTTTCGAGAATTTCTCGGAAAAATGTTTGGAAATTTCTCGAAAAATTCTAGAAGAATTTTTCTCGTTGATTTTTCGGAAATTTTTCGAAAAGTTATTCGAAAAATTCTCGAAAAATTTTTCGAGAAATCAACGAGAAACATTTCTCGAGAATTTTTCAAAATGTCACTGGCTTATTTCTGCGAAATTTCACGCCGGCCGAGCCACTTTCAGCATTTCCAAAACGAGGTGTTTCCCTTGTTTTCCGTGCTTCTCGTTTCCCTGAGCAACCCTCATAATAACGAGAAGAGAGAAACATATAAAAGTGAGTGAGCACAACGGTAAAGTGCCTCGAAGAAGGAGAAGACGGTGCGTGGTCAAAGACAGGTGAAATGGACGAATTCATTGTGCTTGCTATTCTGAAGAGCTTGGATTGGTAGAAAATATGGAAATTAAAGGTGAGTTGGAAGAGCGGGAGATGCGATGCGAGAGATGTTGTCCGCAAACACATTGAGTACTTTTGTCTACCGTAATCGACGCCAGAATTCAGTTTCCCAATGGCATGTAGGCCAGAGAAGGGCGGAATTCCGCATTCCGCATTCCGCCGTTTTTTTTTTTTTCATTCCGTTTTCCGGATTCCAGATTCCGTGAAAAACGTATTTTTCCGTTTTCCGGATTCTAGATTCCGTGAAAAAATATGTTTTCCGTTTTCCGGATTCCGGATTCCGTGAAAAAATATTTTTCCGTTTTCCGTTTTCCGGGTTCCGCGAAAAAATTTTTTTTCAGTTTTCCGGGTTCCGCGAAAAAAATTTTTTTCCGTTTTCCAGATTCCGTGAAAAAATTTGTTTTCCGTTTTCCGGATTCCAGATTCCGTGAAAATTTTTTTTTTGTTTTCCGAATCCCAGATTCCGTGAAAAAAAAAATTTTCCGTTTTCCGGATTCCAGATTCCGTGAAAAATTATTTTTCCGTTTTCCGCATTCCTCAATTTGTAGGTGTATCTCACAAATTTCCGCCTCGCTCCTCCGTCGTTTAAGGCAAGTGGAACTCCAGAAAATTAATTTTTTTCTGAATATTCTTTATTATTTCAACTTTTTTACGTCATAGTGAATTTCACAAAAAACTTTCAAAACTACAGGAATTTGCCCCTTTGCTCAAAGCAATATTTGAAAAAAATGATAAACCGCCAAAATTTGTATTTTTGCTAATTTTTAATAGAGAAAACTAAAAAAATTTTAAATAAAAAATAAAAAGTTATGGGATTCCGCAAAACCGAAAAAATATCGTTAAAAGTCCATTAAAATGTTAAAAATGGCAAAAAAACACATTTAAAAATTATTCAAAAATTATACATCAACTTTTTCATTGTTTTTGATTTCAAAAAAGTAAAATAAAACATTAAAAAATATTTTTAAATAGGTTACGGTAGACATATTGCGTACAACTGCCCACCGTATTTTTATAGAAAAAAAATTTTTAATTTGCACAACTTCTAATTTTTTGTAACAAGAGCAAACGCGCTATACTGAAAAAAATTATTTTCAGAATTTTTTAAAGAATTATGTTTAATTTCTCTTATATAATCGAAAAAATGTCGAAATTTTCAATGAAGCAAGTTTGCATCAGAGAAGAGCGGAATTCCGCATTCCGCATTCCGGTTTCCGCCGTTTTTTCATTCCGTTTTCCGTTTTCCGGATTCCGTGAAAAAAATTTTTTTCCGTTTTCCGAATTCCGGATTCCGTGAAAAAAATTTTTTCCGTTTTCCGTTTTCCGGATTCCGAGTTCCCCAAAATCCAATTCCGCCCAACTATGAGTTTTAATACTTTATTCTCAATTGTTGTGAAAAGTATACTTTTTTGATCTCCCGCAAAAATTAATGGTCAAAATTGCGGATTCCGCCGTTTTTTACATTCCGTATTCCGTGAAAAAAAAATTTTTTCGTTTTCCGCTTTCCGGGTTCCGGATTCCGTGAAAAAAATTTTTTCCGTTTTCCGGATTCCGGATTCCGAGTTCCCCAAAATCCAATTCCGCCCAACTTTGGTTTGCATTAACTCAATGAAATGATTTTTGACATATTTTAATTTATTTTTCGCAATTTTAATTTCAGAAAAATCGACGAAATCTTAATTTAATTTATTTTCGAAGACCGCTACAATTTGTATTTTATTTCACATTTATGTCTTTTTTTGAAACAAAAATTCTCAAAAATCACGAAAAACAAGAGAAAAAAGAATATTTTCAAGCGCTTCTCTTAAATTTTCGCTAAACTTTTCAAAAAAAAACTTAATAATAGAAATTATTTTCTCAAATTTCAAATAAGGAAAAAAAGTCTTCGAAAAGCATGCTGAGATTGAAAGAAAAGTTGCAAAATGTCGCTGGAAAAAAGCGAGAAATAGATGAGAGAGCTCGACGGCTAGACATCAATTGGTTAGAGAAAAGAGGCAGGTGAGAGAACTGAAAACGAGAGAGAGAAGAGAGAGCGAGAGAAAGAGAGAGAAAGGTGATTCTGAGGACAACAAACTACACTTCCGTCGTCATCACTAGCGAGAGATCGAGGGAGAATCTGCGAAACGGTTGTTGATCTTTCAACAAAAATTGCAGACGAATGGTGTGAATTTTGCGCTTAAAGGGGTTACCACCAGAGAAGGGCGGAATTCCGCATTCCGCATTCCGCCGTTTTTTTTCATTCCGACTTCCGAATTCCAGATTCCGTGAAAAAAATTTTTTTCCGTTTTCCGGATTCCAGATTCCGTGAAAAAAAATTTTTTTTCCGTTTTCCGCATTCCGGATTCCGCGATATGGCGTTTTTATCAGAGAAGGGCGGAATTCCGGATTCCGCCGTTTTTTTCATTCCGTCAATGCCCTTGTTTTCACATTAATACTTTTTGACCCTGAAATTCGGAATTCCGTGATTTCCCTTTGCGTTAGTTAAAAGCGACGAAGCTCAATTACAAGCAGCTTTGCACGGAATTTCCACATTCCTCCGATTCTGAAGCGGAACTCGGAAATTCCGCACTGTCTACCGTAGACGCGGACAGATAAAATGATTTGTTTATCCTCGGTTGGTATCAGCCAGAGAAGGGCGGAATTCCGCATTCCGCCGTTTTTTCATTCCGTTTTCCGGATTCCAGATTCCGTGAAAAGAAATTTTTTCCGTTTTCCGAATTCCAGATTCCGTGGAAAAAAACATTTTTTCCGTTTTCCGCATTCCGGATTCCGCGATATGGAGTTTTTATCAGAGAAGGGCGGATCTTCGGATTCCGGATTCCGCCGTGTTTTTCATTTTGTTTTCCGGATTCCAGATTTCGTGAAAAAAAACATTTTTTCCGTTTTTTGCATTCCGGATTCCGTTAAAAAAATATTTTCCGCTTTCCGCATTCCGGATTCCACGATATGGCGTTTTTATCAGAGAAGGGCAGAATTTCGGATTCCGCCGTTTTTTTCATTCCGTCTTCCGGATTCCAGATTCCGTGAAAAAAATTTTTCCGTCTTCCGGTTCCCAGATTCCGTGAAAAAATATTTTTTCCGTTTTCCGCATTCCGGATTCCGTGAAAAAAATTTTTTTCCGTTTTCCGCATTCCGGATTCCGCCGTTATTTTCATTCCGACTTCCGGTTCCCAGATTCCGTGAAAAATTATTTTTTCCGTTTTCCGGATTCCAGATTCCGCGAAAAAATTTTTTTTCCCGTTTTCCGTTTTCCGGATTCCGAGTTCTCAAAATCCAATTCCGCCCTACTCTGGTTACCACACGGTAAACATGAATTCCAGAAAGCAGAAAACACGCTCTACTGATATTACGTCCTTTTTAATGTACATATTGAGAAATCGGCCATTCTAAATCAATTTTCTCATCTCTTCCAGTCGCACCATTGCAAAAGGGCGGAGGGGCTGGTGCCATGTGATCCGCGGCTTCCACAAATGACAAAAACAAAAAGTCGTCTTCGTTCGTCTTTCAGTTCGTCTTGCATTCGTCTTACGCAACAAAACAGTTGACTGCATCACACGAATTCCAGACGAAGAAGAGACGAGACGGCCTACATTTCGCTTCCAGGTATAAGATGAAAAATAAAATTTTTTTCACGGAATCTGGAATCCGGAATACGAAATGTAAAAAACGGCGGAATCCGGAATGCGGAGTGCGGAATCCGGAATTTTAACCATTAATTTTTGCGGGAGTTCAAAAAAGTATACTTTTCACAACAATTGAGAATAAATTATTAAAACTCATTGTTGGGCGGAATTGGATTTTGGGAACTCGGAATCCGGAATCCGGAAAACGGAAGAAAAAAATTTTTCACGGAATCCGGAATTTTACGAGAAAATGAGATATAGCATATTTAACAAAACTGGAAGTATGGTAATGCGATCTCCACGTAAAATTATCGATTTTAATGAAAAACTAAAAAAGGTACGAATAAAATCTGAAAATCAATCTGAAAATGTAAAATATTATGAAAAACTGGGAAATTGACATCAAAAAAGGCAAATAATGATTAGAGCGCAATTGCACACTGTGACGGTTAAAGTTTACTTTCACCCCCCATGCCCGTATGATATTTCCCCCCACATGTGGGGTAGGAAATCTACCCCCTCTGCATCTGAACTTATGGGGGACTGATCTGAACTTATGGGTGACTGATCTGAACTTATGGGGGAGGAGAGGCTCAGTTCACTATTGGCCCCCATTGGGGGGCCATAGTAAACTCCACAACTAAAAAAACAAAAGTACCATTTTCGCGATTGAAATACAGGGCAATGGTGTGGGGGGCCCTTCCCCCCTTTGGGGGGTGATACTGTAGTGGGGGATGATTCCATACTTATACCCACTGTGACTTTGACGCCTAGTTCAGACGCTGTTGCTTTCAGAGCAAAGACATCAACAAAATAAGAAAGAAAAGAGAAATTCGTTATCAGGTGGTGGCAAGACTCGAAACTACGGAATTGAATTGTCGGTGTAGCAAGGAGAAACGGAAAACGGAAAACGGAAAACGGAAAACGGAAAATACATTGAATTCTAGTTTTCCCCCCCCCCTTTTTTTCCTTATCAATCGGTCAATTTTCGGAATTAAAAAACGTAAGAAAAACAATAAATGATTCTATATTGAGGAAAATTGCGAAAAACGGAAAGCTCTGTTTCCTTCAAATGCAAATGCGCTCTGTTGAATTAGTGAAAACAGCAACTGCCATTATCAGTGTTTCCTTTTCTTGGTTTTCTGTTTTTTTTTTCTCTTTGATCTCTTTGCACTCCACTAAATCGGTCAACTGCACGCTCGCAATGGAGCGCGCTTGCATTTTAAAGTAGGAAGACAAAGCGGAATCCGCATTTTCAACATTTCCGCAAAAACTGTTGCGCTGGGTTGGGCGGAATTGGATTTTGGGAACTCGGAATCCGGAATCCGGAAAACGGAAAAAAATTTTTCACGGAATACGGAATCCGGAATACGGAAAAAAATTTTTTTCAAGGAATTCGGAATCCGGAAAACGAAAAAAAAAATTTTTTACGGAATCCGGAATCCGGAAAACGGAAAAAAAATTTTTTTCACGGAATCCGGAATCCGGAAAACGGAAAAAAATTTTTTCACGGAATCCGGAATCCGGAAAACGGAAAAAATTTTTTTTCACGGAATCCGGAATCTGGAAAACGGAAAAATTTTTTTCACGGAATCCGGAATCCGGAAAACGGAAAAAAATTTTTTCACGGAATCCGGAATCCGGAATTTTGCCCTTCTCTGCTGCATACATTATCCGATGTTTCAGAAGGATATTTTCGAATTTTGCATTCGTTTTTTTTTTTTTTTTTTTCGAATGATGTAAATGATGTAAATGCGCTCTGTTCGCAAAAATTTTTGCGGGAGTTCATCATTTGGTTTTTTTTGTTTTTTTTTTAATTTTTTGTTAAAATTTGCTGAAAATTACTGTTTTTAACAGAGCAATGAATATAGAAAAATCAATTTTAAAAAAATGAATTGTTTGGCACCAGTGTGTCGTTTAGAAAGCATTTCGAGAAAATTTTCGAGAAATTTCCGAAAAATTCTCGAGAAATTTTTCTCGTTGATTTCTCGAGAAATTTCTCGAGAATTTTTCGGAAATTTTTCAAAAAACGCATTTTTCGAAACGACACACTGTTTGGCACTGTGCCATGATTTTCACAATTTTTTTCTGAGTTAGACGGGTAAAAATCTGCTGCAACTTTGATTCGAATTCTTCAATAAATTCAAAAAAAAAAAAACGTCCGCAAGAGTAAATTTTCGTCGGTATTCCGAATTCCGCGTCGCGCGTCCCGCTTTCCGCATTCCGCGACTAAACCTGTGCTCTGATCTGTGTCATGAAACAATTCAAACAAAACTGTTTCTTACGGAATTTTCTCGTCGGAATTCCGCATTCAGCAGCTAAAAATGCTTGGCATTTTTCTATTTAAAAGTAAGTTCGAAACGGGTTCCGTATTCCGCATTCCGGAAACCTAATTTTTTGGGGAATATCCAAAAACAAGGCTAAAACGGAATAAAAAAACGGCGGAATCCGGAATCCGGAATTCCGCCCTTCTCTGTAGAGCGGAATTGGATTTTGAGAACTCGGAATCCGGAAAACGGAAAACGGAAAAAAAAAATTTTCACGGAATCTGGAATCCGGAAGACGGAATGAAAAAAACGGCGGAATCCGGAATTCGGAATTCCGCCCTTTTCTGGTTAGTGGGCTCCGTTGCGAAGATCAAGTTAATCGAAAATGAAATATTGCGCTCGTTAAGTAAAAGGACAATACTCGGAAAAGTGCAAATAATGAGTACAGTCTCTCTAATTGCTCAAACTGAACTTGTTAAACTGAAAAAATTGATCATGAGGGTTAGAGCGGAGAATTAGAGAAGAAAAGGTTCACGTTTTGTGATTTGTGCAAAATGGGAGTGATCGCAGACCGCTAGGAAAATTTTTTTTTTCTAGACTTCCATGCTGCTACCAGAGAAATGCGGAATTCCGTCTTCCGGATTCCAGATTCCGTGAAAAAATATTTTTCCGTTTTCCGCATTCCGAATTCCGCGATATGGCGTTTTTATTCCGTTTTAATTCCTTATTCTCAATTGTTGTGAAAAGTATACTTTTTTGAACTCCCGCACAAATTTTTGCGAACAGAGCGCATTTACATCATTTTTATTTTTCGAAAATTTTCCCAACAGTTCATGTTTTTCAAAATTCCGTTTTCCGCATTCCGAATTCCGCCGTTTTTTTACATTCCGGACCAAAAACGTATCGCCTTAAAACATTTAGTGACGTCACAGGACGTCAGTCAGCAAACCCAGCTGACGCATTTTCCACTTATTTCCACAATATTGATATGGGCAACTTCTCGTGATTCAGCCCTTTTCAAGCACGTTTCTGCATCAATTCTTATCGCTCATTCGGAACATTTTTCGATATTATTTGATTAGAATCTCCCCCCACGACTCCAGAATCACCCCCCATGTTGCGGCTGTATTGGGTTGTGTGGGACCCTGCCGCTATGTGATTCCTGTACCTGCCCGCAGGCCTACAAGTCTACTTTGTATAATATTTCCAACTAATTTATTAAGTTAGTTCGCCCTACTTAAGTCTTCTTCCGGTGTCCAATCCATCGTGTAGGTGTCGTGCTTTGGCAGTGGCTCGTGGAGGTGCGGTGCTGTGTCGTTGGCTCGTGTCGAGGTGCTGTGTGGTGGCGTTGGCTCGTGGAGGTGCGTTGCTGAGGCTGGTCTGTCCCTGGGCCAATGCGTAGCTGAACTACTCGGGTGGTGCTGGTGGTGCTGGTGGTGCTGTCGCCGATCGAACAGTGAAGACGAACTGATTTGTAGGGAGTCCTCCCAGGGCTGGTTGACCTTCCGATGACCTTGACTGATAACTGCGTGGTCGGCGGTGGTTGGCATGACGGTTGAGGTTCCAGTTCACGTTCCGGTCGTTCCTCTCCTTCCTCTGATTTGGCCTTTGACTGAGCTTGCCCTGGACTGGTTGGCACGAGTTGGCACTTGATGGGGTCGCGTTTGGGTGAACCGTGTTTTTGTGGAGTTGCGGAACGTAAGGGAGCTTACGTCCGCAACACTGGGGGGGAGTCTGAAGCTTCATCGCGTTAGCGGTGAGCTTTGGATTTGGCCGACCGGCGTAGGTACGGTCTTGATCGTTGCGTCTGCGTCCGCAACACTGGGGGGGAGTCTGAAGCTTCAGAGTCTGAAGCTTCATGAGTTTTGGTTTTGCCCGACCGGGGTAGGTGCGGTCTTGAGCGTGGAGCTGTTCGTGATGCCGACTCAGGTGACCTGTTGTATGTTGATGTTTCTGTACCCGTGTGAGGTTTTGGCGGGGTAGATGGAGGTGGTCGTGGTGTGGCTGTTACGTCGTTCCGGCTCTGTTCGGGGAGATTATCCTGACTGTAGTCGTACATCTCTAGTGGTATTAAGTGATTTATTGCTCTTTCCACGGTGGTCTTTCCGCAGGTGATGCGAGCTGCATAAATCTGGTTTCCTTTCTTGAGCACCTCGATGATGCGGCCGATTGGCCATTTGTGACGTGGAACACTTGGTGTGTGGACGAGAACCGGGTGTCCGACTGTTGGTGTGATGTTTGTGAAGGTGTGTTTTTTAACATCGGATTGTCTTAGACACTGGAAATACTCGTCGTAGAATCTGTCCCACATCTGTTTGATAGTGTGATGTAATACTCCTAGATACTGGCGTGTCAACTGTTCTGTGTTTTTTGGTGATACTGGGAAGTGGTTGCTGAGTTGTTGTGGTAGTGATAGGGATGTGTTTGGAATAATGAGATCGATGGGGCGTATGGCCTCGCTGTCGGATAGATGTGACGGTACCATTGAAATTGGTCTGCTATTTATGATACCTTCCATCTCGATCAAAACTGTTTCCACTTCCACGTACGATAATTGTTTGTTAGATACTGTTTTGTGGAACATGTTTTTGATAATTGCTATTAATCGTTCGTATACGCCGCCTTGCCAAGGCGCTAGTGGTGTGATTAGTTTAATCTCAATTTCCTTTGAGGCGAGATATGATGTAAGGGAGTGGCTGCTATTGACGAGATTTCTCAGATCTGTGTTCAGTATGTTGTAGCCTAGTTTGAAACTAGGGGCGTTGTCTGAGTATATGTATTGTGGGACACCTCGTCTGCCGAATGTGCGTTTGAGCGCCATAAGGAATGATGTGGTTGTGTTGTCAGGGACTACTTCGAGGTGGACAGCGCGGGTAATAAGGCATGTATACAATAGTACCCACAGTGTGCCGTCATTGCCAGTTGCCGATTTGTAGTAGATCGGTCCAAAGTAATCGAGTCCGCTGTGTGAGAAGGGGCGGACGGGTGTTGTGCGTGATGCTGGTAGTACCTTGGAGTATGGGTATTGGAATGGACGTCCGTGTTGTTTCCTGCAGGTGAAACATTTTGCTCTGACTTGTTTGGCCAGTACTCCGATTTTTTCTATCCAGTATCGTCGCTGTATTTCGGTGATCATGTCCTTTGTCCCTTGGTGTAATGAGCTTATGTGTGCTTCCATCGCAATGAGGAATGCGAGTCTGTGGCGAGCAATGATGATCACCGGCTGTTTCATTGATTGGGGGTGTCGTGAGTTTGCGTATGGCCGAATGTGGCGGAAGAGGCCATCTTCGTCGTGCTGTGGGTGAAATTTTGTCGGGGGTGTCATGTGCAGCTTTGCTTCGGCGTCTTTGTAGTGATCCCGAATAATGAATGTGCGGGCGATACGTCGTTTCTTGACTTCGTCCTGTTCTATGTCAGCTTGTTCGTATTCGATCATTGTCTTGCTCTGATAAGTGATGGGCGACTCTGGAAGTCGTGTGTTACGTGTCTTAGTGGTGTTGTGTACCCATTTGAGTGTCAATTGTATCCTGGAGGTAAGGCTGGTCAAGCTGTTCGTCCTGTCGTACGGTATGAAGGACGAGTACTCTGTTGTGTGTGTGGAGAGGATTGTTTGGTGTTTATTGTCTGGTATAGTAGTGGATGGTGTAGCTATTATGCGTTCAAATGTGGGTGGAGGAATGTCGAGTACAAATGCGTGAAACATATGGGGATCAGCCGGTGTGTCGTCGAGATGGCGTGGCCAATCTTTCTCGCTGAGTTGTAGGAATGCTGGTCCAGATTTCCATAATGTTCCTGACTCGAGTTCCTGTAATGTTGCTCCTCTGGAGGCAATGTCTGCTGGGTTTTGATCCGTGGGTACGTATCGGAGCGTTGTCTTTATTCCGTTTGTGTTGATAGTAGCTAGAGTGTTGTGAACCGATTTTACTCTGTTGGTTACCCATTTGGTGTTTAGCGGCTTGTGTAGGAGCCAAAAGAGGACGCATGTGCTATCGCAGAAGATGGTTATGTTGTCAATGTGTACTTGTAATTCATTGGTCAATGTGTGTGCTGCATTTGTCGCAATCTCTATTCCTAACATTTCCATTTGTGGAATGGTAAGTTCTGTTTTGATTGGCTTAATGCGGGTTTTGGAATAGAGTAGTGCTGAATGGTGGCTGTTATCAGAGAAATTGTATCGCAGGTATGCTACTGTCGCGTAGTGTTCTTTGGAGGCATCGGAAAAGAGTATGAGTTGTATTCCCAGATGGTCGTATCGTGTAGTGAGCTGTCGGGGCATCGTGTAACTGGTCTCTGTGAATCCTTCTGATGTTTGCTTCCACAATGTTAATAAGTGTTCGGGAAGCAAGTCGTTCCACTTTAGTTTAGCCTTCCAGGTAAGTGTGATGAGTTGTTTTGTCTTTACCATGAGTGGCGAGAGTATACCTGTGGGGTCGTACAAGGATGCGGCAAATGATACCAGTTTCCTCTTTGACGGTATCTCTTCGGTTGGAGTGGGTATTTTGATGGTGATTGTGTCTGTGATGGAGTCATAGGAGTGCCCTAGTAAGGTGCAGGTAGTGGACTCAGTCCTGTCTTTCTCAGGGATTGTGTTCATTGTCTGTTCTGAATTACAGAGGAACTGTCTAAGGTTCATACCCATCTTATCAAATGTAAATTTGAGATCAGTGTAAAGCTGTGGGAGTTCGTTTTCGTAGTCGGATGTGACAAGTACGTTGTCGACGTACAGGCTTTGTTTGATTCTTTCGTTTATTGGGTGTGGTGTAGTCTCGAGATTCATTAAGATGGTGACTGCTAGGAGGAACGGGCTGGAAGTCACCCCGAAGGGGAGGCGGGTGAAACGAAACGTCTCAATGTTTCCAGGTTTTATTCCTAGCGACGGGTGTTTTAGCCATAGGAATCGTGTTAAATCTCGGAACTCTGGTTGTATGCGGACCTGATGGAACGCTTTGGCAATGTCCGCGACCATCAGGAACTGTTGGCACTTGATAGTGCCGCACCGAGGCCGGTAGCCTGTCTGGTGCACTTGTTGATTGTTTTCGTTGCGGCGCACTTGAGCTCACGAAGAGTCTCGTAGGCGCGGCGATTGTATAGATGTGGGGTTCCACCGGCGGATGCTTCCGGAACGGTGAAGCTATGCTCCGAATGGAGGCTGCTGTGAGACTGTGAGGTGTTGATGTTGTCTCCGGGGGGTGATGGGTTATGGGCTGTGTCTTCGGCTTCATTGGTACGTGAGGGGTTGCCCGAGTGCTCAGAACCGATGTCAGCAGGTGGTGGAGTCTGTATGGTAGGCGGAACTACCGCTGCTGATGTGGTGTGTTTCTGGTGACTAATTTTCTTAGTCATTGTGTGAGTGTGTTCGTGTCGGATAGTGTTGCTGTAGCGGACGATAACTGTCGTACTGAAGAGTGATTGTCTGAGATGGTTCTTATAACCACTGTAATCTGATCGGCCTCTGTGACCTTTGTGACATTGCGTGTCTGTTGTTCTCTGGGGGACTGCGTGACTGTTTTCATTTGCACCATATCCCAGTGGTCTGCTGTGGATTAGTGTCTACTGTGTTCTGATGTGGTTTTGGGGTGGATTGTTTTTTGGGTTGTCATCTCGTGTCAGGTATTGATTCGTTGTCTGCGATAATGACCCTTTTTAGCCCTGGGGGCTAACTGAGGGTCCTCCTGCTCGTTACGGTACGAGTTGAGTTGGTAACTAGGGTTTTTCGTCCCCACTAGCTTATGGGACGTCCGAGATCTCCGGGAAGATCGCTCGCCTTCCATTGACACAAAGAGACCGTTAATTCCGGCGTTCCGGACCGCCTTGTTTCGAATGTGGAATTATACGCGTTAATGCCTTACTCCTTAGCAGAACACTTTCAGTGACATTTAGGGCCCTTGCCAGCGGAAAGTGCTTGTTCAGGAGCAGCGTTAACTCTCGGATGTTCTGTGCTCTATAGAAGTTGTACAAGTGGTCCGTTCGGTGTGAGTGAAACCTTAGTACCCTTACGAGGCTTGGACCTGATAAACAAGCTCGCCACTTTCCAGACCTGACTGTTGTCTTTCCAGTTGTTAGGGGTGGACCGACCGTACTCTAGTTGGGTAATCCAACCACTCGAGTTGGATACTAGCTGAGGGATAGAGCCTGCAGAGTGTGTTTTGTGATTCATGCGCTTGGCATACTACTACTGGATGTGTTTTGTGATTCGTGTGCTCGGTATTCTACTGCTGCGTGTAGAATAGACTAGGGGAGTGGTTCAGTGTGAGTAGTGGTCGTCTTAGAGTCTGGAGGAGAATGTGTATATGAATCTGGAGGAGAATGTGTATATGACCAGCTCGCCGTCGAGTGGGGTCGTTTGTGACTCTAGACGTGATTTGACGGTTAATTGAGTAATACCGATCATTTCTATATGCCACGTCACTTGCCGTCAACAAGCTATAGAAATGATCGCAGTTCAGCTAGGGTCTTAGTGGTACTTGTAGGCTGTTGTGCAAGTAAAGGAATGGGCTCTATCAAGGTCGATGCACCATGTTGCGGCTGTATTGGGTTGTGTGGGACCCTGCCGCTATGTGATTCCTGTACCTGCCCGCAGGCCTACAAGTCTACTTTGTATAATATTTCCAACTAATTTATTAAGTTAGTTCGCCCTACTTAAGTCTTCTTCCGGTGTCCAATCCATCGTGTAGGTGTCGTGCTTTGGCAGTGGCTCGTGGAGGTGCGGTGCTGTGTCGTTGGCTCGTGTCGAGGTGCTGTGTGGTGGCGTTGGCTCGTGGAGGTGCGTTGCTGAGGCTGGTCTGTCCCTGGGCCAATGCGTAGCTGAACTACTCGGGTGGTGCTGGTGGTGCTGGTGGTGCTGTCGCCGATCGAACAGTGAAGACGAACTGATTTGTAGGGAGTCCTCCCAGGGCTGGTTGACCTTCCGATGACCTTGACTGATAACTGCGTGGTCGGCGGTGGTTGGCATGACGGTTGAGGTTCCAGTTCACGTTCCGGTCGTTCCTCTCCTTCCTCTGATTTGGCCTTTGACTGAGCTTGCCCTGGACTGGTTGGCACGAGTTGGCACTTGATGGGGTCGCGTTTGGGTGAACCGTGTTTTTGTGGAGTTGCGGAACGTAAGGGAGCTTACGTCCGCAACACTGGGGGGGAGTCTGAAGCTTCATCGCGTTAGCGGTGAGCTTTGGATTTGGCCGACCGGCGTAGGTACGGTCTTGATCGTTGCGTCTGCGTCCGCAACACCCCACGATTCCAGAATCACCCCCGCACGACTCCAGAATCACCCCCCACGACTCCAGAATCAACCCCCATGATTCCAGAATCACCCCCCACGACTCCAGAATCACCCCCCACAATTCCAGAATCACCCCCGCACGACTCCAGAATCACCCCCCACGAGATATCACGTTCATTTCAGAACTAATTTTTGAAAATGAAAATGATTACATTTCCCCGGAATTCCCGGGATTCAATCGGAAACCACGTCTCTGCAACGTGGATGATAATCCATCGAAACTGGTTGCAAAGGGCGATTCAGGTTCATTCCGGTGGGGGGGGGGGGGTAATACCGAGGTTTGTGGGGGGGGGATACAGTTATAATACCGTCAAACCTCTATCAGAAACTTCACAAATTTGTGGTTAAAATGCAAAAGATAGACTATGATTGACAAATTTTGACGCTCTTTTTCATAGGCTGATTAAAGACTCTGATTTTCGCTCCCCACGATTCCAGAATCACCCCCCACGACTCCAGAATCACCCCCCACAATTCCAGAATCACCCCCCACGACTCCAGAATCACCCCCCACGATTCCAGAATCACCCCCCCACGACTCCAGAATCACCCCCCACAATTCCAGAATCACCCCCCACGACTCCAGAATCAACCCCCACGATTCCAGAATCACCCCCCCACGACTCCAGAATCAACCCCCACTCCCAATTTCATAGCTCTATTTCTCTATTTTATGATTGCTCAAAGTACCCTTCTTTTATATACTTTTGAAATTGTTCGGATTGCTATTTGGCACAACCCAACGCAGTCGGCAATTTGAAAATAAAAATTAATTTAAAAAACATGATTTTCGAAGCAAAATATAAATAGAAAAAATCTCAATATTCGCTTCAATTTTCGAAAAGAAATCACAAACGCAGTGTGTGCGCTTTCTTACAATTTTTAAATTGGCGCGTTAAAACGCGATATCCCCTAACGAGACCCAAACAGCGCCTTTAAACGAAAAATCACGTACTCGCGGATAGATAATAGAAAAAACAATTTTTATAAATTTCTGTGACCACCGGAATTTTTGAGCTGCGCAGTTTAATACGTTTGTGATTTCTTTTTGAAAATTTAAGCGAATATTGGAATTTTTATATTATATTTTGCTTCGAAAATCATGTTTTTTAAATTAACACCAATATTCGCTTCAATTTTAAATTTTAAATTTTTAAATTGGCGCGTTAAAACGCGCTATCCCCTAACGAGACCCAAACAGCGCCTTTAAACGAAAAATCACGTATTCGCGGATAGATAATAGAAAAAACAATTTTTATAAATTTCTGTGACAACCGGAATTTTTGAGCTGCGCAGTTTAATAAGACTGACATTATAGACAGAAAAAAAACGTTAAAATAAAAACGGAAATTTTGTGTTTTTCTAACAACATTTACAGATAAAATCTCTGAAAAAGGAAAAATTCCGCAGAAATCATCAATTTCAAGTGGAATTACTTAATTTTTATTACTTTTAAAGGCAAAAATAATTCCGTACATTATTCGAAAATATAATTCGAATTTATACACTAAAGAATTTTTTTTTCTGGCGCATTTCCAGGTCTTGGCAGAGTAGGGCGGAATTGGATTTTGGGAACTCGGAACCCGGAAAACGGAAAAAAAATTTTTCACGGAATCGGAAATCATAATCTTTAGGTTCTGGCAACAGAATGTTAAGGAATCAAGCGTATTCCCTCTCATCCTATTCCTTTTTGGAGTTGTTATCAACCCACTTGCGCTAAAGAGCCTTTCGGATTCTGTCGATGTCGATGGAGCACTTAAAAATTTCAAATCAAGTTGCTTCAAGTGGGAGAATTTAGTGTGTTTTCCTTTGATAGCAGAGCTCGCCAACAAATCCAGTTTCCTGGAATTTTTTAAACTTTGAAAATATATAGAGAAAATCGAACCGGTGATAGCAAAAAGAAAGTTTTTGCAATCTTTAGAGCTCCAAGAATCGGCAGTCAAAGAAATAAATTTCATTTGCTTCAACATTTCCTTGATATTTGTTTCAATTCAATTTTTTTCCTTAAATCCGGAAGAGCTTTCAAAGTGTAGTGTTTCCGTGACTTCAACCTAGAAATTTCTTTCTGAAAACGTCGGAAATCGTGAACTTACTGAAATCTCGGAGTCAAGACTTTCATCAAACTTTTAAAGCCAATTTGTTCAACAGTTCGAAGTGGGCGAGCATCCATTGCAATCATTTCGATAATCGCTGCGTCAATTTTTTTGTCTTTTCACCATCGTATCGCCATCGATTCATTGAATCAGACAAAATGTGTGTTTTTTCCATTTTCTTTCCGAATATTGGCCAATATTCAATTCAATTTTTTTTTCTCTTAAAAAAAAAGACGCTTTCATCCGCACAGCGCTAGGCGGGTCGCCATTGAAAAGTCATCTTTAAATGACTCGTCAAACTACTTGATCAATGACTACTTTTTGAATTTTTTGAAAATTTTGAATTTTTTGAAAATTTTGAAAATTAAATTGTATTTTGCTCATTTTCTGAATAGTTTTCGACTTTTAGATCATTTTTGCGTGGAAATCGTAATTACTAAATCAATGGTTACAAACTATTATCGCCGTAAAAAAGTTCCGACATTTTATCGAGCCCGCGAAAATCGGGATTTGAATTTAGAGGCTCCGCCCATTTCATCAGCGCATTTGCTATGCGCGATTTATTTTTATCAGAAGAAACGAAAAAAAAATAAATGACGCAAATTGATATACTTAAACATTCGAAGAAACGTGTAAAAAAATTCACGATTAATACAATTTCGTTCTTTTAATCCAGTTTAATTCTAAAAATTCAGAAGAAAAAATAAGGAGCCTCTAAATTCAAATCCCGATTTTCGCGGGCTCGAAAAAATGTCGGAACTTTTTTACGGCTATATAGTTTGTAGCCATTGATTTAGTAATTACGATTTCCACGCAAAAATGATCTAAAAGTCGAAAACTATTCAGAAAATGAGCAAAATACAATTTAATTTTCAAAATTTTCAAAAAATTCTAAAGATTCTAAAAATTCAAAAGGTAGCCATTCATCAAGTAGTTTGACGAGTCATTTAAAGATGACTTTTCAATGAAAGCGTCTTTTTTTTTTAAGAGAAAAAAAAGGAAGATTAACATTAAAATATTTATTGAGGGGAAAAAGCCTGACACTGTTGGTCGGCTGTAAAAAAAAACCTCAATCAGTAAATATAGCAAAAAAATACATTAAAAAGCTATTAAAAAATCCATCGTTGTTCTGATGGGATAATGATAAAGATGAATGAACTCCAAACTCGTTTTAGGCCCAAAAACGCACGCGAGTCGCGGGGCGTCGCGGCGCATCGCGGCGAGACCCAGAGTTTCCGGCGGCAGTTCAAATTCTGGAAGAAAGGATTAAATTAAAATGAAATAAGGAAATTTTTCAGTGGAAGTTTAATTGATTATTGTGAATACGTAGTATTCGCAACAAGTAGCCAAATATTAGGTAGTCATTGAATATTGGCGCCGAATGTTTCCCCTGAAATTTCACTAAATTCGAAAATTCGAAAAATAAGAGTAACTCACAGCAAATTCATTGTTTTTCGGATTCGGACAGACGAACGGAATGACGGATTGTTTTTTTGTTCTTCTTTAAGAAAATCTGTTCTCTTTTTTCTCTTCCACAATAAACTCTTCGAACTGAAATTTTTGTTTCGGCTTGAATTTGAATTTGAAAAGAAAAAACATACTTTCTTGAACTCAGATGGGTTCTGATATTGTTCGTACCGGAAGACGCAAAATTTTGTCTTTGACAAATTTTACATTCCGCCGAAGTTTCCGACCGTTTTTGCATTCTTCTAAAAATTAACAAATACATTTGAAAACTCAAGCTTGTGAAATAATGCGCGGAAAAACATGAACTGTTGGGAAATTTTTCGAAGAATAAAAAATGATGTAAATGCGCTCTATTCGCAAAAATTTTTGCGGGAGTTCAAAAAAGTATACTTTTCACAACAATTGAGAATAAATAATTAAAACGAAATAAAAACGCCATATCGCGGAATCTCGGAATATCGCGGAATCTGGAATGCGGAAAACCGAAAAAAAAATTTTCACGGAATCTGGAATGCGGAAAACGTAAAAAATTTTTTTTCACGGAATCTGTAATGTGGAAAACGTAAAAAAATTTTTCACGGAATCTGGAATCCGGAAAACGGAAAAAAATTGTTTTCACGGAATCTGTAATGTGGAAAACGGAAAAAATTTTTTTCACGGAATCTGGAATGCGGAAAACGGAAAAAAATTGTTTTCACGGAATCTGGAATCCGGAAAACGGAAAAAAAATTGTTTTCACGGAATCTGTAATGTGGAAAACGGAAAAAATTTTTTCACGGAATCTGGAATGCGGAAAACGGAAAAAAATTTTTTTCACGGAATCTGGAATGCGGAAAACGGAAAAAAATTTTTTTTCACGGAATCTGTAATGTGGAAAACGTAAAAAAATTTTTCACGGAATCTGGAATCCGGAAAACGGAAAAAAATTGTTTTCACGGAATCTGTAATGTGGAAAACGGAAAAAATTTTTTTCACGGAATCTGGAATGCGGAAAACGGAAAAAAATTGTTTTCACGGAATCTGGAATCCGGAAAACGGAAAAAAAAATTGTTTTCACGGAATCTGAAATGCGGAAAACGGAAAAAAAATTTTTTTCACGGAATCTGTAATGTGGAAAACGGAAAAAATTTTTCACGGAATCTGGAATCCGGAAGACGGAATGAAAAAAACGGCGGAATCCGGAATTCCGCCCTTCTCTGGGTCGATTTCGACCACCCTGTCCTCGCTTTCCGGTTTTTCCGACCACAGCGCTTACTCATTTTCTTCCCCGTTTCTTTTTTTTTTAATTATTCGAATATAACGCAACGCAAATTCTGTTAACCTTCATTTAGACCACCTGAATGCCAGCTGCAACTTTGAAGCTCTCGTACTTCGATACGAGAGGACTCGCCGAGCCGATTCGTCTCCTTCTTGTCGACAAACAAATCGCTTTCGATAATCACCGCATCCTCAATGGTTGGTGATTTTTGCTTTAGAATAATTGAATAATTAAGCGCTTTTGCCCACGCCCATTTCATCATCAGAGCGCATTTTCTATGCGCGATATATTTTTATCAGAAGAAACGAAAAAAAATAAATAAATGACGCAAATTGATATTTAAACATTCGAAGAAACGTGTAAAAAAATTCACGATTAATACAATTTCGTTCTTTTAATCCAGTTTAATTCTGAAAATTCAGAAGAAAAAATAAAAATTCAAAAAATATATCGCGCATAGAAAATGCGCTCTGATGATGAAATGGGCGGAGCCTCTAAATTCAAATCCCGATTTTCGCGGGCTCGAAAAAATGTCGGAACTTTTTTACGGCGATAATAATATATATCTATTTAAATATTCTAGCATTTTTCACAATTGTAATTGCAGATTTTTGGCCAACTTCCTTGCCTTCTTTCCGGAGACGAAGAGATCGTACAGTCCGGAGCAATTCTACGTCATCTCGGCCGGTGTTATGGTATTGTATAGACTACTTCAAATTTCTGGAAAAAAAATCTATCCGCGAGTACGTGATTTTTCGCGCCGCGCGGAAATTTTGAGATAATTTTTCTAATGACCTGAAGAATATTTTCAAATAACTGGAAAAAATCGTAAAATCGTATTATCTATCCGCGATTACGTGATTTTTCGTTTAAAGGCGCTGTTTGGGTCTCGTTAGGGGATAGCGCATTTTAACGCGCCAATTTAAAAATTGTAAGAAAGCGCACACACTGCGTTTGTGATTTCTTTTCGAAAATTGAAGCGAATATTGGAATTTTTTCTATTTATATTTTGCTTCGAAAATCATGTTTTTTAAATTATCACCAATATTCGCTTCAATTTTCGAAAAGAAATCCCAAACGCAGTGTGTGCGCTTTCTTACAATTTTTAAATTGGCGCGTTAAAATGCGCTATCCCCTAACGAGACCCAAGCACCGCCTTCAAACGAAAAATCACGTACTCGCAGATGATTAATATATGTATTATTATAATTATTATATGAAACCCGAAATAGCGCTTAAAAATACAGACGACACTACTTATTCGATGATACAAATTTAATGATTCGGTAGTAAATTATGTTATGGTCGCGAGATAGTTTTCCCTGGTCCGGAGGTACTTTATGTAATTATTAATAAAAACATTAAAAGGAAAAAAAAATAAAATAGGATATTACCCTCGAATCGATGCTATTTTCTTCTTCGGAATAATTTTACTCCATTATATTATCGCCGTAAAAAATTCCGACATTTTTTTGAGCCCGCGAAAATCGAGATTTGAATTTAGAGGCTCCGCCCATTTCATCATCAGAGCGCATTTGCTATGCGCGATATATTTTTTGAATTTTTATTTTTTCTTCTGAATTTTCAGAATTAAACTGGATTAAAAGAACGAAATTGTATTAATCATGAATTTTTTACACGTTTCTTCGAATGTTTAAATATATCAATTTGCGTCATTTATTTTTTTTTAAATAAAAATTCAAAAAATATATCGCGCATAGCAAATGCGCTCTGATGATGAAATGGGCGGAGCCTCTAAATTCAAATCCCGATTTTCGCGGGCTCGAAAAAATGTCGGAACTTTTTTACGGCGATAATACAGGGTGAGGAATAAATATAGCGCCGCACTCAAGACGGTGTAATAACTTCAAATCGAAAGATTTTTTTCTGAAATTTTCTGAAAGTATTCTTAAAATTAGTGATAAAATCGTCCTTAGTGATACAATCCATAGTGATAAAATCGGGAAAATTGGCTTCGCACCACTGCTGAGTGAGTTTTGCGGTGTGAGAGCCGGCGTTCCGTCCTGCTGGTATGTCTAATCGCTTTTGAGCCATTTTAAGGCTTATTTTTATTGATTTTATGTCTTAACTCCTCAAAAATGGGGGAAAAGTCAAAAAGGTCGAAAAGCTGCGCTATAAAAAGATATAGTCGAAATCCAGTGGTCGAGATGGTCGAGAAAAATGCGCTAGAACGGCGAATAAAAATAATGAAACTAAAAAAAAACAATTTTGATAAATAATAAAATGTTTGATAAAATATATTATCCATCCGCGAGTACGTGATTTTTCCGTTAAAGGCGCTGTTTGGGTCTCGTTAGGGGATAGCGCGTTTTAACGCGCCAATTTAAAAATTGTAAGAAAGCGCACACACTGCGTTTGTGATTTCTTTTCGAAAATTGAAGCGAATATTGGAATTTTTTCTATTTATATTTTGCTTCGAAAATCATGTTTTTTTAATTAATTTTTAAATTCGCTTCAATTTTCGAAAAGAAATCACAAACGCAGCGGATAGATAATACGATTTTTCCAGTTATTTGAAACTATTCTTCAGGTCATTAGAAAAATTATCTCAAAATTTCCGGCGGCGCGTTATCTGGGACATTCCTCCGGATATATAATTTGTTAATAATGTTGCAACCAAAAAACTAAATCTGAATCGAAGATTGCTGCTGCAATTACTACTTAAAAAAAGAAGCATGTGCGGTCCAATTTCAGTGTTTATAGTATAATCTGCTTCTAAACTCTTTTTTTTAAAGGGCTGAACGGATCGAATGAGGCCGAAACTACGTTCATCGACATGTTTTATGAGGGTCTCCGTGATTTGCACAACAAATATACTGAAATGATTAATGAGAACTACGAGAGCGGCAAGATACCATACATCGAAGACGTTCTACCAGATAAGCTCACGCGTCTTGAAAAGCTCTTCCGTACCTACCAGAACGGAGAGCATTTTGTAGTAGGAAGCAAGGAAAGTTACGCCGACTACGCCCTTTTCGAAGAGCTCGACATTCACCTGATTCTGTCACCGACGGCTCTCGATAGGACCCCTGTGCTCTATAAGTTTCACCAGAGGTTTGCCGAGCGACCGAATTTAATGCAATATCTGAATGAGAGAGCTTTCTACAACATACCTGTTAACGAAAACGGCAAACAGTAAATTCCAGACCTTTTTCGCACGTTTTTTGGTGATTTTTTCATAGTTTTTGTTTCGAATTATACTAAAGATTTTAAAGTCTTAAAAAAAAAGATTTTTTAAGGTTCGAAAAAGAATCGATTCTTTTTCGATTTTTTTTTGAAGAATTCATAGCATGTTCATAGCGGGAATTGTTTAAAATTGAAACAAATAACCTAGGCTAAAATTTAAAAAATTAAGAAAAATCAACAAGAAAAGAAAGCAAAGTTATTGGTCAATCTGCTTTGCTGTTACACTCTTGATACGAAGTACGGTTGCTTCGTCGCTTCTCCCTGAAAAACAAAATTCATGGAATCTGTAGGAATGGCATAGAAATTCAAGTAAATCCGGCAGAATTTAGACTGACATATCATATTACTATCTACTTATTATTAAGCGAATCGTTTCGGTCTGTCTGTCCAAGACGTTTCTTTGAATAACTCAAAAGAACGTGGCTCTCCTACTTTTATTTGATTGGAGCAATGGCCACCCGAGCCCTTCGCAACCATATATTTAGGAGGTCGCAGGGTACTTAGGATACTGTAGAACCGTACACCCAAATTCTACAAAACTGCCTTAAAAACGATAGAAACAGTCAAAATTTTGCTGCAATAAATCAGCTTCATATGTGCAAAACTACAACTTTAATAGGCATTGTTTTCCAAAGTTTCTGGAGCATTCCAGAGTGTTCTAGAACAGTGACGTAGCCGTGAACTTTCTACTAGTAAATATTACTGCAAAAAGATAGGAAAAGGTGTTTCTAGATCGCAGTAACATGCCTCAATTTTGTTAATTTGAACAAAATTTTGAAAGCTAATTTATCGCATTTTTGGCCGTTATTTCAAGGTGTCTAAGATCTTCGGACACGAATTCAAATAATAGTTAACTAGTGGAATAATGTACGAATACGCAGTAATAGGCCTATGACAATTCTCTGAAAAATTTTTCAAAACAAATGCCGCACGTAGAGCCCGATTGTCAGAACCCTGTCAGAATAGTACATACAATTCAAAAATTTGGTCTGATGGTGATTGAGATGAACGTAGTGCAATTCGGGATTCGTCGTCTTTTTCTCAACAACAACTGCCTCCACAGAAACGGCCGAAGAATCGAGAAGTGGGCGTCCAAAGAGAGAAAAGTTCGTTCCGCCCACCATCAATACCTTTTCCAGTTTAATTTCGTCACCAACGTGTAAGGGAAGATTTCCCTCCAAATTTATCAGGTCTCCATCACTGACCTGAAAAGTGTAATTTAGTAACTTTTTCGAATTCTCACAGACTGTCATACATCGTCTCTAATGCCCTCAAATAAAACAGATTTCAGTTTTTATTTAGAAAATTCTAAAGATTAAGGAACAAATTGGTTTGAGCAAGAAAGCAGACGATTCTCCCGATATTTAATTAGCGAACAAAAACGCGAACAAAAAATTTCAACAAATAAGTACCAAAAGTTTGGCACAGTCTTAATGTCAAAATAAGGATATTTCTTTACCTTCCATTGCCTCCCATTGGCATAGACGACTGCAAAAAGTCGCTGTCGCTTCTCCTTGTTAACTTCTTCTGAAATCGACTTGAACACCTCTTTCTGCACGCTTTCCGTATCAATCACTTGGGCTTCAGCTTCTGATGACGTGCAAACCGATTGAATGAGAAAACGACGAAGTGGGCGGGAAGACGAGGAGAGAAGCGTGGCACAGCGTGTGGCCAGCATCTTAAAGCGGAGAAAATACACTTCTTTTTTTTAATTACAGAGATAGTAAACGAGCATTTCGAAAGTGAAAAAATCCGCTTACTATAATTTTCTCGAAAAAGAAACAAAATTACAAATTTTGATCGCATTCAAATAACTCTTTGCGTGCATGTGTCTAAATTCATTTTTAAAAGTCGTAAAAATAGAATAATAGGAAAACCTGAGAAAAAATGGTATAGATAGAGTTCCTCAACTCTTTCCTGGACAAGAAAAAACAGTTTTAAGATAAAAATGATTTTTGGAAAATTAAAATTCAGAATTTAAATTATTCAACAATGCAAACCATGCAGGAAAAAATAACAAAACAATTATTTTTTGCCGGAGAAACAAGATTGAGAAAGACCCAACTCCTCCTCCTGGATTTCCGCAGCCAATTGCTTGAAGGTCTCCCGTTCTTCCGGTGTCAAGGTGTTCAGTAATTCATCCACGTCATCAGACAATCCGAGTACTGTCATCCGTCTCTCCACTTCTCCATCGTCCAACTCGTAATCGTCAATTGTTCCCTGAATTGTTTTCTTCATCGCTTCGTCTTCTTGCCTTTGCCAGTCATTTGCGTCTCCTTCTTTTTCATCGTCTGAATCCAGAGGATCAGCTTCTTCTGAAAATTAGATTACAATTCTCGGACAATCCACTATTGAAAGAAAGGCATTTTTCAAAGCGTTCAAAAAATGGTAATTTTTTGCATAATTAGAGTGACGTGTCGGTGGGGAACTTGAAATTTTTTTGGTTAAATCGCTGAAACTTACTTACTCGACTAAGTAACTAAGTAAGTAAGTTTTACCGCTATTTTTAACAAAGCTCCCGTCCCAACACGTCACTCCATTCTTTATTACCTTCAATTCCACTCCAATCTCCATCGAGAAACTTTTGCATCTTGTCTCTGTAATCTTCTCCTTTATGACTGATATCCACTTTTTTGCCGGACAACTCTGATTTCACTAGCTCCTGATAGAACTTCTCTGAGCACTCGGAATGCTTTGGACTGCGGTAACACTTGATCGTACAGTAGAGAAGAGAGCATCTGGGGCATTTGTACGGCTCTCGTTTTTCAATTCCACAGATTCCGCAGGAGACGAAGGTCGACGTGGAGGCGGATGAGTAGGCCGGAAGCGTGGACATTGGGATTCTAAAAACACAGCATTTCGTGGATGATGGAAGCTAATTCCTTAAAAGAAAATCTCCTAAAAAGCAGAAAATGAGTTTTCCTCATAAAACATTTTAAACTCAATTTTGTAGTAAAATTCATAAAAACCAGCTGCTGGTTGTAGACGATAGACAAACAGTCGTGCCCAACATTTTGATTTATGATAGGTGTCCCAGACTGTGCTCGCTTGAGCACAGTCTGGGACATAAGCAAAAATCTGTATAGAAATATTCAAACTGGTCATAAAACCAATCAATATTGCCAAAAAAAAGTTTTAAAAAACTCATATTTTTGAAAAAAAAATCAACAATATAAAAAAAGATAAAATATGATATGATAAAACATAAAATATAACGAAAATTTGTAACAATTGATCTTAGTCACTATCCTCTTCTTCAACATGCTCCTCGTCACCACTATCTTCCTCATCTTCAGGATCTTCATCGTCTCCCTCTTCGTCATCCACCTCTTCATCATCATCATCAGAATTCTGATGTCTCCTCTTCTTACTGCTTGGCTCGTCATTATCAGAATCATTGTCATCTGAGTCCTGCTCTTCCTCTTCATTGTTATGCGCCATTCCATCAAAGAATCCATCTAATTTTCTACCTTTCTTTGATTTGGCATCCTGGGCTCTTAGAATTGGGATTTTTGCCACAATCGGCCTCATATCCCACTTTTTTATTGTTCCGCTCAATGCGATCATTGTGAACACTGTGGATTTGTCACCGGAGATCTAGAAATGAAAAAATTGCACAAATTCGTTTATTTTCCACCTAGTTCAGAGAATTCAAAATTCAGACATTCAATTAAAACGATATTTTTCCCGCAACAGCGTTTTCTTTAATTTGAAAAGTCCTCGATTTTGGCCGTTCTGAATTTTCTAGGCGAAATAAAAAAAAATCGGCTAATGCAGTTCGATGAGGCGTGTAAGAAAACCTACGGGTAAAACATGGCCAAAAATGCGTATAAAAACCAGCGTTTTTCTTTATTTTTGCTCCATTGTTATTTTCTATTTTAATATGCCACGTGGTTCTCATTTATCCGCCGCCGAATGAGCTCAAATCGATGTTTAACCGATTTAGAGCAGTGGAACGGTGGAGGAGATGGGGAAAACGTCGACTTAAAGCGCAGCTTCGCCGCTCGCTAGTCCCCTCAAGCTTTTTTTCAGTTATTTGTTTTTCATGGCTATTTCAATTAAGGAGTGGTAACGAAGCAAAATGTGATTTTCGAAACAACGTTTAGATAATTTCTCCGTGGGTGTTCCACAGAGAGAAACTAGGGAGGTGTAATAAAAAATGTGTCATATAGGTATGCTCAATTTGTATTATCAAAAACGAAGGGAGCGCTACCAGCTTGAAAACATAGTTTTTGCTACAAAAAACAATTAAAACAATTGCATATCTGCATATTTCCTTGTATGCCGGATTCCTTACCGTGATCCCATCAATGCCGTCATCCTCACTCTTCTCATCACCGTGGCACCCCACGAACCCCAGTCGTTTCGAAGGTTTCACATTCAGTAATCTCATTTTGTTACTTCCCTGACTGGTGATTCCCAATAAACTGTCCCTCAACTCAACAATTCCATTGACTCCCATCTCGAAACCACTCTCAATTCTTTCTAATAGATTTCCGTATTCATTCAAATTGAACACTTCCACATATCCATCCTCTCCGCCTACATAAACCGATCGATTCGTAGGGCATACGGCGAAGAGTTCTGAGTGCATTAGCTCACTTCTCACTTTGAATTTCGCCTTTCTGAGATCATATGCACCAATTGTGCCATCTGATGACGGGGCGAGTAAATTTGATTTGACGTCTACTTTTAGGTCGTTGATATCTTCGCTTTGTTCGTTCCATTTTCTTACAACGACGTGTTTAACGGAAACTTGCGAATCGAGATTCCACGTTTTCACCTCTCCTGTTTCATCTGCTGTTGCCAATTGTTGAGATTTGAGAGCTGTCGGTGGAAGGGTACAGATTGCTGTAGGAATTCCGGTGTGACACCTTAGTATACATCGAATCCTGGAAAAAGAAATTTAAAGAACATTCCAAATAATTATTTTGTTGAGGAATAAGTTCGTAGAGTTCGGGAATTAGACGAATAGCATCTGAAGGCACTATTGAAGGAAGATGGTCGCCAAACAAGTCGTGAATTGGCCGAAAAAATGAACTGTGATCAAAAGACAATCCTTAATCATCTTCATTCGATGGGATTTGCCGAAAAACTCGGAATCTTTGTGAAAAAACTCTACGAACTTATTCTTCAACCCAATACTTTAAAAGAAGCGCTCCTAAGTTAGGTCCTAAGTCCTAACAACAATAACAGATTTCTCCAGTATAATTTACACTTTTTTTTTTAATATTTTGTAAAAATTGGAGGTTTTCTACAAAATCAAATTTTTTTTAACGCTATTCTCTTACCTCTTTCCAGTATTCATATCAAAAACACAAAGTGCTCGATTTTTAGTGACCGCGTAGATTCTTTTTCTCACTTCATCAATATCCACACCTCGAACACTGCTTTTTGTTTGAAACTTCCATAATTCTATAAACTTTTCCTCCTTTGTGGTGTCGTAAAAGCGGATGGTTCCATCGACGAACCCGACGACTAGGCGGCATCCGTTTTCATTCGATTTCAGACATAATGGAGGAGCGTCGAATTCCGGTAACATCTGAAAATCGCTAGAGAATAAAGCAGAAGTTGGCGTTTTATGGGAAAACTCGAGAAAAAATAATTACAGTATGATTCTAGTATTCTTATATTTACGATAAGAAACTTAGTTGTTTTTCAGAATTTTTAGTTTTTATCGGTGCTTCGATTAGAGTTTCAATACGGTTGTTGTAAAAATTAACAAATATTAATTTACCTAAATCAGTCAAATCAATAATTTGCGGGATAAACAAAAACTTGAGCATGTTTCCTAGATATGTAAATACACATTATAGAAAAAAGCTCTAATTATCGAAAATTCAGCTTAATTTTAGACGTTTTTTGTTGTAATTTTTTTTTGGAAAACTTGAAAATTTTATAATTAAGGAATTTATAAAATAAAGGAACAGTGTTGGAAGAGGTTGCCTAAATATAAAACGAAAAAATAAATATAAAACGACCGGCCGAGGTTTTATTTGCTCGGCCATGTACTCCTCGCAGGGAAGCCTTGAAAATGTACGTTTCTCGCCATATATGTACCTATTTACAGCGGTTTTACCACGTTTCATGAGAAGCTCAATATTTACCAAAATACAGATTTTACTCATTTATAATAGCCAAAAATTGCATAATACACAGACTGAAAACAAATTACTTGAGGAGCATTGAATTCATGGGAAAAAGACCACAAAATAGGTCAGAAGGGGGAATAAAAACATGGAATAACAAGCAAATCTTGTAAAATACAACAAAATGATTGAATAGCACTGCAAATCTAATAATTCGAGTCATATCTGAAAATGTCCACAAAAAATCATCCAATATCCCGAATTAAGAAAAAAAAACAAATTTTTAGTACTTAAAGCTGTGGAAAACTTCAAAATGCCAGTTAAAGGAGCGCAAATAGAAAAATAAATAGATTAGCCTGGAATGAATTCAAAAAGAGAAAAAATGGAGTGATCAAGTAAATTGAAAAGGTTAGTAAAACTGAATCTTTGGGGTAAAATTGGGGTTAGCTAGATAGCGAAATACCAAAACTGTAAAAATACGGGGAGGGGGGGGGAAAGAGAAAAGAAAAATTAAAAGAAATACTACTGATAATTAAATAATCTTGTATACATTTACATTCTTTTCAAAAATATAAACAAAAAAAAATCACTCATCATCGAAAATTGGTGGA
Organism: Caenorhabditis inopinata; assembly: GCA_003052745.1. Lineage (NCBI taxonomy): Eukaryota > Metazoa > Nematoda > Chromadorea > Rhabditida > Rhabditidae > Caenorhabditis > Caenorhabditis inopinata. Next base: position 1,987,215 of record AP018153.1, read on the forward strand.
GTCGCCGGACGTCTCTCGGACTTCTGTCGTTCATTCTTGAAATCTCCATAGAGTCGAGTGAGCACACCATTTTGATCGGAGCACACTGAACGGAATTCGGAAAGCATGTAGTCTTGGAACTTTTCAGAACATTGACTGGAAATGCATGTTTTAGGAAAATTGAAATGAATCTGGATTTTAAATAGGGTGAAATGTTGAAAAATTTATATAATTTATCACGCATCGTTCATCTAAGTTACCACATGCATCCTTATCTACAGACATGGTAAAAAAAACATCGTAATAATAGAAGGAAAGAGGTATATTCATCCCTTATTGATCATCTCATAGTAAGAGGTTTTTAAAGTATTTTTCAGCTATGAGTCGTAGGTTGATACCGAATCATCAACCAACAACACATGCGGCTTAGCGATCACAGACATTTTGCAATTGGGAGAATCAACTACGATATCTCAGCGCATGAGCCCAGGGTTGATTTATAAGCCTCTTTCGACAATATCGTTTTTGTCAGATTTGGTTTTCTTCAGTTCTTCTATGGTAGAACTCGACGAATAGAGCTACTATACACTATTCTCTTTTCAATATGGGCCCTTCACTTACCCTCTGTAGCGATTACTGAGCATATGATTCCATGCCCAATAGAAGAAGGGCGGATCATTCGGTCTATCGGACAGAACTAACGAAATAAACATTCCTCCGGCCTGATGTATATAATTCAACGATTTCGTTGATTCTTCCTCTCCTTTATTCGTTTCCACATTGGGCTGTTTCTGTTTTTCCTCCATTTGCTTAGTTGGAGAGGGCGTAGTCAGTCCTTTCGCATGGTCCGAAGACGATGATTCCGTACGCGGTGAGGGGAAATCGTGCTTCACATTGCATCCGATGTCAATGAATCCAAATCGAAATAGAATCAACAGAAGAAACTCTTGCTCATGCTCGCGTGCCACAATCTCCTCCTTCACCTGAATTCTTATCGGACAACGGAGCGGATTCGAATGAGTATCTTGCGCGAGAGCAAACGGATCTTCAGGCACAGGATAAAGTGACATTCCCTGCTTAGAAGCTTTCTTAAACCACGAAAGTACAATATCTGCTACTGTTTGGCCGGTGGCCATGACCCATTTCATTGTGAAACGAAATGCGGTGTCAGGGTAAAACCAGTGATCGTAGGTTATCTGAAAATTGAGAATTTATATAAGATTGCATTCGTCTGCGTTTAGGTAAACTTGGATATTCTGTCTACCATACTTCATGAGTAACTCCCTATATGTCACTAGGCATAAATAGGTCTGCCAGTACGTCTATGTTTCGGATAGCCTCGACTTTCCGATTTTACTTTATTCCAGATGGGAAATCTTTTAAATTTTCGAACATATATACTGTTTTTTTTTTTCATATTATTCGATTTATACGCCTTTAATGCTTTCTGTTTGAAGATTTCTTTGTCCTCAAAAATCGGCATGCAGATTACCTATAGACCTATTGATCCATCTGTATTCTCAGACCTACCCTAGTCCATTCTCCAAGAGGTGAATAAACCGAGGAGGGTGCCAACTCCATATCTATATTGCCCTGCAAATCCCATACACACTCAGTCTCATCTTCACTGCAGATAGCGTCCTTGTACTCGACCATCATAAATCTGGGCACCTTGAGATGTTGGATGACATCAGAGGGATTTTTAAAGAAACACAACTGGAAACCGTAATAAGCCTTGTATTTCATATCGGTTGATGCGCTGGGTGATTTGCTCGAGACGAATTTCCCTTCTAAACCTTGTTGATCGTCTAATACTCTGTTTCAGCTATTTGACTTACTTGAGGTTATGACATGGACCCATCCGGCTTCTTCGGCGCGGCGGATGTAGTTCATCGCCTTTCGATGGTTGTGTACACCGTCCACATGGTCTGAAAATGAACGCTATACTTTTTTTAAAAAGCCGAGTCAGCGGGTAGCTCATTCAAACGATTAATGTGTAGAGTTGTGAAATTTAGATCGCTAGTCTTCAAATATCGCGGGAACAATTTTCTACTGCGACTAAAAGAAAAAGAAGTGTTTAAAAACCTACAATAAATCGTAACATTTGTTGTTCTATCATATTGCATCGGTGCTAATTATTACCCTTTATAGTGCAGCACGTTCAACACTTCAAACTCACATTTCAACCAAAGAGCAAAATCGTGGATAACAAACATATTCTTTGGATATTCCACTGTCTTTTGCTTCTCATTAGTACTCACTAATCCGACATATGACGTTTTTGAAAATTTGTCGATGACATAGCTCATTGTACTATCATCTCGCTTCATTTTCTTTGCTGTCTCTTTCAAAGAATTGAGATCCGGCGGCGTTTCTTTGTATTGCAGTTTGTTCATGAGCAACAATAGCTTGGTGAATCGAAAGTACCAATCCTCATTTGGAGATTCGAATTCTTTCGGATTTCTGAATTCAATTCCCTTGCCTTCACTTTGTTTCTCGGTTAGTTTCGTTTTAAGGATATCAGTTGGATGGAAAACTACAAGAAATGTGGCGGAGAAGCATTTCATCGCTTCGGAATAGAGACTATCGTCGAATATATTGCTGAAAGCGGCATCGAAACCGGACCAGTTGAGCTTGTCAAGACCGTGGTTTCGGAGTTTCGTCGCGCTTTTTTCATAGGTCGCAGCATCGGGCACCTGAAAAGAAAAATAAAACACTCAGATTTTGATTTATGCTACGAAAGTTTGAAACCGCGTAAAAGACGATATATTGGGAATTAAAGGATTCCAATAAATTAACTTTAAAATACGAAAAATATTTATACCTGGAAATAATACGAGTACATCGTATTAAAGTATTTCGCATTGAGTTCATCATCGTGTGCATTTCTATCAAATGCAGTCAGGGTGCCCATCTGAAGACCATTTTCCGCCAAAACAGAAGGCCTCTCAACCCATCCCGCCAGCTCATCATTCTCACCTTGCGACTCTTCTTTTGGCCTAAACAGTGTGATATTTATTCCTTTGTTCTTCTCGTCTAAAACCAATTTTTGATAGTATTTGTTAAAGGAGAGCACAATTTCACAGTCTTGCGGCTTCCGACGTCCACTTCTACTACGATCGTGGTGTCCGCGTTTTTCTTTGTTTTCTGCGGTCTGTTTCTTGGCGATTTCTATTCGTACTCCTCGGTTTTTTGAAGCCGCATCGCAGCTTACGTCAACCAGATTCTGAAGTGCAAAAAACTATTTCAAAATTAAATAATCTATGATCTCATAACGGCAGTTCTATTCCGCGACAATTCTTAACCGATCATATATGCATCGGGTCCACAAAAATTACTGTACATACGCCCTCTCTACACTTTCTATTATGATTGATATGATGTGACGCCCATCTTACCTTATCAAACAACACAATCTGATAACCACGTTGCAATCTCTGCAAAATAAGCTGATCATAAATAAGTCTGGCCATGGAGGCAGTCTGCTTCTTCTCTCGAACTCTTCGAAATCCAGCTTTGACTGGGGGCGGGTCTTGACCATCCGAATAGTAGCTTTCATTCATTTCCACATTTCCATCATCTAAGGGATTTTCTGGTTTCGGAGGTTTTCTTGATATTTCTTCTTTTTCATATAGTCCTTCTCGGTATTTTTCAGTTGTTTGATCATCTACGACAACAGTATAATAAAAGTGGATAAAACGTGTCTGAAGTGTCTGTCCATCCGGAAAAAAGTCAGTAGTGATTGGTAAAAGTGCAGAGCGTACAAGAGACTTCCAATCTGTTCCAATTTTCATATCGACATTCCATTTCTCCTCTCCAGTCGATCCCCATGCCCACACTTTGTATTTTTTGCTCGCGTTTCCAGCTGAGTTGGACTTAGAATTCTTCATTTCGTCGTACTCGCCTCGTTTCGAATTCTTCAAAGAACCATTGTTCTCGGGACTCTTGCTCATCGCCAATGCATCCACCGAACCAATTTCTGAAACTGGAGAGGATGAGAATGAGAAATAAATGAAACTTTGCGGAGGCTGTTTAATGTAATTTTTTTTTCGCATTTTTTAAGTTGATTCTTACATGCCTATTTAAGCCTAGTAGTCCTCTTTCAACTTACGGGCCACGAGCCTTTTCTGCTCTTCGGGAGCTCCAACAATGTGCACAATGCTTTGCCCGGAGACAAAATGATGTGCCAATTTGGATTTTCCTGAACTATCTACCGGAAATACATGAATCCATCGTCGTCTATTAGCCGTTACTTGAACGGCGAAATCTTCAGGTCGAAATGGATTTATCAGCTGGCCATTTTGTCGTTTCCATACTGCGGTCAAATCACTCTTGTTGGCCGCCATATTGGTCATTGACCCATCGAGGGTACTGCGGCGAATTGGGGAGCTGCTACGCAATTTTGCAAGGGCAGCTGGAACTGATAAACGGGTTCAAAAATGATGGAAATACTTGGGCAATTGTTCTGCTTCGCGCAAGGACGTAATTTCGATGAATATCTTAATTAGATTTAGTAAACTCACAAGAGCCAATTTCAATGGATCCTCCTATGGAGCTTGCAGGCATTTTTATGGATTCATACGATGCAGAACGAGGAGATTCCGGCTGCAAAAAAAGAAATGAATGGTAGCAATGATTGTATGTTCAGGATTACTGTAACCATACGTAGGTTTTGCTATAATTTGGGACAACATAAGATAAGTTGAAATCCTCAACGTATTTCCCTTCTCACCCTATTAGTAACTGTATTCCATGACGTTCCTGAACCACCCGTAACTAAAGGAGGGAGACTCTTAATATAGGGTGAAGATTTTTGAATGTCTTTGGCGGCAGAAACAACACGAACTGATCCAGTGTATGCAGTTGACTGCACTGGTTTCTTGATTTCTTTCGACAGCGTTTGATCACTTTTATCTCTATCTTGTGGTTCTAACTTCTTTCGCTCAAAACGTGGTTCCGAAGCCATGGAAGGCGGAGGAACTGAAGGAGGTGGTAGAAATGGAGGTTGTGGACCTTCGACAATTTCAGCAATGTTATCCGGTATTTCGTCTTGAAGAGGCTTACTAATTGGCCCTGAATATAGGTAAGAGTTGTGATAAATATAATGAAACATTTAATAAATTCAAAAAATTATTTTAACGATTCAACTTTAGCAATTAAAAGAAATGATTTTTAAGAAATTTGGATATTGGAGAAAAATGCAGAATAAAGAAGCATCTAGTCTAGTAATTTTAAAACTAGTAGCTATAAGTATTTTATTCAATAATAAATCGACAATTGTACTAGTCGGGATTTTTTATTTCTCTGGTTTAAAGCATAAATAAGTTATTATGACATCTTTAACGCGACTTTTTATCCTTCATACAATTACCTTTCCTCTCTTCCAACTCATTCCCCGTATCTTTTTGATCTTCCTTTTCCTTTTCTGGTTTCAATCCCAGAAGTTCTCTAATATATCTTCTGCCAGCTCTCGGAGCATCTGTCACCACTTCATCATCATCATTTGCCTCCTCCTTTGGCAACAATTGAATCTTTGCGCAAACCTTCGATAGTTTCAAAGCATCACACTCTGGGCCAATTTTTTCATAATCGATTATTTCATTTCGATCAGTCAAAACTGTTCCAGTATCTCCCATAATCATCTTTTTAGGAGCTGACAAAACAGCGGCGGGTAACTGAATTCGTGGTCGGAATTGTACAGAAATCGCGGATCTTCGTTGCATACAATAATAAGAATAGTTCATCCAATGCGGGATAAAATACTCGCATTTATCCCTTTTTTGTCCGACGATAGGATGGAACACAAATAACGGGACAGCGTGGAGAGGCTGCTCGCCAAGGCAAACCATATCCAAAGAGATTCCCATGTCTATTACGCGTTGTTTTGTGAGACTGACCAGGTCTCGGTCCACGTGTAGTACACCATTTCCCGGCGTGACGAAGATAATCTGAAAAATCCCAATCAAGAGCTGTAGTAAGCGGCGGAATTCTGAAGAGCTTTTTTTATATCACGTCCTTATAACGAAAACAGAAATTTAAATTAAAGCGATGTTTATAAAATATCAGTTCGATAGTTCGAAAATACCGCTACAATCATTTCAGAGTTCCAATAGTTGAAATTACTGTTGCTACAACCATTTCAGAGTAATTTTTTCGCATTTAGGGTAATATCCTGAACATGCAACTGCGATCATGCAGAAGTATGGATACGCAGAGATTGGAACAGACTATACCTGTTGCCCAGTAGTCTCAAAACGTCGATCCGAGTGATACATACTGAATGAGTTCATGCTCATGTTCATCACTTGCAGAAAACTTCCATCGGCCGCCGTCGAGATCTCAAATTGAACTTGTGGAAGCATTTCTTTAAGCTTTTCTTGAATTTCGGGCGAATATTTGCTACATCCGACATTTATTTCTTTCAACTGCTTATCCGCCCAATCTTCGTAATGCTCATTTTGAAAAAGAAGTCGGTAGAAATCTTGATAGTAGCGTCCACGATGATCGCAAGAGCCCTTCATATACTTCTTTGCTGCTTCGTCGACGCCTTTGATCTGAAAAACATTATTATTTTATTTTATTCCGAAGCTCGCCACCTCCTCTTAACTTACCGCATACCACCGTGAGCAAAGAATAATGGATACATAATGTGTACATGACTGTTCCTTCCACTTTTGAAATAACTCCATTAAAAATCCTTTTATGCACTTCTCCAAATACAAATCTCCTTGTGGATCCAGCTGATTCATCTCAGAGCACATTTGAATGAATATGAGCACGGTACTCGAACTGGAACGAAACACCACTCTCGTCTTATCTGTCACATATCCACTTCGAACCAAGGATCCCTTTCGCCACATGTCAGAAATTCTTGTGTTGATGTTTAGATAGCGTTTTTGTTCGTCCACATAAGTCATCCGACCAATCAGGCAACTACGGTAACGGTACATATCAGCACGGCTCATGTAAAGCTCACGAAATGTTAATTGAACGTTATCCAATGATACCTTAAGAATGAAGAATGGGCTATGAGATGTGTTATAGTGCTAGTGGCTTTGTATCTCCAGATTCCCACATACCGTATCAACTGTCTCCATGGTGCACGTCACGATATCGTTTTGTTTCAAAAACTCTATCCGATTAGAAATGAGTTCTGAAGATCCTTTGGCTAAGGACAGAATACAACTCTGAAACTATAATTTGATGATAACAGTTCTGCATGTATGTTAGATTTTCCGTCTGTATTATTTATCTTACCACATCCTCCGCTTTCGTCGCCAGTTCTCTGTTAATTTCAGTCAACAAATCTTTATGTTCATTGTTGTCATAAATATGCGAATTCCGGTTTGAAGATGTCGTGCGATGAATATTCCCAGCGCTATTTGTCTTTTTCGCATCCGAAAGCACAGTGGTATCGATTCGAAACGATAATTCATGAGTGATTCCTACTTCATCGACTTTTGAGACGGTGATGTAGCACGGTTCAATAAAAGGAGCCATGGTATTGTCATACTGGAAATTTCAAATTTTTAACACCTTTAGGTATTATCTTGCCTTACCACAATCACTGCCATGTGCTCCTCTTGTTTCAGACACATTGGCTTTTTGATCTAAAAAGAAAATAATAATTCCATTCTCCTTCTATGTTTGTTTGCCCTTCTTACCGGATCACAGTGTGGGCACTTGTCGACGGTATGGTAGACAATTCTGCATCTCCATGACTGTTTTTGTTTTTCAACAAATTGTTCCCTCAGCGGGAAATCTCTCCTGATCGGCGGATCCGTCGATGCCCGCAGATGATCATTTGTCGTGGAGGCAGAGACAGAGGGACCACCCATCTGAAATGCAATACACCAGCGCCGTCGTCTGCTCTGCCGCCTTCAGGCCGTTCTCCTTTAAAACTGATGTTATGTTTTCCTACTGGCGAATAGGGGTTGAGAGGTGGCCTGAAAAGTGATAACTAGAAAAAAAATGAATTTTAAAAAGTTCTGATGGAAAAAGTGGCATTGAGCGTCCAAAACACATATTTTCAAAGTTTTACTTTGTGGAAACTCAGGAATACAGCCGTATTCTAGAAACTTATTGTCGTCAATAAGAAACATTGATTAACGACGAAGCGTGAAACGACTATTCTTCTTATCGCCGTTAGTGAATATTCATCGGGAGGATACTACGCTCTATTGTAAAGCCTACTTGCCAAGAATGTTTGCAGGACCCTTTTAACCTATCGATTTGTATCATTAGGACAGTAGCTTAGACTTCGTTGTACTACCGCCAATAAAAAGTGACCCGCAGAAGTTAACACACAGTCATAAGGGTTGTCTAGCATTAAATAAGAGAATAAAGTGAGTGTAATGGGGTATTCGGCCACCTAGAGCACTCTTATTAGCACATTGTTCCCAATCATTGTCATGCCAGATTCAGATTGTTCATTAAAATAACATTTTAATGTACAAAATTTATTTAAATTCTCTAATCAAATGCTGAGCAACAAAAATATTAAATTTCAGTTTAATCTCCGCCCATTTTTTCTTTCTTAATTTCCAAAATTGTCGTCACCGAAACAAGAAGTAGTTTTCGCATGAGAACCAACAATAAATTCTCAATTTTCAAAAACTCAGAAATTATAATTTGACAAGATTTTATTTAAATATAATTATTCATCAAATGTAAAATAATATTTGAGAGGGAGCTGTTGTAAATTAGGAAGACAGTAGAAACGACAAAAAAAGCATCCAGAACAGAATGGTTAAGTTCAGGGACATTTAGAAGAGGAAATTTAGAGAAAAATGGGATAAAATTTTTCTAGGTTTTCCATGGAAAGGAGGAAAGAATAATAATAATCAGATAAGTTATCGAGATCCAAAAATAAAAAAAAGAAACATTTGTTAAAGTGTGTAGTCGAGCTCATAGCGAACGTAATTGTTTGTGGGAGTGTCATCAATGCGTGGATATGCGGCGATCAGAGCGTCCGCGGATCCCAGAATTAAGTTGTTGAAGACCTGTTGAAGAAAAAAATTTAATAATCTCCAAAATGTTTAAATTTGAGTGGCCTAAACAACTCAAATTATGGGCAATAAGCTTGCGTTTTTATGCGTAATTCCTTAACATTTAAACATTTTCAGAAACGCTGACTGACGGCTGACGCGTTTGAATTTTTTTTCAGATTAACTCCAGTTCACACTGGATTATTTAGAGGTATCTATTTAATGGTGTATCTGTGTATGAGTATTTCACAAAATTTTGTTTTAGGTCTGATTAATGAGCATATGTTTTAAGAATTTGTATTCTAGGAAAACCTTGAAAAATGGTTAGGTTTCAGAATTTTATTTCCGGATGTCTAAATTTTCTGGAAGAAATAAATGTTTTTACCTTCCACACAGGCTCGCGAACCTTTCTTGCAGGATGCCACAATGCTTGAAGACAGTATTGAAGGACCTGGAACAAGGATCATTAGAATGCAAGAAAATATATTTGATGTAAAAAAAGGGACATAAATATTTTTAGAAAATAAATATTAACCTTAATTGGGCCCAAAGAAACTCTCATTCCTTCACAAGCGAATACCCATCGCTGAATGAGATGAGGCGAATTTTCTAACATATTCGGCCACACATAATTCAACAAATGCATGAGAGCATCCTCACAACCAAATCCATATACGCCAATAGCCAAATGAGCAACTGCATCAACTGCAATCTGACGGTGAACTTGATCTCTTTCCATTAATGCATCGATAAGCAATGGAACCACTGCGTATATGTAATCTTTTGCCATTTCTCCGATATATTCGAACATGAAGGACAGAGCTTTCAGTACACCATTTTGTACGTTGATCTCCGGAACTCTGTATTCGTTCATGATCGCCGGAAGGACGGTGAATGGAGCACATGTCTCTGAAACAATGGCAATGGCGACTGTTGTACACACACGAAGCTGACGTTCTTGTACCTGAAAAATTACGAGGCTTTCTGTAGTATAATATCTGTCATGTTTTAATGGAAAACACTGAGAATAGTAATAAGGTTATTTACCTTCAAATTATTTAGCAACGTTGCCAATACATCATGTGGTCCGATGGCTTTTGCGATGAACCCGAATGTATTGATTGCAGCTCTTCTAATACTTTTTTTATGTGCCTTGAGCAATTCCAACAATTCAAAACAGATTCTCATCCATTCTCTGGCTGAGACAAATTCTGATCCTCTGTCAGCAATAGCTCCTACTAAATCAATGCAATTCTCTTGTACTTTTTCATGACGATTCTTCAAAATAGGTGTTAATCTGGGTAACAAATCCTTGATTGGTGGAGTCATTTTAGTCATTCCGATTACATTGCAAATGGCTTTAAGAGCTCCCAGAATGGATCCGAGCACTTCTGGATACTCTTCTCCCAGGTATTCATAGAGTACTACTCCCATGTGTCCCATCATTTTTTCCTCTTCACACAAATGCATAACAGGGGCGATGCGAGCAATCAAATCAGCTGCCTGTTGACGTACTTTTGCAGATTTATTATTGAGGCGCCACAAAATTGTACCACAGATTTGAGGAATATAGACCTTGGCGCGGCGACCGAGACTTGAACAGATCGTTCCAAAACCGTCGAGCATCACAGAATCTTCTTGAGTTTGTTCCTTAAGAAAGAGGAGATCAGTAAAAAGTGCTTTCCAATTTTAAACTAGATTTCTCAAAAATTAACTATTAATGAAAATCGCCAAAAAAAATATCGCAACAATGTAGTATTTAAAATCTCTTAGGTTTTACCTGGAAAGCATATAAAAGACCATCAATTAGCTGCTCCTCCAGCCTAGTATCAATATCCGTGGCTCCCTGCAACGCCACAATATTCTCGATAGTCTCCATCACCATTTTTCTGTATTGTTCATTTTCGTCTTTCAAATCGTCCACAATCCGAGCTATCATTTCGACGCAACCGACTTTTTGAGCAATTTCTACAGTTGTATCTACTAATTGCCTGTAATTTCTGCGATCCATTGCCATCCGTTGATTCCAGAAGGCTTTAAAGAAACTGGGAAGTACTTCGTCGCGAATGTAACTGGCTTCTACACCGTCGGTTGCACAACACTGCTTTACTACCTGAAAAAAATAGCTTACGTGAAAAACAACACCGGGACAAGCAAGCTTGCAAGCAAACAGTCTAAAACTCACCTTTAAAACAATTTTCTTCATTTCCTCATCTGGTGATGCAAACTCACGTATTAGAATGAGCATCACTTCCCTGGTATAATACGATGCATATTCTGCGTCCATCAACGGTATCAGGTAACCAATAGCTTTGAGGAAAGCGGCGAGACCCTTACCACGATGCATACGAATACCTTTCCACAGTGGTTTTAGCACTGAATCAAAAGCTTCAATTCCATAGGGTGAAGAAGCCTCGGCAAGAGCTGCTAAGCAGAGAGCGGTAATTGTACGGACCTGAAAAAAACATTATTGTTCTGAAGCCTGGACCAAAGAGATGCTGATTAAAAAGTGTGAAATTTCGTATTTGCATACTGGCTAATATAAACAGTTTTGATATTTACGAACTAAACAATTAAGCAAAAATTACAATAAGAAGATCGTGCTAAACATCATTCGGAACAAGGGTGAGCTCGAAATTTTCATGCATTTAAAACTGACGAATACAGTTCAAAGCAATTAACCATTATAATTTTCGAAATTTGTACCACATCGACATTGAAAAAATATTATGATATGCAGGCGAATATAAGACGGATTTCACTATTCCAGTTTAAAACGCTCAAAAATAGAAATAATTTTACTTGCCTTTTGCTGCTCATCTTCCAAGCCGTTCTCAACAATTTCGACAAGTGATTTGAGATGCGGCAGCACCGCACACCCCATCAGAATAGCCATTTGCTGAACGATTTTGATACCGGTGTGACGTGCTTGCCAACTCTTCTTACTCTTGCACACTGCTTTCAAAAATGGCAGAAGGGCAGGAATTCCGAGAGCAGAAGCGACGACAGCAAATGCACGGGCGGTGGTGTTGCGGACGTATCTAAAAAAAATGTTTAAAAATGGTGAAAAGGAATCAATTCAAAAGAGGAACTTACTCATCAACATTGTCAATATCGGGACGCATAGTAGAAATCATGGTGGCTAGTCCGGCAGCTTTGGCAAGATTGGAAATTATCTCACGACCTGTAAAACGGGGAATGATTAGGGATAGTTAAGATTGAAACCATTACAACATGTAAAAACAAAACACGGCGAAAATTATGATTTCGTTATTCTCATGCGCCGAGCCCTTCACTAACCTTCAACCCTAGCATAGTAATCCTCATCGATCAAAAGTGGTTCAATAACTACAAGAATCTTGTGAACGTATGGTCTAACCAAATCATCCAATTTATACAAAATCCGATCAATGACTTTCACCATCAAATGTCTCTCTTGGTCCTCTAGGGAGGGTGACATCAGAAGAGGAAGAATCTGATTGAATAGTGGGCCAGCCCCGTATTTTCTAGCATTCTCTGTAATTTTTCTTAATCCACTCTTCCTCATCGGAGGTGTTCCATTTTTGATTTTCAATAAGTGCTCCATAATTTCTCTTTCGTTCCTTTCTTCTTTAGTCAATTGACTTTCATCTACATCCATCAGCAATTTGTCGAAATATTGTAAATCATCAGGTTTCAAAGGTGGTAACTCCGCATTTTTTGGCTGTGTATCAACTAGGCCGCCAACTCCCTTCTCTCCAATTCCATCTCTATCAGGAGTTCCTGGCATGAAGAAACCTCCGGCCGCGGATCCTCCCATTGGAGTGGGCGTTGCCATGAGTTTTCTAGATGGAGTTCTCAATGGGATGTAGTTCATTGGTGGGACTAATACTTTGTAACCCGGTGGAAATAGCGAATCAAGTTCCTCATCAGTCAACGGGTGGTTTCGATCGTCGATTTCTTTTTCCCATCGATATATTTGCATTTGTTCAGGTGTCATTGGAATCAAATGTGGGGCCGGAGTTTTCATTCCCATAGCGGCTGTTCCGATCGGAGTGGCTGCGCCTAAAAAGTTAAGTTTAAAATAGTAAGCAGGTAGATTTTAACTAATATATTAGTCATTTACCTGGTGTCATAGCTCCAATTGGCGTCTGAGATGGATGACTCGGAGTAAAAGACGGCGTCAAAGCTCCAGCATGGATTGGAGTCGCAGCTGCCACATTCGGTGTCTGTGAAGGTGTTAGATCCCATCGAGATCGGCGTTTCGATGCAGATGGAGTATCTTCAATCTTAACATCATCGGATCCTCTAGCGGGTGTCTCCATGCCCCAACCCGGGGTCATAGATCCATCGTTCAGACTTTCTTTTGGCGTTTCATCCCAGCGATTTCTTCTCGGTGTCTGTGCAGATGGAGTCGATGACCACTTGTCAACGGAGGGCGTAGCATCCGCTGCTCCAGTCGAATGAGCTGGTGTCTCATCCCAGCGAGCGGCACGTGGAGTAGCTGCCTCAGCACTTAGGCTAGAAAATCCGAGACGTTTTCGAGGGGCCGATCCTTGTGATGGAGTCGCTGAAGCTGCTCCGAGGTTATCTGTGGATAATGTTTCAGTTCCTGCTGGAGCCTCTGAATCCCATCTTCCCTTCTTTTTCTCCGGCTGGCTTGTCACATGAAGCTCCCCCGCTTTCGCCCGATCTGCCAATTCTCTTTCGACACGTCCCTTCTCCTCATGATACAATTGGTCACGCATAACTTCTGCATAGCCACGACTTCGATTGTCAGGAGTTTGATCCACTAAAAAAAAATAATAATTCAGTTATGTTCAACATTGTCCGTATTTAAGGAAATATATTTTTGGGGCAAAAATATTGATATTATCAGCAATAAACATTAACGCAATTTGCGTTTCGACGCTCAAGTATTTTAGCTATCACAAACTTCCGATAAATAATTGTGTCTCTCCAAAAATGGGTTCTAATTTCATTTACCAAAAGCGTCGGCTCTGTCCGGCGATATCTGTCTTCGCATTGCTCTTTCATGATATTTTGACTGTCGCTCAGCAATAGTCTTTGTGCGAGTCTCAGCAAATGGATCCGTGTCATCGGCAGCGGCGGCGACCTCCTCAATGAATTTGTGTGGTTGTGAATAGTTCACATTTTTTTTCTGCACAGTCGGCATTGAATCTTCGTCCACATCGTCTTCTTCTCCTGTTCCAATTGAGTCTAAATATCTGTCACGGCTCTCACCACGAACACTTCCGTAAACGTCCTGCAACATTTATGGAAATTTAGAGAGATTATATAATAAAATCTTAAGAATCCTTGAAAAAACCTAATACTTACAGTATCAAAATTGCCGGCAGCTCCAAACGCCACTTTGCTCCCGTTTCCCACATTTTCGTCGTTGTCCTCGGCGGCGGCTGCACGCTGGTTCGCCACTCTCTTGCGGTTCAACTCTTGTGCATAAGCCTCGGTCGAACGAGACATCGAACTGAGAATAAATGAATTGAGAAACTAACGAAAGTTTGGAGAAAGATAGACAAAAAGATCAAATTTTACAAATATTCAAGAGAATTTGATTTGGCCGGGGTGCGTCCAAATTTATTTAAAAATGCGGATTCCGCATTGCTTAAAGTTAGCATAAAACGATAATAAGTAAAACGAAGAAAATTCCGTATTTCGGTACACTTTGAGTAAATCATGACCAAGACGGATAAATCGTTAAGCAAAAAATTTAGAACAGCTCCATATCATTCAGCAAGTGCGGATAACTGCCCAATTACAAAAATTCAGAAAACCGCAGACATAATCATATCACTAAAAATTCATCTACAAAAATCTTATTTTTGCAATTTTTCTACGGTTTCACAGATTAAAATTTCTCGCTGAGGCCAACCAGTGGGACGGCGGAGAATATCAGGAAGAACAAATTAGTAACGCCGTTTCATCAAAACAGTGATGTCAAAGTGAAACAGTACTAGCGAAATATATTTCGACTGTCTAAACAGCGTCTATCACCAGTTCCTTCAAAAACAATCTTTCACGACTGCTTTACCAGTAGAAACACCCAAACTAGCTTACAACTGCGAACTTATTATTTCGTTGTTTGATATAAATAATTTTCAAACTAAATCAGACAACAATAATCAAGGAATCAATAAAAGAATCATAGATATAAGCCGAAATTAAATTCGAAAAGGAAAAAATGCAGAGAAAAACACCAAGCACCGAATACGCGCTAGTAAACATTAACTAGCGCATTTCTCAACTTCCGCTGGGGGATCCAACCACGCATATTCTGGTCATATTTATAGGGAAAAAATTTTAAAGTTAAAAGAATAAGAACAATAAAAGCGCTTTAAAATAGGCTGATGGCAACAGAAATTCGCAACCTAATTTCCTAAATGCATCTTCCCCTCAAAAAATGTGTTGCATCACTGTCAGTAAAATAATACATATTCTCCTCGTTATTCTCATTAGCACCCATTTGCACAAGATTATTGTTTAAAAAAACAAAATAAAACATTTTAACTCCATGACATTGTGCCTGTTTCTGCAAGGCATTGAAACCTGAAACACAATGAATATTCAAAAATCAAAAAGGGGATGCGGCTGCTCCATTAAATCGTTTATTCTAATATCAAGTTATTTACAAAAATAAAAAAAAATAGTAAAAACGTTGAAAGCGCTCTTGAGACATGAATCTTTTGCTGGAACTGTATTAATTTTTGGAAACTTGATATTGTGACACCAAATTTAAAGTTAAATGCTAATTTCTGAAGTTTTTTGACGGGAGAACCAATTTTAACAGTTCTATCAATTTTTTTTGCATTTTCTAAACAACAAAATTAGTTGTTATAATATTCTCAAAATTATTCCATCCACGAGTAACTTCGGTTCTTCCAATCCGGCCATTTCACCAGTCCGAATTCAGATTCCATATTCTTTTTTTCAATTCGGAAAACTGTTGCAGTCACTCCATCGTTTCGTTTTATGTCGAACCCTCCTTTAATCAAAATGGATCGCAAGGAGCAATTATCACTGAAAAATGATAATTTTTTAGAAATAATTTGCACGTTTTCTAGTGTTTATAAAGTCCTATTCTGTGACGTCACAGTTGTTGCAGTTTGTATGAATCATATTTTAAAACTAGCTTACAGAGCGAAATCTCTCTCTACGTCTTTAGCACGCATGGCTACAGTAATCCCTTCAAACATCTCTTCAATATCCAATTTTTCTTCCATGTCAAAACTAAGATTCTTCAAATATGGGCATCCTCCTTTGATCCAAGATTTCAAAAAATCGTTCAGGTTTCTATTAGTGAATTTTGAGTCTTTTAGATGCATTATTTGACAGTTCATCCTTAATAAATTGTCACCATCGAGCCAATATGCATGTGTCATCTTCAGCTGTCCCAATTCAAAACTTCTGCAGTGTCGAAATTGAGGGCGAGGTTTAATATTGAGGTTGAGGGTGTCGGAGACCTTAAAAACGCCAACATTGTGGAACGTGAGGGAAATCGCTCTGAGATCATTAAAAGAAAACGCATGGCTTAATTTCCGATGCGACAAATGAAGGGACACTTAGCCGACGTTTGATCACGACGTCGGAGTTTTCTAGGTTATGCCTGTTTCAGCACATAAAAAGGTGCAGTGGTTGCAGTGGCTTAAAACTTAAAACTTTAAACTACGGACAACCAGTTGTTGGGCTTTTCGTCCACAAAAACAAAAGCGCCTGTCAAAAGCAGTTCGTCCTTCACCAACCTTAAGATTCTTCAAAAAATGAGTCATTTCCTCGTCGGTCACTTCGGTTTCTATATCCAAGTCACATTGCTCCACGGGATTTATGCAATTCCACTCGAGCACATTTCGAATCTCTGAATACTTGGAGGCACTTAGACTGATATGCTGAATAGGTGTGTCAAAAAGATCCACCAAATACTCCACGACGAGCTTCAAGCCTACTGTGGTGTTACCCCAGAAACTCTGAAAAACAGGATGATTTTGAAAAAAAAAAAGTTTTTTTTAAACTAATGTTCTGAGGCGAATTCGACGGAAATTTATGAAAACCGCAAATATTTAGAGGGCGAACACTTTAACGGGTGCACCCTTGCTTCTGCAGACAACCGCCAAGCAAGCCCAAAGAAGGCTAGGCGGCAGGGCAGGGAAGGAAACTTTGCTCGGGAAATCGCCAGCAGCATGTTCCCTTTTTAGCAGGCCAACAGCATCCGGCCGACTCTTTTCGGAATCCGTTTTTTGTTTGAGAAGCAGTGCAAAAGTCTTTCTTTCGAAGAGAGTTACGTATTTTATTTTGATATAAGCATTATGCGCGGACCTTATTTTTTTTTTCATTAATTCAATTTTCTCCCACAACTCGTTTAAGCGTTTTTCATTTCATTTTGGGCATTATTAAGAAAAAAATTGATCTGAAAGAGATGGTCGATGTCGTATTTCCCGCGCCAGCCTCCCATTATTGAATAGTGGATTTTTATCAGAAATTTATTGAATTCGGGCTTTCTAATAGTAAACAACCTCGAATTCGCTATTTAAAAAAAACTCGCCTGAAGTCCAAAATCGCCTTGAGTGATCGGTACAATAGACCCTCCAATTCGGACGGTTTTATATTTTTCCCCAGTCGAAAGTTTCGAAATTGGAAGTATCGAGATGGGCCAATGACCTTCTTTATCGGTTAGGAATTGGATCGTTAGGGGATTATTCAGAATTCCCGGCATGAACAGATTCGCATTTTTGTACTGGTTTCCCAACTCCTTCAGTGATTTTTTTGAATTTTTGGAGCAAAGCGATACGTTTACTCTGTAATTAATTTTTTTATTAATATTCTTCGGGTTTTGAATGGTAAATAATAACTGAAAAAAGACGTTTCACGAACATTTGAAAATTGAATCTCAGAAATGGATATTACATTATTTTTTATTTTATTACTCTCTTCATATTTTTTGCAGCGAATTATTTAAACATTCTGCAACCAAAAAGAATAAAACTTACATTTCATTGACTTCAAAAATTTGAGAAACTTTGGCGAGAGCTTTTTGCGGTAATTTAAATAAAGGAATACAGCCAGTTGTCATTTTTGGAAATGGCTAAAAGAGGGAAGAATTTGGAGTTGCTGTTGAGGAGGGAGAAGAGGGATTGGGTGAGCAGATGAATAAAGGGTGTTCTTGTGTCCTCTTTCTCCGCGGGTCATTGCTATTTTTCGCATGGGGATATTCTTTTGCCTTTTTATTCACCACACGAAGAATTCGTGGTCGATATCGGATTTCTCTCCAAGTTCTTCTGTCGTTGACCGAGAAGCACATTGCATTTCAGTGTCGCTCACCTGCCAAAACAATCGTGCATACATTGAATAGTGCAATTCTCACAAGTTAGAAAACGGGACAGTTCTATTTCGATCATTTCCGAGCAGTCGCGTACGAATAAACTGAAATTTTAAAGAAATCTTAGAAAAAATTGACCAGCTATTCGGCAGAGCGTATTCGCATTGTCATTTCCTGATTCAAAGTAAGAAAACATTATAAATTTCTACAAGTTTCATATAATTTGCTTCCCTTTCTGAGTTTTTCTACAGGGTGCGCCAAAATTATTGTGACACATTCAAAGTGATTTATTATCCATCCGCGAGGACGTGATTTTTCGTTTAAAGGCGCTGTTTGGGTCTCGTTAAGGGATAGCGCGTTTAAACGCGCCAATTTAAAAATTGTATTAAAGCGCACACACTGCGTTTGAGATTTATTTAGTTTAAGAAATTTGACAATAAAAATTAATTCAAAAAAAATGATTTTTGAAGCAAAATATAGAAAAAATTCCAATATTCGCTTCAATTTTCGAAAAGAAATCACAAACGCAGTGAGTGCGCTTTCTTATCAATTCCTCAAAGTGTTTGTGGGATGCATTTAAGTTGAACGAGCCATGTGGTACAAATGCAAAGCTGTCTCTTCTGCAGCCATGATCCGGATCCCAGTTTTTTTTCAAGTGGGATTCAATAATCAAGAGAATAAATAAACATATAAAGCAAGTAGCGCCAATTACGCCATGCTCTCTTCGTTTTTGCCACATCTCTTATTGTATTTCTACAGATTAAAAATTTGACTTTAGAATGGTGTGATTTATAGACAAAAAAGAAGAAACTTTAAAAAATAGCTAAGAAACCGGCCTAAAACAACCTAAATTAAATGCAACTTTTAAATAGAAAACAAGATACTGTGACAAAAACACTTAAAACAATTAGCACAAAGAAATGATATTGGGAAATCTTCGGGTGCTTAACAGTTCTGCCAATGGGTACACTGAGCTTTGAACCGTCAGTCACCAGCAAACCGATAATATCAAGAAAAGCAGTAAGAAAAGAAGATAACGACGATGGTGATGAATTTGATTAGACGAATGCGACGCGTTCCTGAAATTAAATTTCTTGTTAGATTAAGTCAAGCACCACTCTCGCAATCGATAGTAAAAGCACAAATGTAATAATTTCTGCAATTTTTTCAATCGTACCTATACATTTCCAACATAGTAATCAACTGACTATGCAGAAAATATCATTTGAATTTTAAGCAAAGAACTTCCAAAAACCCCCCATTGAAAAGAATTGACCAATTTCAAGAACACATGATGAAACCGATTCCATTGACATTTCCGTCGAAATTAGCCTAAACAATTTTTTAATATTGACAGACTTGAAAGGATGAAAAATAAATGTTCATGCTTTTCTTTAAAACCCCGTTTTAGAAAAATCCAATGCTAATTTAACAGTAAATAAGTAAACAAAAACTTTCGTTGTTTTTAATTAAAAACATTGAAGTTCAATTCTCTACCTTCTTTTGGGTAAATTTGGCGAACACTTGATCAATATGTGCCTTCACTTCGGGCATAGGCTTGCCGGCGTCAACAGCCACATGGACCCCATGTTTTTGATAGTAGCTGACGAGTGGGACGGTCTGTAAAATTTTGTTGTTGAAAGAGCTGGTAAACGGTTCGACAATTTAGCAAAAAAGGAAAGAAAAATTGCAATCAAAAATGTCAAAAATGCTATTTTAGTCTAATAAGAGCAATTATGCACTTTTAAATTTAGAAATTCCCGGAGTTATTTCTATTTTCTCCATTTCCTTACCATTTGATGATACTGAATAAGCCTCTTTCGCAGCGTCTCTTCATTATCATCAGAACGGCGGATGAGAGGTTCTCCAGTGATATCATCCTTCATCGGCACTTTTGGTGGTTTAAATTCTAAATGGTAGCTTCGTCCGGAAGCTATGTGGAAAAGTCGTCCAGTGATACGACGCACCAACAGATCATCAGCAATATTGAATTCGATCACTGTGTCCAGTGGGGTTTTCCGGCGTTCAAGGATCTCATCTAGCTGAAATTTTGAAAATGACACTTTGACTTCAAAGTAGCATTTGGAAAGCTTATGTCGTTTTCAATATAATTTTCTTAGAGTTGAACTATATATTGAGTAAAAGAGTTACGTTAGTCTGATATTTTCCAATCTACTACACTAAAATAGCTTTTCTCGGCCTATATCTGCTGCGACTTGCGTCATTTTTGCACCTTTTTTTAATCTTAATCTTTTCTCACCTTTTCAGCCTGCCCACTGGTACGAGGGAAGCCGTCCAAAATGAATCCGAACTTGCATTCCGGCTTTTCCAATTTTTGCTCAATGAGCTTACACACGACTTCATCGCTGACCAGCTTTCCGGCGTCCATTGTGGCTTTCAATTGTTTTCCAAACTCGGATCCAGAAGCGACTTCTGCGCGGAGCAAATCTCCTGGAGAACAAATAGTTTTGAAAACAAAAGAAAAACAATTGTCAGTATTCATTCAAACACGATAACTAACCAGTAGCCAAATGGCACGAGAAATACTTTTGGGCAAAGGCGGGCGCCTGAGTTCCTTTTCCAGATCCTGGTGGGCCTATGAAAATGGCTCTAATACCGCGAGCCAATGATTCAGTTGGTCCGACAGTTTGTGTCGCCGTGTGGGTGCTTTTTTCCGTAGCTGGCACTCCCATTGCTGTAAAAATAAATTTAAAGGTATTTTGAAAATAGAAAAGCCAATTGAAATTAAGAAAGCAGTCAGCGAAGTTTACAGGCCATGCCGGCCGGTGTTATCATATTTCTGTTAATTGTTTCGTGAAACTTTTTTTTTCTTATATTTTTAAAAACTTGGCTTGATTCCGCACATTCTAAAATTAACCATTACAACATAAATTCCTCGAAAAGTTCTACAGCAGTGGAAATAACTAATGTTTTCCCCACTTTCCTACTTGTAAAAAGAAGCGGACAGGATTTTCAGAGACACGTCAAAAACGGAATCCAACCTGTGACGGGTTACACGAAAAGGGGTTACATGAAGGCGGGATATTTAAAAAAAACGGGACTCGAGCGCAATTGGTGGAGCGCAATTGCGCGAGTCCCGTTTTTTTTTAAATATCCCGCCTTCATGTAACCCCTTTTCGTGTAACCCGTCACAGGTTGGATTCCGTTTTTGACGTGTCTCGATTTTCACAGATAGGGAGTAACGGAATGCAAAACTCGTTTTTAAACTGGAATAGATGCTCCATGTCAGTAAGTTGAGAAATGACGACAAAATTAAACATCGAATTCCTAAAGCAGATGAAACAGAATTGAAAGATTATAATGTAGAATGGATAGAAACTAACCAAAAACAAAAAGTTAATAAAAAGCAAAGCACGATACAAAACAGACCGTAATACTCGCTGTTTCGCATTAAACTGGCGAAAACTGGTAAATCTTCTCTCTATTATCAAGAATCACTGCGCACTAAAGCAACTAGTAGTTGGGATATTCAGAGCCCGAACACTCCAAAACCACATTTCAAGGTTTATTTTTTTTAAATAAATGTTCGCTTTAAAGTCAGCAGTTAATTTCCAGCTTTTGAAGTATTAAAAACCAAGGAAAAAGCAAAAACCATTCTACAAACTTTGTTGCCGACGATTTCAAAGAACAATCGAGTTAGAAGAGAACGAGAGAAAAGGCGAAATGAGACGATATGGTCAAATACAAGGAGAAATTGATAAAGACATCAAAGAGAAGGTCACACGCGGAAAATGAAAATTGTGATCATTCTCTGAAAACCCCTGTTGCTGTCCGAATGTAGAAAAAAAAATGAAATTTAGAGCTAGAAAATTGAAAAAATTATGCCCTAAATTGTTGAAAGCGGATTGCTATGACAATAAATCTGATAATGTTGTGCAGATGGCGTAAACTAAAAAAAACTTGGTAATTACAAAAAACTAGACGAAACAACAAAAAAAATAAAAGATTCAGTAGAAGGTTTCAAAAGGCGATGAAAAATATTTATCTAAAAGTTAGATGAGATGGTTTTTAAGAATAAAACTTAGAAAAGGACAAAGCGTTTTAAAGACAAATAGCATTATATTTCTGAATTTTATACTTTCATAATATTCATTGAATCAAAAAGTGATGGGAAAAACATCGAGAAACTTAATTTTGAGTAAAAAGTGATTTTTTTCTTTTCAAACCACCACTATCTAGACTAGAAAAATCGAAAAAACAGATTTTTTTAAAATTTTTTATTAGAAATCATAGAGATACAACCAAAAGGTTGAAAAAACATTTAAAAATATATTAACTAAATGGATAAAAACATATTTAGATATTTTGCAGCAATCCTTTAAATGCTGAAGATTATGACAATGGTGGGGTCCCGGCGCGAAACTCGTTGGAACAGTGGTGAACTCCTCTCGGATAAAATGACAAACAACCGAGAGAAAGCATAATACGACATTAATATTTAATGGAAAGGAAAAACCGATATTACTAGTATTTTAATAAGAAATAGAAAAAGAACTGAAATTTAGATATAATGCTTTAGTTTAATACCAAATTTAAAAAAAACAGTGTCACCACCAGGTATCATCCGGAGAAAAGTCTCGGCGCGGTTGTAAAGACGACGAAAAGGGGGTCAAGGAGACATACATAAGCGGAAATTTTCGGGACAGAAATTAGAAAGAGAATTCCGAATTCGTACTTTTCGAATAATCCTTTCGTGTTTTTATTGATTTCTTAATTGCTGGAAGCTAAAATGGCTGGATTCAGGGGTAAGTAAGGTCTTGACAACCAAGATTTTGAAAAAGAAACGAGAGAAATTCTTGATAGTGCTTTTTGCAAAACGGCGAAATTAATAGAATTATTAGAGCTTTAATTATAATTTTTTAAAGAATTCGAAGACGGTAAAGTTGTGAAAAACAGATGAACACTCATTATTTCTAATAGTAAGGAATATTTATATTTCCGGAACAAATATTCGAATTTTAACGATTATACACCTTTCTACTTTTCAGATTGTCTAACTTGTCGAAACATTATCAATTTATGCATTCGAATCCCCTTGGCAACGTTTGTGATACATCAGTTTTCTCATTGGCTTTTCAGCCAGGATAGGGCAGTTCAAATCGTGCAAGTTGGTGTTTCTTACTTATTTTGAGCGCAAGTTTGAGATAAATGCATTTTGAAATTAAGGAAAAAAAACAAATTATCTATCCGCGAGTACGTGATTTATGTAGGGGATAGCGCGTTTTAACGCGTCAATTTAAAAATTGTAAGAAAGCGCACACACTGCGTTTGTGATTTATTCAGTTTAATAAACAGTTTAAAAAACTTGACAATAAAAATTTATTTTAAAAAACATGATTTTCGAAGCAAAATATAGAAAAAATTCCAATATTCGCTTCAATTTTAGAAAAGAAATCACAAACGCAGTGTGTGCGCTTTCTTAAAATTTTTAAATTGGCGCGTTAAAACACGCTATCCCCTAACGAGACCCAAACAGCGCCTTTAAACGAAAAATCACGTACTCGCGGATAGAAAATATTTTAAATTCAAAAAGCAATAAATATCATTATTTCGGAAATAAGTCGGCAAAAATAAATAAAATAACAGTGCATCAAATAAGATGCAAGTTGTGCGACATTTTATTAAAATTTGCGAATGGTAAGATTGGCGGAAACTTAAATTTGCATTCCATAAGAGGTTTGAATGTTTCTATTTTCAGATTTTCACCGATAATCCATCAATTCAATTCGCTGGTCGCGCTGCTAGTGATTTGAGCACTATTCAAAAAATGAAACGATTCTGGCCACCACACAAGGGTCTCGGATACGGCGAATTTTCACTGGCTTTTACAATATCGCTGATTTTATTTATTAGGTGAGTGTCTTTGAAAATTAACTTTTCGTTGGGGTTTAAAGACGCACGAATTATAGCAGAACTTACTCTAAACTGAATTCTGTATGATTTTGCTCGTGGCTGACTCTGTTTTTAATAAGTACCTGCTGTCTCCCACTCAGACGGCGGCAATAGAGTGTCCCCCCACGTGTTATATTTCACGTTCTTAGGATTGTTGTTAGGATTGTTAAAGGTATACGCTACGCGACGGCGGTGCGTCCGATAATCCAAAATTCAGCTTATCAATAGAGCTCCCTTGTTTTATTTTTCGGTTTCGGTCACGGCGCAATCTTAGTTGGGGGGGGGGGGTCCACTCGTTTTAAGTCATTTTTGGAGGCTTTTCTAATTTTTTTTTCACGCGTGGCGCTTATCCGTTGAAATAACTAGCTTTTCAGAAACAAAAATAATCCAAAAAAAGCCGAAAAACCATTGGACCCCCCAACTAAGATAGCGTCATTTTCTTTTTTGTGCGTATTTTTGTTGTCTACCAATAAAAGTGTTCTAAAAATTACTAGTGTTATTCGTGTATATCTAATAACATCTTCAGAAAATTTTTTTTAAACCTCCAAAAATGACTAAAAACGAGTGAACCCCCCAACTAAAATTGCCCCTCGGTCACTTTGAACGCAGCTCTATTTCTGCTTTAAAATTTACTTCGAATTTTAAACATTATTTTAGGGAGTTTCTGTAAATTCTTATTACTGTTGCTCTAAATTAATACAAAGCAGAAATAAAAATGATTAAAATCACCAAATTTATGTATTTTCAGCATTTTTCGTAGCAATTTTAATCATTTTCCAAGCTGCAACAGTCAGGCACTCGGAAGATAATAATAATAAAAATAAAAGTCGCGAATCTTAGTAAAAACTGAAAAAAATCATTTAAAAATTGGTGAAAAAAATTTAAGCGTAATTTCATAATACTTTTCTGCTGTCCAACGAAAAACCGCTCAACATTTGTAAAAACTCAGTTCTTCAGACTCATCGACATTTCGACGGTCATTTATTCGATTTTTGGACTTCGTTACAAGTCACGAATTCTGAATTTCATGGCCACGCCCATTTACACAGCCGTTATTCCGTTTACCCTTCTTCTGCCAATGATGAGATTATCCGAAATGTATGTTCTTGTGATTGCTCTGAATTTCGTTCATATTTTGATTTCGTCTTATATTGTTTATGGAATTTGGTATTTTCAGCCAAGCTCCGGCGAAGCTTTAAAAACTGATAAAAATGAAAAAATTGAATAGTTTTTGAATAAACTTATTATCCATCCGCGAGTACGTGATTTTGCGTGTAGAGGCGGTGTTTGGGTCTCGTTAGGGGATAGCGAATATTGGAATTTTTGCTACATTTAGCTTCGAAAATCATGTTTTTTTAAAATTAATTTTCAATTTTCGAAACAAACGCAGTGTGTGCGCTTTCTTACAATTTTTAAATTGGCGCGTTAAAACGCGCTATCCCCTAACGAGACCCAAACAGCGCCTTTAAACAAAAAATCACGTACTCGCGGATAGATAATATGTTAGTTTTTAAATGCTTAACGAAATAAGCATTAGAGCGCGTTTGCAAACAAGCAATGATTATAGAAATTTTTATTCAAATATGCTGGTATTCATATTTTTAAATTTAACTATTATTAATGTTTAAAATAAATATTAAAATTAAAATCCTAGCACGTTCCAGTTGTAGTCACACGGCACTCCACAGTGAAATCCGATCGACCACTGAAAGAAAAATATATCAGATTATATACGAAACAATCTTAAACCCGCCAGGAACGTTTGAGTATGCGTTTGCGTAAGGACAACGGCGCTCCAATGAAAATTTATCTATTACGTCACAGGCTTCGTTCTTTATACGAAAACTGCGGACTGTGACGTCATTTGTTTTGTTTTTCGGAAAATTCTAAAAATTGTGCTGAGCAGTGTGTCGTTTCGAAAAATGATTTCTCAAAAAATGCGTTTTTCGAAAAATTTCCGGGAAATTCTCGAGAAATTTTTCTCGTTGATTTCTCGAGAATTTTTCGAGAATTTTTGAAAATTTTCGAAATGTTTCGAGAATTTCTCGAAGAATTTCTCGAAAAATCGCGAAAAATGATTTGAATGGAAATACGATAAACAACGCGCTTTGCGTTATTTCGGAGTGTCGTTCGAACTATTTTATTATTATTTTTTATCGAAGTTGTTTTTTTTCGAGAATTTTCCAAAATTTTCAAGAATTTCTCGAAGAATTTTTCGGAAATTTCTCGAAAAATCGCGAAAAATGATTCGAATGGAAATACGACAAACAACGCGCTTTGCGTTATTTCGGAGTTTCGTTCGAACTATTTTATTATTATTTTTTATCGAAGTTGTTTTTTTCGAGAATTTTCCAAATTTTTCAAGAATTTCTCGAAATGCTTTCGAAACGACACACTTTTTTCGCTGAGTACGCAGTTTCGCGCGGCGGTGGTTGTTATGGCGGGAGTTTTCAAACTTACTTGTAAGTCCACACGTTTCCATTACTGCACAATAGCGCATTTGCTACAGAGCTTGTCATTCCACAACCGGACCCTAACGCTGTGCTTACGGAGCCCTAAAACGTTAGAGTTGTCAACGATGTTCCGGTGAAAAAGAGGCGGATTACGGTAGTTTCTGGTGTTTCGAAAACTATCGTAATCGCCGCGCCCTTTTTCTTACCACTATAATATTGATAGCTACCATACGACGAGTACCATCTTCTGGGATACAGTTGATTTGTGCCACGTCGCACCTTTAAAAAATAGATATGCGACTATACAGACACACGGATAGACACAGAAATGCACAGTAAATTGCCTACTTTTTAAGAAAAAGTTGGTATATTTTCTATAACATTTACAGAGATACAACTGCTTGAAACGAGAGGAGACTTAGACTAGCAGCGTACTCTAACCGTCTGCGTCTTGCCTTACTTCAATCCTCTCTATTTTAAGCGTCCAATAAGCGTCTTACCAATTCACTGGGTCCACCCCCCTCAAGAAGTACGCAGTTCCGGGGGACTCGGTGTCAGTCGGGGTGAACGAGGAGCCGGATAACGTGGATATGTCACACGACGGGCACTGCTTCAGAGGTGTCAAACTGCCAGTGCTCTGCGTCGACATACACGAAAGTGTTAAAGGTGTGAGAAATGGCAATATGATGGATATTGGAGTGACAGCCATCGCGACGGCGTTCGCAGAGTGCGCGGAGCGGTGAATATGACACGGCGAATCGAATCGGCGATTAAAAAAGAAAATAAAATCAAAGGAAACCAGCGAAATTGGGGAAAAAAGTGGGAATGAATCCGGGTCAATTTATGATAATCGGTGTTTCTGTGCGCGTTTTTCTATCATTTATAACAAATTGAAGGGTAGGTGCCAGGATGACCGCGCGAAAGTCTTTGTGGGAACCTTAATTAAGGATCCTTCTGAAGAATATTACCGTGGAATCTTTCCAGTAGGGCAATGTGTCCTTACCGGTACGATTCGGTTAATTTACCGGTTAATTTTACCGGTAAATTAACCGCGAAAGTACCGGTACTTTCGCGGTAATTTTTTACCGGTACTTAACCGGTAAAGTTTTTTTATTTTTATTAGAAAATATTATTAATCTGCTGAATTTACCGAAATCTTTTCTGTTAATTTTAATATTACTATTCCAAAACCGCTTTGTTTGCGAATTAACCAAATTCATTATAAACTAAACAATTATTTTTTATTTGCGGGCTCGAGCTTGGAGGCATTTTTGTCTGTAAATCAAAAAAAGTTCGAAGGAAAATAAGAAAATGACGAAAAAACAAGAAAATTCTAAAAACTAGCAAGAATTTCTCGTGGACTTAAAATTTTAACCGGTATTTTTTCAGTAAAATTTACCGGTAAAGTACCGGTAAAAATAGCGAAACGAGCCTTTACCGGTAATTTTTATCAGGAGGGACATGCTTCTTGATTGGAATAACTTTAGAAAAACTAACTTATTTTTACTTTATTTTCAGAAAATCCAATCTTCCGATGTATGCGTGAACTCGGAATCCAGAAAACGGAAAACGGAAAAACATTTTTTTCACGGAATCTGGAATCCGGAATGCGGAATGTAAAAAACGGCGAAATGCGGAATGCGGAAAACGGAATTTTAAAGAACATGAACTGATGGGAAACATTTCGAATATAAAAAATGTAAATGCGCTCTGTTCGCAAATTTTTTGCGGGAGTTCAAAAAAGTATACTTTTCACAACAATTTTGATGAGTCATTTAAAGATGACTTTTCAATGGCGACCCGCCTAGCGCTGTGCGGATGAAAGCGTCTTTTTTTTTAAAGAAAAAAAGGAAGATTAACATTAAAATATTTATTGAGGGGAAAAAAGCCTGACACTGTTGGTCGGCTGTAAAAAACCTCAATCAGTAAATATGGCAAAAAAATACATTAAAAAGCCATTAAAAAATCCATCGTTGTTCTGATAGGATAATGATAAAGATGAATGAACTCCAAACTCGTTTTAGGCCCAAAAACGCACGCGAGTCGCGGCGCATCGCGGCGAGACCCAGAGTTTCCGGCGGCAGTTCAAATTCTGGAAGAAAGGATTAAATTAAAATGAAATAAGGAAATTTTTCAGTGGAAGTTTAATTGATTATTGTGAATACGTAGTATTCGCAGCAACAATTGAGAATAAAGAATTAAAACGGAAAAAAAACGCTATATCGCGGAATCCTGGAATCCGGAATTCCGCCCTTCTCTGTTTGTTTGTGAGAGCTCTTGGAACGTTGCCAAGAATGATTTTCGAAAACATTTCGAAATAGAGAGCTGGGATTAAATCGAGATTTTAAGTATGAGTCATCATCTTACGTGCATCGTTCATTATGCGGGCTTTCCAATGGGTTCCGAGTCTCCGTATCGTTCAAAGGCTTCATATTCCGAAATCTACAGTCTATAATGTCTCAAAAAGAGAACGTCATCGCTCAGTCCAAATACGCCGGATTGGTGGCATCATGGCGAAAAGAAACACCTGGATCGATGCCGTCGGCATGGTGAAATCGGACTGCAGTCTGATCAGATACCGTCTTCGTCAGGGATCGTGACTTTCAGACGAGTCCAAAAAAATCGTCTGAAAAAATCAGGAAAGTTACTTGCAGCTTTCAAAGTGGGCATCTCAGACAGTTTCCGAACCGCCAGACCCAACATCCGGAAAACGGAAAAAAAATTATCTCACGGAATCTGGAATTCGGAATACGGAAAAAAATGTTTTTTCACAGAATCTGGAATCCGGAAAACGGAATGTAAAAAACGGCGGAATCCAGAAAGCGGAATGCGGAAAACGGAATTTGAACCATTAATGAGGGAATATTTATGATGTAAATGCGCTCTGTTCGCAAACATTTTTGCGGGAGTTCAAAAAAGTATACTTTTCACAACAATTGAGAATGAAGAATTAAATCGAATAAAAACGCCATATCGCAGAATCCGGAATACGGAAAACGGAAAAAAAATATTTTTTCACGGAATGTGGAATCCGGAAAACGGAAAAAAAAGTTTTTCATGGAATCTGGAATCCGGAATGCGGAATCCGGAATTCCGCCCTTCTCTGGTCTAGGGGGAGGCGCGGCGGAGCCAAAAGCGGAAAGTTTGAACATTTATCTTTTTTTTTTGAGAATTTACCTTTTTTAAATTTTCTTTTGTATAATTTTATAATGGTATATTTTAACTTTGAAAAATATAAAGCATATTGGATTTTTATCACGTCTGTATAGTTTTAGGTAAATAAATTAGTTTTCTGTTAGATATGCGCAGCCAAAAACAATTAAAAAAGCAAACTACACAGGTTAATTAATTTTGAGTGAGAAATTACTCAAAACGCAACAAAAATCTCAAAAATCTCCGCGTAAAACACCCCAAAAATGTGTTGAAATGTTGAAATAAATCAATAAATTAATGAATTAATGAATACTGTGTTAAAGGCGCACAGATCACTGCAACATTTTTCATCGTGACGTATGCGCCTTTAACACCAATCAAAAGTGGAAGGAATTTTTTAAAATTGATTTTATTGAATTTTAGCGGTTTTTTAAAAATTAATTTTCAACGAATAACGGCTAAAATTATCAGAAATCGTCAAGAAATTCAAAAAAAAATTCAATTCTTATTATTTTTAGCTTTAGCGGCGGAATCGGATTTTGGGAACTCGGAATCCGGAATACGGAAAACGGAATCTGAAATCCAGAAGACAGAATGAAAAAAACGGCGGAATCCGTAATGCGGAATGCTGAATGCGGAATTCCGCTCTTCTCTGGTCATACCTCACTGTCATCCAAGCTTGAAGTCTCTGAATATTCTGAAGTACTGCTCAAGACCTTCGACGACCAATGTGTACTCGTTCGTTTGAAAGCTTGAAGGATCTAATTTCGAGAATCGTCTTTAATATTGAACTGGAACAAGAAAATCGTTCGAATTTGCCTTTTATCCATGCTTTTTTGAAGTGCTATAAAAAGTGACATAATTATTTCAAGAAAAAATCAATAAAACAAGTAGATAGAGCGAATTACGCTCTTTAAAATGATATATAACACGACCACAGATAACCAAACATTTTATTCAAAAATCTTTCACAAAAGTAAACAAAATAAAAACGCAATAACTTTTTCATCAACCTAATAATTCTATTGGTGAGTTTTTTTCCAACTTTCTTGAAATTAATGCAAAAAAAAAACACGAAAATCAGAGATTGTACACAGATTCAGCAGAGAAAACAAGATAAGAAGAAGCGAAACAGAAACAAAAAAAAAACGGATTTTCAAGTAAAAATTGGAAATTCTTCGAGCTTCACTTTTCAATCAAATTGCAGTTTTTCTCCAATTAGCTTCATATTTCCAAAATTCGTTTTCGAAAATTCGAGAACAATAAAAACAAATTGAATTATTATCGCCGTAAAAAAGTTCCGACATTTTTTCGAGCCCGCGAAAATCGGGATTTGAATTTAGAGGCTCCGCCTATTTCATCATCGGAGCGCATTTGCTATGCGCGATATATTTTTTGAATTTTTATTTTTTCTTCTGAATTTTCAGAATTAAACTGGATTAAAAGAACGAAATTGTATTAATCGTGAATTTTTTTACACGTTTCTTCGAATGTTTAAATATATCAATTTGCGTCATTTATTTTTTTTTCGTTTCTTTTGATAAAAATATATCGCGCATAGCAAATGCGCTCTGATGATGAAATGGGCGGAGCCTCTAAATTCAAATCCCGATTTTCGCGGGCTCGAAAAAATGTCGGAATTTTTTTACGGCGATAATAAATCGTTAAATTGAATAAAAAGAACCCCTAAGCGGTGTATGAGGAAGCCGCAAAAAATTGTTTTTCGGATAGCAATCGGAGCGATTCGTTGGCACACGGCGTCTTCCAGAAGTCGTCGTCGTTGTACAGCTTTGTCGAAATTGCCAAATACGAGAACGGCACATCCTGACAGCCCGGAATGAGTTTGACACAGTTGTGCTGGAATTTGGCATGATTTTGTCTCTCTAAAGCTACATTTATGCCGTCGTCATATACTGTGTGTTTTAGCTTTTTATTTTGGCTGGAATAAGAGATATCAAAAACGTTCGGCTTTCTTGTAGCTTGTAGTTTAGTTTGTAGTTTATAGCTTGTTTGTAGTCAGTCGCTTCGAAAGCATTTCGAGAAGTTCTTCGAGAATTTTTCGGAAAATTTTCGAGAAATGTTTCTCGTTGATTTCTCGAAAAATTTTTTGAGAATTTTTCGAAAAATTTCTCGAAAAATTTCCGAAAAATCAACGAGAAAAATTTCGAAAATTCTCGGAAAAAAAAAACATTTCGATAAAAAATAATAATAAACTAGTTCGAACGACACTCCGAAATAACGCAAAGCGCGTTGTTTATCGTATTTCCATTCAAATCATTTTTTGCGATTTCTCGAGAAATTTTTCGAGAAATTTCCGAAAAATTTTCGAAAAAACGACACTCTGCTTGTAGTGTAGTTTGTAGCTTGCAAATTAGCTTTTGGTTTTCAATTTTTAATTTCTAGCTTGTTTTAGTGTAGTTTTTTGTTTGTTTGTTTGTTGTTTGAAGTTTGTTTTTATAGTGTAGTTCTGTAGTTTGTAGTTTTTGTGTAGTGTAGTTTGCAATTATTAGTTTCTGTTTCTATTTTGTTCCAAAGAATTAAGCTCTCATTAGAAGATGTTTCACATATTATCAATTTGGGTCCTAACACGAAAGTCCTTTTCAAAACCATTACGTACAATAGCCGAATATATTTTTGTGTTATTCGTTGCAAGACCAAACTTCTCGATGCACACGACTGACACACTCATTATAGTTTTGTGAAACTCGTCTGGAAACTTCAGAAGCGTTGTGTTCAGGTGGCTGTCGTGATTCATCTCCAGATAGTCCATGAACAGGTTGACCATTTCCTGGAAATTTCCTGGAATTTTGGACCACATTTTGTGTTTTGAATCAGTGTGTTGTTTTGAAAAATGATTTCTTGAAAAATGCGTTTTTCGAAAAAATTCTCGAGAAATTTTTCTCGTTGATTTCTCGAGAATTTTTCGAGAATTATCGAAATTTTTTGAAAAATTTTTGGTATAATAACTGTATTTCCCCCCACAAACCTCGGTAGTACCCCCCACTGGAATGAACCGGAATCGCCCCCCCCCCCCTTTTTTTATTTTATTCATCCAAAAATCACGTGTAATCAATCTTCTTTTCAACATTTTCAAGTAATTTTTAATTCATTTCATTTCAACATTTCAACATTCAACATTCAACTTTTCAATCGTTTAACAGAATTCTTAAAGAACTTAAGTCCAAGAGAAAGAGATTTTGAATAAAGGATGAAAGACACTGTTGTTTAGGTGAGATCATGAGGGGTCCTAAAAGGATAGGACGGGGGGGGGGGTGATTCTGGAATCGTGGGGGGGCGATTCTGGAATGGTGGGGGGCGATTCTGGAATGGTGGGGGGCGATTCTGGAATGGTGGGGGGCGATTCTGGAATGGTGGGGGCGATTCTGGAATGGTGGGGGGCGATTCTGGAATGGTGGGGGCGATTCTGGAATGGTGGGGGCGATTCTGGAATGGTGGGGGGCGATTCTGGTTCATTCCAGTGGGGGAGAACAAAGATATAATGGGGGGGTGATTGTGAAAGATTACCTCTTTTCCGGAATCGCCCCCCACATTAAGAGGTGGGGGGGGGGGCGATTCGGATATTTATACATCACAGAATAGTCCCCCACACACAATCACCCCCCACATCCAAAATTAATCGAAAACATAACTGTGGGGGGGGGGCGATTCCGGTTATGGGGGAGGCGATAGAGGTGTGGGGGGCGATTCTGTAAAATTACCAAATTTTTGAAAAATTTTCGAGAAATCAACGAGAAACATATCTCGAGAATTATTCGGAAAAATTTCTCGAGAAATCGCAAAAAATGATTTGAATGGAAATACGACAAAGAACGCGCTTTGCGTTATTTCGGAGTGTCGTTCGAACTAGTTTATTATTATTTTTTATCGAAATTATTTATTCGAGAATTTCTTGAAAAATTTTTCTCTTTGATTTTTCGGAAATTTTTCGAGAAATTTTTTCGAAAAATTCTCGAAAATTTTCCGAAAAATTCTTGAGAAATATTTCTCGTTGATTTCTCGAAAAATTTCCGAAAAATTTCCGAAAAATCAACGAGAAAAATTTTTCGAGAAATTCTCGAAAAACTATATATATTGCGATATATTTTTATCAGAAGAAACGAAAAAAAAATAAATGACGCAAATTGATATATTTAAACATTCGAAGAAACGTGTAAAAAAATTTACGACTAATACAATTTCGTTCTTTTAATCCAGTTTAATTCTGAAAATTCAGAAGAAAAAATAAAAATTCAACAAATATATCGCGCACAGCAAATGCGCTCTGATGATGAAATGGGCGAAGCCTCTAAATTCAAATCCCGATTTTCGCGGGCTCGAAAAAATGTCGGAATTTTTTTACGGCGATAATAGTTCGAACGACACTCCGAAATAACGCAAAGCGCGGTGTTTATCGTATTTCCATTCAAATCATTTTTCGTGATTTCTCGAAAAGTTCTTCTTTGAATTTTTCGAGAAATTTCCGAAAATTTTTTAAGAGAAATTCTCGAAAAATTTTCGAAAAATCAACGAGAAAAATTCTTCGAGAATTTTTCGAAAATGTTTCGAAAAACGCATTTTCCGAGAAATAATTTTTCGAAAAAAGACACACTGCTCACAGCTACAAACTACAATTTGGACTGAAAATGTTGAAATCGAAGGATCCCGAATATTTATTTAAGGGGGGGGGACCTTGCTTGCCGCACCTTTGCCTAAAGCGCGCACCCACCTTGATTCTGTAATTACAAATAGAAGCTCTCCGCACGATTTGGCCAATGTCGTTTGGGTGATGAAAAAAATCGATATCGTTGAGAACGGCTCGACTTTGTCCGGTGCGGAAGCCAATTTTGAACTTGGCATTCTCATCAGCTCTTTCGATGCTTCCCGTCAGCGACGGAGGACGGCGACCAAGCCGAGGCGTGATCGTCAAATGGGAGAAGTCCGGTGGGGAGAAACTGTTGTGCAGCTCCATCATGGTCATCGGCCGGGGCGGCCTTATAAATGCAGATGACGCGGCTTTCGATGTGGATGGTTTCATCTGGAAAACTGCACATTTCTGTGAACCACCGCATTCAAATTAGGAGCTAGCGGAAAGGAAAATCGATTGTTTTCCATAATAATTCACAAATTTTATCAGTTGGCATCGCTTTGGATCTTTAATTATAGCTGGCGGCAGGGAAGGCGGAATTCCGGATTCCGCCGTTTTTTTTTCATTCCGTCTTCCGGATTCCAGATTCCGTGAAAAAAATTTTTTTTTCCGTTTTCCGTTTTCCGGATTTCCGGAATCCAAGATAGAATACTTTATTCTTAGTTGTTGTGAAAATTATACTTTTTTGAACTTCCGCAAAAAGTTTTGCGAACAGAGCGCATTTATATCATTTTTTATTTTTCGAAAATTTTCCCAATAGTTCGTGTTTTTTAAAATTCCGTTTTCCGCATTCCGGATTCCGGATTCCGCGATATGGCGTTTTTATTCCGTTTTAATTCTTTATTCTCAATTTTTGCGAAAATTATACTTTTTGAACTCCCATGAAAATTTTTGCGAACAGAGCGCATTTACATCATTTTTTATTTTTCAAAATTTTTCCCTACATTTCATGTTTTTTTAAATTCCGTTTACCGCATTCCGCCGTTTTTTACATTCTGTTTTCCGGATTTCAGATTCCGTAAAAAAATATTTTTTCCGTATTCCGGATTCCAGATTCCGTGAAAAAAATATTTTTTTTCCGTTTTCCGCATTCCGGATTCCGC
Organism: Caenorhabditis inopinata; assembly: GCA_003052745.1. Classification (NCBI taxonomy): domain Eukaryota; kingdom Metazoa; phylum Nematoda; class Chromadorea; order Rhabditida; family Rhabditidae; genus Caenorhabditis; species Caenorhabditis inopinata. Next base: position 2,022,758 of record AP018153.1, read on the forward strand.
GATATGGCGTTTTTATTCCGTTTTAATTCTTTATTCTCAGTTGTTGTGAAGAGTATACTTTTTTGAACTCCCGCGAAAATTTTTGCGAACAGAGCGCATTTACATCATTTTTTTTTTCAAAATTTTTCCCAACAGTTCATGTTTTTTAAAATTCCGTTTTCCGCATTCCGCATTCCGGATTCCGCCGTTTTTTACATTCCGTTTTCCGGATTCCAGATTTCGTGAAAAAAATTTTTTTCCGTTTTCCGTTTTCCGGATTCCGAGTTCCAAAATCCAATTCCGCCCTAATCTGGCTGGCGGGCAGGTGGCTTAATGATAAAAGAAATGCAGACAGTTTGCTCACTCTAGCCGGCGGGGTCCCTACGATTTCGAAACTAATGTGTCTTTAGAACGAATTGAGAAAATCATTTCATCAATTAGCTACTATTTCACGTCTCTAACGGTTAGAGAGATGCAATATTGAAGAGACGTAGAGAGTAAGGGTAATCTAACCGTCTGCGTCTCTTTCATTCAAGGTTCAAAATGAAATGCTTTAAATTCTTCGGATGTCGGATGGTGTCATGAATTAGGCAGAATGCCAGGTGCCCGGTTTGCAACTACGCAATCCAGTGCTCCACATAATTTTACGTTCACCCCCAAAAATCTCAAATTTTCCATTTTCTGTAATTCCTAATTATTTATCATATATGATATGAAAAAAACCTTTAAAAATACGATTATGGGTCCTGGAGCGAAAAGCAATCGAGAAATTCGACATTTTTCGAAAAATGGGTGTTTTTTTTTTCCACATAATGATACGTTCACTTCTATTTTTTGTCGTTTTGTGGAAAATTTTTACCCTTTTTTTAAATAAAATTTTGGTTTTTTTCTGGTGTGTGAAATTTAAGCCGATTTTAAGTTTCTTTCATTTTCAACACCTACTATATTTCTTCAATAGGGAGCATTTTGGTTGAAAAGCCAGTTTTCGAGATTTCGAACACTTTTGGGGTGACCGTAAAATTATGTGGAGCACTGTAGTATTCTTCTTTTAGATATATTATCGCCGTTTATCAGAAGAAACGAAAAAAAAAAATAAATTACGCAAATTGATATATTTAAAAATTCGAAGAAACGTGTAAAAAAATTCACGATTAATTTTGTAAAATTTCGTTCTTTTAATCCAGTTTAATTCTGAAAATTCAGAAGAAAAAATAAAAATTCAAAAAATATATCGCGCATAGCAAATGCGCTCTGATGATGAAATGGGCGGAGCCTCTAAATTCAAATCCCGATTTTCGCGGGCTCGAAAAAATGTCGGAACTTTTAGGCTCCTTATCTCCCCTCCTCTCCCCTCTCAAAGCGCCGGCAAACTGTATCCTTCTCGATTCGAAGCGAATCGATTCAATTCGATTCAGTTCGATTCGATTCGATAAAATGGAATCAACAAAAATAGTGCAAATGCGCTCTACCGACCAATTCCTTCGGCGGCGATTTGAACTCGTATTTTTTTATCGCTTTCATTCAGATTGCGTTTTTTAAAGCAAATACTACTATTTTTCGCGTTTTGTTTTCGTTTTCACTAAAAAACAGTTAAAAATACGATTTTAAGCCGCCGCCAAAGGCATTGTTCGGCAGAGCGCATTTTCACTATTTTTGTTGATTCGATTTTATCGAATCGAATCGAACTGAATCGAATTGAATCGATTCGCTTCGAATCGAGAAGGATACAGTTTGCCGGCGCTTTGAGAGGGGAGAGGAGGGGAGATAAGGAGCCTAAAAGTTCCGACATTTTTTCGAGCCCGCGAAAAACGGGATTTCTCGAAGAATTTTTCTCGTTGATTTTTCGAAAATTTTTCGAGAAATCAACGAGAAACATTTCTCGAGAATTTTTCGAAAAATTTTCGAGAATTTTTCGAAAAAATCCATAAACTCTCGCTCCATAATACTGTCACCGCAACGAATTTTGCCGCCGCACCCTTTGCAGTAATGTTCAATCATTTCCAGACATTTTTAGAAACCCGCCTCCTCTTCAAGACCCATTCCGAGCATTTACTGACTCCGTACCAAGCACAAGCGAAATGGGCGGAGCCTCTAAATTCAAATCCCGATTTTCGCGGGCTCGAAAAAATGTCGGAACTTTTTTACGGCGATAATATAATATTAGGAAGGGCAAAAAAAACGAAATGAATGGCGGACAAACGAACAAGCGGACAGACGAACAGAATGATGATATCAAAGTGAAGGAATACATTATTCATTGAAAAAAAAAGGGTTCTGACGTCAAAATCGCTATAAAAATGTTCTAAAATGTCATCAGAAGTGAGGATAATGAAGAAAAGAACGCTCATATTCTATATAGAAAATCTATGGGAGGAAAAGTGCACAAGAAGTGAAATGTCTAGGGAGAAAGTGAAAGCACCAATTAAAGCGGTGCTGGACGACATTCGAATGGAATCCTTCGTCTTGAAAAAGAAGCAAAAAGAAGCAAAAAAAATTGAACTCAACACCTCTAGAAGGAAAGCGTGCGGCTTTCCATTTGCGCCATGCGCTGCTGTCAAAAGTGTTCCCTACAAAACTATTTAATAGTTCCGCAAAATCAAAAGAGAAACAAGGTGAGAGTGTTTTAAAAAAATGCTATAATAAAAAATAAATGGTAACTTTTCTGCCCCCCCCCCGTTTTTTCGTTATTCGTGTTTCGTTTCCACAATGCATATTAATTGGATTCCGATATTCGAATATTATTATTTTGTCTCTAAGCCCATCCCCCCCCCCTCAAAATTGATGTAAAAAGGCTTCGAACATTGTGGAATAGTGTTTTCAATAATGGGGTTATTCATGAAAAGCACAATTGCATTTAAATGCAAAAAATGACACTTTAATCTTATTCACGATTGCATTTTAATGCAAAAAAATGCATTTTTTTGCATTAAAATGCATTTTTTTTGCATTAAAATGCATTTTTTTTGCATTAAAATGCTTTTCGCGCTTTTCATGAATAACCCCATAACATTTTCAAAGTTTTCCCAAAACAAATTGTGTACTCCGAGAGGAAAACACGACGATTATGAAATAGTCAGACGAGTCAAAGAAATTGTGTAATAAGAGTGACGCAGCCATTTTGAAATCAGCCATTTTAGATGAGTCATCTTCGGGGGGGGGGGCGGACATTCTCGAGGAGCGCAGCTGCAGTATTCATGGTATTGATTATCGGGGGATATCTTAAAGGTGCACGGAAGGAAGTCGGAAATTTTCATCGAGTTAGCAGCAGAGAAGGGCGGAATTCCGGATTCCGCCGTTTTTTTTTCATTCCGTTTTTCGGATTCCGGATTCCGTGAAAAAAATGTTTTTTTTTCCGTTTTCCGTTTTCCGGATTTTCGGAATCCAAGATAGAATACTTTATTCTCAATTGTTGTGAAAAGTATACTTTTTTGAACTCCCGCAAAAGTTTTTGCGAACAGAGATCATTTACATCATTTGATTCCTTCATTAATGGTTAAAATTCCGTTTTCCGCATTCCACATTCCGTATTCCGGATTCCAGATTCCGTGAAAAAAAATTTTTCCGTTTTTCGGATTCCGGATTCCGAGACCCCCTACTCTGGTTAGCACCGAGACATCCTCGAGAGATTCTCGTGTCTCGCGGCGAGACTCTCGGGGAATGAATCTATCTAAGATCTAAGACCTTTTAAGATTTAAAAATGTTCAAATTCTCCATATTAATTCACTTTGAAAAACGCGAATTTAACATTTCTAAAGTGTGTTACAATGCAAATGCGCTCTAACTGATTTAACTGGATGCTTCCCATGAATTCGACGATTTCTATTTCACATAGTCAATGCGCCAGCTTCTTCTACAGAAAGATACAGAATCAGATGAAAGGAATAGGTTTTAATTTGGTCATTTATGCTTGAAGCACTCTAAAAATGAGGAAGCTCTACCCGTGAGTGGGCGGGTGACAACTCAAAACTCGCCGAGAGCCCACGTGCCAAACATGCAAATCGTACACATTTAGCAGCTTTTTTAGCCGCTTGGTATGCAGTTCTGCGTATGATATTGTGCCAATGGTGTATGCCAATGAAGCGCAAGACTCTACGACATTCTGCTGGAGAGCCAAAGGAGGGCGATTTGAAAACTATTGTTAACATTTGTTTTATTATCATTTCAATAAATTTTTGTCCAATTCTGGTGAAAATTGAACTTGTTTGAAGTCATTTATAACGTTTCTAACATGTAACACTATTTATCACCCACTCTGTACTTCCATAAAAATTCAAATTATTGGCTGGAAGACAGAGCAGATCCTAATGAGTTCTATGAAGCGATAGACACGTTTTTGAAGGAAGAAGTTTAAAGAAGCCAACCCCGCTATTTAAAGGTTTCTGCCCGCCGCAACTAATTGTTTTCCTGGTAAAATACACGAAGATCTGCAATTTGCTCCGCTGTTCGAGAGATAATGAACAAAATCATGAGCTCCCGGAGCACAGATATAGCTGGAATAGTAGCACGGATACGGCGAGGCGTCATTTGAAATTTCTGAGATTTTTGTCACCTTGAACATGGATTAGATCGCACAACATGGGGTGATGTTTTGGATACTGTGTAATCCGTTTCGCTTTCGAATCACTCACCAAGGTTACTCAAGCTAGCAGATGGCAACAAAAGCTATGTGCCCTCAAATAAAGGGAATTTTCAAGTGTTAGGCAAGCCGAGAAGCTTGAATACATTTATTATCGCCGTAAAAAAGTTCCGACATTTTTTCGAGCCCACGAAAATCGGGATTTGAATTTAGAGGCTCCGCCCATTTCATCATCAGAACCAGTGTGTCGTTTCGAAAGCATTTCGAGAAATTTTTCGAGAAATTTCTTCGAAAAATTCTCGAAAATTTTCCGAAAAATTCTCGAGAAATGTTTCTCGTTGATTTCTCGAAAAATTTCCGAAAAATTAACGAGAAAAATTTTTCGAGGATTTTTCGAGAAATTTCCGAAAAATTTTCCGAAAAATTCTCGAAAAATTTCGAAAATTCTCGAAAAAAAGAACATTTCGATAAAAAATAATAATAAACTAGTTCGAACGACACTCCGAAATAACGCAAAGCGCGGTGTTTATCGTATTTCCATTCAAATAATTTTTCGTGATTTCTCGAAAAATTCTTCGAGGATTTTTCGAGAAATCACGAAAAATTTTCGAAAAATCAACGAGAAAAATTCTTCGAGAATTTTTCGAAAATTTTTCGAAAAACGTATTTTTCGAAACGACACACTGATCAGAACGCATTTGCTATGCGCAATATATTTTTATCAGAAGAAACGAAAAAAAATAATAAATGACGCAAATTGATATATTTAAACATTCGAAGAAACGTGTAAAAAAATTCACGATTAATACAATTTCGTTCGTTTAATCCAGTTTAATTCTGAAAATTCAGAAGAAAAAATAAATATTCAAAAAATATATCGCGCATAGCAAATGCGCTCTGATGACGAAATGGGCGGAGCCTCTAAATTCAAATCCCGATTTTCGCGGGCTCGAAAAAATGTCGGAACTTTTAGGCTCCTTGTCTCCCCTCCTCTCCCCTCTCAAAGCGCCGGCAAACTGTATCCTTCTCGATTCGAAGCGAATCGATTCAATTCGATTCAGTTCGATTCGATTCGATAAAATCGAATCAACAAAAATAGTGCAAATGCGCTCTACCGATCAATGCGTTTGGCGGCGGTTTGAACTCGTATTTTTTATCGCTTTCATTCAGATTGCGTTTTTTAAAGCAAATACTACTATTTTTCGCGTTTTGTTTTCGTTTTCACTAAAAAACAGTTAAAAATACGATTTTAAGCCGCCGCCAAACGCATTGATCGGTAGAGCGCATTTTCACTATTTTTGTTGATTCGATTTTTATTCAATCGCGATTCGAATCAAGTTGAATCGATTGAATCGATTCAAAAATTGTCGATCCAATCAGTGTGTCGTTTCGAAAAATTATTTCTCGAAAAATGCGTTATTTGAAAAATTCTCGAAGAATTTTTCTCGTTGATTTTTCGAAAAATTTTCGAAAACTTTCGGAAATTTCTCGAAGAATTTTTCTCGTTGATTTTTCGAAATTTTTCGGAAATTTTCGGAAATTTCTCGAAGAATTTTTCTCGTTGATTTTTCGAAAATTTTCGGAAATTTCTCGAATAATTTTTCTCGTTGATTTTTCGAAAATTTTTCGAAAATTCTTCGAAAATTTTTCGAAAATTCTTCGAAAATTTTTCGAAAAATTCTCGAAGAATTTTTCTCGTTGATTTTTCGGAAATTTTTCGAGAAATCAACGAGAAACATTTCTCGAGAATTTTTCGAAAAAATCCATAAACTCTCGCTCCATAAAACTGTCACCGCAACGAATTTTGCCGCTGCAGCCTTTGCAGTAATGTTCAATCATTTCCAGACATTTTTAGAAACCCGCCTCCTCTTCAAGACCCATTCCGAGCATTTACTGACTCCGTACCAAGCATAAAACTGTCCAACTGTCTGCGTCTACTATCTTAATGACCATCTCTCTTCTCGCAAATGTTTTCACGGTGTGATATCTTACCAGTTTTTCAGTCGCGCTCCATTGACACAAATCTCTGTGTCTCTCAGCGAGAGATTATTGGCTCGTGCAGCCCTCTCGTTTTAATGCTTAAGCATTAAAATTTTGAAATTAATTTCGTTTCTTTTGTGATTTGAAATGCGATTTTCACCGATTTTCTTCGTTCTTTTTCTCAAATATAAATAAATAATACATTTTTTCACGATTTCCTTTGATTTCAGGTAGAATGTCCAGCGGAGAGACAGCGATCGATCACACCAAGGAGGACACGAATATGTTCAGGTCACTTTTCCTCTTTATTTCTCCGTTTTTTCAAATTAATGCCGTGGTTAGAGTTCACTCTTTCAGAAATCGTTCATAGTCAGCAATACAGGATGAGGAATGCAACGAGCAGATTTGGAAAACCGAGAAAGAAGATTGTCAAAAGGTTGGTGAAGATTTATTGAAATAAGGAAGAATTACTTATGAGAAGTCTGAGAAATGGTTGCGATAGAAAAGAGCGCGGAAGATAAGAGAGTGCTTTTTGATATCGCCTTTGATCGAATTTCTAATAGATGCCCCATAGGATCTTCAGTCTTTCTTCTTCTTTACTTATCTCCCGTGGGCATTACCTTTTTTTCAGAGAACACTGGAACGTGGAACTCACGAAGTATCATCAGTCATCATGCTTATAAAAACTTTTTTATTTTCCTGTTTATTTTGATTAATAAACTTTTATTAATTAATAATCTTAACAAACATTGAAAAAAAGATTCAGTTTCAAAGGCAATAAACAATTTATTAATAAAAACTCAATAAATTTTTCGATTGCTTTTCGCTATTCCACTTCTTGATGTTGCTTCCGATTATATCATTGTGAGAGCTGTTGTACGTGTTGTGCTGATACAAGTTCATGAACGATTTCTGAAAGAGTGAACTCTAACCACGGCATTAATTTGAAAAAACGGAGAAATAAAGAGGAAAAGTGACCTGAACATATTCGTGTCCTCCTTGGTGTGATCGATCGCTGTCTCTCCGCTGGACATTCTACCTGAAATCAAAGGAAATCGTGAAAAAATGTATTATTTATTTATATTTGAGAAAAAGAACGAAGAAAATCGGTGAAAATCGCATTTCAAATCACAAAAGAAACGAAATTAATTTCAAAATTTTAATGCATTAAAACATTAAAGCATTAAAACGAGAGGGCTGCACGAGCCAATAATCTCTCGCTGAGAGACACAGAGATTTGTGTCAATGGAGCGCGACTGCAAAACTGGTAAGATATCACACCGTGTGTTTTGGCGGTCATTTCATCGACTGTCTCCTTGTTTTTCCACCTGTATTTTTTGCGTATGCGCCTTTAAACCGTAGCCATAATTCTAAGATTAAAGACATATAAATAAGTATGCACTTTTAAGACAAAAAACTATTGTCTCTTTTAAATTATTTAAAAATACCGTTTTTAGAGTAATTTATTGGCAACAAACTATCGGGCGAGTGCGCTCTAGCGAGAAAATTGTTAAAATTTGAGATAAATTTAGTATTCCAACATCGCATGTCTCTTTATCTCGTTTCAAAAAGGTTTTTGCGAAGCAAAATTCCAATTCATTAGGAAACAACAATATACTGTAATTTAAAGGATCATTCAGAAAATGCACATTTTTTCTTGTTTCGTCATGCTCCTTTGAAGTATACCATGTTTTTGAGGATTTTCCACAAATGTGCATTGACAGCAGAGAAGGGCGAAATTCCGGATTCCGCCGTTTTTTTCATTCCGTCTTCCGGATTCCAGATTTCGTGGAAAAATATTCTTTTCCGTTTTCCGCATTCCGGATTCCGCAATATGGCGTTTTTATTCCGTTTTAATTCTTTATTCTCAATTGTTGTAAAAAGTATACTTTTTTGAACTCCTGCAAAAATTTTTGCGAACAGAGCGCATTTACATCATTTTTATTATTCAAAATTTTTCCCTACATTTCATGTTTTTTTAAATTCCGTTTTCCGCATTCCGCCGCTTTTTACATTCTGTTTTCCGGATTCCAGATTCCGTAAAAAAATATTTTTTTTCCGTTTTCCGGATTCCGATTTTCCGAATCGTGCTTTGTTTTTAACTTTTTCTCCTTCAGATACCCTGAAAATGGATGACATCAAAAATATGATATTGTTCATCTACACCTCCACCCTATTCGTCCTTCATAGCTATGGATTTCTGGACCTCCTCTATTCAGAATTCACTTCAGAATTCAAGTACGCTCAAATGTACTACTTCTTACTGTACATCACAGCCATTCAATATCTCGACATTCCATTTTCCTTCTTTTTGACGAAATCCAATCCGATTTTGGTTCTTTCTCAGGTGTGTCCGTCAAATTGCGAAAAAATGCAAATGAGCTCTACCGAACGGGCAGAAATAAACTTTAATTTTAAATTATTATTTATCAACAGAGCGCATTTTCTGTAAGAAAACATTAATATTTATATTTCTGAGAGTTCATCAAAAAAATATGCTAAGATTTATTATTTTACTTTTTCAGGTCAGCGGTCGTCTTCTAATCCTTTGGATAGCTTCCCATATGATCAGCTGGAGATACGTGGCTTTTTCCCTTGTGGCAGTCTACTTGCTCAGTGAGCTCTGCCGTGGTCCCTATTACCTTTCCAATTGCCTCAGCGCCCCTAACAAAAATCTGAAGTGGCTCCGATACAATGCGTTTAAGGTGTTGTACCCCGTTGGATTCACGTGTGAAGGTATGGTGCAAGAGTGCTCCGTTGAAAAATTCCTGAACCTCGCCTTTTTTCAGCTCTTGTCCTCATCAACGTCTTCTATATTTCTGGTGAAATTCCAATTGACCTAAACAACAGAAATTTTCAATTTTCTTTGGTTTTTGCTGCTTTCTTCCTTGCCGCCGTCACCTTTTTGTACCGCTCAATGAGCCGAATAGCTGCTCAAAAATATGCCAAAAAAGATGTTTAATGTTGTTACATTTTCTCCACCTTTTTTGTCCGATTAACCGTTCGTTATTGAATTCTTGTAAGATTAAATAAATTTAAGGCTTTTTATGCATAAATGTTGGACAGCTATTGCATAGAAGCGAAGCAAAGCTGATGCGAAAGCCTGTTTGACTAATTGGGCGGTTCGTTATTTTTTTTTATTGATTTTTTATTTAATTTTATTTTAAAGAAAGCGTTAATAAATAAAATTCGAAAACAAATGTATTATATTTAAAATATTTTGTCATTTACAGATTTAAAAAATGAGAAGAAACATAAATTAAAAATATTTAAACGAAACATTTTAATACTGTATTCCTTAAAGGAGCAACGAAATTCAAACTTTTAAACGGCCACACGGAAAACAAAAATTGCCGCTGATTTGTTATGAATTTTAACTGAAATTGCGTAATATTTATGAATTCTTCAAAATAATTCAAAACGTTTTATTGGCTTTTAATACGCTTTTCTTAAAATCCGTTTTAGCTTTCTCAAAAACAATTTTATTTTCATCATTTCTCGGCCACGGCCGTGACCTAAAATCTTGCCTAACAAGTCTGTGATTTGGCACTTCGCCAGCTTTTATGTTAATTATAACTATTTTAAATATTTAATATAACCGTTTACTATAAATGTATAATTTCAGTTTAACAATAAATAAAATGACTGATGAGCTACCGATGAGAAGGTCATTCAGGTAAAAATGTTTGATTTTCTTCTTTGTTTCTCCAAATACACAGGAAATTATAATTGCAGATTGAAAGACAAACCGTCGCCTGAATACACGTATCGAAATTATCTGAAGGTAGTTTATCAATAAGCAGTAGAAATTTAATTTATTTATTTCCAATTTAGTAATTAAACAAAAAGAAATTTCGCCTTTCCGTTTTTCATGAAGAATCTATGCTTTTGGTTAGCAGCTTTTGTGTAAATAACGATCAATAGACGATTTACATACATCTAGCACATTATGCCTAAATCTGAAAAAATAATTGAAAGAAAATGAATTTACCGCTTTTTTCAGAAAGATTATCTCCCACCAACTGTGATAGAAACCAACAAAAAGTATAATGATATCTTCGAGAGTGTTGTCGCTAATGCAACGGTGATAATAAGAGAAAGTTCGCTTAAAAGAAGAATGGTAAGAAATTCAATATAATGAAACTGGGATTTATCTATAGAAATTTGAATGAAAACGAGAAATTGGCTGAATGGAACATTTGAAAAATAGAAAAATTATAAACGACGTATTACTATTGACGGATGCTAAGCCCGCGCGCCAATAAAGAACAAAATCCTAACTATAAAAATATGATTTTCGAAACTTTTATCTTAAAACTTACTCAGAAAAAAAAACCTGAAATAGATATTAACAAAAAATTGCTAAATAAAAAATTTAAATTATTTTTCGAGAAATACTTGTTCTTTGTCGTAAGAAATTTCATCAAATTCTATGCTATAACTATAAAAATCATAGATTTTTCAAAATTAAAAAGGATTAGATCCCATTTGTTATTCCTTCTGTGACTAGGTGTATTTTTCAAATTTTGACATTCGAAACATAAACGTTTTCCTCTTTCAGACTTCCGGCGAAGAACGCTTGTACGGTGGATCCGATGATTCAGCGGAAACGTCAGATTCTGAGGTCTCTGAAGCCTTTGACTTCGATTCAGATGAAATGGAAAGAATTGTAGAGTTCGAAAAGTTGGAACCCCGATTAAACGAAATACAGAAGCTATTAAAATTGTCGAAAAGAGAAGCGAAGAAAGAAAAAGATCGGATAAGACTGCAGAATAGGAAGGTGTTAAAGAAAAGCGTCCGATTGCCAAGAAAATCAAAATATAATCAAAAATATTTGGAAATACAAATGATAGCGGAGATAATCAACAATCCAAAAAATAAACCGGAATTAGTGATACGAAAAACTGAAGAAGTCGACATATCATCAATTCCTATCAAATTGTGGAAGTGCTCGTGCAGGAAAGAATTCGACCAACACACTGATTGCCATAAACATATTTTTAAAAAGGTGAGCGAAGGTTGAATGATAATCTGATATGTGAACTTACTGTATGCTGCTTTTCTAAAATTTTGCACACTTATGTATACGTCCAAAAATTGACAACTGTCTTATGGGGTTATTCATGAAAAGCACGAAAAGCATTTTGATGCAAAATGCAATTGTGCTTTTCATAAATAACCCCATTAGGTAGCTAAAGTTTCGTCTAAAAACGAATATTTTTATAAAAAAGAAAGCTTTATATTTTAGAAACACATTTCTACACGTGTTCTCGAAAAATAAAAATGTCTAAATATATATTCTTATATTTTTAAGAAAAAAGTTCTATCCGAGTTAATTTATCGAATTTTCCTTAAAAGTGAATGAATATTATTCTAAAAAATACTCTTGTTCAAAATGTCAACGCTCATTTCATTCATTTTAAATAGGCTGTGAAATCGACTTGCATTTTTGTAAAGGAGTCGCTAAACCTTATTTCTTTGGGAATGTTCTTGAAATCTGTTGGAGGAGTTTTGAATTTAACAAAATCTGATTAATTTTTAATAGACGAATTAAATATTTATTGAAAATTTCATGCAATCTCAGTTATTAAAAGAAACAACGACTCGGATGTTATCGATTTTGATGAGACCTATAATTTGTGATTGCTTTTAAAATCCTCAGTATATTGATTAACTAAATCTTTAGCACTGTGATGATGAAATCAATGTCAACTGCATAGATTGCGGACTTCGACTTGATGATATTAGAGCTCAGCATGTTTGCACTGTCTGCGGAGAGTTTGCTGAAATTCTGGAAAAGCACTTGCCGATGCACTATCGAAATAGTACATCGGACAATGCGATTATGGAGTGTCGTTTTTGTGTCAAGCAGTTCAAAAGTGAGTTGGTATTCATATGTGTATACAAATTTCTGATTTTTCAGCGGTGAAAGAGGTTATGGAACACGAGAGAACGAAACACATGGAAAAACCAATGCGAAAGCGAAACATCGTATACAATTGTAACGAATGTTCGGTGGTGTTCGCCAGTTCAGAAGTTCTCACAAATCACTACAATACTGATCATATTGATATAAATTTGATGTGTGAGAAAATTGACGAGCTGCAAGCAAGAGTTGATGGTGAGACAATTTGTTTTGTATACAACAAGGCCTAATTGCGGCAAAGCGTCCTCCTAGTTGTTCACATTCGTAACATGAGACTTTACTGATTACTTCAACACGAACATTGGCCCACACAATCAAAAAAAAAAAAAAGAATGGGAATATAATTATTTTAAGTTCAAAAATGCAGAAATACCGAAAAACCTTTTTATAAATCTCTAATATTACAATAATTTCTCTCAGTCTAGCTCGCAATTAGTCAGATTGGCTAGTACAATGGCGGTGCAGGCGGTGGTGCTTATAAATAATAAAAGAGAAACATTAGAGCGCTTAGTGAATGGAAACGATCTCGAAATGTGTAGTTTTTGGTATACTTTAGGGTGTTCTCCGAGAAATTCCGGCTGGATGCTAGAAATATACATAAAAGAAAGCGTGTATCGCAAATCAAGAAAACCAAATTAAACTTTTTTTTATCGAGCTATAACTAATATCTCACCGAAACCTAAAGCATAGCGGTCGCTGGTAGATATATATTTATTCGATGTGTCTAAAACCGACTATCAATTTCCAGCTACAAAAGAAGAATGCCCATTCTGCCGAATCAACATGTCATCACGTAAATCATTTCGTGCACACCTCCTCAAACATCACTGGCCCGCTTGTAAATGTATATGCAAAATGGATGTAAGGTCCATGCAAACTGATAAAGAAACGAAGAAAGAGATTGATGATCTAGTAAAAAGAGCCGAAAAGGATGAAACTGAATTGTTGACACAGATCAAAAAGGAAGTAAAAGAGGAGGTCAATGATGATGATTATCCGGTTTGTTAAATTTATTATATCTGTATAATAAATTTTATTTATTTATTTAATAGAAAACAAGATTTGTCGCCGAAAATCTTCGTATTTTCTGTAGAATTTCTAATAACTGAGGAATACTTGTAAAAATATAAATACGATTTTTAAATTTACGTTAAAAAAATCAACGTGAAAACAATTTTCCAGTTTTTCTTCTGCATTTTTTGATTGCACTTTTTCATATTTAAAGCTATCTTTGTTTATCAATTTCAATTGTCTATTTTGCACATATTTCCCCTTCTCAGCTGACCGTGGCGTAGAAACGGCGGAGAAAGCGAGAGTAGTCAGCGGACATACACAGGAGATCTCCTAGCCATTACCACCCATCGTAATAAAATAGAATACATTTATAATTAGAATAATTAGAATTTCGGTTCCTCATCTAAAAGTGTCCATGTGAGGATTCAGTGACTGGTGTTCCATTTCCATCTACGTCGGCTCTGTTTTTGCCGACTTAGTTCCGAGCAGCGATTATGACTTTTTTGATGTCTACATCAGTGTGTCGTTTCGAAAGCATTTCAAGAAATTTTTTCGAAAAAATTTTCGGAAATTTCTCGAAAAATTCTCGAGAAATTCTTCGTAAAAATTTTTCCAAAATTTTGCGAAAAACGCATTTTTCGAGAAATAATTTTTCAAAACGACACACTGGTCTACATATGTAATTTTGTGTCCTGCATCTGATTTTGACAAAATACTCAGATAAAATTCTTCATCGACTCCCAAGTCCAAAGCAAAGGTGGGTCTATGGACCTAAAACGCTCTATAACGTCAAAAACGTTGGTTTTGTATATTTCTATCGAAGTTGGTCTGAAATTATTTAGCTGTTCATTTTCATAGAGAAAGACGCCTGTCCGCCGTTTCCACTGCATGATTTGCTCAGTATTTTTCCCGTATTTCCTCATGTTTTTCAGTGTGACTAAACGCGCTCCACTGCACAATTTTTTTTAGCACATTTGGTTGTATATTTTTCTTGCTCACCTGGTTTTGTACAATTGTCTGCGCGGGGCTTTGAGTCAGAGCGTCGCGAATGCGCTATGATGAACTAGCTGTTTTGACTCCGAAATCGCGGGGGTATGTGAAATCGGAACAAAATGAGAATAGAACTCGTAGCAAATCGGAACATGATGAAAATAAAATTGTTAAAAAAGAAAACTGTATTGAATTGGAACTGATAGGGAATTAGAACTGTTTTAAAGTAAAACCGCATGGAAGCGGAACTGTATGGAATTGGAACTCTGTTCAATGGAGCGCGTTTGCTTTACACGAGTACCTTTCTCAGCGTTAAATCAACTAGAAATACTCTTGTAAAGCAAACGCGCTCCATTGAACAGAGTTCCAATTCCACTACAGTTCCGCTTGCATGCAGTTTTACTTTAAAACAGTTCTAATTCCCTATCAGTTCCAATTCAATACAGTTTTCTTTTTGAACAATTTTATTTTCATCATGTTCCGATTTGCTACGAGTTCTATTCTCATTTTGTTCTGATTTCACATACCCCCGAAATCGCGAGATAATTATCAAAATATAGAAAATGCTAAATATCACCCCACAAATCTTTGACATCTCGGTTCGCAGTCAAATATGCAGTCTTCAGTAGAGCGCGTTTTCATACGACATGCTCACTACCCCGTGAAATTCTATAAGTTACCTCCTTTTAAGTGTCTCGATTTAAATGTTTCTTTTATTTTCAATTTCATAATTTTAAAAAATTGTTTAGATTTCTATTGGTTGCAATAGCTTATTTCTTTCATATAAACTCGGGTTTTAATTAACGCTTTGTATGTTTAATCAGAAAAAAAATATGTGTTTTTTATTCAAATATTTTATTTGTCATCTCTATGAGGTTCGGGTTGCGAATGACGGCTCCGGTGAACCCCATTCGGCGAAGAAGTTTAAATTCTTGAGCGATTCTGGAAAAGGCAATTGAGAAAATGGAAAGATAATTTGCGCCAAAAAAGTCGGCACTATCTGAATTGGGGGGGGGGGGGTGAATGTTTGTTGTGATTTTTAAAATATTTGTATTATCCATCCTTGAGGACGTGAGCTTCCGTTTAAAGGCGCTGTTTGGGTCTCGTTAGGGGATAGCGCGTTAAATTGTAAAAAAAATTGTTTTTTTTTTTAATTTTTAAATTGCTTTCTTACAATTTAACGCGCTATCCCCTAACGAGACCCAAACAGCGCCTTTAAACGAAAGCTCACGTCCTCGCGGATGGATAATAAGTTATTTTGCCTCCCTACATGTTTTACGCTTTTGAAAATGTTACCTTTATAGTTTACGATATTAAGCAGAAAATTGAAAATTCGTGCTTTTAAATAATGTTTAAGCAATGGAAAAAACCATTATTTCGGCAGTGTTCGCAGACTTGATTTATCATGTCCATTCAAAAAAATTAACTACTTTATGGGCGTGGCCAAAAGCGACAGGGGCGCTATCTTAGTTGGGGGGTCCACTCGTTTTTAGTCATTTTTGGAGCTTTTTTAAGCTAACTAAGTTATTATTAACTAATGAGCAAAATGCAAAAAATTGCAAAAATTGCTCATCGTTGCATCGCGCCACGCTTGAAACTAAGTGGAAGGGACTGAACCGGCGGCGCAATCTTGTTTCGTCGATTTGTTGTGCCACCATGCATGCACCTCTTCCACTTTTTTGGGTAGATTGGCGAGTAGTTCTCTTTTTTTTTTGCTAACAAATGAAAAAATTGTTAACGAACGTTTTGACATCCGTGATCCTCAGCGTTCTCGCTGCCAATGGTCGAATATTGCACTCCAGTGATCCCCTAACCGCCGATCGAATACTGCTATTCCACATGAGGTCTCCATCATTTATCCGATGATAACTGATAATCGAATGGGTGATTCTTTGTTTTCTGGTATCCCAAATCATTGTGTATACTGCGCTATTAAAATCCACTTTAATGGTGAAATTTCGCATTGCGACACCATGAATCGATTTCTTCTCTATGAGGCGGGGTATCCAAGCATTGCAATTGCTCGTAACGGGGTCGACTAACAGCATTGGAAGAGTGAATTTGCTAAAATTGGACCTTTTTGAAATTTCTGGTATCCATTTTTGCTGCTTTGAGAAGCCAACAATTTACAGGATTCAATGCAAAAACCGTCAATCTGTCCTCGAAACCCTCACCTATTTATCAGTCGATGAAAACTGACAAGTTTATAGTCATCGACCTTACTGAACCCTTTTTCCATATCTATCAGGATCCCATCGGCCCCCGAACATCGGTTTACGACATAGCGGTCACTCGGGAAGTACCTGCAAGATTATCTTCGCATCTAGGCTTCTATTCACAGGAGAATCTTAGCCACACGCAAAAATAGAATATTTTAAACATTTCCTGATGGGTTAATGTCTATTTGAGACATCTGTTTTCGAAATTGAGAGTTTGAAACCGTAATGGGGTTATTCATGATGCATTTTTATGAAAAAAATGCCACTTTAATCTTATTCACGATACCATTTTAATTGAAAAAAATGAATCTTAGTTCAGTGCTATGTTCAGTTAAAATGCAAGGTGGTGTCGGATACCGTCACCGAGAAAGTCTGTGCGCCTTTAATTTATTTTTGGCTTTCAAATAAATAATTTTACTATTTTCTCACCATTGCCATAGTAATTTTACGCTTTTTCGCCTCCTCATCGTTCATTTTTGGCTGTAAAATATTATTTTTATCAAATTAATTTACATTTTTTCCGAAAATGTGAATTTTTCGCACAATAGGAGTTTTTCTCCAAAAAATTGAGGGCCTCGTAAATCGACACATTAAAGGCGCACAGACTTTCTCGGTGACGATATCCGACGGCATTTAATTCGGGGGGTACAATGATTCAGGGGTAGTGTGTCGTATCGATTCAACAATCGATCAATTTTGATTCGATTTGTTGAACGGGCAAATCGATTTGAATCGATTCGATTTCGCGAATGAATCGACTTGAATCGATTCTATTCGATTCGATTCGATTTGAAAATCGAATCAACAAAAAAAAATTTTTTTTCCGTTTTCCCGATTCCGCAAAAAAATTTTTTCCGGATTCCGGATTCCGCGAAAAAAAAAAATTTCCGTTTTCCGGATTCCGCGAAAAAAATTCTTTTTTTCCGGATTCCGGATTCCGCGAATAAAAATTTTTTCCGGATTCCGGATTCCGCGAATAAAAATTTTTTCCGGATTCCGGATTCCGTGAAAAATTTTTTTTTTCTTTATTATTGCATTATTTTTGTTGATTCGATTTTATCGATTTTTATCGAATTGAATCGAATCGAACGATTCGATTTTTATTCAATCGCGATTCGAATCATGTTGAATCGATTGAATCGATTCAAAAATTGTCGATTTAATTCGATTCAATCGATCAATTCCAAAATCGACACGACACACTAATTCGGGGACGCTTCTTCTGTCTTTTTGCAGTTCGTGGTACTTGGGGAGACAAAGAATTTGATGAGTCAGTACTCATATTGAACTCCGGAACACGATTTTTGCTTTGAGATCTGAACAATGACTCAAAAACAGATTTACTGTCATGAACTTGGTACCCCCCGAATCGTTTGTACCCCGTTGTACCCCCGAATTAAATGCTGTATCCGACACCACCTTGCATTTTAACTGAACATAGCACTGAACGAAGATGCATTTTTTTCAATTAAAATAGTATCGTGAATAAGATGAAAGTGGCATTTTTTGCATAAAAATGCATCATGAATAACCCCATAAAAGTCACGACAATTCGATATAAACGGATCGTTGATTTAGTTGTCTATATGGTGCTATTATTCAAAAATTTGTTTGTTTCGGACAATTTTTATCAAAAGTTACCAAACCAGAAATTTAAGCCCATTACTGCCGTATTTCCTCTGAAACACCGCTATTTTTTATGTACCACGCAATTTTTAAAAGATTCTGATTCCCCTGCAAGCACTTACTTAGTTAAGCGCACACGAACCAAAGATCGGAGAAGCATTGCCTAGCAAGAGTTGCTTAGTATCGGTTAGTATAGTGAGTAATTGTTAAAATGGATATTTTATACAATTTTAGAAAAAAAACTTTGTTTTTTGTCCACGTTTTAAATGAGGAAATTTACAATTTGTGAAACACAAACAGAGCTGTAGTTAGTTTTCCAAAATCGGCGTAAACTCAGTAGAATGCGGCACATCTCACTGCATCTAGTCGATTCATTGCCTGAAACTAGTTACTACTTTTGTTATTCGTGACGCATACCATCAGCTTTCCATCAGGTTTTCTCACAACCATCGGAGCAAACTCGATTTCTCTGCATACACGAGTGGGGGGCGTCAAAAATCTTCGAGTCATTCTGCCACGCACCAATAGATCCGCGAGAGCTTCAGGGATTTGCGTGGACTTGAGTGCTTCTATGGGGATACTTCCGAAGCAACGTCGGAATTCGCGTAGATCCCCGTCGATATCGGTGAAGTGGAACTTCCAAAGACAGCAAGGCTGCTCTCTAGAAATCTGTTTTTTTTTAACTGCGCAATAAAAATGAAACTATCGAGAAACGCTGTGAGTTTGCTGTATGTAGCTATCATTTATAGAGTTATACACGTGGAATCGGAACCAAAAAACAGGGCAATCTTAGTTGGGGGGGGGGGGGGTCCACTCGTTTTTAGTCATCTTTGGAGGTTAAAAAAAAAAATTTTTTTCTGAAAATGTTATTAGATATACACGAATAATACTAGTAATTTTTAGAACACTTTTATTTTATGCCACCGCTGCTTGGTTATTTAAACGTGGAGAATGCATAGAAGGGGAATGAAGGGGGCGAGTAAAGGGCGCGGTGCTCAGGATTTTCAGATCCAATCGTGGTTTTCGTGCCACGGGTAAGCGCCACGCGTGAAAAAAAACTCACAAATATTTTAACAGTAACAACAAACAATTGAACAAAAAAAAATTAGAAAAACCTCCGAAAATGACTAAAAACGAGCGGACCCCCCCCCAACTAAGATTGCGCCCAAAAAACATACGTTCCAAGGGTCTCGTTGCATTCCTTTACGAATGTTATTCTTGGTAGAAACGATTTGGTCTCCATTATCAAGCGCGCCTCGAGGTGGCGTGGAAGTAAATATCTATTATTCCAAAAGTCATCCAACACCACTAGTACTTCCCTTATCCGGCATCTTTCGTTGTAAAAGTTTGAAATGAGCGTTTTCCGGAAATCAGCACTTTCTTGCCAATCGCCTGGCTTTGTTTCGACAGCGAGTAGCTTCAGGAATGTGTCACCTGAAATATGTAAGTTTATAAGTGCACTCTATTGAGAATTTCGTATCACCTTCATAGCAAATATAAATCAATGGGGATTTCTGATCAGGTTCACTGAACCACCGACTTGGAATATGCATAGTTAAACTGCAAAACTTCACGACAGTTACAATAATCAAAGACCAAACACACTTGACAACTGGAATCGGAATCGGCCTAGACGGAATAAAATGTATGCCATCTCTGTAGGCTGGTGGGATATGGAAAAATTGTTTGTCGGCAAGAGATCCGCATAAATTTGAGGCACCAACTCCGGATATTCGTTCTCCGAGAAGCATGATCTAGAAATGCATACATCCGAGAAGCATACAGCTCTTTTTCAGCCCTGATTATTTTAATGTTGAATATCGGATAATTTTTAAAAAGTGTTAGTCGACGATTTTGTGATGTCTCACAGTCTGATCAGATTCTGCGACTCCTCTACTGTAGTAGTCAATACCATCGTCGACACTCTGGTTAATGGCATCGTTGAAAGCGTACTTGACAACATCATGAAGGTGATGACGAAGATTGTCCGTGTTTTCGAACTGAAAAAACTGTTTAAAGGTTTACAGAGAATGCTTAAGTTGACTAGCTAGGCTGGAAAGTGCTGGTTTTATTTTCGTAGTATTAGCTGTTCTGCTAATTGTAATTCGTTCCCCGAAATGGAAAATTAGCGGTCGCGAGAGGCAATAGCGCACATGATTTTTAATTTTAAAGAAAATATTGAAACTATGAGAATTTTCGCACGAGAACCTCGAATGAAAAAGACTGAAAAAAATGAAATCAATGCAATTGTGACATTTTCATAAACTCGAAAAATGAAATTCAAATAAGTAGACTTTGCCCGCTTTTGCAACTGCCGCGCACGTTAAAAAGTTTTTCATTTTTTGAATGCAAACATAAATAAATATATAAATAAGTAAAGCTATTTTTTTCGGTAACAAGTTTCAATTGTTTTATTACATTTTCTAACGAATAAAAAGCACAATAAGCTCGCCTGCAATGAAAAAATTATTGGCGAATCAGGGTAGCAAATGTATTTAATAATGTTTACATTTTGCCAAAAAGTTGCCAAAATGGCTCGTATGAACTGATGAGTGTAGAAAGAAAATGGAGAAAAACACAGATCTTTTTTCAGCGCGTTTTAAAGCAAAAAAAAATGCATTTTTTGTATTAAAATGCAATTGTGCTTTTCATGAATAACCCCATAATAATAATAGCTATTGTTCAAAATAATAAGCGAAAAAGGTAGCCAGCTGCGATTTCTCAGAAAATGAAATGAAACTAATTTTGTGCTTATTATAAAATTATTTAGTTTAAATGAAAAGGAGAATCATATATTCGACAAAAACCATTTTAAAGTCTATTTCCATTTCAACCCACTGACCCGTGTTCCTCCATTCTTCTGTTGCTCCATGTAGAAATTAGAAATCGGGGACATTATACGATATCCGTAAACACCATATACAAGAATCAGATTGAATAATATTAAATACAAAAGCATTTTCTGAGCTATTTTTTAATCGTTTCGTTTTTATCTGTTCTCTTCGATAAAAGCGAAGCGTGATGGTCTTGCTCCGCAAGAGCGAGAAACGCATCAGCTCCCGGCTTATTATTTTATCAGTCTGATGGAAATGTTTTGATTTTTTTCTCCCACGTCTGAAGCATTGAAAAAACAAAATTTTTGGAATTTCAGAGAATTTATGAAACGAGCCGTCTCGTCAACAACCGCGTCAGCAGAACGTGGCGTGGATGATGTAGTTGTCCAATGGAGACGTGATGTGGATTGGATTCGTAAGATGAGGAAGGGTATGGTAGCACCAGTGGATACGATGGGATGTCACAAGTTGGCGGATCCACTGGCGGAGCCGAAGGTATGCATATTCTGTTCATTGAATTTCTATGAAAGCGTCTTCGTCATTTTCATCTTGCGACTCCTAACCCTGTCTAAACGGGATACAATTTACATTTATTTCACTATTAATTTTTTTTCGCATGAATTTATTCGTTTTTGTATAAAAGAGGAAATTTTAGCACTAATTTTAAATTTAAGGGCGCCGCACGGCTTCACCAAAACATGCTAATGCTTTAAGCTGTGATGCGGAGACAATTTCTCCGTTCACTACCCCTCCCCCTTCACTTTTTACAGAGTACTGCAAAGGTGTAGTTCTAAAAAAAACAGTTATAATTTTGCAAAGTCGGAATTCTCGTACTCCCGGCAAAACCCTAAATTTGAATCTAAAAACGTAAAGAAGACTCCAATTTGAATGTTTTCTACAGGTTCATCGATTCCAAGTTCTTGTGGCACTGATGCTGTCCAGTCAAACGGGAGATGAAGTCAATGCGGCGGCGATGAAGGTTAATTGGTGTTCACGAAAAGCTTCCCAGTCCGAAATGTTTAATTCATACCCTAATCGAAGTTTTCTGAGAATACAAGACTAATGTAATTTCCGTAATAGAAAAGTTAATCATTATATTTTCACAAAATTGAACTCTAGATTTTGACCCAATATAATTTCAAATTTCTCAAAATTTCCGAATGGTCCCGTCGTTTTGAACACAGTAGAGCAGCGAAAATTGTTCTGAACACGACTGTAGTATCAAAAACTAATAAAATCAAATCTGATATTCCAAAACCAAGGGGGTCTATTAGGAATGCTCCTTACAAGGGAACCATGTTTAGCCATCATCTCAGAATTTTTTCTAAATTTGCTCATTTATAGTTTCGAATACGGGTTTTCTCGTAGTGTATTCGGTTTTCTGCACAAATTTCTATTTCAGATGGAATTTTCTCGACTTCTAGAAATTTGTGCAGAAAACCGAATACACTACGAGAAAGCCCGTATTCGAAATTATAAATGAGCAAATTTAGAAAAAATTCTGAGATGATGGCTAAACATGGTTCCCTTGTTAGGCAATTTTCTCACAACAACATCCATTTCGGGAAAAAAACATCTTCGTTCAAATACGAGTTCTTTTAGTGTTGCGAAGATCGTCAGCTCTCGAAATTGCAACAGTTAAGGAATCAATTAATGACAGCTCATATTTCCAGAGACTAAAGGACTATGGACTATCAATTCAGAAGATACTCGATTTCAAAGTGACTGATTTGGAAAACATACTATGCCCAGTAGGATTCTATAAACGAAAAGCTATATATCTTCAAAAAACAGCAAAAATTCTAAAAGACAACTACTCTGGAGACATTCCGAACTCCCTTGACGGTCTCTGTTCTTTGCCAGGTGTCGGGCCCAAAATGGCGAATTTGGTGATGCAAATCGCATGGAGCAAGTGCGAAGGAATTGCGGTGGATACGCATGTTCATCGGATTTCTAATCGATTAGGTGAGAAAAATGTTTCATATTACTATTTTTAATGCTTTAAATCAATAATTTCTGCTATTTTTTCCAGGCTGGATCAAGACTTCTACCCCTGAAAAGTCGCAGACCGCTTTGGAAGTTTTGCTTCCAAAATCTGAATGGCAACCGATTAATCATCTTTTGGTGGGATTTGGTCAAATGCTCTGCCAACCCGTCAGGCCGAAATGTGCAACGTGCCTTTGTCGATTTACCTGCCCAAGTTCGACAGCGAACAAAGTGGACAAAAAGGAAGACGAAAAAGCGAAACCTCTTAATAAAGTGAAAAAGTCTAGGACTAAAGTGAAAATTACAAATGGGGAAATCAGTGAAGAGGTGGAGGATGAAAAGGAAATCAAGCTGCAAATGGGAAGGATCTCGAGGAATAATCTCTGAAAATTATATACTAAATTTGCTAAACATTGAGAAACAGTTTTGTTTAAACAATCCTTAATAAACCATGGTTTTTAAAATCTCTTTGTCTTCTTAAATATGCCAATTAAAACATTGTATTATATTGAAATTCTTTAGAACCATGAAAAACATTTTTTAAAATCAGATTTTTGGTTTTTATATTTAGTTTTTGTGTAATATTGTACTTAGAGACCGTTTTCCTTATTCTGAGGGTAAATTAAAATGCCTGCTACGTAACGATCCCGTTGCGGTGTCTGCGGAATGATGCCGCGGGCGCGAAAAAAATTTAAATTTTGAAACGCGCTGTTCTACCGCATTTCTACTTTTGTTGTAGTTGGTGAAGCCACCTTATTCTACTTTTTTTCCCCGCAGAAAACTTTTGAAAAAACTCAGTTAAAGCTATTTTCTAGCTGTCATTGAAATATTGAAGGCTCTACATTAATTTGGAAAATTTTCAGTAATTCACTAACATGTCTAACCTTGACAATCCCGGAATCTACTACCAAGAGCGATTCTTTGCCAACGATGGCGTTCCAGACACCGGAAGAGAGCTGATTGCCGAGTATCGGCAGATGATCACTCAATTTAGAAATTTCATAAGGGATTTTTCAACTGGAGGCTTCGGAATGATTTATAGGTCAGGAAATGAGAATGTCTATTTGCTGTAGCTTATTTTAATATCGCTAATAGGCAAATTAAAAAACCTTAATCTTCGAATTTTTTTAGAGACCAGTTAAAACGGAACTACTTCAGTCATGACTATAATCTGGAAATTAATTTGAATCATTTGAAGAATTTCGATGAAGAAATCGAAATGAAGCTAAGAAAATTCCCTGGAAAAGTGATGCCGGCTTTGGAGGAGGCCGCGAAAATCGTTGCCGACGAAATCACATCGCCAAGGCCTAAGGACGAGGAGAAACTTCACGATATTCAAGTGACTTTGACGCTTGATGAGTATCCTACCTCAATTCGTCAGGTTAAATCTGCTCAGGTCTCGCAGATTGTCAAAATTTCCGGTATAATTGTTGCTGCTGCGCAGGTTTGTGCTTTAATCTTGAAACTGTTTTATCAGAATTTACTAGTGATATGCCTAGGCTCGTTTATGACACTATCTCGAACCAAGCTCAAAGCTACTTTCTCTGATATTCCATTATTTTTTTAGGTCCGCTCAAAGGCCAAAAAAGTGACACTGCAATGTCGTCAGTGCAAGCACACACTTCCAGAAGTTTCCATAAAGCCAGGATTAGAAGGATTCGCTCTCCCAAGAATGTGCGCTGCGTAAGTTTTGCAATTTTAACAAATGGGATGGAGGTTTCCCTCTACCGCTGTAAATTTCTAGACTACCCGAATTTCAGCAGTTATTCTTCCTGTATTATAATTTTTACAGACCTCAACAAGGCCAGATGCAACGTTGCCCGATTGACCCATACATAATGCTTCCCGACAAATGTGAATGCGTCGATTACCAGACTTTGAAGCTTCAGGAAAATCCAGAAGATGTGCCACATGGAGAGATGCCGCGCCATTTGCAATTGTTTACAGAGAGATATTTAACGGATAAAGTTGTGCCTGGAAATCGAGTCACGATTGTGGGAGTCTATTCTATCAAAAAGTTGAATCAGAAAAAGGGCGGAGACAAGACGCTCCAAGGAATTCGTACCCCATATCTTAGAGTCCTCGGTATTCATATTGAAACTTCTGGTCCTGGAAGAACCAACTTTACTATGTTTACACCAGAGGAAGAAAGAATGTTCAAGACACTGGCTCAAAGAAAAGATGCCTACGAACTTATTGCCAAATCGATTGCTCCGTCAATCTATGGATCCGCTGATATCAAAAAATCTATTGCTTGTTTGCTATTTGGAGGTGCCCGAAAAAAACTCCCCGATGGAATTACCCGACGTGGTGATATCAATGTGCTTTTACTTGGAGACCCAGGAACCGCAAAATCTCAATTGCTGAAATTCGTGGAACAAGTCGCCCCAATCGGAGTGTACACCTCTGGAAAAGGGTCTTCTGCGGCTGGACTCACGGCCTCCGTTATTCGTGATCCAACATCTAGATCTTTCATAATGGAGGGTGGAGCAATGGTGTTAGCTGATGGTGGAGTTGTGTGTATTGATGAGTTCGATAAAATGCGTGAGGATGATCGTGTGGCAATTCACGAGGCCATGGAACAACAGACAATTTCCATTGCGAAGGCTGGTATTACCACCACTTTGAACTCTCGATGCTCAGTGTTGGCAGCGGCGAACTCGGTGTATGGTAGATGGGATGACTCAAGGGGAGATGATAATATCGATTTTATGCCAACTATATTGTCCCGTTTTGATATGATCTACATTGTTAAGGATACACACGATGTTAACAAGGATTCGGTTAGTACTAATAGAAACGTTTTACGCTTGAAAGTATGTATTTTGATTATGTTTTCAGACTCTTGCCAAGCACGTCATCGATGTTCACGTCAATGCATCAGCTGCCAAAGAGCGTGACGATGCAGGAGTGCCAAAAATGGCTACAAAAGATTCAGATGTCGCCACTACAATGTACGATACAGATGGGTTCTTGACCATTGAATTCCTCAAGAAATTCGTAACGTATGCTCGTTTAAATTGTGGACCAAGGCTCACTTCACAGGCATCTGAGAAGCTTGTCAATCACTATGTGAAGATGAGAAATCCTGTTGTCAATGCGGATGCCTTCAGTAAGTAGAAGAAGGTATTACCAGGTAGTAGGAGAAGCCGATAAACTTGAGCTGCCGCGTGTCTTTCTGGAAATTAAACAAAGAAAGGAGCAGCTTGAACCTCTTCAGTATTTAACATTTTATTTTCCACCAAGGAAAAATAATCAACTAGAAAAGTGAAACTTCTGAGAAATACACTGTGCGCGCCTACAGTAATCTTTTTGCAATTCATATTTAGGACAGCTTTTCCTTCATTTATCGATTTTTCATCAATGCCATCATAGCGGTCACTGTTTGGTCTCCGAATAATCGATTTCTTTATTAAAATTATTATTTTTCGCGTGAAGGTTCCAATATGAATTAGCAGAAAATAATTATGTCGGTGTTGTGCAAATGAAATTGAAGAGTGTGTGTCACAGAGGTGTGCACGATTTCCCACCATCGTTATTTTTACATCTGTAACCCTCGTTCGAGGCAACGAGTGCTAAAAACGAAGCAGCTCACTGGCGCTCCTGCAACATGGCTCCGCTGATCATGATGAAAAAAATTTCAGATTATTTTATTTTCAGAATCCGGAAAGAAAGCGCATAACTCAGCTATCCCTATTACTGTTCGTCAACTTGAAGCCATCGTTCGGATCGCTGAAAGCCTTGCCAAAATGGAACTTCAGCAATTCGCCACCGACAAACACGTCGAAGAGGCTCTTCGTCTGTTTCGCGTCTCGACAATCGAAGCTGCCGCCACTGGAAACCTCGCTGGAGTCGAAGGATTCACCTCATCGGCCGATCAGGAGGCGTTGAATCGTATCGAGATCCAGTTGAAGAAACGATTCGCTATTGGTACTCATGTATCAGAGCATTTGATTGTTCAGGACTTTGTTTCTCGTCAACATTATAAGGAGAGTCTCGTGAAGAAGGTCATCGACAATCTCGTTCGACGTGGCGACCTTCAGCAAAAAATGCAAAGAAAAATGCTATACCGTGTTCGTTAAGCTTTCCGAGCAATTGTTCGTTTTTCTTGTTGGTCTCGTTACCTATTATTTTATCAGCTTTCGATTTGTCTATTTTTAAATTGCACTAAATTGTCAAATGAATTAAACGTGATCTACTCGATTCCATTATTTTTCCTCGAAAAAATTCGTGTGATTCAAGTCATTTTCTATCTAAAAGATGTTTGATTCGTCCGGAAAGGGGAACGACAACGGAAAGGATGACGGTACAATTCCGTTATCATTAATCATCATGTTTGGCACACATTTCTGTTTTTTCTTGTTAACTTATTTCTGGCTGTATCCGGCGGACGAAACGCCTAAAACTGCCGTCATGTACAAATTGGAGACTGTAAGTGCGCGAAAGCTTAAGCAGGAAAAAATAAAAGGGAGCGAGAGAACGGAAAAGCAAAACGCCGGGGTGTCTTCTTCTCTGCTTCTCTCCCTCTCCGCACTTTGCATTGTGACGCAGCGCTATAAATAGGAGGAATTCAGGACGTGAAAAAGTCCGTAATCACTGGTGAGCCCACTGTCCCAACAGCCCACTTATCAATTAGAGAAATCAGCTTTCTATGTCGCCGGGGGCCATGTCAAGAGCGGACTTATCAGCTTTCCGAAGACGACCAGAAGACGTTGATAGCGGTCAAAGATGGAGAGACGAATTATCTAAAAAACGGCGCGCAGCTCTTCGATGATCTCAAAATGAACTACGGTAGCCTGATCGTGAAACGTGGCCATGCCGTGCTGATGGAGCTATCCAAAGAGACAAAGGAGCAGGTAGTCGCGTTTCATGTGAGTCCCCCACCACGCGAATTCCGATTTACAGATTGATAACGACGAAGCCGCCCTCGTCGAGGATCTTATTCCGCTGAGAAGACCAAAGGCCGAACTGGATAAGCGCAAGAAGAGAAAAACGAAGGAGAGAATGGATGGTATGTAACTGTCTGTCTTTTCACTTTTGAAAACTCGAGGGTCAAATCCATATTCTATAGTATATACTCCAACGATTTCAGCACTAAATCAACTGACTCGTGCCGAAAGTGCCGAGCGCGTGCCTCTGCTCTCTCGAATCCTCCCTGTGGTATCCTCGACAATGCTTAAAGAGCGTACGCTGGAGCTTCATTCGACGGTGGAAGAGGAAAAGACAATGCAGAGGGTCGTCAGAAAGCCGGCTGCCAACGTACCCTACCAGAAGATGCCGATTGTGGATGCCAACGGCAAAAGGAAGGCGTCGACCACAAGTGAGTGTTTCTGTGTGCGTCTGTCCGCCCGTTAGTTCGTTGTCTTTAGAAGAAGGACTCCGAACGGCTGAATTAGTGTCGGCGGCTGAAGATGACAAGACCTTGCAGAAGGTGGCACGAATGCCCTCATCCGCCAGACCGCATAAGAAGCCGTCGAATGTAGAAGTCAACGTGAAGAAGAAGAAATCGGCGACTGCAAGTAGGTGTCTCACTGTGTGGTATTGGGTGGTAATATTCGGAATTCGTTAAAATAGTTTTTTATTTTGATTCTTCTTCCAGATTAAGTGGTAACAAAATCTGAAAATTGTGTTTTTAAATACTCACTCTTTATCATTTATAAAGCTCGAAAGCAATTTACCTTTATTTGCGATAAAGACTGCTAAAAATCGAATTCATGATTATTATTCCGAATAGGTAACTTTGCAATATTCTGAAACATTTTCACGGAGGAGGTTGATTTTACTATAAAACTTTTTTTCTTATTAAAAAAATAATCAACTTGTCGATTGTGAGAAACCTCCAGAAGGAATAAAACGTGCAGAATTGAACTAAAAATACTTGCTAAACAACTATTTGAGACTCAAAGATAATTTCGGTATGCGCCTTTAGAATATACCGTATTCCTAGTTTGTCTAATTTTTTGTAATAAACTCCTAGTGTGGAGTTTATATTTATAAAGGATAAAAAGTTAAGACAAAAGAATTAGAAACATAAAAAGGTTTTAGGAAGGACATTTTTAGGAAAAGAAAAACAATTGTAAACCTACGTCCCTTCTTTGCGGGCCGAGATATTAAATCTAAAAGGGCGGGTTCGCCTTTACAATTATTATTAGAATAACAAACGGCACAAAATCAAACTAGTCTTTTAGAGGAGTATAAGATTTAAATAAATTGGTTATTTATATATTTTCATACATTTTTAGTTTCGGAATATTCGTGAAATAAGCAGTATCCCGAATTCCGAACTGTTCAATATTATTTCAGGTTTTGTCATATTTCGCCTTTTCAAACTGCATTTAAATAGTCCACGTCTAGAACTGGAAAATAGCAACTTTAGAAATCTCCCTTTTTCGCAATAAATACCGCAGGCAGCGGAACCCGCGAACTGTCCGCACATGCTGTCTATGACGTGCGCCCTGCTCGCAGCTGAAAGCGGATACGTTCCCGTTGACCGAGGTTAGCATGAAATTCAACCTATCGAAAGATTGTGTTGGAACTCAACCAACTTTTGAAACGCTTCTTCGGGGTTTCCCGTTGAGGCAAAGTGGTGACCTCTGGAACAGGTTAAGCCTGTTCAGTTTTCTGTTAGAAATTTGTCGGCGTACACGAACGAATATTCACATTTTAAGAAGAGGTCTCAACGGCAGCTGATGATGACAAAACCATGCAAAGGTTGATGCGGTATCCATCATCCAACAAACCGTATCGTAAGGCGTCGACTGTAGAAATCAACTTGAAGAGGAAGAAATCGGCAATTTCAAGTAGGCTGTTTTAGCTCTTCACTAATCTTTTCAGATAAGGCTTTTGAATGCTTTACGATATTTCAAATGGCAAATGCGTAATTCAGAAAGGGCGCTCCACTGACGCTATGTATTGTTCTGCCATTATCAATAGAAAAACACTCTGTTCACTAAAAAATAACGCTATATCAGACGGCTAGGGCTAAACTAGCGCATTACCATTGACAAACTGAATTTAGTTTAAAATGGAGTTTCGCAGAGTCCGGAGCAACGACACGAGAAGACCCTTCTCTGGCACCGACAGTGGAGGAAACACAGCGAAATATTGCGAAAAAGGTGTCGAGGGAAAATTTTGGAAAATGAATAGCTTCTTCCCTCTTCCTCACTTCCATTTTTAATCGAATTTTCAATAATATCGTCGTTTCTCGAATTTCTAGAGGTTTTCGAAGGTCTGCTTTGAATATTGCACATAAATTAATAAAAATATAAAGACATTTCCAAAGAAATTCTATTGATTTGTGAAGATCCGGGTAGTAAAACAAATAATGTATGAAGCATAAATAGATTGTCGACTTTCTTGAATTTTCAGCAACAGTTTTTACATAAATAAAACATTTTTAATCTAAAACGTGTTTATCAGCGTAGCGCACTTGCATTGACAGTCGAGTCTTCGGTCTCGGAACACCCTCTTTTGTGTTTGGCGTCGTTCTTTTTCAGTTTTTTTTCATCTGCTAGCTTGAAAAAACGAGAAATAGAGAGATACAGACACAGGCGTGGGTCCGTGTGTACATGCGTATGTCTTCCCAACCACGAGACACCCTTTTATCGATTTTCCGCTTCATGCTCAAAAAGTAAAAAAAAAGAAAATGTATTCTTTGCCACATATGAGAGCAATTTAATTAATTTTAAAATTTAAAACATCAATAATTAATCAAAATTTAGTATGCACCTTTAAATTAACTTTTCAAACTCAAAAACTTTAAATTTTCTAATTTCCACCAACTTGATATTTTTATTTTTTTTAAAAATACATATATAAGTTAAATATCTTCACTTGCCTTTATATCTTGTATTATACATAATTACTATCGTTATTTCACTCTTTGCGGTAAACTTTCCAGTTTAAGCATATTATCGGTTCGCGAGTACGCAAGAAACCGCTTAGAGATGGGGTTTGGGTCTCGTTAGGAAATTGGCGCGTTAAAACGCGCCAATTTAAAAATTGAAAGAAAGCGCACACACTGCGTTTGTTTTTCTTTTCGAAAATTGAAATCGAATATTGGAATTTTTTCTATTTATATTTTGCTTCGAAAATCATGTTTTTTTTAAAATTAATTTTTATTGTCAATTTTCTTAAACTGCTTATTAAACTGAATAAAGTATTATTTACCGGAATTTAAATGTTTTTTTTTCAATATTAGAAGTTTATATTCTTCAAATTAGTATCTTTTCACTTGCAGCTAATTGTTTAAAATATAAATAGAAAAAATTCCAATATTCGAATTCAATTTTCGAAAAGAAAAACAAACGCAGTGTGTGCGCTTTCTTTCAATTTTTAAATTGGCGCGTTTTAACGCGCCAATTTCCTAACGAGACCCAAACCCCATCTCTAAGCGGTTTCTTGCGTACTCGCGAACCGATAATATGTCCCTTTAAAATTTCTCCAACAATTCGGAAAAAAGATGTCGCCCCGAAAACCGAATGCCGAGGAATATCCAGTCGATATTGTGGACCTACGCGATGATTTTAAGCCAAATGCGACCATCGAAGTGGTGCTGGATGAGGAGAAAAAATGCTTTCGTTATTGGATCTTTTTAAATTGTGTGAAATGGTGCGTTTGATTTCTAGGTTAGATAAATAAATATAATACTAATTTAATTGGCAGGAATAGCCTTGTGCGTAATTTTTTAAAATTAAAATGTTTCTTCTAAGGTAGACAAAAATTGGTAATCTCGGATCGTTTCATATTAATCGCGATGATGCAAAAATGTATTAACAAATTGGCATCACCCTTAAGTGGTCGCGTTGATTATATCTATCCGCCTACGCTATCGATCCCTTTTCTAATCAGTGCCACTGGATAGCTATTATCGAAGCATAATTTTACAGAGATAGAATCTGTTAAAAAATTGTTTAGAGTGCTTTCAATGTGTAGAAAAACTGAAAACAATTCTTGGCGCTCCATAGAGAATATGCAAAAAACGAAAACGGAAGAATGGAAAAATTGGAAACAATCCAGCAAAAACTGAAATGATGCTTGAAATTCTGGCCGAAGTTTTCGAAAGATATAATAAAGAAATGGAGTTTATTTATTTAGTTCTTCGTTATAATCTAGCTATTTATTTTTGGTTGTGTTGTTTCGCTAATAAAAAATGTTTCAATATAAAAATAATTCTCAATATATTCATTATAAAGAGACATTCCGACAGCTTTACGGAGCACTGCTTTCCTGTGAAAAAGGCTTTCTGCATGACATCCTGCCTAATGAATAGTAGCTTCTTTAATTGTTTTCACGTTTGACAATAATAATTTTTGAAGGCAGATCGAGATTCGAGCAAACTCATTTGAATGCTTTGCCGCCTACTTCAAACCTCCGGCCACGTGGTCAGCTGAAGTGGAATTTGAAATTCGTGGGCACATCACAAATTCAGTGAGAATCGATCGATTTACCGGACGGTTTACTGGAGCCAATCATGTCTACTTCCGTCAATTGAGACTACACGAGCACATGGCGAGAGAGAAACGAAAATCGCTGAAAATCGAAATTTCTCTGAATGCCACCAAAATGACGAACTTTGGAATGACATACGACTATTTTGACATGATGCGCGAAACGGAGAACGCCCTGTTAAAAGTGGAGAATAGGCTTATTAGGGTCAATAAGCAATATTTGGCCCTGATGTCCCCATTTTTCAAGGCCCTCTTCTACGGGGAACTTGGCGCCAACGAAGAAGTTTATGAGTTGAAGGAGGAGAAATTCAAAGAGGTCGTTACATTTTTGAGATGCGTCTACCCGCACAGACAGAGTGTTTCAAGTGAGTTCTTCACTTACAATAACTAATAATGTCGGAAAATTCCGCAATTCTCAATCCAAAAAACTACTATTCTTCCTTAAAAATCGATTAAAATTACATTCATATTTGTTTATAATTGAAAACGAAAACAACTGATTGGAGGTTCGTTAGATTATAAATTTAATATTTTAAAATGAAAAGTTAATTTTTCAGAAAAAAGCATCGACTACTTGCTCCAACTAGCCGATCGTTGGCAGTGCCAACCAATTGTAGATGCCTGTGAGATGTTCATGTGTGCTCATTACCACGAATATCAGAGAAGGACGGAGAAGTGTTTCTCATATGTAGAAAAGTACAAGATGCAGAGGCTGTTGGTAAGAATTTTCTGAGAAATAAAGCCGATTTTAAGACGAAAACAATAGAACGTTTCGAGTGATTTTCTCTTTAATTTATATATATCAAAAGGTATAGTCATTGCAAAAAAACAACCCGTTGAGAGAAAAAACCGCATCAATTGGCGTACTTAGCTCATTTCCAGTGAGCTGTTAAATCCAAGTATTTTAATATTGAAAATGTGACTGAAACGTGTGAGCAGGCCACGGCCAGAAATTCAATGCGGATTTTAATATCAGAAATTTAAAATTAATTAAATTAATTAAAATTGAAAATTAAAAAAAAAATAATATCAAATTTTAGCGTATCATCGTGGAATACGTGTCAGTAACCCAGACCCCTGCTGCATTCCGTAACCAGCCATACTACAAAGATCTCTCCGAAAAAACGCAACTGTCCGTTTTGGATTTCATGGCCAAAAACCAAATAATCCGTCGAAGAGAAATTGAAAGTCGAAGGGGCGTTAACGAACATCGCGCAAATATTGATCCGATTGATGACCAGGATCCGCCGAACGGACGTCTTCTGGGAATAGCTGATCCGGTCAGGAATGCTGATCCTAGGCCACCACAATCCACTCACCGGTATATTGGGCAATGGGGCGGAGCGTCGACGAGACCGATTATCTATGAGCATCAGCATT
The DNA here is from genome assembly GCA_003052745.1 of Caenorhabditis inopinata. Lineage (NCBI taxonomy): Eukaryota > Metazoa > Nematoda > Chromadorea > Rhabditida > Rhabditidae > Caenorhabditis > Caenorhabditis inopinata. Next base: position 2,056,717 of record AP018153.1, read on the forward strand.
AAAGTTTGTCTCATAGCATATTAATCGATCTCTTTCACTCAATTCCTTTAGTGAAAGGTAACATTCACAATTTCACATTTTACAACACTATTGTACTTTTTTTAAATAGTACTGCGGATATAATCCATTTTGCATGGCTTTCATTTAAGAGATCTCAAAAACTGGTAACTGATTATTTGGAAATGTGCTCTATTTTTTCTTTCTTTCAACGTTGTTATTTTTTCATAAATGCACCTATATATGACACAATAATCACTCAAATTTACTAATGTCGAAATGTGTACATTTCGGACGTCGGCGTCGGATGGGGTTTCTTTACAGTTCGCACGCTTCAGATTGCTGATCTCGTTTTTCTTATGGGGTTATTCATGAAAAGCACAAAAAGCATTTTAATGCAAAAAAATGCCCTTTTTTGCATTAAAATGCTTTTTGTGCTTTTCATGAATAACCCCATTAGTTTTTCTAAGAACCGCTCACTAATTCTCGTTAAAATACGAACAAATATATTAATCCGAACGATAACCGTATCTTGTGTGCATCTTGGCTAAGACTGCAGATATTCTTTAATTGGCTAGGGAAACATGCAAAAACAGACATGAGTGAAGAAAAAATTATAACTGGAGACAAATGACAAACTACTATGGAAATATGGTATCATAAATAAATACCAGCGGAAAGATCCCGGCTACGCCACGTCCTCCATTGGCTTTCGTTTAGAAAGAATTGTAGTCGTTTCTGTTTTTCCTCGTGTTAGTAGAAAAAATTATTTGAAGAACGTCAAAAAGTAATTTACATTAAAATTCAAAGATTTTTAAACAGAAACGATAGAAAAGTCGGGAGACAGGTTAGTTTTACCCTACTGTTGACTTGCTATTGCGAAAGTAATCAAATTAGTACGAGAGGAATAGCGGGTTCAAACTTGGTGGCTTTATGCGTCAAGTCGGGCTTTGCTCGGTTCGATTAGTTGACGATAGCCTTAATGATTGTGAGGGAGGCTTCGGTTTGTCTCATGGCGCCAAAACCACACGTAAGCACTTGTTAATATTTGAATCAGTACACGCACCGCACAACTCTGTTGCCCCGTGTCGAACATACTCGTGTGCTTGACCCGCGGTGACAACTTGTTGTTGTTGTTGTTGAGATCTTACGAGATCTCGATAATAAGAGTACTAGGTTCAGTGATGGATCGGTTGCATCGAGTATCGATGAAGAACGCAGCTTGCTGCGTTACTTACCACGAATTGCAGACGCTTAGAGTGGTGAAATTTCCAACGCATAGCACCGACTGGATCTCCAGTCGGTACGTCTGGTTCAGGGTTGTTTAACTCACTGCTCGTGTGTCCACCTTCTTGTCTTGTACAAGAAGTATTGGGCGCCGAGCTTGTCGGACAACATTGACATCCAACCGTTCGTTCGGTAGTCGATCTTGTCCCAGTTCCGAAGCATCACAAGTGAAGAAAAGACGCGGTTCTCCTGCATTGCCGTCTTCCGATTCTTGTAATGTGACGCGCTTCTCTCTCTCTCATATCAGTGGTGAGCTGCCAAAAGCCGTCCAACCTGACGATTTGTTGGTGTTAACGATCGAAACACTTCTGTCAGACCGGCTCGTCGCTCGCTTCTCTGAGTACGTGATTGAGTGATTCGTTGATTCAGCGTGTAACGTTGGTGGTGGTGTGTATGTATGTGCATGCCGCTCGTCGTTGTCGCCTGAAAAACGGTGCGTATCTTGCTCGTTTCAACCGGAACTCAGTCGTGATTACCCGCTGAACTTAAGCATATCATTTAGCAGGATTCCCTTAGTAACGGAGAGTGAAACGGGAAGAGCCCAGCGCCGAATCGTCCAGTCATTGGCTGCTACGAAATGTGGCGTATAGGTGTAGGCTTCCAGCAGTGTCGTATGTCCAAAGTCCTTACGATTGAGGTCATAAACCGGAGAGGGTGCGAGCCCTGTTCTGGAGAGCGGCACTGTTGGTTCGTCTGCTCCTTGGAGTCGGGTTGCTTGAAAGTGCAGCCTAAAGTGGGTGATAAACATCATCTAAGGCTAAATATCGACTCGATTGCGATATCGAACAAGTACCGTGAGGGAAAGTTGCAAAGGACTTTGAAGAGAGAGAGTTCAAGAGAACGTGAAATCGCTGGAGTGGAACCGGAGACAGTTAATGTTGCTCGGAGACAAGTTTGGTGGCCGGTCGCTTAGCTGTGATCGTCGCCGGATGTCGTTTCCTGTGCTGCGCCGACGGCGTTGGTCGCTCGTTCTAGCCCGACAGTGTTGCCCATCTCGCAAGAGACGGTGTCTTGTTGTCGGTAGTGGGCTCGTGGTGGTGCTAACGTTTAGTTACGCTAGTGTGTGTGACGTCGGTGTGAAAGTCGACGACGTTTCCGACCCGTCTTGAAACACGGATTGCGGAGTGCTTGTCTACTGCGAGTCAAAGGGTGTTGAAACCTTGCGGCGAAATGAAAGTGAAGGTCAGTCTCGAATTGGCCGACGTGGGATCAGCGCTCCTCGGAGTGCTGCGCACCACGGCCCTATGCGTGTCACGTGTGACTGTGTAGAGGTTGAGCAGTTGGCAAACGACCCGAAAGATGGTGAACTATGCCTGAGCAGGATGAAGCCAGAGGAAATTCTGGTGGAAGTCCGCATCGGTTCTGACGTGCAAATCGATCGATAGACTAGGGTATAGGGGCGAAAGACTAATCGAACCATCTAGTAGCTGGTTCCTTCCGAAGTTTCCCTCAGGATAGCTGGATCTCTGGCAGTTATATTCGGTAAAGCTAATGATTAGAGGCCTTGGGGGCGTAATGCCCTCAACCTATTCTCAAACTTTAAATGGATATGAAGTTGCAGTTTCTTTTGTGAACTGTCAACGTGAATGCGAGGTCCAAGTGGGCCATTTTTGGTAAGCAGAACTGGCGCTGTGGGATGAACCAAACGTGGAGTTAAGGTGCCTAACTTCTCGCTCATGAGACCCCATAAAAACGTGTTGGTTGATATTGACAGCAGGACGGTGGCCATGGAAGTCGGTATCCGCTAAGGAGTGTGTAACAACTCACCTGCCGAATCAACTAGCCCTGAAAATGGATGGCGCTTAAGCGAGAGACCTATACTCCGCCGTTGCGACATGTGCGTTGTCTAGCGCCAGGTCGTAAGGAGTAGGAAGGTCGTGGCGGTTGCGTTGAAGGCTATGAGCGTGGGCTCGGCTGGAGCTTCTGTCAGTGCAGATCGTAATAGTAGTAGCAAATATTCAAGTTCGATCCTTGAAGACTGAAGTGGAGAAGGGTTCCACGTGAACAGTAGTTGGATGTGGGTCAGTCGATCCTAAGGTACTGGCGAACGCCTTGTATCATCGGTGGCGAAAAGCTTGCTTTTGGTCCCCGTTTGTCGAAAAGAGCACAAGCGCGGTAACGCATTCGAACTTGGTTAGTCGCTCAAAGACCGAGCTAGAGTTTTCTTCTCTAGTTAAGGAACGGACTCCCTGGAATTGGTTCAGCCAGAGATGGGGACGTTGTTTCCGAAAAGCACCGCGGTTTCTGTGGTGTCTCGTGCTCTTTGAACGGCTCTTAAAACTCCAAGGGAGGCTATTAATTTGCACTCACTCGTACCGATATCCGCAAAATAATTTATTCAATAATAGAGCAGTGAGAAATTGAACTGCACATCGAAGTTTAATAATTTCTCACTGCTCTATTATTGAATAAATTATTTTTAGAAAAACGTATTATAGTGGAGGACAGATTGAATGATGGCTTCATGGAGAGCGGATCCAATTGATACAGTGATCTGTAATAAATAATCGATTGCCTAACATATTTTTAGCATCTTTATTTATTTAGCATATTTTTGCCAGAGACATCTTTCTCACAAAAAATTAAGTTTTTCAGATTTTCAAAAATGTTTTCTTGCTCCAGATGCATTTTCAGCTCTTTCAGACATATAAATTATCGTAAAACCTCGAATTGATTTGCGCCCCTAATAATATTGCCTCCCTAATTGCCTTGCCCCTTCGTGATGACACAATCGGCGCCACGACAGATTTTTTAAATCCAAGTTTGAGGTTTGAGAACTGTAAACCACCCATACGCATTTCAATAGTGAAAAGAAAGCAAACCAATTTAGATTTGTTATTTTTTCATTATTTCATATTTTTTTATTGTTTTTTCTTCTTTTTGTTTGATTATCAGAATTTAGAATTTTTAAATGTTTTTCTCTATCACGTATTTGACATCCGTGATAGAGTCGAAACATTTTTTTCATCGATTATTAAACAATTTGGTTCCTCGATGGAGCTGTCATGGTCAGAGAGAATCTTTTTTCAATGATGAGATGCGGAGAAATCACAGAAATAGAGTGTCGGAAGCCTCGTGATTTCACCGACAGAATGCTAATGTAACGCATTCGAGAGAATAACGAAAACGCGAGAGTGATAAGCGGTGCTAGTAACATAAAACGGTATGTGCTAAAGAATCCATTTATTTGGGCGAAATAATAAATAAATAGACAATTAAAATTTATACAAAATTATTATCAAAAGATGTGTGGAAAAGTGCCCCAAGGCGGGCGTTGTTGGAATCTTCGAGAAGTTGCGAAGGGGGAAAAAACCACAGAAGAAAGTGCCCTGAGGTATTGAAGATAAATAAGAGGCCGAAGAATCTATCTGGATTCTTCGGCGAATGTTGGGGGTTGTTTCGTCTGGAAACGAACGACTCGATATTCAGAGTTCTAAGGGAAAGTTGGAACCGCAGTAAATCTCCGTAAAAAGGGCAATCTATCCGGATTGCCCAACGGAAATATGATATACTCGGGACAACATATATTAGAACGACGAAGAAAAATCTCCAACAAATAAAAAAGGTGAGAAAGTTAAGAGGGGCGCGCTGAGTGTGATTTTCGAATACGTTTCGACACGCGACGCGGACGCGGCGCTTGTGCAGGTGCGCACTTGCGTCGGACATATTACGCGGGAATTTAAATAAATAAATGTATTGTTTTTTCTTCTTTTTGTTTGATTATCGGAATTTAGAATTTTTAAATGTTTTTCTCTATCACGTGTTTGACATCCGTGATAGAGTCGAAACAATTTTTTTTTCATCGATTATTAAAAAATTTGGTTCCTCGATGGAGCTGTCATGGTCAGAGAGAATCTTTTTTCTGATTTTCTTTCTGAATGATGAGACCACAGAGCATCTCCTTAAATCTATCATCGGAACCACTTTATTTGGAAGGAGACTGTTAGTCTGGGATTCATATCGTTCATATCGTTGCCACATTAACACGGATACCAAGAAAGTGATGAAAATCTAACGTGTTGATGGATGTGATTCCTGGAGGGACCACTAAATTCATTCAAGTAGAAGACGTTGAATTTCTAGCATTCCAACAGGATTTCAATCATAGGCACCAGATGTGTATTGGAGCAGTCCGTTTAAAAGTATGAGAGTTGGATTATTCACGAAGTCAAGTCGTACACAGACTCAGGAAACATGCGTCCTTCTCTAATGGAAATTTATTTACAATGGATTTTGGACGCTTCGAAACAGCTATCAGAATCTTTGATCAAATAATCTTTCATCGGAAGTGGGTTGAAGAATGCTATGGACGGATCCGAAGATTTCAAGATTTATTGTTTCAAAGACGAAGGCATAATACCAGAGGGATTGGAACTGATGAAACGAAAAAGAGAAGAAGCTACCCAGTCATTGTCTTTAGGCTCATTTGCCATCCTTATTGGTGATATTGACTTATAAGGCGAAAAAAACGAAGAAAGTGAAGATTATGATGAATTGGCCACTTCCATTCGTATTATTTCATAATTTTTGTTTGCTTTTTGTTTCGACTTTTTGTTCAAAATGTTGTTGTTTTTTAACTGGAACTATAGCCGTTTTCTTACTGGAAGACTTGCCATTTCTGACTGAAATTTTTTTGAAAATCGTAATAAATTTTTATTGTTTTGAGAAGTCGACAGGAAAAAACAACGAGAAAAATAGTTTTTGAACAATAGTGTTGCACCCCTTATTGATTTGCGCCCCTAATAGTATTGCCCCGCGGAGACAAGCTTGAACAATAGTAATGCATGCAACACTATTTGAGTTTTTACGGTAAGTAAGTAAGTATTACAATTGAAGGTCACGAAGAAAACCAAATAAAAAAAACTTTTTATTTAATGAAATTAATTTTCTCTGCGATTCCAATCCAAAGAAATCTCACGCCCTTTCATAACTTTTTTTAGACCTTCATATTCTTCTTGATCATAATCGCAAGTACTAAATTTTGCAGGTTTTACCTACGAAATAAAACGTATTCTTCCAAAACGGTTTTCGGTCAAATGAAATGCTCAGTTCCAAAGTATCGATAATAAGTAAGCTGTTTCTATTTATTCAGAGAGTCGGACCGATGACGTCGTAACTAACAAATTTTATGGATGCCTTCTCGGCGATTGTAAGCCTGATCTATTCCTTTACGTAATGCAAAATGGTTAGTGATCGCAGCGAAAATGCGCAATATCGAAAAAGGTGTCGTTTAAGGGGAGCGGGCCGAATATCAAGTATCATCAATGAACTTTTCAGTCCGTCTGTTAGCATTAGCCACAATTGTCAGTACTCATGGTGGAAGAATGTGTGACAAGTTTCCATTTTTCACCATTATCGGTTGCATCTACTCTTCACCGTTCGACTCGCAGTACTCGTGCCCCAACGAGACTGGTTATGGATATTATCGCAAATCTCATCAATAGAATCAACAACTTTGCAAAGGAGATGTTACAGCATCACCGTATAAATCATTTAACGCCCTATTACGTGGCCATGGAACCTATAACGTTTCATGCACCCATTAACGCGTCCACATTTGATTACCCAGCTGTTTCGCTACAGTTTCTAACAAATTTATTTATAAATTAAATATTTTCGTAAATAACAATAATGACTTAAATAATCAGATCGACACATGAGAAATCAATACACGGAAAGAGTTTTGATGAGGGGGCGAGAGGTGCAAAATGATAAAATGGTAAGACGACGTGAAAATGTACAATTATGTACAGCCATTAAGGAAAAAATCAAATGTTAAAAAATAAAAAATAAACGATTACCCGAAAATCAACAAGATGGTTTTGTATGAAAAAAAAGAGGCGACCGGTTAAAACGAAAATGATTAACACATTAAGCACAATTAACGTTGAAGCCGTCGGAGCCGTTTGGTGAAATTGTATTTCAACTGCTTCCATCGCTTCTGGAAAAATTTGTTCAGGTTGATTCCAGCACGTCCAATTTCCGAGTGGTCAATGTTGAATTGGCGGCAGTTGGCGAACATGAGTTCCACGTCTTCGGCAAAGTCTTCAGGAGTTTCATACCTGAAAACAATTAATCAGAGTATTTAAAAAGCCGGGACGACAAATTGCCGTGTAGGGGAATTTCACCAAAAGTGCTCTGGAGAACTCCAAACGTTTTTTGGTAATATCCAAGAATCGCCCCCCACCATAGTTAATCTAGGTAATCTACAATAATCAATCCCCAACAAACAGTACTAATCGAAAATAATTTTTATGAAAATTGTAAAAATTGGTGGAAAAAACTGACGTTAGGAGAAGGGGTGGGGGGTCATTCCACAGTCTTCCACCGGGGGGGGGGGGGGTTATTGTATTATACCGTTTTTTTTTCTGGATTGCCCGAGCACTGCATTATAAATGGAGCATCACTTCTCGCACTAAGCGCTACTTTGTCAGAACTAAATGTCTAAATGACTCTTTCATTCAAGCTAATCGATGTGGAGCCTCAAGCAATGCGAGTTAATGCGAGGCCCTTGTAAGTCTCTGAAGTCTGACAGCCTTACAGTTCCCGTCCCCTTCTTTCTTCTCAATTTCACTGCTTTTGTCTCGGTTCTTTATATATGTTATGCTCCACATAATTTTACGGTCACCCCCAAAAATCTCAAAATTTCCATTTTCTGTAATTCCTAATTACATATTTATCATATATGATATGAAAATACCTTCTAAAAATACAATTATGGGTCCTGGAGCGAAAATATAATAAAATGGCCGAACTTTTGAAGTTGCTCGACAGAATTTGTCTGTTTTTTTTTAGTTTTGAGCAAGTGAACGTATCATTTTGTGGAAAATTTTTTACACTTTTTAAAATTAAATTTTGGTTTTTTTCTGATGTGTGAATTTTAGGCCTATTTTAAGTTTCTATCATGAAACACCTACTAAAAGTTTATATTTCTTCAATAGGAAGCATTTTGGTTGAAAAGCCAGTTTTCGAGATTTCGAACATTTTTGGGGTGACCGTAAAATTATGTGGAGCATTGTAGTTTTACGGGGCAATCTAATCTCTGAACTTACATCGTTTTATCGTTTTTGTGCCGAATCGTCTTCAAATCCATTGGCTTCGCAATAATCATTTTATAACCGGGCACCAACTTTGGATTGACCGGCTCCAGAAACGGCAGGGAGTTGGGCTGCATGACGAGCTCATCCAACATCAGACTGCACAACTCCTTATTCATCGCTTTCGGAAGACCTCCAATACTTGCTGGCTCCAATTTTCTCTTCAAATTTCCTTTAATTCCATTTTGCTGATGATTGATCACGCCATTTGTGTGAACAACTCCATTCGCGCCATTGACGTGACCATTTCTTGAGCTGGTGTCAGCATTCTCTGGGTGATTCTGCTCATCCTCGAGCTCTCTTTCTTCCGATTCACTGCGAAGGATGAGTCGCTTCATAAAACGCATTTGCTTCATTTCTTGGCAATGTGGACACGTGAATGTCTCTGGATTAATGGTCTCTTTCGGGCCACCATCATGCGCGCATTCTTGATGAACATAATACGCGCATCTTTGGCATTGGTAAAGGTGTCCAGATTCACGGCCACAGAAAATGCACAACGGTTTTCCAGATTTCTCTTGACGACAACGTTGACAGAACCAATCACCTTCTGGCACCTTTGTCATGCGTGGCTGAAATTTCGAATTATAGGAAATTTGCATAAAAGGAAATGTGTAAATGTGTACTCGAGAATTCGAGCACTACGAAATTATGATGACCTTTATAAATTCCTCTGAGAGCGTATTATCGCCGTAAAAAAGTTCCGACATTTTTTCGAGTCCGCGAAAATCGGGATTTGACTTTAGAGGCTCCGCCCACTTCATCATCAGAGCGCATTTGCTATGCGCGATATATTTTTTGAATTTTTATTTTTTTTTAATAAATGACGCAAATTGATATATTTAAACATTCGAAGAAACGTGTAAAAAAATTCACGATTAATATTATACAATTTCGTTCTTTTAATCCAGTTTAATTCTGAAAATTCAGAAGAAAAAATAAAAATTCAAAAAATATAGCGTCATTTATATTTTTTTCGTTTCTTCTGATGATCGTAATCTCTCAATATTCAATACCTGAAGTTTTTTTGCATTTTTATCTTTAATTTTTGCATTAACATAACTTTCCACGTGTCAAATCTTCAAGTACAAAGTGAAGCAACATCGCCGAAAAGAAGAAACCGTTGCATTTATTTATTTATTTAAACAATTGATATATTTAAGAAATTGTATTAATCGTGAATTTTTTACACGTTTCTTCGAATGTTTAAATATATCAATTTGCGAAGAAAAAGAAGAAGAAAAAATAAAAATTCAAAAAATATATCGCGCATAGCAAATGCGCTCTGATGATGAAATGGGCGGAGCCTCAAATCCCGATTTTCGCGGGCTCGAAAAAATGTCGGAACTTTTTTACGGCAATAAAAAATACATCAATTTAAATTTATTTAAGCGATTTAATTTAAGATTTAATTTAATTTAATTTAAATTTAAGCGCTAATGGCACGCCCCTTCTTGCTATTGTTTAAAGGCGCACTCACCCGGTTGACTGTGGGATCTCACCCCGCAAGGAAAATACTGTTGTTTTTGTTCATTAACCTCTCTTCGTATAGTATGAGGAAATTAATTCTTCTATTGTTACTTTTTTCTATTCTAATTTCTTTGTTGATTTTTGAATGGTACCTTTTTTTTTCTCTTTATAATTCTCATAAATGGTTTAATTACCCAAGTTTGAGGTAACGACAAGGCTGGGCCAATCAAGAACATCCAAAAACAAGGAAAATTCCTATAAAATGATCCCCACTCACTCTAAAGCACTCCATATGGCATCCGCTTTCACATCCGTCGCAAACCAGCATCTCGTCTCCATCCATACTTTTGCAAATCTGACAGAGAGCTTCTCGAGACGCCCTCTCCCACATTATCATTCCTTCGAGCGCCTGCAGCGCTACCATCAACTGACTTGTGGTTTGTGATTCGGTCAAAACATAGGTTTTCCAGTCTTCATAAAGCTGGCAGCTGTTCTGACCTTCTGCTATTCTGAATCTAGGTCTCCAGAATTTCGGATCGACCAGCTCAGCTGTTTCAATTATCTTTCGTCGGATCAAAGACTCATCCAATTCTACTCCGTCATCTCCGTCGTCCAGCATCTTCCATGCCACGTCATCCTTGACGATTTGTGCCAGCGCCATCGTAGTAGGCACCACGACAGGCTTCGGCGGATCAGAAGGTGCTATCCCAGATGACCTGACAATGTCCGACATCTTCAGATGACTTTGAAGTTTGTCAATTGCTGCATTTAACCGAATCCATTCTTGTTTCTCAAAAAGCACCGCATCTGTTGTCTCTCCAACTGGGTCAAGAGTAATAGTTCCGAATTTCAGCTCATTAAGGAACCATGGTTTAGTGAGAAGACGATGGAGAGCCCGCTCACGAATGCCACGGCTCAGCATACTAGAACGGAGAGATTCGACGCAATCCCTATTCTGCATCGTCCACCATCCCCTTTTCATTGGGTTCTCCACTCTTCGGTATCGCTTCCGAGTTTTCTTGTCTGCTTTACCTCTCTGTAGAATAACGTCGTCTATCAGATCTTCTACACAGGCGACGACATCAATATCAATCCCATCGCATGCTCCTGGAGCACGCTCTTCTAGAAGTGGTGGATCCTTTGATGCGTACTCATTTGCATTGCAACCCGGGTTATTCATACCAGCTGTAGCCAAAGATTCAATGACAACCGTATCAGTGTGCGCCAGCAACCAGTAATTACGATGAAAACGGTCGGTTCCGAAAGGAAACGATCGAATCTTGAGATTGGTATCATGAATCTTTCGGTTAATATTTTGAGATTCCTGATGAAGCTCTCCGATGAGCTCCTCCATCTGTTCAAGGGACATGGATTCCTCCTGCTCCGTGAGCACCTCACATTGTCCAAGTCCTGGAGTGAACTTTCGCTGTTGTGCAGAAACTGGTGAAGCTGAAGAGGCCGTCGTTACCGTCGACAGCGTTCCAGAGGCGGCCGTCTTCTTTGGAGTCACTGGTCTCGTCGGCGGCTCCGAGTCACTTTCATGATGCTGCTCCTCTTTGACGACGACAACTGCCGCTGTGGCGGTCTCGTCGTCCTTCTTCTTACTTCTGGCTGATCGAAGCGCTCTCGCCTTGCCCTCTCTCATCCATTTTTCGCCTTTCAGTCTCGAGATTTCGTCCAGGTTCTTGTCAATTTCGGTGACCACGTTTCGAGAACAGACGAGCTCATCGCAGAGGAATGCGAGTATCGCAGCTTTTTGTTCGGCGGTGATGAATAGAAAATTGCTTGTGAGAAGGGGCTCGGAGAGCTCCACTCCTCGTTTTCCTTTATCAATTAAGAAAAGACGCATCACCTCGCTGAAGTTTTCGCGATCCAGACCCATCTCTCCGCCTCCTTGTCCGAATCTGAAAATGGACTATTTCAGTGGGGCGCTTCAGTTGTTCTCAAACTTTATCGAGTCTAGAGATTCCAGATTCCGTGAAAACATTTTTTTTTCCGTTTTCAGTTTTCCGGATTCCAAGTTCCCAAAATTCAATTACGCCCTACTCTGCAGAGAAGTGCGGAATTCCGGATTCCGGATTCCGCATTCCAGATTCTCCCGTTTTTTTAATAACGGTTTCTGGATTATTTTCTAAGACTAAACGTTTATCATACCTCTTCTCATTTCCCATTCCTGGGAATTCAAGCGCCAGCCTCAATAGGTGCCTAGTCAATCGGAGAAATGATTCAGCTTTTTCAGAGTCTCCTGCCAATCCGGCGCACAACGATTCTAGCTTCGGTGTCGTTTCGAGATCTGAAATATTCTGAAGTGGAGAAGAGCTTGGCTTTAAAATCGCTTACCGATTCCTAGAACATGCCCAAAATTTTGCACAAACTCGTGAATCATAAGGGCATCTGCAAATCCTTGAGAGCTCAAGCATTGATTTCCGATTCGCGAGAATTCGGGGAGGTGTCTGACGTCGTTGACATTGACCAGAAGATCATCGGATTCTCTCTCGCGAACTTTATACTCGTCCACACCATTTGACATCATCTGACTGTGCACCAGCTCTTCGGCAAACTCGTCGTTGAGCTGCGCTGGATCCAGCGGCTCGTCCGGCTCATCCACTTTCGGAACTCTCATCTCATCTTCCGGCACCCCATTCGGCGACGATTGAACCTTCGCAATGGTCTTCAGCACATTCAGTCTGGCCAGCTCTTTGTTGATTTCGTCTTCGGTGAACATGGCGAATTCTCGCTCCTGTCGAGTTTCGTCCACATCCGTTTGTTTCGGAACTATGAATTCGCCGATCACTGATTTCGTGGTGAAGAGGAAGTTGTCCCGCGTGATGTAGTTCATTCCGTTTTTAGCGAGATACTGTAAGAAAAAACGCATAATTTTTACGGTTTATTTATTTTTAGCGGGGTAGCGAGGCCCTCAAAAGATGTCCATACCAGTGTGAAAAATGCGTTTTTCGAAAATTTTCGAAATTGTTCGAGAATTTCTATAAACATTTTTCGGAAATTTCTCGAAAAATCCTCGAAGAATTTTTCGAGAAATCACGAAAAATGATTTGAATGGAAATACGATAAACAACGCGCTTTGCGTTATTTCGGAGTGTCGTTCGAACTACTTTATTATTATTTTTTATCGAAATGTTCTTTTTTTTGAGAATTTTCGAAAAATTCTCGAGAAATTTTTCTCGTTGATTTTTCGGAAATTTTTCGAGAATTTTTCGGAAATTTTTCGAGAAATTTTTCTCGTTGATTTTTCGGAAATTTTTCTCGTTGATTTTTCGGAAATTTTTCGAGAATTTTTCGAGAATTTCTCGAAAAATCCTCGAGAAATTTTTCGAGAATTTCTCGAAAAATCCTCGAGAAATTTTTCTCGTTGATTTTTCGGAAATTTTTCGAGAATTTTTCGGAAATTTTTCGAGAATTTTTCGGAAATTTTTCGAGAAATTTTTCGAGAATTTTTCGAAAAAATTTCTCGAAATGCTTTCGAAACGACACACTGGTCTATACATATGCCATTAGCTCACCCGAACAACTTCCGAATAAGTGCTCAATTTCTTTCCGCACGGAGCAAAATACGAAACATCCCCTTTGACACCAGCTGGAACAATACTCCTGACACACGTCTGACGTCTCCAGCCCAATTGAAGAGGCAGTCGGAGCATCGCCTCGGTTGTTCGCTTTCCTTCTTCGGGACACTCGGATTCCAAGGCGGCTCGATGAGCTGCAATCACCTTTGCTGCCAGCGCCGCCGCCTCGGCTTGCTTCTTCTCGTGCTTCTTCTGGTGGTTGATTTGGTGCTGTGCCATTAGGAATTTCAAGATTTCCTCTTGCTGCCGATTTTTGTTATCCTGCTCTTTTTGCTGCTGCTTGGCTAGCTCCTTGGCCTTTTTCGCTTGCTCCTAGAAAAAAAAATGGAAATAGACAACACTTCGAAAGAATGGGTGAATACCAGAGAAGGGCGGAATTCCGGATTCCGTCATTTTTTCATTCCGTCTTCCGGATTCCAGATTCCGTGAAAAATATTTTTTCCGATTTCCGGATTCCAGATTCCGTGAAAAAATATTTTTTCCGATTTCCGGATTCCAGATTCCGTGAAAAAATATTTTTTCCGATTTCCGGATTCCAGATTCTGTGAAAAAATATTTTTTCCGTTTTCCGGATTCCAGATTCCGTGAAAAAATATTTTTTCCGATTTCCGGATTCCAGATTCCGTGAAAAAATATTTTTTCCGATTTCCGGATTCCAGATTCCGTGAAAAAATATTTTTTCCGATTTCCGGATTCCAGATTCCGTGAAAAAATATTTTTTCCGATTTCCGGATTCCAGATTCCGTGAAAAAATATTTTTTCCGATTTCCGGATTCCAGATTCTGTGAAAAAATATTTTTTCCGATTTCCGGATTCCAGATTCCGTGAAAAAATATTTTTTCCGATTTCCGGATTCCAGATTCCGTGAAAAAATATTTTTTCCGATTTCCGGATTCCAGATTCTGTGAAAAAATATTTTTTCCGTTTTCCGGATTCCAGATTCTGTGAAAAAATATTTTTTCCGATTTCCTCATTCCAGATTCCGTGAAAAAATTTTTTTTCCGATTTCCGGATTCCAGATTCCGTGAAAAAATATTTTTTTCCGATTTCCGGATTCCAGATTGTGTGAAAAAATACTTTTTTTCCGTTTTCCGCATTCCGGATTCCGCGATATGGCGTTTTTATTCCGTTTTAATGCTTTATTCTCAATTGTTGTGAAAAGTATACTTTTTGGAACTCCCGCAAAAAGTTTTGCGAACAGAGCGCATTTACATCATTTGATTCCCTCATTAATGGTTAAAATTCCGTTTACCGCATTCCGCATTCCGGATTCCGCCGTTTTTTCATTCCGTCTTCCGGATTTCAGATTCCGTGAAAAAAATTATTTTCCGTTTTCCGGATTCCGAGTTTCCAAAATCCGGAATTCCGCCCTACTCTGGTGAATACCGTAGCCTACCGTAGCCTACAGTAATACAGCAAGACAAAGTAATTTATAGAGAACTGGGAAGCCTACTCACCGCCTTTTTCTGAGTTTCTTTATGTTGCTGCTGCTGTTGCTGCTTTTGCTGCATCTGTTGAGCCACTAACTGCCACATCACATTGGTCATCATATTGTTGGCAGCAGCAGTATTCAGATTGGTCATCGCGTTTCCGTTCGAAGTGGAGGAAGACGATGCTGACGACGTGGTAGCTGATGATGACGATGTAGACGGCGTAGACGAAGACGTTGAGGAAGCGGACGCTGTCGGCTTTTGACTTTTCTTCGCCATCTCCATCATTTTCTTGAGAGCATCTTCCATTTGCACTTTTTGCGGATTCACCATCGCTTGCTGAATAGCCTGCATCTGAATGGCCTGCTGCCAGGCAAGCAGCATCTCTGGTGCCATAATCACTGCGGGCGAGGCGGCCGCTGCCGCCGCTGCAGTAGACGACGTTGACGGTGTAGAAGAACTCGCTTTGACAGGCTGCTGCACAGACGGTACCTTTTGAGCCTTCTGCCTCTTCTCCGTCTTCTGGTTCACAGCTTGATTCTTCTTCTGTGCCGCAACAAGCGCTCCAAACTGCGCGAGTTGCGCAATATGCTGAGCAACCGCCGCATTCTGAAGTTGTTGCTGCGCAGCTCCATTTTTCAGTGCAGCGCTGGCAGTAGTCGACGATCCCGAAGATGTGGATGGGCCAAATAACGACGATATAGCATTTGATGTAGAAGGTGTGGAGGACGATGCAGCCGCCGCCGCCGCCGCCGCCGCAGCCTTCTGCATTTTGGCGAGCTGCTGTTGGAAGGCTTGTTGCTGCTGCTGCTGCTGCTGCTGCTGCTGCTGCTGTTGCTGCTGCTGTTGCTGCTGTGCGGCCGCTATCAGAAGAAGCAATTGATTAGTGGAGGAGGTTGAATCACTCATTATTGTAGAAGTTTACATGTACTTAGTCTGAAATCAATCTGATCTTGACAGGCATGGTGCGAAGAAGAGCGGAAGTTAGACAAAAATAAGTGAGTGAGAACTTCTTGCTCTAAAAATACTGTAATCTTCTCTTCTAGCTCCGAAGGAATGCTCATCAATTCGGGGTGTTCTTGAAGCTTATATTCTTTTAAAAATCGTTGAAAGCATGCTAAACATTTCGAAAATATTTCGAAATCATCATGAAATGGAAAAAAAGTTGAAAATTTTAAGAGAAATTTAGACGAAATCACACAAAAAGAAGCTCGGAATTCAGGGCTTAAAAATGAGGGAAACAACGAATTCAAATGAGGCAACGCTGCCGAATCAATGAACAAGGCGGCGCGTGAACCGATCGAGAAGGCGGCACTCAAGATTGGGGGGGGGGGGGGGGTAGAAGCGGAGCGAAAAAGGACAGATGTGTCAATCAATGGGTACGGGTGCCTTCTCTCGCAACCACCACCGTCACCACCGCCATCGGGCAACAATGCCAGCAGCCATCGGAGAGGTGGTGCTTTGGTTTAAAAGCGAAGCACTGGTATTGTTGCTGTTTAGTGAGGAAGTGATAAGAGAGATCGAAGTGCGGATCAGCGGATCACTCAATTTGTGATTAGCATTAGTGAGTCGCTACTCAACGAAAGTAGGAAGCACTCTTCAAACAGGATTCTACAAATGGAAATCTGGGAATTCTTTAAGAAATTATATGCCACAAGAAAAGCCCACAATTTTCTTCGAATTGAGAATTATGATCCGAAAAAAGTCATTGTGCTCTTCGCCTGAATGCGCACGCACGGAGCTCAACGGGGGGATCTCCACCATTCAAAAAGGTTAGGCGCCGGCCACGCTTTTGGCCAGTTTTGCAGTTTTGAGCAGTGTCCAAAGAGAGGCCAAACACTGCTCAAATATTCTGCATCCGGCCAATTCAAAAGGCACGGGAAAACCGGCTAATACAATATTTAATAATTTAATATAGTTTTCAGAATTCTCAATGAGGGGGGGGGGGGAGAGAAGAGGGTCGAAAGCAGCACAGCTTTTTGACTGAATGGAGGGAAATGCATCACTGTCATTTCTTCGCGAAAACTTCTAGCCGAAAAGACATAAAAACGGACCGTAAAAGGAACAAACAAACTTTCATCGAACAGTTTCAGCAAGAGAACACCTGTTCAAGCTTTCCATGAAACATGGACGGATATACAGACACCAGCACCACCACCACAAATTCATTCATATGTACACAATATCACATCTGCGGCGGGATTACACGAACACGGAGATGAAGATGAAGACGACGACGACGACGACGACGATGAACGAGAAAAAGGAGAAGAAGAAGAAGAAGAAGACCCCTGGAGGGTAGTGGCCATGAGAAAGTAATTGCTTTGTTTGTAGAGAGAGAGAGTAAGAGAGAGGGAGAGTGAGCGAACAGCCATCGCAGCTGCTGAATAAAAAGCGGATGCTGTGAATTTGGAGCCACCGAGCGGGTGTTGGATGGCTGGCCGTCGTAGGCGACCACATTTACAAATGAGAGCGCAATAACTCTGGAAGTCGCAAAATACAGCATGACATTCTTGTGCTCTTTTGATGCTATTCAATTGAAGTGTTTCATCTAATCGAAGATGTCCTTCTGTTACAGCAAGTGCTGTCTCATTGTTTTCTTTTTTTCAGAATCTAATGAAATACTCTAAAACAGGTTGAATTCTGATGAGCTTTGACTATTATTAGGTTGATGGAAAAGTTATTGCGTTTTTATGTTGTTTACTTTTGTGAAAGATTTTTGAATAAAATGTTTGGTTATCTGTGGTCGTATTATATATCATTTTAAAGAGCGTAATTCGCTCTATCTACTTGTCTTATTGATTTTTTCTTGAAATAATTATGTCACTTTTTATAGCACTTCAAAAAAGCATGGATAAAAGGCAAATTCGAACGATTTTCTTGTTCCAGTGCAAACTAGGCCGAAACGCTGTCGAGACAACTCGCGATATCAACGATGCATTTCGCCAAGAAACCACTAATAAACGTACGGCACAACGGTGGTTCAAAAAATTCCGTAGCAGCGGTGACGAAATGCTTCAAAAGCCAAGACGATGCCGAAAATGCCTTTAATGAGTTCGTCGCTTCCAGAAACCCGGACTTTTACGCTACCGGCATAAAGAAACTTGTTTCTCGTTGGCAAAAAAAATATATTGATTCTAATGGTTTTTATTGCGATTAATAAATTTGATTTTAAAAAAAGTTATGGTCATTTAAAGTTGAAGGTTCAAAAACGCAATAACTTTTCCATCAACCTAATAGAATCATCGGATTTTTATAGTAGAAGAGCACGCGCCTAGAGAGAGCACTGCCGGCTCCAATTTTTGTGTAGATAACTGTGGATTCAGCACGTAATCAAAGAATTGCACTAATGCAGAAACGGACGGCCAAAAGTACGCACACAGACCTACACACACACAACCAAACAAAGGGGGAAAACCGAACAAAACGACTGTAGCCTTATTCTTCTTCTTCTTCTTCTTCTACTTCTCCTCGTCGTCCTCCTCCTTCTTCATTCATTCGCCCTTCCCTCATATTCTCCAGCAATTCTATCTCTGTTTAGGTCAGTTCGAATTGACCCGTCCGTGTCACTAGTCCTCCTGTAGTCAGTGACAAATACGAGACGAATGAATGGATAAACGAACGGCTACTACAGCGACGACGGACGGGTTGGCTGGTTGGTTGGTGGGGATGGGGGGGGGGAGGGTGGCAGTCAAAATGTATAAAGTACTAAACGAACCACACACACACACACACGAAACATTGATTCATTGTGCAGATAGCGAGGTGGGGGGGGGGGTGGCGAAGGAGATGTGTAATGTGTCTCAGTGCATAGGTGATATGTTGGTGAGAAAACGGATGGATTGGGTTTTCACGTTTTCACGTTTCCCGCCGGCGCGAACCTCTTCAAAATTGGAGTCTCCGAGAGCTTTTAGCGTGGTGCAACTTCAGTGTGTCGTTTCGAAAAATTATTTCTCGAAAAATGCGTTTTTCGAAAAATTTTTCGGAAATTTCTCGAAAAATCATCGAAGAATTTTTTGAGAAATCACGAAAAATGATTTGAATGGAAATACGATAAACACCGCGCTTTGCGTTATTTCGGAGTGTCGTTCGAACTAGTTTATTATTATTTTTATTGAAATGTTCTTTTTTTCGAGAATTGTCGAAATTTTTCGAAAAATTTCTCAAAAAATTTCTCGAAAAATTTTCAAGAAATTTCCGAAAAATTTCGAAAATTCTCGGGAAAAAAACATTTTTGATAAAAAATAATAATAAACTAGTTCGAACGACACTCCGAAATGACGCAAAGCGCGTTGTTCATCGTATTTCCATTCAAATCATTTTTCGCGATTTTTCGAGAAATTTTTCGAGAAATTTCCGAAAAAATTTTCGAGAAATTCTCGAGAAATCAACGAGAAAAATTTCTCGAGAATTTTTCGGAAATTTTTCGAAAAACGCATTTTTCGAGAAATCATTTTTCGAAACGTCACACTGATTATGATTATTCAAAATCTATTATCAATGAAAATTAAAAGATGAAAGAGAAGAGAGCATTGACCTTATAATAGTGGCAAAGGGATTTCAGTGGTTTGAAATTTCGTTTAACTAGACAGCGGTGACCACCAATGAATTTCAAAAGCAAAGAATGTTTCCCTGGCATTTCCAAAGTTCACCTAACTAAGGATGGGCGGAGCCGGCGCAGAGGCACCCAGAACTACGCTCGCGGCAAAAATTTAAAAATGAACGCCGAAACATCGATAAAATAAGCCACGGGAGTGCCAATGGAAGCTTGGCGGGAGAGGAGGGGGGGGGGGGGCGGCGAACCAAGAAAACGCCGGAGAAGGGGAGCGGGGGGAGGAAAACGAAGAAGTGTTGGTGTTGTGTGTCTTTTAGGAGTGAGAGGAGGAGCTGAATGGAAGCAAAAGAAGACGTCGAAGCTTTGAAAAAGCTCGTGGCTCTATGTTTGTGTGTGTGCTGGTTGGTGGCAACGACGGCGGCGGTTGGCTGTCAACGTTTTAGAGAGATTTGCAGATTAGCAAACTCCCTGTTTTTTTTAAAGAGTTTGACGTGCTATAAAAAGAAAAAAAAGGAAGAAATGGGATCTTGAACGATTTTAGATCGCCCGGAACTTCGCGGCTAAATGGCATCGAATCGCGCTCAATACCGAGGCGGATCAGTTTTTAGGACGCTAACCTAGTGATTCAGACATTTTCACACAACTCCCCGCTAGAGCCGAGCGGGTGTGTCGCGGCGAGTAAACCAGTGCTTCACAAAGTCAACATTACGAATAACTGTACATTGTGTAGTCGTAACTAAATGAAGCGAAAAATGAAGAGGTGAGCTTTTTCTGTGCCTCGCCGCTTTGACGCTAATGCTCAACTACAGTAGCCGCTATTAGAAGAATGAGCACTTTGAGACGTTTTCTATTTGAAAAATGAAAATTTTGACTATTTTCCATTTTTACAAAAATTGTTGCCGATTTCTCAAATTTCAGCTAGAATTCTTCTAAAATAGAGTTTAATTATGATGGCTGACACCATTTTTTGTGCGCCTACTCTCTACAAATTTATAGCTCTGGTTTACGCTGCTGGCACACGTCTAATGCGGTTTCAGATTTGAATGCGCGCCAAATGTCCCATGTCCGACGCGCAGCCAATTAGTGCATTAACGAGAAATTACGATACTGAGCCTTATCTAATTTTTTTTCGGCTTTTGTGAAAGTGAAACTATTATTATACACAATTTTGTATTTTTTTTTTGAAAAGTGTAATTCAAAAATCCCTCGAGTCAATTGAAAAAATGAGTGAATAATAGCAATTTTTAATTTTAAATTAAAAAGAGAATTGTATGCAAATAAAACATTTTAACTTTCAGCAGCTAAAAGGTTGGCAGATGGAGAAAATCGATGAGCTTGCGACGCAACAACTTCAGTTAATCATACAATTTCAACTTTAATAATTTTGAATACGTTTCAAATGCTCTGAGGAAGAATTGTGAGTTTTTTATAAGTTGGTTAATTTTCAAAAATAAAAATGTTTCGAATGAAAATTTCTCGATGAGAAGATGCTTCTAAATTAAAAAAAAACTGTTAAAAAAAGGTGATTTCTCACCTGGTGTTTCAGAGTTTGATCATTTTGGACATTATGCAGGCGTGCATTGATCCCTTGCCTAGGCCTAAAAAAAAAGTAGTAGACTGCCGGTAGACCAGAAAACTAAAAAAAAAATAGATTTTGCATTACGTTCAAAGAATTCGAAGCGAAAACCGTGAAAATGTATTCGGTTCTTAATAAACAGTATGTAAAAAATTCTCTTTTATTTTCATTTTAATTTTTTTCGATCTTTCGTGTTAGATAACTTGACTGAAGTTTTTGGCCGATACGTTTTTTAGGTATATTTCCCTAGAAGTAACTAGCTGTAACTAAAAATAAGCGGATCGTTAGTCGGCAAAACGAATGTTTTACGAATTTTATATCTCAAATTGCTAGCCTATTTCGTGTCTTGCGTCTTAAATGTTCAGCATTTTTAACTGCTTCGAAATATAGCTTTATAAGATTTGATTAATTCATTCTATAATTTTCAATGCAACGGGGAAAAAACTAGCTGCGAAAAAACCCAATATTAGAAAAGGATTCCAATTTTCTAATTTTTGATCAGTCTTAAAAGTTTTGTAAGATTAAAACAAACTTTTTATCGCAGATGTTCAAAAATACATGGTCAATCTTTAGTATTTAGAAATTAAAATTAATTCTTATTTTATCGGTATTTTTTTTTACAAAAAAATACTTGAATACACAAATACAAAAAACGCGAATTGTGAAATGATTGATTGAGTGAAGCTTGTGAGCGGAGCTCTCAAACAAAGTATAAATACGATATTCATTGCTGGTTAAAAATATATTAAAAATTATTAATTTCAGTTGAAATTGTTGAAAATCCCAACATTAAATTCCTGCCTTATATTTCTCAAAACTGTTCAATGGTTTTGTTTTAAAGATTTTGAAATGAAATCTTCGAGGATAGTTCCTTTTACTCTTTTGTGCGATGTCTCCCCAAGATTGCTCACAGAAGTAAACACGAGCTATGTTTTTCTCGCAAATCCGAGCCTAAACGTGATTCTTGAAGGATATTTATTCTGGGAGCAGCCGTACAAAAAAGACGTCGTATGAATAGTTTCGAAAAGACATTAATTGTGAAATATTTCACTTAAAGATGCAATTAAAGAGCAATCGGAGCACTGAAAGCAGGCACCTTTTTCACCGAAAATAACCGATTAAAAAATAAGTTTTGTGCCATCGCATTAATTCGGGGCTATCCCACTACCAGTCAATGACTAAAAGGAAACATTTCGGTACAGCTCTCAGTGAAAAAACTGTTATCAGTTGAATCACTTTTCCATGATACTTATGGCACATGGTCTGATTTCTGCCGAGAAGTTGGAAATAAGAGGAAAGATGACCTTACAATCGCAGTATTTTTAATATTCTGGAAAATAACACTTTTACAGTATATCTAATTTCCAGGGTGCACCCCACGAAACAGGAAAATGGAGCCAAAAAAGCGATAAGAGCGGAAAATCTTCATCGAGCCACGCAAATACACTCACACAGAGAAACACACAACTCGATGACATTGGTGGGCCGAAAGGGTCTCAGTCTCTTGGCCACAGAAAGAACACCCTGGCGGCAGCTAAATAGAACTCTCTTTATCTCTTTTTCTATAATTCTTCCAATCTCACTGCATCCTTTCCCTTCTCTCTCTCTCTCTCTCTGTACAACTCCACTCCTCACTTTTTGATGTCTCTTCACATCTCACGGTGGGCCGAGTAGTGTGTTTCACTTATGTGCGTGTGTGTGTGTGTGTGTCAGTGAGCGTGTGTCGCCTTTTCTGCTAGGTCATTTGTGCAGACACTGACACTAGTGGCTCTCCTCAAATCACGCACTATTCCTTTCGTCCAGGTCCAGACGTTAGGAGGGTAAAAGAGGCGGCTGCTGTGAGCGAGCGTGCGCGCGTTTTTGGTGGTCGCTTGGTTGTCTCCTCTTCCTTCTCCCTGTCATCGCAGGACGTCCTGGGGGCCGCCGTTTCGCCGCCGCCCTACGTCGTTGTCATCGTGTCCGGGGCTCGTTTGGCACTCGTTCGACTCGTCTCGTTGAGCTTGACACCGCTATGTTACATTTAGAGTCATCGGATGGCTGGGAGAAAAGATCCGGGTCAAATACATGAAATGGCTAACGCTAGTAATTTATTTACCTGTAAATTTTGTCACTTTGGGTTCGTTTTCAACGGAAATTCGATTTTTTTTTTCATATTAGCCCTTTATGGCGCCGGGCCGACCTGTTGAATACATGTCATGTAATGAGGTGTGAAGTCAAAGCTTCATAAGTGAGCGTATTATGTTAAGTGAAGCATAAATAATATTTGTGTGAAAGTGATTTACAGATCACAAGTCAAAAAGCACGAAAACCTTCCACGTAACTTAATAGTAGATAACAAAAAGAATCTATGCTGAAATTATTCAATATGAACCAATTCTTCAGAATATTAAAGCAAGGACACCCGATCTTTTCATGCTTACAGCTAGTTTAAGCTTCTTAGACCGACCCGCAATTAAACATAAAATAACTGGACCAAAAAAAACTTAAAATTGAAGATCTTGAGGTTGAAGATCTGGCAAGATTTTTCCAATGGATTTATTTTTAAAGTAATATTTAACTTTTTGAAATTAGTTATTCTTCGGACCGCAGCATGCATTCGTTTCAGCTCTCATTGCCTGATTGTTAGCTAAGATTTTGGGGCCCAGCTTTCATAAAATTCCACCCAATCTGGAAAACGTCAAGATAAATGAAAGGATGACCTCGGTACGCAGCAAACACTTGCTAAATATGTTTTCCATATAACCCTGCCCGAAATTCGCACCGATCGCAACACATCTGTGTACATTGAGTATAAAAGAGGAAAGCATACATGCGGTTTGACAAATGGCTAAAAGGTCGCACGAATTGGCATGGCGTCGTCTCCTCGTAACGAGCTAAGACGTCATTCTTTAGTTAAGAGCAGCTGGTAACAGTTGGAGCATTTCTGGGCAGCTTCAAAAAAAAGGATTGATGAAAACTCGACGAACAGCAAGAAATCTAGAAGCTGCAAGAGAAATTAAAAATTGAAGAATAGAGCAACAGAATCGCAAGTGAACCATAAGAATCAAACTTGAATCAATGTGGTGAGCCAACTCGACCGGGGCGTGGCAGAATTTTCTAATAGAAAGGCACCTCATGTGCTCTGAGAAATCATAAGTTGTCTTCTGGATTTTAGCCATAAAATTTCAACTCGAAATTAAGGAGCAAACGCCAAAAAATGTCATCAAATATTTACAGATTAGCTCTGCTTGCCCTGTTTTTCCCCCCCATCTAAAAAGCTAGTCGGTCATGCTGAACATGATGCCGAGAAATCAAAAACCACAAATGAAACTTTGGTGTTCGCAGAGGCGTATTTTGCTTTACCTAAAATAACTTATCCGAATCAGAATCTGTCCGTCTATTAGGGAATGTGTGAAATGGGCTTGTCTTAATACTACTGTAACTAGCCGAATAAAGAACGCAGCAGAAATCTAGAGAGCTCAAAGAAAAGCCATTTTAAACAAAGATTCTTAAAAAAAAAATTAATAATTCAGAAAGTCTACACTGAATTCAGCTAATTTAGCTTAAAATAGAATATAAAGCCCGGCGAATTTTCAGAGAGAAAATCTAAAATCTCTCAATCTTGTTGTGTCTCTGAAAATATCGACCACTGTCAGCTGTTTCATTGTAAATTGAGAATCACAAGTTTGTCAGGTAGCGGCGCAGTGATATCTAGTGGTAGAAGTATTATCGCCGTAAAAAAGTTCCGACATTTTTTCGAGCCCGCGAAAATCGGGATTTGAATTTAGAGGCTCCGCCCATTTCATCATCAGAGCGCATTTGCTATGCGCGATATATTTTTTGAATTTTTATTTTTTCTTCTGAATTTTCAGAATTAAACTGGATTAAAAGAACGAAATTGTACAAAATTAATCGTGAATTTTTTTACACGTTTCTTCGAATGTTTAAATATATCAATTTGCGTCATTTATTATTTTTTTTTTCGTTTCTTCTGATAAAAATATATCGCGCATAGCAAATGCGCTCTGATGATGAAATGGGCGGAGCCTCTAAATTCAAATCCCGATTTTCGCTGGCTCGAAAAAATGTCGGAACTTTTTTACGGCGATAATAGTGCAAAGCGTTGCTGTCGGTGTTTGCGGACCAATGACGGCATGTGCCACGCTGGTTTAACAGAGAAATTCAGCGTGAAGATCTAAAATTTGAAGATTCCCGCCAAAAAAAAGAGCAAGCTGGTGAGCCATCTAACTCAGATTCTATCTTAAATTTGTACAAAATGTTTTCAGCTTATAGCTCCGTGAGCGCGACTTCAAAAAGGCGAACTCTCTAGAATTTTGATCACGAGCCGAAGGAAAGAAAGCGAAAAATAAGTATGCGCACCAAGCGAGCCGAGCGGGTTTCGGAGGCCAATAGACAAAAATGGAGGACGGGTAGGAGTAGAAGGGGAGACTAATAGGCGACAGATGAGTGCAAGACACCAGCACACCTGCTTCTCTGTTTCTGCTCGAAAATGCTCGATTCTTCTCGAGTGAATCCGTCTGGCTGAGCTGCTCGCAAACAACAATGCGCTGGATTCATTTGGGGATTCTTTGATTCGCTATCGCATTTCTACAATGAGCGCCAACAAAGAAAAAGACAATAAAAATTTGAAAAGAGCTCGGCGCTTACCACCCAGGGAACTTGATAGATTGGGCTCTCTTAAATTGGTTTTTACGGGCTGAAAGGTAGTTTCAGTGTCTTTCAGTGAGCTATTCAATTTTTCTGAATTTTCATCGAATAATTTGCTGCAAAATGATGATACAAAAACCAAGCATTTGGAATGAATTATGACAGAAATATTCCAAAGAAAGCTCAATATCGAGGATTACGGTTCGCCTTAAAGGCGCATGATAGAATATTGACTTGGGTTTCGAAAGGAATTTTATAATTAAAAAGAATTAAATTAAATTTTTTTTTCTGTTTTTAGAAATAAATAAGTTTTTGGCAAAAAAAATTCTTTAAATTTCCGCTTATTTAAGTGTGATTCTGTGCAAATAAATGCGCTTCTTCAATTGAGATCGAAACTGTGATTTCGTCAAGGCAAGGGATTTTAGTTGCAAGGTGAGATAATGAGAGACGCAGACGTCGCGAGACCGCAGTGTGTCGTAAAATGTGATGCTTGCACACACAAGCGAACACCCAGTTTTAAACTTATGATTCTGCGTTGAAAATTAAGAAGAAAAGACTAATTCAAAGATATCTTAAAATAAAAAATAAAAATTTAAAGCAAAATTTAATTTTTATTTGTTATTTTTAAATTTCCTCTGTAGAAACACGCGAAAAAACCAAAATTCTTTAATAAAATTCAAAAAAAAAAAAGACATTGAAAATTGATTAAAATTCAAGCCAACATCCAATCACTTAAACGATTTTTTTTTGAAAATTATTTAAAAATAAGGAAAAATAATTTTAAATGTTTCGATCTGCAGACTGATTACGGTAGTTTTGCGGCATCCGAAATGAGAAAAAATTATTTTTTTTTATTTCTCTAACTCTTAAATTTAGAACAATTATGTGGGTTTTAATGCAAAATTTTAATGGAAAATGAAAAATGTTTAAATCCATAATCGAGGTAGCCTTCTACTGGCTTCTCGCTGTAGTTCTATGGTACCAAACTACATTAATAGCAGAGTTGGGCGGAATTGGATTTTGGGAACTCGGAATCCGGAATCCGGAAAACGGAAAAAAAATTTTTCACGGAATCCGGAATCCGGAATACGGAAAAAATTTTTGTTCCGTTTTCCGGATTCCGGATTCCGAGTTCCCAAAATCCAATTCCGCCCTACTCTGCAGAGAAAGGCGGAATCCGGAATACGGAATGTAAAAAACGGCGGAATCCGGAATACGGAATGTAAAAAACGGCGGAATCCGGAATACGGAATGTAAAAAACGGCGGAATCCGGAATACGGAATGTAAAAAACGGCGGAATCCGGAATCCGGAATTCTAACCATTACTTTTTGCGGAAGATCAAAAAAGTATACTTTTCACAACAATTGAGAATAAAGTATTAAAACTCATAGTTGGGCGGAATTGGATTTTGGGAACTCGGAATCCGGAATCCGGAAAACGGAAAAATTCTTTTTTCACGGAATCCGGAATCCGGAAATCGGAATGAAAAAAACGGCGGAATCCGGAATGCGGAATCCGGAATCCGGAATTCCGCCCTTCTCTGATTAATAGGCTTACTCGGTTCCTAGAACTGCCCTGGAAGTTGCGTACTACCGTAACCTACTTGCGGAATGCAAGATTTTGGCGGAATCTTGACGAAATCTAGGAAAACGGCGATGCCATATCCGATGCCAACAAGGACACGACGACAGGAAAATGAAAAAGCGGTCGTCCGAGGCGGCTCACATGCCCCCGAGAGCCGTGCCTCCGCTGCCGCCACGGCAAGTGTGTGTGTCTCATTTTCGACAACGATTGCCCCTTTTTCCTCCCGTCTTCTTCTTCTTCTTTTTTCTTCATCCTATCCTCGTTTTTTTTCCTTCTTCTTCTTCTTCATCTTCCGCGCCGTCCCTCCCCCTGCCCCCCCCCCCCGGTCCCTCCTTTCGTCGCCACCAATAACACGGAGAAGAGGGGTAAAGGGACGCGAGAAGAAGGAAAAGTGAGAGCACGCACTCCTTTTCAATGTTTTGTATGGAGCCAGAAGAGTAGGAGTAGAAGGAGAGGAGGCTCCGTGTTTTCAATGTCGATTATGGAGAGAGCGCCGCCGTCGTCGTCGTCGTCGTTGTCGAGAAGAAATGGCGAGAAGAGCACACGTCTCATATGGATATTCTTTTGAATGAGGGCAACAACTCGCTGGTGTCTCCAGTTGTTCGATTTGTGTGAGAAAGAGAACGTGTCAGGTTGGAGGCGCTCAAAGCAGTAGAAGAGGTTCGAGCGGTTTTGGCTGGGGGAGGCTCAAAATGACGACGAGAAACAGCGTTCCACTTTGAGAGAGATGCAAATTCGCTCAAACGGAATTTCAGACAGTTTTCAATCTGTTCGCAATTTCTCAGATCATTAGAGCAAAAAAAAAACACAATTTTTAATTTAGGAAAAGTTGGCCGTTTCGCAACCGTACGTTTGTCAAGGGTTCGCTTCAGAATTTTTGGGGAATGTGTGCCTTCAGTGTGTCGTTTCGAAAGCATTTCGAGAAATTTTTTCGAAAAATTCTTGAGAAATGTTTCTCGTTGATTTCTCGAAAAATTTTTCGAGAATTTTTCAAAGAATTTCTCGAAAAAATTCCGAAAAATCAACGAGAAAAATTTCTCGAGGATTTTTCGAAAAATTTCGAAAATTCTCGAAAAAAAAGAGCATTTCGATAAAAAATAATAATAAACTAGTTCGAACGACACTCCGAAATAACGCAAAGCGCGGTGTTTATCGTATTTCCATTCAAATAATTTTTCGCGATTTCTCGAGAAATTTCTCGAAAATTTTCCAAAAAATCAACGAGAAATTCTCGAGAAATTTCCGAAAATTGTTTCGAGAAATTTCCGAAACATTTCTCGAAAAAAAACAACGAGAAATTTCCGAAAAATTCTTGAGAAATGTTTCTCGTTGATTTCTCGAAAAAAAGAACATTTCGATAAAAAATAATAATAAACTAGTTCGAACGACACTCTGAAAAAAATAATTTTTCGAGAAATAATTTTTCGAAACGACACACTGTGTGCCTTTAAGCCAAGCTTCAGGCATCATCGCGGCGGCGAACATTCCTTCCATTCCATTTGACTTTTCTGTCCATCAACAGCAGCTTCTGTGATTTTGGGTTTTCTTGTGGCTAAACATAGTTTGCTCATCCGTTTCAGTGACGATTACCGTAAGATATCCGAGCTCAGCAGAAACGAAAGAAGGAGAAATCAGATTTCATCATTTCTTGTCAATTTCAGCGATTTCTCCTGTATTTCCATTCGTTTAATTCGGTTTTCTCCTGAACTCGAACGCTTTCATATCACTCGACGGAGTCAAAAGAAGGTTGAGCTTCAGAAATTCAGAAGGGCTTGGCTGAAAATTGAAATGTGGACACAGAACATCCAAAAAACGTAGAATCCAGTTATATTGATTCAAACTCAAACTTTAATCTTTCGGAACAATTCAGTAGACTTTCATGTCTGAAATTTTAACCGTTGTTGGCGACGGATTGAATCCGATCGCTTCCAACGGGCTCTGCATAATTCTCCTGAAATTCAATATGCTGGTACTCGATTAACTTTGCGAATTGCAGACTTTGGTGTGCGTTTCACGAGATATACTTGGACGCCATTCGATTTATTTCATCGGATTCACCCTTGGATTCATCCGTGTCGCTGCCTATTTCACGGAGTCTTCCGGAAATCTCAACGATCAATTGAACTGCTTCCGAAGCTAATACCGCGAAGCACAAGGAGATCTTCACTTAGTTCGCCACACCTAACTGATTTATGGTGCCCCTCCCCCCGGAGAAGGGCGGAATTCCGGATTCCGCCGTTTTCTTCATTCCGTCTTCCGGATTCCAGATTCCGGGAAAAAATATTTTTTCCGTTTTCCGGATTCCGAGTTCCCAAAATCCAATTCCGCCCTATCCATCTCTACGGATTCTCGTGGATTCAGTTGCTCAGGAGAGTCACTCGCTATTTGAAAATGAAAAAAACTGTGGTAGAGTCCGAAACCCGACATAGGCCTGCCGACTGCATAACAGAGAGATCCGCAGACTCGGAGTTTCTGGCGACTCAACTATTTCAAAATCCTACGAAGATGTGCAGGATTTGATTCTTAACTCTCTGGTCCAACCATTCAATTAGAGAACCGATATTCAGATTCGCCTTCAAGATTCTCCCTACCGGGGTGCTTTTAATTACGGAGGCAACATTGAGAAGCAAATGGGCTGAAAATCAACTGAAAATGTATTTTGACGCAAACATTTCATTATCAAAACGAATTTCATTGACATCGATGAAATTCAAAAAACGGCGGCGGAACGCATCGTCGGTGGCGCGCAGTTTGTCGGTGGAAAGCGTCTTCTTCACATCTGCCACAATTGAATTTCGTCTCCACCGATCTTCTTCTGCAACTCTAGACGAGAGGGTTCAGACTTAGTTCGAGAAGGCAGGCCATTCCTCCTTGGTGATGAGCGCGCGGAAGTTGCTTCTGAACCACTCGTCTGGGAGTCCTGAAATACCCAATGTTGTTGTATGAAGCAGTGTGTCGTTTCGAAAGCATTTCGAGAAATTTTTTCGAAAAATTCTCGAGAAATGTTTCTCGTTGATTTCTCGAAAAATTTTTCGAGAATTTTTCGAAAAATTTCCGAAAAATCAACGAGAAAAATTTTTCGAGAATGTTCCGAAAAATGTTTCGATAAATTCTCAAAAAATTTCGAAAATTCTGGAAAAAAAGAACATTTCGATAAAAATAATAATAAACTAGTTCGAACGACACTCCGAAATAACGCAAAGCGCGTTGTTTATCGTATTTCCATTCAAATCATTTTTCGTGATTTCTCGAAAAATTCTTCGAGGATTTTTCGAGAAATAATTTTTCGAAACGACACACTGGTATGAAGTGTGTTTAGCTCCAGCGAAAGACACGTCAGTCACCAGCAGAATTGCGCCATAGTTATGTCTCCGTAATTGAAAGCTCCTCTGTAGTAGATCACATTTTATTCTAAGCACGATCATTTCTGATTCACGGTACACAGCAATATGCTCCGCCGTACGCCGGCGGGCACGCTCTCCTCCTGGTTTCTTTTACCTTCTGCACTCCTAGCGTTGAGTTTATTCTTATGTCTTGTTGACGTGGTTGATGGACGATAAGGAGACCTCAAACTTGGGTAATTAAACAATTTGTTGAGATTAACAACGAGAAAAATATAAAGGGTTAAGATAAACTAATTTAAGAACAAATAAAAGTTTAGGAAGGACCATTATAAGAGAAGAAAAACAATGATAAATATACGTTCCTTCCTTTCGGGCCGAGATATTTCAGCTGAAAGCGCGTATGCGCCTTTACAATTATGGTGAGGATAACCAAAAAACATTATGGGGTTATTCATGATGCATTTTTATGCAAAAAATGCCACTTTAATCTTATTCACGATACCATTTTAATTGAAAAAAATGCATCTTAGTTCAGTGCTATGTTCAGTTAAAATGCAAGGTGGTGTCGGATACCGTCACCGAAAAAGTCTATGCGCCTTTAATTTTTCAAATAAATAATTTTACTATTTTTTCACTATTGCCATAGTAATTTTACGCTTTTTCGCCTCCTCATCAGTGTGTCGTTTCGAAAAATTATTTCTCGAAAAATGCGTTTTTCGAAAAATTTTCGAAAAATTCTCGAAGAATTTTTCTCGTTGATTTTTCGAAAATTTTCGAGAATTTCTCGAAAAATCCTCGAAGAATTTTTCGAAAAATCACGAAAAATGATTTGAATGGAAATATGATAAACACCGCGCTTTGCGTTATTTCGGAGTGTCGTTCGAACTATTATCGCCGTAAAAAAGTTCCGACATTTTTTCGAGTCGGGATTTAAATTTAGAGGCTCCGCCCATTTATCATCATTTCAGCGCATTTGCTATGCGCGATATATTTGTTGAATTTTTATTTTTTCTTCTGAATTTTCAGAATTAAACTGGATTAAAAGAACGAAATTGTATTAATCGTGAATTTTTTTACACGTTTCTTCGAATGTTTAAATATATCAATTTGCGTCATTTATTTTTTTTTTCGTTTCTTCTGACAAAAATATATCGCGCATAGCAAATGCGCTCTGATGATGAAATGGGCGGAGCCTCTAAATTCAAATCCCGATTTTCGCGGGCTCGAAAAAATGTCGGAACTTTTTTACGGCGAAAATAGTTTATTATTATTTTTTATCGAAATGTTCTTTTTATCGAGAATTTTCGAAATTTTTCGAGAATTTCTCGAAAAATTTTTCAGAAATTTCTCGAAAAATTTTTCTCGTTAATTTTTCGGAAATTTTTCGAGAAATTTTTCGAGAAATCAACGAGAAACATTTCTCGAGAATTTTTCGAAGAAATTTCTCGAAATGCTTTCGAAACGACACACTGCTCCTCATCGTTCATTTTTGGCTGTAAAATATTATTTTTATCAAATTAATTTAAATTTTTTCCGAAAACGTGAATTTTTCGCACAATAGGAGTTCTTCTCCAAAAAATTGAGGGCCTCATAAATCGACACATTAAAGGCGCACAGGTTTTCTCGGTGACGGTATCCGACACCACCTTGCATTTTAACTGAACATAGCACTGAACTAAGATGCATTTTTTTGCATTAAAATGCTATCGTGAATAAGATTAAAGTTGCATTTTTTGCATAAAAATGCATCATGAATAACCCCATTAAATAAATCAAGGTCTTTTGACGAGTATGAAATGAATAACTGGGTTATTTATATAATTTCATACACCTTTATAGAGCAGTGTTCTAAAAATAAAAAATAAAAGTCTTTGCAATACAATACTCTATTTAGAGACGAGGTATCGCGCTGAAAATTCTTTTGAGAGACTTTTTGAAATGATGTTAACTTTGAAAAATTGCATATTGCATAATCATTTTTGAGCATTTATTTTTAATTTCTTTCATGTTCCTAACTCTTTTTTTCGATGCTTGACAGGTTTCCTGTTTGACAACAAATAGTTCCATTTTTCAGGAAATGAAAACACATCAATCGCAGGCATTTTTCTTTTCTTCCGACTTTCATGTGCCTTCCACTCCCTGCCCCTTGCACCTATATTTTTGACCGACCGGTATTCCTTCCTCACTCTTGCATACATCAAAGGTCACGCGCGACGGAAGGTTGAAAAACAGCACGGATCTTCTTAATTATAATTCCGATTTAGAAGTAAGTTGTCAAGTGTGACTTCGTGTGCACAGAAGGCTTCAAGAAAGTTTTTTTTAGAAGTTCTCTCCTTTCCAGTGGTGTGTGGCGTTCACATTTCGCAACATCGGAATATTTGGGTTTCTTTTTCAAATTTCGCAATTTCGATATATTTGCAGTCTTCCGCACAGTTAACATATGACAGAAATTAACTAGACAACAACGGAAATAATCAAATAGTATAACACGAACGAATTTTGCAAAAGGAATTTAGAAATTTTTGACATCCTTCACTCATTTTTATCATTTTTCATTGCATCACCTGCCTAATCTGATATTTAGAAATAATTAATTTGATATTTAGGAAAAAAAAAGTTGGGACAATCGCAATTTGTCGTGGAAACTCACTGTAGCGTGATATGTTTAACCTTTGGAAAAAGCGGATAATTGAAAGAAACGATAAAAAAAGAAAAACCACTTAATATGTGTTTTTTGACATCATCTGATAAATTTTCAAGGAACCCACCTTTCTATTAATTATATAAAAAAAGAAAAGGAAATTTCGTGTTAGAAAATTGGAGAAAAGTATAATTTTTAATGGAGAAATACGGAAAAAAAATTATCTCGAAATTCAACGAAAATTAATTTATGCGCCTTTAAGATGAACTGTAGTCCCCGCGACATTTTTTTTTTCAGAATATTTCGTCCAAATTTTCTTTTCAATATTCTTTTTTTGCAGTTCTTTATATTATAGTCTTATTCCTAAAATTATAGAAAATTTCCGAATTTAGATTACAGTCCCGAGCTCCTCTGCTCACGTTCTTCCTTGTGTTTTCTCCCATTTAGCCTTCTATTTCGTCACGAACTCCTCCTACTTAGTCAGCTTATCCACCTCTCTATTAATTATAAAAAAGAAGAAAAAGAAATTTCGTGTTAGAAAATTGGAGAAAAGTATAATTTTCAATGAAGAAATACGGAAAAAAAATTCTCTCGAAATGCAACAGAAATTTATTTATGCGCCTTTAAGATGAACTGTAGTCCCCGCGACATTTTTTTTTCAGAATATTTCGTCCAAATTTTCTTTTCAATATTCTTTTTTCGCAGTTCTTTATATTATAGTCTTATCCCTAAAATTATAGAAAATTTCCGAATTTAGATTACAGTCCCGAGCTCCTCTGCTCACGTTCTTCCTTGTGTTTTCTCCCATTTTCTCCTATTTCGTCACAAACTCCTCCTACTTGGTCAGCTTATATTATTATTATTTTTCGATTAAAGCACACTCAGCTTATTGTTTCTTGTGTTACTTACAGTTAAAAATAAATGTATAATGGGTCCTTTCAAATAATTGAAAAAGCATTTTTTTGGCTATTCACAAATTGTTTTTTTTTCCTTTCAAACCTCGTTGTTCAATTTTTTTTATAATACATTAATATTTAATTTGTAAACAAATTTCTAGTTTCAATGTATTTAAGGTACAGTTACTGTAATAAAACTAAAGGATATTGTTTGCGCGGTGCCCAGAAACTTCATTTTCAGCCCTTTTCCTTTTAATATGAATGCTGGTTTCTGTAACTAAAAAGAACTCATTTTAGTATTAGCAAAAAGTATATCAGAATAGAACAAAAATTAGATAACACTGATTTTAAAAATGAGAAAGTAATTAAAATGAAATTAACATGTTTACTATAGCGACTCATTTGTGCATAACTGTCGTTTAACTAACGTTGGTTGGAGTGTTTCGTCAGTGAGTTGCTCTTTATTTTTGCTCATAAGGCACCGTGCGTAAACTATAAGCAACGTGGCTGACTCAGCTGAAACGCGTGGGGGCCGATTTCAAAGCTAGATGTTTCCTCCTGAAAAGTTCCTTTTTGTATACCTAATGGCTTTGCACTATACTCTATCGTTCTGTGACAACAGTTACATCAATTATCAAGAATCTACAAAAGTTTAAGACATTAAACAGCATGTCTACGGCGCGCAGATCAACCTTGTGATCCTTTTCCTCTCTGGTTAACTGTTAAACGTTGAGCATAATTTTCTAAATTCCACTAGAATTGCTGTCATGCAAGTGACGATTCTAACTTCGCGCGCAATGATGATTAACTTTCAGATATCTAATTTATTACAAGAGATTTGCCAATTTGATATTCGAGGTATTCGAGGAGTGTTGAAGAAGTGTGACCGACTAAAAGATAGTGTGGCCGATAAACCATGAACGAAATCATAAATGTCTCTTTCTTCTCTCAATGCCATAAGATATCGGCAAACTAAAAAAGGCTGTAGAAGAATAGGCAATAAGCAGAATATCATTGGTTTCTACCGGAGGTCTAATCTTTACTGATTCCAATTTCGGTTTTGTGAGTTTTTTTTTGAAAGCATTTTTATTAAGAGTATGTCAACGAACAACCATATCCCCTTTGATCCTTCTCTCAAATGTTTTTATTTTGCTGTAACCAAATTATTCGTTCAGCCATAATCGCAAGTATGGCGGAAATGCCTTACATTGAGCAGAATCTTCGTCCTTGCACTTTTCGAAGCGATTGAATCATATGAAGGGGTCGAGGCGTTCTCCTCTATTGTAGTTCGAACCGTCTAGTGTCACTTTAAAGTCAGTCATTAAAAGTGAGAAAGTCTCCGCCCATAAATTTATCGGGCAACTTTATCAGTTCCGTTTTTATTAACCGTCATCTTTTCATCTTTTTAATGGCTTTTTCTTATCATCTCTCTGTTTCCTCACACTTCATGAAGAATCTAAATTAGCAATATTGACACTATTTTCTATAGATAGAGCTCTACCTCTAAATTCCTGACTCCTCTTTTTTCATATCTCTGTTTGAAACTAAACTGTAGGCACCGCCCTTTTTCACCCACTCTATGGCTTATAAGGGAGCCAGAATCTATCTCCCCTCATTATTTCTTTTTGTTTAACTTGATATTTATTGCTATAATACAGGTTTAATTGGCCGAGTTTGAGGTTCTAAGCTGATCAACGAATAGCATCCTATCACACATCGTTGCGCTTACAGTGTGTGGCACCGGGTTGGTAATTACCGGGAATCCCGGGAATACTGGTAGGCGGATTTCAACATTTCCGTTCTTTTATAAAATGATTATTTTAAACTTTCCGACAAAAAAGAAACAATGCGGAAAATTGCTTCATATGTAATAATTACATTACTCTGTCTCTATCCTTGTTAATTTCTGTATTACGCAAAAGTTGTTGTACAGGGAAAAATAATAATATGATTTTTTGGTACTTATGCGATCTAAGAGTAAAATGTTCCCATTTTGAACTATTAATCGTTCGGAAAGAATTTTGTTTATTTTCAAAATAGCGAAAGTAAGAAAAGAGAATTCTTGGCATTGGTAATTCAAATTCGCTTCATTGCTATTCTTAATGAAGAAGAATATAAACATTTCCAATGGATATTGTGCTAATTAATATTATTAATCAACTTCCTCTAGGCCAGTTCACAGGATTCCCGAGACTCCGACCACCGTGAATGGTTGCACAAATGCTGAAAAAATTATTTCCTTGTCACAACGTTCTCGAAGCAAACATGATGATAAAAATGATAATGATAGGCAATTAATGCGTAGTTTTGTCGGGTGGAGGATCATTAAACTACATCAGGAACATGAGAATTTGAACATATTCGTCACCATGATACTTTAAAAGTGATGATAAAAAGAATTAAACGCGTATATCGGAATGGCATGATTATGTTGATAGTAACTTTAAACACGTTTGGGGTCAGGGCCAAACCCTGTCGACCAGTAGCATAGTTTTTCTAAATATTGATATAGTAATTCAAGAAAACGTTCTTAATCTTATGCTTCGGTTTAATTTGTTAGATAACGATTGACAAATTACTGAAGAGCGATTGCGCACCGGATTAGACACCCTGAAATAGCCGACGGATTCCGTGCCTTCTATGTTGCGTCGCAACTTTGTTCATTTTTGTTCAAAACTGCACTGTCTCATTAGTTTATTATTTATATCAATTCGTAAAACTCACCGATGTTGCGACATTTTTTAAGCGAGTAATGCATTGGATTTTAGAGAGCGCTCTGTATGAGCTCGAATCACTAGGATCGTTTTCTCCAGATTAATAATCCAAATTTATTATTATTTCTTTCTATATTTATTTTATTTTCTTTGTATTTTCCCAGTACTCCGGTGGCTGCGCCGTAAAATCAAAAAAGGCTTTTCGAAAATTTTTGAAATGTCCCTCTTGTTTAACTTTTTTTTTTGCTATGCAAATTTACAATGTGAGTGCTATTTCTTTTGTGTTATCTTTTTCCGTCGTCTGTTATCTTTTCAAATATCTAAAAAAAAAATAATTAAGCGCGCAGGTGACCGTATCCTCATTACGCGGCGACCAATTCAATGCGATATTATACGACTTTTTGCGTATATGTATATTTTCATATTACTTCCGGGAGTTTGGAGATGGAAAACCCGTACTCTTAATAAGGCTATAGCTTTCACAAGGTCGTTTCGAAAGCTTGGCCGTGGTATCTTTAAAAAAACTTTAAATTTTCACTTCCGATGTTGTTGTTTTCGATCAATATTCGGCTATACTGTCTGATGTTTATTTCCGTGTGGCACATTTTAAATTACTCTGTTTCTGCCATTATTTTAAATTTGACGGAAGCATTTTTGGTTGCGTGGTAAACGTGTCGGTATTTTTTAATGCATTACTTGGTCATACGGCGAGAAGGATCCTGTAGAAAAAATCTCATTGAACGCCTATTTCCTTCCCGTGTTCGCCCCTGCGGTGGATTCCTATGAAACTATGCGTCAAAAATGAAATCACACACTTAGCGTCGTAAAAAAATTCGCCGTGTGCCATTGGGAAATTATCTATCTCCTTGTTCAAACAGATAGCAGTGCCACGTGGCCTTCGCTCAAACTATATATTTGTTATAAAATCAAACAAAACCTAAAAAATAATAAATATATATATATCGGTGGCTTTATAACACCATGAGCCAAAAAAACTGTTTCGAACTACGTCATCGCTTTTCTATTTGTCCTTGATTTCTTAGAAAGTGTGAGCTTCTGTTGACCCTTTTACTCAAATTTCGAGACCCCACCGAAGCACAGGGAGCACGTGAGACGAAAATGAAAAATTCTTCAAATTACGCATTTTTATGACCCTATCTATTTTCGCACAATATGAAAATTTAATGATCGCTTTTTGCTGCTTTGCAACTGAAATTTTTGAAAAAAGCAGGAAGCAAATAAAGTTTTCAAAATTGTATTCTATGTCGCCGAAAAGTCACCGCGTAACATTATAATAGAGTTTTTTACAAAAAAAAACGATGAGAATGATAATAGTGGCTCTGCCGAAAAAACTAAAATTTTAAAAATTTTGATTGAAGTTCCGGGCCAAACCCAAAATGTGCAAGCGCTGTCGTTCTTAAGATTGTCCTATTGTCCATGGTAGTATTTGGAGAAAAAATGAAAAAAAAAACTGAAAAAAAAAGAAAGGTGCTATTATTTTACAGCTCGCACAATGCTTTCAGTTCCTCAACGAACTGATGAACTGACATTTGAGTTATTTTGAGAAGACTTTAAGCTAGAGATGAAACGGGAAGGAAAATTTGCACATTGAACTGGTTCAGCACCGCATCAGCACAACCCCCCTCAAAAAAAAAACTAAAAAATTAAAAAAGTACTGCATAGTGTGGGACATTACTCTGTAAAAATAATTATGAAGTGGGGTGGGGGGTTAATGTATCAGTAATATGCACCTTTTTCCTCATTTCTCATGTATTGTAGAGCTCGTGTGGAGCCCAAATTGAATGTGAGGGCTTTTTCTCTTTTACGTCATGCTTCTCTTGTCGTCTGTGTCTCGTGTCCGCCGCTCGCGCCACCCCTTTTCTAGACAGCCCTTTTCCCAATTCGTATGAATCTGACGACTTTTAGCACACTTTTAGTGCTTTTTCGTTTGCTCGTCTCCTTTTTCTTTGCCTTTTCAGTGCAATCTATGTACTTCCAGAAACACCATGATGAACGGAACGTTGAAAAACGGATGTGCGGAAAAACCGAACAAGTACTTCGACAAGAAGGGTAAAGCAGATTTCCTTTATCATTTTGGATTCGGAGTCGACACGATTGATATTCCTGCAATTTTCGGTGACACAAAGGTTGGTATTCATTTTGAACAGCTCTTCTTGAGACCTGCGAATAACCTGAGATCTGTGGTTGAAGTTTAATGATATGCTTATTGCGTTATTTCAATGGAGCTCATTGTTCCCATCATAAATTTTAAAAATGGTGTGTTTATTGTTGAACTAACGCAATTGCGAGTTTCATGCAAAAATGCGGAAAAACTGGGCGTGATAATCTTTTGTTATTGATTTGTTCGGATGAGAAATCAAGAAATCGACCCTAAATTAAACCGAAAGTCATATATTTGTATGAAAAAATAAAAAATGTGTTTCGTTTTTTTATAAATAAAAAATTCACCAAATTCACACAGCTCTTGCTCATTTTCAGATGTTGTCCATTCCAAGCTCTCAAAATTGGAAATTAGCATTTCCACACGTCTCAAGTTACCAATTTAATAAAAACTGAGAAGTAAACAAAAAAAAGAAACATTTTGCCAACAGAGGAAATTGGGTTACTGCGGTTAACGGATACGAGAATAAAAGTAGATGCCTATCGTAAAATTCCTAGCTTTCCTCTTATTTCATTTTATATTTGCAGTTTGTGTGCACCGGGGGATCTTCAGGACGTTTCAAATTATACGCGGAGTGGTTTGCCAAGGAAACCAATATCAAGTGCTCGGAGAATCTCTCCCGATCCGATCGTTTCGTTATTTACAAGACTGGACCTGTTTGCTGGATTAACGTATGTTCCTAAAACGTATAATACAAAATCGCACTGTATTCTTTCAGCATGGTATGGGAACTCCGTCACTCAGTATTATGCTCATAGAAGCATTCAAATTGATGCATCACGCTGGCGTCAAGAAACCAACTTTCATTCGCCTCGGTACTTCTGGAGGAATCGGAGTTCCTCCAGGAACGGTTGTGGTGTCCTCTGCGGCTATGAATGCCGAATTTGGAGACAACTACGTTCAAATTATTGCTGGAAAAAGAATTGAGCGGCCTACTCAATTAGATAGCTCGGTCCGTGAGGCGCTTTGTAAAGTTGGAATAGAGAATAACATTCCGGTGGAGATTGGGAAAACGATGTGCGCTGACGACTTTTACGAAGGTCAGATGCGCCTCGATGGCTACTTTTGTGACTACGAAGAGGAGGACAAGTACGCTTTCCTACAAAAGTTAAATTCTCTGGGTGTTCGAAACATCGAAATGGAGTCCACCTGCTTTGCCTCCTTCACGTGCCGAGCGGGATTCCCATCGGCCATAGTGTGTGTAACCCTTTTGAATCGTATGGATGGAGATCAGGTACTGTAAATTCTTAAGCGCGCTTATTCTTCAACTATTTTCCAGGTCCAAATCGACAAGGATCAGTACATCGAGTACGAAGAACGACCGTTCCGTCTCGTTACGGCCTACATCCGACAACAAACTGGAATGTAAGGCTTTACAATGCAGAATTTATCAACATTTTTCTTCTAAACCTAGTCGTCATCACTCACTCATACTCCCTTTCCCTGTTGTATTCACATACTAAATGGCTAGAACTGATTCTCAATGACTAGTTTCCTCAACTAACTCTTAATGCATACAATGTGATTTTTATTGACATTTGAACAAAAAGATTTCAAGAGATTATGCAAATAAAATGTAATATATTTAATTTAGCTCAAAACTTCATATTTCTTAAAATCACAGAAATTTAATAACACGCGAAAACGAGAGAGTTTGGGGGGGAGGGGAGGGGAAGAAGGCACAAATTAAACTAACATTGAGAAAAATTGTGGAAAAGAGGCACACGTAATCGTAGAGAAAAGCTGTAGGAATTCAAAAATTTTTAAAACTTATTTAAAAAAAAATGAAGGTAAATGAGAGTTAAACTTAAAAATTTGGTTTTAATCATAAAACCCTGAGCAATGTGTTAGTTTTGTTTGGAGATTTCGGAGAAGTTTAGAAATAATAAATAATTAGATAACAAAAAAAAATTGTTGGAATGTAACAAGTATGTAGCAAGTGTCGTTGAAAAGAGCTTCTTCTCAGTGCAGTGTGAAAAAAATCTCTAATTGTTAAAGGTGAAAAACGAAACGTTAAAAATCTGGAAATCTCTTGAATCTAGAATCTAGAATCTCATTTCTGATTCTAGATCAATTGTTTTTGGTTTCTTGGAGCACAAATACAGTAGGATTGCTAGGCAAACTGCAAATGAGCCGGTGGCGATGAGCAATGGTGCCATTTTTACACAAATGGATTTAGATTCTGATAACATGTTAGCGACGCGAGCCTTCGTTATTTCTTCCTCCTGATCTTCCGATGAATTCAAATCATGGGAATCGTGCACGTTGATGATAGATGAAACCGCCAAGGACTCCACTCCGGACATCTGAACAAAGAAGGTTCTAATTGAAGAGAAACTGAACGACCACCAACCAAAACCATCTCATGGCGAATGCCATCATTCACAATTGGTGCAATCGTCTGGTGCCTTCTGAATCTTGTAGAGCCGATACAGGATGGTGTGGGGCATTGCCCAACGCATGGATTGCAGTCGCATTGGAATCTGATCATTGAGCTGTCTGGCCATTTGAATGTGCTGGAAAACAAAAGTTCCTTCTGATCTGAAATTGAGATGCACTAGTCATACCGGAAAACAGCTTGCGTCTTCGACGGCGACGACAGAGACCATTGTGGGAAGAGAGACTCATCAATAGCACAGCCCATATCATCAGTCAACGTGTATCTTTCGCCACTCTCAATGTTCACCGCAAAACAGTTTCTCGGCAGGATGCCAAAAGACTCAGCCGGTGTCACTTCAAGAGCCAGTTTTAGCGTGTCTCCAACCATAGCAGAGCTGATCGATGACTGATGATCGTTGGACACTGACAATCGGCAGACCGGAGCAATTGTTGAGTTCTTGTCAGTGAGGGTTGAGGTGGTGGCAAGTTCGGAGACGTTCACATGCGATTCGACAGCCCGCGAGCCGACTGGGTATTGGCAGCGAAGGTCGTACGAGTCCGCCTGAAATCCCGTGGATATTAAAACGTGTCAAAAAGAGGGCATAATCATTGCTTTGCTGTCCGTCTGAAAAGCCTCAACTATCTGTAATAGGCTTCATCTGTCCTTAGATGGAATTTGATATCTAGAAGCATTGCTCTCTCTCTCTCTCTCTCTCTGTATAATTTACAGCGAGTCGTCGGCTCGGCTCCCTATTGCTCACCTTGTTAGTCAGGAACATCGCATGCTTCTGTACAACCACTGTCGACGCCATAGTGTGCTGAAAATTGGAAACGTTACACATGTTTTTGTTCGCCGATTTTCCACATACATTATCGAGAAGCTGGACGTCGCAGTGTTGGAAGGCGACCTTGAAGACGTACGGCTTGTGAGAGTTCACCAGAGAGCTGAACGACTTGGAGCAGTACGGGTTTTCGGCCTGCCCCTTGACGAAGATCTTTCCTTCGAAATCGGATGTCTCGTTTCCAAGGACCAGCGTCATTCCGTCTGCCTCACAGTACACTGGAAAATAAAGCTATAATCGTTCTTTTATAAGAAGATGAATGAGGTGCTCTAGAACTATTTTCCATGTAATATACCTGAAAGTTTTCCTTGATTGACATGCGGCACACAGGTGATTCCATCTCCCACGTGACCGACTGGGCACGTGCAGACATGCGATCCAAACGTGTTTCTACACGTCGCCACGCGGTCACATCTGTGCGTCTTCTCGGCGCATTCGTTGATGTCGGCGCAGACATCGGCTCCGCCGAGCGTTGAGTTGCGTCGGAATCCTGGCTTGCATATGCATTCGCCGGAGATGCACAACTGGGTGGCACCGTCGCACGGCGTGGCACAGGAGCTCACATCGGAAAGGTCGTGCTGATTGACCGGTTCTGGAATGGTTATTGTTTCGATACATGGAATTTGGCTACCGTAGTTCAGAGTGTCTCTTTCTATGGGAAAAGCGTATCCAAGCGTTTCTGGTACCCTGTAAGTGGTATTCACGCTGTTCTAACCTACCTTTGTCCACAATAGAAGTGCACTTGTAGAACGGGTCTCCCTTGAATCCATGGCGGCAGATACAGCTTCCAGTCGGTAGACAGATTGCGTTCTTCGCGCACACCGACTTGTCAGTTCTGCACGACTTTTGCGGGAAGCATGAAACACCGTTTCCGGAGAATCCAGACGAGCATTCACACTGACGAGTCTCGGAATTGCACACGGCGTTCGGATGGCAGATGCCGGTGAAGTGGACGCAATCCAGTGGGTCTGGAACGCAGCAGAGACCGTTGCCGAAGTAGCCAGGCTGAAAAAGGAGAATTGAGAATTAAAAACTCAGGGAATACAAGTAAACTTACATTACACTTGCAAGTACTTCCTCCAACACAATGAGCATTGTCATCGCACTGCGAGCAGTTGCTGGCTCTCTCGTGAATACTGACACACTTTACGCCGTCGCCGGTGAAGCCGGGCAGACACTGGCATCTTCTGTTCTGGCAAATGGCCTCCGGCGAGCACAAATTGTCTCGAAGCACACAATCCTGTGGATGCGGTGCGCACACGTATCCGTCGCCAATGTATCCGGCGTCGCACTCGCACGATCGTGTCGAGTGATCGCAACGTGCGTTGTCGGCGCACAGAGATGGTAGCGAAACGCAGTCGGCGGCGCTCTTTTTGGAGCAGGACGTCGTTCCGTCACCGATAAAGCCGTCGCGACAGATGCAGAGTCCGGTGGCCGGCTCGCAGCTGGCCAACGAGTGACAGGTGACCGTCGAGCACCGGGATGCTGGAAATTGGGAATGCACAAATCGGAACGTTGAGGAAATAGAGCGCGCCGCTTCAGAACTCTCCCCCGTCTCGGAACTCTGGAATAGAGCAGCTCGCGCGCGATCCTCAACAAAAAAAGTTATTTAAAATTAGGGACGGTTCCGATTCGGGATTATAATGCGGTTTTTGGAACTAATTGAAAATCAGAAATTCAAAAATTCAAAAATTAGATACCATGCAACACAGAAAAAAATAGACCATGCCTATCCATTTTCTCAAAACTGCACGGTGTTACCACCCGAAAGTACGCATGCTTTGTTGAAAATTTCAGGATAACCTGGGTTGTTTTCCAGAAAACTCACGGGCTTCTGTCGTCGTGCTAGGAGACGTGGTAGTAGTAGCAGCAGCAGCAGAAGTAGACGTCGTTGTCGTGCTAGATGCTTGCTCCTCTTCCAGATTAGTCTCCTCTCCATACCCGCCGTTATTGGTCGGAGTTGTTAGAGTCGCCGTCGGTGGCTGGATGCTCGGCGGTCCACGGTTGCCTAGATAGGTTAGCTATAGTTCATGCGTTCACACCCTACCAACTACATGCAACAACTCAGCTCAAACGGAATGAGACTAGTCAAAGAAGCAAAAAGAAAGAAGTTCAAAACGATTTCGACGTACCCGTGGAGACTTTGGCAACGGCGATTGTCGTTGGCGGTGATGGCGACGTGGCGGATTCTGAATTCTCATTATGTCGATTCTGCTCACGAGGTAGTGCGGTGACCGCGGTGTGATGGTCGGGAGAACCAGTAAGAAGACGAACACGTGAGGTCGATGAAAATGGGACAGAAGGGGCGGTGGTGACAACCGGAGTGAACTCCGGCTTCACTGGTTCGTCAGTGATGCTGACTTCTGGTTCTTCGGGTGCTGTTGTGCTAGTTTTTGGTGTGGAAGTGGGCGCAGTGGTTTTTTTCTCTGATGTCCCAGATGACATAGTAGAGATTCCTCGACTGACAGATGCCTTGGGAGACGACGGCTCCGTCGTCAGCGTCACAGTTTCTGAAGGAACAGTAGACGTCGCAGACAGTGTCGATGGTGACTTGGACGGCAGTTTACGAGGAGTTGTAACAGTTGTTGGTGTAATGGACGGTACAGTGCT
The DNA here is from genome assembly GCA_003052745.1 of Caenorhabditis inopinata. NCBI lineage: Eukaryota > Metazoa > Nematoda > Chromadorea > Rhabditida > Rhabditidae > Caenorhabditis > Caenorhabditis inopinata. The sequence goes on from AP018153.1 coordinate 2,101,554, forward strand.
AGACTCAGACAAACTGGAAGACGAAGTGGACGATTCCGGAAGAGGCAACGTGACTAATTTTGAAGTGACCTTTGGTGAACCTTCTGGAGATGTTTTTCTGGAAGATTCTGTGGAAGAATGCGGTGAAGCAGTTGGATTCAATGTTGTAGAAGACGTGCCGGCAATAGTTGTTGGACTTGGAGCTTCGGTGGTATTTTCAGCTGAAGACAGTGTTGAAGAAACTGTGACGGATTCTGATAATTTAGAAGAGTGCATCACACTTTCAGTGACAGGTGATAACGTGGTGCTGAACGGTTTGACCGTACCTGATGATGTGACATCATCAGGGGACAGAGACGATGACTTTCCAGATGACGGTGCTTCAGAAGATGACTTACTTGTTGTTTCAACAGATGCTTGTGATGTAGCTTTAGACGTGGTTTCTGGTGATGAAGACGACGCAGCAGTTAGAATTAGTGATTCAGATGTAGTTCCTTCAGCTGATGACGTTGTCGTTGTCTCAAATGCCGTAGTAGAAGGTGTTGTCGATTCTGAAGATTTCATTGATATAAATCCATTTTTTGTGTGCGACGTGGACGATTCAGAAGGTGGAGTTGATACAGTGGCGGACTTGGACGGTGTGATAACAGTTTCAGTGGACTTGACATAAGACTCAGAAGACGTGGTCAATGGTGTTCTATTTTGTTTAAATGAAGTCGTTTCTGTAGACCATACATTCCCAGGTGCGACAGAAGGGGTGACTTTTTTTGGGACAGAGGTTGATTTGACAGGCACGTTTGTGACAGTGATCTTTACAGATGTTGTGGTCGTTTTTGACGACTCCGACGGAACAGTGCTAGACTCCAACAATTCTGGAGAAGACGATGACTTAACAGGTACGGTGGTGGACCAAGTTGTGGGTTCTGGTGATTCAGGTGCGGGAGACGTGACTCGGGGTGCTTCTGATGACGTACCCTGAGTGGGTTTTTTCGGTTCTGAAGATGTCGAACTTTCAGAGGGATTTGGAGACGTGACAGTGATCTTTACAGATGATGTGGTCGTTTTTGACGACTCCGACGGTACAGTGCTAGACTCCAACAATTCTGGAGAAGACGATGACTTGACAGGTACGGTGGTGGACACAGTTGTGGACAAAGTTGGGGATTCAGATGATTCAGGTGCAAGAGACGTGACTCGGGGTGATTCGGAGGACGTACCCTGAGTGATCTCTTCTGGTTCTGAAGATGTGGAACTTTCAGAGGGTTTTGGAGACGTGACAGTGATCTTTTCAGATGTTGTGGTTGGTTTTGACGACTCCGACGGTACAGTGCTAGACTCCAACAATTCTGGAGAAGACGATGACTTGACAGGTACAGTGGTGGACAAAGTTGTGGATTCTGATGTTTCAGGTGCAGGGGATGTAACTGGGGGTGCTTCTGATGACGTACCCTGAGTGACCTCTTCTGGTTCTGAAGATGTCGAACTTTCAGAAGGTTTTGGAGACGTGACAGTGATCTTTACAGATGATGTGGTCGTTCTTGACGACACTGACGGTACAGTGGTGGACTCCAACAATTCTGGAGAAGACGATGACTTAACAGGTACGGTGGTGGACACAGTTGTGAATTCTAGTGATTCAGGTGCAGGAGACGTGACTCGGGGTGCTTCTGACGACGTACCCTGAGTGGCCTCTTCTGGTTCTGAAGATGTCGAACTTTCAGAAGGTTTTGGAGACGTGACAGTGATCTTTACAGATGATGTGGTCGTTCTTGACGACACTGACGGTACAGTGGTGGACTCCAACAATTCTGGAGAAGACGATGACTTAACAGGTACGGTGGTGGACACAGTTGTGAATTCTGATGTTTCAGGTGCAGAAGACGTGACTCGGGGTGCTTCTGATGACGTACCCTGAGTGACCTCTTCTGGTTCTGAAGATGTCGAACTTTCAGAGGGTTTTGGAGACGTGACAGTGATCTTTACAGACGATGAAGTCGTTTTTGACGACTCTAACGGTACAGTGCTGGTCTCCAACACTTCAGACATAGACGATGACTTGACAGGTACGGTGGTGGACAAAGTTGTGAATTCTGATGATTCAGGTGCAGGGGACGTGACTCGGGGTGATTCTGACGACGTACCCTGAGTGACCTCTTCTGGTTCTGAAGATGTCGAACTTTCAGAAGGCTTTGGAGACGTGACAGTGATCTTTACAGATGATGAAGTCGTTTTTGACGACTCCGACGGTACAGTGCTGGTCTCCAACACTTCAGACATAGACGATGACTTGACAGGTACGGTGGTGGACAAAGTTGTGAATTCTGATGATTCAGGTGCAGGGGACGTGACTCGGGGTGATTCTGACGACGTACCCTGAGTGACCTCTTCTGGTTCTGAAGATGTCGAACTTTCAGAAGGCTTTGGAGACGTGACAGTGATCTTTACAGATGATGAAGTCGTTTTTGACGACTCTAACGGTACAGTGCTGGTCTCCAACACTTCAGACATAGACGATGACTTGACAGGTACGGTGGTGGACAAAGTTGGGGATTCAGATGATTCAGGTGCAGAAGACGTGACTCGGGGTGCTTCTGATGACGTACCCTGAGTGACCTCTTCTGGTTCTGAAGATGTCGAACTTTCAGAGGGTTTTGGAGACGTGACAGTGATCTTTTCAGATGTTGTGGTCGTTCTTGGCCACTCCGACGGTACAGTGCTAGACTCCAACAATGGAGACGAAGATGATGACGTGAGAGGTACGGTGGTGGACACAGTTGTGGATTCTGATGTTTCAGGTGCAGGGGATGTAACTCGGGGTGCTTCTGATGACGTACCCTTAGTGACCTCTTCTGTTTTCGACGACGAAACAGTTTCAGAAGGTTTTGGAGACGTGACAGTGATCTTTACAGATGATGTGGTCGTTCTTAACGACTCCGACGGTACAGTGCTGGGCTCCAACAATTCTGGAGAAGACGATGACTTGACAGGTACAGTGGTGGACACAATTGTGGACACAGTTGTGGATTCTGATGTTTCAGGTGCAGGAGACGTGACTCTAGGTGCTTCTGATGACGTACCCTTAGTGACCTCTTCTGGTTTCGAAGACGAAACTGTTTCAGAAGGTGTTGAAGACGTGACAGTGATCTTTACAGATTTTGTCGTCGTTCTTGGCGACTCCGACGGTACAGTGGTGGACTCCAACAATGGAGACGAAGACGATGACTTCACAGGTACTGTGGTGGACAAAGTTGTGGATTCTGGTGATTCAGGTGCGGGAGACGTGACTCGGGGTGATTCTGATGACGTACCCTGAGTGACCTCTTCTGGTTCTGAAGATGTCGAACTTTCAGATGGTTTTTGAGACGTGACAGTGATCTTTTCAGATGATGTAGTCGTTTTTGACGACGCCGACGGTACAGTGCTGGACTCCAACAATGGAGACGAAGACGATGACGTGAGAGGTACGGTGGTGGACACAGTTGTGGGTACTGACGATCCAGATGCAGGAGACGTGACTCGGGGTGCTTCTGATGACGTACCCTGAGTGATCTCTTCTGGTTCTGAAGATGTCGAACTCTCAGATGGTTTTGGAGACGTGAAAGTAGTCTTTAATGATGTTGTGGTCGTTCTTGACGACTCCGACGGTACAGTGCTAGACTCCAACAATTCTGGAGAAGACGATGACTTGACAGGTACAGTGGTGGACAAAGTTGTGGATTCTGATGTTTCAAAAGCGGGAGACGTAACTCGGGGTGATTCTGATGACGTACCTTGAGTGACCTTTTCTGGTTTCGAAGACGAAACTGTTTCAGAAGGTTTTGAAGACGTGACAGTGATCTTTACAGATGTTGTGGTCGTTTTTGACGACTCCGACGATATAGTGCTTGACTCCAACAATTCTGGAGAAGACGATGACTTGACAGGTACAGTGGTGGACACAGTTGTGGACACAGTTGTGAGTACTGACGATTCAGATGCAGGAGACGTGACTCTAGGTGCTTCTGATGACGTACCCTTAGTGACCTCTTCTGGTTTCGACGACGAAACTGTTTCAGAAGGCTCTGGAGAAGTGACACTGATCTTTGCAGATGTTGTGGTCGTTTTTGACGATTTCGACGGTACAGTGCTAGACTCCAACAATGGAGACGAAGACGATGACTTGAGAGGTACGGTGGTGGACACAGTTGTGGATTCTGACGATTCAGATGCAGGAGACGTGACTCGAGGTGCTTCTGATGACGTACCTTGAATGATCTCTTCTGGTTCGGAAGATGTCGAACTTTCAGAAGGCATTGGAGACGTGACAGTGATCTTTTCAGATGATGTGGTCGTTCTTGACGACACTGACGGTACAGTGGTGGACTCCAACAATGGAGACAAAGACGATGACTTGAGAGGTACGGTGGTGGACACAGTTGTGGATTCTGATGTTTCAGGTGCAGGAGACGTGACTCGCGGTGCTTCTGATGACGTACCCTTAGTGATCTCTTCTGGTTCTGAAGATGTCGAACTTTCAGAAGGCTTTGGAGACGTGACAGTGATCTTTTCAGATGATGTGGTCGTTCTTGACGACACTGACGGTACAGTGGTGGACTCCAACAATGGAGACAAAGACGATGACTTGAGAGGTACGGTGGTGGACACAGTTGTGGATTCTGATGTTTCAGGTGCAAGAGACGTGACTCGCGGTGCTTCTGATGACGTACCTTGAATGATCTCTTCTGGTTTTGAAGATATCGAACTTTCAGATGGTTTTGGAGACGTGACAGTAGTCTTTAGAGATGTTGTGGTCGTACTTGACGACTCCAGCGGTACAGTGCTAGACTCCAACAAAACAGACGAAGATTTAATGGGTGGTTCAGTTGCTTGTGAAGTAGATTCCGACGTACGTGCCTGTGAGGTGGTTGATTCTTCAGTTTCTGGAGATGACGACTCTCTAGACAGGAGAGTAGTGGCTTCTGGAGCTTCAGATGACGAGGAAGGCTCTTTGCCAGCGCTGGTAGTTTTAGAAGATACTACAGTGCTAGGTTCTGCTTTGCCAGGGGAAGTGGTTTGTTCTGGTAAAACAGATGATGGCTTGACTGTTGTTTTCTCTGGAGCCAGTGTGGACGTCTCGAAAGAATCTGTGACGGTAGCACGTGGTGACTCAGATGTTGTTTCCGCTTTGGTTATCTCAGATGCTTTTGTGGTGGATGGCTTGACAGTTGATTCAGAAGATGTGACTTCCTTCGGTTTCAAGGTGGATGTAACAGAACCGCTGGAACCCTTGGTGGCTGGTTCAACAGCTTTGGACAGTGTGACATTCTCCGAAGTCTTTTGTGTGGACGATTGAGGAACTGTGGTGCTAACTTCTAGAGACTTGGACGATAACGTGACATTTTCAGGTGATTCGGAAGACGGAGTACTACCTGATGTGCTGCGAGATATAGTGGTAACATCTGGTGCCGGAGAAGACGTGATTTCAGGCGTGGGGGACGTGGTGGGCACAGTACCTTGACTAGTGGGCTTCTTCTCGGCTCCTGAATTGGTTGACGATGAATCCTCCTCGTCGATCACAATTTTCCCGCGGTTCGACTGCTTCTTTTCGTCAACCACACATTTGTCATCGAGCCGTTTGAACCCTTCAAGGCAGACACAGCTGAATGATCCGATGGTGTTCTCACATTTGGAGTTCTCATCCTCGCACATTCCAGCATTGTTGCATTCGTCGACATCTGGAAAATAGTCAGTTTTTAGAAGTCGCCTAGTTCTGGGAAATCAGATATTCTGCACAACTGAAAAACGGTGAATCTCTTTCTCGAGAAATTTTCTCGAAAAATTTTCGAAAATTCTCGAAAAAAAATTTCGATAAAAAATAATAATAAACTAGTTCGAACGACACTCCGAAATAACGCAAAGCGCGTTGTTTATCGTATTTTCATTCAAATCATTTTTCGCGATTTCTCGAGAAATTTGTCGAGAAATTCTCAAAATTTTTCGAAAATTCTCGAAAAATTCTCGAGAATTTTTCGGAAATTTTTCGAAACGACACACTACTTGCGACTTAAACACATTGAATGGCTCACCATCACAAATCATTCCGTCCCCGATGAATCCATCGGGACAGCTGCAGAAATGGGAGTCCGGATGAATATCAATGCACACGGCGTGTTTGTTGCAGTCGTTCTTCTGTGCACAGAGCCCGGAAATCTGCAGCGATTGACAGGTGCCATTAATCGGGTGATATCCGGAAAGACACGCGCCGCACTGCGGCACCTCTTCCTCGTCGACCGTACACTGCTTCTTCTCGAGCTCACAGAGACGCGACCACTCGTCTGTGCAAGCGGTTTCCGCCGACGTTCGCTCTTCAATCCTAGTGCAGTGCGCTCCGTCGCCAGTGTAGCCGGGCATGCACTTGCATCCGCATGAGCCCATTCTGTTGATGCACATGGCCATCGTGTCACAACCAGCGTTTCCACGATCACACTCATCGATGTCTGAAAAAACGGAAAAAACATTTTTTCACGGAATCTGGAGTCCGGAAGACGGAATGCAAAAAAACGGCGGAATCCGGATTTCCGCCCTTCTCTGCACAGTAGGGCGGAATTGGATTTTGGGAATTCGGAACTCGGAATCCGGAAAACGGAAAACAAATTTTTTTCACGGAATCTGGAATCCGGAAGACTGAATGAAAAAAACGGCGGAATCCGGAATTCCGCCCTTCTCTGCTGATTACGGTAGTTTCTAAAAATTGCGACACTGCGGCCTCAGAAATTTCTGAGACGTACCATAGATTGCTCGTACCCTTTAAAACTGTTCTCTTCTTAAACCATGAGAAAACCGGTCGACCGACAACCTTGCTTTGGCTTAGTTTTGTGCACTTTTTGGCGCGCCTTGTGCGGAACTCCGCGGTGAAGCCATCTACCGTACTCCTGCCACAGGAGTACGGTAGATGGCTCAAAACACTTGCAAAAATCAGAGTAGGGTGGAACGCGGAATCCGGAAAACGGAAAAAAGTTTTTTCACGGAATCTGGAATCCGGAAGAAAGAATGAAAAAATCCGCGGAATCCGGAATTCCGAGCTTTTCTGATAAAAACACTATATCGCGGAATCCGGAATGCGGAAAACGAAAAAAAAATTTTCACGGAAGACGGAATGAGAAAAACGGCAGAATCCGGAATTCCGCCCTTCTCTGTTAAAAACGCCATATCGCGGAATCCGGAATGCGGAAAACGGAAAAAAGTTTTTTCACGGAATCTGGAATCCGGAAGACGGAATGCAAAAAAAACGGCGGAATCCAGAATTCCGAGCTTTTCTGATAAAAACACTATATCGCGGAATCCGGAATGCGGAAAACGAAAAAAAAATTTTCACGGAAGACGGAATGAGAAAAACGGCAGAATCCGGAATTCCGCCCTTCTCTGTTAAAAACGCCATATCGCGGAATTCGGAATGCGGAAAACGGAAAAAAAGTTTTTTCACGGAATCTGGAATCCGGAAGAAAGAATGAAAAAAACCGCGGAATCCGGAATTCCGAGCTTTTCTGAGAAAAACACTATATTGCGGAATCCGGAATGCGGAAAACGGAAAAAAAATTTTTTTCACGGGATCTGGAATCCGGAAGACGGAATGCAAAAAAAACGGCGGAATCCAGAATTCCGCCCTTCTCTGATGTGTGTACAAGAAGAAGTTTGTACAAAAAAATATTTAACTGGAAGGGGGGGGGGGTGAACTCATTTTGTATGTTTTGGTTGATTTTTTCAGAAAAAATCTTTCGATTTGATGGTTTTACACCGTCTGGAATGCGGCGCTATATTTATGGCGCAGCACTCACCGGTACAGATTCCACCTTCTCCCTCATATCCTTCAGCACATTCGCATTTGAACGAGCCTTCTGTATTCACGCAGACAGCCGACGCCGGATCACAATTATTGCGATTCTCCTCACACTCATCAATGTCAACACAGGAGTTGCTCTCCTTCTCGTACCGGAATCCTGGCTCGCATTCGCAAACCGACGACAATTGCCCATTGTAGATTCTGGCAGAGAGACAGGAGACGTGCTCCACTCGACCGCAAAACTTCTCGACGTCCTCGCAACTTCTTTCGAGCGGATTCGTGCACTTCTTGATGCCGTCTCCCTCGAAACCCGAGTGACATTCACACTTGAAGGAGCCATCGAGGTTTGTGCATTCTGCATGCGGATGGCATGGATGACGCTCTTCATCACACTCGTTGATGTCCGTGCACATGAAGCCGTCTCCACGGAATCCCGCTTCGCAGGTGCACGAGAATGTTCCATTGAGGTTGACGCACTTGGCGTGCGAAGAGCACGGCGATTTCGCCGCTGCGCATTCGTCGATGTCCTCGCAGACGGTTCCAGTCTTCCTGTATCCACTCATACATTGTTTGCACTCCACCGAGCCATCCGACGTGTCCACCTCGCATGACATGTTGCTCTCCGCACAGTGGCTCTTCGAGCTTTGCACCGAGTCGCACGGCTTCTTTGTGTTCTCCACGCAGTGGTAGCCGTCTCCCAGGAATCCGTGCTCACACTCACACGAATACGTGCCCGGCTTGTTGACGCATCTCGCGTTGGCTCCGCAGCACGTCGAGTTGTGCTCGGCGCACTCGTCGATGTCTTCGCATGAGCCGTCCTCCGCTTTACGGAATCCGGTCGGGCAGAAGCACGCGTACCCACCGATGTAGTTCTGGCAGCGAGCGGTGACGTGGCACTTGTGGTCGCCGGTGGCGCATTCATCCACATCTGAAAATAGTGAGAATTCAGTTTTTAAGACTTCCTTCTGTTTTTCGACATTCGCAAATGATGCTACAGTACTGGCCATAAAGAATGCGCGCGGGTGTTTTTTTGGGATAACTACGCTCAAAACAGATATTTTGTTGTGAAAATTCTACTGTAGCTGTGTACTGCGGAACACCCTCACGACAACTTGCAGAAAATGAAATTGCATCATTGCAAAAGTTTTTGATTCAGCCCGAAAAAAGCGCGCGAGCATTCTTTATGGCCAGCAGTGTGTCGTTTCGAAAGCATTTCGAGAAATTTTTTCGAAAAATTCTCGAAAAATGTTTCTCGTTTATTTCTCGAAAAATGTTTCTCGTTAATTTTTTTTTCGAGAAATTTCCGAAAAATTTTTCGAAAAATTCCCGAAAAATTTCGAAAATTCTCGAAAAAAAGAACATTTCGATAAAAAATAATAATAAACTAGTTCGAACGACACTCCGAAATAACGCAAAGCGCGGTGTTTATCGTATTTCCATTCAAATCATTTTTCGTGAAATTTTTTCGAAAAATTCTCGAGAAATGTCTTTCGTTGATTTCTTGAAAAATTCCCGAAAATTTTCGAAAATTCTCGAAAAAAAGAGCATTTCGATAAAAAATAATAATAAACTAGTTCAAACGACACTCCGAAATAACGCAAAGCGCGGTGTTTATCGTATTTCCATTCAAATCATTTTTCGAGAAATTTTTTCGAAAAATTCTCGAGAAATGTTTCTCGTTGATTTCTCGAAAAATTTCCCAAAAATTAACGAGAAAAATTTCGAAAATTCTCGAAAAAAAGAGCATTTCGATAAAAAAAAATAATAAACTAGTTCGAACGACACTCCGAAATAACGCAAAGCGCGGTGTTTATCGTATTTCCATTCAAATCATTTTTCGAGAAATTTTTCGAAAAACGCATTTTTCGAGAAATAATTTTTCGAAACGACACACTGATGGCCAGTACTGTATTGAAATTTTCAGAGCTTTTCATTGGCGATTTCAAAATTAAAACGCGACGAGCAGAAGACTCACCAATACATGGCTTCCTTGGTGGAGCACCTTCGAATCCCGGCTCACAACGGCACACTCCTGTCCTTCTCTCGCAGAGAGCATCCATGCCGCACTCGTCACTGCTCGTGCATTTTGTGTTTTCACTGAAAATTGTTGGTTTACGCTTAAAAACGCGCTTCTGCCACTTACACGACGGTTTCGTTGACCTTCGGCGTCGACGTTGTCGTCGTTGGAAGCGCGAACGTGTCTTTTGTCGGCTCCGGCTTCTTCTCCTCGCGGCTTTGCGGTGGCACGACGGTGGCTGGCTGAGCGGTTGGGGCAGACGACGTGCTGAGTTCAACGGACGCCTCTTTGGTTGCTGAAGTAGGCTTTTCTGAGTCTTCTGGGGTTGTTGGCACTGCTTCAAATGACGTCGTGGTTTCGGCTGCCGACGTTGATGTGGAAAGCTCTCCAGATCCTTCGATTGTTGATGAAGCAATGGCTGCTGCAGAAGTCGTAGAAGCTTCTGGAGCAGGAGGCGCCGATGAAGTTGGAGAAGTAACTTCCGAAGCCGACGTTGTTGATTCTCCGGATCCTTCTGTCCCATCTGGAATTCCTGGCTCCCCAGATCCCGTCTCAGGGATTGCTTCTGAGGAAGTGACTACAGAAGATGGTGTCGTCACGACTATTGACGTCGGTTTCACATTGTTCGCATCGACTCCAGAAGTCTCAACGTGGCCTCCGCCGTCAACCTCGACACGCGGCTTCTTCGTGCTCTTGGAGACGTCGCGTGTGGTGGCAGCTGAAAAACTGGTTTAAAATGGGAACGAAAGGTGAAGTTCACTCACTAATTTCTTCATCGCCAGTTCCGGACCCTTCTATTAGAGGTTTTCCAGTGCTCTTCAAGTCGGTTCCAGAAATTTCGAGGCCAACCTGCAATTCATTTATGTATTATCCATCCAAAATACTTTTTTTCTTATGCAATCCGTTTTCTTTAGGGTGCAGGGAAAACTCACGTTATCAGAATCAGGAGTAGTTGTTGGAGACGTCGTCGACTGCCAAACGATTTCCAGTCCAACCTCATTCGATGCTCCTGGCTTCTTTCCAGCGCTGATTTCCAGTCCGAGTTGCGGATTTTCAGATGACGTTCTGCTATCCACTGCAGTCGGCGATCCCGTCACTTTTTCCAGCTTGGAGCCATGCTCAATCGTGGCGTTTTTGCCGCCGGAAGATGTAGTGAGAATTCCAGATCCATCGCCGGGAAGCTCCGTTTGGTTGACTGGTTTCAGTGGGCCATCTTTCGGCTTTTTGAGTCTAGAATCCTGATCTTCTGTTGTTGGCTTGCCTTTCGAATCTCCCTTTGCTCCTTTCTCTCCTGCAGATGTTTGAGATGAAGAGTCTTCCCCGTCAGTGGTGATTTTAGGATTCGTTTCTTTGCCCTTGTCTCCAGAAGACGTTGACAATGCTTCTTCTCCATCTGTAGTGATTTCAGGTTGATTTTCAGAACCTTTAGGTTCTTTATTTCCATGAGCGCTTGGTTGTTTTCCATTGACAACTGTTATCTTTGATCCTGATTCGAAGTGCCCCTTGGATCCGGTCACAATCCATTCGCCATCTCCAGATCCTTCTGGAAGAGAAGTGCTAGATCCATCTAGTGGTGTTTCTGGCGACGTGACATCTCCAGAAGATTCTTTAGAAGCCGTCACCGATCCTGATGAAGTTTCTTCACCATTCTTCTCATCTGACCGTATTTTGTCTCCAGATTTGTTTCTAGACTCTTTTTCAGACGCTGGCACACTTCCTGATCCGGTTGACCGCTGAGATGAAGTATTTCCAGTGGAGCCTGAAGATCCAGATTCGCCAGAAGCGTTGGTGTTCGGTCCAGAGGATGTACCAGATGCTTCAGATGATTTTGTTCCCAACTCTCCAGCTTCTCCGACTGCTTTTCCGCTTCCAGACGTTTCAGAAGACGTCGATTCTTTTTCGTTTTTCACAGCAAGTCCAGGACGTTCAGGAACGATGACCCCCGCTTTCGTTGCAGATTCCACAGCTCCATCTTCTCCCAAAGTCGTAATTCGGACTGTAATAGTCCCTTCGGTTCGTGGTGATCCAGTGAACCCAGTCCCATTGATTCTTGTGGTCCACGATCCTCCAGATCCTTCCTCCATTAGGTCATCATCCTCGCCATCATCCTCTTCCGTCCAAACACCTTCCGCCGCCTTCTTTCCAGATCCTTCAACCCGAGGTTTGAGAGTGGCTGGTAAAGTGATTCCACTTCCACTTCCAGACAGATCAGCTGCCGCGATTTCCAGTCCGAACTCATCTGCGTCGGTTGTCTGAGTAACAGCTTCTCCGTTCAGCACCTTGCCGCGTGTTAATATGATTTGACCGGTGGAGAAGTTTCGCGATTGTTGCACGACCTGTGTTATCAGCTGATCAGACGTCGAATGATTGGACCGAGTGGCAACAATCGTGTCTTCTTCATTGCCTCCGATTATGTGAAGACCCTTCTCTTTGGTGATTTCTAGACCTGCAAATCGGTTAAAATTTCTGAAAATGGATAGGAAACCAAGGAGTTCTTCACATGTGAGAATGGGAACAGTAAAAAACTGAAGAAAAGCTGAAATTATCTAAATATCACGTTGCTCTAAAGCTGGATGCGTCACTGGAAAAATTCAAAAGTTTCAGCGTTTTTTTTTTCAGAGAATTGCTCTAGAAACTTACCTATACAATCGTCGCAAAATTCTCGGAAATTTTCGAAAAATTCTCGAGAAATCAACGAGAAAAATTTCGAAAAATTCTCGAGAAATCAACAAGAAAAATTTCTCGAAAAATTCTTGAAAAATTCTCGAGAAATCAAAGAGAAAAATTTTGAAAAATTCTCGAGAAATCAACAAGAAAAATTTCTCGAAAACTTTCGAAAAATTCTCGAGAAATCAACAAGAAAAATTTCTCGAAAAATTCTTGAAAAATTCTCGAGAAATCAAAGAGAAAAATTTTGAAAAATTCTCGAGAAATCAACAAGAAAAATTTCTCGAAAACTTTCGAAAAATTCTCGAGAAATCAACGAGAAAAATTTCTCGAAAAAATTCGAAAAATTCTCGAGAAATTCTCGAAAAATTCTCGAGAAATCAACAAGAAAAATTTCTCGAAAAATTTCGAAAAATTCTCGAGAAATCAACAAGAAAAATTTCTCGAAAAATTTCGAAAAATTCTCGAGAAATCAACAAGAAAAATTTCTCGAAAAATTTCGAAAAATTCTCGAGAAATCAACAAGAAAAATTTCTCGAAAAATTTCGAAAAATTCTCGAGAAATCAACAAGAAAAATTTCTCGAAAACTTTCGAAAAATTCTCGAGAAATCAACGAGAAAAATTTCTCGAAAAAATTCGAAAAATTCTCGAGAAATTCTCGAAAAATTCTCGAGAAATCAACAAGAAAAATTTCTCGAAAAATTTCGAAAAATTCTCGAGAAATCAACAAGAAAAATTTCTCGAAAAATTTCGAAAAATTCTCGAGAAATCAACAAGAAAAATTTCTCGAAAAATTATTGTAAAATTCTAGAGAAATCAACGAGAAAAATTTCTCGAAAATTTTCGAAAAATTATCGAAAAATAAACGAGAAAAATTTCGAGAAATTCTCGAGAAATCAACAAGAAAAATTTTCGAAAAAATTCGAAAAATTCTCGAGAAATCAACGAGAAAAAATTCTCGAAAATTCTCTAAAAATTTCGAAATATTCTCTTTGGTGATTTCTAGACCTGCAAACCGGTTGAAATTTCTGAAAATGGATAGGAAACCAAGGAGTTCTTCACATGTAAGAATGGGAACAGTAAAAAACTGAAGAAAAGCTGAAAATATCTAAATATCACGTTGCTCTAAAGCTGGATGCGTCACTGGAAAAATTCAAAAGTTTCAGCGTTTTTTTTTTCAGAGAATTGCTCTAGAAACTCACCTATACAATCGTCGTGTGTTGCATTCGCCGGATTACAGCAGACGAATCCTCCGATGAGGTTGACGCACCACTCGTTCGCTTCGAGATCGCATGTCACTGTGATGCACTCATCGATATCCTCGCATCCAACCAACGGATTACCGCCGTATCCACTCACGCATTCGCAGTATCCGCCAACGCATTCTGAATTCGGAGGGCAGTAAGAAGTGCAAGACAGACGGCCGGAGGTTGTCAGCTCCACGTCCTTCGGTATCACGCCTCGTGTCACCGAGATCGAGCCTCCAGAGGACGTTTGAATGGCTCCGGATCCCTCAATAATCTGCTCTCCGGTAGTTGTGAAGTCTGCTGCATGGTTGGACACCACTGTGGAGGAGTCGGACGAGAATGCCTGATCCGTGCACTCGGTGTCCGTGGATCCGTGCTGACAGCACTTGTAGCCGCCGAAAAGATTGACACATCTGTCGCCAACTCCGCCGCAAATCGAGTCGCTCTCCATGCATTCATTCACATCCGCGCACTTTTTGAGCGGGTCCCCGCGGTAACCGTCGATGCAAGAGCACGTGCCATTCAAACAGATCGCGTTGTCGCCACAGCCACCGGAGCAGAAAGCGCCTTGATCTGCAAAATGGGGTTGTTGTTTTGGGACATTTGGGACATGGGACAAGTTCTTTCATTTTGGGACATTTGGGACATGGGACAAGTTCTTTCATTTTGGGACATTTGGGACATGGGACAAGTTCTTCCATTTTGGGACATTTGGGACATGGGACAAGTTCTTCCATTTTGGGACATTTGGGACATGGGACAAGTTCTTCCAATTGCTATATTTTCCCGACTGTCAATCAGTGTGTCGTTTCGAAAGCATTTCGAGAAATTTCCGAAATTTTTTTCGAGAAATTCTTGAAAAAAAAAACATTTCGATAAAAAAAATAATAAAATAGTTCGAACGACACTCCGAAATAACGCGAATCTCGTTGTTTATCGTATTTCCATTCAAACCATTTTTCGCGATTTCTCGAGAAATTTTTCGAGAAATTCTCGACAATTTTCGAAAAATTCTCGAAAAATGTCAAAAATTTTCGAAAAATTCTCGAAAAATGTCAAAAATTTTCGAAAAATTCTCTAAAAATTTCAAAAATTTTCGAAAAATTCTCTAAAAATTTCAAAAATTGTCGAAAAATTCTCTAAAAATTTCAAAAAACTTTCGAAAAATTCTCTAAAAATTTCAAAAAACTTTCGAAAAATTCTCTAAAAATTTCAAAAATTTCTCGAAAAATGTCCGAAAAATCAACGAGAAAAATGTTTCGAGAAATTTCCGAAAATTTTTCGAGAAATTCTTGAAAAAAAACATTTCGATAAAAAATAGTAACAAAATAGTTCGAACGACACTCCGAAATAACGCAAAGCGCGTTGTTTATCGTATTTCCATTCAAATCATTTTTCGCGATTTCTTGAGAATTTTTCGAAAATTTTCCAAAAAATTAACGAGAAATTCTCGAAAAACGCATTTTTCGAGAAATCCATTTTTCGAAACGACACACTGCTGTCAAGCCCGAAATCCGCCCGCAATTCACCCGCTAGCCCCCGACAACTTCGTACCTTTAATGCACGCCGAATCATCCTGTCCATCTTTGCAGCAGACGTAGCCGCCATCCAGATTCAGACACCTTCCCCCATTCGAGCATGGATTCTCCTTGGCATCGCACTCATTGACATCGTGGCACGTGATTCCATCTCCCGTGTACCCGGTCTTACAGTCGCAGATGTCAAGTACTACGTGGCAGGAGGCGTGCCTATCACATATCGCAGAGTTTTTACGGCACGATGACTTCGCTGAAACATTCGATTGGAGCATGTTTGCGCGGAGCACAGCGAGCACTTACGTAGGCAGTTCTTGCCGTCTCCACTGAAGCCTTCTTCACACTCGCATTCATAGCCGCCGACGGTGTTGATGCACTCGGCTCGGACGTCGCACTTGTGAAGGCTCCCCGAAGAGCACTCGTCGACGTCCTCGCACTTTCCGCCGATTAACTCGTATCCTGGAGAGCATTTGGTGACACATTTGAACGAGCCAACTGTGTTTTCACACATCTCATTCGATTCGCAGTTGTGGGCGCCGGTTTCGCATTCATTGACGTCCACGCACTTGTCGAGGCTGGATCCTTGATTCCCCTGAATGTCAGAAGTAAGGAGCCAATAAAAGAAGAAGTGAATACGAAGCTTCCTAATTAAAAATGAAGGTACAAAGCAGTGTGTCGTTTCGAAAGCATTTCGAGAAATTTCTTCGAAAAATTCTCGAAAAATTTCCGAAAAATTCTCGAGAAATGTTTCTCGTTGATTTCTTGAAAATTTTTTCGAGAATTTTTCAAAAAATTTCGAAAATTCTCGAGAAATGTTTCTCGTTGATTTCTTGAAAATTTTTTCGAGAATTTTTCAAAAAATTTCGAAAATTCTCGAGAAATGTTTCTCGTTGATTTCTTGAAAATTTTTTCGAGAATTTTTCAAAAAATTTCGAAAATTCTCGAGAAATGTTTCTCGTTGATTTCTTGAAAAATTTTTCGAGAATTTTTCAAAAAAATTTCTCGAAAAATTCTCGAGAAATTTCGAAAAATTCCGAAAATTTTTTCGAAACGACACACTGGTACAAAGTACAAAAAACCGACCTTTGGCGTGAATCCTTGTGTGCAATTACAGTAGTGGGTGCCGGGCAAATTGATGCATTTCGAGTGCTCGGGGCACCTTGTCGCCGGGCTCTCGGCACACTCGTCGATGTCCGTGCATTCGTGTCCGTTTCCCACGTATCCTGGCAGACACCGGCACTCATAGGAGCCCAATGTGTTCTGACATTGAGCCATCATGTGGCACGGATGCTCCAGACACTCGTTCTCGTCGCGCAGCTCACACGCCGCTCCAGAATAGCCGGCGTCACAGTAGCACTGCGGCTTTAGACCGTCGTAGAGACAGGCTCCTCTTCCGCTGCATGTCGACTCGCATTTATGCTCTGAAAATGGGGGGGAAGAATGCAATTTTTGAAGGAAGAAAACTGAAGAAATAACGACCGTACCACAGTAAGGGAAAACCTCGTCGTGTATAGCAGGATTCACAAAACAGTCTTGTTTTCCGTCGCACAATGAGCTCATGTTGTGCAGGTGAAGGTCGGTGGGGTCGGAGCTGAAAGTCAAGGGCTACAGTAAGCCAAAGAGATATGAATGTCTCTTCAAGCCAGAGTATCGATCCGGAAAACGGAAACACTTTTTTTTCACGGAATCTGGAATCCGGAAAACGGAAAAAAATTTTTTCACGGAAGACGGAATGAGAAAAACGGCAGAATCCGGAATTCCGCCCTTCTCTGATAAAAACTCTATATCGCGGAATCCGGAATGCGGAAAACGGAAAAAAAAATTTTCACGGAATCCGGAAGACGGAATGAAAAAAACGGCGGAATCCGGAATGCGGAATGCGGAACCCGGAATTCCGTCCTTCTCTGATAAAAACTCTATATCGCGGAATCCGGAAAACGGAAAAAATTTTTTTTCACGGAATCCGGAAGACGGAATGAAAAAAACGGCGGAATGCGGAATGCGGAAAAAAAATTTTTTCACGGAAGACGGAATGAGAAAAACGGTAGAATCCGGAATTCCGCCCTTCTCTGTTAAAAACGCCATATCGCGGAATCCGGAATGCGGAAAACGGAAAAAAATTTTTTTCACGGAATCCGGAAGACGGAATGAAAAAAACGGCGGAATGCGGAATGCGGAAAAAAAATTTTTTCACGGAAGACGGAATGAGAAAAACGGTAGAATCCGGAATTCCGCCCTTCTCTGTTAAAAACGCCATATCGCGGAATCCGGAATGCGGAATGCGGAACCCGGAATTCCGCCCTTCTCTGATAAAAACTCTATATCGCGGAATCCGGAATGCGGAAAACGAAAAAAAAATTTTTCACGGAATCTGGAATCCGGAAGACGGAAAAAAATGTTTTTTCACGGAATCTGGAATCCGGAATCCGGAATTCCGCCCTTTTCTGGTTTTCCGCCTCTTTTTGCAGATCACTCTTTCTAGAGCCTTAACTCAAATTGTCAGAAAGCGATTCTGGAAGCTTCTGAGCTCTCACGGACTCGTTCCCATTCCCAAGTTCCGAAATCCAATGGGGAATAGAAACTACAGTATGCCTTTGTATCAGTATCACATTTTTTTGTATCAAATGTTTTTTCCGTTTTCCGGATTCCGGATTCCGCGATATGGCGTTTTTAACAGAGAAGAGCGGAATTCCGGATTCTGCCGTTTTTCTCATTCCGTCTTCCGTGAAAAAATCCCTTGGCATTCGATGGTCGATTCTCAGTCTCGCAGCCAGTCATGTGGCAAGGACAAAGCGAATTGGCAACAAAATTCAAAAAGTCGGCTCGACATCTGAGCCAGTCAAGCATGAAATTGTGCTGCCTTCCTCTGTTTGCACCCCTCGTTTTGCCAAGGTTAACAGCGCGGTGTTCGGCGCCTAAACCACGCTCTTAAGAAGTTGGTGACACCTCTTTCGTCTTTGATACGATCGCTGTCATCGCTGGTTACGGGTCAGTGACCCTTCTTCGATTTTATGACGAGGGGTGTTAATTGGCAGTGTTCCGCTTCGCCAATTACCTCATTTTTTCGTGATGAGACCGCGAGCGACCTCTGGAATTCGCAATTCCGCTATTTCGAAGCGCAGCGCACCAACTGGTTTTCCAATTTAAAAACAGTTTTACCTACAGTAAGCCGAAAAGCAATGAAAATCAGAGAAGGGCGGAATTCCGGATTCCGCCGGATTTTTCATTCCGTTTTCCGTTTTCCGTTTTCCGGATTTCGTGAAAGAAATTTTTCCCGTTTTCCGTTTTCCGGATTTCGTGAAAGAAATTTTTTCCGTTTTCCGTTTTCCGGATTTCGTGAAAGAAATTTTTTCCGTTTTCCGTTTTCCGGATTCCGCAAAAAAACTTTTTTCCGTTTTCCGTTTTGTTGGATTCCGTGAAAAAAGTTTTCCCGTTTTACGGATTCCAGATTCCGTGGAAAAGAAATGTTCTCCGTTTTCCGGATTCCGGATTCCGAGTTCCCAAAAAGCCCTAAAAAAAATCATCAACTAACCTATGCTGACAGATTACTGTAGATGTGTCGAAATTGACGACAAACGTCGGTCGCAGATCTGGCGTTGAAGAATTCACAAAGTTTTTAGCAATTTGGTGGCTCCCTGAAATAAAAAGTTTCATTCAAATGTGCAGATGTTCTGCTGAATGCTTCTGGGCGGTCTTTTCGGTCAGTTTCGAAATACAATTCTGATTAGGGCGGAATTCCGGGTTCCGTATTCCGCATTCCGGATTCCGCCGTTTTTTACATTCCGTTTTCCGTACAATTTGTGATAGTTTTTATTTAGAAGAAGGATATGCGCTGGTCCGCAAGTCGCTAACCAAAGCTCTCGATCTGGTCTCCCAATGACTCAAAGATGGTGGGAACCCCCCCCCCCCTCTCTCCCTGTCTGAAACTGTTTTATCTTAAAGCTCACACAAGCACGAGCTCGCCGAGATCTTCCAATTGCGACATTTTTCAGATTATCATTCACATTTTGAAGAGAGTTATGCGCTAGCCCGAAATCCGCCCGCAATTCACCCGCTAGCCCGTTGGCTTGAGCTTCCAATGACTGTAGAGGACAAGGAACGAGACTTTGGGACATGGGACAAGATCTCCCAATTGTGATTTTTTTTTCAGATTGTCTTCCACATTTTGAAGAGAGTTATGCGCTTGCCCGAAATCCGCCCGCAACCCACCCGCTAGTCTGTTGAAGCTCTCGACCTGGTCTGCGAATGACGGTGGACGAGACTTGCGTTGGCAGACCGCTTCCCAATGTTTTGATGCTCGCCGAATCAGCCAGACGATACTTATAGCACCCCGCAATCCGCCCGCCCGTTAAAACCCTCTCCTATTGTAAACTTTGTACTGCTCTTTTAGTTCAAAGTT
The DNA here is from genome assembly GCA_003052745.1 of Caenorhabditis inopinata. Lineage (NCBI taxonomy): Eukaryota > Metazoa > Nematoda > Chromadorea > Rhabditida > Rhabditidae > Caenorhabditis > Caenorhabditis inopinata. Next base: position 2,121,218 of record AP018153.1, read on the forward strand.
CACTGTTTTCCAACTGTTCCATATTTGCCAGAGTAGGGCGGAATTGGATTTTGGGAACTCGGAATCCGGAAAACGGAACTTACTTACTTAGTTACTTGAAAAATTTTTTTTTCCGTTTTCCGTTTTCCGGATTTCGTGAAAGAAATTTTTCCCGTTTTCCGTTTTCCGGATTCCGCGAAAAAACTTTTTTCCGTTTTCCGTTTTCCGGCTTTCGTGAAAAAAAAAGTTCCGTTTTCCGGATAGTTACTAAGTAAGTAAGTTCCGTTTTCCGGATTCCGAGTTCCCAGACTCGACGGAATGAAAAAAAGGCGGAATCCGGAATTCCGCCCTTCTCTGATAAAAACACCATATCGCGGAATTCGGAATGCGGAAAACGGAAAAAAATTTTTTCACGGAATCTGGAATCCGGAAAACGGAAAAAAAACGTTTTTTTCACGGAATCTGGAATCCGGAAAACGGAAAAAAAACGTTTTTTTCACGGAATCTGGAATCCGGAAAACGGAATGAAAAATACGACAGAATCCGGAATGCGGAATTCGGAATTCCGCCCTTCTCTGATATTCACCCATACTCAGCCGGCACGACCATTCTTTCATCGGCGCGCTCCCCCCCCCCCCCCCCCCCCCCCCCCCAATTAAAAGATTTGATTGTTCTTGTCATGTTATGTCATCTATCTTACTGCCCGCTGGCCGGCCGTCTTCATTTAACCAACACACACGAAGCGGGAATAAAAAACGAAGACGAAACCGCAATTCCAATCATCAAACATGTTGTTTCCCGCCGTCATAAATGGGTCAGTGATGACCTTGGCAGGCTGGATACAGGCGGCACCGTGGCACACCGCTCTTGCCCCCAAAAAATAACCGAAAAAAGTGAGAGAAAATCTGCTAGATGATGCTATTACTAGTCTTAGTAGCGAAACAGCGAAACGTGAACGGAGAAAGATCAAGAAAACGGATTGGGGGGGGGAGAGGCACAGTTTGATTGATCAATGGAATCCTTGGAACGTTGTTAATTGTTAACAGCTTCGAAGATCTGTTTAATCGGTGATTTCTCCCCCCCCCCCCCACCCCACAAATTTGACAGTATGCCGAATGGACACTGCCGGAATTCAGATGGCGGCGCATAATTTTGGCCAAGCGCTTCACAAAGCTTGGCCAAATCTTGATCAACTCTAGCACAAAACCTTTTGGCGCATTACTTTTGCCAAGCGCTTCACAAAGCTTGGCCAAATCTTGATCAACTATAGCACAAACCTTTTGGCGCATAACTTTAGCCAAGAGATTCACAAAGCATGCCCAAATCTTGATCAACTCTAGCACAAACCTTTTGGCGCATTACTTTTGCCAAGCGCTTCACAAAGCTTGGCCAAATCTTGATCAACTATAGCACAAACCTTTTGGCGCAATACTTTTGCCAAGCGCTTCACAAATCTTGGCCAAATCTTGATCAACTCTAGCACAGCCCTTTTGGCGCATTACTTTTGCCAAGCGCTTCACAAATCCTGGCCAAATCTTGATCAACTCTAGCACAAACCTTTTGGCGCATTACTTTTGCCAAGCGCTTCACAAAGCTTGGCCAAATCTTGATCAACTATAGCACAAACCTTTTGGCGCATAACTTTGGCCAAGCGCTTCACAAAGCTTGGCCAAATCTTGATCAACTATAGCACAAACCTTTTGGCGCATAACTTTGGCCAAGCGCTTCACAAATCTTGGCCAAATCTTGATCAACTCTAGCACAGACCTTTTGGCGCATTACTTTTGCCAAGCGCTTCACAAATCCTGGCCAAATCTTGATCAACTCTAGCACAAACCTTTTGGCGCATTACTTTTGCCAAGCGCTTCACAAATCCTGGCCAAATCTTGATCAACTCTAGCACAAACCTTTTGGCGCATTACTTTTGCCAAGCGCTTCACAAATCCTGGCCAAATCTTGATCAACTCTAGCACAAACCTTTTGGCGCATTACTTTTGCCAAGCGCTTCACAAAGCTTGGCCAAATCTTGATCAACTATAGCACAAACTTTGTTCAATTAGAGAGAGTTCAGTTTCTTTTTGCGACGGAGCGAGAATGCATTCTGAATGCGTTTCCAGCAAATTAATATAAAAATTAAATGCTCTCAATTTGGTCCAGGGGCGGGTAAATGCGGGCGGATTGGCGGAATGGGCACTTTTTTCGGTTTGGAATTTGCAAGACAGTGCTCAAAATGGATGCCGAATGGACACTGCCAGAATTCACGCGGCACTAGACGGAATGAGCCTCAGATAGGCGGCGCATAACTTTGCCCAAGCTCTTCACAAAGCTCGGCCAAATCTTGATCAACTCTAGCACAAACTTTTGTTCAAGTTTCTTTTAGCGACAGAGCGAGAATGCATTCTGAATGTCAATGGAACTCCTGGTGTTTGGCAACTTTTTTTAGGTTGGAAATTTGCAAGACAGTGCTCAAAATGGATGCCGAATGGACACTGCCAGAATTCACGCGGCACTAGACGGAATGAGCCTCAGATAGGCGGCGCATAACTTTGGCCAAGCGCTTCACAAAGCTCGGCCAAATCTTGATCAACTCTAGCACAAACTTTGTTCAATTCGAGTTCAGTTTCATTTTGCGACAGAGCGAGAATGCATTCCGAATGTCAATGGAACTCCTTGGAAATTTGCCAAACAGTGCTCAAAGTGGAGCCCATATCATAAAAGCGACTCACCTCTGCACAGGGTTAGCAGCACCACCACGGTGATGAGCCGTGTTGTTGTGGAGCAGGAGCCGCGGCTCCGCGAAGACATTCCTGCAACAAGTTTTCTCTTAAAAGTTTCCAAATTGAACGGACAAAAAAAAAGAGGCGTTTCTCACTGTACTTTTGGAGAAAAAAGACCAATGAGTATTTATCAAGGAGACATAACGCGAAACCGAGAGAAATAGAGAATAAAGAGATGGATGGATATGAATGGGTTCGAGGAGTGTGACAATGGAGTTAAGATTACGTGTTCGAAGCCTGGCCGGGCCGACCACCGATTCAACAATAAGTTTCGTCAGAATTGAGGCAAATCCTGGAAGCTAAACTGCAAATTTGTGGATTACAAATTTAAGAAGACTCTATCCTTTGACAGTATGCTCCAGGAATCGGATTTTGGGAACTCGGAATCCGGAATGCGGAAAGCGGAAACAATTTTTTTCACGGAATCTGGAATCCGGAAGACGGAATGAAAAAAAACGGCGGAATCCGGAATTCCTCCCTTCTCTGATAAAAACACCATAATGCGGAAAGCGGAATGCGGAATCCGGAATTCCGTTTGAAAAGGAAGTTTTGAATTTATGAAAGAACAGTTGGAGAACTTCTAGGAAACCGAATTTTTGAGCACACAAAAAACGGTAGTTTGGGAGGAACCTCTAATAGAAGAGCATGCAGCAAAGCTTGAAATATCAATTGAGCACTGCAAATTGCAATGATTGATGGCCGTGGCCTAGGAAACGCGGGTTTTCAGTACGGCCGCGGCCTAGGAAACTAGAAACTGCAGTTTCGCGGGTTTTTAGTACGGCCGTGGCCTAGGAAACTAGAAACTGCAGTTTTGCTGGTTTTTAGTACGGCCGTGGCCTAGGAAACTAGAAACTGCAGTTTCGCGGGTTTTCAGGACGGCCGTGGCCTAGGAAACTAGAAACTGCAGTTTCGCGGGTTTTCAGTACGGCCGCGGCCTACGAAACTAGAAACAGCAGTTTCGCGGGTTTTCAGGACGGCCGTGGCCTAGGAAACTAGAAACTGCAGTTTCGCGGGTTTTCAGGACGGCCGTGGCCTAGGAAACTAGAAACTGCAGTTTCGCGGGTTTTCAGGACGGCCGTGGCCTAGGAAACTAGAAACTGCAGTTTCGCGGGTTTTCAGGACGGCCGCGGACCAACCATCGCTGCTCAAAGTATCGCCAACCGGAATAAAACGAGAAAATGAAACTGTCGTTTCGAGTTTGGAGTTTACTCTTCCAAAGAAGTGCGGAATGTTGCGAAGAAAGCATAAATGGGCATCATGAAGACGCTGGAGCGCCCGCCCACTCGCCCTTCCTCCCCCCCGCCCGCCCGCCCGCCTCATCCTTCCGTCTTCCTCTCCTGCAATTCTCAGCTCTTTTTGAACCGTATGAACTAACAAAAACACGCATGCAAACGGTCCGGATCGGTTGCAAAACCGCCGCGGATGGATCACGCATTCAACTCTGTACACACCTCTTTTTCTCTTCTTCAATCTTCATAAATTTCCGTTTGTTTCCGTTCGAAACACTTGAGATACGATTGAGTAAATGGGGAGGAGGGGGGGGGGGGCGGGCGGACGGGCGGAAGGGGGGGGGTTGAATCCGCGGACTACACTGCTTAATGGGGTTACGGTGTCGTTCTTCTCCGTCGTCTTCTTTCCCTTTGTGTGCAAATAATGCAGTAAACAGGAAGGAACGAGGAGACGAATTATTAATTGCCGGTGCATATCTGCCCCTTACCCCTTATAGAAGGGCACACGCTTTTCTTTTCGCGAAGCGCGTAAAGTAGGGCGGAATTGGATTTTGGGAACTCGAAAGCCGGAAAACGGAAAACGGAAAAAACATTTTTTCACGGAATCTGGAATCCGGAAGACTGAATGAAAAAAACGGCGGAACCCGGAATTCCGCCCTTCTCTGATAAAAACTCTATGTCGCGGAATCCGGAATGCGGAAAAAGGAAAAAATATTTTTTCACGGAATCTGGAATCCGGAAGACGGAAAAAGCATTTTTTCACGGAATCTGGAATCCGGAAGACGGAGTGAAAAAAACGGCGGATTCCGGAATTCCGCCCTTTTCTGTAGCATAGGTGCCTTTCAATAAGGGAATTGCAAATTTTGCAGTCATTATTGGCATACGGCCAAACACCTCCGAAGATGGCACGGTGTTCCTCATTCCGGATCATCACAAGTCATGCGTAAAAGTAGCGATTTAAAGGAACACCACAGCGTGTCTTGATCCTTCCTAAATGCAAAGTTGTTCTTCAAAGTTTGGCATAGAATTGTGAAAAAATTGCGCTAGATTTGTGAGCCTTCAAAGTTTGGTCTAGAATTGTGAAAGAATTGTGCTAGATTTGTGAGCTTTCAAAGTTTGGCATGGAATTGTGCTAGATTTGTGAGCATTCAATGTTTGGCATGGAATTGTGAAAGAATTGTGCTAGATTTGTGAGCTTTCACAGTTTGGTCTAGAATTGTGAGAGATTTGTACTAAACTTGTGAGCCTTCAAAGTTTGGCCTAGAATTGTGAGAGATTTGTGAGCCCTCAAAGCTTGACCCAAAGTTCAAAGATAGCCTTAGAATTGTGAGGGACTAATACAAGATTTGTAGAGTTTTTCTGAGATATCTCAAAAGAAAAAGAGTGGAAGATAAGCTGCGCGGGACCACTGAAACCAAAGTTTCAGAGCGAACTACTGACATTATGAGTAAGAGAAAGAATTGTGAAAGAATTGTGCTAGATTTGTGAGCCGTCAAAATTTGGTCTAGAATTGTGAAAGAATTGTTTTGGATTTGTGAGTCATCACAGTTTGGCATAGAATTGTGCTAGGTTTGTGAGCTTTCGAAATTTGGTCTAGAATTGTGAGAGAATTGTGCTAGATTTCAGAACTTTGAAAGTTTGGCATAGAATTGTGAAAGAATTGTGATAGATTTGTGAGCCTTTAAAATTTGGCATAGAATTGTGAAAGAATTGTGCTAGATTTGTGAGCCTTCAAAGTTTGGTCTAGAATTGTGAAAGAATTGTGCTAGATTTGTGAGCTTTCGAAATTTGGTCTAGAATTGTGAGAGAATTGTGCTAGATTTCAGAACTTTGAAAGTTTGGCATAGAATTGTGAAAGAATTGTGATAGATTTGTGAGCCTTTAAAATTTGGCATAGAATTGTGAAAGAATTGTGCTAGATTTGTGAGCCTTCAAAGTTTGGTCTAGAATTGTGAAAGAATTGTGCTAGATTTGTGAGCATTCAAAGTTTGGCATGGAATTGTGAAAGAATTGTGCTAGATTTGTGAGCTTTCACAGTTTGGTCTGGAATTGTGAAAGAATTGTGCTAGATTTGTGAGCCTTTAAAGTTTGGTCTAGAATTGTGAGAGAATTGTGCTAGATTTTAGAACTTTGAAAGTTTGGCATAGAATTGTGAAAGAATTGTGCTAGATTTGTGAGCCTTTAAAGTTTGGTCTAGAATTGTGAAAAAATTGTTTTGGATTTGTGAGCTTTCAAAGTTTGGTCTAGAATTGTGAAAAAATTGTGATAGATTTGTGAGCCTTCAAAGTTTGGCATAGAATTGTGAAAGAATTGTGCTAGATTTGTGAGCCTTTAAAGTTTGGCATAGAATTGTGAAAGAATTGTGCTAGATTTGTGAGCCTTCAAAGTTTGGTCTAGAATTGTGAAAGAATTGTGCTAGATTTGTGAGCCTTCAAAGTTTGGTCTAGAATTGTGAAAGAATTGTGCTAGATTTGTGAGCCTTCAAAGTTTTGTCTAGAATTGTGCTAGATTTGTGAGCTTTCACAGTTTGGTCTAGAATTGTGCGAGATTTGTGAGCCTTCAAAGTTTGGTCTAGAATTGTGAAAGAATTGTTTTGGGTTTGTGAGCTTTCAAAGGTTGGCATAGAATTGTGAAAGAATTGTTCCGGAATTGTTGTGAGCTTTCACAGTTTGGTCTAAAGTTTTCAGAAAATTCAGTAGGGGCCAGCCGGCGCAAACCACCGTAGCCCAAGGGCGTTCGTTTAAAACTGATTGTTTTGAATCTCGAGAAGTCTCAAAGATCCTCGACAAACAGCGACAAACAGCGACAAACAACGACGTAGAAAAGGACTACTACACTCTTCATTAGACAATGGCTGCGGATCCCGAAACACGTAACCTTAAGAGTAAGAGGAAGTGCGCTGGGGGTGGGCATCGGGAAGACCCGAGACGTATAATGAATAATGCAATTCGGAAGGAATCGAGAGTGTCGGAACGAGGTGAGTCTTCAATTAGAACCATGACCGAGTCCACCCATAGAAGGCGGGAAATTGAGGAATTTGGAGGGAAAAAACAAAGAAAAAAAAGTTCTCCCCCCCCCCCCCGTCCCCGGTCCAGGGGAAGAATGATGGAAAGTAGGTTACTATAAGGTAGATGAAAGATGCCCCTAGCCATCGCCTGACAATCCAATCTTCTCAGAATCTCATAGATAGGAAGGAGGTGAGGGAGGCTAAACGGTAGGAAGTGTGCGGGGGGGGGGGGTGGAAGAACATGCGCAATACTTAGCTGGTCAAGGACGGTTCCCCCCGCCTCTACCTCCGTCTAACTGTATGTCTTCGAGACGACACAGGACCCTTTTTGGGGATGCACTATCCATCACAACTACAACATCAGCTATGGCTGGAGAAGACATGATGAAGATGGAAGATGGGATCTTTTTGGAAAAGACTTAAAAAAAACGGATGTGTCACTCCGGTTTTTCGGGTTGATTCTCTTCGGCGGAAAGAAAAATGAAGACGGAGAGTGGCGGTGAGAGAGAGAACAACCACTAAATAAAGATGACGAGGGGAAGAAAATGGCGCAACATTTTGTAGGTCTAGGTTAATTTCGAAAGTAGGTTACGTTAGATTAGATACGGTTTTGACAAGAACGTGCGATGGTTATTGGTGCTTTAACGCTGGTGACCTTCTATTAGAGGCTCCTCAAGATACTCTTAGATTGTACGCCATTTCGGGAGTCGGCGCGCCTATGCAGCGCTTTCCAAAGAATGCACAAAGCCAACGCAAACTGACGGCAAAGCCGAGAAGCCGAGGAGTACCGCGGAGATACTCTTAGATTGTACGCCGTTTCGGCAGTCGGCGCGCCTGCGCAGCGCCGTCCAAAGAATGCACAAAGCCAACACAAACAGACGGCAAAGCCGAGAAACCGAAGAGTACCGCGGAGATACTCTTAGATTGTACGCCGTTTTGGCAGTCGGCGCGCCTGCGCAGCGCCGTCCAAAGAATGCACAAAGCCAACACAAACAGACGGCAAAGCCGAGAAACCGAAGAGTACCGCGGAGATACTCTTAGATTGTACGCCGTTTTGGCAGTCGGCGCGCCTGCGCAGCGCCGTCCAAAGAATGCACAAAGCCAACACAAACTGACGGCAAAGCCAAGGAGCCGAGGAGTACCGCGAAGATCCTACGCCGTTTCGGCAGTCGGTGCGCCTGTGCAGCGCCGTCCAAAGAATGCACAAAGCCAACGCAAACTGCTAATTTTCCGATCACCGCGCATCATTTGCATATCTCTACGCATGTATTGCCTTAAGTGGGATCCACCAGCCTTTTGTGCTCCGTGCTCTCTGCCCACTCATTGACCATTTTCAGTCATCACGTATAGGCTGAAAGTCGTTTCTTAATCAACTCCTGTGAAATGCACGGAAACCCCTAATAAAAGGGTTTTTCTGGAATAAACATGAATGGACGGTTCTCCATTGACTTTAATCTTGAAATCGCGCTTTTTCTGTTTCTGAAGTCTGAAACAAAGTGGCATGCCCTTCTATTAGAGGAACTCCTTATAGAAGGCAGGGAGAGGATTCACGGCTTCTTCTCTTCCAGATAATAGGAATTTCCAGAAAAAAAAGGAAAGAAACAAAGTGGCATGCCCTTCTATTAGAGGAACTTCTTATAGAGGGCCGAGAGAGGATTCACGGCTTCTTCTCTTCCAAATAATATGAATTTCCAGAAAAAAAAGGAAAGAAACAAAGTGGCATGCCCTTCTATTAGAGGAACTCCTTATAGAAGGCCGGGAGAGGATTCACGGCTTCTTCTCTTCCAGATATGAGGAATTTCCAGAAAAAATGACGAAACAAAGTGGCATGCCCTTCTATTAGAGGAACTTCTTATAGAGGGCCGAGAGAGGATTCACGGCTTCTTCTCTTCCAAATAATATGAATTTCCAGGAAAAAAAAAGAAAGAAACAAAGTGGCATGCCCTTCTATTAGAGGATCTTCTTATAGAAGGCCGGGAGAGGATTCACGGCTTCTTCTCTTCCAGATATGAGGAATTTCCAGAAAAAATGACGAAACAAAGTGACATGCCCTTCTATTAGAGGAACTCCTTATAGAAGGCAGGGAGAGGATTCACGGCTTCTTCTCTTCCAGATAATATGAATTTCCAGGAAAAAAAGAAAAAAACAAAGTGACATGCCCTTCTATTAGAGGATCTTCTTATAAAGGCAGATAATAAGAAGAATTTCAAACGAAATTCATTGCAATAAGGGCATCAGAAAGTCTAGAAAACGCCGACGTCGTCACGCTTCTTCCAGATGTCGAATGCATCTGAATCGTTCAAAAACAAATGAGATATTCGTGAAAAAGCCATAACTCTTCATGAGAGACGATTTTGCCGTCCGCATGGTATCTGATGGACAAATCTCCGTGAGCGCTCCCCCCCCCCCCCTATCCATTTCATAACTCATCAATGTGGACCTCTCGTATATCGTCCGTAAATGACAAAGTGGTAACCTTGGCGACGTCGGTCTCTCCGTCTGAAATGATAGAGGAAGATAGCCATCTGAAAAGAGGGATCACAGGGACGGGAGGTCTTGGGCGGGGGGGGGGTAATGATGACGGGCGGGCAGACTGCCCACCCCGATTTCTGGCTTCAAGGCTCACGCATTCAACATCTGCGAACAGCGGAAGAACCAATTTGAAACAATTATTTGACAACAAGACATAGATTTATTTAAAACTCTAATATAAGGGTGCATTCGGAGATTTGAACAGATTTGCAGTCAATTTCAGGAATTCTGAAAGTGCAGCGAAATACATCAAAGTGGCACCTCATCTTCCCTCATTTCAACCTTTGGTATAAGTATGGAATGACCCCCCACACCATTGCCCTGTATTTCAATCGCGAAAATGGTACTTTTGTTTTTTTTAGTTGTAGAGTTTACTATGGCCCCCCAATGGGGGCCAATAGTGAACTGAGCCCACCTCCTCATAAGTTCAGATCAGCCCCCCATAAGTTCAGATCAGCCCCCCATAAGTTCAGATGCAGAGGGGGGTAGATTTCCTACCCTACAGGTGGGGGGAAATATCATACGGGCATGGGGGGTGAAAGTAAAAAAGGGTTTCTTCACAATTATAGCTAGCAGCATGAACCTTGAGGTGGCCGTCAAAAATCATAGGGTCAAAACCTCAGAACAATGGACAATCAATGAACAGCCATCTATTACGCAACGGAGGTCTTCGCAATGGATTTTTGCCAGAGAAGGGCGGAATTCCGCATTCCGAATTCTGCCGTTTTTTTCATTCTTTCTTCCGCATTCCGGATTCCGTGAAAAAATATTTTTTTTTCCGTTTACCGCATTCCGGGTTCCAGATTCCGTGAAAAACTATTTTTTCCGTTTTCCGTTTTCCGGATTCCGCCGTTTTTTTTATTCTGTCTTCCGGATTCCAGATTCCGTGAAAATTTTTCTTTCCGTTTTCCGCATTTCGGATTCCGTGAAAAATATTCGTTCTGTTTGCCGCATTCCGAATTCCGTGAAAAAATATTTTTTCCGTTTTCCGTATTCCAGATTCCGTGAAAAAGTATTTTTTCCGTTTTCCGCATTCCGGATTCCGTGAAAAGTATTTGTTCCGTTTTCCGCATTCTGGATTCCGCGATATAGTGTTTTTATCAGAGAAGGGCGGAATTCCGGATTCCGCAGTTTTTTTCATTCCGTTTTCCGGATTCCGGATTCCGTGAAAATTTTTTTTTTCCGTTCTCCGCATTCCGGATTCTGTGAAAATGTTTTTTCCGTTTTCCGCATTCCGGATTCCATGAAAAATATTCGTTCCGTTTTCCGCATTCCGGATTCCGCGATATAGTGTTTTTATCAGAGAAGGGCGGAATTCCGGATTCCGCCGTTTTTTTCATTCCGTTTTCCGGATTCCGGATTCCGTGAAAAAATTTTTTTTCCGTTTTCCGGATTCCGCCGTTTTTTTCATTCCGTCTTCCGGATTCCAGATTCCGTGAAAAAATATTTTTTCCGTTCTCCGCATTCCGGATTCTGTGAAAATTTTTTTTCGTTTTCCGCATTCCGGATTCCATGAAAAATATCCGTTCTGCTTGCCGCATTCCGAATTCCGTGAAAAAATATTTTTTCCGTCTTCCGGATTCCAGATTCCGTGAAAAAATATTTTTTTCCGTTTTCCGTTTTCCGGATTCCAGATTCCGTGAAAAAATATTTTTTCCGTTTTCCGCATTCCGAATTCCGTGAAGAATATTCGTTCTGTTTTCCGTTTTCCGGATTCCAGATTCCGTGAAAAAATATTTTTTTTCCGTTTTCCGTTTTCCGGATTCCAGTTTCCGTGAAAAAATATTTTTTCCGTTTTCCGCATTCCGTTTTCCGGATTCCGAATTCCCAAAATCGAATTCCACCCTACTCTGATTTTTTCAAGTGTTTTCAGCCATCTACCGTACTCCTGTGGCAGGAGTACGGTAGATGGCTTCACCGCGGAATTCCGCACAAGTCGTGCCAAAAAGTGCACAAAACTAAGCCAAAGCCAGGTTGTCGGTTGACCGGCCGGTGTTCTCATGGTCTGGTGATCGAAAGCTAACAAAGCTTTCATAAAGATGAAGCCATTGCAAAGAATTTTCAGCATGCAACTGGAAATTTCAGAATTTGAGAATTTCAGAATCCTCTTTTCAATGTGATCATCTGAAAACATCTGAAATCACACTTTTCTGCTACAGTATTCAATAAAAAACGTAGATGCCAGAGAAGGGCGGAATTCCGGATTCCGCATTCCGGGAAAAAATATTTGTTCCGTTTTCCGCATTCCGGATTCCGTTTTTATTCCGTTTTAATTCTTTCTTCTCAATTGTTGTGAAAAGTATACTTTTTTGAACTCCCGCAAAAATTTTTGCGAACAGAGCGCATTTACATCATTTGATTCCCTCATTAATGGTTGAAATTCCGTTTTCCGCATTCCGCATTCCGGATTCCGCCGTTTTTACATTCCGTATTCCGGATTCCGGATTCCGTGAAAAAATATCTTTTCCGTTTTCCGTTTTCCGGATTCCGAAAAAAAATATTTTTCCCGTTTTCCGTTTTCCGGATTCCGAAAAAAAATTTTTTTTCCGTTTTCCGGATTCCAGATTCCGTGAAAAATTTTTTTTTTCCGTTTTCTGTTTTCTGGATTCCGAAAAAAAATATCTTTTCCGTTTTCCGTTTTCCGGATTCCGCGTTCCCAAAATCCAATTCCGCCCTACTCTGGTAGATTCACGTTCCGTTTATCTTTAATTGAACTTGAAAGTCTGTTAGTAGGGTACATTCTTTACTCGCCCGCCTTCGCCCGCCCTGTCCCCCCCCCCACCCTCCCTCTCCGTTTCATTCCTTTCACAACACAAATTAATCGTCATTTATTTTTTATGTCTTTTTTAATGCCCATTTTCATTTGCATCTGAATCCCGAATCTCGAGTCCCGTTGCCTCCCCCCCCCCCACCTGTCTCAACGTCCGCCCGCCCGCCCGCCCGCCCGCCCAACACAATTGCCCCATAAATTCTGGAATTGCGTAACAACTTGTGGCTCTCCATTTCATTATAAAGACGGAGGAGAATCGCTGAGAGGAGGAGGGGGGGGGGAGGAAAACGGAGGAAAAAGTGAAGATAATTGGATTGCGGATGGCGCGCGTCGAGATTGACACGCTTGATCACGTTGCCGCTCGTTTGCCGGTCTTGAACTCTCGTCGTTCCAATATATCCACCGGGAAAGGTCATTGCGAAGTGAAGGGGGGGGGGAGGTGGAAAAGAGGTTTATGACAAGAAACGATGACGGTTTGAGGTCTGTTTGATGCGACCGTAACTGCGGAAGGCGGGGGGGGGGGGGCGGAGGTGCAACAAGGGAAAGGCGAATGCTTCAGGGTTCAAGACGGTTGCAGTTTTCAGTTTTTTGGAACTCGGAATCCGGGAAACGGAAAAAAAAATTTTTTCACGGAATCCGGAAAAGGGAAAACGGAAAAAAAAAATTTTCACGGAATCTGAAATCCGGAATTCCGCCTTTCTCTGCAGAGTAGGGCGGAATTGGATTTTGTGAACTCGGAATCCGGAAAACGGAAAACGGAAAAAAAATTTTTTTCACGGAATCCGGAAAAGGGAAAACGGAAAAAAAATTTTTTCACGGAATCTGAAATCCGGAATTCCGCCTTTCTCTGCAGAGTAGGGCGGAATTGGATTTTGTGAACTCGGAATCCGGAAAACGGAAAACGGAAAAAAAATTTTTCACGGAATCCGGAATCCGGAATTCCGCCCTTTTCTGCAGAGTATGGCGAAATTGGATTTTGGGAACTCGGAATCCGGAAAACGGAAAACGGAAAAAAAAATTTTCACGGAATCCGGAATTCGGAATTCCGCCCTTCTCTTCTATTAGGTGCTCTTCTATTAGAGGTATTTTAAATTTTCCTTTTTGTTCTGTATTTTCTCATGGCAGGTTACTACTGCACATAGAAAACTAGACGTCGAGCGAAAACGGATGTGCTCTTCTATTAGAGGTCTCCGCTTATCAGAGAAGCGGGGGGGGGGGGAGTTGAGTATTTTGTCGGCGGCGTGTTCAGGGTTCACGCAGACCGGTAACTCTCACTCTCAACCTCTCCATCATCATCGACGACGTCTTCGCTTTTTTTCTCGTCCTCTTTCACTCGAGAAATGCCGATTAATTGGTGTTCCGCAAAACCGTAACCTACTCTCTCTCCTTTCCGAGATGCCCCCCGCCAAAAAAAAAGTGCGTTCCCGTGACGGAGGGACGGGCGGGCGGGCGGACGGGCGGGCGGACGGACGGGCGGACGCATACTTTTTGATAAATCACACGATTAGCGTTTGCCCTCGAAGGAGTGTTTTTGTTCATTGAACGTTGACCTATTGGAGAGGAATTAGTGGAAAACGTTACTAACCGTTACTTATCTCAAATTGAGGTACTGGGGACTGGGAACTGGGACTATACATTTTTCCGAGCGGGCCGAAACGGGCCGATTATTACAAGCTGCCTAGTTAGCCTTCGCTCTCTCTCTCTCGGGTTGGGGGGAGGGGTCCAGTGTGTCGTTTCGAAAAATTATTTCTCGAAAAATTTTTCGGAAATTTCTCGAAAAATCCTCGAAGAATTTTTCGAGAAATCACGAAAAATGATTTGAATGGAAATACGATAAGCACCGCGCTTTGCGTTATTTCGGAGTGTCGTTCGAACTATTATCGCCGTAAAAAAGTTCCGACATTTTTTCGAGCCCGCGAAAATCGGGATTTGAATTTAGAGGCTCCGCCCATTTCATCATCAGAGCGCATTTGCTATGCGCGATATATTTTTATCAGAAGAAACGAAAAAAAAATGACGCAAATTGATATATTTAAACATTCGAAGAAACGTGTAAAAAAATTCATGATTAATACAATTTCGTTCTTTTAATCCAGTTTAATTCTGAAAATTCAGAAGAAAAAATAAGGAGCCTCTAAATTCAAATCCCGATTTTCGCGGGCTCGAAAAAATGTCGGAACTTTATTACGGCGATAATAGTTTATTATTATTTTTTATCGAAAAGTTCTTTTTTTCGAGAATTTTCGAAATTTTTCGAGAATTTCTCGGAAAATTTTTCGGAAATTTCTCGAAAAATGTTCGAAAAATGTTTCTCGTTGATTTTTCCGAAAATTTTCGAGAATTTTTCGAAAAAATTTCTCGAAAAATTTTTACAAAAATTTTATTAGCAGACAACAGAAATACGCGCAAAAATGACTTAAGAAAAAGAGAAAACAAGCAAATTTAAAAAAAGCAAAAAAAAATTCATTGAGGCGGAACCGAACCATGACATCCCGATTCCCATCGATCCCCACAGGAGAAATGCGTCCGATGAAATACGGGTCATTTAGGAACCTGAGGCGGGTGAAATACGGGTCCCGTATATGGCCCTCAAAATGAGTGTGCACCAGAGTTGGGCGGAATCGGATTTTGGGAACTCGGAATCCGGAATCCGGAAAACGGAAAAAAAAACATTTTCACGGAATCCGGAATCCGGAAAACGGAATGTAAAAAACGGCGGAATCCGGAATTTTAACCATTAATTTTTGCGGGAGATCAAAAAAGTATACTTTTCACAACAATTGAGAATAAAGTATTAAAACTCATAGTTGGGCGGAATCGGATTTTGGGAACTCGGAATCCGGAATCCGGAAAACGGAAAAAAAATTTTTCACGGAATCCGGAATCCGGAAAACGGAATGAAAAAACGGCGGAATCCGGAATTCCGCCCTTCTCTGGTGTGCACCCATATACGGCCCGTATTCTGCTATGCGCATTCCGTATGCTTATCGCTTGCTACCGTTTAGCCCTTGTCACTCATTTATCACTAATTAATTATGTTTTAGGTTGATGGAAAAGTTATTGCGTTTTTATGTTGTTAACTTTTGTGAAAGATTTTTGAATAAAATGCTTGATTATCTGTGATTGTGTTATATATCATTTTAAAGAGCGTAATTCGCTCTATCTACTTGTCTTTTTGATTTTTCCTTGAAATAATTATGACACTTTTTTATAGCACTTCAAAAAAGCATGGATAAAAGGCAAATTCGAACGATTTTCTTGTTCCAGTTCAAACTAGGCCGAAACGCTGTCGAGACAACTCGCGATATCAACGGTGCATTTGGCCAAGAAACCACTAATAAACGTACGGCACAATGGTGGTTCAAAAAATTCCGTAGCGGTGACGAAATGCTTCAAAAGCCAAGCCGATGCCGAAAATGCCTTCAATGAGTTCGTCCCTTCCAGAAACCCGGACTTTCACGCTACCGGCATAAAGAAACTTGTTTCTCGTTGGCAAAAATATATTGATTCTAATGGTTTTTATTTCGATTAATAAATTTGATTTTAAAAAAAGTTATGGTCATTTAAAGTTGAAGGTTCAAAAACGCAATAACTTTTCCATCAACCTAATATAAATAACATGAGTAAAATTAAAAAAAAAAAGATCCACGTCTTCCGCATTCCGAATTCCGCTAACTCAGCGCAAAATTCCGCATTCCGAATTCCGAATTCAGGCAAATCCGATTTTCTCAAAAGTTTCCAAATGATAGATCTCGATGAGTTTTGCGAATTTAGTTTTGGCATAGAGCCAACGAAGAAGCCAACGACCCTCCTAAATCTGTCGGGGATCCACACCAGAGAAGGGCGGAATTCCGAATTCCGCATTCCGCCGTTTTTTTTTTCATTCCGATTTCCGGATTCCAGATTCCGTGAAAAAATATTTTTTCCGTTTTCCGCATTCCGGATTCCGCGATATGGCGTTTTTATTCCGATTCAATTCTTTATTCTCAATTGTTTGGAAAAGTATACTTTTTTGAACTCCCGCAAAAATTTTTGCGAACAGAGCGCATTTACATCATTTTTTATTTATTTTTCGAAATTTTTGTTTTTCGAAAGAATGTATTTGTTCATTTTTAGAAGGATGCGAAAACGGTCGAAATACGACAAATAAATATTCCCTCATTAATGATTAAAATTCCGTTTTCCGCATTCCGCATTCCGGATTCCGCCGTTTTTTACATTTCGTTTTCCGGATTCCAGATTCCATGAAAAAAATATTTTTTCCGTTTTCCAGATTTGAGATTCCATGAAAAAAATATTTTTTCCGTTTTCCGGATTCCAGATTCCGTGAAAAAATTTTTCTGTTTTCCGGATTCCAGATTCCGTGAAAAAATGTTTTTTTCCGTTTTCCGGATTCCAGATTCCGTGAAAAAAATTTTTTTCCGTATTCCGAATCCAGATTCCGTGAAAAAATGTTTTTTTCCGTTTTCCGTTTTCCGGATTCCGAGTTCCCAAAATCCAATTCAGACCTACTCTAGTGCCCGCCATTATCACTATAGGAATATCACATTATCACTATCACTTCCCCAGTAACATTTGAAATTGGGCGTGTGGGTAGCAGAGAAGGGCGGAATTCCGGATTCCGCCCTTTTTTTTCATTCCGTGAAAAATTTTTTTTCCGTCTTCCGGATTCCAGATTCCGTGAAAAAATTTTTTTTCCGTTTGCCGCATTCCGAATTCCGCGATATGGTGTTTTTATCAGAGAAGGGCGGAATTCCGGATTCCGCCGTTTTTTTTTTCATTCCGTCTTCCGGATTCCAGTTTCCGTGGAAAAATGTTTGTTCCGTCTTCCGGATTCCAGATTCCATGAAAAAATATTTTTTCCGTTTTCCGCATTCCGAATTCCGCGATATGGTGTTTTTATCAGAGAAGGGCGGAATTCCGGATTCCGCCGTTTTTTTTTCATTCAGTCTTCCGGATTCCAGATTCCGTGAAAAAATTTGTGTTCCGTCTTCCGGATTCCGAGTTCCTCCACACTGTTTCAACAAGAGCCTTCACTTGGTATTTGGTATCAAAAAAGAGGAAAAGTGCAAGGGTTTTCCTTGTTGATCTCCTCTCCGACGCCTTCATCGGTTTGCACAGTAGTACAAGTCCTTGACCTGAAATGTGTGTCTCGCCTGTCTCTCCTGAAATGTACAAGCAAACGAATAAAAGAGGATTGAATTTGCGTGCGTGTTATTAGCCAACTGATATGGAAAAATGCGGTCACGGAGTCTCCCTTCCACTGTCTGCATTCGTCTTTCTTTTGTCTGCTTCTCTGTAACTGTTAGTTGAAAGGAATTCGAAATTGAGAAACGCGAATCAGAGAGAATGGGGGGGAGGGGGAGGGGGGGGGGGAATGCGTTCTTCGTTTTTTTTTCTTGATCACCATGTTTTATTCAAAATGGGCATATATAGGGCAACGACTTATCTTTTGTTAACCATGTACAGAGCAGAGTACGGCGGAATTGGATTTTGGGAACTCGGAATCCGGAAAACGGGAAAAATATTTTTTCACGGAATCTGGAATCCGGAAGACGGAATGAAAAAAACGGCGGAATCCGGAATCCGGAATTCCGCCCTTCTCTGGTACAGAGTTCCACATAAATACAGTACACCGGCCATAAAGGTATCATATTATGGGTTTTTCGGCAATATCTCATTCGATATAAAACGAATTAATCTGATTTTTCGCAGTTTGCCTTATATGACTTATAACTTATATGTCTGAAAGAGCTGAAAATGCATCTGGAGCAAGAAAAACTGTGGGCAGCGACAGTGACGGTGTTTCTACCTCTACATTTTTGAAAATCTGAAAAACTTAATTTTTTGTGAGAAAGATGTCTCTTGCAAAATAAATAAAGATGCTAAACATATGTTAGGCAATCGATTATTTATTCCAGATCACTGTATCAATTTCTCATGTGTCGATCTGATTATTTAAGTCATTATTGTTATTTACGAAAATATTTAATTTATAAATAAATTTGTTAGAAACTGTAGCGAAACAGCTGGGTAATCAAATGTGGACGTGTTAATGGGTGCATGAAAAGTTTTGGTTCCATGGCGTAATAGGGCGTTAATTGATTTACACCTTGAAGCCGTAACATCTCCTTTGCAAAGTTGTTGATTCTGAGACTTGCGATAATATTCATAACCAGTCTCGTTGGGGCACGAGTACTGCGAGTCGAACGGTGAAGAGTAGATGCAACCGATAATGGTGAAAATGGAGTCATACGTCATGATGAAGATACGGATGGGAGCCAATGTTGAAATCGCTTTTCTCCGGAAACTTGTCACACATTCTTCCACCATGAGTACTGACAATTGTGGCTAATGCTAACACACGGACTGAAAAGTTCATTGATGATACTTGATATTCGGCCCGCTCCCCTTAAACGACACCTTTTTCGATATTGCGCATTTTCGCTGCGATCACTATCCATTTTGCATTACGTAAAGGAATAGATCAGGCTTACAATCGCCGAGAAGGCATCCATAAAATTTGTTAGTTAAGACGTCATCGGTCCGACTATCTGGATAAATAGAAAAAGAGCTGACGGGGAATATGGCAGGCACTCTGACTCGGAACTTTTTCTTCATATGTCTTTTATAGATTTTCGCGATTTTCTCAAACTGAACGGCTTGATCCAATGCTGTTGTTTCCTTTCTGACATGCAGCATTTGCTCAGGAGTTCTATTCTGATAATTTAGTAGATTCCGATCAGCGCCATTCTTGATGAGAATTTCCACAATTTCCGGATAACCAAGCTCAGTCGCCGAGTGTAGTGGAGTGTTTCCATGTTCTGAAAAATAGGAACTATTAAAATTAACAAAAAAATTATTAGGCTAATGTTGACAAACGAACTGAAAAGTTCATTGATGATACTTGATATTCGGGTCGCTCCGCTTAACCGACACCTTTTTGGATATTGCGCATTTGCGCTGCGATCACTAACCACTTTTCATTACGGAAAATTCGCAATTAATAGATACGACGTTTCGCAACATTCGCTCGTGTATCCAGGCTTTATTTTTCAATCTAATTTTTTTGATCAATCAATTTTTTAAATTCTTAAACCTCTTCTTTCCACGTGAGTGTCGAAATCGTAGTTTTGATAATTTATAGAAATTTCCTTTTCCCTTGATTAACTGACATTTTTGCTATAGTCTTGTTTGTTATCCTAACCACTATTACAATGATCCGATTCATAAAAATGAAAACTAAGACGGGATGGACATTTGCTACGCAGAAACGACAAATGATTGGACCGTGTAGACTCCAAAATGGGTTAATAATAGGCGTAATCACTCGTACTTACGGCTTACAGCTTACTTATTATCGATACTTTGGAACTGAGCATTTGATTTGACCGGAAAACGTTTTGAAAGAATACGTTTTATTTCGTAGGAAAAACCTGCAAAATTTAGTACTTGCGATTATGATCAAGAAGAATATGAAGGTTTAAAAAAAAGTTATAAAAGGGCGTGAGATTTGTTTGGATTGGAATCGCAGAGAAAATTAATTTCAGTTTTTAAAAGTTTTTTTAAAATTTGGTTTTCTTCGTGACCTTCAATTGTAATACTTACTTGCTTATATAAGAATGAATGTGCCTGATAACAAGTGAAAAATTCATAAATTGCCGATTTCGAGTTGGATTTTAGACATTTTCTGTATGTTTTTCGTCAGTTTTATTTAAAAAAAAATTAAGTTTTAGAAAATTGTGACATAGGAATTGAAGGTAAAATGAAGATTCTCACAGCTTCATTTTTCCTTTTCTTGCTGGTCAGCTATAGGAGAACTCAATCGAACAACAATCAAGCAGGTAATTAAAGCGACAGCAAAATTGTAATAATCAAAATCATCATAATTATTAAAATCTAAATTAAGTTTCACTTTTTAATGGTATTAAATCCGGAAGGCGTGAGCATAGCCAGTAATAGCAACAAATAAATGTTCATTTTGAACGTTTATTTGTTTCTATTACTGCATTTGTCGAAGGGATTTATTTCGCCAATATTTCTGAAAAAAAATGTTAGAATATTGGGAACAATCTGTTTAGGGGGAATACATATAATGTGCTGAGTGTGTATGGAAACAAGAGCTTTAGCGATTCCAAATGATTAGCACAGTACTGGCTTACCAATCTCCTTTTTTTCAAATCTTATTTTGCGAAACGTTTTTTCCAACCTTCACTCGTAGTTAGGATACCGTTCCGAAACTTCTACGGTAACACCGATTCGCAAATACGCAGCCATGCCAGTCACATCTTTTTGATGAGAAAAGCTAATACTTTCGATTAGATCAGCCCTGATTTCATTAATCATTTCCGATTTATTAACTATGTTTTTGTTTGACAGAAGAGAAATCTGACTTGGAATTGATTGTCGACGATCTCTATATACTAACTCGAGTTGTCAATGCAATAGCTCTATCACAAGAAATTTTTCAAGAAGGTACGAATATAAAAGTAATAATTGGAGATCTATTATTAATCAATGAAGAAATGTTCGAATCTGTAATGAGCCATGATCCTTCTGAGTTAATTTCACGGCTGGACGAAATTGAAAGACGATACAGTAACGTTTATAAAAGAATACAGGAATACGATGACAAATTGGAATATTTGGAACGTCATAATAATGAGTTGAAGGAGGATTTAAAGCTGGAATTGAATCAAACAGATATTGAAAAGATTTTCAATTATCTAGACAACATGCCAGCACCTGATTCATTGTTAGCTTGCGACATGAATACGGTAAATATGGGCATAGACTTTTGGAAAGTGATTAGTGATTCAGTTATCACAGAAACAGAACACTGGCAGCGAAACACTATTTTGAAAATGCATACGAACATCTCGCAAGTACTGAACTGTTTGGAGTCGCTTAAAAACTACAGTATAACTTCAAAACCTACCTTTGACGTCTTAACACAATTACGAAAAGTTAAGAAAGCTAGAGATTTTCACAAAAGTGTCTTCGACTCGTCTGCAATTCATCCGAATGTAAATTATTTCGATTTTTCGAATTTCTCTGATTACTTGAAGGCCCTACCAGACGTTTTCAAAAAATTGAAGACAAACCGCACAACGTACGGATTTAACATTTATAAAATTATATCAGATACAAACACAGTACTACTTATGAAAAAGGTCAGAAAAGAAGGTCAATTCAGTTTAAAATTGGGCCCAATAGACAAAATCAGTAACGTTTCTCAAGATTTGAACAGTGCATGGTTCCAACAAAAAGTGTCCATGGGAAAAAGTGTTGATGGACTGCAAAAGGAGTTGGAGAAAATTTCAAAGTTTTACGACCACTTCGTCTCTTTCAGAAATGCTATGGTCTCCTTGTTTGAAATCTACGAATTTAATACGAACTCATTTATCGCGATGGGGAAGAGTTTCGAAAACTGCAATAGTATTGATAATATAGAATCGACGGCATCTTTTTTAAATAAAATGGAAGACATCTATGAGAAATGCAAAGGGATAAAAGCAGACAATGACCATGTTTTTGAAGTATTCGATTCAAATACGGAGCAAATTAAGGTGCTCGGTAGAAGAGCTTTAGATATCTCGCAGTGGATAAGCCATACTTTCAAGAGCGTAGACTTTGAACTTCTTAAGGATTCGCTGAATGCGTTTAAAAGTATTCCAATTTATAAGATGACTATGAAAGAATCAATAAATTCAATAAAAAACATTGAAAATTACGCAACACTCAAAATGTTTCTTTCCTTATTTTCAAACTTGGCTGATGTCCAAAACGAGTTTCTCGTCAGCTTCAATGGTCTAAATGAAACAAAATTGG
The DNA here is from genome assembly GCA_003052745.1 of Caenorhabditis inopinata. Lineage (NCBI taxonomy): Eukaryota > Metazoa > Nematoda > Chromadorea > Rhabditida > Rhabditidae > Caenorhabditis > Caenorhabditis inopinata. Next base: position 2,143,343 of record AP018153.1, read on the forward strand.
TGGATGTTTTAAACAAAACCGTTGAGCATCTTAACAGTTCTACTTTGTTCAAAGCAGTGAAATGCTTGAATAATAACACATTTAACTCGGAACAACTTGAGAAAATAATTTCATATCTGAGATCTTTCAAAGCTAATTCAAACTCAACGGATTATGACAACTTGAAATCTTGGTTGACGAGCTACGAAAAAGTAAGAAAGGCCCTGTTGGACATTGATAATTACATGAAAGAAAGCAAGACTGAAAGGAAAACAAATTCGCCATCTGATATAATTAGCTTACAAACAGCTGAAGCATTAGGGAACGGAATGGTTGATCTTAAAAACCTGCTGGCGGTTTTCAAAGCAAAAGAAACTCTTTCGAACTCCACACGTTATTCGCCAGAAGTCGTGGATGCCCTCATTCTGGATGAGGATAATGAGGACATTATGAAAGTGTTTTGGAAACCAAAATCACAGCGCGCAATCAAGCAATTAATTGATGAAACGGAGCAACTTAATCGCTTAGCTGGAAGTTTAAGAGATCAGAGTCTTCAGAACATAAGTACAATTTTCTGGAATGCTAACCGGATAAGTGGACTTGGCAGCTTCTCGAAAATATTTCAATACATTGCGAATCAACTCGAATTAAATTCTGGAACTATGAATAGCAATTTCACGTTTGCTAAAGATAATGCTCAAAAACTAAGGAAACTTAAATTGGATTTCACAGACAATGCTAACTTACAAATGGCTGTTTTCGCTGTTATCCAAGCGCAAAACTACTTCAAGATTGTTTCTGTCGATAAGTGAGTTGTATAAGTCGAAAATCTAGAAGTAGTCGAAAATCTAGAAGTAAACAGTAGCCACGCCCACTATATTTCATTTTCGCTTTGCTATTTATTAAAAAAAAATTGTTTTTATAAGAATTTTTGCATTAGAATTGAGGTAAATCAGTTTTTTTCTCTAATTTTTCCGTGATTATTGGCGATCACGGATTTCTCGGCCATGGCGGCCGCTGAGAAGGAACAACCTAAGTTTGATTTGACTTAGTTCTTTTTCTTACTTTTTATTAAAAGCTAAATTTTTTTTAAATAGAATTTCGACTACTAGTTGTCAATTTTGCAGAAAATAAATAGAGCCAACTGTTTGAATATGGGACTTTTAGATATTGCACTTCAGCTTTGTGTTTAATCGGTTTATCACTCTTTTACAGAAAAGAATTCGTTGATTACCGGTTGGTCATTATCATCTCATCAGTGCTATTTATTGTTTTCGTCGTCTCCGTTGCCATTTATCACGGATTCACTGAGAAGGGAAAGAACTGTTACAGAAACTTGTATCTGTATTATTTTGGTAAACCTGCCGATTTCGAAAAGCGGTGGAGATATTCGGTATGATACAAGCTACGGCTCAAAAAGATGCAGATGCATTTTTTCAGTATTTTTTGGATACACAAGATTCGAAAAACGCTTTAATTGACGCTGTTCGAGAAATTAATAAAGCCAATGTTCTGGAAATTGTCAGAAAGGGAGCGTATATAAATGTTTACAGTGGTACGTTTCTAAAAGTGGGTTCTACTGTCAAATCGCTCTATTTTGTGGGTTTCTTGAGGTTATCCATTAAGAGCCATTCTAGTAGAGTTAATCTCTTCGTTTTAAATATTCAAACTCGAATAAAACATTAATTTGTATTGTTCGCAGTTTTATAGAAAACGAAAAACATTACGATTTTATGCGGAAATTCAGACTATCCTAATGCTAATAATTTTTTTGGTAATTTTAATAGTTCATTTTAACTTTAATTACTATGCCACGATTTTCTAAAATTTTATTTATTTAATAAACTGATGAAAAACTTACAGAAAATGTTTAAAATCTCAGTTCGAAATCGGAAATTCACTGAATTGTTTTACTTGTTATAAGGCATTTTTATCATTCTTATATATACAGTGCTCCGCATAATTTTATGTTCACCCCAAAAATGTTCGAAAACTCGAAAACTGGCTTTTCAATCAATGACAACACGATACGTTCCTATTTTTCAGAACATGGAAACACTCCACTACACTCGGCGACTAAGCTTGGTTATCCGGAAATCGTGGAAATTCTCATCAAGAATGGGGCTGATCGGAATCTACTAAATTATCAGAATAAAACTCCTGAGCAAATGCTGCATGTCAGAAAGGAAACAGCAACATTGGATCAAGCCGTTCAGTTTGAGAAAATCGCGAAAATCTATAAAAGACATATGAAGAAAAAGTTCCGAGTCAGAGTGCCTGCCATATTCCCCGTCAGCTCTTTTTCTATTTATCCAGAGAGTCGGACCGATGACGTCGTAACTAACAAATTTATGGATGCTTTCCCGGCGATTGTAAGCATGAATCTATTCCATTCGGTTCATTTTTTGGAGAGTATAGAAAATCAATTTTCAGTGTACAACGGAACTGACCAATTCTACAACTCATCATATCATGAAGACAGGGCCAGATGGCATAGCGGAAGCCGACAATTTAGAAGTACTACAGTGCATATTAACTGGATTGATAATAGTAAAAGACACGTGGATGACTGACTGCTTGAAAAACCGGAAACTAATTGAAAAAGATTATAATTATCTGGTGGAGAAGGTCAAATACAATGAAGTGGTTTACGATACAGTAGTCCAGTGGACAGAAGCTTTGGCGAAATCGACAATGCCTTATTTGTATGGAGTCTTTGTGGCAGTGGTGATAGAGAACTACCCTAATCGTGAGTTTCTAAAGTGTTGGCTTTATCCAAAGTGCGCAACTTCGACGAAAATGGAAATATCCTATTCTTACTTTCCGCTTTGGCACTTTCTTCGTTGTAAAGATCCAATTTTTCAACTATGCCATTTCGCAGCTAAAACGTCATTCGCGAGTATAATATCAGCAATAGAAATTAGAAAGTGAATATTGGGAGCAAAAAGTATTGCAATAAAGTGTTTGCTCTGGATACTTCGGAAGAGTGATAGTTGCGAAACGTCCGTAATGCAAAATGGTTAGTGATCGCAGCGAAAATGCGCAATATCGAAAAAGGTGTCGTTTAAGGAAAGCGGGCCGAATATCAAGTATCATCAATGAACTTTTCAGTCCGTCTGTTAGCATTAGCCACAATTGTCAGTACTCATGGTGGAAGAATGTGTGACAAGTTTCCGGAGAAAAGCGATTTCAACATTGGCTCCCATCCGTATCTTCATGCCGATCTAGGACCACTGTTTATCATTCATGATGGAGAGGTATTTGGGGGAAAACGGCGTCAGTAACATAACTTCTGAAATAGGCACGAACCTGTCAAAAAGCGAAAATGTTGTGCAGCCGTTGGCCATACTTTGCACTTTTGTTTCATTTGTTCAGGCAACCTCCATTATAAAGAGATTGCTTGAACCCTTTGAACCTTCCTGATTTTTTCGAAATGTATTTCAATCTCCTCGGTTTCGCGTGTATGGGAAAAATCTGCTACTAAAGTCTAAAGAGTTGTCCCGAAAACACTCAAACTTTTCCAGATTAAGCCGTTACCAATACTTTATTTCAGATCAATCTAGATGTTTACAAAAATGACAAAGACAAGATGTACACATTGTTTACCGAAGAGGAGTTTCTGCATTTTATGCTAAAAAAGAGGACAAAGGTGGACGTAAGCGAGAATCCACTGCCTGTACTCATTGAAATTGGAGATTAGTTTTGTAAAAAATATCGAAGCTGGTTCCAACATCCCATATTGTGCCTTTTATGTTGTATTTGCTAACTGATAAACAGAACATTTAACCGAAGAATTGAAAAGATACATGAAAAGGAATGAACAGTACAGTGCACAATAGGTTCTTTGAATAAATTGTGTTTTGAAAAAAATTCCAAAAGGTTATGAACACTTTTCGCTCAACCTAATATTTTCGATACTTTGCAACTGAGCATTAGACTTGGCTGAAAACCGTTCTGGAAGAATGTCTTGTATTTCGTAGGTAAAACCTCTAAATTTTAGTACTTGCGAGCTTTCTCAAGAAAAACATGAAGGTTTTAAAGAAGTTATGAAAGGGCCTGATATTTGTCTGGATAGGAAACGCAGAGAAAATGAATTTTACTAGAAAATAACCGGTCAAATGAGTGCCAATGGGGGCCTCTTCTTTTCATGATAATCCACTGGCTGCGGACCGATTGAGAGAGCATCTACGAATGGTGTTTATATACCAACCACTCTCTTTGCGGCCGACACACGGCCTGTGTTTCACAATTTCAGCACAATCTTAAAAATGCTGTTTGGTTTCAGAAAAAGGCATGCAATAGGTGACTTTCTTCTTTGGTCGTGTTTCGCAATAATACACTGCAATTCGTCGGCCGCACAAAGAGTGCTTGGTATTTAAACAGCATCAAAATGAGAGATTCGCAACGGTCCGAAGTCAGTGGGTTATCTCAGAAATACTCCCATCGGCATCAACTTGACTGTTGTTTTGCAGTTTTGGATATTTCTCAGAAGGACAAATAAAAAATTTTGAATGAATTTTATTATATGGAATGTTAACTACATGTGATCAGATCTGATCCAGATCCATTATAACTTGGTTCAAAATAAAATGTATTATCTGTTTTTCAATGCACTGTATGATTTTCCAAAATTTCAAAATAACCGGTCAAATGAATGCCAATGGGGGCCTCTTCTTATAATGATAATCCACTGGCTGCGGACCGATTGAGAGAGCTTCTTCGAATTTAGTTTATCAACCACTCTGTCTGCGGCCGACCGACGGCCTGTGTTTCAAAATTTCAGCACAATCTTAAAAATGACTGTTTGGTTTCAGAAAAAGGCATGCAATAGGTGACTTTCTTCTTTGGTCGTGTTTCGCAATAATACACTGCAATTCGTCGGCCGCACAAAGAGTGCTTGGTATTTAAACAGCATCAAAATGAGAGATTCGCAACGGTCCGAAGTCAGTGGGTTATCTCAGAAATACTCCCATCGGCATCAACTTGACTGTTGTTTTGCAGTTTTGGATATTTCTCAGAAAGACAAATAAAAAATTTTGAATGAATTTTATTATATGGAATGTTAACTACATGTGATCCAGATCTGATCCAGATCCATTATAACTTGGTTCAAAATAAAATGTTTTATCTGTTTTTCAATGCACTGTATGATTTTCCAAAATTTCAAAATAACCGGTCAAATGAGTGCCAATGGGGCCTCTTCTTTTAATGATAATCCACTGGCTGCGGACCGATTGAGAGAGCATCTACGAATGGTGTTTATATACCAACCACTCTCTCTGCGGCCGACACACGGCCTGTGTTTCACAATTTCAGCACAATCTTAAAAATGACTGTTTGGTTTCAGAAAAAGGCATGCAATAGGTGACTTTCTTCTTTGGTCGTGTTTCGCAATAATACACTGCAATTCGTCGGCCGCACAAAGAGTGCTTGGTATTTAAACAGCATCAAAATGAGAGATTCGCAACGGTCCGAAGTCAGTGGGTTATCTCAGAAATACTCCCATCGGCATCAACTTGACTGTTGTTTTGCAGTTTTGGATATTTCTCAGAAGGACAAATAAAAAATTTTGAATGAATTTTATTATATGGAATGTTAACTACATGTGATCCAGATCTGATCCAGATCCATTATAACTTGGTTCAAAATAAAATGTATTATCTGTTTTTCAATGCACTGTATGATTTTCCAAAATTTCAAAATAACCGGTCAAATGAATGCCAATGGGGGCCTCTTCTTATAATGATAATCCACTGGCTGCGGACCGATTGAGAGAGCTTCTTCGAATTTAGTTTATCAACCACTCTCTTTCTCTGCGGCCGACACACGGCCTGTGTTTCACAATTTCAGCACAATCTTAAAAATGCTGTTTGGTTTCAGAAAAAGGCATGCAATAGGTGACTTTCTTCTTTGGTCGTGTTTCGCAATAATACACTGCAATTCGTCGGCCGCACAAAGAGTGCTTGGTATTTAAACAGCATCAAAATGAGAGATTCGCAACGGTCCGAAGTCAGTGGGTTATCTCAGAAATACTCCCATCGGCATCAACTTGACTATTGTTTTGCAGTTTTGGATATTTCTCAGAAGGACAAATAAAAAATTTTGAATGAATTTTATTATATGGAATGTTAACTACATGTGATCCAGATCTGATCCAGATCCATTATAACTTGGTTCAAAATAAAATGTTTTATCTGTTTTTCAATGCACTGTATGATTTTCCAACATTTCAAAATAACCGGTCAAATGAGTGCCAATGGGGGCCTCTTCTTTTAATGATAATCCACTGGCTGCGGACCGATTGAGAGAGCATCTACGAATGGTGTTTATATACCAACCACTCTCTCTGCGGCCGACACACGGCCTGTGTTTCACAATTTCAGCACAATCTTAAAAATGCTGTTTGGTTTCAGAAAAAGGCATGCAATAGGTGACTTTCTTCTTTGGTCGTGTTTCGCAATAATACACTGCAATTCGTCGGCCGCACGAAGAGTGCTTGGTATTTAAACAGCATCAAAACGAGAGATTCGCAACGGTCCGAAGTCAGTGGGTTATCTCAGAAATACTCCCATCGGCATCAACTTGACTGTTGTTTTGCAGTTTTGGATATTTCTCAGAAAGACAAATAAAAAAATGTTGAATGAATTTTATTATATGGAATTTTCATTACAGGTGATCCAGATCTGATCCAGATCCATTATAACTTGGTTCAAAATAAAATGTTTTATCTGTTTTTCAATGCACTGTATGATTTTCCAAAATTTCAAAATAACCGGTCAAATGAATGCCAATGGGGGCCTCTTCTTATAATGATAATCCACTGGCTGCGGACCGATTGAGAGAGCATCTACGAATGGTGTTTATATACCAACCACTCTCTCTGCGGCTGACACACGGCCTGTGTTTCACAATTTCAGCACAATCTTAAAAATGCTGTTTGGTTTCAGAAAAAGGCATGCAATAGGTGACTTTCTTCTTTGGTCGTGTTTCGCAATAATACACTGCAATTCGTCGGCCGCACGAAGAGTGCTTGGTATTTAAACAGCATCAAAATGAGAGATTCGCAACGGTCCGAAGTCAGTGGGTTATCTCAGAAATACTCCCAACGGCATCAACTTGACTGTTGTTTTGCAGTTTTGGATATTTCTCAGAAGGACAAATAAAAAATTTTGAATGAATTTTATTATATGGAATGTTAACTACATGTGATCCAGATCTGATCCAGATCCATTATAACTTGGTTCAAAATAAAATGTTTTATCTGTTTTTCAATGCACTGTATGATTTTCCAAAATTTCAAAATAACCGGTCAAATGAGTGCCAATGGGGGCCTCTTCTTTTAATGATAATCCACTGGCTGCGGACCGATTGAGAGAGCATCTACGAATGGTGTTTATATATCAACCACTCTCTCTGCGGCCGACACACGGCCTGTGTTTCACAATTTCAGCACAATCTTAAAAATGCTGTTTGGTTTCAGAAAAAGGCATGCAATAGGTGACTTTCTTCTTTGGTCGTGTTTCGCAATAATACACTGCAATTCGTCGGCCGCACGAAGAGTGCTTGGTATTTAAACAGCATCAAAACGAGAGATTCGCAACGGTCCGAAGTCAGTGGGTTATCTCAGAAATACTCCCAACGGCATCAACTTGACTGTTGTTTTGCAGTTTTGGATATTTCTCAGAAGGACAAATAAAAAAATGTTGAATGAATTTTATTATATGGAATTTTCATTAGAGGTGATCTAGATCCATTATAACTTGGTTCAAAATAAAATATTTTATCTGTTTTTCAATGCATTGTATGATTTTCCAAAATTTCATAATAACCGGTCAAATGAGTGCCAATGGGGCCTCTTCTTTTAATGATAATCCACTGGCTGCGGACCGATTGAGAGAGCATCTACGAATGGTGTTTATATATCAACCACTCTGTCTGCGGCCGACACACGGCCTGTGTTTCACAATTTCAGCACAATCTTAAAAATGCTGTTTGGTTTCAGAAAAAGGCATGCAATAGGTGACTTTCTTCTTTGGTCGTGTTTCGCAATAATACACTGCAATTTGTCGGCCGCACGAAGAGTGCTTGGTATTTAAACAGCATCAAAATGAGAGATTCGCAACGGTCCGAAGTCAGTGGGTTATCTCAGAAATACTCCCATCGGCATCAACTTGACTGTTGTTTTGCAGTTTTGGATATTTCTCAGAAGACAAATAAAAAAATGTTGAATGAATTTTATTATATGGAATTTTCATTACAGGTGATCGATCTGATCAGATCCATTATAACTTGGTTCAAAATAAAATGTTTTATCTGTTTTTCAATGCACTGTATGATTTTCCAAAATTTCAAAATAACCGGTCAAATGAGTGCCAATGGGGGCCTCTTCTTATAATGATAATCCACTGGCTGCGGACCGATTGAGAGAGCATCTACGAATGGTGTTTATATACCAACCACTCTCTCTGCGGCTGACACACGGCCTGTGTTTCACAATTTCAGCACAATCTTAAAAATGCTGTTTGGTTTCAGAAAAAGGCATGCAATAGGTGACTTTCTTCTTTGGTCGTGTTTCGCAATAATACACTGCAATTCGTCGGCCGCACGAAGAGTGCTTGGTATTTAAACAGCATCAAAATGAGAGATTCGCAACGGTCCGAAGTCAGTGGGTTATCTCAGAAATACTCCCATCGGCATCAACTTGACTGTTGTTTTGCAGTTTTGGATATTTCTCAGAAGGACAAATAAAAAAATGTTGAATGAATTTTATTGAATGGAATTTTCATTACAGGTGATCCAGATCCATTATAACTTGGTTCAAAATAAAATGTTTTATCTGTTTTTCAATGCACTGTATGATTTTCCAAAATTTCAAAATAACCGGTCAAATGAGTGCCAATGGGGGCCTCTTCTTATAATGATAATCCACTGGCTGCGGACCGATTGAGAGAGCATCTACGAATGGTGTTTATATACCAACCACTCTCTCTGCGGCCGACACACGGCCTGCGTTTCACAATTTCAGCACAATCTTAAAAATGCTGTTTGGTTTCAGAAAAAGGAATGCAATAGGTGACTTTCTTCTTTGGTCGTGTTTCGCAATAATACACTGCAATTCGTCGGCCGCACGAAGAGTGATTGGTATTTAAACAGCATCAAAATGAGAGATTCGCAACGGTCCGAAGTCAGTGGGTTATCTCAGAAATACTCCCAACGGCATCAACTTGACTGTTGTTTTGCAGTTTTGGATATTTCTCAGAAGGACAAATAAAAAATTTTGAATGAATTTTATTATATGGAATGTTAACTACATGTGATCCAGATCTGATCCAGATCCATTATAACTTGGTTCAAAATAAAATGTTTTATCTGTTTTTCAATGCACTGTATGATTTTCCAAAATTTCAAAATAACCGGTCAAATGAGTGCCAATGGGGCCTCTTCTTATAATGATAATCCACTGGCTGCGGACCGATTGAGAGAGCATCTACGAATGGTGTTTATATACCAACCACTCTCTCTGCGGCCGACACACGGCCTGCGTTTCACAATTTCAGCACAATCTTAAAAATGCTGTTTGGTTTCAGAAAAAGGAATGCAATAGGTGACTTTCTTCTTTGGTCGTGTTTCGCAATAATACACTGCAATTCGTCGGCCGCACGAAGAGTGCTTGGTATTTAAACAGCATCAAAATGAGAGATTCGCAACGGTCCGAAGTCAGTGGGTTATCTCAGAAATACTCCCATCGGCATCAACTTGACTGTTGTTTTGCAGTTTTGGATATTTCTCAGAAGGACAAATAAAAAATTTTGAATGAATTTTATTATATGGAATGTTAACTACATGTGATCCAGATCTGATCCAGATCCATTATAACTTGGTTCAAAATAAAATGTTTTATCTGTTTTTCAATGCACTGTATGATTTTCCAAAATTTCAAAATAACCGGTCAAATGAGTGCCAATGGGGGCCTCTTCTTTTCATGATAATCCACTGGCTGCGGACCGATTGAGAGAGCATCTACGAATGGTGTTTATATACCAACCACTCTCTCTGCGGCCGACACACGGCCTGTGTTTCACAATTTCAGCACAATCTTAAAAATGACTGTTTGGTTTCAGAAAAAGGCATGCAATAGGTGACTTTCTTCTTTGGTCGTGTTTCGCAATAATACACTGCAATTCGTCGGCCGCACAAAGAGTGCTTGGTATTTAAACAGCATCAAAATGAGAGATTCGCAACGGTCCGAAGTCAGTGGGTTATCTCAGAAATACTCCCATCGGCATCAACTTGACTGTTGTTTTGCAGTTTTGGATATTTCTCAGAAGGACAACAGGTGATCCGGATCTGATCCAGATCCATTATAACTTGGTTCAAAATAAAATGTATTATCTGTTTTTCAATGCACTGTATGATTTTTCAAAATTTCAAAATAACCGGCCAAATGAGTGCCAATGGGGGCCTCTTCTTTTAATGATAATCCACTGGCTGCGGACCGATTGAGAGAGCATCTATGAATGGTGTTTATATCTGCGGCCGACACACGGCCTGTGCTTCACAATTTCAGCACAATCTTAAAAATGCTGTTTGGTTTTAGAAAAAGGCATGCAATATGCGACTTTCTTCTTTGGTCGTGTTTCTGTATAAAATTCGCTACCGAATGGCGAAACCTATAGGTAAGAATATGAAAAGATATAACAACAATAAATATATAAACACATTTCGAATAATATTCATATTCGGTTCCACTAATTGTTAAGATGCTACATTTCAAGACTGCTTGAAAATTTGATTCATTTGAAAAATAAAACTTACTGTTGTACCGCAACCGAAGACCTTCTATTAAAAATGATTAATATTGAGATATTTTCAAAAAAAATGAATCGATTGTCGGAAGTGCCGGCTCACGAATCTGTAAGTTAAAAAATAATGTCTTAAGTTTTTTTCAGCTGTTTTTCCAATTATTCCGAAAATTTTAAATAGGTTTTTTGAGCAATTAAAAAAAAAGATTTGAGAGGAATCAAGAAAATGCTATCAGATGAGACAAAACAATATTAACTTCAAAAGAATTTAGAACCCCAATAAATAATAAATAATAATAAATAATAAAGAACCCCAGTAAATCCCAGTGGTGATGTCCAAACTTTTTTGATAATTTTTGATTTTTAGGCTCAAACCCTTTTGATAATCGGTAAGAATATTACAGGCACCGGTTAAAAAGATCGATAAAAATCAACAGACGAAGGCACACAGCATTTGCCTTTTCATGTTTTAGGTAAAAAGGAAACACTAAAAAAACAAAGTTTTAAAGGCTGTGTGTAAACACCGAGCGGTAAAGAAACAATGTGTACCGTACTCTTCTTTAAAAATAAATATTTTCAACATTTTTTGAAATACATATTCAATTTTTGCTTTCTTTCAAAGCCAATGACAAAACAAAAAACTTTTCTTGTTCAGAATTGCAAAAAAAGCGAAAAATGCAAACAACAACAAAACATCTACTTGTTATTAAGCGAATAGTTCCGTCTTTGTGTACGTGACTCTGTCCAAGACGTTTCTTTGAATAACTCAAAAGATCCGTATATCACATGTCAAAAAACCGAATGATTATGTGCAAAACTACAACTTTAATAGACATTGTTTTCAAAAGTTTCTAAAACATTCCAGAATGTTCTAGAATAGCGGCGTAGACGCGAACTCTCTACTGGCATATAATAAAGCAATGAGCAATTTCAAAAGTTGTGTTTAAACACTGTGCGAAAATTAATTGTTTTAAAGCATTGTTTTTTGTAATAAATTCTTAATTTTATCTTTTTTTTCGCAAAATAAAAGCAAAAAACTTTACACTCAGAGGTGCGAAAAATGCGAGTCTCCTTTTCCATTTTTTCGCATTGTCTTAAAAATATTTCGTTTGGCCAACATTATGCAGAAATTTAGAAATATTCGCAGATAAAGTTTCACTTTTTTGGAATCGAATGGATTTATTTTTAAAGAACCACGTTGCGGATTTCTCAAACGTTAACGCGGCTTGGGGAGAGAAAAATAAAAATTCGAAAAACGACAATTATGTCAGCGCTGATCAATACGCAAAATATCTAGTACCTCAAATTTTCCAAAAAAAATAAAATGAGTTTTTGCAATTGAAAAAAATTCATTTGCTAAGCTTAATTTGGCGAACGTGTCATCCTTCCCCGAGGATAAAATATTTAAAGCTGTAAATTTTATATTTCCAGATTAATCAACTCATTAGAGTAATCCCTTCAGTTCTTAGCTGCCACCAGCTGTAAAATCGTACGAAATTGTTCATAATAATATTAGCTCATTCAAAAAATTGGGTAAATTTTCTTTAATAGAGTTTAGAATTTTTCCTGTATAAATCTCGTGCTTTGCAAAATATTCGTATGAAGCATTCTTCCTTAAGCCGTTAAAATAGGAAAAATCTGCAAGTGGCATGCAGCATGCCGGCTAAAATTCCACCCCGTTTTCATCGTTCCAGTATGTGTCATAGCTAATCTGAACATTTGAAATTCGCTCTCACATGAGAGTCCAATAGAGTGCATTTGCACTACTCTATAGAAAATACAAAATATATTTTCCAATGTATCATTCTTCCTCAATCTGTGCTTTTCTGTTTCAAAGTCTAACGTAATTGTATTCTCTCTCCAAATAATATTTGAAACGTTTAAAATATCAACTATAATTTTAGCTTCAAATAATGCATCCTGATCGGGAAAAGACTTTCAAAGAGAAAAGTGACATTCGGAAAAAGTTATTTAACTCGACAAAAGCTGAAAGGTTAGATTGGAGAAAAAGTAAGTTTTAAGAATTTGCACTATGTTAGTTACCAGATTAACAAAAAAGATATTGCAGTGAAAGACGAAAAAAAACGAAAAAATGAAGAGAAAATAATAAAAGAGTCAGAAGAAGCAAAGCGAATAAAAATTGAAAAAGTTGATCACAGTTAGTTATTTTTAACTCAATTTTAATAGTTGAAAATTATCTTTCTAGCTCCACCATTCACGATTTCCATCGCTGTCCCTGGACAATTCCTGAATAATGCTCAATCGAGCGAACTGCGGACGTACATGGCTGGTCAAATTGCCAGAGCGGCTACTCTGTATCGTGTTGATGAAATTATAGTATATGATGAATCGTGCAGGATGACCGATGAGTAAGTTTTAATTCTTATTTTAATGATTCTCAAGAATTATTTAGAGCCGTCAATACTTATTACAATGGCTCATGGCAAGGTAACTTAATTCCTGCCGAAACAAACTACGAAGGATGCTTCTATCTTGCAAAAATTTTGGAGTACCTTGAATGCCCTCAATACCTTCGAAAAGACCTATTCCCGATTCAAAAACCCCTGAAATACGCTGGTCTTCTAAATCCGTTAGATGCACAACACCATTTGAAAAGTGATGAAAAAGCGTTCCGATTCCGGGAGGGCGTCGTGTTAAAGAAAAGGTCGAAAGAGGGGAGGGGCCCGATTTGTAACATTGGATTGGATAAAGAGTTTGAGATTGACTCAGATGCAATTCAATTGCCGCCGTACACAAGAGTCACAGTAGAGATTAAAAATTTGTCTGAACGTGAGTAACCTTTATCGTTTATTTGGTGGTCACCATAAATATTTTAAATTATCAGAATGCAAGCTGTACCGTGGAAGTATAACAAGTGGAGCTGCAGTTACACGAGAAACAGGGCAATATTGGGGTTATTCTGTTAGGTTGATGACTGGTCTGCAAAAAGTATTGCAAATGTAGGATGTTTTTGTACTCAAAATATTTTAAAATAAGAAATTTACAGAAAGAAGTTCGACCTCATCGTCGGAGTATCTCCACGTGGAAAGCTTGCTTCTCAAATGGACGTTTGCATATTGAATAAGCCGTTAGTCTCATTACTAGATGCAAAGTTTTACACTTTTTTTTTCAGCAAAATCCTTTTGGTCTTTGGCGGCGTGACCGGTGTTGATGCAGCTGTGGAATCTGAAGAAATGGCCGAATGGCGTCATGCGGAAGACGCATTTGAAACACTAATTAGAACGACTTCCCTTCCAAATGGTTCTCGAAGCGAGCGAGTTGAAGAAAACGTGCTCTCCGTATTGGCTCAAGTTCAGTGCCGGCTCGAAACTATTAATGAGTTGTGAAGCTTCATTAACGTCGATTTAATTTACATTTTATTGTTATGTCCTTATTTTGTTGATTGAATTTTATTGTTATCCTTCTTGTTATCTACGTCCATTATTTCAAAAAAAAAACGGTAGTTTTCTTCGAAATCTTCTCTGTATTCACGAACTATGGTTATTTACCTAAATCTATGTATCTTTCGGTTCATTTCGATCTAAATTAATAATAGTAGCACAGGCATAAGCAGCTTGGCTAAAATTGCGATTCTACATCGTGGTTCCATTTTTCAATATGCTCTCTGTCGTTTCCAGAAAGGTATGCTTCCCTAAAAATCGTGAAATAGAGGCTATATTCAAATTGTGCAAACATATCTTATTATCATCAGATTGTTCCATAACATTTATATTATGGCCTTATTCGTAATTTAAGGTCACGGCTTCATCAATGATGTTCCGTAGTGTCCGTAATATGACGAATCAATCGAAACATGTGTACGCAACGAAAGAAGTAATAATTGGAGCTCATCAGAAAAAGAAGCGTTAGTTTTTACCCTATAAATTTTATTTTGATTCTGATTCGAAACAAGTACAGAAATCATTAATCTAAACAAATAATGCGTAGTGTGGTGTGCTGATTTATTGTTTGAACTGGACAATTATTCTTCTGTTGTACAGTAGTCTTTAGTCGTGCTAAGCTTACGCGAAAGAGGTCTGCTTTCTTTAAAAAAAACTTTAAGATAGAGGAAAACGTTGTTAAAATAAAAAAAAACAGTTCAAAAGTTCAAAACGAATTGAAATTTATTAAAAACATAGATGGTGTTTGTTCAAAAAAACACTAATCACGCGGAGAGTGAGAACTTCGTTTTACTTTTCAAAGTTTTTTCTCATGTTTAAGCCAAAATTTTATTTTTGAAACTTTAAAAATCCCAGTATACAAAGAGCGGGAAAAAAATCCATTTCGAAGCTTGCATTAGGCTATTGACATGGGTCGGAGTGAGTAGTGGGCCTGTCCGGGTCGCGTCCCCAAGCTCACACACCCACGCGGAACAAACGAGGGTCGGCTTACAACTGTTCCACAGACGTGGACGACCCTCTTCGACACTTCTGCTGCCCTACTTTTTGCTATCAACGATTCATTATTCACTAACCGGAATCCTTTTCTTTTTCTGGGATTTATTATTTTTTTTCTCAACCTGTCCTCACCGGTCGTTTCCTTTTTCTGTTTGCTCTTTATTTCCCGTCGTTCCCAGCAGCAGTGGCTGCAACCACACGAAACCTGGTTCGAAATCG
The DNA here is from genome assembly GCA_003052745.1 of Caenorhabditis inopinata. Lineage (NCBI taxonomy): Eukaryota > Metazoa > Nematoda > Chromadorea > Rhabditida > Rhabditidae > Caenorhabditis > Caenorhabditis inopinata. The sequence continues at coordinate 2,158,740 of AP018153.1, forward strand.
GCCGTACAAATAGAAAAATAGTCCTCGACCTTCATCCGTCTTTTCTTCTTTGGTTGCACCTCTTTGCTAGCTTCTGCCCTTTTGAACATTCATCGTCATTGAATTTTTTTTTTCTGATTTTGGTTATTGGTTCTTTTCTTCGTCAAACATTGTAATCTTTTGAACAAAAAATTAGAACAATGCCAATAGAACAATTCTACTGGTAAATGAGACCAAGATACTGATCAATACCTCTAAAAATAGTGTGATGTGATACTTTGATCTACGCTGGAAAGAAATCATCGCTTGGAACAAGGAAATAGAAATCAAACACGGCGCATTGCACGTCACTCTCTCAAACCTTCATTCCAATCATCTGATGGCTCCTCGCGGAAATATGAGCCCCTGGTTGTCTATCCAGCTTTGGAATGCAACATAAATTCGATACTTTTGTTATCGGGTTAGTACCTCGACATTCCGGCCATGAGCTAACAATCAAACTTGGAAGTTTTTCATTTCAAAAACTACTGATATCTTTACATCTTGATGGTATTTTATTCATGTTTACTGCAGCGCCATCTCCTTGCTTTCATTTTAAGATTATAACCCTTAACCAACTGCCCGATACTTCTGTACAAGGTTGCACAAGAAACCTATAACCAACAATAAGACAAAAGACCGAAAAAGCTCAATTTTTCAAAAATTTCTAAAAATCAGTCAACCGTGAACGGTATTTAAAATGCACATTTGGAAAGCGTTTTTAGAAATGTTTTTTTTGTTAGTTACTAGTAGCTATTTTGTTATGGATTTTGTTGTCTCTGTATTTAATTTATTGTGTTATCCATAATTTTTATAGTTCTTTTTTCAGGTTTTCGAATTCATGTATGTCAGCATGGCTATGAAATCTGTGACTTTTAAGAAGTTTTTTCAGTTTTCTAATCTGAAAATAGCTTACTCAATTTTACTCAATTTAAGCCTCAATTGAATTGAGGACACCGCGAAGTTAGACAAAGACAACTGGAATGTTATTCTCACTTTTTTAATTTGAAATGTAAAAATTTTGATAACACTTCTTGCCATCATAAATGTTCACTAAATAGCTTCCTGGAGCGTGGTAAAATATTTTGATAACACGCTGACTACTTCATTACGTCATATTGTTACGTTCTCTATTGTAGTGGTCGCCAGCGTCGCTCATTTTCCATGAAGAGAGTGTGGAATCTCATACAACACGTGATCCTCATTCTTTGCTACTCCCCTGCGAACACTTATTTTTGAACAATGAACTTTCGCAAATTCGTGATTTTTGTTTTATTTCCGCTCTCTATTTTTACTGTATCCGTTTCTAACCGGGGTGCGAGGTTAATGATAAATCGGAGATTGATAAGCGTTTATAAAAGACACTGTCCACGGGAGAAAGAGGATGCAGAAAGATAAGGAGGACAAGATAAGGAGGATGCGGCAAATGGTCTTTCCAAGAAAATGAATATATATTGTAATATAGAAAATAGAATATGAAAATAAATGTTGACCCCGTCTGATCTTTCGGAACATACTTAGCTGTGTTTGAATACCAATTTAATTGTTTAATTTTGACAAATTAAAGGCGGAAATTGCAAAAAAAAAACGTTAAGATTTTTGATTGATTTAAGAATAAAGGTATAACAAATAATAATGGAGTATAGGAACTATTATACGGCTAACATCTTTTGCTCAATTTAAACATTATGATTTTTTCCCTCTAATTTCCTGATCGTTCTGTAATATCAGTTGCAAAATAATAGGTCCTGTTACAATTTTTTAAAAGCACATTCATTCATTACTATACTTAAAAAATACAAGTATCCTTCACGCCACCCCGGAACTCTATTTTCGAGCTCTTGCCCCACATGACTATTCATTGCCTGCGTCTCTACCTCATTGTCACTCACTGTGACAGACCGCTTCTTCTGAATCACATGACTCATTGGCATGGGGTGTCCCTGTCTGCGCGCTTGTTTACTGGCGACCAATTTTCACTTCTCTGATTCTCTGCTACTGTGCGCCTCTATTAGCCTTTTGGTATAATGTTCCCATTTCGCCCGCTCATCATTTTCTATCTCTTTTAATTGGCCGTCCTCTTATAGACTTTCGACGCTTTTCCGATTATGACCCTCTTGTGCAAAAATATATAGTGGTGGTTCGTATGTGTGGTAGAATGCTATTGGTCAAAAACCAGTTGTGACTTACTTGACAGAGCACGGGAGTTATAACCTCAAACTTGGGTAATTAAACCATTCATATAGAACAATAAAAAGATATACAATAAAAGGAGATAACAAAAATAATAACAAAATTAATAATCGCAACGAAGGAAATATATAAGACAATTAACAAAAGCAAAGGAAAGTTAAAAAATGTTAAAGTGAAATTTAGGAAGATGAAATCCCACGCATCAAAACAAGCGTGGGAACAAAATACCGTACTTTCACTGCGGTGCGGGATATCCTAGGCGAAAGGGGGAGCGCGCCTTTTACACCTAGCAATGCCATGCAAATTAATCAACAAGTGACGTCACGGGAAGGGAGTGAGGGACAAAGTGAGGGAGAAGAGGATTAGAGACAAAAGGAATAACTTTTAAAAATAACAAAGAATACGAATAATAAATTAATGTATTAATTTAATTTCGTATACTCCCGGCCTTTTAATATCTGTTTGATCCTTTCGAATTGTCTCTTGAAGAGCGTCTCCCTTTTCCATAATTATGGACGTTTCTTGATGGCGTTTGTCGTCTTCCTCTGCTGATGCTACGAGTGGCGTCTGGACTTCTTCTCTGGCGGTGAGTGTCAAGGCGACGCAATGGTCGTTGAGCTTCGTCTTGTCGATGTCGCTTGAGTCCTCTGTTTGCTGGCGTCACGAATGCATTCTTGGGTTCTGAACATGTGGTATAATGATGTTGACGTGTCTTCTTGCAGTATCTGCAGACTTCGCGTCCACATTTCAGGCTGTGTCCGAATTCAATGATGGCTACACATCTCGGACAACGTCCATTCCTCTTCAAGGCGTATTTTCTTTCTTCGTGATCCACCACTGCTCCGCAGTTGTCGGAGTAGTGGTTCTTTCCACAGAATGCCCAATCATTTTTGAACGCGGCGTCTTGATAGTCTGATGGGAAAATCTGTCTTGTGGGACGATGTCGTGGAGGAGATGGAGAGGATCGGCGTGAGCTTTGACATCTTGAGGAGTCGCTTCTATTCAACGATTGGGGGCCGTTACCATCTCCTATGTCCAATAGATCTTCCTCAGTGTCTTTGACGCTTCTGGAACGTCTTGATTCTTCTTCATGACGGGCTCCCGCGTCGGCTAGTGGGACACTTCTGTCCTCCATCGACTGGATTATCCATTTTAGCTCTGAGATCGTCGCGGTCTGATCCTTCAAGACGTCGTTAGTTTGTTCTAGCTTTTCTGCCAACGATTTTAGCATGTCACTGGTTTCTTGCTCTTTATCGTCTTGATGTTCCATTATTTGGTGGATGAATCCTGAGACTTCTGCAGTGATGGCGAGGACATACTTTCTCGTTAATTGAATGTCCTGGTCCATTTGTTCAATCTGCAATTCTTTTTGGGCGCACGCAGCATTAACATACGTTTGTTCCAAATCTGCTAGTGATACAAGAGCGTCTATAATTCGCTTGGTTGCATCGATTTCTTTGCAGAATTCATCAATTCTCACTACTTCTCCCAGAAGGTGCGTCTGGATCAAGTATAACTCACGTATTTTCTGGGTGTCAGTTAGGAGTCGTTCTTTGTTGGAGTCGTTCTTCGTTTCTTTTGCTCGAATTGCGAGTGCTCGTGTCTCCTGTTCTCGTTCCTTGATTAGGACCATAGTTCTTTTCAGTACGTCCAATTGCTGGTGGATTTCTATCGGAACTTCCGAGAATGATGGGGATCTTGGAGAGTATGACATATCGTTAGCGTGATTACGTTCGTCTGTAATTTTACCAACGTAAATTTTTGAATGTCTGAGCATGCATTGAGGTGAGTAATTGAACGAATAATTGAACGAATAATTGAACGAGGAGTTGAACGAGCAATGGAACGATGGCATGCACAAAATGTAATGTAAATGTAACATGCAAGAAACGTTATATATGATCCATGTGCTGGTGCAATGTGGTGTCGTGGGTAAAGCGTTAGAGCTTGCAATTAGTGTCCCGCACGTTGTCCCGAACAAACAGAAGAGCATAACCGTAGTAAGGAGAATTAACGAAGGCTGGCTTACTGAATGAGTAGAGTAGTTCACTTCGTGAGTAGATTCTTCCGAATAGTGTATCGGTTTCCTCTTCCTCAGATTGTACTTAGCGTTCTGTGTTTCATCAGTTTTCTTGCCGTCTGAGGTCTTGCTTTCAGTCTTGTCGTCTTCGCTTGGTTCGTCAAGTTCTAAAGGAATCAGATGGTTGATTGACTTTCTCAGTTCTTTTTTCGTAACGGTTTTCACAATTGCTTCTCGAATTTTTCCATCTGCTGACGTGATCAGTTCTTTGATTTCTGCGATTTTCCAGACGTTTCGTGGGGTCGGTTGTTCTTCCCAAAGAAGAACGCATTGTCCTACCTTTGGTACTGTAGCTGATCCTTTCTTGGAATTCATGCGATTTTTGTGGTGAAATCGGAGCTCAGTGAGGTACTCCGAAGAGAATCGTTTCCACATGAGTTCCGACGCTTCAATTGACTTCTCCAGTGCCTTGATTGTTCCCACTCTTGTCTCGTCAGATTGGGTGTCCTTCGACGGTTTGTACTCGTCTGTGGACTCAAGAATATTATTGAACGGTATCGTCACTGGTAATTTGAGCACTAAGAAGTCTGATGGTCTGATTGGATTCAGCGTTCCGATCTCTGTGTCTGGGTAAGTCAGTGGTCTATCGTTCATCATCGCGGCCACTTCGTGGAAGACTGTCTGGAGTTCTGTCAACGTCAATTTCCGTAGACGTTTCTCTTTCAGAAATGTGTGTTTTGCAGTCTTCACCATTCTTTCGTACATGCCACCTTTCCATGGTGACAGTGGTGTGATGAACTTCCAGGTAATCCCGTTAATTCGAAGGAATTGCTGGATTTCGTCGGATAGATCAGATGCGTTCAGAGCTTCTGTGATGATCTTTGATCCGAGCGTGAAGTTTGTTCCATTGTCTGTCACCACTTTCGAGGGCGTTCCACGAATTCCGACAAATCGGCGAAAGGCTTGGAGGAATGAAACTGCACTATTATCCGTGACTACCTCGATGTGTGTCGCTCTTGTTACCATGCAAACAAATATAATTCCAGTTGCATTGAGTGTCTCGTTATGTCCTTTATATTGGATTGGACCAAAACCATCGATTCCGATGTGTTCAAATGGTCGAGTTTTTGTCACTCTCATGGCTGGTAAAGGTGCCATGTCTGGATACTTGTAAGGCAATTTGGTAAGGCGTTGACACGATACGCATTTCCCAAGGATCTTTTTCACTTGTTGGCGTATTTTGGGTAAGACGAATTTCTCCCGAATTGAAGTTATTGTGTGGTTCTCAGATTTATGGAGATGTCCATGCTCCTTGAGTACGATGAGCTTAGCCATTGCTGAATTGGGTTGCAGCAGTATCGGAAACTTGGCGTCGTGTTCCAAATCGGCGTTCTCCATTCTTCCTACACAAATTATGATTCCTTTTTCGTCTTTGGTTGGTCTCATATCTGACCAACTCTTGAGTTCTTGTGGCGTGATGAGCTTTTGTTGGTCTCGTATAAGGATGTCTCTGGCTGTCTTGAATTCGACTGCCGTAATACATGGCGATTCTGTGAACTGGGCCCATCCCGGAATTTTTTCCTCGAGTACCTTCGTTCCTGATTTCAGGCGTCTTTTCAAAAATTTCATCACAATTGCCACAGTGTTAACCATCTTCACGAAGTTGTTGGTTACGGTACAGTCAAATACTGTTTCTTGGTATTGTGCTGTAGTCGTCAGACTGTAGGCGTGCCGGTCAGATTCTTGCAGTTGAAAAGTTTCATGTTCGTCAATCCAGTGTTCCAGCGTCTTATTTGCGGGAATCGGACCATTGAACCATAACTTATCTTTCATTGAATCTTTGTTGCATCCTCGAGTACCCATGTCAGCGGGGTTGTCATCTGAAGCAACATGACCAAAACTCACAGGAATGCCCATATTCACGATCTTCTCGACAGTCTCATAAATCGTCTTAAGTCTATTGGCCACGAATGTTCCAACCACCTTTCTTTCTGTCGCTCCTTTGACCCAACTGAGTGCAATTGTGGAGTCCGTGAAAAGATGACATTCTTTGACTCGAATTTTGCCAATAAATAAGTGTTGAATCGTGGAAAGTGTGGCTAATGTTCCCATCTTCAGAGCCTGCATCTCCAGTTTTGGGATCGTCCATTTTTCTTTTAACGGCTTAACTTTTGTCTTGGCGAAGACTAAATTCATTCCAAGCTTATTATGGACGAATACAGCGCAAGCGGCTGCTTCTTTCGATGCGTCAGTAAACGTTACAATAGTATTTAAACGTGACTTACTGTACACTTGGCGTGGTATATGCTTTATGAAACCATTAATGTCTGCGATCATTTTTTGCCATTCAATCTCGTGGTTCTTGCTCAAGGGGGTGTCCCAGTCATAGATCTCTATCCATAGTCCTCGTTGGAATAGTTTGAGAGGGAGTATGAGTGGTGCTAGAAGTCCTAATGGATCATAGGTACTTGCTATGGCACTTGAAACAGTTCTTCTTGAATTGTTGTTGAGCTGTTCCAGCTTCACTTCCATTTTCAGCTTATCGTCACTGGTATTCCAATGAATTCCCAAAACCTTGGGTGTAATATCGGCTGACGCGTCACCACTAGGTATCAGCTCTCTCAGAATCTGTGAATTTGTTGTGAACTCACGTAGATTCATTCCCATATCCGTGAACGTCTTCTTTGGATAGGTATACAATGTCATAGCCTTTTGTGGATCGTCATCTGTCGTCATTAGCAGGTTGTCCACATAGAGATTGTTAGACATCTCCATGGCCATGTCTTGATCATCAATTGTCGAAAGGTGATGGTTTATCGTTGCTGCTAACAGAAAAGGACTCACATTTAATCCGAACAGCACTCGTGTGAAGCGATAAATCACCATATTTTCCTTGTCGAACGGTTTCGTGATGTCTTTGACCCACAGCAATCTCGTTGCGTCGCGATCATCTTCATGCAAGAATACTTGTAGGAATGCTTTCTCAGCGTCAGACGTCACCGCTATCTTTCCAGATCGGAATCGTTGGAGCAGACCCACCAGCTCAGGGAGAATAGTAGGTCCTTGATTGATCTGATCATTCAGCGACGGCTTTCCTTTATAGTGTGCTGATCCGTCGACGACAACTCGACATTTCGTAGTTGTTTTTGCTGGTGTCAAAACTGGTTGGTGAGGGTTGTAGTGCACCAAACGATTTCCTGTATCCTCGTCAGGATCCACGATTTCCAGGATTTTCTTCTCTATTTGCTCTTGAAAAACGGTATTCACCATAGCTAAGACTTCTTGTGAGCATTGACGACCCACACTCATAAGTCTCTTTTCTGCTATCGCATAGTTATCGGGCAACTCCTCCCTATTCTCTTTGTAGGGGAGCTTGACGTAATATGACGTTCCTCTCTTCTCCACATTGGTTTTGAAATGTTCCATTGTGGCTCTTTCCATCTCTAGTTTCTCATCATCGAGGGATCCGGTGAACTCATCTGCTGTCTTCATAGATGTTTCCCGTTTCTGTTCGTCCTCGATACTCTGGGCGTCATTCCTCACTGCGTCCCCGATGACTGAAAATATGTATTTTTCGTCAGGTGCGGGGCTGTTCGTCTGAGTGTAGTGCTGTCTTCCCAATGGAGTGCTCCCAAAACGAGTGTCAAGCAGTGAGATACCCGAAGGTAAACGTTCCAGGTTTCCTTTGACAATTAATGGTACATAGTCATCCCCGATGATCATGTCAGGTTCAACTGATTGTACATAGGCGTCTGAGTTTAGGTTGAGCTTCTTTTTCAAAATATGAATGAGATCGCCATGCGTCAATCTTGTTTTTCTGAGGCGTCCCACTAATTTATCCGAAATATAAGGACTTACATCAAGTTCTTCATAAGTTTCCGGAATTCGGAGTTTCAATTTCGTCAGTGGGTATTCCTTTTGAATCGATTCGCCAGAATATGTTTTTACTGCAAAGGACTCACGTTGAATAATAGGAAGAGACCAAGTAGTGGCCAATTTTTTAGAGACGAGCGAAATATCTGCACCAGTGTCGATCATAAGAGTGATACTCTGCCAAGAGTCGGTTGAGGGATTGAATGCCTCCACTGAAATCGTAGGAATCGACGTAGTTCTCTCAACATTGTGCGATGTGGTACTGCTGACCGCAGCCGTTTTTGCCTCCGCTTCTTCGACTGACTCTTGTGAGTCGTTGTCTCTTTCTGCGTTAACTTTGGCACTTGTCGCCACTGTCTTAGTTTGTGACTTTTGTGGTTTTTCTTTCGTCTGATGTGACCCGTCTGACTTTGCCTCGTTCTTCCTGTCTTTTCTGTTTGGACAATTCGCAAAGAAGTGACCTTTCTTCTCGCATTTGCAGATTCTTCCTGTACATTCTGATGTTTTGTGGCTTTTGCGAAGACATTGTCCACATCTGCCTTCGTTTTCCAGGTACTTCGTACGAACCGTTGGATTTGGAGTCGTCGGACAATCGGACATGAAGTGTTCTCCACTGCAAATCATACATTTCTTCGGTTTCTTCTCTTCTTCCTTCTTTTGATCGTTCTTGGAGTGGTTCTTCTTGTCCATTCCCGTTTTTTCCTGGGCCTTCTTTGGTAAAAGCTCATGGAGCTCTTCGTCTCTTGTGATGATTCTGTTCAGGTCATCAAATAGTGTTGTGATTGTCCACTCTTCATCTGGTCTATTGAGTTTCCTAGTGTATACGTCCTTTTGGATTTGATACTTGAATTTCTCAATAATCAGATTACGTGTCAGTGGATTATCAATCGTTATGTCTATTACTGTCATCTGATTCGTAATAGCCTTGATCTTGTCAAATAGCCTTCGTTGATCCTTGACAGCTTCGCTTTTGGATTCTTCTTTCTTTAGCATATTTAACAGATCGGATACAGCTTTCTTCTTGTTCCCGTACTTCTGCTTCAGGGCGTCAAGAGCTGGTTTGTAATTGGCATCAGTCAACGCAAACATTTCTAAATGTTCTTTTGGTTCACCTTCCAGGACGCTGATTAGATGGTTGAGTTTCAGTAAATCTCTTTGATCCGATTTACCAACCACTTCTTCGAAAATTGTTAAAAATTTTTCGAATTCCCATCTATCCCCTTTAAAAGGTTTTATCACCGTTTGATTGATTTTGTTTGCCGTTTGGATTCCTTTGAGGATTTCCACTAGTGTCATGTTCGGATCATTTACTGCATCATCAACTGTCCTGTTAGGTTCGTCAGCCAGTTGCGTGACGTCCCCCGGTTCGCTTGTCGATGAACGCTTTGATCTAAATTCGTGTAACGAATCTGTTGCTCTTTTCCATTCGATTGTGATGTCATCCATAATACACGCAGCCTTTTCGTAGGCGTCAGCACCAGTGGCTGTGTATGTGTCGAATGATGCAATCTCCTCCTCCGTCGCTGGTCTGTCCTTTACCGCTTCTTCAAACTTTGTCTCAAGTAGATCCATGTTTTTCTTGAGCCTGTTCATGGTTGTCTCCAGTTTTTGAATTTCTCTCGTCATGTTGTCGATGTGATCGACAAGAGCGTCAGTACTGAGACCTTGGTAAAGATCCAGTGAGGTTGTCGAGCGTTGTATTAGTTCGTTGATGGTGTTTGCAGCTTTCGTGAGCTGCGTCTTTGCTGTCGTAAGTGTCATTTCTTGATTAGTTTGGCCAATGCACCATGTGCAAAAATATATAGTGGTGGTTCGTATGTGTGGTAGAATGCTATTGGTCAAAAACCAGTTGTGACTTACTTGACAGAGCACGGGAGTTATAACCTCAAACTTGGGTAATTAAACCATTCATATAGAACAATAAAAAGATATACAATAAAAGGAGATAACAAAAATAATAACAAAATTAATAATCGCAACGAAGGAAATATATAAGACAATTAACAAAAGCAAAGGAAAGTTAAAAAATGTTAAAGTGAAATTTAGGAAGATGAAATCCCACGCATCAAAACAAGCGTGGGAACAAAATACCGTACTTTCACTGCGGTGCGGGATATCCTAGGCGAAAGGGGGAGCGCGCCTTTTACACCTAGCAATGCCATGCAAATTAATCAACAAGTGACGTCACGGGAAGGGAGTGAGGGACAAAGTGAGGGAGAAGAGGATTAGAGACAAAAGGAATAACTTTTAAAAATAACAAAGAATACGAATAATAAATTAATGTATTAATTTAATTTCGTATACCTCTCGAGGCACCTGTGTTTCCGGTGATCATTTTTACGGACTATTTTCTGCTGAACCTTTTTAATTTTGAAAATCAGTTCTTCCTAGAGATTCTCATGTCTCTAAACCTTTTCTAGTGTTGTTATTCGAAAATATACGATTCATTTCGGGAAATACAAAATTAGATATATAACGCTCTATTTTGTGGAAGAAAATACCATATTAGCACAGGAAAACGCTTTTTTTTTCGTGTCAATTTCAGTGTTTTCCCTTGTTTTTGTATCTCCTGAAGAGTTACGCCCTCTAAAGGAAATTACTGCATTTATTACATGAGTTCCGCCCACATGTTCACTTTTTTCTCGTTTTATTTCCCCTGTAACTTTTGTTTGCTCCTGTTGTTGTGTACTTTGATCGGCTGAGAGAAACTCCCACTTTCTGTTTCACACGAATGGAAGTTGAAAATATGAATTGGGCGTGACCCACTCCGATGTAGACGCTTTATGCCCGCACGCCAACCGAAAACTAGAAAGTAACTGTAACAAATCTAGTTAAATTTAATGAAAGTGTTCACTTCACTTCATTCTTCTACGTCTGAGTCTAACCAGCAAGAAGCGCTTCGACGGTGTTTCCTGTGCAAGAGTTCCGTACACATAATTCTTCAGTTTAGTATTTAAATTTCGCTTCCCTCCAGAATATTAAATATTGAGATTAGTTTAATAGCGAGTTTTTCTTTAAAATTTGTTATGTAACGCTTTCTCGTATACTGTAATAATTTTTCATAATTGCTGATGTGCGATGCGCTATTTTCACAACTTTGAGCATGATTTAGTAAATTAGCATTTTTTTTAAATTAGCCAATTTTCAAAGCTTGTTATTGAATTTCCGTAATTTTTTTTAAGTTAAAGCGAACGCCCTTTTTTTTTTTAAAGAGTTCAACGTTAAATAATCGAACAATATGAATTATTAACTACAAGAGTGGTGCTTGAACATTGTTATTGTTATCCGCAGTCACTGTTCCACTGTGCTTTTAATTTCTCGTTATCATTTTTTTAACTTATCTTGTTTTTCTTTCATTTTTTTGCTTTCTACTACGTCAAAGCTCAAAGTTCTTTGTTGGCAATTCATCTGAAAATACAGACAGCCTCGTATTCCCTGCGTCTGTCATAGCTTCGTCACATGATCTTACCATTTTTCGGATAGTCTCTGCCTTTGTTATTTCCGTCCCCCCCTCTTTTTTTAGTTTTTTTTTTCAATGGCAGCCAATGCCATATATTTGTACATAGATGCATATGCATATATTCCCGATTATCATTTTGTCGAAACCGTATCTGTCCACACGAAATTATTGTTTTTGCCGGTTCACATCGTATGTCCGTTATCTTTTCTCTCATTTCTTATCAACAACCTTAAATGTTTTTTTTTAAAGCTCCACCTATTTTCCCACACACTTATCGTGTTTCAAAATTTATTCACACTGCGATGTGAAAAAATCGACCGGAATAGGTGACCGTCCCCTCCCGCTGCTGCTCTTTCACTTTTCTTGACTTGAAAACAATGTTGGACTTCTACTACTCGGGTGGCTTCCTACATCCCGACTCGGTTATGACTATCAACACGTTCTTGTTATTCGTAGCTGCCTGTGAGTGACTGTAAATTTAAATTCCTTTGCAAACCGCTTTTTTTTGTTTATCATTTTAATGGATTTTTTAATTAATTAAAATGAAATGGTAACGTTTCGTGTAGGGGTTAAACAACGATTAAACTCACTGCACCCATCGGATTTCCTACGTTTTTTGATCCTTTCTGGAACTGTTGTTCCTTAAATCTCGATGGGCAAATAATTTAAAGTTATATGTGAAAAAATATTCGCAATTTCTTGTAAATTACTAAGAAAAATTAACATTATTTGAAACCACTACTCGAAGTAATTTGTAACCCGTAATTTGGTTTTTTTGTTTTATTATCCTATCACGAATCAATTACATTAAATTTTAATTAATTTTAAAATTTTCTAATTGAATGGTGTTGTTCCAGAAGTAGTTACCAAAGCTTTAACAATTTCTTGTTGGAAAATAAGTTTATAATGGAATTATTAAAAAACGTTAAAAAAAAGGAAAAACTCTGCAAAAATGCTAATAATAGGAAAATTTACATAAATGTTTGAAATAAAACTCGGTGTCAGAATATTTTGTTGAAAATTGTCAGACTTGTTCGGAATCTCAGCGGAATTTCATGCCAACTCCATTATTTTCAGCATTTTTACAGTGTTGTTTTTCTTTTCGTTTCTCCCGTTCCTTTAAAAGTCATATTGGTAAATAACACAATTAGAAAACGGTTTATTTTGTATCAAAAATTTTAACGAAAAAATGTCCTATTAAGTTTTATATTAAAAGATGACATTCAGAATCTTCGTATTGATGCTATGAGTCTGTCAAGCATTGTTATTTTTTGTAGTTGTGCCGTTTTCCAGCAGAAATATTGATGAATACTTGGAATTTTTCTGTGATCACATGTGTAAAATGAAGCACAAATTATTTCATTTAATTTCATTCGCGAAATATAAAGTTCAGCTGACCTCCGATGTACAACCTGACTCTATGTATAATTTATCAGTACGTTAGGTTCGCTGCCCGGCATTGGAGTATTTTCCTAAACAAAACAAAAATTTGATAAGAATCATTGTTTTTCGTTGAAATTGAGTTCAATGAATCTGAAAAAGATTGCAGGGAGTTGGGTGAAATGGTTGTCGTTATCGACGCTGATAATCGGCGGAGCCTCGTATGTTGGGTACCTGTTCACCCCGGACTGGAGAGAAATTGTGGATAGTAAACACTACTACAGTAACTGGAAGGTGAGAGATTTTCAAAAGATTTTTGAAAGTAATTTTAAACATTATTCAATTTTCCTTCATAAAACGTTTCGGAAATTTCAAGAAAACATCGAAATTATTGTTTCAGATTCGTGTCTATCTCTCACTTCCGTTCAACACCGCAAGTAGAGTAATTGGTGGTCTTGCAAACCAGGAAATTCCCGTCTGGCTCCGCGAGCACCTTTTAGGGGGATTTGCCCGAATTTACGACTGTCGTATGGAAGAATGTGTTGATCCAGATTTCAAGAACTATTCATCGTTTGCTGCGTTTTTCAATCGAAAACTGAAAGAATCAACTCGTCCAATTAGTGCTTCTCCCTTGGTGTCGCCGGCAGATGGTACTGTTTTGCACTTTGGCAAAGTTGAAGAAAACAAAATTGAATATGTAAAAGGACACGATTACGATGTGGATAAATTCCTTGGCGAAATCGAACTTCCACAGAAAGATGAACTCGAGCTGTACCAAGTTGTCATTTATTTAGCACCAGGAGACTACCATGCATTCCACTCTCCTGCACGCTGGATGGCCAATCAATGCCGTCATGTTCCGGGACTGCTACTCTCGGTCCGACCGACATTGTTGAGCCATGTGCCCCATCTATTCTGCTTGAATGAAAGGTGATTAATACCGTAAAATCTCCATTTAATTAGGGAATTTTATTAAAGATGATGTTAACCGTTTTATGGTTTCTGATTTTAAAACCAGCAAACAGCCCTTCAGCTCTACAGAAAAAACCTTAAGGAAAAGTTTTAAATTACATACAATTACACATTGTAGGCTTAATAGTAAAAAAGTACACAGAAATATACCAATTAAATCATCCTGTCTTACAGAGTTGTGCTCAATGGCTCCTGGAGACATGGATTCTTCTCAATGTCCGCCGTGGCAGCCACCAACGTCGGAGATATCGTAGTAGATGCAGAACCATCGCTTCGAACCAACCTCGTTCGTCGTAAGACTCAGAAGATCATGAACACCGAAACGGAGATCCATGCTCCATATCTCCCAGGAGATCGTGTCGGCGAGTTCCGATTAGGTTCTACAATCGTGCTCGTCTTCCAAGCTCCTCCAACAATCAAGTTTGCCATCAAGGCGGGTGATCCACTGCGCTACGGTCAGAGTCTCGTTGCTGACGGTGTCTAGATTCTTCAATGTTTTAGAATGTATATGATTATGTAACATAGGACCGTCGTTTCTTAAGCTGCTTTACCTTCCCTCCATTTCCTCTTAGTTCATTTTGAAACCATTCTTCAGTACCGATTTCAACTCGCCCCTACTCATGTTTCATTGATTCTTCTCTGTTGCTCTTTCAGCGGGTACAACACTCTTTACAACTGTTAGTATTTCACTTTTCTTTGTTTTATTAATTATTAAGAAAAAAAAAATTATAGCAGAAAATAATAAAGCTATTAAAATAATGCAAAATAACATGAGTATAAACTGATAAACCGAGATCAAAATACGAACAGACCCTGGAAAAAAAAAGGAAGAACAAATGAGGAGAGAACGAAAGGGATGGAAAAGTAAAGTGTTTGTTTTTTTTTTCTTAAAAAAAACCATTTACAGCAAAATTGATGAGAGTAGTAAGATGCAATTAGATTAACAAAATAAAATATGGAAAAATCAGCGAACGAAGCTTGCATCGGAAGTCTTAGAGAAGTCGACGGAGAGCTGTAATTGGAGCATTTTTGAAGAGGACCGACAGATTTGTGGTATTATCGGATCGCGAATACGTGGTTTGTCGTTTAAAGGCGGGGTTTGGGTCTCGTTAGGGGACAGCGCGTTTTAACGCGCCAATTTAAAAATTGTAAGGAAGCGCACACACTGCGTTTATTTTCGATTTATTTTCGAAAATTGAAGCGAATATTGGAATTTTTTCTATTTATATTTTGCTTCGAAAATCATGTTTTTTTTAAATTAATTTTCATTGTCAATTCCAATATTCGCTTCAATTTTCGAAAATAAAACACAAACGCAGTGTGTGCGCTTCCTTGCAATTTTTAAATTAGCTCGGCTATCCCCTAACGAGACCCAAACAGCGCCTTTAAACGAAAAATCACGTACTCGCGATTCGATAATAAAGCACATGGATTTACCTGCTTGGTGATGGTGTTTTGTGGGAGCGATGTTCGCCTCTGATGGCGTACGCGTTGATAGTAACCGTCGCGAACTCCCGTGAACAAGGCTGAAAATAGTTGACTCCACGCGGAAAGAGTCTCGCATCTTTTATGAACACCGTCCAGTTTGACACATTCGGCGATCGCCGCATCAGCTAGAGGTGCAAATAGATCAGGCCGGAATCCGAGAGGACACAGGGAAGCGTATGTTCCACCGAACTGACGAGCATGCGTGAGAACCTGAAACACTGATTGTCAGGGCTGTTCTTTTTTCAGGCCGGCCTGGGGCCCGACCTCGCCGCGGCTTTTGCAAGCGCGCTTTATTGCTAAAAAGCCGGTCGGAGGTTGCGCGTAAAATATTGGTTTTTTCCACATTTGCGCACTTTGCATTAGATTTGACGACGATTCTCAGTTTTTATGTCGTTTTTATTAGAAATTAGCTGAATAATCATAGTTTTTTTTTGAATACGGCTCTAAAAGCTTATTTTTCAATAGTAAGTTAGTATTTTAGTTGGTTAGCCAACATCGGCATCAAAATGAGGGATTCGCAACGGTCCGAAGTCAGTGGATTATCCCAGAATCTCTCAATTTCTCCCATCGGCATCAACTTGACTGTTGTTTTGCAGTTTTGGATATTTCTCAGAAGGACAAATAAAAAAAATGTTGAATGAATTTCATATTTTTCCAAATTTTCCAAATTTTTTATTTTT
The DNA here is from genome assembly GCA_003052745.1 of Caenorhabditis inopinata. Classification (NCBI taxonomy): domain Eukaryota; kingdom Metazoa; phylum Nematoda; class Chromadorea; order Rhabditida; family Rhabditidae; genus Caenorhabditis; species Caenorhabditis inopinata. The sequence goes on from AP018153.1 coordinate 2,174,824, forward strand.
CCAAATAAAAATTAATATCTGTTTTATGATTTTCGAAATTTTCGCAAAATTTCGGCACGTAGAATGCTGAGATTTTGGATTTCTTATGGGGTTATTCATGAAACGCACGAAAAGCATTTTAATGCAAAAAAAAGAAGCATTTTTTGCATTAAAATGCAATTGTGCTTTTCATGAATAACCCCATTTATCAATCGTTTTGTCGGAATTATCAACATGGATCTGGTAGCTTTTCCAAGAATTATTTGTTCAATTAAATATATTATCGCCGTAAAAAAGTTCCGACATTTTTTCGAGTCCGGATTTGAATTTAGAGGCTCCGCCCATTTCATTATCAGAGCGCATTTGCTATGCGCGATATATTTTTTGAATTTTTATTTTTTCTTCTGAATTTTCAGAATTAAACTGGATTAAAACAACGAAATTGTTTTAATCGTGAATTTTTTACACGTTTCTTCGAATGTTTAAATATATCAATTTGCGTCATTTATTATTTTTTTTCGTTTCTTCTGATAAAAATATATCGCGCATAGCAAATGCGCTCTGATGATGAAATGGGCGGAGCCTCTAAATTCAAATCCCGATGTTCGCGGGCTCGAAAAAATGTCGGAACTTTTTTACGGCGATAATAGTTGTATCTTTAATAATATCTTTACAAAAACTATATAGAGTATGAAAAGAAAAAGAAATTCATAGACAACATCTATTTTAAATCATTTTTGGGTTATTCATGAAAAGCACAATTGCATTTTAATTCAAAAAAAAAATGCATTTTTTTTGCATTAAAATGATTTTCGTGCTTTTCATGAATAACCCCATTAGATTAATCATTTTGATTCAAAATCGAATCAGCGCTAACAGCTCAAATTATAAATCTAGAGAATTAATTCGCGCCTTTTTCTGATTGATATCCAACTTATCCAACTCCCTCACCTTCTCCGATTTATCCGCATTCTCGACGGCGTCCGTAATCAGCTCGAACATTTGTTTTCCGAGACATTCGATTTGTTTTTCGTTCATTTTCGATAACAACGCTCTCATTTCAGCTCGTGACGTGGCCGCTCTTTTCATTATGGAGTCTCCGATCGACGGTCTGAAAACATAGCAATGATGTGGAAAGTGATGATCTAGAAGGAGGTGAGGTTGGAAGTTCGTCCTTTAATTTTAAATGGGATCTTTTCAGATATGTTAGTTGCCGATTCACGGTGCTTTATAAACGGAATGTTTCATTGTCCTACAAGATAAGAATTTACTAATTCTCAGCTAAAAATAAACAAAATCCGACATTTTTTTAAAATCGAGTTGGCACAGAGTTTCATTTTTCTATCAGAATTGGATTTTGGGAACTCGGAATCCGGAAAACGGAATGAAAAAAACGGCGGAAGCCGGAATTCCGCCCTTCTCTGTTTTCTATGTATTTTCATCGAAATTTCAGAGAATTTCTGCATAGTTTTAAATATCATAGGTGCAATGCACTTTTTTCTAAGTAATGTAAACTAGAAAAATGTTTCTGAAAGCCTTCGTTTCGAGCAGAATAACATTATTTTAATAAATTCGAAATTAATTTTTTAAAGAAAAATACATTTTAAAAAACCATTCGAAAAATCGACATTGTTCGGGAATAGTGTGTCGTGTCGATTTTGGAATTGATCGATTGAATCGAATTAAATCGACAATTTTTTGAATCGATTCAATTCGATTCAATTTGATTTAGTTCGATTCGATTCGATAAAATCGAATCAACAAAAATAGTGCAAATGTGCTCTACCGATCAATGCCTTCGGCGGCGGTTTAAAATCGTATTTTTTAAGTGTTTTTTAGTAAATTGCATTTTTCAAAGGAAAATACGATTTCAAACCGCCGTCGAAGGCATTGATCGGTAGAGCTCATTTGCACTATTTTTGTTGATTCGATTTTATCGAATCGAATCGAACTAAATCGATTTAAAATCAAATCGATTCAAGTCGATTCATTCGCGAAGTCGAATCGAGTCAAAATTGATCGATTTTTGAATCGACACGACACACTATTCGGGAATAACGAAAAGAAACCCCTCGATACGAAAAATTAAATTTTGTTTTGCGTCTTTAATGTGTACCATAATCTTGATTTTTCTGAAAATTTTGAATTCAATTATTCGTTTTTTCATTATGAGCCCTTTTCTTCTCAAAATCTTCAAAATTAAAATAATTCTTTTTGTGTAAAAGTGCACTCCTATAAGTCTTCTTTTTATAATAAACCTCTCAGAAAGGATTCAGAATTACTGCTAGAATTCTCGATGTCTATTTCTTAGGATTTTTTGAATAATGATCCAACTCGTTGCAAAAAGAAATTTCAAAATATCGAAAAAATCAGCTGATTACTTCTTGTTGTCGATTGTGTGGTTATTCTACTAAAATCGACAACTTTCCCCCACAAAATCCCCCAGACTTAACGCCCGAAATTATCTTTATTTTCTTCCTTCGTTTTCCACGTAAATAAATACGTTTATCTCTTATTCGGCGCTCCAATTCAACTCTACGGGTCGTCTGAATTTATCTGTGAGTAAGATGTGCAGGACCGCGACGCGACACGCGCCTCGCACTACGGTCGCGGAGACAACAACGACGCGCCTTTTCGAAATTTTTTTCGCTTATTGACGGCGATGGAAGCTTCTTAAATTAAATTAAATTTGAGTGTTTTCCCTCGTTTTTTTTCGTTATTTTTACTTTAAAAAATTTCGAAACTGATGAATAATAGTGTTCGCATCCGCGAAAAAATTCAATTAATTTATTATCGCCGTAAAAAAGTTCCGACATTTTTTCGAGCCCGCGAAAATCGGGATTTGAATTTAGAGGCTCCATATTTTTTCTTCTGAATTTTCAGAATTAAACTGGATTAAACGAACGAAATTGTATTAATCGTGAATTTTTTTACACGTTTCTTCGAATGTTTAAATATATCAATTTGCGTCATTTATTTATTTTTTTTCGTTTCTTCTGATAAAAATATATCGCGCATAGCAAATGCGCTCTGATGATGAAATGAGCGGAGCCTCTAAATTCAAATCCCGATTTTCGCGGGCTCGAAAAAATGTCGGAACTTTTTTACTCTTTTACGATAATATTATCGCCGTAAAAAGTTCCGACATTTTTTCGAGCCCGCGAAAATCGGGATTTGAATTTAGAGGCTCCGCCCATTTCATCATCAGAGCGCATTTGCTATGCGCGATATATTTTTATCAGAAGAAACGAAAAAAAATAAATAAATGACGCAAATTGATATATTTAAACATTCGAAGAAACGTGTAAAAAAATTCACGATTAATACAATTTCGTTCTTTTAATCCAGTTAAATTCTGAAAATTCAGAAGAAAAAATAAAAATTCAAAAAATATATCGCGCATAGCAAATGCGCTCTGATGATGAAATGGGCGGAGCCTCTAAATTCAAATCCCGATTTTCGCGGGCTCGAAAAAATGTCGGAACTTTTTTACGGCGATAATAGGTAATATGATGAACCGAGAATTTCAACGCCCGATTATTGAAACAAATATTTTTAAGATTTTAACTTTTCTTTTACTTTTAACTTTTACTTTTAAGTTTAAGTTAAATTTTTCCCTATTTAAAGAATTGCTCCCCATTAGTTTCATCGAGCAATTATAATAGTAGTTGTTAACTGAGTACTTAAAGAATAGAAGATCATTCCCATTTTAGCATCTCTACGGCGAATTCAGGGAAACCTCACTTGGCGGCTTTGTAGCATTGCTGAATACGAAGTCTGTTTAGTGAGGGAACCAATCCGCTGCTCGCTTTCCTTCCGCCACTTCCGCATTTCTCTTCCTTGTTTTGCTGAGCAGCCACTGCCTGAAATAGGGGAAATTTCCTGATTTCTGGATAATAATGCGCGGCGTTTATGTTTGAACTTTGAATTTTAGTAGTGACATCAGAGTGGTTTTCCCGTAAATTCGATGATCTAGAATCGGGAAAATATTCTAGAAGTCAGCAACTTCTGATCACGTTTTAAAGGCTCTTCTCACATCTATTCAAAATATCGTCCAATTTTATAAATAAATATAAGATATTCCAGCGATTTATAATTTTTCTACGCAAAGGGCCTAGACACCAGAGAAGGGCGGAATTCCGGATTCCGTGAAAAAATTTTTTTTTTCCGTTTTCCGGATTCCGGATTCCGGATTCCTAGTTCCCAAAATCCAATTCCGCCCAACTATGAGTTTTAATACTTTATTCTCAATTGTTGTGAAAAGTATACTTTTTTGAACTCCTGCAAAAATTAATGGTTAAAATTCCGGATTCCGGATTCCGCATTCCGGATTCCGCCGTTTTTTACACTCCGTATTCCGGATTCCGCGAAAAATTTTTTTCCGATTTCCGCATTCCGGATTCCGCGATATGGCGTTTTTATTCCGTTTTAATTTTTTATTCTCAATTGTTGTGAAAAGTATACTTTTTTGATCTCCCGCAAAAATTAATGGTTAAAATTCCGGATTCCGGATTCCGGGAAAAATTTTTTTTCCGTTTTCCGGATTCCGGATTCCGGATTCCGCCCTACTCTGCTAGACACATGATTGTCCACGGGTTGAAGTGTAATAGAACTCGATTATCAAATTTATTTTTATCTAAGAATTTCGACCGCAGCAGAAGATCATTTTTCAAAATTTAAATTTGCTCCGCGATTCTCAAATTTCAAAACGCGGCTTTTTTTTCTGGACTTTTCTGATAAACCTTATCGAGATCAACCACTCCGTTCTAGTTCGAGGAAAAGTGATTATTTAAATGAAAGTTATAAGCGTCCCTGTCACCGATTAGGCAGATGTTAAGCCTAGATAAATCAGATGTATGGTCTACTATTTTTGGAACAAAAAAGCCGCGCGACACGAATAAAATCAAGTTCTGTGCTTAAAAAATTTTTGAAATTTTCGTTAATTTTTGAAAGTACAATACGTCGTTCATTAATTGATCTTCCGTCCGGACACCTTTCTCTAAGAATTTATAAATTACTAAAACTGTAATTCGATATTCATAAATAAGAAATTTGAGTAACAAGTTCTTGTGTAGTGCGTCGTGTCGATTCAAAAATCGATCAATTTTGATTCGATTTGTTGAACGGGCAAATCGATTTGAATCGATTCGATTTTTATTCAATCGCGATTCGAATCATGTTGAATCGATTGAATCGATTCAAAAATTGTCGATTTAATTCGATTCAATCGATCAATTCCAAAATCGACACGACACACTATTCTTGTGTGCAGTGTGTCGTTTCGAAAAATTATTTCTCGAAAAATGCGTTTTTCGAAAAATTCTCGAAGAATTTTTCTCGTTGATTTTTCGAAAAATTTTCGAAAATTTTCGAGAATTTCTCGAAAAAACCTCGAAGAATTTTTCGAGAAATCACGAAAAATGATTTGAATGGAAATACGATAAACACCGCGCTTTGCGTTATTTCGGAGTGTCGTTCGAACTAGTTTATTATTATTTTTTATCGAAATGTTCTTTTTTCGAGAATTTCTCGAAATTTTTCGAGAATTTCTCGAAAAATTTTTCGGAAATTTCTCGAAAAATCCTCGAAAAATTTTTCTCGTTAATTTTTCGAGAAATTTTTCGAAAAATTCTCGAGAAACATTTCTCGAGAAATCAACGAGAAACGTTTCTCGAGAATTTTTCGAAGAAATTTCTCGAAAAATTTCTCGAAATGCTTTCGAAACGACACACTGCTTGTGTGCAAAAAAATCACAATTTTCTAAAAAAAAATTCTCTTTTATTTCGTCGGCAATTTCTCATCGCTGCTACACGTTTTTCAAGATTAAAGCAAAGATTAAAGCTTCTTCATTTACTCAGCCTATTTACGTGGCGTAGAAGATCGGTCTACAACTGATTCTCTTCTGCATATGCGAGGAGATCGCCCCCCCCCCCCGGCAGAGTCTCAGTTGGCTAATATCGGGTCGGAGGTACCTGCCAATACTCTCTGTGACCCGATAGCTCTAGTTTTGGCTTATCAGGCCATAATAGAGTAAACAGGCACACAATAAGGGGTATGTGAAATCGGAACAAAATGAGAATAGAACTCGTACCAAATCGGAACATGATGAAAATAAAACTGTATTGAATTGGAACTGATAGGGAATTAGAACTGTTTTAAAGTAAAACCGCATGAAAGCGGAAATGTATGGAATTGGAACTCTGTTCAATGGAGCGCGTTTGCTTTACACGAGTATTTTTCTCAGCGTTAAATCAACTAAAAATACTATTGTAAAGCAAACGCGCTCCATTGAACAGAGTTCCAATTCCACTACAGTTCCGCTTGCATGCGGTTTTACTTTAAAACAGTTCTAATTCCCTATCAGTTCCAATTCAATACAGTTTTCTTTTTTAACATTTTTATTTTCATCAAATTCCGATTTCCTACGAGTTCTATTCTCATTTTTTTCCGATTTCACGTACCCCCCCCCCAAATAATAATTGCTACAAACAACAACCAAAACTGCCTCACGAGGCATGATCCGCGCCAAGCGATTGACGGATTGACCAAGTAACTAACTAGGGAAGGTTCCTATGTGAATCGATAGATTGGAACACGCTGAAAAAGAATCCGTTTTCAGAATTTGCTGAACTCTTCAGCGAAGCAAGTTATATCGATCTGAAATTCCAGCACTAACCATTTTTAGTTCCTCCGCGACATCACAGCCAATTTTTAGTGATTCGAACCGTGGCAAGTTAGCAGAGCGGAACAGTAGGAGGTCAACTATTTTTTAATAGTTTTAAAATTTTTTAAAATTTTTAAATTGGCTGTGATGTCGCGGAGGAACTAAAGATGGTTATTGCTGAAATTTCAGATCGAAATAAGTCGCTTCGCTGAAGCGTTCAGCAAATTCGGAAAACGGATTCTTTATCAGCGTTTTCTAATCTAACGATTTACATAGGTCTGGTATGGAAACTCCATGGTGAGTTTGCAACCTTCCCTAGTAAGCAGTGTGTCGTTTCGAAAGCATTTCGAGAAATTTTTTCGAAAAATTCTCGAAAAATTTCCGAAAAATTCTCTAGAAATGTTTCTCGTTGATTTCTCGAAAAATTTCCGAAAAATCAACGAGAAAAATTTCTCGAGAAATTTTCGAACATTTTTTCGAGAAATTCTCGAAAAAAAGAACATTTCGATAAAAAATAATAATAAACTATTATCGCCGTAAAAAAGTTCCGACATTTTTTCGAGTCGGGATTTGAATTTAGAGGCTCCGCCCATTAATCATCATTTGAGCGCATTTGCTATGCGCGATATATTTTTATCAGAAGAAACGAAAAAAAAACAATAAATGACGCAAATTGATATATTTAAACATTCGAAGAAACGTGTAAAAAAATTCACGATTAATACAATTTCGTTCTTTTAATCCAGTTTAATTCTGAAAATTCAGAAGAAAAAATAAAAATTCAAAAAATATATCGCGCATAGCAAATGCGCTCTGATGATGAAATGGGCGAAGCCTCTAAATTCAAATCCCGATTTTCGCGGGCTCGAAAAAATGTCGGGAACTTTTTTACGGCGATAATAGTTCGAACGACACTCCGAAATAACGCAAAGCGCGGTGTTTATCGTATTTCCATTCAAATCATTTTTCGTGATTTCTCGAAAAATTCTTCGAGGATTTTTCGAGAAATAATTTTTCGAAACGACACACTGCTAGTAAGTATTCTCCATCCGCGAGGACGTGAGCCTTCGTTTAAAGGCGCAACGAGTTAAGTTAACTGTTTGGGTCTCGTTAGGGGATAGCGCGTTAAATAACGTTAAATAGCGGATAGTGCGTGCGCTTTCTTACAATTTAACGCGCTATCCCCTAACGAGACCCAACTCGTTGCGCCTTTAAACGAAGGCTCATGTCCTTGCGGATGGATAATAAGTAAGTAATAATTTGAATTTCCTACGTCAGGATTTCCGTATAATGACATTTTAACTAAAAAAACTAAAAAAAAACCAACCTTCCGGACTTTAAATACAAAGAAAATAGCATGAATAATAGAGACACCTTTACGGCATTTTCTTGCTTTTTTCAACGCGGAATTTCCGTAATTTTTTCCGTCATTTGAAGATATGGGGCGTGACATGCTTTTCACTAACTTTCTATTCGTGATTTACAGAATTCTTTCAAAAAAAAAAAAAAAAAAAATCTGAAATTCTTAAAGGAAATATTCAAATAAGGAAAAGGAGTAGCCGGAGGTGCGTTCCAGAGAATAGACGGCAAAGCTCTGGAATGACGGAAACGGAGCTAATGTTCGTAATTTCTCTGTGTCTCTTATACTCTTCTGCTATTTCATTATTTAATCTAGATTTACAAAATCTGGATTTCAGCTCCTAGGATTTCTGCGAAGGGCACAGGGCACACGCATCGAAGGTTGGAGAATTAGAAAGATCTTTGTTGTGCCTTCTATATTTTCTGAAAATGAGTATAATACGGTTAGCCATTGCTGAAAAATAGGCGGCAGGAGATTGAAAAGAAGACGGACAACACATTCTCTTGGGAACTATACCTAGGATCTATTAGATTAGGAATACATCTCATTTTGTGCCCCAAAATTGGAGAAGGCAAAGTGAAAGTTTTGCATTCCAGTGACAGCCCGCGGAAAAGGCGCGCCAGCCATCACAAAAATGACCAACTGAATTATGGAGGAAACTCCAGAGCAGGAATGCGCGAAACCAGATTTGTAGTTCGGAATATTTGCGAGGTGATACACCTATCGGTGTATTTCTGAGACGAGACGAAAGACGAAAATAAATTGTCGTCTTTCGTCTCGTCTTCGTCTCGTCTTTCAGTTCGTCTTGCATTCGTCTTACGCAATACAATACAAAAGTCGCGTACAGCTTTCTATCTGTGCGTAAGACGAAGACGAGACGGTCTTATTTCGTCTTTCGTGGAAGCCTCACGGAATAATATCGTAGAGAGGATTACGGTATATCTTAAAAGCACATCATCTCGCGTGGATATCAGAGTAAGGCGGAATTGGATTTCGGGAACTCGGAATCCGGAAAACGGAAAAAAAATTTTCACGGAATCTGGAATCCGGAAGAAGGAATCCGAAATCCGGAATTCCGCCCTTCTCTGGTGGATATCTCCCATATTTCCTTAAAAACTTTTTTGTATTCTATGAGAAAAATGGGAAAAAGGGTTCGTTATTGGAAATAATGGGTGAAAGGGTGGGGGGAGGGGGAGAAATTAAATTTGAAATTCCGAATTATACGGCATTCCAAACAGTTCAATCCGCCTATTTCTGGAAGAGTAAAAACGACTGCGAATTTTAGAAAAATTTGCGAAGCTTTTCTCCAGAGTAGGGCGGAATTGGATTTTGGGAAATCGGAATCCGGAAAACGGAAAACGGAAAACAAATGTTTTTACGGAATCTGGAATCCGGAAGACGGAATGAAAAAAACGGCGGAATCCGGAATTCCGTCCTTCTCTGATAAAAACACCATATCGGAGAATTCGGAATGCGGAAAACGGAAAAAAACTTTTTCACAGAATCTGGAATCCGGAAGATGAAATGAAAAAAAAAAGGCGGAATCCGGAATTCCGCCCTTCTCTGCAGAGTAGGGCGGAATTGGATTTTGGGAAATCGGAATCCGGTAAACGGAAAAAAATGTTTTTACGGAATCTGGAATCCGGAAGACGGAATGAAAAAAAAAACGGAATCCGGAATTCCGCCCTTCTCTGCAGAGTAAGGCGGAATTGGATTTTGGGAACTCGGAAAACGGAAAACAAATGTTTTCACGGAATCTGGAATCCGGAAGACGGAATGAAAAAAACGGCGGAATCTGGAATTCCGCCCTTCTCTGCTTTTCTTGTATTGTTAGGTACAGTACTGGCCATAAAGAATACGCGCGCGCTTTTTTTTGGGATAACTACGCTGAAAACAGATATTTTGAAGTTTTTGCTTCCTAACATTGTTTTAAAAAGCTTCAAAAAAGTGAATTTTTCACGATTTTCTCAAATTTTGAATTTTTCCCAAAACTAAAATCTATATTTACAAGCTACAACTCACTGAATATGCTACTCAGGTCAGTTTTAACACTGCCAAAAAAATTTAGACCGATCGGAGCAGTGCCAGCAAAGTTATCCCAAAAAAAAAGCCCGCGCGCATTCTTTAGGGCCAGTACTGTACGAGAAAAGCAGAGAAGGGCGGAATTCCGGATTCCGCCGTTTTTTTTCATTCCGTCTTCCGGATTCCAGATTCCGCGAAAAAATTTGTTTTCCGTTGTCCGGATTCCGAGTTCCCAAAATCCAATTCCGCCCTACTCTGCAGAGAAGGGCGGGATTCCGGATTCCGCATTCCGTTTTTTCATTCCGTCTTCCGGATTCCAGATTCCGCGAAAAAATTTGTTTTCCGTTGTCCGTTTTTGAAATGTTGCTCTTAAAATGTAAATTGCTGCATCTTAGGAAAATAAAATAAAATAAAGCAAGGTTTCTTCTATTAATGGGATTGGCAATATAAAAATGAATCCGTTAAAAATTGTAAATTTCAGAATTCTGTGGCCCCGTTTACCTGCGCATCGTCCTTCATTTGTGCTGAACAGAGACTCCTACTCCTCCGCCGATCGTTCGATGAAGCAGTCAAAGGGCTTAGCAACGAATCGCCGGATCCGTCGCTCGACAATCGGAAAGTTGACACTGAAAAACGAAGAATCAATGATTTTCAATATCTGGAATGAGCTGGGTAATTTCCAAGAATCGCCCCCCCCCCACCATCGATAATAGCCCCCCAACCAACGTTATTCATTGTCAAAATTGATGTGGGGGATAATTACTGTAGGGGGGGCCAGTTGAAATGGGGGGGGAACATTTGGATCCTAGGTAATTTACAATAATCAACCCCCAACAAACAGTACTAATCCCCCCCCCCCACCGGAAGATCCAGGAATGGCCTCCCCCCCCCTCCTACGTAAAAATCGAAAATAATTTTTATGAAAATTGTAAAAATTGGTGGAAAAATTGACGTTAGGAGAAGGGGTGGGGGGTCATTCCATAGTCTCTGGGGGGAATTATTGTATTATACCATGAGCTGGAATAGAAAGATGTGGGGGGGGGAGAAGAGAAATCGAAAATGATGATGATGAGAAGGATTGAAGCCTGAATATTAAAAAAAAAAAAACAAAACGTCTATTTGTGGGGGTGGTTGGTGAAAAAGAGAGAGAGAGATATATAGGTTTTAGTTTTATTGAAATGGCAGAGCATTTTCCTTTTGGATGCATGAAAAACGAAAAAATACGAGAAGGAAAGGAAGTATATTACTTCTACTCTTTTTTCTCGTTCTCCACAAGGTTTCCTCTTTCTTTTTTTTTGGTTTATTTAAGAGATTGAGGACCAGTTTTGAGGTTCTCCTCCCCCCCCCCCCCCCACAAACCTCGGTATTACCCCCCACTGGAATGAACCGGAATCGCCACTGTGAAATGTTTTGTTACTTTTTCAATCGCGCTCCATTGACACGAAAACTCTGCGTCTCTCAGCGAGATGGTCCTTTCGGACAAGAGATCAAAATCTGAAATCAAAGAAAATCATGAAAAAATGTATTATTTATTTATATTTGAGAAAAAGAACGAAGAAAATCGGTGAAAATCGCTTTTCAAATCACAAAAGAAACGAGATTCACTGAGAGACGCAGAGTTTTCGTGTCAATGGAGCGCGATTGAAAAAGTAACAAAATATTTCACCGTGAATCGCACCCCCAGTCTTTTTATCCAAAAATTACGTCGAAACGACTTCATATGCATAATCAGTTTCGATGGAGGGTCATCCGTGTTGAACTGTATTTCCCCCCCCCCCCACAAACCTCGGTATTACCCCCCACAGGAATGAACCGGAATCGCACCCCCCCCCTTCTTCCATCCTACTTGGCCGAGTTCATCATCAGAGAAAATGAAGGAGACGGCTTGTTCAGCAAAATAACGAGGGGTCCAAGAAGGATGGGGAGGGGGGTGATTCCGGTTCATTCCAGTGGGGGAGAACAAATATATAATGTGGGGGGTCATTGTGAAAGATTACCTTTTTTCCAGAGTCGCCCCCCACATTAAGAGGTGGGGGGCAATTTGGATATGTACACCTCACAGAATAGTCCCCCACATCCCAAAGTAATCGAAAATATAACTGTGGGGGGTGATTCCGGTTATGATGGACCGATAGAGGTGTGGGGGGTGATTCTGGAAAATTACCCATTAGGCTTCATAAGGCTCTTTAAGACTTTATCAGGTTTTTAAGGAAGACAGAATCTATGGAGCGTAGATTCTGAGTCGACGCTTCGATCCGCCCTTCTCCGCAGAGTAGGACGAAATTGGATTTTGGGAACTCGGAATCCGAAAAACGGAAAACGAAAAAAAAAAATTTTTTTCACGGAATCTGGAATTCGGAAGACGGAATGAAAAAAACGACGGAATCCGGAATTCCGCCCTTCTCTGCAGAGTAGAGCGAAATTGCATTTTGGGAACTCGGAATCCGAAAAACGGAAAACGAAAAAAAAAATTTTTTTCACGGAATCTGGAATCCGGAAGACGGAATGAAAAAAACGGCGGAATCCGGAATTCCGCCCTTCTCTGCAGAGTAGGGCGAATTGGATTTTGGGAGCTCGGAATCCGGAATCCGGAATTCCGCCCTTCTCTGGCTTTTACAAAACGCTAGCAGTTGAGAAAGAAAAGAAAAATCTAGAATAAAATGATAATTTTTGAAAGAAAACGCGTTTTTTTAAAAAATTATTCCTTTTTTGGAGGATCTCTGGTAAAGCGGAAAGTCAGAAGACCAGAAAAACCGAATCAGAAGCGCATATTGAGCACTGATTATTAAGCGAAATTTGATCTTGTTTGTCGAGAGAAATGAGTCTACGCACAAATTCTGGAATTCTAAAAATTCAAGATTCATCTGCTCGGATAATAGAAAACAAGGAGGCACTTAAAATAGAGGGAAGCCATTGTTCAACTCTGGTGAAAAGCTTCCTTAATGGAAGACCCCCCCCCCCACAAACCTCGGTATTACCCCCCACTAGAATGAACCGGAATCGCCCCCCTTTTTTATTTTATTCATGAATCGTGGGGGGACGATTCTGAAATCGTGGGTGGCGATTCTGGAATTGTGGGGGGTGATTCTGGAATTGTGGGGGAGGGTGATTCTGAAATCGTGGGGGGCGATTCTGGAATCGTGGGGGGGGGTGATTCCCATATCCAAAAGTAATCGAAAACATAACTGTGGGGGGTTATTCCGGTTATGACGGACCGATAGAGGTGTGGGGGACGAATCTGGAAAATTACCCATTTCGAAATCAGAAAATGGAGTAAATTTTACAGTAGAAAAATGTGTGGCACGCCGTTTCAGAACAGTTCAGAATCCGACGGTTCGCTAGAGCGCGCTACGTATATTCAGATGATATCGCTCCAGAATCCATTCCTACGGCTGAAACCGTTTTTTTTTAATGAACAATTCTGAAATATGCCAGGTTCTCTGATTTTTTTTTGCAGAAAAAATGTTAGCTGCAAGTGTTGATTTTGAAGCAGACAAAGTGCGCTCTACTGAACAAACGGTTCGAATCCGGGAATGTTCAGAATGCATTGTTCATGGTACAGTACTTGCCATAAAGAATGCTTTTTTTTGGGCTGAATCAAAAACTGTAAAAAATTTAAAACTTTTGCAATGATGCAATTTCATTTTCTGTTGGATTTTGGGAGCTCGGAAACCGGAAAACGGAAAACGGAAAAAAACATTTTTCACGGAATCCGGAATCCGGAAAACGGATTATAAAAAACGGGGGAATTCGGAATCGGGAATGCGGAGTCCGGAATTTCGCCCTTTTCTGCAGAGTAGGGCGGAATTGGATTTTGGGAACTCGGAATTCGGAAAACGGAAAACAAATGCTTTCACGGAATCTGGAATCCGGAAGACGGAATGAAAAAAAATGGCGGAATTCGGAATCCGGAATGCGGAGTCCGGAATTCCGCCCTTCTCTGCAGAGTAGGACGAAATTGGATTTTGGGAACTCGGAATCCGGAAGACGGAATAAAAAAAACGGCGGAATCCGGAATTCCGCGCTTCTCTGATGTGTACAACTCACCAGAGCTCTTTCTCGACCCAATACTAATTGAGTCCTCTCCGGACAGCTGTCCTTTGATTAGTGTAGGAATCGGCGGAACCACCGTGGATCGTTTCGTCTCGATTACAGAGGTGGGTCTCGACTGACTGACGCTTCTCCTCGACTTCTTCCTGTACACCGGCGTGTGATGATCTCTGCAAGATGTGAGCATTCTTTAAATGATCTGAAAGTGATGTGTGCATCTTTAATAGAGGTGAGGGCGGAGACGGAGGGAGTTGAATAAGTTAACGCTTTCCGCTTGCTCTCTGCTCCTATTTATAAGCGCGCACTTGCACATTGGTCTTCGAGCAGAAGCGACGGGCAAACATGGTGGGCGGGCGCGAGCGGGTTTTCACTCATCTCTAATCATCTTAATTGAAGCAGGCAGAATATCGAGAATGAGGAGGACGGAGCTCGATTCATTAGTAGAAAAGGGAGAGCTAGAGAATACACGGAACGGGACAGCGGAAGAGGCTTAAATTTGAAATTTCGGAAGACCGAGCCGTGCAGAGCCGGCCATAAAGATATAATATTATGGTTCCCCATTCGAAACACAATCAGTGTCGCTCTCCCCCCCCCCCACAGTCTTTTTTTGCTCCTGATGCATTTTCAGCTCTTTCAGACATATAAGTTACCTGCTTCTGATTATTATCGCCGTAAAAAATTTCCGACATTTTTTCGAGCCCGCGAAAATCGGGATTTGAATGGGGGTGCGATTCCGGTTCATTCCTGTGGGGGGTAATACCGAGGTTTATGGGGGGGGGGAAATACAGTTATAATACCGCCTGATGGTTTATCAGGGTGTAGTGTCAATAATAAAATATTTGTATTTCAATATAGTCTATTATCGCCGTAAAAAAGTTCCGACATTTTTTTCGAGCCCGCGAAAATCGGGATTTGAATTTAGAGGCTCCGCCCATTTCATCATCAGAGCGCATTAGCTATGCGCGATATATTTTTTGAATTTTTATTTTTTCTTCTGAATTTTCAGAATTAAACTGGATTAAAAGAACGAAATTTTACAAAATTAATCGTGAATTTTTTTACACGTTTCTTCGAATGTTTAAATATATCAATTTGCGTCATTTATTGTTTTTTAAATAAAAATTCAAAAAATATATCGCGCATAGCAAATGCGCTCTGATGATAAAATGGGCGGAGTCTCTAAATTCAAATCCCGATTTTCGCGGGCTCGAAAAAATGTCCTTTATGGCCGGTACTGTATGGTTGGAAATAGAAAGGCTGAAACTTGGAACGTCTAATAAAGAGCCCTGGTTTTCTTATTTCGAGTTTCGGAAGAAGGCCAACACGTCATAATTACAGGGTGGCCGCTAATAACGAGAGAAGGGCGGAATTCCGGATTCCGTGAAAAATTGTTTTCCGTCTTCCGGATTCCGGATTCCGTGAAAAATTGTTTTCCGTCTTCCGGATTCCGGATTCCGTGAAAAATTTTTTTCCGTTTTCCGGATTCCGGATTCCGTGAAAAAAATTTTTTTCCGTTTTCCGGATTCCGGATTCCGTCGTTTTTTTCATTCCGTCTTCCGGATTCCGGATTCCGTGAAAAAATGTTTTTTCCGTCTTCCGAATTCCGGATTCCGTGAAAAATTTTTTTTTCCGTTTTCCGTATTTCGGATTCCGTGAAAAATTTTTTCGTTTTCCGAATTCCGGATTCCGTGAAAAAAATTTTTTTCCGTTTTCCGTATTTCGGATTCCGTGAAAAATTTTTTCCGTTTTCCGAATTCCGGATTCCGTGAAAAATTTTTTTTTCCGTTTTTCGGATTCCGGATTCCGTGAAAAATTTTTTTCCGTTTTCCGGATTCCGAGTTCCGCCCTACTCTGCTAATTACCCGCACACGGGTTCCGCGCCAAGCTGACAAGCATTGACGCATCAGTGGGGGCGGATAAATTCAATTATTTATGTATTTCTTACTATTTTCCCAAGTTTCAGCTTCATAAGTGTTGTTTTCCCCACCGTGCTACCATTATCCGGAATCAGTGGAGCAACGATTGCTAAAAAGCTCACCCCCCCCCCCTGAACGTTTCAAGGAGCTTCGTATTTCATAGTTTTGGGTATAAGTATGGAATCATCCCCCACTACAGTATCACCCCCCCCCCCCCCAAAGTGGGAAGGGCCCCCAAGAACCCCCACACCATTTCCGTATTTCTCGCAATGGTACTTTTTTTTTTTTAATGTGAGTTTACTATGGCCCCCCACAGACTTAATGGGGGCCAATAGTGAACTGAGCCCACCTCCCCATAAGTTCAGATCAGCCCCCCATAAGTTCAGATCAGTCCCCCATAAGTTCAGATCAGCCCCCATAAGTTTAGATCAGCCCCCCATAAGTTCAGATGCAGAGGGGGGTAGATTCTAAATATCATACGGGCATGGGGGGTGAAAGTAAACTTTAACCGTAGTTTGCTACCTAGCAGAAAAACTTGGAAAAAAGAAGGACATGTGCACATCTTCCAGCTATTAGGCGGCCAGTCCCTCTCCCCCCCTTCCCCCCCCTATCGAAAAACGAGAAGAAGAAAGAACTCTGACCATCCTGCTCGGCACCGGAATTGTTTTTGTGCTCTCCAAAGCCGGGGGAGCAGACGGCAATTACTCACTTGCGTACAAGACCATTCATCACTGATACGCTCCGTCTCCTGAATGGGGACGGAATTCTGGAACTCTGAATATTCCAGAATCCATGTGATGACGAATGTGACGAAAAGAGAACGGGAACACAACAGAGAAGGGCGGAATTGAATTTTGGGAACTCGGAATCCGGAATCCGGAAAACGGAAAAGAAAAGTTTTTTCACGGAATCCGGAAAACGGAAATCGGAAAAAAATTTTTTTTCGCGGAATCCGGAATCCGAAAAACGGAAAAAAAATTTTTTTCACGGAATCCGGAAAACGGAAAGGAAAAAAAAAAAAAAAAAAAATTTTTCAACGGAAAAAAAAAAAAAAAAAAAAAAAAAAAAAAAAAAAAAAAAAAAAAAAAAAAAAAAAAAAAAAAAAAAAAAAAAAAAAAAAAAAAAAAAAAAAAAAAAAAATTTTTCACGGAATCCGGAATCCGGAAAACGGAAAAAAAAATTTTCACGGAATCCGGAATCCGGAAAACGGAAAAAAAAAAAAAAAAAAAAAAAAAATTTTCACGGAATCCGGAATCCGAAAAACGGAAAAAAAATTCTTTTCACGGAATCCGGAATCCGGAAAACGGAGAAAAAATTTTTTCACGGAATCCGGAATCCGGAAAACGGAAAACGTAATGAAAAAAAATAATGAAAAAAATGGCGGAATCCGGAATTCCGCCCTTCTGTGGGAAACAGGGTCTTTCTTAAGCAATTGTTCCACTGACCGTTTCGAATGGATGTACAGGGTGCGCCATAAATATAGCGCCGCATTCAAGACGGTGTAAAAACTTCAAATCGAAAGATTTTTTCCTGAAAATTAACCAAAATGTTTATTAAAACATCACAAAAAATATAGCATTAACAGTTTTCGAATTCCAAGCTCTGCGGACATTTTACTCATGCTTCTTTCCGGACTTCTTCTGATTCTCTATCTGACGACCTTGACCGCATCTGGAGTGGTTAGAGTTACCGAGCGACCACTTCTACGCTTGTCGTTCAACGTTCTCAGCTCCATGAAACAAACGAGAATACGATTCACCATCGATTTGCCGACTCCTGGCTTTTTAACAATCTCCGAAGATGCGATTGCAGACCGGAATGGAGAAGCAGTCACCGTTACCTTCAAAGTTGATATAATTGGCTGAAATTTTCAGGAATAGCTAAAAACAAAATAATTAATTCAAAAAATAATACTGTGCGCTGCAAAAAGTGTTCCGCATGCGCCAGAGCTTACGCAAAGTAGCGGCGCTATATTTATGGCGCACCGTGTAGAGAGGTGGGGAGAGAGGGAGAGAGAGATGCGGGCTTGAAACCAGAGTAGGGCGGAATTTGATTTTGGGAACTCGGAATCCGGAATCCGGAAAACAGAAAAAATGTTTTTCACGGAGTCCGGAATCCGGAAAATGGAATGAAAAAAACGGCGGAATCCGGAATTCCGCCCTTCTCTGATAAAAACACCATATCGCGGAAACCGGAATGCGGGAAACGGAAACAAATATTTTTTCACGGAATCTGGAATCCGGAAAACGGAAAAAAAAAATTTTTTTCACGGAATCCGGAATCCGGAAGACGAAATGAAAAAAAACGATGAAATCCGGAATTCCGCCCTTCTCTGATAAAAACACCATATCGCGGAATCCGGAATGCGGACAACGGAAAAAATGTTTTTTCACGGAATCTGGAATCCGAAAAACGGAAAAAAAAAATTTTTCACGGAAAACGGAATGAAAAAAACGGCGGAATCCGGAATCCGGAATTTTAACCATTAATTTTTGCGGGAGATCAATAAAGTATACTTTTCATAACAATTAAGAATAAAGTATCAAAACTCAAAGTTGGGCGGAAGAGGATTCTGGGAACTCGGAATCCGGAAAACGGAAAGCGGAGAAAAAAAACGGCGGAATCCGGAATTCCGCCCTTCTCTGATTGAAACATTCTGGAAAGCCTAGAGAGTATGACGAAAACACGCTAGACACCTTAATATAATGATTGCAAACATGCTACACTGAGAATTCAATATTTGGATTCATCCGTAAGGCTTCCATTTGGGCGAAATTGCGGCTGTCCCGTCTCGTCTTCGTCTTGAATTCGTCTGATTGCGTAAGACGAATGCAAGACCACTTTTTGTCTTTGTCTTTCGTGGAAACCTTAGTCATCCGTTATCAAATTCTCTGAAGACCATGAAGAAAAGTTTCCACCGTCCCGTCTCATCTTCGTCTTGAATTCGTCTGACGCAGTGTGTTGACAACTTTTTTATTGCGCAAGACGAATGCAAGACGACTTTTTGTCTTTGTCTTTCGTGGAAACCTTAGTTATCCGTTATCAAATTCTCTAAAAACCATGAAGAAAAGTTTCCACCGTCCCGTCTCATCTTCGTCTTGAATTCGTCTGACGCAGTGTGTTGACAACTTTTTTATTGCGCAAGACGAATACAAGACGATTTTTTGTTAGTCATCCGTTATCAAATTCTCTGAAAAAAAAGGAGAAAATGGAGTAAAAGAAGCAGGTCATCTGAAGGCCGCACAAGAATCAGTGAGTGGATTTTCGAAGAAATGTGTACCGCATCGCTCTTTTTTTTGTGTCTCGTCTTCTTCTCAATATACTCAAAATCGTCGAGCACACATACGTGAACAGAAATTGAATTTATGTGCTCTCTCTTCTGATGACTGCTCCAGCTTTCCCACCCTATTCAATCCGGAAAATTTAGGAATTCTTCGCGAAAAACGGCTAGCAAAACACTCGACGTTTGCTCGGGGGGAATAAGGAAAACGGAGCAAAATAGCACTTGAAATTTTAGTGATTTTTTTCGTGAAATCGAATGAAAAAATTCACCGAATTTCGAGAAATGTTTCTCGTTGATTTTTTCGGAAATTTCTCGAGAAATTCTCGAGAAAAAAAAATTTCGATAAAAAAAAATAATAAACTAGTTCAAACGACACTCCGAAATAACGCGAAGCGCGTTATTTATCATATTTCCATTCAAATCATTTTTCGCGATTTCTCGAGAAACTTTTCGAGAAATTTTTCGAGAAATTCTCGAGAAATCAACGAGAAAAATTTCTCGTGAATTTTCGGAAATTTTTCGAGAATTCATTTTTCGAAACGACACACCGGTTACAAATTCCAATTGCCGTGCTCATTGTCTAGCTACAATGAGCCAAACAGGCCCGAAAAATGGTCTAGAGCTTACCATTTAAGACCCAATAAGGGTGCTAAGCAGAGAAGGGCGGAATTCCGGATTCCGGATTCCAGATTCCGTGAAAATTTTTTTCCGCTTTCCGTTTTCCGCATTCCGAGTTCCCAAAATCCAATTCCGCCCTATTCTGCAGAGAAGGGCGGAATTCCGGATTCCTCATTCCGCATTCCGGATTCCGCCGTTTTTTCATTCCGTCTTCCAGATTCCAGATTCCGTGAAAATTTTTTTCCGTTTTCCGTTTTCCGGATTCCGAGTTCCCAAAATCCAATTCCGCCCTATTCTGCAGAGAAGGGCGGAATTCTAGATTCCGCATTCCGCATTCCGGATTCCGCCGTTTTTTTTTCATTCCGTCTTCCGGATTCCAGATTCCGTGAAAAAATTTTTTTTCCGTTTTCCGGATTCTGAGTCCCCAAAATCCAATTTCGCCCAACTCTGCAGAGAACGGCGGAATTCCGGATTCCGCATTCCGTATTCCGGATTCCGCCGTTTTTTTTTTTCATTCCGTTTTCCGGATTCCAGATTCCGTGAAAAAAAATTTTCTCCGTTTTCCGTTTACCGGATTCCGAGTTTTCAAAATCTAATTCCGTCCTACTCTGCAGAGAAGGGCGGAATCCCGCATTCCGCATTCCGTATTCCGGATTCCGCCGTTTTTTTTCATTCCGTTTTCCGGATTTCAGATTCCGTGAAAAAAATTTTCTCCGTTTTCCGTTTTCCGGATTCCGAGTTTTCAAAATCTAATTCCGTCCTACTCTGCAGAGAAGGGCGGAACTCCGGATTCCGGATTCCGTATTCCGGATTCCGCCGTTTTTTTTCATTCTGTTTTCCGGATTCCAGATTCCGTGAAAAAACATTTTTTCCGCATTCCGTATTCCGGATTCCGAGTTTTCAAAATCTAATTCCGTCCTACTCTGCAGAGAAGGGCGGAATTCCGGATTCCGCATTCCGTATTCCGGATTCCGCCGTTTTTTTTTCATTCCGTTTTCCGGATTCCAGATTCCGTGAAAAACATTTTTTTGGTTTTCCGTTTTCCGGATTCCGAGTTACCAAAATCCAATTCCTTAGTCGATTAGAATAGCGAATTTTCCGGGTTTTTAACGCTAATTCCGGTATTAAAATATTCAAAATCAAAAAGACCAATATTGTACAAATGGAAGACGGAAACCGATTACAATTTAGTGAGAAAATAATAATCTGTAAATTCCCAAAAAATTCCGATTTATACGTTTTTAGCTGGAAAAAAAGATCATAGAAAAACAAATTGCTATACCCACTCAACTCAGCACTTGCGCCTCTTATTTTCTGTTTTTTTCTCATTTCCAGAAGAGGGCTTAAAAGACGGAAGAGGGGCGTGACGAAGTGTCCTACGAACGGCAGAGCAACAGGAAAAAAAAGAACAAAACAAGCAAGAGAAGAGCATCAATGGTTGTTTTACAGAATCGCCCCCCACACCTCTATCGGTCCCCCATAACCGGAATAACGCCCCCCCCACAGTAATGTTTTTTTATGTCACCCCCCACCCCACCATTTCAGAATCACCCCCCCCCCACCAATTCAGAATCACCCCCACCATTTCAGAATCACCCCCACCATTTCAGAATCACCCCACACCATTTCAGAATCACCCCACACCATTTCAGAATCACCCCCCACCATTTCAGAATCACCCCCACCATTTCAGAATCACCCCACACCATTTCAGAATCACCCCACACCATTTCAGAATCACCCCCCACCATTTCAGAATCACCCCACCATTTCAGAATCACCCCCCACCATTTCAGAATCACCCTGATGAAGACGTCCCTATTTGCAAATAAGGATACCCTTCCCAAACCAACGCTTCACTGAAACCGATTGATTGAATTTTCTACTAGAATTTTGTACTTTTTTTCTTTTTTCTTGTTTCAGATTAGCAACGAATTCTTACAATTTTCTATGGGCTTCACGGAATTTTCCATGAAAAATTGAAGAAGCAGTTAAAAAAAAAAAACTTGAATTGGAGCGAAGCACCTTCAAAATCTTTAAATGGTCAGCGGAATTGGATTTTGGGAACTCGGAATCCGGAAACCGGAATCCGGAAAACGGAAAACGGAAAAAAAAAAACATTTTTTCACGGAATCTGGAATCCGGAATACGGAAAAAATATTTTTTTACGGAATCTGGAATCCGGAATACGGAATGTAAAAAACGGCGGAATCCGGAATCCGGAATCCGGAAAACGGAAAACGGAAAAAAAATGTTTTTTCACGGAATCCGGAAAACGGAAAACGGAAAAAAAAATGTTTTTTCACGGAATCCGGAAAACGGAAAACGGAAAAAATATATTTTTTTCACGGAATCCGGAAAACGGAAAACGGAAAAAATATTTTTTTCACGGAATCTGGAATCCGGAATACGGAATGTAAAAAACGGCGGAATCCGGAATGCGGAATGCGGAAAACGGAATTTTAACCATTATTGAGGGAATCAAATGATGTAAATGCGCTCGGTTCGCAAAAATTTAAAAAAAAATTGGATTTTGGGAATCCGGAATCCGGAAAACGGAAAAAAAAATGTTTTTTCACGGAATCCCGAAAACGGAAAACAGAAAAAAAATGTTTTTCACGAAATCTGGAATCCGGAACAAAAATTTTCACGGAATCCCGAAAACGGAAAACAGAAAAAAAATGTTTTTCACGAAATCTGGAATCCGGAAAACGGAATGAAAAAAACGGCGGAATCCGGAATCCGGAATTCCGCCCAAATTTAGCCGAGATAAGAGATATCAAACAAATTTCCCATTTAGAGCAATTTTAATCACAATTTTTTAAGAATGTCTTCTTCGATAGCCGTCAGAATGATGTTGGAATAACAAAACACAAAAAACGAAATCAGAAAAGCAGAACGATGAAGACGTTCCTATTTGCAAATAAGGATACCCTTCCCAAACCAACGCTTCACTGAAACCGAATGATTGAATTTTCTACTAGAATTTTGTACTTTTTTTTCTTTTTTCTTGTTTCAGAATAGCAACGAATTCTTACAATTTTCTAGGAGCTTCGCGGAATTTTCCATGAAAAATTGAAGAAGCAATTTAAAAAAAAAACTTGAATTGGAGCGAAGCACCTTCAAAATCTTTAAATGGTCAGCGGAATTGGATTTTGGGAACTCGGAATCCGGAATCCGGAATACGGAATCCGGAAAACGGAAAAAAAACATTTTTTCACGGAATCTGGAATCCGGAAAACGGAAAAAGACATTTTTTACGGAATCTGGAATCCGGAACACGGAAAAAATTGTTTTTCACGGAATCTGGAATCCGGAATACGGAATGTAAAAAACGGCGGAATTCGGAATGCGGAAAACGGAATTTTAACCATTAACAAGGGAATCAAATGATGTAAATGCGCTCTGTTCGCAAAAATTTTTGCGGGAGTTCAAAAAAGTATACTTTTCACAACAATTGAGAATAAAGTATTAAAACTCATCGTTGGGCGGAATTGGATTTTGGGAACTCGGAATCCAGAAAACGGAAAACGGAAAAAAAATTTTCACGGAATCCGGAAAACGGAAAACGGAATAAAAAAAAAGGCGGAATCCGGAATTCCGCCCATCTCTGCTAGAAATAACTTTTTCGATAGCTACAGTAACTCCGTTTTGAAATGGATTTTCATCCGTCTTCTCGTCTTCGTCTACGTCTCGTCTTCGTCTTCGTCTCGTCTTCGTCTTTGTCTTGAATTCGTCTGACGCAGTGATAGACATTGTGTTGATACACATGCATTTTAATTGGCGACGTAAGACGAATTCAAGACGAACTGAAAGACGAACGAAGACGAGGCCAAAGACGGAGGAGACGAAAGGCGAGACCGATTCGTTTTGTCTTTCGGGGAAACCATATTTCAAGCAATTTCCAGATGCGAAAAACTATACAAGAATCAGCAAAAAAGTGAAAAAAAACCTCATTTTGTACCGCTTTTACGGCAAATTCGAAAAAATGCCCAAGCACATCAAAAACAATTGACTGTCTGCGTCTCTCAATTTCGCGTGATGATTACATGTTTTTCTCATTGGAGCGCGTTTACCGATGAAGAGGCAAAGGCCTATTTTTTTATGACCACAATTGTCACTCGCTCAGACGGTCAGACGGTGGTATAAATATTATATGGAATCACCCCCCACTACAGTATCACCCCCCGATGAACACCCCACACCATTGCCCTGTATTTCAATCGCGAAAATGGTACTTTTGTTTTTTTTTAGTTGTGGAGTTTACTATGGCCCCCCAATGGGGGCCAATAGTGAACTGAGCCCACCTCCCCATAAGCTCAGATCAGCCCCCCATAAGTTCAGATGCAGAGGGGGGGGGGTAGATTACCTACCCTACAGGTGGGGGGAAATATCATACGGGCATGGGGGGTGAAAGTAAACGGAATAAATGAGTTACTGTAGCCACTCACCGTTTTGCGTCCACACACTCGATTATCACCGCCGGCTCCTTGCTTCCTCTCCGTATTTTGACAAGCGACGAGTTTTCGTTGCCCATGCCCTTCTTTGTTAGAAACTGGGAGATTTTGCTGAAATTTTAGTAAATTAAGGGAAGATTCCAAGAAAATAAGTTTGAGAAAAGAACACAAAAGAACAAAAAAATTTTTTTCACGGAATCCGGAAAACGGAAAGCGGAAAACGGAAAAAAAATATTTGTTTCACGGAATCTGGAATCCGGAAAACGGAATGAAAAAAACGGCGGAATCCGGAATCCGGAAAACGGAAAAAAAATTTTTCACGGAATCTGGAATCCGGAAGACGGAATGAAAAAACGGTGAAATCCGGAATTCCGCCCTTCTCTGATAAAAACACCATATCGCGGAATCCGGAATGCGAAAAACGGAAACAATTTTTTTTCTCGGAATCTGGAATCCAGAAAACGGAACAAAATATCTTCACGGAATCCGGAAAACGGAAAACGGAATGAAGAAAAACGGCGGAATTCGGAATTCCGCCAGGCATTCTGTATTCTACATAACACATCTGAAAATGGGGATTCATTCTTTAGAATCGCGAAGAAAAAATCGTAAAATTGCGACTTTAAACAAGCGAAAAGAGTCCTGGAGGTTTGGCGCCATTTTCAATTTGATACTCGCGAGAATATTCGAGCCAAAAATGTGGAAATTCAGAGATTCCTACGGAGAAGAAAACCACAAAAAAGCGTACGGAATTCCTTCGAAAAGGGGCTTATCGAGAAGTCAGACAATGAGGCGTCGCAATTGAGACGAATGCAATTTTGGCGGGTCTAGACAAGCAGGTTTTGGGAACTCGGAATCCGGAAAACGGAATGAAAAAAACGGTGAAATCCGGAATTCCGCCCTTCTCTGATAAAAACACCATATCGGGGAATTCGGAATGCGGAAAACGGAAAAAATTTTTTCACAGAATCTGGAATCCGGAAGATGAAATGAAAAAAAACGGCGGAATCCGGAATTCCGCCCTTCTCTGATAAAAACACCATATCGTGGAATCCGGAAAACGGCAAACGGAAAAAAATATTTTTTCACGGAATTTGGAATCCGGAAAACGGAAAAAAATGGCGGAATTCGGAACGCGGAATCTGGAATTCCGCCCTTCTTTGGTGGCAACCATTCTTATGGAGGGGACGGGAAAATGAGTGGCGTTACTTGTGAGCTCAAAAGAGAGCTCACAAGTGCTTAAACTCAAAATCACTGAGCAAAAATATTTTTTTTTGGTTTTTAAGGAATTTTCACTTTTTTTGACTGAAAATTTAGGGAAACATACTTCCATCAGAAAGGGGGAATCAGAGTGTCTGACGCGCCTTTGTCGCGTTTTTCCAGAAACCATTGGTCATGACAAATGGAGGCGCTATCTTAGCTGGGGGGGGGGCAGAGAAGGGCGGAATTCCGTTTTCCGCATTCCGGATTTCGCGATATGGCATTTTTATTCCGTTTTTTAAATAAAAATTCTTTATTCTCAATTGTTGTGTAAAGTATACTTTTTTGAACTCCCGCAAAAATTTTTGCAAACAGAGCGCATTTACATCATTTTTTATTTTTCGAAAACTTTCAAAATTCCGTTTTCCGCATTCCGCATTCCGCCGTTTTTTACATTCCGTTTTCCGGTTTCAAGATTCCGTGAAAAAATTTTTTTCCGTATTCCGGATTCCGAGTTCCCAAAATCCAATTCCGCCCTACTCGGGCTGGGGTCGAAAAACCATTGGAACCCCCCCCCCAATTAAGCACCCGAATGGATTTCTAGGCCACGTTAAACTGCAACGGCGTCTTCTAGGCCACGGCCATCATTCTCCAAGGCGGAAAATTAGAAAAAAAACTCATATTTTATTATTTATTTAAATTTTATTAATTTTTCAAAAAATTAAAACAGAGAATATCGGAAAAAAAAAAATTCGAAAAATTTCCGAAAACTTCACGAGAAATTTTTCTCGTTGATTTCTCGAGAATATCTCGAAAAATTTCTCGAGAAATCGCGAAAAATGATTTGAATGGAAATACGATAAACAACGCGCTGTGCGTTATTTCGGAGTGTCGCTCGAACTACTTTATTATTATTTTTTATCGAAATGTTTTTTTTCGAGAATTTTCGAAATTTTTCGAAGAATTCTCGAGAAATCAACGAGAAAAATTTCTCGAGAATTTTTCGGAAATTTTTC
This sequence comes from Caenorhabditis inopinata, assembly GCA_003052745.1. Lineage (NCBI taxonomy): Eukaryota > Metazoa > Nematoda > Chromadorea > Rhabditida > Rhabditidae > Caenorhabditis > Caenorhabditis inopinata. The sequence continues at coordinate 2,201,389 of AP018153.1, forward strand.
GAAACGACACACGTATTTCGAATAAAACTGTTTAATGTGTTTTTCTCGAATATTAAGACGACATCAATCACTTTTCATTGCTTTTCTATATTCGAAACCATATGTCAAAAGAAGCAAAATCTCCAAAACTTGTCTCATTTTGTTAGAAAACGTGGGAAATTTCAAGAATCCGATGAAACATGTGGTTGAGAAGGCTGAAGGCTAACAAATATTTGATGAGCAATCAGAATTCGAAAAACGAATGACGTACATTCATTTACCAATTATTGCTCGGAAATGAACAGGTTTAGGGAGTGAGGGCCGGAAAACGGAATGCGGAATACGGAAAACGGAAAACGGAATTTTAAAAAACAGGAACTGTTGGGAAACATTTCGAATAATAAAAAATGATGTAAATGCGCTCTGTTCGCAAAAATTTTTGCGGGAGTTCAAAAAAGTATACTTTTCACAACAATTGAGAATAAAGAATTAAAACGGAATAAAAACGCCATATCGCGGAATCCGGAATCCGGAAAACGGAAAAAATATTTTTTTTCACGGAATCTGGAATCCGGAAGACGGAATGACAAAAACGGCGAAATCCGGAATTCCGCCCTTCTCTGATAAAAACACCATATCGCGGAATCCGAAATGCGGAAAACGGAAAAAAACAATCTTTTTTCACGGAATCTGGAATCCGAAAAACGGAAAAAAATTATTTCATGGAATCTGGAATCCGGAAAACGGAATGAAAAAACGGCGGAATCCGGAATCCGGAAAAAAAAAATTTTTTTTCTCGGAATCCGGAAAACGGAATTAGACATTTAAGCTCGGGGCTTCTAATTAGATGGATTTTCAGAGAAAACTCGGGTTTTCTAAAAAGGATTTCTTCAAAACAATCAAATTAATTCCGGATTCCGCCGTTTTTTTTTCATTCCGTCTTCCGGATTCCAGATTCCGCGAAAAAATATTTTTTTTCCGTTTTCCGTTTTCCGGATTCCGCGATATGGCTTTTTTATTCCGTTTTAATTCTTAATTCTCAATTGTTGTGAAAAATATACTTTTTTGAACTCCAGCAAAAAATGTTTTTTAAAATTCCGTTTTCCGCATTCCGCATTCCGGAATCCGCCGTTTTTTTTTTCATTCCGTCTTCCGGATTCCAGATTCCGTGAAAAAAATATTTTTTTCCGTTTTCCGGATTCCAAATTCCGTGTCTCAAGACGTTTGGCTAGAACGGTTTCATCTTTATTTCCATATTTCGCGAAATCTGATTCTTGTATTCTTTTCTACAAAAAAAAAACGTTTTTTGAAAATAGATTTAGCCAATTTTCGAGATAAAATTTAGCAAAAAAAACAGTGTGAAATTGGTAAAAATTTAAAAAAAGTTTTATAAAATTTTAATCTGAAAGAGCGTATTTATTTTTATTTTCTTTTTTTTTTAGTTTTATGCAAAAATAAATCGTTTTTTTTTCTTAAAATTTTCAATCGCCCTGGCCTGAATTATTCAAAACTATTATCGCCGTAAAAAAGTTCCGACATTTTTTCGAGCCCGCAAAAATCGGGATTTGAATTCAGAGGCTCCGCCCATTTCATCATCAGAGCGCATTTGCTATGCGCGATATATTTTTATCAGAAGAAACGAAAAAAAAAATAATAAATGACGCAAATTGATATATTTAAACATTCGAAGAAACGTGTAAAAAAATTCACGATTAATACAATTTCGTTCTTTTAATCCAGTTTAATTCTGAAAATTCAGAAGAAAAATAAAAATTCAAAAAATATATCGCGCATAGCAAATGCGCTCTGATGATGAAATGGGCGGAGCCTCTAAATTCAAATCCCGATTTTCGAGGGCTCGAAAAAATTTTGGAACTTTTTTACGGCGATAATAAAGCTCTTTAAATCACGGATAATTAAACTAAAAGCGAAGCCAAAAAACTGCAAAAGTCCAGCAGAGCAACTCGAAATGCTGGAAAAGTGCTCAAGATGGTTCCCACGGCGATCAGATTTGCGGTTCTTAGACCAATTTGTTTTGAACATTTCTAGACAAAAAAATTGGCAAGAAGGTTGAAAAAAATGAGTGAGAGAGGGAGAGAAAATTAAAAGAAAAATGGAGAATTCCGTTTTAAGATAAGAATCAACACAATTCAAGCTTTAAAAGAGCTAAAAAGCAGTGTGTCGTTTCGAAAGAATTTCGAGAAATTTCCGAAAAAATTTTCGAGAAATTCTCGAGAAATTTCGAAAATTCTCGAAAAAAACATTTTTGATAAAAAATAATAATAAACTAGTTCGAACGACACTCCGAAATAACGCAAAGCGCGTTGTTTATCGTATTTCCATTCAATTTCGCGATTCCTCGAGAAATTTCCGAAAAATTTCGAAAATTCTCGAAAAATTTCGAAAATTCTCGAAAAATTCTCAAGAAATCAACGAGAAAAATTTCTCGAGAATTTTTCGGAAATTTTTCGAAAAACGCATTTTTCGAGAATTTTTTTGAAGGAAAGTGCGGTCAACGAACAAATAAAAATTTTAATTAAAAAAAAACCGGCAACTGCAATCCTAAAAAACCAAAAATGTCCTATCTTATAAAAAAATAAACTTGCTCCTTTCTGTTTTTCGCGCCGCCCGCCCCGAGTTCAAAAACACGTCAGTATCGCGCCCTTGGCGCAACTGCAACATGTCGATCGAGGAGATCCACGGTGAAATATTTTGTTACTTTTTCAATCGCGCTCCATTGACACGAAAACTCTGCGTCTCTCAGCGAGATGGCCCTCTCGGACAAGAGATCAAAATCTGAAATCAAAAGAAATCATGAAAAAATGTATATTATTTATTTATATTTGAGAAAAAGAGAACGAAGAAAATCGGTGAAAATCGCTTTTCAAATCACAAAAGAAACTTCCCTCTTGTCGCTGAGAGACGCAGAGTTTTCGTGTCAATGGAGCGCGATTGAAAAAGTAACAAAAGATTTCACCGTGCTTTGTCTTTTGTCTACAATAACCCTGAAAACCCGAAGAGCTCGCAATAACTTTCTTAAAATAATACAGTGCTCCACATAATTTTACGGTCACCCCCAAAAATCTCAAATTTTCGATTTTCAGTAATTCTTAATTATTTATCATATATGCTATGAAAATACCTTATGGGTCCTAGAGCGAAAATAAAATAATTCGAGATTTTTCGAAAAATTGGTTAAAATTTTTGTTCCACATAATCATACGGCCAATTTCATTTTTTGTCGTTTTTTGAATTTTAAACTTGGTTCTAATCTGTTTATTTTTTGTTTTTCTGCTTTGTTTTTTTTTGAATTTTAAGACTATTTTAAGTTTCTATCAAGAAAGGCCATATTTCTTGGTTGAAAAGCCAGTTTTCGAACATTTTTGGGGTGAACGTAAAATTATGTGGAGCACTGTAGAATTAAAAAATTAGAAAATTGGTCATCCAATAATGCTGGTTTAAAGTAAAAATAAAAGAAAAAATTAAAATTATCTATTATCGCCGTAAAAAAGTTCCGACATTTTTTCGAGCCGCGAAACCGGATTTGAATTTAGAGGCTCCTCCCATTCATCATCATTTGAGCGCATTTGCTATGCGCGATATGTTTGTTGAATTTGTTATTTTTTCTTCTTCTTTTTCTTCGCAAATTGATATATTTAAGAATTGTATTAATCGTGAATTTCTTACACGTTTCTTCGAATGTTTAAATATATCAATTTGCGAAGAAAAAGAAGAAGAAAAAATAAAAATTCACCAAACATATCGCGCATAGCAAATGCGCTCAAATGATGATGAATGGGCGGAGCCTCTAAATTCAAATCCCGACTCGAAAAAATGTCGGAACTTTTTTACGGCGATAATAACTCATTTTCAAATTTTACTATATGTTTTCTCACTCAGACCACTGCAGTTTGCCGTCTGACACTACTATAAACGGGTAATTCGAAAAACCCACTTATATATAATAAATTGGCTCGGGATATTGAAATATTAATGGAAAAATGGGAGGGTAGTAGAGTGGCCGATAGACATCAGGACATTTACAAAACGTGCTTCATGGTAAACAATAAAGGATTTTAAGGCTTTTTCGCGGAGAGAGAGAAGGAGGGGCGTGCCCTTCAGTTTTTTGAAATTTCTTAAAGTGACTTATGACGACGCTCTTCCGGAGGGTTTCATTTCGCAAAAAAAAAAACGGCTTACGCTGGACTGGAGCCTTGTACTGACAATGAGGAGTAAGCTTTTTAATTTTTTTAAAAATTATTTTTAATAATTTCGAAAAATGCGTTTTTCAAAAAATTTCCGAAAAATTCTCGAGAATTTCTCGAGAAATCGCAGAAAATGATTTGAAAGGAAATACGATAAACAACGCGCATTGCGTTATTTCGGAGTGTCGTTCGAACTAGTTTATTATTATTTTTTGTCGAAATTTTTCTTTTCGAGAATTTTCGAAATTTTTCGGAAATTTCTCGAGAATTTTTCGGAAATTTTTCGAGAAATTTTTTGAAAAATTCTCGAAAAATTCTCAAGAAATCAACGAGAAACATTTCTCGAGAATTTCTCCAGAATTTCTTGAAAAATTCTCGATAAATCGCGAAAAATGATTTGAATGGAAATACGATTAACAACGAGCTTTGCGTTATTTCGGAGTGTCGTTCGAACTAGTTTATTATTATTTTTTTTCGAGAAATTTCTCGAAAAATTTTTTGGAAATTTCTCGAGAAATTCTCGAGAAATTTTCCTCGTTGATTTTTCGAAAATTTTTCGGAAAAATTTCAGATTCCATCCACAAATCATTGAATCGGATCGAAGTCCATATAATTCCGATTTAGTCTGCATCTATGTATATCTAGATGAGGCTGAAAATAAGGCTTCCATGAAAGACCAAGATAAAAATTCGTCTTAGTTCGTCATTCAGTTCGGCCTGGATTCGTCTTACGCAATAAAAAAGTTGTCAACATACTGTGGCAGACGATTTCAAGACGAAGACAAAAAAGTCGTCTTAGTTCGTCATTCAGTTCGTCCTGCATTCGTCTTACGCAATAAAAACGATGTCAACACAATGCGTATGACAAATTGAAGACGAAGACAAAAAGTCGTTTTAGTTTGTATTTCAGTTCGTCTTGCATTCGTCTTACGAAATAAAAATATTGTCAAAACACAGCTGTGGCAGACGATTTCAAGACGAGACGACCTAAATTTCGTCCAAATGGAAGGCTTAGCTTAAAGAGCGATTGATCTGGGCCTATTCAGTCCAGGCCGCGCAGTTCCAGTCCCGTCCTGTGGAAAACAAAACAAATTGAGAATTGCAAATTCTTAAAATAAAAAGTGAATCTGAATTAGAGATAAAAGAAACAAATTGGCATATTGGATAATGAAACCGAAATTTGAATAGAAATTGAAAAATTAATGATGAAAATGGAGATCACAATTTGGAATTATTTACGACTATTTCGAAGAAAGTGAAATTTCGAGTATTCTCGCTTCTCTATCTCTCTCTCTCTCTCAACCGCTACGAAAAAGAAAAACAAAAATTCGTCTTTGGTCTCGTCTTCGTTCGTCTTGCATTCGTCTTCCATTCGTCTTGCATTCGTCTTACGCAAATAAAAAGTTGTGCATATGAACCATCCCAATGTCTCTCTCTCTGCGTCAGACGAACCCAAGACGAAGACGAGACGAGGCGGTCTTATTTTGCTTTTGGTGGAAGCCTTCTAGTCAGTTCAAACTATAGCGCTCCACGGAAGGGTAACACCACCACCACCGGATCATCGTCTATGTACCGTATACAGGGTGGGGCATAATTATAGCGCCGCTACTTTGCGTAAGCTCTGGCGCATGCGGAACGCTTTTTGTAGCGCACAGTATTATTTTTTTAATTAATTATTTTGTTTTTAACTATTCCTGAAAATTTCAGACAATTATATTAACTTATGTTCTTTCAAATAAATATTTTTGGTGAAATCAGAAAGCATATTTGACTATTATTGTCATAAACCAAAGAAGTGCGGAATTCCGGGTTCCTCATTCCGCTTTTTTTTATTCCGTCTTTCGTATCCAGATTCCGTGAAAAAAAATTTTTTTATACTCGGGATATCTAAGAAGGATTTCTTGAAAACAATCAAATTAACTGCGCGCCAAACCAAAATTCAATGACAAACACTATTAAAATAGTGATGTCACGGTGCGGATTAGTATATAGCAGAGAAGGGCGGAATTCCGGATTCCGCCGTTTTTTTTTTATTCCGTCTTCCGGATTCCAGATTCCGTGAAAAAATATTTTTTACGTTTTTCGGATTCCAGATTCCGTGAAAAATTTTTTTTTCCGTATTCCGGCTTCCAAATTCCGTGAAAAATTTTTTTTCCGTTTTCCGTTTTCCGGATGCCACATCGAATACATGTCACTAAAAGACTTATGGCTTGACGGATTCGACCTATCTAACTGAAAATTGGCATGATCAGATATCATATTTGACTATTATTGTCATAAACCAAAGAAGTGCGGAATTCCGAGTTCCGCATTCCGCATTCCGGATTCCGCCGTTTTTTTTAATTCCGTCTTCCGGATCCAGATTCCATGAAAAAAAAATTTTTTTTTCCGTTTTCCGCTTTCCGGATTCCGAGTTCCCAAAATCCAATTCCGCCCTACTCTAATAATTATATACATAGTCAAAGCGAAGGGAGGAATATTCGAAAACTGTTAATTCTATCTTTTTTGTTATGTTTTAATAAGCATTTTCGTTGATTTTCAGAAAAAAAATCTTTCGATTTGAAGTTTTTACACCGTCTGAAATGCGGCGCTATATTTATGGCGCACCCTGTATTCCCTGCCGTCTGTGTATTACATACATATCTTTCCAGCCTATATTATAAAATACACTGAAATCTGAAATATATTGCAAATCAGATCGAATAATCCGGAAAACGGAATGTAAAAAACGGCGGAATCCGGAAGGCGGAATGCAGAAAACGGGAATGTTTTCCGCATTCCGGATTCCGCAATATGGCGTTTTTATCAGAGAATTTTTATCAGAGAGGGCGGAATTCCGGATTCCGCATTCCGTGAAAAAATGTTTTTTTTTTCGTTTTCCGGATTCCAGATTCCGTGAAAAAATATGTTTTCTGTTTTCCGCATTCCGGATTCCGCAATATGGCGTTTTTATCAGAGAGGGCGGAATTCCGTATTCCGCATTCCGCAAAAAATTTTTTTCCGTTTTCCGGATTCCAGACTCTACCATAAGCCTTCAAAGTCACTAGGATTATAAAGCTATGAAGCATTTTTGAAAAAACTGACATTTTGAAAAAAAACTGGCACCTCTCGGTACGCCAAATATATTAATGGAATAAATGAAGCGAAAATTGAAAAAAAATATCAAAAACAATAAACCCGGTCGGAAATATCTTCCAATGGCATTTGACATTCGACACCTTTTCGTATACTGACTGGGGGTGGGGAAGTGGAGAAAAAACAGACGCCTCTGCCCTTCGTCGACTGGCTTCCCCTCCCCCCCCCCCCCTCGCATTTAATTGAATCTAGAAGAGGAGGGAGAATGGTCATTTAGATAGAGTTAAAGAATCATTTCCGATTGTCTACACAGATTTCAACGTCTCAAAACGAGGAGAGCCTCGGGGCTATTTTTCTCGCCCCCCCCCCCGCCGTTTTTCCACGACTCTTATGGACTAGAGACGGAAAGAATGGAAGCATGACTCTTCTAAAAATAGGACAATTTTCCGTTAAAAATAGAGAAAAAAGATAGACGAAAAGGGGGGGGGGTGGGGGAGAGGGGGGGGTGAGCTAAAGATGATATAAAAATTTGTGGTCACTTGTACTGGAAAACGCAAGTTCTAGAAGTTCTCCTGGCGCAAAAATAGAAACTTGGGGTTTTTGAAAGGATTTCAATGACGATACGAGGTCCATATGAGAGAAGGGCGGAATTCCGCATTCCGCATTCCGTGAAAAAAATTTTTTTTTCCGTTTTCCGCATTCCGGATTCCGCGATATGGCGTTTTTATTCCGTTTTAATTATTTGTTCTCACTTGTTGTGAAAACTAATGGTTGAAATCCCGTTTTCTGCATTCCGCCTTCCGGATTCCGCCGTTTTTTACATTCCGTTTTCCGGATTATTCGATCTGATTTGCAATAAATTTCAGATTTCAGTGTATTTTATAATATAGGCTGGAAAGATATGTATGTAATACACAGACGGCAGGGAATACAGGGTGGGCCATAAATATAGCGGTGTAAAAACATCAAATCGAAAGATTTTTCTGAAAATCAACGAAAATGCTTATTAAAACATTAAAAAAAATATAAAATTAACAATTTTCGAATCTTCCTCCCTTCGCTTTGACTATGTGTATAATTATCCGAGAAGGGCGGAATTGCATTTTGGGAACTCGGAATCCGGAAAACGGAAAACGGAAAACGGAAAAAAACATTTTTTCACGGAATCTGGAATCCGGAAAACGGAAAAAAATATTTTTTTCACGGAATCTAGTCGTTTCGAAAAATTATTTCTCGAAAAATGCGTTTTTCGAAAAATTCTCGAAGAATTTTTCTCGAAAAATTCTTCGAGAATTTTTCGAGAAATTTCCGAAAAATTTTTCGAGAAATTCTCGAAAATTTTCGAAAAATCAACGAGAAAAATTCTTCGAGAATTTTTCGAAAAACGCATTTTTCGAGAAATAATTTTTCGAAACGACACACTGATTCACACTGCTAAAAACCATTCCAATTTCTTTTATTTCGAAATGGGATAATCCGTTGTTTTTTCTTAGGCAAACAAATAAACGCATAAACTAATGAAAAATGATTTGTCGAGCTCGGGTGTCGTGTCTTAGGACGGAAAATGGCTCGAGGCAACGAGGATTTTCAGCCATCTTTGAACTTCTCACAATCCTCTTAAAATGAGGTTCGCGTCTTATTTTGTTTTGAAGAAAACGGAAGGTACTGAACGTATTTTTGGAAGAAGTGGAAACTTCCAGAAAATAGAAATTTTCGAAATGAAATTGAGCCTATTTTCTTTATTTTAAAAGAAAAATTCTTCAGTTTTTCAATGAGAAATTTCCAGTAAATTTATCATTTTTACAGTATTTTTTCTCCGATTTTCCAGCGCTTTTATAACGAAATATTTTTTGAAAAATTCAAGAGAATGAAAGGACACCATTCCAATTTTAATGAACAATTAAAGAACATTCTTAAAATGTGCAATGTTGGAAAATAGATGATGACCACCATCCATCCATCCACATCATCATTTTCTACTATAAATTATATTTTACACCCTCGCTTCATCACATTAAAATTGCAGTATTCTGATGAAGAATACGGATATTTATTGGACGTTTTAAAAGAGGAAAGAAATGGGGAAAACGAGGGGCGGGGGGGGGTGACCATGAAGTAAGAAAAGTGTTTATGGGGTGGATGCAGGAATTTCGGAAAGGAAAACAAATCCAATACGGTTAATTGAAAATGAAGCGGAGAACGAAGGAATTCAAGAGAAAATCTCAATATACCCCCCCGCCACCCTGTTTAAACCCCCCACCGCCGTTGAAATTTGGGAAAGTTCGAAGAAGGGGGGGGGGTTTAATTGGAATGAAATATATCCCCCCATAGTTAATTTGGGGGTGTATATTGAAATACCTGAAAATTTTTCAATTCGCTGCCAGATTTCATTCCGATCCCCACACTGTATGGTAGCTGGAATAGCCCCCCACCTAGGAGGTCACCTTAATTTAGTGGGGGGGGGGTCAAATTTAAATGACATTGGCGCTGATAAGCTCATTTTCAGGTGATGGGGGGGGTTATCCGGTATTTATAATTGGGGGGGGGCGTTAATTGAAGTGTACCCGAATTCAAGAATAAACGAAAAAAATGAGGGAAACTGAAGACTCATTTAATCGTGAAAAAATGAATAAATAAAATAATTTCTACATTAAAAAGAAAAAAAAATAAAGATGAGGGGGGGGGGGCGGGCACATTATGCGAAGAGCTGACGGAAAATGGACGAAACTGATACAAGAATGAATTCCTCGAGACCAAAAACGACCTCCGGCTTCCACGAAAGACGAGGACAAAAAATCGTCTTCGTTGGTCTTACGAAATAAAAAATTTGTCAACACGCTGCGCCAGACGAATTCAAGACGAAGATGAGACGAGACGACCGAAATTTCGCCTATTGAGGAAATCCACTGACTATTTCATGGACAATTATCGCAGCAAGATCGCAAAGCTGTGATCCGCGCCAACACAAGCGATTGATGGCTCGACTAAGTAACTAAGCAAGAATGAAATAAAGCTTCCACGAAAGACGAAAACAAAGAATCGTCTTCGTTCGTCTTACGCAATAAAAAAGTTGTCAACCCGCTGCGCCAGACGAATTCAAGACGAAGACAAAAAAGTCGTCTTGTATTCGTCTCTTGCAATAAAAAAGTTGCCAGCACAATACGTATTACAAATTCAAGACAAAGACAAAAAACTCGTCTTCATTCGTCTTTCAGTTCGTCTTGACGACCGAAATTTCTCATATCGAGGAAATCCACTGACTATTTCATGGACAATTATCGCAGCAAGATCGCAAAGCTGTGATCCGCGCCAACACAAGCGATTGATGGAACGACTAAGTAACTAAGCAAGAATGAAATAAAGCTTCCACGAAAGACGAAAACAAAAAGTTGTCTTTCGTCTTCCTGTCTTTCGTCTCGTCTTTGTTCGTCTTGCATTCGTCTTATGCAATAAAAAAGTTGTGCACTCTACTGTGAACACAACTTTCTATCTCTGCGTCAGACGAATTCAGGACGAAGACGAAGACAAGACAAGACGGTCTTATTTCGTAAATAACGATAATAAACCAATTAAAAACTTAAATTCAATTTGTTCGTTATTTAAAGAGAGAATATTAAGCATTTCTCAAAAAAAAATTAACATGTTTGACACATAGTTTCAGCTGCTGAATCAGCGGAATTTATGAAACAACGATGCGCGGAGAGCACATGGTAATCGCGTGCCAAAAAATACAAAAACCGAGCTGAAAAGGCATTTTCAGCGAGAAAAAGTGCATTGATGACAGAGTGGAACGCGGTGAGCAGACATCTCCCAAATACAAAGAATAAATAGATGACGGCTGAGGGAGACGAGAAGGTTCCAAGATGATCAAATTGTCTTTCACTCTGTGGGAAAAAGAGGGGAAAGCGAGACATGAGACGGGCACTCCGCTCGTTACATAGGCCCACCCTCCCCCCCCCCCCAAAAAAAGCCGTTGTTAAAATTACCGACTTTATATGCGCTTTCATGCTTTCCTTTTGTTTGCGAGGTGGAGAAAACAAACGGAGCATGGAAGCAGTGTGTCGTTTCGAAAAATTATTTATCGAAAAATTTTTACGAAAAATTTCTCGAAAAATTTTTCGAAAAATTTTTCGAAAAATGATTTGAATGGAAATACGACAAACACCGCGCGTTGCGTTATTTCGGAGGGTCGTTCGAACTATTATCGCCGTAAAAAAGTTCCGACATTTTTTCGAGCCCGCGAAAATCGGTATTTGAATTTAGAGGCTCCGCCCATTTCATCATCAGAGCGCATTTGCTATGCGCGATATATTTTTTTTTGAATTTTTATTTTTTCTTCTGAATTTTCAGAATTAAACTGGATTAAAAGAACGAAATTGTATTAATCGTGAATTTTTTTACACGTTTCTTCGAATGTTTAAATATATCAATTTGCGTCATTTATTTATTTTTTTTTTCGTTTCTTCTGATAAAAATATATCGCGCATAGCAAATGCGCTCTGATTATGAAATGGGCGGAGCCTCTAAATTCAAATCCCGATTTTCGCGGGCTCGAAAAAATGTCGGAACTTTTTTACGGCGATAATAATACCGTATGAAATTCCATAAACAAGAAGAATTGAAATAAATAATAAATAAGCCTCTCACCAGGCACTTGAGCACAAAGTGCGTTTCACCTCTTATATGCTCTCATTTCTTCTTTTTCTTCTGAATGACTGAAGTCATCAAAGTCAAGATTGAATCCAGAGAAAAAGAGCGTCACTCTAGATTTCAAAAAAAAACCAATTTCTCAGTGGCATGTTTCTAGGCCACGGCCAGTATGCCGTTTCGAAAGCATTTCGAGAAAATTTTCCGAAAAATTGTCAAAAAAAGTAATTTTTACTATAAAACCAATTGAAAATATAATTTAACAAAAAATTTTAATGAAAAACAAGAATTTATACTTGAAAACGCGATTTTTAAAATAAAATTTCGAAAAAAACAATAATAAACTAGTTCGAACGACACTCCGAAATAACGCAAAGCGCGTTGTTTATCGTATTTCCATTCAAATCATTTTTCGCTATTTCTCAAAAAATTTTCGAAAAATGATTTCTCGAAAAATTTTTTGAACATTTTTCGGAAATTTCTCGAAAATTTTTCGAACAATTTCTCGAAAAATCGCGAAAAATTATTTGAATGGAAATACGATAAACAACGCGCTTTGCGTTATTTCGGAGTGTCGTTCGAACTAGTTTATTATTATTTTTTATCGAAATGTTTTTTTTCGAGAAATTTTTCTCGTTGATTTTTCGGGAATTTTTCGAGAAATTTTTCGAAAAATTCTCGAAAAATGTCTCGAGAAACCAACGAGAAACATTTCTCGATAATTTTTCGAGAATTTCTCGAAAAATTTTTCGGAAATTTTTCGAGAAATTTTTCGAAACGACACACTGGCCACGGCTACGCCAAAATCGAGATCAACAGACTCCACTTCTCAGAATCGTGTTTCTAGGCCACGGTCACCCAAACTCTAGATCAAAAACCCAATTTCTCAGAAATGGTAGACGCCTCAAAAACTACAGAAATCGGCGGGCTGAAACTAGAGAAAAATGAATCACGAATATGAATGAAAGATCACAAAAGCGAAAAAAGAAAAGATTCAAGTTTCCAAATGGCGTTTAGGTCGATCGAAGGAAAAGGAAATTGGATATGCGTGAACATAATACGCATGTACACGTTTTTAGGCGCTTGCTCATTAAACATTTTCAGAGAGGAATTTCATAGTTTCAATCACCGGAAGACGGACGGACGAGAGAGAGAGAAAGAAAGAAACTGTGCCAGTATGACCAGAAGCAGAAAAGAAAGAGCCAGCTCATGACATTCCGGGAACTGCTCGGGCACTCTTGAGACGGCACATCGCAACGGCACGTGTACCCAAAATCACCCAAGAGGAATCCTGCCGAATGCAAAACGTGCAAGAAATGACAAAACCGCTAATCCAATGTTATTAGCTGACGCATTGTTGGTGATGACAGTAATAGGAGAGAGGACGGCTCTGCGAGCAGGGCACAGGTCATGAGTGTATCCAACAGGTAAGTAAGCACTTGTTTGCCAACGGATAACTGTGAATGCGGGGAAACGCGAAATGCAGAATGTAGTGAAAGCCTGAAGAGGAAGAAGAAGGCGAAGCTGAAGTGACCAAGAGTGAGAGCAAACTTTGGCGAACGGGAGCATCGGAACTCATCGATTGCGTCATTAAGGCACTTCTTGGTTGCTTTTTTGAAATTTCGAGAAATTTCACGTTTTCCATGAAAATGAAAAGTTGCAGTTCTACTTCTAATAGAAGAGCATTCAAAGATCGACGGAGTAATTAAAGCTCCTAGACATCAAATTCAGTAGTTTCCTGCAGAGTAGGGCGGAATTGGAATTTGGGAACTCGGAATCCGGAAAACGGAAAACGGAATGAAAAAAAAACGGCGGAATTCGAAATGCGGAATGCGGAACTCGGAATTCCGCACTTCTCTGGCTTATGACAATAATAGTCAAGTATTCTTTCTGATTCTACCCAATTTTCAGTTAGATAGGTCGAATCCGTCAAGCCATAAGTCTTTCGATGGCATGTATTCGATGTGGCATCCGGAAAACGGAAAACGAAAAAAAAAAATTTTACGGAATCTGGAATCCGGAAAATGAAAAACAATTTTTTTCGCGGAATCTGGAATCCGGAAGACGGAATAAAAAAAAACGGCGGAATTCGGAAAGCGGAATGCGGAACTCGGAATTCCGCACTTCTCTGGCTTATGACAATAATAGTCAAGTATTCTTTCTGATTCTACCCAATTTTCAGTTAGATAGGTCGAATCCGTCAAGCCATAAGTCTTTCGATGGCATGTATTCGATGTGGCATCCGGAAAACGGAAAACGAAAAAAAAAATTTTACGGAATCTGGAATCCGGAAAATGAAAAACAATTTTTTTCGCGGAATCTGGAATCCGGAAGACGGAATAAAAAAAAACGGCGGAGTTCGGAATGCGGAATGCGGAACTCGGAATTCCGCACTTCTCTGGCTTATGACAATAATAGTCAAGTATTCTTTCTGATTCTACCCAATTTTCAGTTAGATAGGTCGAATCCGTCAAGCCATAAGTCTTTCGATGACATGTATTCGATGTGGCATCCGGAAAAAGGAAAACGAAAAAAAAATTTTTACGGAATCCGGAAAACGGAAAACGAAAAAAAAATTTTTTCGCGGAATCTGGAATCCGGAAGACGGAATAAAAAAAAAACGGCGGAATTCGGAATGCGGAATGCGGAACTCGGAATTCCGCACTTCTCTGGCTTATGACAATAATAGTCAAATATTCTTTCTGATTCTACCCAATTTTCAGTTAGATAGGTCGAATCCATCAAGCCATAAGTCTTTCGATGACATGTATTCGATGTGGCATCCGGAAAACGGAAAACGAAAAAAAAATTTACGGAATATGGAATCCGGAAAAATCCGGAAAACGGAAAACGAAAGGCATACGGAAAAAGGCATCCGGAAAACGGAAAACAAAAACAATCTGGAATCCGGAAAACGGAAAACAATTTTCTTCACGGAATCTGGAATTCGGAAGACGGAATAAAAAAAACGGCGAAGTTCGGAATGCGGAATTCCGCCCTTCTCTGGTTTTCCGAACATTTCCCCGGTTTAAAACTGCAGAAATGTTTTTGTTTTCGCGACAAATTTGAGAATTTATAGTATTTTTTGAGCCCACTTATCGCCCTACTAGCAGCCCGCTTCGCCCAAAACGGGCAGGCTGCCCAGTTGGGCCCACCGGCAACAAGCCTTGGACCAACTGCGCATTCGAAATTGGTCGAAGCTTTTCTAGGCCACCATTTTGTTTAAAATGCATTCGTATTCCGAATGCAACTAAACAGACATTCCTACAGGTTGTTGCACAATTTTTTTAAATTTCGCCGTTTACGTTTCTAATTATCGGCTTTTGAGCCAAAATTCAATTTCCGCAAAGTAGAAAGCAGTGAAACGGAAACCGGAAGTCGGAATTGTGAAGAGGAGATGAAAATAGAAGTGCTCAATGAGCTTTAATCCTCGCTTAAAGTTTTCTGCATTTTTCGCCACGAACACAGCTGAAAATATGCGCTACCGTACCTAGTGACCCTTTAACGAAAATGGTTTTGATTATTTCGAATTGTAAGCATTGTTTCGGGTCTCAAATTGCAAACGAATTCCGTCATAATACGGTACAAAAGCGCAATCTAAATCAGGCACATTAGTCAGGGCTGGCTCGCCTGTGGCGCGGCATTGAGCCGCAAAAGAGCCGGAAAACTGTCGTTTTAGAAATGGACTTGAAACCAATAGCCACAGCCCACTCTTGCAACTATGAGGTACGCGAAGAAACAAGTGCTACGCACACAATACTCGCCTACTACTTGTAATTACTCTTTTAGTAAACAAACATCTAAAAAACCGTTTTTTTACTGCTTTTATGATTTTGTTTCTTTCTTATTGAACAAATATATAAGTAAACCAACTTTTTTTTGGGATTTTCTAGCAGGAAACCAAGAGAAGCACAATAGAAATGCCTGGGTTACTGCTGGCCAGCAGCAATTTCTCAGAAAATCGAATTAAAATTGAAGTAGAAGTTCATAAAAGAGGGGAAAAAACGTTTTTTCAGTTTATTTTCTTATCTTTTTTTTTAATTTAAGTTAAAAGACGTGCGGAGTCTTCGCTTTTTGAAATGCCGTGATTGCAAAAGTGGGTGGAGCCGAGAACTTATTTGAATTTCACTTTTCAAGCCGGCGCTTTTTTTATCTTTTACAAATGTTTTTTTTTATAAAATCGATTCAAAATTCAAGCTTTTAGCAACAAAAAAACTTTGAAATTGAAATAGAAATTCTAAAAACTGACAAAAACTTTTTTTTCTGCTAATTTTTTCTTTAAAGACGAACGATAAAGGAAAGGAGCGCGGAGACTTTGCTTTTTGAAATGCCGTGATTGCAAAAGTGGGTGGAGCCTATTTATT
This sequence comes from Caenorhabditis inopinata, assembly GCA_003052745.1. Lineage (NCBI taxonomy): Eukaryota > Metazoa > Nematoda > Chromadorea > Rhabditida > Rhabditidae > Caenorhabditis > Caenorhabditis inopinata. The sequence continues at coordinate 2,217,658 of AP018153.1, forward strand.
TAAATTTCTTTCTTCACGCCGGCACATTTTTTATTTTTCACAAATGTTTTTTTTCATAAAATCGATTCAAAATTCAAGTTTTTAGCAACAAAAAAACTTTGAAATTGAAATAGAAATTCAAAAAACTGGCAAAAATTATTTTTTAGCTAATTTTTTCTTTAAAAAAGAAACAGTAAAGGAAAGGAGCGCGGAGACTTTGCTTTTTGAAATGCCGTGATTGCAAAAGTGGGTGGAGCCGAGAACTTATTTGAATTTCACTTTTCAAGCCGGCGCTTTTTTTAATTTTCACGAATGTTTTTTTTTCAGAAAATCGATTCAAAATTCAAGTTTTTAGCAAAAAAAACCTTGAAAGCGAAATAGAAATTCAAAAAACTGACAAAAATAGTTTTTTCTGCTAATTTTTTCTTTAAAAAAGAAACGATAAAGGAAAGGAGCGCGGAGTCTTTTGCTTTTTGAAATACCGTGATTGCGAAAGTGGGTGGAGCCGAGAACTTATTTAAATTTAAAAATCCTTGAAAGTGAAATAGAAATTCAAAAAATTGACAAAACTTGTTTTTTCAGCTTTTTTTTTCATTAAAAACGAAACGATAAAGAAAAGGTGCGCGGAGACTTTGCTTTTTAAGGTGTCGTGATTGCAAAAGTGGGTGGAGCCGAGAACTTATTTGAATTTCACTTTTCAAGCCGGCGCTTTTTTTAATTTTCACGAATGTTTTTTTTTTCATAAAATTGATTTAAAATTCAAGTTTTAGCAAAAAAACCTTGAAAGCGAAATAGAAATTCAAAAAACTGACAAAAATAGTTTTTTCTGCTAATTTTTTCTTTAAAGACGAAACGATAAAGAAAGGTACGCGGAGTCTTTGCTTTTTGAAATGCCGTGATTGCAAAAGTGGGTGGAGCCGACTTATTTGAATTTCACTTTTCACGCAGGCGCTTTTTTTTTAAACCTTTCACGAATGTTTTTTTTTCATAAAATTGATTCAAAATTTAAGTTTTTAGCAAAAAAAAACTTTGAAAGTGAAATAGAAATTTTAAAAACTGACAAAAACTTTTTTTTCTGCTAATTTTTTTCTTTAAAACAGAAACGATAAAGGAAAGGTACGCGGAGTCTTTGCTTTTTGAAATGCCGTGATTGCAAAAGTGGGTGGAGCCGAGAACTTATTTGAATTTCACCTTTCGCGCAGTCGCATTTTTTTATTTTTCACGATGTTTTTTTTCAGAAAATCGATTCAAAATTCAATTTATTTAAATGTTTACCGCATTTATTTAGGATTTTCCTTTTCATTTAATAAAAAATGAAAACGTAAAACAAAATTTTAAAAGAAAAATGCCCGCAAATGAGGAATTTTAATTTCACTGTTCGCGCCCGATGAAAAATTGATTCTTTCTCTCTTAAACTTTAATTTTCCGAAAACCGATTTCGATAAATTTCAGAGAAAACTTAATGAACCGTCATTTTTTCAGATTCGCTGTTCTATTTTTTCATTCAAGATACATACAACGAATTGATCTTCATAGAAAATAAAAACAAATGATATATCTGAAAACTATGATTCGTCAATACTGTTCCAACTTGTTCTTGTAAAAGAACAGAAATACAAATAAATAAAAAGGAGCAACACATTGAGCCGACGCTTCCCATTTTCCGGTCAATTCGTTAGGGTATGTTTCAAAAAAAGTTCACAGAAAAAAGGATAAATAAATAGGAAAAAGTATCCGAATAAAAAGCCACTAGTGAGGATTTTTATGAAAAGGTTGAAAATAGAGGTGCAACGAAAAGTTGAGAGGAAACAATTTTTTTATAGAAATGTTGCAGTTTCAGCTTTCACACCGCGCTGAAATTGCAACATTTGCTAATAGGAATGTGCCGATTTCTGAAATTTCCGAAGTCGGCTTGACAGAAAACCCCAAGTTTCAAGAACTTTACTGCGAAATAAGTGGAAATAACGCGGACCAGGAAAGTTACTAGTGAATTGTCCCAGAGGGAATTCCACTTTTTGCTTCCCTAGTAAAATGTTTTTCGATTCTTTGCTTTACTGCCTTTTACTCAATTCAAAGAATATTGTAGTTGCTGTCTGAAAACATTTTTTAAAAACTGAAACTGAGTGCTACCGTAAGTTGTGCGCCTTTAAACGCGGTGGAAATGTGGCAATCGGGATTCTGTGCATTTTCTATCATTTTTGTCTGGGTTTTTAGTATAAATACGCATTTCTCAGGTTCTGAGACAGTCTGACGACCAATACATAAATTTGCGAGTTTAAAAACAAGTGAAGCGCTGTGGAAAATCGATGAAGCACGTGGAAGACATTGGAAGTGCCCCGCGACCAGAGCCAGACACCGACAAAGAAGGATACTGTATTCTGCGAGACTTCCGTGAGATGATGGTCTGTCAGAAGGTCAGAAGAGCCTCCCGAAGTTCGCAGTCAGAGGAAGCAAGCGAACGGTGATAGTACGGGGTTGATCCTTGAAGATCGGAAGACGTCCCAGCATTTCTCAGGTTGTGAGACATGCAATCAGCCAACGATGAAAAGATGGCTTCCAGAGGATCTTCATGTCGTAAAAGAGTTATTCTATCACTACCCGTGTCAAAGGCTGCTCGCGGAGCCAGAAAAACTATGGAAATCGGGTGGAACAAAGCAGCAACGTGGAATACATTGAATACGGTTACGAAACGTCCATGTTTCTCAAAGGAAAAGAAAACATTTGCAGTATTCCCTTCTGTAATCATCCGTCGTAAAACTGTCCAAAACTGCAAAACCACAGTCAAATTGCTGCCGATGGGGTTCTTCTCGTCTTGAGGCACTACACTCGGAGACACTAGACACTTGTCGTGTCAGCCAATCCGCATGGATACGCAAGCAGCCTCTGAAAGACGGCTTTCCAACGGTCTGAAACAGGCGGACTATCACTGTCTTTATTGGAACCAATGATGATTGTGGAAGCTTTTCTGAAACACTGAAGCGCTCTGAAGCCGAGCCGAGCATTTCTCAAACTGAAACGAATGGCGAACGTGAGAAACCAGGACGCTTCTCTAAGAGGTCATCTGAAGGAAGTGCTCAATTCATTTTTAAAATATCCAAATAATGTCGATATCAAAACGGAGTTATGTGCAAGTTGATTCGAAAAAATCCGAAAATGGAAATGAAACACCTGAAAGTGTAATCTAGTGGCCATTCGGCGCGTTTCCCGGAAACGAGCCCAGCACTTTCAGGGAGCAGAAAGCGGCGACGAGGAGCATCTGAAGAAGTTGAACCCCGACAAATTTGTAGAGTCGTATGGTACCTATGGAAGATATCAAATTTTGACATATGTCTTGGTTCAAACTCTCAATTTTTTCTACTCATCCTCAATGTATGTCATGAGTTATGTGCAGCTGAATCTGGAAACACAGTGCGTTTATGAGAATCAGGTGAGTCCGAGAATAGCTCGTCGCTGAAACTGGAGCATTTTCAGACTGTACCTATAAGCCAGACATGTGTAATCGAAACGGGAAATGAAGGGAAGTACGCCAACTTGAGTGAGAAGTATTGTGGAGAAGCGGAGAAAACGGTTCTGAAGTAAGTCGTATAGTGAGAAGTAGGGCGGCAGCTTGCCGTGTGAAAACGCAATTTGCCCAAGAGGAAAAAAGGCTTAACGGCAACTTGCCAAAAGCTCCGAGTGGTGATGGCCGCACCAGCTCAACAATGGGAGGTCTCCTAGTGAAGCGCCAAGAAATTGTGTGCTAGGGCTTCCAGTTGCGTTAAATGACAGTTAAAGGTCGATGGTACACCCGTGTAGAGTTCGGATTGATCTATGAAAAGCCAGTGAGACAATTTTTACACTTTCAATTTCACCATTCTTCAGTATCGCACAGTATGATGTACAAAAAGCAAGTTTTCAGTGGAGCACATGCTGAAGTGCTCTGAGATTTTTGTAGTTGATAACTTTGCTCTGCGGTCCTTGAAAAGACGGCTATAGCTCAATGAAGCAAGCACCTCCAGTAGAGTGCAGTAGCGTCCCAGATTCCGCAGAGTCTTGCTCAAAAACTTCCTGAAGAAATTATCAAATTCTAGAATGTGGTTTGAAGTGTAAAAAGCTCCCAGAAATTGGCTTCGAGCATCTCAACCAATTCTATTTGATTTTCCGAATCTTCACAGTGGGCACTTTAAACTGAAAACCCCCTTTTTTGAGTGTCTTACTGAATGATACTGTATCAAAAAAAAATGTGGTCCGGTGGGGGGGGGGGGCAGAGGGTCGGCTCCACAAAAGTGTCGAAATTTGTTCAAAAATGCTCAAAACTTTCGAAATATTCCGTAAACTTTCGCCTTTTGTTGATTTTAACATTGAAAGTAAAATTAATTGTTTTCTTTCATTTTTTGAAGTATTCACCAATTTACCCATTACGAGACGTTAAAAGAGAAAAAGTTAAATCGAAAATAAAGAACACAACCGTAATCCATTCGAGACTCAAGGCAGTGTTTCGTTCTGCGCCTTTAAGATATACCGTAATCCTTGCCATTTCGAAATAATAGTTTTGCGATATTTTGATCGGATTTTTATTCCTAATAATTATTGCTAAATTGCTGATTGCTTTCTAAAATTGCTTTTAAAAAAAGACATTTAAAAATTAGTTTTTCAGAGGATTTTAGCTTTTTCTAACTGCTTTTCAAAACCTCGAAAGCTTGTGATTTCAACAGAAACGCCTATTTACTGCTCGACACTGTCGCCTCCCCGTCCTTGTTTTATAGCAGAATACTGGAATTAATTAGTTTTCCGATCAAATTTGAAACATAAATCATGTGATAAAGTTTTTTTTTTGGCGTTTTGCCCGCAAACCGAACCAAAAACCTGGCAATTCTACTCACAACGTCGCCAGCCCGCGCACTTTGAAATGCGGTGTTCAAGAGTTTGTTGAAAGCCGGCGAACTCTAATTTTCAGTGTCACGAATCACAACAGTGACACCAACCTGCTAGTGGACTTTGGTTTGGTGTGCTCTCATTGGTTTTTTCAAGAATTCGGATTGACCATTTTCACCATCGCCGCCGTGATTGCCGTGCCATTTATGTCAATGTTGGCTGACAGATATGGCCGAAAACCCATCATTGTATCAACTGCAATCATTGCGTTCCTTGCCAACGTCGCCGCTTCTTTCAGCCCGAACTTTGGAGTTTTTCTGGCTCTACGAGCAATTGTTGGCGCGAGTAGTGATGTAAGAATTTGTTTGAGACCTCACTCACAGTTAGACCTCTATTAGAAAGGTTTAATAAGGAAGTTACTGTTGACGATTGGCAAGCTATAGGCAAACTCGCGCCAAGCAGTCCTTTAGCGCGGCAACGTGCCGCTCTGTTCATAATTAACCGCGATGAATCGTTAGCTTCCTGAATTTCCACGGGAATTTGTCAAATGCTCGTCAAGTTGCCGCATCCTTGCCGAATTTTCTCAGAGTTACGGTCACGTTGTCGTCGATAAAGGACCAATGATTCTGATATAAGCTCAACGTGTTTCTCGTAAAAGCGACCACCCCCAATTTTCAGTGATTCTAGACACTAGATTCTGCATGATAACCAGGTGCTCATTTGGTGTGTTGAACCAGATGGGCAAAGTGCCATTGCTCTCGGCAAGCACATTGCCGCGCATCTTAGACTCGCTGACATGCAATTTCAGACGTATATTTCCGTGGCGAGTGTGGTGACGTGTGAATATATAACTGAAAAGGCGAGAGCCTGGATTACAGTAGTCTACAACGTAGCGTGGGCCCTTGGAATGGTATGGACGCTGATCGTCACCTTGATGACGGACCAGTGGCGATGGAGGTACTTCATCACGGTTTTCCCCGGCATTTACGCATTTCTACTGTGGTGTCTCTTGCCGGAAAGTCCGCATTGGTTGATCACAAAAAACAAAACGGAGCAATTGAAAAAGTACATCAAAACGGCCAATAAGTGAGTTTTAAATGTTCGACTTTCTTTTATCTCTACGGACTCGTTCTGATCGCTCTGATTCCAGAGTCAACCAAACGGCGCCGGATTTTAGCGAGTGCCAGCAAAACACTCATCATGAAGAAAAGAACGAATCGTGGAGAGCTCTGGTTGGAAGCAATAAATTATTATGGATCCTTTTTGCCAATGGAATTATTGAGTAAGGCAATGCTCTCTTATTAGAGGCTTCCCGATTCCATAGTCCAGCTAACGGTTTTCAGAATGGTCATTTCCCTTGTCTATTTTGCAATTTCGTTCTTGTCCGTTGAGCTTGGTGACGATAACGTTAAAGCGTTTCTGTATTCGTCCGTAGTCGAGATTCCTGGTATGTGTGTGTGTGTGTGTGTGTGTGCAAGCGTGTTTGTATCTCCTTTTTCAAACGATCTTATTTATCCGTTTTCAGCCGGTCTAGCTGTACTTCCGATGATGATGAAGATGGGACGAAAAACAATAGTCATTTGGTGCCTCATAATTCAAACCGTGTCCCTCTTCGGAGTCACCATCTTCCTCGACATCTACATTTTGAAGCTCCTCATGTTGCTGATTTGTAAGATTATGGCTACGTGAGTGTTTCTTGTTTTTCATTTGAAAATAGTTATTCTGAAAATCTTTAAAAGATCGGAATACCTGGGGGTTGGAGAGTGAATCGAGTTGGCCAAGCGCTTCACAATTCCTAACCAACTATTCCACAAATTTCGGCCAAACTTTGGTGGGTTGAATACAGTATAAAATGCTTTCCTCTGCATGCTTCTGAACGGCTGAATTTCCATTTACATTTTTATGTAATCAAACTAACCAAGATCTTCAATTAAAGATGAAATTGAGCAGTAATTGCTCAATTTAAAGATAGTTATGAAACGGCCCACATTGCAAATGCGCTCTCCTGGTCTCCTCTCTTTAATCAGTGATGCTTCTCTTCTTGAATTCCGCGTTTTACGATATTTCTAATCTGTTTTTTTCTTGTTAAGAATCATCTACTCTGTCCACCCCATATGGGCAACTGAACAATTTCCGACTTCCGTCAGATCGCTGTGCTTTTCACTGATGAATATTCCACAAAGTATCGGTATCATCCTGTCTCCATATTTGAAGCACATTGTGAGTCGTCGCTGAAACATGTCTGCAGATCCATGACGTCCAATTGTAAAATATGTTTCAGGTCATAGCACCCAACTGGCTTCCGTTCCTTGTGATTGCTCTGTTCAGTTTAGTTTCGGCAATTCTCTCTTTCATGCTGCAGGAGACTAAAGTACGGTGTCTCGTCTGGTTAGCCGCATAATTGAGGACAGCGCGGAGATGGGCAGCTAGTCGGCAAGATGCCGAGACAGTTTTCGCCTGCGGTGGGCAGATTGCATATTGCTCTCACACTGTGTGAGCTCAATTTGAACTTTCTACATGCCTTGCCCAGAATTTTACGCAAATCTTAATGGTAGTTCCTAAGTAATGTCTGTTTGAGCGGCATTCAAAAATTGAGGAAAGGCATAGTCATTTTGAAAAATTCTGGCGTTCTGAACTGTCCCAGTATCAAAGAATTTACAGTAAATTGTTTAAAACAAAAATCCGATTGCAGAATATGAAGCTGCCCACCGACGTGGAGAGTCTGTCGAATGCCGGCGATGTGGCGGATCTCACTGAATTCCGTTCCACGCCATCTTCTTCTCTCACCTCTATGAGCAGCAGCTCGAAAGCTTCGAAGACGACGTCGTCGAACGAGAAAATCAGTGAGAAGACGGCAACACCGCTTATCCGTTCGGGAAAAGAGAATTGCGAATGAAACGATTATTTTTTAAATGTCTGAAAGTGTTCTTTTTTTGAAACTTTGAGTCTGTAAAGATGCGGAAAATTAATCAAAACCACACCCGAGCATCATAATCCATGTTCGGTGCCAAAGTATGAAGTTTAAACATTTTCAGATAATTCCAGCCAAAATTTCAAACTTGATATTTTGCCACCGAGCTTCAACTAAACTTGCTCTTCCCAGTCTCAAGAATTCCAATTTTTTGTACTATTTTTTATTTTTTTTTTTTTTGCATATTTACAGTTTTTTTCTTAAATGTTTTTATTCGTTTTCTGTTTGAATAATCCCATCACTTAAAATCGTAAATTGAAAAGAGCATTCTCAGTTCGAAGTAAACAAGATTAAATCGAATCATGAGAACAAAAGTACACTTTTAGTGTAAATGGCGATGTTTTTCATAAATGCGGATTTTGAAAAATACAGTATTCCAATTCCAAATACGTCGCTGTCTTTCGGAATTCCCTCTATTCTCCTTTGTGATTCTTTCTTTTTGCTTTTTACCAGGGGGGTGCAAGAGTGCAGCATGTGTTTGCCTACCCACCACACCAACATCATCTGCCAGTTAGGAAAGCCACGCCCCTTTTTCACTCATGTACAGAGATGTAACACTCACCTTTCCCATTTTCTCGGCAGATTCAACTTTTTGCTACCATTCGAAAAATTAGGCGTTTTCTCTAATAATACCGTGTCGTTCAGCTGTCCGGCGGGTTTTAATGAACCGACATTTGATATTTCAGTCCTCCGTATCATAATCATGCGAATTTCTGGAAAATAGTATACTTTAAAACAGTTTTTCATCAGCTTTGTTTTAAAGAGCATTCATGAAATTTACAGTTTTCAAATGCAGATGAAAGGTGATAGATTTTCCTACTGCGATGAGTGGCGGATATTACATTCGTATGCCGCCCAATTGTATTACTCCTTGAAATCTAAAAACCTCCAAAAAAAAATGTTCCGATTGAAGCATTTTTGGCAAAAAGGAAAAACGGGTGGGCGGTCTCTATTATAGTTAGTTCCAGCTTTTTTTTTCCTATAAAAGTGCAAATTTCTGGAAAATATTATAGTATTCCTTTAAATTTAGTTTTCCTTCAGCTTTGTTTTAAAAAAAGTTGTAAAAAATGCTTTTCATTGGAAAAACTACAATTTTCAAAAGTTTCAGTGGCACACACATGTTGGCCGAAATTCCCAGAAAAATAAGAATTCCGACAATATTCTGAGTCGAGTGCGACTATTGACTTACCTGCGAAAAGTGTCTCGTCGGTTTTTTAAATCTGTATTTTTTTTAAATATTTTCTATTTATTTTTTGAGTTTACGAAAATTGATACTGATACTATTGAAACATTGAAAAAACGAAAAAAAAAACTTTTAAAAATTGAGGAGATTCAATAAGAATGGTGGGAACCTTTTTTTAATCGATTGAAAATTTATGAAAATTGGCGAAAAAAATCTCATAAATTAGAAGTTGGAAAGAGTGACTAAAATAGCGTAAATTAGCTTTTTTTTAATGAAAAATCAATTCTCTCAATTCAAAAAGGTAAATTTATATCGGCATTGACAGTGAAAATCTGGCGAAGTCCTCTCGAAGAAGTCACATATTCAATGGACAGAACTGACGTAATGAGCAAACTTTCTATAATGATTTTCGCCAAATCACTTACTGTTTTTTTTTATAAATTTTAAATTGTCACTTTTCAATTTTTAAAAATAGAATTTAAAATATTTACAGAATAAGTAACTGTACTTCCATATGAATAATTTCAATATTTTTCGCACTTTTTTTGTTTCCTTCTGCTCTCGAATCTTTTGGCTCCTCCAATTCGCTTTCTAAAAATGTATATATATTTTTAAAATAAAATGTTTGAAATGAACAAAAGAAAAACCTGATATCGCTTGAACGTCTTCGCTCCTTCCAAACTCAAAACAGATTTTCCAGATTCGATTCGTTTTTGAACATCGCATTTTTGAATCCTAAATTTTGAAAGTTAGATAAAAAATGCGTATCGAGTTAAATTATTTTAGGAAAGCGCTCTTTTGAAGTCTTCCGTTTATATTTTATTTTCTTTTAAAATCTTTTGAAATTCGCATTTTTTAAAATAAAAACTCACGAGCACAAACGTAAAATTAATAATAGATAAAATTAATTAGAAAACGCAGTTCTATTTTTAAGGAATTTGATGTAAGGGGAACTGGAAAAAAGCGAAAATTCGAAGAAAAAAAATCAAAATTGAAATATGTGTAATTTGTGCGTCGCGGTGTTTGCGTACAAGTGACTACCGTAATTCTAAATAAATAAAAATGTTTATTTTTCTTTTGAAATCCTGCTATTTTCGGAAATTCGAAACAACGGATATTGAATTAGGCTGCCGTGTTTCTCAGAAAGAGTCAAGAGATGCCGTTATATTAAATGTGCTCATCTAATACCGGTTTTACTATTTATAAATTGAGTTCTATGCAAATTTTCAGATTTGAAAAATTATAAAAATTTTAAGTCGCCGTTCGCTGTTTGATATTCTATTTGGTTCATTGATTCTTTTTAAAAATACGCTGAAATCTACAGTTTGCTGCTTTTTCCGAAAAATTATCATTATTTTGAGCGAAGTAATGAGCCGACCTGGTGATTAACTGATTCCCTCCACTTCTAAACCTTCAGAAATAATTCTAAAATATGTTTTTATATTCTAAATTTCAACTATAAATGTCTGTAAATTTTATGGCAAAGTGAAAGCAACAGAACAGAAATTTGCGACATTCCGGCTCAAAGAACTTGCTCATCATTGTATTATCGCCGTAAAAAAGTTCCGACATTTTTTCGAGCCCGCGGAAATCGGGATTTGAATTCAGAGGCTCCGCCCATTCATCATCATTTGAGCGCATTTGCTATGCGCGATATGTTTGTTTAATTTTTATTTTTTCTTCTTCTTTTTCTTCGCAAATTGATATATTTAAGAAATTGTATTAATCGTGAATTTTTTACACGTTTCTTCGAATGTTTAAATATATCAATTTGCGAAGAAAAAGAAGAAGAAAAAAATAAAAATTCAACAAACATATCGCGCATAGCAAATGCGCTCAAATGATGATGAATGGGCGGAGCTTCTAAATTCAAATCCCGACTCGAAAAAATTTCGGAACTTTTTTACGGCGATAATAGTTCAATTGAAAAATAGTCAGTTTTTGATCTATTTCATTGAAATAATCACGTAAAAGACTCAGAGAAATTCAAATTTGGCGCCCATAATGTCGTGGAAATCGAATCAAGCCGATAGACCACACGAGTTGCCCATCGAAGTAATAGATTTGCGAGTTCAAGAGATGAACGACCGTCTGAATAATGCGGAAACGGAGAAGGGGCGGACGGAGGTGTTCAGGGGCCTTTATAAAGATGCACGTGTTCTTTGCAGGTGGCTTTGGGTGAGTTTTGGGTGAGGTGACTGGTCACCAAACTTGTTTCCGGTCGTGTCATTTTCTTGATGAATATGAAATAGGATATTTGCTTTTTTGGTAGGAATATAGCGGTATGCTTACAGATGTATGGTCTGGAACCGCCAGATAAACGAACATCATCTGATTCACTGCCAGATGATCGAACGAACGGTGCAAAGTAAGTTTAAGCCTGAATATTGGCGTGTGCTCTTCCTTTTTGTCACTTTTTGCTATTTTTTTCTTCTGGAATTCTGGAATTGAAGTTTTGATATTAGAAGTAGCCGGTACCATTTATCAGGCCGAGCACGCGTAGACCAGAGTAGAGCGGAATTGGATTTTGGGAACTCGGAATCCGGAAAACGGAAAAAAATTTTCACGGAATCTGGAATCCGGAATGCGGAATTCCGCCCTTCTCTGCAGAGTAGGGAGGAATTGGATTTTGGGAACTCGGAATCCGGAAAACGGAAAACATTTTTTTTTTCACGGAATCTGGAATCCGGAAGACGGAATGAAAAAAACGGCAGAATCCGGAAGGCGGAATACGGAATCCGGAATTCCGCCCTTCTCTGGCGTAGACCGCTCATTTTACTCCGATTCTAGAGGAACGAAATACTGCTGTTCCCTATAAACAACGACACACTTCGCCCCTGTTCTTTCCCCCGTACCCGCCCGCATGCCAACTTTGCCCATATTCTTTCCCCCGCCCCCGCCCGCATGCCAACTTTGCCCATATTCTTTCCCCCGCCTCCGCCCGTATGCACTTTTCGTCTCTGTTCCTTCCCCCGCTTCCGCCCGCATGCACATCTTGTCTCTGTTTTTTTCCCGTCCCCGCCCGCATGCCAATTTTGCTCATATTCCTTCCCCCGCCTCCGCCCGCTTTCACACCATGACTCTGTTCATTCCCCGCTCCGCCCGCATGCACACCTCGCCCCTGTTACCTCCCCCCATTTCCCGGGGATTCTAAATTGTTTTCCAAAAGCAAAATTTACATTTCAGAAATCAATTTTCAGCAATTTTCAGCACAACTCAATATAAATCGACTATAAGTTTGGAGAATCAGTATCAATCAGCAGACAGAGTATCCGGATCCAATAAGAGCAAAAATCAAAGTCCACGTGGAGATTTGCATCCGGTAAGCGTAGTGCTCTAATTGAAGGACAAGCTTTTCAATTTTCCACGTTTACTGGCATTAGGAAATACGGATTTCTCTGTGATTGGCGTGATATAAGGAATTCCGGGGGAAAAGCTCTATTACCAGAGTAAGGCGGAATTGGATTTTAAGAACTCGGAATCCGGAATCCGGAAAACGGAAAAAAATTTTCACGGAATCTGGAATGCGGAAGACGAAAGAAAAAATGCGGAAAACGGAATTTTAACCATTAATGAGGAAATCAAATGATGTAAATGCGCTCTGTTCGCAAAAATTTTTGCGGGAGTTCAAAAAAGTATACTTTTCACAACAATTGAGAATAAAGTATTAAAACTCATAGTTGGGCGGAATCGGATTTTGGGAACTCGGAATCCGGAATCCGGAAGACGGAAAACGGAAAAAAAATTTTCACGGAATCCGGAATTCCGCCCTTCTCTGTCTCTGTACCATTGTTTTCCCAAATAATCCAAGTAAAAAACCGCAGAAAACCAGCTAGAGCCATCTTAAACAAGAAAGTGAATGCTGTTCCAGCGATGGGCGTCGTTGGTGTCAAATATGGTAAGCAGGCGAGTCTGCATATTGTCGTCAGGTGTGATGCTTGCACACCCAACGCGACTTCTTACTTTGGCTTTTAAACAGGTGTTAACAACGGTTTTTTTAGATTTAAAATCATGTTTTACCCGTCCAAAAGTTCACAAATAATTATTTGGAGATGAGTAACTATTTCGACGGTTTTTCTTTTATTCTTTAGTTGAAATTTGTGATTTTTTGCGGAAAAAACACAATAAAAACGACAATTTAAGAAAAAAAATTAAGAAAAAAAAGCTGAAATTCGGTTTGAAATTGTCCGCAGGCCCCCTTCTGTGCAAACACCGAATGGTTGCAAGCGCCTCACCTTACGACAATTTTTTTCTTTTCTAGAGAAGACACGCTTTCCAGTTTCTCAATGCTAATGAAATTCCATGAAGACACAGCGACGGCTATCGAATGCCAGTCACACCACCCCCCCCCCCAGAGAAGGGCGGAATTCCGCATTCCGCATTCCGTCTTCCGGATTCCAGATTCCGTGAAAAAAAAATTTTTTTTTTCCGTTTTCCGCATTCCGGATTCCGCGATATGGCGTTTTTATTCCGTTTTAATTCTTTATTCTCAATTATTGTGAAAATTATACTTTTTTGAACTCCCACAAAAATTTTTGCGAACAGAGCGCATTTACATCATTTGATTTCCTCGTTAATGGTTAAAATTCCGTTTTCCGCATTCCGCATTCCGGATTCCGCATTCCGGATTCCGCTGGTTGTCATATTCCGTATTCCGGATTCCAGATTCATATTTTTTCCGTATTCCGGATTCCAGATTCCGCGAAAAAAAATTTTTTTCCGTTTTCCGGATTCCGGATTCCGCCGTTTTTTTCATTCCGTATTCCGGATTCCAGATTCCGCGAAAAATTTTTTTTTCCGTTTTCCGCATTCCGGATTCCGCTGTTTTTTCATTCCGTCTTCCGGATTCCAGATTCCGTGAAAAAATATTGTTTTTCGTATTCCGCATTCCGGATTCCGCCGTTTGTTTCATTCCGTATTCCGGATTCCAGATTCCGCGAAAAAATTTTTTTCCGTTTTCCGCATTCCGGATTCCGCCGTTTTTCTCATTTCGTATTCCGGATTCCAGATTCCGCGAAAAAAATTTTTCTTCCGTTTTCCGTTTTCCGGATTCCGAGTTCCCAAAATCCAATTCCGCCCTACTCTACCTCCTCCCCCCCCCCAACCATCTGCTCTTCTAATACAGACTTTAGGAGCTGTAAGAATTGGGGATTGTCACGATTTTTCAATTTCAGATAAACGGAAATAGCCAGTACCCCAATCGGATGCCTCGACTACAGTCACCCGGCAGCTGCAAATCTTAAAATATAAATAGTCGTGAAACCCCTAATAGAAGGGCTCACCCAATTTGTTGTGAATGTGTTATTTGTAGCGATTTGACTCTTTTCTTTAAAATTTCAAAAATGTTCAAAGTTGTCAAAAAATAAAAGCGCATGCCCTTTTATTTGTAGTTTTATGTGATTTTCTGTTCAGCATGGTGCATTTATTCCAGTTAGCTGTGCGATGGATAGTGCAAAAATAGTGCAAATGCGCTCTACCGATCAATGCTTTCGGCGGCGGTTTGAAATCGTGTTTTTAAACTGTTTTTTTTTTAGTAAATTGCATTTTTCAAAGGAAAATACGATTTCAAACCGCCGCCGAAGGCATTGATCGGTAGAGCGCATTTGCACTGTTTTTGTTGATTCGATTTTATCGAATCGAATCGAACTAAATCGATTCAAATCGATTTGAATCGATTCAAGTCGATTCATTCGCGAAATCGAATCGATTTGAATCGAATCAAAATTGATCGATTTTTGAATCGACACGACACACTACTCCCGGCTCGACGATGAATGAAAGCTCGAAGACGTCGGAGGTCAGGCAGGAGCCTTTGACGTTACCCTCGGCTTCCAATATTGTAAGTTACTTACTTACTTAGTTACTTAGTCGATCCGTCAATCGCCTGTGTGAGCGCGGATCACAGCTAACCATGCCTTGCGGTCCTGGGCGATGGTTGTCCATGAAGTAGTCAATCGATTTCCTCGGTATATTGAGACTTCTTTACGTAGTGAGTCGGACCATCTCATGGGGGGTCGTCCGACAGGTCGTTTTTGATCTCGAGGAATCCATTCTTGTATCCGTTTTGTCCATCTTCCGTCATTTCTTCGCATAATGTGCCCGGCCCATCCTAATTTCTTCTTTTTGATGTATTTGAGTGGGTCCGTGACTTGGGAGATTTTTCGGATGTCATCGCGGTGCAAGTCTCGTTGGCGTTGTTCCGTGAGGGTCATTCCAATTAATCTTCTTTCTAGTGATGCATGCGTCACACGGAGTCTTTCAGCGAGATTCTGTGTAAGGGTCCACGTTTCAGATCCATATGTGAGCGCGGGAAGAACGATGGTATCGAAAAGTTGAGCTCGAATTCGGGGACAGGTGAGAGCGTCGGTGGTATTTTTGATGTTGTTGAACGCGGCCCAGGCTGCCCGTCTTCTTCTGTGGAGTTCAGGTTCTAGCTCATTTCGCGTGTTGAGTAGCCTGCCAAGGTAGACATACTCGTCCACGTCTTCGATTGTTGTGATGGTTGTGTTGTTACTGATGATCACCGGATGTGTGGTGGCGTACGTGTTTCTCAACACTTTGGTTTTGTTAGTATTGATTTGGAGTCCTACTTTTTTGCACCTTTCTGTGAACTCTTGGATCATCTTGCTGGCAGTTCTTGGGTCGTTTGCGACAAGAATGATGTCGTCTGCGAATCTCAAATGGGTGAGATTTCTGCCATTGATCCTTATTCCAGGCACGTGAGCGTAGTCATCGTCGTGTCCTTTCAGGTGGTTCCAAGACAATTGTCCGAGGACGAGCTCTAGACAAGCTGAGAAGAGGTTTGGTGATATTGGATCACCTTGACGTACACCTCTTGTGATGGGTACCTCAACTTGTCTATGGAATGGTGTGAAGGTGGTTGTGCAGTTTGCATAGCACTCTTTGAGCAGGTTAATATAGACTGTTTCTACTCCTTGTGTTCGAAGGCTTTCCCATATCGCTTTTGGTTCCACACTGTCAAATGCCTTGTGGAAGTCAATGAAGACAAGTGTGAGCGGGATATGGTACTCGCGGCCAACCTCGAGCAAGCGTTGTACTGAGCAGAGTTGGGCGGAATTCCGGATTCCGGATTCCGCATTCCGGATTCCGCCGTTTTTTTCATTCCGTTTTCCGGATTCCGGATTCCGTGAAAAAATATTTTTTCCGTATTCCGGATTCCGGATTCCGTGAAAGAATATTTTTTCCGTATTCCGGATTCCGGATTCCGTGAAAATTTTTTTTTCCGTATTCCGGATTCCGGATTCCGCGATATGGCTTTTTTATTCCGTTTTAATTTTTTATTCTCAATTGTTGTGAAATGTATACTTTTTTGAACCCCCGCAAAAATTTTTGCGAACAGAGCGCACTTACATCATTTTTTATTATAAATATTCCCTTATTAATGGTTAAAATTCCGGATTCCGCATTCCGCTTTCCGGATTCCGCCGTTTTTTTTCATTCCGTTTTCCGGATTCCGGATTCCGTGAAAAAATATTTTTTCCGTATTCCGAATTCCGGATTCCGTTAAAGAATATTTTTTCCGGATTCCGGATTCCGTGAAAAAATATTTTTTCCGTATTCCGGATTCCGGATTCCGAGTTCCCAAAATCCTATTCCGCCCAACTCTGGTACTGAGTGTATGTGGTCGATCGTTGAGAATGATCGACGGAATCCTGCTTGCTCGACAGGCTGAGCTTCTTCTAGTGTTTTTCGTACTCTATTTAATAGACATTTTGAGAATGTCTTATAGAGTACTGAGAGAAGACAGATAGGCCTATAATTCTCCAAATTTTCTCTGTCTCCTTTTTTGAAGATCAGAGTAGTGTTCGAGTTTTTCCATTTCAATGGAACTTTTCCGCTTTCTAAATACTTCGAGAATCGTCGTGCGATCAGGCTAATGACATTGTCATGACAGCTCTTGAGAAAATCTGCCGTGATTTTGTCATCACTTGCTGCCTTCCCGTTTGGGAATGAATTGAGGGCAGTTCGCACTTCTTCTGGGAGGAACGGTGGTGCTGGTGGTGGTGTTTCCGTTCTGATGGGGGTGTTGGTTGATGTGGGAGAAGAGAAGTTGCTGCTGAATAGTTTCGAGTAGAACTTCTGAATCTCCTGTTCCATCTTTGTCCTAGAAGTGATTCTTTCGCCGCTCGCTGGAGACTTAAGGCAAGGTATTTGAGATTTATACTCTGTTATGTCTCTCGCTACCTTCTTAAGACTCCTTCGTTGATTAGCGGCATTCAGTAGGCGGGTTCTGGCGAATTCTTCATGGTCTTTCTCGACAGCTTCTCGGCATTCTTGAGACAGTGACTTGAAGTTTGGGTCTGATCTGTCTGTGAAACGCCGTTTGGTTAGAAGCTGACGAGTTGCTTCCGAGATTCTTCTGTGTACGTGGTTGGATGGCCTTGTTATTGCTTTGTCTTGTAGATCCTTGAGTACTTCGATTAGATTTTGATAATCTTGATCAATGTCCGTATTTGAATCTATTGTGACTGTGGTACTGAGCGTGTGCGCAGTGTTCGGGTCCAACTCTCTCTTTGGAAGCTTTCTTCGCTTGACCTGCTCGTATCTTGCGATGTTGGTGTTGAAGTGCAGGTGGCTGCGAAGTAGACGGTGGTCAATACCATTTGTGAATGATGGAAGCACCGACACATCCGTCACAAATTTTCCATTTCCCAGTATATGGTCGATTTCATGTTTGTGCTTCTGGTCGGGGCTGATGTGTGTCCATCGTCTATGCATTGCCTTTTTGAATTGCGAGTTCATGTGCCATAGACGATTTGATTCACAAAAGGTAGCTAATAATTCGCCACTTTCGTTTCTTGGTTCCATTGAATTCGTGCCAATGTATCGTTCCGTGTCTTTCCTTGTACCCAATCTAGCGTTAAAGTCGCCTATGATGAGCTTGTACCTGCTACGGCAGGTTAGATAGGCGTCTTGAAGGCTGTCATAGAAGTCAGCGAGTTCCTCTGGATCGGTATCAGCGACAGGTGCGTACACCTGGAAGATGGTACAGCTGAGTTTCCTTCCTACTTGTAAAGTAAGGTAGCCGATCCTATGGTTGAGAAACTTGACTTCTATGATTTTTGGAGGAGGGTGCTCTTAACGATAAAGCCGATCCCTCCTGACACGGAACTACTGTTCCGAGATCCTAAGAAAACTCCGGTCCCGTCTCGATGGGTTTTGTGCTCTTCTGCTTCTCGTTTTGTTTCCGATAGTCCGATGATATCGTACTTTATTCTTTTTGTTTCTTCGAGAAGCTCTGCAAGTCTGCTTTCGGTTGCAACAGACCTGCAGTTGAAGGTGCACACTCTTAAATCGATTCCAATATTGTAAGGGACTGAGATTTTGGAGCTTTTTTTCTCATTTTGCGGAGATATTTGGCGCACCAATTACCCGTACACAAGTTCGGCTGAGCCAGTGATTTTGTTTTTATCGCGCCACAGAGAAGAGAACTCGAAAAATGCGTTTTTCGAAAAAATTCTCGGAAATTTCTCGAAAAAACCGCGAAAAATTATTTGAATGGAAATATGATAAACAACGCGCTTTGCGTTGTTTCGGAGTGTCGTTCGAACTATTATCGCCGTAAAAAAGTTCCGACATTTTTTCGAGCCCGCGAAAATCGAGATTTGAATTTAGAGGCTCCTTAGGTATAATAACTGTATTTCCCCCCACAAACCTCGGTAGTACCCCCCACTGGAATGAACCGGAATCGCCCCCCCCCTTTTTTTATTTTATTCATCCAAAAATCACGTGTAATCAATCTTCTTTTCAACATTTTCAATTCATTTTTAATTCATTTCATTTCAACATTTCAACATTCAACATTCAACTTTTCAATCATTCAACAGAATTCTTGAAGAACTTAAGTCAAGAGAAAGAGATTTTGAATAAAGGATGAAAGACACTGTTGTTTAGGTGAGATCACGAGGGGTCCTAAAAGGATAGGACGGGGGGGGTGATTCTGGAATCGTGGGGGGTGATTCTGGAATCGTGGGGGGTGATTCTGGAATCGTGGGGGCGATTCTGGAATGGTGGGGGGGGGCGATTCTGGAATGGTGGGGGGGGGGGCGATTCTGGAATGGTGGGGGGCGATTCTGGAATGGTGGGGGGCGATTCTGGAATGGTGGGGGGCGATTCTGGAATGGTGGGGGGCGATTCTGGTTCATTCCAGTGGGGGAGAACAAAGATATAATGGGGGGGGGTGATTGTGAAAGATTACCTCTTTTCCGGAATCGCCCCCCACATTAAGAGGTGGGGGGCGATTCGGATATTTATACATCACAGAATAGTCCCCCACACACAATCACCCCCCACATCCAAAATTAATCGAAAACATAACTGTTGGGGGGGCGATTCCGGTTATGGGGGGGCGATAGAGGTGTGGGGGGCGATTCTGTAAAATTACCGCTCCTTATTTTTTCTTCTGAATTTTCAGAATTAAACTGGATTAAAAAAACGAAATTGTATTAATTGTGAATTTTTTTACACGTTTCTTCGAATGTTTAAATATATCAATTTGCGTCATTTTTTTTTTTTTCGTTTCTTCTGATAAAAATATATCGCGCATAGCAAATGCGCTCTGATGATGAAATGGGCGGAGCCTCTAAATTCAAATCCCGATTTTCGCGGGCTCGAAAAAATGTCGGAACTTTTTTACGGCGATAATAGTTTATTATTATTTTTTATCGAAATGTTTTTTTTTCGAGAATTTTCAAAATTCTCGAGAATTTCTCGAAACATTTTTCGGAAATTTCTCGAGAAATGGCGAAAATTATTTGAAGGGAAATACGATAAACAACGCGCTTTGCGTTATTTCGGGGTGTCATTCGAACTATTTTATTATTTTTTTATCGAATTTTTTTTTCGAGAATTTTCGATATTTTTCGAGAATATTTCTCGAGAAATTTTTCTCGTTGATTTTTCTGAAATTTTTCGGAAAAATTTCTCGAAAAGCTTTCGAAACGACACACTGGTGAGCAGTCCGCAACTCATCGCTTTATAGTATCGGACTGTCTGCCAGACTGGAATACCGATTAATGGGGACTCTAATCAAGCTTACGCTGTCGCTCTACAAAAGGCTTCCACGAAAGACGAAACAAGTCTCGTAGTCTTTCGTCTCGTCTTCGTTCGTCTTGCATTCGTCTTCCTCAATTAAAAGACGTCAGGCGAATTCAAGACGAATTCAAGACGAAGACAAAGGCGAGACGAGACGGTCTTATTTCGCTTCGTCTTTCGAAGAATCCTTAGTTCTGCACTCTAAAAAAAGCACCCAGCTGGTTTGGGTGAATCCTGGAAGGCCGAGCCCAGAAGAGAAAGGTTTTTAGAGCTTGGAGCTCTTCTGTGGGCTCAATGACTCTTCGGTTACTCCAGGAAAAGAGAGCGGTAATCAGCAGTGGTGCAAAAATCCTTTCTCGCCGCTCTTTTGGGCCCGGGATTGGCTGGCATCGACGCCGAATCTAAATCTCATGAAAAGCTCGGAAGCCACTTGCGAGCCGCGATTATTTCCCCGCTTTTCAGCACTCATTGCCGTCACTTTCAAATGAGACATTTTCCAGAAGTAACCGAGCATGGCAGCTTTGCCATTCCGCTTCCTCATCTCCTTCATGACTTTCGTCGTTGGTCTCCTCTTCTTGGCGCTTTCCTGCTTGGCTCCCGATGAGCCTGCTAATGTGGTCTTCAACCTCTCAATGGCCGTGTACTTCGTCGTCTTCAGCTTTTTTCTGATGGCTAAGCAATTGAATGAGGAGAGCTTCAACTTCCATTTTGTAAGTTTTCGCTCGAATCGTAAAGTGCATCTTCAATCGAAGGTCAAAACGATTTTCCTTTTCTCTAGGCTATGATATCATTCAGAAATATCCCCTTGTTCTAGGCCGCCATTAGGCTTCAAGCATCGTCATTTTTGGAGCTCTGACCCTTGAATAGTTTTTCGAAGAAACCTTTTTGGCCCGTTCGGCTAGCGTGAGAAACCGGTTCACATTTGGTTCAAAAGTCGATTCACATTTGCACGATGCAAAATCACGCAATTCTGCAATCTGCAATTACGGATCGATGCACGATCCGTAGTTGGGTACAGTGTGTCGTTTCGAAAGCATTTCGAAACATTTTTCGAGAAATGTTTTCGAAAAATTCTCGAGAAATGTTTCTCGTTGATTTCTCGAAAAATTTTTCGAGAATTTTTCGAAAAATTTCTCGAAAAATTTCCGAAAAATCAACGGGAAAAATTTTTCGAGGATTATTCGAGTAATTTCCGAAAAATTTTCCGAGAAATTCTCGAAAAATTTCGAAAATTCTCGAAAAAAAGAACATTTCGATAAAAAATAAGAATAAACTATTATCGCCGTAAAAAAGTTCCGACATTTTTTCGAGCCCGCGAAAATCGGGATTTGAATTTAGAGGCTCCGCCCATTTCATCATCAGAGCGCATTTGCTATGCGCGATATATTTTTATCAGAAGAAACGAAAAAAATAAATAAATGACGCAAATTGATATATTTAAACATTCGAAGAAACGTGTAAAAAAATTCACGATTAATACAATTTCGTTCTTTTAATCCAGTTTAATTCTGAAAATTCAGAAGAAAAAATAAAAATTCAACAAATATATCGCGCATAGCAAATGCGCTCAAATGATGATGAATGGGCGGAGCCTCTAAATTCAAATCCCGATTTTCGCGGGCTCGAAAAAATTTCGGAACTTTTTTACGGCAATAATAGTTTGAACGACACTCCGAAATAACGCAAAGCGCGGTGTTTATCGTATTTCCATTCAAATCCGAAAAATTTTTACGAAAAATTTCGAAAAACGCATTTTTCGAAACGACACACTGGTTGGGTACACGATGAAACACCCAATTACGGATTGATCTGACACGACTACAGAACTCACGAATATCAGATTTCACCAAAAACCGTTGAGCCATACGGGATTTTTCAAACAGCGGCGAACACTTCGTCATCGATTTTTGGGATAATCCGATGGTTTTGGTCTTGACTTCCACGATAAAGATCCTTGCAATATTCCTTATTAATATTCGCTCATTTTGAAATCCTTGGATTTTTCCAAAATTTTTTCTCTTTTTTCTGCAAAAATTTTGTGCAAAGCGGCAGTCGACACCACCTGCAAATTATAATATTAATTTAAGATGAATATTTTTAGCGTAAGATTATTTGAATCACAGCGTTAGTGTGCATGCGCTTGATCTGACGGGAAGTTGCGTCACACTGTTTTCAATTATATTCTTTCGGGTATCGGCGGGCGTAAAATGTTTTTTTTCAGCGGTTCAATATTACTAAATTATGCTCTACAAGAATGGATAGACTTTTCGAAGCCGGAAAAGTATCTCCAGACATAAACGAGACTATCGCCTAAGGCCATGAACAAGGACGAATCGGCAAAGATCCTGCCCAGCAGCGAGTTGCTGTAGCACTTGTTTCCAACTGCATGTGGCGGGTTTGCACATTTTTGACTCGATTTAATGATTTTTAATTTAATTGACTTATTGCTGCTAATTTTAGCCGCGCGGGCTGCGGTATCTCACATAATAAAGCGCAGAGAGTGTGGCGCCTTTAACTTTTGTGATATTCTAAAACCCTCTATTTATTAAAATATATTAGGTGAGACTTCGAATTATAAAAAACAAAGTGAATTTTCAGTTGAGACTTCGAATGTTTTGAAATAAGAACGCAAGGGCGGCAGGGAAAAATTTAAAAAAACGTGCACATTTATTAAAGAGGATTTTCAGATCACCGTCTTCATGTTCATTCTAGCCCTGTTTCTGCTGATCATTTCTCTCAACTTTGACAATGGTGACACCGCATTAGCATTTGTCCAAATGAAAACAAATAAAATTTTCTTTAAAAATGCATCCTCCACTGTTGCGCCTACTCAAAAAATCGACGAGTTGACACAGCAAGCGATTTTGGTGGAGGCTGGAGGTTAGTTTTATTAATTCACTTTACATAACCTGAAACTCTTATCATGAGCCTTTAAGCTTTTACAGCACTTCTTCTTCATACCGCGATCTTCTTTGTCTATTGGAAGACTGTAGGAAATGCCTATAAACATCTGAAGAGCTACACGAAGGAAGGATTAATTGAAGCTTGAACCCTGGAATTTTAAATTCTTATTATTACTTTTTATTTTCTTAACTTTCAAATTGTTTTATAGTATATTTTTTTCCGATTAACTTGTTTGAATCTTGAAATTGTTCGAATAAATTAGAAGTTTTTTATTAAAACAAAGCTCTGTTTTTTTCTTGGAATGTTCTTGTTCGATTTCTTTTTGTGCTCTCCGACCTGGAAAAGCTTTAACTACTTTTCTACAGCACCGCTTCTCGTCTGAAAAATACAATTTTATGAAAATCGCGAGAAACGACGCGTTGCGGTCGCGTAGCGTATGAAAGTAAAACTTTTTTTTTAACTTTTGAATTTTGGTAAGCGCCTTTAAGATATACCGTAGCCCTCAGCATTCGAAACATTTTCAGGTAGTTACAAAATTTTTTTGTATCGCAGCAATTTCAGTTAGAGTTTTATATCTGATGACTAGAATTTTTATAATTTCAAATTCTGCTCTTTTCATATTTATCTTCCTTTTTCATTAATTACTTCAAAAGCTGAGTAGAACGGCAATAAGGCAAATAATTTTTCTTAACGATGCTTCGTTATTCCGCTTCTGCTTTCTCTTTACCGTATATCGACATCCACGTTTTTCTTTGCTTTTTCTATTCTTCAAGGCAAAATTCGGTCTTTCTTTAATGCTGGAATTTCAAATAAAAATGTGAACATTTCAGTAATGACAATTCACCATCATGGTTCAGTAGAACGGAAATCAGTTGAGGACTACTCAGATATTCCACGAGGCGAAGCCTGCAAACAGCTTGTCGAGCAACTCAACAGGAATATATACTCATTGAATGCCAGCATGCAGGCGACTTTCAAACAAATGGTTCATGTTGAAACAAGGTTGAATTTGATTCAAATACGTTGGAAAATCACAGAAAGCGGAAATTTTCAGAATAGGTCATGAAATCTCACTGCTATCTTCATGCCTTCAAGAGAATATGTCAAGGTGTACAATACCATATGCTCCGCATGAGGAACAGTTAGTCCAATTAGATTCTGCGAAAAGAAATTTGAAGCAATTAACTCGTTTACTTGATGCACGACAAATTTTTGATTCCGAAGATGGGCAATCAGAAAAATTAAAGGAGAGAGCTATTGATGATACACTGCTCCCAACTTTGGTAGCAATAGGGGAGAATTTGAGAATCATCAAAGAGGTATTCAGTTTTTCTGGTGAAAAAAGTGTTCAATATTCGCGTTCAGCTTGGCGCTAAACCAAATTTCGACGCCGAATCTTATCACAAGACAAAAGATCGCTATCTGACATGGAAGGGAACGGAATTTGCTGTGAAGTTTGATACTCCTGGAGGCCTTAACGATATTTTTGATGCGTTCACCACTTTAAATTCTGTTAATGGTATTTTCACCTTTCGGATTTATTGTTTTCACTTAAACTAAAGCTTTCCAGATTTCTATCGTCTCTACCAGCACCATTTCGACCAGTCTCTCAACAGCCTTTTCAATAAGCATTCTGGTGTTGAGGATAAAAAGACTTTGAAAGAGATTGGGACTGTTTTTGTGAAAAAGGCAGCCGAGCATTTTAGATCTCATCTTGGGTAAAGTTCAAATTAAGAAATATATTTTGTTATATTTTTCTAGATCTCTGTGCAAGTATTGCCAAGAAACTGAAGCCTTCACACGTCTTCTTGACACTTGGAAGAATGTTGTTAAAAACGGAGCTTTGGAGAAACTTTTCGAACAGTCAATGGAGAATTATAGCAATTTTGATTTGCTTTCTGATTTAAAATCGGTAATTAACCAATTTTATTATTTCTTTCGCCGGAGCTTCTCTTTTTTTTTTCTCTTTGTAATCGCTCTATCATGGATTATATAGTTTAAACACCCAAAAATTTATTTATTCAGATTGTGATAACAGCGTACGAAGAGTTTGATGTGAATTCTTCAGAAGGACTGAAAGATGAGGAATCAATTGAAAACATCGAAAGAATCATCGTAGATGGTTTGATGGAAAGTGCGAAAAAGCCGCTAGCTGAAAAACTGAGATCGATGGCTGAACCGCCACCATTTAACTTTGTAAGACAATTAGAAACTCGCATTTCATTTTCTGAAAATTTCGTTTTTCAGAGATCCCTGGCAGAAGTAGTATCTAGCTTAGAAAACTTTGCCTACCTCCTTCGAGAAGTCTCCCATCAGCTTCTTGAGATATATCCAGAAGATGAAGGTCAAGAATTCATGGTTTCCATTCTCAAACCCATTTTTACGGACTACGCAATGAGATTGGTTAGAATGGAAGACAATTCAACACCCAAAGCGAAGTTGGAGGAATATCTTGAAAGGATATCACTGGCTGGACAGTTATCAACCATTGTAGAAGAGTACAAAGAACAAACAGAGATAAAAAGCGGACCAGAGCTGAAAAACGCAAAGAAATGGATAAATGAGAGAGTGAAGGATGCGATTCGAGCGAGTCATCGATTTGTAACTGATAAAATGCCTAATCATGGAGTGAGTAATTAAAAATATAACTTGAAAATTGTATTAGAAAAACAAAACAAGTTCCTTAGTAGACCGTCACCGAAGGAAGAACGATTTGTTAATAATAATAATATATTCGTTCGGCATAAAAAAGGCACACATTACTTAGAAAAAATGGACATGAAAAAGGAGTCTTTAAAACATTTTTAATGCAAGAGTTATCGTTAAAACAATTTTCATAAAAATAGTAATGCTGAATATCCTGAGATCTACATTTTGTAACTAATTTTAGAAATTTCCAACAGCAGAAGATTTTTATTTGAATCCATTTCTCTCGGTATTTAAATTTAAATCAATTTTTTCAGAGCGAAGTATATAAGGAGAGCATTGATATGGCGAAGTCAGCTCTGCCAACTCCGCAAGATTTTGTTGTAACTGCCACGCAGGTCTATAAGATTTGCGTTTTTTTTTCAATCAATAAATTTCAGAATCTCCTGCATCTTCTTCGATTCTGGGAGGAAGCTCTCGCCAATGAAAATACCAAAATCGCACTAGCGGCTCACGTGGCTGATATACATAATGGTATGAATCTTGCTGAGATCCTGAATCTTTTCTAGTTCCCAAAAATACAGATTCCCTGGAAACATCGGATGATGATACAATTTTCGCTGCGATTCTCGATAAAATTGCCGGGCATGTGGTCAAGAAGCTTCTTCAATCTATAAACGACGTATGGCTGACCGATGGAAAAACAGCGACACTTTCAAAGGGACTTGTTAAAGAATTCTTATGCGATGCAGAATATCTGCGAGATGCTCTAGTAGATCTTCGGGCTGGATCGCATAGTAACCTGGACTCAACTATTGAGAAGCTAAGAGAACAGTTGAAGAGTATGCCGTAAATATATTAGGAAAGAATAATTTATAGGCTAACCGGGTTTTATTTATTGAGTTGGTTTTTTAATGTGATATTATTTATCGTTCTGTAAATCATTTTTCGAGAATCATTAGTAATGCCATGTAATCACAGTAATTCGTGTGGGAGATAGTCCAAATATGAAATATAGTCACGGGAAAATGTGGCATAAAATACAACTACCTAAGTTAGGAAAAGTGATAAAATTGGTGGAATATAATCAGAGAAAAAATCAATCACTATCTTCCATTCCTAGCATTGGCACCGTATCATCTCCACGGGAACCATTAACTGCAAATTTAATTATTTTGCTTTTTTGTTTTTCCACAAAAAGCATAGTGCAAGAGCAGACGGTGGAGATCGTAAGAATGGCGATTAATACTGAAATAAAAATTGATGACAACGGGTTTATTATTCATTTTAGTGCTGCAAAACTCACTGAAATAAACGAAATGAAATCTGAATTTCAACCCGCATTCCATTTCCCAGTCCTCCGGAATATATGGACTCAGATCAGTGCGAAGCTTACTGAGTGAGCATGGTGGGTCACAACCGGGAATAGTGTACTCCAAAAGCCGATCAATATCAGTTTCGTTTTTATGAAATACTCGGATGGCTCGAGTTTGGTTCGGCAATTTGTGCATTTCAATAAGAAGGCAAGTCGCATATTTCGGATAAATTTCGTAGAAAATACCAAGAGTGGCTAGAAGAGCAGCGATTGTCGAGTCGTGCTGGAAGGAAAATTGGCTGAAAAATTCATTATAAGCTTCCTTACTGCAGAGTATGCGAAAAACTTGGCTTCCTTCCCTAATGATCCGTTGGCCTTGTCATTGAACCGATGAAGTATTTCTTTAAGAAGAGTTCCACCACGAAGTCTTCGTAGTTTGTCAGTGTGGAATTCCAACTGGGAAACTTCATTGTATAGTTGGACAACTCGTTCGAAAATACTTGAATTCATCCACAACGGCCAGCTAATGTTGTTCTGCTTCTACAATGTAATTGATATCATGGAAGTGGCTAGCAAGACAAGCTAACCTCACAGAACAAGTTATCATAGATTTTCCACGTGGATTTCAACGGCATATTCGGTAAATCCAGTTTTTCAGACAAAAACTTCAATTCGGCGGCGAACTTTTTCCGAATCCCATTTGCTTTGTCCGATTGCCACTGGGCGTTCATCTCTTCTTCCGCAACTGGGCAGCTTATATCTTCGTAGAGCTCTTTATCCATCGGTTTAGGCCGTGTATGCACCGGAATTGGCTGCCACATTAAGCCTTCTGCAATCGGGTATTTTGGAGGAAAGAGTCCCGCCATACTGGCCATTGCCGACATTAGTGTTCGATTGTAATCGGAACTTCTGATGTAGACCTGAAAGAAAGCCACGGGGAATGTACTAGCGTTTTACTAAGCTCACAGCATTTCGGTTGAATTTTTCACCAAGCCAAGATCCATATCTCTTCCTGAGCCATTGACCGAGACGGTATAGTTGGGCTGAGAATAGAGATGATGTACTACTTGAGCACGAACCATTGACCCCGCTAACTTACTTACCAGCGCCTTGCTCAGTCAGCTCTCCGATTCCTTCCGGCCATTTATCTGCGTCGTCCGGAAAGAGAAGCTCGGCCGATGTCCGATCTCCATGCCTCCAGACAGCGTGCACGTATTCCAGCGTGCCACCTTCCGCTCGAATAGGAACCTCTTTGTACACAACTGCCCTGACTACAATGACGCTGAAGAGCAGTCCGCGGAGCATCGGCGGCTGAATGCACCCAGTGAGTTTTGTGCTTTGAAAGGTTTTTTAAAAATGTTTTGAAGGAAACAATCCTATAAATCTAGCTTGATTTACAAATTTACTTACAATTTTTAAAAACATTTATCCTTTTTTTTATATTATAAACAGTGGAGTCTTAAAAGAACTAAAACAATTAGCATTTGCGAGGAAAAAAGAAAGGAGAGGAAGTACTAAAAATCTGATACTTCAGAAGAGATGGGAAGATACGGAAATAAATTGTGAAAACTAAGACTTTGGCACCATTCTTATGCGTCAGACTGGTTGAAAGGAATGAATTTTCGGGAAAATAGAGAAGGAACTTTGATGATGGAAGAAAAGATGGAGAGTTGAGTTGACGAGAATTTACAAACAATGATATTTAGGCAGATAGTTTCAAAAAAAGTGGGGGTATGTGAAATCGGAACAAAATGAAAATAGAACTCGTAGGAAATCGGAACTTGATGAAAATAGAAATGTTATAAAATAAAACTGTATTGAATTGGAACTGATAGGGAATTTGAACTGTTTTAAAGTAAAACCGCATGCAAGCTGAACTGTATGGAATTGGAACTCTCTTCAATGGAGCGCGTTTGCTTTACACAGAGTATTTTTCTCAGCGTTAAATCAACTAAAATACTCTGGGTAAAGCAAACGCGCTCCATTGAACAGAGTTCCAATTCCATACAGTTCCGCTTCCATGCGGTTTTACTTTAAAACAGTTCTAATTCCCTATCAGTTCCAACTCAATACAGTTTTATTTTATAACATTTCTATTTTCATCAAGTTCCGATTTCCTACGAGTTCTATTTTCATTTTGTTCCGATTTCACATACCCCCAAAAAGTGTAGAAGTACCTTGTGGAAAAAAGATGCAGGCAAAGGACAATAAGTACAATTAGCAGTACAAAACAAACTAGTAGGGTGGGAGAAGGAAAAAATGTCAATAGAATCTTACATTAGTATTTTATGTTCATGTACAAATGAACTGTCTAGACATAGTTGCAGCACTTATTCATCTTTCGAGCCGATGTATAGAACATCTTTGATTGATCTGAAAGGTTCTCGCTCTTCTTTACAAGATCGTCAAGTTTCTCTCCTCTGTCGAGTACTGATTGAATTGTGTTGTGCATAACCATTTTGGTCTCTTCAACCTCTTCTTGTACACGAGTCATTGGATCGGCTTCTCGTGGGTTTTGCCATTTATCCAAAAGGAGCTTCAAGCCAGTGTAAGAGCAATCCTTGTCGCTTTTAATTCCTGGCTGAAAAAAGGGCAGTGGTATTAAAAAAATTAACAAATTCCTCACCCATTGAGCAGCTGGAACTTTGGAGGTGAAGTCATCAAGTACCCTTCCGAGAAAGCTCATTGCTACACGTTGTTGATATTCAGCGTCTGTGACACATATGGCGGAGAGCCCGTCGTTTCGAACATAGCAGTGAACAAGGTACTCGTTTTCCTGAAAATTTGTTTATTTTGTAGTCATGCAAACTTTAATTTCCTCTTACCTTAACCGAGCTTCTGGCTCCTAATCCGCTTCTCTCGACTATAAGTTTGGCAGTGAATGACATAAACTCCTGGACAGATCCACGTTGGAAGAAACTGAATGACGAAAGATCACATTCCGATTTCAGTTGCTTCACATCTCCGGTGTCCACATTTTTATGAAATACGTGGATTGAGTACAGTTTCATTCGGCGATCTGCAAAGAAGGGTTGTCGATGATATATGCTAATAGAATTGAAAAAAAAACGAAATTAATCAGCGATAATAGAAGATCATGGGGGGGGGGGAGTGTGGGACAAGAGGTGAATCTTGTAAGTTGCTGTGTGTGTCGAATCTCACTACAGATGAATAGAGAAGGGGCAAATAGGAAACTGAGCGGTAGGCGAATTATCAGGAATACAGAGGAACTCAAAGAGAACGAATTAATGGGAATGAGAGAAAATTGTCACAAAAATAAATAATTCTGGTAATAAACCATAGAAACCAGGAAAGTTCCAAAATCGATTCGAAATTTTCATTAAAAATAGTCCGACTATAAAGCAAAACCCATAAAACAACGAAAGCATGATCTCAAAAACTGAAAAAAATCAGATCACTTTTCCAATTTCTTTGTTCCAGCGATTCTGAAATTTGAGAATGTCGTGCTGATTATCTTTATCATTGGTCACCTCAAAAACAGCCTCTCCAAATCGAATCACCGATTTCTTTGCGTATTTTCTGATATTGTTTCTTTTAATTTTACCCTCATCAACAATCTTCAGAATTGTTTCAGCGTATTCTTCTTTTGAAATTGACAGATAACCAACGCAATGCGATTCATAATCCTTGACAATATCCATTTTTGGACCACCCGAATCATTAGAAAGAATTATGGTGGAAGCAGCCATAGCTTCCACAACAGAAATACCGAAATGTTCGTTGTGCATGGTGTGAATTGAGATTAATGCTTTCTGAAAAATGATAAGTGGTTATAAAGAAATAAGTGGAAACACGACGAATTAATCGTTTCCTACACTTACTGACAACTCCGATACTAGATCTTCATATGGAATATTCAACTTCCAGGATACCTGCTCACTGATTCCCATTTTTTCCGCTTTCATCTTCAGTGTCTTCACCCTCTCCTGATCTTCCTCATTTCGACATCCTCCAGCTATACATAACTCTACATTGTACCCTTTCTTTTTTAGTGGTTCTTTCACATGATGGAGCACTTCTAGTTGGAGCTCGTGGTTCTTTTCGGGACGGATTTGACCGACCGACAGTAAACGAACTGTTTTAGTTTCCTCGAATCTGAAGTCTTTAATTTTTATAAGAAATCAACATCGAGATCTTCTGGTAAGAAAATCTTTTAATATATGATTCTTATACAAAAAATTCAGAATATATTTAAAATTATTTCTTTTCAATTTTTATCGGTATTTTGTGCGATGAAATGAATTTTTCATAATACGGTAAAATTATCTGCAGAAAAAATTGAAAACTCACAAACTTTCTGCAACGGATTCAATGTTCAAAAATGATTCGGCATCACAAGGCGGATAGACTATTCTCACGTCGCAACGAGACCAAATAGAGGTGATATGCCGCTGAGTCCAACTGTCAGTTTCAGATGTTAACATTTATTCATAAAACATCCAGAATTACCTTCCGTTGACCATTACCACATGAGCAGCTTTGCCAGCGAGCCAGTAAAGACAAACGAACAAGCGGTAATAGATTAACTAGAATTAAAGTTTAAAAATGAAATTTTTCACAAATTTCATAATACCTTTCCCCATGACAAAATATTGCTTTGAGAAATTGTACTCGAGTTATTGAAAGCCTCCTTTCTTGATTCAACGACATCCAGCATGTCACACGAAATAGTGGGATAATGAACATAAGCGACAACTTTGCTTCCAGAAAGCCGAAACAAGGGTAGGGACAAGGGATATCCCATGGAGTCTATGAACACTGCAGGAACCATTCGGCACCAGGCTTCTAGAGCAAGAAAGAAGCCAGCAAGTGCTTGGAGAAGCATTGTGAAACGCTTGTAGTGGCGAGCTTCTACAAGAGTACGCCAGCTGAAATTATGTGAACGTTTTTTTAAGAGCGTAGTTGATTACAGTTCGTTGAATGTCTTTGCATCTTTGAATTTAGATATTTGGTTCATTTTATTTTTCAAATTGTGAATTCATTGTTTCAATGCTCTTAGTATGAAATATTTAATGTGAAACCATGTGAAATTTGAATTAAAAAGATTTTTTACAATTAATGCATTTTAGACTCACTTCAGGTAAACAAAGTGAACATTGGACGGATCCAGCTCTATTCCAAACCGTTGTCTTGCTTTCAAAAGAATTTGCTCTTTAGTGGCGTCAATGTCTCCAGTGTATACATAAAATTTGTGTTCGGGAAACCTGAAAAAGAAGTCTAAAGCTGAGAAAACTTGAATCTTAAGAATAATTAAATTTTGAGAACACGTAAATAGAAGAGTTAGTAGTATTAGGTATTGTTTTAAAAACAACGGCATTTTTGATATTACAATTTCACGTCCATTTCACACTGAAAAATTGTCTATGCCACCCGTTTGCAAATTTATCAGAATGCCACACACAATTGGGTGTTTTTCGGATTGGTGCGCGTAATCATATAAGCATGAAATGTGTTCGTATGTCATTTCTAAAGAGATGCACAAACAGAAAAATTTTACTACGTCTCAGTGGTCACGAGAGGGGATGGCTCGAGCTTATAAAAAAAACTGGGCTGGGTGGCATTGTTGCGAGGCTCCAAAAATTTTACGTAGCCCATCATACATGATTGAGGTGAATGTTTCGAATTCGTAAATGCTTCAAAATACTAAAAAACGGCCTTGTTTAAAAATAAGTTAATTTTTCCCGTACTTTTTCTGCATTGCTCGTATGGCTGCCCACAAAACTCGTTCGCCACCTCCGCCAGCATTGCAATATGGATGGAAGAAAGCAATGGATTTTGGCTTTCTGTAAAATACTTAATGATTGATATATATTGGTATTAACAGTTTTATAAAGGTAAACTTTAGCTTCTCCTCACCTTCGAGAGTCCGAATATAAGCTAAATGGGATGATAAGAGCGATGATCGGTACGATTATATAGAAGATCGGGCCGATAAAAAGTTGGATTAGCGAAATCACTGTTCCAGACATTTAAATTGTAGTGTTTAAGACTGCAAGCATAACTTTTAGGAAATAGTAGAAGGTGGCCTTTATAGGTTAAATGAAGTATAAGAGCCATTTTGAAGGAAAATGGTACAGAATATGCGTTATTTATCAATATTAAAGTAGTTCTCTGAGATTAATGTCTCATTTCTGATAGAATCTAGAATCTCTATAGCCTGGACGTTTAAAATAATAATAGAGCAGAAGAACTCTAACTATCATTACAAAGACAATTAAAATAATAATGGTGATA
Organism: Caenorhabditis inopinata; assembly: GCA_003052745.1. Taxonomy (NCBI): domain Eukaryota; kingdom Metazoa; phylum Nematoda; class Chromadorea; order Rhabditida; family Rhabditidae; genus Caenorhabditis; species Caenorhabditis inopinata. The sequence goes on from AP018153.1 coordinate 2,250,820, forward strand.
AACAGAAAGGGTGGGGGGGGGGGAAACGGTTAAGCGGACATGGATCGTGATTTTAAAAAATATATATAAGTGCGCATGAGAATTGAATGCCTTCAAAGCAGTTTCAAAGCGAGAACGGAGAACCCGAGCAGAACACTTTTCAACAAATAAGAGAAAGCTAATAAATGAAACAATATGTTCTATGTGGAGCTCACGCTTTTACTAGAAAAAAAGCTGTAGTCAATGTGAGATAAAGAAACAATGAAATAAGAGGGTATTGCTTTCAGTTAAATGGAGCGACTGGGGTTATGAAAAGAGGGTGAGAGACTCTGAGCCAATGTGCGTCATCATCCAATCTGGTGAAGTTGGTGGGGGAGAGCCAAAAGAGGAGAAGGAGAAGCACACAGCGAAAAATTCAAAATGTTCGAATGCTTGGGAGGGGGGGGGGGAGGAGGGGGAGAAAGGGAGGAAAAACGAGTGAGAAGACGTTGCGTGAAACTGAAAGAGAATGGAGAAGCATTCAGAAGCAAGAAGAGAGAAGAGATAAAGAGACGGGCAGTTAATTAGACAAATCAATTGAAAAATTTCATGTTGTTATGTTTTCAAATGCACTCAAAAATGTAAAATAAAAGGTGATACGGACGAAAGAAAAGTTAATCTGGTATCTGGATATTTTAGAACGTTGTGAACAGCAAGAAACATATTTTTGTAAAGCCTTAGGCGTTCCTAATTCTAGACGTTCGGGAAAATGTTTAGAAACAAATGAATATGTTTGAATAACAGTATGTTATTATCAAATGCAGAAGAAATGAAAATAAAGTATTTAAAAAAATATATTAAATTTCAGAAAGATTATAATTAAAAAAAAAAATTTTCAGCATCACGAGCAGAATCTTTAAAAAAAAATGGTTACCATGTGTCCAAATAACTCGCCTAAAGTGATAATATAGATCGAAAAGGGGAAATAAACGCATAATGCATTTGTAAGGTAAAGAAATTGATGGATGGGTAATTGTGGAAATTTATTCTTATTATATTACAACGAAAATCAGTTTTTTTTTTTTAATCTTGAGAGATTAACGATTGTTTAATTCTTAATGGCTAACGCTGAAAATTCATACTCATCTAAGACAAAAAAAGCTACAATTAACTTCGTCAGAAACTCGAAAAAGCTCCCATTTATTCTTTTTTTCTTCTCTTCCTCCATAAAACATGCGTTGCCGTACAACATATTTTGCAGGGAGTAAAAAGTAGGAAAAGGTTCTAAGAGGGATACATTCTTGATTAGATGACGTTTGATCTAATTTAATCTTTTTACTTTATATAACCAAAAAGAGTTTTAGATTTCCGGAGAAAGACAGTTACTTACATTGAATTTTTTAACAGAATCTGCTTCTAACTTGTTAGTTATTCGTAGGTATTTTTGTATTTATTTATTTCAATTTTTATATAATTTTTATATATTTTGTGAAAAAAAAAGATAATGGTGATAGTATAATGTTTTCAGTAAATTTAAATTTCTCGATATTGCTTCAATTTGCAATGTTAAAGCCGAATTCGGATGGGGATCCGCAAAAAGGGTTATCCAGTGTGGGATTGTCGGCTCGACTCTCGCCACAAGAAGTTATCACTGATTAACAATAGTAAGCAAAACGAATAAAGTGACATTTTGTTGTGGAGAATCTTGGGTCTTAGAAGGAAAAAGATGGAAACTAGAACAAGTGAGACTGCGGCCTATAAGTCATTTATTTAGTTTTTTCTTTAATAAAGAATTATATCAAAAATTTATAAGCACATCTAGTTATTCAAGTCACTTAGGATATTTAATTATTGTATCTTTAGCACACTGAAACACATGACATAGCCCAAATATGAATCGAAACAGAGCTGACTTTTTTTTAGCAGGATTTATATATGAAAAGACCTCGGCAGGTTATACCCGGCTCATCCATCTGGATCTAATGTAAAAATGTTTTCCATCATTTTTAAGTATATTGTTGACGACTACTGCAATGTTTTTTGAAAATTTTGGACAATTAATTTGGGAAAATTGTTTTTCAGCGAATTTTTTTCACAGCTAGCAATTTATGAAAAAACGGAAGACAAGCTTCTGAATGTTTAAGCACCCATTTTCCTGCACATCTCGATTAGCTTTTTTATTCGGTTATTTCATTTTTAAAAAATAGAGTAAACTTACTATTAAGCTTTTAAAAACAAATCACGTGATCATGATAAGAGGTTTATTTTGGAGGAAATGGGCTAGGGTGGAACTTTAATAATTGTCAGTTGAAAAAAAGGATAAAGACGTCTACTTTGCGCGAATGAATAATTGTGTATGAAGTAATATGGGAAAAACTGAAAATTCGCCATTTTGGCATTAGTGTCAATATAAGCACATTTTAGCAAACCTCACTTTTAGAAAAAATATAAAAAGGAAAAAAAACTCTGAAAGGAGAGGAGGTATTGCTTACGCATATGTTGAAAGGGAGAGAGACAAAGGGGAGGAAAACGGAGAAATGAGTGCCCATGTGGAGGTAACATGGAAGAGAAAGAACAACGGTCGTGGTTTTCTAGGCCATGTTTTCGATGTTTTCAGCATATTGCTTCATTTGTTTTGCCATGCGTCCAAGGCGGTAGAGTGCAGAACAGAATTTTCGAAAGGAAAATAAGAAAAAATTATTTCTAAATGCAAAGAAATTCAGATATTCACCTTTTAAAAATGCTGCATATATACATATATATGTTACATGTGCTCTATGCTATCTTTCTACATTTAAAATATTCGCCAATATGCAGAAGTTGCATTATTTCTTAGATTGAATAACGTTATACTCAAAATGTTAGAAAAAAGCATGCTGGCCGAACTCTACATTTGTTAAAATAAAATACCATTTTTTATTTTACCTTTATATAATATTTTCCCAATAGAGAAATTAAAAATGAACCGATAATATTTGCAATACGTTTAAAGTGTCGCGATGTGAGCAATATGTTAAATTTCAAAAATCTGAAACTACTTTCTTAAGCTTCGTCACACTTGGCTGCAATATACGGCGGAGCAGCGGCATACGCACCAGAGAAGGGCGAAATTCCGCATTTCGCATTCCGGATTCCGCGAAAAAAAATTTTTTTTCCGTTTTCCTGATTCCGAGTTCCCGAAATCCAATTCCGCCCTACTCTGATACGCACTATGCTATCTCCACTTTTCGGCGCGCTTTGAAAAATAAAAATTGAAAATTTTTCAGATATGTTTCGTCGCCCAAGAGACGATGATGATTATACTGAAAGAAAAGTCGTAAAGCCAACTCCGATTGCAGAGAAATATGCGAAAAAGCTGGGACCACAGTTTGCCACCGGGAAAGTGAGTTGTTGAAATTCAATTTTTTAAATGTAATCTTCATTATTCCATTTTATTAAGACATTCGTAACCGGAAGTGAAAAATCGCAAAAAGATTTTTACGGCAGTCAACAGGTCTGTAACAGCGTTACTTCGTCATCTGGATCAGAAGGAGCTCCGTTGACTGAAGATGAGAAAAATAAGCTGTCGGCGAAGATTTTGAAAGCCGAAATGAGAGGGGAATTGGTGCAGTAAAAAACTTGTTTCTGCTTCTTTATAGAAATTTTTGATTTAGGATCTCGTTAAGAAGTTGAAGCGAAAGTTAGAATCAGGAGTTTCGGGGCATGACGAACCACTGAAATCCAAACCTAAAGAAGTGACAATGATGAGGAGAGATCGAGAAGGAAACATCCTGCCAGCATCTAGCAGAAGATCGGATTTAAATAAACACGGCGAAGTTAGATCTGTTCTCTTGAAACTAGAAAAAAGGCGTCGTAATATTTCGAAAAGTTTCATTAAACGCTATCTCTCATATTTTCCAAACTCATAAGGGTGTCTTTAAACTATTTAATAGAGTTTCCCTTTTAATACGTGCTCACGTTGTGTACCTATTCGTGAGAAACTCACCTAAAAAGGGTAATTGATCGAAATGTTTGGCTTCCAGTGAGAAATCTGAAAATCTGTAATAAATTTTGATGAATTTTGATGAATTTCAGGGATCCTCAAGAATGCGGCGAGAATACGAAAAATCACAAGATTTGGAGTCGATGGTTCGTGAAGAGAAGACCGGAACCGCTGGAGATCAACTTCGTCTGTTTGAAAGATCACTAATTGTGCGAGTTTTAAATATAATTTAAAAAAATTTTGAGGTTCACAAGTAAAGATCAAGCTTTCCACAAGTCTTGGCAAGATTTTCCCCGAGTCTAGCACGAGCTTACCATAAGTTCTAGATAAGACTTGTGGAGACATGTGCTAGATTGCTAGATTGCTAGATTAGTTACTAACCGAATAGTTCTGTCTGTCCCGGACTTTTTTCTTGAATAACTCAAAAGAACTTGGGCCTCCTACTTTGATATGCGAGATGGAGTCAATACCACTCGAGCGCTTCGCAACCATATCTTTAGAAGGTCGCTCGGTACTTGATCTATACACACAAAATCTACAAAACTGTCTGATCAATATATATAATATATATATATAGATTTTCAACATTTTCAGTCAAAATTTTGCTGATATAGCAATTTGGATGTCCATGTGCAAAACTACCAATTTTTAAATTGTCTATTAAAATGTCTAAAATGTCTATTAAAATAGACATTATTTTCCAAAGTTTCTAAGTCATTCCAGAACGTTCCAAAAAGGTTAGAACACTTCTAGAATGTTCCAACAAGGTGTACTATTCTATATATACATAATAGACATTATTTTCCAAAGTTTCTAAAGTCATTCCAGAACGTTTCCAAAAAAGGTTAGAAACACTTCTAGAATGTTTCCGGGACAGCGGCCTCAAAAATTCGGCTATCCATAGACGAATAAAGATTGTCGAGCAGCTGTTGGTTCACTTTTTGCCATGCTTCAACGATAGCCTTTCTCAGAGATGGAATGTCCGCATAAATCTCGCATAAATCATCCCCAGACATTTTCGATGATGTTTAAGTCAGGGGAACAGGCCGGCCAATCGAGAATCGGGATTCCGCGGTCACCTATCCACTTGATTGTGCGTCGAGCCCGATGGCATGGAGCTCCATCCTGCTGATAAATGAAATTTTTAGAGCGATTCCGACGGATAAATGGTATGAGACCTCTTCTTATCACGTATCGATATTGGCAACCGCCCATGTTCTTTGGTACAAAGCAAAGTTTGACTTTGACTTGGGCACTGATTGCTGCTTAGACCATCACTCCTCCACCTTTGAAATTTCGACGTGAAAACCGCAGTTTTTCTTTTCTCAAATCATGCCAATAATCACGGTAGCCATCCGGTCCATCGCAGTTAAACTTCTTCTCATCATTGAAGATAATCTGAAAACAAAATACCACTTTAAGAAAGCTGCAAAAATCCTTACCTGTTTCCAGTCAGTTCTTTGGTTATTCTTAGCAAATTTAATGCGATTTTCTCGGTGTTTGGCGGTCACATTTGGAGCCTTTCTCATTTTTTGGCGTCTTATAAATTTGCTCTTCGAAAGTACGCGGCGAACAGTCTGCGCGGATACGGAAAGTCCAAGTTCGCTCTTGATCTTTGAGCAAGAGACCTTAGAATTTGACGCCGTGCGGATAATTCTTCGCTTGTCTCGTCCAGAAAGAAGAGGTTGACGACCAGAAGACTTCTTTATACCATAATCAAGTGGATTTGCAGCATATCGATTGATTAAACCAAGGGAACGCTTCATTTCCTTAGCGATTTGACGGTGCGAGAGTCCTTCAGCCAATTTGGCGTCAATTAGTCCTTTCTCATATTCACTCAGAGGTTTACCTTTCGACATGTCTTCTAAAAGCTGAAAAACAATAATTACAGACTAGAACCAGTTAAAGTTCAAAAAAAAAAAAAAAAATGAAATATATTATGTGGAAAAAAAAAATGCGAAAAATAAATTTCGATGATAGCTACTATTCGCTCAGAATAATTAAAAGTATCATAATAATAAAATAAAAAAAAAAAAAAAGAATGAATAAATAAATATGTGAGCACTGTATAATGCAGACTTAAATGTTTTTTTGAATTAGTAGAAACTGAAAGGTAATATGCATTGCCTTTCTGAGTGTTCGCGATATACAAAAAAAATAGAATAAATAATTTTTCTGATTATGTGAAATGTCTGCTCCCAATATCGTATCGTTGTTTTCATAGCCTCAATTCTGAAGAATTTCAGAAAAGCTCAAAAATCAGACGGCACGATGATGAAAGTGTGGATGACATTGCTGAAATGCAGAAAGGAAAGAAGAAGACGGATGAGAAGGACAAAAAAAGAAAAGAAAAAGAAGCTGTCAGAGGTTAGTTGTTTTGTAACGATCACAATAGTGGTGCGCCTAAATGCTATTTTTTAAAAATGATATACACTAAAAATTTATGGGAACGGTAAAAAATTCATCTCAGGATAACCATTATTTGGAAAATTGGGTCGAAATTGCTTACCACTGTCTGTGAAATCTGGGAAAATATATTGTGTTGTTTGCCGAAAATTTTATCAATCATTCTTTAACTTCACAAGTTTCCCAATTACAAATAATTATTTTAAACCCATTTCTGTTCATTCTTGTTCTTCGCAATCATTAATCATTATCCAGATAAAAATAGTCTGAAAGATCTTAACCTCCCCGAAAAAGCCTCGTTTCTACTTAAACAAATGGCGAGACGTAGCAAAGAATTGAAGAAGTATTCCGATAGCAGTTTCCCTCGTTTGCTCTCGCCTAAATTCTGGCCAGTTTCAGCCCCTTATCTTCATTTTCTGATCTTCCACGTTGGAATTTTTTTAGTTTAAAAAATTTCGATATTGCATCTCAAAGTTCTGATTACAGTTTCCGGGTATCTACGCAAGATTGTTTGTTTGCAGGCACTCTCATGATGTCTAAACATGTCTTTTCGTATTTCTTTTGATACTTCCGGGCGTCTAATCTCTCAAAATACAGTTGCTGACTTCTCTGCGTTATACATTCTTTGCTATAGTGACGATTGATTTGTGAAAGCTCTTAGCGAACACCCGTTCTGAACTTGTGTATCCCGATAAGAGGGTGTTACGGATAAAATATATCGTCTGTTCGCCAAATAAGGAAGGCCCGCTTCATATTTTTCCTTCTATTTGGCATTGGCTGAACTGACCTCATATCTTTCTATTCGACGTTATTCGTAGCAGATTACACTGGCAAGCTAAAAATACTTCCTTAATAGGCCCAATTTCTTACTTGGCCATTTTTTTTTAATAATTTGAAAAAATGTCTAAAATCTGAAAAAAAAATTCTCAATCCTGATCTGAAAGTTTCTTATTTCGCCTGTAATTTTCATTTCTGACGTTTTCAAAATACATTCTACGGGTTCAATCGGATCTAACCCATGTTAATTTGCTGCTCAGTGCTTCCTTGGATGACCGGAATAAAATTTTTCAGAAAACATGTAATATTTCTTCATACAAAATTATAAACTTTTGTTCTTTCAGGATCAGTTGTTCTTAGAATTTTTATACAGGGCCAACTCTTTATTTTCGCATGTCTGATTTTGCTCCTTCCTCAGTCCTGATCTGAAAGTTTCTTATTTCGCCTTTAATGTTCATTTCTGACGTTTTCACAATACATTCTACGGGCTCAATCGGATCTAACCCAATGATTCTTATCATCATAGTACTCTAACAGAAGAGCGAGAAAATATTCAAAGAATTGAGAAAGGAAGAAACCTGTCAATTTATGTGGTCGTCTTGGGTTATTCGTCACAAACACATTTCATGGTCATTTTTTCGACTCCCCGCTCCCCCCCCCCCTCCCTCTATTACTCTCTCGTACTTCACGTGTCTTTTTTCCGCTCTTACTGCGTTCTTTTGAACAACAAGTGTCGCCACCGGCAATAGAAACATACGGAAAAAGTGAGGTCCTTCTTCTCTGAATTGGTTCAAAGAAAGTTTCGGTCACAGTTCGTCGATCGTCGTTCTTTTTGAATATTCCACCAGTAGGTATTGTCAAAAAGAGAACGTGAATGTTATGTGAAATGTCGGAAAATAAACAAGAGCAGAAGTCACGAAAAAATGAATACGTCCGAACAGGTTTTGGTCCTTGTAAACAGCGATTGGCTTGATGCCAAGGAGTAAACGAAGTGTTTTTGAAAACAATAAATGTACAGTTCAATAATATGTAAGATAACAAAGAGGAATTTCAAAAGAAAAACACCGTACGAGCTCCGAAATATGATGCACCTTTCTGTGGGAGGTGTTATCTAAAACCATTTGCTAGTGCAAGTTTTTTTGTAGTTTTCTACTTTCTACGCGGTTTAAACTAACGTAGATACATATATTACATGTTTTATTCTGACAAAAAAACTGATAGCACGTTTTTTATTCATATGGTGAAATAACTTTCGAAGTTTTACACAGTTGAATCGACTTGCAACAGTCTGAATTTATGTCATTGATAATGGGTACTAAGTGAATTGTGGAAACGGATTCTTGATCAGCAATTTAACGATTTGAGTTATGATCCTTTATAAGCGAACCGCGGTGTCATTTCGGTTGAAAAGAAGAATCGGAAAACCATAAAGCCAATTCAAAAGATCAAGAGCCGCAATGGAAGTTAAGTTAGATATAAGACCAAGTTCTCAGTCATGATAACCAACACAGTCAACATATGGTGAAAGCATCATTTTGTCGCGAACAATCGAAACGAGAATGCTATTTTTGGAGTAAGACGCATGAACAGTGATCTGCGACCACACACAGTCGGATCGCATCAAAGGCCGCAATGAATCAGTGAAAAGAACACTTATATGTATACTGTGCCGACTAGCCACCGCGACCTCGTATTCTTCCTTCCACCTACATTTCTCCGCATACGGCCACTCGCCCCTCGCTTTCTATCAATATCTTTTTTAAACCAAATTAATTACTAGGGAATGTGTTTCGGTTTCAGACGACGTCAGAAGAAAGATATGTGCCGCGCGAGATGAATGTTTCACCACACCCGTACGCGTGTATGTATTCCATGTTTTCCCTTACTGATCACAGACCAGATAAATCTTTTGATGTCTGCGTCATCAACGTCTTCATGACATTTGTTTCTTCGCTGAAATTTTTTTCCTCTCAATGTAAGCAGTGTTGTCGAGAATCAGAATCAATTTTTCACCCCTTCTTAAACAATTTTTTTCTAATTTTTACTGCTGAAAAATCTTGATGTTTTTCCTGGCGTCGGCTTTCGGCAATTCAGTAGTAGGTCAAAAAGTTGGGGAAAATTAAGAGCAAAACACTTATGGAACTAATAGTTTTCTTGGTTCTAGGTAGATCAAAAGCAACTTAATGGTATTCGACCATCTTTTGTCGTTGTCTCTGATGATAAACTATTGAGCATACCGAATAACCCTTCGCACGATCATAAGTCGGAAATTTATAACAATTTTCTCTAACAATGTCTAGGAAAGAAAGTTCGCTCCGATTTCTACTGGTTTTACGATATTAAAGATTTCACGGTATCTCTTCAAAATAGCAACACGAATCTAAATCTTAGTTTCTGTCGTTTTTTCGAAATACAGTGCGCGTAACGGAACTATTCTGGAGCGGATTCCGGTAACTTCCAGATGTTTCCAGACAATGGTTTTAAATGTTTATTTTTTTAATGTAAAAAAAATACTTTAATTTTTTTTCGGCATTGGCTTTATATTTTGTCCTAGAAATATACAACCAACATTCACAACAGAAATCAATATTCCTAAAATACCATCTGGCTATCACCTTTATCACTTTTCTCTTAAATCAACTACAGGAATCTCAAAAGTTCAGAAGGGATTATGACAATTATAACATTCCATACACCAAAAGGTGCTCAAGTCAAAAGTACTCAAAGAGCCAATTCATTTTTCAAAAAAAATTAAACTGTTGTTAATTAAAGTTACGCTCTCTAGCTCCGAATCGCTCAAATCAACTAATCTTGTGACAGGTTTTAACCTGATCTGTCTCGACAACGTTACCCCGTATGCTCTTCTCCGCCACTATTCAATGTTCTCCAACTTTCTACGTCATATCTCTATCATCCTCGTCAAATCGGTTAGGAATGTTGATGTTGGGATTGCGGAGAGATGAAGAGAAGGATGAGAAGTTTCGTGTCGGGCAGCGAAAATGTCATTGTCAGATTAGATAAGAGGACCTGAGGGTGGAAGGAAAATGGAAAGAAATATAGAAGAAAAAATTGGTTTATTCTCTGCAAAAGTATCGAATACGTACACGTAAAGGTGGTTTCACAAATCAAGGTGGATCAAGGAGAGAAAAATGAATGAGAGAGGCGAAAAATCTACACTTTTTTTGACTAGGAACACTCTAAAATTTGGAGTCGAGAGAATGTAAAACAACTGAAGAATGTGTGCAGGACCCGAGAAGTAATGAGAAGGAGACGAGATCTTGAAGGGACATGTAGCAGGAAGCAGAAAAGAGAAAAACAACGAAAATATATTATGGGAAGTTCTGTCAGCAATCAAAGAATGATTAGTTATATGGTACAGACAAGAAGAGAAAAACCGAATACCGGTTAAAAGGTTCCGGAAGACGGGAATTTTAACGAGCTGCGCGGAAGCCTCCGGAACCACCGTTAAATTCCTTCACTTTTGCAGAAAGTTTCTTCATTAGCTTGCTCATATCAAGTTTCTTATCGCGTGCCATACTTTCTGGGAGTTCTGAAAATGAGGAAATATTTAATTTATAACTGAATGTAAGTGTTGTTTCAAACACTATTGAAGCAAAAAAAACAAGAACTCACTTTCTGTGATTTCTGAACCAGCTGGGGCTGAATCATCGACGTCTTCAACATCATCGAGCTCGCGGCAGCGAATCTTCTCGTAGTAGGTAGCCTTACGGAATGGGCGCATCAGAGATGGATTGTCTAGTTGGGTTTCGGTGAGCAACTCACAGAAACCTTTTTCTTGATAAGCGAAAGGATGAAAAAAGTTGACTGCTTTACAACGTGGCTTTTCTGCGCACTTCTGGAGACATTGATCATGCTCATCAACGGTCATTGTTGCAAGCATAGTGCCAAAATATACGTACTCAGGAATCGCATCAGCATGAAGACCTCGTGGGCAAACGTTAACTAAAAACATATTTTTAGAGCGATAAATCCATACAGTTTTTAAGCGATTTGACGAACGTCAAAAAACAGAAATCCTACCTTTGTCGTCATAAGTGACGTCGTAGAATGGTGCCTGACGAGCTGGATTCAAATGTGCGCGAAGATCACCCCACCATTCCGTGGTAGATGCGCCGAGTTTTATGCATGACAAAAGAGCAATTGATAAAACAAGCATTTCGTGGATCAGTAAAGTATATTGTCACCACACGATGCGATGCCAACCAATACAGAATGAATTTGAAGAAATCTCCTGCTTTCGAAAAAGGCGGGAAGAGAAGACGTTTTCTTCTGTTTCTCTCTCTCCTTCGTCTTCTCGGGGTGTTAAAAGCGACGGCGTCTATTGATGGGCGCGGACACAGGACCTGGCCGACGAGAGACACAGTCGACAGGAATGTGAGTCGCTCCGCCCATTCTGGGGACTATCGTTCCTACTCTGACAGAGGGATACATAGTACTCCGAGAGAGATAGAGAGGCTAAGATGAAAGAAAAAATTCTGTGAAAAAAATCACTGATTAGCACTAGAAATCAAAGATGAATTCGATAGATTTCGGAGAACGAAGAATCTTGGAAGAATTTGAGGAATGAAGACGATTGTGAGAAGCGTCAACAAGTCATTAAGTTGTCTTAACTTGATTTTTATCTTTACCTATTAATTTTCGGCATAATGGTTCTCTAAAGTATTTCTATTGAGTTGTTTGTGAGCTCCAGGCGGCTCTTTATCCTTGACAAACGGTCCTATGAAATGATCACCCAATTCACTCCATATCCAAACTTCCTTTTTTTCATATAGAAGGTTTTTTGAGTTTAGGAATTTGGTATTAGTCAGTACATACAGTTTTGATTTGTGAACTTCATCAGTCAGTGTTTCAAAGCGCAAAAAGTGGCATATTTCCTCGTGATCCTATAATTAGCCAACGATCATCCATCATCGCAACGTTATCCCCCACCTCCTCCTTTTTCATCTTCAAAACACACATCTGTCTTTGGTTTTTGTTTCCTAATTCACATGATACCTTAGTAATCAATTTCAAAACTACTATACGAGGAAAAACAATTTTTTTTTCATTTCGACTGACTCAAAGAATGTTTCGAGATGTCGTAGGGTTATAAATAACTATATTTCTTGCGACATCTCCTTTAAAAAAAACAACACAAATCTCCGCCGAATCGTTCTGTGTCTGAAACAAACACCAACAGACATACTGACGTCTTCTCCTGTTTTTCGCACTGGTTTTTAGCCGTTCGATGGCTATTGGATGTCCGGTTTGAGAGTGAAGTTGAAGCGGAAATCGGAAATCAGAATTAATAAGGAAATTGAATTTAAAGCAAAAAAAAAGAGAAAAAAATGTTTGCAGGAGTGTTTCCAATATTATTTTCGCTACTCAACTGTTCCCCCCAAGTGGAAATTCATCCAATTCCAGAAAAACCAGTGGCTGTTGAAGCAAAAGAGAAGCTATACAAAAGTTTTGGGTGTGTCATTGATGGCGTACAGAATTTACACAAAGTAGTTTGCACTCGTTGTTTTCTTCTTTATGAGGAGGTTAACATATAATAGAGTACTACCACCATTCTTATTACTCTTTGATGAACAAAAAGACCATAGTACTTGTGAAAAATCGAGAGTTGGTTTCCTTGTTGTTTTCTTCCCTATAGTAATACCGAGGTCGCCAAAATGAAAATCATGTGGATACTGTTGGATCATCTTGTTAATGTGTGTTTGCGTTCTTTTTCGGAAGGTTCAATTCCATTCCTCGCCTTGTTCACTAGAAGTGGACTGTAATAGCTGACCGTTGGTCTGATCAAATTCAAGAAATTTCGGAAATTTCAATTACACTTAATGAAGACATTTACATCATTTGAACATTGCCGATTGGAGGTAAAGATTCTAGTGGGCCAACACAATAATGTTCGGAATTCTTGAAAATATTAGTTTAAAAAACAATACTATTTTATGCTCCAAGAATACACCGTATCTCGAATGAGTCAGACCAGCCAGAGCTATGCATAAAACTAGTTGGTTTGAAAGAGTAATTCATCGTGCTACGGCCGAATCAACGGGAAAGTTCTTAGTAAAAAGGATCCTTAAAATAAAGAAAATTCATAATTGATGAGCAACTAAATGAGTCATGTTTCTATTCTGAAAACATTTTCGGGTTACCCGAACGAAAATGAAAACAAAAACGTCTTCAAGAAAAATAGCGTCGGTGAAAAATGTTTTTAAAAACCTTAGCCTAAAATGTGTAGTTCTCGTTAGATATAATAAACAGCACGCCTTACAGAAACGCATCATAAGTTATACAGTACGATGAGAAAATGTTTTCCATATTTTCAGAACATAAACGCATCGAACGTTCATTTGACGAGTGCTCCAGATGCATCGATAGTTCTCGTCTGGCGAAGCACAATATCGTCGCAGTTGGCATCAACGTGAGTATTAACGTCGCTAAATATTATGAAGCTGAAAACCCAAATGAAAATATTCCACATTATAGCAGATGTAGCTGTATTGCATGCTATTAATTTGTTCTATTCTTATCTTCATTTCTGAGTAGCCATTCCTCCTAGTGATTGCCATAAATGCCAGCGGCCCCTCCTTGAATAGATGTAAACATATAAATAAGAGTAAGTGAATAGCTGTGTATCGCAAAAAGGTGCGTTCTTCATTGGAATTTCTTGTCGCTGCTGATTTGAATCTAGATTGACTTTGCTATATTTGATTTACCTAGATCTTAATCAGTTTGTGTCGGCCATTTTTGAAGGGTCTCGTGCACTTCTTCCTTCCAATTTTTCACTATCCCGGAAGCATCACAAATCAAGGTGAACAAGCGAATGAATGTAAAGGATTAATCGTGACAGTGCGAAAAACATTTGAGCTAGCCACTTTACTCCTCACTTCCCTCCTCCCTTTCCTCCTTTGTCAATCATTTACATTCACATAAACGCTAGATAGTTTTGGTGTTTGGTTTCCTTGTAAGTGGTTCTTGAACGATTATTCAGCAGACCGCCCATTGTGACTGAATAATTTTGAATTGTCGTTTTTCTACTGCTAGACAATGGGGACAGATCAGCATATTGCATATAATGGATATTATCATTCCGAGGAATAAATTGTCCGGTTTGCAATTGGTGGCTAGTACTATAAGGAACCAACTTTTATAGCTTAAGTTCCGTAGGACCTCTGTTATAATGACATTTTTAGAAAAAGAAGAAGATCTTATAATTGGGTTATAAGATGTTTTATTAGATCAGTCAATCGTTAGTAGAAGATTCTAAAAGGAATACGGTTGTTTGAGATGTGAGGACTGGATTAGGACTAGCTCTCAGGCTTTATAAGTCAATTGAAAAAAACACACGAAAATGCACAAAACAAAATACTTATTTTTAATCCGAATAAAGTATTGATTACTGTCACAGACCTACTTGGCAGTTGTCGAATGGGATGGATTAGACGACGAGCATCTTATCATTGTGCCAACTCAGCATTGTTCCAGCACAATTCAACTGGATGAAAATGTGTGGGATGAGATGAGACTATGGAGAAAAGGTGCTCCACATATATCAACCACTAAGCACTAATGTTGTCACAAAGTTCCGATTTCAGGTCTTGTTGCGCTGTGGAAAGAGCAGGACCGCGATTGCGTGTTTTTCGAAATGTCACGCCACGTGGATTCGAACCCACACGTCTGCATTGAATGTGTTCCACTTGACCGAGAAATTGGTGATATGGCACCAATTTACTTCAAGGTTCGTAGAGGTTATTTTCTATTTAAAAAAAACCGGAGTGAGATCCTCCAAGATTTGTTGGTTTCCTCGGCAAACTGAAATGACAAAAATTCCATTTCACTGTTTTTCTATGTTTTTTCTTAACTAATTGCCTGAATTAGATCAACCACAACAACACATCACAGAAGACTATGTTTGGAATGGGTGCGAATTGGTCTAATCACTGCGGTGACTTCGGCGGTGCGAAATTGCTCGTAATTAACGTGCTGTCCACCAAACCGTTTTGTTGTAGAGACGACGCGGCGGCGGCAATGAAGAAAATGTGTGGAATGCGGCTAGTCTTGGCAGAAACAGTAATGTGTGTGTGTTTGAGTGGAAGGGAGAGGGGGGGGGGAGGGCAAAATTCAAAAAATTGATTCAAAAATTACAGCTAGTTGGGTAGAAATGGTTGAAAAAGTTTCATGGAAAACACGACGAATTCATTATGCTAAAATTTTCGAAAACTACCTTTTTTTGGAAGGTGAAACCTCTATTTGCAGGGCGTTTTTTAGAAGATCATTGGGCAAAAATGACATTTTAAAAATTTGTTACACAAAATCCAAATTTGAATACCTCTCATAGTTTCGAATAATGCAGTTGACTACTATTTTTTGTGCCACTTTGTCCTTTGTCCAAAAGAGCACACTATTTCACTCACATTCAGAGCAAAACAAGGTGTTTTTATTGAAATTTCTCGCGAAAATATGTAAAAAAAAATAGAAAAATGAAAGAAATCCTAGACTTTCAATGAAGAATTGTTGAAATATTTTACAACTTTTGTCATTTCATAAAGTATTCAAAATCGATGTGTTCCCATTAGAAGGCGGATATATGCAAAAGGTGATGTTCCCTTTATCGCTTCTCTGCACAGGAAAAAACCAATCGATGGAATTGCTCAGGCGGCACGCTCGATTTTTCACAAGATGTGATGAATTACGAGTCGAATTGCTGATCATCCTTTGAGTGATTTGCGTTGTGAGAAATCATATGAAAACGTTATGGCAAACTTCAAAACACAGGCAGTGTGATTCCTTTTTGGGCAAGATTTAGGCTTACATAAGATAATCACTGGGTTTTTGTCTTGGGAAAATCACAAGCGAAGGCGCCAAAATGATAAAATGACTAGTTATCTTCGAATCTGGCTTTATATAATATGAAACCAAAGAAAACAGAAAAATACAATGTATTCTATGAGGTTTTGTCCAATGCGAGCTTTCCACTGCGTACAAATCATGTTTTTCTCGTTCTTCCACCGAGAAAAACGGGTTTACTCCAAATAAAATATGTACCTTAAATGGTATTTACGGCAAAGACGAGCGGAGAGCGGAATTTCGTGCCGAGATTTAATGCGAGTCAAAACAACAGCGAGAGAGAAAGAGATGAGTGCGCCCTAAAAAAATTTCGTCATTTCGTGCACACTTACCGTAATCCTCGTACACTTTTAAACCAGAGAAGGGCGGAATTCCGGATTCCGTCGTTTTTTCATTCCGTTTTCCGTTTTCCGGATTCCGAGTTTCCAAAATCCAATTCCGCCCTACTCTGCAGAGAACGGCTGAATTCCGCATTCCGCATTCCGTATTCCGGATTACGCCGTTTTTTTTTTCATTCCGTCTTCCGGATTCCAGATTCCGTGAAAAAATTGTTTCCGTTTTCCAGATTCCGAGTTCCCAAAGTCCAATTCCGCCCTACTCTGTTTTAAGCCAGATTCTGTTACACTCTTCGTTTTTTCACTGATTTCCTCCTATTGTTTCTTTCCCGGATACTCGCATTTTATAATATTCATTATTTTTCTGCGGAAACTCAGTCGGCATCGGTAATTTTGTCTATAATTCTCGACACTTGCTTTTCGTGGACAAGTCGACTGAATTTCCGCTGTGAAAATAATAAATCTTGTAAAAAGATGTCATTATTCGGAAAAATGCAATGAAAAATCGGTTGACATCGAAGAAAAATCGATATTTAATGTAAAGCAGCGTAAAAGTTTGAAATCGATGCTAATTACTGTATGTGTGCACAATAAGCTTTTCTTGTCTACACCTCTTCGTTTCCCATACTATTTTTTTCTGTTTTGTCCTAATTCTTATGGGGTTATTCATGAAAAGCACAATTGCATTTTAATGCAAAAAATGCCACTTTAATGTTAGTCACGATTGCATTTTAATGGTAAAAAATGCTTTTTTTAGCATTAATATGCTTTTCGTGCTTTTCATGAATAACCCCATTAGGAAAGTTGGTTTATTATTCCTCATAAACGATAATATTCTGGCTAGAATTGACGAAGTGGCAGAAGCGGATGGGAACTGCGCTGTTACATATTATCGCCGTAAAAAAGTTCCGACATTTTTTCGAGCCCGCGAAAATCGGGATTTGAATTTAAAGGCTCCTTATTTTTTCTTCTGAATTTTCAGAATTAAACTGGATTAAAAGAACGAAATTGTATTAATCGTGAATTTTTTACACGTTTCTTCGAATGTTTAAATATATCAATTTGCGTCATTTATTATTTTTTTTCGTTTCTTCTGATAAAAATATATCGCGCATAGCAAATGCGTTGATGAAATGGGCGGAGCCTCTAAATTCAAATCCCGATTTTCGCGGGCTCGAAAAAATGTCGGAACTTTTTTACGGCGATAATAAACTCACCTAAAAGGTATTGGGCATTCGTACCTTGACTTAGCTCGATTGGCCGTCTTAATTCCATTTGCCCAGGTTAGGCATTTTTTTCTTTCAAATTCTCTCATATTAGACGTGTTGCCTGTAAATATTTGGGGGCATGGTGTCCTAAAATATTGGGTTTCGTCATAAATTTTCGCATCGGATATCGAATGCTAAAAAATCGGAATGTTAATTCTATATACCGCTGCTTTTTTTTTAGTTTGTGGTAAATAGCGGAAACAGAAGAACACTTTTTTTTCTTAGCCATTAAACATTCATTCCTTGTTCCCATTTGGAATTCGTTTCTGGGGATTTCAGGTAAACCAGGAAGTTTTCCGTTGCATACGGTCTTTTTTTTTAATCCTCTTCGCCGTGTGTTCACCTACATAATAATCAAAAAGAAGACGCAGTGGAGAAGTAGTCACGCGCTGTTGTTGTTCATATTGTATTCTAGGGAACAGATATCGCTCGTACGTTTCCCCTATCAAGGACCGCCAACCAAAAAGGAATGGGTGAAAACGTAGAAGAGATAAGTCGTCGTTATCAATTTTTGTCGGTTTTTTTAAATAAGGATGGAAAATGGAGGGGAGTCATCTGATAATTCGTGTTTATTATATAGTCGTAATACCTATATGATAAACTGTTTTTATACTAAAAAAAATGATGAAATTGAGAAAAAGAAAAAAACACATATCTAGCGAGTTTAGAACTATTTAAAATCAGTTCCTTGCTGAGACTTTTCCAGTCAGCCAGTGTGTCGTTTCGAAAAATGATTTCTGGAAAAATGCGTTTTTCGAAAAATTTCCGAAAAATTCTCGAGAAATTTTTCTCGTTGATTTCTCGAGAATTTTCCGAAATTTTTCTCGAAATGCTTTCGAAACGACACACTGCTGTCAGCCACTCCTTAGTTTGACCATCCGAGTTCATCCGAATAACAGAGGACAAATCTCCCACAAATCTTAAAATTCGATGGTTGACGACGTTTTCCTCCAAACTAGGGGTGTATGAGTGTGTGTGTTCGGAGGTTATCAGATTTATCACACACCAATTTCTAAATCGTAAAAAATGCGACGATTTATGTATCGCCAGTCAGCCTGGGGAGGTAATCAATTACCTTCTTCGCGCATCCCCGATTTCTCCGTCATAGCGGTAACGACGATGATTGTTTTTCTCCCACCGCTTGTAACTAGGGTTTCTAACCAGACACTTTGGCGCCATCGTGGGATAAACCTATATAGGTTTAGAAAAAATAACTAATGGAATTAGAAAGCATGTGCGGATTCCATGAAACTGTCACGGTAGCTGTATTTCTGAGTCCGAATTATGAAATTATGTATCATCTAAAACGAACGGCCAGGATTTCACTTTTATTATATTCTAATTTTGCTTCCAGAAAGCCATCAACGAATGTGAGGGAGAATATGTGGATAACAAGAAGTTAATTGAGTCTAATGATCTTCGACGTCAAATACCGAAGGGATTTAGCTATTTTGCAGTGGATTTCGGGCTATCGAATGGATATGCACATGTCATCGAAAATCATGAAAACTTCCCTGCCACATTTGCAACTGTGAGAACTCTGAGAAACTCGGCCCAAAGCTTTTATTTCGAATTTTTATTACAGGAAATCATCGCTGGAATGCTCGATCTACCACCAAAGAAATGGAGAAAACGCGAAATTGATGAGATGTCAAAACAAAAAGCACGCACGGAGAAGTTCAAGCGGCTCTGGGAGCCATTTGACTGGACCAAACGGCTCAAGAACACGTCCTCTTGACCTACTTTATATATTCACAATACTTCGTTGCACCTTGCTATCCCTTACTCGTTTTATCGATTTTTACAGAAAAAAATGCAGATAAATCAAAAGGTTAACGAGATTCCATTGACTGTTACTGTCTCCCCTTCGAATCCTTTGATAGTAGTTCGACCCAAAATCGCAAAGTTCTCACGGAGCTGGTCCTGTTTCGGAAGCAAATCCGCCATTGTTGGATCGTTCAGAAATTTGATCAAGTTGTGCTCCTTCTCGGCTTTGTCGCACTGGAATATTAAGATTTTTCGTAATTCGATTTCTATACACTGTTAATACTCTATTGAAACTAACCAGTTGCAACATTTTTTCCACGTATCTGGCTTTTGCTTCGTCTTTTTCCATGTCGCCTAACTCGTTCCACGCATTCCATTTCAGACGTTCTTCGATTTTGAAAAAATATGGCTGTTCCGTATGGCAGCGTCCTAATGTAGCCTGTTTGTAGAGACTGTACATTAGAAGTTGGTCTTTCACCGAAGTTTTGATCGGTCCTGAACTATGCAAATGGGATTCTGCAAAATCAGATCTTCCGTACTCACCATTCTTCGGCAATGTTTGAATTACCCAAACGGCTGCCTCGAACTGCTCGTCAAGTGTCTTACCCATTTTTTGAAATGACAAATAACGACACTGTCGGGCGTGCTCGTTATTTTATTGTGACGGAAACTACAACGGAGCAAAAATGTCATGAAAAGCAAACCACGTTGTATAAAAGGACAGTTGGTCGGTCAATGGGCTGACAGGATAAATTATTTTTTCAAAAATACAAAAATAGTGTAAAATTCATAATTGAGAAAATATCAATACGCATTTAATATCTATACCCATCAATATGGATATCGAGTTAATAAAACATTACAAACCAAAAAGGCAACAAAAACACATTAAGCTAGCAATTAATTTTTACTGAATGCAGACAGGGTCCATCAGAATCGTTCTGGCGGTGACTCAGTCTGGCGAACTGTTCTTCTGAAAAAAAGTAATTCGATTATCAAAAAAAAAACAAGTAAACGCACTCAATTCTCTGTGCAATTCTCTCTTCTTGCGTAGCGCCATACAGCTCGATATTATAGTAGTTGTGATTGAGCTGCTTTGGCGCTGACCGAACTGCTAAAGTATTATTTGTTTTTTTTGAGTCTTGAAATCAAACTCACTGGGGCTGTTTTGCGGCCTCTTAGGGTAACGCTGTCCAGGTCGAACCGGCGATATTTGTTTGATGGGCTCAACAACCTCTGGAAGGGAATATTTTACAGATAGAGGAGGCGGCGGAGTGTTCGGGTTGTAGTTGAAACGGTAATCCGGTTTAACCTGTGACGGATTTTTAAAGTATTTATTGATTTTCACATTAAAACCAACTTTTCCATTGTAAGCAGTGGCAGGGTTGAATGTATGCCTTTTCGCTGGTGGATCGTTGCCAGGTTGGCTCGTTCTCGAGTTTAATCCGGAACGACATAACGTTTGCAATCTCAGACTGCGATTACCTTCGTCGCCAGTTTCGAAAAAGTTTCCCTCAGGTGAGGCGATAGGCGGTGTGCAATTGACTTGTCTGTCGGTTGGCTGAATGAGAAAGAAAAAAGTTAATTTGGTAAACGTAATTTTCATTCATTCAGCAATTGCATAAAGCACATACAGCACTACAAATTTAAATTATTTCTACTTACATTGCTCTTGGTATAGTTAGAAAATCCTAATGAATGTGTCGAAGGTCTAGGTGGAAACTCACTTCCAGTTTCCTAAAATATCATGAAATTAGTAATATTCATAAATTTCAAACACACCAAGCTGCGCAACTTCCCAAAATTTTCTCCTCGCCCTCGTTTTGCTATGTGTTGGGAAGACACTGTCAGATTTTCTATTCCATTCTTCACGGCATTCACGTTCTTCAGCTGTTCCTCCTCTGCAAAATTGATCCAAATCTACTTATTATTAAGCGAATAGTTCCGTCTGTCTGTCCAGTGTGCTCTTTTTTTTGAATAACGCAAAAGAACATGAACCTTTCACTTGGGGTGGAGCCATAGTCACCTGATCGCTTCGCAACCATATCTTTAGGAGGTCGCGAGGTGCTTGGGATACTGTAGAACTGTACACCCAAAATCTACAACTGTCTTAACAACGATATGAAGTCGAAATTTATCGGAAAAATTTCAATATACCCCCCACCGCCATTGAAATTTTGGA
This sequence comes from Caenorhabditis inopinata, assembly GCA_003052745.1. Classification (NCBI taxonomy): domain Eukaryota; kingdom Metazoa; phylum Nematoda; class Chromadorea; order Rhabditida; family Rhabditidae; genus Caenorhabditis; species Caenorhabditis inopinata. The sequence goes on from AP018153.1 coordinate 2,272,351, forward strand.
AAGTTCGAAGAAGGGGGGCCTAATTGGAATGATATCAGTGGGCGGGGTTTAATTGGAATGAAACATATCCCCCCACCGTTGATTTGGGGGTGTATATTGAAATACGTGGAAATTTTTCAATTAGCCCCCGCCCCGACAGATTTCATTCCGATCCCCCACTGTATGGTAGCTAGAATAGCCCCCCACCTAGGAGGTCATCATAATATAGTGGGAGGGGGGTTATATTTAAATGGTCGGGGGTTCTATTTAAATGGGAGAGAGTATGGTATTAATAAAAGTATCGAGCGAATTATAGTCATCAACAGTGAACAAAACAATTTAATCAACAAAACAACAGGTTAACAATTAAGAGAAATGAAATTCAGAACTTCACTTGAAGTTTTTGATGAAAGTCCAAATGCGATTTGCGAACTCTAATCCTTCCGTTTCCCGAACTGCGAACTTATCTTCATCCGGAATTGAGGTGTGGAAGTCAGAAATGGAAGTTAACTTCGAGAGTGACATACTGTAGAAATAAGATGTTTCGATAGAAATTTTTTTAAAGAAATTAAATATGAAAAACGGGAAAAAATCAGAAAAAAAAAGAAAAAATAAATAATTAGAAGCAATTAAATTTCTGCTTCCAGCGCGTTTGATACTCAGCGAAGCTTATTGAAATATACCCCCATTTGACGCTGTATTGCCACAATTAGACGTTTCACACAATACTCGAGAAAAATTTTCCGATTGATTACCGAAAGCGATCCTAGCATCAGTCATCACTCTCCGGTCAACCTTTTTGTTGTAATCCTGGGTGTGCTCGACGAGTCCCTTTAACATAAACTTGTTTGACAGTCTCGGACGAGCGATGCACTGCAATACAAATTACGCCCTTATGGGACGCTGCTGTTTTCATAAAGAAATATTCATTTTGAAACATACGTCCACTTTTCTAGGTTCCACTGTGATTCGAGGGGAAATCAATTGAGGCCAATTATCAAGGGGAACTGAAAAAAACGGAAGTCTAGAATGTTACAGCGATTCCTTACGGCTGGATTCATTCAGATCAGCTTCCAACTCTCGGAGAAACCCGTCGTTGTTGAACTTTAGATAATCCTGAAGTTTCTCCAAATCCGTTTTTTTTTCAATCTTTTCATGATATTAGTTATTCAAATTTTCAGTAAAACGTACCTGGTCTCCTGGAATGCTATTACTACGGCTACTTCGCTCAGACATTTCCTGAAATTCATATTTACTCATTCTTGGTCTAAATGCATCTTTTCTTACGTTTGTTTTTTTAATTTTCGGAATTCGGAATATGGACTACGAAAACCGTCGGCTTTTTCTGAATTATTCAATTGTTGGCTATAAATAGACACTTTTAAAACATAGAGAAAAGTCTCGGTTTAATTGTGACGTAGGGAACAGTACCCAGAGTCTGTTTCTTTCGGGTCAAATATAAAATCTGCGATCAACAACTGATTTTTTTCTTCATATCCGGAGTCCCCACGATACTAGAAGGTACGCCTAAAAAGCGCGATGAACCGAAATTGCGTAATGGCGAGCACTTTCTTTTACTTTGAAAAGTGTGGTGTATGCCGCACGATTTTCAGGACGTGGCCTATTCTTTCGTGTTTCGTTTTCGCTTCTTATACTACCATCTTCCTAAATCATGGGGGCTCATTTCATGCATATTATTTATTCGTTTCGTATGCTGAATTTCTATGTTATTTCTTTCGAAAGAAAATCGTTATTATTCATATAGTTCACATTCTTAACACAATTGCATAATGATAACAGAACATAAAAAAAACGTCAAGTCCCCACGTAAGCAACAGAAGGATGAGGATGAGTTGAATGAGGGGAACTGAAACGGAGGAAGGGTGGCTTAGAGTAGACTATGCTCCGTCAACTTTTCCCATCCTTACCAAAATGCCACGGAACTATAAATTAAGGCAAGCTCGTTTGAAATACTGTTGTGTAAAACTAAATGTAAAGCAAAAAACCTTCCTAGTTCTTTTTAAATTTAGCAGTTTAATTTTGTTTTAAAAGAAGATGAAAACGAACATAAATATTTTAAATCATTCAGTTTCATTTAATCTTAACGGTGTGGAAAGTATTCTTAATGGCGTAGAAAGTATTTTTAACGGCGTAGAAAGTAATTTGAGCGGTGGAAATTAGAAATTTAATGCGGCTGTGAGCATCGCTGTAATTTAAAAATAGAGTTATACCATATTTTAAAAGCTAGAAAATATAACTTCGTAGGACTTGGGGAATTCTCATAAAATGCCGCGTCAAAGGTCAACATGCGAATTTCTGTTTGCGTACTTGTGACTACCGTAATCAGCCTGCACATCAAAATATTTAAATTGTTTTTAATTAATTTCTTCACGTTTTTTATAAGTTTAGGCGCAGTATTAAAGATGCGTGGAATTTTCATTAGCGAGCCCCGAAACAATATTCTGTAACTAATTAAGCTTAAAGCAAAGTCAATTCTATCTGCGAAACAGCGGTGTATATCTCGAAGAATCAACCGTCTCGCCGCGAGTTAGCAGCATTTCCCGAAATAATTTCACCACAAGCAGTACTCCCTTTTTTTGCCGCCAATTCTCGAAAAGCCATAGTCTCCCAATTAATTAGGACTGCAAAATATTTTAATATATTACTTTATTTGGTTTTTTTTTAATTTTAATATTTTATTTTTAATTTCTTCATACTCTGCCGCTATAACAAAACACGGTAGCTCTAATGATTAGTGCTTTGATGCTTTGCTTGGAAGCTTTCCTCACGCTCAAGGTTAAATTCTGCTTCCTTCAAAAGCCAATCTACTCATATGTCCTTCATCAGTATCGCGTTCTCCTCGTTTTGAAAACTGCTTCAGCATATTTTTGTCCTCTTATACTCAATTTAAAATGTTTAGCCAGATTTCACGCAAATTGGAGCTTAAACGATGTCAGATGCAAGTCGGTTAGATTGGAAAAATGACAGGTACATAGAGGTTATAATTTTCTCCCACATTTAAGAAAAAATTATTTGAATTCGGTTTTTAATTATTTTACATCAATTTCCTTAAATTTTTTTCATTTTGTACAATCAAGTTTTTTTTTTCAGTGGAGACTGCTCTGACAAAACAGCTAGCACAGCGTCTGAAGAGGAGAAATTTATTAAAAATGTAACATTTTCTGGATTTTCACAAATAATCAGCATTTATATAAATTTCAGCTTACAGGCAAATTCTGCAAAGAAACTTCTCACTGGCTACTACAAAAAGCAAAACGAGATACTAGATCATTACAAACAAGATAGTGAACAGATAGAAGCAGCTCGACGGACCAGACAACGCAATCGCAGCCTACAATCGAGTGAATCTGAGTCCTTAGAAGCTGTTGAGAAAGTAAATACTTCGAATGAATCTGCAGTATCTCTTCGATCAAATGACACGCTTGTGATGAGACATGAAAATGCTCAAAATGAAGAGAAAAAGCTGACGAAGGCTGCTGCCCGTCTTGCCAACGTTACTCTTTTTGTGAATCTCTTGTTGATGCTAGCCAAAATTACAGCCTCATGTCTCTCCGGATCCATGTCGATTATTTCATCGATGGTAGATTCTGTCGTTGATCTTACTTCTGGAGCAGTTCTATCGATTTCTACTCGAATGATCCGCAAGCGTGACCCATATCAATATCCACGGGGGCGTACACGCGTGGAGCCACTTTCCTTGATTCTCATCAGTGTTATTATGGGAATGGCAAGTGTTCAACTGATTATTTCATCGGTTTCGCGGATTCATGCAGCTGGTGAGTTTTATATTACCTTTTAAAAGTTGATATATAGCTTTCTAGCCTCCGAAGGTGTCAAGGATGCAATCAACGTTAGCTGGCCTACCATCGGGATAATGGGGACAACTATCATAGTCAAGCTCACGTTATTTATCGTCTGCCAGAAGTATGTGTAGTTTGATCTTGATCAAAAATGCTCTGAATAGTTTTTATTGATGCCTTTTGAGGGTTTGGACGCTTTTTAAGTACGATTTTTGAAATGGAGGTTTAGATTTTGACTATTTTTTTTAGTAAGAATGGTGTTAAAAAATCGTTGAATTTTCAAATAGAAACGAAGTTGATTTTAGTTCATGAAGAAAGAGGTAGATAACATTCCACTCAGTAGAATTCCATCCGAAGATAAGAGAAGATCAAAAAATGCTTGAAGGTGTAGAATTGACTGTAGTAAGCATTGCTACATTTTGAGATAGATCTTTGGAGATCGGAAAATTGGAAGACTTATGTTCAGAGGCACATGAAGAAAAACAAATAATTATGTAATAGAGCTGCGCTTGTCTCTACTATCGAAAACTGGGAAGTTGTAGAAATTTTTACTGGCGATAATTTCAAAATTGTGTGATATTTTCTATATCTTCTAAAGCAAAACTTGATATCATCCGAGCAAAAGAGAAGAAATTCATTTTCAGGTACAAATCTAACTCCTCTATCAATGTGCTCTCGCTTGACCATCGAAACGATTGCATTTCCAATTCAATGGCCCTTGCCTGTGCTTGGTTAGCCTACACATACGAATCAAAAAACGGCGAACCATCCGGGGTAACGTTGTTTGGAATGTGCCCTGCTCAAGGATGCGATCTCTACTACCTAGATCCGATTGGCGCCATTGTAGTTTCTTTTTACATTCTCTACACGTGGATCCGTACGGGCTATGCTCATTTCATAATGCTCAGTGGAAAATCAGCTAGCCCTGAGCTCATCAATCGAATTGTCCATCAATGTATCGAACATGATCCCCGTATCAGTCATATTGACACAGTTTACGTGTACCACTACGGAACCAAGTTTCTCGTTGAGGTATCAAAACTTTGCAGTATCTCAAAAGAAAAATATAATCGTTCTGGAAATTTCAAAATTTCCCCTTGTCCTTTAAAAATGTACAAGAGGATGTTACTATATCAAATATTTTTAGGTTCACATTGTCCTGGATCAAAACATGTCTCTTAAAGTGTCTCATGACATTGCTGAAAGTTTGCAAACCGGAATAGAATCCCTTCCGGAAATCGAGAGAGCTTTCGTTCATTGCGACTATGAATTTGAGCACCATCCACATGACGAACACAAATCTGTCTGATTCAATTTTTATCCAATTTTAGTTCTAATATATTTTATAGATTCTTATGTATTTTGATCTAATATACAGTTTTAATGTCTTTCCAATTTGCCCTGTCCTCCTTTTTTTTCCCAGAATTCCCTCTCACAATACGACATCCAGCAAATTTTCAATTGAAATTCTCACAAAATTAATCGACGGGAATATCTTTTCGAATGAAAATAATTCGGTTAGCTCATTTTTCGAGATGGTATTTCAAATGGATGTTTCGGCAATCTCTTTAAATTTACCGGAAACGGGTTCAGTAACGCGGAAATGTGTAGGGTAAATGTATTTTTTCTATGTCAGTATTCTTTGATCGTTTCTATTCATCTAATTCATCTAATCTAAATATTAAGATTATTTAGATTAGATGAATTAAGCTGTCAGCAGAACTCGAATTGGCGGCGCTGTGTTAAGAACTGCTCGAAAAAGACATTCAATTTTCCAGAATTTTTTTTGAAAACTTCAATTATTATTATAGGTTACCAGTTCTTTGTTTCTTCGAGAAAATGATGTTTTTTTTTGTCGCTTTCATGAACATTTCGCTAGGTAGAATGCACAAAAATAATTCAGAAAAAGACGGAAATTCATTTAAATTTTGCTACATATCCCAGAATTCATTATATATTTTAACAAGCAAGTCCATAGCAATCATACGCGAATCCGACTCTCTCCAATTCGCATTCCATCCATCCAACATAAGGATTGCATTCAGCAGTGAAGAAGTCATGAATGCATCCGATAAACGTCTCCGTAGCTCCACAGAAGTTGTTCGGGTTGGCGTTGACGGTGGCATTGAATTTGTAAAAACATGCGCGATACAGATTTCCATCGGTTGTCTCTCCTTTACGAATACAAGCCACGTTGGTTTGGTAGACTGTAATTTGAGCTTCGCGATTTTCGAGAATACGTTTTTCTTTTTCATCCACTCGATCCAAATTCAGAAAAGTTGTTTAATTCGACGCAAATTTATCGTGCTGAGGGGTTTGCGTCATTTAAGGGAGGCCACCAACACACGAATAACGCCGATTCTGTTTAGCTTCACATCAAAATCGGAATATAATTTTTTTTTCAGATTTTGCTAAATAAAACCGCGCAAGTATCATACTATTTTTACGGTTTATCAGTTTACCATCAAATCCTGTGCTGCAAATAAATTCGAGATGTTTCATAAGATGAGTGTATTGCATCACATTCCACCAGGTAGTGTTTCCCAGGGAAATCAAATAAAAACGATCGGTGCAAGTGTCATACGTCTGCCCAAGAGTTTGCACAAATTTTTGGCGGGTTCTGCAAAAAAGTGGTGAAACATGCAAGAGAAAGCCATTCTCTTCTATTGTATTATATTAATGTGTTATTTTTCCTAGCTAACCGAGATCTACAACTTTTGAGTAAGGATGAAAGACGAAACAAATTGATCGTCTTTTGTGGAATTCTTTCGTATTCGATGTAAAAAAAGACGGCCAATATTCAATGGCTACCTAATCTTTGGCTACTTGATCAATGGCTACCTGATATTCTTTGGCTACTTTTGCCTTCGAGTTTCAATGGCTACCCAGTTTTTTTTCTGATTTTTAACCTTTAAAGACACTGATAGTTATTTCCACTCAGTGGGTAACCAGAGTTTATTTTGTGGTTACCCCTTTTTAAATCAATATCAAAAGTGGTTTTTTTGAAAGAACAAAAATAACAAGATAACAAGAAAATTAAATGAAAACTCAAAAGAAAACGATAACGTCATATTTTAAAAATTTTGAAAATTCTACAGTGCTGGCCAAAAAGGAATTAATAATCAGTTTTTTCGAGATTACTTGGCTCACAGGTGAAGTGCGGTCATGAAATTTGATTTAGTAAATACGATTTCCACGCAAAAATGATCTAAAAGTCGAAAACTATTCAGAAAATGAGCAAAATTTAATTTAATATTCAAAATTTTCAAAAAATTCAAAAAATTCAAAAGGTAGCCATTGATAAAGTAGCCAAAGATTAGGTAGCCATTGAATATTGGCCAAAAAAGACTGACCCACAAACAGCCGCCAGTTGATCAATTCCTTGATCAATCATCGCAATTGTAGCATTGGTCAGCAGATTGGCATCTCGCCATGTTGTGGTGGCTGGGAGACCTACGGCACTGGCGAATCCGGCCTGGAAACATTTAAATAAGTTTTTCTAAAATAAAGTAGCGCGTACTAGTAATCCACTTTCGGTTTTTAAACAATTGAATGTCAAACTCTTCTTTTTAGGTTGCCTGAGATCAGACCGAACCTTGGCGGCTAAAACTTTTTTCAAAACGAAAATTATTATTCGAAAAAGGTTTAATTGTAGATTTTAAGAAATTATTAAGCAAATACCTATAATAATAAGCCATTAATAAGCAAGCAAAACATTGAATTTATAATAAATGGAACCAGTAGGCAGGCGAGCAGGCAACTTCATTTGTTCCTATTTTAAAACTATATTACCCGAATAATTGTTTCTCTACATATTTAAATTTATAGATATCACTTACCACTTTTTTCCAGTCATATTAATTTTAATTACAGAGCAAGTTTTCGGCAAGGATGAGCGGAGAGTGTCGTTTCGCCACTATGGCAAGAGGGTATTATCCATCCGTGATTTTGCGTGTAGAAGCGATGTTTGGGTCTCGTTAGGGGATAGCGCGTTTTAACGCGCCAATTTAAAAATTGTAAGTAAGCGCACACACTGCGTTTGTGATTTATTCAGTTTAATAAAAAGTTTAAGAAATTTGACAATAGAAATTAATTTTTAAAAAACATGATTTTCGAAGCAAAATATAGAAAAAATTCCAATATTCGCTTCAATTTTCGAAAAGAAATGTGTGCGCTTTCTCACAGCTTTTAAATTGGCGCGTTAAAACGCGCTATCCCCTAACGAGACCCAAACACCGCCTCTACACGCAAAATCACGTACTCGCGGATGGATAATAACGCGCGTGAAAACAACAGTGAAAGAAAGGAGAGCGCAGAGATAACAATTGCGTCCTTGTGCGCCTACAGTAATCCAAACAACATTTTAAATTTCAGCAAAATTTCTCCATATTCATTCATCCTTCTATTTTTCGCATGTTTTTTCCAGCTAATTCTATTTTTTTCTGCAAATATTGTTTAGAATAGATTTTTATCGTATTTTACTGTTTTAGTGTCGGCAAAAAATCAATTTTAAAGAGTGCTGCGCCGGCTTGAAACGTGAGAGTGCACTGCCACTCGCGCCATCCTTGGTTATACGCCGGCTTGATTCGACCCTAAGCACAGGTATGTCTACTAGGGATTTATGAAAAGATACACCGGCAAAAGCGGATTTTTAAGGTAAAAATTACCTGAGCCGATGCGAATGGCACACTGTTGCATGTTCCCAATGCTCGATTCGTTGGGTTAGCCGAGAAAAACGTTTTTACTTGCGACTCAGTGAGCAAGTAATCTTCAAGTGATGGAAGAAAGGGATTGAAGAGCCCAGCGACGAAGACTACGGACGACAGTCCGATGATAAAACGGAGCATTTCTGCTGTGAAAAACGAAAATTCGATGGAAAAAAGTTAAGAAACAAGGAATGGTGACGTGGATGTAAGGCAATGAAAAAAGGTGCGGCTGTAGAAAGTGATAACGAGATGATACTGCCACATTTTTATTCAGCATGCGAAAAGAGACACTTAAAAGATACGCTTATGCCATTTATCGGTTGTTCAATAACATAAAATAGTTTTAAGTGCTGGCGAACAAGTTATTCTGCGTAATGTTGGTGTACACAATTTTTGTGCTCTTTCTAATGATGCGGGCAATTTTATGATTATAAAGTATACAAATGTATCCAGTTAAGTTCAGAGAAAATCCAGTAATCCTTTTGGTAAAAAGAGCGTTCTTCCCTTGTATTTTTTACAGCTCGAGATGGTTTGTAGATTTACAGGCATTTACCGCCAAATTTTTAAACATAGTATTCTAAAGCAGAACATGAGCTAAAACATTAATTCAAATCTCTTTTACAAGTATTTTTTCCAGCAAGTGAACTACTTCTGAACCTGAATTTTGCTGTTTGCCCTCATCACCTATCTGGTCCGACTATGTCAAATTGTGGGCGGTCACTTAACTTTCTTCGAATTTAATTGTACTGAAAAAATGGTATTTAGTACAACTCGGTCCGTTTTATAATTAAGGTATTGAATTTAAAAACTGCATCACAAACCTCGTCGAATTTTTTAATTTGCATACTTTTTAAATGCCAAGTTTCACTGGGTCGAGCTGCGCTCACTTCATTTTTTCTACTGCATTCCGTGAAAATATGAAAGTGAGCGTGTCTCGCGGCGCCAGACTGTTTCCTGAAGTCTTTTTGGGTGACTGGAATTTTCCACGAGATTTTGTTTCAGAATGCAGCTTATAAATATCATTAATAACAATCACTTTAACGTAACTTTAATTTTTAATTAAAACAAATTTCGTTGGCACCGGGCTTCTTGAAAAGTCTGCAAGTCATTCCTTTTTAGCGTAGCATTGCAAACACAGTCGTCGTCTCTCACTGAAATAATTTTGCTTCCACTTTTCTTCAGTTCCAGATGGAAAAGATAGCGATACTTCCAAATGAATAATCACAGCTCTTTATTAAATTGTTAGAATCTGATACAGTGACTGTCCCCCAAACTGCCAACTTCCATTGACATTCTATGGCTCTAATGTGCGCTGTCTGCTCATTCTCAGCGCTTAAATATTTAGCTACTGAAATTTTCATATCTTTTCTTAGCAATTGAACGCACAAATGCGGTGTTATTCTTGGCTAGAAAATCGCTGGTTTTACTCTATTGAAACATCGTGATGACAATAATTAGTTTGTATAAAAGTAATGAAGATGTCTGATGTCTGACAATTGGTAATGCATTTCTAACAATGAAAAAAGCAGAGTAAGAATATGAAATTCTGAAAATTTTTATGAAGTCCTAATAATCCCTTGAGCATACCTGCTCAGAATCGGAAATGGCGATTCTGATTTCGTCTTTTTTCCGGAAAATTCTCCCAAAAAGTGAGCATTTTCGTAGACTTTTGCGTAAAGTACCGTTTTCGTGGCAATCAACAGAGAATAAAGCATCCCAAAAAGTGAAAAGTGTATATAATTAAGACGATAGCACGCAGGTTTACCGTGCTCTACTGCAGTTATTGAAAATCGGAAAATTAACCACAGCCACTGGTTCAATACGTGTTTAAAAAAATTCTTTTTGTTTCGCTTTTTATAACAAAAACAATATTTTCAGCGCATAAAATTCTTTTTTTTTTTTTTTTTTTTTTTTTTTTTTTTTTTTTTTTTTTTTTTTTTTTTTTTTTTTTTTTTTTTTTTTTTTTTTTTTTTTTTTTTTTTTCGCTTTTTATAAAAAAAAAAAAAAAAAAAAAAAAAAAAAAAAAAAAAAAAAAAAAAAAAAAAAAAAAAAAAAAAAAAAAAAAAAAAAAAAAAAAAAAAAAAAAAAAAAAAAAAAAAAAAAAAAAAAAAAAAAAAAAAAAAAAAAAAACAATATTTTCAGCGCATAAAACATCAATTGCACAACGGCTCAATGTGCTTCGCAAGTTGGTTCAACGAACTGTCCATCGCTTCTCCAGCCTTCATACCGACAAGGATCGTCCGAGAACTGGCCGTCGAGTGTCCGTGACAACTTATCCGGCAGTCCATGCCGTCAAAGAGAGAATCAGCCGAAATCCGGGACGGATCATGAGTAAGCTGGCTACTGAATTTAGAATGAGCAATACGTCGATGAGAAGAGTTGTCACGAAAATATTGGGTCTTGCACCGTACAAAATCACCAGCGGTGCATTTCTGACCGAGCGCAACAAGCAGCTAAGACTCCAGAAAGCTCGACACCTTCTTCGCTGCACGTGCTCTTGAGACACTTGAGGGCATTAACGGATGAAATAATCTTTGCTGGAATCACCTCAGATGGGAAAACTCCGCTGATTTTCGTGGATCATGGAGCCAATATCAACAAGGAATACTACATCAAGCGTATCATGGAGGACGAAGTGCTTCCTTAGTCCAAATCACATTCCAACATTGGGTGTTCCAACAAGACGGAGCACCAGCTCATCGTGCTAAGAACACTCAGCAGTTGTGCCGACTCAATTTCCATTCAAGAAAAAATCCTCGTCCCCAGAATTAAATCCTATGGATTATTCAGTATAAGGATATTTGACCCAGAAAGTTTCCACGAAAAACTATTCAAATTTGACTGCTCTGAAAGCCGCTCTCTCGAGAAGGCCTGGGACGATATTGACGACAGCTACAGGGTGAGTGATAAATAGTGTTACGCAACTTTGAGTGGATTCTGGCGCATGAACACAAGTCGCCGCCATATTAATTTTATTTTTTATTGATTATTACATATTTATTACTATGTTTTCCAATTTTCTGGTCGCAACTTCCATTTTTAAGGTAATGTTGGTGAAAATTGAACATGTTTGAAGACAATTATAACGTTTCTAACGTGTAACACTATTTATCAATCACCCAAAACGACTGGCCGCTGTCTTGAATCCGGGATAATAATTATGGTGCACACTGTAGACTTATAGCTTTTACTGATCCAGAACAAGCATTTAAACGCAGTGGTTTTGAAATTCTTGGTTTTTTTCCCCTGAATGTTGAAAAAAAATACAAGTTCAATTTTGCTTTTCGTCCGGTTTGTGGAACAATTTCATTTATTTGAATACATTTATTGATCTTGAGTTAAAGAAAAATCACATTTTAAAAACTCGACTTCATGAATAAATGAGATATATGTAATTTTAATGGGATGAGCACAAAAAATCACAAAATCAAGTTGTCAGGCTTAACAGAAACTGAAAAATAAATTATGCGTAGAATTCTAATATTTTTTGAATAGTGTTTTCTTTCTTTTTGTCATTTCTTATCTTGTCTTTGATACAAAGCTTCTGATTTTTAAAATTTCGATTAGAAAAAATAATAATTTGGAGCAAAAAAACGCTCTGGGCGATGCATCTGTGAGAAAAAATGTGGGGGGGGGGGAGGGCAGTGAATGTGTTTATGGCCGAATAAGATGGACTGAAAGGTTGTAAGTGAACTCTAATGAGAAGTGGGCATTAGTGCGAGTTTACAACATGGATTAGGTAGGAGAGCTTGTACTCTTTTGGAGATTGGGGGAGGGGGGTGGGGGTCGGATAGTGTCGAAACGATATCGCCCCGCCACGAAAAGAAAAGCTTCGTTTTTGATTTTTTTTTCGTGATGCGAAACGTTCTACTGCTGTAGACAAAAAAAAAAAAAAAAAAAAAAAAAAAAAAAAAAACAAAAACATCTAGACAGAAGACTGAACAAAGTTCGAATTCGGCGACTGACGCTGAATGCTATATTCCACTGGTTGCTGCTGCATATATCCAGACGGTCCCTGAGTGTAAATCACATCTGGAGAATACTGGGGAATCTGCTGATTCTGGATATACTGTTGAGTGGTCGGAGTCGCCACCGGGACGGTCGAATAGTTTTGCACGGGTGCCACGTTATACTGAGTCACAGAGGGGACCGGTGTGTACGAAGTTTGGTTGACTGGCGCACGGATTGGGGCGTTGTAGCTGGAATGGTGAAACGGAATATATTGTGGGCAAGCTTTACCAATCACCGGCGCGACGATAAATTAAAATATTTCTGCATTTTAAAACAAGTCAAACTCTTTTTTAATGGGGTCATTCATGATGCATTTTTATGCAAAAAATGCCACTTTAATCTTATTCACGATACCATTTTAATTGAAAAAAATGCATCTTAGTTCAGTGCTATGTTCAGTTAAAATGCAAGGTGGCGTCACCGAGAAAGTCTATGCGCCTTTAATGTGTCGATTTACGAGGCCCTCAATTTTTTGGAGAAGAACTCATAATGTGCGAAAAATTCACATTTTCGGAAAAAATTTGAATTAATTTGATAAAAATAATATTTTACAGTCAAAAATGAACGAGGAGGAAGCGAAAAAGCATAAAATTACTATGGCAATAGTAAAAGAATAGTAAAATTATATATTTGAAAGATTAAAGGCGCATAGACTTTCTCGGTGACGGTATCCGACACCACCTTGCATTTTAACTGAACATAGCACTGAACTAAGATGCATTTTTTTTCAATTAAAATGGTATCGTGAATAAGATTGAAGTGGCATTTTTATGCAAAAAATGCTTTCTTTTATAAAAGAATTGTTTCATTTCCTGAAGCTTGAACCCACGGAAACTCACTCGAAGTTTTGAGTCGGAGCTGGATTGTATGCGAAGTCAGACGATGGTTGCTCTCTGAAATTTTGAAAATTTCAAAGATCTGAATCTTCGAACTCTGAAGAGCTGAAGAGCACGCGTCGCTGCTCACCTGTATTGTTGTGAGGGCTGTGCCCATTGAGCCGAATTCCTCCCAGAATGCAGCCGTTTCTTGTCGTCTGCTCTCATCTGCAATAATTTGGGAATTTTTGAAGTTTCCGCTTTTCTTCAAAGCTGTTGAAAAGTGTGTCGTGTCGATTCAAAAATCGATCAATTTTGATTCGATTTGTTGAACGGGCAAATCGATTTGAATCGATTGGATTCGAATTGGATAAATACTTGAATCGAATCGAATCGATTCAGTTCGATTCGATAAAATCGAATCAACAAAATTAGTGCAAATGCGCTCTACCGACCAATGCCTTCAGCGGCGGTTTGAAATCGTATTTTTTTTTCGCTTTTTTTCAAATTGCGTTTTTTTAAAGCAATTATGAGTTTTTTACACTTTTTACTATTTTTCACGTTTCACTAAAAAACGGTTAAAAATACGATTTTAAGCCGCCGCCAAAGGCATTGTTCGGTAGAGCGCATTTGCACTATTTTTGATAATTCGATTTTATCGAATCGAATCAATTCGATTTTTATTCAATGTCGATTCGAATCAAGTTGAATCGATTGAATAAATTCAAAAATTGTCGATTCAATTCGATAAAATCGAATCAACAAAAATAGTGCAAATGCGCTCTACCGACCAATGCCTTCAGCGGCGGTTTGAAATCGTATTTTTTTCGCTTTTTTTCAGATTGCGTTTTTTAAAGCAATTATGAGTTTTTTACACTTTTTACTATTTTTCACGTTTCACTAAAAAACAGTTAAAAATACGATTTTAAGCCGCCGCCAAAGGCATTGTTCGGTAGAGCGCATTTGCACTATTTTTGGTGATTCGATTTTTACTCAATTTCGATTCGAATCAAGTTGAATCGATTGAATCAATTGCCGATCAATTCCAAAATCGACACGACACACTACCGTTGAAAAATAGTTTAAACATTTCAAAATGCATTTCTATTTTACTCTCTGATAAGTAAGCCGCCGTCAGATCTGGCGCTTAGTCTGCATGCACCGTCTGCGCAATATCTTACGCGCAATTTCAGAGAAGGTTAGCTTTTTGAACAGTTGCTTACGGTATGCATTAAGCTTCTCCATTTTTCTCGTTGCTCAGCACGAGCATCCTGCGGCATCTTCGCCTAAGCTTACTGACCGTCCTAGTCACCTGGGGGTTTCTTATTTGACGAATACTTCTCTCTCTTTCTCTCTTTCTCTCTCTCTTTGGCTCTCTCGCTCTTTCCGTATTCCGTTCACAAGCAAATACAAACATTGCATAAGCATATAGATGATTCCACCCCGTCAACTCCACTCCCCCCCCCTCTCCCCCCCCTCCACCCGACCCGTCTATTTTCTCTTCTGTTGCAAGCAACTCTTCCTTCAGGCCGCCCATCTTTACCGCATGAGAAGAAAGCATGCAAAAGCGTCTTTTCTCTTCGCTTCTTGACGAGATGAGAAGGTGGAGAGAAATCGTATAGGGCACACTGGGAAACTGTATCTTACTGCTAGACTATCATGAAAAAATTGGACTTTGGGAACTCCGAATCCGGAAAACGGAAAAAACATTTTTCACGGAATCTGGAATCCGGAAGACGGAAGCCGGAATGAAAAAAACGGCGGAATTGGATTTTGGGAACTCGGAATCCGGAAAACGGAAAAAAATTGTTTTCACGGAATCTGGAATCCGGAAGACGGAAGACGGAATGAAAAAAACGGCGGAATTGGACTTTGGGAACTCGGAATCCGGAAAACGGAAAAAAATGTTTCACTAAATTTGGAATCTGGAATTCGGAAAACGGAATGAAAAAAACGGCGGAATCCGGAATTCCGCCCTTCTCTCCAGAATAGGGCGGAATTGGATTTTGGGAACTCGGAATCCGGAAGACGGAAAGAAAAAAACAGCGGAATTCGGAATTCCGCCCTTCTCTCCAGAATAGGGCGGAATTGGACTTTGGGAACTCGGAATCCGGAAAACGGAAAAAAATTTTCACTAAATTTGGAATCTGGAATCCGGAAGACAGAATGAAAAAAAACAGCGGAATTCGGAATTCCGCCCTTCTCTCCAGAATAGGGCGGAATTGGACTTTGGGAACTCGGAATCCGGAAAACGGAAAAAAATTTTCACTAAATTTGGAATCTGGGATTCGGAAAACGAAACGAAAAAAAACGGCGGAATCCGGAATTCCGCCTTCTCTCCAGAATAGGGCGGAATTGGATTTTGGGAACTCGGAATCCGGAAGACGGAAAGAAAAAAACAGCGGAATTCGGAATTCCGCCCTTCTCTCCAGAATAGGGCGGAATTGGATTTTGGGAACTCGGAATCCGGAAAACGGAAAAAAATTTTCACTAAATTTGGAATCTGGGATTCGGAAAACGAAACGAAAAAAAACGGCGGAATCCGGAATTCCGCCCTTCTCTCCAGAATAGGGCGGAATTGGATTTTGGAAACTCGGAATCCGGAAAACGGAAAAAAATTTTCACTAAATTTGGAATCTGGAATCCGGAAGACAGAATGAAAAAAACGGCGGAATCCGGAATTCCGCCCTTCTCTCCAGAATAGGGCGGAATTGGACTTTGGGAACTCGGAATCCGGAAAACGGAAAAAAATTTTCACTAAATTTGGAATCTGGGATTCGGAAAACGAAACGAAAAAAAACGGCGGAATCCGGAATTCCGCCCTTCTCTCCAGAATAGGGCGGAATTGGATTTTGGGAACTCGGAATCCGGAAAACGAAAAAAAAAATTTTTCACGGAAGACGGAATGAAAAAAAACGGCGGAATCCGGAATGCGGAATTTCGCTCTTCTCTGGTAGGGAGGTGGTAACCCCTAATAAAAGGTCGACTTCTCCTCCCCCCCCGGAGTCCGGAGCATCTCACGAATCTCATTATCTTTAATTACTGAATTAAAAAAAAGTTTGCGCGTAGACCCGTTCTCGGCTTTTCCGGAAATAGATTTAAAGGTACATGAAAGGGTATGCCGTTTTATTAGAGGATTTTCCGAGTTTTTCAAACTCCACGTCATCATTTGTCGATCATTTGTCGACAAAGGATGAGAAGGAGTGGGACACTCCTGTTTCTCTGCTCTATTCTTTTGAAGAAGAGAGAAGCAGAAAGAGAGAAACGGAAAGAGAGAGAGAGAGAGAGAGAGAGAGAGAGAACACGTCTGCAAGAGTGCGCAGTCGATTAGACAATCTTTTTCTCTAAGTCTCGCGTCCTCTGCTTCTCTCTCTCTCTCTCTCTATCCCTCTTAAAAATGTTCTTTTTTTTCGAGCCCTCTGCAAGATTTCCAAATAGCGCAACGACTTACTCCTTTGACAACGACGGCATAGATGGCGTAGACCACTCCTGCCAGCAAGAGGACGCCTCCAATGACGATGGCGAACACCACAGCGATCTGAAAAATTGAAAAATGAGGGAATTGAATGTCTGGAAGCGTGTGCTATTTTTATTGAATTCCGGTGCGCCTCTAATAGAGGATTTGCAGTTGGAAAAGCTGAAGAGCACCAAAAATAGAAGGAAAGGAGGAGCCCACCCTTCAAGCTTAGAAGACTGAAAATTGAAGACGAAGAAAGAAACCTGAGGGCCATTTCCAGCGAATGGCTCATCAAAAGTGTAAGCGGGGACGTAGACCATTGCAATAAAAGAGTTGTGCACGAGGGGTGGGAGCCTAGATGCTCAAACCAGACGGCTCCAGTGTTTGGACACCTTGAATAGGCGTGGAGGGGGTGGGAGGGACCCAATGTGCTCAATTGAGTTGCCTAGCCCAGCTTCTAGTTTCACTCAAATTTCGACCGTTTTGGACAGACGCGAAATTGCGGATACACCACATTTCACGCGCAATTTTCAATTTTAAATCAATCGAGTTTTCTCTCGGTTTAAAGAAGGGACACACACAATTTTATCGGTGACTTTCTTCGTTTCTTCGAGTACTGCACAACCCAAAACAATTATTTGAAAAGAGAAATATTCCATTTAGATGTGCAGGCTGATGGTACAGTACTCTAGGCATTGCGCGTGGAATAAAGTGTCTCCGCAAATTCGCGTCGCGGTGTACTTTATATTTGGGGACATTTATTATCGCCGTAAAAAAGTTCCGACATTTTTTCGAGCCCGCGAAAATCGGGATTTGAATTTAGAGGCTCCGCCCGTTTCATCATCAGAGCGAATTTGCTATGCGCGATATATTTTTTGAATTTTTATTTTTTCTTCTGAATTTTCAGAATTAAACTGGATTAAAAAAACGAAATTTTACAAAATTAATCATGCGTCATTTATTATTTTTTTTCGTTTTTTCTGATAAAAATATATCGCGCATAGCAAATGCGCTCTGATGATGAAATGGGCGGAGCCTCTAAATTCAAATCCCGATTTTCGCGGGCTCGAAAAAATGTCGGAACTTTTTTACGGCGATAATATCTTGAGAGCACTGAAAGAAGGCTCACATTTAAATTTTCGGCTTCAAAGCTTCAATGCTCGCTGTAAACCAGAGCTGGGCGGAATTGGATTTTGGGAACTCGGAATCCGGAATCCGGAAAACGGAAAAAAAAATTTTTCACGGAATCCGGAATCCGGAATACGGAAAACGGAAAAAAACATTTTTCACGGAATCCGGAATCCGGAAAACGGAAAACGGGAAAAAAAATTTTTCACGGAATCCGGAATCCGGAAAACGGAAAAAAAAATTTTTTTCACGGAATCCGGAATTCGGAAAACGGAAAAAAAATTTTTTCACGGAATCTGGAATCCGGAATCCGGAAAACGGAAAAAAAAAATTTTCACGGAACGGAAAACGGAAAAAAACATTTTTCACGGAATCCGGAAAACGGAAAACGGAAAAAAAATTTTTCACGGAATCCGGAATCCGGAAAACGGAAAACGGAAAAAAAATTTTTTCACGGAATCCGGAATCCGGAAAACGGAAAACAATTTTTTTCACGGAATCCGGAATTCGGAAAACGGAAAAAAATTTTTTTTTCACGGAAACCGGAATCCGGAAAACGGAAAAAAGTTGTTATGCATACAGAAATTTGTTTTCCGTGGATTTCTAATTGGCCTGCCCCCCCCCCTCCACCTATTATAGAAATAATTCAAGAGAAAACAATTATGAAAGCAAAAATCAATCAGTAGGAAAATAGAAAGACGGCGTGTCTACCGCGCTCTACTGTACTAATTGAAAATTGGCGACGCTAGCTGAAAAGCCAGCTGAAAATCGACCGTTTTCAGCTTCTCGTTTCGTTTTTGTCAGTGTCATTTGAAAAAATAACAAAAAGCGGAAAGCGGAAAGAAAAAAAATCGATTAATTTTAAAATTTCCACGAGGAATTCCGCCAGAATGCTGTTCAATGTCATCTACCTAATTTTTTTTCATCGGAAACAGACAAAAAAAAGAAAAAAGTCAATTTTTTGAAATAAAATTAGGAAGATGACATTGAACAGCATTCTGGCGGAATTCCTCGTGGAAATTTTAAAATTTATCGATTTTTTCAGCTTTCGCTTTCCGCTTTTTGTTATTTTTTCAGATGACACTGACAAAAACGAAGCGAGAAGCTGAAAACGGTCGATTTTCAGCTGGCTTTTCAGCTAGCGTCGCCAATTTTCAATTAGTACAGTAGAGCGCGATAGACACACCCTCTTTCTGTTTTCCATGAAAAATGAGCATTTTCGGGCTCATTTGTCACGGATCTATTGAGCCAAACAAACTTGACCGAATTTCAGATTTACGAATTTAGAATAGTTTTTTTTTGAGGAAATTTAAAAATTTGTGAGATGCGTGGTGCCCTTCTATTAGAGAACATGTCTAGATTTTACAGATTCTTTTATCAGGTGAGCCTGTTTATCCAGCTGACACAGACAGAAACGCAACGAGAAGCTGAAAAGCCCGCTGAAAATCGGCCGTTTTCGATTTTCAGCTGGCTTTTCAGCTAGCGTCGCCAATTTTCAATTAGTACAGTAGAGCGCGGTAGACACACGCCCTCTTTCTGTTTTCCATGAAAAATGAGCATTTTCGGGCTCATTTGTCACGGATCTATTGAGCCAACAATTTACGAATTTAGAATAGTGTTTTTTTTGTGGAAATTTACAAATTTGTGAGATGCGTGGTGCCCTTCTATTAGAGAACATTTCTAGATTTTACAGATTCTTTTATCAGGAGCATGTTTAAATCATTGTTTCTGGAAATTCAGAGAACAACAGACGAAGTGTTCCATTGAGGGTTTTGCAGAAAACAAGAAAACATAGTGTCTAATAAACAATGAGGCATCATTTGCTTTGTCATAGTCAAAGATCGAGAACAAAAATTGGTATTTGAGTGCTCTTCTAATAGAGGGGGCAGCTTGTAAAACAGAACGAACCTGATAGTTGTACTGATTATGATTGTACGACATAATGGTGAAAACAGGAATGAAGCTGAGTCACCGATGAGACAGCCGCCGGTCAATCAGTTGGTCTGCTGCTGCTGCTCCTTCAAAATGATAATAATTAAAACAACGAGGGCGTCCTTTTCCCTTCTCGTCGTCGTCCTCCTCCTACTCCTCCCCTTTTGAAAGCGGTGCGGGAGCGGAAAAGAAGTCGAAACGGGAGAGCGAGAGAACGAGAGAGCGAGAGCGAGAGAGCGAGAGAGAGAGAAAGAGAGAAAGAGAGAAAAAGAGGATTGCCTGAGTCAACAATGAAGTTTGGGAGGTGAGGCAACAACGGGAATGAAATGAACAAAACAAGCAGGGCGTTTTGGGCCCACCCACTGGCCCATGGGCGGCCAGTGGGCACGATGCCCGATATGGGAAACGGTGGTGTTGGAACGCCGCAAATTCAAAATTCCAGAGATCCGAACATTTTTGGATTTTAAGTGTGTTGACGAAGTGGCATTCGACATGTATCAATTTGAAACAAAAAAGGACGCAGAAAGCGTGAAAAAGAAGACGAATCATATTACCCGTCTGCGAGGATGTGAGCCTTTGTTTAAAGGCGCAACGAATTACTGTTATACGTCTCTTAATCCGCGCTAAGCGAAATCCTAACAGTTAATTTCGTTGCGCCTTTAAACGAAAGTTCATGTCCTCGCGGATGGATAATATGTATCTTTACAATTACAATGGCGTGCTTCCACGAAAGAGAATACAAAAAGTCGTCTTCGTTCGTCTTGCATTCGTCTTACGCAATAAAAATGCGCCTTGAATTCGTATGCGTCAGACGAATTCAAGACGAAGACGAAGATGAGACAAGACAGCCGAAATTTCGCACAAATGGAAGCCTTAAGAAAATCTTCTTTTTCTTATATACATAAAGTTCAAATCTCGGTGTACGGCTCGGCGCTTTAAGGCTACTACGAAAGACGTAGACAAAAAGTCGTCTTCGTTCGTCTTGCATTCGTCTTACGCAATAAAAATGCGCCTTGAATTCGTCTGCGTCAGACGAATTCAAGACGCATTTTTCAAACGAATTCAAGACGCATTTGAATTTGTCTGCGTCAGACGAATTCAAGACGAAGACGAAGATGAGACGAGACGGCCGAAATTTCGCAAAAATGGAAGCCTTAGGAAAATCTTCTTTTTCTTATATACATAAAGTTCAAATCTCGGTGTACGGCTCGGCGCTTTAATGCTACTACGAAAGACGAAGACAAAATGTCGTCTTTGTTCTCGTTTTTCGTCTTCTAGTCTTTCGTCTCGTCTTCCTTCGTCTTTCAGTTCTTCTTGCATTCGTCTTACGCAATGAAAAAAGTTTAACTCTCCGTCAGACGAATTCAAGACAAAGACAGAATGAAGACGAGACGAGACGGCCGAAATTTCGCCCAAAAAAAATTGTCAGTGTTCACTATTCGCATGGACCGATGCTTCCCGGACTTTGGAAAATGGGACGTGGCATATATTATAATTTATGGCAAAATCTGGCAAACTTGGTATGTGGAAAATCAAATGCCACGGATACAGTAACCGATGCGCCTTTAAACCCGTTTAAACAACTTTTCGGGATGGATTTTCTTCATTTTTTTTGGCTTTTTGAATAAGTTCCGACATGCGGCGTCATACTGCAGCTGTTACCCTCTCGGAAGAAATCGAAGAAATGTTGAATAAAACGACTGTAGGCATTCGATGTTTATCTGTATAATCGGCCGTGAAAAGGTGTTAAAACTGTAATTTCAGATAACGGACACGAGGGTTTTATGGCGGGAAATGGGGACAGAAAACGAGAGAGAAAGAGAGCAGAAAAATGATAATACGGCGCATTAGTTTTTGTGTCCAGAGCACGGTATAAGTATGGAATCACCCCCCACTACAGTATCACCCCCCAAGGAACCCCCCACACCATTGCCCTGTATTTCAATCGCGAAAATGGTACTTTTGTTTTTTTTAGTTGTGGAGTTTACTATGGCCCCCCACAGACTTAATGGGGGCCAATAGTGAACTGAGCACCCCCCCCCCCATACGTTCAGATCAGTCACCCATAAGTTCAGATCAGCCCCCATAAGTTCAGATGCAGAGGGGGGTAGATTTCCTACCCTACAGGTGGGGGGAAATATCATACGGGCATGGGGGGGGGTGAAAGTAAACTTTAACCCCAGAGCACAGAGTAGAGTTGCTCACAGAGCAGCAGCTCTAAGCCCGCAGGAGGCCAGTTTAGGCCAGCAAGCCGAAGCGATGCGGTCTAAACTTGTCGCCAGAACTCGCAAATGAGCCACTCATAAACCACTTGGCGACATTTCCGATTGAGCTCATATTTGAGCACACTTCCGGTCGCCCACTCAGCCAAATGCTTTTGGGGTTCTACTGTAGCGCCGGTTTCAGATCAGTTTCAGATTCTTAGCGGCTCTGGGCGATCACAACTTTCACGAATGCTGTTATCGCCGTAAAAAAGTTCCGAAATTTTTTCGAGCCCGCGAAAATCGGGATTTGAATTTAGAGGCTCCGCCCATTTCATCATCAGAGCGCATTTGCTATGCGCGATATATTTTTTGAATTTTTATTTTTTCTTCTGAATTTTCAGAATTAAACTGGATTAAAAGAACGAAATTGTATTAATCGTGAATTTTTTTACATCAATTTGCGTCATTTACTATTTTTTTTTTCGTTTCTTCTGATAAAAATATATCGCGCATAGCAAATGCGCTCTGATGATGAAATGGGCGGAGCCGCTAAATTCAAATCCCGATTTTCGCGGGCTCGAAAAAATGTCGGAACTTTTTTACGGCGATAATACATTTACTTCGAAAATTTGTTAAAGGACTGCGAAAGGAATAAAATAATGTAGTTTGTGCTTTGAAATTGCCGCAAAAAAAATTTTTTTTTAATTTAAAAAAAAAATTAATTTCGAAAAAATTAGGTTGTCAGAATGAACGGCGGCTTTTATTTGAAATTGGGCAATTTAATATTAGTATGTGATTTTTCGTTTAAAGGCGCTGTTTGGGTCTCGTTAGGGAATTTAAAAATTGTAAGAAAGCGCACACACTGCGTTTGTGATTTTTTTTCGAAAATTGAAGCGAATTTTGGAATTTTTTCTATTTGTTTACTTCTATTTTGCTTCGAAAATCAGGTTTTTTAAAAATTAATTTTTATTGTCAAATTTCTTTCCAATATTCGCTTCAATTTTCGAAAAGAAATCATAAACGCAGTGTGTGTGCTTTCTTACAATTTTTAAATTCCCTAACGAGACCCAAACAGCGCCTTTAAACGAAAAATCACGTACTCGCGGACAGTGTGTCGTTTTGAAAGCATTTCGAGAAATTTTTCGAGAATTTTTCGAAAAATTTCCGAAAAATCAACGAGAAAAATTTCTCGAACATTTTTCGAGAAATTCTCGAAAAAAAAAAACATTTTTGATAAAAAATAATAATAAAGTAGTTCGAACGACACTGCGAAATAACGCAAAGCGCGTTTTTTATCGTATTTCCATTTAAATCGAAAATTCCCGAAAAATTTCGAAAATTCCCGAAAAATTTTCGAGAAATCAACGAGAAAAATTTCTCGAGAATTCTTCGGAAATTTTTCGAAAAACGCATTTTTCGAGAAATCATTTTTCGAAACGACACACTGCTCGCGGATAGATAATACAATTCGGTTATTTTCGGACTTCCAACGGTAATAGGCAATAAAAGAAAACGCCCTTATAATAGAGTGACACCAGCTGTCTAATTCGTCTGATTAATAATTCGAATGATCCGCGCTTTTTTCGGGCGGCGCGATCGATCATTTGATGTTGAAAAAAAATCAATTGAAAACGTTTCGCACTGGCACGTGGTTTCTTCGCTTTATTTGTGTTAGTGCCGCCCAACAATTCTTTTATTTCTGGCTGGTATGAACCACCACCGCAGAGAAGAAAGACGGCGGCTTCGGTTCGGCGAAACTGCCGAATCCGGAATACGGAAAAATATTTTTTCACGGAATCTGGAATTCGGAATGCGGAATGCGGAAAACGGAATTTCGAAAAATAAAAAACGATGTAAATGCGCTCTGGTCGCAAAAATTTTTGCGGGAGTTCAAAAAAGTATACTTTTCACAACAATTGAGAATAAAGTATTAAAACGGAATAAAAACGCCATATTGCGGAATCCGGAATGCGGAAAACGGAAAAAAAATTTCACGAAATCTGGAATCCGGAAGACGGAATGAAAACAACGGCGGAATCCGGAATTCCGCCCTTTTCTGCTTTGGACAGAACGAGAACACCGTGCCGGGAAATTGCTTTGCGGATACACCACATTTCACGCGCAATTTTCAATTTTAAATCAATCGAGTTTTCTCTCGATTTAAAGAAGGGAAACACACAATTTTATCGGTGACTGTGCGCTTTTCCGCCGTTTCTTCGAGTACTGCACAACCCAAAGAGAAATATTCCATTTAGATGTGCAGGCTGATGGTACAGTACTCAAAGAAACCGCGCAAATTCACAGGGCATTGCGCGTAGAATAAAGTGTCTCCGCAAATTCGCGTCGCGGTGTATTTTATATTTGGGGACATTTATTATCGCCGTAAAAAAGTTCCGACATTTTTTCGAGCCCGCGAAAATCGGGATTTGAATTTAGAGGCTCCGCCCCCATTTCATCATCAGAGCGCATTTGCTATTTTTCGAATTTTTATTTTTTTCTTCTGAATTTTCAGAATTAAACTGGATTAAAAGAACGAAATTTTACAAAATTAATCATGAATTTTTTTACGCGTTTCTTCGAATGTTTAAATATATCAATTTGCGTCATTTATTTATTTTTTTTTCGTTTCTTCTGATAAAAATATATCGCGCATAGCAAATGCGCTCTGATGATGAAACGGGCGGAGCCTCTAAATTCAAATCCCGATTTTCGCGGGCTCGAAAAAATGTCGGAACTTTTTCACGGCGATAATAGCTCGCGTGGAATAAAGTGTCTCCGCAAATTCGCGTCACGGTGTACTTCATATTTGGGGACATTTAATCTTTTATTCAATAAAATTCATTGGAGAAATCTCGTTATTTTCTACACGGAAGACAACAGCAACAGTGTTTGCGGACTGCAACTTCTCTAACTCCCATGCCCCCCCCCCCTATCATTGGATAGGGGGGGGGAAAGGCATGGGAGTTAGAGAAGTTCTCTTTTATTGGGTTATTTCAAAGTTCGGGGGGGGGGGGCAGCCAGAAGAAAAGCGCCAACAAGGAAAGCAAGCAAATTAGGAAAAGTAGTAATGCAATGTTAGAGGTTGCGGGATGTTTTAGCTCGGGAGGCAGGGGGGGGGGTGTCTCCTGAACCCGAACTGAACACCCAGAACAAACAAAACGCGAGTGGCTGCGTCTCTGTCCATCGTGCGGTTTCTCGCTCTTCTTGTAAATATACTTCATGTTTCGACCCGACTTCTCATGTAAATAAGAGGCATGTGTACGGGAGGGACTGGCTGAGGACGGCGGCGGCAATTCGTACGTGCACCTTCGGAGAGGTTCTAACACTATTTGATAACTGATTTACCTTGCTCAGCTCACTCCGATCCGATTCCGACTCTTTCTCTTACGCGCAAAGGCACGTGAAACGACGAAAAAATACGAGAGACTCCACTGAAATGGGCGGAGTTTTGAAGGAAAACGAAGAGAAAAGAGTACCGGCAAACGAACCAGTTTATATGTAAAAGACGGCAAATTTTGGGTACGGCGGAAGGGCACAGAACTTGTACCAAACTACACCCGGCCAGAGTTTGGCGGAATTGTATTTTGGGAACTCGGAATCCGGAAAACGGAATACGGAAAAAATGTTTTTTTCACGGAATGTGGAATCCGGAAAACGGAATGTAAAAAACGGCGGAATGCGGAATGCGGAAAACGGAATTTTTAAAAACACGAACTGTTGGGAAAAGCTTCGAAAAATAAAAAAATGATGTAAATGCGCTCTGTTCGCAAAAATTTTTGCGGGAGTTCAAAAATGTATGCTTTTCATAACAATTGAGAATAAAGAATTAAAACGAAATAAAAACGCCATATCGCGGAATCCGGAATGCAGAAAAGCGGAAAAAAAATATTTTTTCACGGAATCTGGAATTCGGAAAACGGAAAACGGAAAAAATTTTTTTTCACGAAATCTGGAACCCGAAATACGGAATATGAAAAGCGGCGAAATGCGGAAAACGGAATTTTAAAAACATGAACTGTTGGGAAAAGCTTCGAAAAATAAAAAACGATGTAAATGCGCTCTGTTCGCAAAAATTTTTGCGAGAGTTCAAAAAATTATAATTTTAGGAATCTGGAATCCGGAATCCGGAGTTCCGCCCTTCTTTTATAGAAACGCCATATCGCGGAATCCGGAGTTCGGAAAACGGAAAAAACATTTTTTCACGGAATCTGGAATCCGGAAGACGGAATGAAAAAAACGGCGGAATCCGGAATTCCGCCCTTCTCTGTTCTTTATATTACATTCATACAGTTTTCAATGATTTCGCCACAAAAAATCTCGAAAATCAGTGATACCGTAATTGATTATTTTCTTTCAATGTCCAAGCATTTACCCAGAGAAGAATTTTGAAATTCTGCAAAAAAAAAACGACAAAAAATTAATGCAAAATCGTCAGAGATTAAAGGCGCGCTGGATACGGTAGCACTCACTTTGAACTGTCACCCCCACGAACAGGGAACAATCGAAAAAGAAAAAAAAGAATTTTTTCTTTCATAGGGGTTGAAACCGACAGAAGTGAGACGGAATTTACATTGAAAACAGCCATTGACATTTTCACTAATTGGAATTCTCGTCTTCGTCTTGAACTCGTCTGATGCAGAGATAAACATTGTGTTGGCACACATGCACAACTTTTTTAATGCAAAATCGCTTTTTTCAGTGCTTCACTATTCTGGAAACAAAACCAGCGAAACAATAAAATATTGGATTCTTTTTCTAAAAAAACATTTTTAAAACTGGGTTTTTGTGAAATAAATGCAAATTCGCGGTTTTTTCAGAAGTTTCTTTCTTATTTAATTCTTTAAGTATTCTAATGTTTTTGAAAGTTTCAGGTCTTAAATTTAAACGAATCCAATCAGAAACAAATAATTGATGTCTGACCTCCTTCAATGGTTTCCCACTTCCATCGAATCGCGATTGCAAATATTGTCGATGCAGATTTACGAGCGACCACGGTAGCGATAAAATTGCGATAAAATTGCTCTTCTCGTTTCGCTTTGATAAATTTATATATGACATTTCAGATTCTCGCTTCCCATAAAACTGTCAACAAATCACGAGAAATGTAGCTGAATGAATGTACATGAAACAATCAAAAAAGTGATTTAAACATGTGGGTTTTTACACAATACAATGTTCAAAAAATCCAAAA
Source organism: Caenorhabditis inopinata (assembly GCA_003052745.1). NCBI lineage: Eukaryota > Metazoa > Nematoda > Chromadorea > Rhabditida > Rhabditidae > Caenorhabditis > Caenorhabditis inopinata. The sequence goes on from AP018153.1 coordinate 2,299,595, forward strand.
AATCGATTTGCATCTCTTCATAAGGGCTCAATCGCTAGTCTAAAAACAGTTTAAATTGTAGAATTGAGCACTCAGTTCTACTGGAATAAAAAATTGCGGCAATTTGTTTTTCTGAGCGCGTCAAGCTAAGGATATAAATTTTTAGTACAATTTACTCGGACCCGAATCGAACTTTTAATATTATTTTGAATAAACTTTAATTTCAAATTTAACTTATTTAAATAGCAAAATATAAACAAAAAATGTGGCAAAAACGATTAGTTAATGGCATTTATTTTATAACAAATTACCGGGAACCTTGGAAAAAACATTTTAAAAGTTTGAAAGCTTCTGACTCCAATTGTGATTCTCCATCTTCAGTAGAAATATTATCCATCCGCGAGGACGTGATTTTTCGTTTAAAGGCGCAATGAATTAACTGTTTGGGTCTCGCTAGCCCGTTTTAACGCGCTAATTTAAAAATTGTAAGAAAACGCATACACTGCGTTTGTGATTTATTCAATTTAAGAAATTTGACAATAAAAATTAATTTAAAAAACATGATTTTCGAAGCAAAATATAAAAAAAATTCCAATATTCGCCTCAATTTTCGAAAAGAAATCACAAACGCAGTGTGTGCGCTTTCTTACAATTTTTAAATCGGCGCGTTAAAACGCGCTATCCCCTAACGAGACCCAAACAGCACCTTTAAACGAAAAATCACGGTCTCGCGGATGGATAACACTACAAAGCAATTAGTGTTTTTGAGATTATTAATTTCAAAAAATGTTCAATAGTATTTTGAAACTCATTTTTTGAATTTGGCTGTTAATTAGCTCTCCAAAACGGGGGGGGGGAGATTGGCTTAAAAATACTGGAGACGAATACGGCTAAAATCGAGAAGAGAGCCCACTGTAGAAGAGAAAGCCGCACAAACAGATTCAGAGAATTTTACCGGGAAAACTGATGAAAACTAACTCGGTGATTTCTGCCTGTAAAACGGCGCAGGATAGTTGTTACCTAGAAAATAGTGGTTCTGACACGAAAAACGGTACGGCTGAAAGATTGTATTCACCAGAGTGGCGAACAGATGGAACGAATCCGAAACGAAAAAAATCACGAACGAATCAATACGCAAAAATATTTACAATCGAATCAAACGAAAAAAAACGGAATCAATCGAAATCGAATGAAAAAACAACGGAATGCGAATCAATCCGAATTAACCATTAATAAAAATATAAAAAAAATGATAAGTGCCTTTCGCAAAAATTTTGCGGAGTCAAAGAAGTATACATTTACAAAATGAAAAAAAAAAAAAATAAAAAAAATCGGAATCGAATCGAAACGGAAAAAATTTTTCACGGAATCCGAATCCGGAAACGAATGAAAAAACGCGAATCGATTCGTCACTCTGTATTCCTTCCTGTTTGGGCAGACGCTTCCTTTTACCGCTCTTTTACGGGTAGAAATTGCTGAGTCTAGGAAACATTTTAAAATTAAAGCGGTAAAGCAGGGTAAGGATTCCACGATTCCACGGATTCCACGCCAAAGTAAGGATTCCACGAAAGACGAAATAAGACCATCTCGTCTAGAATTCGTCTGACGCAGAGATACACTTTGTGTTGTTGACACACATGTATTTGTAAGACGAACGCAAGACGAACACAAGACGAGACGAAAGGACTCCACGAAAGACGACCGATTTGTTTCGTCTTTCGTGGAAGCCTCATGCCAAAGAACCCACATTAGAGCCACTTTCGAAAGCATTTCGAGAAATTTTGGAAAAATTCTCAAGACATGTTTCTCGTTGATTTTTCGGAAATTTCTCGAGAAATTCTCGAGAAATTTCCGAAAAATTCTTTGAGAAAGTCTCGAAAAATTTCGAAAATTCTCGAAAAAAAAAGCACAATTGTTATTTGCGTTAATTCGGAGCGCCGTTTAAAAAAGTATTATTTTTCTTTGAAATTCGGTTTTTTTTTAGCGAGAAACGACCGAACTGACCACGCCCGCAAATCTGGCCAAGCGAAACTGTTGTATCATTTGGTAAGTTTTGGAAATTTAAATTAAAGTTATTTGAAAATAATGGCAGAAATAAAAGAAGATTTCTAAATTACAAAGTGCCGACAAAAGTTATCTACAAATGGAATTTTTTTTAAATGAAGAGTACTAACTGTTTAGAAATTCTAGACAGACACCTCTTTTAAAAAATACAATTTTAAATAAATTCTTCATTTCAATTCTTTGTGTCCCTATCCGAGTGCGAATGGATGGATATACTAAATGCATGCGAAATAACCGTATTTTCTGAGATTTCTGAGTGCTTTCTTAATTTTTGTGTATTTTCTGAGACACTACACCGAGCTAGAGCCGGAACTCCACAGAAGACGACTGGCGCATGAACCAATAGAAAGAAGATTAATTGGAATGACCCTCACGGAATAACGCCAACGAGACTTACGCCGCGAGGACATCCGAAAACTCTCCCAAGTCACGAACCCACATCAAAAAGAAAAAATTAGGATGAGCTGGGCACATTATGCGAAGAACTGACGGAAGATAGACGAAACTGTTACAAGAATAGACTCCTTGAGACCAAAAACGACTTGTCGGACGACCCTCCATGAGATATTCCGACTCAGTACGAAAAGAAGTCTCAATATGCCGAGGAAATCGACTGACTACTTCATGGAACACCATCGCCAAAGATCACAAAGCATGGTTAGCTGTGATCCGCGCCCACACAAGCGACTAACGGATCGACTAAGTAAGTAAGTAACCAAGAAAACAATTAAAATTCTGTATAATTCAATAATTTTTCCACCGGACTGCTCATCTACGGGTTTCATCTAAAAAATATACCAAAAAATATGAAATCCCCTAGAAATTCTGGAAAATTTTGGCTTAAAGACGCACCAACAATTACGGTAGCACTCACTATCTTATCTATCGGTAACAGCAACCTGTTACGTATTACAGGACATCTATTTGTGCCACACAGACGAAACTTTTGTAAATGGAAAAGAACTTACGAGTGGGCGCTGTCTGTTTTCTACTGCGTAGTCAGACCAGGCATTATTAGTCGAGGAAAAAAACGACGCAGGCGCTCGAACAGGAGAAATTGGTCGGAGGATGTTCCATTACAATATTAAAGCATAATTCAGACTACGAAAAACTTTAATTTTCTTTAATTTTCATTTTTTCCAAGTTCGAATAAGGTAATCCAACTTTTAATCTGATCATGCACCATAAAATCAATCAAAAGTCAGTAGCCTTTCAATAACTGAAAATATAACCGACTTCAGTTTCGTAACAATTATTATCAGTTGATATCAGTTATTTCACATCGTGCGGAGTACAAATCATTGAATAATTTGTTATCGTTATTTTCTTAACAAAGCCTACGCTCCGAAACATGACGCAGCTGGGTTGCCTACGGCGCTATTGATAAAACTTCACTAGCAACCAGTCTCGAAACTCGTTGGACTCTAGAGATTTCGAGAATGCCGTATCGGCCAGACACTCTAATCATAAGGCAAGAAAAATGTCATGAAGTACGTCGCCATACACTGGAATCAGCAACCACCACTGTCACGGCGACTGCTCCAAGGCAGTGAAACGCGCCAAACAGTTTATCAGCGTATGATTAGTTCATGATTTTTGTATATGAATTCCATTAAAATTTACATAAATGGAGATATTCTGTTTAAAATACAATATTTCAGTTGCAACTTAATCAATTCCATAACGCAGAAAGTTTTGATGCCTGTGAGTTTTCATTAAAAAAATAAAAAACGGTCTGAAAAAGGCGGAGTCGTTGGAAATGAGCCTCTCTTGAGTTTTATAAATTGTTGCGGATTTTCGTAATTTTCCTAATTTGAAGCGCTAACCCTGAAAAAATGTTTAGAACTCGAATTCAACTTCCCACTTTTCGAGGGGTCTATTATTACAAAATGACGATATTTCTTTTAAAATAACCAAAATAAAGTCGGTATGTCGCGTGGCTAAATGATCAGTATTATCGAAGTATATCGTGCGGCAATATGACACAATGATAGGAAAAAAAGGGGAAACATGTGAACATGAAAAATGGAAAAATGCATATCAGCATCATGTATACAAATATTGGAGTGGGGGAAAGGGAAAGAAACTCACTCTAGCATATAATAAGCGTTGAATCATATTTATGCATTTTTTCTATTTGTACATATTTAGATAGTACAGATATTTCATTTTGAACGAAGAATATGAAGCAAAATGACCATGAGAATTCAACTTTTAAACGATCTGAAAAGGTGCACACACGCCCTATTGAATTCGGAGAACATGCAGCTGCCAGAATAAAAAAAAGTGTTTCCAGAAGTTGCTGATTTTCAACAATCTCCTTTTAACTTTGCAACTTTCCACATTCCCTTCTTTCTTGAAGAGGCGTGGCCTATTTTCTCATAAGCCTGCAATTCCGGCAATAAATAGATCAGCGTGAATTTCAAAATTCTAAAAAAACGAGATTAACACCTAAAAGGATAGCTGAATCACTTGTGCTGTAAAAGGAAGCATGTATAAAAAAAAAAAGAGAACTTGTATAGTGAGTCAAACTTCAGATGTACGATTCTCATCGTTTTCGCGATATTTACATATGCGCACATTTTTCAGAAAAATTTGTTTAAATGAGCAAAACTAAAAGAATAATTCACTTTAACCTGTTCTTTTTCAATAGAAACAATCGAAAAATATAAATTCTGCTAAAAATCTATTCGAAAGATAAAACAATTCCTGTTTTTAAACATAAGAAATGCAAAAAAAATCTTTAAAAAAAAAGGTATTATTACTTCTTCTTTTCTTAGATAAATTCGAATTTAAATGCCTATTAAATGAACGACGAACGAAATACAGAACGAAATTTTAAGGCGGAGTAATATACAAGAAATTGATTCTAGAAAATGAGGTAATTCAGTGATTCAATTTTCAAAAACTAGGATAGTTTAAAATAGTTTAAATTTCAGAAACTCATTAAGAAAGTGGAGCCGAAAAAGGAAAGGGAATGGGGGCACTCAAATATTGAAACTTTAAAAGATTAAAAAAAATCTTCAACGATTCGGTGTCTATAAAAATTTAGAGTATCACCCCTCAAGTTGCAAAGGAAAACAATCAAGGTTTGCACGATGACTCACAATTCCCAACCATGAAACTGGGGTCAAGAGGTAGTGCTCACAATACAATTTGTATGTATGCTATTTATAGGTTGAAAACAAAAAAAACGGATTGTGAAACGCGGTTGACTCACCGGCTCTTCCTCTCCATTCTCCATTTTTTCACATCTTATTTTTTCAAAAAAAATTGAATATCTTACTCATCGTTTTTCTATTTGTAATGGTCATATATATATATACATATATATGACAGTACTGAGCAAAAAGGGCATCTGCAAGATCTTAAACAGTTTAAAATAATTATTAACATTATAAAACATCACCGGTGACGATAAATAATGGGGTTATTCATGAAAAGCACGAAAAGAATTTTAATGCAAAAAAATACTTTTTTTTTGCATTAAAATGCAATCGTGAATAACATTAAAGTGGCATTTTTTGCATTAAAATGCAATTGTGCTTTTCATGAATAACCCCATAAGAGAAAAATATTAAAAAGAAAGTGATTGTGCAATAAAATTAAACCGCTTGAAAGTAAGGCTATTGGTTCACTCAGAACCCTTGGCATTCGGGGAGACTTCATTATCTCCATTTGGCAGGATAATTGGCGACATCGGTGGGAAGTGAGCGGATAGTTGTGAGAAAGTTGGCTCCTCATCGAAACGCCTCACTTTCTCCGGTCTAATCTCGGAAAAGAGACTTTCGTCGTTATCATTCGGACGCTTCTTGAATCTACGCTGCACATGTTCCGCAAGATGGACCATATACTGACGAAACGATGCTGGTAGTGTCTGAAAACATGAATTTTCAAGTGAATCTGGCGTATCTACGATGTCTACTGTATGTTAAGAAAAAACTATAAACTTAACGGCTTATTCTAACAGATAGTCGTATTTCTAGATTTTCGAGTTAATGGTTAATTTTAGATTAGTGAGCAAAGGAGAAAAGAAACCAAAGGCAACAAAGATACTCCTTTTTTGGATTATTTCTAATACAACATTCTTCTGAAAAACTTTTGTAATCTTACAGTACCTCCGGCTTAAATTAATACTTCCCTGATGTGGAAAATGCGCACCTTGATCACTTTATGGAATATATTTATATGGTCGCGAATGATAGTTTCGATATTCCATTTCTCTGAAACTTCGTCATCAAATAGAATCTGGATAACACTTCCTGAAAGCGTAAAACTGAAACCATCATTTTTGGGGAATTCCTTCGATAGGATTATCATCGTTTTTTTCATTGTGAGGTCAATAGCCTCTTGATGAACACTTTTCATTTTCCTCAGTTTCAGATATTTGTTCTTCGCCGACCCTAAAAATGCCTCATTCATCTCTCGAATTCGTGCACGCCTTCCATGCCGTTGATCGTAAATTTTGTCGGCTGTTTCGATGTCCACCTCAAATTCTACGTAGTATCTCCGATTAGCTTCCGATTCCTCATCCGGCATGATTCCATAGTTTTTAAGAGTTATTTCGATAGTAGGTCCAAGAATGAATCTGAAAAGTTTGAAAGTTTGAACTTAATCTATAAAAAAAATCGCGCCATTTGCGGTTAATGCAAGTTTATAGCCTTATTTCTACATTATGGTCGTATTAATTCTTTCAGATAAGCCAACTCTAATTTTTACTATACGCCTTTAATATTACTTTGGAATTGCAAGGGAAGAGGAGTAATGGCATCAGGACCCCTGTCGCGTTAAGTCGTGATTTGTATCGAAGATTAAATAGACGCTTCAGAATACAGATACGTGTTTTAAGACGAGTCCTGATAGAATTTATTTGTTGAAACAGATCTAAAAATTACACATATCAACAAGATGCGCTATAATACGCTATAATACTCTATAATAGTTTATTCCGATACAACTGATTAAGTAGGACAACACAAAAAAAATTCGCAAAACAACAATATTAGGAACAAAAATTAAAAACTCTTTTTCTCCAACTAATTGTAAGAACCAAGCCCAGAACCCAGAAAAAATAATGGATTTTGAGTTTTTGGCGCCACATGTAATTACGCGACACTGTAAAGTTCGCGGTATTCGGAGGCGAACATATTCGTTTGGCTTACAACGTTTTTAAATAAAAAACCCCACAAATTACATGCACTGAATCCAATTATTAAACAACCAAATTGAAATCTTGAACAGATCACGATTTGGTTGTTTAATAATTGGGTTCTTACTTACTAAGTAAATTCATACTTAGTTACTTTGCGGAACACAGCTAACCATGGTCGTCTACCACTTGGAAAAGGAAAGGAAGAAAATACGGTCCAAAACAAGAAGAATCGATTTAAAAGTGTGCACCTACAAAACGCAAACTTGCAGAGCTGCTCGAAGGAACTAAAAGAATAAAGTACGATACCATCGGACTTTCAGAAACAAAACGGGCAGCACAAGAGCACAAAACACATCGAGACGGGACAGGAGTTTTCTTAGGAACTCGGAACAGTAATTCCGTGTCAGGAGGGGTCGGCTTTATCGTTAGGAGAACCCTCTTCCCAACAGTCATAGAAACAAAATTTTTGAATTCTATGATCGGCTTCCTTACTATGCAAGTAGGAAGGAAACTCAGCTGTACCATCTTCCAGGTGTACGCACCTGTCGCCAAGGCCGATCCAGAAGAATTAGCTGATTTCTACGACACTCTACAAGACGCCTATCTAACCTGCCGTAGCAGGTACTAGCTTATTATAGGCGACTTTAACGCTAGATTGGGACAAGGAAAGACACGGAACGATACACTGGCACGCACGCAATGGAACCGCGAAACGAAAGTGGCGAACTATTAGCTATCTTCTGTGAATCAAATCGTCTATGGCACATGAACTCGCAATTCAAAAAGCCGACACATAGACGGACACATCGTCAGCCCCGACCAGAAACACAAACATGAAATCTACGATATACTGGGTCGGTGATGCCATCATTTACAAATGATAGCGATCACCGTCTACTTCGCTGTCATCTGCACTTCAATACCAATATCACAAGATCAAGCGAAGAAATCTTCCAGAGGGAGTTGGGCCCGAACACTGCCCACACGCTCTGTGCCAGTCACAATAGATTCCAATACGGACATTGATCAAGATTATCAAAATCTAATCTACCTAAGTACTCAAGAATCTACAAGATAAAACAATAACAAGGCCGTCCAACCACACATACAGAAGAATCTCGGAAGAAACTCGCCAGCTTCTAACCAAACGGCGTTTCACAGACAGATCGGACCCAGGCTTCAAGTCACTGTCTCAAGAATGCCGAGAAGCTGTCGAAAAAGACCACGAAGAGTTTGCCAGAACCCGCCTACTATTTTAATCAAAGAATGATTAAAATTTTCGCCCAACTTTGCAAAAACGTTTTTTTTTCATCAAGAAACCGCCTACCCAATTTCTTCGAGAATGTCTATCACGGCTTCGATAGCCTGTTCTTCCGTTGGTTTCTCACCAGGGTCTCCACCGATTTTCAGATTATCGAGCATGTAATTTCGGCACTTAGGATTCGCCATTCTGATCGGAGAAAAATTGAGGTTCGTTTCCAAATCTTTCCAAAAATAATTTATAACCAGAGTATTACAGCACTGGATATTAATGGAACAATTAGATAAAGGGCTTTAACATCTTTATACATTCATTGTTTGGCAAAGAAGATTTTGATGATGTTGATAAGCAATAATTGACTTGTTATAAAAATGATAAATGTGAACGCAGTAAGGGACGGTCAACGTCTAAGCCATCCTCGATACTAGATCAGCCGATTTACAATGTAAAGTGAAAGTACAAATAAGAAGCAAAAATAAGTTTCGAAGTTGAAAATAGTAAATTAGCTCATATTTAATAATTGTGAGGTTGGACTCTAAATCGAAGGAAAAAGCGCGAATCTTGGGACCGTAAAATTATTTTTTTTGTTTTACACAAGTTTTCAAGAGGAAATTTTTTAGTGAAATTTGGAAAAAATGAAATAGGAAATAGGGAACCTGATTAATAAATGTGGGTAAAGGCAGATTTCAAGGAACGAGGAATTTGAAAAAATATAGAAAAATGAGAAACTATACCAGCCAGTGGTCAAATTTAAGAGAAATTGTGGCAAATATTTGGAAAAATTGACTAATTACAGAATTACATACATGTTAATTACAAAAACATAGAATTCCTCAGATATCATCCATGTCAAAAGTGCTAAAATCATCCGAATCCGTGGACCTTTCTCGCCCATTTTTCTCAGAATTCTTTTGAAAGGATTTCGTGGTGGGCGGGGGGGCAGAGGCAGGTGGAGTTTTCTTCTTTTTTAACGATTTCGCGACGCCTCCATTTGCAGATGACGTGGCAGACCCATTTCGGGTGAATGGACTAGAGGATTCCGTGTCGAAAAACTCTTCCAAATTATCATCAGCTCTTATAGCCGACCTCTTATCACTGTCATCATCGCTGGCGATGTCACGCATGGCATCAGCGATAGTGGCAATATACTGAACAAGAAATTTTGAAAATATGAACATTCTAAAATAAATATCTTACATCTCCATTCGTAGCGCTGGAATATCCACCTATACTCATTTGATCTGTAACCTGATCAACGTTGTATGAGTTGGCAGATGTGTAGCTTCCGCACTCGATTCTTGTTGCATCGGCCGGAATGGTTTTCATGGCTGAAACATTAATTTATGCAAACCAACATCCAGTCGAGACTTACTGATATTGACAGCCTCCGAACCGACAAGTACCGGGATTGATTTGAATGACGCATATGAACCTTTGTTTTCAGGAGACATCAGGCTTGGCTGATCATCTTCTCGATATTCGAACAATTCGAATTGTGGTCCTTGCCAAATCCAGCGATGCGGTGGAAGGTAGGTTCGTGTCTCCACGTGGGGTGTCCACACATCCTCGTCACCAATCTTTTTTGCAGGAACATTTTCAACCGTGGCAAAAACCATGAGACGAGAAGCAGTGGGCATTGGAGCATGCATATCCGCATTGTTTTTTGTTCTTTGAAGAATCCATTCCCCGACCGGAGTGATACTGATCAGAGGAGAGGATTCCATATTGTTTTCACCATCTTTTTTAGAAGATTTAATATCGTGCTGCGTCACTGTGACTCCTTGAGATGGATCAATCTTTGCAATCATTAATGACATTGACATCAACATTTTGGTAGTTTTCGCCATTTTTGTGCTAGTCGTTGAGTTGTAACTTTTCATTCGGAACATAACAGACATTCTGGAAACTTCTAAGCGCCGTTTTGCGGTTACAGCTGGCGACGCAGCTGTTTGATTAGTTGGGTACGAGAAGCTAGTCATATCAGCAGCCCAGGCCGCGAGATCTTCCTTTGTATACCGAGAATCTTTTATCTTCTCTGTGGCAACAAGAAGAAGTGGTGGAGGGAACGGTCCAATTCTGGTATTTCCGTTTGTTTTCGATAATGTTGGACAGTTCACAGAAATCGGGTGTTCTTTGGTGTATGACGAAGAATCAGCCATAGCTCGATGTTTGCTGAGTCCAATAGAAGCAGTAACATCCGCTCCATCTGTAAGACCAGCAGATCGATGGAATCTGGATTCCTTATTGACAAAAGTATCTCCATGAGTTCGATTATTGGGTTTTCCTCCAAATGGACAGATAGCAAAAACATGAGTTGTTGCATGGTTTGTGGCGATTGCCAGCCATCTACAATCCTCTGAAAATGCAGTAGACACCACTTTAGCCGGAGTACTTCCTCTGTTTAACTTGTACAAATGTTGGACAGAAGCCAAGGAAGACGTGCCGGCGTGTGGCATCAGAAGGAAGATATTGAAGACGTTGGCATTGGCATCCGCGGAAAGCACTAATCGTTGATCCGGCGAAAAGGCTATGTAGGAAATTGGTTCGACATGAGCCACGTAGTGGCACATAACTCCACCGGTTTCATCTTCTCCAGAAGCAGACAAATTGACAACAGTTACAATTCCTTGTGGCTGATTGGATTTCGCAGAGCCGCCAGTCCCAGCGCCAACAGACTCACTGATTGACTTGACACTTCTACTGAAGTACTGAAAAAAAATGTTTAAGGAATTTTGAAAGAAAGCAGGTCAAATACCCCAATCGCATTATATATGTGATCCGTGTACTTTTCACTGCTGGTAGGTTCGACTTCTGCAGCCAGTCCTCCACTGCTTTGGAGATTGGAGTCGAGCTGCAAAATTGTTAGCTTAGCACATTTTCACAACTTCAGACTGAATAAGTCATGTGCTTACCTCAGTTGCAGCGTACGCCAATAATTGACAAGACAAGGATAAAGCTGGTGGATTGCTTTCGCATGATGGAGTCATTGGAATATTTCTTACGTGTTCGAAAGCCAGAATATCATATGCATGAGCGTTATTTGAGAGTGAAACTACCAAAAATTGATCGGATGCATTTATGGCACACACTGGTTCTTCAAACTTGATTTTATGAACTTCTTTACCAGTTAGCAATGATACTATGGTGACAGAGCAGTATTGCCGATCTGGGTGGTGAGAGGAAGCATCGACTAAAGCGATGAGGGGACGGGAATCAGCGAATTTGTCCTTTCGCCCTCGAAGTTTTAGATTGTTGGGGAGAACTTTTAGAGCTCTAACTGGACCCTGGCGCTCCGAGAGCACCTCTTCAAATTCTCCGCTTTGCTGAAAATGATTTATCAATTCAGCGATTGACATTTTCATTTTAAAATGTTCTTCGAAAGAAACACGCAACTTCAGCCAATGAAACTTGAAAAATAACTTACACTCATAGTCCACATTTGATAGCCTCTGCACAATCCGACAATGAGAACTTCAAGCCTCTCATTCGGATCACCTTGTTTCTCCACTGACGACAATTGAACCCATTCAGCTTTTTCTGCAGTGATTTGAGAACTTTGCGTCTGCCCCTTTGACATTCCCATAGCCATCAAATCCACCACTTGATTTGCCAATGTTTGTTGCCCAATAGCAGACTGTCTCACAAGTTGTCCTTTAATATAAGTTATGGAATTTGTTCTTGGCTTCGAAATTATCGAGTTCATAGACGGAATCGGCGGAGGTGCCGTTCTCTGATGTGGTTTCCGTGGTGGGGGCGCAGGATTATCATCTAGAGACATGTCAACAAGCATCTCCACGACGGGTGCAGTAATTGATGGTAGTTGAGGCGGTGGTGGAGCAGTGTTCCTAGTGGCCGCAGGAATTCTACCGCCGTCTTCCGGAGAATCCTGCTATTTAAAAAAAAACTTAAGTAAAATAAAATCAAACTTGGAAAATGTGCTTCATTTATAAAATAAACTTACCGGTCTACTACTCAAACTGCTTCTATCCGAAGAGCTGAAATCAAGAAGATCCCCGCTAATCTTTTTTTCTTTTTCGATGGACGGAGCCACCGCTTCGTTTAGTTTCTTCACGGGATCCTCTATTTTCCCTGATGTCGATTCTTCTTTAGGTTCCTCCTGAAAAGCATTATTACCATTATGGAAAAGAAAAAATAACGAAATTAGTCTCGCAAAAATTAAACCTTAAAAATGGTTTCTTTCAATCCAAAACTTCAGAAGACATACCAGGAGGACAATGATAATGTTATAATTAATATTGTGAAAGTGTTAGGGTCATTGGTCACCTGATGAGATGAAAGTCAAACGGTGAGAAACGTGCCAATCAAGTGGAAAAGAAATAGAAGGAAAAAGAAAGAAAGGGGAGAAAAAATTGAAATGTGGAATTTTCATTTTCAATATTTTAAACATGCGAGACGCAGACAGCGTTTAGATCGTGATCTCACTGCTTCTCTATTTAGAACTATTATGGTTACTTCTTTGAATTATATATTATTTTAAAATGTCACGAATTGATGATTCCTAAAAAAATCATTAATACCAATATTTCTTTTTAATACAAGATTTTAATTCTAAACTTTTACATTCAGAAATAAAAAATTTAAAAAAAAAGTTTTTTTTTTTAGTATTCAATGGGCTAGCCATGTGAAAATTGAAAAATGACTTCGAATTTTTCAAGTTCATTCCAGTGATTTTAAGAAGAAAAGGAAATATTAGAAATCGATTGAAGTAACACTATACCGGTTGTTGGTGTTGAGATTCCTGTTCAGCTTGTTGTTGCGACGGTTGGAACCGTTGAACATTCGAAGAGGACGCCGAGGACGAGGACGACGACTTGTTCTTATTCTTCTTTTTGGAACCACCACCAGAATGTGCGTTTGGTGGCATTTTCACACCTCTACGAACAGTGCGGATTATCGATTTTCCAGATAGGTTCGGATTTAGACAAAATGATAGAATAGAAAAGTGAACAGAACTCAGACGGAAAGATAGTGAAGCTAAAGCAAAAATGTTTTGAAGGATGGATGAAAAACGAGGCAGTAACACAGAAAACAATAGCAGCAAATATCACTGGAGTTTTGTGTAATTTTCTCAGATTTTCAGATAGATCACTTAGGAGAGCATCAAAATCAGCTCATTGATCCTGATTTGTAACAAAGGTGCATTGTGTGCTGCCAAGTAAAAAAAAAAACAGAAATCGACATGCTTTCCTATCTGCCTCTCTCTCTCCTCACTTCTCACGTGTGCTGAGTGAGAGTAACGACACAGAAAACTGCCTCTTTGTTGGTTAGTCACGAGGGACAAGAGAGAACAAGAGACGCAGCGACATTCGGAGAAAAGGGAGGAGAGAGGGCATCCATGAGCACTCCGCCATCTTTTTTGCTGCTTTTTCTATTTCTCACTTCAAACTCCAATTTTTCTTCTACTCCTATTCAACTAGACTAAACACTAATCGATTTTGAATATGCCAAAATCCATGTTTGAAATTTTTTAGATTTCTCTGAAAGCTGTAATGTAGCGACAAATTTTTCTCAAAAACACGTTTTTAGTGAAAACGGAAAACGCGAAAGATTAAGTTACGCCCCAAAAACTGTCGTCATACTGTAAAACAGCGTACGCAACTTTACAAAATAAAGAACAAGCTTGAACCGTGAGCGACATTCCGCGATTTTTAGAATATGTCCTAGCATTCCGTTTTCGCATGAATGTTTTTGTACCAAATTTTTGCAAAAAGGTTGTATGTAAGCCCGGCAAATCGCATATTACAAAATTTCAAGACAGCTACATTACTTTTAGGCAATCGGCTTTTACGCCATTTTGAAATCTGTGGTCTGAACACGAATCGCAGGCTTGAGGCGGCTTCGTTTCTTTAGGCGTTTACTTTGTTTTGAAAAAAAAATTTTCAAAAAAAAAAACAGACGATTATTTTTAATTTTTGACATGTATTTAAAAATAGTAAAACTCCAGTGACACTTTCCTAGACTCCAAATATCTCAAAATAATTCGCTGAAAGTGCATTTGAGGAGCGTTAGCTGCATCTAGATCTCCTCATCCATCCAACTTAATCTCTGAACTCTTACGGGTCTTTTTGAATATTTTATCACATTTTACGCCACTCTTACCCGTTTTCCCCATTGCCTGCGTGTAATTGTGTAGAGCAATGATTTATTAAAATAAATAAGGAAAACACCTTTCCTTTTCTATAACACCGACTACAATTCTACAATTGTATAATAATGTTTTTAACTGAATGCCATGCCATGCCATGAATAACATGCCAAAAACGAAAAGTGCTCTTCTTGAATTTTCACTTTTGAGTGAAGAACGTATCGACAGAGTAAGTAAGTTGGTTAGTTAGAATTTGAATATTACAAAAAATGAAATGTTCGAATAAAATATCCTCTAAACTAGTACATCGTTAATTTTTATAAAAAATCGTGGGAAAATAAATCAACAGTCTTTCTTCTGTTATTACCCGTATTTACACATTTGGTTCTACAACCGCAAATTTCGGCTGCCTTCGAAGACAAAAACAAAGTGACAATTCGTCGCATGATTCGATCATCTTTTCCTATCTATCCGCTAAGTGAACGTCAAATGGCGCAGTAAAAGTTTTATTACAATTTCGTTTCTGTTTCAAATTTTTTGCGACAATTTTCTAAAGCTTCCACGAAAGACGAAATAAGACCGTCTAGTCTTGTCTTCGTCATCGTCTAGAATTCGTCTTACGCAGAGATAGACATTGTGTTAGTACACATGTATTTTAATTGACGACGTAAGACGAACTGAAAGACGAACGAAGACCAGACGAAAAGATTCCACGAAAGACAACCGACTTGTTTTGTCTTTTGTGGAAGCCTTAATTTTCATTCCCTGGTTAAAATTCGCGAATGAAAAAGAAAAACTACCGAAATTTCTAATATTAAAATTCAAAGGTCTCCTTTTTAATAGTCTTTCGCCTAGATACGCCTTTCTTATCAAAAATCTCAAAATCCATTTATCTTTAAAATATTTAACTTTTTATAAAAACTCATAAGAAACATTTCTAATTCAATCATAACTATCAATTCGATTTATTCATGCAACTTTCTATATATCGCAGCACAAAAAAAATTTGAAGAAAATTAAACATTTAAGAAAAGTATAGATAACACACCATTCGCAGCTTTTCAACGAAAATATTTTAAAAAATTAATTGAATACAGCAAGAGCGCTCCGCCGACCACCGTACGCCATAACTGCTGCATTTTCGTTTGGAGACCCGCAACCCACTGCTATTCTCTTCGACCCTGTTGCTTCCAAACATCTCTCGATTTTTGGCATGATTGCCACTGTTTTTATCAATTTATCATGTAATCACGCGTCAAAAAACGTGATTATTAATCTTTACTATGAAAGGCTCCATATTAAGTTTTTTTACCGATTTTATTCTCAGATTATTAATTTTCCGGTTCCAGATCTAATTGGGTTGTTCGAGTGATTTCTCGAAACAAATGGACGGAGAAAAACTGAATCTGGACAATATCATATCTAGATTATTGGAAGGTAACTTTCTATATTAAAGAAATTCATCAAAACATTATTTTGCTCTTCAGTCAGAGGATCCAAACCTGGGAAAAATGTGCAACTTACCGAGAGCGAGATTAAGGGACTATGCCAAAAGTCGCGTGATATATTCCTAAGTCAGCCGATTCTGCTGGAATTGGAAGCTCCGTTAAAGATTTGCGGTGAGCATGTTTGTGAAAACTTGCGATCTTACGAATGGATAATCGTTGAGCGACATATTTACTAACAAGAAATTTCGATTATATTTTAGTGGTTTTTATGTTTATTATTTTTATAGGAGATGTGCACGGACAATACTACGATCTGTTGAGACTGTTCGAGTATGGAGGATTCCCGCCAGAATCAAACTACCTTTTCCTTGGAGATTATGTTGACAGAGGAAAGCAATCTTTAGAAACTATATGCCTGTTGCTGGCATACAAAATTAAATATCCAGAGAACTTCTTTCTTTTGAGAGGAAATCACGAGTGTGCATCGATCAACAGAATTTATGGCTTCTATGACGAATGTTCGTTTTGTTTTATTATTTAGACGTGCAGGGCTATCTATCACGGTATTTTTGAATAGAACTATAATTTTCAGGCAAGCGGCGATACAACATCAAGCTGTGGAAGACATTCACCGACTGCTTTAACTGCCTTCCAGTGGCTGCCATAATCGATGAGAAGATCTTCTGCTGTCACGGAGGTCTTTCACCGGATCTTCAATCCATGGAACAAATCCGTCGTATTATGAGGCCGACAGACGTGCCTGATCAAGGCTTACTATGCGACTTGCTGTGGTCGGATCCAGATAAGGTTTGATAGTTTTTGTTTTTGCGGAAGATGATGACAAAGGTTTACAAAAATAATTGTAAATAAATTTCGAACGAACAATCGCTAAATTTTTCCAGGATGTCACCGGATGGGGTGAGAACGACCGAGGTGTTTCATTCACTTTTGGACCAGAAGTTGTGGCAAAGTTTCTGCATAAACATGACTTGGATTTAATTTGCAGAGCTCACCAGGTAAAGTTTAATTTGAATACATTTCTTCATAATTTTCTTTCAGGTCGTAGAAGATGGTTATGAATTTTTTGCCAAGCGGCAGTTAGTTACATTGTTCAGTGCACCAAACTACTGCGGAGAATTCGATAACGCTGGATCGATGATGACAGTCGATGAAACACTAATGTGTTCTTTCCAGGTAAGTATTGCTGTTCCATAAAACCAAGAGCACTCTGTTATTGTTAAAATTGCTGTTAATTCGCCAATGATGCAATGGTTTTGTCAGACGAGTCTATTTTAGCGATATATCAAAGTTCTTTTGAGAAATCGCTGTCAATCAGGGTGATATTGAGGCATTTGTCTGAGGTGATAAAAACGATGATTTCTAAGTTAAAATATTGAAATAATATTCAGTTATTCTTGACTCACTTTCCTATCTTCAGATTCTGAAGCCTGCCGATAAAAAGAAATACCCATATGGAGCTGGAGGAGTAGGCTCAAACCGTCCAGTCACCCCTCCTCGGAACGCCCCTGCAGCACAGCCTAAGAAGGGCGCCAAGAAGTGATAATATTTAGTTTCAGTCGATATTTCTTTCATCTGTAAATACCTAACCTTTGTTGTTCACGCCTCACGAGGCCTCGGTCATCTCTCGTTTATCGGCTTCTGAAAGTTGTGTACATTCATTTTGATAAAAGCAATCATAAAACCAAAGCTCGATTTAAATATGATCTATGCTGGAACGTGAAGATGCTGTGGTCCCGGAAAATCTGGTTCTCAATCCAAGCTTTCTTTGTCACCTTTCCTTCCACTATCTCTTTGGACCATTTAGAGCAATTACTCCTCTTTATTGCTGGCTCAATTTTCATCAAAAGCTCCCCCCTTCTCGTCTCCACTATTTTTAAAGTTAATTAAATTTTTTTTTATTTCCTTCATTATTCCATTCTTCTAATAGCCTATTTTTTGGGAAAGGAAAAACAATGATTTCAATTTCCACTCTTCCTCCACTCCAAACATCCAACCTTTTTCTTCGTCTCAATTTCATATTTTAAAACTGTATTGTCGAATATTCGAACAAAAATAAAATAGAACACTGGTGAATGTACTACGAGAACTGTGCCCCAAGCCGTTTTATTATTTTTTCAAATTCATTGTATTCTTTCCTCTCCTCGTTCTTTTTCTTTTATGTCTGCGCATATTCTCCGTCATCCCAATAAATGTGAGTGTAGTTGTGCGATGTCTCCTAGGAGAGTGCATCAGACGAATAGAGCTACGCCACTGCTATGCGAACGAAGTAATCGATTTTAAGGGAGCGTTTCTGGTTTTAAAGTTTGCAAATGCTCCGCCCCGGTTCGTCTGTGAGCTATAATAGGTAATCAGGAGAATATTATTTTTTTCGGGGAAAAATGTAATTTATCTTCACCTTCATTCAGCACGATGAATCAAGTATTGATAGATGCGCATCCAACAGAGCAAGCTATTATTGTGCGATTTGACCAGTCACCTGGTGAGTATTTCTACGAATGTTTATGTTGGCGGGGTTTCAACGTATATAGCGGATGAAAAAAGTTTTAAATTATTTGTTTAGGTTGGAGATATTAGAGTAAAAAATAAGGTCCGACCAAAATTATATCGCGTTATTTCATTCTCAAAAATATGTTTGCTTTAAATATAACTAGGCTTAAACTACACATGAAATTTAGCATTTTCTGAAATTGGTTACTTTAATCAGAAGTTGACTTTTTTGATTTTTTTTTATCGCTACAAACTGATATTTTCTATAGCTCGTTTTTCGAATAAACAAAATTACGAAACGGGAAACAAACAAAATGGAATGAACAGAGCAAAAGTTGGTTGTGCGTAATTTAAAACACATTGTACGCAGGAACTGTCACAGGAACTTGCATAATCCTTACACGATTACTGCAATGTCTATAGCAGGTTTAGAAACCACAAAAATTCAAAAAACGAAATGAAGTTCTGCCGTGAAAGCAAACGAAATTTTCAGTATCCCCCACGAGTAATCAACTCAAAAAAAGAGCATCGTCGGCAAACGTGGAATCACTAGGTCACCAGAAAATGTATGTGAACAATCATTATCCAGGCAGCCACGCCAAAATTGGTTTCTCTCAGAATCCACCTGAAAGAGATGAGTCCAGAAGTGGAAATTCGAGCGCTGACCACCGTCATCCTACAAAAGTGCCTTTTTATCCCGGCCACATCGCGAAATCAGCTGGAGCAAGTTTTGTATTACATTCAAAAACGTGGAAATCAACGAATTAGTGCAAGATCCAGAAGCTCATCTGCTGTTTCCTTCGATCGGAGGCCTATTCAAAGCCCTATTCGTCATGTGGATTTGGAAAAAGTTGATGTTAGTAACTGAAAAAAAAACATGCAAACTCGCTCTATTGGAACGCAATGTTTTTCGTGTAAATCGCTGCACAGACCTGTGCAAGAGGCCTTTCTTGCATATAGTATACCTTCCAGAACTATTCTTTAAACGTGTTAAAATCACATTTGAGTATCGTGAGGTGCAGCAGTTCACAGGTTACGCGAATCAGCGTGGGGAAGTGCTTGTGAAGTATTGAAAAATACGGGAAAATCCCAAAACTTAATTTAATAAAAAAAAGAGAACTTTTCGAAATGTTTTCGGCATTTTTGCGACTTTTTCAAGAGAAAATCACATCGTTAAGCCATTTTTATTTATAATAAATCTATACTACTTAATTAAAACATATTTTAGCAATATTAAAACCTTTTGGAGCGCCTTTTAATCAGTTTTAGCCAAAAATAAACTGATTCTTATTGGCTAAAAACACATATAAGCAATCTTTCAACTTCTCTGAGTTGTTTTAATCCCTTAAAAATGTTTTAACATTTTTAAGAAAAATTCTGTCGTTTGCTTGAGCGGTAAATCTCGGAAGTAAGCCTACTTCCCAAAATTTGTTAAATGACGGATGGATTGACCAGCTCTCATGCAGAACGTCGATTCATAAGAAGAACAAATTTGATGTTTATTTACCAAAGCACGCGCTCGCCTCGAAAATGCTTGGAAACAATACCGCAGGTGTTTGTGGACATGTGACGTCACTAGCGTCACTATCTTTGGCTCGCCTTGCAAATTTGTGCACCGCAGCTTTCGTAAAAGGGATGGTGTCATCTTACTTGAAAGCGTTTTTTTTTTAATTTCCACTGTATTTTTGTGAATACCGAGAAGTCTTGAACACAACAAAAAAGTTAGGTGATACAGCCGCACTCGCTGAGAGTGGACGGATTTGGTGGACGCGCAGAAAAACTGTACGAATTTGATTCAATATTGCTTGATTCACCACGCTTCAGAGAATTACTTACCTAGGCGATCTGCTTTTCGATCCGACGGTTTGAGAGCGGATCACAGCGCACCCGTCCTTCCGGTCTCTTGCGATGGTCTTCCATGAGGTGGTTTCCAGGTCGGATCAATAATTATTTTCGTTCCTATTCTCTTGAGGGAATTCTTCATTCTACATATTAAGCATATTTAACACTAGCGTCCCTTTATGGGCTCGTTCCGTCTCGTGCCGGACTTCCGAATTCTCAGAAAACAGGAGTCCGGCGCCAAGCTCTCAGATTTTCTCTGAAACAAAATCGTATTTATAACAAATGAATTGATGCACGTAGCACACCTGCATTATTGAAAACGCGTCAATTTCAGGAGTACATCGAATGCTTCTACGGGGAAACGTCTGCAGAGAAGAACAAGGGGGCGCTGGCTCTTTACGAGTTATCGAAGATTCCAAAAAATTTGACACAACTGGTTAGCAATGGTAAGAATCAGCGTTCAGTGCACCGCGTTTCATGTACCGCATTTTCAGAGACATTGATGATGGCATTGGCGAGAGTGTTCCGAGAGGATTGGAAGAAGCATTTCGAAGTTGCCACGAATATCATGAATCTCTTTGTGAACGTGTCAAAGTTCACAAGGTTTCATGGCATTTTATTGCATCATAAGGTGAGCCGGCTCATTTGAAATTCTAAAAATCTAAAATTAAAGATCGGTACATTATGCATGAATGCGATGGACCATGAAACGAAGCGATACGACCTGTGGGTGGCTGAAATGAAGAAGTCGGACAATGATACGCAGCGAAAATTAAAAACAGCGATTAGAAAACAGAATATGCTGTTGGCCGGTTGGTTATTTAAGATTTATTCGTTTCAAACGAGATGCAAAAACTCAAAAAAAAAGGCTCAGTCTCCGATTGCAACCACGGTCACGTATTTTGCTTCAATGTCCATGCGATTGCATTTTCAATAAAAAGTATTGCTCAAAAAGTAAAAATCTTTGTTTCAGTGTAATATTTGCACAATACGAGTTTCAGAAAAGCTTTCAAAATTGACAAAAAATGGATTTAAATTCTATTCATTCTTCTTCTGATATATTTTTCTATTTATTATTTAATTTTTGAAAGATTCCGCTTTCTATTTTGTAGAAAAATGCGAAGAAGGTAAAAGGAAATCGCGAATAAGGCTTCCACGAAAGACGAAACAAATCGGCCGTCTTTCGCGGAATCCTGTCGTCTTGTCTTCGTTCGTCTTTCGTTCGTCTTACGTCGTCAATTAAAATACATGTGTACTAACACAATGTCTATCTCTGCATCAGACGAATTCTAGACGATGACGATTAACGACTAGACAATCTTATTTCGTCTTTTGTGGAAGCCTTAATCGCGAAATCCGCCAACTTGGTGAGCGGTTCCTGAAGATGAAGTTCGTACAGATTAGCGACTCGGCGATCTCATTCAGACCTATTCGAAACGAAACCCGCGCCTAATGCAAATATCGCAGAAAAATCACTCAAAATAGACGATATACGCCACG
This sequence comes from Caenorhabditis inopinata, assembly GCA_003052745.1. Classification (NCBI taxonomy): domain Eukaryota; kingdom Metazoa; phylum Nematoda; class Chromadorea; order Rhabditida; family Rhabditidae; genus Caenorhabditis; species Caenorhabditis inopinata. The sequence goes on from AP018153.1 coordinate 2,321,455, forward strand.
GAGTTTCAGCTATCATTTTTCAATGATAGCTCTCTTAAATGAAACAATTCGATAAAATTCAAGCAGTAATAAAGATCTATGTTTTTTTTTATTCAAGAGAAATAAATATTTCAAGAAAAGTAGGGATGGACGAGATCGCCGATGCATATTATTAATAAAATGCATCACTAGCAATCCGCGTTGGCCGAAAAGTGGGTAGCTTACCTGTCCTCTTCTTTCTCTATCGAAGTTCGATGCCGGGCAGTGCAGTTTTTGCAATTGTGTTCTACTCTCATGCCTGCTTCGATGCAATTATAAAATTGTGCAAGTTTTCGAAAATTTAAGCTTTACATTTTTCAGCTTGCATCACCCTTCTCACCAATCTTGCTGTAGACATTAGTGTTGAATTGAAAATGGTCCGAAGAAACTTGGTCGCTCTCCTTATAAAGTGAATTCCTCTCTTTCTAAACATCCATTTCGTATATCGTTTCAGATGCCTCTCAATGTCATCAGAATCCACGAATGCTCTAACTACCACCACGATAAGGTTCTTGCTGAAATTGAGCATTTTCGATGAGAACAAGACTATAATGGAGCAATCGGGCACTATAGAGAAATTAATACAGATGTTTCCGATTCAAGATCCAGAATTGAGGAAAGCTACGATCATGCTGCTTTACAATTTCTCATTTGACACCAGAAATCTCCCAAAAATGGTCAACGGAGGGCTGGTTCCCCATATGGCTTCATTGATAGATAACGATTCAAAGGCATTGAATGTTATGTACCTGCTGAGCTGTAATGACGATGCGAAAGCCATGCTCGCATACACAGACGCAATCAAATCGGTGAGCTGCATGCGCTAAGCAGGATCAGGGTTCAGCATTACCGGGCCCAACGAGAATTTTTACAGAAAAAACGTAAATCTTCGCTTGGCGGCACTATCTTAGTTGGTGGGGGGGGGTCAATGGTTTTTCTAATTTTTTTAGATTGTTTTTGTTTCTGAAAACATTATTTGACATACTCGAGTAACACTATGTAGCAATTTTTACAAACATTTTATTGGCAGACAATAAAGATACTACCACAGGTACTTTCGACAACGGAGAATTCAGTACAAAGACAATTCCGTATCCCACTGTATTTTGCGTGAGAGGTTGTTGGTTTAATAAGCATTTAAGGACTGAAATAATAATTCTATTTTTTTGGAGATGTCCCTAATTCAAAGAATTTATTGATAAGCGAGGCACACTAATCAGCTCACGGGCTTTGCGAGTAGGTTATTCACGATTGCATTTTAATGCAAAAAATTCATTTTTTTTTTGTATTAAAATACAATTGTGTTTTTTCATGGAAAACCCCATAAGAAAGCGCACACACCGCGTTTGTGATTTATTCAGTTTAAGAAATTTGACAATAAAAATTAATTAAAAAAACATGATTTTCGAAGCAAAATATAGAAAAAATTCCAACATTCGCTTCAATTTTCGAAAAGAAATCACAAACGCAGTGTGTGCGCTATCTTACAATTTTTAAATTAGCGCGTTAAAACGCGCTATCCCTTAACAAGACCCAAACAGCGCCATAAAACGAAAAATCACGTATTCGCGGATGGATAATACGTGAATGCAAAATAGATAAAAATGGATTAATGAAAAACCGAAAACGAAAATACAAATATTCAGCTAATGAAAGACGTTCTGAGTGGAACCGGAAGTGAACTGACGAAAGCAATTCTTCTGAATATTTGTTTGGAAAAAAGGAATGCTCAATTAGTGTGTGGGCAACGTGGACAAGGGTTGGACCTTATCATGGATATGGCGTTAAGTTCAAGGGATTTGATGCTCATAAAAGTGATAAGAGCGATCTCCAGTCATGATGGTCCAACGCAGAATATGTTTTCGGTGAGATTTTTCTTCAAATTTTGCTTTTGGTCTAGAGAACCTTAGTTCGAACTCCGAAGTGGGAACGAGATCTTTTTTTAAACTTTGTTATTCTCAGAAATGGATCGAGCATCTTCTGGATATTGCTACAAGTGAAGGAACAGACAGTTCGGAGTCCAAGTCTTCATTCGGGTTAGAGTGCATGGGCACGGTAGCTGAGATCAAAGTTGCTCCATGGGCAAAGTGAGAATTCGGTTTTTTTTTTCGAGTTCCGATTATCGCAAGGTCTTCAGAATAATCGAAGCAAAGGATCTGGTGACGTGGATGAAGGCTCAATTGCAAGAAGGAATTGATGAATCCGAAGAGGTTACAGTACTCCGTGAGATCAAACCTCTTCAATTACAAATTGTGATAGCTTGTGGGACTATGGCCAGACAGCTGGATGCGGCTAGGCTTCTGGTTCCCCTCATTGACACTTTTGTGCAATTATTGCAGTGTAAGTCTCTTCTTTCCTTTCCAGACTATTTTGCGGTAGTTTTAAAAATTACTCTTTTGCAACTCTTTAACGATTCCAGCGTGCCAAATTGACGACGAGTTTGTTGTTCAACTTCTCTACGTCTTCCTGCAACTTTTAAAGCACAAGGTTTGTAATGGTTCTTACACGACTCACCGGAATAAATCACCGGTTTACTGAAAAGTACTGATAACTTCTTTTAGGAGCTCTCTGCTCGTCTGATGACACAAGACTCCGCTCTCGGAGCCCATATGATAGACCTGATGCATGACGCGAATGCTGCCGTTCGAGAAGTATGCGATAATGCCCTATTGATAATGGGTGAACACTCGAAGGAATGGGCAAAGCGAATCGCCGGGGAGCGATTCAAATGGCATAACGCGCAATGGTTGGAAATGGTGGAGGTGAGCTTAGCCGGGCTTCGCCGTCGCCTGGGCCCGTGGCGAACATAACCCCTTTTGAATTTGTTCCTTTTTCAGCGAGACGACGCTGAATTCGCTGAGTACGACGACGAAGATTTCGGCTCTGATCTCAATTTTGATCATTATGATGATGGCTTTGATATGAACGAACCATTGTTTTAGCGTGTTTCTTTTTGCAAATACTTCAAAACGCCTTAATTTTAATGAAGATTACCTTTAAGAGTTCTGGCTTCATTATATTGTGCAAAGGGTGCATGCACACTTAACGACAGTTCATTGAAATAATTATCCGTGCTTGACATCTGCGTAAACTGGGTGGGCCATACATGAGTTCACTGTTTTTTGAATGGACAGCTCCGGTCAGACCCAACGAGTTCTTATCTCGGACAGACTTGCATTGAACCTGAAACATCGCCAAAATCTTGTAAATTATATAAATATTCAATATATGTAAAAAAAAAGACATTAATTCTTAAAGAATGACTAACCTAGTAAGGGAAATTGCAGGACCCCCGTTCATCCAAAGTGGGCATAGTGTTACGCACATGCGGTGCTTACGGAAGTAGCACTGTGAAAAACGACATTTATGATTTTGTTTCGCAAGGCTACTTATTATCGGATCGCGAGTACGTGGTTTGTCGTATAGAGGCGGGGTTTGGGTCTCGTTAGGGGATAGCGCGTTTTAACGCGCCAATTTAAAATTGTAAGGAAGCGCACACACTGCGTTTGTGATTTCTTTTCGAAAATTGAAGCGAATATTGGAATTTTTTCTATTTATATTTTGCTTCGAAAATCATGTTTTTTTTAAATTAATTTTTATGGTCAAATTTCGCTTCAATTTTCGAAAAGAAATCACAAACGCAGTGTGTGCGCTTCCTTACAATTTTTAAATTGGCGTGTTAAAACGCGCTATCCCCTAACGAGACCCAAACCCCGCCTATATACGACAAACCACGTACTCGCGATCCGATAATACATAGCTTTTGGATGGAACTCGTCTAAGCGGTCTTGCGCTGATGCTGTTTTCAAACAAATATTAAACCTATTTTTTAATATTTTAGGCGATAGGCGAAAACAGTTCATTATACTTCGATAAAAATTTTTAGAAATACAAATCAAGGTGACATCTAAATGAAACAAACGGAATTTCGATTTTTAGAATAAGAAATATTTCTTTCGGTAATCTACGTGGCATCATTTACTTTTAGTCTTTGATGCTACGCCTAGCACCGAAATGTTTCGAATTCAATGGAAAAAACATTGAAAAGTAAGAAGCTAATGATTTTTTTAAAGTAAAAACGAAGCAATTCAATCAAAAGAAATTTGAATTCTCGTCGAGAGTTTTAAGTGCGCTCTACCGGATTTCTGGTACAGTTTCATTTCTAGCTGAAACTGTCACTCACCCGGACAGCAGAGTAGGGCGGAATTGGATTTTGGGAACTCGGAATCCAAAAAACGGAAAACGGAAAAAATTTTTTCACGGAATCTGGAATCCGGAAGACGGAATGAAAAAAAAAAACGGCGGAATCCGGAACGCGGAATTCCGCACTTCTCTGCCGGACAGCGACGAGAGTTCTTTGAAATCTTTGTAAGCTAGAAAAAATTTAAAGCAAACAACGAAAATTGGCAAGAAAAGCGAAACAGTAATTTAATGAAGAACAACAGCATATGATGACGGGTAAGGATATACCTGAGGTGTTTAACAATAAAAAATGAAATATTTAAAATTAAAAAAACAAGAAGCTGCCGAAAAGCTTTAAATTCATAAACGAAATTCAAATTTTCTCCAACATTCGGAATGAGATTCCAATGAAGAACCGACGGATAAAAAAAATTAAAATTTGAATGCGAGGACTACAGTATGTTTGAAAGGCGCATAACAAAAATAGCCTTATTGAATCTCGAAAGGAACTTGTTTTGTAGTTCATCATTTCAAATTCGACATCAGTTTTCGAACCTCTACATCATGCATTTCCATTTTTCGATGTCTCACAATGGGAAAATTGGTTGTTTAATTGAAGGAAATTGTCGGACGCTATCAAAATGATGAACATTATGTGAGTATTACTTTATTAATCAAAATTCTGAATGCTCCACAATTTTCAAAATTGATATTCAGAGGACTACTTTTTAAAGTGCGTTTTTTCCATACTTTTCTTTTCGGCGCTAAGGTAGTTGTGGGGGGGGGGGTCAATAGTTTTTAGTCATTTTTGAAGCTTTTTTCTTCATTTTTTTTTCTGAAAATGTTATTAGATATACTCGAATAACACTAGCAATTTTTAGAACAATGTTACTGGCAAACAACAAAAATACGCACAAAAAAGAAAATGACTAGGTGACTGGATATTTCTTGGCGATTCCGGCCCATAACTCGTAAAATTTCGCTCAATCATGATATTTGAAATGCCACAACGCCTCAAAGTAATGATCATCCCATACATTTTCTTTGAGGCCACACTTTGGCTTCGGCTTAGGCTTAGGCTTACTTCAAGTCGAGAAATGCATCAGCTGCGGTCCTATATCTATGATTAACTAAGTTATTATTAACTAATAAGCGAAAAAAAATCCAAAAAAAAAAATTGCAAAAATTGCTCATCGTTGAAGCGCGCCACGCGTGAAAAAAAGTGGAATCGTAGTTTTCGTGCCAAGAGTAAGCGTCACGCGTGAAAAAAACAACTTACAAATATTTTAACAATAGCAACAAATATTTTTAGAAAAAAAATCTAGAAAAAAGCTCCAAAAATGACTAAAAACCATTAACCCCCCCCCCCCAACTACCGTAGCGCCCAATTTTCGAAATTGCCATTCAGAAGACAATTTTTTAAAGTGAGTTTTTTCTATACTTTTTTTCATACGTGTTTCAATCGTACTCCATATTTCAAATTAAATCAAAAAAAGAAAGCCAGGATGAGTTATTAATGTCATGAAGCACACCAAAGAATTCCTGTTGGCCAACAAACAATTAAAAATTGTGAGTTATAAGTTGAAAATTAAGAAAATCCAATGGCCTACACGTTAATACGTAAAAAACATACTCTTCGTGAACTATTCGAAATAAAATTCTCTGAAAAAAAAAGTTTTCAATAAAAAATTAACCTTTTCATTTATTCTTTGTATTTTTCTTCTCAGATTTTCTCGAAAAATGAACAACACTGCTACCACTCTTTCATCAATATCATCAGTAAGCAATCGTGCTCTATAATAAAAAAAAACTATGAGTAAAATATTGCTATAACAGTGCACACTAATATAAACGGGTTCCGCTGAAAAAATTTCGCTAATTTAGCCGCGCTAATTCAGAAAATATTTCCATACTTGTTTCCATTATTTTTGAATGAGCAAAAAAAAGCAAATTTATTCAAATTCATAAAACGGTTGCTCAATTCTCTGCGGGAGAATATATATATAGCCCGGCAAAGCGTATGAGCTTTGACCGATACTTCGCGAGCAAAAGAAATGCCCAAAATTTTTTTTTTAATTTCAGACTCTTTTGACGATTTTCTGTTTTTTTTTATTTAATTGTTGTCATTGTATTCAACTTTTTTGCAGAACATTAATAAAACAATAAGATTGTCGTCGGAAACGCCGAAACACGAATTTGTGAGCTAAAACTAAAAATTGCTATCTCAATTTTGAAACACGCGATCCTCAATCCTTTCACAAGAAAAAGGCGCTATCTTAGTTGGGGGGGGGGAATGATTTTTCGACTTTTGGAGATTATACTGTTTTTTTTTTGTGAAATTGCTTGTTATTGTTAAAATATTTGTAAGTTGTTTTTTTAAAGTTGTGGCGCTTATTCGTTGTGCGAAAACCACAATTCGATCTGCAAATCCGGGTCTCCGCTCCTTTCCTCTATGCGTTCCCAACTGTGGATAATATTCAATTCGGCGATGAGCGCATCTTGAAGCTCTCCCACTGTGATGTACTTGCCGTTTATGGAAATGCAGCATACCAGCTCTCCACAGACGTTTTCTTCCGAATTCAAATCCAAAGAGTAGGCTGGCAGAACGTCGGTGTTTCTGGATTGGAAACAGGGTAAAGTTGAGCAATCGACATGAATAACTGCATTGTCCTGCTGGAAAGTGAACTGACGACGGAATAGGGGCAAATCGTTCTGTAGCACTCCTTGATAGTCCAGGAAGTTGATGCTCGACAATTCATAAATGTCAACTTGATATATCCAGCTGAGGAGAAAGCTCCCGGCTGTCACCTTCGAAGTTCCTTAGGCTTGTATCCGTAGGCAGAATTTCTTTTTTCAGCCGTATGGACCATCTGACAAAAATTAGACATTTTGGATGGATAAATTCAGTGTACCGTACCCTTCCCTTATTCCCAGACGTTTTTAAGGCCTTGATTGAGGTTTTTCAGCTGCAATCAATAGCAGGACGAGCCAAAGCTAAAGAATGGATAGTAAACCAAAACAAAAACGGTTTCTACAGTATTCTTGAGCTCAACTTTTCGACACAATAGTTCTTCCCGCACTCATATACGGATCTGAAACGTGGACTTACACAGAGCATCGCCTGAAGAAACCGGGTAACGCATGAATCACTAGAAAGAAGATTAATTGGAATGACCCTCACGGAACAACGTCAACGAGACTTACACCGCGAAGACATCCGAAAAATCTCCAATGAAGAATGGATTCCTCGAGATCAAAAACGACCTGTCGGACGTCCCACCCCGATGAGATGGTCCGACTCACTACGAAAAGAAATCTGAATATACCGAGGAAATCGATTTCATGGAACACCATCTCCCAAGGTATTTCTAGCTTCTGCTAGCTAGCTGTGATTCGCGCCAACACAAATGAATAGCGGATCGGTTAAACAAATAAATGTTTAAATACACCTTGTAAAATATTCATACAGCCACAAGTTGCTCATTGAAAAATCTATGTTGATTTGGTGCAAGTTTTCCAACGGCAGTCGTTGTGATCAGCTTATTTTTCAGTTAAACGCCTTTACGCCAGCGATCGCTTCCGCATGAACAGATATTGATGTTTCAGACAACAGAATTAGCTGATATAACTCTAGATTAGACCCCACGCCACCCTGGTGTGAGCCCCCACGTACAAAAGCAACCTCATAAAACCACCAATCTGTTCAAAATTCGGGGAAAGTATATTGGAAAATTCTAAATAATTAAAAAAAAATGAATAGCTTAATTCATGATCAGAAAACTCAGAAATAGGACAAGCAGGCGGGGGGGGGGGGCGCTATCAGAGTTATTTTCTGGTAGGCTCCATTTAAATGTTCTCCATCTTTACAGGAGTACCGACGGAATCAGTGTGAATATTACCAATATGACACGCCCGCTTTGATCCTGTGGATCATCGCTACCTCTTTTTGTCTTATCGCTTTTCTCTCTACTATTTATACCGTATTCACCGCTTATCAGCTATGGAGCACGATTCAAGATTTGGAAAATGGAATTATTGATTTAATTGATGAGGTCTGTCACTCCTTCTGCGTGTCCTTGTTACTATTATTCCAGGCCTGCCAAATTCTGCTTCCAATTGGAATTTGCAAACAAATTTGTCACCCTCATCACATCGGAACTGTGAACGCAAACTATGCGACAAAGGGACAGAAACGTTGATTTTAAGAATTTCACAATAAAATGTAATTGATTAATTTCAGAAGATGGTAAACCGGGGACAAGAGATAACCGATATCCAGAAGACGTGACGTTTCCGCCGTCTGATATCGAAAAAGTCTATGATGTGATGGGAGGTAATTTCATATTAATTGGATATTCAATTAAAGAAATAATATTCAGATGATGACGCTCGAAAGTCGAAGACTTTGACGTTAGTTTCTTTAGATGGGAGTATTCTGGATGATAAAGCGAAGAAGAGCGAGCCTGATAAGAAGCCAGCTAGTTCGATTCCGACTACACCAACAGACAAGAAGCAACCTTCTCGTGATACTCTGGCGACTCCAAAACATTCACTAAAAACTGCAAAGAATACGCCTGTGGACAACGAGAAGAAACCGCCAGCTAACGAGCTAGCAACTGCCAAGGGAGTGCTATTGGCAAATAAGGCAAGCACGAAGTCAGTGAAACCATCAAAGAAACATGCTAGTCGAGAAATTGTTGGAGGACCATCCGTTATAGATAAAAAAACGCCTACTAAAGAAAAAGAAGGTAGTAAGAGGATAATTAAAAGTAAAGATGGCAGTAAGGAAGACTGTAGGGATGGCAGTAAGGGAAACAATAAAGATGACTGCAAGGATGGAAGTAAGCTCGGCAATAAAGATGACTGTAAGGATGGCAGTAAGGAAGAGGGTAAGGATGGCAGTAAGGGAAACAATAAAGATGACTGCAAGGATGGAAGTAGGCTCGGCAATAAAGATGACTGTAAGGATGGAAGTATGTTCGGCAATAAAGATGACTGTAAAGATGGCAAGAAGATTGGCAATAAAGAGGATGGAAGTAAGTTCGGCAAAAAAGATGATGGAAGTAAGTTCGGCAAAAAGGATGACCATAAGGATAGCAAGAAGCCTGGCAATAAAGATGATGGAAGTAAGTTCGGCAATAAAGACGAGTTCAAGGATGGCAGCAAGAAGGTATGAAAATCCAGCCATCTTATCTTTAAAAAACTGGAAAATGGGTAGTCTTCCACTTCCGCACGACATTACGATCAGTGTACACGCTGCGTTCCGTTTGTGCATCGGTCCCTTGATATATGTATTTTGAAACGAGATTTTCATAAATCTGTGTTCTCACCTTGATATCGCATACGATTTACTTTTTGTTTCCGGGGAAGCGGGCGAATATTAAATGGTGAACCGTGTCTTCACATATATAAGCGATCATCTTTTGAGATCCCCGTTTTCTCATAACTCTCCTTAGTTGCACATTTGCTTATTTTTCCGTTTGATCGGGTGACAGATGCGGCGTAAGAGAAGGTGTTCGAAAGCGGCGCCATGCCTTTTTGAATTTGACTGTCATTAAACGCATTCAGAAATTGTCTGAATTATTATATCGGTTTTTAAACAATTTTTTTCGCTGTTTTCTAGAGTTTTTTTTTCATTTTTGCTGTTTTTCGTTTAATTTTAGAGAAACGAAGCACTGAAAAATGTTTAAAATCCGATATAATTACATAGATTTTTGAAATAGTTAAGAGCGCACACAGATTATAGCTTAAGCTACACCAATCACCCGTTCGGTCTAAAATAATAACGGCTATATACTTTTTTTTTCAGAACGGTCCGAAAGCGGGAGCTGCCGACGTTATCTGAGCATTTTCCAAGGATCTATGCTTTATGGATATTTTTTTTGTTAGAATTGAACGTTTTGTTTCATAACGTGTACCTATTCTATTTCACAACCTCATAAAACGAGTAAACAGTTGAAAAAAAAAACAAAAACTTGGAATAATCGAAAGTTCCAATCTATCAACGAGCTCCAATCGCTGCCACCACCGCATTTCTGATTGTTGTAATGGCGATAGACTGATTCGGTGCTTTGATAATTCCAGTACCACTGACGATCGCATTGGCTCCAGCGTTTGCAGAAATTTCAATGTTTTCAGGTGTCACTCCACCGTCGACTTGAATTGTCAGGCTGGGCCATTTTGAGCGGATTGTACGGACCTGTAAATGACAGTTGTTTTGCCGGTGGAATTATGCGATCTGTATAGTTTTCCAGAACAAATTTGGGCAGCAATACTTTGAATGATCAGAAAAAGAGTTTTCCAATTTACCGCCTAGAAAAGTGTTTGAACACATTTTTCGATAGATAATCGGCCTTAGGCCTCGCCAACTGTAATTCGAGAAAAAAAAATGCTATTTTACATTGTAACCAGTCAAATCTTTCAATAACCTTTTCCATCATATTCTCCATGAATTTTTGACCTCCGAATCCTGGTTCTACGGTCATGATGAGAGCATTGTCAATTCTATCAGCGTGCCTAAAAAGTAGAGGAAGTTATGAAAATTCAGAAGAACCACTTCTTCTTACTTCAAAATATTCTCCACCGAAGTCCCTGGTTTCACTGATAATCCAACTTTCATTCCATTGTTTTTGATCTTTTTAATCAACTCCTCAACCTCAGCGTCCCCATCGACAGCTTCATAGTGGAAAGTGAACTGATTGGCTCCAGCTTTAGCCATTGGCTCCACCCATTGAGTCGGATTCGACACCATTAGATGTACATCTAAAAATGGATCGGCCCCAAGCGATTTGCGAAGCGATTCGACCACTGGATGACCGAAGGTTAGATTGGGAACGAAGTGGCCGTCCATCACATCTAGATGAAGCCTGGAATGAGCAAAAATTGAAACCAAATGCTCTGAATCTGAAGCTTTCTCACCAATCGGCTCCAGCAGCCAACAACGTCTTGCACTCTGCCGCTAGCGATGCCAGATCCGCATTCAAAATCGATGGGCACACGAACGCGCGAAGAGTAGTCATCCGTTAAATAAAAATGTATCGAATTAAATGAATGAAGATTAAGAGGAACTTGACTGTAAATGGATTCGGTAATCTTAATTAAAACATCAGTGCAAATAATTAATTTTAATTTTGGTTTCATGAGAGCCATGGTTGGTTCTTTTTCTTGTGGAATTCGAATATAGCGGGAAGAAAGGAGCTGCTCGTTATTTTCGCTTTTTACTCTACATATTTACCTTCGAGTTTCATCATTTGAAATGCCTTTCTCATTAATCGAAATTTTGAAAGTTTTAGATAATCGAGAACCCATCAAATGGATATTTGGGAACTTTGGATTGCGCAACCGACCGCTTCGGAAGATAGCGCTTCGAATTCCACGGCTTGAAAAATATAAAACACAGAAAAATCAAGTGGCAGAACATACATTTCGATTTTCCCAATTAAAAATTGGCTTATGGATAAAAGTTTCCACTTGCGTCTTTCGAAAAAAAAAAAACTTAAACCCAACGGTTTTACATCAAGAAGCACAGGAAAAAAGAGAAATGGAAAAGAAGTCGATAATATAATAGAACACGAGTGAACTATTTACATTTTTCTCGAGTAGCATAACTTTTAAAAACAGAAAAACGGTCAAGTGAATATCACAGAAAAGGCAGGTGGCTGGAGCTATTGAATAGTAAAATGAATCGATAACCCAATTTCTTATCATTCAGTTAATTAGTGACTCTATTTTTAGACAATAAAGGATGAGAAAAAGAAAAAAAAGATCAGTTTATTATCCAAAAAATTGTGAAGATGAGGCATGATGAAATGACAGCGGCAAGGATGAGAGTGTTTTTCTGCTTTTTCGTTTTTATTTTTTGCATCAAATTGTTGATAGCAGGGTATTTTTCTGGAAAAAAAAACATATTAATAATAACATATGATAAAGTTTACAAGATTATATTCTTTTTAGACATTTTAGAATTAAAATAGACAGAAGAAATTACGAAAATTGGTTATAAAATATTTCCAGAAAACATTCTGATATTATCATTTGATCCTGTTGAAATATTTTAGAAACATGTAATGTGGGCCAAATTAAATATGATGAATACTATTATAAGATTTAAAAAAATATATTTATGTTCCGAAATCATGAAGGTGTCCTAGTTTCAGAACTTACTTGTTTTACGATAAGCCTAACCTGGATTGAAATTCGACAGCTCTGCGCAGGATATCATTTTGAAATTTAGCGTCAATCACAATAGCGGAAATATAAATTTTTTTTACGCACTTTCAGGAAAATTGAACTGAAATGGGGCTATCCAAGGGAAAGGCAAGAAACTTGGAAAATAGGAAAAGGTTCACAAAAAGTGTAATTCATGTTGTGTGCCAAGATATAATGTTTGAAAATTGTCAAGGCTTCTACAAAGGACGAAAACAAAAATTCGTCTTTCGTCTCGTATTACGCAATAAAAAAGTTGTGCATGAGTACCAACACAATGTCTATCTGTGCGTCAGACGAATCCAAGACGAAGACGAGACGGTCTTATTTCGTATTTTGTGGGAGCCTTAGTCAAACATTCGCAGCTAAACTTTAGAATTAGAAATTAGATATTTTGACAACGAAATTGAATTAAAACATTCTTGTGAGCCTCTTTGTTTTTTGTTCCTTATTTACTTTTTAGAAGTTTTCACTCCAAATCCTTGACTTTTTTTTGAATATTGGATTGGTAATTTTACAGAATCGCCCCCCACACCTCTATCGCCCCCCCATAACCGGAATCGCCCCCCCAACAGTTATGTTTTCGATTAATTTTGGATGTGGGGGTGATTGTGTGTGGGGGACTATTCTGTGATGTATAAATATCCGAATCGCCCCCCACCTCTTAATGTGGGGGCGATTCCGGAAAAGAGGTAATCTTTCACAATCACCCCCCCCATTATATCTTTGTTCTCCCCCACTGGAATGAACCAGAATCGCCCCCCCACCATTCCAGAATCGCCCCCCACCATTCCAGAATTGCCCCCCACCATTCCAGAATCGCCCCCCACCATTCCAGAATTGCCCCCCACCATTCCAGAATTGCCCCCCACCATTCCAGAATCGCCCCCCACGATTCCAGAATCACCCCCCACGATTCCAGAATCACCCCCCCCGTCCTATCCTTTTAGGACCCCTCGTGATCTCACCTAAACAACAGTGTCTTTCATCCTTTATTCAAAATCTCTTTCTCTTGGACTTAAGTTCTTCAAGAATTCTGTTGAACGATTGAAAAGTTGAATGTTGAATGTTGAAATGTTGAAATGAAATGAATTAAAAATGAATTGAAAATTTTGAAAAGAAGATTGATTACACGTGATTTTTGGATGAATAAAATAAAAAAAGGGGGGGGGCGATTCCGGTTCATTCTAGTGGGGGGTACTACCGAGGTTTGTGGGGGGAAATACAGTTATTATACCTATTGGATTGACTCATACAATACGGGAATAAAATAATTTCACCCATGCTTATGCTAAAATATTACTTGCAATATGATGTAGACGATTTGAGATGCCACGTAGGTTGATTCCTTGCCTTGCCACGTTTTCTTTTGTAGACATAGCCATTTCCAGTTGTTCATCTAACAGTCGATCGCAAGAATTGATATGATCATTTTCCTGGGAATCAAAATCGGTCATTCTGAAGGTTAAAATTTTAGCTCACTTTCAAGTACATATCGTATCCACGGGCTCTGTTGTTTAATATCGGATTGTTGCGACTTTCAGTCGAAGCGCTCAACAATAGTTCTCTGAAATTTTATAGTGCTTAATGGAAAATTAGAATAGAAATAAAAACCTCTGCAAAATTTGATCCACGTTTTCTCGGGCCCTTCGGTACTCACTACCGTAATCCCGGAGTATTTCTCGATGGCGACGAAGAGTATGCTGAATGGCTGGATTGTTGGCCCATGTTGCTGATGATTGTGCTCCTGCAACATCATTCATCTGAAATATTTAGATTATTGGAGACTGTCTGAATTTGAAAAATCATTTACGTCATCATTAACAGTCGTCAATTGTTCAATGAGTCCTTCGATTTCAGCGGTCACTGTTCGGAAGCTTGTTTGTCTCGATGATACTGTCTTCTCATCTATATCGAACCCGCCTGAGTATGTAAAAAGGAAGATTAAACGAGTTTGTCATTTGCAGATTTTGAAGTTAGACTTCAATTTTTAGGATTTAGACTAATTATAAGGTGCCACATTTCTAAAGTCAGGTCTTTCAAATTGTTAGCAAATCGAAGATCATTGGCAAAAACACCATAAAACCAACCATGTGAACTTGCAGTCAATTTATTGAGTGACACCAATTTCACGTCAATTGAGTTCTCTGTGCTTCGCGCCTTCTTTCTCAAGGCCTCCCATATTTCTGACATTATTTGATTCTGTAACGGCTTTTTCAACCTGATAATCAATAAGACCTGACTTTGCAAATAAAGTTATCGAGATTTGAACGATTTTAAGAAATACAAATACAAAATATAAAACAAAACGAGATTCATTGCTATACAAAAATGATCATTTAATAAAGAATCGAGGAAATATAACCGGAGAATCAATCTTCATAATCGTCACTTGCTCCAATTTCAATGCGCCCCTTCCAATTTCGATGTCGTGGTCTTTTGGCTGAAAGTTTAAAAAAAATATATTTTGAAGATAACACTAATTTCTCAAAATAAAATGCAGATTTATTACCAAAACTACAGCTCACCTGGCTTAATTGTTTCTTGGATCCTGCTTCTTGGATCATCCCATAGCTTCAACGAACCTGAATTAATAAATTAATGAATTCTGATTAGAAATCTTTCAATGCATGAAAGAGCAAGCGCGAGAGAAGCTTTGGATGGCCTACACGGGTCAAAGTAAAACAGCTTTAAACACTGAAAAATCCTCCGGTATGAAAACATTAAGTATCAGTATATCCACCACTCTAAATTTTCATACGGAACACGACCCGTCGGTCTACTCGTATGGAATTCGCATTTTACCTGAGAGTGGCTGTATGTGTTCTTCTGGAGAAAGACTGAAAAGAAAAGGATTGACCAGTAAGAGTTTTAAACAATTACTGAAATCCTGTGGATAATATTACTAGTACAATTTTAAAGGAGAATAGTTAACCGTTTTCAATGAAGCCTTGAATAAAGTAAAATGAGGTTGATCACAGTTAAACTCATCCTTTTACATTTGTTCGTGAGCTCCATCAGACAGTTCGGGAAATAAATAGAATAGAATAAAGTAGATTAAAAACAATCAAAAATCTATTGTATAAAACGTGTCATCATGCGAATTCGTTTGTTTTTGTACCTTCGCCTCTGCCGGTTCCTCCTTCTCCACGATGCATCTCTCTTCCTCCTAACGACTTATTGAAGTCACTTCGTTGACCATGACGGCGAGAAGCGGAGGAGGCGTCCGCGTGGCGGCGCTCAATGCTTATCGGAAACGAATCGGAATAGTCGTCGCGGCCATAGTGATGAGAGTAGTCGTGGTATTTCCGAGCGTCATAGTGTTGACCGCTGGAAATCGGAGGTTGTGGGGAGAGCGAGAACTTCATGTGGGGGCAACAACGGACGGCATGGCTCAGCATAGATAATATGATTATCAACCATTTTAACTATGGAGAGCTTTCGAGGAGATTTCTAGGCATTTTTCAGTGGAAGCATGTTGTTAACCCATTTAAAATGTTTTATCATGATTGTCTAGTTCATAAATTAGAATTAGAACAACATGCATTTGGTCAGCTTTGAGATCCAAATTCGGAGAACTCTTGTTGGAAGTTCATGGCACCTCTCAGTTTTACTAAGCAAAAACTGGCAGATCACACTTTCAGTGATTTAGAATTGAACGTGCAGCTGGAAGCGAAAAATTACTTGAAATTGGTTCCCCGCTCTTGAACGAATTTCCAGTGTTTCCAGTCCCATGGCCAGCAAAAACTTGAAGGCAGTTGAATGACCAATGTAACCTCATCGTTTCCAAGTGTTTATTCGACCCATTTTGGTCAAACCAAGATTAGCAATGTATTCTTTAGCTTGTGATCAAGCTAATTTTCACACTGTATAGTATTCCAACTTCCACAATTTGATCAAAACAACACAAATTTCGCAATGTAGATGAACACCGAAAAATACAACTGAGACGAAAACAAGGAAATTTGAAAGTTTTCAAACCATTTAAAACTAATTACCTAAAATGCGGATCAAGAGATCTTCTGCCTATTTCGAAGAATTCTCTATCTCTGAGTTCTCTTTCGCGCATATCCATTATCGCTCGTCTTTGTGCTATTTCCAGCTCTCTTTGTCGTATTTCTTCTTCTATTTGCATGTGTGCCTTTTTTTCGTTGATAATATTGAGCTCCTTTTCAATTTCTATAAGTCGTTTCGCTCTTGCAAGTTCTTCTTCAGACTCTTCAAGTTTGCTTTGCTTATCAACTGATTGGAAAAGGAGATCCAATGGAGGTGGAGAATTGAAACGAATCATATTCAGGTTATTAGCCATTTCCAGATTTTGAGAAGGGAATTGCTGTCTGTACATACTGACGTATCCACTAGTGGGGATTGGACTTATCACGTTTGGATGAACCGAGTTATAAGATGATTGAAACGAATCAATGTTAGTAACAGGAAGTAATGGAGCCAGACATTCATCGTAGTTTGTGGAAGCGGTTGAGATCGGTGGTGGAAGAGAGCATGAGTCAAACGATGAATATTCTGCAGGTTGTCGAAAATTAGCGGAAATATCAAAAGTAGAGTCCCTAAATGATATGTAATCCTGTGGAACTGTTGCTGCCGCTGATAGCCACGGATTGAATACGTCCTGCCTGAAAACACGAATTTATTTGTTTTCCATCTTCAGCACACCATACCCATCATCCGCGATTGATTGATAACCTCCAGAACTAGTGAATCTTGCAGGAACCTCATTATTCTCTCCAAATCCATGATTACCAGATAAATTTAGCACATCATTTTCACCGTTGTTCTCATTGTAGCATATATCGAAATTTGGCTTTCTAACGGAACCAGAAAATTTCGAGTTTTTTGTTTCATAATTTTGACTTTTTTGCGAATTACCGGAAATCATAGGATAATCTTGGTTAACTGCTTTTTTTTTGTTTTTCGCCGCTTCCTTGGAGTTGTTAGATTGAAAGATTCTCATCATAAGACTTTTGTTCAACAAAAATATCAATCGCTTTTGGAAACAAAACCTCTTTTTTTGCCTATTCGAAAATTTTTCAAAGCGTTTCTCCTTTTTGCATTCTCTTTCAACATATATAAAACAAGCCACCTTTTCGCTCTCATTCATTTTCTTCTCTTCTTCCTGCACATATATTCCATTTTCTGATTTCGGTCTACCAGTACTGGTGATTCTGAAAGTACCAAAATTGTTAATCTTATCATTGTCTATTCTTACAATTTATAATCAGTCAACGGTTTCCTCTTTATTCTCGTACTTTTTGAAGGTTTCCTCGACTTCTTTTTTTCCTTTTCCACAGCATTGGCGTCTTGAATATATTGAACTGATGGTATTGGGGGTTCTTCTATCACTAGTAAGCTCTGAAAAAAAACAGCGAGCATTTGTTTCAAAAATTTCCAGATATAACACATTGTTCTATAATAGCAGATGATTATAATAAAAAATATACATCATTACTATGAGTTAGAATAATTTTACTTAAATTTCTGAAACAAACTAACCTCAACCGGTGTATTCATCGACATTTTGTCAAAATTCTGCCTAATTAATCAAGGATTTCAAATGCAAATTTCATAAGTTCAGCGAAAATTATTAAGTAAAACAACCGATTTGACGACAAATATGCAGACACAATCACGTCAAGACGCACACTCGTACGTGGCAAATATATTCGATGAACCTTCAAGCTTATTTTCTGGGTTCTTTTAATGAGTTTCCTGTTTGAATAATGGAAACAAACACGATGTTTATAGTCAAGAACTATTGAAAAGAAAGAAAGAGTATACATGACATTACATAAGGAAGGATAGTGATGAATAACAGTGTGAGGCACTCTAATTTCCTGACAGACGGGAAACAACCAGCCGTTGCAAAATTAAGCATCTCGGAAAAATTTTGATGCGAAACATCCGGTAGCAGAGCGACTGGGTTCGAAACGGCCGGGAGTGATATAACTGGTTCTGAAATGTAGCTATAGCGAGAATTTCGGTCCATCCCAATCTTCACTTACCGAGGATAGCATCCCGGTGTCACAAACTGAGGGTTAATTTTAAAAACCCGAAAAAAAAACCCGACAATTTTAAGTGATTGAGCAGAAACTAAATGCAAAGTTGAAAAAAAATCAAATAAAAGCGTTATTAAAATTATGTGAAGCATTCAGGCTTCAGTAGACGAGTACTTCACCCTCGAATTGGTCTGTTTCCAGAAATCGAGTTCTGAAAGAAAAATATAATTAAGCTCTGTACAGCTAAAAACATACTTGGTAAATCGTTTTAATAAATGGACGCCATCCGCCGTTGGTTCTGAGAATGCAATTCGAAGACGTCGAGGGCGGAATTCCATATCACGATCTTGTGTAGTAGCTGCATCCAGGAGGGAGTATGCGACTCCTTGCTTCCGACATATTGGGTTCACCCATATACGGTCGACTCCGACTATCCAATCGTTCACATCTTCAGTAGTGATTATTTCCTGGGATTGTATGCGTATTAGTCTTCGGAACGATACGGCCTGGCGATGCGGAGAAATCGCTTTGTATACGATAAATAGTCAAAGCTGTACAACTCATATTTTTGCGAACTTTCTAGTGACTTATTAAAATGTTTGATGAATTTTGAACATGAGAAAGCTTTAAAAAGGAATATCAGTTATAACTTGAAAGTTGTTTAGTTATATGGCCTTTGACTTCAAGAAATTTTCATTTAATGCATTCTCTAATGTTATGGTTTCTACGAAAAAAGCATTATCGAGCAATTTTTGAAATTTTCCTATAAAATATATTAGCGTTTACAAAATATAACTTTTCGAGCTGTACCGATTTAGGTGATATGAGTTTTATTCGTTTTCTTCCGTTATTGCTATTCTTAAAGTCAGCTAACATTTGTCTAATTAGACATTTTTAAGTTTAGCACAATCGGTAAATTTTAGATAATTTTCAATGTTTTTTTTCGTTTTTTTTCTAATAAAATTCTGAATTTTTTCTGATAATGGCTATAATGCCTAATTAAGAAACAAGAAACGAGTTGTATTAAAAAATGCAGAGAAATGCGATGTTGAAAAAGTTCGAGTTATGAAACCTTGAAATTCGTTTCACCACTAAATGACGATTTCGCACCGTTATGCAACACACCTTCCTGGTAATGTTTGTCCATGCTTTGTTGATTTTCTCAATAACTAGTACTCCTCCAATGAGAGCTCGCTCTTCTTTAACCAAGAGAACCATGAATATTCGTTTATCCATTGACCATAAATCGTTTTTTTCATAGCAGTAGCCAAGTTCTTCATTTATATTCTCCATGTGACTGTTCATGAGTTTCTTGAAAGCATCTTCTGCAAATGAGCTGAGTAGATAAACTTTATAAGCTCCGTGCTCTCGACTGCGAAAATTTCTGAAAATTATGATTATGGTAAGTTTTCCATTTTCTTTCCGAAGAATCTTACATAAAATAGGGCAAAAAATTCTTAGGAAATTCGTATCGGAATTCCCAAGCATCATGGAACTTCCGGTGGGCTTTGAGATCTTCAGCGCTATCCACAGAGTACAACATTTTACACTGAAATGGAGTTATTATCACAACACATTACATTTTGAGCATTTGTTTAGGTTCTGTTCCGAAACTGTGCATAATTATAACTCTACGCGCTCGTCCCCCGTTTTTTCTTCATGTCCCGATTTTTATGAATGCGTGAAAGTATAACATTTTATTATATCTAGAAAAACGTAAAAAATGCAAAAAAGGAAATTACAGATTAAAAAATGTATAGAACAGAAATACTGGGGTTATAACAACAAGAATTAAAATGAATACATCGATTGATTTCTTATTTTTTACGTCGCACCTTTCAACTGATTCCAGATAGGGATTTCTTCATTGCAGAAGCTATTTGAATGGATATTTCTTCTCACTATTCGTTTCTTGTTATATATTGTATTTTAGAATTCTGATTGTGGAATAGTCCGTCTAGTGCATCATGATCCAATTGAAAAAAGTTGAGGAAAACGCGCCGAAATCAGAGTTTCCAGAAGTATAAAACCCATTGCGGGTTTTCACTCACTTTTGAGGTTGTCGTAAAGACGTTTATGAACCGGAGTATGAACCGCAACCGCAAGATTTTCTCAAAACATTGAATAAATAGTTTTGCAATTCAATGTGAGTTGCAGTTGTATTGGCCGAAAGAGTTGGACTTGAAATCAATAAGCTGTCCTTGAAGTAAGTTACACACTAAATTAAGTAGTCTAACTTGCTCAATAGTTGGAAAATATAATGTCGAATGAGCACATGAATAATCAGAAAGATTGCTTAATGCATCTCGGAAGGCAGTATTGCTTTCAATTCAAATCGACTTTCGTGTAAGCGATGAGTGCAAATTGAAAATAGAAGAAAATATTAAAAGTTAAGAAATCAAGGAAATATAAACTGATTATCAGGCCGTTTTTGTTTCAATTAGGGCTTCCACGAAAGACGAAATAAGACCATCTCGTTTCGGCATCGTCATCGTCTATAATTCGTCTGGGGCAGAAATAGACATTGTGTTAGTACACATGTATTTTAATTGACGACGTAAGACGAACGAAGAAAAGACGAAAGGATTCAAAGAAAGACGACTTCGCCTTTTCTCCTCGCCTGTTTCGCCTTTCCTGGAAGTCTTAGTTTCAATATGTAAGAAGTAGAAAACTAAACATTTCCCTTCCAGCGCTTTTTTTTCTATACATTTCAACTAAGTAGCTGGCTACAGATGGGCAGATGCAACACGCTGAATAAAGCATTTTAATACGAAAAATTAATATAATATAGAATAAAAATAAGCAAAACTCGAAAAATTTGAAAAACAACACGGCATATGTGTCGTTTCGAGAAGCACTGTTGTATATTAACAAACTTTTTGATAACTAGGATTACCTCTTTACATGTTGTACTCCCAATCATCCGCTGACCACAGTCTAGAAACATTTGTGACTTTCCTAGATTCATCATCGGCCGAATACTGCTGCGCTTTCGAACTACCGCTTTTTGTTTTTCTGCAAACATCGAAACCTTTTTTTCCATTTATCTTTTTCTCACTTGCAGCGAAACTGTCGTTTATTTTGTCGTCTAGTGCTAGCACTTTTCTTTTCGGACAACGTAAACTCTGAACATTGTCCCTCTTGTCTTGATCTGTGGATGGCCTTTGTTCTTCTTGAGCTTTCAATTCTATTTTATTGAAGAAATCGCTTATTGACGATTTTTTCGGGCGGTCTTTATCGGAATTCATAACTGAAAAAAGATTTAAAAGAAGGATATTCAAAGGTATAAGTGTGGCAACTCGTTGTTTGCTTTTAAAACATTTTAATTAGAAGGATTGAAGCATAAAAAACGATATTCTAAAACTTGTAAATTAGGTACGCCATCTTAAGTCAGACGAGAATGACTTTAACAGGACCTTCGAACACCTTATCAATTTTTAAAAATTTTGTTAATTAAATTAATATTTTTTTATGGAAGCATTATTTTTTTTTTGTTATCGACATTTAGTGAAACTTGCCTTTTTTAGCAAGATGTCGAATTTTACTTTATAAAGTCTCATATTTCTAATTAGACAAGGAACGAGTTACCTAGCAATGTTGAAATACATATTTTTTTTATCATTCTAAGAATGTGCCTGGGTTATGCGAAAACCTCGCGCCGGCTTTGCTGAACTTCGCTCCGCCTACAATCCTGCATCCTTTTTATTGGCATTGCCCTTTAAAACCGATTTATCTGCGTTTTCCATTGAATTTTTTTTTCGCAGATAAACATGGTTTTCAGATAAAAAAAAGTTCTCAAATTACAATTATTCTCTCAAATTGTAAAAAAAATGCTCTTCAAAAATATATTTTTTTGACAATTGCTTTATTTTTTTGAAAGACTTGTGTAACTCTTGTGAAATACTTTTACTATTTCGAAAATCATATCGATTTTATAAAATTTAAAATTTGTTATCTCTACAATTACGTTTTTATATACTTCTTTAATATTCGCCAAGACATACCAATATATTTTTTCCTCAAGGTTAAAACCAATAAGGAATGCTGGCAGATCGGCGGAAATTAATAGATTTTCTCCAATCTTGTCATTTGTCTGATGAAACATCCAAAAAAATAGAAAGGTAGGGTTTAACGTGATTAAAGATATAACTAGAATTTTACAACGTTTTGTTCCAGCTACATTTGTGAAAACTACACGGAAATCCAAAAACCAAAGCGAAAACCGTTGTTTTCTGTAGGAGAAGAAGACGACTCAGTGGAATACCTATCTTCATTGACCGAAGTTTGTGAAACAGGAGTTCAGTGTCGACGAGATACCGAAATTCCTGAAATTGATCTAGGAAATCGAAGTTTGGACCGTATTAAAAGAGATTGGAAAGAATGTAGGATATACTTTTGAAAACTAGTCATTTTCAAATTATGAGTGTGGAACTTTTCAGGCAAGGACGTAACACCAGGGGAAGCGGTTCGTCTTTTGCGAAGTGGAACTGCGAAGTCTCGAGAGCTTGAGCTCAGGTTCTCAACTGAGCAGGCTATTCTTATTCGGAGGTCATATATCAACAAGAAGTTGGAAAATTTGCCATATGTTGGATATGATTACTCATTGGTAACTTTATCGGTATATTTTTAAAATCAACGCAAAATAGCTTACTTCAGGCAGCCGAGAGCTGTTGCGAAAATATCATAGGATATACACCAGTGCCTGTGGGTGTCGCTGGACCTTTAACTCTCAATGGAACTTCAGAAATTTACGTTCCGATGGCCACCACAGAAGGAGCCTTGATTGCATCAACCAATAGAGGAATGAACGTTGTTAGAGCAGCAGGAGGTGTTGAAACATCTGTTTTCAATTCAGGAATGACAAGAGCTCCAGTTGTGAAATTTTCGACCGCTAAGGAAGCTGTGTAAATACTTTTTTAAATTTTAGAGTTGCCTAACACCGTCGTAAAAAATTCAAAACTTGGGCATGATTTATATAAAAAAATATTTCAAATAACTTGCTCCAAAAATAAATTTTCAAGCGTATAAGAATTATGTTTCAGGCATATGAAAATATGGTTAGAAGAGTCGAAAAATCTAGAGCTGGCTCGTCAGGAATTCCAATCATGCAGTCGATTTGCCAAGCTAAAATCAATAAGTGTCACTGTAGATGGGAATCTCGCCTATCTTCGTTTTGATGCATACACCGGTGATGCTATGGGAATGAACATGATCTCAAAGTAAGCTAATTACGAAGATGACTTTTTTCTAAATTCATGAGTAATTAATTTTCAGAAGCTGTGATAGAACAATGAGATTCCTAATGGGTCAATTCCCAAATATGAGAGTTTTGGCCCTCAGTGGAAATCTTTGTGTAGACAAAAAAGCAGCTGCTAAGAACTGGACAGAAGGGCGTGGAAGATCTGTAGTGGCAGAGTGTATAATTCCGCGGGAAGTCGTCATAAAAATGCTCCGAACGACACCAGAAGCACTTGCATATTTGGCGACCTCCAAACTTCATATAGGCTCTTCTAGAGCTGGCGCAGTCGGTGGATCAAATGCCCACGCAGCGAATATCGTAGCAGCTATTTTTATCGCTACTGGACAAGATGCAGCCCAGGTTGTCTCTTCCTCAATGTGCTCAACTAGGATGGAATTAGATGATGACAAGAATTTGTATATGTCTTGCACTCTTCCATGCGTAGAAGTAGGCACAGTTGGAGGAGGAACAATCCTGGCGCCTCAACGAGCTTGTCTAGAAAGTCTCGGATGCGCCGGCCCCAATAAGGAGTACCCGGGAAGAAATGCAGAACGGTTGGCAGAAATCATTGCGTCAACTGTCTTGGCTGGGGAACTCTCTTTGATGGCTGCATTGACAACAAATGAACTGGTTTCAAGTCACATGAAGTTAAACAGGTAAAGATTGGAAAATGCTCAAAAAAAATTGATTATGAAATTTTGCAATTTTAGATCAAAACTACAACTTTACGCTGATGAGCCTGGAAAGCAGACTCCATTCCAGAAAGAATTTGAGAAAGCGGGATCGTTATTATCAGAATCAGCCGGAAATATCAAACTGAGAAGGCCTCCACAAAATGTTGTTCAATGCTCCAATATTCTTTAACTTTTTTTATGCTCTTATTCTAAATGTTGCCTTATCATTCATGTGTATTACTCTAGGGTTGTTTTCTTATTCTTGTTATAGCTAGTGGTATTTTTATGTTACAATGATACCATCATTTTCCTTTTCTTAATGTATGTAGTCATGCAAAACGTTTATATAACCGATTCGGCAAACTGTATGCTTACTTCTCTCTGATACATGCTACCCCTGATTCCTTGTTATGCATCCCTTTAGTTTAGTTTAGAAAACAAAGGCTTAGAAATAATAAATTTGAATTTATCAAATCTTCAAAACAGAGTTATGATTTTTCAAGTACATTTCCACTGGATACATAGATGGAAGGACCCGAACCGTCTTTATCGGTAGAATTTGACGCCGGAATGGATTGACTTCAATATACCGAGTGACCAAAAGAAACACATCATTCTCTTCCCAATGCTCTACTCGTTCGCAGAATTTATAAGTAACAACTCGATTAAGAGAAACTTCTGAAACAACTCGTTTTGGAGGGTGCTTCTAAAAAAGAGAGTCACGTCTTCTATCATCTGCAACACATTCCAGAATATCCCATTGGGCTTTTGTCAGTTCATTAATCGGGAAATGAAGTCGAAGAGCTCTCAGGACTTCAGCCGCTTTCGATTGCCGAAAATTCTGAAAAAAGAGGGAAGTTTAAGATGGAAATTAGAAAAACCTCACTCGACAAATGGAAAGTGTTGCGTATTCTGGAGACATTCTGGTGCTGGAAGGCGCTGCTCTTAATTTTGCGTCAAGCTCATATAATTTTTAAATTTAACAAAACGTGGACTCGGTTGAAAGGTCACGCTAAACGCTTTTTTCTTTTGCTAAATTATATTTTAGAAGTGTGTTCTTCGTACCAAAAATCACATCGGGAGTTAAATTAGGTTCTTCTTCTGTGGATTTCTGGTTCTAGCTCATTTCGTGAGTTGAGTAGCCTACCAATTGTTGTGATAATGGTGCTATTTCTGATTATCATTTGGTCAACATCACACTGATCATCATTCTGATGCTCAAAAGCAATCAAAAATATATCGAGTAAAACCAACGATTTTTAAAAAAATTTCTTTATTAAAACGATGAAAAGTTTGTTTTTATTTATGCGGAATCGAGGCATTCCGTACAGAGAAAAGAATCTCAAGTCGAGAAGAGCAGCAATGGCAGATATTTTCATTTGGATACATAAACACAAGGAAATTTTTTTTTACATTGAGAAGCTACCTCCGTATCACCTACAATATACCTTTGTACCATTTAGAATATTTGCCTTTCTTGTATTTCCAAACACCCCACACCTGAATTATCTTCATTTCGGAAATTTCCGTTTCAGATCAAAACTGAAATAGATCAGAGTCTGAAAGTGTGACGTCATATAAAAAATGATCAAAAGATCAGCGCCACTTGGATACGCAGACTCACAAGTAATTGTAGACTTTCGAGTTTACAATAGAGACGCAGACGGTTTGACAGAATTTCGAAAGAATTCAGTGCCAGAATGGTGGGGCGGAGCTTGAAGGATAGAGCAAGAAAGTATAAATGATGGCTCATTTCGATGAGAAATACATTCTGAAAAATGACGACTACTGCTAATTCAACGAAATCCATCGTTTTCAAGCTTCATCTCGCCCCTGGAGCTGTTGAAAATATTTCCATCAAATATTCGGAAATTCAAGATTTATCTGAGGAACTCGAATTGAAAATGGGAGAACTCGGCTTGAATTTTCATATTCTCTACTGGAAAAATGAAAAAGGCAACTTGATTTCACTGGGCTCAAATGTTCAGAAAATTCTGAAGAGCATTTTGAAGACGCAAACGAATTCTGCATCTATTTATGCTATTCCTGATTCATCTGATTCGTCCAGTTCTTCTGATTCTTCAGATTCATCTTCTGGAGAAGGTGACTTTGATGACGATGAAGCTCCAATTGTTGATTCTACTCCAAAAGGTCCACGACATCGTCGTTGTGGAAGACGTAATCGTTCCAGAAGCCGTGGATTCGATCGTTCTAGAAGCAGAAGCCATTCTCGTACACACAAAAAGAAAATGTTCAAACGCTTCTTCAAACGATTGCATGAGAATTCTGAACTCAGAGGAAAACGTCACTGTATGGGTGGAAGATGTGGAAGATCAGAATCACCAAGACGTCCAGAATGGAGATTCAGAAGACATGGGCCACATGAATTCGGATGCCGATTTGAAGAATTTGGAAGACATCCACGTGGATTTGGATTCGGAGATAGACATCATCATCATCATCCATTTGGACCATTTGCCAGACGAGGATTCGAAGGATTCCATGGATTCGGAAGGCATCCACGATCATTTGAAGGAGGATATTCTGGCCAATGGTAATAAAACGATCATTATATAATTAAATTGTATTCATTATCATTCCATATTTATTATTATTTCGTTCTCACGTATTCGTCAAATATCGTTTTTTTTTTTAAATTCATTTTCCAAAAATAAATATTCCAAATAAAAAATTGGTGTTTTTAGTTTTTTTTAGTAGAAAAAGGTATTCGGGATTCTGCCTCTAGAATTCGTGTTTGATAAGAGACAAAATGGGTTGTTGTGTTCCTGATGGCTAGGTCTACTGAAGCCTTTAATGGAAGGATACGCTCCAAAAGCTGAAAACTAATTCAAAATTTCTATAAATTAAATGCGATACTAATACAATTCGATAGTTACTACAATATAACTGACTTTGAAGTGACTTTTCTGTGCTTCCGTTTAGGATTCTTTTCAATTAGAATATGAAAGGGAAGAAACAAGTTTATATTTTGCAATACTCATTTCGTGTTCAACAACTTAATCGAAGCCGTTTTAATGGACGAAGTCTCCTTCGCTGATTCGTTTATAGTTGGAGAGTACTAGAATTTGACGAATTTTTAGCATTTTTCAGGAAATGCTCGGACAAACCTCATAATTCTCGACATCCAATCCGACTTCGTACACTTCTATTCGATCCACCATTAATGCCACGTTTGCGATTATATTTTTCATATCCTTATTACTTTCCTCAGCGAGCACCTGAAAAAATAATCGAAGAAACGTGTTTGGCATCATGAGAAAAAACTTCAGCACTTACATCAATTGGTCGTGTTCTATTAGTGGTGAAAATGATTGGTCCTTTTTCTATGAATTGCTCTTCCGGCATTCGCGGTTCATTTTTACACTGAAACTTACATTTTACCAGTGGAAATTTCGCGGCTACACCGCTGTTTTAGAACTTTGTGGAACATTCTGGAATGTCTTAGAAGTGTCGAAACACAATGTCTATTAAAGTTGTCGTTTTGCACAAATGAAACTGATTTTTGACATAGGGCACACTCCAGATATCGGCAAAATTTCGACTGTTTTTATCGTTGTTTTTATGTTTTTTTATTTTACAGTTTTGTAGGTCTTGCGTGTATAGTTCTACAGTATCCCAAGTACCCAGCGACCTCCTAAAGTGACCATGTATCCATCCCGCATATCAAAGTAGGAGCCCACGTTCTTATGAGTTATTCAAAGTTTTGAGTCACGTCCTAGACAGACAGACGGAAACATGGACGGAACTACAGTATGTTTTAATAAACATTTTGGTTGATTTTCAGAAAAAAAATCTTTCGATTTGAAGCTTTTAAACCGTCTTGAATGCGGCGCTATATTTATGGCGCACCCTGTATTCGGTAGCCTAAACGCAATGATTTTCCAAATGAGGATGCCGAAAAGCGGCAAATTGATGAAAAGCGTAGAATGTTATTTTTAGAACATTTGATTAGTTAAAAACTTTTGGATAATTTTAGCAGTTTCGGAGATATTCAAAAAATGTTCGCAATAAGCAGGTAAACTGAGAATTTTCGGTTTTTGGGGAGTATCACAAGTTTAACAGTGTATAAACCAGCAAGGTTAAGGTTATAAAAGCAATTTCAGGTGAGAAAATGTACGGAATTTTAAAGAAAACAATTTTAACTAAAAATGCAAAGGTTTTTACAGTAATTTCGAAGCAAATTCGGTTTTTTTTTCCCAAGACGAAAACATGGTAGCAATGCCAATTAAGCAATCTGCAAAACCTTTGCTAAACTTTTTAAAAAGAGCCCAAATATTATTATTAATAATTGTTCATTTTTTGATTTAATAGGGCTTAAAGATCCAAATTTTAGCGACATTTTTACGATTGAAGAAATGTGAACTTACCACTTCGGCAATCTTCACCTCTTTTTTTTCAATGTCTAATGAAGGCACTGAATTTTTATTTCGTCGGCAACATAACAATTTTTTTAAAAATTGCATTTTTTCAGGGTCCTGTTGTTTATTATATATTCTTTGGTCCGGCAACGTATTCGCTGCTCTGTAGAAAGCATAGTTTCTTTATAGCATAATTTCCACTTGCCTATTTTTGTGTAATGCATTGCTTGCGCACATATTCAAAGTTAACCCAATCCAAGATACAATACTTATTGCCATTCCAAGAGAGAAACAAAATACAACGAATCTGCAAATATGAACATTAAAATCAAAAAGTATGCAAAACTGCTCTATTGAAATGAGAAGGCAGCAATTCATGTTCGGATTTAATTTTTACAAATTGAGAAATTATGTATTTACCTAAAAAATTTATATTTAACAAAAATTAGAAGTCGTCATCTCCATTTGTGGAATATAATGCCACACGCTTCTATTTTCTACCGCATGCAAAAAGCTGTTATAGCAGCTAAGGTTTCCACGAAAGACGAAGACAAAAAGGACCATGCACATTTCAATTTTTGTTAGGTCAATTTTTTAATAGATTCATCAAGAAAAAATACTATCCGTCGGACGAATCCTCGAAAAGAAGTGGCAATACATCGAGGAAATCAACTAATTTACACCATCGCCAAAGATCGCAAGGCATGGTTAGCTGTGATCTGCGCCCACAAAAGCGAACAACGCATCGATTAAGTAAGTAAGTGTTAATTTTTTATGCGTGAATTTTTCTACTTTACAGAATTTCTACTTCTCAGATATTCATTCTAATGAACTTATTAAAAGTTTTATATTTTGAATAGTGATTTTTCACCTGATATTCAAATTTCGGAATCTTATTAGAATAATTCTCAGTCATGCTAGTAATTTCAATAAATCAAATTAGGCTAGAAATATGGTATTTTTTTGTGTTAATTTTCTGCGGAGGTCTCTCTCTCTTTCAGCGTTTTTATTTTCAGAATATCCCTCTATATCATTAGTCAACCATCACGGGTTGTTCGGAATAATCGAATAAAATTTTATCTAAGGAAGAACAAAATTCGGCACTCACAGTCAATTTGTCATCGGAAAGTCAAAAACTAACGGATTTTCTGACGACAAGCATTGAGAATATGTGTTGTTACAAAAACTCATCATGAATGCATCACATTGGCCAAATCGAATAGCAATCAGAAAAATCAATGAATTTTTTGTCTTTTCTAGAAACTCGCTTGAAACTTTTCGATATACAAGTGACTGATAAAACATCGATAAACCTTATAATGAATTCAAGAAATCCGAAACAAAGGTCATGCGTAAAGTTTAATCTAGTTTGAATAATCCGGCAAATAATCAATATTTTCTCGTAAAGTAATCATTGATTATTTTTCAATTTTTTTGAAATTATATTATTTTTTGTTTTTTTTTTGAAATTATATTATTATTATTTTTTAATTAGTTTTCATTGTAATCAAAGTAAGCTATGAATGAACGCGGTGTTCAAGTCACGCGCCTCGTCGAAAAGCTTCTGTGTGGTAACATAGTCCGCATCATACTATGCGTCACGTCTCCTTCCTAATATCCTCCCAAATGAAATCCTTTTTTGTTTAATTTGAAACGGACTCCCTTTCTATCAGCGAACTCTTTACTCTTCATAACAGTTTTATCACGGCGGAGAAGGAGATTTCCTCTTTTTCTTCAATATCATGGATGTCCCTTCAGAGTAGCGGAAGATCTACGATCAAATATTTTCCCCTTTGCCTAGATACGTCTTTTACGGTATTGTGGTCGGTTCACCGTCGTTATTCATTTATTATTGCCACTGGTCCTTACGATTGCACTTAGCCTTGTTGAATGAACGTATTCGTAATTTAAAAAAAATATTTTTTTAGTGCTTATCATGCATGATTAACACACCTGACAACCATACACGTAGCGTTCAAAATGAGCGAGAAATTGCTGCAGCGAAGCTTGTCGTAACTTGCGTGCCATGCTAGACACAAGAACTCTGTCTCCCACACTATCATCAAGTTTTGGTTCGAAAAGTTTGCAGAAGAGAACTACGATCTTGAAGATAAACCGAGATCCGGCCGTCGACTTGTGGATATTGACGTGGATAGGTATCTCGAGAGCGCTGGAAGAAGAGCCAACAGCAACGCCACTCGAATTTGCGGCGACTCTCAAGCATCCAAAAAGAACTTTCATTGATCATTTTCATGAATCTGAAAGAGTGCCAAAATTTGGTCAACTCGTTTTTCTTTTTTTGAGAGATTCACAAAAACAATTGCGTTGTGGCAGCAGAAAAGTTGCCAAGCTTTTATGCTCACTATGAAACGAATTACCGATTGGATTATGAATATTATCACTGGTAACGAAAAACGGGTGTTATATTTCAATCATACTAGAAAAAGACGACGGGTCCCGGCCGAGGAATCAAAACAAATCAAATCAAAACACCAAAACAGACTTGAACGGAGAACTACGAGAAAAAAGAGATGCAGTCGATTGGACAGTAAAGGCATAATTTAGCTATCCATCAGGAAAACAAAAACCCATTTTGTCTCTTATCAATCACGGATTATAGAGGCAGAATCCCGAATACCCTTTCCTACAAAAAAAAACTAAAAACATCAATTTCGATTTTTATTTGGAATATTTATTTGGAAAATGAATTTAAAAAAACGATATTTGACGAATACATGAGAACGAAATATTAATAAATATGGAATGATAATGAATACAATTTAATTATATAATGATTGTTTTATTACCATGGGCCAGAATATCCTCCTTCAAATGATCGTGGATGCCTTCCGAATCCATGGAATCCTTCGAATCCTCGTCTAGCAAATGGTCCAAATGGATGGTGATGATGATGTCTATCTCCGAATCCAAAACCACGTGGATGTCTTCCAAATTCTTCAAATCGGCATCCGAATTCATGTGGCCCATGTCTTCTGAATCTCCATTCTGGACGTCTTGGTGATTCCGATCTTCCACATCTTCCACCCATACAGTGACGTCTTCCTCTGAGTTCAGAATTCTCATGCGATCGTTTGAAGAAGCGTTTGAACATCTTCTTTTTGTGTGTACGAGAATGGCTTCTGCTTCTAGAACGATCGAATCCACGGCTTCTGGAACGATTACGTATTCCACAACGACGATGTCGTGGACCTTTTGAAGTAGAACCACCAATTGCAGCTTCATCGTCATCAAATTCACCTTCTCCAGAAGATGAATCTGAAGAATCAGAAGAACTGGACGAATCAGATGAATCAGGAATAGCATAAATAGATGCAGAATTCGTTTGCGCCTTCAAAATGCTCTTCAGAATTTTCTGAACATTTGAGCTCAGTGAAATCAAGTTGCCTTTTTCATTTTTCCAGTAGAGAATATCAAAATTCAAGCCGAGTTCTTCCATTTTCAATTCGAGTTTCTCAGATAAATCTGGAATTTCCGAATATTTGATGGAAATATTTTCAACATCTCCAGGGGCGAGATGAAACTTGAAAACGATGGATTTCGTTGAATTAGCAGTAGTTGTCATTTTTCAGAATGTATTTCTCATCGAAATGAGCCATCATTTATACTTTCTTGCTCAATCCTTCAAGCTCCGCCCCACCATTCTGGCAGTGAATTCTTTCGAAATTCTGTCAAACTGTCTGCGTCTCTATTGTAAACTCGAAAGTCTACAATTACTTTTGAGTCTGCGTATCCAAATGGCGCTGATCTTTTGATCATTTTTTATATGACGTCACACTTTTAGACCCTGATCTATTTCAATTTTGATCTGAAATGGAAAATTCCGAAATGAAGATAATTCAGGGGTGGGGTGTTTGCAAATACAAGAAAGGCAAATATTCAAATGCTACAAAGAAATATTGTAGACGTTGATGGAAAATTTAAAGAAAGAGGAAATCTCCTTCTTCGCAGTGATAAAACAGTTATGGAGTGTAAAGAGTTCGCTGATAGGCCAGAAGATCGTTTCAAAGCCACAGGAACAATAGGAAGGCAAGTTACAGCTATTTAGAAAAGACTGAAATAAACGAAATAGAATCTCATCCATGTTTCTTACAGACCCTATAACAATTCTGTTTGCATTTAATATTTAGAAGTCCTTAAGGTATTTTTATTTTTTATGCGCTTATCTCAAAAAATTATTAAAAAAATAAAATTAAAAAACCGTAATTGAAATCACCTGAGACGAGATAGAGCTGACCGGAATTTAGAACTTGAACCTTTTCGTGAAGAATCGGCGATCGGATTATTAACTTACTTAGTTTCATGTATTTCCAAACACTCCACACCGGAATTATCGTCATTCCGGAATATTTTTTACTCTGTCGTCATTGGCTCATGGAGCTTCAACTTAAGAACGTTAGCGTGTATGGCTCCGGCGAATCGTATGCATGGCACTTCTCACTAAATTTGTGAAGTTTGCGCGAACTTCAATCTCCACCTCAGCTGACCACGTGGCCGG
The DNA here is from genome assembly GCA_003052745.1 of Caenorhabditis inopinata. Classification (NCBI taxonomy): domain Eukaryota; kingdom Metazoa; phylum Nematoda; class Chromadorea; order Rhabditida; family Rhabditidae; genus Caenorhabditis; species Caenorhabditis inopinata. The sequence goes on from AP018153.1 coordinate 2,354,679, forward strand.
AGGTTTGAAGTATGCGGGAAAGCATTCAAATGAGTTCGATCGAATCTCGATATGCCTAAAATAATTTTATTTTTGTAATGAAAGAGATCTAATAATGGAATTTGAAAAAAAAAATTGAATGAAATCCGACTATTTTTGTTTTTTAAAATTGCAGAATAATATTTATAAAAACGAAACATTTAACGAACCATTTCACACAATTCATGAATGTCCAATACCGAAAACATTTGTTCTCTTCATCCATCATTACTTCGAAGGTCGCATTTTTCTTGAAATCGTCGCGCAAGTCCAGAATATTTACTGGATATTCCTCAGCGTCCTGTTTTTTGGCTGGCATCGTTTATCTTGATTGCTAGTAAATGTACACTGAAATTCAAAGAAAAACATTTACAGAACTGGACATTTTTAAGGCGCAAAGCGTAACGAATATCTACTGGGCATTCATTCCTCAGCATCCGGATTTCTGGCAGGGATCGTTTATATCGATTGCTAATGAAGGTTCTTTGAAATTCAAAGAAAAATATGGCCTACTCTGTATTTGCTATTTGCAGTTAACAAAGGCTAGTATGGAATTCGTTGGCCTCATTGGCGTTCCACCCGAGCCGACGTTTAAACTCTTTTCGACGTCTTGTTTTTTGGTTTTTTGGTCAAGGAATCCATGGCGCGCTAAAATTAGATATTAATTTTGAATTTCTGATATCAAAATCCACACTGAATTTCTTGAATTATTTTTCGAATTGGTGGTCGTGGCCTGCGAACTCGCCACGGTCACAGAGTTTTTAAAATTAAAATACTTGGATTTACCAGCTCACTGGAAGTTAGCTAATTAGATCAATGGTTGCGGTTTTTTTTTCTTTTAAGGGGCCGATTTTTTGCAATTTCGATACATTTTGATAAATATTTATCAAAGTAGGTATTAAAGTATTATGACGATTTTTTGACTTTTCCTTTTTTTTAACATATGCGCGGGTTCTTTCGATTACTAGTGATAAAAATAAACACATTAAAAATCTGAGAGTTAAAAGGTATTTTTCTTTCTTTGTTCAATTTTTTTAAATAGTCTTTACATAAAATATTGTAAATTATTTATTATCCATCCGCGAGTACATGATTTTTCGTTTAGAGGCGGTGTTTGGGTCTCGTTAGGGGATAGCGCGTTTTAACGCGCTAATTTAAAAATTGTAATGGGGTTATTCATGAAAAGCACAATTGTATTTTAATGCAAAAAAAGTATTTTTCCTTGCATTAAAATGCTTTTCGTGCTTTTCATGAATAACCCCAAAAGAAAGCGCACACACTGCGTTTGTGATTTCTTTTCGAAGATTGAAGCGAATATTGGAAAATGTTCTATATTTTGCTTCGAAAATCATGTTTTTTAAATTAATTTTTATTGTCAATTCCAATATTCGCTTCAATTTTCGAAAAGAAATCACAAACGCAGTGTGTGCGCTTACTTACAATTTTTAAATTGGCGCGTTAAAACGCGCTATCCCATAACGAGACCCCAGCACCGCCTCTAAACGAAAAATCACGTACTCGCGGATAGATAATAACTAAACTTTTAAACAAGAAACAGAATTAAACAGTTTTCAGTTTTGTTTTATTCCAATTCTAATTATTCTGCTACTTATTTAGTTACTTAGTCGATCCGTCAGTCGCTTGTGTTGGCGCGAATCACAGCTAGCAATACCTTGCGATTTCCCGACACGCGGATACCGCAACGAGCAGACGTACCCCGCCCGCCCACCGGCAGAAACCTTTAACAGCGGGACTTAACATATGGAGAAAAACCGATTGACGGTATTACATTATGTCAGAAGACCAGAATTGTGTCGATTACTCCGCCAAAATCCCTCGTAATAATTTTTTCTTTATGCGGCGTTTTACTATAGTTTATAAGAAAACCATATCTCAACAAACTTCATATTTTGATTTTTTTTTAAGTATAATTTTTTTAATTTAACATTTATTTTCACCTGTCCTTATCGTTTCACCCTTTACGCCTTAAAAATGTCCAGTTCTGTACATGTTTTTCTTTGAATTTCAGTGTACATTTACTAGCAATCAAGATAAACGATGCCAGCCAAAAAACAGGACGCTGAGGAATATCCAGTAAATATTCTGGACTTGCGCGACGATTTCAAGAAAAATGCGACCTTCGAAGTAATGATGGATGAAGAGAACAAATGTTTTCGGTATTGGACATTTATGAATTGTGTGAAATGGTTCGTTAAATGTTTCGTTTTTTATAAATATTATTCTGCAATTTTAGAAAACAAAAATAGTCGGATTTAATTCAAATTTTTTTTCAAATTCCATTATTTGATCTCTTTCATTACAAAAATAAAATTATTTTAGGCATATCGAGATTCGACCGAACTCATTTGAATGCTTTCCCGCATACTTCAAACCTCCGGCCACGTGGTCAGCTGAGGTGGAGATTGAAGTTCGCGCAAACTTCACAAATTCAGTGAAAACCAACATATATACCGCACGATTCAACGGAGACAATCCCGTAAACTTTCGTAAGATGAGGCTCTATAAGAAAATGATGACTGAGAATATGACATCGCTGAAAATCGAAATTTCTCTGAGTGTCATCAAAATGACGAACTTTGGAATGGTATACGACTACTTCGACTCGTTGCCACAAAGGGAAAACGTCCTGCTAAGAGTTGAGGATAGGCTTATTAAGGTCAATAGGCAATATTTGGCACTGATGTCCCCATTTTTCAAGGCCCTCTTCTATGGGGAACTTAGCGCCAATCAAGAAGTTTACGAGTTAAAGTGGGAGAAGTTCACAGAGGTCGCTACATTTTTGAGATGTGTTTACCCGCATAGACACAGTGTTTCCAGTAAGTTTTTATTTTAAAATAATAATCAATTTTTACCGACGAAAGTGTTGAGGAAGTCTTACCTACATAACTCGATAAATAAGATAAAAAGTTTGTTAGATTGATAAAGAATTAAACCTGAGTTTATGCGAAATAAATTATTGAACTACATTTGTTCCAGAAAAAAGCCTCGACTACTTGCTCGAACTAGCCGATCGATGGGAGTGCCAACCAATTATAGATGCCTGTGAGATGTTCATTTGTGCTCATTACCACGAATATCAGAAAAAGACAGAGAAGTGTTTCTCATATGTAGAAAGGTACAAGATGCAAAGACTGTTGGTAAGAATTTCCTGAGAAATGCAACCGATTTTAAGACGAAAGCAATATTGGTGACCGTGGCCTAAGCCTTCGCCTCCGGCAAATAAAGAAAACAAAACCGCAACCTCTGACAAACTATTATCCCGAACGTTTTGAGTGAATTTCTGATTAATTTATATATTTCAAAAGGTATCGAAATTGCAAAAAACCGGCTCCTTGAGAGAAAAAAAACCGCAACCATTGATCTAATTAGCTAATTTCCAGTGAGCTGGTAGATCCAAGTATTTTAATTTTAAAAACTCTGTGACCGTGGCGAGTTCGCAGGCCACGAATACCAATTCGAAAAATAATTCAAGAAATTCAATGGGGATTTTGATATCAGAAATTTAAAATTAATATCTAATTTTAGCGCATCATGGATTCCACGACCAAGAACCAAAAAACAAGACGTCGAAAAGAGTTTAAAAATCGGCTCTCTAAATTGAACAATGGGGCGGAACGCCAATGAGACCAACGATTTAGGAGCATTATTATTGAAACTGCTCTCGAGCCACATTTATACATTTCGCTTATTGCCTTTCATTTTCGATACTGACTGTATATATTATTAAAAATCAGCGGAGCTTTATCTAATCTACATGACTTTCATTTAAAAAGTCTCAAAAAATCATTGAAAAAGTGAATTTCATATTTCACGGTTGTTCTCTTAATAAATTTGTGATACAATAAAAACTCAAATTACTTCATTTTCCCTGTTATCAAACAAAATAGTAAATATTTCTGCAATTATTTTTGTACGCATATCTGAAAGCTTCCTTGTTAAATGAATTTCGAAAAGAAGGCTCACGTTTAAAGTTTCGTCAATTGGCTGCTGTAAAACGAAAAAAAAATTAAAGCAAAGGAGCGATACAGAAAAAAAAGAAAGGGGATTGAAGTAAAAAGTTGATTAGATCACTTTGTTTTAACCCCTACAACAACATTTTAAGCAGGAAATTATTTTCAGACAGCTTCCCGCCTCTAAAATTGCGTTTTAACCCTCCCTGTCAGTCATTTTCATGAAGAATTCCGTTCCGACAAGTAATTTTTGAAATGGAGCTTTTCGACGAGGCGTGTGCATGAACACCGCGTTCATTCACAGCTCACTTCGATTATAATGAAAAATAATTTTAAAAAAATTAAACATAATTTCAAAAAATTGAAAAATAATCAATGATTACTTTACGAGAAAATATTGATTATTTGCGGGATTATTCAAACTAGATTAAACTTTACGCATGACCTTTGTTTTGGATTTCTTGAATTCATTATAATGTTTATCGATGTTTTATAAGTCACCTGCATATCAAAAAGTTTCAAGTGAGTTCCTCGAAACAATTTCAGAAATTTAAACATTAATTAGTAATTTGGAATTCTAATTCGGAGTACTTGGTCAATTTTTATAATGTCTACGGGAAAAATACGGGCGCTATTTTTGTTGGGGGGAGCGGAGCGTCAATGGTTTTTTGACTTTTTTGGATTGTTTTTGTTTCTGAAAATGTTATTAGAGTAACACTAGCAATTTTACAGCAATTTTATTGGCAGACAACAAAAATTACCAAAAATGAAGAAAACAAGCAAATGACTAGGTGACCGGATATTTCTTGGCGATTTCGGCCCATAACTCGTGAAATATTCGCTTCATCATATAGTTAGTATAACCTATGAGCATTTTTTCTCGATTTCTCGAAATACATATTATCGCCGTAAAAAAGTTCCGACATTTTTTCGAGCCCGCGAAAATCGGGATTTGAATTTAGAGGCTCCATATTTTTTCTTCTGAATTTTCAGAATTAAACTGGATTAAAAGAACGAAATTGTATTAATCGTGAATTTTTTTACACGTTTCTTCGAATGTTTAAATATATCAATTTGCGTCATTTATTTTTTTTTCGTTTCTTCTGATAAAAATATATCGCGCATAGCAAATGCGCTGATGAAATGGGCGGAGCCTCTAAATTCAAATCCCGATTTTCGCGGGCTCGAAAAAATGTCGGAACTTTTTTACGGCGATAATAGAAAATTCTAAAAATCTAAACAAAACACATGACGCCAGTGTTTTTTGTGTTCGTCTCCAGTCCTAGACGAGCAAAACAGAGCGACTGCTCCATTACTGGAAACTGAGTGCTCGTTTGACGGCTACTTACTATTTTGGTGAACGACAGAGAAAATTTAAGAAAAAACTCATTAAAAAATGATCGTAATCTACCGTACCGTACCGTTATCGAAAGATTGAGCAAGGAAGAGCATTCAGCCACGCTGTTGCTATTGCAATCTTCGCGCATAGTGTGCCGCCTTTCCGCTTCAAAGTAGATTTTCTGGAGAAATTTCCTGGAAAAACGCTGTCCAAAGCTGCCATTTTTTTCCCGATTTCCCGGAAACTGTCGCAACGAGTGTTACCGTAGTTTGCCTCTTCCCTTCGAGACCACCGACCGTCGCACGATTTACGGCTCTTTTTTAACGCAATTTTTTCAAGTTTTTTAAAACTTTTTTTCGCTATATTCGGCTGTTTTTTCTGAATATTTCTTCTCAAATGATGGATTCTGACGGAGAAATCGTTGAAGATCTCGAAAACAGTCGTGAGTAGGTTGTAACACTCGTTGCGACAGTTTCCGGAAAATATGGAAAAAAAATGGCAGCTTTGAACAGCGTTTTTCCAGGAAATTTCTTCTGGAAATCAACTTTGAACGCGGCATAAGAAGGGAGCCCAGAGCTTCATTAACTGCCAAATACCCGTTTATTTTCACGAGCTGCAGCGTATTTTGCTTATTTCATAACCGCTCCTTACGATAAATCATGCAAGAACACTGCTATTGAAAATAGGAAGTGATCCGGCAATTTATTACTTTTTTTCAGAACCCTGAAAAGATGCAATTTTTAAAAAAATTGTTATGTTGCCGACGAAATAAAAAATCAGTGCCTTCAATAGAGGTTAAAAAAAAAGAGGTGAAGACTCCCGAAGTGACCCGTAAACCCGAAGTTCACTTTTTCCCGAGCGTAAGAATGTCGCTGAAATTTGGATTTCTTAAATTACGATTTTTCATCGTTTGGGCAGAACCTGAAATCATGGCACATGCTTTAAGCAAGCTGTGACATGAGCTGCGAGACAGGAAAGTCAATGAATATTGATTCTGGAGTGTTCTAAAACTTCCTGAAACATGAAATGGAATGTTTTAGAAACTTTGGAAACCAATATCTATTAAAGTTGTAGTTTTGCACATATGAAATTGATTTTTGTAAGGCTTCCATGAGAGACGAAAAAAGACCGCCTCGTCTCGTCTTCGTCATCGTCTAGAATTCGTCTGCCGCAGAGATAGACATATTGTTGATACACATGTATTTTAATTGACGACGTAAGACGAACGCAAGGTGAAATGAAAGACGACCGACCGATCTGTTTCGTCTTTCGTGGAAGCCTTAGATTTTTGACATGTGATTCGCGAAAATCCAGACTGCTATATCAGCAAAATTTTGATTGTTTATATCGTTATTAAGATTTCGGATGTACGGTTCAACAATATCCCAGGTACCCCGGGATGTTCTAAAAATGTGCAGCTGTGTATACCTGAACCCCGAGAGAATTTCATAAAAAAGGGAGGAGTCATATTCTTCACTCATGAAATAAAACCAACTGATGTAAGTGCTGAAGCTTTTTCCTCAAGATGTCTAACACGTTTTTTCTTTTATTTTTTCAGGTGATCACCGAGGAAAATAAAGAGGATACGAAAAATATAATCGAAAATGTGAGATTTATAGTGGATCGAATAGAAGTATACAATGTCGGATTGAATGCCGATAATCGTAAATTAAATCAGTTGAGCTCTTCGTCTTCATCCCACGAATCAATATATACCAGTTAAATTAAATTAAAACTGTTTCGATTAAATTTTTGAGGACGAAATGAGTATTGCAAAATATAAACTTGTTTCTTCCCTTTCATATTCTAATTGAAAAGAATCCTAAACGGAAGCACAGAAAAAAGTAACTATCGATTTTCATTAGCATCTCATTTAGATTATAGAAAATTTGTATTAGTTTTCAGCTTTTGAAGTGTATCCTGCTATTAAAGGCTTCAGTAGAGCTATCCATTGGGAAAACAAAAAACCATTTTGTCTCTTATCAATCACGAATTCTAGAGGCAGAATCCCGAATACCCTTTTCTACAAAAAAAAAACTAAAAACACCAATTTTGGTTTTTCAAAACAATATTTATTTGGAAAATGAATTAAAGAAAAGGATATTTGACGAATACATGAGAACGAAATATTAATAAATATGGAATGATAATGAATACAATTTAATTATATAATGATCGTTTTATTACCATTGGCCGGAATATCCTCCTTCAAATGATCGTGGATGCCTTCCGAATCCATGGAATCCTTCGAATCCTCGTCTAGCAAATGGTCCAAATGGATGGTGATGATGATGTCTATTTCCGAATCCAAAACCACGTGGATGTCTTCCAAATTCTTCAAATCGGCATCCGAATTCATGTGGCCCATGTCTTCTGATTCTCCATTCTGGACGTCTTGGTGATTCTGATCTTCCACATCTTCCACCCATACAGTGACGTCTTCCTCTGAGTTCAGAATTCTCATGCAATCGTTTGAAGAAGCGTTTGAACATCTTCTTTTTGTGTGTACGAGAATGGCTTCTGCTTCTAGAACGATCGAATCCACGGCTTCTGGAACGATTACGTCTTCCACAACGACGATGTCGTGGACCTTTTGGAGTAGAATCAACAATTGGAGCTTCACCGTCATCAAAGTCACCTTCTCCAGAAGATGAATCTGAAGAATCAGAAGAACTTGACGAATCAGATGAATCAGGAATAGCATAAATAGATGCGGAATTCGTTTGCGCCTTCAAAATGCTCTTCAGAATTTTCTGAATATTTGAGCACAGTGAAATCAAGTTGCCTTTTTCATTTTTCCAGTAGAGAATATCAAAATTCAAGCCGAGTTCTCCCATTTTCAATTCGAGTTTCTCAGATAAATCCTGAATTTCCGAATATTTGATGGAAATATTTTCAACAGCTCCAGGGGCGAGATGAAGCTTGAAAACGATGGATTTCGTTGAATTAGCAGTAGTTGTCATTTTTCAGAATGTATTTCTCATCGAAATGAGCCATCATTTATACTTTCTTGCTCTATCCTTCGAACTCCGCCCCACCATTCTGGCACTGAATTCTTTCGTAAGTCTGTCAAACTGCCTGCGTCTCTATTGAAAACTCGAATGTCTACAATTACTTTTGAGTCTGCGTATCCAAATGGCGCTGATCTTTTGATCATTTTTTATATGACGTCACACTTTTAGACCCTGATCTATTTCGATTTTAATCTGAAATAAAAAATTCCGAAATGGGGTGTTTAGAAATAAGGAATATTGTAGATGTTGATGGAAAATTTAAAAGCAAAAATGAAACATTCTCTTTTCTCTTCGATCTCAGAGAATATGTTTTTCTGTTTCGTTCTCTCGGAAAAAATCGATAACTGAAAAGGTATTTTGACAGTAAATGATTTATTTTACAAGTTGGTTTTATGTTGTATAAGTTAGGTCGAAACGGTATTGGTAGTAGTAACAAATAGTAGAAACAACAACAATATTATGCTTATTAATATTAACAACACTATTACGTTAGTATAACTCAACGATATTTTAACCTGAACGATAAATAAGATCAGAGAAGGACATGGAAAAACGTGGGTGAGGAGAAAAAAATAATAATAAATGACACGTAGGATATTTGTAACAACTGAATAACTAGATTTTTGGTGAACGGAAGGCTGGAACTGGGTTTCTATTATATATTATTTCAAGAAGTAACATGAGCAAAAAACGAGAATTAATAAATGGTGTTAGAGTTAAACAAAAAATAAATAAATTCGTGGTGATTTAAGAGAAAACTAAGGGAGTCTCATATGTACCATTATTGGCTAATCTAGATTTCGAAATGGTTCTTATTTATTTCGGCTCACTTGACGATTTTCTGCAACCTTGGGCTACTGGGTTATCCTTCAGGCACCTGGAGAGTCCAGCGAGCGATCTCCACCTTCCTCGTTGTTGTATTTCTTCTGGGCGAAAACCTTGATTCCTCATGTAATTTGCTCCTCCTCTTCTGAAACAGTGGTGTGTTGCACCTTTTTTCCCTATTTTTATCAAAAGCTTGGAAGCGAGAGCGGAGATAGAGCTGATCTATTCCAAGCAAATTTGGAAAAACGAATTTGTTTCCTTGTTTTTCGGTTCTTTCTTTCCATCTTAGTATGATTCTATCCATGCCAGTGCCTTCTTCGCATTTGAAAAACGTCGATCTCCCATATCCCAGTTGATCGTTTTTTGCTCTCTCCACTTTGATTTCCAGCATGTTGTTCTCTCTAATGAGTCATTTGAGTGTGGCTACTCCACTGGCTCGCAGTAGTGCGTGAAACGAAACTATTGCTAATACGGCTGGAAAAATCTTGATTATTACTTTTTTTATTCTTTAACCCTCGGGTGTTCGTTCTCCTTTCTCTCGGGGTGGGTGGGTTGGGAGACTAAGTTAACAACGTAGAATGAAAGATTTGTTCAAAAACACGCGCAGGGAAACTGTGCAGCGCGGTGGGTATTACCTTTCGAAATATAGTATGCTCCTTTAAATGATATGACGTCGTTGCGTAAAAGTAAGCAAATCATTTTTTCCTCGTTTCTCAACGAAAAACATAATATTCTCTTTTCTCTTCGATCTCAGAGAATATGTTTTTCTGTTTCGTTCTCTCGGAAAAAATCGATAACTGAAAAGGTATTTTGACAGTAAATGATTTATTTTACAAGTTGGTTTTATGTTGTATAAGTTAGGTAGAAATTACAAAGCCGGGGGCCTATTGTGAAAAATCGATAAATGCTAGGATAAACTGGGACCTGCAAAATTTCGAATTAGTGGCTTCACAGTGTTCGGAGCCTCGCCCTGGAATAAAAATGTTATCATTTTTCTCGTATATTATATAGTCTTTTACGGCGCTTATAAATTCTCCTTTTTTATCTACTAAAGCTTGAAAAGATAGATGACCTTTCCAGATCGGCGCTACTAATACTCCGCTTATTCTTTCTTTTTTGGCTACATTAAGGAGTTTGGGAATCAAAACTGGGGGAGGTACCCACCAAGGAGCCCCCAGTGATTTTGCTCTACTGATGTGGTTGAAGACGTCAACCCCGCTGGTCTCCGGCTCTGGATATCTGGAAAAAAATGTCTGGGTCTTCCTGTTTTCCGAATCAGCGAACCAGTCGACTTTTATTTTTCCCCACAACTTTTGCGCTTGTAGGAACACTTTATTTGAAATACCCCAATCGTCGAAGTCAAAATTTCTGCTTGCTTCGTCAGCTTCAGCGTTTAGTTTCCTGGGGATCCATAAAAATTTACTTTGCCCTACGCGTTTTAGCTCTTCCCAAATTTTCTCCGCTAATTCGTGCAACTCCGTTTTCATAGAACCTTTCTGAAGGATAACTACAGCGGCTTGACTGTCTACTAGTACTTGAACATCGCCTGTCACAAATTCCGCTAACTTCTTAGATGCTGTATGCACCGCCTTTAGCTCTCTCATAGTGCTAGATTCGTTTTTGAAAAAGACGTCGCCGTACTCCGAAATTTTCCATTTTATTTCTCCTTTTTTATTTTTAAGGATCGCTCCTACTCCTACTGAGGATGCATCGGTATATAAGTACCACTCTGGCTCGAAATTATTTAGTAAGAATCTCACAAATATGCCTTGGTAATTTTCTCTCCAAAAACACAACTCTCTACTCTCACCTTCGGATTTCTTTCTTTTTGAAGAGCTACTTCTTCTTCTCTGTTGAGCTTCCGCTACTACTCGCATCATGTTTCGAGCTTTAGCAACTCCAATGTCACCTGTAACTACTTCCATTGATGCCAGGCATCCCAGGAATATCATACGATCCAGGATCGTTGGAGTCAGACTCCTTTCCAAAACTTCTAGAGAGTTTCGAAATCTTTCAACTCTTTTCTTGGTCACAGTGACCTCTTTCGCGATCAGATCGCATTCAAAACCAAGCCACGTGCACTTACTGGATGGTTCCCACGTAGACTTATTTTCCGCTACGATTACTCCTGCTTTCTCCAAGTCTCTCCTAACTCTTTTCACTGCACTTTTCGTTTCCTCCAAAGATTCTCCAAGAATGAGACCGTCATCAAGGTAAAGGAAGATTTTTATTCCTTCTGACCCCCATTTATTTACTAACTCTTTGAAGACTTTTGTAAAAATCCAAGGCGCCGTCGAAAGTCCGAACGGTAAAGCTCTAAACTGGTAAAAAGGAGGAACTGGAGGTTCAGACAAAGAAAAAGCTAGCAGATCCTGAGAATTTTTATGTATTTTTATATGGTGATATCCCGAACGAAAATCAAACGTAGCAGCGAAATTTGCAAATTCTATGAAAGGCAATGCCGTTTTTAAATTTTCTAACTTAAATTTTGGAGGAATCAAACTCTTATTAAGATCACTCAGATCGAGTATCATTCGCATTTTTTCACCTCTTGTGACCACGTGCAGTGGAGAAACGCATCTCGGCTGCCGACTCGTTTCTGTCAATACTCCTTCTTTGTATAGCCGTTTAACTTCTGTAATTATATATTCTTTATGACGCATAAGGGACTTTCTGAAACCTTTCGGCTGTGGTAAAACGAGTTCGGGATTTAGCTGTATCTGATAACCTGATTCTATTACACTTAACACCCAATCCTTATTAGTAACGGTTTCCCAGAAACTTACTCTTTCTGATAATCTGCCCGGGAAACTCGTACCTTCTTTGTAAACATTCTGTGGCATAGTGTCCGAAAGCGTTGCAGTTGAAACATTTGACTGCTTTCTTCCAACTTCCAATCCGCTGTCTTCATACCTTCTCTTCCTCGTCTCAGGTGGATCTTGGTTTTGTTTTGCCTGCATTTGGGATAAGAGGAGGAGCGCGGTCAAGTCAGAATGAGTCGAGTCGCCGCTCGAATTCCCAGTGATAGCCTTCAGGGCCTCCAAATCGGTTTTACTTTTGAGTAAGCCGGGATTATTACTCAAAAGAATTAATTCTGCGTTTATTGCCTTTATATTTTCAATACATTCCTTTGCTGCCTCTTCCAATTTTCCGGAACTTATCCCTTTATTTAAAATGTTTTTTATCTTGAAGTTGAAATCCAAGTTCAATTGGATTCCTTTTTGAGAAACTTTGGGTGGTTTCTCTTCTTCGTCCTTGATTTTCCCTTTTTCTCCGGCTATCTTATCTATTGCTTTTTCAAATCTGCTTATTAAACATTCTTGGAATAGCAGCATTTGCTGCTCTCTATTATCTTCTCGCCCTCTATCCTCCTGTCTTCGCCTGTCTTCAAAATGAACTGGAACACCATCGAGCTCTTGCTCGCCGTCCGTAGACATTTTACGGTCTATTATAAATAATTAGAAACGGAACGGTCTGAATAATGAGACGAGAATTTAAAAAAAAAAACAATTAAAAATAAGAAACACGGTAAATTTGAAGAAATTCGACCTAAGTTAACAACGTAGAATGAAAGATTTGTTCAAAAACACGCGCAGGGAAACTGTGCAGCGCGGTGGGTATTACCTTTCGAAATATAGTATGCTCCTTTAAATGATATGACGTCGTTGCGTAAAAGTAAGCAAATCATTTTTTCCTCGTTTCTCAACGAAAAACATAATAATTTCTCAATGCAAATTCATTTGTGAAAGCTCAAAATGAATAGGAGATTGTCAGGTTCCACACCTTTCAAAAACCTTGTATAAATCATGAGAATCGGCCAGCTTTTTAAATATTTCTCGTTCTTTAAAGTGCTCCGGTGGTATGAATTTCCGTTTAACAAGTGGCATTAACAATTGTTTGATCAATGGTTTCCATGATATTGAAGAGAAGGAGGAAATCTCTTTCTTCGCAGTGATAAAGCTGTTATGGAGTGTAAAGAGTTCGCTGATTGAACGGGAGATCGTTTCAAAGCATTCTTGTTCCTGAAATTAAAAAAAAAAGTATTTCATTTGGGAGCACTGCACTCACATTGTCAAAATCCACATCGAGAACAAGGGAGGCAACAAGGAATGGAAGTTTCTCAAGCTGCGGAACATAGTGGTGTACAAGTGATGGAATTTCGGTAATGCAGAGTCTGAATTTCGAAAAATTTGTTCAAAACAAAAAAAGTGAAATATCGAAAATTGACATCAATTTTCAAAAAAAGTTTTTTACATGTTTTTATTCAAATTGAAACAAACATTCTTTTGCATTTTAGAACAATTTACCTTCTATGATCCTCAATTTCTCCAATCCACTCCATTTTTATTGCAAAATAATCATGAAGCAATTCGGCATGTGCTCCCAACAAATTCTCCGCCTCCAATCGTTTTTCCCGTTTTTGGAATACTCCGAATTCCTTATAATTATCATCTTTTTCACTAAGCTCTGCCAGCAAATCGAGCATTTCAACAACAGCTGGCTGTTCTCCATCTAGTCGGTAGGACCCATAATTACCAAACGAGAAAATCGCAATTTGATAGAAAAATTCACGAAGGATAGCGGAGAAATCGATAGAGTAAAGTGAAGTTCCAAACTGAATCAACACGGTTTGTGGGTCAATGGAGCCGACGAATGAGCTAGTTTTTATCATTTCTCTGAGGGAAATTGAGGCAGAAGAGACAATTTGCTTCCGAAGGATTTCCAAGGATTCGAAGTGAAATTCGCGATGAATCTTCTGGAAAATAAATGAATAATGGAGGTCAAAAGTAGCGTATTATTACTTTTAAGATTCTGGAAAATACCGTAAAGCGTTTAATAAAAAGGTATCTCTTTTCTTTATAATAAGTTGCAAAGGAGTAAATAGTTTAGATTCCAAAAAAAAACGAAAACAAAATCAAAAATTGATTTAAAAAATCTTTAATCGAAAATTCTAAAAGTAATTTCGAATGTAAGAACGCGCCACTTTAATAGGTGAATCGCACGCCGCTCTAAATAGCTTTACGGTATTGAATTTAAACTGGGGAACATCTTCCAAATATATTTTAAATTTATTAACCCCAGAGTCGAAATCTCCGTCCTCTCCTAAATTCTGTGAATCATTTCCCTCTCCATCCACCGTACTCGCTAGTGACACCATCGAAACATCATCAAATCCCGAATTCTGATGATGAAAATGTTCCAGTTCTCCAACGTCTTCATGCTCAACGCCTTCCGAATTCGCCACGTCTATAGTTCTCGGTCTTTTCAGCGACGATTCCGGTTCATGAGTAGGGCATCTAACCACGAATTCATCAATTTTTCGTTCTTTGGAATCCGTTCGAACTTCCATGTAATCTACCCTTTTTTTGTCATTTTTCAGATTGGAATTTAGCCGGAAATCTGAAAAAATCAGGTTGTATTATACAGGCATGCTTACTACCGCAAATTTTTCGTCGTTGTTGGCAACGGAATCCCAATGGCTATTTATGGAGTATTTGCGAGAACTACAAGTATAGACCGGGTGCGCCTTCAAGCGGGAAGTAGATTTACGGACTCCTCCGTTTTAATCTTAAATTTTATCTTATAATAATGTTTTCATGGACCCCCTATATAGTATCAAAGCCACGGAAGAAGGCGCGCAGATTTAAACATCTCTGTCTCGCAACGACTCAATTAGTATCTAGTGAGAAGCCTCAGCAGACAACGAAAAAAAAACACATTATTGCAATATTTCAAAATAGGAAAAAAATTATTTTAAGGCACAGACAATATAGGAAAAATATTATATAAATGAGCCAATGGCGGCGCCTAAGGCAATTCCGAAAATGATCATGAAGCACGATGTTTTACTTGGAAAATACTATATCTCGCTGACCGCAAAAATTGGTACCGAATAGTTATACCTTTTGATATTCTGGCATTCCCCCGCTCCAGTTATTAAGTGGTGACTTTGGAAATCATTGGTGGCACCGTTCGGCACTGTGGCTCGAAACGTCATATGTTGTTGCAATGCATTTTTTTCAAAAAGAATTGCAAGCTCTGGTATCACCTCTAACTTGCAGAGAAGGTACGAAAAATGAAGCTTTCAACGAACAGAAGAAACAGTAGACTATGCTATCAACTAATCAGATGAACGCATTTTGAACGCTGCAAAAGACTACTTCTGCAATATTTCGGCGTTCCCCTCGATACGGATGCATGAAACCTTCACGGTTGCACACGCATCGAACTATTTTTGAATAGGAATATGACGTTCAGGCACAGACCTTTGAAACTAGTATCTCCAGATGGCCTTTTGATTGCCTCAATCGATTTAATCGACTGCACATTCATTCCAGGAAAGAATCGAAAGGTTTCGTCTTCCGACACCTCCGCTTCTTTACCATTGATCGTTTCCCTTGGTTCGAGTCCGAAAATATCACTAACAAACTTTTCAAAATATGTACGAATTTCTTCAATAATCTCTTCCTTTTCTAAAAATATCACCGAATTTTTAGTTGGATGTACATTAACATCAATTCGAGTTTCGTCGATTTGCAAGTGGAGTGAACAGAATTGGCAATAAAGTGCTCGATTTTGAAGAACTTCGTCAATGGGTTGCTTCAGAATATCACAGCGAACACTTCTTCCATTGATAAATACACTGAAGAACGAGCGATTCACTTTTCGCTCTTGCGATGCTTTTGCCGTTGCAGAGGCGACGGGCCGGGATATATGACCAGTGAATTGGAATTTTAGGCGCGAAGATTCCAAAGAAAGAGGGACGACCGTCTAGAAATTATTTTCGTTATAATTTTTGAAAGCTAGCTTAGAAGTTTACATCAGCGAGATCTCTTCCCAATAGACTGCACACAACATCACGAAAGCTGCCATCACCTTTCGTTCGGAAATCGCTTGATTGATTTTGGCGAAGAGCGAATGAGACGTCTCTTAAAGTAATTTTAGCCAATAATCAATAAGTTGATCTCGATAGAATAATAGGTATTATAATTGAATTCCACAGAATCAAATTTTCAGGTAGTTTTGCAAAAATGGAAAAAAAAACTAACGGCCGATGAATAGCAAATTTAAGAAGCGTTTCATAAACCATTTTCGCTTCCTCTCCATGAGTTGCCATTTTGTTTCGACGAGTCGGAAGATTGTAGAACAAGTCAGTAGCGGTGATACAGGTACCATTCTTTCCAGCAGCTGGCTTCGTCGGTGCTAGCATTTTTCCATCTCGAAAGCATACATTACGGTTTTTATAGCTGAATTTTCGAATTCTTACCTAAAAAATTAGCCTGATACGCGCATTTTTCATCCGCCTTTTTAGACACAATATTCACTTTCGCAACGTGACTCAGAGAAGCCAGCGCCTCTCCTCTGAATCCGTACGTCTTCATATGCAACAGATCTTCAAACTTTTGAAGTTTCGACGTGGCAAATCGCTCACAAACCAACTCGAAATCTTCCCGTTCAATTCCCTTTCCATTGTCAGTAACTTGAAGAATTTTCAGGCCACCGTTCTGCATATTCACCATTATCTCGGTTGCACCCGCATCCAATGAGTTCTCAACGAGCTCCTTGATAGCGTTATACGGTCTGGCGAGCACTTCACCAGCAGCCATCCGGTTTACCACGTCTTGTGGAAGACGTTGGATTATTCCCATTTTCAAAGAATGGAAGTTTCAGAATAATTAGAAGAATGAACGCCTCAGATTTTCCTAGAATGGGCCAAAATTTTACCACTCACGCCCTCGGATTAAGATAGTGTGAGTTCAACGACTCGGTATGCTTTAAGACGTCTCCAAATCGACGCTTACTTTCTAGATTAATAATAATAATCAATAAAACTGTCATTTACATTACATTTGTTTACAGTTAATTTCATTGAAACAGTGTAAAATGGAAATAGATGAATGGGCGTTGTGTGGGCGGGCTGATTTGGATTTGGATGCTAAAACACATCGACCGAGAAATAGAAAAAAATGACTAGCCGGAAGAAAAATGGAGGAAGTGGAGAGACAAGAAAAATGAATAAGAGTTTGGGGAGCGAGGAAAATTCTGACTAAAAATTTGGAGGCGTCGCGTGACATACGAACAAATTATTCTAACGGTAAACGACATAAGCAGAACGATAGGGGAGACATTTTGGCAATTTTTGGGAGGACGGTGGATTTATTCACTAAATGAAACATAGTACGAAATTTAAAGGAGAGAAATGGCGGAACTAATCGAAAATAAAGCGTAATAAGAAATCGACGAAGAGCACAGCGAGAATTTTTTTTTACAGAACCGTGAGAGCAATTGTGTTGATTTGAATGAGGCGATAGAAAAATGGATGGTAGGACCAAATTAACGGTTATATCATGAGACAGAGAAAAAAAAACTATAATTATGTCTTCTACTTTCGAAAATCTACTGGTTCCATTCTGTCTCGTCTACTCCCTCCATTTGATCTTGTTCAAGACGCGTATCTACATCGATTTTCGAGGACCACGCGGAGGCGACCTGTAAAATGATGTTTTTGGTAAATAAGTAAAGCTTTGTACTGCTTTGAAAGAGGATCGAGTAGTTTCTTCCATCGTTGAAATCTAAAAACAATTCCAGATTTCAAAGACAGAAATATTGACTTGACTCCTATTTCTAAGAAGGAAAGGTTCAAAAAGTACAGAGGGAATCCGAGAGGAAATATGTGAAATAAACAAGCCATAACCAGAATAATTGCGAAAATTCGGTAGCATTTAAAAAAGTAAGATAACAAAAAAGCATTTAAAAATAGACTTGAACTTAAAAAGAAAAAGGAGTTCAAACTTTCAGACAAAGGTTTGGCGAATGACATTTTTGACTACATTATCTTCTTACCTTACACCATAAAGAATTACAGATACGTCTCAATGACCTTAATTTTCTATTTCAGATGATTAAACCTAGTATACGGTCTCTTACGTCATAATCATCCTCTTCCTCATCATCAACACCTCCATGAGAGGACAAAAGAAGACAAGCCGGAATACGGATTTTCTTTTCATCCTCATCTTCATTCTCCTTCTGATCATCCGAATGTTCGTCAGTGAAATATTCGGACCCGTCTTCAGTCGACGACTGATCTGTTCTCACCTGTTGACGATCCGGAGTACTCTCTACTGCGCATCTTTGCATGCTTCGAGCTATTGGTATTGGCTGCGATGTCAATGATGAAGTTGATGGCAGATAAGCCTCCTGCTTTTCGTGTGCCAATAGAGTGACGGCTGCAGATGATGATGGTGTCGACAAAGCCGATGATAACGACGGAATTTCTGAGTGACGGACTGACGCGACGATCGGGCGAGGAACTGTAATATAGTATACATTTGTCTCTCTAATGTCCTGCAATAAAAGCATTTTAAAGCTTACTGTTTGAAAAAACTCCTTCAGGTTTCAGAGATCGGAAAAGCGGTGCAGGTTGCTGGCCAGACATCCAGTTAGCAGCAGTAGTTACTGGCTCCCATGTGACCAGTGCATCTGGGAACAGATCGTCTTGGAAGACGTCCTTCTTAACACGTGGCACGCGGAACACAATTTGCTCGAGATTTTTGTCTGACAATCGCCAGCAAACTTGAAACTCCACAGCCATCACATTGCACCTAGAAAATTAAGAGTTATTAAAAAACGTTTTAATTGAAAACTTACTTAATCTTATGATGGAATGCAATTCCTTGACTTCCAACCGGCGACATGAACGGGGCTAGGGGAAGGAGATACGGAGAATCGTAGATCACTTCAAACATATTCACAGATCGATCACCTTTACCACTCAAGAAAAGAACATTCGAATCGTAATCATAGTGCGGAATGAGTAGCTGAGTACCAGAATCAATGCTCTGGGTATAAATATGTCGAAGGTCTGTTGTCGTTGCATCGTACATCTGAATTTGCCGCTGCGAACTTTTTGTCATTCCGACCACAATCACAATTCGATCATCGCACGCGAAAAGGACACGAGCGGCTCTTGTCGATTCGACGACAAACTTCCGTTCGTAGACACGATGTTCTGCACTAGCTGGCTCGTGAACAAAGAGCGTTGCATCTTTCCCAACAGAAGCGATTCTTCTTCCGTCAGCAGACCAAGCGATTCCTAGAATTCCACCAGTATGGTTAACGAAACGGCTGTAGAGTTTCGGTTGAGACACATCCCATAGCTCAATGGTACTGTTCGAAAGGGCCACTGCCATCAAATTTGAGGCAAGAGGGTGATAACGTAACGAAGTGATCTTCTCCCCTCCGATTTTAATCGACTTCTCCGGCTCCATCTCATTACGGGGGCCATCATTAGCAGTGAATCTCCAGAAATTAATCTGGCCACAATCTGTTCCGACTGCTAGGGACTCCTCATCGAATGGATTCCATTGCAAATCTGTCACCAGAGTCTTATTAAAGATTCCATCCATGACTCCGTCTGGCACTTTTCCAGGAGCATCCAAATCGTAGATTCCGATGACACCAAGTCCTGCAAGTGGGACAGCTGCAAATTTATTGGAGCAGCAAACTCCGTTGGACTCTGGTGGAAGACGGGTATTCACATTGCGGAGATTAGAGAACACTTGTCCAGATTTGGTCCCCTGTTGGCCATCGACATGGCGGAATTTCGAAGTTATTTGTCCAACGACACATGACTTCGGACGAACACGTTGTGATAGTGGAACGCGGTTAGATGCTCCGATGGGTTTTCTGAAATTCACAGCTCCAGAAGTAGTTGGAGCCGCTTCTTGCCCCTTCAATTTCTCCCCATAGGCTGGCCCAACAACCGATGGTGTGGAAACTGATCCAGTAGTCGAAGTTGATCCAGTTTTTGGAATAGAACTCACAACGGTAACTGGTTCCGGAGAAACTGTTGTGATAGGAGAAGAGTTGCCTTGCGTACTGCTAGTTTCAGCGCTGGGAGTATGAATTATTCCATTGCTTTTTGCTGTCTCGTATCCAGTGTTTCTAGTAGATCCGTTCTCTTTTTCATAATTCCCATAATTAAGTTCTCGAATCTCTTCTTTCCGCGCATTTGAAAAATTATTAGGTACATTGTTCGATGAAATTGACATTGGCCGTGGACCAGCGGACGTCGTCTGAGTCTGTGTAGGAACTGGCTCAGGTGGTGGAGGCGAGGAAGACGTTTGTGAAGGAGCCATGCTAATTTTCTGCGGAGCTGCATTCGTGCCACTCAACCATTCACTAGCATTGCACCCAGGCTCTGCTCCACGCGTTTCTGGGTACAAATCAGAATGAAAATCTCTGTATGATCTACGAGGTACGATGCAAGGTATCGGCACAATAGAATTCTTCGTGAGTTGATAATAGGTGTCAACTTCTCCATCCATTACATGAACTCGTCGCTTTGAACCGACAGTTGCTCCAAGCGTCTGTTCTGGGAGAGTGAGTTCAAAGACAGGGGATAGATACGGTTGACGGTCTTGGAATTCGAGCATAAATAATTTGTTTGTACCTTTTCCAGATAGGAAAAGAAGCCTAGTATCTGGGTCATAGTGAGGAATGAGAACTCCAGTGGTGGATACAAACTCTTGCGTGTGGATTGGTGCTCCCCATTTGCTGGTGTCATAGGCACGAATTTCTTGGATGCGTTTCTGAGAATTAAAAATTTTAAACATTAAAATTAAGAATTGAGAACATAAAACATTTCTATGAATTTTTAGAGAAACGTACCGTTGTAAATCCAGTACTAATCAGATGATTGCCGGCAAACAAGATTCTTGCTTCTCTGCCCATTCCACCATGCCCTTCCAAGGTCTGTATCGGTTCTGTACTGGCTCTGGGATCGTACACAACAATCTGGCGTCCCTTGTCTCCACTGACTGCTAACAATCGCCCATCCTCACTCCAATCCATTGATTGCACCTTATCCGTAACTCCAGTCAATTCCATAGCAACTCGCTTCGTGGAAATGTCTGTGATGTACGCACTATTATGTGACCCTACTGCAAGGATATTGTCTGCAGTCGAGTGAGCACGAAGACATTCCACAAGGACGCCACTGCCAACGTCGACCTCTGTAGCTATTTGAGGACTGCTTTCTCGGGAGAGCTTCCAAATTTTAACGGGGTCATCACGACTACATGTTGCGAGAAATTGTTCTGCGTATGTCATAAAGCCAAAATCGCTCACTTGCTCTGAAATAAAAGAAGTGGCGAATAAATGCAACCAGTTTCTGAGTTTCTTGCTAACTTTTCTATCCTTTCAAATTCCCACTTACCTCCATGAGCAGCAATAATCCATATGTCGTTACGGGTCCGCCGACCTTTGGCTCCTATCGGCAAGACTCCAAGCTTTCCACCCTCGCCTTCGATATGAAATGCGAGAAAATCGCCACTGGCACGTATACCGTCGTCGGTGCATGAGAGGTTTCCGACAGGCACGTCGAAGATAGTGTCCTGCAATTTTGAGATTTAGAGTGCAGAAAGTATATATTTCAGTTTTTTATTCCACAGCTTTTAAAAATTTCCTATATTTTATAACAATAACAAAATCGCAAACCAATCGAAATACAAAAAAGGGTAGAACTTATGGAAGCTCCCCGTAAGCTAGTGCAATGAGAGAACAAGCATAATACTGGACAAGGGCGGAAGGGTAAGATCAGCAAGTGAATGACAAAACAAAGAAAGTCAAAAAAACTTTTTTAAACCAACGGACCGTGGTGATTTTGAGATTGCATATCACAGACATGTTCTCCATCGCCACATCTTCCGGTTCCGATTCGGCATTATCCTCGTAATACTCATCGCCGTTCTGCAAGCAAACCAAAAGCAATGGGACTTCTCAATCACAAAGACGCAATGAAATTATTGTGAACAGTAGAAGAACATACAGAGGTTAGCGAATAAAAACGAAATAGGTGATTAGTAGTGGCAAGGAAAGGGTGTCAAATGCGTGAAAATCATGCATATAGTGAATGATGATAGAAAATAAAGGTGAAATCTTCAAATTTACCTCTTTCTTCGGAATTTTCGGCGTTGTATTTTTGAATTTTGAAGCGGCGAATCTCCAGGCCATGTCGTGTCTGTATTGTGCCGCTGAAAGAACAAATAAAAGATGTAAGAAAATAAAAATTTTAAAAATTGATGAAGGAGGTTACAAACGACAAACAAGAAAAAAGGAAAATGCAATTAATAGGAAATCCAGCCAGAAGAGTACATCAATCGGTGGGTGGGAACTTTACATCGAAGGCTCTTAGAATCAATGTTTTATGTTAATGATATGGTTTCGGTTAGGGGGAATCATAGGACAGGAAACTGGATTACGAAATCATGTGTGGACGAAAGGAGGATAAAACACTGAATTAGGTCAGTACTTCACAGTGAAAATTAGCCATTTAGAAGTTCCTCAAGAAAATTGTTACAAAAGATTAGTTTAGAGTCCTTTTTCAACATACAACTATCGAACCTTCTGGGAGTGAAAAATACTGTTAGATATGAAAAATGAAAGGTCAGCTTTTTAGAAAAAAAGTAGAAAATGTATAATTCACTAAAACAACTAGAGAAGGCAGCATCTGCGGGCCCATACAAACGCGTGCGCATATCCCAATACATTTTTTGTGCACGTATTTTTATTTTTTATTGAATAGGATTAACATTGGGACAGATACTACTACAAATAATTCTAGATCTTCTATTTCTGAACATCTGCTTCAGCTCAAAAATCGGGAAACTGCCGGACGACTAGAGAATGAAAATCAAGGGGAACCGGGTGAGGAAGAAAAATGAAAAACTCGGAAGAGAAAAAAAAAGAACGGAATGCATTTTGAATGTAGAAGGATAAGTAAGTAGTGTAGAGACTTAGAGACGACATTTTGTGAAGTTTTGAAATGAGGAAACACGAAATCCAACAATTTGAGCAGGACTTATTAATTGGTTTAGGAAAAAATCGATTTCCGGAAATCATCAACAGGTGATGAAGCACAGTTATCATAGATTAGAAATTATGAATTATGATATTTTGACATTTTTGCGAACATAACGCAAAATGACACTTTTAAACATACGAAATCCGCAACGTCAATTCTGGATTGAACTACATTTACATCTATACAATCTCTCATTCTTTGACATTATTCCAAAGGAGTCACTGGTGATTCATCAAAAATCTTGATACCCACTCTGGCTAGTGGAAGCGGCACGGCAGGCTTTATCCGCTCACATGCATTCGAAAGGAGGCTTAGCATTATGTGCACGGAGACTTCGTCGGCAACACCGGAAACCAAAACGGAAATTGCAAAATTCCAACCGGAACATTTGCTCTTTTGCTCTAAAATTAGAGGCGATGACGAGGGAAGAACATTCTTCTAAAGCCACATAAGCTAAGTATGGATAGTTGACAGCTTAACTGACCAAATGACTAGAAGACAACAACATTAGAAGAAATGAGTACAACTGGGTGGAGGGACGAGAGGAGCTAAACCGGCGTCTTCTTTTCTTTCGTTTCGTCGTCTTGCGCATATAAATTGCACATAGCTTAACTGGACAGACCTCGTCCGTCCTTCTATGGAGATCTAATTCCCCGCCCCCCCCCCCTCCCACTTTCGTCTTCTGGTGCTATGGCAGAACCAAACACAATAAGCTTTTCCGCGAACGCCCCACTCTAGTGGACTAATGAATCTGGTAAAGTGTGACACACGGAGACTTAGAGATATGCCAGGGAAGGGGAGCAAGCGAGCAACCCAATTTGGCCATTGTATCGATGTTCGTCGTTCACTGCAGAACAATTGCGGAATAGAGAATTCAGGGCCATATGGCCAATTCAACACAAATTCCATAGGGCACCAATAATCCTGTCAATTAAAAAGGCGAACATGTCAATTTAAGAGAACTGAACTCCAAAAAATGCATTATTAGACCACGTGGCGTTGTTAAGTGATAACTGATAAACCATAATGGAGAGACAAACATACACATCAACGATGAATTCAGTTTTCTAAATTTGACGGTTACAAGGAACGCTTAAAGAATAAAAACCGGTAGAGGGAATCAAATAATCGAATCGAGTTTAAGTTTTATGTCATGGCTTTATAGAAAATGCCATTTGAGTACATTTTAAATCAGTTCGTTCTTTCATGATGATGACTCATTATTGAAAAGACAAATGAGTGATGTAACACTAATAGGTGACTAATGACCACCGGTTCTGCGAACGTGAATTTTAACAGATATACACAAAAACTCGGGAAGTGCGTTATCAGTAAAATTGCTACAACGTTAAAAGATGAAGTGGAATGGGTCAAATCACAAAAAAAACTATTCATATTGTTTTCAGGAAAAGAACACTCGTTGGGTGAGCAAAAAACGATCGATACACGACAAGTCCCCCTACCTTTCAAACCGATCCGATGTGGAAACAACCCACAAAGTTCACAAGAAGGGAAGGTTCTCTGTTGTCAAAAAATATTCCAATCATTTGCGACTATTGTGCTCATAAACAATGCAGGTCTTATTCCTAATTCATGTGTATGGAAAGCAAACAAATTTTGAAAACTGCGGACGAACATTTTGGTTAGGTTAAAATAAACTTTTAGACGGCTTTTCAAACCGAAAACTAAACAAAGTTAAATTTTAAAGAAACTTTTATAAACATTAGACTAAGCTTAGTGGTTCCTATGCGAATAAGATAACTGGTATCAGTTGGTATACTGTCTACCAGACGGTTAACGTTGCCAATCGACAGCGATTTTTTTGCATAAAGGAATTTAACACTTGCACATTGAGGCAACTGAAAATTACAGTAATGAGAAGCCACGCGCTTAATTAGATAATGACCGAATTTAAATTAGGAATAATTGGAGGCCGTGTGCGTGTCTTTAATTAATTTTTTTAATCATTTTAATTAGTATTATTCGGTAATATTCAAGGTTATTTAAACAATATAAACAATTGTAGAAAATTTTGGAATATTCCGGAGTGCTCTAGAACTTTCTAGAACATTCTGGAATGTTTTAGGAACATTGGAAAACAATGTCTATTGAAGTTGTAATTTTGCACATATGAAGCTGATTTTTTACATGTGATACGCGGACATCCAGATTGGTATATCAACAAAATTTTGACTGTTTATATCGTTGTTAAGACAGCTTTGTACATTTTGTGTGAATAGTTCTACAATATCCCAAGTATCCAACGACCTCTTAAAGATGGTTGCGAAGCGCTCGGGTGGTCATAACTCCATCCCGAATATCAAAGTGAAAGACCCGACTTCTTTTGAGTTACTCAAAAAAACGTCTTGTACAGACAGACAGACAGAAACTATTCGCTTAATAATAAGTATACAGAGTTATCTAGTGACTATTATTTCAATGAGAAAAGTTTCATGCGAAAAAACCCATTCCTCTTGATCCTTCTTGAGAAAGCTCCAATGCATAATTTCCAGCTGATTTCCAGCTATGTTTGTATTTTCTAACGGAGGCTTTTCGAACTCATTTGTTTCCAATTGTCGAATCGAGATTTTCACAAAATCTACTCCAAACCCCTATTTCATATTGCTTAACATCACGTATTCCCACCCATTCCTGCAACCGAAAAAGCAATGGCGTTCCAATCAAAACTCTTGAAGATGAACCAAAGGGAACAGAATGAGTGGACCGGGGCAAGCAAGCATGTAGATGGAGAAGGACAAAGTGCATTACGCAACAACTTTTGCTCACACATCCTTTAACAACTTTTGCTTCTGCTAGCCACCTCTTCTTTCAAAACTCGGCGGCGGTCGCGGTCAGCCCGAAATTAGATGAACTACTTAGTGTGGGCCCGGTACTTGAGCTTCATGAATGGGGGGAGCACATACACACGCAACGAGTTAACGAGATCTCCCCCCGGTAGCGTCCCAAAACGAAGCGGTCCGCCCATTCATTTCGATAGTTTTGAAGGAGAAGTCACAACGTTTTCCCAACACCGTACGAAAACAGAGTTTTCACCAATTTCATGTCACATTTTGAATGCACGACTTCTCCTAGAGAAATTTTTCGAGCTAGAAGAGTCACATAGGTGCATTCTCCAAAAGACAGGGAAAGTGAAGGAGAAGACCAATAAAATGTTTTGTTCGCCATGGTGAATGGGAAAAATATAAATCCGTAGGAGAAAAATAGCGTTATTGTTCGTTTCGTTCTCAATTCATCTTGTTCTCTTCCTTTTTCATTTTTCAATTTTCGACATGATGCACAAATTAGAGATTACCCTATATAAATAGAGACCCCGCTTCTCTTTTGCTCTACATGTTACCCATCCCGTCAACCGAGTAATTCGGAATTTTTCGTACTAGTTTTAACTGGAACATACTTCTCACATTTCAGAAGAATCGAAAAAGGACACCATGTAGAAGGATTTCGACGTTACACCAAACTGGTTAAACAGGTGGGCGAGAGCGTTTAAAAACTGAGAAACATTTTATAAGAAAAGATATAAACTGATTAATGGGGTTATTCATGAAAAGCACGAAAAGCATTTTAATGCAATCGTGAATAACATTAAAGTGGCATTTTTTGCATTAAAATGCAATTGTGCTTTTCATGAATAATCCCATAAACTCTTCAGAATTGTTGTTTGTAAATTTGAGAATCATCTCGAATTGCAAACAGGTATTTTTTTTTGGAAAACTTTCGCTACTAGGACAGTGAAATACGAGAAAAACTTAAAAAAAAACCAAAATCCGTCCCAAAAAAAAAAGAAACAAATTTGGGCGTAGGTGTATGTGTAAGTGAGAGTGTGCATTGCCGTTTGATTAGGCTAGAGTTACACAGTCTCCTTTTCCACTCTCGCTACCTGCCGGCCGGTGAATATGGACCCCCGGTAGTGCTGTTTCTCTGTCCTGTTCAAACACGATGCGAGAAATCGTCTACTAGAGATTAGGAGAGATCGAGAGACGTAGATGAAAGAGCACAAAAAAGGAATGTATAATCAATAAAGCAATTGATCTGCAGCCAACGGGCAAGAGAGCCGGACTGACGGTTCGTATGTTTGATTATATATATCAAGAATGGGAACCGATAGAAGAGTATATGGAAATCATACCTCGAAAAAAATTTTTTTAAATATACAGTAACCAGCGATTTAAAATTTCGAAAAGTTAGCGATGGCACGTGGTGAAGGAAGCTAGATAGACAGCACTTTCAAAGCATCATAACTTCCTCACTGTTCTGAGAAGCGAAACAGACTATCAAATCGTATTAGAACCACTTCTACTCTCAACTATTATAATTGTAACCGAAGTTCTATGTTTCAGAAATGACTCTTCTTCCTCTTCGAATACTTTTACTTCTTCTGCTCGTCTTTCTGCATTACACCTATTGCTTAACAACATGTCCCCGACAGTGCATTTGCCACGAACACAGTATAGCATGCTCGTGAGTCTCCAAGAGAATAAAAAACGAAGGCATAGAGAAATAGAGAAAAAAGAGCCGCTGCCCGCTAAAGACATCATAAAAAGTAAACAAGAAAGACAGTGTCCACATCCAGCGGATGGTGTCATGCGCTTGTAGTGATAACATCAACTGATAGATGCAGAAAAAAGTTTTTGAATAAGGAGTACGCGTGTGTTGGGAGAAATGGAACAAATCAGTACAGAACGGCTTACATGTCGATCAGGGTGAACGACAAAAGTGAGCACTTTTGACGCGCAAAACGCGTGCTGTTGCGAACTGAAAATTCAAATCCAGCATTTCTAAAGATTTCATATATTTAAAAACGAGAAAACCATATTTTCCAAAGTCGGTTTTCCGGCCTAAATCGATAAACCCTAACCACCTTTTGTCCATTATAATCGCCGAAAAAAAATTTGCATAAAATCAAAAATTCATGCAACGGGGAAATACTACGGAGGAGCTCCTCTTCCTCCCTCTCTCTCTCTCCGAGTAATTCGATACAATGTCCACATTGTGAACTTCATATTATAACTGACCGTCCGTTGTCACATCTCTCTCTCTCTCTCTTCTATCGTCTAGAAATAGGTGTGAAAACTGATCAATATGGGCAGGTGCATTTACCATTAATATTGCAGAGTATATCTGTGTGTGTATGAGTGTGAGAAAGGAAGAACACAAAATGTGGCACAAAGAGAAATATCATATATTGTGAGTCAAAAGTTGGCTCCTTCTTCAGGGAAGAAGATCTATACGAAAAGTGTAAAATATTGCCCAAACATATAGATGATTCATCAAAAACGATGGTTATGATGACCCGAGGAATTGGAAAAGCAGACAGACACGAATCATTCAACAAGAATGTTTGGCTCCAATACACCTAAAAATTCGAAATCTGAAATTGGAAACAACCCGCTCCAAAAACTAGAAACGAAAGAATACTGAAGATGCACTCATTTGGGAAAAAATAATCCTTAATCAATGAGTCAAGCAGGCCTCCAGTTTGTGTAGTTCTCAAGCTAATTAAACGAGGAAAGAGCGACGACGGCTACACTAAAGAAGGTAGAGCGACGACAGATGTCCTTCTGTTGGTGCTTATTAATTTTTTCCTCTTCTTTTGGGACATTGACCACTACAATCTAACCGTTAATCAAAATCGTGTTTTGGGGGTCATGAGAAGGACTGTTTTCTCGGTAAAAATGTTGAAAACTGGAAGAAGAATTGGCACATTAAAAAATATGAACTTCCATTTTTTTTTCATACACTTTTTGGTTAGAAAACTTTAAAATTCATTCCTGCAAAACCCCAATTTTTTGAAAAGAAACGAATGAAAAATTGTGTATGGTTTAACACAAAATTACCACCCACTTGCTTTTTTTTTTAAGACGACGACCAAAACGAAAAATTGCTGTTTACTCAAGATGTGGGGAGGTGGAAAAAGAAGAATAAAAAAGAAATGTTGAAGTAAAATAAATTGGTAGACCAATGAAGAAAGTCAGGAGGAAACAGGTAAAAAAATAACTAGCTAAGGGAAAATGGGAAAATTCTTTAAGAAATATTATCGAACATTCTGGCGGATTGATATGAAATTTTAAAATATTACCTCGGCTTCAAATACTTTCATTGGAAATCATTCAGACTTCATAACAACTGATTTTTGAATAGCAGTAAAGTTTTTTAGAAAAAATTTAAAAATAGTATTACTCGGAAGACAAAAAAAAGTTTTTTTTTATTCGTGATATAGCCACTAGAAACACCACTCGTTTAATTCTTACATTATTCTAAAGACCATAGATCAACACGCTAAATTAGACGAATGATCTACGGGGAAAGTAGGTTAGCAGCAAATTTTAATTTTGAAAGAAATACACTACCGCGTGGTCGGAAGTTTAATTTATATTTAAAAAGAAAACATTCTAAAATTAAGCTTCGAAAGATTCAAGAACTAGGAACTTAAATTTCACAATTTGATCAATTTTTCTGTTGAAAGGAATTTCAAGAGCGCGATGGATAATTGGAAAAAAATTATAAAATTATGTTGGTATAGTACTAGTTTAAAAAGCTATCGAAAATTAACAGGAAGCGATCAGAAGTTTTCGAATCAACATTTCTCCAAATATTTTCATATCAAAAACAGTAATTTAAGAGAAAAAATTGCTTTAAAATTAAAAATTTCGGACTACTGCCAAGAAAGAAAGACACAGCCGAATCAGGTCGATTGACAGAAAATGTTCAAAAAAGTGAAAGGGGTGGGGGAATTGGACACTCGAATTTTATGTCCACTCGACGCGAGAACATTGGCGCCACCGGCAACACGGCTTGGCGCCCGAATTCAAACAATACAATTCGCCGCGAATTCAGAAATGCCATTGCAAGTGCGCTCTAATGATGGATATGTCTGCTTCTCCATAGCACAGCATGCTATTTCGTAGGGAAGATCGGCCGGCCTTGAAGATGACTCAAAAATGGAAGAGAAGTCATGACTGTCATGAAGTCAAGTGGTTCACATTTCTAAGAATATAAAATGAATAGAAAAGAAATGAACAAAATTGGAGAGACAGAGAGGAGTGAGAAAAAAGGAGAGAGAGACAGACAGACAGAGAGAGAAACAAGGAGAGAAAGATTGTCAGAGAAACGGTAACCAATAATATAAAAAAACGCACCTTTTAATCTGGGAAATGGAAATTTTGGACGAGAAATATTGAAAATGATTTTTTAAAATTTCTTTTAACTGTTCCTTATTTGATGAAAATTGTTTACGGCAAATATTGATAAAATAAGAAAAACAACTTTGGCAAGAAAAAATGTGTTTAATCGTAGAATTTGAACTTAAAGTTCATTCTCCAAGATAGTGAAAATTACGAAAAAAATCAGTTTTCGGCCAATCACTGCAGTTTCTGCATGATCACCGCATTTAAAGTGTTTTAATATGTCGAATGTTTCATTTTAAAAAATTCCCTAACACTATTCAGTCATTTACATTTGGAATAACAAATGTAAATTCTTGGTGGCGGAAAAAAAAAAGTTAAAAACCATATTTTTAAGCATAATTTCAAAATTTGGCATTTTCCATACAAAGGCTCTCGTCGATTCACCGTAAAACTAAAATGTGCTTGTTGCTTCTCCGTCGCGGCTGGCTTGTACGTATTTAGGGATTACAAGCCACCGACCATCGAACGGAAAACGGACGGTGACTACTGTAAATAATGAGAGAGCAAGAGATAAATAGATAAAGAGACGAAAAGAAACACAGGAGAAAGAGACTATTTACAGTTGCGAGACGTCAGAGAAACCAGAGCTGATCATTTCCTCTTTGGGCAGCACATATATCACTTCACTTGTCGTGCACACTTGTGATGAGGTAAGAGAAGTTTGCTCATTTATAAGTGGCAATGAAATCATGCTCATTTAAGGAAAAAAAAAGAACTACATAATGTCCTGATCTTTTTCCAGGTTACTGTACTAAATGGGAGCTTTTCCGGTGTTGTTTTAGTAGAGAGACTATCCTTCATAGGTATAGGTAGGTTAACAGTCTAGAAGCGAAAGTTTAAGCCATTACGGAATGTTTCTTTTTGCAGGCCGCCTCTATTTTGAGCCACACGCATTCAAAGATATACTTCAAAGTCCAAGACAATTGGTAATAGATGAAGTAAGTGCGCTCTTACAAATAGTGGGGAAACAGGGAAACAGATCGAATAAAATCGTTAAAAACTTTCCGGTAAAATTAGTATTCTCTTTGAACATGGAAAGTTAGCTGTAATATGCTACACGTACTCTTTTTCCTCTAACTCCCGTCTATCATTCATTTCCTCTCTTCCATCCATTACCATTTCAAATTAACGAGAGAGTAGGAAAAGGAAAGAGACGGCTTGCGAAAAAGTTTAAACTAGTTTTCTCGCATGTCTGTTCCCCATCCCGACTATTAAAAGTACACTCACAGGTAAAATACGATGTTCCAATGATTTATGAAGGCTTGCAAATAATGGAAATGACAGCTTTATAAAATTGAAAGAAGAGTTAGAAAGATTTTCGTAGTTCTATGCCATAAATGCCTAAAAATACTATTTTCGAAATAACGATATGTGGTAAACTACATTTAAGGGAGCCAATTTGCACGAAACGGAACGTATCGGCGCGTACCGACTGCTTAAAACAATTTTGATATGGAAACATTTCTATTTTGGCTCATTTTTTCGGGTTGTGTAAACGGAGTTTAACGCTTAAGGTAACTGTTAGCCACAAAGCCGTTCAGAAATTTTAAATGTAAAGTTTGGCCAAAGCAAAGTTTCGGCAAGGTTTCGTACATTACGAACGACAGAATATTACATACAGTTCGCTTTCCCTTTTGGTGAACTTGGCAGTCTAGAAGCAAGCAGTTTTTGATTGAAAAAACGGAGAAATATAAATTTTCTGTAAGAGTTTTAACGGATGTTTTTGCACAATTAAAAACATGAAATATGAACAGTGTAGTAGAGTAATGCAGGAATAAAACCACGGCGGAAAAGCGAAGAACAATTTTGAGCTTGCCAACAGAAAACTGCTTGCTCGGAAATTCTGAAAATCTTCAAATTAGCAAAAATATTTCTATAAAAAGAACACTGCAAAAATAACACAGAAACAAAAAGAGAATACATTGAAATTTAAAGAAAAACATATATAATTTTTTATGATTCATCCATTTTCTTTTCGAGAAGAAAAATGACACAGAAAGAAGGTTTCTTCCGGATTTTTTTGTTTTCTTTTTGTTTTTAGTCAATTGCGAAATAGTGAAATAAGGGAAACAAATGACAAATGTAAAAGTAGCAAAGGTGTATTAGTGATGAAATTCTTATCTATATATTTCGAACAGAATAGATAGCATTTCTTGGTGTGACCGATAACAAATCGCCTGGAGTTTTTAAAGTATGAAACAACGTATCAGAAAGCTCGTAACAGAAACGCGGCGAAGGTGTTGGGAAATTTCGAAGAAACGGGGGAAGAATGCCGTTTAGAAAATATATTCGCTTCGGGAGCATAGTTTTTCGTTCAGAGACCTTTGCTTCAGCGACGAAGAAACATGGAAGTGAAAATTTTAAGAACACGGCGGCGAAACAGCACTGCATGTTGGTTCTTCTAAACATCTTCCGCCGTTTCATGAGAAAAAATCGCTTAGAACGCGTACATTACTGTCTTCGCTTCAAGAACTTGGTTAAAAAACGTATGCATTGAAAGAAACGTGTTTCGTTCAATGCCCGAAGTATTCACCATGGTACAACCTTTTTTAAATGACTGCCAGTCTTATAATTGCGTTCAGCTCGCCCGATTTGCTCCACTAAGACACTCAGTTGGTCAATTATAGAATTTCTTCAGCCATGTGAATTTTAAACTTCCGAAAAATTGAAAAGCAGGAACTTTAGATGTGGGTTTCGCGATATTTCAAAAAAAAAAACCGAGTATTTAGAAATTGCCCTATAGAACTATTCGCGCTCCACACGCGTTTTAATGAAGCCGCCTTTCAAAGATGATTTTCATATGGGATATTTGCGAAATAAGAAAAAAAGGCTTCTTATAAAGTATTTAAAAACGTTTCTTTTAAATACCTAGGTATAATTGTCGCACTGAGGCCGCATTTCAAAAATAGATGCTCCTTTAAAGTTTCTGTTAAGCCGAATACAAACCTTAAGGAAGCAACGGTTTTTTTAAATAATGGCCCCGACACGTCAAACACGTCTACTGGGAAAATAAAGGAAAACCGGCAAAATAAAATGTTCTCACATATTTAAGAAAAAAAAATGTTTTTTTATGCGTGAATAACGCCATTGGGAATGCTTCTCCTCTCCTCCCAATTTTTACAGTTATCAAGTAGTACGCAAGCTTACGACGCGATGGAAAGAATCCTAGTCTCGGTTTGGAATTCCCGTTCTACAGAATTCCGGGACGGTTTCAGGTACTGAATATCCCGAAAAAGGAGATAGCATTTTTTCTTTTTTTCTTCAGAGAATTTTGATTCTCGTGTAGTTTTGTCGTGAATGACACTATTCTCCGGGATTATATTAATTATGGAACAGTCACTGAAAAATGAAACTTTAAGTTGCAGCTTCCAAGTTAAAAATAGAATTTCGCCACAATTCCGTTGAAAATGTTTTTCAAAGGACCGAAGGGAAGAGCATCGCAATATGTACCAAAGAGATATACCATCTTCTTTCATTTCCCCCTCTTTAAACAGCTTATGTCACTTAGCCTTGCTACTTTACAAGCAAATAGTAGTTGACCTTTATAAGTTAAATGGAGAATCGTATTTCCTTTCTTCAAAATTACCATATAAGGATTCAATGCAATTGTTCTCTGCTGATTTTGCCTTAAATTTTTTAAAAATTACATTTTGTTTAAGTGTCTTCGGGTAAGCAGAACTCTTTTTCCTGAGCATGTTCGTTAATATATTATACACTTAAACCTAGTTTGTAAAACTTTTTATGATTAGGTTAGTTATTCAATAGAGCGCATTATTGTCGCTCTGTAACCCACCGTTTCTGTAACACGAGGGGAAATGTACCAGAAAATAAGAATTACAAAAAACGACTCTAAAGAAAAAAAACAAAACTCAGAGATTTATTTTTCGAACAAAGTCAGGGCAAGCATTTCATCACAAGGAAATAATTTTTCGGAGGATTTAAGGAATTTCATTTTTACCGTTTTTAAAAAATTATATTCGGTTAGTTAAACTTCGAAAAAATTTCAAATATCAGAGTTTCGTCTGTATTTGTAGAAATTGCGCAAAAAACATTTGTTACTATTTTTTAGGTAGTGGCTTATTATTTTCCTTTTTGTATGCTCTCGTTTAGTGTATGGCTGAAAATCCGCCATTTTCATGTCGCAACTACCGCCTGCTCGGACGGGAAATGCGATGGAGCAAGGGAATACTTCTGACCTACAAGCTTGAGCTAAATGCAAAAGTGACTTTAGAATAATTTGTGCAAACTAAGCTAACAGTTGAACTAAATAGTATTGAAACAGAAAAATGCTATTGGGAGGTGTTTGATCAGGGGTACACACAAAGGCAAAAAATGAGCGAATCACAATTTTGCCTCCCTCTCCTTTATTTTTTTGCTCCGAATACGAAATGTTTGTGCACCGAATTGGGAGGCTTGCAATCGGGGAAGAAAGGGGAAAGGGAACAGTAAGTAAACCGAGTTCTATGAAATTCAAAGAAAAAAGGCACTGAAGAGAGGAAGCGGTTAAAATAAAATTGGAAAACTGGTTGAGAGTAGCTGATGATTAGAGCAATTTTGGGTTTCTTATGTTTCTCGAACGGATTAAAATAGGACAAACAGCTGATGGGGAAAAGCAATTTTTAGGGTAAAAAAATGATTAAAATAACTCATAGAGTATGAAACGTAGACAGCGCGCTCTACCGAACAACTTGCTCGAATGTTGTTAATTTACACATTTCCGGACTCACCGTGCTAACAGAAGAGGAGAGCATCTACAATCGGGGTCGGAGAAAGCGGGTACATGAGGATACCGGACACTGCGAACTTTTCGGAGCGTTGCATGAATGATCCTACTTCTGATGCATGCGCTCCGAAGATTCTACAGTTTAAGGAAGCAATTCGATCGGGCAGTACCTTTTTTCGTTTCGGGGCCACTGTTTTGGGAAAACTTCGGACGAATTTATTAAGAAAATGGTGAGAAAACGGCATGGAATCGATTAGAATCACTGCTGCAGGTGGTCAGTGTTTGGGTTTTTTTTTTCAAATTTTTTTTTTGAAAAAAAACTTTGAAGAACGTTAGATTGTCTGATGGTTAAAGACAGCCCAATGCCCCCAAATGAGACAACTCCGAACGGATATTGTTCCCGAAAGCTAGGAATCACAAAATTGCCGCGATGAATAAGAATTTAAAATACTCGCTGAAAATAAATCTTCGTTCCCGGTGGTCAAAATCTGCTTTGCGAGCCTCACTCTGACTCAGAATTAGTAAGCCTCCAATATTAAGCAATAACAAGCATTTAAAACCAAATCAGCGTTTCAATTCTTAAAATTGTATTTAAAGCTATATGAGTGAATTTCTGATTGTATATTTTCAGTTAACTTAAAAATTTTCAGTGCTCAATATCTTCATTGGCTCCAGTCGCCTTTGCTGGACTTTCTCACATTGATCACTTATGGTAAGACAAATAGATATGCAGGCATCAGCTTTTGATCACGCTCTGTTAAAAATCCATGAAGAGACACGGAAAAGTTCCGATAGTTGCTTATA
The DNA here is from genome assembly GCA_003052745.1 of Caenorhabditis inopinata. Classification (NCBI taxonomy): domain Eukaryota; kingdom Metazoa; phylum Nematoda; class Chromadorea; order Rhabditida; family Rhabditidae; genus Caenorhabditis; species Caenorhabditis inopinata. Next base: position 2,390,445 of record AP018153.1, read on the forward strand.
CATCATTGCTCTACTTTACTAATTAAAAACCGAAAAAACCGGCTAGTTAAAGAATGTCTTAAAAATAAAAACCATGTTTTTGATAGGCTTCGTAGTTTTATTGTGTTTCGGATGAAAAATAAGAAACATTGCTGAAAATGCTGAAAACAAAGAAATTTGAATCGAAGCTCCAACTCAATTGATTCATAAATTAAGTAAGATTATTGTCAGCTGATGGCGCCTCTAGTTTCAAGAGCGCTGATGGCATATATTCCAATAATTTTGCAGGACCATACTCTTTTGTGACTTGGTTTGTTTAGAATCAGCCTTTCGGCACATGGAACCACTAGTAAGAGCCGCCGAAAATAGAATAAAACCAGGGGAGTGCGGAATGGAATTCAAAATTCACCCAAAAATCCTACGATTCGCGGAATTAGATTCCGCAGGAATAGTTCCTAAAAATGTTCGAAATCACGAGAATTGGTTTGGTTTGTATTTGTTTTCCAAATTTAATATTTTTAGCACAAATATTCTTTTAAAAAAGTGATTGTAAAATTGAATTCACCTAAATTCCGAAACGTACATTCCGCAAACCCCTATTATGCCGACCCTTTATTATATTATACATGAAAAGAATCAAGATTTGCTGACACAAGTATTTTTAAAGGTTCCGCAACTCCCAGATCGAAGTGATCGCGATGGAGGCATTCCATTATCTTACAAACATTGACTATATCTATTTCCACAAGACAAAAATCGGTCGAATCGAGCGGAAGGCCTTCTCAAAAATGTATCAAATTGATCACTTATACTTCAAAGATTCCATCGAAATTGGAATGATCGAATCAGAGGCGTTTAGTGGAAGCCAAGTGGACGAATTTATTATGGATGGAGTCTCCATTGAAAGTGCTCATGATACATTTCTATTGAATATTGATTCAGAGAAAACAATTCTGAAAAATTGCTCTGTTTATTTGGTGCCAAGAAAAGAAGAAGACCTGATTAATCTAACTGATGAGCAAAAGATGAGCGAGAGGTAAGACATTTTCCATATGATTTAATCTAAATTTTTCTGAATCCAAGGGCTATTCATATTCTCAAAATATAATAAAGCTAAAACAAATTTTGAAAAGTCAACTAATCGACAATTTCTGAGAGAAATTCCCGAAATTATAAACTAATCAGAGAGAATATCGAAGCGAGCTAGCGAGGAAGCTCAGAAAAAATTTATTAAAAATGGGTAAAGCTTCTAAATTTTTCGCAATAGAAAATATAATTAAAAAAAAACCACATTAATAATTTCTTTGTTTTCAGGTGTCTAATGGAATCTAGCACCTTCAATATCATGAGCCCTTACAAATTAGGATGCAATGTTCTCGAAGTGACTAGTTCAATTATTCAAAGGATCGGCCCAGTTTCAAGGGTACGCGCATGATTGCATATTTAGCTAGAAGATTTTCTAAGCATGCCTTTCTCACATCGAAAACTTTTAAAACAAAGCTAGAATTCTGGAAATCGTCTATAAATTGTTAAAAATGGCGATCTCAGAATGATTTGGCGAAGAGAAATACAGCAATTTTGAAAAAAAAAAACATTGAATTGAATTTACTTTTCTATAAGCCCCTTAAATGGTGAAAATCTTTCGGTATTCGCTTAAAATGCATTATAAAATCTACAGATTTCGGCGCGAAGCAGTGCATCGCGGTATTCTTTTAAATTGTAATATAAAGCAAACCGCTTTTATGAGCTAATTTAAGCTTCCCAGACTTCCCAGGTGAGCAAACCTGTTGAGAACGTTTTGACAATTTTATTGGGAATCGCGATGTTCCGAAGTTTCCAGAGTATTCTTTGTACTTCAGAAATTGCTAATGGAAACTGGCATATCTTAATTTTCTGAAATTCCAGCTTGTTTTCGTTACATTTAAGACGAAGACCTTTCATTTTAAAATCATCCGTTGATACGTAATACTTTGAATCCTGATGGTTGACTATAGGTCAAAATCTGTTATTCAGCAATGTGAATAATCACATTAATTTCAGGACATAGACACCCCTGCATTGCGGCCGGAGTCTTGCCTTACTACTTCTCTGAATTCTGTAATATTCTCCAACTGCACTATAGGAACCATCGATTCATTGTCATTCAGTAACTACACTCTTTCCATTCTCGGTTTTCATCAATCTTCAATCGAAAATATCAAATCAAGAGCAATAGAGAAATCGCATATTCAACAATTGGGATTTCGAGAATCGCAAGTGAAAACTATCAATGGATCAAGTATTCATAAATCGATTATTAAAATATTTGATCTGGATGGAATGGAGATTAATTTGATTCAAAGTGATTGGATTCTGAATTCATCGATTCAAAAAATGAAGCTGTCAAATTCGAAAATCGGAACGATGGAGAAGAATATTTTCAACAATTCGATATTTGAGAAAGTGGAAATCGATGGAAATAGGATGTTGAAAATGGATTCAGCAGCGTTCCATGGCGATAATCAGGTAGATAAATGAGCATGAAGTGCCGATATGGACGGGCGCTGCGGTACCTTTCGTCATTTTCAATATTTTCTCTCTATCAATCGCTTAAAATATAGTACTCGGTGTGCTTTATAGCATATCCTTGCAAAAATGATTATATTTAGGTTATCAGATTCACGTTGGGCGCTGTAAAGTAAGCGGGCGCTTGTGGTCGTGACAACTCGTCCTGTCGGCGTATAGGGGAAGACTTTCCAATTAAATACAATAATTTTTTAGCAAGTCAATGACATGAAATACGCCGAGCTCCACAATTTTTATGCTTAATCGAAAAATAAAAAATTAAAAATGCTACGTGAAAAAAAAACTTACTGCCAAAACTTACAATTAAAAAATCGAAAACCGATCGATATTTTGAATTTCTTGAGTTAAAGGCATGGCCTTTGGGATTTACGCCACCGGTTCTACAATTTCGTATAATGTGTCTCCGTCGGAGCTCTAGCAGAGAAGGGCGGAATTCCGGATTCCGCTGTTTTTTTCATTCCATTTTCCGGTTTCCAGATTCCGTGAAAACATTTTTTTTTTCGTTTTCCGTTTTCCGGATTCCGTGAAAAATTTTTTTTCCGTTTTCCGTTTTCCGGATTCCGAGTTCCCAAAATCCAATTCCGCCCAAGTATGAGTTTTAATACTTTATTCTCAATTGTTATGAAAAGTATACTTTTTTGAACTCCCGCAAAAAGTTTTGCGAACAGAGCGCATTTACATCATTTGATTTCCTCATCAATGGTTAAAATTCCGTTTACCGCATTCCGGATTCCGCCGTTTTTTACATTCCGTATTCCGGATTCCAGATTCCGTGAAAAAATTTCTTTTCCGTTTTTCGGATTCCGGATTCCGAGTTCTCAAAATCCAATTCCGCCTTACTCTGGGTTCTAGTAGTTCCCTGTCCTACTTGAACCTGTTTCTGAACTTGATGCCTTACTAATGTTTTTCGGGAAATGTTGAATTAAAAATTTGACTGTCGACCGAACTTGAAAATAAAGCAGAATGACTTATAACAGAGAATAAAACATATTTTAAATAAAAATGTTTTATTTACTATTTCTTTCAGATCTCTACCCTATCCATCACTGCAAATGATCTCACCACTTCTACACCTTCTCCGTCCTTACTTTCCGCAATCCCGTCATCTCACCCGACATCCTTACTTCTCGCTAACAATACAATTGACTGCTCGCCAACGGATTGTTCCACCAACTCATTTCTCTTGAATTCCCCCAAACACGCTCCCCTCCTTTATCAGATTTCTCATAACAGATGCCGCCCGCCCATTCAAAGTCCTTGCGTGGAATCTCGTTCCATAAGTTTAGAGGATCATGGAATCGCGTGTCGGATATCAAGCCTTGTAGCGGATTGTGCTTGCGTCTCTAAAATGTCATCGATCCCCTCGAAATTCCCAATAGACTCGAATGTTTCCATAGTGATTCTGGGAGATTGCGAGCATTTGACAATCCATCAGAGTTCTCAAAGACTGGAGAGTTATAGCCAAATTTATATTTTCAGAACCGCCAAACTAATTATTCAGAGTCTTCCGAGATCTCTAAAAATTCTGAAAATTTTTCATTCTACACTGTCCCTAGTGGATCCCAGTGATTCGAAACCTTCCCGATTCCCCCAGTCATGGGAAATTTCGAATTCGAAAATTGATAGAATCGATGCCAATGGCTTAGCTAATCTCAAAATTGTCACGCTCCATCTGAAATTTTCCAGACTTCCTCATATTGCAATGTCGTCAACTAAGAACTCGAAAATAGGAAATCTCATAATAGAAAATTGTTTTCTTGAATCAACTCAACCGCTATTCGAGATCTCCTCCACGTTAAAAATGCAAAATTCGATAATTTTTTCAGCGCCACGTGGCCTTGGTGCAATAACGAGCGCGCAATTGCAGAACAACAGTCTTCTCGAGTGTTGCAGGCACGCGTATCTGGACTACCGTATTATTAGTCTTGGCACGATTGATCTTGATCCAAGATGTGATTTACATTTCTCTGGTAGTCGATGCTTTAGCGTCGAGGCGTACGATGGTGCCGATGTATCCAAAACCCATTTACCTAGTACATCTTTCTCAATTCCATGCGCTAATTTTTTAAGCGTCCTTCTTGTTTTTCCTGTATATTTGACTATTCGATATTTTCTGTGAATAAAACTCTTAATTCTGGCTCTTTTCAAAAACAATTTCTGCTAAAAAATATTTAATTTCGCGCGATTTTTAACAACAATGCTTCGAAATAACGATAGGGCGTCTAGTTTATCGCTTCAATATTTAAATGAATTTTTTTGGGCTTCACAGTTTTCCTAAATAACGGATTTTAAATTATCTATTTCTTAGAATTTTTGAATGTTTTTTAGCCGGAAAATTTAAATAAATTTTGCGGTGATATGAAATGTAGAAAATAAACTTTATGCCACATTATGATGATTTTGCGGATGTTCCACTAAAATCGATAATCCGGCGGCCTAATAACTCCGGTTTTGGCGCTAAGGTTGTTGGGGGGGGGGGGGGTCAATGGTTTTTAGTCATTTTTGGAGCTTTTTTCTTGATTTTTTTTTCTGAATTTTTTTTTCACGAAAACTACGGTTCCACTTTTTTTCACGCGTGGCGCGCTTCAACGATGAGCAATTTTTGCAATTTTTTTGAATTTTTTTTTCGCTTATTAGTTAATAATAAGGGGGGGTCCAACGGTTTTTCGGCTTTTTTGAATTATTTTTTTTTCTGAAAAGCACCACGCTTAGTCAAATGTAACTTATCCTTATTTGTCATGATCCAATTAAACTTAAAAAAAAACAAAATCAGAAAAGCAAAAAAAAACGTTGGAGCGGAACCGAACCACGACCCCCGGATTCGCATCCTTCACTCTTCCCCCCTCGGCCACCGCTGCTCGGTTATTTCGACGTGGAGAATGCATGGAAGAAAGAAAGGGAATGAAGGGGGCGAGTAAAGGGCGCGGTGCTCAGGATTTTCAGATCCAATCGTGGTTTTCGTGCCACGGGTAAGCGCCACGCGTGAAGAAAAACTCACAAATATTTTAACAGTAACAACAAACAATTGTACAAAAAAAAATTAGAAAAACCTCCAAAAATGACTAAAAACGAGTGGACCCCCCCAACTAAGATTGCGCCAATAATAACTTAGTTAATCATAGATATGAATAGGACCGCAGTTGATGCACTTTCCGACTTGAAGTAAGCCTAAGCCTAAGCCTAAGCCTAAGCCTAAGCCTAAGCCTATGCCAAAGCGTGGCCTCAAAGAAAATTTATGGAATGATCATTACATTGAGGCGCTGTGGCATTTCAAATATCATGATGAAGCGAAATTTTACGAGTTATGGGCCGGAATCGCCAAGAAATATCCAGCCACCTAGTCATTTTCTTTTTTGTGCGTATTTTTGTTGTCTGCCAATAAAATTGTTCTAAAAATTTCTAGTGTTATCCGAGTATGTCTAATAACATTTTCAGAAAAAAAAGTCAAGAAAAAACTCCAAAAATGACTAAAAACCATTGACCCCCCCAATTTACTCCAATTTATTTTTTCCATCCTTTTATCTGTTTCACTCTGATTCGCTCTTTTTATTTCTAATTCGACGGTCTTTTCAATTAATTTCATTCCTGCCGAAACAGTTTGAATTTGACGGTTCTGCTGAGAAGAATGACGATTACGTTTAACGTTTAGTTTATCTCATTTCTCTCTTATTTTTAATATAATACAACGTTTTACCTTAAAATGACCATATCGAAAATACTGAAATAAAGCGAAATAAATCACCAGATCGTTATTAAAATTTCAAATTGTTTATTATAACTCATCAAAAAATCAATTAGATGGTACTACAATATACAAAGACTAGCAAACAAATAGAAAACGAAAAGTTTAAAGATTCGGGAATTGCTTATAAATTTTTGTCATTCCTTCCTTGTACTTTAACCTCAATTGCGGCCTTTTTGCCTTCAAAGTGGGCGTTAACAATCCATTTTCAACGGTGAACGGCTCTTGTGATAGAATCACTTTTTTTACCTGCAAAACGAAACGATGAATACTTAATATTCGATGCGCCACCCATACCTGCTCAATAGAATTCAATTTGTTAGCCTTTCCGATTGCATGGAGCTCACTGAGCACAAATTCCTTCGCCTTTTCATCATTGCACATTTCTTCAATCGTTCTCGGTCCATAGCCGTGTTTCTCGTTCCACTCATTTATCACATCCGGTTCTGGTACCACTACAGCTATCAGCCATCTAAAAATAAAATCTATACATTTTCGAATCGAATCCATATCAGAATGCTAGCTTAAGGCAGGTGTCCCACAAGCCCTTGTTTATTCGCTAGACTTAAGGAGTTTAGCTAACTAGGGAAGGTTGTAAAATCACCATGGAGTCCGTTTTCAGAATTTGCTGAACGCGGTTACTGCTGGAATTTCAGATCGAAATAACTCGTTTCGCTGACGCGTTCAGCGAATTCTGAAAATGGATTTTTTCTCAGCGTGTTCTAATCTATCGATTCGCATAGGTCTGGTATGGAAACTCCATGGTGAGTTTACAACCTTCCCTAGTAAGAATAGAGCTCATTTGCCTAGCAAACACACCTCTCTAAACTGTCTCCATCGACGTAGACTTGTTGCACAACCGGTGTTCTGATGTACACTTGCTCAATTTTCTCGGGTGCCACGTACTCTCCCTGTGCCAACTTGAAGATGTTCTTCTTTCTGTCAATAATTCGAATTGTTCCATTTGGAAGCATCTCTCCAATGTCTCCGGTTTGAAGGAATCCGTCTTCATCGAACAACTCGGCCGTCTTTTCTGGATCCTTGTAGTATCCTTTTGTCACGCATGGCCCTTTAATACGAATCTGCAAAATTTAAGATATGAATGATACGAATGAGAAAAAATAATGCAAAGTGTGCTTTCCTAAACCTTGCTTTCCTTTCAAGAAGAATTCCATGCGCCCGCAATTAAAAATTTTACAACTAGAGTGAATTCCTAATTGTTTCCGGTAGAGCGCGTTTTCTTTTATGGATATCCTTAGGCCACTATTGTTGTAGAAACAGGCTATTACAAGCCATCAAACTTCTACTCGAATTTCAACCACACCTCTAAGTAATCGTTGTTGGACTGCTATTTTCGATGGATTTTCAGAGGATTTGAATGGGAATTTTATGTTCAATCGAAAGCCATGCCTTTCTATTTCAAAACAGACTGATGCATACCTCTCCTTTTCCGTCTTTCGCGTAATAATTCAAATCTGGAACATCTCCCAATTTGACAAGAGCACACGGCGCTGGTGCTCCACAATGTCCTGTACTTGGGTCTCCCATCCATGTGAATGTGGCCAATGCGGTGCACTCGGTCTGTCCGTAGCCCTCCACAATAGTTGCTCCAAGAGTCACTCGGCAAGTTTCCAGAACTGTCGATGAGATTGGAGCGGATCCGGTCACCATCAAGTTCACCATTCCACCGATTTGTTGTTGAATTTTTCGGAAGACTATGCGGTCCCAAATGGTGTTGCGGCCTCCTTTTCCTGCTCTCACTTGACTTAGTTTTCTGGCGAACGCAAAATTGTAGACTAGTTTTGCGATGAATCCCTGCTGTTGCACCTTGCTCTGAAATTTTCCAAATTGGAAAATGCTCCTTTTTCATTGATTTTGACTCGCTGATGTCACTTACAGTTATTGCATCATAAAGTCTATTGAGCAAGCGTGGAACAACTGGGAATACTGTAGGCTTTAGTGTTTTAATATCGTCAGTAAGCCCTTGAATACTTCCACGGAAATAGCCAATTTTGGATCCGAAACCAAGAAGGGTCCAATGGGTCAGTTGTTCCATCATATGAGATAAAGGGAGATAGGAGATATGGACCTGCAAAACAAGAATGCCATAAAATAATACAGAGAGGGTGAGCAACCGGCGAGAGGGAAAGTGGGCGCAGAATAGAGTTATGCAAGCTAGCCTACGTTTCCAGCGCTTTGGTTCCCGCATCTGTCCTGCTTCAAATAGCGTGAGGCTGCACTAACCGATTCCGTGCTGAGGCATGGCAGAACCCATGATCTGAGCTGCATTTGATCTCATAATATGTTAATTCTCCCGTTAATATTTGAAATCCTCGCTACTTCTACGCATTTTTTCTACCCCTTGTTCAGACCAATACTAAGCGGTGTGCTTAGTGTTGGTATGCGGTGGGTGTGGGTTTAATACAGTGCGTTTCACATTTATACGGTCGCCCCCAGTGTGTCGTTTCGAAAAATTATTTCTCGAAAAATGCGTTTTTCGAAAAATTTTTACGAAAAATTTCTTGAGAATTTTTCGAACATTTTTCGAAAATTTTCGAGAATTTCTCGAAAATGTTTTCGGAAATTTCTCAAAAAATTCTCGAAGAATTTTTCGAGAAATCACGAAAAATAATTTGAATGGAAATACGATAAACACCGCGCTTTGCGTTATTTCGGAGTGTCGTTCGAACTAGTTTATTATTATTTTTTATCGAAATGTTTTTTTTCGAGAATTTTCGAAAATTTATCGAGAAATTTTCGAGAAATGTTTCTCGCTGATTTCTCGGGAAATTTTCTGAAAATTTTAAATAATTTTTCGGAAAAATTTCTCGAAATGCTTTCGAAACGACACACTGGCTACAGTACTCGAAATTTCCGAAAAATTTTTCGAGAAATTCTCGAAAAATCCTCGAGAAATTTTTCTCGTTGATTTTTTGGAAATTTTCCGAAAAAATTTCTCGAAATGCTTTCGAAACGACACACTGATCGCCCCTGTTTAAGACTATAACAGCTTGATTAGGGGAGCTTGATTCAACAAGACAACTTCAAAATCGAATTCCCCACAGAAAGTTACGTATATGGGCCAATTTTATATGTTCTAATTTCAATTTTTTATTTTATTTTCAATTTTATTTACATTTTATATGAGCCACTTTAGTATGGAAAAACGAGAAATTCCGCTGCGGTTTTTCCGAAAAATGTCCAAAAATCAAGTTGAAATGATATCAACCTCATAGTCAACTCGCTTACCTGCAAACTATTGAGCATCGACGGCTGGAAAGCGTATAAAATTTTTAAGAACCCGCTGATATCTGCGACGACATTTGAATGGGACAACATGACTCCTTTGGGTGTTCCAGTCGTGCCAGATGTATAGCATATAATATAGATGTCATCTGGTTGTGGAAGGTTGTTGGTGTGCTCGTAATGGGATCCGAGTTCGAGAGCACTCTCGAAGGATTCTACGCGGATGGTGTCGATTGTGGTCTGCAAATTCGAAGCTCGTTGGAAGTTAAAGTTGCTTTTGGCGATGCATCTAATCTAGGTGACTCGTCTTGAATTCCCAAAAATGGAATGTCATTCTATTAAAGGGTGCCAGAAACTTTTTCGATTCTCGTAAAATTCGAGAAACAAGCGTGAAAACAACCAACCGGTCCATTCGTCAATTCAGCGCTGTCGATGACTATGATGTTCTTCAAACTTGGCATATTCTCTCTGTTTTTAATCAAATTTTCCGCCTTTTTGAACGTATCCACAATGACAACGCTGATGTCAGCTTGAGAAATGATGAACGTGGCGGCATCCGATCCAAGAGTGTCGTATAAAGGGACTACAACTATTGACTGTTCGATGCACGCTAGTGAGCTCACAAGCCATTGAGGAGAGTTACGAGCGTAGATTCCGACGTTCGTTGTGTTGGCTGCAAATGGGAAATCGACAATGTGGAAAGTGCTCAGCGACTTGAGCGCTTCACTGAGGAATGACATTTCCGGAATCGGTATGCAGCTTATATTGCCGTGGCTGGTCTAGGAAAACCTTTTGCCCATTAGCTACTTCCATGGAAAACACTTTGAAGATCAACTCTCGGATTGTTTTTGGATTGCACGAAGTTTTCTAGGCCACCGAAGTAAATATTGGTGCACTATATTTATTTTTTTTCGAGTTTTCCATCGATTTCATTCAGGATTTCTGACCACCGTGTTTTCACTGCTACTAACTTCTCAGCAAAGCTCAACAACTCGAACACACGTCTTGGCTAAGACTAGGCTTGTGCTGAACTTGGTCTATACCTGTGAACCTTCAAAGTTTGGCATAGACTTGTTAAGCATAGTTAGGCCATAAACTTCTCGGAAACTTGTGCTAGACTTGTGGAGCTTTGCCTAGCTAAATGCACAACGGCACCGCAGCACAGTTCCTTTATGCTAGCACCACCAGTCGGTGTTTGCTCAAAATGTGTGGTTTACTGACTGCAAATGCAAATGCGGTGGACTAAATAGCTACATAGTTTGGGCCCAAGAAATGCATAAGCCCTAGAAATGCATCAGATGCTAGATTCTACGTAGGTTGAAACCCGGTCTGAAAATGGGGGAGAGATTCAACAAGACCATGTGTTGAACCCCGTCGGCCTAACCGGATTACTTGTGATGAACCATTAAACAAGGTCGATGCATTGGTTCACTCCGTCCACACCGGCACGTCCTCTTTGAAAGGACTCACGTGAAAGAGACTTTCTGACCGAACAAATTAGTACGGTTCTTATCATGTTAAACGGAACTAATTATACGGAGGTTTAATTAAAATTAGTGGGTGATTTTGTCGCTGTTTCTGTACTTTGGTGGGTGCATTGAGAAATGGACAAATCGCAGTCAATTCACTTGATATGTTCCATGTGGTATTCCTTTTTTCTGCAGGATTTGAAGTGCTCGCGTTTTTTTTTCTTTGCCCTGCATCGGACGGCTTTCCTTCTCTCTATGAAATCAGGCAGTTAAATTCAAAACGAAGAAGAAAATACCTATGAGCGTAAGCGTAAGGAAGCCGACGAATAATGGAGAAGACAGCGAAAAATTCGGTAAAATCCCACTAAAAATCGTGGAAAACTCTATTAAACCGTTGGAAATTACGGTATTCGTAATAGGAAAGTTCCCTCCGTAAATCTACACTACGGTCAAAGGCGCACTGAAACTTTCTTATTACGAATATCGTAATTTCCAACGGTTTAATGGAGTTTTCCACAATTTTTTGTGGGGTTTTACCGAACTTTTCCATTATTCGTCGGTTTCCTTACGCTTACGCTCATAGGTATTTTCTACTTCGTTTTGACTGGTCACAGCAATAATTGTTTATTTTCTTACAAAAATCGGAGTTCTCGAAAATATAAAATAGCATTCAAGAGACGCAGAGAAGCTAGAATGGCCTAAGTTTTCTTTCTCAAAGGATGTGCGTTGTCCGAGAGGACTACCAGGCTTCCTTGGTATTTCTCGCGGCGCGTTGTGTTGCCTTGTCCTCCGGAAATACACGAGAGGTTGTCAGACATTGTCTAAATAACGTGGCGCTGTAAACGCAGCGGTTGTAAGACAAAACTCTTAAATTCCTGAAGAGTACTGGAAATTTCCTGAAAACAGGAGAATACACTGCAATACATTACACTACGCGAAAATACACTACAAAACACACTACAAAATACACTACGAGAATACACTACGCGAAAAGACACAATAACAGTAATTGAATTCGTCAATTATAATGTTTCACGTGAAACCGTACGCCTACTCTCATTTTCAGTATATTTCCAGAGGGCACGATCAATTAAGTTAGAATGATGGGCTCAGCCTATATTTCTGAATCCACCACGACCGCGACTTTCTAGGCCACGGCCGGCGAATTATCCTTGTAAACGCACGACTCTATGTGTATCCGCCAACCTGGAGTAAGTCCAAACTCATGAACCAATGTCATCGCCAGCTGTTTGGCCTTTTCGTGCACCTCATCATACGACAGAAACTCGTAATCGGCTTCTCCAGATGACCTTGTTCCGACGCACGGACCTCCTTTGCTTTCCTGCAACAGAAGCTGACTGATTCAGAATTCAGACTGAAGATGAAACTGAACAATATGTCAGTTCGCAGTGTGCAAATGCGCTTTGTTGAGCTTCGTTTGCGATATTCGCCAAAATGTATCTATACTAAAGTTGTCTGTCTGCTTATGCGTGTGTCTAGATGTCCCCTCTCCTTGTTGCTTATCTTGAGGAGAACGGCATTGGTGCAGCTTGCCCAGTGACAGCTTATGGACAGAAAGTGCGCAGCACCAGTCTGTCGTTTCGAAAATGTATTTCTCGAAAAATCCTCGAAGAATTTTTCGAAAAATCACGAAAAATGATTTGAATGGAAATACGATAAACACCGCGCTTTGCGTTATTTCGGAGTGTCGTTCGAACTAGTTTATTATTTTTTGTATCGAAATGTTCTTTTTTTCGAGAATTTCTCGAAAAAATTTTCGGAAATTTCTCGAAAAATCCTCGAGAAATTTTTCGAAAAAATTTCTCGAAATGCTTTCGAAACGACACACTACGCAGCACCACTGGGCAGCTGACAAAAATGCCCAGCTTATATGTTCAAGGCATACCGGCAAACGGTGACCAAGCGCTGGGCAACTTGCCCAGGTGTCAAGGCAAATCATATTAGCAATAATGCAATTAAGAACTTTCAAAAAATCCGCTGCTATGCTGCATCTCAGGAGACGCAGAAAAGCTAGAGTTTTCTTGCTGTCTGCGTCTCTTTCTCTCTCTCGTTCTCTCTTTCTTTTTTTCCCGCCTTTCTCACCACGTTCTTTGTTTTCTTCGATATTCTGGTCTCCTGTCTTACCACGATATTCTGCGCACAGAACAAAATGTGATAAGATAAGAAAACAAAGTTCGTCTTGCGAGACGGGCGCATCACACCACCCAATCGCGGACTTTTTCCTCTTTTGTTTTTTTTTTTCAAATTGGGAAAAAGAGTTCTCCGTCTTGTTCGGCGGCAGACACGGAACTATGTACCATAGGATTCAGAAGCGATGAACCGCTCGGTGTGTGGCGCGTATGGGACGCTTACCCGTTTCCCCATCATGAAGACGTCGTGAATAGTGGCGACGTCTGGATAGAATCTCGTCACCACATCCTCGTCCTCGTGCTCCATTAGCGCACTCTTCCAGACACCAGGCTGACCCTGAAAGTGAATTCAGATTTCAGATGGCTAGCACTCCGTTTTCAGAGTCTCAGAATCTTTGAAACTTCTTTTCTGAAATCTGAATTCCAGATTCCCGCTTCAAAATGTGGTATTTTTTTTTTGAAATTCTAGGAAACTAGAATTCAAGCTGGAGAAGCAAGAGTTTAAGCCTCCATTCATCGTCACTTCAGAATCACAGAATATTGTGATCGGCCGATCAATACCCTTCTAAATCAGTTTTGGAATTTCAGCTAGGTGTACACGCTGCTGAAATAAAAGATCACTTTCTGAAGTGCCGAATGGAGTGCATTGGTTAGCACGTAAACCAATTTGACAGCTTTCCTGATAAAGGAAATGAGCGATTTTTGGGGTGACAAAACTTGAATCACGTTTTGTCTGGAAGTTCTCGCTTCAAAATTCCCATTCCCCGCAAGAATTCGCTGCAAGTCTCCCACAAGTTTGTGACTGATTTGTGCTAGAATTGGAGAAGATTTGATCAAGACTTGTGGAAGACTTGGAGAAGATTTGGTCTACAATTGGAAAAGACTTGTCCCAGATTAGGAGTAGTTTTGGCCAAGACAAGACTTGAGGACAATTTGGCCTAGAATTGGAGAAGATTTGGTCAAAACTTGTGGAAGACTTGAGGACAATTTGGCCTAGAATTGGAGATGTTTTGGACAAAATTTGATGGAAGACTTGGAGAAGATTTGGTCTACAATTGGAAAAGACTTGTTCCAGATTTGAAGAAGTTTTGGCCAAGACTTGTGGAAGACTCAAGGACAATTTGGCCTGGAATTGGAGTTGTTTTGGTCAAAACTTGAGAAGATTTGTAGAAGATTTGGCTCAGAATTGGAGATGTTTTGGACAAAATTTGGTGGAAGACTTGAGGACGATTTGGTCTCGAATTGGAGATGTTTTGGTCAAAACTTGGGAAGACTTGAGGACAATTTGGCCTAGAATTGGAGATGTTTTGGTCAAAACTTGGGAAGACTTGAGGACAATTTGTTCTCGGCTTAGAGAAGTTTTGATCAAGACTTGTGGAAGACTTGAGGACAATTTGGCCTCGAATTGGAGTTGTTTTGGACAAAATTTGGTGGAAGACTTGGAGAAGATTTGGTCTACAATTGGAAAAGACTTGTCCCAGATTAGGAGAAGTTTTGGCCAAGACAAGACTTAAGGACAATTTGGCCTAGAATTGGAGATGTTTTGGTCAAAACTTGGGAAGCCTTGAGGACAATTTGGCCTAGAATTGGAGATGTTTTGGACAAAATTTGGTGGAAAACGTGGTCTTCAATTGGGAAAAATTGGTCTTAGATTTGGAAAAGTTTTGGCCGGGACATTTACTTTCAAAGCTAGGCTTGAGCTTATGGAAAGACTGTTCCAGATTTGGAGAAGCTTTGGCCAAGATTTGTGGAAGACTTAAGGACAATTTGGCCTCGAATTGGAGTTGTATTGGACAAAATTTGGTGGAAGACTTGGAGAAGAATTGGTCTGAAATTGGAACAAACTTGTCCTAGATTTGGAAAAGTTTTGGCCAAGACAAGACTTAAGGACAATTTGGCCTCGAATTGGACTTGTTTTGGACAAAGTTTGGTGGAAGACTTGGAGAAGAATTGGTCTGAAATTGGAACAAACTTGTCCTAGACTTGGAAACGTTTTGGCCAATTTGGCCTCGAATTGGAGTTGTTTTGGACAAAATTTGGTGGAAGACTTGGAGAAGATTTGGTCTACAATTGGAAAAGACTTGTCCCAGATTTGGAGAAGTTTTGGCCAAGATTTGTGGAAAATTTGGCTCAGAATTGGAGATGTTTTGGTCAAGAATTGTTATAATAATGGTTTATACTTTTGCGGTGTTCGCAGTGTTTTTAAATATAGCAATTGTAAAAATGAAGAATTTTACCTTAACTTCAACTGCTTGCTTGTCCACCGAAAGTCCATTGGGAAGTTGCAATTTTGCTGATTTCAATAACTTACAATACAGAAAATAAGTGGATCCGATGGCAGCGGCCGCCAAAGTCAAAGCGGTTTCGTGAACCATTTTTCTGCAGAAAATTGATATTTCCGGTTTGATTAAATGGACAAAAAAAGAAAAGAAATCGGGGAAACTGGTAGGAATTGAACAGAAATTACAAAATTGATAAAAAAAATGTTTCAGATAATCAAAATTAAAAGAAATGATAGTGTAACTTTTGATAGCCAGAAGGACAAACATCATTTACGTAGGAGTTTGCTGAAAATAGAAAAAAAAACGGGGGGAATGTTCAATCACTGTTTTGAATTTGACGTTAAGCACCAGAGAAGGGCGGAATTCCGGATTCCGTCGTTTTTTTCATTCCGTCTTTCGGATTCCAGATTCCGTGAAAAAATTTTTTTCCGTTTTCCGTTTTCCGAATTCCGAGTTCCCAAAATCCAATTCCGCCGTTTTTTTCATTCCGTGAAAAATTTTTTTTCCGTTCTCCGTTTTCCGGATTCCGAGTTCCCAAAATCCAATTCTCAGACTTCAGGCTTCAGAATTCAGGATCCAGAATTCAGGTCTCAGACGTCTGGCTTCAGAATTCAAGATCCACGCTTCAACTTCAGAATTCATGCTTCAGAATTAATGCTTCAGAATTCAGGTCACAAGTTTCAGGCTTCAGAATTCAGGTCTCCGACTTCAGACTTCAGAATTCATGCTTCAGAATTCAGGTTTCAGAATTCTGGTCTCAGAATTCAGGTCTCAGGCTTCAGGCTTCAGAATTAATGCTTCAGAATTCAGGTCACAAGTTTCAGGCTTCAGAATTCATGCTTCAGAATTCAGATCTAGGGCTTCAAGCTTCAGAATTCAGGCTCCAGGCTTCAGGCTTCAGAATACCGGCTCCAGGCTTCAGGCTTCAGAATTCATGCTTCAGAATTCAGATCTAGGGCTTCAAGCTTCAGAATTCAGGCTCCAGGCTTCAGGCTTCAGAATTCATGCTTCAGAATTCAGGTCTCCGACTTCAGACTTCAGATTTAATGCTTCAGAATTCAAGTTTCAGGCTTCATGCTTCAGAATTCAGGCTCCAGGCTTCAGCCTCCAAGATTCAACTTCAGAATGCATGCTTCAGAATTCAGGATCCAGGCTTCAGGCTTCAGACTTCATGCTTCAGAATTCAGGGCTTCACGTAAATTCATGCAGTCATCAAAACCATTGTTTTCTTCCGATTTTTCGAGTGTTTTGACGATTTTGAACAAGGATACGTCGTGATTCCGATGCATCCGAGCATCAGTAGCGGGGGGGGGGGTTGGCTTAGGCTTGACAAACTTGAACAATTTTTCGAAGAACGGACCATGGTTTGTGTTCTAATGAGCCATAAATGATGTGTGTTGCGAGTAGCTCCGTATCACACGATGACACTCAGCGAATACGATGGCTGGACGGTCTCTTCGGAAAAAAAAAGAGTTGCTGGAAACAAATCCGGTAATGAAGGCATTTCTCGACTTCCTTATGCTTCTTGTTTAACAGTTTATTGATAACGATAACTCCAGTGCATCAGAAAGTGTCCGGTCATGTGTCGTCGGTTCAAGAAGCCACCAGAGACATGGAAAATGCACAAGTGAGCGCTCCCCCCCCCCCACATGAGTTTCCGAGGTTCTTTAATTTCAGACACAGATGTCCCAAAAAAAAACAAAACTAATTCTGAAAAAAAATTTTCAAAAACTAACGTTGTTCAGAGTGCTTTAGGCAAATGGCAGCTTGCCGTTTCCTCCGGCAAGCTGCCTTTTGCTCTAAACTTGGACCGGAGGAAAGATTCTGACCCCATGGGTCTGGAACTCTAATATAAGCGCCCGCAAGAGAGGGACTACACAAGGGCATAAAGAACTAAAAAAAATAAGGGAAAAGTACAGTAGGAGACAAAGACAGAAAAAGGGACAGTAAATGACACGGGGGGGGGGGGATCACTTTGACAAGATAACAAACTATCTATCATTTCTCTGTCTTCTCTAGCCGTCTCCTCTTCTCCACACACTATTTCCTTTAACAGATTGCCTTATCACCTTCGGAAGGGGGGGGGGGGGGGAGCGGGTGGAAAATGGGAGAGGGCGGTGGGGGCAGGCGGGCTAGCTAATTACGACTGACTGGGAGACGACGTTTTTTGTTTTACTCCTCTATACAACATTATAAACAATGGAGACTGATTGGGGGGAATAAAGTGCATTCTCGAGATGGCGCGATTTTAAAGGGAGGAGGCGAGGGGGGGGGGAGGAGCTTCTGAATTCAATTTTTAGGAATATCTGAAGACGTTCTTCTTTATTCACGATATTTTTCTTTGGAAAATTGGGATTATTATTACATCATTTTTCTCGGTTACAGTCAGTGTGTCGTTTCGAAAAATTTCCGAAAAATTCTCGAGAATTTTGTCTCGTTGATTTCTGGAGAATTTTTCGAAAAATTTCTCGAGAAATCGCGAAAAATGATTTGAATTGAAATACGATAAACAACGCGCTTTGCGTTATTTCGGAGTGTCGTTCGAACTAGTTTATTATTACTTTTTATCGAAATGTTTTTTTCTAGAATTTTTCGGAAATTTCTCGAGAAATTCTCGAGAAATGTTTCTCGCTGATTTCTCGGGAAATTTTCTGAAAATTTTCAATAATTTTCAATAACAGTACTCTTACGCGAGCTCAGTAATTCCGACGTCATTTTCATTAAAAAAAATCAGAAATAAATGAAAAAAAAACACATTTAATCCACGTATTATCCATCCGCGAGGACATGAGCCTTCGTTTAAAGGCGCAACGAATTAACTGTTTGGGTCTCGTTAGGGGATAGCGCGTTAAATAGCGTTAATTCGTTGCGCCTTTAAACGAAGGAAAAATTCTCGAGAAATTCTCGAAAAATTTCGAAAATTCTCGAGAAATCAACGAGAAACATTTCTAGAGAATTTATTGAGAAATTTCCGAAAATTGTTTCGAGAAATTCTCGAAAAAAAATAGCATTTCGATGAAAAATAATAATAAACTAGTTCGAACGACACTCCGAAATAACGCAAAGCGCGTTGTTTATTGCATTTCAATTAAACTCATTTTTCGCGAATTCTCGAGAATTTTTTCGAAAAATTCTCGAAAATTTTCCGAAAAATTGTCGAAAAATTGTCGAAAAATTCTCGAGAAATCAACGAGAAACATTTCTCGAGAAATTCTCGAAAAATTTCGAAAATTATCGAAAAAAAAACATTTCGATAAAAAATAATAATAAACTAGTTCGAACGACACTCCGAAGTAACGCAAAGCGCGTTGTTTATCGTACTTCAATTCAAATCATTTTTTGCGATTTCTCGAGAAATTTTTCCGAAAAATTCTCAAGAAATCAACGAGAAAAATTTCTCGATAATTTTTCGGAAATTTTTCGAGAAATCATTTTTCGAAACGACACACTGACTGTAACCGAGAGAAAAATGATGTAATCGCCGTCAAATTCAATATTCAGAATAGTAGAGCACAACGCTATCCGATCATCGTACCGTTGCTCTTGATGACAACGCTCCGGCTCTTCGAGAAGGCAAAAGGATGAGCCTAAAATGACTAGATGCTCTTTCAGTCGGTCGGTCCGCAGTTGGTGGGTCCCGTCTTTGGCGGAGTCTTTGGCGAAATGATTCATGGCCACCCGAGCGCTTCGCAACAGTATCATTAGGAGGTCGCAGGCAGAGAAGGGCGGAATTCCGGGTTCCGAATTCCGCATTCCGGATTCCGTCTTCCGGATTCCAGATTCCGTGAAAAAAATTTGTTTCCGTTTTCCGTTTTCCGGGGGGGGGGGGGTTTCAACGAGTCCATCCGATTCTTCAGTCGTCTTTTGGTCGAATCTCCCGAAAATATGTGTCGAAAACTGTTTCTAGGAAAGCAGTATTCAAATCGCTTCGAGACCCTACTGCCTATTGTATCACTGCCAGTTCCAGCTGCCCAAATGAGGTTTTCTGCACTTTTTTGGTTATTTGAATGCATTCGCCAAGCAAGAAATATGTAACGGAAAACTCGTCATTTCTGAAAAATCAATAAAAATCAATAAAGTAGGACAAGAAAATGCCCATTCTGCCCATTTGCCGGAAGTCATGTTTTCAAATGATACATCTAAAATTCAAAAAGAGGTATAGAGCAATATGTTAAAATACCTTTTTCAAAGGCGTTACCAAAGCCAATAATTTTTTTGCCGCGAACAGAGAAGGGCGGAATTCCGCATTCCGCATTCCGCATTCCGCTGTTTTTTTCATTCCGTCTTCCGGATTCCAGATTTTGTGAAAAATTATTTTCCGTTTTCCGGATTCCAGGTTCCGTGAAAAAATGTTTTCCGTTTTCCGTTTTTCGAATTCCGAGTTCCCAAAATCCAATTCCGCCCTACTCTGCGGAGAAGGCGGAGTTCCGGATTCCGCTGTTTTTTTCATTCCGTCTTCCGGATTCCAGATTCCGTGAAAATTTTTTTTCCGTTTTCCGTTTTCCGGATTCCGAGTTCTAGAACTTTCTGGAAATTCTGGAATGTTCCAGAAACTTTGGAAAATAATTTCTATTAAAGTTGTAATTTTGCAAATATGAATCTGATTTTTGACATGAGATACATATATCCTATCCAGATTGCTATTTCAGCTAAATTTTGACTGTTTTTATCGTTGTTCAGACAGTTTTGCAGATTATGGGTGTACGGTACTACAGTATCCCAAGTAGCCTGCGACCAGAGTAGGGCGGAATTGGATTTTGGGAACTCGGAATCCGGAAAACGGAAAACGGAAAAAAAATTGTTTCACGGAATCTGGAATCCGGAAGACGGAATGAAGAATGCGACCTCCTAATGATATTGTTGCGAAACGAGGATTTAAGACTTCCATTTGGGTGAAATTTCGGTCGTCTCGTCTCATCTTCGTCTTGCATTCGTCTGATACAGTGTGTTGACAACTTTTTTATTGCGTAAGACGAATGCAAGACGAACTGAAAGACGAAAGAAGATGACTTTTTTTCTTCGTCTTTCGTGTAAGCCTAAGGGGGGGGGGGTAGTAATAACAATGACGACCGAACAAATTCAAATTCACAAGAACCTGAGGAGCTCAAAATAAGTGAAATGCCGCGTTCAAATGAGAAATTTTTCCAGGAGACATTTCCTGGAAAAACGCTGTCCAAAGCTGCCATTTTTTTCCAGATTTTCCGGAAACTGTCGCAACGAGTGTTACCGTAGTTTGCCTCTTCCCTTCGAGACCACCGACCGTCGCACGATTTACGGCTCTTTTTTAACGCAATTTTTTCAAGTTTTTTAACTTTTTTTCGCTATATTCGGCTGTTTTTTTTCTGAATATTTCTTCTCAAATGATGGATTCTGACGGAGAAATCGTTGAAGATCTCGAAAACATTCGTGAGTAGATTGTAACACTCGTTGCGACAGTTTCCGGAAAATCTGGAAAAAAATGGCAGCTTTGGATAGCGTTTTTCCAGGAAATTTCTCCTGAAAATTAACTTTGAACGCGGCAAAAATAATGGGGTTATTCATGAAAAGCACAATTGCATTTTAATGCAAAAAAAATGCATTTTTTTTTTGCATTAAAATGCTTTTCGTGCTTTTCATGAATAAGAGCTTCGTCTCTCTGCTCCTTTTTCCAATTTTCTTTCGTTTTCACTTTATTCTTTAAGTGAATATCGCAAATTTCAATGTTCTTTTTTTTTATTTTGAGACGGAAAAATCGATAAAACCGAATTGCTTTGCTCCCTTTCGCGTTTTCTCAATAATCTGTGAAACATGTTTGCATTTAGCAAATCGATTTTCTCCAGTTCCAAAATAGTGCAGTCGGAACAAGCGCGCGAAGAATTTCGTTTCAAAATTCCCATTTGCAGACTTTTTTTCTGAAAATAATTGAAAAAAAATAAAGAGCGCGTTCAACCCGAGCGAACTGCTCGAATACGGAAAAGTTGAGAATCCACGTGCAGCCCGTTCCAGAGTTGGGCGGAATTCCGGAATCCGGATTCCGCATTCCGGATTCCGCCGTTTTTTTCATTCCGTTTTCCGGATTCCGGATTCCGTGAAAAAATATTTTTTCCGTATTCCGGATTCCGGATTCCGTGAAAAAATATTTTTTTTCCGTATTCCGGATTCCGGATTCCGCGATATGGCTTTTTTATTCCGTTTTAATTTTTTATTCTCAATTGTTGTGAAAAGTATACTTTTTTGAACTCCCGCAAAAATTTTTGCGAACAGAGCGCACTTACATCATTTTTTATTATAAATATTCCCTTATTAATGGTTAAAATTCCGGATTCCGCCGTTTTTTTCATTCCGTTTTCCGGATTCCGGATTCCGTGAAAGAATATTTTTTCCGTATTCCGGATTCCGGATTCCGAGTTCCCAAAATCCTATTCCGCCCAACTCTGGCCCGTTCCTCCATTTGTCTGCGGCCTCGGTTTCAATTTTTAATAAAATAATTTTAAAAAAATGAATAAATAGATGTATTTATTATCTATGATGATCTATTCTTTAAAAAAAACACTATGGTACAGTGAAAAACCGTAGAACAATGTGGAATGTAACACAAAAATGGATTATTTTTTAAAATCCATTAAAAAAAATACAATTCATGGCAGAAGTCAACAAGTTTTCTGTTTTTCCTTGATTTCAAATTTAAGCGGAAGACTTGGAAGATACTCCGGTGGAGGCGTACTGGAAATTGGACATGAGAATTTCGGGGTGTTCGAATGTGAAGGAAGTGGGTGAAAAACTCCGAAATAGATGGTCTGAGTGATCTGCAGAATGTAGGCTGTGGCGATCGCACTGACGATGCATACAACCAGCGAAGGGATCAGGAACAGCAGAATGATGACAGTGGCGATGGCTGAAAAAGAAATGGAACTTCGAAATGGGGTAGAAGCGATAGCGCGGATGAATTACACATTTTCTGCAAAAAAAAAGTTCGATTTTTTTCATTTATTTAATTTAAAGTTGGCACTCACTTTGTGCAATGAAAGCGATACCGAAGTTGGCGATCGCCGTGACAAGGAAAACGGCGATCGCGAAGGAGACAGGCAACACGCAAAAGAGCACGGCGATTTGACCGGTGAACGAGGGCAGGTTTTTCTACAATCGATTTCTTTTAGGCCAATCATGAAAGACTACCTGATTTATGGCTACCTAAGGATTAATTTCTACTCCTAGATTTTGGCATTTAATTGGGGGGGGGGGTGGACAATGATTCGGGGGTACAACGGGGTACAAACGATTCGGGGGGGGGGGTACCAAGTTCATGATTCGGGGACGCTTCTTCTGTCTTTTTGCAGTTCGTGGTACAGGGTGGCATCCAAATACCGTTACACGCTTGAAACGTTATAAATGTCTTCAAACAAGTTCAATTTTCACCAGAATTGGACAGAAGTTTATTGAAATGATACAAAAACAAGTTTTAACGATAGTTTTCAAATCGCCCTCTTTTGGCCTTCACCACCGCTCTCAATCTCTTCGGGTAAGCGTCCACCACGGCACGCAGGTAGTTGGCATCCATTTCGTCTCAGGCTTTCACAAGTGCGACCTTCAGAGCGCTCAAATTAGCGTAGTTTTTGGTGGAAACCTTCTGGGTCAAATATCCCCAAACGACGTAGTCCATAGGATTCAGGTCGGGTGACGACGCTGGCCATTCTGACGAGGAAATGAACTCAGGAAAATTGTTCTTGCACCACTGCTGAGTGGCCTTGGTGCGATGAGCCGGTGCGCCGTCTTGTTGGAAGCACCAGGGTCGGTTTCCGTAATGCGATTTGGACCACGGAAGAACTGCAGCCTCTAAAATGTGTTTTCTGTAGTAAGTTTGGTTCACCTTGGCTCCCAAATCAACAAAAATCAGCGGGGTTTTGCCATCGGAGCAAATTCCACTAAAAACCATGACTGAAGACGGATGAGATGTTTTATTGAGAATTTTTCCGTTCTTACAGGCAGTTTGAAAGTCTTTTGCAATAATCCGATGGTTTTGGCCATTCTTATTAGCTTCGACGGTGAAAAATTTCTCGTCTGCGAGCAGTGTGCCTGAGCGCGTGCCTTGAAGAAGCTTTCGTGCTTTTTGCATTCGGAGATCTTTGATTTTCTCGTTCAGGAATGCGCTATTTTGCATACGATACGGAGTCATCTTCAGCTTCTCTTTGACAACGATTTCCATAGAATATCGGCACTTTTTGAAGTCTTTAGCAAGCTTCCTCATGCTTCGCTCCGGATTTCTTCGGATTCTTTCCCGAACGCTTTTGGCGTCGTCAAAGTGACAGGACGACCCAATCTTGGATGGTCATTAGGTGTACGAAGACGGTGGAAGCGAGTAACAGTCCGATGAACAAGCATTCGGTTGACGTTCAACCGCTTAGCGATCTCCGAATTCGACACACCCTGCTGCATCAGTTTAATAATAGAACCACGATGGGGTGAAGCAGCCGTCATTACCTTAAAAATGGAAGTTGCAACCAGAAAATTGAAAAACATAGTAATAAATATGCAATAATTAATAAAAAATAAAATTGATATAGTAGCGACTTGTGCTCATGCGACAGAATCCACGCAAAGTTGTGTAACACTACATGGATGCCACCCTGTACTTGGGGTGACAAAGAATTGAATGAGTCAGTACTCATATTGAACTCTGGAACACGATTTTTGCTTTGAGATCTGAACAATGACTCAAAAACAGATTTACTGTCATGAACTTGGTACCCCCCGAATCGTTTGTACTCCGTTGTACCCCCGAATCGTTTGTACTCCGTTGTACCCCCGAATTA
The DNA here is from genome assembly GCA_003052745.1 of Caenorhabditis inopinata. Taxonomy (NCBI): domain Eukaryota; kingdom Metazoa; phylum Nematoda; class Chromadorea; order Rhabditida; family Rhabditidae; genus Caenorhabditis; species Caenorhabditis inopinata. The sequence continues at coordinate 2,414,667 of AP018153.1, forward strand.
AATGCCCCAGATTTTTGGCTACTTGCGGATTAATGGCTACTCCTAGATTTTTGGCTATTTTTCACCATTGGATTTTGGCTACCTGAGAGTTTTAGCTACCCGAGAACTTTAGAGTCAGGAAAAGCCTTTTTTTGTTTCAAACAAAGATTTTTTAAACTAGTTGAAAAAAAAACGTAGCGTGTGAAAAATAAATAATACAAAAAAAAACAAGAATCTCATGAACTTAAAAAATGTTGAGCAAATACGTGTTGACGTGTTGACTTGAAGGTCTATTTCAAGGTTGTAAAGCCGAAATTTTCAAGAGTCGAATTTTTATCTGTAAATTTCTGTAACTGTGCTCTTTTGTTTATTATCCATTGGTGTATTATCGCCGTAAAAAAAGTTCCGTCATTTTTTCGAGTCGGGATTTGAATTTAGAGGCTCCGCCCATTCATCATCGTTGCAGCGCATTTGCTATGCGCGATATATGGGCGGAGCCTCTAAATTCAAATCCCGACTCGAAAAAATGTCGGAACTTTTTTACGGCGATAATAGAAGAGGCCAATGGCGTACTCGTTCAGACTTCAAAACAATAGTGAAAACGACAAAAAAACGGATAAAAGAAGAAATATTTTATTTCCCGAAACGTTTTTTGAAATTGGGAATTTTTTGCAGTTAAGTACTTTAACTATAATGTTTTCATAATTCCACAAATAACATTTATTCTTGTGCTTTTTTCTTTCATATTTACCAGAACCTCATTTGAAACGAAAAATTCTTCTTGTCTTCTCCAATGGTGAAAAGTAGCCAAAAATCGGGTAGCCATTCATCATTGGCCTTTCTTTTAGGACGTCGGAATAGGTGATGTTAAGTTAAAGGTAAGATTGGAGCGGGGAAATAACACTTTTTAGAAATGAAATTTCTTCATCTTCTGAATTCAATTACGATTTTCAGATTAGTAAAAAAGATGGGAGCCTACGCTAATCGAAGTCCACAAATTAGTTAAACTCTAATGGGGTTATTCATGAAAAACACAATTGCATTTTAATGCAAAAAATGCATTTTTTTGCATTAAAATGCTTTTCGTGCTTTTCATGAATAACCCCATAAGAATCCGGACTTTGTGTAATTTTTTTTATAAATAATTTTATTATTCGTAAAAAAAACCCATAAATATCGATTTTCAAATAGGAGCAGTGAATGAAAATACCTTGAAGTAACATACTCGAATTCTTGTAAAATCTAATAGAAATTCAAATAGGAAACACTCCGTCCATTTTCATGTTTTTTTAAATAGAATTAAAGTTCAATACAAACCATTAATCTCTTGAAATAACCCTTAAACACCTCCCGAATCGGCGGTGTCATTTTGAAGACGTCCGCCTCGTCTTCTGACGTCATCTGAAGATTTTAGTCAGTTTCTCAAAATTCTCTTTTTTTTCCGATAGCAAATGCTCCATATCAAATTAGTAACTCAGGAAATGTTAATTGAATACGGTATAAAGGAGAGGTGGATCTAATGCAATATTTATTATATATATTTCAATTTATATATTTACATTTCAATTAGCAGAATACTTTCAAATCCATTTATACCAAAAAATAGTGAACAACTAGTTGAAAATCATTTCACAAAAATAAATATAAGAAAGAATACGACTTTTTCTTTTGAACATCGGCATTGATGGCAAAAAGGGAAAACCTAGAGAAAGAGGCGTTTGGGCTCTACTCAATCGATAATTTCAAAGGTATCTGCAGACGTTGAAGACAGAATTGTGAGGAGAAGACGTTGATGGTCTTAATCGTCGATCTAGAAAAAAAATATGATATTTTACACCTTTTGTCAGGATATACCAAAATTATATAAAATCCAACCGTTAAAAGGTTTTTAAAGCCGTTAAGTTACGTAACCACATGATTTTTTTAAAGAAAAAATGAGACAACCTGATTATTTACAAAAAACACCGAAAATCCGACTTGACATGGCATATGTGAAAAGTTTTAAGAAAAATAAGATGCTGACCTAAGTTTTCTGTCACGCTGAGATATATTTTTAAAAGAAATTTTCGTTTAGCTTTAAAAACATTAAAGTTAATATTTAAACAAATTTAAACAAACAGGTAGTCTAAAAGTTTGGTCGAGGTTCCAGTGAAAACTTTGCAGAAATCCTAGATCCATTTTTTTTGGCCTGACAACTAAGCTTATAGTCTGTGACTATGTAGAACCCTTCTGACTGACGATACGGACAATTGCAATAGTTATCAGTCACATATGGGCCAGCATTATTGTGTGGAGCAGTATAGCAAGCCCACCAAGCTTAGATCACATATTAATCAGCTGATTTTATATATGAACATTTATTAATTTGTTGATTACCTCCTGCGCGACCTTCTTCAAAATGTCACGAACAGCACTTCCATCTACCGGAGCATTCGTGAAAATAGTTCCCACAAAAGCGTGTGACCCCCAGCAGGCGTGTTGCAGGACCTTGCAGCATCCGAGATCCTCAATCTTGAAACCCATCTGCTTGTAGGCGTCATTGGTCTCAAAAAGTGTGTGATTGGTGTAATCACCAAGGTATGGGCGTCCAGAGGAGGGGTCAATGAAATCGGCCCAGTATCCGAAACGGTGAAGAGTCGAGCAGATGGCATTGGCAGACATGATGAACGAGGCGGTGAGCTTTTCGCGTTCCTCCTCCATAGCTTCACTCCATCCCTTCATATCAAATTCGGTTTTCTGGGTAAGATTGAAAACAGTCACATTGCTCATTTTGTGAGTCTCCATTTGTGGAAACAGAAATTTCATTTCTGAAAAAATGAAATAATAAGCGATTCGCAAAAATCCGTTAAAAATATAAATTTTCTTTTACGCTTATTATCGCCGTAAAAAAGTTCCGACATTTTTTCGAGCCCGCAAAAATCGGGATTTGAATTTAGAGGCTCCTTATTTTTTCTTCTGAATTTTCAGAATTAAACTGGATTAAAAGAACGAAATTGTATTAATCGTTAATTTTTTTACACGTTTCTTCGAATGTTTAAATATATCAATTTGCGTCATTTATTTTTTTTTCGTTTCTTCTGATAAAAATATATCGCGCATAGCAAATGCGCTGATGAAATGGGCGGAGCCTCTAAATTCAAATCCCGATTTTCGCGGGCTCGAAAAAATGTCGGAACTTTTTTACGGCGATATTACAATTATAGTAAAGTGTATTACATTGCATAATATTTTTGATCCTTCAATTTCAGCTTCAGACCATTGACTCACCCTTTTTAAGCAGTTTTGGTGCCTCGACAGCAGTCAACTCGATTTCTACATCAGCAGCGCTAGCTTGAATCTCCTCCATTGCTTGCTCTTTCAACTGGCTCAGATGAGTACGGTCAATTTCGACGTTAGTTTGAGATAGCAAATTGATCAGAGTGTGCTCAGTGTCTTCCATCGCTCGTTCGATTTTCTGATTCTCCACTTGTTGACGGATGCTCAAGGGCTGAAAATTAGTAAGGTTCGAGTTCTCTATAGACTTAATCTAACGTTTTTCGGCAATTTCGAAGCACGGAATGGGTAGAAACTGCATTTTGCATTGCTAGTAAGTATATAGTTTGCACTCGTTAACTACTTCATCTAGCTTTTTATAAATTTGAATTGAGTCAGTGGTTTTGAACCTTATCACTGTTTTGAGAGGAGCGGTTTGAAATTGAAAAGACTGCTAGTACGAAGTGTTAGAAATCGATTAGAACAAATAGAAAAACTTTAGCTGAATAATAAAATTGTTATGTTTTGGAAATCACACATGAAATGGAATTAATGTAAAAATTTGGGGAATTTTTCAACATTAGAGACAATGTTTTGTATTTACCTTGTGAGCAAACGATACATCTCCCTGGAATGGATACTGACTGTCGTTTGGTCCGAGGAGGGAGTTCTGGCGAGCTGAAATCTCCAATTTTTTTTTGGAATTATACGAAACATTTATAAGCAAACATACGAGTTGTGCCCTTTCCGACAAACACAATTGGCGTCGGATCCACTTGTATCTGAACCATTGAAGTTTTATTTTCATAAGAGGGTTTCAGTCCAAACTTCTTGCAGACTACTAAGACTTTTCATTTAATTCAAGAATAATTTTTTTAGAAACAATGAAATGAACAAACCTGAGTGGAAAAAGCGGCGATGCGCTGGGTGAACATACGCATTTGCGATCCTTTGGCAGATAGCATTCTGAAATTTCGAAAAAGTTTCAATATGTAATTTTATTTCAACCAAATTGCCATAAAAAAAAGAAGGGGACCGACGATTTGTGCTATTTAGAACAGAAGACACACTTCTGGATGAGCCACCCGATTTTAAAAGACGGGAAACGAGCGACGCAGAAAGATGTAGAAAATAAGAGATGCTCGAGAATATAGAGGTTGCCGAGAAAAAATAAAAGGATAGAGAAAAAGAGGGGCAACAAAGAACGAGCGAATCACGTAAAGTTGCCACAATCGGCTAGACAATGAGATGTGTCAAAACGATTAAAAAATAGAAATTTCTAGATCGTATGTCTACTAGAATTAAATCACTTTATTCAGACAATTAACTGATTTATCTTGATTTTAGCAATGAAACTTTGTTTTTCAACCCTTAAACTATCCGACAATTATATCTAAAAAATACAGCAACTTAGCTTGAAGTTTCTCAGTGATTTATTGCCAATCTGGATGCAAGAACCCCTTAAATCTCGTTTTTTGCATCTATTAGTTGTTTGATTTCACGGTTTTTTATTGAGAAGTGCGTCATCTACGTTGATTGACATACAAGCCAGTAACAACTCCAAACACGTCCGGGTTTTCAGCGCTAAACTTCGAGTACCGAAGTTTCGGCAAAGAGAAACGACATTAGAAAACAGAAGTATCTCAATTTTTCGAATTATCGAATCAAATTATTGCGGAATTCACTCACAAATAGTTTTGGCTATATCTATATTCAAAATCTAGATGGTATTTAATATTAATTCAATGACTAGTTCAAGGGTTCCGTAGTTCAAGGGAAAAGATAAAATATCTTGAGACATCCACGTGCTTGTGGTACTGCTCAAAGCTTTGTGGCCCCTCACTTTTCTCTTTTTCCACTTGTTTCCCTTCTTTTTATCTTTTCGAAATGTTGAATTTTTCACGTAAACTTCGTAAACTCGAGATATGAGTTTACAGATGGATCGAAATAGCTGTATTAGAAGTGTTAGGAATTGCATTATTGTATTATATATTTTTTCTTTCCCACATATTTATGAAGCCATTAGCAGATCTTCATGTATAAATTTTTTTTCGATACTAAATAATATAACGTTAGCTGGAAAAGAAAAAGGTTGAAATAAACCTATTTTTAAGAAGTTTTCCATAGTAAAGCTACAATTATTCTTAAAGGAGATAGCACTCTTTTGCTCAATTCTTTATTAGACATTCCAGGCGCCCCGCTAGCGCCAGAATTGGAAGTAGAAATGGAGCGAACATGCGGCGATAGTTTGTTGCCTAGAAAGGAGTTTCTCGGTCTATCTTCGTTTTATATTAATTCCCGCTTTAGCTCAACTTTTCAACTTTTTACATATAGAATTTTTATGTTTTTAAATCTATACCACTTTTTAGAGAATAAACTATCATTCTATATATTGTCCGAACGGATTGGTTCGATGACGGCAGGGAAAGTGCTAGACTAGGAAAACGTACATAAAGAACGGAGATTTCTATACATTTTTTATCGGAAAATGAAGATTTGTTAGAAAACCAACAAATATGTTTAGTTCAAATATATCTCTTCAGACGGCATGATTGTGAATAAAATTGTCTAATAAATTTAAAAACTAATTATGACATGTTTCAATCAACACTTTCTTGAGATTGCACAAATTTGAGGAACTCTTTTCAGAGTTTTTCTTTAGAAAATTTTTCTTGGCAGTTACCAAATCGAATTTTACGAACGGTGTATGAAATAGTAAATAGCTTGTAAATAGAAAATCCTAAGACCACCGGAGGATCAATTCGCAAGTAAGATGAAAACGGCCAGCCGCTTCAATTAGAGAATGATCGAGGAGAATGAAGTTGTTAGAGATTTAAGGACTGGCTTTCACTTTGGCCACGATTTATTTTTTTTCTGAAAATCAAAATTTTCGAAAGTCTGGTCACTGACATGTGTAGTTTATGTACGACTTAACTATCTATAACCACTGTTCTTCATTGAGATGCGTTGTTTTTTCTCTTTAAAGATATATGAATTCAATCAATTACAGAACCTCGTTTGCTTTCGCAAAGGGGATAGTGTGCGTCATCGGTTTTTCGTCTTTTTCTTTAAAAAAAATCTCGGATTGTTTGAGAAAATCACCGCTTTTCTCCATAAAAAAGGGAGAGATCTATTATCGCCGTAAAAAAGTTCCGACATTTTTTCGAGTCGGGAATTGAATTCAGAGGCTCCGCCCATTCATCATCATTTCAGCGCATTTGCTATGCGCGATATATTTGTTGAATTTTTATTTTTTCTTCTGAATTTTCAGAATTAAACTGGATTAAAAGAACGAAATTGTATTAATCGTGAATTTTTTTACACGTTTCTTCGAATGTTTAAATATATCGATTTGCGTCATTTATTTTTTTTTCGTTTCTTCTGATAAAAATATATCGCGCATAGCAAATGCGCTCTGATGATGAAATGGGCGGAGCCTCTAAATTCAAATCACGATGTTCGCGGGCTCGAAAAAATGTCGGAACTTTTTTACGGCGATAATATAGTTGTGAATACAGCTTATTTTACGCGCATTATTTACTAAAATTAGTGAGACATTCTTAAATTCTGCAATTTATCGTCACGGCTTTCAAAAAATCGGCGAACACTCTTTTTACCTGGTGAAACCTTGCAATTTTTATGGAAATGACTTCCGGTTCCGCAGAGATTTTATTGGGAAAACTGGGATTGGAAGGTTAAAAAAACAGGATTTTACCGAATTAGTGGGTACATGATATTATAGATTTCCCCGCGCAGACCACGTCGGAATTTAAGACAATACGAGACCCAACGAATACCGGTGAGTAGCATAATTGGTCAATAAATGAGCAGCGTTAGGGAAAAAAGGTTACAAAGCTCCAACACGGTAGAAAACTAAAAAAAACCACTAAACCGCAATTGGACCGTCCCAAAAAGAATTATTTCCCGAATAATCTCCCAAAATAATTATGAAAATTCGGTAAAACCACGAAACTCCAGAGAAGCTATCAAACCCAACTACAGTAACATATTTATCGTACAAAATTACAAAACCAATGTTTCTATTAGTCATGCAACTCAAAAAAATTTAAAGAAAACAAGGCAATAAATCTATTTACAAGTCAAAGTAGTACATGAATATGATTCGAGGGACCCGTATGCAAAAATAAATTGAACAAATCAAGGTGAGGACTGGTATGGAAAAATGTCAAGAAGGATAAAGCTATAAGTACGAGTACCGAAAAGTGACAAGATCAGTATTATTCCGGTGCTGTTTTTTTCTTTTACAGTGAACAAGCAAGAAGAAAAAGTAAACCACACAGGCATGCCCCTAATGGAATCCGTTAGGCTCTCCTTTGGGAATATACGGTGGAAGTGGTTCAGGAGATAATCGATCTCCCCTTTTCGGCCGACGTCCAAGGAGGGAACCGAAGAGCCCGAGCTGGAATCATTTTTATTGATAATAAACAATAATGCATTTTTTTGGAATTTTTCTTACCGTAAACGCCAAAAACAAAAATCCAAGAAGTAGCATAATGGCTCCAACAATCATCATAACATTACACGAAGTGTATGCAATCGATTCTGTTTCATACAACTTCGATCGAATGGTTTCCAGAGAGTCCTCGTCAATTTCAGAAGTTTCGTGGAGAATAATAATAGGGATCAAAGAAGATTTCATCTTTTTTAGGTTAATTCTGGAAGCACATCACAAGAATTAGTGACAGGGAATAAGGAGAAGGTGACTTACGGAAAACTGAGATTTTTTCCTTTCCACATTTCAATATTGACTTGGGAAACACGACGAGCATAAAGAACGGCACCGACTCGCTGAAAATGTTCACTGGTTGGAATTCTTTTATCAGAGTTGTTATGAAACGGTAACAAAAACTGTTTCTTAGGATTGGTTTTACATTTTGCATTAAAACTAGATTATTTAAAAATAATTTCTGTTAGGTATAACATAATTTGTAATTTTGCGAAGGCTTTTCTAAACAATCTTAAATTTTTCCCTGAAATCTAGCTTAACATCAGGATTGCATGTCATACTACCACTTACCGGCTCAATATCCACTATAATGGAATCCCTCATATCATCAGTCTCGTTCAACCCTTTCACACTTTTCCGCACTTCATCGGGGGCAAATAAGAAATTAGGAAGAGAAATTGTAATTGGTGGCTGACTTTTTTGGCATTTCGATATCTCTAAAAGTCCATTTGGCATGCAACCACTCGAATCGTTTTGTGAAGAGAAAAATTGTTTTTCAGACGGATTACAGAACCCTTCGTTTCCTTCGTGGGTAACATCGAAGACCTCAGGCGGTACCACATATCGATATGCCTTCAATCCACGATATTCCACTTCTTCCTTGAATTCCAGCCAAATCGATCGGCACAGTTCAGCGACATAGACGTATAGTTTCTCATGTTTTAATAGGAATGGATGGAAAAGTGAGCCGTCTGTTCCTTTAATTTTCAATGACTCATCTGTACTCCACCAAGTCTCATCTAGCAGCGGCTCATCGTCGAATTTCAAAATCTTTCCGAGATCGGCTGGATTCCGCGTACCATCATCGATTTCATACAGCTTACTGCCAGTGTTGTTGGCTCCATAGAAAAGACCGATTCGATCAGGAACATCCAGTATGGCTTCGCAGACGAAATTCATGAATGGAATTTCGCAGACCTTGTCGAGGAATGGATCCTTGTAACCTTCGAAAAGAAGTTCTTCAACTTCAACTTCAAGAAATGCAGTTTGGGAAAGAAGCGTGGTGGCGGCTGCTTTCATTCCTTCAGTGGAGGCAGCTTCCACAAACTTCTGAGAAAGGAAAAGAGAAATGTGAAAATAAAACATGAGAATTCATCTTTACCTGATAAATCATGTTTGGAACCCATATCCGATTTCCCAAAATGCACGTCTGACAAGACTCTTGCTCATTGAAATGATACGTCAGGAATCGTCGATATTTTACAGTTCCGTTTTCAGCGGAAACCACTCGATTCTCGAGTTTTTTATTAAAAACGTATGGCCCAGATCCGGACACTTCAGGAATTGCTCCGTTCATAAATTCATCTGGATTTTTCATCGAATAAACGAACAGGCTGAAACGTATTTTGTACTCTGGCATCGTCCATTTCTTCCACATAATCGAGTCATTGATGAGACGAGAGTTCTGAAAAACGAGTTATTCAAATACAACTAGAACTGAAAAATAACGAAAAAAAAAATCCGCATAAAAAACGTCTTATTCGAATGCGAAACGATGCAAACAAGGTAGAACCCTACTTTTGGAAATTCCAACCGACACCGTCATCTAAACGCCACCAGAAAAGGGAAAGGAAGAATAAAAAATTGCAAGTGATGGAAAACTGGTAATCTTTGTTCGTGTAAAAAAAAGCGTTAAATACATCGAAAGAAACATTGTGTTCCACAGTTTAGAAACACAGTTTAGAGTCACGCGAGACTTTTAATTCTGGCTAACTTGAGTATTGCGCGAGAAAAAAAAGGAATTGAGTTCAACCTTCTCGATATTGCTCTTGACAACGCTAGGCACCACAACAGTGTGCGTAACGAGACTTCCAAATAGAAGAAATGAGCCAAGACCGATGAGCACCGCGGAGACGGTCAACCGCCGGCATGACATCTGTTCTCGATTCATCATATATTTCGAGGTGATCGGCGACGATGAAGATGTGCCATTCGACGCATTACTGCCTACAAGTACTTTGGGATTAAACTAGGTGAAAGCAAGCGGGATACGGCTATTGGGCATTTAGATTTTAGGAGAATAAAACCAGAATTGTTAAACGGGTGTTTACTATTGACAAGCAGCAGGTCACCCACCGTACAAATTGCACTACAAAACCTAATTCAATACAACACCTACTAGTCCTACTCTGAAAAATAGAAGGTCGAGTAATTCTAATAGTTTTTATGATATACATGAAGAAAATAGTAATAGGGCGTCTCACTGAACTAATTTTCTTTTCAGAATTTCACTCAAAGATCGGACGTTTTGCCTAGATGACGCGCGTATACGAACTTATTTTATAATTTCAGAGTCATGAAATTATAACTGTTCTGTAGATTTTTTTTCCATTTTTCAAAAATCTAATGTAATGCTTTGTGAAAGGTGGAGACACAGAAACAGGTAAAGTCGATAGAGACATTCGAGAAGAAGAGATGAGACGACCGCTTAATTCCATCACCTCTTACCACCTTGGTTCAACTGACAAGACTCGCCAAATACAGAGGATAAAAAGCGGGTACCATCTGGTTTATTACAGAAGGATATGGTTGAGATCTTCGGAAAGACTAATCTGTAGAGATCAAAATATACGAGCGAAGTTTTCAGAAAGGGACAGTGTTGTCGGTCCTCGCTTCATTGATCACATTATTGCACGAGGAGAATTTGTTAATTGCATGTTTATTTGAACACGCAAAACGGTTTCCGCTACTTCTTGATTTTTTAAACTACGATGAAGAAGAATAGGTTTATGATTGAAATAATAAGGATGAAAAAGATATTTAAAAAATCTACATTGTTTTAATTTTTAAAAGCATTTTACACAATTTTCATCAATAAAACAATGGAAAGGATAAGCTGGAAACGGAAACTCACTAGAAGGCATGGGTATATCCAGTTGAGCCGAGCTTCTCTGAGTTGCTCTTCTATGATTGTCGGTTTCTAAAAATTTCATGATTTGTTTTATTTATTAAAAAATGGCAGATAGTAGAGAACAATAATTAAAAAATTGCAACAACGGCAATAAAAATGACAATCTGAAAATAGGGAAATAATCATAGACGGGAACAGGTTGTCAGAAGAATAAAAAAGACAGCCAACCACATGAAGGGTTAAATAATTCCGCCTACTATTATCTAACAGCGTTCTTATCTTCTCTAATGTCTCTCTCGGAACAAAAACTGGAGAGTCAGATATTAGAAAAAGGAAAAAAGCAAAAAAAAACACTTGAAAAACGATCATTCTACCGCCATCACATTATGTCATGATAATTGATTATTATCGACAAAAAAATTCATTTATGAAATCAAAACAAAATTGGAATTAGAAGAATTTTTAGAGAAAACTTGCGAAGGGAATTCGGTGAAACACGCCTTTTCTTCGTGTTAATGCCGTCATTCGAACAAAAAAAGGAGACGATTTCTCATGTTGATGAGTTTCTAGGAAAAATCTGGGTGACAAGTTTCCAAGTTTTTTTAATGAATTGAATTCTCCGATATGAGCGTAAATAGATATATAAATAGTTAGTTATTTGCTGTTTTCTGGTTTCAGGTAACGGAAAATATTCCTTTGCCGGGAAATTCCAAAGAAAACCTTCATCGAATCATGCGATTGATATCCGATTAAAAGTCTTCACAAGTTTGATAATAAATTTCAGTCTTTTCGAAATTGGAAATATTAAAATATTAAAACTTGTATTATATAAAACCCAAACAAATGTAACTCTGACCCAAATGCGCTTTAGCTAAAAAATGAAAACTTAGGCACGATCTTCATTAGTCGATTTTTTAATTGAAAATGAATAAATTGAAGTTAATTTTTGTAATTTGTCTTATTTAAACAATATGTTTTAAGAAAAATAGGCATGAACAATATGAAATTAGGAGAAAAGAAGAAAATTGTGAAAAGATCGCCGAGCAGTCACAAATTAAAAAAAAAAGATCTCGTAAATCGACAACACTTTCGCCGTGAGATCATTATTTTTAGCTAGAACCCATTCGTATAATAGTTCCGACTGTTTGACATCTCTATGGGACATCAGGCACTAATGCAAGGGAACCTATAGAAAATTCTGTCCCAACGCTATGAAAAACGTCTAAAAAATGTTAGAAATGAGAATTATCACCAAGTGCAGAATTGTAAGAAATCATCCATCATTAGACATGATCAAAATTGCAATTTTTCTAATAAAAAAATAGGTGATCATCGTTGGAAGCGATATGGAACAAAGGAAATAAGGGTAAGATGTAAACACTTTAAAATGGCATCTACTATATAAACCGAATGAAATGAAGAGTTCATGATCACTGTTTGGTTCGAGAGAACAATATTTTTCGGACAATTTCCTATTAAAAATGAAGACGAAAAGAAATTAAAATTCGGTGAAAGAATGGAGGACAGCAAGATTAATCACCAATCGCGTCTGGAACTGAACCGGAGGTAGATGAAAACTCCTAAAACTTTGAGTAATAGGCTGTACCAATCAATTTGTGTAAAAAGGAATTCGTTTTTCGATTGTAAATTTCAAAATTCATTACTGTAATGAACCTATCAATAATTGGAAAAGCAATTTTGTTTTATTCGATATTTAACATTTTCTACGTTTTAAAAGTAGAAATGAAAGTTTTAGTCCAGAATGGCAGATTTCTAATGCATGTCAGACCTATAAACGTAGCGGCGGACAAAGTCACAGTCAAGTTGTGACCCGAAATATGACATAAAATTGGAAAAAAAATGCAGTACAGTATATTAAAGACGGAATACGGGGGATTACGGGGGAACAAGCGTAGCACGACGCTTTGCTTCGAGGCCGCCGCAGTTTTCTCAAAAAAAAAAGTATCAGTACTTTTCTTTTCGCAGTTGTTTCGCCAAAAAAGTAATTCTGAAACGAATTTTAACAGCCGAAACTTCGTTTCTTCAACCATTTCTTTAAAAATCTTCAGTCACGCGCAGTTTTATTCGTTGAAATTGGGGAGCTGAAAAACTAAACTTTATAGCCAATTACTTTGGGATCCAGCAGTGAAATTTCTCATGTCTCATTAAGTTAAGAGATGCTTGTTTCACACCCTCTATCAGTGAAAACAGCGCGTGGGGAATAAATATAGCGCCGCATTCAAGACGAAGTAATAACTTAAAATCGAAAGATTGTTTTCTGAAAATCAACTAAAATGTCTATTAAACAACAACAAATATTACAGCATTAACATTTTCCTCCTTTCGCTTTGATGACTGTCTGAAGTCTCTTCGGGTAAGAGTCAACGACGGTACGGAGGTAGTCAACGTTGACTTTGGCTCCAACGGAGAATACTATATCGAGAAGATTCTTGATGCGGAGGTGTTCCCGTGGTCCAAATCACACTTCGTGGATGGCGATTGGACATACCAGCAGCACCGGCTCACACCACAAAACTCAATCAGCAGTGGTGCGAAGCCAATTTTCCCGATTTTATCACTAAGGATCAATGGTCAGCTTCGAGCCCAAACCTCTATCCAATGGATTTTGCTGTGTGGGGATATTTGATCCAACAAGTATCCACGAAAAATATCCGAATTTGGGAGCCCTGAAGATCGCTCTGACAGCTGCATTGGACAATTTAGACGTTGACTACAAGAGACTTCAGGCAGTCATCAAAGCGAAAGGAGGAAGATTCGAAAACTGTTAATGCTATAATTGTAGTTTTTGCTGTTTAATCAACATTTAGGCTGATTTTCAGAAAAAAATCTTTCAATTTGAAGTTATTACACCGTTTTGAATGCGGCGTTATATTTATTCCCCACCCTGTAATTTCCACGAAAAACCAAGAGCATAACTAGCAAGGAATGCTTTGAAAAGTTATGAAAAACCGTATTTTTTATTTTTTTAATGATAATTTTTAAGCAGTTATCAGCGGAAAAGACCAATATCGATGCCTCTCTTAGAGCCATTCGAGGACAGAACTTATTTAGAACTAGGATTTAAAATTGTCTTTTATCTATTTAAACTACGGCTCGAAATAGGTATTTTTGGTTAAAATTGAAGGTTTCTGAATTTCTGATAAAGAATTAATTATTTTGTTTATTACTCTTCGAATGTATTTCTTTGCTCAAGTCTTTGTTCTCCGTCTAATTATTAATTTCGAAAGTAATTCAACCATAATTCAATGAAAAATTCACACTTTTACCAAAATAAATCAGGATTCCTTCCTGCAATTTAAAACTTTTTTATACGATAAAACGTAGCTTCACACCATCCCCGGCCGGGCTTTGGAAATTCTGATTTAGCACAGGGAAAACTATGGTGGATAGAACGTTTCAGCCACAAGGGGCAAAGGCATTTTTTAAACACCTATCCAACAGTCCCAAGACACCAGCTTTTTTTGACGAGAAACGATTTGAATGTAAGAGAAGACAAAAATAAAGATGGTGGCACTGAGGCTACAACAATTGCTACTTCTTCTTCATATTACAATTATTAGTTTTCGGGAACAAGAAAGCAATACGAATGGAAAGAGTTTGTCCTTGGCCGTAAAATCGAGACTCATCATTGAATAAAGTAGCAGATTGGCTTGCCAACTTGAATAATTAACCCACTTGAAGAGGGAAATAAATAGGTCGAAGGCTTGCGTACAAGTGGCTCGAATCTTATTGAGGAGGAAACCTTACAGCTGTAACACGGCGGTCTGTAAGCAGATAAAAATCTAGGGCAGGCTGAATTTCATAGTTCACCAAAAAATTGAAAACTGGTTTTTTTTTTCAACGATATCTATAAATGATCCAAATTTACGTTTCCAATTTTTAAAATTTTATTTATGAGAAATATACGCATAAGAATGCAATTTTTACTTGTTTGCAGCCAGTATAATGCACCACAAACGGGGAAAAACTAAACTGTTAATCGTCTCAGGATCATTAACAGCTTGCTGTCTTGCAGATAAAAAAATTCTAACTAATTTGTAATAATTTTCACATACTCTTATTTTGTACAATGATAAAGCATTGTCTAATGCTTCAAAGAGTTCTGCGACAGCGATGGAGCGAAAAATACGCCCGTAAAGTTTTAAATTTGCATAAAATGTATGAATGCCCCGAGTAAATCTCGGTGATTACTGAACTTCATCGATGGAAATCAATGGAACGCGAAAAATAAAATTTTTTAAAAACAAAATTAATGTTACAGATAGATGGATAGAACAAAGGGCGACCGAGCAAAGTATATTTCCAATTTAAAAAGTGAAAAGATGTCTGTAGAAAGAAATTTTGAAAAAAATGTGATTTTCATTTGCCACTCAAATGAAATGTTATTTAACAAAAACAAACCGCCAATTCGGCAAACTTCTGTATCACAATTTGCTTATGAAAGTTAGAAGGTGGCGGCGAGACAGAAATATTCCATGTTATATATAATGGAATTGACCAAATGCAGTTTGACCGGTTACAGATCCGAAATTAAACATTTTTTGCGTACTGGAATGATTTAACATTCTGAATATACATACAGTGCCGTGCAGGGCTTTAGCTAAATGAAGTAAGCAATACTGGAAAACACTAAATATATTATTTAGTTTAAAACGTAAGAAATGAGGGTGTCTTCAAAAGTTGTAAGCAAAAATATGTAGTTTTAGTGGGGAACATTTCGCACAAACATTTTTAGAAGATTTTAATTTACCAGAAATTAAATTTAAGAATTTTTCACTGAGCGCTACCTCTTTTTTGTATACCTAACAGAACGGCGATTGGAAAACACGCTGACAGTAGAGTTGAAGAACTATGCCTGTTCTACCAGATCACCAAGATCATGGAATACTCTAGTATGAAAACACTTCAACCAAAAATTAATAGAAGTGCGATGCGAACCATAAAAGACCATACCCCTCTTTTTGTCTTCAGGCAGCAATCAGAGCGGTAAACTTGCAGGCGGAAAGGGTCAACATTCGAATTGAACTGCAATGATCGGAGACTAACGAAAGGGTACCGGAAAATGTTTCTGGTGCCTGGCAAACTTAGCATGTTTTAATGTGTTTTGAGGTTTCGAGATCTTTTCCGGAAGGGTACGAAATACAACACATTTTTATGTGAACAGCGATTTTCAAATGCCTTTAGATTGTGATTTCCACTTCAAACGATGTATTCATAATATGCACTTCTCTATCTCTATTTCTACTATGGTGAAGTAGCATATCGAGAAAAAACCAGCTTTTTTTTTCAAAATGGCGAACTGAATCACTGTACACATATACAGCGGTAGCTGTATTAGCTGTATTAGAACAAACTATAACTAGTTTTGCCTAGATGCCGAAATCAATGCCATTCTATGAGTTATCGGTTGGTGGTACGGGAAAGTTTCGATTGTTGCCAAACGCATGTACCAGCGCGTTTTGATGGGTGAATTCTATTGGCATGCAAATTAAGAAGAAGGAGAAAGGGGGTGCGGTTCGGCAAATTTATGGCAGTGATTTTAAGAAGGGAGAGAAAGGAGACGGAACGAGACAAGATCAAGGAAGAATGGCAAGCAGTAGGTTTTATAACGGAAAAAAAAGAAGATGGACAGGATGGGCAAAGCTGATACACGAATAGATTTCTCGGGGACACAAAACCGCCTGTCATACGACCCCCTTAATGAGATGGCCCGATTCCCAGCGAGGAGATTCACTTCATGGACCACGATCGCACCCTTGCCAACGCAGGCGAATGACGGATCGATTAAGTAAGTGCATATTTAAGTAAATTCGATTAAATTTGAGAAAGAACGAACAATTTTCAGTTGTATTGAATTTGAAATGAAACTATTGAAGATTCATAGAGCTGTAATTTAATAGCGCGTATTCAAGAACAACAAGATCAACACAGGAAGATGAGACCGACAAGGAAGACGTTAAAGGAGGACTAGTGTCAGCGAATAATAGATTTTTTTTTAAATTCTAAATAGGTCAATAATTCGGAATTGCAAAAACAAAATAAGGAATGAAAATCCACAAGAAAAAAGCTTTTATTTTTGAAATTATATCCTATTTGCGACTCTGGCTGAAGATGTTAGATAAAATATCGAATTTGGGAAAATTAGGCCATCAACATAAAAATCAATTCTTCCTGGATTTCCATTAGAAATTTTTGGATTAACTATTTATTTATTTCAAATTCGAATTATTTTTATTCATTTTCAGCCGGAAATGCAACACAGCCACAATTTGAATAGAAAATGTATGTTATATAATTATTAAATTTGTTTTCTTTGTCTAAAACAAATTATAGTTTTTATCTTGGGTTTTCGGAACAAATTCCAGTCTTTATTTAAACCCAGTTGATAGTGATAATAATTGAAGTATTTCTAGTTTAAAAAAACTTTAAAATTGGAGTTACTCACTAGAAATTCAAAAAAATGCATAAAACTCCTCGGTGATCAAGTTCGGCAAGCCCTCAAACCCTCGAAACATTTTTAAATGATGAAACGAAAAAGTAATTTTCAAACTTGGTATTTTGGCATTAAACTTGAACTTGATATGAGTTTTTACAGGTTTTCCCTTTTTCTTGTGATTTGGGGCGACACAAAATCGAAATAATTGTTCGAGAAAAGACGCGAAGAAGCCACGGACTGATGTCGTCGCCACCGCCACTTGTTCCTGTTTCGATTCTGTATCGTTTGCACTATTATCTAATTTTATAAATTTAAAAAAAAACTCGCCGATATTTTCAATGCCCACTATTTTGAAGAAGGTTGTGAAAAATAATATTTAAGTAAAACGAAAAAAAGGCTGAAAATTGATATATTGCCAGTGAACTTGAAGTCACCTTCTACATTTTAAATGGGTGTTCGTTTTTTTGCAATTTAGAGAGTAGTTTTAAAGCTATCTTAATTAATAGTTTTTTTTTAAGTTTGGATTGTTTATGAAATACAATCCGAAACCGGTTTTTGAAAACTCCGAAGCTAGCCTTTCATCCAGTCTCCTGAAAATCTATCAAAAAATCATTACAAACATCGGGTGACATTAACCAAGAAACTGGGTAAGAATCATCGAAATCAAATCAAAAATCTGAACCAAAAATGATTATTCACCAGGAATCAGTTGCAGAAAAAAGGTGATTTCCTCTCCTTTCACAAATCGGTAAACATCATTTGTTCTTTTCTTCATCTTCCTTTTCCGCAGTTAAGCAGATGATGAGACCCGACCACGTTCAAGGTTTTTCGACAAGTGACATCACTTTGATAAATGCGTTAGAAGACAGAAAGAGAGAAAGAGAGAGAGAAATGGATTTGTGGGGAATTGACTGAAAATCAGGTTGGCTTACGATTAAGAAAACGTCAGGAATAACACTAAAAATGGAGGAAACTTTGAGGGAAATGAGGTAGAATTGACGAAGCGGCGACGGAAAAGAGTGAAAGGGAGAGGAGGGTAGGGGTGTGTATCGCATCGGAATAGGGTCATCAAGTGGATATCCCAATAACTGAGTGATTTTTGCCTTTTTCTTCGTCTCCGTCTCGGGTGTTGGAAAAAAGAGCGTTTTGTTTCAAAAAAATCGGTTAAATTAAAGTGAAAATTGTGAAAAATGCTTACAATTCTATAACTCGAAATTGTAGAAAATGTTTTCTGAAAATTCTCAGAAAACTTGTTATTTTGAGTAATTTTATTGAAATCCATTACAGGAAAAAAAATGGATTTTACCTTAAAAATATATATCTATTTTTAATTGAATTTTCCGGAATTTGGCTGGAATTTTAGGGAATTATAATTTTTTATTCATCTTAATAATTGATTATAGCAACATTAATTGTAGATTTTCGAAAAAAAAACTTTGACTTTGTTAAAAATATTTATCGGAAAAAAATTCAGTTCTTCGATTGAATTTTAATTTTTTTTCGCAATAAGCACACTCGAAGTAAGAGAATAAACAATTAAAAACGTTTCCCTTTTTTAAGTTAAAAAAAAAGAAATATTCAATTACAGCTTCAATGATTTCCCAAAACGTATTACAGAAAACTATGCGCAACTTTTTATAAAAAAATTATTAATATCGAAACATAGGCTTTCATTTTGGCGAAATTTCGGCCGTCTCTTCTCATCTTCGTCTCGAATTCGTCTGACGCAATGTGTTGACAACTGCAAGACGAACTAAAAGACGAATGATGACGACTTTTTGTCTTCGTATTTTGTGGAATTGTTTCACTACTACATGCTGAATCGTGAATAGCTGGATATTTATTTCAAGATATACCAAAAAACAACTTTTTAAATTTTTTTATTCCATTCTGTTTGTGAGATAGGTAAATTCTAGATATTTTAAGACAAATATGTAGCTTAATTATGTTGGAAAGAGAACAGGCGGAAAAATAAAATAGAAGTACTGCGAGAGTGGCATGCATAGGTTTAGGTGTTAAATGTCGAGAATACAGGTTTCGGAAATAGCAAATAGATCTTAAACTTTATGGGAAGTTTCTACATAATCTTGTTGAGTATTTTGATAATAAAAGAGCCAAGAGCCAGAATTTTATACTATTATAAATATACGACGAGTTGGGAAAAATTTGGGAAAAACAGATATTTAAAACGGCATATTTTTTCAATTTTTGATCACAAATAGTTTCGCCATGATTGATGTTTGAGTATTCTGGACAAGGCTAGACACGCCTACTTTTTGTGTTCAATTGCCACACTCAAAAAAAATGAAAGTGGGCGTTTTTCACACTTTATATAGGAAAAAGGAATGCCGAAGAAAAACTAAACTTTGACACAAAACTCCGTGGACAAGTTTGTTTTGTTTATTAAAAATATTTAAAGTTAATTAAAATTAAAAAATATATAATGTTATTTAGAAAATACTTTAAAATTTTAAATTCAATATTTATTATTTAAATTAATTTTAAAAATTTATATAAATTAAAAATGAAATAGAAAAAAAACCTCTAAAAAGTGACCCAAGAGTCTGTGGACAAAGATTTAAAAATAGCTTAATAATTAATTGTTTTGTCATTTTATTTAATACGAAAATAATCTAATAGGCATACTTTGGGAAAGACTTTTTAAAAAATTTGAATCGATTTGATCGAGTTCTTTTTAGCTGTTAAAGTGCCGACTGTTTCGGTATACTTTCATTGCCAAATAGCCCCGCTTCTTAACTTCTCAACCGAGTTTAGATCGATAGAACAAAATCAGAAAAACTATTTTTATTATACTTTATGGAAATGCAAAAAAACAACCCGCAGGGATCTTTCGTGGTTTTGTTCATATTCCAAGAACTGGAAAATATTGATTAAACAGTGGGAAGACCTTGAAAAAACCGTTTAAACGATTTAGAGAGTCGGGAATGATTGCCTATAATTTAGTTTTATTTAGTGGAATATAATCTTTCTTACATTTTAGATATTATCTTTGTATTTGTTGCAGCTCGTCGTCTATGCTGGCCATTGAGACGATATTTCAGTTGTAGTAGAAATTGATTTAGAAAAAGTAAGAAGTAGAAAGTCTGAAACTCGTTTTTCAAATTTCCGATATAAAACAAAGAAAGGGATAATTGCTTTGTTGATTTCCAGGAGAAATTTCCTGAAAAAACGCTGTCCAAAACTGCCTTTTTTTTTTCAGATTTTCCGGAAACTGTCGCAACGAGTGTTACCGTAGTTTGCCTCTTCCCTTCGAGGCCACCGACCGTCGCACGATTTACGATTTACGGCTCTTTTTTAACGCAATTTTTCCAATTTTTAAAAAACTTTTTTTCGCTATATTCGGGTGTTTTTTCTTAATATTTCTCCTCAAATGAAGGATTCTGACGGAGAAATCGTTGAAAATCTCGAAAACATTCGTGAGTAGATTGTAACACTCGTTGATACAACACAACCATGGAAGAAGCAAGGATGACGGAACGCCACGGACTATGGAGCTTAAACTCCGTCATGCAATTCCTTATAGATAGGAACATAAACCCAAACGATGATCTCAAACGCATGGAATACTTATAAAAATTCAAATCGATGAGCTTGGAAAAATCCTCCAAAATCGACACAAAAATACGGTCAAGATGATCGTTCAAATCGAGGACTTCGCCAACAAAATGATCGAACGAATGGACGACATGCGGCTCCGAATGGAGAGAAGGAAATTTCCAGTCGCCAGAGGACCGAGAAAGAAGACGCTCACCAGAAGTGAGAAAGATGAGAGCCGAAAGCCCAGACAGTGAGCAAAAAAGACCACGAAGAATTGTTATGGAAAAAAACGTCCATGTGGACGTTCCCGTACACTATGCCTTCTGTAAAGGAGGACACTATAGTGACAAATGTGGGAACGTCACGAATCAAGAAAAAAGATGGGAGTTCATCAAAAAACAGAATGTTTAAACAAGACATCCAAGGATCACAAATGTCAAAAAAAATGTGCCGATATTGCGGTTCGATAAGGCACAATTCCGCACTCTGTTGTCGACCAAGAAATCGAGTTTTTCGAGTCTTGCACGTCTTCCGCGGCACCAAAGGGTCTTCACCACATTTTGATCAGAAAAATCAGTCCAAATGAGCACACCGGAATCTGAGAAAACAAAAATAAACTAAGCAACCCTTCATTTTTCGTTTGAAATTTTCTTTTCCATTTCGAAATTCATAGAATATATTTTTCTAATTTTATTATTTATCAATATTTTCTTCAATATGCGTCAAGCTTTAAGAATCGTTTAAGATTTTCAATTTTTATGTTATGTTGTGATTTAATTGCACCTACAAAAAATTCATTAAGTCAGAAAAAAATTAAGCAACAGAGTAAATATAATCGTTGGTGCTACGTACATGCCTACATTTTCATTGAACATTAAATATATATATGAAGCTTTTTTCAGCTTTTTTGTGAATAAGAAAGAAAAAAAAAGAGATCCTCAACGCTGCCAATATCCATTTAATAAGCGTGGTTGGCGACGAATAGGGACTGAGAGGCGGCGGCATCAGTGGAAGCATCGCCAGTGTATTTTCCGACGGAGGCCAATGAATTGACTTGAGCACGATGGAGCAGTACTTCTTGGGCAGCGGCAATGTTTTCGTCCTTTCCTCCCCATTTGGCGAGGCATGATGCTTGAAGAGCACGTCCATAAGAGAATGTGAGAGCCCATGGCTTCTTTCCGGCGACCTGAATGGAATAGGGATAAGTTTCAGAAGGCGCCGAGCTCGTTCTCATTGCTCACCTGGTTGATAGCGTTCAAGTTCTTAGTGGCCTCCTCTTCTGACTGTCCTCCAGAAAGGAACACGACTCCAGGAACGGCAGATGGAACACCACGTTGAAGAGCAGTGACGGTAGCGAGTCCGATGTCGGCGTTGGATGGCTTCACTCCATCGAAAGACTGTCCAGAAGTGACCATATTTGGCTTGAGGAGAGTTCCCTCAAGGAAAACGTGATGCTCGTTTAGAGCATGGTAGACGTAGGATAGAACGGTTTCGGTGATCTTTTGTCCTCGAGCCAAATCGTGCACTCCGTCGGGGAGGATCTGAATTAAGAGAGTTTGGGAAGATTTAAAGTTATTAATCGAAATGTATTTTATTTTTTAAAGTTAACAGTGTTCCAAGCCAAATGGAGGGATAATAAACCCTCCGTCTGACTATACTTTTTCAGATATTCCTTAATAGAAATGCGTAGTCATCCACGTTTAAGAAACTAAAAAAAATGATGGACTTTCAAAAATTGACTTTTAAACGTTGCAAAACGATTGAATGCACACTAAGAGTTCGATTTGACGAGATTTCAGTGAGACTGCATCCTTACGTTCTATTCAGATAAATTTACCTCTGGCTCAACGATTGGGACCAGTCCGTTTTGTTGGCAGATGGAAGCATAGCGAGCCAAAACTTGGGCGATTTCTTTGAGAGCAGTGACAGATGGCGTGGTGGAGGAGATCTTGTGAACACATCTCCACTTGGCGAACTGTGCACCGTCTTTCTTGTACTGAGCGCATCTGGCATTCAAGTCGTCCAATCCCTGGGTGGTTCCCTCTCCAATCGTTCCGGCAAGTGGGATGACACCCTTGTCAACCTTGATTCCTGGAATAATTCCCTGCTCTTGAAGAAGAACGGTGAATGGTTTTCCGTCGTCGGTCTTTTGATAGAACGTCTCATGGAACAAGATGACACCGGAGATGTACTTGTTGAGATCAGCTCCGGCGGTGAAAAGGAGTTGGCGGTACTTGCGGCGATTTTCCTCATTGTTCTCGAGTCCGATGCTAGTCAGACGCTTCTCCATTGATCCAGTGGACTCATCGGCGGCTAGAATAAAGAGTATGAAAATTTAAATTATAATTTTTTTAAAAGTATACATTTGTATCTTGCAAGGCTTAAAATATTCCAATGATTCCTCCTGTTCTAAAATTCTAAAAAAATTATTTTTAATTCGAAATGACGAACCAATAGTTTTTTTCGTAAGTTTTATTATTCAGGTAGTTATTATTTTGTGCATTGTTTTTGAAAAAGCTTCCGAAAACGTTTTTTTTTTAATTTTTAACGTCGAAACATTGTCAGTATGAATATAGAAAATCTGCGCAATGGATTTAAGCGAATAAAACCTAACAAGCTGCATAAAATCGTAAAATTGAAACTCGTTTCTGTAATTTGAGGTTAGAATTCCCTGAATCTGAAAAAAAGCGGACGAGAATGAGAAAATGGACGTATAATTTTGAAGGGCATCTTCAGATTTCAAGCAGCTTTTTTATAATCAATATTTTCTGGCTAGTGATGCATTGAAAATTTTTTATGAGCAACACGTGTTCACTCTGGTATCTGGGAGTCTGCCAGTATTTCTATATGCTAAATAGTTTTTAAAAAGGAGCTATTAAGATTGCTTATGCTTTCATTCATAAAAGAGTAAGAGACTTTCTCAAGGATTTCTGAATTTTATCATCAAGAACGGTTAAGACAACGTATTCTATTAGATGTGTCTTTTTATAAAGGATTTTACTGAAATCTAGACACTGCACGCAATACTAACCAAGGATTCCCTTTCCTGGAGTGACGATGGCATTGGCAATGGAGCGGAGCTCATCCTCCTGAGCCTTGGTCAAGTATTGCGAGTAGGAAGCCATGTTGAGTAGAAAATTACCTGAAATTTTAGAAAATGTAAATGAGCTGAATTGAATGTTCCAGAAGGATGAACAAGGCGGAAGAGAGATTGAAAGGAATGGAAAAACGGTTGTGCTGCTGTTGAGCTGCTCGCTGATAAAACTGAGCGGCGCCGCACAATGGCACACAGAAAAAGAGCCGGGGGCTTTTCCTTCTCTCTCCCTCGTTCTCTATTTTGAACTAGAGCCAGACAAGAATCGATGTATTGAGAAATAGGACGAGAAGATGTGGAGAGCCAGGAGGCGAGAGGGCCCTCGGCGGCACGCTTACGTGATTTGCACGAAATTCTGTGAGAAGCGCTCTGAAGGTGGAGCCAGCGCCCAAGAGCCGCAGAAGAGAAAAACAGAAGTCATTGGGGAAATAGTAAAAGAGACGACGAAACGCAAACAGAGACGATGAATTGAACTTTTCGTCATCTGGCAACGAGATTTAATTTAGTTCTTTGGACGTAGCTATCAAATGGATGATATTCGAGTTTCACACTAGGTGTTGAGAGGAAATATAAATATATAATTTTTATTGAAGAAAAGCATGCCTCACAGAAAATGTTTCACTTAATTTAAAACTTTTTAGGGAAAGGGTGTAAAAAATATTTAAAAACTAACTTTCTAAATTTATTTGAATTTTCTGAAAGTATGTAAATTGCAAAATCACGAAAAAAAAATGCCATTTTACGAACAATCCTATGAGACGTTTTATTTATTAGAGGCGCTACTCAGTTAAGGTTTTAAAGATAAATGTCGGTTTCATTTCAGAAGGAAGTGACGTCTAAATTTTGAATAACAAAAAAAACTAAAGGTTAACTTGTTTGGATATTCATTTTTTCTTTCAAATTAAAAAAAACCACGTTGCTGGCATAATTCATGTATTATTTAGTTTACATTCACAGATCATGAGTCTCAGTCATGATTTGTGAATTATGGCTATCAGAAATTGATGATTAAGAGTAAGAATTCAGAATGCAAAGCAGGACAGAGCGAAGCGAATTTCGAGAAGTTTTGTGTCGAGTTATGGTCAATTCGACGAATTAGACGAAAATCGATCATCTGGTCGATTAAATTTGTAATCCTGACGAATAGCATTTGAAATTTCCCTATTTATTGTGCCAAAACAAGCCAGTCTTTTCTTCGCGCTTGGCATGACTTTTCCCGCTCTGCGCGCACCGTGGCGCCCATTTTTCGCGCCGGCTTTACAGGAGGAAGCGTGGTCTTTAAGTGACTATTTCATTTTAGTATTTCATTAGATAATTTATTGAATTGACAATAACTAGTAACAAGGAAGTAATAAAACTGTTGTAAAAAGCGATTAGTTTTATAAATTATAATTTATTCGCGGATAGGTAAGTTTGTTTTAAATTAATTACGGAAGTGGCGAAAAAATCGGAAAATGTCTCACTTTAATGTCTCTTTTAAATTTGAATAAAATTGAATGCAATTCTAGCGTAATCAAAATTTGTTTTGGCAATAAAAAGAAAAATGAAAATGGCTGGGTGCATTGACTGAGAAGGAAGGAAAAAGTGAAATAGAGTGAAAAAAGAACACATGATTTTTTTTTGCTTTTGAATGTTTTTAAGGGAAGGAAGAAAAAAGGGATGATGCAATAATATACTGGGCATTGGTAGACTTAGTCAGCGGGTTATGAAATTGAATTTATTTTTTGAATGCAATAGGATTACTTTTGAAGAGATTTTAAAGCGATTTAATACACTTTAGATTAATTGCTAACTGATAACCTAAAATTCTTACTATAAAAACTTGATGAAAAGGACGGTCAAGTTAATAATATTAGCTCGGTATTGTGCAGAATTCAATATTGTGGATACGGTATACCTTAAAGGCGCATAACAACAAGAATTTTTTTTGTACATCTAGAGGATTTCCTTGAAGGAAATTCTTTCATATTTCTGTTTATAATTTCAATTTTAATTTTTTGTTTTTTCCTTCAATATTCACAATTTTCTTGTCAAACTAGACTTTTTTTTGATTTACAAGTTCATATGATTAATAAAATCGGCCAAAAAGACGTTTGCCATGCAAACGATTCGCTTTTACCGACAATCGACAAACTAGGGGCTGCTTGAAGAAAATAGCCGGAATTCAGCTTTTTTTCTTGCAAAATACACCATGAAAACCGAAAAAGTAAAAGATGCAATAGATTTTTTTGAATTTCAGTTCAGATTTTAATGATTTACATGCGCTCCTTAAAAAAAATATTTTTAACGAAAGAACTGAATTACCAGAAAAATGGAAATAAAAAAGGCCATTTTGGGGCCAAAACAAGCGAAATAAGTTGTAGTTTAGCCGAATTAAAACTGTTTTCCTATAAAAACCTCAAAAAACAATTGCCCCTGCACTAACGCACGTGAATAACTCATGAGTACTCAAACCTTTAGCAGTTGTTCTTCTTTTTCTTTCGTTGAATTGAGTTTCCGTGCAGTTTCTCACTGTTTTCAAGACTTCAATTTTTAAGCGAGATTCAGACGGCGGAAACAGTCGCATAGAGCAAAACATTCATTCTTGAAGAGGCGCAGCGTACAAAAGTTGGACAAGTGAGAGAAAGGTTTTGAGCAAACGAATGGGATAACGGGGAGAAGGAACAACAAAAAAAAAAACATTGGAAACGAAGAACTGGGTTTAAAACGCAGTTCTCTCCACTCGATTTGTGCCACCTGGATTTCGATTGTTGTCAAGTAAAAGTAACGAGTTCGTTGAGCCAATAGAGGACGGCGCGAGCATGGAAAACGGAGAAACACAGAAGACAAAGACGATGAGTTGAAGAACCAAAACCAGAAGAGATACCACTGCACACCCGTTTAGAAGAACTATTCTGGAAATTTTCAAAATTGTGAATCGAGTTATTTTGAAGACGAAGATGTTGGATTATAATAATATTTAATTTGTTCAAATCGGGAAAAAATAGTGACAAAAAGGAACAGAAGCTGTGTGGTTATATACCGGAATGCGGCTGTGAAACAAGGCCTACGGTATTAGACTTAAAAATCAGAGAAGGGTGGAATTCCGGATTCCGCCGTTTTTTTCATTCCGTCTTCCGGATTCCAGATTCCGTGAAAAATTTTTTTTTCGTTTTTCCGGATTCCGAGTTCTCAAAATCCAATTCCGCTCTACTCTGCAAGCTACCCGTTACATGCCTAATAGCTCATACACCTAGTGCGTAGGACAGATGCCCAGTAGATACTCATTCTATCATTGCGCACATTCCGCATTCATTCCGGATTCCGCCGTTTTTTTCATTCCGTCTTCCGGATTCCAGATTCCGTGAAAAAACTTTTTTCCGTTTTCCGGATTCCGAGTTCCCAAAATCCAATTCCGCCCTACTCTGCTAAAAATGTCGCAGTTCGAAGAGAAATTAGTCAGGTGGTGGGCCCGCGAAAAATGGAGGAAAATATTGGAAGATTACTACGGAAAAAAGCGTAGAAATTTGGATTACTAGCAAAAATCCTATTAAAAATTGAAAAAGAACGGACACATTTTGAGATAGAATCTAGCACAAATGGTTTTAATTGTATTTTTCATTAAGCAACCCACCCAATTTCTACAGTTGATCCCTTTGAATCAAAACTTTTCAATTCATTGAAAACTGCTGACATCCGCTCGGAGTTGAACAGTTCGCTGGATATTGATAATATGCAGACTCTGAAAAATGTATTGCTGAAATTTTAAAAGTATGCAAGAATGGAGCTTTCAGTAGAAAATGCTTAACCTACTAGTTTAAATGACGTATTTGCAACTAGCTTGTTGGCATGCCCGAAGTTGGAATTTTGCCGATCCCCAGGAATTTAATACAATTTATTCTTGCTTGGATATTCGGGAAAAAAGACATCTACTTTTTGCAAAATCTCAATATGCATTATATAATCTTTTTCCCTTGTAGTTTATTTTTTTAATTGTATCGGACGCAATATTGGTTTTCGTCGGTTTTCGACAAAATTAAAAAAAATATATATAGGTGTGAACGATATGACTGATGTCGTCGAAGTCGCATACCCCACCCCGCGACGGTACTAAAACAACGACTAAATCTTCTAATAGCAACGGCATAAATTGAATATATTGGCAGACAAAAACAGGAAGAAATCAATTAGAAAGACTAGTTTAAAAATTTTTATAGTTGAAATTCCTCCTTAAGTTTTGTCAAGAAATTTGAAATTTGAAAAATTTGAAAAAATGAAAATGTTTGAAATAATTTTATAAGAAATCAAGAAACTCCAGCTGAAGTGGAGGGGTATGTGAAATCGGAGACACGTCAAAAACGG
Source organism: Caenorhabditis inopinata (assembly GCA_003052745.1). Classification (NCBI taxonomy): domain Eukaryota; kingdom Metazoa; phylum Nematoda; class Chromadorea; order Rhabditida; family Rhabditidae; genus Caenorhabditis; species Caenorhabditis inopinata. The sequence continues at coordinate 2,442,946 of AP018153.1, forward strand.
AATCCAACCTGTGACGGGTTACACGAAAAGGGGTTACATGAAGGCGGGATATTTAAAAAAAAACGGGACTCGCGCAATTGCGCTCCACCAATTGCGCTCGAGTCCCGTTTTTTTTTAAATATCCCGCTTTCATGTAACCCCTTTTCGTGTAACCCGTCACAGGTTGGATTCCGTTTTTGACGTGTCTCTGAAATCGGAACAAAATGAGAATAGAATGGAGCGCGTTTGCTTTACACGAGTACTTTTCTCAGCGTAAAATCAACTAAAAAAATACTCTTGTAAAGCAAACGCGCTTCATTGAACAGAGTTCCAATTCCATACAGTTCCGCCTCCATGCGGTTTTACTTTAAAACAGTTCTAATCCCCCATCAGTTCCAATTCAATACAGTTTTCTTTTTTAACATTTTTATTTTCATCAAGTTCCGATTTCCTACGAGTTCTATTCTCATTTTGTTCCGATTTCACATACCCCCGAAGTGGAAATTCTTGGCCCGTAATATTGCAAGTATGGTAAATTAGTTTACATAGGTTGTAATGGTCTGGAAATAGTTGTGTGAAATCGTCTAAAATTGCATAATTGTACCCGTCAACGTTTTTTTTTTACATTTTTAAAAAATCCTCTGTTTCCTCTTACGTCAGGTATAATAAATATTATTATTATTTATGCGAAACTGCTATATCTCAATAAAGTGAAGGCTTCAAAATGCGTGAAAAAGTGTGTCTTCACTTCATCGTGCTATAACGTCTTGCATGAGATAGTACATAGAACACGGAGGAATCAACTGTAATAATGTAGTTTTTGCAGTGAAATTTTCATACAAAATTGTTCTGCAGAATTCGGCTTTTAGTGGCTCATCAAAGCTATCGGAAAGTTGGAAATTTTCCACTGAAAGCCACCATTTTGCCAAGTCAAAATTTTAAATTTCCGGAATTAGAATAATTTTTCAACTTTCAAGCTTATAAAGTTGATGTTGCAAGTTAGAAATTACCCTTGTCCAATAATTGCAGCCACCATCAGTTGAGAATTATGCTGTGTTGCGACGATTAACGAGAACACGGCGGCAATGACGACGAATCCGAAAACGATGGTTTCTTTGAGACCGTAAGCGTACACAGTGGAGTTTTCTGACCTGGAAAATGGAAGAAAATTGCACATAGATGGACATTCCGTTTCCGGAAAACCATTTTCAACTGTCAATTTGAGATAACACACTCAAAGGAGACATTTTCTTAAAATTGCATATTTTGTCAGTTGACAAAGTAAATACATATATTGCGTCCAAGCTAAGTCTGCGTTCCCGTTTTCTATACAGGCTTGCTAGCCGATTGTGATCCATCTTTTCTATGTATTTTTGTGAATTTTCGTACATATCAATATTAGAAAGTAGATAAAAAGAAGCTCACATATTTCTGATGTCACTTAAATTTGCCTGTGCCATAAAAACAGCGATCACAATTGTGGCCAGCGAAAATATCAATGTTCCTAATGACACGGAAATCGCCACAAGCGACTTTTCCATTCTTCTCGTCACTAAATAAATGTTGTAGACCGTCACGACGAGCGTGATTGCTGACAAGATGACAGTGGCGAAATAGATGAAGCATCCGACGATCAACTGGATTACAAACTTTTCATCGGAAGTCTGTGGCGGTGACTGTAGCACGTGCTCTATGGCGACTTTGACGAAGAAGTCATAGAGTGCATTGAACCACAATACGATTACTATCGAATTAAAGAAGACGTGCAGAGTCTGCGCCGATCGTCGAAGGAGCGATGGGAAGAATGGCCAGAATCCAAAAAAAGAGCTGGTGATTTGAAAAAATGCAGGGACGATTGTCGACAGAGCATTCTGAATCGATAGAGTTCGCACGGCTTCAGAAGCCAGCGACGAGTCGGATGGATCCGTGTTTTCAATGGGGCGTGTCTGAAATTCCCCGAATTTAACTATGAAATTGTAAAAAATTAAATTTTTTTGATATGAATCATACCTCCCAATTCTTCGTTTCTGATAAAAACGCAGCAGCTATAATCGCAATAGCTGCTATCAACTCCAAACACGGCAAAATACAGTACATCACAATAGCAGGCCGTCGTACGCCATTTCGTTTTCTGGAAAATTAAATTTGAATATTCGCCGCTAATTCTCTAATTGCTTTAATTGAATAGAATTCTTCTATTTAAAAATTTGTTTTAAAAGGAATTTATTTAAAAATTAAAATTAAAAATTAATTTTTTTTTCTATTCAAAATTGATTCATTAAAAAAAACTTCTAAATTGTAAATTTTTTATGGAAATTTTGCGAAGAGTAGGTTTAGCAGATGGCTAATTTACGAAGGTGTTTTATGAGAAACAATTAATGACTATCAAAATCTGAGGTGGTTCTCAATGTTATTTTCTATGAAAGACGTTGGAAAACTACAAAGAAAAGCTGTTTTCGGCGTTAATATTTTTAGCGGAAAACCCCCTTTTGTACATGCTTTAAGTATGCTGTCAGATGGTTTCCAAAATTAAAAAACAAGGATTTTCCTCAATTCCCTATTCCCCTATTCGTACTTTGTATTTCTTGCCATAATCGGTCTCGAACTGTTGACCGAGGTGGGCGTCTGTGAAGCTGTGGACGGCTCATCGGACTCATCCAGAAACTTGAACTGGTCGTAAATCTGAATGAGAATGTGTACAATGGGTCAGCGAAATTTCGCGAACATGGACGACTAAAAGGCCGAACTGTTCCGCGCTTGTTTGCGTAGCGTGCCTCCATCTCTCTCTCCGGAATGCGTCACTTCTGCTTGCTTACCGTTTCAAGCGCATTCTCACCAAATGTGTCGAATCGGCGAGATGTCGGACGACTACTCTGAAAATTATACGCAACGGTGTGAATTATGGAAATGTATGGTGTCGGATTCATGGGAAATAACACAGTTGATATTTGGGAGATCAGAAGCGGAATAATCGCGCTCTACAGAACTAATCTGAAATCATGGAGGGTGGATGGGCGCTCCGGTTGGGCGCATAAATTACAGCCGCATAGTTTTTTTTCTTTTTTTTATTAGAGCTTTCTGATTAAAAAAAAAAACAATTTTTTAACTGGTTTTGTCGTTTATTTTTTCGTTTCAGATGACATGCATAGGCAATTATGTTATAAAAATCGATAGAGTGCTCATTCTGTCAAATTTTTTTTCAGTGTTCGCAGGTTGTTTTCATTGTTTTCAGAATTTTCAGCAATATATCGATGTTTAAATAATTATTGTTTCTTTCTCATCTGAAACAAAAAAAAAATACAGAACCAACCAAGAATGCAACAGTTTGCGAGCATGAATATCATGAAAATTTAAGGAATTAGCGAGATTTCAGAAGTTTAAAATATTAAAATAAAATTTAGGAATTGTGAAAAACTCTACGGAATTTCAAAGTGTCCGCACTTTGCTGTAACTTACCATTTTGCAACTCTAACTGTTCTCAACTAGTCATTTCGCAACCAACCGTTTTGAAGTTGAGACATATGGCAACTATAGTGAAATCAAAATTTATAAAGCAACAAATGTTTGTGACAACTTTGATTGCTTTATTATTGTTGTTCAAATATTTAACATCGTCACAATCAGTGTTGGATTTATTTCTTTGTTTTTAAATCTAAACTTGGTTACGAAACATCAAAGCCCCGAAATTTAAATTTGTAAGGAAGTTTAGTTGTGATGCGGCGCAGCAGATCATATAAATTATGGGCTAGATATCCATGAGTTTGGGCAGCTTGCCCCTCACAAATGACTGGAAACCACAGTACCCGTCACATGCCCAATAGCTCATACACCTAGTGCGTGGGACAGATGCCCAGTAGATATTATTCATCCGCGAATACGTGACTTTTCGTTTAAAGGCGCTGTTTGGGTCTCGTTAGGGGGATTTAAAAACATGATTTTCGAAGCAAAATATAGAAAAATTCCAATATTCGCTTCAATTTTCGAAAAGAAATCACAAACGCAGTGTGTGCGCTTTCTTATGGGGTTATTCATGATGCATTTTTATGCAAAAAATGCCACTTTAATCTTATTCACGATAGCATTTTAATTGAAAAAAATGCATCGTAGTTCAGTGCTATGTTCAGTTAAAATGCAAGGTAATGTCGGATATCGTCACCGAGAAAGTCTATGCGCCTTTAAATTTTTAATTTAGCGCGCTATCCCCAAACGAGACCCAAACAGCAACTTTAAACGAAAAATCACGTCCTCGCGGATGAATAATACTCATTCTATCATTGCGCACATTCCGCCCCGACGGTGATCATGAGCAAGTTGTCCAAATTGCTGCACCATTTTACAGACCTTTTTCATGCCCACAGCTGTTTTTAAGAGCATGGAATAAATTTGATTTAAAAAAATCGAAATTCGCCGTTGTAAGGTTATAAAACAATTACCTCTCCTACATTATTGTTGGTTCCCTTCTGGAAGGTTTTAATTGGTTTGACCCTCGGAATCGCTTGGCCTATATATGGTGGCGGAGCCGGTCGTGACCCGGTCTCCACTTCTTCTTTGCGTCGAATGTATCGGATCTGAAATTAAAAATACATAAAAGTAGTAACAATTAAACTTAAACGGACATTTCCAGAAATGGAATAATAGACCCCACAAAAAAAGCTCTGGAAGATCCGAACCCTGGCCACATTTCTCCCACCCACTGACATTCACAGATGAAATGCAGGTGCGTCCAATATGCAATCCGTATGCCCAGCACGGACTGCATGGAACACGTGCATTTCACCTGGGATTGATCCTGATCCACCTGTTATATCTGGTCGCCACCAGAGTGTCAAATTCGGTCCAAAGGAATCAATTTGGAGTTACAAAAATTATATAAAAATATCAAAATTGGTACGCTCCAGCTCCAGCTCGTCCACGATTTTTATTTTTGAAGCCTAAATAGGCATCGATTGCTCACACTTTTAAATGTATCCGTTTTTTTTTATCTTTTTAAATAAAAATATCATTTTTAAAGGTCATTCTTCGCTTTTGCACTAATCCTCTATGTTTAAAATAAGTAAAACGATCAATTTTAGTATTGTTTTAAGGTGAAATGGCCGAGCATCAACATGGCGTCAATTAAGAATCAGTTATAATTCGAAAAAAAGGTAGTGACCCATTTTAAACTTTGGCCCAGGATTGTGATGAAAATTTCATAATTTAAACTTGAAAATGATTTCCAATCGGTTCGAACCCCTGCAACTCATGAGCGAATTGTCGAGCGCTGGCCGTGGCTCAGGCTAAGAATTTAATCAAATCGGCTATTAATATCGTTTTCCATTTAAATTTTCGTTTTCCGTAGGGTTTCATCATGTTTCTTCTATAAAAAAATACTTATTGAACACTTCAATAACATAAAAACCACTGAACATTTAAACATTTAAACATTACAGACGTTGAGTGGCGACGATGTCCTCGAAAACAGGCCTGGAAATGTTCGAGATCCGTCGGAATGGTGAATTCTCCTGGACCTGGACTGCGTGGTTTCACTTCTAGTGAATGCGATCTGAAGCAGAGGCCAGAGCCTAAAATTTGAAACAGGCGTGAAGCACAGAAACCGACAAAACCACGATTCGTCGCTTCTCAGAGAATGCCAAAAAAATTTTTTAAAAATAAAAAAAAATCACCTTTTATAAAACTTTTTTAAACTAAATTATTATTTATTTAAAATATAAAACTGCAATATAATTAAATTTTTAACTTCACCGGTTATATGGAATGTGAACAATTTGTTTTTTTAAATATAAAAATAGTATATTTTAAGGTTTTTACATAGGAAATTGGTTGAAGGAGCCTTCGCGAAATGTTCCAACTCTGACATAAAATGCATTTTATATGGTTTTTAATGATTTTTGCAAAACAAGCAAACCCATTAAAATTAAAATAGAGTACTAAAAGAAATATTTACCAGATGGCGATTTCGCTTCCCTCGTCGCTGTTCATCGTCTGTAATAAATATGGGGTATATCTATTATTTATAGATTAATAAATCGTTCAATAAAGTTTTTTAGAAGAAAAATCTTTAAAAAAAAACGTGAAAAAAAACAACAAAAAATTCGAATTGAATAGTTTTTTTACTGCAATTTCTAGACCGAGCGATCATTTTCTAGGCCATCGTTTCTCGGAATGTTTGCGCACGATTTTCGGGGTTTGAACCGATTAAAATGCCTTAAAAATAAATAAGTCTAAAAGAAAAATATAAAAAATAAAAACTTTTTTGGAATTTCAACTTTTTAAAACCTTTTTAAAACCCGAAACCAAAACCAAGCGCGAAACGAAACTTGTCGTTTGAGTGGCTGGTAAAGGCAGACAGCTGCTGAGCATTCAGAATAAAATTGTTCAAAAATCTGAAAAAAAAGAAAGAAAATTGCTTCTTTGCGCTCATTTTGTTGTTTTTAATCCGCGTACATTTAATTATGAAATTCCAATATTTAAAATGATCACTGGTAACCAGTGTGTCCTTTCGAAAGCATTTCGAGAAATTTTTCGAGAAATTACTTCGAAAAATTTACGAAAATTTTCCGAAAAATTCTCGAGAAATGTTTCTCGTTGATTTCTCGAAAAATTTTTCGAGAATTTTTCGAAAAATTTCTCGAAAAATTTCCGAAAAATTAACGAGAAAATTTTTTCGAAGATTTTTCGAGAAATTTTCGAAAAATTTCGAAAATTCTCGAAAAAAAGAACATTTCGATAAAAAATAATAATAAACTAGTTCGAACGACACTCCGAAATAACGCAAAGCGCGGTGTTTATCGTATTTCCGTTCAAATCATTTTTCGTGATTTCTCGAAAAATTCTTCGAGGATTTTTCGAGAAATTTCCGAAAAATTTTTCGAGAAATTCTCGAAAAACGTCGACAATTTTCGAAAAATCAACGAGAAAAATTCTTCGAGAATTTTTTGAAAATTTTTCGAAAAACGCATTTTTCGAGAAATAATTTTTCGAAACGACACACTGCTGGTAACGACTACCCATTGAATTTCCAGCAGTTCCTTTCGGATGTGAAGGAATTTCGGAAATTTGAATGTTTTTTAAAGACCCACCGTATCAGATGTCTCCATGGCTGAAGGAGGGTGAGAAGACCGCATAATATGGGTTTTACTCGAATCGGGCGAGTATTTGTTCTTGCTCTCTCGGCTCATTTCGTTGGTTTCATGATTCATAAACGTCGACGGGCTTTAAACGTGTTCAGTTCACTTTTCAAGATGTACACAATCGAATTTACTGAAATTAATGGTTAGAGAGGTTTCAATTGTTGAAATGCTGGAATAAGAACGACCGTAGTTTAGTTGAGTGCTTACAGGGGTAAAGAATGTTAAAAAAAATATTTTTTTTTGTAAAATTAATCTTAAAAATATGACTTAAACACTATATTTAAAAGAATTTTAAAAATAAAGTTTGGCGCTGAAATAAATCGTATTTTTTCAGCGTTTCGCATTAAAAAAAGGCAGCACAGAAAAAATGGAGAAAGTAGCGAAATGGGCTTGTAAAGAAAGTAACGGGAGACCATAAAAAATGTATGAAAAAGAGCCGAAGTGGGATAATCAGACGCTGGGTTGTCGGAGCATTTCTAGTTTTCAGTGAAACTCCGGCAGTCTTGGCGAAACTTTGGCCAACATACTCACAACGTTTGGCCAAAGTTTGAGATGCTACAATTCTAGGCCAACATACTCACAATGTTCGGCCAAAGTTTGAGATGCAACAATTCTAGGCCAACATACTCACAACGTTTGGCCAAAGTTTGAGATGCAACAATTTTAGGCCAACATACTCACAATGTTCGGCCAAAGTTTGAGATGCAACAATTCTAGGCCAACATACTCACAACGTTTGGCCAAAGTTTGAGATGCAACAATTTTAGGCCAACATACTCACAATGTTCGGCCAAAGTTTGAGATGCAACAATTCTAGGCCAACATACTCACAATGTTCGGCCAAAGTTTGAGATGCAACAATTCTAGGCCAACATACTCACAACGTTTGGCCAAAGTTTGAGATGCCACAATTCTCGGCCAATATTTTTACAGGATTCGGCTAAACTTTGGTGCAGTGACCTGAGCTGGTCGAGCGAGCAGTTCACAAGTCTAGGCTGAGCCCTGTACAGGTCTAGAACAAGTTTGCTTCATGTTTGGGCAAGCTTTGGACAAAGATTGTGCGAGACTTGCGCAGTTTTGTTAGTGTTTTGTTTTGCTAAAAAGTTTTGTTTTTTAAAGATTTTTCGATTTTAATGCGGAATGCAGAAAACGGAATAAAAAATGATGTAAATGCGCTCTGTTTGCAAAAAAAAAGTTTTGCGGGAGTTCAAAAAAGTATACTTTTCACAACAATTGAGAATAAAGAGTTAAAACTGAATAAAAACGCCATATCGCGGAATCCGGAATCCGGAAAACGGAAAAAACATTTTTTCATGGAATCCGGAACCCGGAAGACGGAATGAAGAAAACGGCGGAATCCGGAATTCCGCCCTTTTCTGGTGAAAATTTTAAAAGTAGAACTTCATGTTGTGATGGAAAACTGTATGCTCTAGCTCTAGCTCAGGAAGACCGAATTTTAAGCAATATATATTATCGCTGTAAAAAAGTTCCGACATTTTTTCGAGCCCGCGAAAATCGGGATTTGAATTTAGAGGCTCCGCCCATTTCATCATCAGAGCGCATTTTCTATGCGCGATATATTTTTTGAATTTTTATTTTTTCTTCTGAATTTTCAAAATTAAACTGGATTAAAAGAACGAAATTGTATTAACCGTGAATTTTTTTTACACGTTTCTTCGAATGTTTAAATATATCAATTTGCGTCATTTATTTATTTTTTTTCGTTTCTTTTGATAAAAATATATCGCGCATAGCAAATGCGCTCTGATGATGAACTGGGCGGTGCCTCTAAATTCAAATCCCGATTTTCGCGGGCTCGAAAAAATGTCGGAACTTTTTTACGGCGATAATAGCTCTGTGAGCCGTTGCACAATAAAGTGATTAACAATTACATAAAAGAGCCTATTTATCACTGAAAAATTGTCGGAGACCACCCAGCTCTTGGCTATTACAGTAAGCACTGAAATATGTAACAATTTTCAGGTTTCTGAGGCACACGCTTCAATCTGAAATCGATGCTTCACGGTGGGCTGGTGCGCCGGAGGCGCACAATACATGAGCTGACTGCACTATTTAACGGAATGTTTCAGAAAAATGACGAATGCCATTAGAGGCACATTTCGGAAACCTGCCTTACCCTATTGTTGACTTGACTAGTACCCGAAAAAAACGGAAAAAAACGGAAAAAAACGAGATAATCCAATAGAAAAATAAAAAAAAAACGGGGGGGGGGGGGAGGTTAACCGATCAAGATTTATTGTAGACACTCAGTGAGTGGCGCGAAGCTGGTGGGGGGGGGGGTGTCCTGCAGATGGAGGGTGTCAGTTAACAAGACAAAAAAGTGGACGGTGCTTACTTTTCTCATTCTCAGCGGTTTCTCGTGTAAATAGATCAATTTCGATCGAAATGAACAAGCTGAGAGAGAGAGACAGAGAGAGAAAGAGGGGAAGTGATCGAGAAGACAAACAGAGACTTCTTTGGGAGATGGAGCCGCTTGAAAGTAGGTGCGACCTCCCAAAGTGTCTTCTTTCCGAAGTAAGAAGTCTGGGGATTAGATGACACAACAACAAAAGCATTTCTTCTGACTCGATGGCTAGTCGCCAGGCGGCCGGGAGAGCATTCTCGGAACCTGCGGGCGGACAGCGGGCGACTCCTTAACCCCGTTTCAAAATCAAAATCATTGCCCGAAAGGAGTGGCCATTGGTAGAACTCTCGATGCTCTCGAGCTCCATGCGGTGGTGGTGGGGCCGGGGATCTGTAGAATGGAACCTACTAAGCAGAATAGTTGTTCCACAAGACAAAAGGTCTGGAAGACGTGTTCACCGCTTTTAAAGCTCTTCTTTCAAGATTTTTAGACGCATTCATTTGTGATACGAACAGCGGTGTATCCACCAGAATATGGCGGAATTGACTTTTGAAATAAACTTTTGCCGAATTCTGGTGAAAATTGAACTTTTTTGAAGATATTTATAACGTTTCTACCATGTAACACTATTTATCACCCACTCTGTAGTTTTTAATGCAGAGTAGGGCGGAATCGGATTTTGGGAACTCGGAATCCGGAAAACGGAAAACGGAAAACATTTTTTTCACGGAATCTGGAATCCGGAAGACGGAATGAAAAAAACGGCGGAATCCGGAATTCCGCACTTCTCTGGTCGGCACACAGCTCATGCAGAGTGAACCGTGCCAGAAACCAGGAATATTGATTTTCAGAAGTGAAGTTATTGATTTAAGTATTCGCATTATTATTAAACACAAAATGAACAATCTCATTCCGTGTTCTGGGATAAGCATTATTTTTTTCAGATTTTTAAAAACGGTATTTTCCAGCGTTGACAATGTTTGACTGAAGTTGGACAAAAGTTATACTAATGTTGGACTAAAGTTGTACCAAGTTTGACTATAGTTTGGCTGAAGTAAGACTAAGATTGTACCAAGATTGTACCAAGTTTGACTAATTTTGGCTAATGTTGGACTAAAGTTGTACAAAGCTTGGCTAAAGTTTGTCTAATGGTGGACTCGGATTTTGGGAACTCGGAATCCGGAATACGGAATGTAAAAAACGGCGGAATCCGGAATTCCGCCCTTCTCTGGTATCCACACACTTACCCGAAGAGGTGGAGCGCGGTGGTGAAGGCCAAAGGAGGGCGATTTGAAAAATATTGTTAAAACTTATTTTTGTATCATTTCAATAAATTTTTCTCAAACTCTGGGGAAAATTGAACTTATTTTAACAGTTTTATAAGACAATTATAACGTTTCTAACTTGTAACACTATTTATCACCCAACCTGTCTCTATCTCGTCTCTGGAACCCGCACAGTGGTCGTTGTGGTTATTCTTCAATTAAGAATTCAAGCTGCGAAAAATAATCAATAAAACTTTTGCCAAATTCTGTTGAAAATTGAACTTGTTTTAACAGTTTTATAAGACAATTAAAACGTTTCAAACGTGTAACACTATTTATCTCCCACACTGTAGTATCGCGTCTCTGGAGTCCGCACAGTGGTTGATATCTAGATCCCATTGCCTAGATGGTGGTGGCTATTCTTAAATTATGAATTCAAGCTGCAAGAAGCTGCTAAAAAATTGGAATATTTCCAGAGAAATTCGAAGAATTATGACAAATTATTAGACTAAAAGATTGTAGAATGCTCTGAGCTGAAAGTCTCGCGAGCTTTTCTCTTAAACTAGGATGTCTGAAATGGTGCGAATCCAGAAAATGGAAGCGACAGCTATAAGAGGAATTGCAACATCTGATCACATCTCCGTCAACTTTTTCATCCGACTACGTAAATCATTTCGATTGAAAACCGTTTTCAATGAAAAGAAAAAACATTTGCCATCGTCGTGGCCGCCGACGCCTTCTATGAAGCAACAAAAAGTTGCCGGTAAGTTACTTTAATAGAGGAGACTAGTACTGGAGACATGAGAAACAAGTTCACCATTCATTCTCTCTCTCTCTCTCTCTTCAATCCCGCAACATTCAGCCGGATTACGGTATTATTGCGTCCTCAATTCTAATGTCAGCGTCTCGTCAGTTGTAAGGGTCTCTTTCGGATGCACGATTTGCATTTTGCGACCGCCAGTCGAACGACCGATTATAACGCTTTGCGGTAGGGAGGGGGAATGGGGAAAAGTAATGAATGGAAATCGGCAAAAACGAGAAGTGAGAGGATACTTCTACATTTGGCTGAAAAACGAAACATTTTAAATGGAAAACGCCTGCAAGCGCTCCACTTCACATGATCAGAATATTTTTTAGGGGCCTTCCGTATTCCGCCTTCCGCTTTCCACGAGACGGCTTGTAAAAGCTTAGCTTCTGCACATTTTTCCGGGCTACGGACGTGCAGTTTGTAATACAAAGTGACTTCGGCACCAGAGTAGGGCGGAATTGGATTTTGTTAACTCAGAATCCGGAAAACGGAAAACGGAAAACGGAAAAAAAATGTTCACGGAATCTGGAAGACGGAAGACGCAATGAAAACAACGGCGGAATACGGAATGCGGAATGCGGAATGCGGAATTCCGCCCTTCTCTGCAGAGTAGGGCGGAATTAGATTTTGGGAACTCGGAATTCGGAAAACGGAAAACGGAATGTAAAAAACGGCGGAATCCGGAATGCGGAAAACGGAAAACGGAAAAAGGAAACAAATTTTTTCACGGAATCTGGAATCCGGAAGACGGAATGAAAACAACGGCGGAATACGGAATGCGGAATGCGGAATTCCGCCCTTCTCTGCAGAGTAGGGCGGAATTGGATTTTGGGAACTCGGAATCCGGAAAACGGAAAAAAAATATATTTTTTAACGAATTCCGGAAAACGGAAAACGGAATGTAAAAAGCGGCGGAATCCGGAATGCGGAAAACGGAAAACGGAAAACGGAAAAAAAATGTTCACGGAATCTGGAAGACGGAAGACGGAATGAAAACAACGGCGGAATGCGGAATTCCGCCCTTCTCTGCAGAGTAGTACGGAATTAGATTTTGGGAACTTGGAATCTGGAAAACGGAAAACGGAAAACAATTTTTTCACGGAATCTGGAATCCGGAATTCCGTCCTTCTCTGGTCGGCACACAGCTCATGCAGAGTGAACCGTGTCAGAAACCATGAATATTGATTTTCAGAAATGAAGTTTTATAAAGTATTTTATAAAATAATATTTAAAAAAATGAAAAATTTCATTCCGCATTCTGGGATGAACATTTTTTTTTCAGATTTTTAAAAACGGTATTTTCCAGCGTTGACAATGTTTGACAGAAGTTGAACAAAGGTTATACTAATGTTGGACTAAAGTTGTACCAAGTTTGGCTATAGTTTGGCTGAAGTTGGACTAAGATTGGACTAAGATTGTACCAAGCTTGACTAAAGTTTGTCTAATGAAGGACTAAAGTTGTACCAAGTTTGACTATAGTTTGGCTAAGATTGGACTAAGTTTGTACCAAGTCTGACCAAATTTTGGAAAATTTTGGACTAAAGTTATACCAAGTTTGACTATAGTTTGTCTGAAGTTGGACTAAGATTGTATCAAGTTTGACCAAAGTTTGCCTAATGTTTGACTAAAGTTTATCTAATGCTAGAATGAAGTTATACCAAATTTGACCTAATGTTGGCTAATGTTGGACCAGAGTTGTACAACGTTTGACTAAAGTTTGGCTAATGTTGGACCAAAGTTGTACCAAGTTTGATTAAAGTCTGGTAACCATTTCTGTAAATTTCCACAAGAACAAACAAAAAAAGAAGAACGAGTCGAATACTTTTATCATTTTTAAAGAAACAACGCATTTCGCCAATTTGTCGGTGTTCGTCGTCACCTCTATCCACTAATTTGCTTCTGAACAACGTTCAAATTCTCGTATTCATCGTCAGCCGGAGCTCTGCACGTTCTCATTGATGAAATGCTTCTATTTTTAATCTGAAAACCAATAATTTTTTGGAGAACAGCGATCTTTACCATCGGGGAAACACACTGATGCTTTTAAAGATAACTCTAATAGAACCGCATTCTTCTGATGCGGAGCGACAGCTTCAAAATTACAAAAATTAAGACTCGAAGAGTTCCCAATTTGATTAAAGTTGTACCAAGTTTGACCAAATTTTGGAAAATTTTGGACTAAAGTTGTACCAAATTTGACTAAAGTTTGGTTAATGTTGGACTAAAGTTGTACCAAGTTTGACCAAATTTTGGAAAATTTTGAACTAAAGTTGTACCAAGCTTGACCAAAGTTTGTCCAATGCTGGTACCAAGTTGTACCAAGTTTGACCAAATTTTGGAAAATTTTGGACTAAAGTTGTACCAAATTTGACTAAAGTTTGGCTAATGTTGGAGTAAAGTTGTACCAAATTTGACTAAAGTTTGGCTAATGTTTGACTAAAGTTGTACCAAATTTGACTAAAGTTTGGCTAATGTTGGACTAAAGTTGTACCAAATTTGACTAAAGTTTGGCTAATGTTGGACTAAAGTTGTACCAAATTTGACTAAAGTTTGGCTAATGTTTGACTAAAGTTGTACCAAATTTGACCAAATTTTGGCTAATGTTTGACTAAAGTTGTACCAAATTTGACCAAATTTTGGCTAATGTTTGACTAAAGTTGTACCAAATTTGACTAAAGTTTGGCTAATGTTGGACTAAAGTTGTACCAAATTTGACTAAAGTTTGGCTAATGTTGGACTAAAGTTGTACCAAATTTGACTAAAGTTTGTCTAATGCTGGTGTAAAGTTGTACCAAGCTTGACCAAAGTTTGTCTAATGCTGGTGTAAAGTTGTACCAAGTTTGACCAAATTTTGGAAAATTTTGAATTAAAGTTGTACCAAATTTGACTAAAGTTTGGCTGATTTGGTGAGCTCTACGAATTTACAGTACTGGCCATAAAGGTATGATATTATGGTTCCCACAGTCTTTCTTGCTCCAGATGCATTTTCAGATGCATTTTCAGCTCTTTCTGATTACATTGCCTAAACATCCCCAACCTGCAATGCTCTTCTTGCCGGTGCTCATTCAACATACAGTACACTGGCCATAAAGGTATGAATATATTATACCTTTATGGCCGGTACTGTATATTTAAAAAAGAAATGAATTAGACGATTCAATTTTGAAATTACATGGTTTGCAGAATAAAATACGCCAAACTCTATAATTTTCAGTCTTTTTCGAGCTACAATTTTCATTTTGAAGAGCATTATGACATGGCCCGTAATTCGCCCGTCCAATGGGCAGATGAGTGCTAAAATGCTTTTAAGCAGAGTAGGGCGGAATTGGATTTTGGGAACTCGGAATCCGTAATCCGGAAAACGGAAAAAAAATTTTTCACGGAATCTGGAATCCGGAAGACGGAATGAAAAAAACGGCGGAATCCGGAATGCGGAATCCGGAAGTCCGCCCTTCTCTGCTTTTAAGGTAGCACACACTATTTTTGTAGTTGACAGCCAGTGTGTCGTTTCGAAAGCATTTCGGGAAATTTTTCCAAAAAATTCTCGAGAAATGTTTCTCGTTGAACTCTCGAGAAATTTTCCGAGAATTTTTCGAAAAATTTCTCGAAAATTTCCCGAAAAATCAACGAGAAAAATGTTTCGAGAAATTCTCGAAAAAATTCGAAAATTCTCGAAAAAAAAAACATTTCGATAAAACAAATAATTAACTAGTCGAACGACACTCCGAAATAACGCAAAGCGCGTTGCTTATCGTATTTCCATTCAAATCATTTTTCGCGATTTCTCGAGAAATTTTTCGAGAAATTCTAGAGAAATTTCTGAAAAATTTCTCGAAAATTTCCCGAAAAATCAACGAGAAAAATGTTTCGAGAAATTCTTGAAAAAATTCGAAAATTCTCGAAAAAAAACATTTCGATAAAAAAAATAATTAACTAGCCGAACGACACTCCGAAATAACGCAAAGCGCGTTGTTTATCGTATTTCCATTCAAATCATTTTTCGCGATTTCTCGAGAAATTTTTCGAGAAATTCTAGAGAAATTTCTGAAAAATTTCTCGAAAATTTCCCGAAAAATCAACGAGAAAAATGTTTCGAGAAATTCTCGAAAAAAAATCGAAAATTCTCGAAAAAAAAAAACATTTCGATAAAACAAATAATTAATTAGTCGAACGACACTCCGAAATAACGCAAAGCGCGTTGTTTATCGTATTTCCATTCAATTCATTTTTCGCGATTTCTCGAGACATTTTTCGAGAAATTCTAGAGAAATTTCCGAAAAATTCCTCGAAAATTTCCCGAAAAATTAACGAGAATAATGTTTCGAGAAATTCTCGAAAAAATTCGAAAATTCTCGAAAAAAAAACATTTCGATAAAAAAAAAATAATTAACTAGTCGAACGACACTCCGAAATAACGCAAAGCGCGTTGTTTATCGTATTTCCATTCAATTCATTTTTCGCGATTTCTCGAGACATTTTTCGAGAAATTCTAGAGAAATTTCCGAAAAATTCCTCGAAAATTTCCCGAAAAATTAACGAGAAAAATGTTTCGAGAAATTCTCGAAAAAATTCGAAAATTCTCGAAAAAAAACATTTCGATAAAAAAAATAATTAACTAGCCGAACGACACTCCGAAATAACGCAAAGCGCGTTGCTTATCGTATTTCCATTCAAATCATTTTTCGCGATTTCTCGAGAAATTTTTCGAGAAATTCTAGAGAAATTTCTGAAAAATTTCTCGAAAATTTCCCGAAAAATCAACGAGAAAAATGTTTCGAGAAATTCTCGAAAAAAAAAACATTTCGATAAAAAAAAATAATTAACTAGTCGAACGACACTCCGAAATAACGCAAAGCGCGTTGTTTATCGTATTTCCATTCAATTCATTTTTCGCGATTTCTCGAGACATTTTTCGAGAAATTCTAGAGAAATTTCCGAAAAATTCCTCGAAAATTTCCCGAAAAATCAACGAGAATAATGTTTCGAGAAATTCTCGAAAAAATTCGAAAATTCTCGAAAAAAAAAACATTTCGATAAAACAAATAATTAATTAGTCGAACGACACTCCGAAATAACGCAAAGCGCGTTGTTTATCGTATTTCCATTCAATTCATTTTTCGCGATTTCTCGAGACATTTTTCGAGAAATTCTAGAGAAATTTCCGAAAAATTCCTCGAAAATTTCCCGAAAAATCAACGAGAATAATGTTTCGAGAAATTCTCGAAAAAATTCGAAAATTCTCGAAAAAAAAACATTTCGATAAAAAAAATAATTAACTAGTCGAACGACACTCCGAAATAACGCAAAGCGCGTTGTTTATCGTATTTCCATTCAATTCATTTTTCGCGATTTCTCGAGACATTTTTCGAGAAATTCTAGAGAAATTTCCGAAAAATTCCTCGAAAATTTCCCGAAAAATCAACGAGAATAATGTTTCGAGAAATTCTCGAAAAAATTCGAAAATTCTCGAAAAAAAAAACATTTCGATAAAACAAATAATTAATTAGTCGAACGACACTCCGAAATAACGCAAAGCGCGTTGTTTATCGTATTTCCATTCAATTCATTTTTCGCGATTTCTCGAGACATTTTTCGAGAAATTCTAGAGAAATTTCCGAAAAATTCCTCGAAAATTTCCCGAAAAATCAACGAGAATAATGTTTCGAGAAATTCTCGAAAAAATTCGAAAATTCTCGAAAAAAAAACATTTCGATAAAAAAAATAATTAACTAGTCGAACGACACTCCGAAATAACGCAAAGCGCGTTGTTTATCGTATTTCCATTCAAATCATTTTTCGCGAATTCTCGAGAAGTTTTTCGAGAAATTCTCGAGAAAATTTACCTTAAAAAAACTCAAACTTGGACAATTTCCAGAGAGCTGAGATCTTCGAGATTTTCGACTTCCCCAAATCAAAAAAATGCATTCTTATTACCTCATAAAAATCGATTCCAAGTTGTCCGACAGCCGCAACGACGTGAATGAGAGCAATAAAAGAGAAGAAGCCGTTGCCAGAAGCACAAAGGTAGAGAAAGATTCCAGACACCGACGGTGTGGCCACCAGAGCCACCGATTGCTGGTTCCTTCCGTTTTCAGCCAAAACCTGCTTCAACACCTCACGGCTGTCAATGTTCAGATGAATACTGTAGCCGGATACTAGAATGGCTGGCAGGACGGCGCACAGGTAGATGAGTTTGGCAGGCATACTGCACTGTGGCAACGCGCCGCAAATGAGTAGGAGAAGCTGAAAATTCTCTAACTTTTTTGCCGCTTCTTAAGTTTCAATTTTCAGATATTTATTGATCTGAAAATCACATTTTTTCCCTAATATTTTTAGAGAAATCAAGACCATTACGTCTTCCATTTTCAAATGTCTGTAACTCCTCGATGGTTAGAGATATCAAAATAATGTCAACTATTACAGTACTCCTCGTGACTTTTTACACATTTTATCTTTTGATCGATTTCAGATAGCTTCAGATACAACGTAGATATGGCTGCTAAAAGATGGAAATTCAGAGAAAACTGGATTATTACCAGAGAAAGGCGGAATTCCGGATTCCGGATTCCGCCGTTTTTTTTCATTCCGTCTTCCGGATTCCAGATTCCGTGAAAAAAATTTTTTTCCGTTTTCCGGATTCCGGATTCCGTGAAAAAAAAATTTTCCGTTTTCAGGATTCCGGATTCCGTGAAAAAGATTTTTTTCCGTTTTCCGGATTCCGGATTCCGTGAAAAATTTTTTTCCGTTTTCCGGATTCCGGATTCCGTGAAAAATTTTTCTTCCGTTTTCCGGATTCCAGATTCCGTGAAAAAAAAATTTTTCCGTTTTGCGGATTCCAGGTTCCGTGAAAATTTTTTTCCCTTTTCCGGATTCCGGATTCCGAATTCCCGAAATCCGATTCCGCCCTACTCTGATTATTACGTCTTCTATATTCTTATACATAGTATCTGTAACCAGTGTGATTTTCGATTCTACCGTATCGATATTTGGGTAAAATCCGTAAAGAATCGATACGATTCTTTAAAATTTCGATTCTTTTACCGATTCCGGCTAAACCACTCACGCAAGCGTAATTTCGGAGTGTCGTTTCTCGCTTTCAAAGATATTCAAATGAAATTTTTTCGCGGTTTGAAAGCGAGCAACGACACTCCGAAATTACGCTTGCGTGGGTGGTTTAGCCGGAATCGAAAAAGAATCGAAAAATGTGGAATCGATTCTTTAAAATTTCGATTCTTTTACCGATTTCGGCTCCACTCACGCAAGCGTAATTTCGGAGTGTCGTTGCTCGCTTTCAAAGATATTCAAATGGAATTTTTTCGCGGTTTGAAAGCGAGCAACGACACTCCGAAATTACGCTTGCGTGAGTGGTTTAGCCGGAATCGGTAAAGAATCGAAAAAGAATCGAAAAATGTGGAATCGATTCTTTAAAATTTCGATTCTTTTACCGATTCCGGCTAAACCACTCACGCAAGCGTAATTTCGGAGTGTCGTTGCTCGCTTTCAATGATATTTTTTCATTTTCCTTTTTGTTTTTTGTTTCAAATGGAATTTTTTCGCGGTTTGAAAGCGAGCAACGACACTCCGAAATTACGCTTGCGTGGGTGGTTTAGCCGGAATCGGTAAAGATTCGAAAAATGTGGAATCGATTATTTTTCGATTCCAAAGTACCGATTTTTAATCGATACTTAATCGGTTCTTTTTTCGGAACTAAGAATCAATGAATTGAATTCGCCAAATCTGAAATGAATTCGCCGAATCTGTAACTAAACAGTATTTTGTATCTCCACTCAGAGCTCACTGAGCTCTCGTCCTAGGCTCAGCTAAGGCTTACCTCAAGAAAAGAGCAGGTGAGCACGGCAATTTTGGTGGCCGAAGAGTATTTGGCGTACTCATAGGATTGATTCATGATAGATGCCATGGAATAATGCTGAATGATTTTTAAAACTAAAAATGGTAATGATTTTTGAAGAAAAAAGAATGAGGCGTGTCACGGTAACGCGGCGGCGGTGTTTGGCTATTCAGACCTTTAATTAGAGTAAAGCTCGAAGAAATTTTCATTGTTTTTTCAGAAATATTCTGAGCAGCCGCTGCAAAACTGCAAAACTGGCTCGGTTTCAAAATGACTCGGTTTCAAAATAGTCGTGTTTCGAAAATTCGTTTTTAGTATTGAAACAGTTGTCATAGCGTCTAAATGTTGCGGTTTCAAAACGGCATGGTTCCGAATATTATCGTTTTGAAATGACCCGGTTTGGAAATGTACCGGTTTAGAAATTTCGCTGTTTCTAAATGCCACGGTTCCCAAACGGTCCCGTTTTAAAATGACCCGGTTTTGAAATTACTTTCTTTTGAATGCCGTGGTTCCCAAACGTTCTCGTTTTGAAAAGACACGGTTTCGAAATGTACCGGTTTAGAATTTTCGCTGTTTCTAAACGGCGCGGTTCCTGAAAGCCCTCGTTTCAAAACGACTCGGTTTCGAAATGACTCGGTTTTGAAATTACTTTCTTTTGAATGCCACGGTTCCCAAACGTTTTCGCTTTGAAATGACCCGGTTTCAAAATGTACCAGTTTAGAATTTACGCTGTTTCTAAATGGCACGGTTCCCAAACGTTCCAGTTTTGAAATAACCCGGTTTCAAAATGTACCAGTTTAGAATTTACGCTGTTTCTGAATGGCACGGTTCCCAAACGTTCTCGTTTTGAAATGACCCGGTTTCGAAATGTACCGGTTGAGAAATTTCGCAGTTTCTAAACGGCGCGGTTCCTGAAAGCCTTCGTTTCAAAACGACTTGGTTTCGACATGTACCGGTTAAGAGTTTTCGCAGTTTCTATATGCCACGGTTCCCAAACGCTCCCGTTTTGAAATGACCCGGTTTCGAAATGTCCAGATTTAGAAATTTCGCTGTTTATAAATGCCACGGTTCCCAAACGGTCCCGATTTGAAATGACCCGGTTTCGAAATGTCCAGATTTAGAAATTTCGCTGTTTATAAATGCCACGGTTCCCAAACGGTCCCGATTTAAAATGACCCGGTTTCGAAATGTACCAGATTAGAATCTTTGATGTTTCTAAACGGCGTGGTTCCCAAAGTTCTCGTTTTGAAATAATCCGGTTTTGAAATGTCCGGATTTAGAAATTTCGCTGTTTCTAAATTCTACGGTATCTAAACGACCCCGTTTCGAAATGACTCGGTTTTGAAATTACTTTCTTTTGAATGCCACGGTTCCCAAACGCTCCCGTTTTGAAATGACCCGGTTTCGAAATATACCAGTTTAGAATCTTTGCTGTTTCTAAACGGCGTGGTTCCCAAACGTTCTGGTTTTGAAATGACCCGGTTTCGAAATGTACCGGTTAAGAAATTTCGCTGTTTTCAAATTCCACGGTATCTAAACGACCTTGTTTCGAAATGACCCGGTTTCGAAATGTACCGGTTAAGAAATTTCGCTGTTTTCAAATTCCACGGTATCTAAACGACCTTGTTTCGAAATGACCCGGTTTCGAAATGTACCGGTTAAGAAATTTCGCTGTTTTCAAATTCCACGGTATCTAAACGACCTTGTTTCAAAACGACTCGGTTTCAAAATGTTTGGAGTGCCAGTTAGAGTGTGTTATAGAGAGTAGAGAGAAGGGCCTCACGTCCTTCGCCCAAAGGACGCCAAACAATGATTTCTTCGACAAAACATCGAAATTGACGGTGAAACGCAGAAGGGATTCTGAAAAGAGGCAAAATAGAAAGGAGCAAACCTTTAAAACAGATAGGCACGTCGCATTCACTCGCTAGCTAATCTTGAATCCAGGGGAATGGGGAATGTTGCTAAAATATAAACAGATTTGAGTTTGTGATTCACGCGAAATGTATTCCATTGCGTGAACTGCATAACTCAGCCATTTTTGGCACGAGTGGTTTGGGTAGAACGCGCTCCCAGCCTATCGCCCTCACCGGCGCAGTGTTTGCGGGAAAAACGCCATAAGCGACGACATTTCGAGGAATAAAGATGAACCTGCTTAACCTGCTTAAAAATCCAATGGCGGAATTGGATTTTGGGAACTCGGAATCCGAAAAATGGAAAACGAAAAACGGAAAAAAATTTTTACACGGAATCTGAAATCCGGAAAACGGAAAAAAATTTTTACACGGAATCTGAAATCCGGAAAACGGAAAAATATTTCTTCACGGAATCTGGAATCCGTAAAACGGAATGTAAAAAACGGCGGAATCCGGAATTAAAAAAAAACATGAACTATTGGGAAAAATTTCGAAAAAAAAAATCGATTCGATTCGATTTAGTTCGATAAAATCGAATAAACAAAAATAGTGCAAATGCGCTCTACCGATCAATGCCTTCGGCGGCGGTTTGAAATCGTATTTTTCTTTGAAAAATGCAATTTACTAATGGGGTTATTCATGATGCATTTTAATGCAAAAAAGGCATTTTTTGCATTAAAATGCTTTTCATGAATAACCCCATAGAAAACAGTTAAAAATACGATTTTAAACCGCCGCCGAAGGCATTGATCGGTAGAGCGCATTTTCTTTATTTTTGTTGATTCGATTTAATCGAATCGAATCGAACTGAATCGAATTGAATCGAATCGATTCGATTTGATTCAATCGATTCAAAAATTGTCGATTCAATTCGATTCAATCGATCAATTCCAAAATCGACACGACACACTATTCACGGGAGAAAAAAATTGTCATGTCGCGGCCATTTTTCAAAAATCGATGCTCCCTTCAATGTTGCGACAATTTATGACACATCACTAGAAAGGAAAAATAAACGCATAGAAGTAAACAAAAATTAACAAAAAAAACATTAAAAACCAGGAGGGTTACAAATTTATTATATTCTCTTCGGTGTTAGGTATTCTTCTCGCTTTTTTATGACGTCATCTTGAAGCATTCCGAGATTTTCATACGATGATTCTAGATAACATAGACGCCGTTTTCCTTTAACAAGCACACGAGCCGTCGTTCCAAAGTGTTCGGCATACCAGGTAGAAGCCAGGATGCAGATGATTGTGCCGATTATCTATAACAAGTAGACACCGCTTTCCAGTTAATTTTTTTTTCAAAATTACGAAATAAAGGTCAGCTGAAACTTTAAAATGAAACTCACTACGACAGATATCCAAAGAAGCAAAGTAAGGATATTGGTTTTGGTGAACAAGTCTCCACTGCATTTGACACAAATCGCTATTTCAAGAACACAAATCACGACAAAAATCCAGGCTTGCATGCCGACGCGGCGAGTCAGAGGATCCGTTGCGTATACGTAGAATTGTCTGAAATAAAATCTAAACGTGAGCATTCCTTATTACTTTGAAATTTTCAAAATGGAAAGGTGAAAAGTTTCAGATTGACACAATATTCTTCAATTTTTAAGGAGCAAACGGGTCTTTAGAAACTGAATTTATAGTTTATTGTTGACAATGACAAAGATTTGGCAGACATTTTTGTCGTGACGTTCTTTTAGAATTGCCAGTGGTCTTACCTAATAGTGGGTGCCGCAATGACAGCGATAAGAATGATTCTCCAGAAAACCACTGGATGCCTCGTGTCAATTGCGAAGATGTGCTTGATGAAGAAGGTGTTGAGTTCAGTGAGCTAAAACGAAATTGATTTCAGCGTCCAAAGTCAATAGCTATACCAGCCAAAAAGTGACAAGAAAAGTAAGAAGGAATGTTCTTCGTAGCGCATTGGAAAACGATTTACTGTGGAACCACTCGTATCCACTCCAGCTGGCAGGCGTGAATTGCAACGCGAATCGCTTCATTTTTCCGCGACGGGATTTGATATTCTTGACACTCTCCCAATGGAACTGTCGCATTTGGAGGAAATTACACAACTTCATGCCGACGTAAATGCCTAGTCCATTGCAGAGGAGGACGTCGAGAATTAGTGAATCCCACCAGCATTCGGCAAAGTTTGGCAGGAGATTGGTGAAAATTAACTGCAAAAATATACGGTTTCAACGTGAATCAAATCTGTTGTGATTTTTCATCATAGAAATAGCTGAAATAGTGCATTTTTACTGTATTCTGTGCAGTTAAAATTTTTTAGAAAACAGCGAAATTTTTCGAAACGCAAGAAACATTCTAATGGGGTTATTCACGAAAAGCACGAAAAGCATTTTAATGCAATCGTGAATAACATTAAAGTGACATTTTTTGCATTAAAATGCAATTGTGCTTTTTATGAATAACCCCATAATTTGTAGTTGTTGCAAGGAGCCAAGGGGAACGTCAGTTAGTTAGGACGCCGCACTTGCAATTTTATAATTTAAAAATATGGAAAAATTGATATTTTTCATATTTCTTATGAAAAAATACCGAAATCCATGTCTCACTGAAAGCTATGAACAGGCTTGCTTGGACTATGTGGATTTAGGAAAAGGCTATGCTTCGTTCCGACGCGAAAACAGACGCGCAATACTTCGAAGCTCCAAAACTGAATCGAAATATATATATTTTTTGTTGAATATACGTTTAGATGACTTTATTGTATTTTAAATTTAATTTTCATTTTTTATAAGTCGAATTTTATCAGTCAAAGCCTGGTTAGCTATGATTTGTGCGCATAAAAGCGAATAACGAATCGACTACGACTATGTAAATGATTATGGTCCAATGCTCATATTTTCTACCAAAATGAATCCGAATTCCCGCAAATTGGAACTTTTATATAGAAATTTGGCCGGGCCTAGGAACTTCTGATTTAAGGCTTTCCAGGCGCACGACAGTTATGCTAGGGAGCACGTTCTTATAGAAAAATATTTTTTATCTTTATGCTACTTTTGTTTATTTAATGTGATATTATTAAACTATTAAACTACGTTATTAAACTGAACTACTATTAAAATTTGCCTTAAAATATTATTTTTTACAATTTTATACCAAAACACTTATTAAATTCGTATTTTTGCATTTAGATACACTCGGGTATAACAAAAAAGAGCATTTTAATGCACACTTTAATTGCTTATATAACCTTACATTACCTCTGTGATCTCCCAAATAATGGATATAAACCAGCAGAGGACCCAATGTCTCAACAACAATGTCTTCAAAATCCATCCAGAGAAATGAGAAAACGCGAAAAAATCCACGTGGCTCCAAAACTTTTCGAACGACAGATTCCAACAATTTATTGCATACTCCTTCTCTTTCAGATAAGTCTTTCCAAGGCCTTCTGGATCGAGCCACGTGATTATCTGAATTATAAATGTTGTAAATTTTTTAAAATTTGCATCACGATAATCACCTTTTTCAAATCCTTGTAATTTTGAAATAGTGCGAATTGGAGAATGATTACGTAAATCACAGAGAGACCGAAAATAATTCGCCAGAGGATTGGGTGCGGTCTGATGAAAGGCCCGTTGGGGAAAGTGAAGACACTTATCAGAAGGAATAGAGAACCGGCTGCTAGGAATCCGTCGTAATAATTTTTTTCGGTAGAGTTGTCGGATTTTCTTGAATAAAAAATACATTATATACATGAAGAATATGATTTTATTGAATTATTCGCGAGGATTTCCAATTGTAGCGAATAAAACCGGAAGGTTAGCCAAACAGAGTGATGGTAAGGCGACCACCGCTTTATAGTGAACGTCTACCAGAAATAAGCCAACTAAATTTTAAAAATATTGTTTCTTTGACAAAAAAAACTCAGAAAAACACTATTTTCAAACTAGTTTTCAATGAAAATTCGAGAATTAAAAAATATTTCTCTCACCCAAAAGCCGCCTGATAAATCAAGAAGGTAATGATGGCCACGAGAACAGTGATGCTATGCGGTTTGTAGAATTGATCAATAGTGACGTCATCGACAGCTCTCTCGTTAATCATATCGAAGTGCTTCTTTTCTAGCTCCATCAAATTCATATAAGACGATCTTTTAAGTTTACTGTAACGGAAAAATACTCGTTGAGCATTATTTTTCAAATTTTCCCATCACTTCCTTGATTTTGAGCTTATTTTTTTTAGTAAAATACATGATTAATTCTTATGTTTATGAATCCATTTAGAGACTTACGGGATGTGTCGATTATTCTCTCCATCCGTGGTGTATCCCATGAGTTCATCGTCTTCTAGCACACATTGCGAGTATCTTTCGCCACTTGAAGATCTGGACCTGGACAATCGTCTGAAATTTGGAAAACAAACTTAGAAGTATAAGAATAAGCTGCAAACCTTGGTGTACCACGTGGATTTTCCAGGTAATCGCTGTCATCTGAATCCGACATTTGACTTTTGAAGTCTTCCAATCGCAGGTTTCCTATAATTAGTAAAGGCGCGCTCAAAGCGTTGTCGAAAATAAGGATTTCAGCGAAAATTTGCGAAGCGAATTTTGAATAGAAAATTACGGCGGACGGGAAAATGACGGACGGAAAAATGCAAAATTTTAAAAGAAGCAATACGCGTTTTATTGAAGCGCAAATGCATACGATTCCTTTTAAGACGAGCAAGAGCACGAAGGTAGGTCTGAAATTAGCGAATTTTTTGAAAACGAGCAAAAAAAGGCATTTCAACTATAAGCGGGGTCCCAAAACCTCGGAAATGGAGGAGGAAAGAAAGGGAAACACGAAAAACGGCAACTTAGAATGCTTAGGTTGAAAAAACAACGTTTCATGGTTGAAAATCTAAAAAAATAGCTTTAAAATTATTAGAAAAATTCTAAAAATCTGAATAAAGCTTTAAAAAAATATTTTTCGAACATTGAAATTTGGACAAGCGGCATATGCAACTTTAGAATGCGTTGGTTGCAGAAATAACGTTTCAAGGTTGAAAATAATAAAAAATAGCTTTAAAATTATTAGAAAAAAGCTAAAAATCTGAATAAAGCTTTTAAAAAAATATTTTTTGAGTTTAGAATGCTCAAGTTGCAGAAATAACGTTTCAAATTTGAAAATTAAAAAATAAATAGCTTTCAAATTATTAGAAAAATGTTAAAAATCTGAATAAAGCTTTAAAAAAATATATTTTTCGAAAATTGAAATTTCGACAAGCGGCATATGCAACTTTAGAATGCTCTGATTGCAGAAATAACGTTTCATGGTTGAAAATAATAAAAATAGCTTTCAAATTATTAGAAAAATGTTAAAAATTTGAATAAAGCTTTAAAAAAATATATTTTTCGAAAATTGAAATTTGGACAAGCAGCAAATGCAAGTTTAGAATGCTCTGGTTGCAGAAATAACGTTTTATGGTTGAAAATGAAAGAAAAATAGATTTAAAATTATTAGAAAAATGTTAAAAATCTGAATAAAGCTTTAAAAAAATATATTTTTCGAAAATTGAAATTTCGACAAGCGGCATATGCAATTTTAGAATCCTCTGGTTCAGAAATAACGTTTCATGGTTGAAAATAATAAAAATAGCTTTCAAATTATTAGAAAAAAGCTAAAAATCTGCAATTTCGCAGCGAGGTTTACTTATAAAGCTGTTAGCGGTGCCTGGAGAGAACTGGAGAGAAGCTTGGCTTTTAGCATTTTGTTAAAGCCGAATTTTTCGCGGACGTTTGATGGAAAGCTATTCGGAAGTTGTTAACGTCATTAAATAATTATTTCTTTAGGAAAAAAAATGGAGTTTTAATAAATATATTTAAGTTTAGAACAAATTCGAAAAACATTTTTGATTATTTTGAAGGCAGAATGCAAGCGTGCTCTATCGAATAGCGCGTTTCATTCTTTCAGAGGCTTTCGCTGATCAGTTCCGACGCCTCATTCCCTGATTTTTTATCAAAAAGCAAAGTTTTTTTCTTATTTTAAAGCAGTAGACGGAATCGTGGCGAGACCCACAACGACGAAATCTCTAAAAAAAAAGCCAGGGCTCGCAGCGCGACTATTCAAGGTTTCCTGAGAAAAAACAGCTTTAAAAAAGCCGGAAAATCAATATTTAAATTCAATTCTTGTGAGTTTTGATTTTGCATTTTCATTCGAATTTCAATAAAAATACAGATAAACGAGATTTAACCAGAAATGAGAAAGAAGAGAATCTAGGAGACCTGTATGCGATAGGAATTGAATAAGAGATTCGTGTTTTTGAAGACGGCCCTCCGGTTGCTCGGCCGGCAAATTACTGATTTCACTGTGGCTCTGTAGGTGGTGCTCATCACGCAGTACACTATAAACGACGTCAGGCAGTTGATTAGTGACATTAGATCGAGAACCTGGAAGAAGAAAATTACTTGAATTTTCTTTTTCTGAGCGTCTAATAAAATGGGCAAATTATACGAAATTAAATTTCTATATTAATTTATTATTCGTATTCTTTTTTGTTTTTAATGGGGTTATTCATGAAAAGCATTTTAATGCAAAAAAATGCCTTTTTTTGTATTAAAATGCAATCGTGAATAAGATTAAAGTGGCATTTTTTGCATTAAAATGCAAAAAATGCCATAAAATGTATTCCTCTTTCGTCTCTAATTCTCTTCTCCCTCACTTTGTCCCCGCCCCTTCCAGTGACGTCACTTGTTTATTAATTAGGTGTAAAAGGCGCTCTCCCCCTTTCGCCTAGGATATCTCGCACCGCAGTGAATATACGGTATTTTGTTGCCACGCTTGTTTTTGAAGCGTGGGATTTCATCTCCCTAAAATTCACTTTAACATTTTTTAACTTTCCTTTGTATTTGTTGAGTTTCTTATGGGGTTATTTGTGATGCATTTTTATGCAAAAAATGCCACTTTAATCTTATTCACAATTGCATTTTAATTGAAAAAAATGCATCTTAGTTCAGTACTATGTTCAGTTAAAATGCAAGGTGGTGTCGGATACCGTCACCGAGAAAGTCTATGCGCCTTTAATCTTTCAAATAAATAATTTTACTATTTTTTCATTATTGCCATAGTAATTTTACGCTTTTTCGCCTCCTCATCGTTCATTTTTGGCTGTAAAATATTATTTTTATCAAATTAATTTTAATTTTTTCCGAAAATGTGAATTTTTCGCACAATAGGAGTTCTTCTCCAAAAAATTGAGGGCCTCGTAAATCGACACATTA
Organism: Caenorhabditis inopinata; assembly: GCA_003052745.1. Taxonomy (NCBI): domain Eukaryota; kingdom Metazoa; phylum Nematoda; class Chromadorea; order Rhabditida; family Rhabditidae; genus Caenorhabditis; species Caenorhabditis inopinata. Next base: position 2,471,491 of record AP018153.1, read on the forward strand.
AAGGCGCACAGACTTTCTCGGTGACGGTATCCGACACCACCTTGCATTTTATCTGAAAATAGCACTGAACTACGATGCATTTTTTTCAATTAAAATGGTTTCGTGAATAAGATTAAAGTGGCATTTTTTGCATAAAACTGCATCATGAATAACCCCGTAAGTTTCTTATATACAGTGCTCCACATAATCTTATGTTCACCTCTAAAAATCTAAAAATTTCGATTTCGAGTTTTCAAACATTTTTGGGGTGAACATAAGATTATGCGGAGCACTCTATTTCCCTTTTTGTTATTATTATTTTGTTATCAACCTTTTGTTGTATACTCTTTTTTGTTCTTAATGAACTTTTTAATTACCCAAGTGTGAGGTCTATCAAGTAAGTCGCATCTGGTTTTCCATCAAAGCATTCTACCACAATTTACACGAGTCACCTATTATCGCCGTAAAAAAGTTCCGACATTTTTTCGAGCCCGCGAAAATCGGGATTTGAATTTAGAGGCTCCGTCCATTTCATCATCAGAGCGCATTTGCTATGCGCGATATATTTTTATCAGAAGAAACGAAAAAAAAAAATAAATAAATGACGCAAATTGATATATTTAAACATTCGAAGAAACGTGTAAAAAAATTCACGATTAATACAATTTCGTTCTTTTAATCCAGTTTAATTCTGAAAATTCAGAAGAAAAAATAAAAATTCAACAAATATATCGCGCATAGCAAATGCACTCTGATGATGATGAATGGGCGGAGCCTCTATATTCAAATCCCGACTCGAAAAGATGTCGGAACTTTTTTACGGCGATAATACTTTTGCTCACAAATTAGGACTTAGGGGGCCGCGATTTCTTAGGCCACAGCCACTGGAATCTACGATAAATAAGGGGGTATGTGAAATCGGAACAAAATGAGAATAGAACTCGTAGGAAATCGGAACTTGATGAAAATAAAAATGTTAAAAAAGAAAACTGTATTGAATTGGAACTGTTTTAATGTAAAACCGCATGGAAGCGGAACTGTATGGAATTGGAACTCTGTTCAATGGAGCGCGTTTGCTTTACACGAGTACTTTTCTCAGCGATAAATCAACTAAAAAATACTATTGTAAAGCAAACGCGCTCCATTAAACAGAGTTTTAATTCCATACAGTTCCGCTTGCATGCGGTTTTACTTTAAAACAGTTCCAATTCAATATAGTTTTCTTTTTTAATATTTTTATTTTCATTATGTTCCGATTTCCTACGAGTTCTATTCTCATTTTGTTCCGATTTCACATACCCCCCATAAATAAAGAAGCATGAAATGAGACAAACCTCTCCTACATTCACATAAATCATGGTATGTACATGAGTTGGATAAATCGCTGACAAAATTGCCAAGAGCCCTTGCGGCATTTCAGTGCACAGGAAAACGACAAGCATTATAATCAGCATTAACGTGGTACGGTCGATGGAGACGTTGCGGCACTGAGACACTTTTCGCACTCTTCTGCAAAAAACAAAGAGAAATGGATGGATTCCCGATTTTTGGAGAGGCACAGCTCAGCGACGGTGATCATCGGATCATCGTTCGTTTCTCCAGAGTGCCGTTCGAAATTGAAATAAAGACTAACGGTGAAGGCTCGTCTTTGGTAGTGTTGGTGGGTGTGGAAGAGGTCGCCAGCAGGTGAAATTCCTCTTTCTCTCGTTTCTCGCCACGGAGAATTTTTCGCTTTTCACTCATTTGCACAAGCTTATAAATTAGCGCAATGGTGAACCAGAGGATCAGCAGACATGGAAGAGCCTGAAAATCTTGCTCAGATCTTGGTGATACAGTCGTTTGAAATCTGGCGAGACGCAGGCGGTTAGATTCGTCTAGCCGCCTGCGTCTCTTCGAGTTTTAGACGTAATGTTTGTCATATCAAAAAGTGCATTCCCTTCGATATCTCAGTAGTGAGTCGTGTTAAAAACTAGTCAATGGAAAGGGAAATTCGAAGCTCGAGGAGCTCTGGGCGGAGCACAAACTGGAGCAAAACTCAAAACTCAAAACTCAAAACTATGTTTGAATTTGAAAGTTTTCAACTGAATGGAACGGACGCTGATCGGCAATCTGGTAATTTTACAGAATCGCCCCCCACAGTTATGTTTTCGAATATTTTTGGATGTGGGGGACTATTCTGCGAGGTATAAATATCCGAATTGCCCCCCACCTCTTGATGTGGGGGGCGATTCCGGTTCATTCCAGTGGGCGGGGGGGGGAGGAATACGGTTATAATACCGGCAATCTTTGCTTGGGCAGCCAGCGGGCAATATGCCCTGCGTTTTCGCGGTTTGCCGGGCGATTACGTGAGCAATGAATTATGCGGAATATTAAGAACAACTTTTTTGGTTATTGAACACTTTTCAGTGTACCTTTTAAGAATCGTCTTAGTCTTAGTCTTATAGTCTTAAGGAAATGATGAGACGCAGACGGCTAGCTTACGCTAACCACCTGCGTCTGTTTTTTGAAAAGTAAAATTGAAACGCTCGTATCTCCTCAGGGGTTGGAGATATCAAAAAGCTTTCAACAGACAAAATATGCAGAATTTTTCGAAGAACATTTTACTAGTTCATCATTTTTTGATATCTCAACCGAGAAAGAAGATACGTACAGTTAAAATAACCAAAGTGAAGTGTAATTTACCTTAAACATAATTCCAGTAATCCAAAGATTCACCCGGAAAAGTGCACATCCGTTGATTTTTGTTTCATCTAATTGGACTGTGTAGAGACCGTCGAGCTGAAAAATCCGAATCTTAAAGAGCAAGAACGCTTCCTATGGTACCTCTAATAAAGAAGCTTGAAAGGTGAATTTGTGACTTAAAAAAGCATTTTCAGAAAGTAAATTTTAGTGCGATTTTCCAGAATTAGAAGAGCTCTTACTCATGCACAGCTCACCGTAGGACTTCCGCCAACGGCAGCGGTCTCATTGACTCCCAACACTTCCATAACGGGCACAATTTTGTGCACCATAACCGTCGGAATCGAGATGATGGACACAATCAACGCGGTGAATATTAATATCTGTTTCAGCGCTCCGTGATTGATCCATTTGGCGTCGAGACGATCCAACGCCGTCCATCGGATATAAGCCATTATCACCGACAGGTAAAGCGATGTGGTGTGCAGAGCAATAGAGCTCGTCACATGGGTGATAAGGAATATGAGCCATGGATACGAATATCCGTGAGTTGTAGACGATGAGTCGAACATTCGAAAGCGCAGAATATAGATGAAGTATGAGGTCATCGTTATGATATCACATATTGACATGGCGCATAATAAGGCGTTTATTATATAAACTCGCATCGCTTTCCTTCTGAAATTAATGGAATACAGCAGAGTTGGGCGGAATTGGATTTTGGGAACTCGGAATCCGGAAAACGGAAAACGGAAAAAAAATATTTTTTTCACGGAATCCGGAATTCGGAAAACGGAATGAAAGAAACGGCGGAATCCGGAATGCAGAATCCGGAATTTTAACCATTAATTTTTGCGGAAGATCAAAAAAGTATACTTTTCACAACAATTGAGAATAAAGTATTAAAACTCATAGTTGGGCGGAATTGGATTTTGGGAACTCTGAATCCGGAATCCGGAAAACGAAAAATAAATTTTTTTCACGGAATCCGGAATGCGGAATACGGAAAAAATTTTTTTTTACGGAATCCGGAATGCGGAAAACGGAAATTTTTTTTTCACGGAATTTGGAATCCGGAATACGGAAAAAAATTTTTTTCACGGAATCCGGAATGCGGAATGCGGAATCCGGAATTTTAACCATTAATTTTTGCGGAAAATCAAAAAAAGTATACTTTTCACAACAATTGAGAATAAAGTATTTAAACTCATAGTTGAGCGGAATTGGACTTTGGGAACTCGGAATCCGGAAAACGGAAAACGGAAAAAAATTTTTTCACGGAATCCGGAATCCGGAAAACGGAAAAAAATTTTTCACGGAATCCGGAATGCGGAAAACGGAAAAAAATTTTTTCACGGAATCCGGAATCCGGAATACGGAATGTAAAAAACGGCGGAATCCGGAATTTTAACCAATAATTTTTGCGGAAGATCAAAAAAGTATTATTTTCACAACAATTGAGAATAAAGTATTTAAACTGATAGTTGGGCGAAATTGGATTTTGGGAACTCGGAATACGGAATCCGGAAAACGGAAAAAAATTTTTTTCACGGAATCCGGAATGCGGAATGCGGAATCCGAAATTTTAACCATTAATTTTTGCGGGAGATCAAAAAAGTATACTTTTCACAAAAATTGAGAATGAAGTATTAAAACTCATAGTTGGGCGGAATTGGATTTTGGGAAGTCGGAATCCGGAAAACGGAAAACGAAAAAAAAATTTTTTTTCACGGAATCCGGAATCCGGAATACGGAATGTAAAAAACGGCGGAATCCGGAATGCGGAATGCGGAATCCGAAATTTTAACCATTAATTTTTGCGGAAGATCAAAAAAATATACTTTTCACAACAATTGAGAATAAAGTATTAAAACTCATAGTTGGGCGGAATTGGATTTTGGGAACTCGGAATCCGGAATCCGGAAAACGGAAAAATTTTTTTTTACGGAATCCGGAATCCGGAAAACGGAATGTAAAAAACGGCGGAATCCGGAATCCGGAATTTTACAGCGTTTGTCATATCAAAAAGTGCATTCCCTTCGATATCTCAGTAGTCATCAAAATTGAATTTTTTTGAAATTTTTTTCAAATGTGCATTTTTTGAAATTTCGGTAATTTGAAGCTCGAGGAGCCCCGCAGTCCGGGCGGAGCAGAAACCAGAGTAGGGCGGAATTGGATTTTGGGAACTCGAAGTCCGGAAAACGGAAAACGGAATAAACAATTTTTTTCACGGAATCCGGAATTCCGCCCTTCTCTGGAATACAGTGCATTTCCCACTTATACGGTCGCCCACGCTCACGCCCAACTTTCCACGTGGCATGATGCACATGATGTCATTTAAAACGGATAAAATGAAAACAATACAAATATTATCGATTCAAAAATCGCTCGAATCGCAGAATTTTTTTGAATTGATCCCTTCCAGATCAAGTGACCGTATAAATCTGAAACGCTTGCAAATAAACCATTTTCAGACTTTTAGGCGCTATACTAAATGTTTTTCAGATAGGGTCCTAAAAATTGGCCCATATACGTAATTTTTTGTGGGGAATTCGATTTTAAAGTTGTCTTGCTGTGAAATCCTCTAATCAAGCTGTTATAGTCTTAAACAGGGGCGACCGTATAAATGAGAAACGCACTTCATCAAACTAGAGTCGTCTTTAGCATGCGATATCTTCTCTTAAAGTGAAAATAGTGAAATACTGTCAACTGATAAAATGCGTAAAACTTTGAAATCTACATTTTATTAGTTGACAGCTTCTTGGTATCTCTAAGCGTTCTAGAGATAGAGTCGTCTTAAAATTTAAGACTCAAATTTAAGACTTTATAGTTTGATTGGATGAGAAGGTATCTCCGTTACTATTTGAGCTATCAAAGTTTGATAAACTACAAATTTGTGTGAAATTTCAAGAGCAAAAATTGATTAATTGACATCTTTATGCTGTCTCTAACATCTAAAGAGATACGCAGACGGTTAGCTTACTCTAGCTGATTTTGCCTCTCATTGCTTTCAAACGGCTCTATCTTCGCGATGGTTGATTTTGCAAAGATACAATTAACTGAGAAAATGTGCAAAATGCTATTTGGAGCATTTTTTTAGTGAACAGATTTTTAATATCTTTAACCGCTGCAGAGATATATTTGTCTGAAAATGCAAGACGAATGCAAAAATTGTTCGTCTTCTTTGAATAGTTTGACTGGATGTATCTCCGTTACTATTTGAGTTATCAAAACTTGATAAACTAAAAATTTGTGTGAAATTTCAAGAGCAAAAATTAATTAATTGACATCTTTATTCTGTCTCTAACACCTAAAGAGATACGCAGACAGTTAGCTTACTCTAGCTGATTTTGCCTCTCATTGCTTTCAAACGGCTCTATCTTCGCGATGGTTAATTTTGCAAAGATACAATCAACTAAGAAAGTGTGCAAAATGCTAAGCGGAGCATTTCTTTAGTGGACAGTTTTTCAATATCACTAACCGCTGTAGAGATATATTTGTCTGAAAATGCAAGACGAATGCAAAAATTGTTCGTCAACTTTGAATAGTTTGATTGGATGTATCTCCGTTAGTATTTGAGCTATCAAAGTTTGATAAACTACAAATTTGTGTAAAATTTTAAGAGCAAAAATTAATTAATTGACATCTTTATTCTGTCTCTAACACCTAAAGAGATACGCAGACAGTTAGCTTACTCTAGCTGATTTTGCCTCTCATTGCTTTCAAACGGCTCTATCTTCGCGATGGTTAATTTTGCAAAGATACAATCAACTAAGAAAGTGTGCAAAATGCTAAGCGGAGCATTTCTTTAGTGGACAGTTTTTCAATATCACTAACCGCTGTAGAGATATATTTGTCTGAAAATGCAAGACGAATGCAAAAATTGTTCGTCAACTTTGAATAGTTTGATTGGATGTATCTCCGTTAGTATTTGAGCTATCAAAGTTTGATAAACTACAAATTTGTGTAAAATTTTAAGAGCAAAAATTAATTAATTGACATCTTTATTCTGTCTCTAACACCTAAAGAGATACGCAGACAGTTAGCTTACTCTAGCTGATTTTGCCTCTCATTGCTTTCAAACGGCTCTATCTTCGCGATGGTTAATTTTGCAAAGATACAATCAACTAAGAAAGTGTGCAAAATGCTAAGCGGAGCATTTCTTTAGTGGACAGTTTTTCAATATCACTAACCGCTGTAGAGATATATTTGTCTGAAAATGCAAGACGAATGCAAAAATTGTTCGTCAACTTTGAATAGTTTGATTGGATGTATCTCCGTTAGTATTTGAGCTATCAAAGTTTGATAAACTACAAATTTGTGTAAAATTTTAAGAGCAAAAATTAATTAATTGACATTTTTATGCTGTCTCTAACATCTAACGAGATACGCAGACGGTTAGCTTACTCTAGCCGATTTTGTCTTTCATAACTTTCAAACGACTCTATCTTCGCGATGGTTAATTTTGCAATGATACAATCAACTGAGAAAGTGTGCAAAATGTTATTCTGAGCATTTTTTCAATTGACAACTTTTTTGTATCTTTACAGAGAATTGAGATATTGCGAGATCACTTACGTTAACACATAAAAATGAAGACTGTTGAGTAGGACACCGAAGAAACACACGAAGAGACATAAATATCGATGTAGTACTGTGTAGATTCTGTAAATCAAAAAAAAAACTGTAAGTGACTTTCAGCTGGAATCCCGCTGGAATTCCACAAAAAAAAAGCAATCGAAGGGCTACGGTAGTATGACACAGAAAGTCGCTTTTAGGAGTTTCAGGGAACTTCTGAAAATTTCTGAAAGCTTGATTTTTAGGAAATTTCAGAACGTCAAATTCTATTATTTTGCGCTCAGCGTTAACTCTCAAAGTTGTTCATGGTTTGGTATCGCTTTGGTATCGCTTTGGCATCGCTTTGGCATCGCTTTGGCTTTGTTTATTTCCAGTTTTCACCAGGTCGGAATCATCAAAAATGCTCACTTACTGATTAAAGGCGATCAACTGATCAAAAAAATAAATGGTGCTATTGTTCTCCAAATCGAAAAGTGGTAGGTCCTGTGTGCACATACTTCCGTTTCAGAGCATTCCTGCAAAAGGGGACAAAGATTTGCAAACTCATGACCAAAAGTGCAAAGAAATATAGAGCAATTGAAGGAGAATAAGTTGAAAGAAATGGCGAAAAATCAAAAAGTCAAGTGATATGAAAAAAGAGGAAGAAACGCGGGCGTGGCTCCGCAGGAAATGCTCCATTTCGGAGGCTCCCCCTAAATCGGTTCTGCGACGGCGGCAAACGGCCATTTAAAAATTGAACGATGTCTCGCAATGACAACTTGACAGGAACGACACTTGGCTTCTATCAAAGGAGCGGTGCAGAGGGGGCGGAGAGAGTGAAAATAGACATGCTCTAATATCCAATTTAGCAGGATATTACATATTTCGACGCAGGTTTGGAGTCCGGGCCCCCCCCCCACCTGAAAATGAGCTCAATGTCATATCCCCCCCCCACCATTCAAATATGACCCCCCCACCAGAGTAGGGCGGAATTGGATTTTGGGAACTCGGAATCCGGAATCCGGAAAGCGGAAAAATTTTTTTTAACGGAATCCGGAATCCGGAAAACGGAAAAAAACTTTTTTTTCATGGAATCCGGAATCCGGAAAGCGGAAAAATTTTTTTCACGGAATCCGGAATCCAGAAAACGGAAAAATTTTTTTTTCGCGGAATCTGGAATCCGGAAAACGGAAAAAAAGTTTTTCATGGAATCCGGAATCCGGAATACGGAACGTAAAAAACGGCGGAATCCGGAATGCGGAATCCGTATTCCGGAATTTTAACCATTTATTTTTGCGGGAGTTCAAAAAAGTATACTTTTCACAACAATTGAGAATAAAGTATTAAAACTCATAGTTGGGCGGAATTGGGTTTTGGGAACTCGGAATCCGGAAAACGGAAAAAACTTTTTTTCACGGAATCTGGAATTCGGAAAACGGAAAAATTTTTTTTTCACGGAATCCGGAATCCAGAAAACGGAAAAAAATTTTTTTCACGGAATCTGGAATTCGGAAAACGGAAAAAATTTTTTTTCACAGAATCCAGAATCCGGAAAACGGAAAAAAATTTTTTCACGGAATCTGGAATTCGGAAAACGGAAAAAATTTTTTTTCACGGAATCCGGAATCCAGAAAACGGAAAAAATTTTTTTCACGGAATCCGGAATCCGGAAAACGGAAAAAATTTTTTTTCACAGAATCCGGAATCCGGAAAACGGAAAAAACTTTTTTTCACGGAATCCGGAAAAATTTTTTTCACGGAATCCGGAATCCGGAAAACGGAATGAAAAAAACGACGGAATCCGGAATCCGAAAAACGGAAAAAAAAATTTTCACGAAATCCGGAAAATGGAAAACGGAAAAACAGTTTTTCACGGAATCCGGAATCCGGAAAACGGAAAGAAAAAAATGGCGGAATTCGGAATTCCGCTCTTCTCTGCTCCCCACTATATTAAAAAGACCTCCTAGGTGGGGGGCTATTCTAGCTATTCTGATATTATTCCAATTAGGCCCCCCTTCTTCGAACTTTCTCAAATTTCAACGGCGGTGGGAGGGGGAGGGGGGTTATCCGGGTAATTGGGGGGGGGGGGCGGGTATATTGAAATTTTCCCGGCAAAGAAGCCAAAGAATAACCCCCCCCAATTGAATCTTCTAAACTTCAATTTCTACACTTTTTTTCTTCCAATTCTAGAGTGTTCTCTGCTTAGCAAATATGAAGAATATTCAGAGAACTGAACAAGCGAAAGTGTTTGCGTACTTTTGGAGCTACAGTAATCAAGAATGCTCTCAAGGCTTGATGATTATCGATTTAAAGGTGTCTCTATTCAAGAGGCGAACATGTCAAAAATCAACAGAGCTAAAGTTCTCCTCGCGGTGTACACGAGCAGACCACATTCTTTTGGTGCATGTCAATGGAGCGCGATTGCTCTCGTTAATCAGCGCAGGTGTAAAATGAGCATTCCAGTGAGCAACTAGTGGCCCACCCAATTTTTCCTGCGCTCTAAATCCTTTCAGGCGAAGAATGAGCACCATTAAAATAGAATAATGCGGCTCATAGAAATACAATTCCGGCGGAAGACGGAAGACGGAATTCCGCTAATGTCTCACTTATGGACAGCTGAAATTCATCTGAAATTGCTTAAAAACCTGAAAACGGCACTAATGAGTGGAAGTAAATGTTGCACTATACTTTTTTGGAAATTCGGATAAATAAAACCGCCGAATATGGCAATATTTGCTCTCTTTCTCTCTGTCTCTCTCTCTCTCACTCATTCCGTCTTTCCCATTCTCTATTTGCTTATTTTTTCGGTTGTAATGTGCACCCGTACCAGGAAAACTGAAAAATAGTAAACTCCATGAGCTTCAAAACACAATGTGTCGGTTTTCCGCAAATTTTCTGTTTTTGTTTTTTTTTGGAATTCCGTCTTCCGTCTTCTGCCGGAATTCGCAAACACAAAATGCAGGGATATCAAATGAAATTCAGCGATGGTAGCTGAGTTCCGTCTTCCGTCTTCCGGTGGAATTTTCTTGTCTCCGCCAGCCGTGAAAGTTCACGGAATTCAAATGAAAAACCAACATGAAAATTCCATAAGTGAGACACTAGCGGAATTCCGTCTTCCGCCTTCCGCTGGAATTTTTTGGTTTCCGCAAACAAAAAATGCAGGGATTTCAGATGAAATTCAGCGATGGTAGCTGCTTTCCGTCTTCCGCCGGAATTTTTTGTCTCCGCCAACCGTGAAAGTTCACGAAATTCAAATGAAAAACCAACATGAAAATTCCATAAGTAAGACATTAGCGGAATTCCGTCTTCCGTCTTCCGCCGGAATTTTTTGGTTTCCGCAAACAAAAAATGCAGGGATATCAAATGAAATTCAGCGATGGTAGCTGAGTTCCGTCTTCCGCCTTCCGGTGGAATTTTCTTGTCTCCGCCAGCCGTGAAAGTTCACGGAATTCAGATGAAGGACCAACATGAAAATTCCATAAGTAAGACATTAGCGGAATTTCTTTTTCCGCCTTCCGCCGGAACTTTTTGTCTCCGCAAACAAAAAGTGAAGGGATTTCAGATTAAATTCAAAATCAAAAAATAGATCGATATGAAAATTCCATAAGTAAGACATTAGCGGAATTCCGTCTTCCGTCTTCCGCAGGAATTTTTTGGTTTCCGCAAACAAAAAGTGAACGGATTTCAGATTAAATTCGAAAGCGAAAACAGATCGATATGAAAATTCCATAAATGAGGCATTAGCGGAATTCCGTCTTCCGTCTTCCGCAGGAATTTTTTGTCTACACCAGCCGTAAAATTTCACGGAGTTCAAATGAAAAAGCAACATGAAAATTCCATATGTGAGGCATTAGCGGAATTCTGTCTTCCCTCTTCCGCCGGAATTTTTTTGGTCTCCGCAAGCAAAAAGTGCAGGGATATAAGATGCAATTCAGCGATGGTAGCTGATTTCCTTTTTCCGCCTTCCGCCGGAACTTTTTGTCTCCGCAAACAAAAAGTGAAGGGATTTCAGATTAAATTCAAAATCAAAAAATAGATCGATATGAAAATTCCATAAGTGAAAATTCAGCTGATTTCCTTCTTCCGCCTTCCGCCGGAATTTTCTTGTGTCCGCCAGCCGTGAAAGTTCACGGAGTTTAGATGAAGGACCAACATGAAAATTCCATAAGTAAGACATTAGCGGAATTCCGTCTTCCGTCTTCCGCAGGAATTTTTTGGTTTCCGCAAACAAAAAGTGAAGGGATTTCAGATTAAATTCGAAAGCGAAAAACAGATCGATATGAAAATTCCATAAATGAAACATTAGCGGTATTCCGTCTTCCGTCTTCCGCAGGAATTTTTTTGGTCTCCGCCAGCCGTGAAATTTCACGGAGTTCAGATGAAAGCCCGACATGAAAATTCCATATGTAAGACATTAGCGGAATTCCGTCTTCCGTCTTTAATTCCGCATCACCGCCCTTATTACGCTTTCCATGATCTCACGAATGCAGAATACTAAATTCTGCAATTCTACGTGACCGTCCATGATTTCTAGCCATGTCGTTTCATTAAAGGAGGAGGATGCTCCACGTCATCTAAAAATCTCTCAAAATTTTGATGAAACCAAACAAAAAAGTGTTATCTTTTGTTTCGCCCGCTGCATTGCCCACTTCATTTTGCCTCATTGACTATGACTCGGTCTCAACTGCTCAATTATTCATTTTTTCGAATTGAGTTTCGAAAAAAATGAAGAAAAACACTTAAAATGGTTCGTCTAGCTCTATGTACTAAACGGAGGATGGAATCGAAATTGCTTATTTTTTTTTTGAAAATTTTGCGCTTTACACACAAAGTTTTACGACATGTGTGGCTTTATTTGGTCTCGAAACGCGGGGCGGAAGTAATAAATGACGAAATGGGTCCAAAATTCAAATGAAAATGATTTCCTTATATTTATTATCTCCGCAAAAATGTTCCGACATTTTTTCGAGCCCGCGAAAATCGGGATTTGAATTTAGAGGCTCCGCCCATTTCATCATCAGAGCGCATTTGCTATGCGCGATATATTTTTAACAGAAGAAACGAAAAAAAATAAATAAATGACGCAAATTGATATATTTAAACATTCGACAAAACGTGTAAAAAAATTCACGATTAATACAATTTCGCATTCGAGCGCATTTGCTATGCGCGATATATTTTTTGAATTTTTATTTTTTTTTTCTGAATTTTCAGAATTAAACTGGATTAAAAGAACGAAATTGTGCACAATTAATCGTGAATTTTTTAACACGTTTCTTCGAATGTTTAAATATATCAATTTGCGTCATTTATTACTTTTTTTCGTTTCTTCTGATAAAAATATATCGCGCATAGCAAATGCGCTCTGATGATGAAATGGGCGGAGCCTCTAAATTCAAATCCCGATTTTTGCGGGCTCGAAAAAATGTCGGAATTTTTTTACGGCGATAATATCTACCAGCAATATAGACGGGCGGAAGCGGGTATGCCACCACGGGCGGTTTGAAACCTTCTTGAAAATTACCTTTGTGACCCAAAAAATGCTGCGAATTATAGATTTCGACAACTTTTCGGCCGGCTTTACGAGGGCTTTTAATCCGCTCCTTAGATCTACAATTTGCGACAGTTTTCGAGTGAAAATCTGGAGTTTGAAGAGAGTTATGAGGCGGCCCGTCGCTCGCCCGCCCTCCGCCCGCCAACGATTTTAAACCCAAACGCTTCAATTTTGAGAATCGAGAAGAATCTCAATCAAAATGTTTTCAATCCAATCGGGATGATTCAAAACTGAGTCGTTTCAAAACCAGACGATTTAACACCAACACCTTATCGACCCGTCAATTAAAAACCGAGACGTTTCAAAACAATGATATTTGAAAATCAGCGTGTTTCTAATCCGGGACGTTTCGAAACCAAGACGATTAAAAACCGAGACGTTTCAAAACAATGATATTTGAAAATGAGCGTGTTTATCATCCGGGACGTTTCAAAACCAAGACGTTTCAAAACAAAGATATTCTACAATGAACGTGCTTCTAATCCGGGACGTTTCAAAACCGAGACGATTAATAACCATGGCGTTTCAAAACAATGATATTTCAAAATGAACGTGCTTCTAATCCGGGACGATTGAAAACCGAGACGTTTCGAAACAACGATTTTCTATAATGAACGTGCTTCTAATCCGGGACGTTTCAAAACCGAGACGTTTCAAAACAGAGATATTTGAAAATCAGCGTGTTTATCATCCGGGACGTTTCGAAACCGAGACGATTGAAAACCGAGACGTTTCAAAACAAAGATATTTGAAAATCAGCGAGTTTATAATCCGGGACGTTCCAAACCGAGACGATTAAAAACCGAGACGTTTCAAAACAAAGATGTTTGAAAATCAGCGTGTTTATAATCGGGGACGTTTCAAAACCAAGACGTTTTAAAACAAAAATATTTGAAAATCAGCGTGTTTATCATCTGGGACGTTTCAAAACCGAGACGTTTCAAAACCAAGACGTTTCAAAACAAAGATATTTGAAAATCAGCGAGTTTATAATCCGGGACGTTTCAAAACCGAGACGTTTCAAAACAATGATATTTGAAAATCAGCGTGTTTCTAAACCGGGACGTTTCGAAACCAGACGATTAAAAACGATTCGGTTTAAATAAAAATATTTGAAACCGAAACGATTGAAAACATTGAAATTTGAAAAGAAAGTTACTTCTAATCCGGGACGTTTCAAAACCGAGACGATTAAAAACCAGACGATTAAAAACCAAGACGAATGGAAACTACGATATTTCGGGTCGTTTTAAAACAGAAACGTTAAAGAGAAATTTGAAAAATAAGGGAAAACTTTTTTGTTTCGCGTATTTGTTTTCGAATAAAATACTTTAGTTTGCATTAGAGCGCGTTTGTAAGCCGCCAAAAATTTTTTTCTTTGCATTTCTGAAGCTTCTTCTCCAAATATTTCAAATAATCTTTTTTCCCTTTTATTTTTTGAAAGCATTTTTTGTGTTTGTCTATAAGCTCATTTACGCTTTACAAAAAAGCAAAAAAAAAAAAAAAAAGATTTTGAAACGTCATCCGAAAAATGTTCAGGTTACACATGTTGCCAGCTGTTGCCGCATCTGCACGTGTGTAACAAAAAGAATACATTTTTTTGCAATTTACCTGTCTTTTTTATGGATTTTCCGCGCTTTTCTACCCCCCTTAACACGCATGTTCGTCTTGTCGGAAAATCAACCACGGCCACCGCGGCCACCTCTCTAAAATCTCTGGATTTTCATTCAGTTTTGTTGATCTTTCATTAAATATGCTGACTATTATTAATATATTTCAGTTTAGACGTCTTTTCCACAGGGAGTACACAAGAAAATAAGATTTTCCGAAAAATTCTCGAGAAATCAACGAGAAACATTTCTCGAGAATTTCTCAAGAAATTTCCGAAAAAATTTCGAGAAATTCTCGAAAAAACATTTCGATAAAAAATAATAATAAACTAGTTCGAACGACACTCCGAAATAACGCAAAGCGCGTTGTTTATCGTATTTCCATTTCGTATTTCCATTCAAATAATTTTTCGCGATTTCTCGAGACATTTTTTGAGAAATTCTCGAGAAATCAACGAGAAAAATTTCTCGAGAATTTTTCGGAAATTTTTGGGGCCAGTCGCGTGAGAATTGGAAGACCGATGACGGCCACTCGGTTTAGGCCAAATATAAGCCAAAACGGAAAAAAAACATTTTTCAGGGAATCTGGAATCCGGAAGACGGAATTAAAAAAACGGCGGAATGCGGAATGCGGAATCCGGAATTCCGCCCTTCTCTGCAGAGTAGGGCGGAATTGGATTTTGGGAATTCGGAATCCGGAAAACGGAAAACGGAAAAAAAATTTTCGCGGAATCTGGAATCCGGAAGACGGAATGAAAAAAACGGCGGAATCCGGAATGCGGAATGCGGAATGCGGAATTCCGCCATTCTCTGCAGAGTAGGGCGGAATTGGATTTTGGGAACTCTAAATCCGGAAAACGTTAAACGGAAACAAATTTTTTTCACGGAATCTGGAATCCGGAAGACGGAATGAAAAAACGGCGGAATCCGGAATCCGGAATTCCGCCCTTCTCTGCAGAGTAGGGCGGAATCGGATTTTGGGAACTCGGAATCCGGAAAACGGAATGAAAAAAACGGCGGAATCCGGAATGCGGAATTCCGCCCTTCTCTGGTTTCCGCGAGTGCAACCACAGGTAAAATGCACGTGGTCCATGCCGTCGGTACATTTCCCGTAAAACATACGCGCCTTTCACCTGTGAGAGCACTAGCCGGTGATGTCAGCAAGCGCGCTTCACCGCTAGACCACCTGAGTCAATGGGTCTTTCGCTTGTCTACACGGCAACAGGCTCCGTATCGCGTTTCATAAACCATGGAGCAAATATTTTGCTCAAGGGGGGAGAGGTACGCGGAGTGGTGTAGCGGTGGTCCAAATGCGCTCCCGTGGCGAAGATGGCAAACGGAGATGAGCGGAATTCTAATTTTTCCGGTGAAAAGTATGAGAAACAGCGAATTTTGGCGGAAGACGGAAGGACGTTTTTGTTTGGCGGAAAACGGGGAATGGTGTTCCATTTTTTGGGAAAAAATTAGTTTATAAATAGCAAATTTTAATTTCAGCAAAATACCTTCAAGAATTAAGCTAAAACCATGAAAAAATGAAACCGAATTTCTGAAATAAAAGATGCGGGAAAACCTTAAAGCTCAATTGGCACATTTATCGTTTTCCAGACTACCGTATCAGTTTTTTCGTTTGAGACAGAGTAGGGCGGAATTGGATTTTGGGAACTCGGAATCCGGAAAACGGAAAACGGAAAAACAATTTTTTCACGGAATCCGGAATCCGGAAAACGAAAAATAATTTTTTTCACGGAATCCGGAATCCGGAATATGGAATGTGAAAAACGGCGAAATCCGGAATGCGGAATGCGGAAAACGGAATTTTAAGCATTAATGAGGGAATCAAATGATGTAAATGCGCTCTGTTCGCAAAAATGTTTGCGGGAGTTCAAAAAAGTATACTTTTCATAACAATTGAGAAAGGAACTCGGAATTCGGAAAACGGAAGACGGAAAAAATTTTTTTCATGGAATCCGGAAAACGGAAAACGGAAAAAACAATTTTTTCACGGAATATGGAATCCGAAAAACGAAAAAAAAACTTTTTTCACGGAATCTGGAATCCGGAAAACGGAATTTAAAAAACGGCGAAATCCTGAATGCGGAATGCGGAAAACGGAATTTTAACCATTAATGAGGGAATCAAATGATGTAAATGCGCTCTGTTCGCAAAAATGTTTGCGGGAGTTCAAAAAAGTATACTTTTCATAACAATTGAAAAAGGAACTCGGAATTCGGAAAACGGAAAACTGAAAAACAATTTTTTCACGGAATCTGGAATCCGGAAAACGGAACATTTTTATTTTCACGGAATCTGGAATCCGAAATACGAAATGTAAAAAATGGCGGAATCCGGAATGCGGAATGCGGAAAACGGAATTTTAACCATTAACGAGGGAATCAAATGATGTAAATGCGCTCTGTTCGCAAAATTTTTTGCGGGAGTTCAAAAAATGAAATTTTTCACAACAATTGAGAATAAACTATTAAAACTCATAGTTGGGCGGAATTGGATTTTAGGAACTCGGAATTCGGAAAACGGAAAACGGAAAACGGAAAAAAAAATTTTTTCACGGAATCTGGAATCCGGAAAACGGAATAAAAAAAAACGGCGGAATGCGGAATGCGGAATGCGGAACCCGGAATTCCGCCCTTCTCTGGTTTGATAGCTGGACAATTTTAAGGAATCCAAGAACCAATGGAAATCAGTGTTCCGATCTAAAGTTTGAAAAAAAAAGAGGTGGATAAAGTTCACAAAGAAAGGGCAAAAAGCAGCAAGCAAAGTGTTTTTCTGCTCATGTTTTAATAGCTTCTTTCCCAATTTTTTGCGTGCTATTGCGAACTTGAACAAAAAAAACCAACAAGGAGTCGGGGGGGGGGTGCAGAAAAAGTGACACGAAATCGAATTGAGAGGGGACGGTGGGGGGGGGGAGGGGGGAATGGAATAATTGAACAACTTCTGATGGAGAGGAGAAGAGAGCAAAGAACGATGAGGCTTGGTATTTCGGGAAACCGGGGGCACAATTGGATTCAGTTCAAGTGTACACACATTGCGCCTACAAAGTGGTCTTTCGAATAGTTTGGTGGATGTCGGATGGCAACGACGACGGTGTCTTGACGGCTTACTGAGGTATGTAATAACGCTCAAAAGCCAGACACAATGTGGACAATGGAGACTATTTGAAGTGGACGAAATAGCCATGTCTACTTTACAATTCTTGGCCATGTTTTCCACTATTTTTGGTCAAAATTTGAAAGATCACAAGTGTTGAGCAATTCTCCTACAAATCAAGGCCAAACTTTGAAGGCTCACAAATCTTGTCTAATTCTCTCACAAATCTAGGCCAAAGTTTGAAGATTCACACGTTCTGACCAAGTTTAACACAATTCTAGCACAAACTTTGACGCTTCCCAATTCTTGGCCAGATTTGCCACAATTTTAAGCCAATCTTTGAAGATTCACAAGTTTTGACCACATTACTGCGTCTGCTCTCAAAAAATGAGCACGAGGCGCGGTAGGCCGGGCAACTGGCCTCCTGGCTTCCTCTTTGGACAGAATTTGGGCAGCTATTGCGCAGAGCTACTGCACAGAGACCTGGTTTCATCTCTCGGTTGCTAGTGAGTGGAAATGGGAAGAAGATTCTCGGTTCTCGTTTAAGGACAATCAGGAGCCGGCAAGTATGCTCGAATGGATATGTTTTTGGTGCAAATATTCCACCAAAACAAGTGCAAAGTGTAAGTGCCGTAGTCTCACAGTAGCTCTCACAGTAGTGTTTCCAGTAGAGTAGGGCGGAATTGGATTTTGGGAACTCGGAATTCGGAAAACGGAAAACGGAAAAAATCTTTTTTCACGGAATATGGAATGCGGAAAACGGAAAAAAAAATCTTTTTTCACGGAATATGGAATGCGGAAAACGGAAAAAAAAACATTTTTTCATGGAATCTGGAATCCGGAAAACGGAACAAATATTTTTTCACGGAATCTGGAATTCGGAAAACGGAAAAAAAAATCTTTTTTTCACGGAATATGGAATGCGGAAAACGGAAAAAAACATTTTTTCATGGAATCTGGAATGCGGAATGCGGAAAACGGAATTTTAAAAAACATGAACTGTTGGAAAAATTTTCGAAAAATAAAAAATGATCTAAATGCGCTCTGTTCGCAAAAATTTTTTGCGGGAGTTCAAAAAATCATACTTTTCACAACAATTGAGAATAAAGGACTAAAACGGAATAAAAACGCCATATCGCGGAATCCGGAATCCGGAATACGGAACAAAATACTTTTTCACGAAATCTGGAATCCGGAAAACGGAATGTGAAAAACGGCGGAATCCGGAATGCGGAAAAAAATATACTTTTCACAACAATTGAGAATAAAGTAATAAAACTGATAGTTGGGCGGAATTGGATTTTGGGAACTCGGAAGCCGGAATCCGGAATGCGGAAACCGGAAAAAAAATGTTTTTCACGGAATCTGCAATTCGGAAGACGGAATGAAGAAAACGGCGGAATGCGGAATGCGGAATTCCGCCCTTCTCTGCACGAGACTAAGTGAGATGTTTTCTGTATTTTCTCACAGACTATACAAACTTTGTCCAATCTAACTCCAATTCTTTGACAAATTTCAGCGAGCACGCTTCCCTAACAAGCTCTGCGCAAAATTTCAGTGAAAAATCATAAATTTATAGTCACGCAGTTGAGACGTCAATTTCTCCACGCCCTACTATTATGTCGGGGACCACGCGGAAGCATCTGTTTAAATAATGGTAACGCAAACAATATTTGCAAAAACGAAAAAACTAGATAAGTGCTGAAACTCATGAAAAATATCTCAATGATCTTCAAACTCACGCCCCCTCCCTCCCTTTAAATATCGATATCAAAGTAGGCGGGCCAAGAGAGCAAACGTGTATTCTGAGGAGTAATTAAATTTGCAAAGTTTTCCGTTTTCATTCAAGAATATCATTCATCTGTATCAAGATAATATAGAATGGATGGGTCTGAATTACGTGCACTTAAAGGTTCCATGCTAGTTTTTACTAACTACGATAGCTCACAACGCCCCCCCCCCCCGCATATTTATGAAAAAGTTTCCGTATTTACATCAGAGTACGGCGGAATTGGATTTTGGGAACTCGGAATCCGGAACACGGAAAACGGAAAAAAAATTTTTCACGGAATCTGGAATCCGGAAGACGGAATGAAAAAAATTCGGCGGAACCCGGAATTCCGCCCTTCTCTACAGAATAGGGCGGAATTGGATTTTGGGAACTCGGAATCCGGAAAACGAAAAACGGAAAAAATATTTTTCACGGAATCTGGAATCCGGAAGACGAAATGAAAAAAACGGCGGAATGCGGAATTCCGCCCTTCTCTGCAGAGTAGGGCGAAATTGGATTTTGGGAACTCGAAATCCGGAAAACGAAAAACGGAAAAAAATTTTTTTACGGAATCTTGAATCCGGAAGACAGAATGAAAAAAACGGCGGAATCTGGAATCCGGAAGACGGAATGAAAAAAATGGCGGAACCCGGAATTCCGCCCTTCTCTGCAGAGTAGGGCGAAATTGGATTTTGGGAACTCGAAATCCGGAAAACGGAAAACGGAAAAAAAATTTTTTCACGGAATCCGGAATGCGAAATGCGGAATCCGGAATTCGGAATGCGGAATTCGGAATTCCGCCCTTCTCTGGTATTTACCGCTTTTCGCCTTCTCACAAAACGGATATTTATAACTGCTAACCACAGAACCCTACGTGTTAATTTAATATCGATTTTTTGATCTGACCGCTGTTACATTGATTTCGCTCCATCGGCCAGGCGTATAATTCTTAAAGAATTTGATTCTTTAAAGTTCAAAAAAACAGAGAAACTGATCAGATAATGCAGAATAAAATCAAAAAAACAACGCGTTTTATAATATGGTTTTCCAAAAAAAAAAAAACAAAAAAAAACGTTTTTTTTTTGTAATTTATTTCGATTATTATTAAAATTTTTATTTATAATTTTATAATTTTGTGTATTATTATTTTTTTATTTTTAAGTTTAAAAAAGTGCTTAAATGAATTAAAATCCTACGAAAAGCCAGGAAACCACCGAAAATGAGAGCTCCGATGGCCTAAATAATGAAGGATGGGCTTAGACGCTCTTCGCCACATAATTTTTTTTCATTTAATTTTTTTTGTTTCTTTTTTGAGAAAAGCTTCATACATTCAATTTCTTTGCATTTTAAATATTTTATTAATCTAATATCGAAGAGAATATTTTAAAATTTTATGGCAAAAAGAATAGGAATAGCAAAAAGAAAAGAGTAACTATTATCGCCGTAAAAAAGTTCCGACATTTTTTCGAGCCCGCGAAAATCGGGATTTGAATTTAGAGGCTCCACCCATTTCATTATCAGAGCGCATTTGCTACGCGCGATATATTTTTTGAATTTTTATTTTTTCTTCTGAATTTTCAGAATTAAACTGGATTAAAATAACGAAATTGTTCAAAATTAATCGTGAATTTTTTTACACGTTTCTTCGAATATATCAATTTGCGTCATTTATTTTTATTTCGTTTCTTCTGATAAAATGGGCGGAGCCTCTAAATTCAAATCCCGATTTTCGCGGGCTCGAAAAAATGTCGGAACTTTTTTACGGCGATAATACCCGTGCGGAAATTTGGGAACGTGAGTGAAGAGGCTATTTTCAGGTTTCTTTAGTTTTTCTTTCAGCGAAAAATTGAATTTAAATATTTATTATATTAATTTAATTTAAAAAAATATATTTTAAAGTTAGAAACGACAGCGGCGATAGGTACACCGCGGCGCTATCTTAGTTGGGGAGGGGGCCAATGGTTTTACGACTTTTTTGGAGGTTTTAATGTTTTTTTTGTTCAATTTTTGTTCAATTGCTTGTTTCTATTGTTAAGAAGTTTTTTTTCACGCGTGGTGCTTACTTGTGGCCCGAAAACAAAGCCGAGGTGGGGAAGAGGGAGGGATGGGAATCTGAAAAGTATCGGTTCGGTTGCTTTTCTGATTTTGCTTTTTCTACATTTTAATGGGATTATAAAAAAATTTATATAAATTAAATTTGAATAAGCATGGCGCTTCGGCATTTTAAATATCACGATGAGGCGAAATTTTACGATTTATGGGCTGAAATCGCAAATAAATATCCGGCACCTAGTCATTTGCTTATTTTCTTCTTTTTTGGTCATTTTTTGTGCGTATTTTTGTTGTTTGTCAAAAAAAAATTTGTAAAAATTGCTAGTGTTACTCGAGTATGTTTAATAACATTTTCAGAAACAAAAACAATTTAAAAAAGCAGAGAAGGGCGGAATTCCGTCTTCCGGATTCCTGATTCCGTGAAAAAATTTTTTTCCGTTTTCCGGATTCCGAGTTCCCCAAATCCAATTCCGCGCTACTCTGCAAAAAAGCCGAAAAACCATAGACCCCCCAACTACCGCTACTCGCACGAAAATTTTGGAACGTGAGCGAAGAGGCTATTTCCGGTTTTTCTTTTAGTAAAAAAATGTATTTAAATACTTATCAATTTGAAAAAAAATTAATTAAAAATTAACAGATTTTTGCTGAGCGGCGACGAGAACGACTTTTGGTAATTTAATTATTTTTTAGTATGTTTATTGTAATTTTAATATTATTTAAATGTTTTAAAAGAACTAAACCATAAAACAAAATTCAAAATATATTATCTGTGAATTCTGTACAATTTTAATAATTTTTGCTGCCTTTACATTAATAAAACTAACAATATGCATTTTCGCTGAAAAAAATACAAGCATTTCTGATTTAAAAGTTCTGTTAAATATAAATAAATATCATAATGAAGCGAAATTTTACGAGTTATGTGCCGAAATCGCTAATGGGGTTATTCATGAAAAGCACGAAAAGCATTTTAATGCAAAAAAATGCATTTTTTTGCATTAAAATGCTTTTTGTGCTTTTCATGAATAATCCCATTAGGAATATCCGGTCACCTAGTTATTTGCTTATTTTCTTCTTTTTTGGTCATTTTTTCTGCGTATTTTTGTTGTTTTTCAATAAAATTTTTGTAAAATTTGCTAGTATTTCTAATAACATTTTTAAAAAACAAAAACAATCCAAAAAAGCCGAAAAGCTATAGACCCCCTCCAACTACCGCTACTCGCACGAAAATTTTGGAACGTGAGTGAAGAGGCTATTTCCAGTTTGTCTTTTAGTAAAAAAATGTATTTAAATACTTATTAAATACTTATCAATTTGAAAAAAAAAATTTAATGAAAAATTTACAGATCTTGCTGAGCGGCGACGTGTGTCGTGTCGATGCAAAAATCGATCAATTTTGATTCGATTTGTTTTGAACGGACAAATCGATTTGAATCGATTCGATTCGATAAAATCGAATCAACAAAACTAGTGCAAATGCGCTCTACCGATCAATGCCTTCGGCGGCTGTTTGAAATCGTATTTTCCTTTGAAAAATGCAATTTACTAAAAAAAAACAGTTAAAAAATACGATTTCAAACCGCCGCTGAAGGCATTGATCGGTAGAGCGCATTTTCTTTATTTTTGTTCGATTCGATTCGATTAAATCGATTCGATTTAATCAAATCGAATCGAACTGAATAGAATTGAATCGAATTGATTCGATTCGAGTCATTAATTTAAATTTAATTTTATTGTTTTAAAATAATTAAACAAAATTCAAAATATGTTATCTGTGAACTCTGTCGCCCCATAGTGTAAATAATTTGTAATAATTTTTGTTGCCTTAACATTAATAAAACTAACAATATGAAAAGAAATACAAGAAAATCTAATTTAAAAGTTTTCCTATATTTTTTTGCTTTCGATCAGCGGGATTTGAAGCAAAAATAAACTCATTTCAGTTTAAAAATGGAGAAATTTATGGAATTATAAATTTTTTGGTTTAACCAGTGTGTCGTTTCGAAAAATTATTTCTCGAAAAATTTTCGAAAAATTCTCGAAGAATTTTTCTCGTTGATTTTTCGAAAATTTTCGACGTTTTTCGAGAATTTCTCGAAAAATTTTTCGGAAATTTCTCGAAAAATCTTCGAAAAATTTTTCTCGTTAATTTTTCGGAAATTTTTCGAGAAATTTTTCGAAAAATTCTCGAAAAAATTTTCGAGAAATCAACGAGAAACATTTCTCGAGAATTTCTCGGAAAATTTTCGAGAATTTTTCGAAGTAATTTCTCGAAAAATTTCTCGAAATGCTTTCGAAACGACACACTGGGTTTAACCTGAGCGAAACTGTGGTGGCAGATAATGCCATTGGGCTGTTCGGGTATATATGATCCAGATGAGATTATCCGAACTTCTAGATGTCTCCGCTGTATTTCCCGTAACTGATTTAGTCGACTTCCTTTCTATTCTGGGTCTTTATAAAAAGATTTGAAAACAAATTTGTACTTGACTCTTCACCAGCTCTTCACCAGCTGATTCTACATCAGTCGAGTACAACTTTTTTCAAAAAATTGTATAAAGACCGTACGGAACTCGACTAAATCGATTACGGGGAACACAGCGGAGGCATCTAGAAGTTCGGATAATCTCATCTGGAGCATATATACCCGAACAACCCAATGCTTTGCTTAGGTTAAACCAAAACATTTATAATTCCATAAATTTCTCCAATTTTAAACTGAAATTAGTTTATTTTTGTTTCAAATCCCGCTGATCAAAAGCAAAAAAATATAGGAAAACTTTTAAATCAGACTTTCTTTTATTTCTTTTCAGCGAAAATGCATATTGTTAGTTTTATTACAGGGTGGCTGCCAAATAGCGTTACACGCTTGAAACGTTACAAATGTCTTCGAACAAGTTCAATTTTCACCAGAATTGGAAAGACGACAAATTTGAGAAGAACAAAGGAAAAAGGTTCAGATAGAAGACGGGCCGGAAGCGCTTGTATCTCCTAAGATGCTGTCATTATGAACCCCCCAAACAAAATGAGGACGAGGAAGAGGAAGCTTGCGTGATTCTCGAAAACAACATTTCGTGCAGAATATGCATTTTTTGGTTTTGAAAAAGAAGAATAATTTCGATTTTGAGAGAGACCCGCCAGACAAATTGCCGAGAACCAACACATCCCGGAAGAACGGAGAGAGCAGAGTTCGAAAAGTAAATCGGCGAGAAGCGACTGAGGTTCCCGCATGAAATCGGAATATGAACGTCTTGCGCTCACCGGAAAATCAATGAAAATCGTCGCGATAAATCATTTTTGATACGGAGCTGTTAGTATCATTGAATTCGTCGACACTCTGCTCACCAGAGAAGGGCGGAATTCCGCATTCCGCATTCCGCCGTTTTTTTCATTCCGTTTTCCGGATTCCGGATTCCGTGAAAAAAAAATTTTTTCCGTCTTCCGGATTCCGGATTCCGAGTTCCCAAAATCCTATTCCGCCCAACTATGAGTTTTAATACTTTATTCTCAAT
The DNA here is from genome assembly GCA_003052745.1 of Caenorhabditis inopinata. Classification (NCBI taxonomy): domain Eukaryota; kingdom Metazoa; phylum Nematoda; class Chromadorea; order Rhabditida; family Rhabditidae; genus Caenorhabditis; species Caenorhabditis inopinata. The sequence continues at coordinate 2,496,310 of AP018153.1, forward strand.
TGTTGTGAAAAGCATACTTTTTTGATCTCCCGCAAAAATTAATGGTTAAAATTCCGGATTCCGCCGTTTTTTACATTCCGTAATCCGGATTCCGGATTCCGTGAAAAAAAAATTTTTTTTCCGTTGTCCGGATTCCGGATTCCGTGAAAATGAATTTTTTTCCGTTTTCCGAATTCCGGATTCCGAGCTCCCAAAATCCAATTCCGCCGTACTCTGCTGCTCACGCAACGCGAACCGCTTCGCACCAGAAGCCCGGGAAAAATGAGCTTTCAACAAAAGATATGTTTCTCTACCTTGTGAAAACGATGAACCATACAAAAAGTGTGCGAAAAGTGTCTTTAGAAAATATAATATTGCAGCGAGATTTTCAAGAAAACTAGCCGACCAGAATTCTAAAAATCTTAGCTGAAGTGCGCCCGCTTTTAAATTTTCTGCAATTTTATTTTCAGAATTGACACTACAATTTGAGGAGATACGAAAACAGAGAAAAACATTGCAATTGATGAGCAAAATCCCGTTTTTTAGCGCAACACTTCCTGGAAAAATCCGGAATGCGGAAAACGGAATAAATATTTTTTCACGGAATCTGGAATCCGGAATACGGAATGTAAAAAATGGCGGAATCCGGAATGCGGAATGCGGAAAACGGAATTTTAATCACTAATGAGGAAATCAAATGATGTAAATGCGCTCTGTTCGCAAAAATTTTTGCGGGAGTTCAAAAAAGTATACTTTTGGGCGAAATTGGATGTTGGGAACTCGGAATACGGAAAACGGAAAACGGAAAAAAATTTTTTTCACGGAATCTGGAATCCGGAATACGGAATGTTAAAAACGGCGGAATCCGGAACTCGGAATGCGGAAAACGGAAAGCGGAACTTCACGGAATCCGGTATGCGGAATCCGGAATTCCGCCCTTCTCTGCCATGTAGTCCGTGTCTTGCACGAAAACGCTACGGGTTATATACGGACCATATTTCTATGCCTACTGGCTGCATAGAACCCGTATTTGTTTCACCTGTGCAAGCTGCAACCTTTCGTAACACGAACTGCAGAAACGTCAGTCAAAAAAACATTTGGTCAACAGGTGAGAAACTGCAAACACGAATTTTTCAATGGCTTCAGAATCTTGAGAAAAAAAAAACATTTTTTTAAGACTTTCCGTTCCTGAATAACCCCATTAGTAGATTAAACACCTATAATATAAAAGCGGCCTTGATTGAAAGGAAACAAAATTTTTCGTTTTTTTTTGAAGTGAAACTCCTAGAAGAAATTCGAAATTTTAGTCTTGAATCCGGAAAAAAAAACGGAATACGGAATTCCGCCCTACTCTGCAGAGTAGGGCGGAATTGAATTTTGGGAAATCGGAATCTGGAAAACGGAAGAGGGAAAAAATTTTTTTTCACGGAATTTGGAATCCGGAAGACTGAATGAAAAAAAAAAACGACGGAATGCGGAATCCGGAATCCGGAATTCCGCCCTTCTCTGCAGAGTAGGGCGGACTTTGATTTTGGGAACTCGGAATCCGGAAAACGGAAGAGGGAAAAAAATTTTTTTCACGGAATTTGGAATCCGGAAGACTGAATGAAAAAAAAAACGACGGAATGCGGAATCCGGAATCCGGAATTCCGCCCTTCTCTGCAGAGTAGGGCGGACTTTGATTTTGGGAACTCGGAATCCGGAAAACGGAAGAGGGAAAAAATTTTTTTTCACGGAATCAGGAATCCGGAAGACTGAATGAAAAAAAAAACGACGGAATGCGGAATCCGGAATCCGGAATTCCGCCCTTCTCTGTTATTCAGAGGATTCGCCGAAAACAGCTGCAAGCATTGTAAATGACGAGCAAAACCTTGTGTTTTATCTAAAATTTCAGCTTTTTCTTCAAGTGGTTTTAGATCTAATTCTTGATTCTGATAATTTCAGCTGTTGCCTTACGTGATCCAATCTAATATTACGACAATTCGTGGTGTTTTACAATTAGAAGCTGCTAAACGTTCAAAACATTTGAGATCAAACGAGTATATCAGCAGAGCGCGTTTGCATTGCAATGCGATGATTTAAAAGTAGGAAATCTGTGGTTTTCTAGGCCGCGAAAGCGAGAGGAAAGCAATGCGATTCGTTCTAACTAATAAGCGGGAATAGAAAAGAACAACGCGTTCAAATTTAGCTCAGAAATAAAAAAAAAAACTTAAAAATATGGGAAAATTTCAATATACCCCCCACCCTGTTTAAACCCCCCACTACCCGGATAACCCCCCCCCCACCGCCGTTGAAAATTGAGAAAGTTCGAAGAAGGGGGGGCTAATTGGAATGAAATATATCCCCCCCACCGTTGATTTGGGGGTGTATATTGAAATACTTGGAAATTTTTCAATTAGCCTCCCCCCCCCCACCCGACAGATTTCATTCCGATCCCCCACTGCATGGTAGCTAGAATAGCCCCCCACCTAGGAGGTCATCTTAATATAGTGGGGGGCAGAGAAGGGCGGAATTCCGGATTCCGCATTCCGGATTCCGTAAAAAAAATTTTTCCGTTTTCCGTTTTCCGGATTCCGAGTTCCCAAAATCCAATTCCGCTCAACTATGAGTTTTAATTCTTTATTCTCAATTATTGTGAAAAGTATACTTTTTTGATCTTCCGCAAAAATTAATGATTAAAATTCCGGATTCCGCCGTTTTTTACATTCCGTATTCCGTGAAAAATTTTTTTTTCTGTTTTCCGGATTCCGGATTCCGTGAAAAAAAATTTTTCCGTTTTCCGGATTCCGGATTCCCCCCCACCGCCGTTGAAAATTGAGAAAGTTCGAAGAAGGGGGGGGGGCCTAATTTGAATGAAATTTATCCCCCCCACCGTTGATTTGGGGGTGTATATTGAAATACCTGGAAATCTTTCAATTAGCTTCCCCCCCCCCCCGACAGATTTCATTCCGATCCCCCACTGCATGGTAGCTAGAATAGCCCCCCACCTAGGAGATCATCTGAATATAGTGGGGGGGGGTCATATTTAAATGGTGGGGGCTTCTATTTAAATGGGAGATAAGCTCATTTTCAGGTGGGGGGGGGGTTATCCGGTATTTATGATTGGGGGGGGGGGGGTTTATTAAAATATACCCAAAAATATGAAAATTCGAAGAAAAGTTGATCCGTTTTCTCAAATAGTAATAGCTATGATGAAATGCAATGGCTTAATGGCAAACCCATTGCAGCAGGGCAGGGAGAGAGAAAGAAAAAGAAAAAAACGGACCACCGCCGGAGCCCTATTCTCAAATCATAACAAGCAGTGCTTGTCATAAGGGTGTCAGGTGTACTTAAGATACAATTACCCTCTTTTTGATGTCAAGGAATAGCAAAAAGAAAAGAGTAACTATTATCGCCGTAAAAAAGTTTCGAAATTTTTTCGAGCCCGCGAAAATCGGGATTTGAATTTAGAGGCTCCGCCCATTCATCATCATTTTAGCGCATTTGCTATGCGCGATATATTTTTTGAATTTTTATTTTTTCTTCTGAATTTTCAGAATTAAACTTTTCAGAATTAAACTGGATTAAAAGAACGACATTGTATTAATCGTGAATTTTTTTATATCAATTTTCGTCATTTATTTTTTTTTCGTTTCTTCTGATAAAAATATATCGCGCATAGCAAATGCGCTCTGATGATGAAATGGGCGGAGCCTCTAAATTCAAATCCCGATTTTCGCGGGCTCGAAAAAATGTCGGAACTTATTTACGGCGATAATATATATACATATATATATATTATCCATCCGCGAGTACGTGATTTTTCGTTTAAAGACGCTGTTTGGGTCTCGTTAGGGGATAGCGCGTTTCGTTTTAACGCGCTAATTTAAAAATTGTAAAAAAGCGCACACACTGCGTTTGTGATTTCTTTTCGAAAATTGAAGCGAATATTGGAATTTTTTCTATATTTTGCTTCGAAAATCATGTTTTTTAAAATTAATTTTTATTGTCAAATTTCTTTCCGATATTCGCTTCAATTTTCGAAAAGAAATCACAAACGCAGTGTGTGCGCTTTTTTACAATTTTTAAATTAGCGCGTTAAAACGAATTGCGCTATCCCCTAACGAGACCCAAACAGCGCCTTTAAACGAAAAATCACGTACTCACGAATGGATAATATATATCACTCTCTCTCTTTCCCATTTTTCTCTGTTGGAAACCTTCCCCCCACCCCCCCCCCCTATTCATTTTTTAAAAATTTCCTTTACCATACGAAAGGAGGGGGGGGGGAGAGCTGGCAGTCTTGAAAAAGCCCCGGGCACAACACAAATTGAGCAGCGCAAGAGGTAGAGAAGGAAGTCAGGAAGAACCTAATATGGATGATCTGATTGGATAGAAAAACGCCGGCGTTTTTATTATTCAATTTTGCACGAAAAATGAATAAAAAACAGTTATGGTTGGCTTTGGATCAGGAAGGAGTGTGCAAAGCGAATTTCGAAAAATTCCGAAACAAATTCCGAAATTTTGTAGAAAAACTCCGAGCGGAATATTACGAAATAAATTTATTTATATTGAGGGTTACGGTATATCTTAAAGACGCATAACAAACTTTTGTTTATGGTTTCGAGTGGATTGTTTTTTTTTTCTTCAAATCGCTATTTTATATTTTGCTTTTACTCCTTTTTTTCAATAATCTGGTACATAAATAGATAACTTTTTGGGAAAAATGAGGAAAAATGAAAATTTCGATTTCAAATAGAAAAAAATAATAATAAATACATTTCGAAAAGTTCAAAAAAACAACGAACAAATTTATTTAAATTAAGAATATCGGTGCATGTTAAAGAGGCATAACTAATTTTTGATTATGGCTCAAGTGGGTTCTTGTTTTTTTTATATTTTAAATTCAATTATTCTGAACTGCTTTGCTCCACGAATTTCACTCTTTTGCATAAACAAAAGTGTGAAAAAATGAAAAAAAAAATGAATATTTTATTTAAAAAGTTAGCGGATTTCGAAAATTCCAAAAATAAAAGTTTCGCAATATTTCGAAATTCCGAAGTCCACTTGGCAACGCGTCCTGCTGGAGGTATGTGAAATCGGAACAAAAAGAGAATAGAACTCGTAGGAAATCAGAACACGATGGATATAAAACTGCTAAAAAAGCAAACTGTATGGAATTGGAACTCTGTTCAATGAAGCGCGTTTGCTTTACAAGAGTACTTTTCTCAGCGATAAAGCAAACGCGCTCCATTGAACAGAGTTTCAATTCCATACAGTTTGCTTTTTTTAACAGTTTTATATCCATCGTTTTCTGATTTCCTACGAGTTATATTCTCTTTTTGTTACCCCCGTCCTGCTTGAATTGTGAGCTTTCTCTATTAATTTCTAATTTCGAAAATTTCGAAAAATAATTCAAATCGTGACGTTTGGCGTTATTTCTATAATGAGAGAATTGGTTTTCGTGTGTTTTGAAATTCGGCGTTTTGCAAAATGTGCTCGCTTCCAGAGTTTTATAACCACGGTTTTCAACTGAAATTGTGTCATCCGTATCCCTCTTTCCGGAGCTTTCATGCTTCATCGGTTTGTGCTCTGTGCCGATGGATTTGTGCAGCTATGCTAGAATCCGTTTAAGATTCAGAGGAATAGCCAGGCAGGATCTTATATTAAAAAGTTTACAGTAAGCGTTTTTTTTTCAAAAACTATGAGAGGAAGAGCCAGAAAATGGCTTCAGCTCGGCGAAGTTGCAACTTTGTTCTCAACAGCGCGAGTTTACAGATGGGATTCTAGATTCAAGTTTAATGCGCCCGACGCAAGCATACCTTAAATTCCAGTGGTTATGGTCTAGAAAAAGGTAAACCGAACAATTCAATAATGAAGAATGAATCGTCACGGCCACCGATTTCTAGGCCACGTTCAAGAAGCCTCGATCTTGGCAGTCTTTACAAGGGAACCATTTTTAGCCTTCATCTCAGAATTTTTTCTAAATTTGCTCATTTATAGTTTCGAATACGGGCTTTCTCGTGGTGTATTTGGTTTTCTGCACAAATCGAACCGATCCCCAAACTTGTGATTCCTACTATCCACTCGGCCACTTTTGCTCGGTTTTTCCACGGTGGAGAATGTATAGAGGAAAGGGGGGGGGAAAGTGGAAAGGATGAGGAGAGCAAAAAACAGCATATTTTCAGATGGAATTTTCACGGCTTCTAGAAATTTGTACAGAAAACCAAATACACCATAAGAAAGCCCGTATTCGAAACTATAAATGAGCAAATTTAGAAAAAATTCTGAGATGAAGGCTAAAAATGGTTCCCTTGTCAGATGCGTTTGAGAAGCAAGGTTATGTAAGCGCGCTCTATCTAAAATGTGCGATAATTGGCGTTAACATAAATCCACTTGAGTCGCTACTCAGGTGTTGCAGAACTTTTGAAATAAACAAAAAAAATAAGGAAGCGGATAGAAGGAGAGCGGGGCGGGGAAGTATCAGTTTTTCCACATGAACGATTCGGAAAAGAATGAGAAGACCAGAAAATTTTTAGAGGAATTTAAAATTTGCGGACCAAAATGTTTTCCGCTGATGTGAGTTCAAAGTTTATTTTGGGGTTTCGCGAGTCGCTGCTCACCAGGGAAAATTTGTCTGAAATAGTCAGCGGAGTTGTCTGAAATCTTTCATAATACTTTACAGCTGTAGCGAAGACGAATTGTACGTAAAAATTTTGAAATTTCAGAAAAAAATCTTTGTTTTGGGAATTTTTACAGGTGATATGAAGACAGCGTTTAAGAACTGGGTCACTTTTTTGGGAACTCGGAATCCGGAATCCGGAAAACGGAAAAATTTTTTTTTCACGGAATCTGGAATCCGGAATACAGAATGTAAAAAACGACGGAATTCGGAATGCGGAATGTGGTAAACGGAATTTTAACCATTAATGAAAGAATCAAATGATGTAAATGCGCTCTGTTCGCAGAACTTTTTGCGGGAGTTCAAAAAAGTATACTTTTCACAACTATTGAGAATAAAGTATTAAAACTCATAGTTGGGCGGAATTGGATTTTGGGAACTCGGAATCCGGAATCCGGAAAACGGAAAAATTTTTTTTCACGGAATCTGGAATCCGGAATACAGAATGTAAAAAACGACGGAATTCGGAATGCGGAATGTGGTAAACGGAATTTTAACCATTAATGAAAGAATCAAATGATGTAAATGCGCTCTGTTCGCAGAACTTTTTGCGGGAGTTCAAAAAAGTATACTTTTCACAACAATTGAGAATAAAGTATTAAAACTCATAGTTGGGCGGAATTGGATTTTGGGAACTCGGAATCCGGAAAACGGAAAAAATTTTTTTTAACGGATTCCGGAAAACGGAAAAGGAAAAAAAAATTTTACGGAATCCGGAATGCGGAAAACGGAAAAACTATTTTTTTCACGGAATTTGAAATCCGGAAAACGGAAAAATTTTTTTTTCACGGAATCTGGAATCCGGAATACGGAATGTAAAAAACAACGGAATTCGGAATGCGGAATGCGGTAAACGGAATTTTAACCATTAATGAGTGAATCAAATGATGTAAATGCGCTCTGTTCGCAAAAATTTTTGCGGGAGTTCAAAAAAGTATACTTTTCACAACAATTGAGAATAAAGTATTAAAACTCATACTTGGGCGGAATTGGATTTTGGGAACTCGGAATCCGGAAAACGGAAAAATGTTTTTTTAACGGAATCCGGAAAACGGAAAACGGAAAAACTATTTTTTCACGGAATTTGGAATCCGGAAAACGGAAAAACTATTTTTTCACGGAATTTGGAATCCGGAAAACGGAATAAAAAAGCGGCGGAATCCAGAATGCGGAATGCGGAATCCGGAATTCCGCCCTTCTCTGGTTTACATATCTATGGCATAGTTCGCTCATTCATCGGAATATGTCTAAAGTGACGAAAAATTGAAAAATTATGTAAATTTTCATGGGAAAACACATTCATATGACAGAACGAAAACATCATGTTTACAGGTTGTTCTGTTTTAATTTTATGAATATTAATTTTTTGAAAATTTTGGAGGTTTGATCGAATTTCTCAAATTTTAGATCTGATAAAATCAGTTCCTGATATCTGAAATAAACAATTAATTGCCGGCTTTTCAGATTTTAAGATTTCTACATTAACTCCACGTGGCGTAGAAGATCAACAACTGATTCTCTTTTACATATCCGGCGGAGTTCGGCACCCCGGCAGAGTCTCAGTTGGCCAATGGGTAGAAACGTGTCATATCGGGTCGAAGGTAGCGCGCAAAACTCTTGGTGTCCCGATAGCTCTAGCTTTGGCTTAGCAGGCCATAATAGGGTAAACCGGCACACAATAATTGCTAAAAACAGCAAAAAAAACTGCCTCAGTCCTCCGCACTCAAGCTCTACGGTATACGGTAGATTCAGAAGAAAGTCGGGAGAGGCGATCAAATCTCGGAATACCGGTAGTCTACCACTCGGAAAAGGAGAAGAAGAAAATACGGCCTAAAACAAGAAGAATCGATTTCAGAGTGTGCTCAAACGATTTATCGCGGCGACACTCAGGTAGGAATTACGGTATATCTTAAAGACGCGTAACAAAATTCATTTATGGTCACGACTGGATTGAATTTCGCATTTTGCTATCAACATTTTTTTTTGGGTAATTTCCAAGAATCGCCCCCCACCCTACAACCGCCCCCCGCCATCGATAATAGCCCCCAACCAACGTTATTCATTATCAAAATTGATGTGGGGGATAATTAATGTTGGGGGGCTTCTATACGAAGTCGATATCCAATATTAATCCCCCGCCAGTTGAAATGGGGGGTAATATTTGGATCCTAGGTAATCTACAATAATCAACCCCCAACAAACAGTACTAATCCCCCCACCGGAAGACCCAGGAATGATCCCCCCTTCCAATATTTCCATGAGATTCAGACGAAATGAAATGAAAATATGAAAATGAAACTAGTTCATGATGCCACGTAAAAATTAAGAAAAATTTTTTTTAATTATGAAACAAATGTTTACAATTGTGAAAATTGTAAAAATTGGTGGAAAAAACTGACGTTATGGGAAGGGGTGGGGGGTCATTCCACAGTCTTCCACCGGGGGGTCACTCTTATATCAAGCGGGGGGGAATTATTGTATTATACCTTTTTTTGTACTTTTTATGGGGTTATTCATGAAAAGCGCAATTGCATTTTAATGCAAAAAATGCCACTTTAATGTTATTCACGATTGTATTTTAATACAAAAAAATTCATTTTTTGCATTAAAATGCTTTTCATGAATAACCCCATTAGTATTGTGAATTTTCTGCTTTTTTTTCCAAAAATTGTTTTTCAATAGAAAAATAAATGCTTTTCTATCGAAAACTTCAAAAAACTCTTTGCAATATTCCAAAGTTCTGAAGTTAAGTAAAGTCATTCATTAATAAAAATCACCGATGGCTGCAAATTGAAACATGTTTCAATCAATAATCTTCATTTTAAAGAGTTATGAGCTGTCCATGGACTGCCCCGGATTACAAGTTTGGTCTTGCTTAGTTATGCTGACGCTCTAGCTTCAAACACTGATATTTATTTTTTGTTTTTGTTTTTCTTCATATTAAAGATCCATCTAAAAAGTTCCATAACCACCTTGATCAGCATGCTCACTGATGTCCTTGGCTCCCATGTCACATTTTTTTCGTGTCTTCATTCCTGTCATTCAAAATTCCCCCAGAGACCGGCAGCTTCTTCTGGTCGCTGAACCATTAAGGCAATACGTCGTGGCAGACGATCATAGCTTTCTTCAAAATTGAAATTAATGCGAGGAAAACGTCGAAAAATTCATGACTCAAAGAGCTCTATAAATCCATATAAATAGCCAAAATCAGGTGCACTACAGAATTGAAGGCTGACAGGCAGCATCGACCGATATCTATGCGTCCGATAAGTTTAAATATTTTTTCCCGGCTATTGTGGTCTGGATCCCACTTGTTCCATTGCTAAAAGTTTCCTCTTTCTTATAAAAAGCGCTGAGATTTACAGTTCGCGATCTTTCTTTTAGACACGGTTTGGATTTTAAAGAGAGTCCCACAGGAATCCCACATATGGTTTGAAACGGATAATGCACTAATTTAGAGTGATATTGGCGCAAGTTTTTGCAAAACTTGGGAATACGTTGGGCTCCTATTTCCAATTTTTCCATATCTTACAGCTTGGAATAGAACGAAAGAGAGGATCAGATTTTGAAAAACCCTTAGAAGTTTACGGTGGAAAGTATACAATACAAACCGCCTGTAACATTTTTACGTAGGATTCACTTTTTAGCTGGATCAAGCAGAGCTCAATCGCAGAATTCCGAAGCGCTTCACCTTTTATGGTGAACTCCAGCATTTGACTCTCACTTCCGCTAGAGTTCGTCAATTCGCTTCACTTGAACCGCGAAAATTCAAAATCCATTAATCAATCATCGGACGAGCTCACTGTAGCACTCATTGCCTACGGTTGTCGTCGCGAATTCCTATGGATACCCATTTCGATAAAAACGCTCGTGCACAATTCCGTCTTCCGCAGAGAATTCCGCTTTCAGTCTTCCGTGATGAAAAACTGCGAAAACAAAGTTCTATTTCTGCAGATTTTTAATCATATATTCTAGAATTTCATGAAATTTAGATGGATTATTGAAAATTATAGGGCTGCTAAATTCTAGAGTCGGAAGCAGGTCACATGACGAGTGATAAGAATTAAGTAACCCTTTCAAGAGCTCATACATCAGCATTTTTGACAACTGTGCCGGTAGGATTGTCCTTCCGTGTTTACTAGGCCATCGGGGAGGCTACTGTAGAGATGAGAAAAGAAAGTGCGAGACCAAACGAGCAGGAATAGTGGCCTAGGAATTCCGGAGAATACTGTACAGCGGTCATCGCTTATTCGTTTCTCTAGTGGAAAATACAGATTTTTGCGCACAATTGTCATAAAATGGCAATTCTGATCAGTGTGTCGTTTCGAAAGCATTTCGAGAAATTTTTCGAGAAATTACTTCGAAAATTTTTCGAAAAATTTTTCGAGAAATTCTCGAAAAATTTCGTAAATTCTCGAAAAAAAGAACATTTCGATAAAAAATAATAATAAACTAGTTCGAACGACGCTCCGAAATAACGCAAAGCGCGGTGTTTATCGTATTTCCATTCAAATCATTTTTCGTGATTTCTCGAAAAATGTCGAAAATTTTCGAAAAATTTTCGAAAAATCAACGAGAAAAATTCTTCGAGTTTTTCGAAAAACGCATTTTTCGAGAAATAATTTTTCGAAACGACACACTGATTCTGATGCTAAAAAATCGAAGGTTTCCTCGGCGCCTTTAAGCTTAAACTTAAAGATAAAGTCATTAAATACCATGTTGATGTTGTGCTCACAATGGTTATTCGTAATGCTGGACTGTAATTAAAGACAAGTTTTAAGAAGGGGAGAATGACACGCAGACAGAAGAATTCTACTGGAAATCCGCAGAATATCAGTGGAAATAGAAAAATTCGAAAACAAATGCAATTTTCTTTTTATTTTTTGAAAAGCGCATTTTAAGCCACGCCCTCTTTTCACTCAGAAGATATTCACCACAGTAACACACGGAGGAAGGGGACCAACGTTATGAAGAAGCTTACGAATATCGGAAGCAGGAAAGACAGTTGAATTTGAAAAAAAAGTGTGTGGTTCAAAAGTCGATAAAATGCGGAGTTGAAGCTCCTCCCCCTCCCCGTCTTTTCCGCTACAGTAATCGTAAATATGAGATGAAAAGTGCAGCGGAATTTCCTGCAAAAAGCGTTTTTCCGAGTATGTAAAAAATCGCCTTTCTCTAGCATTGTCCCTCCGGCTTGTGTCACTTTTTGTGTTAGGCCGCCCATCGAAAAAGTGGGAGGGTCGTCCTTCATGCATAGATGATGTATATCTAATCTGAAAGAGACACGGGAAGGACATGGAGCAGAAGAGGCTGACGGCCTCTTGGGGATTTTTGAAGGTCAGAATGGAGGATGCGGGAAAGGGGAGGGGGGGGGGGAGAGCTCGAAGGATCAGTGAGCAGAATGATCAAGGTGTTCATGAGATCTTTTACAGTGAGCAATGATCAGTAAACTAAATATCTATTTGGGCAATATTTTGGCGAATTCTAGAGGAAGAATCCACCATAACAAGTGAAGCACTTCGGAAGTCTGCTAGATGCGGCTAAAAAGAGAATCCTAAATAAAATGCTACAACAGGTTTGTATTGTACATACCGTAAAAACTCAAATAGTGTTGTATGCAATACTATTGTTCAAGCTTGTTTCTGCGGGGCAATACTATTAGGGGCGCAAATCAATTAGGGGTGCAATACTATTGTTCAAGCTTATCTCTGCGGGGCAATACTATTTGGGGGCGCAAATCAATTAGGGATGCAAATCTATTAGAGGTTTTACGGTATATACTACGTTCCACCGAAAACATCTAATGGGGTTATTCATGAAAAGCACGAAAAGCATTTTAATGCAAAAAAATGCATTTTTTTTTGCATTAAAATGCAATCGTGAATAACATTAAAGTGGCATTTTTTGCATTAAAATGCTTTTTGTGCTTCTCATGAATAACCCCATAAAGATGCCTCAAAATCCGATTCTCTTGCAAGGTGTCGCGATCTGTACATCTCCGCGCCTTTTCTAATGGGGTTATTCATGAAAAGCACAATTGCATTTTAATGCAAAAAATGCCACTTTAATCTTATTCACGATTGCATTTTAATGCAAAAAAAAATGCATTTTTTTGCATTAAAATGATTTTCGTGCTTTTCATGAATAACCCCATAAGAAAAGGCGCGGATATGTACAGATCGCGACACCTTGCAAGAGAATCGGATTTTGAGGCATCCTTATGGGGTTATTCATGAGAAGCACAAAAAGCATTTTAATGCAAAAAAATGCATTTTTTGCATTAAAATGCGATCGTGAATGACATTAAAGTGGCATTTTTTGCATTAAAATGATTTTCGTGCTTTTCATGAATAACCCCATAAGAAAGGGGAAACATGTAGCAATGGAACAAGTGGGATCCAGACCAAAATAGCCGAAAAAATTATTCAAACTTGTCGGACGCATAGATATCGATCGATGCTGTCTGTCAGGTCCCTCACTATCAAGTGCTTTTGGCAATTTATATAGATTTGTTGAACTCGCAGAGTCCTAACGTTTTCCTCGCATTAAGGTCAATTTTGAAGAAAGTTATGATCCGGTTACCTCGTCTGCCACAAGTATTGCCTTAATGGTTCAGCGACCAGAAGAGACTGCCGGTCTCTGGGGGAATTTTGAATGACAGGAATGAAGACACGAAAAAAATGTGACATGGAGCCAAGGACATCAGTGAGCATGCTGATCAAGGTGGTTATGAAACTTTTTAGATAGATCTTTAACATGAAGAAAAACAAAAACAAAAAAGAAATATCAGTGTTTGAAGCTAGAGCGTCAGCATAACTAAGCAAGACCAAACTTGTAATCCGGGTGGGAACAGGGCAGTCAGTGAAACAGCTCATAGCTCTTCTTAAAATGAAGATTGAAAATATTAAATTTGCAGACTTCGGTGATTTTTATGAATGGACGGAAATGCGTGAATAGAAGATCAAATTAGTTGTGAAACGAAGGCCGCAATATCGGCCGCTTTTAAGGAGTTCTAATACGACGGTTATCTGCTATATAGTTAGAATACAATATTTCACAAACGGCCTGGAGAAGCAACCCTAAAGATCATGCTCAAGGCGTGTTCAGCGGTTTGCACGGTGTAGAGAAGTTTTACTTGGGCTGGATCTAGGAATTTTTTTCAGGGATTCAGAAAAGTAGCGGTTCGACTTCCGCTGAATGAGTGTCGACCCGATACACCATGTGTTATACGGAGCAGTCCGTATCACACACGATGTATAGTGTCTACACGTCAGCTCATGCAAACTTACTTACTTACTTATTATCGCCGTAAAAAAGTTCCGACATTTTTTCGAGCCCGCGAAAATCGGGATTTGAATTTAGAGGCTCCGCCCATTTCATCATCAGAGCGCATTTGCTATGCGCGATATTTTTTTATCAGAAGAAACGAAAAAAACAAATAAATGACGCAAATTGATATATTTAAACATTCGAAGAAACGTGTAAAAAAATTCACGATTAATTTTGAACAATTTCGTTCTTTTAATCCAGTTTAATTCTGAAAATTCAGAAGAAAAAATAAAAATTCAAAAAATATATCGCACATAGCAAATGCGCTCTGATTATGAAATGGGCGGAGCCTCTAAATTCAAATCCCGATTTTCGCGGGCTCGATAAAATGTCGGAACTTTTTTACGGCGATAATAGTTATTTAGTCGATCCGTCATTCACTTGTGTGAGCGCGGATCACAGCTAACCATGCTTGTAAGTTTTATTTCTCATTCTAATAATATACTTAACGAGGGGTTTTTCTTCCCTAGCGACATCGATCAATTTAAAAAGCTAAAAAGGCGCGCTTTATTCAGATACAATTTCAGACTTTCCTGTCCATGATAGATGCAAATCGGTTCAGAGGAAAGGCCGCGACGGTAACGACCAGCACACACCAACTGAATCAACTATTTATGGTAAAGATAACGAATAATTTTTCGAAAATGTTTTGAAAATTACAGGGTACCACTGAAAAATAAACAATTAAGGAGAAGTTAACCTTCTTCAGGCCGCCCGTAAAAGCTGCCGGCCCTCCGCTACTAGGCGACTGTAATATTTTCTTTCAATTATTCTGGATGCTACAGTATCCGAAGAAACAATATAAAAACGCTAATTTTATTTTTGACGCATTTTTGATGCATTTTTTTCCTAGGAAATCTTTATATAAGCTCCTTTTTTTTCTATAATAATTTCCAAAATAATCTCAATTTTTAAATAAAAAAAATCCCACTATTTTTTAATTTTTTTATATTTATAAAAGGCGTTAGTTGGGCGTTCTGTCTGAAGGTTTGTCCGGTTGTCGCAAATGTTCAGATTAGCGTTGCCAGAAGGTGGGCGGTGGAAATCTCTTCCTTTATACTAATGCACTTCCTGTTATTAATCATATTAAAATTATTTTCGTCAAAATTCGTGCTTATTGAACGCAGGCCTCATTGTAATCACACATCATTGAAAATAGTGGGGAACAAGGATACAAAAATAACTGATGGCGACATGTTTCCGCAAAATAGGGGCGTTTCCAAATTTTAAGAGAGTGGGCGAAATGGCTGGAAAATCAAAGAAAATTGAGGGTATAAAATGCAATTTATGATATTGAAGAATGATTCGGAATGACAAGGCCTTTTCAGATAATTTCAGAACGTTTTTTTTCGTGGAAAAAAAAGTATTTATAACATTGAAAAAACGGAAAATAAACATTATTTCTTGATAGGGCAGGAAGCGGAAATGCATTTTAAGAAACATGATTTTCTTTTATTACTAATGAGCGCAAGTTTTCTCATAATCTGAATCACAAGAGATTCAGATTATGATAAAACTTTTCTAACCAAAAAAAATTTTTTTTCATTTCAAAAGTTTTGAAACTATTTCAGGTGCCAGTTAAAAAGAAAGCAAGTGCTGCGCACGCGCAAGCTATTATTATTTGTTTGTTTTTAAAGAAAAAGTAAACTGCAAAATGTTTATTTATCGCTTTTATAATATTTAATTATCAGTTAAAACAATACGCAAATAACATATGGTTTTTTGGGATTTTCTGGGAAAAAATTGCGAAATGGAAAGCGATAAAATAACCAGAATTTTTCAGTAATTGAAGAGAAAAGTATAAAGAAATTAAAATAACATTAAATTAAAATAAATATTCTAAAACAAAGAGCGAAAAATATTCAAACAAATAGATCCCGCCCACTTTTGCAACACTGGCTTGGTTAAGAGCAAGTAGTGCGCACGCGATTTTTACTAGTTTTTAATATTAGTTTTTCTTTTAAGAAACTCCACAAAAATCCGTTTTTTTTTCGCTTTTTTGATATTCCGTTTTTAATTAAATCAATAAGTGCATTAAAAAAATATTTATCGCTTTTATAATATTTAATTATCAGTTAAAACAATACGCAAATAACATATGGTTTTTTGGGATTTTCTGGGAAAAAATTGCGAAATGGAAAGCGATAAAATAACCAGAATTTTTCAGAAATTGAAGAGAAAAGCTTAAAGAAATTAAAATAGCATTAAATTAAAATAAATATTCTAGAACAAAGAGCGAAAAATATTCAAACAAATAGATCCCGCCCACTTTTGCAGCACTGGCTTGGTTAAAAGCAAGTAGTGCGCACGCGATTTTTACTAGTTTTTAATATTTTTTTTCTTTTAAAAAACTCCACAAAAATCCGTTTTTTTTGTCGCTTTTTTGATATTCCGCTTTTAATTAAATCAATAAGTGCATTAAAAAAATATTTTTGTTGTAAAATCTCAAATTTTTAATAGAATTTCATTGAAATGGCGGCTATCATTCGTGTAATTCCATTGCTAATTGTTCTCCCCTGATTTCTTTCTGGAAAATTTTCGAAAATTATGTTTTTTTTGCCCTAGTTCAGTGGAAAGAGCATTTTTATTTTAATATTATTTTTAAAATGCGGAATATTTTTGTTTTATAGCAATACAAATTTAAGGAACTCTTATATTATCGCCGTAAAAAAGTTCCGACATTTTTTCGAGCCCGCGAAAATCGAGATTTGAATTTAGAGGCTCCGCCCATTTCATCATCAGAGCGCATTTGCTATGCGCGATATATTTTTTGAATTTTTATTTTTTCTTCTGAATTTTCAGAATTAAACTGGATTAATAGAACGAAATTGTATTAATCGTGAATTTTTTTACACATTTCTTTGAATGTTTAAATATATCAATTTGCGTCATTTATTTTTTTTTTTCGTTTCTTCTGATAAAAATATATCGCGCATAGCAAATGCGCTCTGATGATAAAATGGGCGGAGTCTCTAAATTCAAATCCCGATTTTCGCGAGCTAGAAAAAATGTCGGAACTTTTTTACGGGGATAATATATATATATATATATTTTTTTTTTGGAACTAATTTAAATCTAAAAAATAAAAAGGTGAAAATAGAAAAAAAAAACAGAAAAGTCTGCGGTGTTGAAACAAATGATTGCAGAAAAAACGATTCTGTTTTCAATGACGCTTCATATTTTCTTCTTAATTTAAAATCAAATTTAATTATTTTCTTATGAAAAAAAAACTTAGAATCACGCGTCCATCTGGTGATTTCAGTGAGAGGCATGCTGAGTTTTACATGACGGAAACATAAAAGTTGTTTTCAAACATTTTTTTTTCGTGCGTCCATTACGTTTAACAATTTTTACGAATGAAGCTAGATGGAGAATAGAGGAAACCAGAGAAGGGCGGAATTCCGCATTCCGCATTCCGCATTCTAGATTCCGCCGCTTTTTTATTCCGTCTTCCGGATTCCACATTCCGTGAAAAAATATTGTTTCCGTTTTCCGCATTCCGGATTCCGCGATATGGCGTTTTTATCAGAGAAGAGCGGAATTCCGCATTCCGTTTTCCGGATTCCAGATTCCGTGAAAAAATATTTTTTCCGTGTTCCATTTTCCGGATTCCGAGTTCCCAAAATCCAATTCCACCCTACTCTGGAGGAAACTCGGCAATTTTGAGAGAAAGCTTGTACGCGCCGCGCTGTGTTTTCGTTTTCTTGTCTTATTAACTTAATTTTTTTGGAACCACGAAATATATATTCGTCGGCTCGGCTACCCACTTTTTTCCAGGCGCTTATTGTGCACCATCCTAACACTATAAGGAGTACTGTAGGAGGCCCGTAGCTACAGTAACGGAAGGCACATATATTATCCATCCGCGAGGACGTAAGCCTTTGTTTAAAGGCGCAACGAATTAACTGTTGGGTCTCGTTAGGGGATAGCGCGTTGTAACGCGATAATTTAAAAATTGTAAGAAAAATTGTTTTCTTAAATTGTTAAACTGTTTTCTCACAATTTAACGCGCTATCCCCTAACGAAACCCAAAAAGTTAATTCGTTGCGCCTTTAAACGAAAGCTCACGTCCTCGCGGATGGATATTAAAACTGTTCGATTTCGAGGAAGAACTAGCACAGTTGATACAAACTGAATTTCTCATAATTTTGTATCACTTGTGCTATTGATCGATTGAAATTGTACTCATTCGATAATCCACACTGTTCCAGAAAATTAAAATGTGGATGACTAGCGAAAACATGCTCTCCAATGCTATTAGGTTGTAACATAAGAAACCGCGGTTGTCTTAGTTCATCCATATTTTTTTTGTAATAAAATATTTTTGAATGCGGTTTTGTCTATTAGAAAGAACGTTTTATTGCGCATCGTTTGATATATAATTTGTCTATGCTTACTTCATTTTTCCACAAGAAAAAGTGTTTAGAAAATGTCTGATCAAAAATTTCGAATGCGAGTTTGCATGTGGTACGACTTTAAGCACGGCAAATCGGCTGCTGAATCTCATCGTGCGCTCTTTAAAGTATTTGGCGAGGAAGCCCTGTCTGAACGTCAATGCCAGGAGTGGTTTAAACGATTCCGAAGTGGTGACGAAAGCTTGGAGGATCATGAACTTGGGCATCGAGCTGAAGTCGTCGACAATGACCTGTTGAAGGAAGCAATAGAGTCGGATCCGTGCCAAACAACTCGACAGCTTGCAGAACAGTTTGGCTGCTCTCACATGACAATTGAGCGTCACTTGCATAAAATCGGAAAGACGAACAGGTGCGGAAAGTGGGTGCCACACCAGTTGAGCAATGCAAACAAGGCGACCCGAGTGACAATGGCCGGAATTCTCACTCGTCGTGCAAAAACTGGCGGTTTTTTCGACTCCATTGTTACGTCAGATGAAAAGTGGATCTGCTACGACAACACAACAAGAAAATGGCAGTGGTTGGACCCCGGTGAGGTCCCAAAGCCGACTCCAAAACCGGACATCCACGGAAAAAAGGTGATGCTTTGTGCTTGGTGGAACAGCAAAGGTCTTGTGTATTTTGAGGTTCTAGATTCGGGTCAAACAGTTACGGCGGACCTCTATCAACATCAATTGGACCGTGTGGATCAAGCGCTGCGACGTCAAGGTGTGGATACGGCGTCAACAAAATTTCTTCACGACAACGCCCGGCCGCATGTTGCAAAGATCACTGCACGGAAAATCGAGGAATTGGGCTGGGAAGTCCTGCCTCACCCGCCATACAGCCCTGACATGGCGCCATCCGACTACCATCTGTTCCGGTCGATGCAGCACTCTCTGGCCGAGAAAAAGTTCAAAAGCCGCGACGAGGTCCAAATTTGGGTGTCTAACTTCTTCGAGTCGCAGCCGGCCGAGTTCTTCGAGAAGGGCATCCATTCTTTGCGTGGACGTTGGCGACAAATAGCCGATAATAATGGCGGATACCTTTTGGATTAAAGCTTTGTAATTTTGTTTTTATAATAAATTTTGTTTTTGGATCAAACCGCGGTTTCTTATGTTACAACCTAATATATTTTAACTTTTTTGTGCATCCAAGCATAGATTACAACAGAGAAGGGCGCAATTCCGGATTCCGCCGTTTTTTCCATTCCGTTTTCCGGACTCCAGATTGCTTGAAAAAAATGTCCGTTTTCCGTTTTCCGGATTCCAAGTTCCCAAAATCCAATTCCGCCCTACTCTACAGGGAAGGGCGGAATTCCGGATTCCGCAGTTTTTTTCATTCCGTTTTCCGGATTCCGAGTTCCCAAAATCCAATTGCGCCCTACTCTGGATTACAATGTTGTTTAATGCTTCAGCCTCCCCTAAACCTGATATCCCGAAAAATATAAGAATAATGTCGGCCCGACGCTGTAATTTTCGCAGAAATTTGGAAAAAGATGTTACACTTTTTTTGAACCTCCTGTTTCCGTTGTAGAGAAGTTGTGACTGTTGCAATGAAGAACACTGTAATCTACGCGCAAATGCACAATAAATAGCAATGAAAAGCAAGTTTTTGTATTGCTTTCTTTTAAAAATGGATGGATTTTTTGTTTTTCCCAATATCAATTCTTTTCCTAATGTCCTAGTTTTAGATTTTGAGATAGTCATACCAGTGTGTCGTTTCGAAAGCATTTCGAGAAATTTTTCCGAAAAATTTTCGAAAAATGTCGAAAATTCTCGAAAAAAAAACATTTCGATAAAAAATAATAATAAACTAGTTCGAACGACACTCCGAAATAACGCAAAGCGCGTTGTTTATCGTATTTCCATTTAAATCATTTTTCGCGATTTTTCGAGAAATTTTTCGAGAAATTCTCGAGAAATTTCCGAAAAATTTTCGAGAAATCAACGAGAAAAATTTCTCGAGAATTTTTCGAAAATTTTTCTAAAAACGCATTTTTCGAAACGACACACTGAGTCCTACTGTACTATCTCAAAACGACTTACAAAAAGACTTTCAGATGGAAATATCTCGATTTCCAGAAGTTTGCGCAGATAGCCACTAAGTGTACTGAATTTCCCGTAGTCGAAAGTACCTGTGGTCGTATTTTTAAAAAAAGTTTGGAGGATTTCTATTCGAGGTTCTCATGTTAGTGTCAATTAAAAAAAGTTGAAAGCATTGTAAATTACGCCGAAATACACTGAAATATTTAAATCTAATAGGAAGAGTTTTCTCCCGAATTTCTACCTTGCTTCTCTCAGAATTTGTACGATGCCAATATGAAGTCTTCAGATTCAGTTTCTCTGTGATCTCATCTTTTGCACAGCGTCGGCCAACAAAGCCGATTTATTCTAGCGTTCTATTAAAGAGACAATTATGTAAACTAACCACACCAAATCCTAGAGCTCAAGCGAAATGATTTGTGAGCTTCAACTTTTGATTCACTCAGCTCTGCTAATTTAGATGCAAATGGCAGAGTGGAATGTCTCTTCCCACGTCCACATCACCTATAATTGCTCTTTTTGTTCACTCTTCTTCAGCTTTTCTTTTCAGCTCATTCAGAGTTTGAACTTCTAACAAAGCAAGCACGTCGCTGTCTTTTGTAGTTCTAGCGTTAGTTTACATAATGCTCTTTAATAGAACGCTAGAATAAATCGGCTTTGTTGGCCAACGCTGTGCTAAGCATGAGACCACAGCGATACTGAATCTGAAGACTTCATATTGGCATCGTACAAATTCTGAGAGAAGCAAGGTAGAAATTCGGGAGAAAACTCTTTTAGATTTAGAAGATTTCAGTGTATTTCGGCGTAATTTACAATGTATTAAACTTTTTTTTAATTGACACTAACATGAGAACCTCGAATAGAAAACCTCCTAACTTTTTTTAAAAATACGACCACAGGTACTTTCGACTACGGCGAATTCAGTACACTTAGTGGCTATCTGCGCAAACTTCTGGAAATCGAGATATTTCGATCTGAAAGTCATTTTGTAAGTCATTTTGAGATAGTACAGTAGGACTCAGTGTGTCGTTTCGAAAAATGCGTTTTTAGAAAAATTCTCGAGAAATTTTTCTCGTTGTTTTCTCGAAAATTTTTCGGAAATTTCTCGAGAATTTCTCGAAAAATTTCTCGAAAAATCGCGAAAAATGATTTAAATGGAAATACGATAAACAACGCGCTTTGCGTTATTTCGGAGTGTCGTTCGAACTAGTTTATTATTATTTTTTATCGAAATGTTTTTTTTTTCGAGAATTTTCGACATTTTTCGAAAAATTTTCGGAAAAATTTCTCGAAATGCTTTCGAAACGACACACTGGTGTGACTATCTCAAAATCTAAAACTAGTACATTAGGAAAAGAATTGATATTGGGAAAAGCAAAAAATCCATCCATTTTTAAAAGAAAACAATACAAAAATTTGCTTTTCATTGCTATTTATTGTGCATTTGCGCGTAGATTGCAGTGTTCTTCATTGCAACAGTCACAACTTCTCTACAACGGAAACAGGAGGTTCAAAAAAAGTGTAACATCTTTTTCCAAATTTCTGCGAAAATTACAGCGTCGGGCCGACATTATTCTTGTATTCTTCAGGATATCAGGTTTAGGGGAGGCTGAAGCATTAAACAACATTGTAATCCAGAGTAGGGCGGAATTGGATTTTGGGAACTCGGATATCGCGCATAGCAAATGCGCTCTGATGATGAAATGGGCGGAGCCTCTAAATTCAAATCCCGATTTTCGCGAGCTCGAAAAAATGTCGGAACTTTTTTACGGCGATAATATATTATTCAAATTAGTATCTCTTCACTTGCAGCAAAATATAAAAAAATTCCAATATTCGCTTCAATTTTCGAAAAAAAAATCACAAACGCAATGTGTTTGTGATTTACAATTTAACGCGCTATCCCCTAACGAGACCCAAACAGTTAATTCTTTGCGCCTTTAAACGAAGGCTCACGTCCTCGCGGATGGATAATATAATTACAGATTATCCCACCGAAACCGTCAAAACATAATTTTCCCCCCGGAAAACTGCAATAGCAAACCCCCCCCCCCCAGTTTTAAAGCGGTGGAAGGGAGGGGGGGGACGCATTTTTTTGACAGTTCAATTGTTTTTTGTATTTTTTATTCATAACAACATCCTCCAGCTATTTTCTATATGCGGAATGCGGAATAATGAAACGAATACATTTTGCAGTTGAATGAAGCTGCCATTTTCGGCTGATTCAGAGCAACAATTTGATGCGAAATTGGATTTTGGGAACTCGGAATCCGGAAAACGGAAAAAAAAATTTTTTCACGGAATCTCGAATCCGGAAAGCGAAAATACTTTTTTTCACGGAATCTGGAATCCGGAAGATGGAATGAAAAAACGGCGGAATCTGGAATGCGGAATGCGGAATTCCGCCCTTCTCTGATAAAAACGCCATATCGCGGAATGCGGAATGCGGAAAACGAAAAAAAAGTATTTTCTCACGGAATCTGGAATCCGGAAGACGGAATGAAAAAAACGGCGGAATCCAGAATGCGGAATCCGGAATTCCGCCCTTTTCTGATAAAAACACCATATCGCGGAATCCGGAATGCGGAAAACGGAAAAAAATATTTTTACACGGAATCTGGAATCCGGAAAACAGAATGAAAAAAACGGCGGAATCCAGAATTCCGCCCTTCTCTGGTCTACGTAATCCTGGCTACAGTACCACATACAGTACCACGTGCAAAATAAGAAAGGCGTATTTCAGTTGGAAACACTTATAGTTAGTTTTGAAGCTCTTGAACAGTCGACATAGTTAAGACTGAAACGGTCTGAAATTTTTTGCCTGAAATCGCCCCCATCTGAAACTGCATTTTTGTAGTAGACTGTAGAGAGCGGAGACATTCGGTTTGGTTTAAGGATGGCGTTCATTTGGGAAAAAAGAAGCATATTTCGAGCAATAACGAGACGGTTTTTTCCGGTTTCCGTTTTCCCCACTCCGGAAAACCTTCCGGAAAATTCCGCTTTCCGAATTCCGTCTGCTAAACATTCCAACATTTCCTTTTTCCGAAATGCTCCCTTGTTTTTTATTACTTAAGAAACCGTAATTCCGTATTCCGTGTTCCGCGGAATATTGTTTTTTCCGAGTTCCGCATTTCGCTGCGAAACGTTTTTTTTTTCTATTTTCTGAAAGAGAACTTATAGTTATTCCGAAATAACATTCTGCATTTCGCATTTTTTTAAGACTTAAGAGACGTGTCCAAGTATCCAAGTGTTCCGCATTCCGCATTCCGTATTCCGTATTCCGTAACTGAAAACTTTCATGCGTCACAACTCGATGAGCACCTGAGCTCTCAGACTGGAAGTTTGACGTTTGGAATCAGAAGAATCAGGACGAGCTGTACCTGCCGAACAGCTCTTCGTTTTTGAATTTACCTACGGGAGCGTACCGCAGTGTCAAAAACGGTGAACTTTTCATGAAAATCTCACAATTTCGTAGTTTCCAACTCTAACGGATCTTGCTGAAAGTGCTCTTTCACAGCTGAAAATGAGCGGTCATAGAACTGCAGTGAGCCGTCGCACAAAACTCCAGAAATGTAGTGATTTTCCAGGGCAATTGAGGTAAACTAGAAGTCGCCTGTTTTTGGCGGAATCCGCCACAAATCAGCACTTTTTTTGCCCGATTCTGATATTCCTCTTACTAATATTGAGCAGCTGCTCAGAGCAAACGTGAAATGTTAAAATTTGGACGGAAAAGCTTCAAAAACTATAAAAGAAAACTCCCAGGAAATCACTTTTTCAATCGCGCTCCATTGACACGAAAACTCTGCGTCTCTCAGCGAGAGAATATTGGTCCTCTCGGACAAGAGGGAAGCATTAAAATTTTGAAATGAATTTCGGTTTTCCTCGTTCTTTTTCTCAATTATAAATCAATAATACATTTTTTCATGATTTCCTTTTTTTTTCAGTCCGAGAGGATCAATACTCTCTCTCTCGCTGAGAGACGCAGAGTTTTCGTGTCAATGGAGCGCGATTGAAAAAGTAACAAAATATTTCACTGTGGGAAATGAGGAAAAGAAAATTTTACGTTTTTCCATTCTGCCATGGGCTCCCATCTGTAACTCTTCCGATATTTTTTGCGTCAGAAGATTGATGTGTCTATTCCGTCAATTTTGGTCATCCTTGAAACCATGAATCCACCTCCAAAAAAGTGCAAAATCCGACAATTGGCGGCCGCCAAACAAGAGAGGCTCATAACACTCTAGGGGAATGGCAACAATGCATACATTTCGAATGATTGGAAGAGCCGAAGGAGAGCAAGCAAGAAATAGGAGAGAAGTGGGCGGAGCCTGACGAAAGGAAGCCTGGCAGAAGAAAGGAGCAAGATGGAAGAGCAAAGAGAAATATTTCTCGAAAAATTTCCGAAAAATCAACGAGAAAAATTTTTCGAGAATTTCTCGAGAAATTTCCGAAAAATGTTTCGAGAAATTTTCGAAAAATTTCGAAAATTCTCGAAAAAAAAACATTTCGATAAAAAATAATAATAAACTAGTTCGAACGACACCCCGAAATAACGCAAAGCGCATTGTTTATCGTATTTCCATTCAAATCATTTTTCGCGATATCTCGAGAATTTCTTCGAGAAATTTCCGAAAAATTTGGCGAGAAATTCTCGAAAAAGTCTCGAAAAATTTCTATTAAAAATAAACTAGTTCGAACGACACTCCGAAATAACGCAAAGCGCGTTGTTTATCGTATTTCCATTCAAATCATTACTCGTTGATTTCTCGAGAAATTTTTCGAGAATTTTTCGAAAAATTTCTCGAAAATTTTCCGAAAAATCAACGAGAAAAATTTCTCGAGAAATTCTCAAAAAAAAAAACATTTCGACAAAAAATAATAATAAACTATTACCGCCGTGAAAAAGTTCCGACATTTTTTCGAGCCCGCGAAAATCAGGATTTGAATTTAGAGGCTCCGCCCATTTCATCATCAGAGCGCATTTGCTATGCGCGATATATTTTTATCAGAAGAAACGAAAAAAAAAATAAATGACGCAAATTGATATATTTAAACATTCGAAAAAACGTATAAAAAAATTCACGATTAATACAATTTCGTTCTTTTAATCCAGTTTAATTCTGAAAATTCAGAAGAAAAAATAAAAATTCAAAAAATACATCGCGCATAGCAAATGCGCTCTGATGATGAAATGGGCGGAGCCTCTAAATTCAAATCCCGATTTTCGCGGGCTCGAAAAAATGTCGGAACTTTTTAACGGCGATAATAGTTCGAACGACACTCCGAAATAACGCAAAGCGCGTTGTTTATCGTATCACCATTCAAATCATTTTTCGCGATTTTTCGAGAAATTCTCGAGAAATTTCCGAAAAATTTTCGAAAAATTTTCGAGAAATCAACGAGAAAAATTTCTCGAGAATTTTTCGAAAATTTTTCGAAAAACGCATTTTTTGAGAAATCATGTTTCGAAACGACACACTGCTGTGAACATAGTCAAAAATAAGACCAATTATGGACCAATTAGGTAGGGAAATAGGAAAATGGAAATTCTTCGACATTGGTGTTTGCGTACATTCGTTGGGCGCGAGAACCGCGAGAGTCACGCCCACTTATATATTCGCTAAAAACCAATAGAAATACGGAACATCATTGGATTCGGTGCGGAACTTTTCGGAATATCCAATTATTCCAAATTGTTTTTATCGGCAGCCTTCTGAGTTCATTGGCTTATTGACTATTAGAAACCATAAAACATTTCATTATTTTATTTTTTTTCCGCGTATTTTCAAGTGAGTAACCCATTTTCCCATTGTGAGAACAAGTTCGTGGGAAAAAATTCAATTTCAAATGGAGAAATACGATAGACCTATCGCTATGCTGACCAAATTTTGGTTTTGCGCCTTTAAAATAGATATTCTATCGGAATTTTCGGAATTCCGTTCCGCGTACCCCTAGTCCAACGCAATAGGGACAGGGGAAAATATATAAAACAATTTCCGCCAGAGTAGGGCGGAATTGGATTTTGGGAACTCGGAATCCGGAAAACGGAAAAAAAAATTTCTCACGGAATCTGGAATCCGGAAGACGGAATGAAAAAAACAGCGGAATCCGGAATTCCGCCCTTCTCTGCAGAGTAGGGCGGAATTGGATTTTGGGAAGTCGGAATCCGGAATCCGAAAAACGGAAAACATTTTTTTCACGGAATCTGGAATCCGGAAGACGGAATGAAAAACTGGCGGAATCCGGAATTCCGCCCTTCTCTGCTTCCCGCCCCAAACTGGACGTATCGAAACCTTGCTCACTCTAAAAATATGCGCAAATTTCCACTTTTCGTCTTACCATTTAGGAAACCGTACCAGCCAAGAAATGCCTAAAGTTAAGCTTCAAGACAGGGGGGGGGAAGGAACCGAAGTTTCGAAAAGTTTCGAAACGTCATGGTTTCGAAATGGCCGGGTGCCCGTCAAGCAAATTTGAGTAAACGTGAAAGTGATATCAAATTGCTGAAAAATAAGTTATATGTAAGAAACTAAATTTCAGTCTGAAAATCTGAGCTGAAAATGCTTCAGAAGGACAAAGAAAATCCTTGGGTATGTTTTCGTAATACCAAATATGCTCATTTAAGATTTTTTAAGACCTCCCTCTTAACGGTTCTTCCTCCGTTGATATTCAAGGGAAAACGTTGGAATCTGAGTATTTGAATTCAGAATTCAGATTAAGCTTTTGCTATGGACCGTTTTTTTAGTTGTGGAATACGGAATTCGGAATACGGAATTCCAAATATTCGGAATATTAAGAATACGGAATTCGGAATATTCAGAATATTAAGAATGCGGAATTCGGAATACTCGGAATATTAAAAATGCGGAATTCGGAATACGGAATTCGGAATATTCGGAATATCAGGGATACGGAATACGGAATTCGGAATATTCGGAATTTTGAGAATACGGAATTCGGAATATACGGAATTTTAAGAATGCGGAATTCGGAATTTTTGGAATATGAAGAATGCGGAATTCGGAATACGGAATACGGAATTCGGAATACTCGGAATATTAAGAATGCGGCATTCGGAATACGGAATGCGGCATTCGGAATATTAAGAATGCGGAATACAGAATACGGAATACGGAATTCGGATTACTTGGAATATTAAGAATGCGGAATTCGGAATATACGGAATTTTAAGAATGCGGAATTCGGAATTTTCGGAATATGAAGAATGCGGAATTCGGAATACGGAATACGGAATTCGGAATATTCGGAATTTTAAGAATACGGAATTCGGAATATACTGAATTTTAAGAATGCGGAATTCGGAATTTTCGGAATATGAAGAATGCGGAATTCGGAATACGGAATACGGAATTCGGAATACTCGGAATATTAAGAATATTAAGAATGCGGAATTCGGAATATTAGGAATGCGGAATACGGAAATCGGAGAACACGGAACATAACAATTTTTGAAGAATGCGGGGATCGGAATACAGGATTCGGAATTCGGAATACGGAATATTCGGAATATTAGGAATGCGGAATTCGGAATACGGAAAGCGGCATTCGGAATACGGAATTCGGATTTCATTGAAGATCTGACAAAGTCTTAATGGGTTGGTGTTCTACTCGTCACGAAATAAAATTCATTGATCCTCATTCTATGCGTCGTGCTAAGACCCCCCCCCCAAAACACTGCTTGGACTAAGCGATTTCTATTCAAAGTTTCGGATTTCAGATTTTGTCTGAAATTTTGTTTTCTCTGGTTTTTTTTAATTAGAAAGAGCTTAAAATAAGGTGAAAAAGAATGACAGCCAATGCATTCAAAAAGACCAATAGGTTTCAGGAGCCGAGCTGCACTGCGACTGACACAATTCCGTCGAGCAATTCATTAGAATCCGCTGTGCTCGTTGTGCTTTGGTCACAACGCTTAGCGCGCCGTCTGAAAACAAAGACACGTTGATTTCTTCTTTTTTTTGGGGGGGGGGGTGGGGGTGGAGCAACGCTTGAATTGTGCAATTTCCCACCACTTCAAGATTCCCTAAACAATATGTAAGATATCGGTAAAACGGTTCATGCACAGTAGGCAACAACACCAGATTTGACGACAATTCTTGAATTACTCGAAAACTGGGGAAATGAAACGATCGTTTTATGATCCGAAATGAGACGTGTGCAAATGCGCTCCAGTGAGGCTTCCATTTGGCCGAAATTTCGGCTGTCTCGTCTCGTCTTCGTCTTCGTCACATGCACAACTTTTTTATTGCGTAAGACGAATGCAAGACGAACGGAAAACGGGCAATAATTTGTTTACAAAGTGAAGGATAATGCAATAGGAGGAGACGCAGAGAAAAAAGGTCCAAGAATACAAGGTACAGGCGAGCGCTTGGGAACTCGGAATCCGGAATCCGGAAAACGGAAAAAAAAATTTTTCACGGAATATGGAATCCGGAATACGGAAAGTAGTTCTAGATTAGAACAAGAAAGACTATTTCATCTCAAAGTTTCCGGAATTCCAGACTTTTCTGTGGTTTCGCGTAGGATATTGGGCAAAGAGTGTACACCATGCGCCAGACATGACGACACTTCTTGTTCCTTGAATATGAAAGGAAAACGTTACGAAATGCCTCTTCTATTAGGGGTTCTACGAGAATCGATAATTTGTTTTGCCTTATGGTATTATCAGAACAGTGTTGAGGTCTTTTTTAACCGATTGCCATTCATTATTCTAGAAAAAAATATATTTTTAGACCCGGAGAGGTGTAATCGCGCTCCAATCTAACAGTGTTCCATAGAGCGCGATTGCAGATTTCAAATTTCTGACCCAAGCGCCATGAATCTATTCTGCGAGGACATTTACGAAATTATGAAATAAAATAAAAGGGAAGAGGAGGAGGAACTCGGAATCCGGAAAACGGAAAACGGAAAAAAAATTTTTTCACGGAATCTGGAATCCGGAAGACGGAATGAAAAAAAAACGGCGGAATCCGGAATTCCGCCCTTCTCTTCAGAGTGGAGCGGAATTGGATTTTGGGAACTCCGAATCCGGAAAACGGAAAACGGACAAAAACAATTTTTTTACGGAATCTGAAATCTGGAAGACGGAATGAAAAAAAACGGCGGAATCCAGAATTCCGCCGTTCTCTGGAGAGTAGGGCGGAATTGGAATATGGGAACTGTATTCCATCCGGAAAGGAATCCGGAAAGCGGAAAACGGAAAAAAAAATTTTTCACGGAATCTGGAATCCGGGAGACGGAATGAAAAAAGAAAACGGCGGAATGCGGAAGGCCAGTTTCAGTCGAGAATTCTTTCTTTTTTTATAGTTTTTCGTTTGAAAAACTTCAAAAACTCCTAAAAATGCTGGCCCAGGTCTGAATTATGGACAGTACGGAAAACTGCGCGCGAAACCGAAAGCGATGAGAAATTCGAAACAGTCCTTCAATATAGGTCAGGCCAGTGGCCGCCAAACCGGATTTCTAGGCCACGAGCATAACGATGTGCAGTTCTCGCTGTTTTCTAGACCACAGAAATGATCTATGATGACAGGGCTTGCATGGAATGGAATAGAACAGGCGCGGGCTCACGTTTATCTTCACATTTCGTGAGATCTCTTCGAAAATCCGTGAAAAATGAAAATTTTCTTTGACAATGGGGCCGACCCATACGTGACATCCTTCAGAAGGATTTGCGCAACGAAAAAAAGGCGAGAACGTCGCTTCAGAAGCCGGAAATCAGATGACAATGGAGTAGCCGTGATCAGATGTAATCAAAGGGAATCACGGAGCCGTTTGTTCTCATTTCAAAAAAAAAAAAGACGAAAACCCCTTTAAAACCAACTACTTGCTTTTGCTGGCGCACCTTAGTCGCTCTTTTTTTAAAAATCGCTTTTCCACATCCGTATATTGCACTGTTCTTCTGGTGTACAGTAGTTTTATGATTACCGTAATCTTCACCAGTGTGTCGTTTCGAAAAATGATTTCTCGAAAAATGCGTTTTTCGAGAAATTTTTCTCGTTGATTTCTCGAGAATTTTTCGAGAATTTTCGAAATTTTTCAAAAATTTCTCGAAAAAATTTTCGGAAATTTCTCGAAAAATTTCTCGAGAAATCGCGAAAAATGATTTGAATGGAAATACGATAAACAACGCGCTTTGCGTTATTTCGGAATGTCGTTCGAACTACTTCATTATTATTTTTTATCGAAATGTTTTTTTTTTGAGAATTTTTCGGAAAAATTTCTCGAAATGCTTTCGAAACGAAACGTTCAAGGGCCAGATGGTTCGCTGCTTATATGGCAAAGAAGCCCACCTGCTCGACTTTTGGGCAGCTTGCCGAATGGCGATAGCAGTGCTAAATGGCCACTAGATGCCGACCAGAGTAGGGCGGAATTGGATTTTGGAAACTCGGAATCTGGAATCCGGAAAACGGAAAAAAATTTTTTCACGGAATCCGGAATGCGGAATGCGGAAAACGGAATTTTAACCATTAATAAGGAAATCAAATGATGTAAATGCGCTCTGTTCGCAAAAATTTTTGCGGGAATTCAAAAAAGTATACTTTTCACAACAATTGATAATGAAGTAGTAAAACTCATAGTTGGAATTCCGGAAAACGGAAAACGGAAAAAAAATGTTTTCACCGAATCTGGAATCCGGAAAACGTGATGAAAAAAAACGGCGGAATCCGGAATTCCGCCCTTGAAATACTATTGGTTGGGCCGGTTCTACGTCATAGAAGAAACACCGGAATTCCGTACTTTCTTTAACTTTTGAAAAATCTGTAAATTGAGGTCGGTAAGGAGTACGTAATATGGAATAAATAAGATAGTTAAAGCTGGAAACTTATGTACCAAGACCAGTGTGTCGTTTCGAAAGCATTTCGAAAAATTTCGAAAATTCTCGAAAAAGAAACATTTCGATAAAAAAAAACTAATAAACTAGTTCGAACGACACTCCGAAATAACGCAAAGCGCGTTGTTTATCGTATTTCCTTTCAAATCATTTTTCGCGATTTTTCGAGAAATTTTTGAAAAATTTCGAAAATTCTCGAAAAATTTCGAAAATTCTCGAAAAAGAAACATTTCGATAAAAAAAAACTAATAAACTAGTTCGAACGACACTCCGAAATAACGCAAAGCGCGTTGTTTATCGTATTTCCTTTCAAATCATTTTTCGCGATTTTTCGAGAAATTTTTGAAAAATTTCGAAAATTCTCGAAAAATTTCGAAAATTCTCGAAAAATTTCGAAAATTCTCGAAAAAGAAACATTTCGATAAAAAAAAACTAATAAACTAGTTCGAACGACACTCCGAAATAACGCAAAGCGCGTTGTTTATCGTATTTCCTTTCAAATCATTTTTCGCGATTTTTCGAGAAATTTTTGAAAAAGTTCGAAAATTCTCGAAAAATTTCGAAAATTCTCGAAAATTCTCGAAAAAAAAAACATTTCGATAAAAAAAAACTAATAAACTAGTTCGAACGACACTCCGAAATAACGCAAAGCGCGTTGTTTATCGTATTTCCTTTCAAATCATTTTTCGCGATTTTTCGAGAAATTTTTGAAAAATTTCGAAAATTCTCGAAAAATTTCGAAAATTCTCGAAAAAAAAACATTTCGATAAAAAAAAACTAATAAACTAGTTCGAACGACACTCCGAAATAACGCAAAGCGCGTTGTTTATCGTATTTCCATTCAAATCATTTCTCGTTGATTTTTCGAGAAATTCTCGAGAAATTTCCGAAACTTTTTTCGAGAATTTTTCGAAAAACGCATTTTTCGAGAAATCATTTTTCGAAACGACACACTGACCAAGACAGCGGTGGTACGATTCACTGCAGGCTTCGAAAACGCGCCGTCGGTACCCCAGCAATGCCTCGGTGGATCCCTATCAGATGTTTCAATTTTTCGTTACTTTTTGTCTTTCTTTTCCCATGGGGGATCGAAATGATAAAAATAGGAGGAGATTGGTGTCGGCAGTTTCGAATGCGGCTCCTGTGGAGCCGACGCTCACCGACACGAAAAATGGCGGATCCCATGGGAGGATTTTATGAAATGAATCTGCGCATCTTGTCGGGCACCAACCAAGCGGAAACGATGGAAATCGGTAGAATAAGTCGGGGGGAGGCATTTTTTTTTGTGTGAAAGGAATTAGGAGGGTTGGTAAGACGTTCAATGTCTATTTATTCGGCTTATTTACGTTGATGAGCGTGAAGTGAAAAGAGAAAGAGACATAGAGAAAGAGAGAGAGAGAGAGAGAGAGAGACAGAAAGATAGAGAGACAGAAAGATGGAAAAAAGAACATAGAACTAATCTCCAATTATTCAAGTGGCAATGAAGTGACAAAAGGCCCGATGTTCGGGCAACCTGCTCTTTGCCTGAGCAACCCTGCAGAATGGTGCTGCCTGCTAACCAGAGAAAGGCGGAATTCCGTTTTCCGCATTCCGTAATCAAAAAATTTACATCATTTGATTCCCTCATTAATGATTAAAATTCCGTTTTCCTCCGTTTTTTTCATTCCATCTTCCGAATTCCAGATTCCGTGAAAAAAAATTGTTTTCCGTTTTCCGAATTCCGGATTCCACCGTTTTTTTCATTCCGTCTTCCGGATTCTAGATTCCGTGAAAAAAATGTTTTTTCGTTTTCCGCATTCCGGGTTCCGCGATATGGCGTTTTTATTCTGTTGTGAAAAGTATACTTTTTTGAACTCCCGCAAAAATTTTTGCGAACAGAGCGCATTTACATCATTTGATTCCTTCATTAATGATTAAAATTCCGTTTTCCGCATTCCGCATTCCGGATTCCGCCGTTTTTTTCATTTCGCTTTTCGGTTTCCGAATTCCGTGAAAAATTTTTTTTTTCCGTTTTCCGTTTTCCAGATTCCGTGAAAAAATTTCTTTTCCGTATTCCGGATTCCAGATTCCGTGAAAAAATATTTTTTCCGTGTTCCGTTTTCCGGATTCCGAGTTCCCAAAATCCAATTCCGCCCAAATTCCTTCAATTCCCTTCGAAATTCATAGGAAAAATTTACGAGCACACGAGCGCCGTCGACGTCTTCATTTTAGTGACATAAAATGAACAAATAAACGTAAAACTTCAGAGTTTACGTCATCACCAGAAAGCTCCCAATCGTCTAAATCGTCGAAAAAAAACGCGGGAAAATATAATAGTAAATTTATTAGGAAAAAAAAAGTGAAAAAATGTGCCTTTTGTGTTCAAGAAATCGAGTTTCAGCGCTCACTTTATTCTTTCGTTTTTCCGTTTTTTTCTTGGATAACAATTGGAGAAAATAAATAAAAATTTAACGCATTTTCCACTTATTTTTTATTGGTTTTTTTCGTCATTTTATTGAATTTTCTCCCTATAGAAATGTGTTTAGTGAGACCAAAAAATGGATTTTTGAGATGAACAAAAAAAATTGAATTTTCCACCCATTTCTTCATATTTTACGTTTTTCGTTTAGGGATGTTTCAAAGAGCCGGAGCATTTCCGTTTGTTTTGACGGAATTTCCGTTAAAAATGTGGACGGAATACTGTAGTCGAGAGTTCTGGTGGCCTGAAGAGAGTTGGGAAAAGATGGCGGACCGAGCAGTGGTTTAAGGCAGAGTAGGGCGGAATTGGATTTTGGGAATTCGGAATCCGGAAAACGGAAAACGGAAAAAACATTTTTTCACGGAATCCGAAAAACGGAAAAGGGAAAAAATATTTTTTTCACGGAAGGAATCTGGAATCTGAAAAACGGAATGTAAAAAGCGGCGGAATCCGGAATGCGGAATACGGAATTCGGAATTCCGCCCTTCTCTGATTTAAAGGACCTTCCTTGAGTAGCCAGTAGGCCAGAAACTTGCAGTGTTATTCGTAAGCGGTGCAAGTTGCCCAATCAATTGGCGTTTGGGCCATTAGCTATGTGATCATAACTTGGAGAACTACGATTTCGGTGGCTGATCCCTGCTCTCAAATTCTAGGCCACGCCTACCGCTAAAATAAAACAAAACACATTTAAACAGAACACGCTGGCTACCGTAACTTCACTGCGTAGCGACCCATTTTAGGTGTTATGCGATGTACGGAATACGGAATATAAAAAGCGGAATGCGGAAAACGGAATTTTAACCGTTAATGAGGGAATCGAATGATGTAAATGCGCTCGGTTCTCAAAAATTTGTGCGGGAGTTCAAAAAAGTATACTTTTCACAACAATTGAGAATAAAGTATTAAAACTCATAGTTGGGCGGAATTGGATTTTGGGAACTCGGAATCCGGAAAACGGAAAACGAAAAACGAAAAAAAAAATTTCACGGAATCTGGAATCCGGAAAACGGAAAAAAAAACTTTTTTTCACGGAATCTGGAATCCGGAAGACGAAATGAAAAAACGGCGGAATCCGGAATTCCGCCCTTCTCTGGTGATAAGGGACATTTCAATAGAGCACTCTTGCAACTTTTTCAAAGAATACCCAGTGCAAACGCGCTAGCCTGATAATTTCTTTGAGTTTCTGAAATTTCAGCGTTTTCAATTGTGTACTATCTAGATGGAAATAAGCAAATATTCAGAATGAAATTTTATGGATTCTGAGACTATATAACACCGGGCCAAATCTAATTATCAACAGAGCGCGTTTGCACTGCCGCATTTTCGTAAAGCTAAAGCTTACCAGACGCACGCAGTTCGCTGATTTTGGGTCGAAAAATAAATTTGGAACGATCTTTGTCTCAATTGTGTTTAATAAAAAATGTTTTTTTTTTGTCTGGCTCTAGTCATTCTGTGTAAAACTTTTTAAATATGCATGAAAACTTTCCCGATTGTTCCTCTGAAATAGGGGAAATGCGACATTTCATTTATTCATTGACATTCTGAACTTTTATTTTATTGAACCCAAATTTAAGGAGTTCAATGGACGGTGGACATTGTTTGAGAAATCGAATAAGCTTTAAAACAACAATTTATTATTTTATTGCTATTTTTTAGTTTAAAAAAGTGTTTAAATCGATTTAA
This sequence comes from Caenorhabditis inopinata, assembly GCA_003052745.1. NCBI lineage: Eukaryota > Metazoa > Nematoda > Chromadorea > Rhabditida > Rhabditidae > Caenorhabditis > Caenorhabditis inopinata. Next base: position 2,531,696 of record AP018153.1, read on the forward strand.
AACTTCGCAAATTGCCAAATGAAGGGCTGGCCTAGAAAATGCACAGCCACCAAACCCGCCACTCCAATTTTTCGAATTAAAATTTTTGATTTTCTATGTTTCATTGCTATTTTTTTCTAAAGAAATGCTTTATAAAAACTTTTATTAACTAAAAATTAAAAAAATAGCTTAAATTTGCAGGTTTCCAACAACGACAAAGAGAAATGAAGCGACAAAGTCTATCGAAAACGTATGTCATGCATTTTATAATTATTTAACTTTGTGTGAAACTTAAATAAAAAATCTCATATCGACAAAATGTCGAATCTTTTTAAAAAATATATTTAAAAAAAATCCCCCTAAAAAGTAAGGAAGCGCTGTCTTCCGTTTTCTCCCATAAGATTAAAATAGCTGCTTTAATATGCTTCTATTATTCTTTTTTTTTCAATTTTGGAGAAAAATTCTTTAAAAACTTTTTATCAACATAAAAACAGACAAAATTATCTTAGAATTACACGGAATTCAGCCATGGCGAGATCAATGCGGCGACGAGAAATCTCAATTAAATACGTATTTAATTATTTGTGAAAAAACAATTGGTTTAATATTTTCACCACTTATGTAATTTCCTTAATTTCTCTTGATTTTATGCTTAATAATGTTTCCATTTCCGCGAAAAAAAAACACATGAAAGCGTGACGAAAAAAAAACGAGAAAAACGCGCAAAATTAAAAACTCGGAATGATATTAAAAATATATGTTCCGACTCACGGCGGCTCCCGTTCTCGCGATTTTCGAGTTTTAAACAAAATAAAAATTGCAAATTTTCATAAAATTATGATTTTTAAATAACAATTAGCAAATAATTCAATACTCACTGCTCATAATTCGTAGCAAAACCTTTATGCTTCAATTAGAAAATATCGAGATTTCCGTCATTTTTTACTCCGGAGTTCTTATTTATAATTGAAACGCGTTTTATGTGATAAAAATAAATTACCTTTAAACTTCTCAAGAACATTACGCTAATAAGTAGTGTGCGATGATGTTTCAAAGAAAAAACTTACTAGTGTTTACTAGTGTTACAAACTTAGTGTAATTTATTAGGTTGTAACATAAGAAACCGCGGTTTGATCCAAAAACAAAATTACAAAACTTTAACGCAAAAGGTTAATGCAAACTCGCATTCGAAATTTTTGATCAGACATTTTCTAAACACTTTTTCTTGTGGAAAAATAAAGTAAACATAGACAAATTATACATCAAACGATGCGCAATAAAACGCTCTTTCTAATAGACAAAACCGCATTCAAAAATATTTTATTACAAAAAAAATATGGATGAACTAAGACAACCGCGGTTTCTTATGTTACAACCTAATATAACAAAATTTTTAAACATTTCTTTTGGTTTTTAGAGAGTCAATGTATCTTGTTACGACGACGCTCGTCTAAATACTTTTTGATCTACTCATATTTTCCAGCCAAAATGCCTACATTTCATGTTCCGCTTTTTCCCGCCTAAGAAAAACGTTTATCATCATTCTCAGCTAGTGTGCGAAGTCGACTCTGAAAAGTCGACAAGCGTCGACAAAAATCGACCAAAATCGGACGACTTTGGCCGACTCGAAGTCGACTCGACTCGACTTTTTGTCGACCGCGATCGATCATGATCGAGTCGACTTTTTTTAGAGTCGACCGCGATCGACCGCGATCAAAGTCGACAGGCGATCGAGTCGGGGTCGAACGCGGTCGACAGAAAGTCGAGTCGGCTTGACCCAAAGTCGACTTTTCGATCGATCTGTCAAGTCGACTCGGCTTTCTGCCGACAAAGTCATCGCGACTGTCAAGTCGAAAGTCGTCCAAAATCGTGTCGACTTCGCGCACTATTTTTCACCTGAAAATTAGAATTGGATATATTTTCCATTAATACCTCGCCGAGTTCAATAGTGCGCGTTGGACTTCCAATGAAACTTTTATTGAAAAACAATCAAAAAAATAAACGAATGAATAAATAATATGCAGCTTTGAATTCTTAAATTTCACCAATTATGAGTCCTTGTGACTTTCCTGAAAATAATATTATGAGATTTTAAATGGAAATACTTGTTCTTTTGATACACTGCAAATGCGCTCTACTGAACAAGCTCAGTTGAGAAAATTTGCACGATTGCCGAAACAATTTACTTTGAAGCTGCAACAAAAAATTAAAGTAGACAGCTTATTTCGAAAAAAAAACAAACACAGGTCTCTGTTTGTTGAATTTTTGTAAATGCGCTCTATTGATAATAAGATGAAAATGGATAGTTCGAGCAAAGAATTCATTTCTGCAGACGCTCTGAAGGATCGGAATTTGAAAAGTAAAACTTTCTTTATACAATTTTATTTCAAACATGAAACTGCTAACTCATTATCAATGGAGCGCACTTTTTGAATTTCAGAATTTCAAATATTTTCAACCCTCTTGTAGAAGAGCCCTTTCTACAAACGTTGAGGGTTACGAGATGCCCTTGTACTACAAGCCCCACTTTATCTGAGAAACTGGAGTGAGGGATTGAAATTCCAAAAAAGGTATTATCGCCTTAAAAAAGTTCCGACATTTTTTCGAGCCCGCGAAAATCGGGATTTGAATGTAGAGGCTCCGCCCATTTCATAATCAGAGCGCATTTGCTATGCGCGATATATTTTTTGAATTTTTATTTTTTCTTCTGAATTTTCAGAATTAAACTGGATTAAAAGAACGAAATTGTATTAATCGTGAATTTTTTTACACGTTTCTTCGAATGTTTAAATATATCAATTTGCGTCATTTATTTATTTTTTTCGTTTCTTCTGATAAAAATATATCGCGCATAGCAAATGCGCTCTGATGGTGATTCGAAGAAACGTGTAAAAAAATTCACGAATAATACAATTTCGTTCTTTTCATCCAGTTTAATTCTGAAAATTCAGAAGAAAAAATAAAAATTCACAAAATATATCGCGCATAGCAAATGCGCTCTGATGATGAAATGGGCGGAGCCTCTAAATTCAAATCCCGATTTTCGCGGGCTCGAAAAAATGTCGAAACTTTTTTACGGCGATAATAAAATTTCGATAGAATTTTAAGTCAAAAAGAAAGTGTAAAAAGCCTTGCCCGAAAATGATGCACAACAAGCAGTAATAAAAGCTGGGCGGGTGGTCGAGAAGTGTTTCCTGGTGTGTGTGTGTATGTGTGTGTGTGTGTGTGTGTATGTGGTGTGTGGTGTGTGGTGTGTGGTGTGTGGTGTGTTGATAAGCGATAGAGAGAAGTGAAGAGCACAGTGAGACACAGACAACACGGAAGAGACAGAGAAGTTGACACAGATGCGGATCAGATTGTTCTGACCAATAGTTTGCTGAAAAACGTGATCATGAGCTTGTGGGATTTACTGGTTTTTTTTTACAAAAGAAAGTGGGGAGCGGGGTGACCGTTGGCAAGCAGTGCATCGAACGTGACGACTAATTTTCGCGAATTTTTAAAACTCCTCAGGGGCCTACTGAAAACCACAAAATCAGCCGAAAAATCGTTGAAAATTCGTTTATCGCATGCGCCTTTAATCAAACATTTCGCTGCTTATTTCAATGATTTTTAAGCATTTTCACCCTTTTCATGAATTTTTAATGAAATAATGATGAAAATCCATAAAAAAGTCAAAAAAAAATTCTAAAACTCGTAAAACTCGTGCGTCGGGAGATCAACCATAATAACAGAATAATTTGTGTATTTTCCCACAAATCATGGCCGTGGCTGAGGCCGTGGCTGAGGCCGTGGCTGATATTCCGGACGCGGCTGCTCTCCCCCGCTTTTATAAGTGCAGCCTTTGTTCAGAATATTTTGAATATTTGGAATTCTTAATTTTGCTCAAAAGGAGCGTGTTTAAAGGCGCTTCGAATACGATAGCTCTCATATTAAATTATTTTTGTGGCGAGTTCGACTTCGCTATTTTTTTAGATTGGGAGTAGTATGTCGTGTCGATTTTGGTGTCGAATTGATCGACTGAATCGAATTAAATCGACAATTTTTGAATCGATTCAATCGATTCAACATGATTCGAATCGCGATTGAATCAAATCGAATCGATTCAATTCGATTCAATTCGATTCGATTAAATCGAATCAACAAAAATGATGAAAAAATAAAGGAAATGCGCTCTACCGATCAATGCCTTCGGTGGCGGTTTTTTTGGTAAATTGCATTTTTCAAAGGAAAATACGATTTCAAACCGCCGCCGAAGGCATTGATCGGTAGAGCGCATTTGCACTGTTTTGTTGAGTCGATTTTATCGAATCGAATCGATTCAAGTCGATTCATTCGCGAAATCTAATCGATTCAAATCGATTTGCCCGTTCAACAAATCGAATCAAAATCGACACGACACACTAATTCGGAGCACTGGAGAAATTTCTCGAGAAATTACTTCGAAAAATTCTCGAGTAATGTTTCTCGTTGATTTCTCGAAAAATTTCTCGAAAAATTTCCGAAAAATTAACGAAAAAAATTTTTCGAGAAATTTCCGAAAAATTTTTCGAGAAATTCTCGAAAAATTCTCGAAAAAAAGAACATTTCGATAAAAAATAATAATAAACTAGTTCGAACGACGCTCCGAAATAACGCAAAGCGCGGTGTTTATCGTATTTCCATTCAAATCATTTTTCGTGATTTCTCGAAAAATTCTTCGAGGATTTTTCGAGAAATTTCCGAAAAATTTTTCGAGAAATTCTCGAAAAATGTCGAAAAACGCATTTTTCGAGAAATAATTTTTCGAAACGACACACTGCACTGGAGATCGTTTTTTTTTTTATATTTTTGTCTGAAAACACGCAGATCGCAGTTTTCCCAAATTGGTCTCTCTTTTTTAAAAATTTTGTATAATTTCGAAGAAATAAGGCACATTTTTAATAGTTTTCTTTCAAATTTCGTCTGTGATAGTGTTTGCAGACAGTGAATCGAATTTTACGCACAAAATGATTATTTGCGGCTATATCTTTTTCAAAATTTTCAATTTCTGAGTAAATGCGAGGTAGAGCGTCTTTGCGATCTTTGTAGAAATGATGCTGCAATGTGTCTATTCCATAAATCAATTGCATTTTTTTTGCACAGTTTGCACTTCTGAACTTGGTTTAAAGCAACTGAAGCCAAATGAGGTAAGAAGCGCGAAACCGAAAAATTTCAAAAAAAGAATTAAAATATTAAACGAAATAAAGAGCCGAAAGAAAGAAGGAAGAACGAAAACCCATTGAAAAAATATGGCATACTCTTTCTATTAATATCTATTTATCGGTCATTCGGATGCTCCTGCTCTACGCACGCGTTCATTCTCTTTGATACTATGTGAATTCCTCCGTAGAAGGCACGTTCTTCGAGAAAAGAAAACTGTAAAGAAGTAGAAAAAAGCATTGGACATTGGACATTTTCGCATGCCATCCATTTCAGTTAAAAATGTGAAATTTTCTAGACGAGGGGAGGAACGAACAGCGCGTGTGGCTTACCCGAGGAAAATGAACCAGTACCAGATATTGAATGCGAAGAAGCTCACTGGAAACACTATGGAGGACATCTGAAAATTCACTGAATTAAATGATATAGAAGTGCTCGCCGACGACTTTTGAGACATATCTCACATGGCTCATAGGTAAGTTGCCTAGCGCTCTAGAAGCTTGCATCTTCTATAAGGAATTCCGGATTCCGTATTCCGCGTTCCGGATTCCGTCGTTTTTTTCATTCCGCATTCCGTACTCCGGATTCCAGATTCCGTGAAAAAATTTTTTTCCCGTTTTCCGGATTCCGGATTCCGAGTTCCCAAAATCCAATTCCGCCCAACTATGAGTTTTAATACATTATTCTCAATCGTTGTGAAAAGTATACTTTTTTGAACTCCCGCAAAAATTTTTGCGAACAGAGCGCATTTACATCATTTCATTCCCTTATTAATGGTTAAAATTCCGTTTTCCGCATTCCGCATTCCGGATTCCGTCGTTTTTTTCATTCCGTCTTCCGGATTCCGGATTCCGTGAAAAAAGTTTTTTCCGTTTTCCGGATTCCGGATTCCGAGTTCCCAAAATCCAATTCCGCCCTACTCTGTGCGCACTAGCTGACCACGAGTACACACTGCTCAGTTGCTGCTCTCGAACATCGATCATGGGTCAGAGGCTCGATAGCGGTTCAGCGTCTTCTGTACACGGCCTACTGGTGCACCAATAGCCGCGCCTACTCAAATAGCTCTTAGGCAAGATGCTTCATTTCTGCCCATTTACATACTGCTGCATTCCATACATGCATTAGTTGACCTACTTAGTTTTGATCTACCCCAAGCACAGAAGCGCGCTTATTTATACATTGTTATTGTTTACGCGCGCATATTTAGCATCTAACATGTGACGTCATCACCACTATTTGAGGTGGCTGATCTTACTTTTGTGATGTTCATTTCCTAGCTATTAATAAACTTGTCCTTTTATTATTCTACGACCTCCACCATAGCCCAAGACGTAACACATGTACATTCAGATGGTGCATTTATAATATGCCCAAAGCATGCCAGCTTCCACGTTTTTCTGTTCAATAAGTGCATATGGGCAAGTTGCCTAATCCTTTTCTTTCGGCATTTTGCCAAATTTACGCGGGGGAGATTTCAAGGTAAGATGCCTTATTTGAAACAGTTTAAATGTGTTAGTGAAAGGGGAAATGTTTGGAAAATTTTTGTGCAAAATCTTCACACCACAGACTGCATTTTTGTAGTTGATCACTTCCTTCTACTGTCCCAGGCAAGACTCGCTTTAATAAAATGCACACTTTCAGTAAAATTTACTTCACTGAGCTATAATAGTTTTGTCTGAGACAGCTCAGGTAATTTTTGGCACATGTGCCCGAGGTTGGGGCGCGGTTGCCGGTGCTGACCGCGTAGCACCGGCAACCGCGCCCCAACCTCGGGCACATGTGCCAAAAATTACCTGAGAGAGGGAAAAAGAGGTCAACTACAAAAAGGCAGCTTGTGATGTGAAGTTTGCATAGAAATAAGCTCCAAGTATTATCGCCGTAAAAAAGTTCCGAAATTTTTTCGAGCCCCCGAAAATCGTGATTTGAATTTAGAGGCTCCGCCCATTTCATCATCAGAGCGCATTTGCTATGCGCGATATATTTTTATCAGAAGAAACGAAAAAAAACAATAAATGACGCATATTGATATATTTAAACATTCGAAGAAACGTGTAAAAAAATTCACGATTAATACAATTTCGTTCTTTTAATCCAGTTTAATTCTGAAAATTCAGAAGAAAAAATAAAAATTCAAAAAATATATCGCGCATAGCAAATGCGCTCTGATGATGAAATGGGCGGAGCCTCTAAATTCAAATCCTGATTTTCGCGGGCTCGAAATAATGTCGGAACTTTTTTACGGCGATAATATGTATTTCCTAAGGCATCTAAGCAAAGTTGCGAAAATTGGGCATGCTCTACTGAAAATTTTCATGTTGCGCCATGTGTGTTCTATACTTCAATGCAAATTTTCCAGCAAGGTATCTGAGATTTTTCCCCTGAAAACCAACCTGATCAATTTTCAGAGCCGTCCAATCCTTACAGTTCATGCACAGCCAGGAACAGCGGCATCTTAAAATGATAAAATCTTAAAATTACAATTTTCAGTTTAATTTAATATAAAAATAAGAAAAAATAGACTAGCTTCATGAGAACCTCTTTTCGAAATTTCCTTATGGGGTTATTCATGAAAAGCACAATTGCATTTTAATGCAAAAAAATGCATTTTTTTGCATTAAAATGCTTTTTGTGCTTTTCATGAATAACCCCATTAATTTTCGAATCATTTCATTCTGAAATGAGGCTAAACTTGTAGTTTTCTTCCAAATTTCGTGTACTCCGGGAAGACAAGCGTTTTCCTCTCAGAGTACACGAGATATTGAAAAAAAGGAAAAAATTCGTAATAAGGAAATAGATGAAACGTCTAACGCGCTCTATTGTACTAATCGAGAATCTGAGAATGGTGAGGGCCGCCGCGTCGGAAAATGGCCGTGGTTGATTTTCTGAGACGCCGGAACTCCCGATTTATTAAAATGATATAGCTGATCTTCTTTAAGATAGAAATTCAAAATTATGAGAACTACCGTAATCCTTTAAATCCTTTCCATCAAAACTAACTTTATCGTTCCGTGCTGTCCATCTCTTGATAAATAGCCGACGACGGCCAATTCAATTAGCGAGGCGAAAATGAACGCCATCGAGCTCAGAATCCAAACGTCGATGGCTTTCACATCTGATGTCTTTGGCAGATTGTTAACTACAGCACCAAATTGAAATCTGAATAACACGTTGTCTGTGTGTCGGTTTGTACGCGCAGTGCGGCGATGTCAGGAACCCGCCGTGCGAAGTTTCCAATAAGGAATCCTGGTGAAATGCGCACTCAAGTTAAGCCTCTCAAAGCCGTGCGGAATGCACTTTCCATTTTCAATCTTTGATGATCGAACGGGAAATTCACATTTCTTCTTTAACGATGCTCCGCAAAAACGGTATCGCACATGGTTTATTGGAAATTAAAGTATGCGGTTTTTGAGCAGAGCTTGTGAGGGTGGTTCTCTTAAAAAATATGTCAGAGAAGGAATTTTAATTCATCAAAAACTGAGCGCTTGGAAAAAAGCCAATGCAGTTATCATAGGGACACTAACAAGGGAACCTCGAATAGAAATCCTCCTAACTTTTTTTAAAAATTTGACCACAGGTACTTTCGACTACGGGAAATTCAGTACACATAGTGGCTATCTGCGCAAACTTCTGGAAATCGAGATATTTCGATCTGAAAATCCGGAGCTCTGCGTCCTTTCCTCGCCTCCTTCCTTCCCCTTCTTTCCTATATGCATTCCACGCTGTGGGAAAAGCACGCAGCGGTGGCCGAGGGGTAAAGAGGGGGATGTGAGTATTTTAAGTGTGGGTTCGGTTTCGCTTCAAGGCAAAATTTTTTTCGCATTTCTGATTTTGCTTTTTTTCGAGTTTTAAAATTTTTACAGGATCATGATAAAAAAGATGAAACAAAACCTTTATGATCTGCCTTTCCAGATTCAGAAAAGTTTCTTGTTTTTCCTGTTTATTTTTATTCCTGTCATGATAGATGTTGAGAAAGTTTTTGACTATGTCTATGCTTCCATGCGGACTTCCAAGTCATCGGCGGCTGGTTTGACACTGTCAACGGCACTTTGATCCTTCCAGCTACTCCTCGAGTCCACCAAAAGTAGAGCATCTTTTGGCATCGATAAGTCAAAAACGACTTTTTCAAAGAATACCTTCATCAAATGTTTCGTCATGATGTGCGAACTGTGACAGGTTACCATCAAATTTGATGCTTTGTAGTGGCCTTTTTTGGGGAACTTTTCACCTTTCTGTTTCAACGTCACGAACAACTTTGGATGAAGTGTCCCATCGGCAGAAATCAACGGAAGCACTGTATAAGAATTGGTCGTGGAAGACACATTCTGGACGACACAATTAATATCTTTCGATCCTGTGAAGGCCAACGTTCTTGCATTGTTCATCTCCAGCTGAAATCCGCTTTGATCAGCGTTGAAGACGTTGGATGTGGGATACATGGAAAGGATTTGATTGGTCTCTTTGACGAAATACTTGGATGTATTCTCGATTTTGTCTCGATTTCTGTGCCGGACACTCGCTACGAACTTCGTGATTTTCCGGGATGATAGTCCAAATCCTTGTTGCCATTTCCAAACCAATCATCCGGAGAAACAAATTTGATATTCATCTTATTTCGATTGATGATATCCGCAATCAGAAATAGAAGTATGGCATCATGGAGAACCTTTCCGTCTTCCAAGATATGTCTATGCTCATTGGAAATGTCTTCCAAAGCAGCCTTGCCTGGACGGAGAGGATTCCACTTTTGCCGATTTCCTTCTCGAAATTCTGAACTCTGCTGCTGATGGATTTTGTGTCTTTTTGAGCCGCCAATGACTTGAAAGTCCGCATGGAAGCATAGACATAGTCAAAAACTTTCTCAACATCTATCATGACAGGAATAAAAATAAACAGGAAAAACAAGAAACTTTTCTGAATCTGGAAAGGCAGATCATAAAGGTTTTGTTTCATCTTTTTTATCATGATCCTGTAAAAATTTTAAAACTCGAAAAAAAGCAAAATCAGAAATGCGAAAAAAATTTTGCCTTGAAGCGAAACCGAACCCACACTTAAAATACTCACATCCCCCTCTTTACCCCTCGGCCACCGCTGCTTGCTTTTCCCACAGCGTGGAATGCATATAGGAAAGAAGGGGAAGGAAGGAGGCGAGGAAAGGACGCAGAGCTCCGGATTTTCAGATCGAAATATCTCGATTTCCAGAAGTTTGCGCAGATAGCCACTATGTGTACTGAATTTCCCGTAGTCGAAAGTACCTGTGGTCAAATTTTTAAAAAAAGTTAGGAGGATTTCTATTCGAGGTTCCCTTGTAAGCAGCAGAGAAGGGCGGAATTCCGCATTCCGTTTTCCGGATCCCGAGTTCCCAAAATCCAATTCCGCCCTACTCTGCAGAAAAGGGCGGAATTCCGGATTCCGCCATTTTTTTCATTCCGTCTTCCGGATTCCAGATTCCGTGAACATTTTTTTCCGTTTTCCGTTTTCCGGATTCCGTGAAAAAAATTTTTTCCGTTTTCCGCATTTCGGATTCCGCGATATGGCGTTTTTATCAGAGAAGGGCGGAATTCCGGATTCCAGATTCCGTGAAAAAAAAATTTTTTCCGTTTTCCGTTTTCCGGATCCCGAGTTCCCAAAATCCAATTCCGTCCTACTCTGCAGAGAAGGGCGGAATTCCGGATTCCGCCGTTTTTTTCATTCCGGATTCCAGATTCCGTGAAAAAAATTTTTTTTCCGTTTTCCGTTTTCCGGATCCCGAGTTTCCAAAATCCAATTCCGTCCTACTCTGCAGAGAAGGGCGGAATTCCGCATTCCGCCGTTTTTTTCACTCCGTCTAAAAAAAATTTTTTCCGTTTTCCGGATTCCAGATTCCGTGAAAAAATATTTTTCCGCATTCCGGATTCCAGATTCCATGAAATAAATTTCTTTTCGTTTTCCGTTTTCCGAATTCTGAGTTCCCAAAATCCAATTCCGCCCTACTCTGCTAAGCAGTCGGAACTCTGATTCAATTGATGGTCTCGCCACGAATGTAGTGTCGATATACGAGAGCGTTTTTTTTTTGAAATCGCGGAGAAAGACTTTGCATCAGAGCTCCGCCTGTGCATTTGCCCGTAAATTGTAGTGTTTTTTGCAGTTTTCATGTCACACCGAACACCGTACGCCCCTCAAAACATACGTCAACGCCAGCAGAGAATTCACTCCTACAGTAGTCCTCGATGGAATTTGCTCGGCGCCCAAAGTGAAGGAGACCCATGAAATGAACACGGAAATATATGCAGGTACGTATACTTGAAGAATGTAAAACCCGTAGAGTCGTTGGAATGTGAACGTGGCAATGAGCTCGTTGAATATGCCGGGCGGGTAGAGCTGAAAGTATTCGGAAGTTTGCGTGAGCGATGCTCGACTGTCAGCGCATATTAGTACGCTCTGAAAGTTGTTGAATATCTCCAGTAGTGTGTCGTGTCGATTCAAAAATCGATCAATGTTGATTCGATTTGTTAAACGGGCAAATCGATTAGAATCGATTCGATTTCGCGAATAAATCGACTTTAATCGAATTCAATCGAATTAGTTCGATTCGATTCGATAAAATCGAATCAACAAAAATAGTGCAAATGCGCTATACCGATCAATGCCTTCGGTGGCGGTTTGAAATCGTATTTTCCTTTGAAAATTGCACTAAAAACAGTTTAAAAATACGATTTTAAACCGCCGCCGAAGGCATTGATCGGTAGAGCGCATTTGCGCTATTTTTGTTGATTCGATTTTATCGAATCGAATCGAACGATTCGATATTTTTTCAATTGCGATTCGAATCATGTTGAATCGATTGAATCGATTCAAAAATTGTCGATTTAATTCGATTCAATCGATCAATTCCAAAATCGACAAGACACACTAATCTCCAGAGATACTCTGTGCCAAATTTTAATGATATCTGGATGCCGTTTTATTACAAGTTCCACGGCATAAAAGGGAACTGAAAGCATTCGATTTCTAGTTCATTTGCATACAAAAAAAACCAATAAAACTGCATTCCGCAGATTTTCAATTTGATGGCCGCCGTTATTCTAGGCTCTAGGCCATCCGTCTAGTTTATGTGCGATTGATCGTTAAAATGGCTCACTCTCAGTTCGCTGCTCGCCGAAAAATCGACGAGTACATAATCCGGCAATGTTATGTTCCCCTTGATGATCGTAATCGGTGGTACTGTAGTGATCCAATCCATTTTCACTTGATCACTATTATGCGTGAAGCTCTCATAGAACAGCATACACCTCTGCTGATCGATTGGGAATGTTCTGGAAATTGTAAGAATGTCCGTTGGAGCGTCACTTTCAGCTTTTCTGAAATTGGAAGCGCGCACTTCTTCTGCTTGGCTCTTTTTCTGTCATTTCGGAGGGAAATGCGGCATTTCCCTCGGTTTTTGAAACGGAGCATAGCGTGTATTTCAGAAAAAAAGCTTCCAAAAAATATTTCTCAAAAATTCCACTGTGGCACTGCGCTCCAACGAATAACCGTTTTGGTAACATTGCGCGTTGTTTCATTTGCCAGCACTATTACGACAATTTCAGAATTAATGTCTCCTAAAGAGCTGAAATCTCAGAAAATAAATGTATTAATCATTTGCTCGGCAGAGCACACTTGCAATGGCACCGAGATTTGAGCGCTAGTCACCGTAATGTGCTGGAACACGGTCCGGTGAGCTTGATACGGTAGTTGTGCCAGATAGATCCATTGCTGAAAATTGAAATTTTCAAAATGAGCCAGAAATTATTGAAAAAAGCGCACAAAAATCTTACCTGTAAATTTGCAAAAATATATTCTTAAAAGGACTCTCATGAATATTCGCAAGTTTACTATTGACGAAGCATGCATGCGGATTCCAGATTTTGTTAAGGATGGTGGCCCCATCGACCGACATATTGCTGGAAGATATATGATTTTCCAATTTGAGCTGTGACACGCAAAAAGAGGAGGAGCTGTCATCATTGCTTCACACTTTTGTGTTTGCGTATTTCTAAGTACGCAAACACCGATATCGGCGAAATACTACAGTGTTCCACATAACTATACGATCACCTACGAAAATCAATCTGAAAAACGTAATTTTTGTGAGAAAGATGTCTCTTGCGAAACTATGCATTTTAAGTGTAGATTTCATGTTTCCTATTCAGAATTGCTCCAAAAAAAATTAGAAAATAGTTTAAAAAATTTCAATCGAAAATCCACAAAATGATACGATCACTCAACAAAAAGTGATGAAAATCAATAAATGATTATTATCGCCGTAAACAAAGTTCCGACATTTTTTCGAGCCCGCGAAAATCGGGATTTGAATTTAGAGGCTCCGCCCATTTCATCATCAGAGCGCATTTGCTATGCGCAATATATTTTTATCAGAAGAAACGAAAAAAAAAATAAATGACGCAAATTGATATATTTAAACATTCGAAGAAACGTGTAAAAAAATTCACGATTAATACAATTTCGTTCTTTTAATCCAGTTTAATTCTGAAAATTCAGAAGAAAAAATAAAAATTCAAAAAATATATCGCGCATAGCAAATGCGCTCTGATGATGAAATGGGCGGAGCCTCTAAATTCAAATCCCGATTTTCGCGGGCTCGAAAAAATGTCGGAACTTTTTTACGGCGATAATAGATGTTCAAGAAACGAAATCTTCGAGAAGATTGGAGCAGATATCGCCGAACCTTTTTTTGTTCAAAAAAATTTTTTTGCTGCTTTTTTTGTTGTTTTTCTGATGTTTTTATCTTTTTTTTTTCATAATAAAATCACCAATTATTCAAATTTTTTGAAGATGTTTTTTTTTGAGTAAAAACTTTTATTTTCTCTCGCTTGCCAGAGAAACAAATAAAATACAATTTGCGCGTCAATTAAAATGCATGTGCACCAGCGCAATGTATATCTCCACTTAAGACGAATTCAAGACGAAGAAAAAGACGAGATGCAGGCGGGCACAGGACAAGACGGGCGAAATTTTGCCCGAATAAAAGCTTTAGTGGAACCAAAACGCAATATGAGTTCAAACAAATTTCTGGCGATTTCTGGCGGTGATCGTATAATTATGTGGAGCACTGTATTCTGGCTATGATGGCACGCCAGCCATGGAGCTCTCCTGCTCAGCTCACCTCTTGCATGGATTCAAATGCGAGTATGCTAACGAGGGATCCGCCCATCGCTCTGTCACGTAGATGTCCAACTCGAACTCCGACGTGATCTCGATGATTTTGGAGACTTCTTGGACCCAGATCTGAAATTGGGAGCAAATTTTTGAATTGAGTTTTCAAAGCTCTCAGAAGTGAAAGAAGCTATAAGATAGAACACGCAATTTCAAACAAATTTGGAATCGGAAGAAAAAACGCCAGAAAAACATCATAATTGACGCGCAAAAACCTCACTTTTCACCTGGCATTGTACGTTCCGGAAGTAGGCAAAGTTAGCGTCAGAAAATATGAAAACTGGAAAAGCAATGAATTCTACGTGCAAATGCATAAACAGCTTTATATTTCTCTCAGTACAGCGGGGTTTTCAGAGAAGGGCGGAATTCCGAGGTCCGCATTCCGGATTCCGCCGTTTTTACATTCCTTATTCCGGATTCCGTGAAGAAACATTTTTTTCCGTTTACCGGATTCCGGATTCCGTGAAAAATTTTTTCCGGCTTCCGGATTCCGTGAAAATTTTTTTTTCCGTTTTCCGGATTCCGAGTTCCTAAAATCCAATTCCGCCCAACTATGAGTTTTAATACTTTATTCTCAATTGTTGTGAAAAGTATACTTTTTTGATCTCCCGCAAAAATTAATGGTTAAAATTCCGGATTCCGCCGTTTTTACATTCCGTTTTCCGGATTCCGGATTCCGTGAAAACACATTTTTTCCGTTTTCTGGATTCCGGATTTCGTGAAAAAACTTTTTTTTTCCGTTTACCGGATTCCGAGTTCCCAAAATCCAATTCCGCCCTACTCTGGGAGTTTTGTAGGTTACGGATTACGGTGGAAGTCGCAGCGATAAACTACAGTTTTTTTAGGATAAAAAAGTCTTTAAAAAATAGAAAAACTAGCGAAAATACTGAAATTTTAAGGCATTTTCTGTGCATTTATGCGTGGATTTCAGTGCTTCTCCGTTGCACTCATTTGTTCGACGGATACTTGAGGTTAAACCCTGAATCCGTTGTTTACAGATTTAAAGAGCATTACGCGGCGGAGGCGCGCTAGCTAATCTGTAAAATCCACTACCTCGATGGAAACCTCAACGTGGCCGCCTCCCGGAAGATCCAATTTGTTATAGCCATCCAGAATTCGGGCTGAAAACATTCGTCAGTTGTTAGCCGACCTGACTTAAAGCGAACCTATAATTGCGTCGTCACCCATGCACGCTTTTTCAGTCTTCGGAATGCTGACGTTTCTGGCTCTTTTCGGGCAATTGAACAGGCTGTAATTATAGACAAAATTGGGAAGATGGCGTGACGGAACGGCTCATGCAAATGCGCTCCATTGATAAATGGTTTTGATCGAAAATTCTATAAGAATCAGAGAAGGGCGGAATTCCGGATTCCGTGAAAAAATTTTTTTCCGTTTTCCGGATTCCAGATTCCGTGAAAAAATATTTTTTTCCGTTTTCCAGATTCCGAGAAAAATATTTTTTCTGTTTTCCGGATTCCAGATTCCGTGAAAAAATATTTTTTCCGTTTTCCGGATTTCAGATTCCGAGAAATATATTTTTTCCGTTTTCTGGATTCCAGATTCCGTGAAAAAACTGTTTTTTCCGTTTTCCGGATTCCAGATTCCGAGAAAAATATTTTTTCCATTTTCCGGATTCCGAGTTCCCCAAATCCAATTCCGCCCTACTCTGATAAGAATGGAGTGTTTCTGTGTTGAAACACATAAAATAATAACGCGGAATTTTCGATTACACGAAATTGCTCATTTTCATTTTATTTTATTCTAAAATCAGTTATTCGATAGGGCGCATTTGCATTGTCTCTTCCTAAACCTCAACGGAATTTTTAAAAGTTCTCGGTAATTTTACAGAATCGCCCCCCACACCTCTATCGCCCCCCCCCCCATAACCGGAATCGCCCCCCCAACAGTTATGTTTTCGATTAATTTTGGATGTGGGGGGTGATTGTGTGTGGGGGACTATTCTGTGATGTATAAATATCCGAATCGCCCCCCACCTCTTAATGTGGGGGGCGATTCCGGAAAAGAGGTAATCTTTCACAATCACCCCCCCCCCCATTATATCTTTGTTCTCCCCCACTGGAATGAACCAGAATCGCCCCCCACCATTCCAGAATCGCCCCCCCCCCCCACCATTCCAGAATCGCCCCCCCCCCCACCATTCCAGAATCGCCCCCCACCATTCCAGAATCGCCCCCACCATTCCAGAATCACCCCCCACGATTCCAGAATCACCCCCCCCTGCCCTATCCTTTTAGGACTCCTCGTGATCCCACCTAAACAACAGTGTCATTCATCCTTTATTCAAAATCTCTTTCTCTTGGACTTAAGTTCTTCAAGAATTCTGTTGAACGATTGAAAAGTTGAATGTTGAATGTTGAAATGTTGAAATGAAATGAATTAAAAATGAATTGAAAATGTTGAAAAGAAGATTGATTACACGTGATTTTTGGATGAATAAAATAAAAAAAGGGGGGGCGATTCCGGTTCATTCCTGTGGGGGGAAATACAGTTATTATACCAAAGTTCTCATTTGAAATGAAACTTGAAAACGCCTTTATAGAAGCACGTGTCTAAAAAGGGCTCACGACACGTCGTTTTTGAATAAAAAGAAAACGCAACCATTCGGCACTGTCATCGTCAAGTCCACGGATAAACGCTCCTGCAGTTGACGCCAGGATTAGAATGAAAACGAAGCTGTTCATCGTCCCATTTCGAGATTATTGGCGTCCACGGTGAGAACTCTGCAACGCGTTATTTGAAGAACGAAAATGGGGGAAAATGACTGAAATTGGGTGGGATAAATCGGAAATCGGTGGGGGGGGGGTGGATGGTGTCATCCGGTGTGTCGTTTCGAAAAATTATTTCTCGAAAAATGCGTTTTTCGAAAAATTTCCGAATTTTTTCGAGAATTTCTCGAAAAAATTTTCGGAAATTTCTTGAAAAATTCTCGAAGAATTTTTCGAGAAATCACGAAAAATGATTTGAATGGAAATACGATAAACAACGCGCCTTGCGTTATTTCGGAGTGTCGTTCGAACTAGTTTATTATTATTTTTTATCGAAATGTCTTTTTTTCGAGAATTTTCGAAAGTTTTCGAGAATTTCTCGAAAAATGTTTCGGAAATTTCTCGAAAAATTTTCGAGAAATTTTTCTCGTTGATTTTTCGAAAATTTTTCGAAATGCTTTCGAAACGACACACTGGTGTAATCATGGGAATTCTGATCAATTTTGCTCTGAATTTTGCTGAATTTTGCTCAAAATCATAAGAGTCGGAAGGCGCGAAAATGGAGGATTACGCCACGCCCTGAAAACCGTGCGGCGCACTTTTCGTCGTGTCCTACGTCATTCAGAGGTGTGTGTGTGTGTATTTGCTATGCATTTTCAGCAGAGTAGGGCGGAATTGGATTTTGGGAACTCGGAATCCGGAAAACGGAAAAAATGGCGGAATCCGGAATGCGGAATCCGGAATTCCGCCCTTCTCTGATTTTCAGTGAATTAAATTACAAAATGATTATATATTTTCGAGCTCTATACTTTGACAGCTTTGACAACTGCATTAATATGAGTTTTAGTACTTTTTCTCGAATTCTCAAGCCGATCGAAGCAGTTTCAGTATTTTTAATTTTTTTTAATGATTTTTTGTTTTTTTTTTAATTTTTTTGCCGTTTAAAACTACATTTGAAGCTTTAAAAAAATCAAACAATTCAGAAGATAAAAATATTTTACAAAAATTCTTAAAAGTAAAAGTGAAACACTCTTTTGTTCGGAAAAACCTGAAAAATTGCTCTTGACACTTTCTTTTTACAATTTTTCATTTTTTTTCAGATTTTTCAGAATTTTTCAGATATTCCCGCTATTTTTTTGTTGAAAATTTCTCTATAAATTCAAATATTCTGTATTCTGCCTACCGTATCGCTAATGTTACATATGATGCGCTTGCTCCGACCCACCTAGCATGATTTGCTCTTTGAGCTTCAAAAAGTGGAAGTTGGAGAGGTCTAGAGCTGGAAATCTACTCCTCACAACCAGTGTGTCGTTTCGATAGCATTTCTGGAGATATTTTTCCGAAAAATTCTCGAAAAATTTCCGAAAATTCTCGAGAAATTTTTCGAGAATTTTTCAAAAATGTTCTCGAAAAAAAACATTTCGATAAAAAATAATAATAAACGTGTCATCCAGTGTGTCGTTTCGAAAAATTATTTCTCGAAAAATGCGTTTTTCGAAAAATTTCCGAATTTTTTCGAGAATTTCTCGAAAAAATTTTCGGAAATTTCTCGAAAAATTCTCGAAGAAATTTTCGAGGAATCACGAAAAATGATTTGAATGAAAATACGATAAACATTTTTCGAGAAATTCTCGAAAAAAAAACATTTCGATAAAAAAAATAATAAACTAGTTCGAACGACACTCCGAAATAACGCAAAGCTATCGTATTTTCATTCAAACCATTTTTCGCGATTTCTCGAGAAATTTCCGAAAAATTGTTCGAGAAATTCTCGAAAAAAAAACATTTCGATAAAAAATAATAATAAACTAGTTCGAACGACACTCCGAAATAACGCAAAGCGCGTTGTTTATCGTATTTTCATTCAAATCATTTTTCGCGATTTCTCGAGAAATTTCCGAACAATTTTTCGAGAAATCAACGAGAAAAATTTCTCGGGAATTTTTTGGAAATTTTTCGAAAAACGCATTTTTCGAGAAATCATTTTTCGAAACGACACACTGCTCCTGAGCATCATCATTCAAAAAAATGAGCACCGTAGCAAAGCTGTGCATTTCACGTTTTTCTGAAGAAAGACTCCCCCTATATATTTGCAAGTGCGCCGCGCACTTGGTGGACTTCACCAGGAAACTGTGCGGCAAGCTGGTGGTTCAGCGCATGGCAACGCAAGTGCGCTCTATTGATTTCCATTCAAATCATTTTTCGCGATTTCCGAAAAATTTTTCGAGAAATTCTCGAGCAATCAACGAGAAAAATTTCTCGAGAATTTTTCGGAAATTTTTCGAAAAACGCATTTTTCGAAACGACACACTACTCACAACCGAGAAACGCGGGAAAACTAAAGAACTGTACTAAAAAAGAAAATGGAAAAAGAAAGAAGCGGAGGGAGATTACTCGCTTCTTCGCGTTCCCCGGGGAAACCAGAGATGGCCTTTAGAAGCGTGGGGGGGGGGGCGGGTGGGTAAGGAGGGGGGGGGGGCGCGGATATTCAAAGAGCGCGAAAACGTCCCCGCTTTGAAAAAAGGAAGGACTAAGAAGAGAAAAATGGAAAGAAAAAGGAGGGGAAGAAAAAGAAGAAGATATCCCGCTCTTCCGAAACGAAAAAGAAAGATTTTTACGTTTCTCTCTCTCTCTTTCTCTCTTTTTTTTTGCGTCTGACTGGTATACGGACAAAAAATTTGAAATAAAGAAGAAAGCGGAGTACGGAATTTTTGATTTCGTTGAAGCTTTTCCCTCCATTTCTTTGTGTCTCGTTTTTCGTTTTCTTCAGAATTCTAGAAATTCGCAGAAATTTGATATGGCCTAGAAATCCATGGCCGTGACAAATCAACTGAATCGATAATGAGGCCTTCGGTTTGCGAAAAATTTTTAGAGAAATAATAATAGTTTATCTGAAAAATTAGCAAAAAAAAGAGCAAAAAAAAGAGTAGTTTCTGTGAGAAAATAGCGGATATTGGGTGGGAAAATTGGATCAAAAAAATCGGAATTCTCGCAACTTTCAAATTGTCTGAAAATCAAAATTTCGTACGGATGCTCAATTCACATATTTTCAGCGAAAATCCTTTCTTAAAAACCTTAAATTTGAAGTGGAGAATAAATATCCTCTCGAGACACATTTAACAATCTGATAGTGCGCCTTTAAGATCTATCGTAATACTCGCTTTGGAAGATTGGAGTTTCGTTTCGGAATTTTTCGGAATTCCGATTTCCGAACTTTGCGGATATCAATAAAAACTCTGAATTTTGCAGTTTTACGGGGTTTTTTTTTCGAATTATTAAAAATCATGTTATTCAAAACTATTCCAATCAAAAAAAAGTGTCTCTAATATAAGGGCACTCCTAGCATCTGCTTCAACAACTCCAAATCGTGAAGAAAACTAGCGGAGCAGCCAAAAAAAAAGTTGCACACTCCCCAGCGCTCCACTGTTCTCTGTCGCGGTTCTTTGTCCCCTCCCATTTTCGACGCATCGAAAAATGTATGGATTAAGTGCCCGCCCTTCTGTTAGGGGAATTTCAGACTTTGATTTCCGACACAAGAAAAGTTTATAGTTTCGATTTTCGATTTATTTCAAAGATTAGAAAAAAACGAAAAAATGTGGGAAAAAAAGGATGGGAATTCGGAAAATGGCGAAAGGGGGTCTCACTGATTTCTTTGAGCCAGAATCCAAAGAAAACGAATGAGGGGGGGGGGCGGGAGTCTTTCTTCCAAATTTCATTTCAAATTTGTAGCTAGAGAAACTGAAAATAACTGGTTTTCTAACCAAGATGAGGGCCCTCTTTCTTTTCTTTTTTTATTGGGTAATACAATGTTTTAGGTGTAGAGAGAGAGAGAGAGAGAGAGAGAGAGAGAGACGAAAAGAACAAGAGAAAGAGAGACAGAGAGAGGCAAAGAGAGACAAAGAGAAAGAGAGACAGAGAGACAGAGAAAGGCAAATAGAGACAAAGAGAAAAACGGAGGCAACGAGTGAGAGAGAGACAAAGAGAAAAACAGAGGCAAAGAGAGACAAAGAAAGGCAGAGAGACAAAGAGAAAAACAGAGGCAAAGAGAGACAAAGAGAGGCAAAGAGAGACAAAGAGAAAACAGAGGCAAAGAGAGACAAAGAGAGAAAGAAAGGCAAAGAGAGAGAGAGAGAAGCAAAGAAAGGCAGAGAAAAAGAGAGACAAAGAGAGGGAGGCAAAGAGAGACAAAGAGAGGCAAAGAGAGACAAAGAGAGACAAAGAAAGATAAAGAGAAAGAGAGACAGAGAGAGGCAAAGAGAGACAAAGAGAGGCAAAGAGAGACAAAGAGAAAGAGAGACAGAGAAAGGCAAAGAGAGACAAAGAGAGACAAAGAGAGAGAAAGAGGCAGAGAAAGGCAAAGAGAAAAAGAGAAAGGCAAAGAGAGACAAAGAGAAAGAGAGACAGAGAAAGGCAAAGAGAGACAAAGAGAGACAAAGAGAAAAACGGAGGCAAAGAGTGAGAGAGAAAAAGAGAAAGAGACAGACAAAGAGAGACAAAGGCAAAGAGAGACAAAGAGAGGGAGACAGACAAAGAGAAAAACAGAGGCAAAGAGAGACAAAGAGAAAGAGAGACAGAGAAAGGCAGAGAGACAAAGAGAAAAACAGAGGCAAAGAGAGACAAAGAGAGACAAAGAAAGGCAGAGAGACAAAGAGAAAAAAAGAGGCAAAGAGAGACAAAGAGAGACAAAGAAAGGCAAAGAGAGACAAAGAAAGGCAGAGAGACAAAGAGAAAAACAGAGGCAAAGAGAGACAAAGAGAGGCAAAGAGAGACAAAGAGAAAGAGAGACAGAGAAAGGCAAAGAGAGACAAAGAGAGGCAAAGAGAGACAAAGAGAGGCAAAGAGAGACAAAGAGACAAAGGCAAAGAGAGACAAAGAGAGGGAGACAGACAAAGAGAAAAACAAAGGCAAAGAGAGACAAAGAAAGGCAGAGAGACAAAGAGAAAAACAGAGGCAAAGAGAGACAAAGAGAGGCAAAGAGAGACAAAGAGAAAGAGAGACAGAGAAAGGCAAAGAGAGACAAAGAGAGGCAAAGAGAGACAAAGAGAGGCAAAGAGAGACAAAGAGACAAAGGCAAAGAGAGACAAAGAGAGGGAGACAGACAAAGAGAAAAACAAAGGCAAAGAGAGACAAAGAAAGGCAGAGAGACAAAGAGAAAGACAGAGGCAAAGAGTGAGAGAGAGACAAAGAGAAAACCAGAGGCAAAGAGAGACAAAGAGAGGCAAAGAGAGACAAAGAGAAAGAGAGACAGAGAAAGGCAAAGAGAGACAAAGAGAGACAAAGAGAAAAACGGAGGCAAAAAGAGGCAAAGAGAGACAAAGAGAGAGAGGCAAAGAGAGACAAAGAGAAAGAGAGAGGCAAAGAGAGGCAAAGAGAGGCAAAGAGAGACAAACAGAGATAAAGAGAGAAAGAGGCAAAGAGAGACAAAAAGTGCGCGTTGGTTCTTCGTTTCGAAATTAGATTTTCGGCGGCGAAATTGGCGGAGAAAACGGATGATGGAGGAAGACGAACCTTTTTTTCACGGGGGGTCGGTCGCTGCCAAATATTATTTTCTTTCATATTTAAATGTGCCGCTTTTTGATGCGAATAGAAAGAAAGAAAATTCGCGAAATAGAAAGCGCCGGAGCTACAGCGCTCCGCCGCACCAATCTCGTTATAAAAACAATGATTTTTGTTGTTTTCCTTCGTTCCATAAAAACATTGAAAGATTGCTGAAAAAAACTGAAAAAAAACTGAAAAATCGACGGAAACTGAAGAAACCATCGCGATGAAAGCTCATAATTCATCTAGATAAGGCAGAGAGCTCTATAATTGATTTTTATTGATTTTCTCAAAAAAATCTATCCGAAAAATCCGAAATATATATAATTTATAATTTGTGCAGTGGAGCGCGATATTCCTTCGAGAAAATTCGGTTTGAAACTTTTTAAAATTATTTTTTAAAATAAAAATTTCTAAAACAATGGTTCCGCAAAGACTAGTTACGAAACGTTCAGCTGCTCAATTTTTAGAAAAAGTGGTTGTTTTTTTTATATTTAAAAATCCAATAGTTTTTTTTTTTAGAAAAATTGTTTCATTGTTTCCAGCAGTGTGTCGTTTCGAAAGCATTTCGAGAAATTTTTTCAAAAAATTCTCGAAAAATTCTCGAGAAAAATTTTTCGAGGATTTTTTGAGAAATTCTCGAAAAAAAGAACATTTCGATAAAAAATAATAATACACTATTATCGCCGTAAAAAAGTTCCGACATTTTTTCGAGCCCGCGAAAATCGGGATTTGAATTTAGAGGCTCCTCCCATTCATCATCATTTGAGCGCATTTGCTATGCGCGATATGTTTGTTGAATTTTTATTTTTTCTTCTTCTTTTTCTTCGCAAATTGATATATTTAAACATTCGAAGAAACGTGTAAAAAATTCACGATTAATACAATTTCTTAAATATTTCAATTTGCGAAGAAAAAGAAGAAGAAAAAATAAAAATTCAACAAACATATCGCGCATAGCAAATGCGCTCAAATGATGATGAATGGGAGGAGCCTCTAAATTCAAATCTCGATTTTCGCGGGCTCGAAATAATGTCGGAAATTTTTTACGGCGATAATAAACGATTCATAATTTGTGCAGTGGAGCGCAGTATTCCTTTGAGAAATTTCGGTTTGAAACTTTTTAAAATTATTTTTTTAAATAAAATTCTCTAAAACGATGGTTCCGCAACGACTAGTTACGAAACGTCCAGCTGCTCAATTTTTAGAAAAAGTTGTTGTTTTTTTTAATGGGGTTATTGCATTTTAATGCAAAAAAAATGCAATTTTTTGCATTAAAATGCTTTTTGTGCTTTTCATGAATAACCCCATTAATATTTAAAAAATCCAATCGTTTTTTTTTTCAGAAAAAATTGTTTCATTGTTTCCAGCAAAACTTCGGAGTCTTCTTGGCTCATTCAGATAAACAATTTGCTGAAACATGCAATTATTATAACCGAAAAATGCGTGTTCTTTTTGTGAAACTAATGAAAAGAGTCATAGAGCATACCTAAAAATGGAAAATGACACTAATTAGAGAAACGAATAGAAGGAGGAAGACGGAACAAGATAGTAGTCGACGCACGTTTCTCTTCATGTTTCGTCTAGCGTCCAATTACTTTTTATGGGGAGCAGGAGGAGCACCGAAGAAGCTTATTCTCTGAAAAACAATCAGATATGGCGGCGAAAATAATTGCGAATTTAGAAGACGCTTGACCTGCCACTTCCCCGATTCGCGGATGTGCTCAATGGCTCCGCGCTTACATGACAATTAATGCCGCGTTCAAAGTTGATTTCCAGGAGAAATTTCCTGGAAAAACACTGCCATTTTTTTTCCAGATTTTCCGGAAACTGTCGCGACGATTGTTACAATCTACTCACGAATGTTTTCGAGATCTTCAACGATTTCTCCGTCAGAATCCATCATTTGAGGAGAAATATTCAGAAAAAACAGCGAAAAAAAGTTTTAAGAAACTTTAAAAAATTGCGTTAAAAAAGAGCCGTAAATCGTAAATCGTGCGACGGTAGGTGGTCTCGAAGGGAAGTTCGACTGCGACAGTTTCCGGAAAATCTGGAAAAAATGGCAGCGTTTTTCCAGGAAATTTCTCCAGGAAATCAACTTTGAACGCGGCATAATGACATTGACATTCTTAATAGTAATCCGGGTTGGCGCTCGGCGTCAATCTCGACTCCTCGCTCCAAAATCCCTCCAAATTGAAATCTGCAAAGTTCGGAAATCGGAATTCCGACAACTTCCGGAACGAAACTCCAATCTTCCAAAGCGAGTATTACGATACATCTTAAAGGCGCACTACCAAATTCTATAATGTGTCTCGAGAGGATATTTATTCTTCATTTCCAATGTTATGTTTCTGAGCTTTTTGTGAGTCTGCCTTAATCTCGAAATTATCAGTATCGATCGGTGCTGGGCGGCAGAAACGTAGGGCGGAATTGGATTTTGGGAACTCGGAATCCGGAATCCGGAATGCGGAATGCGGAAAACGGATTTTAGCCATTAATGAGGGAATCAAATGATGTAAATGCGCTCTGTTCGCAAAAATTTTTGCGGGAATTCAAAAAAGTATACTTTTCACAACAATTGAGAATAAAGTATTAAGAGACAATGTCTGAGAGATTCGACCATAGCTCAACTGCCCATAGTCACAGTCTAAAAAAGTTGTTTCAATTGATCTGATTTTTTATACAATGGGTACATGAGATGTCCTAAGTACAAAACCATTTTCAGAATTAGGCTCCGCCCCCTTCGAGTTGAGATACGGTAGGGGTGTTTCGAAAAAATTTTTTTTTTCTTTTTTGAGATAACCTCGATTTCTTTTCTGGAATTGATAACCGGTCACTTATGAAGTATTTTTGTAGTGGAGAACATTTTTCTAGCTCTTCTCCTTCCGACCAAAAAGTTGAATTTTCGGAAAAAAATTGTTTCATTTCCGCATTGTGGAAATAAAATATATTACGGGAAGTGAGATCTCATCAGAACTTTATAGTTCAGAGTATGGGCTACAAGAATTCATAACTCGTTGGCCGCGGTTTGGGTGCGGCCGTCAGTTATTTCACAATTTTTGTCAATTTTCTACTGTTTGGTATCATTTTTCCCATTTCTTGCTCTGAGTGATCCGATGGACACATCCATGGACACATTTATTGTAACCCATACTCTGAAGTATAAAATTCTGATGAGAATTCCTCTAAATTCAAATCCCGACTCGAAAAAATGTCGGAACTTTTTTACGGCGATAATAGTTCGAACGACACCCCGAAATAACGCAAAGCGCGTTATTCATCGTATTTTCATTCAAATCATTTTTCGCGATTTCTCGAGAAATTTCCGAAAAATTGTTCGAGAAATTCTCGAGAAATCAACGAGAAAAATTTCTCGAGAAATTTTCGGAAATTTTTCGAAAAACGCATTTTTCGAGAAATAATTTTTCGAAACGACACACTGCTCGCGAATGGATAATATGTAACTAGCTACAACAAAAATTGTTGGAGCGAGTTGAAGAAAATATTGAAAAAATATTTTTTGCATTTCCGCGTGACAACCGCCTAATTCTGATCTTTTTATTCGGTATTATCAGGGGTGAAGTTGAAAAAGCCGACGTTCTTCTCTATTCCTTTGCCACAAAACTTAAGTGAGTGAAACGTCTTTGCAACGCGAGTAAATCAAAAATCCAAGCAATTTTAGCAAATTGATAATTGACTGTTTCAAATAATTTGGAAAACGAATTATAATCATTGTGCCAGAAATGCGTTGCGACATCTCCATCGTTATTCTCTTCTACATGTCCATTTTGAGTTTTAATACACTCGAATCGGGCGACGCGCTTCCGAATGTGAGGAAGAAAAGAGGAAAGGGTAAGCATCTAGGATCACGCTGTGGAGATTTTGCAAAATCTTTTTGATTCGATTCGATTTTGAATCGATTTATTATCGACGTAAAAAAGTTCCGAAATTTTTTCGAGCCCGCGAAAATCGGGATTTGAATTTAGAGGCTCCGCCCGTTTCATCATCAGAGCGCATTTGCTATGCGCGATATATTTTTTGAATTTTTATTTTTTCTTCTGAATTTTTAGAACTAAACTGGATTAAAAGAACGAATTTGTATTAATCGTGAATTTTTTACACGTTTCTTCGAATATTTCAATTTGCGTCATTTATTATTTTTTTCGTTTCTTCTGATAAAAATATATCGCGCATAGCAAATGCGCTCTGATGATGAAATGGGCGGAGCCTCTAAATTCAAATCCCGATTTTCGCGGGCTCGAAAAAATGTCGGAACTTTTTTACGGCGATAATAGTTCGATTCGATTCGATAAAATCGATTCAACAAAAATAGTGCGAAGAGCATTCGTTCTGCACGATTTACTCTATAATATGCTTCTCATCAGAGCATTTGAAAATGCGGAAAGTACTGTAACCCAGCTTTGACGCAAGCTGGCGCTGGTTTTCGCACTTTTCGTTCTGCGCTATTTTTTTTAATATTTTTTCACTTCTTCGTTTCATCTAAAGTTCCAAAATGCCGCTGCAAGTGGCTGCTCCAGCGATTCGATTCTTTGAATATGAATTTTGAAGAATTATTGATTCGGGATTCCTAAAATTGCGATATTCCTCGGAATGGAAATTTAGATCGGAATGCTGAAAAGCAAACGGTCGAAGGGGGGGGGGGATCGCTGTATTTTATGCCGAGTTCAAAGTTGATTTCCAGAAGAAATTTCCTAGAAAAACGCTGTCCAAAGCTGCCATTTTTTCCAGATTTTCAGGAAACTTTCGCAACGAGTGTTACCGTAGTTTGTCTCTTCCCTTCGAGACCACAGATTGTCGCACGATTTACGGCTCTTTTTTAACGTTTTTTTTTGCCATATTCGGCTGTTTTTTTCTGAATATTTCGCTTCAAACAAATATTCTTCTTCATTATCTTTTCTCCTCTTCGAATATCTCGCTTTCTCTTTCTCATCACTGCGGAAATAGCCATAATGATGTCAGCAAAAAAAAAATGTTTTAAGCTTGAAAAAATTGCGTTAAAAATAGCCGTAAATAGTGCACTCGTTGCGACAGTTTCCGGAAAATCTGGAAAAAAATGGCAGCTTTGGACAGCGTTTTTCCAGGAAATTTCTCCTGGAAATCAACTTTGATCGCGGCATTAAAGGCTCGTCTCGATTTACCTTCTCAATTTTAATTTCTCGTAATCCTTCTTTTTTTTCGCTAAACGTTTATTTGATATGAGAAATATATAGTGTAAAATATATCGAAAAATTGCTTAATATAGAGTTATTCGTTTAATGAGCAGAAGCAATGACAATCTCATATCAAAAAATTTCATTCAAAATGTATGTTTAAATTATTTTACGAATCAAAAATGATTTTTGTGTCGTTTTCGTTGTATTTCTCTACGTTTTCTATTTTTATTAATAATAGTGCGGCTTTGTGATATCTTACATTTTTAGCAAAGAATATTCCAACTTTGGAAATTTTTGATTAAATATATTTTTTGATGCTCTTTTGATACTCGGAAATATATTTTGGGGGGGGGGAGGGATTATTCTTTGAAATTACCAAAAAAATGATTGCACGGAATAATTATGCTTAATTTCAGACACTAGTCTTCAAATAATTGTCTCAAATATTGCTTCGCTGTTACGTATTACCAACGCAATATATTTGGAAAATGAAGCCAACGTCAGCGACGGTTTATTAAAAAATGTGGCTATCGAATTATTGAGAACGAAGGAAGAAGTTTTACAAAAGATATCTGGTCTGGATCCAAAAATTGTGACAATTATGAATAAATCGGTGTCCATTATTAAGGCAAATATGAATTTCTCACTGCAAATAAATGATAGCGAACGGGAAACCTTCAATTATTATACGGAGAGGTTGAATCTATCACTGCACTACTTCAACGCTTTCAATAATGTACGCAATAAGTCTATCGATTTATTTGCATCCAAAATTTCCAATCCAAATTTCACTCGGATATATTCGCCCTGTAACAGCGAAACAATTTCAAGAGCTGCCGCTTTCCACAAGGTGTTGGGTAATTCTACGATTGATAAAATCGATAAACTCTCAAAAAGCTCCGATTCATTGATGGAATGTTTCCAAATATTGAAGAAGTACAAAAACAACGCACAACAAATCTTGACGCTATACAAAAATATCTTTCGAAAAATTAACTACATTTTTGATGATGTCTCTCCGAATTATTCGTTATCGAAAGAGAACGTCACCGGCTTAATAAATTACGTCTGGAAAAAAGTGAATAGCACTAAAGGAATATGGTCGAAGTTAAATGCGAGTAAAGTTGAGTTTTTTATGAAGACGCTTTCGGAAGCATCGACAAGATATCTAAAAGATATCTCGAGCTTAAAGCTAACAGCTGGATTCCAAGAAAAAGGAGATATAGCTCGAGTGTCTTCAGATTTGAAGAGTGATTGGTTTAAGAAGAATGCTACTACCGAAGAAAAAGCTGAGGAGTTGTCGAAATACCTTTCGGGATTCATCAAGTTTGGAGAATACATGAAGAAGTTGGAAGAAAGTTGGACGAATTCAACAGCGGAATACAAACGGAGAGTTGTGTCGCATCGTATCCTTGATAAATTATTCAAAGCCATCGTAAAAGTGGAGAAAGGCAAACCTTTCGAATCTATACTGAACGCTTCTAATCATTCTGTCTCAGCTTGTTGGAACGATTCGAATAACGCGGTCTTCAGCCAGAACAAAAAGGAATTATCCCAGATCACATCACTGATCAATAATATCAGTTCAATTAAAATGATTGCAGAAGAAATTATTACTTCAGTGGATCACTTACAGGTGAACGATACGTTGCAAAAGGCTTTGAAAGATCGAAATGAAAGGGTAGCATATGTGAGTGTTCTTATCAAAATGTAGGAAAAGGGTATCCCGATATCCAAGCTTTGCACAGTGATTTTTTCAGAATTTTCCTCGATTTCGCCAAAATGTTCGATTTTACTAAGGCATTTTCCGCTGCACGGTGATCCGAACGCTATTTTTCTCTGTATCGCGGCGAGTGCTTTCTTTAAGGCTCCATCACCGCTAGCCATCTATCTCACGTGACTATATTTGTCGTCGCCTTTTAAACAATACAATTTTTAAAGAGTAATTTAATTAGATTCTTTTTTTCGTGATTTTCGTTATTAACACAGTCTTAGAATGAGAATTCTGAAAATCAGAAATGGCGTAATTACTCAAAGAGGGATAAATAATCGGTTTCCAACTAAACGTAAGTTTTTTTTTTTTTAATTTCTCGCGAATTAATAAACATTTCGTAATAGAGCACAAGAATTAGAAGAATAATTAGAGTAAACTAAATTAATGTGACCCAACCCGTTTTTTTTTTG
Organism: Caenorhabditis inopinata; assembly: GCA_003052745.1. Lineage (NCBI taxonomy): Eukaryota > Metazoa > Nematoda > Chromadorea > Rhabditida > Rhabditidae > Caenorhabditis > Caenorhabditis inopinata. The sequence goes on from AP018153.1 coordinate 2,561,667, forward strand.
AGAGTTCCAGGACAGCGCTGAACGTTTGGCCGCAAATTTGAAACTGCTGTGAATTTATCCGTTTTTATCTGGATATCGGAAAACCCTAATCCTATTTTTAAAATAAACATTTATATAAGACTTACTTTCAGAAACTTGGTAGTGACTATGTAATCGCGAACTTTGGAAATCACTTCTACAAATTGAATAAATCCAAAAGCAATTTAGAAGAGAATATAAAGGAAATAAATCGTAATTCCAACAACCTGACTACAATAATATATGGAATAATCAATAAAATAAAAGAAGGAAATCATTATAAACGCTTTGTTTGCTTGAAAAAGGAGGGCTTCGATGTCGAATTTCTAAATTTAATGATCTCATTTTTTGGTGATCTATCTCAGTGGCCAAAGAATGTAGAAGATGATATCCCTATTTGGTCAAGCGGACTTTTAAAAATCAAACGGAATCTAGAAGAATTGGAGCAGTTTTTAAGCAAAACAAAAGTGCGTGCGAACGGTGACAATTCTGTTTTGAAACTTGCGAATGGAAGTGATATTATTCATAATGTTGGCAATGCGCTGATGACATTGAAAGACATGACTAAGGCCCATTTGGCCAAAGATTCGCTCACTGCATCTTTGTCGTTTTCCCCTGAAACAAGGATGCGGATAATTTCCTATAATCCGCATCCTCAAGTGAAGGAATTCTGGAAAAATGCTGACCACAGTATAAAAAGCATGATTACCAACTTAGACCGACTCAACAACGATTCGGAACACTTGCGAGGGCAAGGAATTGTGAACGTTGCACTAATTTTCTCCAAAGCGTTATATGTGCACGGCATTCAGGAAGCGTTCAATGGTATTTACAGTCAGCTAAAAATTCCAAACATTACAAACGAAGCAGTAATTGCAAAAACTCTGAATGATTTGAATTTCAATTTCGATCCTAGTAAAGCAGTTCTGAAGTTCGGTCATGCCCAACTTCGTGACCTACAATCATATTTCAATCCGAAGGAAAAAGATGGGAACTCCGAACTTACTTTAATGTAAGTCTTACTGTTTAAATACTGAATAAAAAGAAAACTCAAATATGCTTAAATAGAAGAGCATGCCCATACAACCTTTTACGAAAGGGTGTGCGCAATTTCCGAAACAAGCCAAGAAATACTAAAATTGAATCTTTCTAAATTTTTAAAATGACATCAATTCTATTTAATCCGGTGAAAACTAGGGTTTATGCTAAAACGGCACCTGTAATATATTTTTACAGAATGTAAAAAATTTTAAAAGAATTTTTTCTTGAAAATTCATAATTTGATTTTAAGCGTTGAAAAATCTTTTTAATGCTTAGGCGCGCACTGTACCTGATACCCTCACTCGTGTGTTTCGGACTCTTTGGCACCATTATTATCGCATTCATCGTTGCCTATGGATACACAAAAAATGGTCGTGAGAAGTACAAGAAGATTTATATTTATTATTTCGGAAAAAAATCACATTTCGAGAAGAGATGGAGATATTCCGTGAGTTCGAAAAAGGCAACTTCAGAATATTGCCCATGCCCAGGGCGCTCTCCTTTTATAAGTTTAAACCAATTTTCAGTTATTCCTGGACCGACAGAATGGTAAAAATGCCCTACTTGAGGCAGCTCGAGAGATCAATCCGACGAATGTAAGAAAGGCGGTGAAGAAAGGAGCATATATCGATGTATATAATAGTAAGCATACTTTCTTGTTCGACTTCGCAATACGTCTTAAAAATTATCCAATTTTCCATCTAACAGCCCCTGAGCTTTGAATTTTCTTCATTGGTGCATCCATAAATAAATAAAAATCAAGCAAAAAATGAGTGAAGCGGTTTTCGTCTTTTTTTCCTTTGCATTTAAAATAATTGTGAAATAATTAGTTTTCTGTATAATTTTTCTACTTGAAATCTTTTACTTAAAAAAGCTTAAAAAAGCCGTTTCTTTACTAGCCGATTCCGAAGATGATGCACTAAAAATAACCCTCAAAAATCTCCATATATTTTTTTTCAAAGCAGAAAGTTAATTACATTAAAGGCTAATTACATGTTGAGCAATCACCTAAGGCTAAAATGATTACTGCATTACAATTTTGTAAGAAATAGTTGTTAGGCTAAGCATTTTCGATGCAAGCTGTTTGATTTAATTTAGTATTAATGCTGTTTTTTTTAATACTAATGAATTGCTGTTACACCGTTTTTTTTTCTATAAAGAAATTCAAAATAGCGACTAAGTTTTAGCATATTTAGTGGAGCGGAAACAACGAAATTATTTTTTAAATTGCACAATAACTTCAAAATGCTACGTTAAAAATACGTTTACTAAACGAAGAACAAACTCGCAGCCTTTCATTGAGTCTTTCATTATTTGTATTCCTCATTTTTTCTTCATGGTTGGTCGGGGCTGCTCGAGTAAAAACGTCACCCGTGGTGGATATACGAAAAAGAGGGAATCACTGACTAGAAACGCAAAGCCGTCGTTTAACTTTTGCTTCCTTTCCCATCTTTAACAAATTCTTCGATTAATTGATTACGTTTATTAAATTTTTGTCAGGAAATGTGCGTTTCTTTTTAGGTTCAAATAGTTCATATAATTAAATGGCGCTAAATCTAAATTAAATTAAATTAAATCAAGTCTAATGCCGGAATAAATTTTTATAAAAATTTTTATGAAAAAAAAACCTGCTCGCGACAACATGGGCAGACACTGTTAGCGGTCCAAAAGTTGACTTTTCTAACTTTTGCATTTTCCTTTCAGAACATTTTCCTTTCAGAACAAGGCGACACTGCTCTTCACGTGGCAACCAAGCGTGGATATTATGAAATTGTGGAGATTCTTATCAAAAATGGTGCAGATCGAAACCTTTTGAATGCGCAGAACAAGACAGCTGAGCAATTGATTTCGCCATCTTCCAAATTTCTACTGGTTACACATCTGCAGGACAAGAATAGACTTGAAAAAACTGGAAAAGTTTTCGAAAAATACAAAAAGAGAAAATTCAGAGTTCGTGTGCCCGATACATTTTCGCCCAATTCATTTCATATATACTCTGAAGACAGGACAAATGACGAAATCACCAATCGATTTATGGAGAGATTTATACATATTGTAAGTTACTTGACTACGTTCTAACTGCTTATAGATAGGTGTGTAGTTTTGTCAAAATAGTTTGCTTTCCTGCAATTTGTAGAAAATCTATGAAACAAAAAACAAGCTGGTAACAAATTTTCAATTATTCTAAAATTTTCAGGGCTCCACAGAAGCTGGGTCCAACATAACTCATTGCATTATGAAAACAGACCCAAATGGCTATTTGGAAACTGACAATCTGGATCTACTTGCGTGGATCTTCATTGGTGTGATAATAGTGAAAGACACGTGGATGATCGCTTGTTTAAACAACGAAAAGACTCTCCTCGAGGACTATAACTATTTAGTGGAGAAAGTGAAATACAAAGGAGTTCTCTATGATACTATAATTCCATGGTCAACCGCAATGGCCAAAGGAACAATGCCCTATCTCTATGGTGTTTATGTTGCCATAGTTGTACCGGAATATCCTAAATGTAAGTTTAAAAAATTGAGATTATTAAAATTTAATTTGCGTTAAACCCTGAATTGCATTATTATTAGGTTGATGGAAAAGTTATGTCGTTTTTGAACCTTCAACTTTAAATGACCATAACTTTTTTTAAAATCAAATTTATTAATCGAAATAAAAACCATTAGAATCAATACATTTTTGCCAACTAGAAACAAGTTTCTTTATGCCGGTAGCGTGAAAGTCCGGGTTTCTGGAAGCGACGAACTCATGAAAGGCATTTTCGGCATCGTCTTGGCTTTTGAAGCATTTCTCGCGAAGGAAGTTGTCGAGGAGCTTGAAAAAGTGGTAATCGGTGGGCGAGAGGCTCGGTGAGTATGGTGGATGAGGCGGAGTCTCATAGCCTAGTTACGATCCGGTCAAGAATCGGCTCATTTTTGTTGCGTAAAAGAAGAGCGGACGACACCTCAAAACGACGATTTTTTTGATTTTCTTTTGATTCGTGTGGCACCCATTTGTCGAGCTTTTTTGATTTGCCTATTTGCTTCAGATGAACAACGACTGTTGATTGGTCAACGTCGAGTTCTTCGGCAACTTCTCGTGTTGATTTGAGAAGATCGGCTTCGATTAAGGCTCTCAATTGATCGTTATCAATCACAGACTGCCGGCCGTCACGATCTTCATCTTCAAGGCTCTCGTCACCGCTACGGAATTTTTTGAACCTCCGTTGTGCCGTACGTTTATTAGTGGTTTCTTGGCCAAATGCATCGTTGATATCGCGAGTTGTCTCGACAGAGTTTCGGCCTAGTTTGAACTGGAACAAGAAAATCGTTCGAATTTGCCTTTTATCCATGCTTTTTTGAAGTGCTATAAAAAGTGACATAATTATTTCAAGGAAAAATCAAAAAGACAAGTAGATAGAGCGAATTCCGCTTTTTAAAATTATATATAACACGATCACAGATAACCAAAAATTTTATTCAAAAATCTTTCACAAAAGTAAACAACATAAAAACGTTATAACTTTTCCATCAACCTAATATTATTATTGTTATCATTCTGTATAACTCGTTGCCATGAACGTTAAAAATACAATTTTTGTCATTTTTCTTAACTCAGGTAATTTTCAGTATTCTCCATGGCGTTGATAGTCCGCGCTCAAGGAGGTGTCATGTGCGATAAGTTTCCTGAGAAACAATATTATAACAAGGGGTCCCATCCGTATCTTCATTCGAGTCTTGGACCTCTATTTATCATTCATGATGGAAATCAAGATTTGGATGAATATAAAAATGATCCGGATAAGATGTATACATTGTTCACCGAAGAAGAATTTGTTCATTTCATGCTGGCACGTAATATTTGTCGAGACACGAGTGTCGATCCGATTCCAGTGGCTAATGAGACGATTTCTTTTCCCTTATAATCTTAATGAGCCTGATAAACGACATGTATATTTATAATCGAATTCCAGAGATTACAAAATCGAAAGAATCTGAAAAAAGAGGTTCCAGAATGGCTTATAACTTTTACTTTCGCTCTTTTAACATGCTCTCAGCGTTAGGTATTTAAGAGTGGTGTAGAAATGAAGATGGAGCATACACTCAATCTCAATGGTCCCTAATTAATGTTCTGGTATTTCTAAATTTCGGGTTTGGGTCTCCGAATCTTAAAACGTTTTCCAACTGAAGCTTGTTTCATTCATAGTAGTATCGTTCTCAATTCTTCTACGGAAAACTCGAGTTCTTCAGTGCTGAGACTCGAAATCTAGACTATTAGAACTCTGGTATACAGACTCTAGAGCGAGAGAATGTTAACGATGGGTGTAGATTGTAGAAGAGCTCAAACTTGGGCAATTTTATTAAAAACACAACTTCACGGTTTTTCATCAAACAATTCTCGAATCTACAGAATCTTATGGAATAGGATTAGAACAGTCAGCTTTTTAATTGAACTGCTGATTATTATCTAATCGATTTTTTTGAATAAGCAAGAATACTTTTCGTCTAATTTGAATTTTTTTTAATTTACGGGAGAATGTGCGTAAGAAATAAAATTTGAGTGCCGCGCCGAAAAGAATTCTCAATGGAGTGCGCTTGCATTCATCTCCATACATCATTTTTTTAGGGTGCTCGACTCGAAATGTGCCTCAAAAAATGAGTTTTCAGCATTTTTTCCTATACAAGTAACAGAAAACTAAAATTCTTTACGTCTTTCTGATTACATTGTTTGCTAGTATATTTGTTTCTATGTTTCCGAATATTTTCCACATATATATATATATATATCGTTTTGTTCTCACTATTCTTATCGATACACTTCGCTACACAAAAAAAGTTTTAGAGAAATGGCAAAACGAAAAACCAAAGAAAAGAATGCTTCCGAAGAATACGATGCGAATGAATTGATGATTGTTCCAGGTTTAATTGTACTAAATTAGATGTTTAATTTTATGTTGACTTTCAGGAGAAAAAAGAAAGAAAGTAGAGAAGCAGGGTGAAAAATCAGCAACTGGAGGAAAGAAAAGTCGAAATTTCACAAAAGAAAAAGAGGTGGCAAGACTGTCGAAGCAAGCGAAACGAAAACTGGCTGCAGTGCAGTCAAGAAAAGCTCTGAAACAGACAGTACGTAGAAAACCTCAACAATATTTGAAAAGTAGCTGATTAATAAAGGCAAATAAAAATTCAACAAAATTCAGAAATTAAATATAGACAATAAAATTTTAAAAAATTCTAAATGCATAAGTGTGCGTCCGTAGTCTACCAAAATATGTATTCTTACTTTCGAAAACTAAAATTTACATTTGTCGATAACACGAATGATGTTGAAATTTGGTATCATTATCAGAACAGTTCCGGGTCTTATCGGACCGTGTTAGAAAAGTGAATAATTCCAATTACACAAACTAGTTGCCTAAAAACCTCGAGTCCGCAATAAAGGTGCGGCCGAACCCCCGTAAAGTACTCCTATCTCAATTTTTAAAGTAAACTTTTAAAAATTGTTTCGAACAAGAAATATAATATTATTTCAGCAAGAAGAACTGTTTGCGGGTCTAGCAGAATTTCAACTGGACCCATCCAAACTCAGTCAACTATGCTCCAGCTCGAAACTTTCAAAAGAGCCAGAAAAGTAAGTGATTTAAACATTGTTGATTTAAACTTTTCAAGCATGCTTTTCCAACTTTTGCAAATTTTAGAGTCACTTTCCCGAAGAAGCTAAAAGTTTTCTCTGGAAAAGAAAAAGTCGAAGTAAAGAGGGTTCAACAAGATTATTACCCAACGGACGACGAAGATTCTTCTTCGGAAGAGAAAGAAGATGATCAAACAGTGACTTCTGAAGCGGTAGAAATAAAAATTGAGCCTATTGATCTGGACGATGAAGTGGCTAAGGAAACAGAAGCTGGTATACCATCAGAAGACGATTTAGTGAAACGGGAAAATGACGAAGAGTCTGACCATGAAGACATTTTATCGGTAAATTTGAAAATTGTGTTGAAATGCAAAGTCTACGATTTTAGCTTCCCACCACGACTGTCATCAATCGGAAAAAAGTACTCGTCGAAAGAGACGAGGAAATTCAAAAATTACGAGCAGAACTTCCAATTTTCGCAGAAGAAATGAGAATTGTCGAAGCAATTAATGAAAATTTGGTGAGTCCAATATATATAATCTTCTGATTTGAACATTTCTCGATCTGAGATGAAAGCTATGCATTTTTTTTGAAATATTCTGTTTTCTATTTTTTTAATTTCAGGTAACCGTAATATGCGGAGAAACGGGATCAGGAAAAACCACTCAAATCCCCCAGTTTCTCTATGAAGCCGGATATGCATCAGAAGGGGAACTGATTGGAATCACAGAACCCCGCCGAGTTGCAGCTGTTGCAATGGCTCAGAGAGTGGGTGTCGAGCTGGGAAGACCTAATGAGGTGTCATATCAAATCAGATACGAGGGAACTCGATCAGAGGAAACGAAAATTTTATTTATGACCGATGGAGTTCTGATGAAGGAAATGGAACAAGATGTGATGCTGACAAAGTACGATAAAACGATTTTTTAATGTTAAACTTTGCTCATTCGTTCAGGTACTCTGTAATTCTTATTGACGAAGCCCATGAACGCTCAATGTACAGTGACGTGCTCATCGGAATGCTCTCCAGAATTGTACCGCTTCGTGCTGAAAAAAAACGCCCGCTGAGATTGGTCATTATGTCTGCCACGTTAAGACTCGATGATTTCACACATAAAAAGTAAAATTTTACATTAAAATCATAGTGAAGCGTTTGTGAAAAAGATGCTTACTTTCAAAGTGTGGTAATAAGTAATTGTTTCATATAATTCATTTTTTCCAGACTTTTCCCCCTTCTCATTCCAAAAGTGATAAAAGTGGAGGCTCGTCAATTCCCTGTAACTGTCCACTTTGAAAAGAGAACACCAGATGACTACATCGCTTCAGCATTCCGGAAGACATGTCGAATCCATGAAACCTTACCTCCAGGAGGAATTCTTATCTTTGTCACTGGTCAAAATGAAGTTAGGCAATTGATGGCGAAACTAAAGAAACGATATCCAATGATTTATGAAACGGATAAAAATGGGGTCGTATTGGTGAAAGGGACAACGCAATGGAAAGAAAAGAGGGCGGAGGCGGCGAAAACAATCAAATTGGAAGATTTTAAAGAAGATACACCTGAAGCAAATGAAAACGAAGAGCAAGAAGATGAAATGCTTGATGGAGATGATATAAATGAGCGGGGTGCTGTTGAGGCATTTGATGACTATGAGGAGTTGGAAAATGGAAATGGCGATTTAGAAGATGGAAAAGTAGAGGCGAGTTTTCATAGTTTCAAATAATTAAAAAAAATTATTTTATTACAACATTTGACTCATTTTCCAAATTACTAGCTAGCGCCTGCTTCATTTACTTGTTTTCAGTCTTATTCTCTAGAATTTTAAATTTTTTGTAGAATCTCATAGGAGCTCCGCCCAAAGACTGTGAGCCACTTTATTGCCTTCCTCTCTACTCATTGCTCTCAATGGGAAAACAACGAAGAGTTTTCGACAGCGTTCCTGGTGGAATGCGGCTTTGTGTCGTTTCTACCAATGTTGCCGAAACTTCCTTGACTATTCCGGGTGTGAAGTGAGCTACCTCTTCGATGAATATTAGCAAAATGAATTTTTAAATTATTATACTTAGATACGTTGTCGACGGTGGATTTGAAAAACGACGCCTCTACGATTCCACCACTGGAGTATCCCGTTTCGCTGTATGCCGCATATCCCAGGCATCCGCTGATCAACGAGCCGGACGGGCTGGAAGAATATCAGCTGGCCACACTTACCGTCTATACTCTTCAGCCGTGTATCAAGACTTTGTGAAATTCGCCGATCCTGAAATTTTATCAAAACCTGTAGATCAACTAGTTCTCCACCTGAAATCTATGAATATTGTCAAAGTTGTCAACTTCCCGTTTCCTTCTGCTCCAGATGAGAAGATGTTGGAAGCAGCGGAGAGGAGATTATGCAAACTTGGGGCACTCGCGGAGAGTACCAGAAACGGAAGAACAGAGGCACGAATTACAAAGTTAGGAAAGACTCTTGCTGTGTTCCCGTTGTCACCCTCTTACGCGAAATTTATTGCAATGGCTGATCAACATGATTTGATGAACCATGCTATTTTGCTTATTTCTTTATTGTCAGGTATGCCATTAGAAGTTATTGAAAATTGATCATTCTAAATTCGTAAATTATCGTTAATTTTTCAGTCCGCGAGCCTCTTGTCCCTGTTGCCTCTCTTCGTGGATCCTCTCCAGAAGAAACCACAAAGTTAATGAAAGAAGTGATAAAAGAGCGACGGCGATGGTGTTCACAAAGCGGAGCAAGACGACTGGGTGACCTCAAAGTTTTAATGCATGCTGCCATAGCAGCTGAGCAAGTTAAAGTAATTTTCAATATTTACCTTTCCTTTGATTCGTGGAAATTTTCCATGAACTCATCTAGTCAGGGTTTTCGAAACAATGCTTTTCAAATTCTGCGAAGTCACTCGCAATAATGCATTTACAGTACAACGCTCGTGAATGCGAAAAGTTGGGTCTCCGAGTGAAAGGTCTTGTGGAGGCAAGGAAGCTTCGTCAGCAGCTCACTAATATTGTGAATGCGTCATGCAAAAAAGATCAAGTAGCAGTACTAGATGCGAACATCGCGCCTCCAACTGACAGACAGGCCCAGATGCTCAGGTGATTAGTCGTTACTTTGATATACAGTAGCGGCCAATCAAATATCACCTTTTCGTTTTTCGGCTATAACTTTTTTCAGAGAATAGATAGAAACTCAAGGTCTTCTGTGAAAATGTGTCAAATTGAACCATAAATATGATCCGAATCAATTTTTCTTGATAAAGAAAATATTTTCGGAAAAGAGACGAAAAAATTGTAAAAGTTAACTGGAAAAGATCAATATTTTGTTGCGAAGCCTCTAGCATTAATGAGGACTTGGTATCTTATCGGCATCGACTGAATGAAGTTGCTCAAAGTAGACTGGGGAATATTCGCCCATGCGTCTTGCAATTGAGCGAATTTTTCGTCGGCATTTCGATCACGGATACCAGAAACACGTTTTTCGAGCTCCTCTCACAAATGTTTAGTGAGATTGAGGTCTGGACTTTGACTGGGTCACTCCGTCACATTCACACGGTTGGTCGCAAACCAATTCTTAAAGAAATTATATGGTAGTTTGACTCACTTTGATGTGCTTGGAAGTGTGTTTTGGGTCATTATCTTGTTGAAACAAGTAACGAACTCTTGGGGAAGCACGAGCGAATGGGAGCATGACCTTTTCCAGAATTTGTTCGTACACAAATCTGTCCATTATGCCAGTGATTCGGTGAAGAGGTCCGAGTCAATGGTTGCTGAAACAGGACCACACCATTACGTTGCCTCCACCATGTTTGACAGTTGGTGTTTGAGATTTTGGGTCAAATCTGGCCCCCACTGGTCGTCTGACATAAGAAATTCCATCGGAACCAAGCAGCATGAACTTGCTCTCATCGCTCCATAATACTCGTTTTCATTGGTTATGAGTCCAGTGCAGATGAGCGCGTGCCCAGGACACACGGGCTGCTCGATTACGGTCTGAAATGAATGGTTTCTTCACAGGCCTCCTACCAAACAGTCCGGCATCATTCAGACGACGTCTGATTGTTCTGACGCTTGCTACAGGCGATCCACGATGAGAAACTTGCTCGAGAACTTCAGCAGCAGTCAGCCTTCGGTTGGTTCTGGAAGCCCGGACGATGTTTCTATCTGTCAGACGGTCCGTAACACGAATCCTCTAGTGTTTTCTTCTGATTGCTTGTCCGTTTTGTGTCTTCCAGCGTTTTAGAAATTTTGAAACAGTGCTACGACGGATATTGAACTGCTCGGCAAGCTGCTTCTGCGATGCCGAGAAGATGCCAAGTCGTCATTGATGCTAGATGCTTCGCAACAAAATATTAATCCTTTCCAGTTAACTTTTACAATTTTTTGTCTCTTTCCTTGCTGTTTTCCGTGTGTTCTTGCCATAAACCAGTATTATCAAAATTCCGAAAAATCGAGTATTTCAAATTTTTCCGAAAATATTTTCTTTATCAAGAAAAATTGATTCGGATCATATTTCTGGTTCAATTTGACACATTTTCACAAAAGACCTCGAGTTTCTATCTATTCTCTGAAAAAAATTATAGCCGAAAAACAAAAAGGTGATATTTGATTGGCCGCTACTGTATCTGTGCAATTGCTGTGGGGCTAATTACTAGGAAATAGTAGATGAAAATATTCGGGTATCTTTCATTTTCTTAATAAGTCTTTTTATCAACTCTGGGTTTCAATTGCCCTCAGATTTATGCTTCCTCGACGTTCCAAAATTCATCTAATTTATAGGCAAATGGTTTTGGCTAGTTTCTGCGATCGTCTGGCCCGTCGTGTCGATCGCTCAGTTGGTCAAGAAGAAGTACAAAAAGGAGCATACGAAACAAATTTGATCAAAGAACGCGTGTTCATTGATCCAGGCTCAGTTCTTTTCATCGAAGAACCGGAATTTGTCATATTCCAAGAGCTCGTCCAAGTAAATGAGAAGAAATTGATGACGAATATATGTGCAGTAGACAAGGAATGGATCAGCCAACTCGCTGGATCCTACTGTACTTTTGGAAATCAAGACAAGAACCAAGAGCCAATCTACGACCCAGTTAAAGACATGATAGTGAAAAGTGTGAAAGTGACATATGGGCCGATGGAGTGGCAACTTCCGAATGAGAATCGAAGTGTACCACACGATATCATGATGTACCGGTATTTTGCACTTTTCCTATTAGATGGACAAGTTTTTGAAAAGTTGAAAGAGTTCACATCGAAACTGTTGGCGCCACCATCAACCATGGTGAAGTCATGGGCGAAATTACAGAAAAGGACGGAGATGTTGTTGAACAAGTTAATTGATAAAGAGGTAATATTGACTAAGGTGTCAGACGACAGGAGAAAAAAAAACGTTGTCTCAATGAAATTTGTCTATTTTTGTATTTCAGATAGATTAATGGAAAAAACACTAATTTAATGCTTATTTATAAATTGAGAAGTGTTCTCATTTAAAAAAATAATAAAAGAGTCATTTTTAATTTATTTTCTTTTCCCAAAAGCTAGATTAAAGGAAGGAATGAAATTCAGAGAAAATTTTAGTTCGGCGGTATAATTCCGTGGTATCATAATTATCGGATAAGATCAGCAAATTATATCTTTATTCAAAATGAAATTTATGGCAGCGATAACAGATAAAGGAAATGACGGTTCTTTTTAAAAGCTGATCTTTCTAAGAAATTTTCTATTTATATAAATTCATAGAACTCACCGATGCTGCAATTTCGCTCTCGAAGCCATAATTTCAATTAAAAAACTACGTCCACCCAGTTCGGCCACATCGTTAAAAAGTGAAATATTTAAGAATAGTATATTTGAGAATAACCGTTCATTTTTCTGCTAGAAAACTCAAATAATAATTATTTCCCGTATTTTAACGCTATCATACGTTTATTACTGTATGATAGCGTTAAAATTAGTTCAAAATTTTAAAAAGTACAACGAAACTTCGTTTGAAAACAGTGCTTGTATTCCAGGTTACCACGAGAGCCGCCCTGAGAGAACAATGGCTGAAAAATGAGAACTGGCTGCTTGAAGAATACTTGGAATGGGTACCAGAATCCCTTCATCAGCAAATTACTCTCTTGTGGCCGCCGTTGGAAGATCATGAAAAAACAGTCAAAATGGGAAGAAATAAGAAGTATTGAATGCTCAATAATTCTTTTATTGTTAAATTTATTTAGTTTTAATTTTGTTAAACGTTTTTTTTTGTTATTCTTGTTTTTAAAAGGCACATTGTTTGCGTTGTTCTGTGCCATTCTTGTTCGGTAAAATTTTTGGAAATTTTAATGTTGTTTTCTTAATTAAGCATTGTTTTGGTCAGTTGTCACAGCGAATACTTGCCTGAAGTATTATTATTTTTTGAAAAAATACGGCTTCTCATGCTTTTTTTCAGAATCCCAGATTTTAAATTTTAAATTTTAAATCTGGGATTCTGAATCAAATCTTTCAGAATCAGATCAGATGAATCAGATCACATCAGATTTTAATCTTTAAAAACTTTAAATCTTCCCTTGTTTCTCTTCTATTTTTCTAGATTCTCGTAGCCTAAGTTAATAATTAATCGGCTAAATTAACCGGCGTCCGTCGTCAATCTCACCAGTTTGTCAATCTTTAAGAGTATTTGGCGGCTCGTTTATTGCTCATAGTCATCAAATGTTATGAAAACTGATCGAAATTCTTTTCAAAATGTTGGACCAAGAATTTTTGAATAATGATTTAAATTATATACATTATCGCCTATTATGGTTAATGCAGAAGTAGAATGGAGTAAATTGAAATTAACATTTCCAGATCATCATATCGTAATGCGCCTAATAGAAATCGGTACCCTCTCCACTGATTCGGATCTGGCTCTCTGGGAAGCCAGTTGTGCAACCATCTCCCATCAGATATCTCTGAAACTCGCCAGAAATGAGGGTGGAACCATGGAAATATTTAACGCAGTTGTCGACTCGCTTCCTAGGAGATCCGATGTCTTCAGAATGTCAGCGATTTCATCGAAGAAATCATTGGTGACTGCCTATGATGACATGCTAGGAAATCTCGTCAAACTTGTGCCAAAGTTGCTCGAAAATGGATGGAAAAAGAGTCCAGACTATCAGAAAAGAAGTTTGATTGACTTATTTTCCCTATTAGAAGAGGAAGATGCCACGAAAATTTTCAAATTAGCTTACGAACATAGATCGATCACGGAAGATGATATTGAGGAGTACTTTGCATTATTTGATAAGGTAAGACTAGCCCGCCATTGATGCTATGCTAGCTTTCTATATTTTATTTTTTAGTATTCTGTACAAGTCTTAATAAACGGCTCCCTTAATTGAATGTCGTCTTTATATAAGTGCGTCATCAAATAGCTCGGAATATGCTGCTAGAATGCATTCATAATCTTTAAAATATTATAGACCTGTTTTGGAGTTCCATATATCTGGCCTTGAGGAATACGTAGATATTCTGGGCATTGATATTCTAAGTTAATTAATAAAAAATGTTTCTCTGACAATTGCAAATGTAGAGTAAGGATTTTGATACGGTTTCAGTTCCCATTATTATTATTTTCACTTTTCCAGAAATTCGAACGTCTTGTCGTCTATGGAAAGCCTCAGTTTGAAAACTGTGGCAATGATGTTGAAAGCCGATCGAAATACGCTAATCTCTGTGTGGAAGTCCTCGTAGCAATCGGCGCATCAGTCAAAAATGCTCAAAAAATCACCGAATTGTTGGAAAAACACAAAATGAAGGTGCCGAAAATTTGGGTTACACGAATCCCGGAAGTATTCGAGAAAGTCACAACTTTGTATGACTATCCAACGATGTTCGACGTGGCAATGGCTTTGGATGGGTTTCCTTTGAGGTTAATTATGGAATGTGCTGTCATCGACGCTCACTTCTTGTTTTCAGAAAAGTCTTTCTTGCACGTCGATTCGCGTTGCAGTGTATGATAGAGGTGTTCATTGAAATGGTGCCGATTACAAAGTATAAAGTGAGGGAACGCGCTCGTCAGGAATTGGAGAAGCCTTGCAGGTACTACATTTTATGGGTTTTTTTTTCAAAAATAAACGTGATATTGGAGATCGTTTCGATTTAATAATTCTAGATTTGTTGGTTACGCTGCTGAGCTGGGCCACGAGCAAGTTATGAATTCGTTTTCTCCAAAAGTGGCCGCTTCTATCGAAGACTCAAGATATCGTCTCGAAATAGAAACCATCGAAAGACTTCGGCGATCCGGATATCTAGAAAATTTAGGAGCTCCTTTAGATGAACTCGTTCGCGCACAAATTGCATCCATTCGAGAGATTTTGCCAACATTTTCAGCGGAATTTGTACATGTAAGGAAGAAAAGCATTACGCCGAGTGAAAATTTATTCGATTATACAGCACTCCACGTAAAAAGTATACAGCCCCTTTATTTTGGTGTTTCTTGTTTTTCTGGGCGAAATGAAAAAAATCGACTAATGCAGTTCGGTGAGACGTGTAAGAAAACTTATGGGTAAAAAATTTTATTCGGATCCGAAGTTCGGCACTTGATCTAAAGCTGATAATTCACAAATCGACAGCGTCAAAAGTGCAGCGAGATTTTCGTATTGTACCTTGGGTGGACGAAAATCGGTATAAATTCCAATTAAAAAAACTAATTATTATTGCTTCATTATCATTTTTTCTTCCCTATTTGGCTATATGCCACGTTATTTCTACTAATCCGCCGCCGAACGAGCTCAAATGGTTGCTAGATCGCTAGATGAATATCAGGATCTTCGATCGCCCGCCAAGTAGGAAGGAATCCCAAAACTATTTCTACCTATGCTATCTATCCAACTTTTGGTCCTGCTCAACGTTCCGGAAGATCAAAGAAACTGTCCAATTGCGAACACAGCTCCATTCAACGCATTGTGTCCAACTCCATCAAGTCAGTCAACACCATAAGGACTGATTTTCAGCTTCCGGTGTCGTAAAGCACTGGATGGCTACCAAGCCATGTTTAATAATGAAAAACGCACAAAATTTGAATCAGATCATCTTTTCTGATGAGAAGAAGTTCAACTTCCATGGCTCTGATCGTCAGATTCTCTACTGGAGAGAAATGAGAAAAGAGCCAAGAATCTTCTCAAAGCGGAGCCATCACGGCGGCTCGGTCGTGGTGTGGGGAGCTTTCACAGCAGCGAAGAAGCTTCAGTTGTTCTTAATTTCAATCGTTACGGACTTGTCTTCCAACAAGACAATGCTCCAAGTCATGCTGCCAACTTCACCAAAGCTTCGTTCCAGAGGAAATACATTGATATCTTAAACAAACCATCATGCTCACCGGATGTCAATCGCCACGGAGACTTCTGGGACATCCCAGCAGTTTTATGGACTACTGATTGTAAAAATCTGTGTTTTATAATAACAATTGTTGACGTATTAGACATATTCTAAAAATACGATATACTTTTGACGCTGTCGATTTCGGAAACATGTGCTCTAGATCAAGTGCCTAGCATCGGATCCGAATGAAATTTTTTACCTGAAGGTTTTCTGATATGCCTGATTGAACTGCATTAGTCTATTTTCTTAATTTCGCCCAGAAAATCCAGAACCAGCAAAATAAAGGGAGCTGTAGACTTTTGACGCGCACAGTAGTCGAAAAAACGAGCGATTTGTGTGTGCCAATTGTGTACCTATTTCTGAACCAGAATTTTCTAATTTATAATAGCCATTCATTGTCCGAAAACACCGCATACGAAGATTAGCTTTTTTCTAATTATTTCGCTCAGCTTGCCCTCCGTCACTTCTCTTACGATTCTGAAGTCACTCTGGAAAATCTTCTATCCCGTGAGAATCTTCCCCTGGAGTTGCTCCGCCTGGAGCACACCGATCTGAAATCTGGAGTAGGATCTGGCGAATGGCCTCCATTAGATTTCACTTCTTCAGACGAAATTGAAAGGAAAGCAATAGCTGAAAAACGCGAAAAAGATGAGGAGGATAGGAAAAACAACGAAAAAAAATTGCCATCGGTAAGTGGGCAATGATGATGTGCCACATCATAAAGGATTCTCATTTTTAGAATCTCTTCTCATTGGCTCCAATGCTCCCTGGTCGTCCTCCTAGTCCTCCCGTCGATAAACAAGCTGAGCTCCGAGCCCGTGCAGAAGCATATCGTAATTCAGTGTTTACTACGCTTCAAAAAATCCGCTCTGAAGCTTCCGCTCCTTCCTCTTCTGACAAGATCGCAGTGGACGCAGAGAATCTAGTTCCACTTGCCACGTCGAAGAAATATTCTGCTTTGAACTCGCTAAAAATTAGTGAAGCTGACAAAGTGGCCATCCGTCCGACTTACGACAAATATCGATATGAGACACCGGGTGACGATGAAATTTATAATGATGAATATGACGATGAATATGATGGACGAGAGTTCTATGTAGAGAGATTGAAGTGGGTATCTTTATTCGTCTCTGGTTAATAATCTTCTCTGCCGTATAACCCCTTATCGAGAAAGCGAAAGTTCTATGAATGAGCTTCATGAATTTACGGTTCGCTCGCTCTTCTAATAAAGGTTTATATGTGAAACGTTTCTACGATATACCAGATTACGATAATCTGATTTCGCTTCTGAAAGAATAAAACCAATTTTTTCTTCAAAAAAACATTTTCAGCCAAGAATTGGAAACGTCGTCTGATGAAGAGAGGTTTTCTGAGACGCCCGCCGCGCCTCCAGGTCTATCAGAGCCTTCTGGAATACCGCCCACTAATCAACGGGGACTCCCCAGAAGAGGTGGTGGTGGGACCCGTGGAAACCGTGGAAACCGTGGAAACCGTGGCGAATCGACGACCACGTCTTCTCATGGATACACAGGAGGACGTGGTAGGCAGATGAAGGAGCGACATAAATCGGATCAGAAGCAACGTGGAGCTGATCGAAAGAAACGAGCAGTTTAATGTTATATCAATGTTTATTTGCCATTTATTGATAATTGGGCTGAGTAATAATTTATAATTGTGCAGTAAGAATTAAAAAAATTAAATATATTACAACATAACAACGCCCCGTTATTGGTAACATTAACTTTTTCGAAATTATAAAAACATAAAAAAATTAAACAAATGTAAGTTCGAATTTTAATCTTAAAGTTAATGTTTTAATTTCAAAAATTGCAGAAAAGTCTTTATTAAATCCCATCGATTTTAGTGAGCCTCTTCAATAACCTGTGGAGTAACAAGAACCCATGACTCTGTGAATTTGAGAGCTGGCTCCGACCACTTCTTGAGCTTATCTATTCCATTGGCGGCAATGTAAAGGAAGAGTCCTGTTTTAACGAAATAATAGATTGGAACCTTCGGGAGGGCGGAGAAGTCGAAAATCGAGATCGTTGCGTAGAGGATCCAGTAGATCAGAATATTGTCGGTTGGTTTCTGTTGTAGACGGAGAATCTGTAATATAATGTTGTGATTCGGGTGAGGGAAAATTCAAAAAATAAAAAAATTAGAAAAATAAAGAATTTCAGATGTCTAGATTTTCATGGGGCTCAAATTTTCTAACCTTGAGGCTCTCCTTAACTGGCCAAATGACGCAAATGATGTGGGAGAAGAGTGGAAGGAAGTTTCCGAGTAGTACGTAGATGGAAAGCATCAGAATTGCCAACGAAGCCATCTGAATAAACATTTTTTCTTTAATTTAAGAAATCCGTCTGCGTCTCTCGAATTTTGAAGCTTTATTTATCTCCTTTGAGACTTTAGATATCAAAAATCGATAAAACATATTAAGAGTTTTCAAATTATTTCTGAAAAATTAGATTGATCATTTAGCCTTGACTTACCCTTTCTCTTGGAACTCCGCTGAGATTTTCTGCCTGAGATAGGGTTCTTTCTTTCCAGCCTTCCTCATCGCTTGGCTTCAAATATTGATTGATTTTTGACTCAAATGATGTGATAAGCGCAGCCATAATGATAAGTGGGCTGAAATTCAAAAAGTGAGAAACTGAAACTTTTAATTTTACATGGAAATGAGAGCGAAGAGTCACAAAAGTTCATAGATAAAAGTCTATAATTATTTTTGCCGGGAAAAGCGCCTACGTAGTGACACATATCCCTATCATAGAGGTCACCCCGTTTCGCCAAATATCTTCTGGAACCCGCTTCCAGCAAAACTTCTTGGACCGACATACACCAGGAATCTCATACACATGAGATTCGCTGATGACGTCCTTGTTGGCACGAAGGAAATAGGAAAATAGGAAAAGGAAACAGTGAAATAGTTGAAGAGCGTATGGAAATGGAGTCCACCCGGTCTCCAGAATATCGGCGGAAACTCTACGGTAATCGAAGACGTCAAAGAGCGCACCTATCTCGGTAGACTACACAATACAAATGACGGATTGAAGGTCAAGGTACCCAGCAGAAGGCGTGCACAATGGGTGACATTCAATGGTGTTAAGAACGCAGCTGCTCCATACGCTCCACCCTCTTCTGCTCTCACTCGTCACGACTCAGAAGACTAACACTAGCAACAAGAATTAGCGTGATCCGCGCATCTCCAAAAAGAAAACTGACTGGAACCTAACTGACGACCGTATACAGCGGCGAGAGCTCGCTCTGGAGAACAATGAAACTGCTCAACGCGCGCACTGTTTTCTCTGTCCGCACGACGAGAGTCATCGAAGACAGTTGAAAACGAGAGCTACCGTAACCTGCGAGCCTTTTTGAATCGATTCAAATTGCAATAATTTGTCTGGAAAATCAACGAAAAAAGATGTGGCATTCGCAGCTGAAATCCAGAATTTAAAAGTGTGTGAAAAGCAGAAAATGGGAAAACGAAAAGCCACGACGGGCGACCGACGATAAAATCATAAAATTCGATGGAGACGCCTGGAAATTTATGAGCGAGCACGCGGCCCACTAGCTGCCTATCTGCGCGGGCACGCATTTATTGCTCGGCAGAGGGGCGGCAACGTTGCCCACTAGTTACGCAAGTTGCCCAGACGTCTGCTCAAAGGGTCACAGGTTACGGTAGCACGTGACAGACACTCCCTGTCGTGCAAAAAAAATGTTCGCCAATCTCGAGATAATAGAGCGGGTGGCGTATCATTATGTGGAATAGGAAAGCGAACAACTCGGACGGAACGGAAAACCGGAAAACCGTTGATGCCGGAATGGATGAGGAAGGCCGCCGAAGAGATGGCCGAATACCCTACGAAAAAAGTACCATTTCGACAAGAAAGCCACCTCATTACCTACCGGAGCATCAAGGCAGAAAGCGCGGCAACTTGCCGGTCTCTAGGCGGGCCGGCTGCTGCCTGTCTCGGCAAGTTGCCGCATTCTAGCCGAAAGTCAGAAGAACAGCTTTTGTTTCGCTTCTATTGGAAAAGAAAATAAGGAAACTGCAACAAGTAGCAATCTACAAATCTACCCCCCTCTGCATCTGAACTTATGGGGAGGTGGGCTCAGTTCACTATTGGCCCCCATTAAGTCTGTGGGGGGCCATAATAAACTCCACAACTAAAAAAAAAACAAAAGTACCATTTTCGCGATTGAAATACAGGGAAATGGTGTGGGGGGCCCTTCCCCACTTTGGGGGGTGATTCCATACTTATACCGTAGCAATACAGAAACTGTGGAGGGAAAGTGTGCTCCATTGAAAGAGCGAGAAAAGTGGGAGTGGCGGCGGGAAAACACTCTTCGAACTATTGAAGAATGAGGAAAAAAGAGTTGCGAAACCGTGTTATCATGGCAATTCTCTGTTATTTTGAATGGGAGGACGTGCGGGTGACAGAGAGACAGAAAGACAGAGAGAGACAGAGAAGACGAGTGAAATGATTCCATTTTGTTTGCTTTATAAAACGAATATAAACTGTGATTTTCTCGCGGGAACGGCCATAAAAATAATAGAAATGAGGAAGAGTTTCCAATTGATCAACGTGGCCTCTTTCTGATTATGAATAGCCATGAGTCATCAATTGACAGTGATAGCAGAGTTTGAAGAGTTTCAGACGACTAGATTAAGCTAGCTGTCTGCGTCTCTTCTTCGAAAATTGTCTATATCACTGTAGCCGTTAGAGATAGATATTTTGCACATAAAGTTTGGAGAGCTTCAGACAATTAGAGTAAGCTAGCTGTCTGCGTCTCCCCAGATTACATTCAAACTTTGTGATTCTCAAAAATTCTTTAAAAAAATCGATGAAATCCATTGAGAAAGGATAAAGAAATAAGAGAAGACGGTGAGCGCACCAGTGTGCTCTCTGCCTGTGTGCCAAATGACGGAGCTGACCCGTCTCATTAACCTCTACAAGAACAGACGGGGCTATGGCTCTCTGCGCTCTCTCCATTCTCCATACACTCTAAATCAAAGACGGTACTGTTACGTCAGGAACAGTACCGCCCATCTGACCCTGTGGTGGGAACACTGGAGGAGGAAGAAGATTAGAGATGGCCACGTTGCACCTGCTCGTTTCCCCCCCCCCCCCCCCTCCCCCGAGTCTCCTCACCACGACGACAATGGGGTTTGGCAGGCACTCATAATAGAAGGTCACACAGTTGTATGCGTTAGAGACTAAAATTTGCAATGTTGAATACGATTAACGTACGGAATACGGTATGTAAAAAACGGCGGAATCCGGAATGCGGAAAACGGAATTCCGCCCTTCTCTGCAGAGTAGGGCGGAATTGGATTTTGGGAACTCGGAATCCGGAATCCGGAAAACGGAAACAATTTTTTCGCGGAATACGGAATGTAAAAAACGGAGGAATGCGGAATGCGGAAAACAGAATTTTAACCATTAATGAGGGAATCAAATGATGTAAATGCGCTCTGTTCGCAAAAATTTTTGCGGGAGTTCAAAAAAGTATACTTTTCACAACTATTGAGAATAAAGAATTAAAACGGAATAAAAACGCCATATCGCGGAATCCGGAATCCGGAATACGGAAAAAAATTTTTCAGGGAATCTGGAATCCGGAATACGGAAAAAAAATTTTTCAGGGAATCTGGAATCCGGAAAACGGAAAAAAAATTTTTCCACGGAATCTGGAATCCGGAATACGGAATGTAAAAAACGGCGGAATCCGGAATGCGGAAAACGGAATTTTAACCATTAATGAGGGAATCAAATGATGTAAATGCGCTCTGTTCGCAAAAATTTTTGCGGGAGTTCAAAAAAGTATACTTTTCACAACAATTGAGAATAAAGTATTAAAACTCATAGTTGGGCGAAATTGGATTTTAAGAACTCGGAATCCGGAAAACGGAAAACGGAAAAATTTTTTTCACGGAATCCGGAATCCGGAAAACGGAATGAAAAAAACGTCGGAATCCGGAATGCGGAATCCGGAATTCCGCCCTTCTCTGATACATATGTGTTACGGTTCCCCGTATAAACTAATTAATTACGTGAACTCATACGTATTACGCCCCAATAGTATTTCACGTAACCACGTTGTATTTGACCCCATTTTCACCCTATAAAAGGGTGGCTTTTCTTGTACTTAATAAATCGGTTTTATCTCAAAAAACCCCGAGCTTCACGTTACAACAAGTGGCGATCAGGATAATGGAAATGGATGCTCTTCGTCAATTCATGCAGCAGCAACAAGAGCAAGCCGAACAACACATGGAGTTCATGAGACAGCAACAGTCTCAATTCATGGAAATTGTTAAAATTCTCAGTGCAAAGCCGACGGACAATACCGCCATCATCAATTCGCTCAACAACAGGACAATGCAGTTCGCGTACTCTCCAGAGGAAGGAGAAACATTCGACAAATGGTATAGCAGATATGAGGACGTGATCAAAATGGATGGATCTAAACTGGATGATGCAGAGAAGGCCAGATTCATCGTCTCGAAACTGGACAAAAGAGAAGCCGAGAAGTTCCGCAACCATATCTTGCCGAAGAATGCGTCCGACATCTCATTTGAAGAAACCATAATAATGCTCAAGAAGCTCTTCAACGAAACCAAATCATTGGCACGTCTTCGCTATGAGCTATTGACAGTTAAGTTTGATGGTATTGACAGAAAAGATTATACAGGCCACGTTAAACGTCTCTTCAATGTGGCACAGTGGAGTCAGATGACGGAAGATCAAGCTCAATGCCTCATTTGGATAATTGGTCTTCAATCAAACAATCACTTGGACCTTCGCCTCCGTGCTCTTCGGGAATTTGAAAGCAACCCAGCAATCACATTGTCAGACTTGGCTGACCGTCTCGATCATGTAATTGCACTCAAGGCGGATGCTGACTTCATCGGTGGCCCAACATCTGGAATAAATGCTGTCAAAAACGCACATTGTCGACCAACTCGCCAAATAAAAAGTAAGAAAACAGGCCATTCATCGTCCGGACCTGAATACAACACGAAATCTTCTCAACCACCATCAGGATGTTACAAATGTGGTCAACTTCATTGGACTCGGGATTGCAAACTGCCGCCCTCCACAATTTGCCATCATTGCAACAAAGCTGGGCATCTCGAAAAGGTATGTAGAAAAAAGAAACGCATTCAAACCAACAATGCTGTTTTCATTTCACATACAAATGCTGAAGCTCGGAATCGCATTTACACGAGCGTTTTGATAAATGGAACACCGATTCGCATGGTACTGGACACAGGAGCCGAAGTTACTCTTCTCAACCAAAAGGATTGGATCAAGTTGAAAAGGCCGTCGCTGTCACCACCCACGCTCAACCTGCGCACTGCCACCAACAAACCAATTGACGTCAAGGGACAGTTCAAATGCAACTTTTTGCTGAATGGTCAAAATGGGTCGGGAACCTGCCACGTCACTGAGACAGCATCATTACTGGGAATGGATTGGATTTTGCAAGAGAAGTCACTGTTTGAACATTTGGTCAGAGGCTCCGTCAACGCCGTCAACACTGTCAAAGCACCAGAAGTCGTCTCCACTCAGCGAATCCAACTGCAGAAGCAACTCCAGTCAGAATTCCCAGCTGTCTTCACAACAGGACTCGGAAGATGTACCAAAACTAAAGCTCAACTTCACTTGAAGCCGGATGCCAAGCCGACATTCCGGAAAGCGAGACCAGTGCCATATGCAGTTCTTCCAAAAGTGAGTCATGAGATCAATCGTCTAGTCAAGGAAGGTGTCATCACGGCCACCGATTACTCCGATTTCGCCACTCCAATTGTCGTAGTGCAAAAGAAAGATGGATCGATTCGGATGTGCGCCGACTACTCCACCGGACTGAACGATTCGCTCCAGATGCATCAACATCCCCTTCCGACCGCCGAAGACGTCTTCTCCAAGCTAAATGGTGGAATCTACTTCACGCAAATCGACTTGGCCGAAGCATATCTGCAAATCGAAATGGAAGAAGATTCAAAGAAAATGCTGACGATCACCACTCACCTCGGGATGTTCTACTACAACCGACTGCCATTCGGAGTGAAAACTGCACCAGCGATGTTCCAACAAGTCATTGACACGATGATCACAGGATTGGATGGAGTTGCAGCCTATATGGACGACGTGATCATCACTGGATCATCAATCGAACAGCACAACCATCGTCTTCGCCAACTTTTCCAAAGAATTGATGAATATGGATTCCGTGTCAGACCATCCAAATGCTCATTCCTTCAATCAGAGATTCGATTCCTTGGCTTCATCGTTGATCGATTCGGACGCCGACCAGATCCAGCCAAGATCATTGCCATCAGCCAGATGCCGTGCCCAACCGACGTCACTCAGCTGCGATCGTTTCTTGGTCTCGTACAATTCTACGGATCGTTCGTGAAAGACCTCCACAACTACCGCAATCCACTCGATGCACTGACAAAAAAGGATACTGTTTTCAAATGGACCTCCTCCTGCCAAGCCGCATTCGACAAAATCCGTGAAATCCTACAGTCCGATCTTCTCCTCACACACTACGACCCAAACTTGCCAATCATCGTCGCTGCCGATGCCTCCAACTATGGAATTGGAGCAGTCATAACTCATCGTTTTCCTGACGGAACCGAGAAGGCCATTTTCCACGCAAGCCGAACACTGACTGCAGCCCAACGAGGATATGCACAAGTTGAAAAAGAAGCTCTTGGCTTAATTTTCGCTGTCGAAAAATTCCACCGGTACATTCATGGACGAAGGTTCACTCTTCTGACGGACCACAAACCACTGCTCGCCATCTTCGGATCAAAGAAAGGTATCCCTGTGTACTCTTCGAGTCGACTCCAAAGATGGGCAACAATTCTCCTCAACTATAACTTCCAAATCGAGTACAGGAACACATCTTCATTTGGCCAAGCAGACGCACTATCCCGATTGATTGATGTTAGCAAACAAAACCTGGAAGATGAGGACCGTGTCATTGCTAGCGTGGAAGCAGACATTAATGCAGAGCACCAAGGGATCACGAGTCACTTACCGGTCACAGCGCCATTGATTCAAAAATCGATCAAATCAGACTCCGTCATCTCAACAGTCATCCAGCATGTGCAACATGGAAACTGGCCAAAAATCGAGAAGTCGTCTCCAATCTGGCCATTCTACAATCGTCGCGAATTCCTGTCAATCTCCAATGGTACATTGATGTTTGGACATCGAATCGTCATCCCGTCACCACTTCGTCGACGTGTCATTGCAACTCTTCACAAAGCTCATCCTGGACAGGAGAGAATGAAGCAACTGGCTCGAAGCTACGTCTACTGGCCGTCAATCGACTCCGAGATCGAATCAATGGTGAGAAATTGTCAGGATTGCCAAGCAGCCGCGAAGAATCCAGTGAAGACGACGTTGCAACCATGGCCGACAGCTTCGACTGCATTCGAAAGAGTACACATTGATTACGCTGGTCCAATCAATGGAATCTACTATCTGGTCATTGTCGACGCATTTTCCAAATGGCCAGAAATCTTACCAACCCGTACCACCACGTCGTCGAAGACAATTGAACTGCTCACCCCAATCTTCGCAAGATTTGGTAACCCACAGACACTCGTCTCGGACAATGGCACTCAATTTGCGTCGACGACATTCCAACAATTCTGTTCCTCCAGAGGTATTCGACATCTGCGATCTCCACCATTCCATCCGCAGAGCAATGGCCAAGCCGAGAGATTCGTCGACACCTTCAAAAGAGCACTCGTCAAGATGAAAAGGGAGGAGACAACACAAGGAGCCCTTCAGACGTTCCTCATGGCATATCGATCGACTCCGTGCGCCAGCGCCCCAAACCAAGTATCGCCAGCTGAAAACTTTTTGGGTAGAAAAATGAGAACCATTCTGGATCTGATGTTTCCGACTCACCTTCCAATCAATACTTCATCTTCGGAGAAAATGAAAGCACAATTCGACCGTCATCATGGAGCGAAAGCGAGAACCTATACACCAGGAGATGCTGTCTTCGTCAAGGACTTCCGTTCACCAAACACATGGCTTCCTGGTACAATCATTGCTAGATCTGGATCAGTCAAATATACTGTCGCTTGCCAAGGATTTCAATGGATTCGTCACGCCAACCTACAACACGAAATCTTCTCAACCACCATCAGGATGTTACAAATGTGGTCAACTTCATTGGACTCGGGATTGCAAACTGCCGCCCTCCACAATTTGCCATCATTGCAACAAAGCTGGGCATCTCGAAAAGGTATGTAGAAAAAAGAAACGCATTCAAACCAACAATGCTGTTTTCATTTCACATACAAATGCTGAAGCTCGGAATCGCATTTACACGAGCGTTTTGATAAATGGAACACCGATTCGCATGGTACTGGACACAGGAGCCGAAGTCACTCTTCTCCATCAAAAGGATTGGATAAAGTTGAACAAGCCGGCGCTGTCACCATCCACGCTCAACCTCCGCACTGCCACCAACAAGCCAATCGACGTCAAGGGACAGTTCATGTGCACCTTCTCGCTGAATGGTCAATATGGTTCGGGAACCTGCCACGTCACTGATACCGCAACACTTCTGGGAATGGACTGGATTTCGCAGGACAAACCACTCTACAACGAATTGCTGAAAGGTTCCATCAATGTCATCACTGCAAATGCTGAAGCTCTCCCCATCCAACGCCAGCAGCTTCAAACGGCTCTCAAAGATAAGTTCAAATCAGTATTCCAGCACGGACTGGGTTGCTGCACCAAAGCCAAAGCGGCACTTCACATAAAACCCAACGCCACACCAACATTTCGGAAGGCTCGTCCTGTGCCATACGCCGTGCTGCCGAAAGTCACTCAAGAACTGGATCGTTTGGTCAACCAGGGAGTCCTCACTGCCACCGACTACTCGGATTTTGCAACACCGATCGTTGTCGTCGAAAAGAAGGATGGTTCCATTCGAATGTGCGCAGATTACTCCACAGGACTCAACGATTCTCTCGAAACACATCAACATCCACTCCCAACTGCTGAAGACATATTTTCCAAACTGAATGGAGGGAAGTTCTTCACCCAAATAGATTTGGCAGAAGCATATCTGCAAATAGAAGTTGAAGAAAAATACAAGAAGATGCTCACGATCAACACTCACCGTGGACTCTTCTACTACAATCGCCTTCCCTTCGGAGTCAAAACTGCACCTGCAATGTTCCAACAAATCGTCGACACGATGATATCGGGATTGGATGGAGTAGCCGCATACATGGATGATATCATTCTCTCGGGTTCCAACGTTCAACAACACAATGAACGAATTCAAAAGCTTTTCCATAGACTCGATGAATATGGGTTCCGCGTCAAGTCCTCCAAATGCTCATTCCTACAGACAGAAATCAAATTTCTTGGATTCGTAGTCAATCAACATGGTCGTCATCCGGATCCAGAGAAGACCAAAGCAATTAGTCAAATGCCAGTACCTACCGACGTAAGTAAACTTCGTGCCTTCCTTGGTATGGTTCAATTCTATGGGTCATTCGTCAAGAACCTCCAAAACTACCGTTCTCCACTCGACGCTCTGACAAAGAAGAACGAAGAATTCAAATGGACCGCTCCTTGCCAACACGCATTTGAAAACATCAAAAGGATCCTCCAATCAGATCTTTTGCTCACTCACTACAATCCAAAGCTGCCAATCATTGTTGCTGCCGATGCCTCGAACAATGGAATTGGAGCCGTCATCACCCATAAATTCCCGGATGGTTCCGAGAAAGCGATTTTCCATGCCAACAGATCGCTCACCTCTGCTCAAAAGGGATACAGTCAAATCGAAAAAGAAGCACTGGGGCTGATATTCGCAGTCGAGAAATTCCACAAATATATCCATGGTCGAAAGTTCACTCTCCGAACGGATCACAAGCCGCTCCTTGCCATCTTCGCATCAAAAAAAGGGATTCCAGTCTACAGTTCCAGTCGACTACAAAGATGGGCAATCCTTCTGCTGAACTATGATTTCGACATCGAGTACATCAACACATCTTCATTCGGTCAAGCCGATGCTCTGTCCCGACTCATCGACACCAACAGGAAAAATCTGGAAGAAGAAGATCGTGTTATCGCAATGGTTGAAGCTGAAGTCAATGCTGAGCACATTGGAATAATCAACAACCTACCTCTCACTGCAACCGCAATTCAGAAATCAGTATTGTCTGACCCAACTACATCGAAAGTAATTGAATACGTCCGAACTGGAAAATGGCCAAAAGTTGAGCAATTTTCACCGATCTTCTCGTTCTACAGCCGCCGTGCATCGTTATCCATCACCAACGACACGTTAATGTTTGGGCACCGGATCGTCATCCCATCGTTGCTTCGTCAAAGAGTACTAAACGCACTTCACAAAGCACACCCCGGCACAGAAAGAATGAAGAAACTTGCAAGAAGTTACGTTTACTGGCCACAAATCGATTCCCACATTGAAACAATGGTTCGCAACTGCGTCGACTGCCAATCAGCTGCCAAAAACCCAGTCAAAACAACGCTTGAACCATGGCCAACGCCATCAGAGCCATTCGAAAGAATCCACATCGATTATGCGGGACCAATCAATGGAATATTTTACCTTGTCATCGTTGATTCCTACTCAAAGTATCCCGAAATCCTTCCAACACGAAATATTACTTCGTCAACTACCATCGAGTTGCTCACTCCAATCTTTGCACGATTTGGAAATCCACGTACTTTGGTCTCCGACAATGGAACACAATTCACCTCAACCACATTTGCAAACTTCTGCACTTCTCGAGGAATTCGACACCTCCGATCACCGCCATTCCACCCACAGAGCAATGGTCAGGCAGAACGATTTGTGGACACCTTCAAACGAGCACTCGTCAAAATGAAAAAGGAGGAGACGACCCAAAACGCTATCCAGACATTCCTGATGACATATCGATCAACACCTTGTGCCAGCTCGCCGAACCAATTGTCACCAGCTGAAAACTTCATTGGTCGGAAAATGTATACGATTTTGGATCTAATGTTACCAACTAACCTGCACTCAAGGAGTTCATCGTCCCAGAAAATGAAACTGCAATTTGATCGTCATCATGGAGCCAAGCCGCGATTCTATTCGCCCGGAGAAGCAGTGTTTGTCAAGGACTTCCGATCTACGACATGGTTACCGGGGACAATACTTGCACGCTCAGGAAAAGTCAGGTATACCGTAGATTGTCAAGGACATCAATGGATTCGTCACGCCAACCAACTGCGTCGTCGCGACCGCTTGCCAACTGCATTTCCGTCTACACACTCTTCAATCCTTTTGGATTCGTTCGACCTTCCGTTGCCATCTCCTTCACAACTGCCATCTCCACCTCCGTCACAACTGCCATCTCCACTATTATCGTCTCAATGCACTTCTCAGTCATCACCGAAGCAACCCATTTCGCCGTCGCCTGCCACAAGTTCATCGTCTAGTTCTGGACAGTCATCAGTGCCTTCCCCTGGTTCAACTTCCCGCACGACTACGTCACCGTCATCAGTTGCCCCGACTCTTCGTCGCTCGACTCGCAGTACCCGTGCACCAACAAGACTGGTTATGGACCCCCATCGCAAGTCGTACAAGTAGACTCAACAAACTTCGCAACGGAGATGTTACGGTTCCCCGTATAAACTAATTAATTACGTGAACTCATACGTATTACGCCCCAATAGTATTTCACGTAACCACGTTGTATTTGACCCCATTTTCACCCTATAAAAGGGTGGCTTTTCTTGTACTTAATAAATCGGTTTTATCTCAAAAAACCCCGAGCTTCACGTTACAACAATATGTATTGCCAAAGTAATACTTCGGCGAGATCGGTGTTTGCGTATTGTGCGCCAGGCGAGACGCGCCCACTTCCTTTTTAAACTGTAGGCCGGCGAAAAATGAAAGTGGGCGTGTCTCGCCAATTTCAGAGCCCGTGCCGCTCTCAAATTTTTGTCAAGTAATACGGATTTCTAGGCCACGACCACCGAAACGCTAGCCAGCCAAATATATTTAGAATATGTACATAGCTATGCAACATCTCTTCGTGATTGTACTTCACGTGGAGAACTTCAAATTTTCGAAATGACGTCATTCTCGATAAAGTTCTTTTCTTTTTGGGTTAAGACCAGAGAAGGGCGGAATTCCGGATTCCACCGTTTTTTTCATTCCGTTTTCCGGATTCCAGATTCCGTGAAAAAATTTTTTTCCGTTTTCCGTTTTCCGGATTCCGAGTTCCCAAAATCCTATTCCGCCCTACTCTGCAGAAAAGGGCGGGAATCCGGATTCCGCCGTTTTTTTCATTCCGTCTTCCGGATTCCAGATTCCGTGAAAAACATTTTTTTCCGTTTTCCGTTTTCCGGATTCCGCCGTTTTTTTCATTCCGTTTTCCGGATTCCGAGTTCCCAAAATCCAATTCCGCCCTACTCTGCAGAGAAGGGCGGAATTCCGGATTCCGCATTCCGCATTCCGTATTCCGCCGTTTTTTTCATTCCGTTTTCCGGATTCCAGATTCCATGAAAAACATTTTTTTCCGTTTTCCGCTTTCCGGATTCCGCCGTTTTTTTCATTCCGTTTTCCGGATTCCGAGTTCCCAAAATCCAATTCCGCCCTACTCTGCAGAGAAGGGCGGAATTCCGGATTCCGCATTCCGCATTCCGTATTCCGCCGTTTTTTTCATTCCGTTTTCCGGATTCCAGATTCCATGAAAAACATTTTTTTCCGTTTTCCGTTTTCCGGGTTCCGAGTTCCCCAAAATCCAATTCCGCCCTACTCTGCAGAGAAGGGCGGAATTCCGCTTTCCGGATTCTTTGTGAAGGTGAAAAGCCCAACGTCCCCCAACAAAAAAAAGCTCGAAAGAAGTATGTACTTTCAGATTTTTTCTCATATTTTTTCTGAAATTTATAGTCAGTAAATCCAGATCACATTCTGCTCTCCTTCCTGCTTCCCAAATACATCTTTGAACCGGATTTCGACGAATTATCCAAAAGGCGGGGCAAATCCAGATTGTGGCACTCCAGCCGCCATTTGCATACAATTTGAGTGCATCTTTCGAAATTTAAAGCCAAAAACGTGCTTTGGACATTTCACGAAGCTCTGATTGAGCAGCGAGCCGAGTTCCAGAACTTCTGAATATTCGACATCTGACACATTTTTATTTGCAGTGTTGGGAGATGGTGGTCCACTTGAGACTTCTTTTCGTAGTGAGTCGGATGAAAAAAACGGCGGAATCCGGAATGCGGAATCCGGAATTCCGCCCTTCTCTGATAAAAACGCCATATCGCGGAATCCGGAAAACGGAAAAAAATTTTCTTTTCTCGGAATCTGGTATGCGGAAAACGGAAAAAGTATTTTTTCACGGAATCTGGAATGCGGAAAACGGAATTTAAAAAAAACATGAACTGTGGAGAAAAATTTGAAAAAATAAAAAATGAAAGAGAATCAAACCGGAATAAAAACACCATATCGCGGAATCCGGAATGCGGAAAAAAAATTTTCTTTTCTCGGAATCTGGAATGCGGAAAACGGAATTAAAAAAAAACATGAACTGTGGAGAAAAATTTCGAAAAATAAAAAATGAAAGAGAATCAAACCGGAATAAAAACGCCATATCGCGGAATCCGGAAAACGGAAAAAAATTTTCTTTTCTCGGAATCTGGAATGCGGAAAACGGAATTTAAAAAAAACATGAACTGTGGAGAAAAATTTCGAAAAATAAAAAATGAAAGAGAATCAAACCGGAATAAAAACACCATATCTCGGAATCCGGAATGCGGAAAACGGAAAAAATATTTTTTCATGGAACCTGGAATCCGGAAGACGGAATCCGGGATTCCGCCCTTCTCTGATGGGGGGGGGGGTCGTCCAGCAGGTCGTTTTTGGTCTCGAGCAATCCATTATTGTATCAGTTTTGTCCATCTTCCGTCTTGACAGATGTCTCGTTGTTCCGTGAGGGTCATTCCAATTAATGTTCTTTCTAGTGATGCACGGATTCTTTCAGAGACGTTCTGTGCAAGGATCCAGGTTTCAGATCGTTATGTGACCGCTGGAAATTGGAAACAATTGTGCTCGAACTCGGGAGCAGATGTGATGCTCATACAGTACTGGCCATAAAGAATGACCGGGGGCTTTTTTTTTGGGATAACTTCGCTGGCACTGCTCCGTTCGGTCTAAATATTTTTGGAAGTGTTAAACCTGACCTGAGTAACATATTCAGCAGAGAAGGGCGGAATTCCGGATTCCGCCGTTTTTTTCATTCCGTTTTCCGGATTCCGGATTCCGTGAAAAAAAATTTTTTTTCCGTTTTCCGCATTCCGGATTCCGAGTTCCCAAAATCCAATTCCGAACAACTATGAGTTTTAATACTTTATTCTCAATTTTTGTGAAAAGTATATTTTTTTGAACTCCCGCAAAAATTTTTGCGAACAGAGCGCATTTACATCATTTTTTATTTTTCGACTCATAATAAATATTTTCTTATTAATGGTTAAAATTCCGTTTTCCGCATTCCGCGTTCCGAATTCCGCCGTTTTTTAAATTCCGTTTTCCGGATTCCGGAAAACGGAATGAATTTTTTTCCGTTTTCCGGATTCCGGATTCCGTGAAAAAAATTTTTTTTCCGTTTTCCGGATTCCGGATTCCGAGTTCCCAAAATCCTATTCCGCTAAACTCTGATATTCAGTAAGTTGCAGCTTGTAAATATAAATAGTTTTGGAAAAAATCGAAAATTAGAGAAAATCACGAAAAATTCACTTTTTTGAAACTGTTTAAAACAATGTTAGAAAACAAGAATCACCTCGGTTCCATCCGACAATGATGGCTTCTCGTAGGTCTACAGTGAGGGATTTCTTTCCAATAGGTCTAACCATTTCTATAAAAAAAATAGAGAATCATACTCGCTGATTCACAAGACTTCTGAAGCAAAAACTGGAAATAAATAAAAACTCTCAAAAATGGAAAAAAAACGAAAAAAATTGAAAAAAATTAAAAACATTTGCAATGATGCAATTTCATTTTCTGCAAGTTGCCGTGAGGGTGTTCCGCAGCTACAGTAGAATTTTCACAACAAAATATCTGTTTTCAGCCAGTGTGTCGTTTCGAAAAATGATTTCTCGAAAAATGCGTTTTTTGAAGAATTTCCGAAAAATTTTCGAGAAATTTTTCTCGTTGATTTCTCGAGAATTTCTCGAGAATTTTCGAAATTTTTCGAGAATTTCTCGAATTTTGAATGGAAATACGATAAACAACGCGCTTTGCGTTATTTCGGAGTGTCGTTCGAACTACTTTATTATTATTTTTTATCGAAATGTTTATTTTTCGAGAATTTTCGACATTTTACGAGAATTTCTCGAAAAATTCTCGAGAAATGCTTTCGAAACGACACACTGTTTTCAGCATAGTTATCCCATAAAAAAGCCCGCCGACATTTTTTATGGCCAGTACTGTACTCTTCTCTTCGTGCTCTTCGATGGTTGCGTTGTAACTGATAATCACCGGATGTACATATGGTGGCGTACGTGTTGCTCAACACTTTTGTTTTGTTTATGTATTTATGTATTTGGAGGCCTACTTTGTTGCACCTTTCTGTGAATTCCTGGATCATCCGGCTGGCAGTTCGTGGGCACTGGACAAGCTGAGAAGAGATTTGGTGATAAAGGATACACCTTTTGTGATGGGATATTTTTAGAATGTTTTGTAGATTGCCAATGCAAGCGCGCTCCATGGAATTCTATATTGCTCTGTAGAATAGCCATCTATGTTTTGAAATTCCCGCTTGTTTCTCTCAGTGTCAATGCTGAAATTGCAAAAAATTCGAATCAAATTCTGAGTTATTCAGACAGAGCGCATTTGCATTGCACCCAGGATGCGTAATTGCAGTTTAGCGTGATCTTGTGGAATTCAATTGGAAATTAACACAAAATAGGATACCGCGATGAGCAAATATGCACATTGATGGTGGCCTAGAAAAAACAGCGGTCAGCAGCGAAGAATGTAATTCTCAACGATAATTGACATTGACGCTCTATTGCGCTAGTGGGGGAGGGCAGAGAAAGGCGGAATTCCGGATTCCGCCGTTTTCTTCATTCCGTCTTCCTGATCCCAGATTCCGTGAAAAAATTTTCTTCCGTTTTCCGCATTCCGGATTCCGTGAAAAATTTTCTTCCGTTTTCCGCATTCCGGATTCCGTGAAAAAATTTTCTTCCGTTTTCCGCATCCCGGATTCCGTGAAAAAATTTTCTTCCGTTTTCCGCATTCCGGATTCCGTGAAAAAATTTTTTTCCTTTTTCCAGATTCCAGATTCCGTGAAAAGATATTTTTTCCGTTTTCCGCATTCCGGATTCCGTGAAAAAATTTTCTTCCGTTTTCCGCATTCCGGATTCCGTGAAAAAATTTTCTTCCGTTTTCCGCATTCCGGATTCCGTGAAAAAATTTTCTTCCGTTTTCCGCATTCCGGATTCCGTGAAAAAATTTTTTTCCTTTTTCCAGATCCCAGATTCCGTGAAAATATATTTTTTCCGTTTTCCGCATTCCGGATTCCGCGATATGGCGTTTTTATTCCGTTTTAATTCTTTATTCTCAATTGTTGTGAAAATATTGTTTATTTTTCGAAGTTTTTCCCAAAAGTTCATGTTTTTTAAAATTCCGTTTTCCGGATTTCAGATTCCGTGAAAAATGTTTTTTTTCCGTTTTCCGTTTTCTGGATTCCGAGCTCCCAAAATCCGCCCTACTCTGGGGGAGGGGTGTCGGACGGTGCCCCAGGACATAAACCTCGGCGTTTCAGGAGAAAAGGGGGAAAGAAATTACGAATGAAAAGACAAAAACTAGACGAAGAGAGACGGAAGCTGAGAAAACAGCTGGCGGAAATCGGAAGTTGTGTAAGGCAGCAAGAAAAATCGATAAATTTGAAAGAATTATTTGAATAAGATGAGCAATACGAGCCAATAAGCTTAATTTTCAGCCATTCGTCGATTTCTTTTTTGATTTTCATGTGAAGCCGCCGCTCTTTACAGATTTTTCATTGTTTTGGAAATGCGTTCGAAAAAAAGCGAAAAATTGCGAAGATATTTCAATTTCAATGCAATTTTCACATGATATTTGCTTTCCCGGGGCACCGGCCAGAGAAGGGCGGAATTCCGGATTCATTCCGTCTTCCGGATTCCAGATTCCGTGAAAAAAAATATTTTTTCCGTTTTCCGTTTTCCGGATTCCGCATTCTGCATTCCGGATTACGCCGTTTTTTTCATTCCGTCTTCCGGATTCCAGATTCCGTGAAAAATTTTTTTTTTGGAAATGCGTTCGAAAAAAAGCGAAAAATTGCGAAGATATTTCAATTTCAATGCAATTTTCACATGATATTTGCTTTCCCGGGGCACCGGCCAGAGAAGGGCGGAATTCCGGATTCCGCCGTTTTTTTCAATCCGTCTTCCGGATTCCAGATTCCCTGAAAAAATTTTTTCCGTTTTCCGGATTCCAGATTCAGTGAAAAAAATTTTTCCGTTTTCCGGATTCCAGATTCCGTGAAAAAAAAGTTTTTTTCCGTATTCCGGATTCCAGATTCCATGAAAAAATTTTTTCCGTTTTCCGGATTCCAGATTCCGTGAAAAATCTTTTTTCCGTTTTCCGCATTCCGGATTCCGCGATATAGCGTTTTTATCAGAGAAGGGCGGAATTCCGGATTCCGTTATACCATAGGAGTTGCACTTTTAGTTGTGTATGGCTGCCTACAGTAAGTTTTCAAGAGATTAATGAGCCGATTAATAGCATCTTGCTGTCGGGAGCTTATAGTTTTTGCATTGAGCCCATCGAAAAACTCTCTCTCTCAAAACCCGTTGGATTATCGGCGATTTTCAGCTATTTCCGAAGGTAGGTTTACAGCTCTGAAAATAAGCGAATATTAGTTTTGAGGAGAACACGGCTCCAGGATTTTCGCGATTAAATGACACCGCAAATTTTTATTAAAAAACCATTAATTAACACAGATTCGCTATCATTTCACTTTTTTAAAAAAGTTTTCCTTTCAGTTTTAGAGATTAACTTTGCAAAAATACTCCTTTTCCACTTTCCGTCTTCCGTCTTCCGTCTTCCGCCTTCCGCCTTCCGCCTTCCGTCTTCCGTCTTCCGCCTTCCGTCTCCCGCCTTCCGTCTTCCGTCTTCCGCCTTCTGTCTCCCGTGTTCGCCTTCCGTGTTCCGTGCTACTCAAAAAAATCATAGGCAGGGTCGCGTTATCGGTTATATTCTTTTTATTTTTTTCAGCTTTGCTCGCAGTTTTACAGATTAAATTGACAAAAAATTTCCGTCTTCCGTCTTCCGTCTTCCGCCTTCCGTCTCCCGCCTTCCGTCTTCCGTCTTCCGTCTTCCGTCTTCCGTCTTCCGTCTTCCGTCTCCCGCCTTCCGTCTTCCGTCTTCCGTCTTCCGTCTCCCGCCTTCCGTCTCCCGCCTTCCGTCTTCCGTCTTCCGTCTTCCGTCTTCCGTCTTCCGCCTTCCGTGTTCCGTGCTCTTAACGCTACTCGAAAACATCGCAGGTGAATGTTATCGGTTGTATTCACTGTATTTCTTCCTATTTTTTTTGCTTTGCTTTCAGTTTTAGAGATTTACTTTGCAAAAATACTCCCCTTTCCACTTTCCGTCTTCCGTCTTCCGTCTTCCGTCTTCCGCCTTCCGTCTTCCGTCTTCCGCCTTCCGCCTTCCGCCTTCCGTCTTCCGTCTTCCGTGTTCCGTGTCAAAAACATCACAGACAGGGTCGCGTTATCGGTTGTATTCACTGTATTTCTTTTTATTTTTTTCAGCTTTGCTCGCAGTTTTACAGATTGAATTGACAAAAAATTTCCGTCTTCCGTCTTCCGCCTTCCGTGTTCCGCCTTCCGTGTTCCGTGCTCTTAACGCTACTCGAAAGCATCGCAGGTGAATGTTATCGGTTGTATTCACTGTATTTCTTCCTATTTTTTTTGCTTTGCTTTCAGTTTTAAAGATTTACTTTGCAAAAATACTCCCCTTTCCACTTTCCGTCTTCCGTCTTCCGTCTTCCGTCTTCCGTCTTCCGTCTTCCGTCTTCCGTCTTCCGTGTTCCGTGCTCTTAACGCTACTCGAAAGCATCGCAGGTGAATGTTATCGGTTGTATTCACTGTATTTCTTCCTATTTTTTTTGCTTTGCTTTCAGTTTTAAAGATTTACTTTGCAAAAATACTCCCCTTTCCACTTTCCGTCTTCCGTCTTCCGTCTTCCGTCTTCCGTCTTCCGTCTTCCGCCTTCCGTATTCCGTCTTCCGCCTTCCGTCTTCCGTGTTCGCCTTCCGTGTTCCGTCTTCCGCCTTCCGTCTTCCGTGTTCGCCTTCCGTGTTCCGTGCTACTCAAAAAAATCACAGGCAGGGTCGCGTTATCGGTTGTATTCACTGTATTTCTTTTTATTTTTTTCAGCTTTGCTCGCAGTTTTACAGATTAAATTGACAAAAAATTTCCGTCTTCCGTCTCTCGCCTTCCGCCTTCCGTGTTCCGTGCTCTTAACGCTACTCGAAAACATCGCAGGTGAATGTTATCGGTTGTATTCACTGTATTTCTTCCTATTTTTTTTTGCTTTGCTTTCAGTTTTAGAGATTTACTTTGCAAAAATACTCCCCTTTCCACTTTCCGTCTTCCGTCTTCCGTCTTCCGCCTTCCGCCTTCCGTCTTCCGTCTTTCTTCTTCCATCTTCCGTCTTCCGTCTTCCGTGTTCCGTGCTACTCAAAAACATCACAGGCAGCTTTGCTGCTACAGCTTTGCTCGCAGTTTTACAGATTGAATTGACAAAAAATTTCCGTCTTCCGTCTTCCGTCTTCCGCCTTCCGTGTTCCGTGTTATGAACGAGACAAATTGTTCTTTCTTATCGATTTTATTGAAATTTCAGATGAAATTTTAAAACAAATTCAGCTCTGAACATTTTTTTCGATTTTCCGATAATCTAATGTGGATTTCTCATCTATTTGTTATTTTTATTTTTGCTTATATTCGCAAAAAAAAAATTCCGTCTTCCGCGTTCCGCGTTTAGTGGAAATGCTTCCGTATCACGTAATTTGGTTGTGAAAACGTATTCCAAATTTCTGTTTCCGTATTCCGGAGCCGTAATACATTGGCACAAGGGCCCTTGGGCAGTTCAATTGAGAAATAATGACGGAAATCAGAATTCTATTATGTAGTGAGTCTTTCAGCGAAGTTTCAGATTCGAAAAAGCATTTTCACCATTTCCAGCAATGAAAATGTCAGACAAATTCCAAAAATCTCTTCTGATTTGATCATTGCCCATTGGAGAGCAATCTGAAATGACAATTTTCGAAGCTTCTTGCAGAGAGCTCAATTTTCGACGAATCTATGATAAGAGGTGAGGCAAATGCAAGGGCGGAATTCCGCATTCGGCATTCCGCATTCCGCCGTTTTTTTCATTCCGTCTTCCGGATTCCAGATTCCGTGAAAAAATTTTTTCCGTTTTCAGTTTTCCGAATTCCGAGTTCCTAAAGTCCAATTCCGCCCTACTCTGCAGAGAAGGGCGGATTTCCGGATTCCGCCGTTTTTTTTCATTCCGTCTTCCGGATTCCAGATTCCGTGAAAAAATTTTTTCCGTTTTCAGTTTTCCGAATTCCGAGTTCCCGAAATCCATTTCCGCCCTACTCTGCAAAAAATTGCAGAATTCCGCATTCGGCATTCCGCATTCCGGATTCCGCCGTTTTTTTTCATTCCGTCTTCCGAATTCCAGATTCCGTGAAAAACGTTTTTTTCCGTTTTCCGGATTCCGGATTCCGAGTTCCCAAAATCCAATTCCGGTCTACTGTGGTGAGGCCCCTCTCATTGATCGAAGACTGGTATGTGGTTGTGCGTGAGATGTGGTGCAAACGGTTACCTCAGACTCTGCGGTAGCTCGGTCAGTGAGACTCTTCAATCCACGCGTTTGTAAGCATTTTCAGCAATGATTTTGAAGTTCGTCCAAGTGGCTCAAAAACCTGCAACCGAATCGAGATTTTCGGCAGAGCTCACCACAAACGAGAGAGTCTGAGACGCAGAGAGCCAGAGGGAAAAGGGCGGACCGCTTCCAGTCGTTTGCTAGCCACCAAGAATGATCGGAATCATTATCAGTAAGGCTCGTCTTTGTTCGTCTTTGTTCGTCTTGCGTTCGTCTTACATCGTTAATTAAAATGCATGGCTTCCACGAAAGACGAAACAAGTTGGTCGTCTTTGTTCGTCTTTCAGTTCGTCTTGCGTTCGTCTTACGCAATAACAAAGATAAGCATATGTAATGCCTATCTCTGCGTCAGACGAAGTCTAGACGATGCATTTTTTTAAAAAATTTTATAAGTCTGACATGAACCGTTAAAATTAAGGCTTTCACGAAAAAGGAAAACAAAAGTTCGTCTTTCGTCTCGTCTTCGTTCGCCTTTCAGCTCGTCTTGCGTTCGTCTTACAAAATAAAAAATATATGATATCTCTCCGTCATTCGAATTCTAGACCATGACGAAGACGGAGCTATTTCGTATTTCATGGAATCCTTTCGTCTTGTCTTGCGTTCGTCTTACATCGTCAATTAAAATGCATTTTGTACCAACACAATGTCTATCTTTGCGTCAGACGAACCCAAGACAAAGACGAGACGAGACGAGACGGTCTGATTTCGTCTTTCGTGGAATCCTTTCGTCTTGTCTTGCGTTCGTCTTACATCGTCAATTAAAATGCATGTGTACCAACACAATGTCTATCTTTGCGTCAGACGAACCCAAGACAAAGACGAGACGAGACGAGACGGTCTGATTTCGTCTTTCGTGGAATCCTTTCGTCTTGTCTTGCGTTCGTCTTACATCGTCAATTAAAATGCATGTGTACCAACACAATGTCTATCTTTGCGTCAGACGAACCCAAGACGAAGACAAGACGAGACGAGACGGTCTGATTTCGTCTTTCGTGGAATCCTTTCGTCTTGTCTTGCGTTCGTCTTACATCGTCAATTAAAATGCATGTGTACCAACACAATGTCTATCTTTGCGTCAGACGAACCCAAGACGAAGACAAGACGAGACGAGACGGTCTGATTTCGTCTTTCGTGGAATCCTTTCGTCTTGTCTTGCGTTCGTCTTACATCGTCAATTAAAATGCATGTGTACCAACACAATGTCTATCTTTGCGTCAGACGAACCCAAGATGAAGACAAGACGAGACGAGACGGTCTGATTTCGTCTTTCGTGAAAGCCTTTGCTCAAAGTGTATTTTGTGCGCTTCAAGTTGGCGCTTTTTTCGATATAAACTATCCGCTTGGAGCTGAATAATTTCAGTTTTTTTCCCCATCTGAAATGTGCGTAATATTTTTTCACGGAATCTGGAATCCGGAATACGGTAAAAAGTTTTTTCACGGAACCTGGAATCCGGAGTACGGAATGTAAAAAACGGCGGAATCCGGAATTCGGAATGCGGAAAACGGAAATTCAACCATTTTCACAACAATTGAGAATTAAAAAAAAATTTTTCCGTGAAAATTTTTCTTCCGTTTTCCGTTTTCCGGGTTCCGAGTTTCCAATATCCAATTCCGCCCTATTCTGGCACCGGTCTTCCATAGACTAGTGCAGTGGAGCCCTCGAAAAGTTTCAGTGAATTCGTCTACGCGTAAAGAGCATTTGCAAAAAGTTTCGTCGGTTTTCTAACAATTCAGCATTTCCAGCTCTCTCGATTACTCAGTTTTAGCATAAATAAGTGCCATGTTGCTGGAATTTCGGCGGCTAAAAGGCTGTCGCCGCATTACACGAGCAGTGTTAACACCAGTGAGCAGGCGCTTGCTCACCCACGCAAACTCTTGTTTTTCGTTCTCTTTTTGTTTTCTGAAATTCGCTGAAAATAAAGGACGAAGATCGCAAAAGGATAATTAGAAAATGCGACGCTTTCGAATACTTTTTGATGAAAAACTGAAAAACATGCTGCATTTCGTTGAAATTCAGAATTTCAGAATTCAGAAAATTTGAGAAAAAGTTTATTTTCAAAAACTCTTTGTACTCCTCGTGGAGAAGAGAGAGGAATTCCCTTCCTTCCAGAATGGGAAGAGGTGCGCCATTAAACGCGCTCCATTGAGAATAGCAGGTGTTGATCGCTTGAAAATGAGAGACGCAGACAGTCAAACATCCATTCGATTTCTTTTTAATTTTCACAGTATTCCACAGTATTTCTGAAAAATTGCTGAAAATTCTCAAAAAAATGATTCTGTTTTTTTATTGTCTAAGATGGTTCCGAATCCGTCAAAATAAAACTGACCCTTTTCGGAACTGCCGAAAATGGAACTCACATGTTTATTTCCGTCTTCCGGATTCCAGATTCCATGAAAAAATGGTTAAAATTCCGTTTTCCGCATTCCGCATTCCGGATTCCGCCGTTTTTTACATTCCGTTTTCCGGATTCCAGATTCTGTGAAAAAACATTTTTCCGTATTCCGGATTCCAGATTCTGTGAAAAAATATTTTTCCGCATTCCGCGTTCCAGATTCCGTGAAGAATTTTTTTTCCGTTTTCCGTTTTCCGGATTCCGTGAAAAATTTTTTTTTCCGTTTTCCGTTTTCCGGATTCCGAGTTCCCAAAATCCAATTCCGAACAACTATGAGTTTTAATACTTTATTCTCAATTTTTGTGAAAAGTATATTTTTTTGAACTCCCGCAAAAATTTTTGCGAACAGAGCGCATTTACATCATTTTTTATTTTTCGACTCAGAATAAAATTCCGTTTTCCGCATTCCGCATTCCGGATTCCGCCGTTTTTTACATTCCGTATTCCGGATTCCAGATTCTGTGAAAAAATATTTTTCCGTTTTCCGGATTCCAGATTCCGTGAAAAAATATTTTTCCGCATTCCGCGTTCCAGATTCCGTGAAAAATTTTTTTTTCCGTTTTCCGTTTTCCGGATTCCGAGTTCCCAAAATCCAATTCCGGATTACTCTGATGAACGGTGAAGCAGAGAAAAGTTATACTAACTAACCGAATTTCAGAAAAACTCTGAAATATCTGAAAATTCACAGTTATGTACGTGTGGTGCAAGCGCGCTCAAGCGGACATGCAATTAAAAAAAATACTACTGTGCGCTACAAAAAGTGTTCCGCATGCGCCAGATCTTACGCAAAGTAGCGTAGCGGCGCTATAATTATGCCCCGCCCTGTAGTTCTCCCAAAAAGAGCCGTGACACTTTCGAATCCGGAAAACGGAAAAAATTTTTTTTCACGGAATCCGGAATCCGGAAAACGGAAAAAAATTTTTTCATGGAATCCGGAATCCGGAAAACGGAATGTAAAAAACGGCGGAATCCGGAAGTTTAACCATTAATTTTTGCGAGAGATCAAAAAAGTATACTTTTCACAACAATTGAGAATAAAGTATTAAAACTCCTAGTTGGGCGGAATTGGATTTTGGGAACTCGGAATCCGGAAAACGGAAAAAAGATTTTTTCACGGAATCCGGAATCCAGAAAACGGAAAAAATTTTTTCATGGAATCCGGAATCCGGAAAACGGAATGTAAAAAACGGCGGAATCCGGAAGTTTAACCATTAATTTTTGCGAGAGATCAAAAAAGTATACTTTTCACAACAATTGAGAATAAAGTATTAAAACTCCTAGTTGGGCGGAATTGGATTTTGGGAACTCGGAATCCGGAATCCAGAAAACGGAAAAAATTTTTTCATGGAATCCGGAATCCGGAAAACGGAAAACAAAATTTTTCACGGAATCCGGAATCCGGAAAAAGGAATGAAAAAAACGGCGGAATCCGGAATGCGGAATTCCGCCCTTCTCTGCTTTCTGAATCGTCGTGCCTTCAAGACTTCTAGTTCGATGAAAAATGGACGTTGACCGATAGAGCGCATATTCTGATCCCGCCTCCTCTTTTTTTTTCGGAATTTTTGTTTTTATTTACCCTTTCAACAATAAGTTTTTTTTTTCATTTTTGCTGGTTTTCTCATTTTGAAAAAATATGAAATTCTTAACAAAAAAGAAACAGAACGCCCCTTTAGAAATAGAGAAATATGAAAAATTATTTTCGTGACGCTGATCAAAATTTGGATATGCGCCTTTAACAGCTACCGTAGCATCCTCCTTATTTCGACTATTCCGTCATTAATTCCGTATTCCGTAGCCTTTAAAAATTTCCGTAAAGTCCTCTGGATTCCTCGATTAATTCCGGTTTCCGTTGTCTTTTAGAGATACCGTAATCCTTCCTATTCCACTATTAATTCCGGATTCCGTTTCCTTCTAGGGCTACTGTAATCGTCGCTATTCCGTCTCTCTATTCCGACCATTTCGGTATTAATTCCGTATTCCGTTAACTTTAAGAAATTCCGTAAAGTCCTTTGGATTCCGAGTAATTCCGCCTCTCTATTTTGACTATTCCGCTATTAATTCCGTATTCCGTTGCCTTCAAAAATTTCGGTAAAGTCCCCTCGTATTCCGCAATTAATTCCGGTTTCCGTTGTATTTTAGAGATACCGTAATCCTTTCTATTCCACTATTAATTCCGGATTCCGGATTCCGTTTCCTTTTAGAGCTTCTGTAATCGTCGCCATTCCGCCTCTCTATTTTGAGTATTCCGTTAATAATTCCGTATTCCGTTGCCATTAAAAATTTCCGTAACATCCTCTCGATTTCGAATATTCCGCAATTAATTCCGTATTCCGTTGTTTTTTAGAGCTACCGTAATCCTTACTATTCCACTATTAATTCCGTATTCCGCTGCCTTTAAAAATTTCCGTAAAGTCCTCGGGATTCCGAGTATTCCACAATTAATTCCGGTTTCCGTTGCCTTTTAAAGATACCGTAATCCTTTCTATTCCATTATTAATTTTGGATTCCGGATTTCGTTTCCCTCTAAAGCTACTGTAATCGTCGCTATTCCGCCTCTCTATTTCGACTATTCCGCCATTAATTCCGCATTCCGTTGCCCTTAAAAATTTCCGTAAAGTCCTCTGGATTCCGAATATTCCGCAATTAATTCCGTATTCCGTTGTCTTTTAGAGCTACCGTAATCCTTTCTATTCCACTATTCCGGATTCCGTTTCCTTCTAGAGCAAGTGTAATTGTCGCTATTCCGCCTATCTATTTCGACTATTCCGCCATTAATTCCGTATTCCGTTAACTTTAAAAATTTCCGTAAAGTCCCCTGGATTTTGAATATTCCGCCGTTAATTCCGCATGTGCCGTGTTCAAAATCTGGACATAGTGCCCATTAGTTGCCCGATTCCGTATTAGCGCTGGAAACGGAATTCGGAAGTCGGAATTCCGAAACAAAGATATATTTCATTTGCGGAACGTATTATGCTACTTTTGTGGAAAAAATTATTGGAATATTCAGAGAATTTTTGAATACGCGATAACCAACTGGACGGCTTCCGCAGCTATCCGTTTCCCGCGTCCTAGCCGCTCTTTCACCTATTGCGTGGCTTCCCATCCGAAGCGCCGATGCCGTAATCGTTTTTCGGAAGAAAGCGCGGAAGAGCGAGGGGGGGGAGGGAGGGGGGGGGGGCAACACAACAACAGCCGAACACTTCTTCAACTGATTCAACTGGGTTAAATCGAGAGTTGCGCAATTT
This sequence comes from Caenorhabditis inopinata, assembly GCA_003052745.1. NCBI lineage: Eukaryota > Metazoa > Nematoda > Chromadorea > Rhabditida > Rhabditidae > Caenorhabditis > Caenorhabditis inopinata. The sequence goes on from AP018153.1 coordinate 2,606,295, forward strand.
CGTCGTCCGTCCGCCCTTCTTCCCCCGTTTCTTCTTCACCCTTCTAATACATAATAATGTTTATTTTTAACCATCTCAGCTGGCTATTCCGATGGCTACGATTGCGCGCGCGCGTCGTCGACCTGCTGGCCCCATTTCCGCATTTCGACGCCTCTGTCCTCCGGCGGAATTGGACGAAGAAGCACGTCATCTTCATCTTTTCGCCATCCAACAAACGTCTCCATTGCACTTTTACTGTTCGCTGTGTTCCTTGAAGTTTTTGAGCCTTCGAATACCGTATCTGAGAAATGAAGAATCCAGCATTCCGCGTCTCTTCCTCTTCCGGATTCCGCATTCCGCATTCCGGATTCCGCCGTTTTTTTCATTCCGTTTTCCGGATTCCAGATTCCGTGAAACTTTTTTTTCCGTTTTCCGGATTCCAGATTCCGTGAAAAATATTTATTCCGTTTCCCGTTTTCCGAATTCCGAGTTCCCAAAACCCAATTCGGCCCTACTCTGGTGTCCGCCACTGACAAAATCAAATTTCTGGCACATAAACACAATTTTCGACGAATCTATGCTGAAAGAGGTGAGGCCCAGAGAAGGGCGGAATTCCGCATTCCGCATTCCGGATTCTTCCGTTTTTTCCATTCCGTTTTCCGGATTCCAGATTCCGTGAAATTTTTTTTCCGTTTTCCGGATTCCAGATTCCGTGAAAAAATTATTTATTCCGTTTTCCGCATTCCGGATTCCGCGATATGGCGTTTTTATTCTGTTTTAATTCTTTGTTCTCAATTGTTGTGAAAATGGTTAAAATTCTGTTTTCCGCATTCCGCATTCCGGATTCCGCCGTTTTTTACATTCTGTATTCCCGATTCCGGATTCCGTGAAAAAAATATTTATTCCGTTTTCCGCATTCCGGATTCCGCGATATGGCGTTTTTGTTCCGTTTTAATTATTTGTTCTCAGTTGTTGTGAAAATGGTTAAAATTCTTTTTTCCGTTTTCCGCATTCCGGATTCCGCCATATTTTCATTCCGTCTTCCGGATTCCACATTCCGTGAAAAAATATTTTTTCCGTATTCCGGATTCCAGATTCCATGAAAAAAATTTTTCCGTTTTCCGCATTCCGCATTCCGCAGTTTTTTCATTCCGTCTTCCGGATTCCAGATTCCGTGAAAAAATTTTTTTTCCGTTTTCCGGATTCCAGATTGCGTGAAAAGATATTCATTCCGTTTTCCGCATTCCGGATTCCGCGATATGGCGTTTTTATTCCGTTTTAATTATTTTTTCTCAATTGTAGTGAAAATGGTTAAAATTCCGTTTTCCGCATTCCGCATTCCGCATTCCGCCATTTTTTACATTCCGCTTTCCTGATTCCAAATTCCGTGAAAATTTTTTTTTCCGTTTTCCGTTTTCCGGATTCCGTGAAAAAATTGAAAAATTTTCTTGTAAATTTCAGATTTTCAGACGCAAATCTTTTGCTGAAATATTCCGAACTGCAAGTGTAAATATAGTCGTCTGTTTATCATAAAATTGGTTATTTTAAGTCTAGAAAGCTCAGACAGAGTTTTAAAGTTCAAATGCTTAGTTTCCTTTTTATTTTGATTACTGTAGCTTTGAGTGCACATAAACACATTTTCAGCCTTTTTTAATCGGCGGCTCACGGATGTTTTCCTATACAAATCCATCGCAATCTGGGTACTTGATTCTTAAACTTTTTGCTATTTCATTTATATTCGCATTTTTTGGTGTCTCTTGGCTACCGTACCTCTACTTTTTCAACTTATATATTTCCCATGCGCCTTTAAGATTTCTGTAGCCCCCCCTCTCTATGATCCCATGCGCCTTTAACAAGACTTTTGGTGTGAATTTGATCATATTACAAGTTTCAGCGCATTAAAAACAAATGTTTTCTTTAAGTTATGAATCGGCCTACGCAGGTCGTTTCACAACTGTGAGCAGTTCTGAAAAAAACCAAAATTTTCCAAAGATTTTTCTTTTTTTTTTTTGAAAAAAAAATCGTTGGAAAATTTTTTTTCGAAATTTTTTTAAAAAATATGATATTAAAAGAATAAAGTTCGCTCTACTGCACAAATTGAAAATCGGGGAGGGCCGAGGTGTGTCGGAAAATCGGCCACGGCCACCAAATCTTGTGCAAGTCATTTCGCAACCTTCTTGAATGGTTTTTCGCGATTTTTTTATTTTTTCAAATGAAACGCAAAAGAAATATTGCGTATATCACGAAATTCATCTAGAGAAGCGCCAAAAATCGATATTTCGTTAAATATTTTTAAAAAATTCAGTTAGAATAAGCAATTATTGCCAAAAAATTGAATTTTAATGAAAATTATCGATTTTTCGCCAAAACTAGTTAAAATTTCCAAAAAAAATTCGAAAAAATTGAACATACAGCAAATACAACGGCTGCCAGGGCCGTGGCCGATGTTACGATACTCCAGCCTCAGCCACGGCCACCAAATCTGATATGAGTCATTTCGCAACCTTCTTGAATGGTTTTTCATGAGTTTTTTTTTCTTTTTAGATAAAACGCAAAAGAAATATTGCATGGAGTTTTCATTTTTTTTATTTTTTAAAAGTTACGAGTCGGCCTACGCAGGCCGTTTCACAACTGTGTGAAGTTCTGAAGAAAACCACAATTTTCCAACGATTTTTCTTTTTTTTTCGAAATTTTTTTTTCTAAAATATTAAATTAAACGAATAAAGTTCGCTCTACTGCACAAATGGAAAATCGGGAGGGCCGGCGCTAGTCGGAAATTCGGCCACGGCCACCAAATCTGATGTGAGTCATTTCGCAACCTTCTTGAATGGTTTTTCATTGTTTTTTTTTCTTTATATAGCACGGAGTTTTCATTTTTTTATTTAAAATTTTTTTAAAGTTATGAGTCGGCCTACGCAGGCCGTTTCACAACTGTTTGCAGTTCTGAAGAAAACCACAATTTTCCAGCGATTTTTCTTTTTTTTTTGAATTTTTTTTCTAAAATATGATATTAAACGAATAAAGTTCGCTCTACTGCACAAATTGAAAATCGGGGGAGGGCCGACATGTGTCGGAAACTCAGCCACGGCCACCAAACCTGATATAGGTCATTTCGCAACCTTCTTGAATGGTTTTTCATGATTTTTTCTTCTCTTTTCAAATAAAACGCAATGGAAATATTGCGTATAGCACGGAGTTGAGTTCATATGGGAAACCCTCAAAAATTCTATATTTAGTTAAATATTTTTTTTTTGAAAAATTCAGTTAGAAGGAGCGTCAATAAATTGAATTTTTAAGAAAATTATTGATTTTTTTTTGCAAAATTAGTGAAATTTCTAAAAAAAAAAAAGAAAAAACTAAACGTATTTGGTGTACTGTACAAATGGAAAATCGGGGAGGGCCGAGGTGTGTCGGAAACTCAGCCACGGCCACCAAATCGGTTTTCATGATAAAGACAGCAGTTTGAGTAGATTTTTTCCGTTTTTTTTTTGTTTTTTCTTTCATTTCTCGAAAACCTCGATAAAAATACTGTTTTACCATGAAAAACCGACAGAAAATGGGCGTGGTGGCCGTGGCCGATGGACACCCCAGCCACCCCGATTTTTCACTAGAACAGTAGAGCGAACTATTATTTACCCATGCCACGCTATGACCCGCGATTTCACACGCCGCGACACTATTCGATGTACTGCACAAATTGAAAATCGGGGAGGGACGACATGTGTCGGAAAATCGGCCACGGCCACCAAATCTGATGTGAGTCATTTCGCAACCTTCTTGAATGGTTTTTCATGGTTTTTTTCTTTTAGAAATAAATATTGCGTATAGCATGGAGTTTTCTTTTTTTTTTTATTTTTTAAAAGTTACGAGTCGGCCTACGCAGGCCGTTTCACAACTGTGTGCAGTTCTGAAGAAAACCACAATTTTCCAACGATTTTTCTTTTTTTCGAAATTTTTTTTTCTAAAATATGATATTAAACGAATAAAGTTCGTTCTACTGCACAAATTAAAAATCGGGAGGGCCGGCGCCAGTCGGAAAATTGGCCACGGCCACCAAATTGATTGGTTTTTCATGATTTTTTTTCTCTTTTCAAATGAAACGCAATGGAAATATTGCGCACAAAAAGAGATAGAATCGGATTTAAAAAAAAAAAAAACCGGTGCGAACTGAGTCAGAATCAACGACGGCCACAGGGAAATATGATGCAGTTTTTGGAGCACCAATATCCGAGCAAGCGCCACTTGCCTAATAGCCATTCCACGCGCCCCGGCGAGGCGGATTCTCTGAAATGTTCTCTAAACCGCTAAACCACTGCGAACCACGGTGAAACCAAAGGTTATCGCCTTCAATTTCTTATTGAGAATCCCCCGGCGAACCGGCAGAAATGCTTCGGAGAATAGTGCAAAGTGATTCGTCGGCAAAACGGTTTTGCGTAATGTTCCCGTGCAGAAAAAACTGGTTGAAAACCAAGAATATCGGATCATGTGGCTTCGAGGCGAACAAACTTAGATCAAGATACTTTTGAAGGCTGTTAGCCGCAAAATGGGTTCAAGAATCGTTTCGCGGCGAGTGGCGGCGAGTGCAAAACTGAAAAAGAAGAAGAAGAAAAAGGAATTCGAAGAGAAATGACAAAAAAAATGAGAAAAGTGTGTAATTTGTCGTAGTTCTCGGTGCTTGCACACTTTGCGTACTTTGCATTTCAATTGCCGATCATTTATAATTAAAAAATAACTAATGAAAAACTCGAAACGCAAATTTTTGGGAAAACTACAATAAATAGAAATTGGGAGGGCCGGCGTGTCGGAACATCGGCCACGGCCACCACGCCCCCATTTTCTGTCGGTTTCTCATGGTAAAACCGTATTTTTTCATCGGGGTTTTCTGCTTTTTGCTTCTCTGCTTTCATTGTAGTTTTCTTTTGAAAAAATGAAAGAAAACAGCGAAAAAAAAACGGAAAAATCTACTCAAAATGCTGTCTTCATCATGAAAACCGATTTGGTGGCCGTGGCTGAGTTTCCGACACTCGGCGGCCCTCCCCGATTTTGAATTTGTGCAGTAGAGCGAACTTTATTCGTTTAATATCATATTTTAGAAAAAAAATTTTCGAAAAAAAAAAGAAAAATCGTTGGAAAATTGTCGTTTTATTCAGAACTGCACACAGTTGTGAAACGGCCTGCGTAGGCCGACTCATAACTTTGAAAAAATTAAAAAAAAATAAAACCTGCGTGCTATACGCAATATTTCTTTTGCGTTTTATCTGAAAAGAAAAAAAAACAATGAAAAACCATTCAAGAAAGTTGCGAAATGGCTTGACGCAGGTTTGGTGGCCGTGGCTGAGTTTCCGACACTCGGCGGCCCTCCCGATTTTCAATTTGTGCAGTAGAGCGAACTTTATTCGTTTAATATCATATTTTAGAAAAAAAAAGAAAATAAAATAAATAAAAATTTCCAACAATTTTTTTTTCAAAAAAAAAGCCGTGGCTGAATTTCCGACACGCTTCGGCCCTCCCGATTTTCAATTTGTGCGGTAGAGCGAACAAGACCTGTGTCTCCCTATTTCCAAAATGGTCCAAAGAAGAACCAAATGCTCTTTTCATGCTCCCCCCCCCCCTCACCCACTTACGCAGACACTTCGAGCTCGGTTTGTGTGTTTAGGACACGTAAAACTACACACGAAACAAGCGGATTACGATCAGATTTGTAGTGTTCTCAAACGACGTCGCCACGAGGCTTTTTTTTGCTGAAAATCGGATTTTCGAGCCAATCCCTTTTTTCTTCCTCCTTGTTGTTGCACAACGCGGTGGAGCCGACGTCGATTTGTGGAAAAAATAGCTGAAATTGGTCGTTTTCACTTTTCGATGAGACGACCCCTTCTATGAATAATTTTAGCGGTGGGGCGCACTTGTTGCAAAACGATTTTCGAATCAGCGCGTGAATTATGGTGCACTGCAGAGTAAGGCGGAATTGGATTTTAGGAACTCGGAATCCGGAAAATGGAAAACGGAAACAATATTTTTTCACGGAATCTGGAATCTGGAAGACGGAAAACGGAATGTAAAAAACTGCGGAAAACGGAATTTTAACCATTTTCACAGCAATTGAGAATAAAAAATTAAAACGGAATAAAAACGCCATATCGCGGAATCCGGAATGCGGAAAACAGAACAAATATTTTTTTTACGGAATCTGGAATCCGGAAGACGGAAATAATATTTTTTCACGGAATTCGGAAAATGGAATGTGAAAAACGGCGGAATCCAGAATGCGGAAAACGGAAAACGGAAAAAAATTTTTTCACGGAATCTGGAATCCGGAAGACGGAAAAAATATTTTTCACGGAATTCGGAACATGGAATGTAAAAAACGGCGGAATCCAGAATGCGGAATGCGGAAAACAGAAAAAAAATATTTTTTCACGGAATCTGGAATCCGGAAAACGGAAAAAAAAATTTTTCACGGAATCTGGAATCCGGAAGACGGAAAAAATACTTTTTCACGGAATCTGGAATCCGGAAGACGGAAAAAATATTTTTTCACGGAATTCGGAAAATAGAATGTAAAAAACGGCGGAATCCAGAATGCGGAAAACGGAAAACGGAAAAAAATTTTTTTCACGGAATCTGGAATCCGGAAGACGGAAAAAATATTTTTCACGGAATCCGGAAAACGGAAAACGGGATGTAAAAAACGGCGGAATGCGGAATACGGAATTTTAACCATTGACGAGGAAATCAAATAATGTAAATGAGCTCTGTTCGCAAAAATTTTTGCGGGAGTTCAAAAAAGTGTAGTTTTCGCAACATTTGAGAATAAAGAATTAAAACGGAATAAAAACGCCATATCGCGGAATCCGGAATGCGGAAAACGGAAAAATATTTTTTCACGGAATGAAAAAAACGGCGGAATCCGGAATTCCGCCCTTCTCTGGTGCACTGTGTGTAAACACATAGTGCACTACAATTTGCGTGTTTTGCTAATGCAAATGCGCTATATTCGCATCATATCCATGTGCCTTAATACAGGATATCCAGATTGTGTACTCCTCGTGGATGAAGAGCGATGAAAGATTTCCTGGTTTCAACCGAAGCCGGATTACGCGTATTTCTTTATGTATCCGCATCGCCCCCCCCCCCTCTCCTTTGTACACTATTTAGAAGGAAGATTATTTCGCAATCAGGCCCCGCCCCTTAACTGCTCATTTCTTATCAGAAAACGGTGGCTCTTCTCGTGGCGCTGCTCATTCCCCATCGGAATAATTCGTGTTGCTCCGTGATCTCTTCTTCGTCAGCTTCATAGCCTTATCTGTGCTGGAAGCGGATTAAAGCCAATTGAAGCTGCGATTATCGGTTGTGGATTCGGAGCATTCGGAGCTTCAATAGCTCTATCTCGCTTTCCAATACGCGGCACCGTTGACGTGTCGTACAGTCACGCAGCTGTTAAGCGACCGGTGGCTTCCGTTTTCCGCATCTTTGATGCGCTTCCCTAAACGCTTTTCTGGACTACTCGAGGACAAATGTTGTATTATACTTCTCGTTATGTATGCCTCCCAAAGACATCATTAGTGGATCTTTGGCTCATCTTTGGCGTAACTTTGATCATATATAGTACCGGCCATAAAGGTATTACATCAGAGAAGGGCGGAATTCCGGATTCCGCCGTTTTTTTCATTCCGTCTTCCGGATTCCAGATTCCGTGAAAAAAATTTTTTTCCGTTTTCCGTTTTCCGGATTTCGTGAAAAAATGTTTTTTTCCGTTTTCCGCATTCCGGATTCCGCGATATGGCGTTTTTATTCCGTTTTGATACTTTATTCTCAATTGTTGTGAAAAGTATACTTTTTTGAACTCCCGCAAAAATTTTTGCGAACAGAGCGCATTTACATCATAAATATTACCTCACTAATGGTTAAAATTCTGTTTTCCGCATTCCGCATTCCGGATTCCGCCGTTTTTTACATTTCGTTTTCCGGATTTCAGATTCCGTGAAAAAACTTTTTTTCCGTTTTCCGTTTTCCGGATTTCGTGAAAAAATGTTTTTTTTCCGTTTTCCGCATTCCGGATTCCGCGATATGGCGTTTTTATTCCGTTTTGATACTTTATTCTCAATTGTTGTGAAAAGTATACTTTTTTGAACTCCCGCAAAAATTTTTGCGAACAGAGCGCATTTACATCATAAATATTCCCTCACTAATGGTTAAAATTCTGTTTTCCGCATTCCGCATTCCGGATTCCGTCGTTTTTTTCATTTCGTTTTCCGGATTTCAGATTCCGTGAAAAAACTTTTTTTCCGTTTTCCGTTTTCCGGATTTCGTGAAAAAATATTTTTTTTCCGTTTTCCGCATTCCGGATTCCGCGATATGGCGTTTTTATTCCGTTTTGATACTTTATTCTCAATTGTTGTGAAAAGTATACTTTTTTGAACTCCCGCAAAAATTTTTGCGAACAGAGCGCATTCACATCATTTGATTCCCTTATTAATGGTTAAAATTCCGTTTTCCGCATTCCGCATTCCGGATTCCGCCGTTTTTTACATTCCGTATTCCGGATTCCAGATTCCGCGAATACGGTGAAGTCAACCGTCGTCTTCTCCGCAAGAAGTACACAACTCTTCAGCTGAGCACTTTTTCCACCACAATCTGGAATTCTAGAATTCTAGAATTAATTTCTTCAAATAATCAGCGAAAATGGGCGGAGTCGAGTGTTCTCCCACCTCTCGGTGGTGCCCCGCCCATTTTCGCCGCGCGTTCTTCCAATTTTCCGTTTATTTTTCCAAACAAATTCTCTTCCACTTCATCTCACTTAGCTTCACCTTCTGAAGTCGTGGTGGTTGCGTCATGCGAGTATTCGTGGGAGGTGGTGTGGGGGGGGGGGGGGGGGGGGGGAAATGCGTCCGAGTGTCTCCACCATATCCAACGATATCTCACCGCGATTTGACCCACTCTTTTCCTATTGCGACTTTCTTCGTCGTATTCCGCCGGTCTCGGCCTCGTCGCTTGCTGCTGCTGCTGCGGCTGTCTGTCCTTCTCGTTTCCGAATGAAGAGATTTTGCCGCCGAAAACTGTAGGAGTAAAGATGGGGCCGGTGGGAGGGGGGGGGGGCAAAGAGAAACGGATAATTAGCGACACACCCCCCCCCCCACCTTCTTCCGTGGAAGGGATCGAAACATAGAACGGCGAAGGATGGGGGGGGGGGGAGTATTGACAGTTGATTTGACCTTGTGAAGTCCATAACCATGGAGAGAAGAAGACAATAAAGTAGATGAGAAATGCAACATCTTCTCCATCTCATCAAGGATTACGGTAACTACCGTATGATTTTTTTTTTTTGAATTTTTTTTGTCTGTCTGTCTGTCTGTCCGTTTCACATATCTCCAGATGATTACTGTAACGTTTTTTTTTTCCAAAAATCTCATTTTTGTGTTCCTCTTTCCCAAAACGGAATAACGGAATTCCGAATTCCGAATACTCCGGAATTTCCTATTTATGTACATAATTGTGATCTAACATTTCCGGAGTATATCTTAAAGGCGCATAACCAAAAAAAATGTTTCGTAACCCAGCTATTGCAGAACGGAATTCCGAATTCCGAATACTCCGGAATTTCCTATTTATGTACATAATTGTGATCTAACATTTCCGGAATATATCTTAAAGGCGCATAACCAAAAAAAATGTTTCGTAACCCAGCTATTGCAGAACGGAATTCCGAATTCCGAATACTCCGGAATTTCCTATTTATGTACATAATTGTGATCTAACATTTCCGGAATATATCTTAAAGGCGCATAACCAAAAAAATGTTTCGTAACCCAGCAGTTGCGGAACGGAATTCCGAATTCCGAATACTCCGGAATTTTCCTATTTATGTACATAATTGTGATCTAACATTTCCGGAGTATATCTTAAAGGCGCATAACCAAAAAAAATGTTTCGTAACCCAGCAGTTGCGGAACGGAATTCCGAATTCCGAATTCCGAATACTCCGGAAATTCCTATTTATACACATAATTGTGATCTAGCATTTCCGGAATATATCTTAAAGGCGCATAACCAAAAAAATGTTTCGTAACCCAGCAGTTGCGGAACGGAATTCCGAATTCCGAATACTCCGAAATTTCTTATTCATGTAATTTGGATCTAAAATTTCCGGAATATATCTTAAAGGCGCATAACCAAATTTCGTTTTTCTTTGGATTAATTCTTTTCAAATTCCGACATTTTGAAAATTGAAAGTTTGTCCTCTAAAATTCCGTTATTCCGAAATTCTGAACTCGGAATTCCGGCAAGGCTTCTAAGCTATTCCGCTCCTCAGATTCCATATTCCGTGATGAAACTTCCTTTACTTCCGAGTGTCCCCATCTATTGTCTCTGTCTGTGCATCTGTTCATCTTCCGCGCAAAAACGAATGTTCTTTGGAACCACTTCCCGAATTCCGCCGCCGCCACGTTTCCTCTTCCACCATAGTTCAAGCGTTGTACTTCTAGGCTTTCAAGCATTTCCGACTTACTAGTATCAGACAAAGAATGGATAAAGTTCCAATGGAATAGAAAATCGTTCAGGATTATAGGATTTCGGCTGGTTTCGGCTGGAGAGGAGTGAATCATTGAGCACGATCCGATCCACCGATTCCATAACTCATCAGATCATAAATGCCTCTCAATGCGGCACAAACTTCTCAATTATTTGGTTCGTTCGATCGAAAGGCAATCATGTTACCTACTGCGCTACTGGCCCCGTTCCGAACCTGTTGTTCTTGTGGCGCAGTGGGTAAATGTGAAGGAAGTCTTGGAAAGTGCTCGGTTCAATTCTCCAATGTATTTTTTTCGTTTAATATGATCTTCCGGCTAATTCTTACACATTTAGGACTATGATGTTGTCTCGCGCGTCATTTATCTAGAATTAAAGCGTCTGATCTTACTCTCGGCTCCGCCCCTTTTTCCACAGAAAAAAGTCACGTTTTGATAGATTTCAGAAAGAGAGAGAGAGAGAGAGAGAGGGCGAGAGAAGGAGAGACAGACAACTTTGAAAAGCAATCCAAAAACGAGCCGTGAGCACCATTCGGCTGCTCATCGGCTCTCCTTTCATGTCTTTGAGCCGCACGTTTCAATTCAATGAATCGCTGCCACGTCATAAAGAGTTCCCGAGACTTTTTATTACTTTTTTCATATATGGCCTCCCATCCTCTCCCCCCCCCCCCTCCTTTCCATCATAATGGCTTTTTGCCTTCTCCCATAGAAAAGTGTGCCATCTCTCTCGCTGTACTTCTGATTTTTCATGCTGCTCGTTTCCCCCTACTTTTCAATTTTCAATTTCGATGAAACTTCCTCGTTCCTTCATATTATTGCCCCCCACCCCCCCCATCCCTCGCCACACCTCGTTCTCGTCCCTCCCTTCATTTTGCAAAACGTCCAATTCATGATTGTCCATTCCAGAAGAGAACGCTCTCCGAAATGCGTTTAGAAACGGATATCAAGCTGGAGGAGGAGGAGGAGAACAAAGTTCATTCACCCACCAACACAGAAGAGGAGGGCTACGGTAGTGACGATGGTGTTGACACAACAACACACGTGGCCGACGAAATACCGAAGGCGAATGGTGTGGAGTTAAAGAGGCCCGATTTGAAAGGTAGCAATTGGGGAAGGGAGCTTGAAGAATGGTGCTTATAGAAAAAATTCAATTTTCTGGTTTTCAATTCACTTATTTAACATTTTTGGACATGCATAGGAAAGAAGAGCTTCTCTAAAAACAAAATCATCTTTCAAAGAATCGAACTTGTCATCACATTCCCGCTTTTCTGATCCGCAGACATTTCTCTTATCCACTGCGCTATGTGTTCTTTACGCGATGCCGCCCACAGCGTTTTTTCTCCATGGCGCAGTGGATCAGAGAGGCCTTGAACAATATGGTCAGTTCGATTCCTTCAGTTTACTGACAAGTTTTTCCCACTTAATCTGTTTGAAGCTGAAATTTTTAAGGCTCATTCCGCTGCTCAATCTGCGCCAAAGTGTTCTGTCATTCTTCAAGCCTCTCACGTCATCGTATGCAAGCACATTTCAAAAGCTACAAGTGCACAGTCTGCCGGAAGGATATTTCAAGTGAGTAGTCAGCCAGACTTTTGACGTCGGCAATTTGACAAAAGAAGTAAATACGATATAATCTGAAATGCAGTTGTGATCAAGGTGTCACACAAAATCCAACGAAATCCAGTCAAATCCAGTCGAAAAACCGAAATCAAGCTGGATTTATGACTTAAAATGAGAAAAAGAAGATAACGAGAACACCACACTTCCTGTTTACACATCAAGGTTTTTGCCAAAATTAAAGATGAAAAATCCGGAATCCGGAAAACGGAAAAAAAATTTTTCACGGAATCTGGAATCCGGAAAACGGAAAACGGAAAAAAACATTTTCACGGAATCCGAAAAACGGAAAACGGAAAAAAAATTTTTCACGAAATCCGGAAAACGGAAAACGGAATGAAAAAAACGGCGGAATGCGGAATTCCGCCCTTCTCTGGGGGGGGGGGAAGGATAGGCTGAAGGGAGTTAGAGTCGAGCATTGAGGCAAGCAGACTGGTTTCTAGTCTTCTCCATAGTTCTTGATCAATATTTCATCATATAGCGTCAGGATATAGCTTGCTGGCAACATGCCCAAAGTTTGGGCAGCATGCACTAGTTCTTAGCAGCAATGTGTCTTCCATCCTGAAGTTAGGTAGCCGCCCAACCGGTGCTGACGAGCAATCCCTTAGTTTCCCAATGTTCATGAGGCACATGTCCGGCAGAGAAGGGCGGAATTCCGGATTCCGCATTCCGGTTTCCGCCGTTTTTTCCGTTTTCCGGATTCCGGATTCCGAGTTCTCAAAATCCTATTCCGTCCTACTCTGCAGAGAAGGGCGGAACCCCGAATTCCGCATTCCGCATTCCGGATTCCGCCGTTTTTTTCATTCCGTGAAAAAAATTTTTTCCGTTTTCCGGATTTCGAGTTCTCAAAATCCAATTTCGCCCTACTCTGCAGAGAAGGGCGGAATTCCGGATTCCGTATTCCGCATTCCGGATTCCAGATTCCGTGAAAAAAATTGTTTTCCGTTTTCCGTTTTCCGTTTTCCGGATGTCTAATGTGTCCAGTAGCTGCCCAAAGTGTCAAAGTCCCAATGCAAGTGATTAATCTTGCAAAGGGCAAGCTGCCTAATCTGTCCCGAGAGCAGGGGGGGGGGGGGGTAAATTGTTGGAGTATATCTACCCTTGTGCGATCCCCAGCCCCCCCCCCCCCTGTAAAACAACCGATAGGGGGGGGTGACGATTATTGGATATCCTCATTCAACTGATCACCCTTTACCGCTTCGGGAATTGTACAGCGGTAGGGTGGGGGGGGGGGGCTATTCTGTTATCAAAATCTGTTTCTGTTGATATGAGGCATCGTTGACCCGAACTGCTGTTGTTGTCGTTGTTGTTACTACATGAATGTCACGTCTTCAGCTTTATCAACATCATCAGAACGTGAACATCGGAATAGCAATGAAATTGTTTACCCAATCCTTCTCCAGCCCACCTTCGTCTTCTTCCGTCCCTTGATCCTAACCATTCCGTCTTCACCCCCCACGCTCCCCCCCCTCTCTCTCTCGCTCTCCTTCTGGAGACAATTCCACAACGATTGAGGTCATCCGGAGAGAGATGGGGACGCGCAGACGCTCGGACAGACAGCGAATTCTCACTTTTCGAGAAACAGAATGAGGTTGCGCAATCGGCGCAAAATTACGAGATCAAGAGGATCTAAGCAAAATGGATGAAACGCGCGAGGGATGGTCTGTGAATATAGAGTATGTCAAGAGGGCGATTGGGGAGAGGGGGGTGGGGGGAATTCCTGCGATGCGGGCCGAAATGGTCCCATGCGGGCCGGTGGGTGCCCTGCCGTGTTTTCCTGTAGAAAAAATCAATGACCCTGAATGAAAATCCGCAAGGAAGTTGCGGAATAGCTTAGAAGCCTTGCCGGAATTCCGAGTTCAGAATTTCGGAATGTCGGAATTTTGGAACAAACTTTCAATTTTCAAAATGTCGGAATTTGAGAGGACAAAAATAGGAAAAAAATTAATCTAAAGAAAAAACGAAATTTGGTTATGCGCCTTTAAGATATATTCCGGAAATGTTAGATCACAATTATTATTCATCCGCAAGGACGTGAGCCTTCATTTAAAGGCGCAACGAATTAACTGTTTGGGTCTCGTTAGGGGATAGCGCGTTAAATAATTCGTTGCGCCTTTAAACAAAGACTCACGTCATGGCGGATGGATAATACATAAATAGGAAATTCCGGAGTATTCGGAATTCGGAATTCCGTTCCGCAACTGCTGGGTTACGAAACATTTTTTTTGGTTATGCGCCTTTAAGATATATTCCGGAAATGTTAGATCACAATTATGTACATAAATAGGAAATTCCGGAGTATTCGGAATTCGGAATTCCGTTCCGCAACTGCTGGGTTACGAAACATTTTTTTGGTTATGCGCCTTAGGATATATTCCGGAAATGTTAGATCACAATTATGTACATAAATAGGAAATTCCGGGGTATTCGGAATTCGGAATTCCGTTCCGCAACTGCTGAGTTACGAGAAATTTTTTTGGTTATGCGCCTTTAAGATATATTCCGGAAATGTTAGATCACAATTATGTACATAAATAGGAAATTCCGGAGTATTCGGAATTCGGAATTCCGTTCCGCAACTGCTGAGTTACGAGAAATTTTTTTGGTTATGCGCCTTTAAGATATATTCCGGAAATGTTAGATCACAATTATGTACATAAATAGGAAATTCCGGAGTATTCGGAATTCGGAATTCCGTTCCGCAACTGCTGAGTTACGAGAAATTTTTTTGGTTATGCGCCTTAGGATATATTCCGGAAATGTTAGATCACAATTATGTACATAAATAGGAAATTCCGGAGTATTCGGAATTCGGAATTCCGTTCCGCAACTGCTGAGTTACGAGAAATTTTTTTGGTTATGCGCCTTTAAGATATATTCCGGAAATATTAGATCACAATTATGTACATAAATAGGAAATTCCGGGGTATTCGGAATTCGGAATTCCGTTCCGCAACTGCTGAGTTACGAGAAATTTTTTTGGTTATGCGCCTTAGGATATATTCCGGAAATGTTAGATCACAATTATGTACATAAATAGGAAATTCCGGGTATTCGGAATTCGGAATTCCGTTCCGCAACTGCTGAGTTACGAGAAATTTTTTTGGTTATGCGCCTTTAAGATATATTCCGGAAATGTTAGATCACAATTATGTACATAAATAGGAAATTCCGGAGTATTCGGAATTCGGAATTCCGTTCCGCAACTGCTGAGTTACGAGAAATTTTTTTGGTTATGCGCCTTAGGATATATTCCGGAAATGTTAGATCACAATTATGTACATAAATAGGAAATTCCGGGGTATTCGGAATTCGGAATTCCGTTCAGCAATAGCTGGGTTACGAAACATTTTTTTTTGGTTATGCGCCTTTAAGATATATTCCGGAAATGTTAGATCACAATTATGTATATAAATAGGAAATCCCGGAGTATTCGGAATTCGGAATTCCGTTCCGCAACTGCTGAGTTACGAGAAATTTTTTTGGTTATGCGCCTTTAAGATATATTCCGGAAATGTTAGATCACAATTATGTACATAAATAGGAAATTCCGGAGTATTCGGAATTCGGAATTCCGTTCCGCAACTGCTGAGTTACGAGACATTTTTTTGGTTATGCGCCTTAGGATATATTCCGGAAATGTTAGATCACAATTATGTACATAAATAGGAAATTCCGGAGTATTCGGAATTCGGAATTCCGTTCCGCAACTGCTGGGTTACGAATCATTTTTTCGGTTATGCGCCTTTAAGATATATTCCGGAAATGTTTCTCGAAAATTTCTAAAAAATTCTCCAAAAATTTCCGAAAAATCAACAAGAAAAATTCTCGAAAAAAAATTTCAATAAAAAGAATAATATTCTAGTTCGAACGACACTCCGAACAAACGCAGAGAGCGTTGTTTATCGTATTTCCATTCAAATCATTTTTCGCGATTCCTCGATAAATTTTTCGAGAAATTCTCGAAAAATTCTCGAGAAATCAACGAGAAAAATTTCTCGAGAAATTTTCGGAAATTTTTCGAGAAATCATTTTTCGAAACGACACACTGCTGCTGGAAATCGAGTGTGCACAATGTACACCATAATTGACGCGCAAATCTCGGTGTTTCAGTGCTATATTATCCCATCCGAGCTAGTGGTTGTTGTTGTGGCTCAAAGGCTTACAAAAAGCATTTTGAAATCACTGCTACCGTAGTTACATGCGCCTTTAAACCTTTATTCATAAATTAATGAATGTCGAACAGTTTTCGATGATTTCTTGGTTTTTTGTTTTTTTTTTAGCTTTAGACCCAAAACCACGAAAAAATATATTAAAAACTGGAAGAAGCACTGTGATTGGCGCGCAAATTGCTTAAGAATTCAGATTTATCGCTGGAGAACTAGTTTATTTGAAAGTAGAAGAAAAATAATACTTTTTTATGCAAAAAAAACACAAAATATTGAAATATTCTTCCCCATTTTCCCCATGAAGAATCGAACTTGAACCACCCCTCGATCCACAGGCAGCCCTCTTACCTGCTGAGCTATCAACACCTACTAATTAACGGTGCATTTCTTAGATATAAAGGTTGCCATGGTCGGTTTTTTCGAAAGGCTGGTATAAGTATGGAATCACCCCCCACTACAGTATCACCCCCCAAGGAACCCCCCACACCATTGCCATTTCCAGTTTTTCTAAAAATCTGTCTACATATTGATTTGCAGGCAGCGAATCCCTTCGAACCCACATGTTCAAACAGCATCACATCTCACGAATGTACATGTGCCGATGCTGTAACTGGGCGTTTCCAGACAAATCACTTCTTCATATTCACCTGCAAGCAGCCAACAATAACAATAATAATAACAGTAATAGTAACAGCGACATAACGCCTCATGGGGTGATCAACAGAAGCTGCCATTCCATATCAGACCCTTTTCAATGTGAGTAGACATGAGCACAGACAGACACACAGACCGCCGCTCTCTTTCAGTAGTCCGCACTCCGCTCATGAATCTGCCAGCGACTGCCACACTGGACGCTGCAGTACCTTCGCTGCCAATTGCCAGCATTCCAATTCCGGCATTGCAGTCGCCGGCTATGGTACCAACGTCTTTTCAGACACCCTCTTGGCTGACAAAGTTACCAAAGCCGATTCCGAGTGAGTTTTCACGGATATATTTCAATAAACCCCCCCCCCCACCTGAAAATGAGCATAATAGAACCCCCCACCCCCCACCATTTAAAAATGCCCCCCCCCCACTATATTAAGAAGACCTCCTAGGTGGGGGGCTATTCTAGCTACCATACAGTGGGGGATCAGAGGGGGGCGCTAATTGAAAAATTTCCAGGTATTTCAATATACACCCCCAAATCAACAGTGGGGGGATATATTTCATTCCAATTAGGCCCCCCCCTCTTTTTCGAACTTTCTCAATTTTCAACGGCGGTGGGGGGGGGTTAGGCTTAGGCTGTCCAATTCTGGTGAAAATTGAACTTTTTTGAAGACATTTATAACGTTTCAAGCGTGTAACGCTATTTGGAAGCCACCCAAATCAACGGTGGGTGGGGATATAATTCATTCCAATTAAACCCCCCCCTCTTTTTCGAACTTTCTCAATTTTCAACGGCGGTGGGGGGGGTTAGGCTTAGGCTGTCCAGTTCTGGTGAAAATTGAACTTTTTTGAAGACATTTATAACGTTTCAAGCGTGTAACGCTATTTGGAAGCCACCCAAATCAACGGTGGGTGGGGATATAATTCATTCCAATTAAACCCCCCCCCCCCTTTTTCGAACTTTCTCAATTTTCAACGGCGGTGAGGGGGGGGGGGTGTTAGGCTTAGGCTGTCCAGTTCTGGTGAAAATTGAACTTGTTTGAAGACATTTATAACGTTTCAAGAGCGTGTAACGCTATTTGGCAGCCACCCTGTATTTCAATATACACCCCCACATCAACGGTGGGGGGGGATATATTTCATTCCAATTAGGCACCCCTTCTTCGAATTTTTCAACGGCGGTGGGGGGGGGGTATATTGAAATTTTCCCGAACAGGCCAAATGGAGGAAAAACTGAATTTGAAGATTTAAAAATAGTTAACGATTAAACACGATTATACGATGAGCGGCTAAGCACTTCACGTCTGGACATCTGAACATTCGCGCAAACAGACATATATCTGAAATTTCAGCCACCGCACCACTCTTCCTGACGGACACCAAAAAACCGTCGAAAAGTGACGATAAATCATCCGAAGTATACACATCTCAGTCGCCCACCTGCTCCTCTGTGAGCTTCAAATCCGACCTCAGCGCCTTCCACCAATTGAGCTCCGACCGTACGCTCATCTCCTCCCCATTAATTGACTCGGCTTCGCCGTCAGCGTCGTCGTCGTCCTCCTCCAGAATCAGCCCGCGGCACGAGTGCTTCGAGTGTCACGTCAACAAGACGAAATTGACGATCTCAGAGAGTCAGTGCAAGTTCCTGGAGAGTCGAGTGAGCGCCATGCAACAGGAGAATCTGGAAGTGAACGCACAAATGAACGGGCTCGAGCAGACGGCTTTGCGACTGAAAATGGAGGCGCATGTGCTCCGAGAGCACAACGAGTTGTTCCAGAGAAAACTGTTAGAGTGTCAGGTGAGAATGCTGGAAAAAACCCTGATTTTCGGCTGCAAATCGTGAAATCGCGTTTTGCAAAACCTATATACATATGTCCTGTGAGAATCGAAATTGTGCATTGATTTTTTATTATCGGATCCCTACTTATCCATTTTATCCATTGCGCCACTTGTCGTAACGCGTTGCACTTCGATATTCATGGCGCAGTGGGTAAAACAGATGATCATAAAATATTCAAGGGAACTTCTAATAAGTTCGCTTCTCCAGTTTCATTTTTATGTTTGCTACCATGCTTTCTTCCATTCCACCAAGAATTAATTCAATTTTATTACAGAATCTGGCCGTAAAATTCCTTCAATCCGAAAAAAACTCGGATTCCTCAGAAGTCAACTCTTTTCTTCGAGTTCTAATCAATAACACCATCTTGACGAGTTCCCTGCTATCTTAAAAACTGTGAAAATCGTTTTATTTATTTCAAAAATCGAAAAAATTCCGCAATTTTCAATGAGCTTTATTTCAGTTTCCATGTAAATAATTTTTTGATTTAAAATGATTAAATTATTCTTTTTTTTTTTAATCTTCATTTGATTCATCCTGATCCATTGTGTTCCCTCCAAATCCTCAGTGCTTATGGTAATTAATAAAGAAAGTTGAAACTAATAATGGGAGCGGAAGACGGAATTCCGGACGGGGGCCCTTTTTTAATGTATGAGGACTCTGCGGAATTCTTCGAAATTGCGGAATTTGAAAATTGAAAAATGTCTGAAACATCTGTAACATAACTGGATCTCATACAGTACTGGCCATAAAGAATGCGCGCGGGTGTTTTTTTGGGATAACTACGCTGAAAACAGATATTTTGCTGTAAAAATACTACTGTAGCTGCGGAACACTCTCACGACAATTTGCAGAAAATGAAATTGCATCATTGCAAAAGTTTTTTTTTTTCAATTTTTTTCGTTTTTTTTTTCATTTTTGAGTGTTTTTATTTATTTCCAGTTTTTGATTCAGAAGTCTTGTGAATCAGCGAGTATGATTTTCTATTTTTGCGGCACTGAGTGTGTCTGAAAAGTGTCTGAAAAGGTGGAATTAAAGGAACACTAAGTTTTTATTTTTGAGACCTCACTAACTGGAACGTGAGTAGCAGAGCAGGGCGGAATTGGATTTTGGCAACTCGGAATCCGGAATTCGGAAAACGGAAGAAATTTTTTTCACGGAATCTGGAATGCGGAAAACGGAAACAATTTTTTCACGGAATCTGGAATGCGGAAAACGAGAAAAATTTTTTTTTTCACGGAATCTGGAATCCGGAATACGGAATGTAAAAACGCGGAATCCGGAATGCGGAATACGGAAAAAAATTTTTTTCACGGAATCTGGAATCCGGAATACGGAAAAAAAATTTTTCACGGAATCCGGAATCAGGAAAACGAAATGAAAAAAAACGGCGGAATCTGGAACTCGGAAAACGGAAAAAAAATTTTTTTCACGGAATCCGGAATCAGGAAAACGAAATGAAAAAAAAACGGCGGAATCTGGAATTCGGAAAACGGAAAAAAAAAATTTTTTCACGAAATCTGGAATCCGGAATACGGAATGTAAAAAACGGCGGAATCCGGAATGCGGAATTCCGCCCTTCTCTGATAAAAAAACCATATCGCGGAATCCAGAATGCGGAAAACGGAAAAAAATATTTTTTCACGGAATCTGGAATTCGGAATACGGAATGTAAAAAACGGCGGAATCCGGAATGCGGAATGCGGAAAACGGAATTTTAACCATTAATGAGGGAATCAAATGATGTAAATGCGCTCTGTTCGCAAAAATTTTTGCAAAGAAACTGTAAAAATTGCTGAAAAAATTAAGACACTTCTGCCTCGCTCTTCGATTTCCTTTTTTTCAGCTTTAGCCAGCTTTTCCAGCGTTTTTGGAGTTTCGGCTTCTTCGCCTTTCCGTCATCTCCGTTATCATTTCTGGAAATTTAGAAATTTGTAATTTAGAAAAAAAATCAAAAATTCGTCATTCTCCATACCTTTCCTTATCCGACTTCAGCTTCTTTTCCAGTTTTTTAAGCGATTTTTGTTTTGTCAAATTTATTGATTTTTTCAATGAGTTTTTCCCTTTTCCTGACTTTGCTTCTTTTTGAGACTTCTTCGAAGAGCGTGGAGATTTTGCAGATTTTGCAGTTTTCACCGATTTAAGAGACCCTGCTGGATTGCCGTGTTGATGTACGTCTCCTCCTGTCTGTCTTTTCATGAACGCCGCCTTCGAATCATGCCGGTTACAGTCTTCGATCCCTATGAAACGCAATTTTCAGCCAATTTGCAGATCTCGCTAGAGAGGGAAAAGAATAAATTTCAATTCCGGTGATAAGATGAATTCCGGAATAAAATTCCCGACGAATTTCCGATTAAACATTTCGAAAAATCTGACAAAGAAAAAGGGAAATCAAAATCGGTGGCCTAACTTTTTTCCATTTCAAAGATTTCTCTTTCATCTTCAATATTTATTATCGCCGTAAAAAAGTTCCGACATTTTTTCGAGCCCGCGAAAATCGGGATTTGAATTTAGAGGCTCCGCCCGTTTCATCATCAGAGCGCATTTGCTATGCGCGATATATTTTTATCAGAGAAAACGAAAAAAAAATAAATAAATGACGCAAATTGATATATTTAAACATTCAAAGAAACGTGTAAAAAAATTCACGATTAATACAATTTCGTTCTTTTAATCCATTTTAATTCTGAAAATTCAGAAGAAAAAATAAAAATTCAAAAAATATAACGCGCATAGCAAATGCGCTCTGATGATGAAATGGGCGGAGCCTCTAAATTCAAATCCCGATTTTCGCGGGCTCGAAAAAATGTCGGAACTTTTTTACGGCGATAATATTCGTATTTTCCCACACATTCCCTTGAAACGTCGTCGAGTCTGGCACCAAGTGTGCATGCACCCTTCGCACAATATCCTACGCGAAACCTCATACCAGACCTAGATGTCAGCTGAGCACTCCGGTTTGCAGAGTAAACGCGCTCCGCTGAGAAATTTAAGAGCACAACGCGCGAAAATAGGAGGCGCACACCACAGTAGGGCGGAATTGGATTTTGGGAACTCGGAATCCGGAAAACGGAAAACGGAAAAAAATTTTTCCCACGGAATCTGGAATTCGGAATACGGAATGAAAAAAACGGCGGAATCCGGAATGTGGAATGCGAAATCCGGAATTCCGCCCTTCTCTGATAAAAAGTCCATATCGCGAAATCCGGAGTGCGGAAAACGGAAAAATATTTTTTCACGGAGTCTGGAATCCGGAAAACGGAATGAAAAAAACGGCGGAATCCGGAATTCCGCCCTTCTCTGATAAAAAACCATATCGCGGAATCCAGAATGCGGAAAACGGAAAAAAAATATTTTTTCACGGAATCCGGGAAACGGAAAACGGAAAAAATTTTTTTCCATGGAATCTGGAATCCGGAAGACAGAATTAAAAAAACGGCGGAATCCGGAATGCGGAATCCGGAATTCCGCCCTTCTCTGATAAAAAACCATATCGCGGAATCCAGAATGCGGAAAACGGAAAAAAAATATTTTTTCACGGAATCCGGGAAACGGAAAACGGAAAAAATTTTTTTCCATGGAATCTGGAATCCGGAAGACAGAATTAAAAAAACGGCGGAATCCGGAATGCGGAATTCCGCCCTTCTCTGGCGCACATCCTAAATTTTCGTTTATGCGACTCTTTACCCTTCTGCAGCTTTCATAGCGGAAATATCCTTTCTCCAAGTGATTTTTTTAAGAAAATGCAAATGCGCTCTGTTGAATAACTGATTTTCTTTAACATTCCATGAAATCCCAACTTGCTTCATCAAATGCTCGACAGAAAATTTAAGAATTAACGTTTCAGATATCATGTGATGCCGTGTAAAACGATTAATCAGTTTTTTAGTAGAGCGCGCTTGCATCGGCAGTGAGTGAGAACCCAAAGCGCGTTTACTTTTTCAGATTGGTGGTTTCAAGGCATCTCAATGCAGAATTGTGCAAAATAACATTTGTCAGCTCTGGAATATTCGAAAAACCGATTCTAAATTCGGTAATTCTTCCAGAATACGGAAGACGGAAGACGGAAGTTGTTCTTAACCTACGTCTGACAGCTCTGTCGCTTTCGACGATAAAACCTGAGATCTTATTTCTTCGTGACGATTGTCTTTTCAGCGACCGTTCGTATATCGTTTTTCCCACATCCGGATTCACTTTGTTGCCTTCTGTAACAGGAAAGAGCACATCCGGCTCCACCGGCCTCGCTCGTTTGCTTCTACCTGACCTCTGACTCCGAGGAGTGGAGCTCTGTGAAGCGCACTCCTTCTCCGACCTGAAAGATTCAGTTTTTTCCAATAATCAATCAGGGAGGGTGTCATTACGTTTGCTTCACATAACCACTCCCATCTCTGGAAGAGCAGGAGCCAAGAAGCGAAACATTGAATAATACGAGAGATAATAAACTGACTATGACTGAAAAAAAGGAGATTTCAGCTGGAAAAATTGGAAAAAAATGAAAAAAATGACTCACTAAAAAACATGTATTTGAAAAAAAAACTGGAAATGAAAAAATATATTCATTTTCAGCAATTTAAAGAAAAAAAACTGACATTGAATTAATGTCGGCATGTTCTGACGTGGAAATTCGATTCATTGAAAGAATTCTAAAATGGGGACTGGTATGAGGTTTTGCGTAAGATGTTGTGCAAAAGGTGTATGCACACCAGAGTAGAGCGGAATTGGATTTTGGGAACTCGGAATCCGGAATCCGGAAAACGGATAAAATATTTTTTCACGTAATCTGGAATCCGGAATACGGAAAAAAAAAATTTTCACAGAATCTGGAATCCGGAATACGGAAAAAATATTTTTTTTCACGGAATCTGGAATCCGGAATACGGAATGTAAAAAACGGCGGAATCCGGAATGCGGAATGCGAAAAACGGAATTTTAACCATTAATGAGGAAATCAAATGATGTAAATGCGCTCTGTTCGCAAAAATTTTTGCGGGAGTTCAAAAAAGTTTACTTTTCACAAAAATTGAGAATAAAGAATTAAAACTCATAGTTGGGCGGAATTGGATTTTGTGAACTCGGAATCCGGAAAACGGAAAACGGAAAAAATTTTTCACGGAATGTAAAAAACGGCGGAATCCGGAATTCCGCCCTTCTCTGTACAATAGCATCAGAAAATTCTCTTTCAGCACAAATTCAGAAACCCGGGAACTCCAATTTTCTCATTTTTTTAATTGCGATAACAAGAACAAAAGTGCGCTAAAACGCTGAAATTACACAGAAAAAATGGATTTTTTTGCATTAAAATGCTTTTCGTGCTTTTCATGAATAACCCCATTAGCAACTGAAGAAAACCTTTTGAATCATAAACTGAAACTTTGAGAATCCTTCTTTTGGACCTAAATTGGTCCACATTAGCTTTTCACCAATGTTTTGGTCCGGTGATTGGGTTTGTCTGTGATTGAACCTAGAATCGACTTTCAACAAACAAGAATTTTAACTTTTCGACATCCGCAAAACCGAGGAGATTAAAATGCATCGTTACATGAAATACGTAAAAACAAAGGATTTATTATGGGGTTATTCATAATGCATTTTTATGCAAAAAATGCCACTTTAATCTTATTCACGATAGCATTATAATTGAAAAAAATAAATCGTAGTTCAGTGCTATGTTCAGTTAGAATGCAAGGTGGTGTCGGATATCGTCACCGAGAAAGTCTGTGCGCCTTTAATGTGTCGATTTACGAGGCCCTCAATTTTTTGGAGAAGAACTCCTATTGTGCGAAAAATTCACATTTTCGGAAAAAATTTAAATTAATTTGATAAAAACAATATTTTACAGCCAAAAATGAACGATGAGGAAGCGAAAAAGCGTAAAATTACTATGGCAATGGGGAAAAAATAGTAAATTTATTTATTTGAAAGCCAAAAATAAATTAAAGGCGCATAGACTTTCTCGGTGGCGATACCCCACACCGCCTTGCATTTTAATTGAACATATTATCGCCGTAAAAAAGTTCCGACATTTTTTCGAGCCCGCGAAAATCGGGATTTGAATTTAGAGACTCCACTTTCTCGGTGACGATATCCAAAACCGCCTTGCATTTTTTTGCATTAAAATGCAATCGTGAATAACATTAAAGTGGCATTTTTTGCATTAAAATGAAATTGTGCTTTTCATGAATAACCCCATTAGTCCTCGGCTTCTCATCGGAAGATATGGTCAGTTTTTCTTTTGTATAAATATGTTATTTTTATTTTTATTTTGTTTCATTCGTGACATTCAATTGTATTATATTACTTACTTACTTAGATTGGAATGATAAAAATGCCTTATAACAAGTAAAACAATTTAATGAATTTCCAATTTCAAACTGAGATTTTAAACATTTTCTGTAAGTTTTTCATCATTTTCACAAATAAATGAAGTTTTAGAAAATTGTGGCGAAGGAATTAAAGTTAAAATGAAGATTCTCACAGCTTCATTTTTCTTTTTCTTGCTGGTCAGCTATAGGAGAACTCAATTGAACAACAAGCAAGCAGGTAATTATAGAGACAGCAAACTTGTAATAATCAAAATCATCATAATATTTACAATCTAAATCAAATTTCACTTTTTAATGGTATTACACCCGGAAGGCGTGAGCATAGTCAGTAATAGCAACAAATAAATGCTCATTTTGAGCGTTTATTTGTTTCTATTACTGCATTTGTCGTAATACTGAAGATTCTCTATAAGAATTAGGTGAAACTAATGGGGTTATTCATGAAAAGCACGAAAAGCATTTTAACAAGCAAGCAGGTAATTAAAACGACAGCAAAACTGTAATAATCAAAATCATCATAATTATTAAAATCTAAATTAAGTTTCACTTTTTAATGGTATTAAATCCGGAAGGAATTAGCATAATCAGCAACAAATAAATGCTCATTTTGAGCGTTTATTTGTGAAATTTCGTGAAATTTAGTGAAAGAAGTGAAAATTATCGATCGAAAATCACAATTTTAATTTCTGTCTGTCAGGGAAAACGGCGAGGACAATAATCAAAGATTGCATGAGAGGAATGAGAATCAGGAAAAGGACACGATTTTATGAATTTAGAGTGATATCGGCAATTCGTGCTATTAATGGTGTCTCTTTCATCAAATAAATGTTTTTCTTAATCAAGCATAAAGTTTTGCGAATTTTTTTCTTTCAGAATTTAGGAGAAATGAATTTGCTTATACATACTAACCTACAGCTCCAAAAGCACAGAGCCAGGAAATGTTTTTTTTTTGAACGGAATATGCTCAAGAGATTTTCCGATTTGATATTTTTGTCAAAGACAATGAGTGCGTCTTTCAGCATCTGCCAGGTAATTATAGAGACAGCAAACTTGTAATAATCAAAATCATTATAATTATTAAAATCTAAATTAAGTTTCACTTTTTAATGGTATTATTATCGCCGTAAAAAAGTTCCGACATTTTTTCGAGCCCGCGAAAATCGGGATTTGAATTTAGAGGCTCCGCCAATTTCATCATCAGAGCGCATTTGCTATGCGCGATATATTTTTGGAATTTTTATTTTTTCTTCTGAATTTTCAGAATTAAACTGGATTAAAAGAGCGAAATTGTATTAATCGTGAATTTTTTTACACGTTTCTTCGAATGTTTAAATATATCAATTTGCGTCATTTATTTTTTTTTTTCGTTTCTTCTGATAAAAATATATCGCGCATAGCAAATGCGCTCTGATGATGAAATGGGCGGAGCCTCTAAATTCAAATCCCGATTTTCGCGGGCTCGAAAAAATGTCGGAACTTTTTTACGGCGATAATATAATGCCAATATTTTTGTACCTCAAGTCGAAGTAGAAGGAAAAATGTCTACTCGCTAATTGTAATGCTGTCTTCTTCCTACTTGTTTGGTTAACTTTTATTAATTTTTTCATTTAATTTTTATTAATTTCGCAAATTTATAAAAATACTTTTATTTTAAACGCGTGTGTTATTACTTGTTATCATTCACGTATTATCGCCGTACAAAAGTTCCGACATTTTTTCGAGCCCGCGAAAATCGGGATTTGAATTTAGAGGCTCCGCCCATTTCATCATCAGAGCGCATTTGCTATGCGCGATATATTTTTATCAGAAGAAACGAAAAAAAAAACAAATGACGAAATACAATTTCGTTCTTTTAATCCAGTTTAGAAAAAATAAAAATTCAAAAAATATATCGCGCATAGCAAATGCGCTCTGATGATGAAATGGGCGGAGCCTCTAAATTCAAATCCCGATTTCCGCGGGCTCGAAAAAATGTCGGAACTTTTTTACGGCGATAATAGCCGAAGTGAAAATGCAGGAAGCGTGAGGAAAGGTGGAGTAAACGAGAGAAAGAAAAAGCCCGCGAACACACGAGTTTATGAATGTATCTTACCAGTGTGTGTTCTCGACGAAATTTTGTCGAATTTGTCCGAAGACGACATGGGATCGTGTGATGAAGGCACAGAAAATGTCTTGAGCGACGAAGCTATCAATAAAAAGTATCCCACTTAATAATCATATTCCTCTGTTTTTTTTCTATTTGTTTTCTACGTTATCTGTTGTTGTTCTTTTTTTATTTCAATAAAGTAAACTACATTTCGAAAATGTTGAACGCGGCGCATTCCTCTTTACCAGTGGTTCAGAAAAAGAATTTACAATACTGATAGTTGGCTTAATCAATTTTTTGCTCAAATGAACTTAAATTCGAAGTGCTTCAAAAACAAGAGAAACAATGTTTTTGTCGACAAAAAAATTATTCGATAAAATTCTGTCCAAAATTTGTCGACAAAAATTCGACAAATTATTCGACAAATTTGTCGACAAAATTTTGTCGATTTTTGCCGACAAATTTGCCGATAAATTTGCCGATAAATTTTTTGATTTTTGTCGATAAATTTGTCGATTTTTGTCGACAAATTAGCCGATAAATTTGTCGATAAATTTGTCGATAAATTTGTCGACAAATTTTGTCATCTGTTGTCGGTAACGCACACTGTATCTTACCTGGAATTGATTATCCATGAAATCTTTTCAAAAGATACGAATATAAGAGTAATAATCGGAGATCTATTATTAATCGATGAAGAATCGTTCGAATCTGTAATGAGCCATGATCCTTCTGCTTTAATTTCACAGCTGGACAAAATTGGAAGCCAATAGAAAATCATCGTTTTTAACGTATATAGCAGAGTTGGGCGGAATAGGATTTTGGGAACTCGGAATCCGGAATCCGGAATACGGAAAAAATATTTTTTCACGGAATCCGGAATCCGGAATACGGAAAAAATATTTTTTCACGGAATCCGGAATCCGGAATACGGAAAAAATATTTTTTCACGGAATCCGGAATCCGGAATACGGAAAAAATATTCTTTCACGGAATCCGGAATCCGGAATACGGAAAAATATTCTTTCACGGAATCCGGAATCCGGAACACGGAAAAAAAAACGGCGGAATCCGGAATGCGGAATGCGGAATCCGGAATTTTAACCATTAATAAGGGAATATTTATAATAAAAAATGATGTAAGTGCGCTCTGTTCGCAAAAATTTTTGCGGGGGTTCAAAAAAGTATACATTTCACAACAATTGAGAATAAAAAATTAAAACGGAATTAAAAAGCCATATCGCGGAATCCGGAATCCGGAATACGGAAAAAAAATTTTTCACGGAATCCGGAATCCGGAACACGGAAAAAAAAAATTTTTCACGGAATCCGGAATCCGGAAAACGGAATGAAAAAACGGCGGAATCCGGAATTCCGCCCAACTCTGGTATATAGCAATAAAACGACATATTGCAATATCTGGAACATCATAATACATTCAAAAATTGTGAATATTTCTATTTTTCTTTTCCACTCGCTTTCCAGTTGTAAATATGCGGATCAAACGGACCAAAGGTATTCCAAACTTGTTGCAACCAGATTTTTTTGAATTATATTATCGGATTGCGAATACGTGGTTTGTCGTATAGTGGCGGTGTTTGGGTCTCGTTAGGGGATAGTTTAACGCGCCAATTTAAAAATTGTAAGAAAGCGCACATACTGCGTTTGTGATTTCTTTTCGAAAATTGAAGCGAATATTGGAATTTTTTATATTTATATTTTGCTTCGAAAATCATGTTTTTTAAAATTAATTTTTATTGTCAAATTTCGCTTCAATTTTCGAAAAGAAATCACAAACGCAGTGTGTGCGCTTTCTTACAATTTTTCAATTGGCGCGTTAAAACGCGCTATCCCCTAACGAGACCCAAACCCCGCCTCTATACGAGAAACCACGTACTCGCAATCCGATAATACGTGTACATCTCGCTTGCTTAATCAAAAATAATTTCCCAATTTTCTAAGTTATTTTATTATTTTCTAAAATGTCAAAAAACAATGAGAATCAATGCGAAGACTATGACAGTTCGGACGAAAGTAATTCGAAGAAGAAGAAGAAGAAAACCAAAAAAAAGAAAGATAATTGGGTAAATTATTTTAATATAAAATTCCTTGCTAAATTGGATGGAGGATGGTTACGCAAGTCCGCCAAGATTACGAGGAATTACGTGGCCGATACGTTTACGCGGCAATTAATGGGGTTATTCATGATGCATTTTAATGCAAAAAAATACATTTTAGTTCAGTACTATTATCGCCGTAAAAAAATTCCGACATTTTTGAGCCCGTGAAAATCGGGATTTGAATTTAGAGGCTCCGCCCATTTCATCATCAGAGCGCATTTGCTATGCGCGATATATTTTTTGAATTTTTATTTTTTCTTCTGAATTTTCAGAATTAAACTGGATTAAAAGAACGAAATTTTACAAAATTAATCGTGAATTTTTTTTACACGTTTCTTCGAATGTTTAAATATATAAAATTGCGTCATTTATTTTTTTTTTCGTTTCTTCTGATAAAAATATATCGCGCATAGCAAATGCGCTCTGATGATGAAATGGGCGGAGCCTCTAAAATCAAATCACGATTTTCGCGGGCTCGAAAAAATGTCGGAACTTTTTTACGGCGATAATATGTTCAATTAAAATGCAAGGCGGTGTCGGGTATCGCCACCGAGAAAGTCTATGCGCCTTTAATTTATTTTTGGCTTTCAAATAAATAATTCTACTATTTTCTCACCATTGCCAACGTAATTTTACGCTTTTTCGCCTCCTCATCGTTCATTTTTGGCTGTAAAATATTTTTTTATCAAATTAATTTTAATTTCTTCCGAAAATGTGCATTTTTCGCACATTATGAGTTCTTCTTCAAAAAATTGAGGGCCTCGTAAATCGACACATTAAAGGCGCATAGACTTTCTCGGTGACGATATCCAAAACCGCCTTGCATTTTTTTGCATTAAAATGCAATCGTGAATAAGATTAAAGTGGCATTTTTTGCATAAAAATGCATCATGACCCCATAAGCGATTTCTTTTTTATTTTGATGGAGTTTCATCTATTTTCCAGATAACCGACGACCCAGCCGGTAAAGCAGTACACCTTACCGCTGCTGGAACCAGTGCCGCTGGCAGTATTGGTGGTGAGGGCCTCGCGACGATCGGGCAGGCGACACCAGTACTTCAGGTGGCCGCACTTGCATACGATGCTTACCAAATTGGAAGAAATGTGCAGATAGATAAGACAAGGGGAACATCTCGAAATACGGTAAAGAAGGTGACAACTACGGTGGCCTCGTATGGAGGAGGTTTTGGCGGAGCGTTGGCAGGTCTGTGTCCTGTGTGTAAATTCCAATGTTTGTTGCTAACGAATTTTCAGGTGCCGCCATCGGCACAGCCATCTGCCCTGGAGTCGGAACTGTTGTAGGCGGAATCGTGGGTGGAGTCACAGGTGGCCTAGGAAGTGGATATGGTAGTGGGAAAGCCGCTGAAAAGATAATGGACAAAGCCGAATACGATTCTTATAGAGCAATATGCGTCACTTGTAAACAGCCATTTTTGTGCAGAAAATATGCGACGGCCGACGAGAAAAATTGTGAAAACTGCCAGGAAACAAATGAATAAAATTCAGTTTTTAACAGGCAATTAATTAAATTACAAATCAAACATTTAAGAATCACCTAACATGTATTATCGCCGTAAAAAAGTTCCGACATTTTTTCGAGCCCGCGGAAATCGGGATTTGAATTTAGAGGCTCCGCCCATTCATCATCATTTCAGCGCATTTGCTATGCGCGATATATTTTTTGAATTTTTATTTTTTCTTCTGAATTTTCAGAATTAAACTGGATTAAAAGAACGAAATTGTATTAATCGTGAATTTTTTTTTACACGTTTCTTCGAATGTTTAAATATATCAATTTGCGTCATTTATTTTTTTTTTCGTTTCTTCTGATAAAAATATATCGCGCATAGCAAATGCGCTCTGATGATGAAATGGGCGGAGCCTCTAAATTCAAATCCCGATTTTCGCGGGCTCGAAAAAATGTCGGAACTTTTTTACGGCGATAATAGAAACTAGAAATATAGCACAATGTTATATAAAAACCCGCGACTTCACAGAACCAACGTCTCTTCTCCGATGTTGTTCTTCTACCGTAAGAATCAAAGGTGCATGCAAAACCATCAAATTCAAAGGCGCATGTCAATAATATAGAATTTCTTTATAAATCGTTTGTTGTTCAGGCGCTAATGGGGTTATTCATGAAAAGCATTTTAATGCAAAAATGCCACTTTAATGTTATTCACGATTGCATTTTTATGCAAAAAAAAATGCATTTTTTTTGCATTAAAATGCTTTTCGTGCTTTTCATGAATAACCTAGTAATTTTTGGAGCTTTTTTCTTAATTTTTTTTCTGAAAATGTTTGTTGCTATTGTTAAAATATTTGTAAGTTGTTTTTTTCACGCTTGCTCTTGGCACGAAAACGAACTACAATTCCACTTTTTTCACGCGTGGCGCGTTTCAACGATGAGAAATTTTTGCAATTTTTTTTTTGGATTTTTTTCGCTTATTAGTTAATAATAACTTAGTTACTAATAGATATAGAACCGCAGCTGATGCACTTCTCGACTTGAAGTAAGCCTAAGCCTAAGCCTAAGCCAAAGTGTGGCCTCAAAGAAAATTTATGGAATGATCATTACTTTGAGGCGCTGTGGCATTTCAAATATCACGATGAAGCGAAATTTTACGAGTTATGGGCCGAAATCGCCGAGAAATATCCAGTCACCTAGTCATTTCCTTTTTTGTGCGTATTTTTGTTTTCTGCCAATAAAATTGTTTTAAAAATTGCTAGTGTTATTCGAGTATATCTAATAACATTTTCAGAAAAAAAAAACAAGAAAAAAGCTCCAAAAATGACTAAAAACCATTGACCCCCCTCAACTGCCTTAGCGCCGTTGTTCAATTAATGCTCCAGCTTGCCTCAGAATATACTTTCGAAAGGCTGATGGTGCCTTTTTTCGAAGAAACGACACAAAAACGAAAATTCGGCTATAAGCGCTGCTTTCTATTTTTTGTTTCTGTTTTCCGCTCCTGTCATTTTATACGCTGTATTAAAGTATTTTGAGGAATAGTTGATTTTTTTTTAAACGAACTTCTCGTTTTTTTTTAAATTAAAGAATTTAATTGTCAAATTCGATCTGAAATCTGCTTTTAAATGACCTTTTTCGTCGATTATCCTCGCTTCTGTGGTAAATTAATTTCGAATCGAAAAAGAGCTTGACAACTCTTTCTAGGTGCAACGCTCGCATTGCATGTTTAAATCGTAGATTATCTTGCATTTCTACTTTAAATTATTGTTTCAGAGTCTTCAATATCAGTTCTCGTCATCTGATGAAATGAATTTCGAATGAGATTTCTCGGATCCTGCGCGAAAAATTACAAATACACCAAGAGTGAGTCATCATAGAAAATTAAAACTGGTAAAAAATTCAACCCTTGCTTTCGATTCCTTATTCAAGCACGAAGCCCATATGTGGGAAACCAATAATCAAAATTTTTTCATAACAGTAGTACCATTAGCCTCACTGTTTCGCACTTGGCTTTTGTTTCTGATACAGCTTCTGATATACCGGCATAGCCAAACTCGAACGTGTCAAATCTAGTGCTATTTATAGGAGTGCATAGTGCGACAAAAGGTAAAATTTCATGTTTTTTTGCTTTTAGAAGTTGAAGCGCGTTTTAATGAACAGTTTGACTTTAAAAAAGTCGACATTTAAATTTAGCTGGTAGCAGCGGCGCGTCATGGATTTTGCCGAAAATAGCGATTTATCTATTTTCAAACCCGTGGTTTTCAACTCAGGTTCTATTTCTCAAAAGAAATCGATTTCAATAAAATAATGTCAAGATTCGTCATTCAAGGCTATATCCTTAAAAATTTGAAAAATCAGATGATGAAGCAGTTGTTAACGGCGGCACGTTATCGCATAACCAAAGCAAAGCACATAAAAACATAATTCCTTCGAAAAACCAGTTGCAAAAATATATTATAAGGAGCCCCTCGCTATCCTCAATTCTGAAAATAAACAATTTTCAAAGAAACTTTAAACGAAACACGAAATTAATATTCTTCAGCGACTCTTCCATTTTTCTATGAAATGCAGCTTTCATACAACAATATTTGTTCAGCAATTGTTTGGCATTTTTTATTATTTGTATAGAGTTTATTAAATTGAATAAATGAATATGCTTTTCCTTGAATATCTGTTCTAATTCATATTACAACCGTCTTGAATGCAAACAAAACTGTTACCAGATTTCAGTAAATATTTTAAGTATCATCAGTTTAACAATTCATTTATCAATGAGATTTTTAATTGGCAACTCATGGAATGCACTCGATAGTATAGGTGGTGACAAGAGAAAGAATAAATCATTGGCAATTTATTTGATTGGTAGTTATTTAGTTGTTAATTCGATGTAGTTTCAAATACCTGTTCCGGCGAAAGAGACGCTTTCGAAAATTTCTAATATTACACTCTAAATGTATAATTTATAATAAGCTCAGTACCGATAAAAACACACTCGTTTTTTCTTTCATTTTATTCATTTCAGAAACCGAACATTACTTCAAAACAGAAAAATTGATAAAGGAGAAAATAAATCGAATTGTATTATTCGAAAAAGAGATCGTCCCGGCTTCCGTATTCCGATGTCTGCGGATAACAATTTATCGGTGAGAATCCTTAAATCTTTTTTATTAATCTGAGCTCAATAAGAAAATATTTCAGATGAAATAGTTTCAAAGATCATGATGAGTGCGAAATTTCCTCAGCTCATTTGACTGTTTTGTAATATTCTTAATTAATATCTACGAACACGTCGTTTTACAGTTTCGTAAAGCAGGTATATTTTATTTTCAACTTCAAAACTATAAATTGATAGTCGCGGCGCGTCAATGCTTTTTGCCGAAAATGGCAAATTAATTAGGAATTGTATCGTATAAGCCAGTACACATCCGGGTAATGCTCAAGCCTTCCGGATGTAATACCATCAACAAGTGAAACTTAATTTAGATTTTAATAATTATGATGATTTTGATTATTACAAGTTTGTTGTCTCTATAATTACCTTGTTGTTCGATTGATTACTCCTATAGCCGATCAGCAGGAAAAAGAAAAATGAAGCTGTGAGAATCTTCATTTTAACTTTAATTACTATGCCACGATTTTCTAAAATTTTATTTATTTAATAAACTGATGAAAAACTTACAGAAAATGTTTAAAATCTCAGTTCGAAATCGGAAATTCACTGAATTGTTTCACTTGTTATAAGGCATTTTTATCATTCTTATATATATAATGCAATTGAAGGTCACGAAGAAAACCAAATAAAAGAAATATTTTTTTCTAATAAAATTCATTTTCTCTGCGATTCCTATCCAGACAAATATCAGGCCCTTTCATAACTTTCTTAAAACCTTCATGTTCTTCTTGATAAAGCTCGCAAGAACTAAAATTTAGAGGTTTTACCTACGAAATACAAGGCATTCTTCCAGAGCGATTTTCAGCCAAGTCTAATGCTCAATTGCAAAGTATCGAAAATATTAGGTTGAGCGAAAAGTGTTCATAACCTTTTGGAAATTTTTTCAAAACAAAATTTATTCAAAGAACCTATTGTGCACTGTACTGTTCATTCCTTTTTATGTATCTTTTCAATGCTTCGGTTAAATGTTCTGTTTATCAGTTAGCAAATACAACATAAAAAGCACAATGTGGGATGTTGGAACCAGCTTCGATATTTTTGACAAAACTAATCTCCAGTTTCAATGAGTACAGGCACTGGATTCTCGCTTTCGTCCACCTTTGTCTTCTTTTTTAACATAAAATGCAGAAACTCCTCTTCGGTAAATAATGTGTACATCTTGTCTTTGTCATTTTTGTAAACATCTAGATTGATCTGAAATAAAGTATTGGTAACGACTTAATCTGGAAATGTTCGAGTGTTTTCGGGACAGCTCTTTAGACTTTAGTATAATAGCAGATTTTTCCCGTACACGCGAAACCGAGGAGATTGAAATACATTTCGATAAAATCAGGAAGGTTAAAAGAGTTCAAGCAATCTCTTTATGATGGAGGTTGCCTGAACAAATGAAACGAAAGTGCAAAGTATGGCCAACGGCTGCACAACATTTCCGCTTTTTGACAGGTTCGTGCCTATTTCAGAAGTTATGTTACTGACGCCGCTTTCCCCCAAATACCTTTCCATCATGAATGATAAACAGTGGTCCTAGATCGGCATGAAGATACGGATGGGAGCCAATGTTGAAATCGCTTTTCTCCGGAAACTTGTCACACATTCTTCCACCATGAGTACTGACAATTGTGGCTAATGCTAACACACGGACTGAAAAGTTCATTGATGATACTTGATATTCGGCCCGCTCCCCTTAAACGACACCTTTTTCGATATTGCGCATTTACGCTGCGATCACTAACTATTTTGCATTACGGACGTTTCGCAACTATCACTCTTCCGAAGTACCCAGAGCAAACACTTTATTGCAATACTTTTTGCGCTCCCACTATTCACTTCCTAATTTCTATAGCTGATATTATACTCGCGAATGACGTTTTAGCTGCGAAACGGCATAGTTGAAAAATTGGATCTTTACAGAAAGTAAGAATAGGATATTTCCATTTACGTCGAAGTTCCGCACGTTGGATGAAGCCAACACTTTAGAAACTCACGATTAGGGTAGTTCTCTATCACCACTGCCACAAAGACTCCATACAAATAAGGCATTGTCGATTTCGCCAAAGCTTCTGTCCACTGGACTACTGTATCATAAACCACTTCATTGTATTTGACCTTCTCCACTAGATAATCATAATCTTTTTCAATTAATTTCCGGTTTTTCAAGCAGTCAGTCATCCACGTGTCTTTTACTATTATCAATCCAGTTAATATGCACTGTAGTACTTCTAAATTGTCGGCTTCCGCTATGCCATCTGGCCCTGTCTTCATGATATGATGAGTTGTAGAATTGGTCAGTTCCGTTGTACACTGAAAATTGATTTTCTATACTCTCAAAAAAAAATGAACCGATGTGTTGGAAAGGAATAGATTCATGCTTACAATCGCCGGGAAGGCATCCATAAATTTGTTAGTTACGACGTCATCAGTCCGACTCTCTGGATAAATGGAAAAAGAGCTGACGGGGAATATGGCAGGCACTCTGACTCGGAACTTTTTCTTCATATGTTTTTTATAGATTTTCGCGATTTTCTCAAACTGAACGGCTTGGTCCAATGCTGTTGTTTTCTTTCTGGCAAGCAGCATTTGCTCAGGAGTTTTATTCTGGTAATTTAGTAGATTCCGATCAGCGCCATTCTTGATGAGAATTTCCACAATTTCCGGATAACCAAGCTTAGTCGCCGAGTGTAGTGGAGTGTTTCCATGTGCTGAAAAACAGGAACGTATCGTGTTGCCATAGGAACTATTTGTTGCCGATTGTGGGGTTGTTCCACAAAAATCGACAACTTTGCGGCCTTATAATTCCGAGCATCGATTTTTTATCGATTTTGCCCGCAAAATTCCTCGGATTTAACGCCCGAAATTATTTTTATTTTCTTCCTTCGTTTTCCACGTAAATAAATACGTTTATCTCTTATTCGGCGCTGCAATTCAACTCAACCTCTCTTCACACACAACTTTTTTACGATTACCGACGATGGAAGCATTTTTTTCCTCTCAATTTAAATTAATTTAACCTTTTTAAATATATTTTTTTGTTCTACTAATTTCGCGCTATTTTTGTAAAGGGGGGTTTGACGGAGTCGCGGAAAGGTTTCCTCGATTTCGTCTTCTGAGGTTTTTGTCCATCCGCGGCCCCGAAATTCCCCCCCCCCCCCTTCTTTTTTCTATGACCCTTTTTAATAAATGGTTCATGGAACCGTCCCTCTTTATTTGCACCGCTCATCTATCGAAGGGGACCAAGTGTCTGATGCACTTTAAGGACTGACCAGCCTACTCTCAGCGGAGTTATTAGGCGGGGTCGACACTATTAAACTTAACATAAAAAATTATTAGGATTAGGATAGTCTGAATTTCCGCATAAAATCGTAATGTTTTTCGTTTTCTATAGAACTGCGAACAATACAAATTAATGTTTTATTCGAGTTTGAATATTTGAAACGAAGAGATTAAATCTACTAGAATGGCTCTTATTCTTAATGGATAACCTCAAGAAACTCACAAAATAGAGCGATTTGAAGGTAGGACCCACTTTTAGAAACGTACCACTGTAAACATTTATATACGCTCCCTTTCTGACAATTTCAAGAACATTTGCTTTATTGATTTCTCGAACAGCGTCAATTAAAGCGTTCTTCGAATCTTGTGTATCCAAAAAATACTGAAAAAATGCATCTTTTTGAGCCGTAGCTTGTATCATACCGAATATCTCCACCTCTTTTCGAAATCGGCAGGTTTACCAAAATAATACAGATACAAGTTTCTGTAACAGTTCTTTCCCTTCTCAGTGAATCCGTGTTAAATGGCAACGGAGACGACGAAAACAATAAATAGCACTGATGAGAGGATAATGACTAACCGGTAATCAACGAATTCTTTTCTGTAAAAGAGTGGTACACCGATTAAACACAAAGCTGAAGTGCAATATCTAAAAGTCCCATATTCAAACAGTTGGCTCTATTTATTTTTTGCAAAATTGACAACTAGTAGTCGAAATTCTATTTTAAAAATTTAGCTTTTAATAAAAAGTAAGAAAAAGAACAAAGTCAAATCAAACTTAGGTTATTTCTTCTTAGCGGCCGCCATGGCCGAGAAATCCGCGATCGCCAATAATCACGGAAAAATTAGAGAAAAAAACTGATTTACCTCAATTCTAATGCAAAAATGCTTATAAAAACAATTTTTTTAAATAAATACCAAAGCGAAAATGAAATATAGTGGGCGTGGCTACTGTCTACTTCTAGATTTTCGACTACGGTATTTTCTAGAGCTAACATCATTTTTTTAAAGGGACCTGTGCCTATCAGAAGAAGGCTCTTCTATTAAAAATTCCACTGAACTTTATACAACTCACTTATCGACAGAAACAATCTTGAAGTAGTTTTGCGCTTCGATAACAGCGGAAACAGCCACTTGTAAATTAGTATTATCTGAGAAATCCAATTCAAGTTTCCTTAGTTCTTGAGCATTTTTTTTAGCAAACGTGAAATTGCTATTCATAGTTCCAGAATTTAATTCGAGTTTCATTGCAATGTAACGAAATACATTCGAGAAGCTGCCAAGACCACGTATTGTGCTAGCGTTCAAGAAAATTGAACTTATGTTCTGAAGACTCTGATCTCTTAAACTTCCAGCTAAGCGATTAAGTTGCTCCGTTTCATCAACTAATTGCTCGATTCCGCCCAGTGATTGTGGTTTCCAAAACGCTTTTATAATGTCCTCATTATCCTCATCCTTAATGAGGGCATCCACGACTTCAGGGGAATAATGGGTGGAGTTCGAAAGAGTTTCTTTTGTTTTGAAAACCAACAGCAGGTTTTGAAGATCAACCATTCCATTCCCTAATTCTTTAGCTGTTTGCAGTGATCTAATAAATTCAGGTGGCGAATTTATTTTCCTTTCAGTCTTGCTTTCTTTCGTGTAATTATCAATTTTCAACAGGGCCTCTTTTACGTTTTCGTAGCTCGTTAACATAGATTTCAAGTTTTTATAATCCGTTGGGTTTGAAACAGCTTTGAAAGATCTCAGATATGAAATTATTTTCCCAAGATGTCCCGAGTCAAATGTGTTATTATTCAAGCATTTCACTGCTTTAAACAAAGTAGAATTGTTAAGATGCTCAACGGTTTTGTTTAAAACATCCACTAATTTTGTTTCATTTAGCCCATTGAAGCTGACGAGAAACTCGTTTTGGAGATCAGCCAAGTTTGAAAATAAGGAAAGAAACATGTTGAGTGTTGCGTAATTTTCAATGTTTTTTATTGAATTTATTGATTCTTTCATAGTCATCTTATAAATTGGAATACTTTTAAACGCATTCAGCGAATCCTTAAGAAGTTCAAAGTCTACGCTCTGGAAAATATGGTTTATCCACTGCGAGATATCAAAAGCTCTTCTACCGAGCACCTTAATTTGCTCCGTATTTGAATCGAATTCTTCAAAAACATGGTCATTGTCTGCTTTTATCCCTTTGCAATTCTCATAGATGTCTTCCATCTTATTTAAAAAAGGTGCCGCCAATTCTATATTCTCCAATCTATTGAAGATTTCGAAACTCGTCCTCATCGCTAAAAATGAGTTCGTATTAATTCCGAAGTTTTCATACAAATAGACTATAGCATTTCCAAAGGAGACGAAGAGGTCGTAAAACTTTGAAATTTTCTCCAACTCCTTTTGCAGTCCATCAACACTTTTTCCCATGGACACTTTTTGTTGGAACCATGCACTGTTCAAATCTTGAGAAACGGTACTGATATTGTCTACTGTGCCAAATTGTAAACTGAATTGACCTTCTTTTCTGTTCTGTTTCAGAAGATTTTGTAGTACTGTGTTTGTATCTGATATAATTTTATGAATGTTTGATTCGTACGTCGTCCTGTTTGTCTTCGATTTTTTGAAAACGTCTGGTAGGGCCTTCAAGTAATGAGAGAATTTCGAAAAATTGAAATAATTCACATTAGGATGAATTGCAGACGAGTCGAAGACACTTTTGTGAAAATCTCTAGCTTTTTTAACTTTTCGTAATTGTGTTAAGACATCAAAGGTAGATTTTGAAGTTATACTGTAGTTTTTAAGCGACTCCAAACAGTTCAGAACTTGCGAGATGTTCGTATGCATTTTCAAAATAGTGTTTCGCTGCCAGTGTTCCGTTTCTGTGATAACTGAATCACTTATCACTTTCCAAAAGTCTATGCCCATATTTACCGCATTCGTGTCGCAAGCTAGCAATGAATCAGGTTCTGGCATGTTGTTTAGATATTTGAAAATCTTTTCAATATCTGTTTGATTCAATTCCAGCTTTAAATCCTCCTTCAACTCATTATTATGACGTTCCAAATATTCCAATTTGTCATCGTATTCCTGTATTCTTTTATAAACGTTACTGTATCGTCTTTCAATTTCGTCCAGCCGTGAAATTAACTCAGAAGGATCATGGCTCATTACAGATTCGAACATTTCTTCATCGACGAATAATAGATCTCCAATTATTACTCTTATACTCGTACCTTTTTGAAAAATTTCTTTGGATAGAGCTATTGCATTGACAACTCGAGTTAGTATATAGAGATCGTCGATAATCAATTCCAAGTCAGATTTCTCTTCTGTCAAACAAAAACATAGTTAATAAATCGGAAATGATTAATGAAATCAGGGCTGATCTAATCGAAAGTATTAGCTTTTCTCATCAAAAAGATGTGACTGGCATGGCTGCGTATTTGCGAATCGGTGCTACCGTAGAGGTTTCGGAACGGTATCCTACGAGTGAAGGTTGAAAAAAACGTTTCGCAAAATAAGATTTAAAAAACGAGATTGGTAAGTCAGTATTGAGCTAATCATTCGGAATCGCTAAAGCTCTTGTTTCCATACACACTCAGCACATTATGTGTATTCCCCCTAAACAGATTGTTCCCAATATTCTAACGTTTTTTTCAGAAATATTGGCGGTATAAATCCCTTCGACAAATGCAACAATAGAAACAAATAAACGTTCAAAATGAACATTTATTTGTTGCTATGCTCACGCCTTCCGGATTTAATACCATTAAAAAGTGAAACTTAATTTAGATTTTAATAATTATGATGATTTTGATTATTACAATTTTGCTGTCGCTTTAATTACCTGCTTGCTTGTTGTTCGATTGAGTCATCCTATAGCTGACCAGCAAGAAAAGGAAAAATGAAGCAATCTTCATTTTACCTTTAATTCCTATGCAACAATTTTCTAAAACTTTATTTTTTTAAAATAAAACTGCTGAAAAACTTACAGAAAGTGTCTAAAATCCAACTCGAAATCGGCAATTCATGAATTTTTCACTTGTTATCAGGCACATTCATTCTTATATAAGTAAGTAAGTATTACAATTGAAGGTCACGGAGAAAACCAACTGAAAAAAACTTTTTTTTAATAAAATTAATTTTCTATGCAATTCCAATCCAAACAAATCTCACGCCCTTTCGTACCTTTTTTTTAACCTTCATATTCTTCTTGATCATAATCGCAAGTACTAAATTTTGGAGGTTTTACCTACGAAATACAACGTATTCTTCCAAAATGGTTTTCGGCCAAATCAAATGCTCAGTTCCAAAGTATCGATAATAAGTAAGCTGTAAGCCGTAATTACGAGTGATTACGCCTATTATTAACCCATTTTGGAGTCTACACGGTCTAATCTTTTGTCGTTTCTGCGTAGCAAATGTCCATCCCGTCTTAGTTTTCATTTTTATGAATCGGATCTTTGTAATAGTGGTTAGGATAACAAACAAGACTATAGCAAAAATGTCAGTTAATCAAGGGAAAAGGAAATTTCTATAAATTATCAAAACTACGATTTCGACACTCACGTGGAAAGAAGAGATTTAAGAGAGGTTTTTGACACTCCTTCGTGTGTCAAAAAACTATAATGCATTGGAGAGAATTTCGCAGTGCGAAACGTTTGAATTCTTAGTGTATTCGTTTCCAGATTTACTCTTTAAAGTGCTGTGGAAAGTTGGCCGCTACGCAGCTGTTCTAGAACATTCGGGAATGTTCCAGAAACGTTGGAAAACAATGTCTATCAAAGTTGTAGTTTTGCACATATGACGGGTATATTTCAATAAACCCCCCCGGAACATTGCAATAAACCCCCCCCCCCCCAATTATAAATACCGGATAACCCCCCCCCCCACCTTGCCTCCTCCAGCGTGGGATCATTTCAATATAGTCCCCCACCGCGTCTCCTTTCTGTAGTGGGGGGGGGTATATAATTGTTTATCAAGAGCTTTGCTGAGTATCAAACGCGCAGGAAGCTGAAATTTAATTGCTTCTAATTATTAATTTTCTCTGTTTTTTCTGATTTTTACCCGTTTTTCATATTTAATTAAAAAAAACTTTTTATCGAAGCATCTTATTTCTACAGTATGTGACTCTCGAAGTTAACTTCCATTTCTGACTTCCACACCTCAATTCCGGATGAAGAGACCGCTCTCAGTGTTCTTATGAACGAAAGTATTATTTCGGATAAAAGAATATGTAAAAAGTGCAATCATCAGGCTTAGGCTTAGGCTTAGGCTTTTGAATTTCATTTCTCTTTATTGTTAACCTGTTGTTTTGTTGATTAAATTGTTTTGTTCACTGTTGATGACTATAATTCGCTCGATACTTTTATTAATACCATACTCTCTCCCATTTAAATAGAAGCCCCCACCATTTAAATAGAACCCCCCCAACATTTAAATAGAACCCCCCAACATTTAAATAGAAGCCCCCACCATTTAAATAGAACCCCCCAACATTTAAATAGAACCCCCCCCCCCCAACATTTAAATAGAACCCCCCAACATTTAAATAGAACCCCCCCCCCCCAACATTTAAATAGAACCCCCCAACATTTAAATAGAACCCCCCAACATTTAAATAGAACCCCCCCAACATTTAAATAGAACCCCCCAACATTTAAATAGAAGCCCCCACCATTTAAATAGAACCCCCCAACATTTAAATAGAACCCCCCAACATTTAAATAGAACCCCCCACCATTTAAATAGAACCCCCCCCACATTTAAATAGAACCCCCCACCATTTAAATAGAAGCCCCCCACCATTTAAATAGAAGCCCCCACCATTTAAATATGACCCCCCACTATATTAAGATGACCTCCAAGGTGGGGGGCTATTCTAGCTACCATACAGTGGGGGATCGAAATGAAATCTGTCGGGGGCGCTAATTGAAAAATTTCCAGGTATTTCAATATACACCCCCAAATCAACGGTGGGGGGATATATTTCATTCCAATTAAACCCCCCACTGATATCATTCCAATTAGGCCCCCCTTCTTCGAACTTTCCCAAATTTCAACGGCGG
Source organism: Caenorhabditis inopinata (assembly GCA_003052745.1). Classification (NCBI taxonomy): domain Eukaryota; kingdom Metazoa; phylum Nematoda; class Chromadorea; order Rhabditida; family Rhabditidae; genus Caenorhabditis; species Caenorhabditis inopinata. The sequence continues at coordinate 2,649,566 of AP018153.1, forward strand.
TGGGGGGGGGGGTTAAACAGGGTGGGGGGGTATATTGAAATTTTCCCCATATGACGCTGATTTTTTACATGTGATATACGGACATCCCAATTGATATATCAGCAATGCTTTGACTGTTTTTATAGTGGTTAAGACAGTTTTGTAGATTTTGGGTGTACGGTTCTACAGTATCTCAAGTACCCTGCGACCTCCTAAATATAGGGTTGCGAAGCGCTCGGGTGGCCATGACTCTATCCCGAATATCAAAGTAAAAGGCATTTTGAGTTATTCAAAGAAACGTCTTGGGCAGACAGACAGAAACTATTCGCTTAATAACAAGTAAATATGACGCGAAAAATCTCGAAAAATTAATTATGTCCTGGAGTTTTCCCGAGAGCCCTCGAACTTTTCCAGCTTGACAAGCTATCAATCACTGTTTCAGATCAATCTAGATGTTTACAATAATGACAAAGACAAGATGTGCACATTGTTTACCGAAGAGGAGTTTCTGCATTTCATGTTAAAAGGACGATATAATTGGACGTTTTTTATTCCCGTTGTATTCGGATCTTCTTTTTTCGCAGAGATTATTCGTCTATTTGTGAATAATCAGGTATGACTAAGATTCACGACTTCTTCCGAATCAATCGTTGTACAATTTTCCAGAATTTGAAGAATTTGAAACTAGAGTTGGTCGTTACCAAATACAATATCTGAAATTCCCAGATTTTAAATTTCAACTTTCAAGAATGACAGGACGATACAGTGCGTTTCAATATTATACGTCCACTCTTGTTTTTGGCCGTAACTTGAGAACCGGTTGAGATATCAATGTAATTTCATTAAAATTGAATTCAGAGCAACAAATTACATCTAGAAAACCATTTTTGAGAAAAAATATTGAAAACTACTCGAGATACAGAGAAAATTCTGAAAATGTGACATTTGCAACCGTTTCAAAATTATACGTCCACTTCAAAGGTATGTCGATCTTGACCTTTGGCGGAGCCGGAAAAGCTTGAATTTAGTTTTGTTTTTTGCTGCCAATGTGAGAAACTTTTTTCATTATGATTTTCCTTGTTTTTCTCCACTTTTCAACATGTCTCGTGGCCATTTGCTCACTGATGCTGAAAAAGCCTTCATCGACGCGTTCAAAACCTCTGGTTGGACCAACAGGGCTATCGCGAAACATCTAAATCGTTCCCACGATTGCATTAATCGTTTTGTATCGAACCGGACCCGCAACAATCAACCCAACAAGGCTGGACGTCCTCCAAAACTCAATTCAAGAGCCAAACGATCAATCGTTCGTGTGGCTTCAAACACCATGAAGTCTTGTAATGATATCAAAAAAGAGCTGAATCTTGGAGTGAGCAAGTGTACAATCTGGAGGGCTCTTAAGGATGATCCAAACATCAAAAGAGCAGTCATGCGCCCTGCTCCGAAGCTCACTGACAATCACAAAACTCGCCGTCTCGACTTCGCTCGAAAAAACATGGGAACCAACTGGGATAAGGTATTAAATTTAAAATTATCTATCCAAATTATCTTATCTTTTACAGGTAATTTTTTCGGACGAGAAAAAATTCAATCTTGATGGACCCGACGGATTCAAATCGTACTGGCACGACTTGCGGAAGGATCCAGCCGTTTTTGCCAAAAGGAATTTCGGGGGAGGCAGTTTGATGGTATGGGGAGCATTTGCTTCGGCTGGATACTTGGAGCTCGCTTTCACCACTTGTCGAATGAACTCCACAGACTACCAAGACGTTCTCCAGAACCACCTTATCCCGTTTCGTCGTCGATTCAGTCGCCGCCAGTTCATTTTTCAGCAAGATAATGCTGCAATCCATGTCAGCCGCTCCACTTTGGACTGGTTCCAATCGAAAAACATCGATGTCTTGCCATGGCCAGCTTGCTCTCCAGATCTGAATCCGATGGAAAATGTTTGGGGCGAGCTGGTTCGTCGTCTTTACCGCCATGGAAAGAAGTATGCTAGTATTGGAGAGCTTCGGGATGCGCTGATTGCTGAGTGGAGTCTGCTGGAGCAGGAGTTCAAGACTAAGAGCACCCAATACATCCAAAACCTTATCAAATCGATGCCAAATCGTCTCTTCGATGTCATTGCTGCTAAAGGTTCATCCACAAAGTATTGAAATATTTTTTATTCTCTATTTTAGCATTGATTCTGAGAGTGGACGTATAATTTTGAAACGGTTGCAAATGTCACATTTTCAGATTTTTCTCTGTATCTCGAGTAGTTTTCAATATTTTTTCTCAACAATAGTTTTCTAGATGTAATTTGTTGCTCTGAATTCAATTTTAATAAAATTAGATTGATATCTCAACCGGTTCTCAAGTTACGGCCAAAAACAAGAGTGGACGTATAATATTGAAACGCACTGTATGTAGCGAGCGCAAGAATTTAGACAAACATGACAAAAAACAGGAGAGGGATGAATTTTTTTAAAAATGAATTGATAGGCGACTAACAACGGTGTGTGCAAATAGGATAATTCTGGCAATAATGAATGAAAATGTTAATATTTAGTGAAAAAATCAGATAATCTTACTATTAGTTTCAATCAGAAATATCCATTTTAAACAATTAAACTTCAAGGAACTTGAGGTATTGGTTTCACCCAATATCATCTGCTTCACCTATAAGAAATTTCAGATTTCAATTTAGATGTGCAGGCGGATAGTACAGTACTCGAAGAAACGACGAAAAAAACACAAATTCGGATTTCAGCGCTGCTTTGATTTCTATTTTTATCATTGTGTGTGCGCTGTATTTCGAGTAATTTTCTCATTTTCTTAAATTTCGATGTCCGTTTTGAAAGTAAAATTCCAACTTCAACTTGCAGATTCAATTTAAAGCTTGCATTTCAACGATTTTTCGCCGATTATCTTTTCTTCTCTTCTAAATCAATTTGGATTTTATTAAAATTTTCAACGACCACAAAGATAATTTTAAAACTTTCCAGGTGCTGCGCGCGCAGTTCGTGTTTTGTCACACATATAATTAGATTTTACGGCTTTTAAATCGTAGATTATCTTGCATTTATAATTTAAATTATTGTTTCAGAGTCTTCAATGTGTGCTCAAAGGAGTCGTTACTCTCGCCTAATTCCATCTTTCAATTTAAATTACGATTTACCGGTATATATTTTTTTGTTAAACAGCTGTAATTCCGTATTTTCAATAGAACACGGTGCGCATGTTAAAGAAAGGTTCGACTCGAAATGGATCGACATTTAAAGTTTAAAGTTTTAAAGTTCAACTCGAAATGTATTTCATAATAAGCTCAGTACCGATAAAAAATGCACTTGTCTCTCCACTCGTTTTTTCTTTCATTTTATTCATTTCAGAAACCGAACTTTACTTCAAAACGGCACAATTGATAATGGAGAAAATAAAGCGAATTGTAATATTCGAAAACGCGATCGTCCCGGCATCCGTATTTCGATGTTTGCGGATAACAATTTATCGGTGAGAATCCTTAAATCTTTTTATTAATTTTTATCTCAATGAGAAAATATTTCAGATGAAATTGTTTCAAAGACCACCATGAATGCGAAATTTCCTCAGCTTTCAAGACCATTCATTCCATTCCCTAATGTTGCAGCTGTGTGCAGTGAGTTATTAAATTGAAATGGCGAACTTGCTTTCCTTATAGTATTTCTTTCTCTCATGTAATTATCAATGTTCAAGAGGGCCTCTTTTACGTTTTCGTAGCTCGTTAACCAAGGTTTTATTTTGAATACGATTGGGAAGTGTTAGTACGAAGCTCCTATCTACACGATCATATTGTCAAGGTTAGCGTTGTCATTCGATTCGTCTCCAAATTGAGAATTTCGAATGAGCCTATTGACAATCTGTGTCCTTCAAGGAAGATCTAATTATGTTGTTTTAGAAACTAGAAGTGTCTGCCGCAAAGTTATAAATTCCTTTTATGAAAATCTCTGGCTTGTGCAATTTGGCGTAATTGTTTTAAGGCATATAAGGTAAATTTCTAAGTTATACTGTAGTGTCTAACAAGGGAACCTCGAATAGAAATCCTCCTAACTTTTTTAAAAAATTTGACCATAGGTACTTTCGACTACGGGAAATTCAGTACACATAGTGGCTATCTGCGCAAACTTCTGGAAATCGAGATATTTCGATCTGAAAATCCGGAGCTCTGCGCCCTTTCCTTTTATCCTTCCTTCCCCTTCTTTCCTATATACATTTTGCTTCATCTTTTTTTTTTTATCATGATCCTGTAAAAATGTTGAAACTTGAAAAAAAGCAAAAAAAAATTTGCCGTGAAGAGAAACCGAACCCACACTTAATATACACGCCTTCACCTCTTTACCCCTCGGCCACCGCTGCTTGTTTTTCCAACAGCGTGGAATGTATATAGGAAAGAAGGGGAAGGAAGGAAGCGAGGAATGGGCGCAGAGCTCCGGATTTTCAGATCGAAATATCTCGATTTCCAGAAGTTTGCGCATATAGCCACCATGTGTACTGAATTTCCCGTAATCGAAAGTACCTGTGGTCAAATTTTTAAAAAAAGTTAGGAGGATTTCTATTCGAGGTTCCCTTGTAAAGGACTCCAAACAATCTATGCCCATATTTACCGCATTCATGTCGCAAGCTAACAATGAATCAGGTGCTGACATGTTGTTTAGATATTTGAAAATCTTTTCAATATCTGTTGGCTTCAATTCCAGCTTTAACTTCTCCATCAACTCCAGCTTTAACTTTTCCATCAACTTATGACGTTCCAAATATTCCAATATGTCGTTGTATTGCTGTATACGTTAAAAAACGATTCTGTATTGGCTTCCCATTTCGTAAAGACGAAAACGAAAAAATGAGATTTGTGAGCCAGCATTCAGTGCTAATAATTTGGAATCACTAAAGCTTTTGTTTCCATTTGAAATTCTAAAATTGAATTCTGATAAGATCGCTGAAAAGAATACTCATATCTGAGCAATATGAAAGCCGAATGTCTGCTAACGTTGTCCTAGTTATTGCTCAAAGTTATACCGAACCTAGCTCAAACTCAGAAAAAATAGTTTACAAAAAATTAAAATGCCATTTAAATTACTTTATCGATTTTTCTTGCTCTCTGATTTTCTAACCCGGCTTTTTAACTTTATTTCTATTTGTCTGGACAAATTGATGTAACTGAGCTTTCTGGCGAATACCGCAAATAATTAAGCGGTCGGAGGAATTGTTGGGTGTAGTATCAAGATTTGCAGATGCTGAACGGATGTCTTTGACTTCTTGTCAAACTCATTGTCTTTGACAAAAATATCAAATCGGGAAATCTCTTGAACACATGCCGTTCAAAAAAAAACATTTCCTGGCTCTGTGCTTTTGGAGCTGTAGGTTAGTATGTATAAGCAAATTCATTTCTCCTAAATTCTGAAAGAAAAAAATTCGCAAAACTTTATGCTTGATTAAGAAAAACATTTATTTGATGAAAGAGACACCATTAATAGCACGAATTGCCGATATCACTCTAAATTCATAAAATCGTGTCCTTTTCCTGATTCTCATTCCTCTCATGCAATCTTTGATTATTGTCCTCGCCGTTTTCCCTGACAGACAGAAATTAAAATTGTGGTTTTCGATCGATAATTTTCACTTCTTTCACTGCTTTGATTCTCTTTCCATGTCAATTTCCTTAGTTTCACCTAATTCTTATAGAGAATCTTCAGTATTACGACAAATGCAGTAATAGAAACAAATAAACGCTCAAAATGAGCATTTATTTGTTGCTATTACTGACTATGCTCACGCCTTCCGGGTGTAATACCATTAAAAAGTGAAATTTGATTTAGATTGTAAATATTATGATGATTTTGATTATTACAAGTTTGCTGTCTCTATAATTACCTGCTTGCTTGTTGTTCAATTGAGTACTCCTATAGCTGACCAGCAAGAAAAAGAAAAATGAAGCTGTTAGAATCATCATTTTAACTGTAATTCCTATGCCACGATTTTCTAAAACTTCATTTATTTGTGAAAATGATCAAAAACTTACAGAAAATGTTTAAAATCTCAGTTCGAAATTAAAATTTCAATGTATTGTTTCACTTGTTATAAGGCATTTTATCATTCTTATCTCAGTAATACGATTGAAGGTCACGAAGAAAACCAAATAAAAATACTTTTTTTCTCATAAAATTAATTTTTCTCTGCGATTCATATCCTGACAACCCTCAGTCCCTTTCATAACTTTTTTAAAACCTTCATGTTCTTCTTGATAAAGCTCGCAAGTACTAAATTTTGGAGGTTTTACCTACGAAATACAAGGCATTCTTCCAGAACGGTTTTCAGCCAAATCAAATTCTCAGTTCCAACGTATCGAAGAGGATCATTCGATTTGGAGTATTTTTATTGTGCACTGTACAGGGTGGCTTTAAAATATTGCAGCGCAAATTTGGCGCCATGGCGTAGGCTTCTGACGCACTGTGCGCGCACAAATAATTCAACATGTTGTTCATTATTTCATCATTATTCGTTTTGCCATTTTGCCAGTTTCGGCTGTTTTTCAGCGCGATGGTGAAGCCTAGTGTTCATCGCTCTACCATTATTGAGCTTTGCAAGGGTGGTGAGAAGCAGCATAAGATCGCAAATCTGCTCGGAATCGCAAGATCAACGGTTCACAGAACAATCAAACGTTTCGAGGACACTGGTGCACTCAAGGACAGAGTCAAAAGAGGAAAATCAATCACTGTTACAACACCTCAGGCTGTAAAAGTCGTCAGAGAACGAATCCGAAGAAAAGAGTATCTCGGAATGTCTCTCTTCTCTATGACAAACATTATCAAAAAGAAGCTGAAAGAACAGTCATATTATGTCACTCGAGCCGCCATTCTTTCTGAAGCCTACAAGCAAAAACGCCTCTAGAAAGCCAGAAAGCTTCTGGCTGGCACGCACGCTTGCGAACATTTGGTGACGGTGTCCTCTGACGAAAAATTATTCACTGTGGAGGCGGAGTTCAATCCTCAAAACCATCGTGTTATTTCAATCCTCAAAACCACAACAACCAGGCTGCTTCTGACAAAGGAAAAACCATCCATCGAACATCCCACCCAGCGAGTGTGAGGTGTTTGGTGCAATTTGCTCAAACGGAAAGCGTCAACTAGTTTTCGTCGATAAAAGCGTCAAAAACAATAAAGAATATTCCATTTAAGAAATTTTGAAGAAGCATTTGCTTCCGTGGGCTCAAAATCATTTTTCCGGACAACATTGGATCCTGCGACAAGATGGGGCTCCGGCCCATAATGCGAAGATCACTCAAGACTGGTGCGAGCGCCATTTGCCGGAGTTCATCAAGAAGGACGGATGGCCTGCTTCCTCACCGCATTGCATTGAAGAAGAAATCGGTGGAATACTTGCGCGCCACAGTCGACGCGTACCCAAGACGTTTTCGGGCTGTCATTGCAGCAAAACGGGGCAGAATCGAATAATTTGTTTTGTTATCTGTTCTCATACCTATGAATAAATACTTTGTTGTTGCAATATGTAAATGCCACCCTGTACTGTTCATGTATCTTTTCAATGCTTCGGTTAAATGTTCTGTTTATTAGTTAGCAAATACAACAGAAAAAGCACAATATGGGTTGTTGGAACCAGCTTCGATATTTTTGACAAAACTAATCTCCAATTTCAATGAGTACGGGCACTGGATTCTCGCTTTCGTCCACCTTTGTCTTCTTTTTTAACATAAAATGCAGAAACTCCTCTTCGGTAAATAATGTGTACATCTTGTCTTTGTCATTTTTGTAAACATCTAGATTGATCTGAAATAAAGTATTGGTAACGGATTAATCTGGAAAAGTTTGAGTGTTTTCGGGACAACTCCGCATCGGTTACGCAACATTTTGATATTTTTCGGGACTTTAGTAGCAGATTTTTCCCATACACGCGAAACCGAGGAGATTGAAATACATTTCGATAAAATCAGGAAGGTTAAAAGAGTTCAAGCAATCTCTTTATGATGGAGGTTGCCTGAACAAATGAAACGAAAGTGCAAAGTATGGCCTACGACTGCACAACATTTCCGCTTTTTGACAGGTTCGTGCCTATTTCAAAAGTTATGTTACTAACGCCGCTTTCCCCCAAATACCTTTCCATCATGAATGATAAACAGTGGTCCTAGATCGGCATGAAGATACGGATGGGAGCCAATGTTGAAATCGCTTTTCTCCGGAAACTTGTCACACATTCTTCCACCATGAGTACTGACAATTGTGGCTAATGCTAACACACGGACTGAAAAGTTCATTGATGATACTTGATATTCGGCCCGCTCCCCTTAAACGACACCTTTTTCGATATTGCGCATTTACGCTGCGATCACTAACCATTTTGCATTACGGACAGCTCGCAATTAATATATACGACGTTTCGCAACTATCGAAGTAACCAGAGCAAACAAGTTATTGCAATACTTTTTGCTCCCAATATTCACTTTCTAATTTCTATAGCTGCTGTATTGATATTATACTCGCGAATGACGTTTTAGCTGCGAAACGGCATAGTTGAAAAATTGGATTTTTACAACGAAGAGAGTGCCAAAGCGGAAAGTAAGAATAGGATATTTCCATTTTCGTCGAAGTTGCGCACTTTGGATAAAGCCAACACTTTGGAAACTTACGATTAGGGTAGTTCTCTATCACCACTGCCACAAAGACTCCATACAAATAAGGCATTGTCGATTTCGCCAAAGCTTCTGTCCACTGGACTACCGTATCATAAACCACTTCATTGTATTTGACCTTCTCCACTAGATAATCATAATCTTTTTCAATTAATTTCCGGTTTTTCAAGCAGTCAGTCATCCACGTGTCTTTTACTATTATCAATCCCGTTAATATGCACTGTAGTACTTCTAAATTGTCGGCTTCCGCTATGCCATCTGGCCCTGTCTTCATGATATGATGAGTTGTAGAATTGGTCAGTTCCGTTGTACACTGAAAATTGATTTTCTATACTCTCAAAAAAAATGAACCGATGTGTTGGAAAGGAATAAATTCATGCTTACAATCGCCGGGAAGGCATCCATAAATTTGTTAGTTACGACGTCATCGGTCCGACTCTCTGGATAAATGGAAAAAGAGCTGACGGGGAATATGGCAGGCACTCTAACTCGGAACTTTTTCTTCATATGTTTTTTATAGATTTTCGCGATTTTCTCAAACTGAACGGCTTGGTCCAATGCTGTTGTTTTCTTTCTGACAAGCAGCATTTGCTCAGGAGTTTTATTCTGGTAATTTAGTAGATTCCGATCAGCGCCATTCTTGATGAGAATTTCCACAATTTCCGGATATCCAAGCTTAGTCGCCGAGTGTAGTGGAGTGTTTCCATGTGCTGAAAAACAGGAACGTATCGTGTTGCCATAGGAACTAATTGTTGCCGATTGTGGGGTTGTTCCACAAAAATCGACAACTTTGCGGCCTTATAAATCCGAGCCTATCGATTTTGCCCGCAAAATCCCTCGGATTTAACGCCCGAAATTATTTTTATTTTCTTCCTTCGTTTTCCACGTAAATAAATACGTTTATCTCTTATTCGGCGCTCCAATTCAACTCAACCTCGCTAAAGGTCGTTTGAATTTATCTGTGGGTAAGATGTGCACGACCGCGACGCGACACGCTCCTCACTCTACGGTCGCGGAGACATCGACGCGTCTTTTCGAATTGTTTTGGGACGAGACACGTCAAAAACGGAATCCAACCTGTGACGGGTTACACGAAAAGGGGTTACATGAAGGCGGGATATTTAAAAAAAAACGGGACTCGAGCGCAATTGGTGGAGCGCAATTGCGCGAATCCCGTTTTTTTTTAATATCCCGCCTTCATGTAACCCCTTTTCGTGTAACCCGTCACAGGTTGGATTCCGTTTTTGACGTGTCTCTTTGGGACACTCTCTTCACACACAACTTTTTTACGATTACCGACGATGGAAGCATTTTTTTCCTTTTAATTTAAATTAATTTAACCTTTTTTAATATATTTTTTTTGTTCTACTAATTTCGCGCTATTTTTGTAAAGGGTTGTTTGACGGAGTCGCGGAAACGTTTCCTCGATTTCGTCTTCTGAGGTTTTTGTCCATCCGCGGCCCCGGAATTCCCCCCCCCCCCTTCTTTTTTCTATGACCCTTTTTAATTAATGGAACCGTCCCTCTTTATTTGCACCGCTCATCTATCGAAGGGGACCAAGTGCCTGATGCATTTCAGGGACTGACCAGCCTACTATCGGCGGAGTTATTAGGCGGGGTCGACACTATTACACTTAACATAAAAAATTATTAGGATTAGGATAGTCTGAATTTCCGCATAAAATCGTAATGTTTTTCGTTTTCTATAGAACTGCGAACAATACAAATTAATGTTTTATTCGAGTTTGAATATTTGAAACGAAGAGATTAAATCTACTAGAATGGCTCTTATTCTTAATGGATAACCTCAAGAAACTCACAAAATAGAGCGATTTGACGGTAGGACCCACTTTTAGAAACGTACCACTGTAAACATTTATATACGCTCCCTTTCTGACAATTTCCAGAACATTTGCTTTATTGATTTCTCGAACAGCGTCAATTAAAGCGTTCTTCGAATCTTGTGTATCCAAAAAATACTGAAAAAATGCATCTGCATCTTTTTGAGCCGTAGCTTGTATCATACCGAATATCTCCACCTCTTTTCGAAATCGGCAGGTTTACCAAAATAATACAGATACAAGTTTCTGTAACAGTTCTTTCCCTTCTCAGTGAATCCGTGATAAATGGCAACGGAGACGACGAAAACAATAAATAGCACTGATGAGAGGATAATGACTAACCGGTAATCAACGAATTCTTTTCTGTAAAAGAGTGGTAAACCGATTAAATACAAAGCTGAAGTGCAATATCTAAAAGTCCCATATTCAAACAGTTGGCTCTATTTATTTTTTGCAAAATTGACAACTAGTAGTCGAAATTCTATTTAAAAAATTTAGCTTTTAATAAAAAGTAAGAAAAAGAGCAAAGTCAAATCAAACTTAGATTGTTTCTTCTCAGCGGCCGCCATGGCCGAGAAATCCGCGATCGCCAATAATCACGGAAAAATTAGAGAAAAAAACTGATTTACCTCAATTCTAATGCAAAAATGCTTATAAAAACAATTTTTCTAAATAAATACCAAAGCGAAAATGAAATTTAGTGGGCGTGGCTACTGTTTACTTCTAGATTTTCGACTACGGTATTTTCTAGAGCTAACATCATTTTTTTAAAGGGACCTGTGCCTATCAGAAGAAGGCTCTTCTATTAAAAATTCCACTGAACTTTAAACAACTCACTTATTGACAAAAACAATCTCGAAGTATTTTTTAACTTCGTCAACAGCGGAAACAGCCACTTGTAAGTTAGCATTGTGTGTGAAATCCAATTTAAGTGTACTTAGTATTTGAGCATTATCTTTAGCAAACGTGAAATTGCTATTCATAGTTCCAGAATTTAATTGGAGTTTCATTGCAATGTAACGAAATACATTCGAGAAGCTGCCAAGTCCACGTGTTGTGCTAGCGTTCAAGAAAATTGTACTTATATTCTGAAGACTCTGATCTTTTAATCTTCCAGCTAAGCAATTGAGTTCCTCCATTTCATTAACTAATTGCTCGATTGCGCCCTGTGATTGTGGTTTCCAAAACTCATTCATAATGTCCTTATTATCCTCATCCTTAATGAGGGCATCCACGACTTCTGGCGAATAATGGGTGGAGTTCGAAAGAGTTTTTCTTGCTTTGAAAACCGCCAACAGGTTTTTAAGATCAACCATTCCATTCCCTAATTCTTCAGCTGTTCTCAGTAACTTATTAATTTCAGAATTTGTTTTGTTTTCAGTCTTGCTTTCTTTCATGTAATTTTCAATGTCCAACAGGGCCTTTCTTACTGTTTCGTAGCTTGTTAACCAATATTTCAAGTTTTCATATTCCTTTGGTTGTGAAACAGCTTTGAAAGATCTCAGATATGAAATTATTTTCCCAAGTTGTTCCGAGTTAAATGTGTTATTACTCAAGCATTTCATTGCTTTGAACAAAGTAGAATTGTTAAGATGCTCAACGGTTTTGTTTAAAACATCCACTAATTTTGTTTCATTTAGCCCATTGAAGCTGACGAGAAACTCGTTTTGGAGATCAGCCAAGTTTGAAAATAAGGAAAGAAACATGTTGAGTGTTGCGTAATTTTCAATTTTTTTAATTGAATTTATTGATTCTTTCATAGTCATCTTATAAATTGGAATACTTTTAAACGCATTCAGCGAATCCTTAAGAAGTTCAAAGTCTACGCTCTTGAAAGTATGGCTTCTCCAGTGCGAGATATCTCTAGTTCTTATAACGAGCACCATAATTTGCTCAATATTTGAATCGAATTCTTCAAAAACATGGTCATTGTCTGCTTTTATCCCTTTGCATTTCTCATAGATGTCTTCCATTTTATTTAAAAAAGATGCCGTCGGTTCCATATTCCCAAATTCTGAGATGATTTTGAAACTATTCTCCATCGCGTCAAATGAGGTCCGGACATGTTGGAAGTTTTCATACAAAGAGTCTATAGCATTTCTGAAGGAGACGAAGTGGTCGTAAAACTTTGACATTTTCTCCAACTCCTTTTGCAGTCCCTCAACACTTTTTCCCATGGACACTTTTTGTTGGAACCATGCACTGTTCAAATCTTGAGAAACGTTACTGATTTTGTCTATTGGGCCCAATTGTAAACTGAATTGACCTTCTTTTCTCTTCTGTTTCAGAAGATTTTCTAGTACTCTGCTTGTATTTGATATAATTTTATGAATGTTTAATTCGTACGTCGTCCTGTTTGTCTTCGATTTTTTGAAAACGTCTGGTAGGGCCTTCAAGTAATCAGAGAATTTCGAAAAATTGAAATAATTCACATTGGGATGAATTGCAGACGAGTCGAAGACACTTTTGTGAAAATCTCTAGCTTTTTTAACTTGGAATATACCCTCGACTTTATCTTTCGGTAGATAACTTTTTTCCAAGAGCTTCAAACAGTTCAGAACTTGCGAGATGTTTGTATGCATTTTCAAAATAGTGTCCCGCTGCCAGTGTTCTGTTTCTGTGATAGCTGAATCACTGATCACTTTCCAAAAGTCCACGCCCATATTTACCACGTTCGTGTCGCAAACTAACAATGAATCACGTGTTGTTGTGTTGCTTATATAATCGAAAATCTTTTCAATATTTGTTGAATTTATGCTCCATTCCAGCTTTAACTTCTTCTTCAACTCATTATTATGACGTTCCAAATATTCCAATTTGTCGTCGTCTTTCTTTATACTGTCATAAACGTTACTGTATCGTCTTTCAATTTCGTCCAGCTTTGAAATTAACGCAGAAGGTTCATGGCTCATTACAGATTCGAACCATTCTTCATTGACGAATAATAGATCTCCGATTATTACTTTTATATCCGTACCTTTTTGAAAAATTTCTTTGGATAGAGCTATTGCATTGACAACTCGAGTTAGTATGTAGAGACCGTCGACAATCAATTCCAAGTCAGATTTCTCTTCTGTCAATTAAAAACATAGTTAATAAATCGGAAGTGATTAATGAAGTCAGAGCTGATCAAATGTTCATTTCTAATCGAAAGTATTACAGGGTGGCTTTTAAATATTGCAACGCATGGAAATAAACGTATCTCAAAAAATAAAAAACAAAAATCGATGTAACTCAACAAAATATTCATTCATAGAAATGAGAACAGATAACAAAACAAATTATTCGATTCTGCCCCGTTTTGATGCAATGAGAGCTCGAAGACGTCTTGGGTACGCGTCGACTGGACAGGTATTCCACCGACAATTTGTTTCTTTCCTCTCATGAAACTTGGCAAAACGAAAAATGATGAAATAATGAACAAAATTTCGAATTATTTGTGCGCGCAAAGTGCGGCAGCAGCGTGTGCCATGGCGCCCAACTTGCGTTGCAATATTTAAAGGTCATGTAGATTTTCTCATCAAAAAGTAATAATAGGTGTGACTGGTATGGCTGCAAATTTACATATCGGTGGTACCGTATTTTCGTTTCTGAGTTTCATTTCGGTTGTTTCGGTAAGTTTCGGAGCGGTATCCTAACAATGAGTGAAGGTTAAAAGACGAAGACGAAAAAATGAGATTTGTGACCCAGTATTCAGTGCTAATAACGCTCGCGCCTTCCGGTTGTAATAAAATTAACAGGTGAAATTTGATTTAGATTGTAATAATTATAATGATTTTGATTATTACAATTTTGCTGTCGCCATAATTACCTGCTTCCTTGTTGTTCGATTGAGTACTCTTATAGCTGGCTAGCAAGAATAAGAAAAATGAAGCTGTGACAATCTTCATTTTAACTTGAATTCCTATGCCACGACTTTCTAAAACTTTATTTTTTTTTTAATAAAACTGACGAAAAACTTACCGAAGATGTCTAAAACCCAACTCGAAATCGGAAATTCAATGAAATGTTGCACTTGTTGTCTAGCATATTTATCATTTTAATAGATGTGAAGGTCACGAAGAAAACTAAATTAAAAATAACGTTATTCCTATAAAATTCACCAGACGGTTTACGCTACCATTCGGCAACGATTTTTTATGTACATAAAGAAATTTAACACTTGCTTATTGAGGCCAGTGTGTGCACCCGGGAGTAGTTCTGTGAAAACTCCCGGGAATTTCTCGGGCAATTCCCGGTAATTGTCCCGGGATAGCTGTTTTTTAAAAAATTAGGCTAAAAACTTGAACAATTAATTTTTTTCTTAATTAATTATATTCTTCATCGTTTTTTAAGTTTAGTGCTTGAGGAGTTCGTTATGTACAATCGAACCGCTTGGTTAGCAATGACAAAATAATTTTTTTAAAATTGTTTTTATTAACAACAAAAAGCAAAACAAAAAAGAAACATGTAAACAAAAAAAGAAACTCAACAAAAATGTAAAAGTTTTTTAAAACCTGTCTTTTCTTGCAATAGCTGTTGTCAATAAAATGTTATTTAGAGTGTCCACACGAATTCGGTTTCGATGAGAAAATATTTCAGATGAAATTGTTTCAAAGATCATGATGAGTGCGAAATTTCCTCAGCTCATTTTTATGTTTTGTAATCGAACACGTCGTTTTACAGTTTCGTAAAGCAGGTATATCTGATTTTCAACTTCAATGCTGTAAATCGATAGCCGCGGCGCGCCAATTCCTTCTTTCGAAAATACCAATTTCATCAATAATTTTATCGCATAAGCCAGTATATATGATCTACATATTTAAAAAATCAGCTTATAGGTGACGTTTAGAAATATTGTTAGAGCTCCGCTAAGTGGAAAAAAACTTGTTGACTTAAATATTTATGAAATAAAAATACCATTTTATACTAACCAAGAAAGCAAGAAAAATGTTACCTTATCGATTTTTCTAGCCCTCCGGTTTTCTGAAATAAGAACATTGATTTCAATGAAATTTCAGGCGAGCACCGCAAATAGTCAAGCGGTCGAAGGAGGAATTGTTGGGTGTAGTATCAAGATTGGCGGATGCTGAACGAACGCACTCATTGTCTTTGACGATTCAAAAGCCATTCAAAAGAAAAATAACCCCGATCGGTGCAACTTGAGCTGCAGGTTAGTTTAGTCGTAAATCGTCCAACACAGCATAGATTTACTACAAGTTTATTCAAAAAATAGAGCAACGCTCTACGAACAATTGAAAAGCGTCGACTGAACGACACAAAAAAAGAGATCGCTCGAACAGAAAAAACACAAACCTAGTCAAGAAAAATGGGATAACCTCCCAAAAGAGTTCTAGCCTAACCCACCGTATTCTCCAGACTTGGCCCCCCAACTGATTATCATCTTTTTCGTTCTCTGCAGAATCACCTTGGCGGGCAGATGTTCCATGATAGAAAGGATGTCGAGAAGTGGATGGACGACTTTCTCGTCTCCCAGTCTCCCGAGTTCTACGCGAATGGAATCGTTCAACTTCCATCGCGTTGACAAGAAGTCATAAATACTAATGGTAACTCGTTTCCTTTTGATATATTTTGTTACGAAAAAAATTCAAAAAATTACGAATACTTTTCGCTGTACGGGTAAGGGTGCAGGGTTCAGATCTGCTTGTGAGCGCGGGAAGAACGATGGTGTCGAAAAGTTGAGCTCGAATTCGGGAGCATGGGAGAGCGTCGGCTGTGTTTTTGATGTTGTTGAACACTACCCAGGCTGCCCGTCGTCTTCTGGTGAGTTCTGGTTTTAGTTCATTTCGTGAGTTGAGTAGCCTGCCAAGGTAGACATACTCGTGCACATCTTCCATTGTTGTGATCGTGATGTTATTTCAGATGATCATCGGGTGTGATCATCTGGATCCTGTTGCACACGCCGTTTGTCAAATATCTTAAAAATTCTAGAATACAAATATCATAGCAGATTACTTTTGAAGGAAACTGTGAAATTTAAACATGGAATTTGAAAAAAATTCGGCCGTGTTTCTTGCTGAATTTTGAATTTGCATAATTAAACATAATAAACCATTAAATGGGAAAGTTAAGCGGCAACTTGTCTATGTAATTACATGGTATAATTGCTTGCGCCTTGTGTTCATGAATGATTTCGCATTTATTAATTCAAAAAGTTAAAGAGAAGGAGGTAATGAGCATTTAAAAGAAAAAGTCAGAAGAAAAAAGAAAAACTCGTAATGAAAAAGCAAATTTTAACAACTTTAAATTTTTTGGAAACTTTGAATGAGGTATTTTTGTTTTTAGAGGATCAGGTGGGAGGAGAGAAGGATGAGCATGACGATTTTCAAGTTTCAAAAAAAAAAGAATACAATTTGCCTAGATTCTAGGTAGAAAATTAAAATGGACTAGGTTAGAAGGCTAGAAAATAACATCACTAATCATCTTCAAAAAAAGAATCACAACTAGAAAATTTCAGTGGGAACCGGGATATCAGAGGAAGGAGTACTGTAGCTGCTGGGGTACTTTGAAAGAATACGGTAGAAAGAATTCAAGCGGGGTATCCTTGCGAAATATGTAAGTAAATTGATTCCAAAATAATGTAAAAACAAAACCATTAGAATCTCCCACCATCTTTGAACTATTTTCCATTGTACTTGAAACGTATCTCGTTCCGGACTACAGCTTCCCGTTACAGTAGCCCCTACATCCTTATGGCCGGTATGCTTGGGCCGCCTGTACTTGGGCCAATTGAGTCATAATCTGATAGCCTCCGAGTGATTGGGGATGGGTGGATGGTGTCACTGAAGTGGAGCAACGGTCACGTGAAACAACAGATGTGGTTTTCTTCAGCTTGGCGCGTTTGTTCTAAAAAACGGAAAGATATTATTGAAGTATTGAATGAAGCAGCGGCGTCAAGACCAAGGAATTTCCAGTATTGCAAATTCTTTAGTCCCCAAATTCCTATTTTAAAATTTGGATGGAAGATGTCCTAATTTTGTGTCTCATTGTTAATAATAGTGTAAAATTTGTGATAGCTTCGTGAAAGCATAGAAGGGACCAGTATATGTCTAGTTTCATTGTAATTTACATTCTCGTTCGGAACACAGACAGAATAGCTTCTAATAGAAAATCACAACTACTCCACTAGAATAAATAACAAGAGGATTTACGCTATCCGATTTCGGCCTATGATTACTGCAGGAAAAACGTTTTTTTTTTCATTTCGCGTCCAGGGCATTCAAAATTTGAATGTTCCATTCAGAAATTAATCGTTTACTCATGTCCACTGTCACCTCTTTTCAATTTCGCAGAATTCTGCCCACCAATAAAAATAAGTGTCAGTTTCAGATTGTTATCTGTTCAAAAAGGATGTCGGTACGTCGCGTGCCGCTTTTTTTCCTTTTTGACTTGAAACAAAAACTCATTGACAGCAGAATGAGAAAAAAAACGTGTTTTCCGAATGAATGACACTGTAAAATTCAACGATTTACTTTTTAGACAATACCTCACACGATGAAAACATTTGTGGGAAACAACACGAAGGATGAAGGATTACTGTAGATGACTGTGAAATTTTCCGAAAGTTTGAATAATATAAACGGCAAATGTTGGTTTTGGAACATTCACAATTTATATAATGCAGGTGGAATTAGATCGTGTTGTAAAAAATGAAGCTGTGAACTGAGAGGGCGGGCATATGGTTTCCGAAGAATCTACGCGTAAACGCACCGACAGTTATAAAAAGCGATTTGGAAATTTCGTTTTCGTATCTCCTCAACGTTATTTACGTCCTAGAGCATGTCATTCCCATGAATTTTTAAATGTAGAAATCTCCGAAAAATTCCTTATTTTGGCAGGATTGTGCCAACTCTAATGGGGTTATTCATGATGCATTTTTATGCAAAAAATGACACTTTAATCTTATTCACGGTAGCATTTTAATTTAAAAAAATGCATCGTAGTTCAGTGCTATTTTCAATCAAAATGCAAGGTGGTGTCGGATATCGTCACCGAGAAAGTATATGCGCCTTTAATCTTTCAAATAAATAATTTTACTATTTTCTCACTATTGCCATAGTAATTTTACGCTTTTTCGCCTCTTCATCGTTCATTTTTGGCTGTAAAATATTATTTTTATCAAATTAATTTAAATTTTTTCCGAAAATGTGAATTTTTCGCACAATAGGAGTTCTTCTGGAAAAAAAATTGAGGGCCTCGTAAATCGACACATTAAAGGCGCATAGACTTTCTCGGTGACGATATCCGACACCACCTTGCATTTTGAATGAAAATAGCACTGAACTACGATGCATTTTTTTGAATTAAAATGCAACCGTGAATAAGATTAAAGTGGCATTTTTTGCATAAAAATGCATCATGAATAACCCCATAAGGGAATCTGGTGCTAATGTTGTGAAAAACTTGAAAGCTGCTTGAAAATTTAAGCGTTGGCGTCAGGATTATTGGTATGAAGTGATGGTAGGCTCGTCTTGGAATGGCGGAATTCACAAAGTGTGGTCTACGTTTATGCGTATCAAAAGCAGTGTCACGTTAGGGAAGGTAATGTTATGGGTGCTAGCACAAAAAAGGAGTAGGCTGCGGGAATTAGCCAGCATGCTTGATTCCCTTGGGAAAATTTTAAAACGCTCTATAGCAAGTTCTAATCGGAACAGTTTGACGTTTCAAAGACTTTAAGGTAATTATCAGAGAAGGGCGGAATTCCGGATTCCGCCGTTTTTTTCATTCCGGATTCTGTGAAAATTTTTTTTTCCGTTTTCCGGATTCCGAGTTCCCAAAATCCAATTTCGCCCAACTATGAGTTTTAATACTTTATTCTCAATTGCTGTGAAAAGTATACTTTTTTGATCTCCCGCAAAAATTAATGGTTAAATTTCCGGGTTCCGCCGTTTTTTACATTCCGTATTCCGGATTCCGGATTCCGTGAAAAAATTTTTTTTTTCCGTTTTCCGGATTCCGGATTCTGAGTTCCCAAAATCCAATTCCGCCCTACTCTGGTAATTATATTTTGATCAGTTACAGTATGCCACCGTAGTTGAGAATCAATTCAATACCTAATTGTTAGTTGTTTCCCGCATATCAGATAACTGCCATCCTCAATTACCAAGCGATTGCGCCTTTTATAGTGCTCAAAGAGTGAGTTAACACAAAATCACACCCTCTCCTTCATCAAATACAAATCATATGTCCCAGAAAGGAGTACTAATGCAAGGCGACACTATCGATCGGAAGATCTGAAACCATTCGAAACATCTTCTTCCCATGTTCAAAAATCCCATACTCAAGGTTAGAGACAAACGGTTTCAACTTGTTGTCACCGAGTGAGACGAGTTCCAGTTTTGATAGTAATACGGTATGAAGCGATAGAATAGACATAATCAATCAAAATGTCGACGGAAGAAAAGGAAGAGGACAAAGGCAAACAGAGTTCCCGTGTTCTTCTAAAAAAAAAGACGAATTTCAAATACTACCGCGCGTTTCTCCGTACAATTGCCAGTACTCGCACTAGTGGCTCTATTGGTTTTTTTTTCATTTCTGATGGAAAAATATTGCATTAAAAAAACATTAAATTATTGAAAATTTAGCTTAAACGTGAGAATAGAAAACGAAAGTCGACGGATACTGGGAACAATTTAAACTAAACTGAAGAATCACACAACAAATTACGTAGAAAGGTTGGAATTCGTCAGAGGAAGGAAAGAATACCGGGAAAAGTTTTTAATTTTGAAGAAAGGACCGGCCAGAATGATAAATAATCGCCAAGCCCGAATAAAAAATCTATTTTTACTATGAGAAACAGTCAACGAAGTGGCGCTGGCGGATTCTACAGTGCTCCACATAAATTTACGTTCACCCCAGAAATGTTCGAAATCTCGAAAACTGGCTTATTCATGATTTTCTTATTACTAATTAGCTCAGGAGAGCGCCGTAAACCTGATTTCTATTTCCCTATTATAAAGAAGAAACTTCATTTTGCACAATAGATATAGGTGCGATAATTTCGTCCCCTCCCCCCAATATTTTCTCGTATTTTGAGCAATAAATGATGTTTCGACCGATTATTTTCAAGAAATTCGTTGATTCGTAGTAAATTTACTATATCGGCTATTTCTTATTCTATTAATCTATTTCAGATTCAACTAAAATGGCAGGTTCTTTACGAATCTCTTAAAATCACTACTACTCTTAGATCTTAGATCCTAGATTTTAAAAATGCATAACCATTTTATGGTCCTCAGAAAGTGTCATTGACCTGTTTTCTGTCGGTTGCATCTTTGCAGTTGTCTGTCTATCACGTATGTAATCTAATACTAATCGCTCATCCATTCTAACACCCCACAATTACAACAAAAAATGGTCCTTTGTCGGGTAGGGAACATATAGAAACATGTAAAGGAGTGGGAAGAGAAACGCGACATGCCAGTATTATCCGCACAATTTGTAATGGGAAGCAAGGAACACACCTGGAACCATATCTTGATTTGAGACTCGTTTAGACCCAGCTGATGAGCCAGCTCTTGCCGTCGTTTTTCGGTCAAATATCTGGAAATTTGAGTTACATGGAGTTGATGTAATAGATGTTGAACTATAAAAGTCTTATTTTGGTGGAAAACATTTTCGTTGGGTTTCAAAAAAAAAAACAAAGCGAAAATTGTTTTGATTTGATGTAAAAATATAAAATCACTTGTTCTTTTAATTAAAAGAAATTGGGCAAGCACCAATGAACTTTGCTAGTGAATTGTGTATGCTAGAGCTTTAACAATGAACAGAAGATTTTCCATTGATAATTTTATATCTGTTTTCATCTAACGGATTATTCACAATTTTTTTAGTGAATAAGCCCTTTAAATGAAACACATATGTGATTTTCGGGGAATTATATCAAAAACTGATCAATGAATAACTTTGAATTAATAATCAATGGACAGCTTTTTGATATCTGGGAAAATCGTCGAGAAATATTTAATTCTGTTAGCTCATCTATCAATTCAATAAGATGGCACAACGAGAATGAGACAATAATAACCTATTTTACAAACCGCGCTCAAAAAAGCACCTATGAACAAAGTGCAAGGATACGTAATGCGTCTGTAAAATTCGACTGACCTGTTTTCTCTGAACTCCTGTTTAAGTCGATCCAGTTGATCCGCGGTGAATGCTGTCCTCGGCCTTTTCTCTTCCTCTGAACTTCCACTACTTCCAGCTGATTCTCGTTTTCTCGGCTTCCGGTGGCGGGGACCTTAACGATTCTGATAAAATCACACTGCATTATATGGTCTAATTTTGAGTCACTAAAATGGAATCGTTTTCAATTCCTAAAAATGGGAAACCAAGGGAGGGGATTATGGATCTCACACGATTCGTCGCGAAAGTGGCAAAAGTGGATTCAAGAAGTTTTGACGAAAAAATTGCGCTGAATACGATATTGAAAAAAATTACGAATTCAGCGTGAGGCTCCGGAAATCGCTTTTTTGGCGCCCTAAGAAATAGATCATGAAGCGAATGTAAATTTTTTGTATGGTCTATTTTAGAAAACGAACAGAAAATTTGGTGTACTCCGAGAAGATAAACGAAATATTATTTTGCGTACACTGGTAAAGTATAGAAATTTCCGGGAAGGCTTTGGAAGCTCATAGTAATTGAAGTGTTCCATCTAAATTGTATCCCATTAGGGCTCGTCGGAGTAGGTAATTGCTGCCGCTTAAAAAACCATCACTTGGGGTTTTTCGCCGTATTTTTAAAATGAATTCAATTCAAAATGAACTGTCATCCGCTCGTTTCTAGACAATTCCGATGTTACACAGCCAGATTCACGTTCCATTCACAATGTATATCATCCTTAGTTAATTATAGCTTTAATTTTCACCGCGTAAAAGTTTGTTATCGTTTCCTATTGGATGTTAGCTATACGACTAAAATTGGCCTTAATTTTTTTTTCGCTTCCTTTAGTTTCTTTTAAATTAAAAAAAACACACACAATTTACAGATATCAAGAATTTCTGGTAGGGACAAAACAATATTCCGTCGGCATTGGTACATGCATATTTTTTTCAATTTTTCAACTCTGTCTCACGACTTCCAAAGTACTTCAACGCTGATGTCGAAAGTAAACATTGTTTCGGCAGTTATAAAGAAGGAAAGTAGGTTAATTTCAGTTTTCAATCATTGTTTGGTCATCTACATTCCTTGCTCTTACTTTCTGGGAAATTGAAAAAAAAATTTCTTTTTTTCTTAGTTAAATCGCCGTTTTCTGTAGATTAAAAAACAATGAAAATATTCATTAATATTCAAAAATTATACAACCCTCACAGAAAATTTACGATTTTGTTAGTTTTCTGAGAAAAAAAATCAGAAATTCTCACTTTCCAAACTATTAAACAAATATTCTATTCCCTAAGCTGACAATGAAAATAAGCCGCTTGCCAACTCTGATGGTCGCATAAAATCAGCTTGTTAGCATCATTGTTGTCTGTGGTCCCGCTAAACCTTTTTTCGATTTACGTTCTTTTAATCGATCAATCAATGGTGCAATTGCCGATTTTACAGCATCTGGCGTTATTCTGTGAAACTATGTAAATGAATTTGTCATTAAGTCAATGGCACCGAGATTGTCAACTTCCAAACTTGATGGAGCAAAATTTAAGGTTTGTTGGAGGACCTCGGAACTAACTATTATTTTATCGATCGCAACTCATTTTATATTGTATCAATTTTGCTGGAATTCAATTTTTCTACCAAATTTTTTATTTTTCAGTAAAATTTACTCGAATATTGATCCCGAAAGATTTGCCTAGTTGACTGTAGTGTGATCTAGTGTGACGCTGAGATTTGCAATCTGCAATGCAATCGAAACCCCAGACTTAACTTAATTGTGAACCCGAGTGGTGACAGCTCAAAATACTTTTTATATGTTCAATTTTAGTCGACACCTACGCCCAATGTATGTAAATCGAACGAACCGGCGCTAGGCCTATCGGAATATCGAGTGCAAAACACCCATGCTGGAAACATGTTGGATGGCACATGAGATGCTCCGTTGGGTGAAGCAAACGTTGGTGACACACTCGATGGACTTGTGGCCGGAGACGACATTGTGGGAGAGGACGGACAAATGTACGGTGAAGAGAGGATTTGATCGATTCCGAATTTGAGAATCATTTCTGCAAACAATAATAATGAATGAATTTTGGGAAATTTTGAGAAAAAAAAGTAGAACGTCAAAGAAAAAAAATAGAAGATATTACCAACCAAAATTCAAAATTTGATAGTCGATATATTTAAAAAACGAATTTCCGAAATAGTTTTTTTTAGTGATTGTGCACTTTGGACGGAACTTGAAAAGTCGATCGCAGTACAATGAGGATAGGCGTCTCTCGCGGCGCCCAAAGTTTGCAGGCACTGATGTCTTCGATACTTAGGTGACTTACTTACCTGTTTTTTACAGCTCTTTTCGAGGATTGCTGGCGAGCTCAATTTTTACAGATTCTGCAAGCTCTCCATAAATTTTACAACTGCACACAGTGCTTTATGTCGCAGATTCGCATTGACAACTCAAATAGATCAGACAAGAGGGCGAAAAAATTTCAAAAGTAAGTTTTCTTAACCTTAATAACCGGCCAAAAGAATGCCGAAAAATGAACGTCAGAGATGCCACAAAACTCTCCTCCTCCTCCTCCTCCTCGTCTTCTCCCTCCAATCGCTCCCGTGCAAGCTCCGCCCCAATTTCTTGCCCGCCTTTACGCCTAATTATGGGTGACAAGCGTAACGAGACATTTAAGAAGAGGATGATGAAAAAAGGTTGGAAATTGAAAAAACCGTAACTTTAAAAAAAGAGAAAAATTTTAGAAATGCATAATTTCCGTGCAATTTTTTATTTTAGTTGAAAAATAAATTTAACGAGAATTGGATTCCTAGATTTCTAATAAAATCTCAAAAAAAGTTTTATGTCGATCAGTCGATCGTTTTGAAATGTAAGCCGCAGTTTTTGTTAGATTCCTAAACTTGCTAATCATGAGAAGAGCTTTAAAAATAAATAAATAAGCACAATTTTTCTAATTAGTATATTAATTTTTTCTAGAATTCAGATTTTTAATTAGACTATTTGCCATTTTACGCCCTGAAACATTAAAAGAATTATAGTAGATGCCAACTGCCGAGAACGTGAGCCACGTAAAAACGTTTGCGGCCTACTTTGGAAAGGTACAATTCTAATCCTACAATTTATAAATTCAAAAGAACCCTAATCGATTCGACAAGTTTATGATAAAAAGCGAAAAGCACCGAATTAACTCCGCGAAAAGATCTATGACGAGCAGCGCATTTTTTAAAAGTAGGCCGATGTTTTTAAGATTCCTCATCTTGCTAATCATTAAATAAACAAAATCTTTTTAATATTTGTTTAAATTAAAATTTGCCTATTAGAATGTTTTTTTTTCTATGATTTTCTTAATTTTTGTGAATTTACATTACAGATTAATGGGGTTATTCATGAAAAGCACAATTGCATTTTAATGCAAAACAAATGCATTTTTTTGCATTAAAATGCAATTGTGCTTTTCATGAATAACCCCATTAATCATATAAAAAGGTAAAGCATACGTTTTCCGTGCACTTCCTCTCCAATTCACGCTTGTACCCGATCAACGTCTGCAATTACCTTGAAACACAATTTGAAAATAGTTTTTAATGAAGAAAAAACGAGAATTCGTTGAGAACAAGAAATAAAAACATGAGAAAAATTAAAAAAAATTGAATTAAAAAAAAAGGGATGGCCGATGGGAATATGCGCTTTTCCGGTCCAAGATACATACTTCAGTTCAAGGCAGTTTGCACACGATTTGCACGTTTTAAACCAAACTTTAACACTACTTGAAGAATGATTGTAGTATGTAGGTAGGTTTTGAGAGCACACGACTTCCGAAAACTCAAATTTTCGGGAAATACATTGCGGAAGCACCGATGGAACGTGGAATTGAGCTAGATATCGACAATTTAATTTCACAAGTGCAAACAAAAATCGATTTACATTTAAAAAAGAATAACTGAAAATGCATTTTATTGCCGATTTCAAGAAAAAAAAAGCATTGAAATTACAATTTTTCTGACTAATGACCGAACCATGGTGGATATCAGAGTAGGGCGGAATTGGATTTTGGGAACTCGGAATCCGGAAAACGGAAAACGGAAACAAATGTTTTTCACGGAATCTGGAATCCGGAATACGGAATTTTAACCATTAATTTTTGCGGGAGATCAAAAAAGTATACTTTTCACAACAATTGAGAATAAAGTATTGAAACTCATAGTTGGGCGGAATTGGATTTTGGGAACTCGGAATCCGGAAAACGGAAAACGGAAGAAAAATGTTTTCACGGAATCTGAAATCCGGAATACGGAATGTAAAAAACGGCGGAATCCGGAATGCGGAATCCGGAATTTTAACCATTAATTTTTGCGGGAGATCAAAAAAGTATACTTTTCACAACAATTGAGAATGAAGTATTGAAACTCATAGTTGGGCGGAATTGGATTTTGGGAACTCGGAATCCGGAAAACGGAAAAAATTTTTTCACGGAATCCGGAAAACGGAAAACGGAATGAAAAAAACGGCGGAATCCGGAATTCCGCCCTTCTCTGGTGGATATGGAAGATTACGATGATTTTTGAAGGGAAATTCTCATTTCTGCTTGCTATAATAGCTTTTCGTTTTATTTATTTTGAAGATTCGATTCAGCACTGTTCGTCGCAAAACGGCACACGTGCCACCCTGACGGCTCCTCTCTTCCCGGCAAGAGATTATATCCAATTAAAGTGGCCGCCCATCAACCCCTCCTCCCCCCCCCCCCCATCCTCTTCTCTCATGCTCTCCTTTGAAGATTGGGACGGAGCCCAATTTTAATTTTAAAACACTCCTCCTCTTTCTCATTGACACATCCCCCCTCCTTTTCCCCACTTGTCAAGATGACACACTCAATTAGTCCGCACCCGCTTTTAAGCAAAAATACGCACCGCGCCACTAACGAGAAGCTGAATTTTGAGAAACCGGGCGCAAAAATCATATATAAAAAATGAATTTCGCAGTCAGCAGGATTCGAACCTACGCGGGCGAAGCCCAATTGATTTCAAGTCAATCTCCTTAACCACTCGGACATGACTGCGCGAACGTGCCCTGGTGGAGCAAAGAATATATATTATAGGGGAAGAAGCGAAAATACATTGAATGCCAATGGAAATGAAAATTTGCAGCTTGAGGCGCTATTTTGGAGGATTTTTCTATAATTTCAAAAAATGGAGAGACCTGTTTAGTAAACGTGTAGGTGGTAGATACCGTAATCTACCAACCCAGAAACAAGAATGTTCGCAAATAGTTACTACTTACTTACGTCTAATCAACCGAAAACGCGGTAAAAACTTTCGCCAATTTATTAAAAAAAAACGCAGGGCAAATTGATGAAGGAAGAGACAGAAAAAAGCGAAGCGAAAGGGAGATTGCATCTGAAATTGGTCCTTTCAACACTTCTCTATCAAAGAGGCATCGGCCGGAGACAGCGCACGCTGTGAGGAGACGCAGAGATGTCGAGCCCCCCCGCGCGGGTGCTTCGAGATTAGATCTTTTCTTCGGCGCCCTCTGCTCGACTCACACTGTCTCTTATTAAAGAGTATTCAACATTTGAGGCACGTCATTTCGTCTCTTTCTCGGCCTCCCCTTAATTAGCTGTGATAGAAAGGGGGGGGGGGAGGGTGTCATGTACGCAAATTGGCGCATCGTAGAAGAAGGAGGTGGTTAACAGGAGGTTCGATAGAGGAGTACGGACTGAATGGGTGTTGATCAGAGAAGGGCGGAATTCCGTGTTCCGGATTCCGCCGTTTTTTCATTCCGTCTTTCGGATTCCAGATTCCGTGAAAAAATATTTTTTCCGTTTTCCGCATTCCGGATTCCGCGATATGGCGTTTTTATCAGAGAAGGGCGGAATTCTGGTTTCCGCATTCCGGATTCCGCGATTTGGCGTTTTTATCAGAGAAGGGCAGAATTCCGGTTTCCGCATTCCGGATTCCTCGCAGTCATCGGTCGGTGTAGTGGTAGACTGCTTGCCTTGTGATCAAGGGACCATGGTTCAATCCCTCGCTCTGTAGAAATATGTTATCCTCGATGTGGACGGCTTGGAAATTTTTATTACGACGTTTCGTTTGCAGCGAACAGAATGAACACCGTTCGTTGGCACTTTGATCTTCAAATATTTATTTAAAAAAAAAATGAAATTTGGATTGGAGCGCGTTTGAATCAAAGAAGGGCGGAATTCCGCATTCCGGATTCCGCCGTTTTTTTTCATTCCGTCTTCCGGATTCCAGATTCCGTGAAAGATTATTTTTTCCGCATTCCGGATTCCGCGATATGGCATTTTTATCAGAGAAGGGCGGAATTCCGGATTCCGCCGTTTTTTCATTCAATTTTCCGTTTTCCGGATTCCGAGTTCCCAAAATGCAATTCCGCCCTACTCGGTATTGATGAATAGCGCGAAACTATTTCTTATACAGTTGTGATTAGAGCGCGCCAGCAGCGCTATCTCCTTTGCTCGCTGTCGTCGGTCGGTGTAGTGGTAGACTGCTTGCCTTGTGATCAAGCGATCATGGTTCAATCCCTTGCTCTGTAGAAATATGTTATCCTCGATGTGAACGGCTTGGAAATTTTTAATACGACGTTTCCAGCGAACAGAATGAACACCGTCCGTTGGCACTTTGATCTTCTAATATTTATTGAAAAAAAAATGAAATTTGGATTGGAGCGCGTTTGCATTTTATTGTCCGATTTCAACGCCTTTGCACAATTCTAGATCCTTCCGTAGAATTGTGAATTTTTTTCCAGTTCATTCCATTGGTTAAACTAGTTACCGTCGGTTTGCGGACCCACGTTCGTTACCACACTTGGAAGCATTTGTTGTCTGACAATGCAAATGCGCTTTTCTGAAAAGTAGCATAAGCTGAAAATTAAAGGTTTTTTTTTAATGCAAAACAAGTTATTCGACAGAGTGCATTTGCATTATGCTGAAGCGGAAGCAGAAGCATGAGTTTTGCTTTGTTTCAATGGTAAACTGTTTCATAATCTTTCAGTCAATTTGGGTATGTAGAGGGAGGGGGGAGGGGTCAAAAGAGGGGCAACTTGGTCCAAAGGGGTAGCAACGGGGGACCAATTTATAACAAAAAATATATCAAATTTGGTCAACGAAGAGGTGGAGTAACAGTGATGGTCGATTTGGAATGAGAAACAACATCAAATGTGGGCCAAATAAGACCAAATTCTTTCACAATCACAGTCGCCTCGTCACAATCATACGGTAGTCCCTCCTAATCTTGCCCATCTCCCAAACCGATTTCTCGACACCTTTCTGATAAGCGAAGCGGTGGTCCTAAATCAGTCCGTATTTGGTGTGCGATATTTCGCGCAGCCAGCTGTAAAAATGAAACATAAACCAGTCAATATTATGGCAATAAATAACGGGCATAGGAGGGCGGACGAGATGGGCGAGAGGGGATGGTGGTGGTGGTGGTGGTGGTGAACTGTGGAGTTACGCAACGAAGCGATGAGGATGACACGTAACCGTTATTAATCATCTTCGTGTCGATTCGATGATGATGATGATGGGGATGACCAGGGAATGACAAGATATTGCATGGAAGATAGGAGGAAGCGCATTAGATGGGTTAGTGCAGGGCAAAACAAGTTCAGCATTGTAGGAGGGAGGCTAGAATTCGAAATTTATAACCAAACAGAGGTCTTCCAATGTCAATAGTCGATCCACATCCATAATCCATTGGGAAACTTTCTCACCGTGATGGCTGGGTGAGTGGAGAAAAGTAACCACCTCTCCTCACTTAGTTCATGCACATCTGGCGCTTTTTTGATCAGCCCTGCCGAATACGGCGGGCAGGCTGGCCGAACTAGCTGCCCATCGGCTTGTTGTGCCGTTTTACCGAACATGTGTCAGGAATAAGCATGATTACCCTTTTTGACGAGCACAAAAAGAAACCGATGGCATTCCAATCGGAAAATTTACGAAAATCAAGAATATATACCGTAATCCTACAAAAATAGTTGATATTGTTTCGGTAGAGACCATTGGGTCGCAACAAGTGCGCGCCACCGAATCTCCGGAGAAAACCACTGCAAGGGAGCCCTCCCATGACAGTAGTTGAGGCACGCCGCAGCAGTTTACTGCGAGTTATTGTTGTTTTCCGCAATACTAAGCCACTGTGTTTGCGTACCATCACAACTGCTACAGAGAGTACGTTGTCAGGAGACAAATGGTTATAAAAACCGAAGGAAACACTGAAAAATGCGCAATAGATTCCAATTTAGCAATCTCGGAAATACGGTAGCTGGAATAATACGCAACAACGAAGATTACGGTGGAGCTAGGAATTTGACATGGAAAATGGCAACATTTTGATGAAATTTTGTCGGCTTTTTGGAAATATTTTTCCTGAGACTTTCTTCTTGACTTTGAGACTGAGACCCATTTGAAACTTCTAGTAGAACACCTCCGTGAGTGGACTCCGAACTGAATTGTTGTCAACTCTAGGCATGTTCGGCAGACAGCAGAGTAGGGCGGAATTGGATTTTGGGGAACTCGGAATCCGGAAAACGGAAAAAAAAATTTCACGGAATCTGGAATCCGGAAGACGGAATGAAAAAAACGGCGGAATCCTGAATTCCGCCCTTCTCTGGCAGGCAGGCAGGTTGATGTTCAAATGTCAATAAGCGACGACGTGCCCCCTTACTACAGTAATCCCTGTACAATGATTTCCGGCTTGACAGCAGTTTCTGTATGCCCGTTAACGTAAACATTGCGCAACTCCATGCCAAATATGTTTTCTGTCACCCACTCTCCGCCCCCCCCCTTATTCAATTCCTCCTTTAAAATGTCATCAATCATGAGTCTCCAGAATACACCCAACGTCTTCGGACTGCTCTCGCTCCGCATCACTGTCAGGGCGATTCAATTCGGTAGATATTCATCAGGCGCTCGCATTTCCCTCAGAGACTCGCGGCGGCGGCGGTGGCGGCACTATTCCTAATGAGGAGAAACTCCTCACGCGTACCGACGACAAAATAGGTATTTTAATTGTGTCAAACACATTGAAGACGGAAAAGATGGAAAACAGATTGAGGCAACTGATTACTCGGAAATCGGCGGTTCCGAATAGGCGAGGACTACAATTTGCCGCAACACAATTAATTAGACGGAAGGCGGAACGAAGGAAAACGCATTTTCAACAATTTGATCTTCAGGAACAGATAGGTTGGCCCAACGGAATTGAACTAGAGAACTCGCTGGAGAAAAGATGAGGAGGGGGGAGCATCCTTGAAAGCTGTGGGACAGAAACAGACCAATTGGAAGACCAATGGGACTAACTGTGATGCTATGCTAGACACAAATGAAACCAAAACTTCACTTTATGAATGAAAAGGTTCGAGTTTCTATCCGTCAAGCTTGTATCCTGGTAGGGCTTTGCGGCAAAGAACAATGGTATTCTGGGCACAAGCCGGTCCTCGAGCCGAGTGCTCCTTTCCTTGATAACCGTAGCCATAAGACTCATTACGGACGTCAACCTTAGCGAGGATTTGTTTGCCTCCCGGAAGGTTAACGACTCCAACGGAGATATCTCCCTTGTGGTTGTTCACGTGTACTGGCTTCCAAGTTTTGCCTTCTTCGAAAGTCGCCGCTTCTGGGAATGGAATCCAGCCGTACTCGTAACCAACGACATGGGGTCCGAGGCGGACCAGGAGCTGAATCGAACCAACGTTCTTGCAGTACTCATTGTTGAACCACGAGAAGTTGGCGGCTATCTAAAAATTTAAGAGATTTAAATTCAAATTTAAATTCCCGCGTATATCTAAAATGTCACCTTTCCACCTTCATTCCAGACGCGTCCCATGACTGGTTCACCTTGCATGTACCATAAGGCAACATATTGATCTGCGTTGACTCCAGGCAAGGTGTCGAGCGACTTGTCCAAAGCTTGCACCAACTTGCGAGTCGGCCATGGATCTCCCTCGCGGATATCGATCCATTCGTCGTGCATGACACGTGGCGGTGGTGGGCCCGGTGGTGGGACTGGTGGTGGTGGAGGTGGTTTCGGACAGTTGTCGCATTCGCAGTGCGGTGGTCCTCCAATGCAATTACGAGTGATGATGTACATGTCATTGAGTTGTGGCCCAACCTGCTTGATCACTTTTCCGCTGAACGAAAACCAAGCCTCCTCGGTTTTGTTGTCAACATATCCGAGAAGATTTCCCTCCTTTCTCTTCCAAAATATTGGGAAAGAATCTCCACAGCGCACAAGTTGATGCTTGTCGTCGATTTTCTCAATACGATCCTTGTATTTGATCCACTCGTACCAGAATCCTGATTTAGAAGAATTATAACCGTATCTCGCACACCTAGCGCGTCTCACCTTGCTTGTTGTGATCTCCAACATACTGGAGTACTTGAATCTGCCCTTCGAGCTGCGCCTTGGTGGTCAGCTCAGCCTGCTTGTACGGAAAAGAGCACTCAACGACTCCTCCATTGTTCCATGAGCGTCCATGGATTGGCTTACCATGCTTGTACCACAGGGCTACGTACATATTCTGCTCGCCCAAACACTTCACTGGGCTCGGCGGGAACGGTGATCCAATGGGCTGGAACGCCCATGTGTCTTCTTTTGGCGGCGGGTTAGGTGTCGGCGCCATCGATTCGTTGTTGAACGGTGATCGTTGGCGATTGAAAGGACTTCTTAATCCAAGATAAGAACTGACTGATTTCGCAGTCTTTTTATGCACAAAGATAACGATCTAATCTGGAATTTTTATGGGACAGGGCACACGAATTTTACGTGAACGCGACCTTCTTTTCATTAATTTTTTAATTCATTTCCGTGTCATGAAAGAACAATGAATGCGGCGAAATGCGATGTTCGCATTCCAGAGCCACCGCAATAAATTTTGTACTTACTTGGACGCCCGATAGTCGGCTGGGGATGTTCTCAGTTTCGGTCCTGTGCGGCTTGGGACCAGTTGCCGTCGGGAGTATTAAATTTCTTCAATGCATCGGACCATCTTGTTGCGGGACGGCCCTTGGATACCAGAAGGTGATTCGGTTTGTCCATCTTTCGTCTTGTCTTCGTACGACGTGGCCTGCCCATCGGTACTTCACGGTGGCTGTGTATTCCACAGCATCTCGGATAGCGAATTTTCGCCGGAGATCGATGCATCTTTCTAGGGCTCGTTGAGTTCTTGTGAGAATCATGGAAGTAGTCTTGTTATCGGCCCAAGTCTCGGATCCGTAGCAGAGCGCAGGGAGAACCGTCAAATCGAACAGTTCGGCCCTTATCTTCTTGCTGGATATGAGTTGAGTAGCTTCTTTGATACTGCTCATGGCAGCCCATGCTGAGCTTCGTCTTCGGTTTATTTCTGCGATACCAGTCTTCCCATTTCAACATACGGAAGTGGGATTCCTCCGACAGTGATGGGATCCGATGTTGTACAACTATTTCTCATAATTTCTAATCCGTGGCTTTTCCAACTTTGTCTAAGTCATTGACCATGCTTTGAGGTCCCGCAGAGCTGTGGCTGATGAGAACGATGGCGTCGGCGAATCGAAGATTGCTGAGCTTCTTGCCATCTATCATGATGCCTTTGTCCTCCCAGTCAAGTATAATATTGCATTGTATTGCAGTTATTCTCCCTGCGTTATGCTCATTTCAAACGCCTTTATTTTTCGAACTTCTCGCCGCACTTTTTTCGCGATTTTGACGTAGTCTTGGTTTCAGAAAGCATTTCCAATAACCACAACGATTTTAAGACATTTTCAGATATTTTTTTTTATGAAAAAAATATTTGACGAATAAAATTAACAAATGGCTAGATTATTGGTTATTTCTTTGCGGTTTCCGCCCATATTTCGTAGAATTTTGCTTCGTGGTATTTGATACGGCAGATATCCTCAGTGTCAAAATTTTTAGCGAATTATCAGATGAAAAATTTCACTACAGACTGTAAATTTGAATAATACAGTGCTCCACATAATTATACGTTCACCCCTAAAAATTTTCGAAAACTCGAAAACTGCCTTTCGAAATTTTGAGATTTTTGAGGGTGTACGTAAGATTATGTGGAGCACTGTAGTTCGCTGCGAAACCCGAAAAACGCCTTATGGGGTTATTCATGAAAAGCACAATTGCATTTTGATGCAATAAATGCAACTTTAATGTTATTCAAGATTGCATTTTAATGCAAAAAAAATGCATTTTTTGCATTAAAATGCTTTTCGTGCATTTCATGAATAACCCCATTAAACAAAAACAGTATCAACAAATATTCCTAAACCGCGAAAAAAAGTGCCGCTCCCCTCCTCCACGTTTATTTTATATCTTTCAACCTCTCTGAACTTAAACTGCCTTTTGTCGAATTACCAGGCTCCACTGTGCAAAATTTTATTACGCGATGATACCGATGTTTCAATATTTTTAAATTGATTTTTTTAGATGAAAGGATCAGTACCGAGCTATGAGATGTGCAAAAATTATCTACATATTTGTATGTCTCGCCAGAGACTAATGGGGTTATTCATGATGCATTTTTATGCAAAAAATGCCACTTTAATCTTATTCACGATACCATTTTAATTGAAAAAAAATGCATCTTAATTCAGTGCTATTTTCAGTTAAAATGCAAGGTGGTGTCGGATACCGTCACCGAGAAAGTCTATGCGCCTTTAATCTTTCAAATAAATTATTTTACTATTTTTTCACCATTGCCATAGTAATTTTACGATTTTTCGCCTCCTCATCGTTCATTTTTGGCTGTGAAATATTATTTTTATCAAATTAATTTAAATGTGGATTTTTCGCACAATAGGAGTTCTTCTCCAAAAAATTGAGGGCCTCGTAAATCGACACATTAAAGGCGCACAGTCTTTCTCGGTGACGATATCCCACACCACCTTGCATTTTAACTGAAAATAGCACTGACCTACGATGCATTTTTTTCAATTAAAATGGTATCGTGAATAAGATTAAAGTGGCATTTTTTTGCATAAAAATGCATCATGAATAACCCCATAAGGTAATGATTTGAAATATTAAAAATTGCTTTCAAATAATCACACTGGTCCTATCCCATTTTTTTCATTTCAAAATTAAAAACTTTCAACTTAAAAATATATTTTTGTATATCATCATGCACACTGCTGTATCTACTCAAATAAATTTTTTAAAAGTCGGAATTATCATGCAAATTCTTAGCCATTTTTTCAAATTCTTTGTTAACTAAAGAAATATTCAAATGGCCTTTGCTAAACTTTAAAAGAATTAGATTTTTGCGTTTTTTTTAATATTAAGCCCCGCGCTTAAAAACTGTTGCGAACAGAAATGTAAAAAGAAATTGCCAAAATGTATTATTTTTAAAAAACTTAAAACCCTCTAGGGAAACGTTTTTAAACTATGAGAAAAATGCGAAACAAATCAAAAATTCTGCATTTCCCACCGATCTTAATGTAAATTAAGAATCGACTTTATTTTACATCGATTATCGAAACTCTGAAATTTTTGAAAATTGAAGTCTAAGCTGATTTTCGATGCGAACAATTCAATTTACAATCTTTGGTTTATATCGATTATCGAAAAAAAATCGATAATAAGCGTCGATTTTCGGAATGAAAGTGGTAAGCAGTGTGCGTTACCGACAACAGATGACAAAATTTGTCGACAAATTTATCGACAAATATATCGACAAATATATCGACAAATTTGTCAGACAGGGAATTTGTCGACAAAATTTCGTCGACAAAGCACACTGGTGGCAAGAATGAAAAATGAATTTGTTTTTCGGAGCCCTTCACTTTTTTTGCTCTCATTTAATATTCTTGACTGCTTTAACTGTGTACAATTAAACTGCTCGGCTCCAGTCAGCAAAATCATATCAAATCAAAGATAAAATACATAAAAGGAATTGAATAATTATCTTTCAGCCGGGAAGATAGCCGCACACGAAGAATTTACTGGGATCACGCTGATTAATATGATTCTGAACTATGTAAGTTATTTATAGAACTAAAAAAACTTCCTAAATTAATTTTATTTTGTGAAATTTACTAACTCAGATGCCTCTGGTAGTGGAGCGAACGCCGATTTCGCCCGGCGCGATTCACTCGATCCTCGGATTGTTGCTACACAAGCAATTCTGCATACTTTCCAGTCTATACAAATTCTGAAAATTAAAACTTTTCGAAAATACCGTTTTTTTTCGATTAATGATGGCTCTTCCAATTAAAAAGAATCCACAGATCTTTCCTGTTCGTAGGCAGGTAGTAATTGTAAGAAAATTTGTTCAAGACTTTGCTTCAATTTTTCAGATTTCTTGAACAGTTCGATACTCAGGATACGGAATGTCTACTCAAAATGCAATTTGGCTCGCTGCCAATTAATTTTATTCGAGAAATTCCTATTCATCAAATTCCACGGAATGATCCAGGCGCCCTGACACCGAAGTAAACAAAACTTGAACTTTGAGGTTTGATTTTTTTCATTAAATTTGAACTTTTTGAACACCAAAACGATACCCCCGCAGTAGCCGCTGAGATTGTAAGTGTAGTATTTTCAATTATTAAACTGAAATCAACTGAAATTCAACTGAACTGAAATTTTGTTGTGCGCAGTTTATTCGAATGATGGGAAAAGGGGTGTTCTGTATGAATATTCTGGCATTATGCTGAGTGATGATGATCACAAAAACATGGCAGAATTATCTCGGGATTTATGAAGTGATTGAAAATTAGTCTAAGCGATGCTCTATCAGATATAATTTAGATATTATATTTGATTGGCTAGTAAGCAGAGTCGCGTCTGGATGATTACGAGTGATGTTTTGAAAAAATTTAAGAAAAAAAATTTGAAAAAATGAAAACATTTCTTTGTGACGCTTTTTCAATTGAATTACTTATTAGATCAAGTAGACCAAACCGGCAATAATTGGTCCACTAGATCGTCGTGTCATTTTTTTTGCTCCTTGCCACGTCCTGCCATGAAACCTTGTCCTGCCATAATTGTTCTCTGTGATACGAGGCTAAATAAACATAAATATAATTCTTATTGTTACTATATTCGCCAATTTCTTCTGCGCACCTGTTATAAGGAGAAAGGGACACACGACTGGAAGAACATTACTCGTGAGAAATGTGCATATCTCACCACTCCGCCCGCCTGCCATATGGTTTTCATTTTCTTTATTTTTTGTTTTCTTTTTGAAAAATAATAAAACTAAAATTCTAATTCCATATGAGTAATGTCACGATGGATTCAATTTACAGTACGATATAGTTCGGACTGCCAAACGGATTTTTGTATTTCGTGTGCAACTCGCTTCTATATGACGGCGTTGAGCCCCAATCGACTGAGCTCACTTGACTGAATCAAGTCATTTTCCCACCTATTAGTGTGGAAAATGGCTTTCACGAAATATTTAAAAATAATTAAAACCACCGTTTAAATTTTTCTTGTAGCGTACTTAATTACTCTAATCCACATCCTTCATCCCGTTTATTTCGGTATGAAATAAATTTTTTTAAATTTGCGGATCAATCAATTTGCGGAGATTTCCAATTTTTCTGAATTCCCACTTAAATATTTTTTTTAATTTATCAATTTTTCAACAATTTTTCTGATTCGTTTCTTGACGCTTTTGTGTTTTTAGTCTTGAAAAAACAAAATCGAAGGCCTGACTTGAGTGATATCTCTCTCCTTCTCCAGCGGCCGTAAGAACCCTGAAAATGGTAAAGCTCATGGCAAAAGAGCCGAGTTTTATCATATCGGAAGGGCACGCGCTACTGATCATGCTGATGACAAGGACATTCTGAAGATACCGAAGCCTAGTCCCCGTCTTAGATCTTAGAAACGATTTATTTCTTTGAAGAATAGGATCTCTAGAATGAAGCGGTAAAGAACAATGGAAACGGATTTGATAACTCTGAAACGATTTCTTCTGAAATCATGAATCATCATCAACACAAGGGAATTTTAAAAATAACGTGAGGCACCAGGAATGATTCTATTTATTGGCAAATGTCAAGTCGGATCCATTCACCGCGTCACCGGTTCAGTTATTATCCATCCGCGAGGACGTGATTTTTCGTTTAAAGGCGCTGTTTGGGTCTCGTTAGGGGATAGCGCGTTTTAACACGCCAATTTAAAAATTGTAAGAAAGCGCACACACTGCGTTTGTGATTTCTTTTCGAAAATTGAAGCGAATATTGGAATTTTTTCTATATTTTGCTTCGAAAATCATGTTTTTTAAATTAATTTTTATTGTTTCCGATATTCGCTTCAATTTTCGAAAAGAAATCACAAACGCAGTGTGTGCGCTTTCTTACAATTTTTGAATTAGCGCGTTAAACCGCGCTATCCCCTAACGAGACCCAAACAGCGCCTTTAAACGAAAAATCACGTCCTCGAGGATGGATAATATGTATGTAGAGATATCCCGATTTCTCAAGTTTTGCCGTATTTGAAAACATTTGATCATGGAATCATTTTCCTACATGATAACGACCAAAAACATTTTTCCCCATGACGCCAACAATTGAAGCATTCTTACATTTTTTTTCAAACAAAGTGAACTTTAATATTTTAATACGCTTTCATAAGCTTTCAGGTCACAGTTAAGTCAATCTGATGATTTCAATTCGATCCGCGGAAAGAGCTGGAGAGGCGATGTGCAGGTAATAGTACCAAGTTTTTTCGGACGAAGGTTTTTCCCAACTGAAGCTTGAATGGGATCAGATTCTGATATCAAGCTTCGATGCTTTGATCAATTCAATGGATGG
Source organism: Caenorhabditis inopinata (assembly GCA_003052745.1). Classification (NCBI taxonomy): domain Eukaryota; kingdom Metazoa; phylum Nematoda; class Chromadorea; order Rhabditida; family Rhabditidae; genus Caenorhabditis; species Caenorhabditis inopinata. Next base: position 2,687,904 of record AP018153.1, read on the forward strand.
GTCGAATGCAGGATGCAGGACAGTCTGCGATGACATGGGAAACGCAAACAAATAATAAGTCGGAATGCATATTTCTTTGTTAATTTACATCGATATACTTCGTTTTTATTGAATTCGAACTGTTATTGCAAAAAAAAAGTTCTGAATTCTGAATATACAAACCGAAAGCCCATAGCCAGCGCAAAATTCTGTCAACTGATAAAAAAGTGCGAAATTGTGCCCACTGTCGGCAGGTTTCGTATTTATTTTTGAACGTGTAATGCGTTATATTCGTGGAAAATACTTTCTCAAGCAACAAATTTCATTTTCAGTTGAAATATCCGGAGTAAATGTTCAACCCAGCCAGCGTGTCTATTGATTCCGAAGCTGTTGCAGAGCAACTTTTCATGAAAAACATCCAGAAACAGGCCGAAGAATTCGCACAACTTCAGCTAGAAGATTATACGGAGTTCGCAATGGATACTTCTGAAACTGAGGGAGAATTTCGAGAAGCGTTCTATGAAAATGCTCAGGAGGACTTCATGCAGGCTCCAGTTTCCGAATCTCATCTAAACCCAGAGTACCTCCTGAATCTGGCTAACTCCAAAACAGAAAAGCTATGTAGCATGAGAAAAGAGTGCCCAATGAGAGTGGAGCTGCAGCTGAAGACATTCATTATGAGTCTCAAGATAAGAATCAGAGAAGACGACGAGTTCCTATTGCCATTGCCTGACGACGTGGTGACTACACAGGAAGAAATGAACTGCGAAATGATGGAATGGGAATCGCGAGATGATGCTGATTTGCTCAAAAAAGTCCATTAAAGGCTAATACGCGTGAAGTGAGTCTATTTTTTTTCGGAAAAGAGTTAAGAACATTTTAAAAAACTGAATATAGAATTGTAATCTCCGCGAGAATAATAGAGGCTTTGACCTATTGACAAACAAATTTGCGCACTGTTTTCGAATCTCCTGATTTCTTTTTTTTTTTTCAAAAAAACGTCCTTGCTTGTTATAAATATAATTTTTGTGATTAATGTCTTCTTTAGCGTTGAATCACCATTCTTCGGTTTCATTCGATGTAGCATTTTACTGGTGAAACCTGAAACGCGGTGAAACGACGATAAATATCGATAAAATTGAAATATCTCTTCTGATAGACTTTGACGATTATGATTTGAAAGCTCTATTTCAATTTGAATAATAAAATTCTTCTATATACCGTCACTCAAGCCAAAAATGTGGAGCTTTCTCAACGGACGTTGGCTTTCGCGAATCCAGCGAAATGATCGCTTACTAATACTTTGTTTTATGTATTCTATTATTAAACAGCAGTTGTCCGGACTGATTTCGATTCTTTTTTAAATTTTTCTATGAAAAAATAGAATATCTGCCATTTAGAAACTACAGATAGAAATGCGCTACATTGTTAAACTGATTTTGCGCAACATCATCCGAAAGTTCAATTTTTCAGTCTATAATATAAGCGCCATTTAAGAAGAAGCCTTTAACATATTAGCGGTATTTATTGAAAATAATGTAGAATATGCAGCTAACAACGTTCTCTGAAAATGAACCGAAGGACGATATGCAGTCTCGAGTTCCCCGAATCCCATGCGAAGCATGCGATAACACAACCTGAAATTTCTGAAAATAGGGCTCGCCTTTTCGTGAAAAATAAGAGCTAAACGGATGAACATATTCACCGTAGAAAGGAAAAGTGTATGGAACAACTGGAAATGTAAAATATTATTCCATTTTCATTTTCAAATTTAAATTAGGCTGACCAGATATATCGAAGCAATCACGAAAGATGAGTTGAAGAAGAGAAATAAATTAAAAATTTAAAAAAAAAGTGAAATAAAAAAGACAACGAAATATCATCATTCTAAAGGCGAAGCGAAAAAACCAACCCGTTTTTCAAATATTTTCAAAATAGTTATTTTTTAACATTTCTAATTGAAGATAGAGTTCCGCGTAATTATAGAAACGTCGGATTATGAGTGCTAAGAAGTCGAACGTCTACAACATTCATTTCCGCCTCATCGTCCAATGTTGACGTGGCAACCAGTACTTCACTATTACCGTTTGCGAAGCTATTCACTGGAGCAACTGCTGCTGTCGAGTTAATTAAGCAGTTAACCTGCAAAGAACACTTGATTTTTCATGTACGTCGGTGCGCAATGAATCCCGAATGGGCGGATCTTCCGTCAGGATCTAAAATTTTGTTTTATACATTTTTCCTGATCATTCGAAATCCTATCATATTTTCAAAGTAGATCAAAAACCATTAATAAAGCTGCCGGCCTTAATTTAAATGGAGCTCATTGAAATCAAGCTCCGACTCTTATGAAAAGCCATTATGAATTTCCTACTAACTATCCATTACTCCGCAGTGGAGATCAATGTTGATTCTCACTCTAACTCATGATTGGTAATCGTATTAACCTGATAATTCGAATTCAGCGTCTGAAAATTTTCCTGCTTTTTGTCCAGTAAAGCTGTGGATGCTGTATTCGTCGCTGCTTTTTTCGTAGAATTCAGTCGATTCGATCGGTAGCGCTGTTGAAGTTGTCCGTTTAGGGCGCCTGAAAAGAAATTTGGTTTTTTTTTTAGAATTTATTTATTATTTTTTAAACTGAGATGCTTTCATTACTCGTGAATGAACTTGTCAGTTTGAGAAGCGAAGCCTGGATTTTATCTACTTATTTTCTGAATGAAACATTGAAGTGCCGCTGGATAAAAAAATTAAGAATACTTTAGTTTCGACTGAAAATTATTTAAAATCTCAAACATTTCTCTTAAAAAACAAAGCCTTGTGCAAGCATATCGGAAAACGGTGTGCTCCAGGGCTTCGCCGTCGTGCTCCGTCGCAAATTCGCGATATAACCCTCTGCTCTGCTTAGTAACTGGCTCTTACTGATGAACGTCCAAAACATATTTCGAAATCAGTGATTGGGTACAGTCGGAAATTTTTATGAATACTCGTTGGCCGATTGTTACTTTCTTAAAGAACGTCACCCCGTTCGACCCACCGTACAAAATCCAGTTGATAGACGAATTTGTGAAAGGAAGAGCATGAATGAAGTACATAATGTAGACGAAAACGGGCGGTGCACTTGCGGCATTTTCAGAATTTTCCAGATACACTGCGAACATCGTAGCCATCCAAAACGGCGTCCAACATAGGAAATAGAAGCATGCAACTGCCAATGTATAGAGCGAAATGTGCAGGAATGGGATTTGTGAGCTCTGAAATGAAAGAACGAATCAAATAATGCTTCGCCAAAGGCGCTTAACTTTAGTGAACAGTCTCAATAGTCTCCCTTTCGCTTTAGTTTATCAAGGACGTGGATTTATAGGCCACCGGTTAAGAGAATAGGAAATTGGCGCGGTTTAGTGCTCAATGGTGTAAAAGTATCACAGCTGTTAAAAATGTCATTTAGAAAATTCACTTCTCCGTTTACTTTAGAAGACCCTCGTGGATTAATCCGATCCTAGTCCGTAATTCAAAATCTTTGCGGTGTAGTACTCTCAGAAAGCTCAATGACTTCTTATATTTCTAGTGCAGTAAATGGCTCTCATCGTGTTTTACGAGAAAGAAACAAAACTGATCTTTTCGAGAAGAAAAATAGAATGGATTTCACCTTAAACGTCCTGGTGTGCTCACGGAGTTTGCTGAGCAGCTTGGTGTAGAAAAATCCTATCAGAACCAATGGAGTGCAGTAGCATAGGATGAACTGGAAAAGGACAGTTTAAACAACCCTCGAATGGGAATATGAGCTTAACGTTCTAGTGCATAACTTGCAGAATATTCTTCCTGCTTTTTTGAACTATTTTTTCTTCATTACTTGAATTTCTATGGCATTGCGGATCTGATTTCGTAATTGTTTAAATATCTTATTCAACTACTAACTCATTTCTTTCTCAAAAACAAAACAAATGTAGTTTTTTTTTAAAGTTGTGACACTTCTTTTAAGCATTTCTATCAATTACCGCAAAATAGAAAAAGGGGCGGAGTTCCTTCTTAAAAAACAACTAACCTGATAGATAGTAAACGGAGTAAAAATCGACGAGTCGATATCCACTGTGCATTTTTCGATTTTCATTCTTGTCAGAGTTCCCGGCGCTGAAAAAACCTCAATTTTAGATAAACCCAGTAGGGCAGGAGTGGTCAGCAAAGACTTTTTTCATCATAACTTTTTAAATTGCACTTTTCCAAACAGGAAAACTTTCAGTAATTCGTCAAAATTGGGCGTACGACAGAAATGATGGGAGCAATCTGCCTGAAAACAATCTAAAGCTCATGCTAATCGTGTCGTCATTTGTCTTTCTCAAAATTTTTCAGTACGTTTTCTTATTTTTGAAAAGAAGAATAGGATAAATAAATTACTACCGCTGCTGTTGAGTAGCTTTCTTTAAGTTTCCAAAGGCCATTTGTCCGCTACATTAGGAAACGGGAAGAATCGAAGAAATTCAAAATGTCGCGCAACAACATTTTTCAAGTTTTTATTCGATTTGATTTTTTTTCTCGGGGATTTCCTTCACAGCCAAAATATATTAATTTGATATATTATTGATATACCTAGGCTATTAATTATTAGCGAAATAGCAATCAGATTTACCGCTGTGTTGTAAAAATTATAATAATAAAAGTAGAAAGGACCAGCGCACACCAGAGCAAATATTTTATGAATTGTTTCAAATTCCCCACTTTGCCACTCTTCGCACATGTACTTTTTTCTTTTCGAAAATTGAGCAACCTTCTCTAATTCCAATTGACTTAGCGACTAAATGGAAGGGAACTAATGGAAGCAAAGTGCGTTTTAGAATGAAAAAAAAGCGCTGCAGAAGATCAGAAGTGAGTTGAATGGTTCACGCGTTTTACCTGTCTCTTTTGCATACAGAATGATTTCCCGAGCAGTGAACGACCAGAGAAGCGGGCATAATGTGATGAAAGCGTAGACAGCGAGGACTGAAAAACAATGTTTACAAATATAATGTCTCTATTAAGCAGGCGCGCTTTTGCCGCGTTTTTATAGGCATTTTTCTAGAATTCACATTAATAAATATAATTGAATTCATATTTCAACAGTCAGAAGCGACTTTTGAAAATTTTATAAAAGGAACAATTCTAAGATCGGCCCCTTGTCGATGTCGATTCTCTTATTTGCAGCTCGACTTCCACGAGTCTTCAGAATTTCAGACATTCATGGGAAGTTGTTCTGACACTTGTTTTTGTCTTCTGTTGAGTAATGTGGTGCCTTAGTTTTTTCTATACTCTTTTGGAACTTCAAAAACTAGCCAATAAATAAATAAATCCATCGGTTCTTTTCGACGAACATTTCTGAGCAAATATTGCCTGTTTTCTCAAAACCTCCAGAATAGAATACATTGCTTTTCACTCCAATATTCATTCTTACCCAACAAAATAGTAATAGCAAAGTTCCTGGATCTCAGAAACTTTTTTTGTGGATGACAAACTCCTGCGTATCTGTCGAAACTCATCGCTGTCAGAATTAAAGCACTGAGGATTTTCCCGAAATTCTCAAACACAGCAAGAAGTTTGCAGGGGATTTTACCGAACATCCAGAAGCCGAGAATCTGGAATAATATTCGTTGATTCCCTGAGTCTGATTTCGCATTTCTATAAATAGAGAAACTGTTTTCATTCTTCATTCTACTTTGCCGCCTACATTCAAAGAGGAACAAAAAGTTAATTTATGCATGCATTTTGGAACGGGTTTAAAGGCTCACACATTACGAAAGCAATCATTTTCAACCATTTTCGTGGCGATTCCGCACGTGGCTGACTCTTCTTTTATCAGGCCGCAACTGGGAATGATAGTATGGAAAACGGTAGCTAGAGTATCTCACCTGATCAATAACTGTTATCGGTAATGATAAGCAGACTCCAAAGTCAACACAGGATAGAACAATAACGTATATTAATGTGTTATCCAAAGTGGCACGAGACGATCTTATGACGTGATAAATAGTGGTAAGCACAGCGACGTTGCCACATGTTCCTGTAAATATTACTTGAGATACTTAGTCGATCCATCATTCACTTGTGAGAGCGCTGGTACTGTTAGGTTATCCTTCCGCAGCTCATTTCACTGTATTGCCAGCCTACTTCCACAGCGCTCGCAGTCATACAGTAACCATCCTTTCAAGTTTAATTTACGGTTTCATTCGGGGTTGTGGATTGCCGCAATGCAAACGCGCTCTGTTGAATATACTGATTTTGTTAGAAATGTTCTGAATTTTCAGATTTTTGAACTGAAGCTTTCATTCTGAACATTTACTTTAATATTTTCAAGTGTTTCTAGCTAATCCATTTATCTGATGGAGCAAGCAGAGGTTCAACAGACCACAGTCTGTCTTAAAAAATTTAAAATATGTATTGAATACATTTTTGAAGCATAGACAACTAATGGGGTTATTTATGAAAAGCACAATTTCATTTTAATGCAAAAAATGCCACTTTAATGTTATTCAAGATTGCACTTTAATGCAAAAAAAATGCATTTTTTTTGCATTAAAATGCAATCGTGAATTGCCAAAATGTATTATTTTAGAAAAACTTGAAACCCGTTAGAGAAATGTTTTTGTAAAATGCGAAACAAATCAAAATTTCTGCATTTCCCACCGATCTTAATGTAAATTAAGAATCGAATTTATTTTACGTCGATTATCGAAACTCTAAAATTTTTGAAAATGGAAGTCTAATCTGATTTTCGACGCCAATGAGCAATTCGATTCACAATCTTTGCCTCATATCTATGATCGAAAATAATCGATAATAAGCGTCGATTTTCGGAATGAAAGTGGTTAATGAATTTGTTTTTCGGATCCGTTTACTTCTGTTGATCGCATTTAATACTCTTGACTGCATAAACCGTGTACAATTAAACTTCTCGGCTCCAGTCAGCAAAATCGTATCAAATCAAAGATAAAATACATAAAAGGAATTGAATAATTATCTTTCAGCTGGGAAAATAGCCGCACACGAAGAATTTACTGGGATAACGCTGATTAATATGACTTTTCATGAATAACCCCATAAGTATCCCCGAAATTCGTAAGAAAGCCGCTGTGTAAATTTTTGGCCAAAAACTTGTCACATTTTTGGAGCTATTGCGTTTGATTAGATGGGATACGTGATAAGTGCAACTTTATTAAAAAAAAAAACACGTTGGCGGGAAACGAAGATCGGGGAAACCCTTGCAAACTAGGCGCAAATGCACAGAAAATGCAAAATATAGCATTGAAAAACAAGTATTTGCATTTCATTACACTGCTTTCATATACGCTGAACTATTTTTTCCTCCCTGGAGTGTTACTCCCTGGAGAAAAACAGATCAGAAGATGCGACAAATGAAAGGAATAGGATAAACCAGGCGTAAATGCACTGTTGTCCTTTGTTTTAATGTTCCTTGAATTCAATTTGCCCTTGTAGCCGTGCACTCTTCATCATTTCAGGCGCTAATGCCTTACTACCATTCTACTAAGGATTCATCGGTAGAAAACCCCGGAACTCACCCAATACAAAAAGTAATAAATATGAAACTGCCATAATAACAACGTGAAGATCTTCGTGATTGGGCGGTGGAAGCACATCGTTCACTATTTTGTATTTTCTCTGAAAACTTTGGGTTTTTATTTGGTCTGAGAAAACTTGTAATCATTAAAACTGGCAGGGGAACAGAATCATTTTAAAAGGAGTTCCTTGCGGCGCCATTTTTTGAGTATGGTAACGGAAAGCTCAGCTTTTTCTCGGAGTCTCCAAGAATTTCAAAATTTCAATTTTTCGCATTCCCTCTTCCCTTGTATTTTGGTTACTAAATGATGTATACGCTTTCGTTCCTCTTTTAATTCTCTCTTTCATTATTCCGAAAATCGAATTTGTTCTCTTTGTTTTTTTAAACATTACAACAATTGGCGGAGAAAAAAGAAAAAGCACATGGCGATTCGCATAATTGATGTGATTTCTTAAAATAAAATAACAGAGAGAGAGAGAGACAGAGCGAAGCAGATATTCAGAAAAACTGGGAAGGAAAAGGTGAAAGGGAGAGAAAATCAGGGAAAGAGAGGAAAACGAGAAGATCGAAAATGAGTCTCCGAGAAATAAAGGAATAAAGAAGGATAGAAATAGATAAACTGAAAAAGAGAAAAAATAATTAAACTAGTTCTAAGGCAGGTTCAGTATGATTTTCAGATATAAAATAGCAATGAATTAAATATGAAAATGTTTTTTTTTGGACGCGACAAAGAATTTCAGGAAACAATTTTCATTATTCGAGCTAAAAAGAACTGAAGTTTCCCGCTTTTAGAATATTCAGAAAAATAAAATTAAAAAAAAAAGAATATTTCTAAAATTTCATATTTCGTAATTTTTTAAATAAAGAAACCAACTTGGTCAATTCTCTTGAAAAAAAAAATGATTTTCGACTGCCTACGCTTAAATTCTACTAATAGTTTATTCCCAAAATCCAAAATAAAAAAAATCCGAACAATTAGAATCATTAATTTTAAATCTACCTAAATAATGAATTTAAGGCACCGATGTTCTCTTCCTTATGGGGTTATTCATGAAAAGCACAAAAAGCATTTTGATGCAAAAAAATGCCTTTTTTTGCATTAAAATGCAATTGTGCTTTTCATGAATAACCCCATTATTGTGTTGTCACCAGTGTCTTTGTTAGGTATGAAAAATCGGGACATTCCGATGGACGGTTAGGCGGAAATTTTTAAAAAAGACTACAGAACGAAAATCAAAGTAAGACTTTGTGGTTTATAAAACAAAACAATCTTAGGAACAACGACCAAAAACTTTTCTTAAGATCCTAAAAAAAGGAATCAATCTTAAAACTCACGACGTTTGAGTTTATGTTTGCGGTAATCAATGAAAAATAAATTATTTAAGTGGATTTCCATGATTTTAGGAGAAAACTCCCACAAAAATATAAAGAAACTAAAAAAAAACAAGCGAGTTGGTAGAATATAAAAATGTTTTAATGTGTATTCTTAAAGGCACATGGGAATTTTCAGTGCTGGGTCCCGCAACAATAATATACAAAATTTTAGTTTGAATATCAACTTTTAATATATATTACCTAAAAATACAATTATTTTCATTTTCCCCCATTTTTCGAGGCTTGCGATTTTTTCGGCCAATAAGTGTTTGATCTGAAAAAAAAAACAGCCGGAGCTTTTAATTTTCTATCTCCTATATCGTCTCTCACTATCGCCGGAATATTAGAAAATTAAAATAAATAATAGAGAGCAAGAAATGGCTTTTTTTTCAAATGAATAATATAAGGCGCTATCTTAGTTGGGGGGGGGAAGGTCCAGTGGTTTTTAGTCATTTTTGGAGCTTTATTCTTGATTTTTTTTCTGAAAATGTTTGTTGCTATTGTTAAAATATTTGTAAGTTGTTTTTTTTTTGCGCGTGACGCTTACTCTTGGCACGAAAACAAACTACGATTCCACTTTTTTTCACGCGCGCTTCAACGATGAGCAATTTTTGCATTTTTTTCGCTTATTAGTTAATAATAACTTAGTTAATCATAGATATGAATAGGACCGCAGCTGATGCACTTCTCGACTTGAAGTAAGCGTAAGCCTAAGACTAAGCCTAAGCCTAAGCCAAAGTGTGGCCTCAAAAAAATGTATGGGATGATCATTACTTTGAGGCGCTGTAGCATTTCAAATATCACGATGAAGCGAAATTTTACGAGTTATGAGCCGGAATCGCCAAGAAATATCCAGTCACCTAGTCATTTTTGTTGTCTGCCAATAAAATTGTTCTAAAAATTGCTAGTGTTATTCGAGTATATCTAGTAACATTCTCAGAAAAAAAAACCCAAAAAAAAACCTCCAAAATGACTAAAAACCACTGGACCCCCCAACTAAGATATCGCCTAATATAATAGGCGGGGAACACGATTTTGATTATCTCAACGGTGCATCAATTATGGTAGAGCGTTCGCACCTTTGTGGAGAGAGCTGGTAGACAAGAATATGGACGGATTCAGTCCAATCGGTCTGCCCCAGGACGCCAAATGCGTCAACAACAAAGTACTTGGCAAAATTTTGTAACTTAATATTCCGAACTCTGCTATTGAAGACCCAAAATTTTCTGTAGAGCATGTGCAGTGATTGCGTACTTTCAAAAAACTGCTTAATTTTTAATTTGACCGATCGCTTATTCAAAGTACTCTTTTTAATGCGCATTTAAAATTCCGTTTTTGTGCTCAAAACAATTCCATTATATCCTTCTTCTTCTTCTTCTTAAACACATTTTGAAACTAATGGGGTTATTCATGATGCATTTTAATGCAAAAAATGCCACTTTAATCTTATTCACGATACCATTTTAATTGAAAAAAATGCATCGTAGTTCAGTGCTATGTTCAGTTAAAATGCAAGGGGGTGTCGGATATCGTCACCGAGAAAGTCTATGCGCCTTTAATCCTTCAAATAAATAATTTTACTATTTTTTCACCATTGCCATAGTAATTTTACGCTTTTTCGCCTCCTCATCGTTCATTTTTGGCTGTAAAATATTATTTTTATCAAATTAATTTTAATTTTTTCCGAAAATGTGAATTTTTAGCACAATAGGAGTTCTTCTGGAAAAAAAATTGAGGGCCTCGTAAATCGACACATTAAAGGCGCATAGACTTTCTCGGTGACGATATCCGACACCACCTTGCATTTTAACTGAACATAGCACTGAACTACGATGCATTTTTTTCAATTAAAATGCTATCGTGAATGAGATTAAAGTGGCATTTTTTGCACAAAAATGCATCATGAATAACCCCATAAGCAATTCAAAAGAAAGAGTTTCACTGAGCTGTTGTCAAGTCTGGCACCTATTGTGAATACACCGCAATACTTCATGTCTGTCCCGGAGGGCAGCCCCCAACGTTGAGATGCTGCCTCATCTCATCTATCTTCAATCTTTTTCGTTTTCTGAAGATGTATTTTATTTGAAATTGAGCGCAAACGCTTGCTTTACAATGCGAAATCTAGAACTTTTGTGCATTTGTGCGTAGGTTACAGAAGAAAGCACTGTAATTGACGCGCAAACGCTTGTTCTTCTGTCCGTCGAACTCTCTGATCACTCAGTTCTCCAGAAGAGAGGAACGACATCTCGCTCAACCGATTTCCGCTATTGCGCTCCGTCGAAGCGCCTTTCAAATGTTGCCTTCTCTTGTTTCAGTATCTCGTCAATTCATTTATTCACATTGAAGTGATATATCCCCGTAAAATAAGCAAAGGGCACTCGTAAACGGGGAAAAACAGTGTAATTGACACGCAAGACATGTTTTTCAGCGCTTTAATTGAATTTTTGTGCATTTGTGCGTAGATAACAGTGTTTTCCCCTATGTTTTTTTTTATCTCCTCAATTCATTTTTTTTCTCGTAAAACGAGCTAAGAGGTCGCGAAACCAGGAGAAAACAGCGTAATAAGTGCAGTGCACAGCACGTTTTTCGGTGCTTAAATTGAAAAATAGTGCATTTGCGCGTAGATTAAAGTGTTTTCCCATGGTTTTGTATTCCCTCGACTGATTTTCGTTTCTTAAAATCGTCCATTTTCAGAAAATGAGTTAGAATACGCTCTAGTCCACGCGCAGACACCTCTTCAAATTACGTACTGAAAATACGTTCTTGCTTGCACGCAAACTACCCAGTTTTCGTATCTCCTGAGCTCGTTTGGGGGGGGGGGACCTAGCGAAGTGAATTACCAGCAGAGTAGGGCGGAATTCCGGATTTCGGGAACTCGGAATCCGGAATTCCGCCCTTCTCTGATTACCAGTACCGTAATTACAGTATATTTATCGCCTAATCCTCATTCACTTACCATATCAAACATAATCTGTGTAATCGATTCGAACCCATCGGAATCCGTCTGATTGCCAAACGATTCTTCCACATAATCCACCAGTTCTGTCGTCATAATCCGGGGTTTTTTTTTCTTGAAATTATCTGAAAATCGGTTTTTTTTTCTAAAAAAAAAAATCAAAATTTCTAAAAAAATAATAATCACGGTGTCAAGAATCTTTGACCGCATTGCACCTAATACCGGTATTCTCGAAGCGATCCAGTAAGTTGGAGGGTGGGGGGGGGAGAGGAAGGATAGGCGTGGCCTGTGCGAGAGGAGACGTGGTAAGCGGATTACGGTATATTGAGAATGAAAACAAGAGAGGAAAAAAAAACGCAAAGTGGATGGATGGTGGAGTGGAATGCTACACGAGGACAACACGACGACGACGACCGGCGGCGACGACATTGAATCAATTAGAACAGAATGCAAATGAGAATGATGTCAAATGCGCGGAGCAGGAAGGGAGAGAATGCGTGCACACACCACACCTTTCTTCCAGCCTCTTCCGAGTCGTTTTGATTAATTTGGTTGACGGCAATCGAAGAAAAAATGGATAGATGGACCGGATGATGGCGAAGGAGAGGAAGACGTTGGAAATGAAGGAAGACTGGTGAGAAAATGAAAAACGAGACGTGTGGCGGGCTCATTCATGGTTTAAAAGTGCTAAAAGACATGAGTGAGCAAGTGCGCTCCGTTTCTAACTATTTGAGTAGATACGAGTGACAACCAGAGTAGGGCGGAATTGGATTTTGGGAACTCGGAATCCGGAACCCGGAAAACGGAAAAAAAAAATTTTTTTCCCGGAATCTGGAATACGGAAAACGGAAAAAAATTTTTTTTCCCGGAATCTGGAATCCGGAAAACGGAAAAAATATTTTTTCATGGAATCCGGAATCCGGAAAACGGAAAAACTTTTTTTTTCGGAATCCGGAAAACGGAAAAAAATTTTTTCTCGGAATCCGGAAAACGGAAAGAATGTTTTTTCACAGAATCCGGAAAACGGAAAAACATTTTTTCCCGGAATCTGGAATCCGGAAAACGGAAAAACTTTTTTTCACGGAATCTCGAATCCGGAAAACGGAAAAAAATATTTTTTTCACGGAATCCGAAATCCGGAAAACGGAAACATTTTTTTTCCCGGAATCTGGAACACGGAAAACGGAAAAATATTTTTTCACGGAATCTGGAATCCGGAAAACGGAAAAAAATATTTTTTCCCGGAATCCGGAATCCGGAAAAGAAAAAAAAATTTTTCACGGAATCCGGAATCCAGAAAACGGAAAAAAATATGTTTTTTCACGGAATCCGGAATCCGGAAAACGGAATGAAAAAAACGGTGGAATCCGGTATCCGGAATTCCGCCCTTCTCTGGTGACAACACAAACCATCAGGAGTACAAAAATGGTAAGAGTTCATTTGCAAGGCATTACGTCAGGCAAGTGTGCTCTATTGAATATCTGGTTTTGGGATAATTGAAAGGACAGTCCTAAAAATAAAGAATTATTTAAAAACGAGCATTGGAAAATGCAAATTCCAAATATAATTTCAATAATCCGTAGAGCGCATTTGCAGACGCGCAGTGTTCTCCCAATCATTTCAATATTTGGCCTGCAGTCGAATGCGATTAACAAACTTTTTTTTGCAAACAATAAGGCATAAATATGCGTACATAGGCCTAGCCGTTTCGCAACCGACCCTTTTCGCAACCGCTGCCAAATTTTTTTTATTGTAAAATTTTCTTTCAATTTTTTTCCGTTTTTTTTTCTTTTTTTAATTTTTTTTAATTTTCCGCGAATTTTTTGATTGCAAAACTCCGAAATTGAATTTGAACAATCGCGCAATGGTCTTACAACGACCTTGGTTACGGTTGACGTCCCTTTAAGTCCTCTTTTCTTCTATTTCCTCTTATTTTTCAGTGTATGAACGCCACACCTTTTTCTTTTAAAGCTCCGTATCAAGCATGTTTTAACGCGTCGACACTCAGCTAACAGCCACGCGGCGTGCGCTTCAAAATGTACTGCCGCGTACAGATACTCATTTCTCCGCCAGAATCTCATTTATATTTTTGAATTTTTCTTTTTTTTCCCTCATTTTATTGCTTATAGATCTGGAGAAATAAGACGGAAAATCAAAAAAAAAAGAACTATTGATGATCACCGTGGTAATGGGACCGGGACCACTTAACAGAGCAAATAAGGGGCGGGTCTATTCATTTGTCGGACAAACTGATCCCGATTCTTGGATCAATTTCCGCCAATCTTTGACGTCTAGTCCACTTGGAATAGCAGCTTCAAAAATGAGAAGAAGCAGAAGAGCAAAAGGAGTATCAAGTGGAATTAATGGGCATGTATGACGTCAATTGCACTGCTCAATGCCTGGAGACTCGTGCAACCCTCACGCGTTTCTGGCGCGACAGCCAGAGCGGGGGGTTTCAGCCGAACTTTTTTCGAGCGACATTGACGAGCCAAGCCTTGCAGAGAAGTTCGGAGTCCGCAGAGATACGCTCAACCAGTCATGGATGAGAGTCTCGGATCGTGGTCTTACCACAAAACACGCTGATCCATGGCTTCGGTGGTTGGTCACAGCGGAGATCTAAGCGAATGCGTGCTGTGTTGTACCAAAAACACAGGATACACGACAGAGAAGAGCGGAATTCCGCATTCCGGATTCCGCCGTTTTTTTCATTCCGTTTTCCGGATTCCGTGAAAAAATTATTTTTCCGGATTCCGGATTCCGTGAAAAAATATTTTTTCAGTTTTCCGGATTCCGAGTTCTCAAAATCCAATTCCGCCCCACTATGAGTTTTAATACTTTATTCTCAATTGTTATGAAATGTATACTTTTTTGATCTCTCGCAAAAATTAATGGTTGAAATTCCGGATTCCGGATTCCGCCGTTTTTTTCATTCCGTTTTCCGGATTCCGGATTCCGTGAAAATTTTTTTTTCGTTTTCCGGATTCCGGATTCCGTGAAAAAAAATTGCTTCCGTTTTCCAGATTCCGGATTCCGGGAAACAATTTTTTTTCCGTTTTCCGGATTCCGAGTTCCCAAAATCCAATTCCGCCCTACTCTGATACAGTGTGTCGTTTCGAAAGCATTTCGAGAATTTTTCGAAAAATTTCTCGAAAAATCAACGAGAAAAAATTTTTCGAGGATTTTGTAACGACACTCCGAAATAACGCAAAGCGCGGTGTTTATCGTATTTTCATTCAAATCATTTTTCGTGATTTCTCGAAAAATCTTCGAGAATTTTTCGAAAAATTTCCGAAAAATTTTTCGAGAAATTCTCGAAAAATTTCGAAAAATTTTCGAAAAATTTTCGAGAAATTTTTCGTGAATATTTTTCGGAAATTTTTCGAAAAACGTATTTTTCGAGAAAAAAATTTTCGAAACGACACACTGCTCTGATACACGAGACTATGAAAAACTACGAGAACACTCTAAAATCTGTGCTTATAGCTTAGAAATTGTGAACAAAGATTTTGCCGTTGCAAATTCGCTCTGTTGAACAAGTGACAAGGTGTAAAGTTCATGCATTTTCATATATTACCGATGCCGGAATATGATGTCTGAAAATATTACCTATTTTTACATCGGACTTGTACTCGTTTGCGCTTAATGTATTCCTCCACATGTCAAGCGTTAAAGCCACGTTTATCATTTTTACAGAGCTATTTGTTTGGCAGCTGCCAAGAATAACCTCGATCAAAAACGCTTGAGGTGCTCACTAATCTGGGTCACGCGCCGAGCCAACCAAAGTAGGGCGGAATTGGATCTCTTGGAAACTCGGAATCCGGAAAACGGAAAAAAAATTGTTCACGGAATCCGGAAGACGGAAGACGGAATGAAAAAAACGGCGGAATTGGATTTTGGGAACTCGGAATCCGGAAAACGGGAAACAATTTTTCACGGAATCTGGAATCCGGAAGACGGAATGAAAAAATCGGCGGAATCCGGAATTCCGCCCTTCTCTGCAGAGTAGGGCGGAATCGGATTTTGGGAACTCGGAATCCGGAAAACAGAAAAAAAACACTTTTCACGGAATCTGGAATCCGGAAGACGGAATGAAAAAAACGGCGGAATCCGGAATTCCGCTCTTCTCTGGAACCGGTTCCGGACAGAAGGAATCGATGACTAGACTGGTTGAATTCAGAGTGAATTGTCAAGGAGTGGAGACATTTCAGACATTGATTCGTATTTCACTCTCTGATCACTTTGTTCTCCAGCAGAGACGAACGACATCTCACCCTCCAATTTCCGCAATTTCGCTCCATCAGAAGACAAGCATGTCTCCGCTTTCAGCCTGCCGCCTTCCGCCTTCCGTCTTCCGCTATCTGCCGGTCATTGAACTGTCACATTGATTCCACTACAATTCTGCGAAATTAAGCAGATCGTAGTAAAGAGGACGGGGAAAGCAATGATTTTTAGAAATAAGAAAATTTTGCTTCCGTCTTCCGCCGGAAATTCTTTTTTTGCTCAAATTCATTGCTCAGCATCGCGCAACCCGTTGGAGATGGGATTCAAGAACATGTCTGTAATAAGTTCGTGGTTTCAGCTATGGAGAAGTGTAGAACCTTCTAGTTTAAATTAAAAAGCCACGACGTTGTGGGCGGATGTTAGACTAGGTGAAACAGTTCATTTATTTGAGAACGACAGTATCCGAATTCCATCGAGGATACCGTATTCACTTTCCTAGCCTGGCACCAGAGTAAGGCGGAATTGGATTTTGGGAACTCGGAATCCGGAAAACATGTTTTTCACGGAATCCGGAAGACGGCATGGAAAAAAACGGCGGAATCCGGAATTCGGAATTCCACCCTTCTCTGCAGAGTAAGGCGGAATTGGATTTTGGGAACTCGGAATCCGGAAGACGGAAGACGGAATGAAATAAACGGCGGAATCCGGAATTCCGCCCTTCTCTGCCGCTCACTCTCGCTTTAGAGCGGTTTATCTCGGTTCGTAAGAGAGATATCAAAAAGGTTTTAACTGACAAAATGTGCAGAATCCTTTTTTGTTCGAACCGCCTTGTTATCTCTATCTATTATTGGGAAACAGCCACTGAAGAGCTGTCTAGAAATGCCGAAACACCTGGCAACGTCAACTGATGCATCGCGCTATAAACATTGTGTTGCAATAGTCCGAGAGGAGTACACAATATCTACCATGTTGATTAAGTTTTTACTAAAGTCGATTTTTGAGATCTAATAAAAGACACAACAAAGAAAAAGGAAAAGTTAGAAAATGTTTCGTCAAGAAATTTTGTTTCTTGATTTATAGCCCAAGTCAGAGAACAGAAAAGTGCTAGAAGAGTGCATCGCAACAATATCATTTTCGAAATGTGGAAAGGGGTCTTTTCCAGATTTCGAAAAGAGCATTGCTCTTATTTCGTGCATTTTCTGGATGAAGACAACCTGGAATCCCACCAGAGCACCAATTTTGGTGCAAATGTGGACCAAATGATAGTCAATTGTGGATTTCCTGTGACCTAACCCGTTTTGGTCCAAATTTGGTCTTTTGGTCAAGAGTTGTACCAAGTTGGGATCACTGATGGTTAGCCAGTGTGGATCCCTGGATCCTTAAGAAGGCCTCCAACAAATGTGTTCCGTGCGCTAAAACGGCACTTTTGAAAGCGCGCCCGAAGAAGATCACCTTACAATTTTTGGGAACTCGGAATCCGGAATCCGAAAAACGGAAAAATTTTGTTTCATGAAATCTGGAATCCGGAATACGGAATGTAAAAAACGGCGGAATCTGGAAAGCGGAATCCGGAATTTTAACCATTAATTTTTGCGGAAGATCAAAAAAGTATACTTTTCGCAACAATTGAGAATGAAGTATTAAAACTCATAGTTGGGCGGAATTGGATTTTGGGAACTCGGAATCCGGAAAACGGAAAAATAATTTTTTTACGGAATCCGGAATGCGGAAAACGGAAAAATGTATTTTTCACGGAAAACGGAAAAAAAAATGTTTTTCACGGAATCCGGAATGAAAAAAAAAACGGCGGAATCTGGAATGCGGAATTCGGAATTCCGCCCTTCTCTGATTTATAGGCGCATCCCAGTGTGTCGTTTCGAAAAATTATTTCTCGAAAAATGCGTTTTTCGAGAAATCAACGAGAAACATTCCTCGAGAATTTTTCGAAAAAATTTCTCGAAATGCTTTCGAAACGACACACTGGCGCATCCTAGATAGTGTGACGCCTTCTGAATGATCATTCTTTTATGGTTAGACATCTAAAATTCTGAAATTGAAATTCAGAATCATAACGGTGAAATGCGTTTCGAAAATAGAAAAAGAAACACGTGAGAAAACGGGAAGTCAAACATTTTTAAGTCGGCTGAAAATGAAGGAATATATGCAATTTTCAACGCGTTTCTTCCAAGAATCGACGAAAAAGAAGTTATGAATGATGGCGGTTGGAAAAATACGAAAAAAAAAAAAAAAAAAACAGAAAAGTTCAATTTTGGAGAAAATGAAAGATGAACTTCCCTCCGGCGCTCCACTTTAATTAATGAAGAGAAGAACGGGAGAAGAGTTATGAGTTTTTTTCTTGCTCAACTCATCTCTCTCCCTCTGTTCCTCTTTTTTTAATTCTCAATTTTTAATATTACATTTTTCGTTTTTTTTTTCTCTTTTTTGAGAAAAACAAAGAAAAAAAATAAGGATTAAGGTGACGCGCGCGATGCGAGTGCGTAGAAGATGACAAGGGTGTAACGAGTTCAACTGTAGAGGACACTTGATTTGCAAAGCATAGAAGAAGCACAAATGCACGTGGTATATCCATTTTGGGAACTCGGAATCCGGAATCCGGAAAACGGAAAAAAAATTTCGTTTCATGGAATCTGGAATCCGGAAAACGGAAAAAAAAATTTCGTTTCATGGAATCTGGAATCCGGAAAACGGAAAAAAAATATTTTTTCACGGAATTTGGAATCCGGAAAACGGAAAAAAGTTTTTTTTCACGGAATTTGGAATCCGGAATACGGAAAAAATATTTTTTCACGGAATTCGGAAAACGGAAAACGAAAAAAAAATTTTTTCACGGAATTCGGAAAACGGAAAAAAATTTTTCACGGAATCTGGAATCCGGAATACGGAATGTAAAAAACGGCGGAATCCGGAATGCGGAATGCGGAAAACGGAATTTTAACCATTAATGAGGGAATCTAATGATGTAAATGCGCTCTGTTCGCAAAAATTTTTGCGGGATTTCAAAAAAGTATACTTTTCACAACAATTGAGAATGAAGAATTAAAACAGAATGAAAACGCCATATCGCGGAATCCGGAATGCGGAAAACGGAAAAAAATATTTTTTCACGGAATTTGGAATCCGGAATACGGAAAAAATTTTTTCACGGAATCTGGAATCCGGAATACGGAATGTAAAAAACGGCGAAATCCGGAATGCGGAATGCGGAAAACGGAATTTTAACCATTAATGAGGGAATCAAATGATGTAAATGCGCTCTGTACGCAAAAATGTTTGCGGGAGTTCGAACAGTATACTTTTCACAACAATTGAGAATAAAGAATTAAAACGGATTAAAAACGCCATATCGCGGAATCCGGAATGCGGAATGCGGAAAACGGAAAAAAAAATATTTTTTCACGGAATCTGGAATCCGGAAGACGGAATGAAAAAAACGGTGAAATCCGGAATGCGGAATGCGGAAAACGGAATTTTAACCATTAATGAGGGAATCAAATGATGTAAATGCGCTCTGTACGCAAAAATGTTTGCGGGAGTTCAAACAGTATACTTTTCACAACAATTGAGAATGAAGAATTAAAACGGAATAAAAACGATATATCGCGGAATCCGGAATGCGGAAAACGGAAAAAAATATTTTTTCACGGAATCTGGAATCCGGAAGACGGAATGAAAAAAACGGCGGAATCCGGAATTCCGCCCTTCTCTTGTAATAATGGCCGTACGAAAATGTTGTCAACTACAAAAATGGAGTTTTATTTTTGTAGAATTCTATAAAACATTTTGGAAATAATAATCAAACAATTTTTGACTTCATGACAATTTTCCGCATTTTGCGTTTTTCTACTGAAAAACTACTTGTAGCTGCTTCAATTCCTTACATTTTCAGATTATTAAAAAGTCAAAAAATTCACGGAATCTGGAATCCGAAATACGGAAAAAAAAAATTTTTTTGTCATGGAATCTGGAATCCGGAATGTGGAAAACGGAAAAAAGTTTTTTCACGGAATCTGGAATTCGGAAAACGGAAAAAAAATTTTTTTCACGGAATCTGGAATCCGGAAAACGGAATGTAAAAAACGGCGGAATCCGGAATGCGGAATGCGGAAAACGGAATTTTAACCATTAATGAGGGAATATTTATGATGTAAATGCGTTCTGTTCCCAAAAATTTTTGCAGGAGTTCAAAAAAGTATACTTTTCACAACAATTGAGAATAAAGTATTAAAACTCATAGTTGGGCGGAATTTTATTTTGGGAACTCGGGATCCAGAAAACGGAAAACGGAAAAATTTTTTCATGGAATCTGGAATCCGGAAAACGGAAAAAAGTTTTTTCACGGAATCCGGAAAAAGGAAAAAAATTTTTTCACGGAATCCGGAATGCGGAAAACGGAAAAATATTTTTTCACGGAATCTGGAATCCGGAATACGGAATGTAAAAAACGGCGGAATCCGGAATACCGAAAAAAATATTTTTTCACGGAATCTCGAATGCGGAAAACGGAATGGAAAAAACAGCGGAATCCGGAATTCCGCCCTTCTCTGCCAAAAACAATGCTGCATTGAAAAATGAGAAAAAATACGATGAGATCTACTGAATAAAGATCTCCAGAAGGTGGGCGGTTGCCAGCGGAGACACACATTAGTGCAGACTAATGGCTTATGGCTTAAATCTGCTACATTTTTATTTTTTTCTTCTCAATTTTGCTCTTTAGAACTTCCATATTGAAGTCATTCTAGATTCTAGTCCGAGAGTAGATCACGACAAAATTTTCGAATCGGAATGGCGATTCGCACTTCTGCAAAAATGAAAGGACAGATAGCTTAAGTGCTGAAATACAAATTTGTGGACTCTACTCGACAAATCTTCGCGCATCATGCCCACTCTGCAGAATGTGTCGCTCTTTTTAACAATTGAAAATTATCGAAAAATTCTCGAAAATTTTCGAAAAAATTCGAAAAATTCTCGAAAAATTTCGAAAAATTTCGAAAAATTCTCAAAAAATTCTCGAAAATTTTCGAAAAATTCTCGAAAAATTTCGAAAAATTTCGAAAAATTCTCAAAAAATTCTCGAAAATTTTCGAAAATTCTCGAAAAATTCTCGAAAAATTCGCGAAAATTTTCGAAAATTCTCGAAAAATTCTCGAAAAATTCTCGAAAAATTTCGAAAAATTTCGAAAAATTTTGAAAAATTTCGAAAAATTTCTCAAAAAATTCTCGAAAATTTTCGAAAATTCTCGAAAAATTCGCGAAAAATCCGCGAAAAATTCTCGAACAATTTCGAAAAATTTTCGAAAAATCTCGAAAAATTTCGAAAAATTTCGAAAAATTCTCAAAAAATTCTCGAAAATTTTCGAAAATTCTCGAAAAATTCTCGAAAAATTCGCGAAAATTTTCGAAAATTCTCGAAAAATTCTCGAAAAATTCTCGAAAAATTTCGAAAAATTTCGAAAAATTATGAAAAATTTCGAAAATTTTCTCAAAAAATTCTCGAAAATTTTCGAAAATTCTCGAAAAATTCTCGAAAAATTCGCGAAAAATCCGCGAAAAATTCTCGAACAATTTCGAAAAATTTTCGAAAAATCTCAAAAAATTCTCGAAAAATTCTCAAAAAATTCACGAAAAATTCTCGAAAAATTCTCGAAAATTCCGAAAAATTTCGAAAATTCTCGAAAATTCTCGAAAAATTCTCGAAAAATTCTCAAAAAATTCTCGAAAAATTTCGAAAAATTTTCGAAAAATTCTCGAAAAATTCTCGAAAAATTCACGAAAAATTCTTGAAAAATTCTCAAAAAATTCTCGAAAAATTCTCAAAAAATTTCGAAAATTCTCGAAAAATTCTCAAAAAATTCTCAATAAATTCTCGAAAAATTCTCAAAAAATTTCGAAAATTCTCGAAAAATTCTCAAAAAATTCGAGACACGTCAAAAACGGAATCCAACCTGTGACGGGTTACACGAAAAGGGGTTACATGAAGGCGGGATATTTAAAAAAAACGGGACTCGAGCGCAATTGGTGGAGCGCAATTGCGCGAGTCCCATTTTTTTTAAATATCCCGCCTTCATGTAACCCCTTTTCGTGTAACCCGTCACAGGTTGGATTCCGTTTTTGACGTGTCTCAAAAATTCTCGAAAAATTCTCGAAAAATTCTCAAAAAATTCACGAAAAATTCTCGAAAAATTCTCGAAAATTCCGAAAAATTTCGAAAATTCTCGAAAATTCTCGAAAAATTCTCGAAAAATTCTCAAAAAATTCTCGAAAAATTTCGAAAAATTTTCGAAAAATTCTCGAAAAATTCTCGAAAAATTCACGAAAAATTCTTGAAAAATTCTCAAAAAATTCTCGAAAAATTCTCAAAAAATTTCGAAAATTCTCGAAAAATTCTCAAAAAATTCTCAATAAATTCTCGAAAAATTCTCAAAAAATTTCGAAAATTCTCGAAAAATTCTCAAAAAATTCGAGACACGTCAAAAACGGAATCCAACCTGTGACGGGTTACACGAAAAGGGGTTACATGAAGGCGGGATATTTAAAAAAAAACGGGACTCGAGCGCAATTGGTGGAGCGCAATTGCGCGAGTCCCATTTTTTTTAAATATCCCGCCTTCATGTAACCCCTTTTCGTGTAACCCGTCACAGGTTGGATTCCGTTTTTGACGTGTCTCAAAAATTCTCGAAAAATTCTCGAAAAATTCTCAAAAAATTCACGAAAAATTCTCGAAAAATTCTCGAAAATTCCGAAAAATTTCGAAAATTCTCGAAAATTCTCGAAAAATTCTCGAAAAATTCTCAAAAAATTCTCGAAAAATTCTCGAAAAATTCTCGAAAAATTCTCAAAAAATTCTCGAAAAATTTTCAAAAAATTCTCAAAAATTTCTCGGAAAATTCACGAAAAATTCTCAAAAAATTCTCGAAAAATTTCGAAAAATTCACGAAAAATTCTCAAAAAATTCTCGAAAAATTCGCGAAAAATTCTCGAAAATTTTCGAAAATTCTCGAAAAATTCTCAAAAAATTTTCGAAAAATTCTCGAAAAATTCTCAAAAAATTCTCGAAAAATTTCGAAAAATTCACGAAAAACGCATTTTTCGAAACGACACACTGTTCATAACTAAAGATTCCACGAAAGAAAAAATAAGACCGTCTCGTCTCGTCTCGTCTTCGTCATCGTCTAGAATTCGTCTGACGCAGAGATAGACATTGTGTGGGTACACATGTCTTTTAATTGACGACGTAAGACGAATGCAAGACGAATTGAAAGACGACCGTCTTGTTTCGTCTTTCGTGGAAGCCTTATTGGTAACATTTATGATTCTCTTTAAAAACCAAAAATAAATTTATTTACGGAATAACTAATTTTTATTATTAAATTCCATTCAAAAAAATCATTAAATTTACTTTTTTTTTTTTTTAATTTAAAATAACATCTGAAAATGATTAAAACAATTTTTCAATTAAAATATACTAAATTTAAAATAAAAATGAACATTTTTTCGAAAAAAATTGTTTAAAATGTTTAAATTTCCAAGAATACGCGAAAAATTTTTTTTGTAATTTTAATTTTTATATTCGCCATAGAAAAAAGGACATAAAATGCACGGGGCTAAAATAGACACTGAAGTAATGACAAAAGTCAAGGAAATACGCGGGGAAAAGCAAGGAATGACAATTCTGAATGAGACCAGGGTAGGTAATAAATATTTTAGTATTTCCGTCAACTTCTCAAGAATATTAGAGCGCTTTCAACAAAAAAATAATGTTTTTTTTCAATCTTGTGTCTTGGTTACTCAATGAAACAAATGTGAGAAATTAAGGGAGGCTGCAATCGCGCTCCAATCGAATCTACGACGCTGCTTTGTCAAAAGCGACGTTCTTCGGCTCGTGTACTCTGCGAAGGGAAGCCAAACGGAACACAATTAATTTGTCTGGTATGCGCGCATTATTGTGCCACGAAAAATTCTCGAGAAATTGTTCTCGTTGATTTTTCGAGAATTTCTCGAGAAATCGCGAAAATTGATTTGAATGGAAATACGATAAACAACGCGCTTTGCAATATTTCGGAGTGTCGTTCGAACTAGTTTTTTCGAGAAATTTCAAAATTTTTCGAGAAATTTTTCAAGAATTTTTCGGAAACATTTCTCGAAAACCCGTTTATTTTCCAATTTCAAGACGGCTCACACTCTTCTTGTCATGTAAGAAGTGAGCTGAAATTGCAAAAAATTTAAGCATTCATCAATTTCTCAGAAGAGCGCATTTGCATTATAACGCGTTTTTCACCGCCTTCAGGGCCGTCATGCGCAAATAGATTATTCTAGAAAACTCCATTTTTTATTGGATTTTTCGGATTTTTAACAGTAAAAACCAAAGTAGGGCGGAATTGGATTTTGGGAACTCGGAATCCGGAAAACGGAAAACGGAAAAAAAATTTTCACGGAATCTGGAATCCGGAAGACGGAATGAAAAAAACGGCGGAATCCGGAATTCCGCCGTTTTTTTTTTAATGGTTCCACGAGCACCGATGTGAGCTCATTTCACATAGTCTCTCTTTAAAATTTCAGAATTTTCATCCGCTAATGGGCTTATTCATGAAAAGCACAATTGCATTTTAAAAATGATTTTTTTTTATTAATTAATAATTAATTAATATTATTAATTATAATATTATATATATTAATCTTTTTATTATTATTTTATTTTTTTAATTTTAATTTAATTGAATTTATTTTAATTATTCTAATTATTAATAATTAATTAATTAATTAACATTAATAATTTTTTAAGAAATTCGCTGCGGGAAGCTTTTAGAAACGTATTTTTCACTGCATCGTTCCAAGTTTGGGGGGGGGGCATACAGGGAAAAGTATATTGTGTACCTACAGTACAGTAATCCACACCTGCTTAAAATCTTTCAGATTAACAGTTATCGATTTTTTTTCGGTTTTCCACACATTTTCAAAGTTTTTTCCTTCAAATATTCAAATATTTTTCAAAAACTGAGTTCGCATTACCCGAGAAAATTGAAAAACGTCAGAAAACTTCCAGAGTTTCACTGCAGGTAAAAAATTATTGAAAAACTGAAAAACAATGTAAAATTGAAGGAAATCGATGAAAAATCGATATCAGTTTTATGTGGATTACTGTAGGTACAAACATCCAGAGAAGGGAGGAATTCCGCATTCCGGATTCCGCCGCTTTTTTCATTTTGTTTTCCGGATTCCAGATTCTGTGAAAAAAATTTTTTTTCCGGATTCCAGATTCCGTGAAAAATTTTTTTTCCGTTTTCCGGATTCCGTGAAACATTTTTTTCCGTTTTCCGTTTTCTGGATTCTGAGTTCCCAAAATCCAATTCCGCTCAACTATGAGTTTTTAATACTTTATTTTCAATTGTTGTGAAAAGTATACTTTTTTGAACTCCCGCAAAAACTTTTGCGAACAGAGCGCATTTACATCATTTGATTCCCTCATTAATGGTTAAAATTCCGTTTTCCGCAATCCGCATTCCGGATTCCGCCGTTTTTTATATTCTGTATTCCGGATTCCAGATTCCGTGAAAAAAATTTTTCCGTTTTCCGTTTTCCGGATTCCGTGAAAAAATTTTTTTTCCGTATTCTTTATTCCGGGAAAAATTTTTTTTCCGTTTTCCGGATTCCGTGAAAAACATTTTTTCCGTTTTCCGTTTTCCGGATTCCGCCGTTTTTTTCATTACGTGAAAAAAAATTTTCGGCGTGAGAATTTGGCCGTTTCGAAACCAATAAGCGGGTTTTAGGAAGGAAAATACATGAGAACCTTACTAATTGCTATTGAGAAGTGAAAAAAAAAATGAATTTCACATGAAAAAAAGTTTCGCATGCATGAGTTATTTATTTTAATACTATGATGTTTCATATTAAGATATTCGAATGACGTCATTGATCACATAGAACTTCAAAAATGTATTATTGCAAATCTTAAACATTGTTTGCTTCTAAATAGCAATGAGAAAGCAGAGATCGAAAAAAACTTCACAAAATCCCAGGATTACTGACACTTTTTACAGGTGGGGCAAGTGCGCTCTAATAGTTAACAAAGTGTGTAAGAGTTTTGCGGTTTTTCCCAAATTTACGGTGTTTAATTAACAAATTTGGGTATTATAACTGTATTACCCCCTACTGGAATGAACCGGAATCCTCCCCCCCTTTTTTATTTTATTCCGATTGAATTCCGGGGAAATGTAATCATTTTCATTCTCAAAAATTAGTTCTGAAATGGGCGTAATATCTGGAGTCGTGGGGGGTGATTCTGGAATCATGGGGGGCGATTCTGGAATCATGGGGGGGCGATTCTGGAATCGTGGGGGGTGAGTCTGGAATCGTGGGGGGTGAGTCTGGAGTCGTGGGGAGTGAGTCTGGAATCGTGGTGGGTGATTCTGGAATCGTGGGGGGTGATTCTGGAATCGTGGGGGGTGATTTTGGAATCGTGGGGGTGATTTTGGAATCGTGGGGGGTGATTCTGGAATCGTGGTGGGTGATTCTGGAATCGTGGGAGGTGATTCTGGAGTCGTGGGGGGTGATTCTGGAATCGTGTGGGGTGATTCTGGAATCATGGGGGACGATTCTGGAATCGTGGGGGGGGGGTGAGTCTGGAGTCGTGGGGGGTGATTCTGGAGTCGTGGGGGGTGATTTTGGAATCGTGGGGGGTGATTTTGGAATCGTGGTGGGTGATTCTGGAATCGTGGGGGGTGATTCTGGAATCGTGGGGGGTGATTTTGGAATCGTGGGGGGTGATTTTGGAATCGTGGGGGGTGATTCTGGAATCGTGGGGGGTGATTCTGGAATCGTGGGGGGTGATTCTGGAATCGTGGGGGGTGATTTTGGAATCGTGGGGGGTGATTCTGGAGTCGTGGGGGGTGATTCTGGAATCGTGGGAGGTGATTCTGGAGCCGTGGGGGGTGATTCTGGAATCGTGTGGGGTGATTCTGGAATCATGGGGGACGATTCTGGAATCGTGGGGGGGGGGTGAGTCTGGAGTCGTGGGGGGTGATTCTGGAGTCGTGGGGGGGGGGGGTGAGTCTGGAGTCGTGGGGGTGATTCTGGAATCGTGGGGGGGGTGATTCCGGTTATTGGGGGGCCGATAGAGGTGTGGGGCGCGATTCTGTAAAATTACCCAAATTTGTATTTTTGAAGTGTTCAAAAAGAGAAAATGAAAATAAAATATTTCGAAATCTCGCGTTAAAAGTTTTTTATTATTGGAGCGCACTTGCTATATACTAAATTTTGTTGTTTTTTTGAAATGAAATTTAAAAGTTTTTATGAAACAAAACAAACAATTTCAAATGGCAAGAAGGAAACTTAAACTAGTTAAAGTGAGATGTTCGCTGCATCTTCAACGGGGCGCATTTGCAGACACTGTGCCTTTAATGTAATGTTTTTTTTTTGATATTTTTGACCATATGATATTTTCAGCATAGCGCATTTGCATTGACGGATTTATGGGGCACTAAAATTATTTTTTTGGTGTCACATCATAATGCAAATCGAAAATTGAACGTTGTGAAATTAGTCCGAGAGAAGTACACCGCTGAAACTCCGCAGATTTCTCGAAATCATTGCTAGATGAGCCAAGAGCAAAAAGAACACGAGCAAGTGCGCTCTACCTAGAACTGTTGATGGAATAGACGAAAAACGTGCCTGCGGGCCAGAGTAGGGCGGAATTGAATTTTGGGAACTCGGAATCCGGAAAACGGAAAACGGAAAATAAAACTTTCACGGAATCTGGAATCCGGAAGACGGAATAAAAAAAACGGCGGAATCCGGAATGCGAAATCCAGAATTCCGCCTTTCTCTGCAGCTTAGGGCGGAATTGGATTTTGGGAACTCGGAATCCGGAAAAC
The DNA here is from genome assembly GCA_003052745.1 of Caenorhabditis inopinata. Classification (NCBI taxonomy): domain Eukaryota; kingdom Metazoa; phylum Nematoda; class Chromadorea; order Rhabditida; family Rhabditidae; genus Caenorhabditis; species Caenorhabditis inopinata. Next base: position 2,715,865 of record AP018153.1, read on the forward strand.
GGAAAACGGAAAAAATATTTTTTCACGGAATCTGGAATTCGGAAAACGGAAAAAATATCTTTTCACGAAATCTGGAATCCGGAAGACGGAATGAAAAAACGGCGGAATCCGGAATGCGGAAAACGGAAAAAATATTTTCTCACGGAATCTGGAATTCGGAAGACGGAATGAAAAAAACGGCGGAATCCGGAATTCCGCCCTTCTCTGCTGCGGGCCATGTGCCACCACTTCCCGCTTGTCCGTACTTCGAGAGGAGAACACATCACACGAGAAGTTTTTTTTAAGACTCAGAGAACTCATTGGATAAACAGCATGTTGTACTCTTTTTGGAAAAGAATTCAGGCATAAAAAAACCCCCCGAAAAATCAATAAAATTTGAAAATTTTGATTATAGAAAAAGAGCTGCTCATTTACAGAATAACTTTAACATATAATGCATGTTTAACGGGGGGAAATCTACAATTTGGACAGCCGAATTAAGACGGAGAGATGCTGGAAGAATTAATCCATTTCCCCTAATCTCATCTGATGAGGAGTGGGCGCAAAATCAGTAAGAATAATGGAATAGAGAATAAAAATAATATGAGCACACGTGCTTTGTTCTAGTTAACTCCGCGTTTCCCGTAATCACGAGATGGGGGAGACCTAGCTTAGGTTTTCACAGCCTATGAGAAAATTGCGAAATGAGCATTATGCCGAATAGTTGCAGTGAAAGTGGGCGTGTCCTGTGACCCCTGTACAATGTACGCAAACACCGACGTCGTGGAAATCGAGTCCAGGTGCATTGCTACTTTCAAATTGAGAATTACTGCACAGAAAATTGCGAAATCGGCTCGTTTTGTAGTTTTGGCATTGTGCCAAAAAACGAAGTCATAAGAGAAGAGAAGGGCGGAATTCCGGATTCCGCCGTTTTTTCATTCCGTTTTCCGTTTTCCGGATTCCGTGAAAATTCGCTGTCTTTAGGCTTCAAGGCTTCAGATGGCTGAATAACCGACGTTCTGGTCGGGAAAAATGCCAAATGAAAAAAAAATCGAAAAAGAGAAGTGCAGCCTGTGTTTTGAACGCGATGTTTCCCACCGATTTCCCACGGAAAAGCTCTGTATCACAAATGCCGACACTCTGCTACTCGCCTGAAGACCGAGGAAACATTCGCTTTCGAAGCACAGGCTAAACGTGTCCAGAAGAGTAGGGCGGAAATGGATTTTGGGAACTCGGAATCCGGAAAACGGAAAACGGAAAAAAAATTATTTTTCACGGAATCTGGAATCCGGAAAACGGAATGCAGAACGCGGAAAACGGAATTTTCACCATTAATGAGGGAATATTTATTCTGAGTCAATACAATGGAGAATGAAAAAAAAACAACATTATCAGTAAACAATTATGGGAAAATTTTCGAAAAATAAAAAATGATGTAAATGCGCTCTGTTCGCAAAAATTTTTTCGGGAGTTCAAAAAAGTATTCTTTTCACAAAAATCGAGAATAAATAATCACAACGGAATTAAAACGCCATATCGCGGAATCCGGAATGCGGAAAACGGAAAAAAATATTTTTTCACGGAATCTGGAATCCGAAAGACGGAATGAAAAAAAACGGCGGAATCCGGAATTCCGCCCTTCTCTGCAGAGTAGGGCGAAATTGGATTTTGGGAACTCGAAATCCGGAAAACGGAAAACGGAAAAAAAATGGTCACGGAATCTGGAATCCGGAAGACGGAATGAAAAAAACGGCGGGATCCGGAATGCGAAATGCGAAATGCGGAATCTGGAATTCCGCTCTTCTCTCGTGTCCATGGGCGCAACGACACGCCACTATTCCGTCTTAATTTTTTTTTCATTATTTTAGATGTTGCTTTTTGTATAAATTTTGCATAGAAAACCGTAAGAATTTTTGCCCAAAATTGAATAAAATAAGGTTCAAATTTGGGAACCAATCGCAATAGAACCATGACGTGTTTTTCTTCCATTTTCCAAATTTTTCACGTGGAATTTATTTAATTTTCATGTGATTCTCTCAAAAAATTCTCACTCCGGGATACGCGCAATTGCGCTCCACCGCACACACTTTTCGAACGGGAATTTCAAATTCAAATTCAAATTTCAGATTCAATTTTTCCCTGTTTCTTTTTTCTTGTTAACACTTACAATGTTATTTTTTTGTTCGAATTTTTCTAACTTCAAATATTTGAATTTGAATTTGAAATTCCCGTTCGAAAAGTGTGTGCGGTGGAGCGCAATTGCGCGTATCCCGTCACAGGTTGTATCCCGTTTTCGCCGTGTCTCAAAAATCGCGTATTTGCAGACAATATTTCAGCGAGAGTCCGCAAATGTGTCGGAAGCATGAGGCATGAATTAAAGATCTCAACATTCGTATTTTGGAAGCCCCCCCACCAGAGTAGGGCGGAATTGGATTTTGGGGAACTCGGAATCCGGAATCCGGAAAACGGAAAAAAAATTTTCACGGAATTCGGAAAACGGAAAAAAATTTTCACGGAATTCGGAAAACGGAAAACGAAAAAAATTTTTTCCGTTTTCCGGATTTCGGATTCCGTGAAAAAATTTTTTTTTCCGTTTTCCGGATTCCGGATTCCGAGTTCCCAAAATCCGATTCCGCCCAACCCTGCTGCACACCCGAAATCACGCGAGTTCTCAAGGGGGAGGGGGGGGGGTGTGGATCTGAATCATTCTGGTTTTTTTGTGGTTTTGTAGTATTTCTTATTCACTCGCAGAAAAATATTATGAGATGCAGTGTGTCGTTTCGAAAAATTATTTCACGAAAAATGCGTTTTTCGAAAAATTTTTCATAAATTTCTCGAAAAACTCTCGAGAATTTTTCGAGAATTTCTCGAAAAATGATTTGAATGGAAATACGATAAACACCGCGCTCTGCGTTATTTCGGAGTGTCGTTCGAGCTAGTTTATTATTATTTTTTATCGAAATGTTCTTTTTTTCGAGAACTTTCGAAATTTCTCGAAAAATTTTTCGAGAAATCAACGAGAAACATTTCTCGAGAATTTTTCGAAAAAATTTCTCGAAATGGAGCTCAGGTCTATCTTCCTAAGAGCCAGCCAACAAATAGCGCGTCCCAGCTCCAGAAAAGTGTTGTTAACACTGCCCGACAGTGGGAATCTTCGAGATCTTGAATCGATCAGGAGATACTTCAGAATCGACGGGTTCTCCTAAGCGAGTTTTCTGAAACGGCAGGTAATGAAACGGCCTATGCAAAAAATGCCATTTTAATGTTATTCACGATTGCATTTTAATGCAAAAAAAAGCATTTTAATGCAAAAAAATACATTTTTTTGCATTAAAAATGCTTTTCGTGCTTTTAATGAATAACCCGCAAAAAAATTATGCAATAATGATTTGAAATGCAGAGTCATTTGAAAAAAAAAGTTCCAAAAAGCTCAGACAAAAACTCGAAATTGGCCACTCGGGAATCTGGAGATCCCGAGATAACAAAGGCTGCTCTCGAATTTTAAATCTATTCTCAAAATCTCAGTAAATGTTCGCACCACGCCATATCGCGGAATCCGGAATGCGGAAAACGGAAAAAATATTTTTTCACGGAATCCGGAATGCGGAAAACGGAAAAAATATTTTTTCCCGGAATCTGGAATCCGGAAAACGGAAAACGGAAAAAATATTTTTTCACGGAATCCGGAATGCGGAAAACGGAAAAAATATTTTTTCCCGGAATCTGGAATCCGGAATCCGGAAAACGGAAAAAATTTTTTTTACGGAATCCGGAATCCGAAAAACTGAAAGAAAATTTTTCACGGAATCTGGAATTCGGAAGACAGAATGATAAAAAACGGCGGAATCCGGAATTCCGCCCTTCTCTGGTGTAGAGTAGTGTTGCCATACGGTACAGTGTTGTCCACGACATATCATCTCTTGAGTCTTGTCTCGAGTCAGTCTTGACGAAAGACGAAATAAGACCGTCTCGTCTTCGTCTTCGTCTTCAATTCGTCTAACGCAGAAATACACGTATTTTAATTGACGAAGTAAGGCGAACTGAAAGACGAACTGAAAGACGAACGAAGACGAGACGAAAGACGGGCGGGTAGACGAAAGGTTCGTCTTTCGTGGAAGCCTTAGCCATAAATGAGCAACTCTGTATCCCACATGATTTATCGACGCAGCAGCGCGTCAGAAACCGGGAAAAATGCGCGTACATAAAACTGCTTAAGCATTTTCTAGGCTATTTTTTGAGGCGCAGAAAACATACGATTTAAAGGAGCAGCAGAGTTGGGCGGAATTGGGTTTCGGGAACTCGGAATCTGGAAAACGGAAAACGGAAAAATTTTTTCATGGAATCCGGAATCCGGAATACGGAAAAAAATTTTTTTCACGGAATCCGGAATCCGGAAAACGGAAAAAATTTTTTTCACGGAATCCGGAATCCGGAAAACGGAAAAAATTTTTTCACGGAATCCGGAATCCGGAAAACGGAAAAAATTTTTTTCACGGAATCCGGAAAACGGAAAAAATGTTTTTCACGGAATTCGGAATCCGGAAAACGGAAAAAAAATTTTTTCAGTTCAATTTAAATAATAATATGCGTTACATCAATCTAGAATATTTCCGTCATAAACCGAAGAAAGCTATGAAGGAATTCCGCGTTTATTCCGATTATTATTTACCTTGAAGTAAATGTGCAAATGTGCTCTCTCTCTCTCTCCCCCCCCCCCCTCCCCACTTGTCTCGTTTATTATTCTCAAATCAATCTATCTCCTGAATATTCGATTAGATGTTAATTGGAAGAACTAAGAGAATAAAACAAAGTGATCACGGATCGCTGATGACTGATTGCTTGAATTTGAAATTCGAATGCGAATTCTGGTCACATAAGAAATTCCTTCATTTTTCAGCAAAAGGGATCATGAGAGCAAGTGGAAAGTGCACGAATTCCTGCTCCTAAGTAGAGTTGAAAGGGTCCGAATTAATGACTTTACTATTATGTTTTCTTCCGGAAAACGGAAAACGGAAAACGGAAAAAAAAATTTTTCACGGAATCTGGAATCCGGAAGACGGAATGCGGAATGCGGAAGACGGAATGCAGAATTCCGCCCTTCTCTGTAGAGTAGGGCGAATTAATGACTTTACTATTATGTTTTCTTCCGGAAAACGGAAAACGGAAAAAAAATTTTTCACGGAATCTGGAATCCGGAAGACGGAATGCGGAATGCGGAAGACGGAATGCGGAATGCGGAATTCCGCCCTTCTCTGTAGAGTAGGGCGGAATTGGAATTTGGGAACTCGGAATCCGGAAAACGGAAAACGGAAAAAAAATTTTCACGGAATCTGGAATGCGGAAGACGGAATGCGGAATCCGGAATTCCGCCCTTCTCTGCAGAATAGGGCGGAATTCGATTTCGGGAACTCGGAATCGGGATAAAAAAAAAAAAAAGTTTTTTACGCAATCTGGAATCTGGAAGACAGAATGAAAAAAACGGCGGAATCCGGATAACGGAAAACGGAAAAAATGTTTTTCACGGAATCCGGAATCCGGAATACGGGAAAAAAATTTTTTTCACAGAATCTGGAATCCGGAAGACGGAATGAAAAAAACGGCGGAATCCGGAATTCCGCCCTTCTCTGCATAGTAGGGCGGAATTGGATTTTGGGAACTCAGAATCCGGAAAGCGGAAAAAAATTTCTTTCACGGAATCTGGAATCCGGAATACGGAATGAAAAAAACGGCGGAATCCGGAATTCCGCCCTTCTCCGCTGAAAGGCTTATTTTCTGTGAATTTAGATAAGTATTTTTGTAGAAAATATCGGATATTGCAAAAAAAAAGAAAAAAATATATTCGAAGGCTAAACAGTGAATAACAGAAAGGAAATGAAAAAAAATCGATAAATACAGCGAAACTTGGCAAAATCCGGAAGACGGAATTAAAAAAAACGGCGGAATCCGGAATTCCGCCTTTCTCTGCAGAGTAGGGCGGAATTGGATTTTGGGAACTCGGAATCCGGAAAACGGAAAACGGAAGAAAAATTTTTTCACGGAATCTGGAATCCGGAAGACGGAATCCGGAATTCCGCGAAATAATTGAGTTGAGGGGCTTTTCAGATGATTTTCAGGCAAAAAAAACGAGTAAATTGAAAACTCCAATTCGAAGTACGAAAGAACCTATAAAAATTCGATTAAACAAATCGCCTGAAAGTTTGAAAGCACCTGAGAGCAAAAAACGCCGCCTGAAAACGAGAGCAAACACGTATCGAGCCGCGAGATTTCAGCGCCGCACCACACGCGTTTTCGCGAGTTTCGTCAATCTTGGAAAAATCAATAATTTTAACCAGAGTTGGGCGGAATTGGATTTTGGGAACTCGGAACTCGGAATCCGGAATGCGGAAAACGGAAAAAATATTTTTTCACGGAATTTGGAATCCGGAATCTGGAATGTAAAAAACTGCGGAATACGGAATGCGGAAAGCGGAAAACGGAATTTTAACCATTAATGAGGGAATCAAATGATGTAAATGCGCTCTGTTCGCAAAAATTGTTGCGGGAGTTCAAAAAAAAATATTTTTCAAAACAATTGAGAATAAAGAATTAAAACGGAATAAAAACGCCATATCGCGGAATCAGGAATGCGGAAAACGGAAAAAAAAATATTTTTTCACGGAATTCGGAAAACGGAAAAAAAAATTTTCACGGAATCTGGAAAACGAAAAAAAGCATTTTTTCACGAAATCTGGAATCTAGAAGACGGAATGTAAAAAACGGCGGAATCCGGAATGCGGAATGCGGAAAACGGAATTTTAACCGTTAATAAGGGAATCAAATGATGTAAATGCGCTCTGTTCGCAAACATTTTTGCGGGAGTTCAAAAAAATATATTTTTCACAACAATTGAGAATGAAGAATTAAAACGGAATGAAAACGCCATATCGTGGAATCCGGAATGCGGAAAACGGAAAAAAGCATTTTTCACGGAATCTGGAATCCGGAAGACGGAATTCCGCCCTTCTCTGGTTTTAACCAGTTTTTCGGTACTAGAATCGTTTAAAAAAAGTATTATTTAAAATTAATAAACCAAAAAAACGCAAAGATCCCCGTTTTAATGATTAATGGAAATTTTAAAGGCGCAGCACATTAGGGTAATCACCAGCTGGTCTCGCCACGAAAAACAGTACTTCGACGTGCTAAAAGCATCAAGTCTGCAGTCTGAAATAAACGAAGAAGAATGTTCTGGAAGAAAAACGAATAATACGTTTTATATACGAGTTATTAAAGGAATGAGACAGAAAAATGAAAATTTTAATTGTCATGTTTTGACGGAGTGGAAGGAAGACTAATTGGAATGGACAAGGAGTTTATGGGGGAGTTTATGAAAATTGAAAATTACTCAAAAACTGGGGAAATGAAACGATCGTTTTATGATCCGAAATGAGACGTGTGCAAATGCGCTCCAGTGATTAAGAGAACTGGACACTTTTTTCGAACATTAAATACATTAAAACTTAGGATTGTAAGGCTTCAAGACGAAATGAAAGACGAACGAAGGCTATGTAAAACTTCCATTTTGAGCGAAATTTCGGTCGTCTCGTCTTGAATTCGTCTGACGCAGTGTGTTGACAACTTTTTTATTGTGTAAGACGAATGCAAGACGAAATGAAAGACGAACGGAGGCTATGTAAAACTTCCATTTTGAACGAAATTTTGGTCGTCTCGTCTTGAATTCGTCTGACGCAGTGTGTTGACAACTTTTTTATTGTGTAAGACGAATGCAAGACGAAATGAAAGACGAACGGAGGCTATGTAAAACTTCCATTTTGAACGAAATTTTGGTCGTCTCGTCTTGAATTCGTCTGACGCAGTGTGTTGACAACTTTTTTTATTGTGTAAGACGAATGCAAGACGAACTGAAAGACGAATGGAGGCTATGTAAAACTTCCATTTTGAGCGAAATTTCGGCTGTCTTGTCTCGTCTTCGTCTTGAATTCGTCTAACGCAGAGATAATCATTGCGTTAGTTCACATGCGCAACTTTTTTACTGCCTAAGACGAATGCAAGACGAACGGAAAACGGGCAATAATTTGTTTACAAAACGGAGGACAATAGGAGGAGACGCAGAGAAAGAAAGGTCCAAGAATAAAAGGTACAGGCGAGCGCTTGGGAACTCGGAATCCGGAATCCGGAAAACGGAAAAAAGTTTTTTTCTCGGAATCTGGAATCCGGAATACGGAATGCGGAAAATGGAATTTTAACCATTAATGAGGAAATGTTTATGATGTAAATGCGCTCTGTTCGCAAAAATTTTTGCGGGAGTTCAAAAAACTATGCTTTTCACAACAATTGAGAATGAAGAATTAAAACGAAATAAAAACGCCATATCGCGGAATCCGGAATGCGGAAAACGGAAAAATATTTTTTAACGGAATCTGGAATCCGGAAAACGGAATGTAAAAAACGGCGGAATCCAGAATGCGGAATGCGGAAAACGGAATTTTAACCATTAATGAGGGAATCAAATGATGTAAATGCGCTTTGTTCGCAAAAATTTTTGCGAGAGTTCAAAAAAGTATACTTTTCACAACAATTGAGTATAAAGTATTAAAATTCATAGTTGGGCGGAATTTGATTTTGGAAACTCGGAATCCGGAAAACGGAAAACGGAAAAATTTTTTTCACGGACGCTGGAATTCGGAAAACGGAAAAAATTTTTTTCACGGAATCTGGAATTCGGAAAACGGAATAAAAAAAACGGCGGAATCCGGAATTCCGCCCTTCTCTGATAAAAGCAAACATTATTCTAAAATAATGATTTCTGGAGCAAGTGAGCAGTCTTTCTTCAATTTAATAATGAAAAAATATAGAAAAAATGAAACGCTGCAATAGAGGGCATTTGGAGGGCGCGCTTTAACGACGTGGCTTTTTGGGCACCAGGGAGACCAGCGAAATGTGAAGAAATCGTCATATTATGAGGGGTCCTACCCAAAAATAGAATGGATTATAACTTGCTCTCTCGGATTCCGAATTCCGTTTCCAAAATAGGAGTCGCGCGTCATTCTCAACTCCGATAGAGCGCACCTGCAGCGACCGTCCGGGGGACTTTGAACTTTTTATCTCTGCGTCTCCTCCTCCACCATTATCATTCGTTTTGCTAAAAAAAGCATAGCCAATCAGAGAAAAGTTGAAAGTTTCCGTGGAAAATGTTCAGCATCGTCGGGCAGATGTAAATTCAGACAGCTGTAATCTGAAAATTAATTTCACATTCTAAAAAAAGAAATAATGGGAATATGTAAAGAGGGAGCCTCCCATTAATCTCCTATTTCAACCTTGAGTTCTCACTGAAAATTGGCTCGTCGACGATGAGTTCCGCATTCCGGATTCCGCCGTTTTTTTCATTCCATCTTCCGGATTCCAGATTCCGTGAAAATTTTTTTTCCCGTTTTCCGTTTTCCGGATTCCGAATTCCCAAAATTCAATTCCGCCCTACTCTGCAGAGAAGGGGCGGAATTCCGGGTTCCGCCTTTTTTTCATTCCGTCTTCCGGATTCCAGATTCCGTGAAAAAATTTTTTCCGTTTTCCGTTTTCCGGATTCCGAATTCCCAAAATTCAATTCCGCCCTACTCTGCAGAGAAGGGGCGGAAATCCGGATTCCGCATTCCGCATTCCGCCGTTTTTTTCATTCCGTCTTCCGGATTCCAGATTCCGTGAAAAATGTTTTTCCGTTTTCCGTTTTCCGGATTCCGAATTCCCAAAATACTATTCCGCCCTACTCTGCAGAGAAGGGCGGAATTCCGGATTCCGCCGTTTTTTTCATTCCGTCTTCCGGATTCCGGATTCCGTGAAAAAAATTTTTTTCCGTTTTCCCGATTCCGGATTCCGTGAAAAAAATTTTTTCCGTTTTCCGGATTCCGGATTCCGAGTTCCCAAAATCCGATTCCGCCCAACTCTGCTGCACACCCGAAATCACGCGAGTTCTCAAGGGGGAGGGGGGGGGGTGTGGACCTGAATCATTCTGGTTTTTTTGTGGTTTTGTAGTATTTCTTATTCACTCGCAGAAAAATATTATGAGATGCAGTGTGTCGTTTCGAAAAATTATTTCACGAAAAATGCGTTTTTCGAAAAATTTTTCATAAATTTCCCGAAAAACTCTCGAGAATTTTTCGAGAATTTCTCGAAAAATGATTTGAATGGAAATACGATAAACACCGCGCTCTGCGTTATTTCGGAGTGTCGTTCGAACTAGTTTATTATTATTTTTCATCGAAATGTTCTTTTTTTCGAGAACTTTCGAAATTTTTCGAAAAAATTTCTCGAAATGGAGCTCAGGTCTATCTTCCTAAGAGCCAGCCAACAAATAGCGCGTCCCAGCTCCAGAAAAGTGTTGTTAACACTGCCCGACAGTGGGAATCTTCGAGATCTTGAATCGATCAGGAGATACTTCAGAATCGACGGGTTCTCCTAAGCGAGATTTCTGAAACGGCAGGTAATGAAACGGCCTATGCAAAAAATGCCATTTTAATGTTATTCACGATTGCATTTTAATGCATTTTTAAATGAAAAACCCGCAAAAAAAAATTATGCAATAATGATTTGAAATGCAGAGTCATTTAAAAAAAAACTTCCAAAAAGCTCAGACAAAAACTCGAAATTGGCCACTCGGGAATCTGGAGATCCCGAGATAACAAAGGCTGCTCTCGAATTTTAAATCTATTCTCAAAATCTCAGTAAATGTTCGCACCACGCCATATCGCGGAATCCGGAATGCGGAAAACGGAAAAAATATTTTTTCCCGGAATCTGGAATCCGGAAAACGGAAAACGGAAGAAATATTTTTTTACGGAATCTGGAATCCGGAAAACGGAAAACGGAAAAAATATTTTTTCACGGAATCCGGAATGCGGAAAACGGAAAAAATATGTTTTCCCGGAATCTGGAATCCGGAAAACGGAAAACGGAAAAAATATTTTTTTACGGAATCCGGAATCCGGAAAACTGAAAGAAAATTTATCACGGAATCTGGAATTCGGAAGACAGAATGATAAAAAACGGCGGAATCCGGAATTCCGCCCTTCTCTGGTGTAGAGTAGTGTTGCCATACGGTACAGTGTTGTCCACGACATATCATCTCTTGAGTCTTGTCTCGAGTCAGTCTTGACGAAAGACGAAATAAGACCGTCTCGTCTTCGTCTTCGTCTTCAATTCGTCTAACGCAGAAATACACGTATTTTAATTGACGAAGTAAGGCGAACTGAAAGACGAACTGAAAGACGAACGAAGACGAGACGAAAGACGGGCGGGTAGACGAAAGGTTCGTCTTTCGTGGAAGCCTTAGCCATAAATGAGCAACTCTGTATCCCACATGATTTATCGACGCAGCAGCGCGTCAGAAACCGGGAAAAATGCGCGTACATAAAACTGCTTAAGCATTTTCTAGGCTATTTTTTGAGGCGCAGAAAACATACGATTTAAAGGAGCAGCAGAGTTGGGCGGAATTGGGTTTCGGGAACTCGGAATCTGGAAAACGGAAAACGGAAAAATTTTTTCATGGAATCCGGAATCCGGAATACGGAAAAAAATTTTTTTCACGGAATCCGGAATCCGGAAAACGGAAAAAATTTTTTTCACGGAATCCGGAATCCGGAAAACGGAAAAAATTTTTTCACGGAATCCGGAATCCGGAAAACGGAAAAAATTTTTTTCACGGAATCCGGAAAACGGAAAAAATGTTTTTCACGGAATTCGGAATCCGGAAAACGGAAAAAAAATTTTTTCAGTTCAATTTAAATAATAATATGCGTTACATCAATCTAGAATATTTCCGTCATAAACCGAAGAAAGCTATGAAGGAATTCCGCGTTTATTCCGATTATTATTTACCTTGAAGTAAATGTGCAAATGTGCTCTCTCTCTCTCTCCCCCCCCCCCTCCCCACTTGTCTCGTTTATTATTCTCAAATCAATCTATCTCCTGAATATTCGATTAGATGTTAATTGGAAGAACTAAGAGAATAAAACAAAGTGATCACGGATCGCTGATGACTGATTGCTTGAATTTGAAATTCGAATGCGAATTCTGGTCACATAAGAAATTCCTTCATTTTTCAGCAAAAGGGATCATGAGAGCAAGTGGAAAGTGCACGAATTCCTGCTCCTAAGTAGAGTTGAAAGGGTCCGAATTAATGACTTTACTATTATGTTTTCTTCCGGAAAACGGAAAACGGAAAACGGAAAAAAAAATTTTTCACGGAATCTGGAATCCGGAAGACGGAATGCGGAATGCGGAAGACGGAATGCAGAATTCCGCCCTTCTCTGTAGAGTAGGGCGAATTAATGACTTTACTATTATGTTTTCTTCCGGAAAACGGAAAACGGAAAAAAAAATGTTTCACGGAATCTGGAATCCGGAAGACGGAATGCGGAATGCGGAAGACGGAATGCGGAATGCGGAATTCCGCCCTTCTCTGTAGAGTAGGGCGGAATTGGAATTTGGGAACTCGGAATCCGGAAAACGGAAAACGGAAAAAAAATTTTCACGGAATCTGGAATGCGGAAGACGGAATGCGGAATCCGGAATTCCGCCCTTCTCTGCAGAATAGGGCGGAATTCGATTTCGGGAACTCGGAATCGGGATAAAAAAAAAAAAAAAGTTTTTTACGCAATCTGGAATCTGGAAGACAGAATGAAAAAAACGGCGGAATCCGGATAACGGAAAACGGAAAAAATGTTTTTCACGGAATCCGGAATCCGGAATACGGGAAAAAAATTTTTTTCACAGAATCTGGAATCCGGAAGACGGAATGAAAAAAACGGCGGAATCCGGAATTCCGCCCTTCTCTGCATAGTAGGGCGGAATTGGATTTTGGGAACTCAGAATCCGGAAAGCGGAAAAAAATTTCTTTCACGGAATCTGGAATCCGGAATACGGAATGAAAAAAACGGCGGAATCCGGAATTCCGCCCTTCTCCGCTGAAAGGCTTATTTTCTGTGAATTTAGATAGGTATTTTTGTAGAAAATATCGGATATTGCAAAAAAAAAGAAAAAAAAATTATTCGAAGGCTAAACAGTGAATAACAGAAAGGAAATGAAAAAAAAATCGATAAATACAGCGAAACTTGGCAAAATCCGGAAGACGGAATTTAAAAAACGGCGGAATCCGGAATTCCGCCCTTCTCTGCAGAGTAGGGCGGAATTGGATTTTGGGAACTCGGAATCCGGAAAACGGAAAACGGAATTCCGCCCTACGAATAGGCGTGTTGCAACTACACCGCACACGTTTTCTTTTGCTTTTCACGAAGAACCACTTAGAATTGAGTTGAGGGGCTTTTCAGATGATTTTCAGGCAAAAAAAACGAGTAAATTGAAAACTCCAATTCGAAGTACGAAAGAACCTATAAAAATTCGATTAAACAAATCGCCTGAAAGTTTGAAAGCACCTGAGAGCAAAAAACGCCGCCTGAAAACGAGAGCAAACACGTATCGAGCCGCGAGATTTCAGCGCCGCACCACACGCGTTTTCGCGAGTTTCGTCAATCTTGGAAAAATCAATAATTTTAACCAGAGTTGGGCGGAATTGGATTTTGGGAACTCGGAACTCGGAATCCGGAAAAGGGAAAACGGAAAAAATATTTTTTCACGGAATCTGGAATCTGGAAGACGGAATGTAAAAAACGGCGGAATCCGGAATGCGGAAAGCGGAAAACGGAATTTTAACCATTAATGAGGGAATCAAATGATGTAAATGCGCTCTGTTCGCAAAAATTGTTGCGGGAGTTCAAAAAAAAATATTTTTCAAAACAATTGAGAATAAAGAATTAAAACGGAATAAAAACGCCATATCGCGGAATCAGGAATGCGGAAAACGGAAAAAAAAATATTTTTTCACGGAATTCGGAAAACGGAAAAAAAAATTTTCACGGAATCTGGAAAACGAAAAAAAGCATTTTTTCACGAAATCTGGAATCTAGAAGACGGAATGTAAAAAACGGCGGAATCCGGAATGCGGAATGCGGAAAACGGAATTTTAACCGTTAATAAGGGAATCAAATGATGTAAATGCGCTCTGTTCGCAAAAATTGTTGCGGGAGTTCAAAAAAATATATTTTTCAAAACAATTGAGAATAAAGAATTAAAACGGAATGAAAACGCCATATCGCGGAATCCGGAATGCGGAAAACGGAAAAAATATTTTTTCACGGAATCTGGAATCCGGAAGACGGAATTCCGCCCTTCTCTGGTTTTAACCAGTTTTTAGGTACTAGAATCGTTTTAAAAAAGTATTATTCAAAATTAATACACAAAAAAAAAGCAAAGATCCGTTTTAATGATTAATGGAAATTTTAAAGGCGCAGCACATTAGGGTAATCACCAGCTGGTCTCGCCACGAAAAACAGTACTTCGTCTGCAGTCTGAAATAAACGCAGAAGAATGTTCTGGAAGAAGAACGAATAATACGTTTTATATACGAGTTATTAAAGGAATGAGACAGAAAAATGAAAATTTTAATTGTCATGTTTTGACGGAGTGGAAGGAAGACTAATTGGAATGGAAAAGGAGTTTATGGGGGAGTTTATGAAAATTGAAAATTACTCAAAAACTGGGGAAATGAAACGATCGTTTCATGATCCGAAATGAGACGTGTGCAAATGCGCTCCAGTGATTAAGAGAACTGGACACTTTTTTCGAACATTAAATACATTAAAATTTAGGATTGTAAGGCTTCAAGACGAAATGAAAGACGAACGAAGGCTATGTACAACTTCCATTTTCAGCGAAATTTCGGTCGTCTCGTCTTGAATTCGTCTGACGCAGTGTGTTGACACTTTTTTTATTGTGTAAGACGAATGCAAGACGAACTGAAAGACGAATGGAGGCTATGTAAAACTTCCATTTTGAGCGAAATTTCGGTCGTCTCGTCTTGAATTCGTCTGACGCAGTGTGTTGACACTTTTTTTATTGTGTAAGACGAATGCAAGACGAACTGAAAGACGAATGGAGGCTATGTAAAACTTCCATTTTGAGCGAAATTTCGGTCGTCTCGTCTTGAATTCGTCTGACGCAGTGTGTTGACACTTTTTTTATTGTGTAAGACGAATGCAAGACGAACTGAAAGACGAATGGAGGCTATGTAAAACTTCCATTTTGAGCGAAATTTCGGTCGTCTCGTCTTGAATTCGTCTGACGCAGTGTGTTGACACTTTTTTTATTGTGTAAGGCGAATGCAAGACGAACTGAAAGACGAATGGAGGCTATGTAAAACTTCCATTTTGAGCGAAATTTCGGCTGTCTTGTCTCGTCTTCGTCTTGAATTCGTCTAACGCAGAGATAATCATTGCGTTAGTTCACATGCGCAACTTTTTTACTGCCTAAGACGAATGCAAGACGAACGGAAAACGGGCAATAATTTGTTTACAAAACTAAGGATAATGCAATAGGAGGAGACGCAGAGAAAAAAGGTCCAAGAAAACGGTACCGTCAGTAAAAGGCACAGTCGAGCGCTTGGGAGCTCGGAATCTGGATTCCGGAAAACGGAAAAAAAATGTTTCTCACGGAATCTGGAATCCGGAAAACGGAAAAAAAAATTTTTCACTTAATCTGGAATCCGGAATACGGAATGTAAACACGGCGGAATCCGGAATGCGGAATGCGGAAAACGGAAAAAAAAATTTTTCACTTAATCTGGAATCCGGAATACGGAATGTAAACACGGCGGAATCCGGAATGCGGAATGCGGAAAACGGAATTTTACCCATTAATGAGGGAATCAAATGATGTAAATGCGCTCTGTTCGCAAAAATTTTTGCTGGAGTTCAAAAAAGTATACTTTTCACAACAATTGAGAATGAAGAATTAAAACGAAATAAAAACGCCATATCGCGGAATCCGGAATGCGGAAAACGGAATGAAAAAAACGGCGGAATCCGGAATTCCGCCCTTCTCTGATAAAAGCAAACATTATTCTAAAATAATGATTTCTGGAGCAAGTGAGCAGTCTTTCTTCAAAATAAAAATTAAAAAATATAGAAAAAATGAAACGCTGCAATAGAGGGCATTTGGAGGGCGCGCTTTAACGACGTGGGCACCAGGGAGACCAGCGAAATGTGAAGAAATCGTCATATTATGAGGGGTCCTACCCAAAAATAGAATGGATAATAACTTGCTCTCTCGGATTCCGAATTCCGTTTCCAAAATAGGAGTCGCGCGTCATTCTCAACTCCGATAGAGCGCACCGGCAGCGGGGGACTTTGAACTTTTTATCTCTGCGTCTCCTCCTCCACCATTATCATTCGTTTTGCAAAAAAAAAAGCATAGCCAATCAGAGAAAAGTTGAAAGTTTCCGTGGAAAATGTTCAGCATCGTCGGGCAGATGTAAATTCAGACAGCTGTAATCTGAAAATTAATTTCACATTCTAAAAAAAGAAATAATGGGAATATGTAAAGAGGGAGCCTCCCATTAATCTCCTATTTCAACATTGAGTTCTCACTGAAAATTGGCTAGTCGACGACGAGTTCCGCATTCCGGATTCCGCCGTTTTTTTCATTCCGTCTTCCGGATTCCAGATTCCGTGAAAAATTTTTTTCCGTTTTCCGTTTTCCGGATTCCGCCCCACTCTGCAGAGAAGGGCGGAATTCCGGGTTCCGCCGTTTTTTTCATTCCATCTTCCGGATTCCAGATTCCGTGAAAATTTTTTTTCCCGTTTTCCGTTTTCCGGATTCCGCCCTACTCTGCAGAGAAGGGCGGAATTCCGGGTTCCGCCGTTTTTTTCATTCCATCTTCCGGATTCCAGATTCCGTGAAAAATTTTTTTTCCGTTTTCCGTTTTCCGGATTCCGAGTTTCCATAATCCAATTCCGCCCTACCCTGCAGAGAAGGGCGGAATTCCGGATTCCGGGTTCCGCCGTTTCTTCATTCCGTTTTCCGGATTCCAGATTCCATGGAAAAATTTTTTTTTCTGTTTTCCGTTTTCCGGATTCCGAGTTCCCAAAATCCAATTCCGCCGTTTTTTTCATTCCGTCTTCCGGATTCCAGATTCCGTGAAAAACTTTTTTTCCGATTCTGGAAGCGTGGGGGGTGATTCTGGAAGCGTGGGTGGGGGGGGGGGTGATTCCGGTTCATTCCAGTGGGGAGAACAATGATATAACGTGGGGGCCATTGTGAAAGATTACCTCTTTTTCGGAATCGCCCCCCACATCAAGAGGTGGGGGGCAATTCGGATATTTATACCTCACAGAATAGTCCCCCACATCCAAAAGTAATCGAAAACATAACTGTGTGGGGGATGATTCCGGTTATGGGGGCCGATAGAGGTGTGGGGAGCGATTCTGTAAAATTACCGCTTTTTCAAATTTTAAACTACGGCTCGAAAAAGATCGGAAACTGTAGATCTAGATGGGACTGTTACCAGCTCATTGTTTCTCCAGCTCTTTCCACGGATGCTCGATCGGATTGAATTCGGAAAATTTCAATATACCCCCCCCCCCCCGACCCTGTTTAAACCCCACCACTACCCGAATAACCCCCCCCCTTCGCCGTTGAAATTTGAGAAAGTTCGAAGAAGGGGGGGGTGGTTTAATTGGAATGAAAAATATCCCCCCATCGTTGATTTGGGGGTGTATATTGAAATACCTGGAAATTTTTCAATTAGCGCCCCCCCCCACCCGACAGATTTCATTCCGATCCTCCACCGTATGGTATATAGAATAGCCCCCCACCTAGGAGGTCACCTTAATATAGTGGGGGGCTCTCCGTGCATTCAGGATGTTCCGAACCACGCTGATCTTATCAATCTGTGGACAATATCAGGACTAAACCGTGGCCTAAAGAATCTTTTCGTTTGTTTTCAAAAAAAATGATGCAAGACGCTTCTGAAGGCCTGCCATGAGTCAGCCCCGCCCCCAGACCAAACTGTCTGTATGGACAGTAAATCGTAATAAAATTCAATTAAAAACACTAAATTTCTTTCCTTATTTCTCAAATAAAAGCCCATAAATGTGTGTTTTCAGTGAAAAAAAAAGCAGTGAAAACGCAATAGAGAGAGAGTACAAACATTCTGCGTCTCGCACAGTTTGGGCCCGCCCTCTGTTGATTTCTATACAAAACCAATTTACGGTTGGGGGGAAATTGGAAAAGCATACAAAAAAGGATGCGGAGAGTGGGGCACTCCCCCATTTCCCTCGACCATTTTGCATACCACCTTGAATATTGTCTGGAAACTGTTTTCTCAATTCTCGATTTCTCTGCCAGTTGTGATAGCTCTTCGATCAATCTCGATCAAATATTGGGATGAGCCACTCGATTTGGCTATTTCTCGCGATCTCTCTGCGAATTGAGGTTGAGGTTCTCGCGTGCCCACCGCAGCCAAATGGAAATTGCTATTACGGTGCGTCGTTGCGCTCGAATTGTGCATTAGAGCGCGGTTTAGACTTCGATTTTTAAAATATCTTGCGTAAGATTGTGTGCAAACGGTGTGTGCACACTTTGCACCAGACTTCACGACAATTAACTATTCCATTTCCAGCAGAGTAGGGTGGAATTGGATTTTGGGAACTCGGAATCCGGAAAACGGAAAAAAATTTTATTCACGGAATCTGGAATCCGGAATACGGAAAAAAATATTTTTTCACGGAATCTGGAAACCGGAAAACGGAAAAAAAACATTTTTTCACGGAATCTGGAATCCGGAATACGGAAAATATATTTTTTCACGGAATCTGGAATCCGGAATACGGAAAAAATAATTTTCACCTAATCTGGAATCCGGAAAACGGAGAAAATATTTTTTCACGGAATCTGGAATCCGGAATACGGAAAAAATAATTTTCACCTAATCTGGAATCCGGAAAACGGAAAAATATATTTTTTCATTGAATCTGGAATCCGGAAAACGGAACAAAAAATTTTTCACGGAATCCGGAATCCGGAAAACGGAAAAAAAACATTTTTTCACGGAATCCGGAATGCGGAAAACGGAAAAATATTTTTTTACGGATTCTGGAATCCGGAAAACGGAAAAAATATTTTTTCACGGAATCCGAAATGCGGAAAACGGAAAAAATATTTTTTCACGGAATCTGGAATTCGGAAAACGGAATGAAAAAAACGGCGGAATCCGGAATGCGGAATGCGGAATCTGGAAGTCCGCCATTTTCTGATTTCCAGCGATAGTTTTCTAGACTGTCGATAATGACGAGTGTCTCTGCTTGAAATCTCTGAAATTTTGCGAAACCTTTTCTGAAATTCAAACCTCTTTTGATTTACTTAAATTTCGCGCCCAAAACTTAACAATTACCAATTCTTCGCACTAACTGAAATACCGTAGTCGGATACGGAGTTTATTTTCTCAAGAATTCTCGTTTTTGAATTTCAAAATGAGGAAAATGCATTAAGCTTTCAAGCAAACGCGCTCCACCGAACACCTATGAAAACGTTCTAAAATATGTTTTCGCTGCGAGACCCTTTTGTTTGATAACGGTGTCAGAATCACTTTAAACGTGAATTGAATTAACACACAGCTGAAAATTCCTGGGGACTAGTTCTCCATGTGATGGTATTCTAGGCCATTAGGCCTGGCAGCCTTGAAATTGCTCATTTCATCATTTTACAGGTCAATACGTCTTGTCCAATAGCCAAGGAGGCTTTCAGAACCAGCAGTGTGGCTCAGCTGTTAACAGAGACTGGTGTGCCGTTTCGTAAGTTTTGGAAAGGCATCTAAAATCTTCGAAAACATGGCAGAAGCCGTCTTGAATTCGTCTGACGCAGTATGTTGACAACTTTTTTATTGCGTAAGACGAATGCAAGACGAACTGAAAGACGAACGAAGGCTATATAAAACTTCCATTTTGAGCGAAATTTCGGTGGTCTCGTCTTGAATTCGTCTGACGCGGTGTGTTGAAACGTTTTTATTGCGTAAGACGAATGCAAGACGAACTGAAAGACGAACGAAGGCTATATAAAACTTCCATTTTGAGCGAAATTTCGGTGGTCTCGTCTTGAATTCGTCTGACGCGGTGTGTTGAAACGTTTTTATTGCGTAAGACGAATGCAAGACGAACTGAAAGACGAACGAAGGCTATATAAAACTTCCATTTTGAGCGAAATTTCGGTCGTCTCGTCTTGAATTCGTCTGACGCAGTGTGTTGACAACTATTTTATTGCGTAAGACGAATGCAAGACGAACTGAAAGACTAACGAAGGCTATGTAAAACTTCCATTTTGAGCAAAATTTCGGCCGTTTCGTCTTGAGTTCGTCTGACGCAGTATGTTGACAACTTTTTTATTGCGTAAGACGAATGCAAGACGAAATGAAAGACGAACGAAGGCTATGTAAAACTTCCATTTTGAGCGAAATTTCGGTCGTCTCGTCTTGAGTTCGTCTGACGCAGTATGTTGACAACTTTTTTATTGCGTAAGACGAATGCAAGACGAAATGAAAGACGAACGAAGGCTATGTAAAACTTCCATTTTGAGCGAAATTTCGGTCGTCTCGTCTTGAGTTCGTCTGACGCAGTATGTTGACAACTTTTTTATTGCGTAAGACGAATGCAAGACGAAATGAAAGACGAACGAAGGCTATGTAAAACTTCCATTTTGAGCAAAATTTCGGCCGTTTCGTCTTGAATTCGTCTGACGCAGTGTGTTGAAAATGTTTTATTGCGTAAGACGAATGCAAGACGAACGGTTTCCAGCAGTTTCCATTGAATTCCGGTAATATCTCCACAATTTCAATAATTTTATGTTTTATATTGGGGGGGGGGGCGCGACATCAACCCAGTAAACTAGTAATTCATACCTGTCTATGGGGGGGGGGTAGTACCGATAAATAAATAAAAGAACTCCAGAATGAGGTACTTGAAGTCGTTAAACAGTGAAGGGCATTGACTCGATTGTCGCCTTCTCCACTCGCCCGTTCTGGCCCGTTTTACTTCATTCAACTACCATTTACAATGTTGGCTCCTTCTCCGTATTACAGTCACGCACAGTTCACTCCTCCATCTTCACAATCTTCCTATTTTTCATCATCTGGATATCCAAGGTGCAGACCAAATCCTTCTCCGATTGTAGCCCCCGTTGCGCCTGCTTTGCGCCCGCTTTGGGCCCGCAGATAAATAAAGCGAGATAGTTACTGTCAATCAATATGCAAAATGAAAATTTCGGTTGTGAAAAAGCCCAAATAAAATATTTAAATATTGGATAATCTGCTCAAACCGAAAGAGAGATTGAATCTCTGATTACAGATACCAACCTGCAACGCAGCAAGCCAATTTCGGATGTGCGGCTAACTTTCCGATAGAGGTAAGCCTCATGAAGACGTGAGACACTGGAAACGACCAGTCCCTTCAAATCGGCCTAGATTTGTGGGAAAATTGTGTTAGAATTGCAAACTTTCAAAGTTTGGCTTAGATTTGTGGGAGAATTGTGTTAGAATTGTGACATTTAAAATTTAGGCCAAGATTTGTGGGATAATTGTGAACTTTCAAAGTTTGGCCTAGATTTGTGTGAGAATTGTGTTAGAATTGTGAACTTTCAATGTTTGGCCTGGATTTGTGTTAGAATTGTGAACGTTCAAAGTTTGGCCTAGATTTGTGATAGAATTGTGTTAGAATTGTGACATTTAAAATTTTGGCCTAGATTTGTGGGAGAATTGTGTTAGAATAGTGAACATTCATAGTTTGGTCTCGATTTGTGTGAAAATTGTGTTAGAGTTGTGAACTTTCATAGTTTGGTCTCGATTTGTGTGAAAATTGTGTTAGAGTTGTGAACTTTCAATGTTTGGCCTAGATTTGTGAGAGAATTGTGTTAAAATTGTGAACTTTCAAAGTTTGGCTTAGATTTGTGAGAGAATTGTGAACTTTCAAAGTTTGGCTTAGATTTGTGGGAGAATTGTGTTAGAATTGCAAACTTTCAAAGTTTGGCCTAGATTTGTGAGAGAATTGTTCCAGGCTTGTGCTCTTCGCCTCATCACGTGTCCCTAGCGAAATCGCACAGCCTTTGCCAAAAAGTTGAAAAAATGTGCCGAGAATTTCGTTACGAGTTTGCATAGGGGGTGTGGGAGAGATGGAGCGATTCTGGAGATAGACAGCGCAGAATTGTTCAATGTGTATCAGTGGGGGGGGGAGGAGCTGAATATGTTTCACAAATTGAAACTTGGATTGTTTGTTAACCCAAAATTCCAGCTATGAACGAAGTAAACGACTAATTTTCCAGGTGGGCGGAGCAGTATGCGGCGACGGTGTTGGCTTTGTGAATCAGCAAGGATGCAGTATGGTTAATACTCGGAATGGGCCGTGCTATTTCTGCTGCTGTAAAGGAGGAAGCTGCAATAATCCGCAGGTGACGTCAGATTACTAACGGAGCAGTTCCGGCTGGTGCATGGTTTTCGCGGTGCCACAAAGCACAAAGCTCTGAGAATTTTCGGCAAATTGGCGTATGCTTACCAAAAATTCTACCGGAATATCATTCGTAGTCCAATGCAGAGAAGAGCGGAATTCCGGATTCCGCCGTTTTTTTTTTATTCCGTGAAAAACATTTTTTTTTCCGTTTTCCGGATTCCGAGTTCCCAAAATCCAATTCCGCCCTACTCTGCAAAGAAGGGCGGAATTCCAGATTCCGCCGTTGTTTTCATTCCGTCTTCCGGATTCCAGATTTCGTGAAAAAAGTTTTTTTTTCCGATTTCCGTTTTCCGAATTCCGAGTTCCCAAAATCCAATTCCGCCCTACTCTGCAGAGAAGGGCGGAATTCCGGATTCCGCCGTTTTTTTTCATTCCGTGAAAAAAGTTTTTTTTTTCCGATTTCCGTTTTCCGGATTCCGAGTTCCTAAAATCCAATTCCGCCCTACTCTGCAGAGAAGGGCGGATTTCCGGATTCCGGATTCCGCCGTTGTTTTCATTCCGTCTTCCGGATTCCAGATTTCGTGAAAAAAAATTTTTTTTCTGATTTCCGTTTTCCGGATTCCGAGTTCCCAAAATCCAATTCCGCCCTTCTCTGGTCCAAAGTATTTTGGGATTACGGTAGATATTGTGCTTCTTGCCCTTCTAAAACTTTTCGGGGGTTTGTGGCATAAACATCACCACTAAAATTCGGACAGGATTACTGTAGAGGTGCAATAAGCCAATTTTCAATTCATCTGATTTCAAGGGACAAACAGAGTTCGGTGAATTTGAAAACTGGAGAAAACAATGGAACCCACGAGCAAATGCACAATACCCTTCACATTTAGCGTTGCGAAACGGTGTTTTCTCCTGTTTTCGCATTCCCCGAAATCTCTCTTCGAGGGCTCACGATTTCTGGAGAACGAAGAGTTCAGGAAAAATTAAAAATGCAGAAAGCATTCAAATCTGGCTTAGATTTGTGGGAGAATTGTGTTAGAATTGTGAACTTTCAATGTTTGGCCTAGATTTGTGAGAGAATTGTGTTAGAATTGTGAACATTCAAAGTTTGGCCTAGATTTGTAAGAGAATTGTGTTAGAATTGTGAACATTCAAAGTTTGGCTTAGATTTGTGGGAGAATTGTGTTAGAATTGTGAACTTTCAATGTTTGGCCTAGATTTGTGAGAGAATTGTGTTAGAATTGTGAACATTCAAAGTTTGGCCTAGATTTGTGAGAGAATTGTGCTAGAATTGTGAACATTCAAAGTTTGGCCTAGATTTGTGAGAGAATTGTGCTAGAATTGTGAACATTCAAAGTTTGGCCTAGATTTGTGAGAGAATTGTGCTAGAATTGTGAACATTCAAAGTTTGGCCTAGATTTGTGAGAGAATTGTGTTAGAATTGTGAACATTCAAAGTTTGGCCTAGATTTGTGAGAGAATTGTGTTAGAATTGTGAACTTTCAAAGTTTGGCCTAGATTTGTGAGAGAATTGTTCCAGGCTTGTGCTCTTCGCCTCATCACGTGTCCCTAGCGAAATCGAACAGCTTTTGCCAAAAAGTTGAAAAAATGTGCCGAGAATTTCGTTACGAGTTTGCATAGGGGGTGTGGGAGAGAAAATCCAATTCCGCCCTTCTCTGGTCCAAAGTATTTTGGGATTACGGTAGATATTGTGCTTTTCGCGGGCTCGAAAGAATGTCGGAACTTTTTTACGGCGATAATAAAACACGAGCAAGTTGGCGCCCCTTGCTGATTTGCGGCTCATTTTAACCAAAAAACTTTCAGATTTTCGCTCGCGAAGCCTCGAAACTGCCAATTAACCAACAACAAATTCAACCAATTCAAACGTACAATCCAACTGGATACAACCCGTATCCGCGTCAAAACTATTACCCCATTCCATGGTATAACATGGCTTCACAGCCTTCTAATCCATTGTTCCTTATTGCCGTCATTATCGTCATATTGTTAATTTTTTTGCACTCTGCATGACTGAACACTAACTACTGTATGATCTCTTTTGTTTTAACTTTCATGAGATTTGAATAAAACTCCGTACTCCGCTCCTTACTTACAGTTACTTACTAGGGAAGGTTGTAAACTCACCATGGAGTTTCCATACGAGACCTTTGTGAATCGATAGATTAGAACACGCTGATAAAGAATCCGTTTTCAGAATTCGCAGAACGTTTCAGCGAAGCGAGTTATCTGAAACTCTGAAACTCACTAAAAATTAGCAGTGATATCGCGGAGGAACTAAAGATGGTTAGTGCTGGAATTTCAGATCGAAATAACTCGCTTCGCTGAAACGTTCTGCAAATTCTGAAAACGGATTCTTTATCAGCGTGTTCTAATCTATTAATTCACATATTATCGCAGTAAAAAAGTTCCGACATTTTTTCGAGCCCGCGAAAATCGGGATTTGAATTTAGGGGCTCCGCCCATTTCATCATCAGAGCGCATTTGCTATGCGCGATATATTTTTATCAGAAGAAACGAAAAAAAAATAAATAAATGACGCAAATTGATATATTCGAAGAAACGTGTAAAAAAATTCACGATTAATACAATTTCGTTGTTTTAATCCAGTTTAATTCTGAAAATTCAGAAGAAAAAATAAAAATTTCTTCTGATAAAAATATATCGCGCATAGCAAATGCGCTCTGATGATGAAATGGGCGGAGCGGTTGTTTCTCGCTAAAAAAAACCGAATATCAAAGAAAAAAATACTTTTTTAAACGGCGCTCCGAATTGACGCTATTAACGATAGTGCTTTTTTTTCGAGAATTTTCGAAATTTTTCGAGACTTTCTCAAAGAATTCTTTGGAAATTTCTCGAGAATTTCTCGAGAAATTTCAGAAAAATCAACGAGAAACATTTCTTGAGAATTTTTCCAAAATTTCTCGAAATGCTTTCGAAACGACACACTGCTAGTGGCTCTAATGTGGGTTCTTTGCCATAAGGCTTCCACGAAAGACGAAACAAATCGGTCGTCTTTCGTGGAGTCCTTTCGTCTCGTCTTGTGTTCGTCTTGCGTTCATCTTACAAATACATGTGTGTCAACACAAAGTGTATCTCTGCGTCAGACGAATTCTAGACGAGATGGTCTTATTTCGTCTTTCGTGGAATCCTTACTTTGGGGTGGAATCCATGGAATCGTGGAATCCTGGTGGTCCATGAAGTAGTCAATCGATTTCCTCGATATATTGAGACTTCTTTGCGAATCGGACAATCTCATGGGGGGGGGTCTTCCGGCAGGTCGTTTTTGATCTCGAGGAATCCATTCCTTCGTCCATCTTCCGTCATTTCTTCGCATAATGTGCCCGGCCCATTCTAATTTTTTCTTTTTGATGTACATATTTGAATGGATCCGTGACTTGGGAGATTTTTCGGATGTCTTCGCGGTGTAAGCGTCGTTGGCATTGTTCCGTGAAGGTCATTCCAATTAATCTTTCTTTCGGATTCTTTCAGCAAGGTTCAGCGACAGGTGCGTACACCTGGAAGATGGTACAACTGAGCTTCCTTCCTACTAGTGTGTCGTGCCGATTCAATAATCGATCAATTTTGATTCGATTTTTTGAACGGGCAAATCGATTTGAATCGATTCGATTTTGAATCGATTCAGTTCGATTCGATAAAATGGAATAAACAAAAATAGTGCAAATGCGCTCTAACGACCAATGCCTTCGGCGGCGGTTTGAAATCGTATTTTTCATCGCTTTCATTCAGATTGCGTTTTTTAAAGCAATTATGAGTTTTTTTACACTTATCTACGATTTTTCCCGATTTGTTTTCGTTTTCACTAAAAAACAGTTAAAAATACGATTTTAAGCCGCCGCCAAAGGCATTGGTCGTTAGAGCGCATTTGCATTGTTTTTGTTGATTCGATTTTATCGAATCGAATCGCGATTCGAATCAAGTTGAATCGATTGAATCGATTCAAAAATCGACACGACACATTACTTCCTACTTGTAGAGTAAGGTAGCCGATCCTATGGTTGAGGAACTTGACTTCTATGATTTTTGGGAGGAGGGTGCTCTTAACGATAAAGCCGACCCCTCCTGACACGGAATTTCTGTTCCGAACTTCTAAGAAAACTCCGGTCCCGTCTCGATGGGTTTTGTGCTCTTCAGACCTGCAGTTGAAGGTGCACACCAGTGAAGGGCGGAATTCCGGATTCCGCATTCCGTGAAAAAAAAATGTTTCCGTTTTCCGGATTCCGGATTCCGTGAAAAATTTTTTTCCGTTTTCCGCATTCCGGATTCCGAGTTCCCAAAATCCATTTTCTTTTTTTCATTTTCCAAGTGATAGACGACCGGTACTCCGAGATTTGATTCTGAATCTACCGTATCAGAAGTAGGCAGTGTTGGTTGCAGTTTTTAGCAATTATTGTGTGCCGGTTTACTTTATTATGGCCTGCTAAGCAAACGTTAGAACTTTAAAACGGAACAAAGAGTATTGGGTGCCAGAATAGGGCGGAATCGGATTTTGGGAACTCGGAATCCGGAAAACGGAAAACGGAATGAAAAAAACGGCGGAATCCGGAATTCCGCCCTTCTCACCCGATACGAGACGTAGGTAAAGGCGTAGAGGCTGAGTAAAAAAAAAAGAAAAATGCAAAAAGTTTCGACCACGGCAGGATTCGAACCTACAATCTTCTGCTCCGTAGGCAGACGCGTTATCCATTGCGCCACGCGGCCACGTGCGCTATTCGTTGCTTAGAACCTTTATAAAGAAAAAAGATCGGGACTCTCATGTTTATGGCAGACCTGCTTCTACAGATTCAGAATGAAACCCGCTGTTCGGCAGAGCGCACATGCTTTGCTCGCACGCCATTCATTGTAATTTGAATTTTCCGACTGTCCACGTCTTCGGGAGTGACTAACGCCAGTCCCACGTTTCAGAGTAAGAAGCGAATTTCACAATTTCAGTTCGATCCTGATAGAAAAGTGGCTTTCGCAAAAAATCAACTTTATTCTCCTTAATCGTAAATATCGTTCATTAAATAAGAAACCCAGTATTAACAGAATTTCGGGACGAGAAAAAACATAAATAAATATTAAGAAAGCATGAACTGGGAAGAATAGCGATGGGATTGCCACAGAAAATGTAAAAAAAGGAAAGTAAGAAGAGTATTTTTGAGAATTGAGAGTTCAGGTTGCGATGGTACATATTGAAAAGACAAATTGAGAAAAACATGGGCCGGACGATTTCGATCCGAAAACATGGATATTTTTGAAACACGTGCACAACTGGAAAGAAAGAAAAGATGGATAATCTATGTTCAACCTTGCAGAATATAATAGGGAAAGAAAGGCTAAAAATAGAAATCGAGATCAAGAGAATTTATTAAATTAAGGGTTTCTTTAATCCAAAGTCAACACCTCCGACACTGCGGTATCACCAGAATTGGATCCGTTTTCTTCTGAACCGGAATCTGGAATTGCAGCAGCAATTGTCAAAAGCGCGGCGTTTCCACTAACAGCAGTTGGATTTGGTGACGCAGCAGTTGATTTTGCTCCGTTTCTGCCTTTATTAGGATTTTTTACATACGAATGATCATCTCGAGGACGGCCTGCAAGCTTTAAGCCAACGTATTTCTGGTATTCTTGCCCAGTTGACACGACGAGTTCCCCTCTGGCGGAAAGTGAGGATTTGACGAGCAGGTGGAACTGAAAAAAGGAAAAGTAAAACAATTCGTAAATGTTTTTTTTAGATTTTGACATGGAGCCCTGGTCTGCATAAAAACAACTGAAATCTCACTCCAGCGCAGGGCAGCGCCTATGTTACAACGGGTGACTTATGTATATGGGGAAAAATTAAAATTTTTTTAACAGAAACTTTTTAAAAATCAGTTTTTACAAACAGAAATCAGCTTACAATGTGCTTCTCTCGACAATGTTCAGCAAATTGTTCGTTGTTGAATCCTGATTGAACGCACAATTTGCAAGTGATGGCTCCGCTTGTGTGGGCCAAACCATGTGCCTCTTTAATGTGTTGTATTACTTCTGCATTCTGAAAATAGGGAAAAATAAATTAAGCTCTCGATAGGAAAAGGTGAAAATTAATATTAAAACATAACGAGATCCACGGGCCATTTTCAGTATTATTCAGAATATTTTCTAAATTAAAATAAAACTGTTCGCGAAAGAGTTGCAACTTTTTTAAAGGCAATACTATTCGCCTGTTGCTTTACTGTTGCTTAGCTACTCAACTTTTTTGACTAATAATATTGCCTAAAAAATAGAGGTTGAAAATAGTACTGCATGCAAGTCTAAATCAGATTTTACGATATATTTATCAATATTTTTAAAATGCATGAAGAACACTTTTTAGAATTTTAATTTCATAAGAAATTAGAGCAATGGCAGAGTTTTTAAAAAGTTGCCGTTTGCAGCAACCTTAGAACATACTGCACCATAACTACCATGAATTGCAAGGAAACACTTACACTGCTGTCAGCTGGAAATTGTTTTAAACACCATCGACATGATGAGCGATAGTCGAGTCCATGACGGATGATATGTGATTGAAGACAGTCAGTTTTTTGCTGAAAATTTACAGTTGCAGGCACACCGGTTAGCTAAAAGTTTACATACATCTTTCGGCAACGACCACATATCTAAAGTTCCGCAAATTGGGCAACACGAAGCATCTGTTCCGTTCGTTTTCTGGTACTCCATATGTTGTCTGTCGTGCTTATCACAAAGCTCTTGCGACGCGAATCGCGTATCACAACAGGTCGCTTCGTACGGAAGCTCTTCAGCATGGGCGATCCGCATGTGCTTCTCAAAGTTTTTGGGTGACTGGAAATCCCCCGTGACACACGTCGGAATCGGACATCTAAGCTGGAAGACGTTGGGCTTGAATCCAGCGGCGTCTGGATGAAAAAACAATAAGCATTATTATTTAAAATTATATTTTTAAAAAATTCTGAGAATGTTACTTACGATGTTTGACAAAAGCCGGTGTCAAGTGTTCTCGTATATAATGAAGAAAGAGGTCAATCTCCGATTTCGGCGAATGACCACACTGACGGCAGAACCATGCGTTGTCAGAGTGATGCATGAAATGAAGGTGGCGATCGAACTCCGAGTAAAGAGGCTTTTCACAATCCTGAATAACGTAACTGACTATATTACTATATTACTATATTACAAATTCTGAAATGTTGAAATTCTAGTTTTGAGACGTACTTTAAACCGACAATTAGTGGAGACAGCAATATGAGGTCTCATCACTTGTAGCGAATTCGTAGAAGGAGCAACAACAGGTGGAGTTGGAGAACCACTTCCAGTCGGTGGTCTTGTCATCACAACTCGTCTAATACCCTGTTGTATTAGAGGATGAGATTGTCCTAGTTGTTGCGTTTGCCTTGGAGTGACTTTTGGATTGGCCGGAGTAGCCGGAAGTATCACTCTTGCCCCATTTTGTGTCACCGTAATCACAGGAGATGATCCTTTTGGAGGCTTCGAGGTAATTCGTTGACTTGGTTCGATCACAGGACGATATGCATTCGGCTGACGTGGGTGGTAAGTAGATCTTCGACCAGCCTCGGACGCAGGATTCATGTTCCCATAACGAGCCATACTTTGAGCATTTTTGTCGGTCAGGTGACGAGCGAGTGCAAACTCTTTTCGATAGTCCTGTGGCGGATCCATGTTAGAGAAGGTGGGGAATCCGGTCTCCTCGCTGTGACCATTGAAAGCCATGTAACTGAACCAGGATTGCTGAAAAATAGTTTTAAAATTATGAGTAATTTTCGCCATATTTGGAGCTACCCATGCTCAATACATTTGGAATGTGCGTACTGAATACATTTAGAACAAAAAGATACTGTAGTATCCGATAAAAATAATTTTGCAAGATGATAACATCTTTGAACTGATCTTCTTAGTTTTCAAGATATAATTGCTATGTGAGAAGTGAACAAAATCACCAGTCATTAGCTCAATTCTACCACGAATGCCCCGCCCCTTTTTTACTTACCGTACAATGACACGTCTTACACGAAACTACAGTATCCTGTTGCAAAAGCATCGAACGATGGGAGCAATCCGACGGCTCGTGCAATTTGATAACTTTAGCAAGTACTTTTGCGCAGAAGGTCAACTCATCGGCCGGATCATAATTGAGCAATTGCACTGGGCACGCTCCAAATCGTTGAGAGAGGGTCTGAAATTCCCATTTTAAAAACTCAACTTAGCAATAACCATCAATTCTCTTACATATGAATTATTATGATGTATGGATAAATGCTGGAAGACAATATCAGCATTGGTAGATCCGGATCCGCAGACTTTGCAGAAATAGAAGAGACTCGTGTCGTGAGCAGCATTTAGATGAAATAACAGGGCGAGATCAGAGTTAAAATTCAATAGGCACGTTCCACAAGCATATCGGACCTTCCGATCCTCATGGGATTTCATATGATTTCCAATAGCAGTATGATTAAAGGCGATTCCAGAGCAGTAAGGACAGGTGAGGCAAGTGTCTCCGTGAATGGCCATGTGTGCTTTATATTTTTCGCAATCCTCAAAAACAACACAACAATTCCTACACAGAAATGCGGTTTTCGTATCAATTGGGATTCCAAATGTTTCAGTGCTCGCTTGATTTCCAGCATCTTGTCTGTGCTCTTTCGCATGAGACTGAAGAGAACTGTTTGTATAAAACGATAGAGAACATTTAGAGCATTTAAACTTCTTTGCACGAGCAGCAGAAATACTTGATGGGAGTGTACCAGTAGCGCTGAAAAAAGGAAAGGAGAATAGCATCAGGGCGCGATTGCATCTTTACTTACTTTGCTACCTCTGCCACAACTGACAACTCATCGTCTCCATTTTCATCAACAACATTTTTAATGATCGGTTCTCTGCTTGGCGATGTGGTACCTTCTACTCCCTGCTCAGTGTCATCGTCTGCCACATAACCAGGCTGTTGAGCACCTCCATATCCACTTTGACTCTGTTCGACACGTACTGAAATATGGATAGCACTTATTTGAAGATCAAAATTTATATTGACTAGTGGACCGCAATCTTCTATCAGTTAATATTTTCTTAAAACGTTTTTTCGTTGCTTGAAATCGATCACCAATATTTTCAGAGTACATTTATGGTTGTTTTATAGCGATGCAAGAAATGATGCAATTAAATAATTTTGAGATTAAAAAAAGTTCACGTACCTTCCCGATTCACTTGGTCGTCAGTAGCAGCAGCACCGTTAATAGTGACTTCTGAAAAATAAACGAATAACGATGGGAGATAGTCGAAGCTCAAGACTAACTATTATTCACTCCATTTGCCACGGACTTTTCAAAAACTACGCAGTCCTCATCATTTTCATCATCGCTGAGCAAGATGATGTCATTATTTGAGACAGATGACGTAGTGGGAACGGGGCGGGGTGCCAACGTAACAGTTCTGTGGTTTCCATTAAATGTCGTCTGCGCAGATGGTCCTTCAAGAACATCGAATAGTGTTTTAGGTGCAACTGAATACGATTTGTGTGTTAAAGAGGCTATTGATCCATTATCTCCCATCAGGTCTTCCATGTGACGGCGGTCTATGTCCTCGTAAGAAGGAGGGGCCGAGCCTCCTTCAATCCATCGCATATAACCACTGTGCGGTTTTGGAAACAGATTCTTCATGAGAATGTACAGTTTTCTTTGGGTCTCCTTAACAGAGCGTGAGTGCATATGGGTACTTCTATGCATGGCGATCCCATCCTCCGTCGAGAATTCTTGAGCGCACAACTTGCACCTGTTATTCAATATATGCATAGAATCGTAATGATCACAGAATGAGCTGGCAGAGTTGAAAAACTTATTGGGGGCGCAGGAACAGACGAAAATCCGTCCACCTGTGCACTCGTGATCGTAGTACTCCCCAACACTGATGAATCCAGTGGAGCAGTAGGTGCATTGAAAACGTTTTATCGTCAGTGAGTGACAACGCTGCATATGGGTACGATTTGCATTTGGACCATTCGATTTCTGGCCACAAATTGTGCATTTCGAAACCTTTCTGCAGCGGAACAACATGTGGGAACACATATAGCGGCCGTGTGGTTCGAGACAGAATGAGCAGCACTGAAAATCAGCACAATTAGAAATTCTATTTTTTGCAAAGAAAGACAAAATTTACTTTACGTCGCAAAAATTTAAAATTTAATTTTTATAAAATTTAGTGATAAATAGTCACCTTCGTTCCAGAAATTTTGATAACATGAGCCTGTAGAAGATGTTTCTGAAGATCATAATGTGTTAGAGTACAGAATCCACAGAATGGACACGTGCTCCATTGCTCCGCATGATCATCCATCATATGAACATTAAGTTCTTCATTTGAATCGAATGTTAATTCACACATATAGCACATAAGACGAGGATCAATATTGTTCGGATGCGGTGGACACAACGTGAAAGAACCTATTGGTGGATTGCTGGCCGGAAGTTCGTTTAAATTAGTGCCAATAACTGGTTTCAAGCCCGTTTTAATTATCTTCAATCGGTATTCCTCGCTTGTAACATCTGCTCCCTGGCTGAAGTGTCTCGGGCCATCATAGAGGCGTTGTCCTCCTCCGTATCTTGCATATTGGATGTTCAGCATACCAATGTTATGTTTCCGGATAGCCAAATCTCTAGCAGGCGGTATGAGTTCTCCAGTAGCCTGTATATATTCCATTGTTGAAAAATGACGGCCAAGCATATGTGAGAAGAGCGTTTCAATAGGGTGGATCTCTGAACAACTATGACATTGTCCACAGAGGGCTGTTCCAGGAGCACGTTGGTCTGAGAAGCCGCGGATGCAAACATGAGTCCGTTTGGTATTTTGACTGGAGAAAGCTTTTCCGCACATTGAACATGGATGGGCGTGTATGCAGGTGAGATGCTCAGTGAACTGACCTAGGTGCTCGTACTCACGATCACACCAAGTACACGAGTACCAGCGGGACTGAAAAATATAGCTTACTTTGAAAATGTTCTGCTAGTAGATAAAAAAAACCAAGTATTCATAACGTTTTTTAATGCTTTAAAAATTTAGTTCATGATGCAGAATTTCTTAGAAGTGTCACGTTTCATTCAAAATCTTACCGTTCTCGGAATCTTGTACGGCTTGACACGATTCAAACTTCGGCCATCCGGAGCCACCACATGTGGCAGATTACGCTGCTGCTGCTGTTGTGGGTTTTGTTCTAATGCTAATTGTCCTGTTCTCATTGGAACTGACTCCACAATTCTCACGTTCTGCACCGACTGACGATTGGACATAACAGGCATTGTAGTGCGTGGCTGAAGTTTGCCTTCAAGCAATCCGGAAAATGGCAGATAACAGTCAATATCGGTCATACGGGCCTGTAAGCTACGCTCATCCGCAAGAATTAGTGGCAAACATCTTGTCATGTTCATTAAAGACTTGTCGTATCGAGTCTCGTGGAATGGATCCAGATCGTTAGACTGGGATTCGAGATTCATGTGGAAATTGTGAACGTCATTTGTGTGACTTCGCAGACTGATGATGGAACATATATGTGTGTTGCAGCCAGGTACAACACATCGGACACCCGAATGCGCTCCTTGCGCAGCATGGAACAGTTCAATGATATCATCCTCTTGAACATCACAAAACGCGGTGTGCGTTGCTGGATCCTTGGAAATTATTGTTTTGCATTTTGGGCAATAGTAGAAAACTCTGTTAATCAATAACAAATCTCTGTGAGGATCAACACAATTTGACGCGGGAAGCTCTATGGTTCGCATACAACTTGCTACGATATCATCAGCCAAGGAACACCGTATCGGTTCGAGATATGCCGCTTGAGAATTATTCAAACTTTTCAGAACGTATTCTGGATCGAGAAGCTTTTCTCTTGATAGGAATAACCGTTTTTTCATAATAGTTTCAATTCGCTTTCTTGCTTCTTCCTCTGTTTCTGATCTTTTCGACAAATCACTTCGATCGATATGCTCGTATCCCAAATCTCCACGCGTTAAAACAACCCTTTTCTTCTTTTTTCGATTCGAGGTAACTTCGTCTGAAGAATCTGATTCAGTAGACGAAGTCGATGACTCTTGTTCCAATTCTCTCATTCTTTTCTGGAATTCTTCTTCTCCCGACGAATCTCCTGATTCGTAGACGAATTTTGTTTCTTTTTTTCCCGGAGTTTTGCGGTTTTCCTTCTTTGAATTCTTCGGTCGCCTCCAACGGAATACCTTTTTGCGGAACGTATCTTCATTTAGCTGAAAAATGTAATACATTTTTACGGTATAGGAAGAAATATCGAAACCTCCACAAATTCACTCTTCTTCTCAAAGGCAGCCAATGTCTTATATTCTCCAGCAGTCATTCCACCAACTATGGGAATTTCAGAGTTAAAGCCAATATGTGCTTCACGACCGGAGCTCGGTGGTGGCTGATAAGTTGCTGTGTAAGTTAGGTAGTTTCCAAATTGAACAGTTTGAGTGTAGTGGGTTTGGAAGTGCTGTCTGAAAAGTTAAGGTGTTCACAAAAACTAACTCTAACAATTCAACTCGTAAAAAAAATTAATCATTTTATAAAATTAAGCTTTAAATAAATGTCTACGAGGGGAATATCTTTAAAACAAAATATTCGTTGTTCGAGTGTGTAAGACCGAGAATCGCATTTGAGCAACCCTTGGAAAGTAACACTCTGCTTTTTTCGCTTCGCGTTTATTTTCCACTTTTCATACAATCGAATGGGTTTTAAACCAATTCGACTAAAAAATTGAAATGTGGTGTTACTGTTTTTTATTTTTTTGATTTCAGTTTCTTTCTGCACTCACTTCATCATAAACTCTGTTCCAAAAGATCTCCCGCACTTAGCGCAAGTATGCTTCGCTCCATGTTTCACTTTAAAATGATTTTCTATTTCCACAACCGTCTTAAACTCGTCAATTTCGCAGTCGGAACAGCTTATAGGAATGCTAACGTTAGATTCGAACATCATTTGAAACTTCATTCGTATGTTCTTTCCTTCGTCCTTCAGAGCTTTCCGGAAGTAGACAATGATGGGAACCAGTGGTTGGCATGAGTGATCTCTCTGAAAATATAAATGTGGATTTAATAAAAGGGCAGAATGTCACAAAAAGGTTTATGAACGAGTTCGAATTTAATGTTTGTGTTATGAAAATGGTAAATTTTCTAAATAATCCTACCAGGGCAGTGAGAAAATAGAGCCATCCCTTGAGTGCTTGACTGGACGTCTTAACTGATAACCAAAGTCCACATTGTGAGCAGCACAGGTACATGTACGCAGCCTCCAGCTCCAGAGTTTTTTCCTTGCACAACAATTCAATCATATACTCAGTGAATTCCTTGCATTCGTGTTTCGTCAGCTCATATCGCGTCGGATAGACTTGACAACAAATATCACAACCGAACAAGTAGACGACGTCATGATGAGACAGATAGTGATCCAGTGTTTCGCTCATGCTTGTGAGATATGGTTGCATGGAACAGCAATTGGCACGGACAACTTTCTCACCGGCAAGTTGCCGTTTTCTTTCCTGTAAATAACTTTTTTTGTTGAAATTTCAATTCCAAAATCATACCAATGGAAGTTGCGCTGAATCTTTCACCATAATCTCAGACAAAGGCATTGTCATATTCTGAACGAAAAATCTTGACTCGAACACGTCCATTTTTGCGGCGTATTCCCAGTCTCTACGATAACCTTTTGGCATTGAATTATAGACATGGCGAATACTTCTAAGAAGAATACGATCTTGTGATAGATTCTTATCAGGATCGACAATACATCGACGATCAACAGCTTGTCTGAAAAATGAGTTTTGTTGTGGAAGAATGATAGAAAATACCGAAACATTTTGAGTACTTTCTCAATTTTACAACTGAATTTTCCTGTATCGATATCCCTAAATAAACTAAACTGACTTTTGCTATTTCGAATAATTAATCTGAATTTATTTGGTTGCAGAAGGAGATCTATCTTAAACCAGACGATTTACGCTGCCATTCGGCAACGTTTTTTCACACAAAGGAATTTAACATCTTGCACCTTGAGAAAAATGAGAATTACATTGGTATTAGAAGTCAAATTAGAAGCAACGATTTTAATTGGGCAATGACCGAATCTAGATTATGCATAATTGGACATAAAAACCGCGTGCGTGTCTTGAATTAATTATTCTAATTAGGTAAATTAGTAAGTTCTGGAGTGTTCTAGAACTTTGTGGAACAGTCTGGAATGTATTAGAAGCTTTGAAAAACACCGTCAATTAAAGTTACAATTTTGCGCATATAAAGCGAATTTTTTTACATGTTATACACGGACATCCAGATTGCTATAGCAGCCAAATTTTGGCTGTTTATATTGTTGTTAAGACAGTTTTGTAGATTTTGTGTATATAGTTCTACTGTATCCAAAGTACCCAGCGACCTCCTAAAGATATGGTGGCGAAGCGCTCGAGTGGCCATGACTTCGTCCCGCATATCAAAAACTAAGATGTTTTTTTTTCTTTTGAATTCTTATGAGTTATTCAAAAAAATCCAGGACAGACAGACGGACACACAGACAGAACTAATAGCTTAGTAAGAAGTAGATAGATAAGCTGCTGAAAATTTGAGGTTACTAGCTTAATTTTTTCAAACCGCACCTCACGCACTTCATAACCGATGTTCAAATTATTATCTTGATTTCGCATTTCGCATTTTGTAAAATTCGAATTAAAGATTACTAACATTATTTTCAAAATCTGCTCATCATTCAGCCAAGCACAAAACTTGCGAAATCCACCAGAAGCTCTTCTGATAGCTGGCATCTGATCCAAAGTCGTTCCGATTGCACGCTTCTCGATTTCAGGTCTTTGATCCGCTACTCTCGGAATACATGCTTTGAATTCGTCTTCAGCCTTTTTCACTTCAATGAATGCCTTAGCCGCAAATTGTGTAGCATTCGTGGCAAGCCCATAGTTGCTCGGCCGACCCGGTCGCGCCGATGACTTCTTTTTTCGGTTTGTACTTGCCGTCTCTTCCACATAATTCTCGTCCAAGTCGTCTCGAGTCCTCTTTTGTTTCTTTTTTCCTGTATGGAAATCGGTGACCAATGACTGCGCCTGCGCTTCATCACCTCGCTCAATGCTGGCGTAATTTACAGATCTACGAGGTCGCGACGAGTGCCCAAAAGTAGAGAGGGGCGCTTTCGTTTCGCCCGAAGCTCTGCAAAAACGGAAAATTGAAAAAAAATTAATTTAAAAATTTTCACATGATCAAAATATCTTTGTTATTGTAACTGAAGAAGTTCAAGTTTATTAATCTGGAAGCGTTGTGGAACTCTAATTTAACACACCTCCAGTTTGATTTAAAATAGATTTTGAAGGATTTGCCATTAAAATGTGCTTCGAAAAAAATTTATCGTCGATGAAATCAGAAAAATATTATCGAAAACATTTCGAGTAGTGAGAGCTGCTTTTAGAGAAACTACTCAGATGGTTTCTTTTCATGTTTACTTTTGAAAATTTATACGATTTCAGCGAGTCATATTAAGGGACGCGTTTTGTATACCAAAATTCGCGAAAATTCGAAAAATGTGAAAAAAAAAAGAAGCAAAAAAAAAGGAAAAAAGAATCATGCTGTGAACCTCTTTTAATATATATTTTAATTAAAATGATTTTCGGATGTTAGCTCAAGCTCATGTAACAAGTTACATTGTTTAGAGCATGTGCCACGATTTCAGGAACTGTCCAAACGACGAAAAATTTCCTGCATAATATAATAAACTGATTAGCGACTTTTTTTTACGTACAAAGGTGCAAAAAACATTGACAAAAAATAAAGACGTGAAAAAAAATTCATTTCGAAGCGAACAGGCAATTCTAGAGGTGAAGGCACTGGTTAAAAGCTGAATTGTATGAATCCAAGCGAAAAAAATAGTTGCGCGACGAGATAGATTCCTTTAACTCCTAGCCATCTTCGGCATTATTAGTATGAGACCTTTTTAATCTTTGCACGAGCCCGCGTCGATTTGTTTAAAAATGTTAAAAACGAAACCCATTATAATATTTTTTTTATTGAAAGAGTACAAAATGTTTTTTGAATTTACCCAGATTTAATGAAATTTAATTTTTTTTTTTTGGAATGGAAAATTATATACGATAAAAATTACCCACTTAATTAGCATACTTAGCATCAGAGAAAATTTTTATAGAAACCCATAAAACTGTTTTCACATACTTTCTGTCATCCTCTCGGGAACTTCTCTTTTTCTTCGCCGGAGGCTCCTTATCTTCCCTTTGCATAAAATCTGCTAATCTCTTCGCTTCTTCTGCCTCTTTCCGAACGGCAGCTTGAAGATCGCTTTGAAGCGCCGACAGTCCAGTAGGCGAATCGTCTGAAGCTGGTTCTGATATACTCCTGCTGGATTGCTGTAATATTTTCTCGTATTGACATTCTCTGATTCAAAAGGAATTTTGAAAACTAACAACATCAGTTCCTTCTGGTTCTTCTTGTTTCACGGGTACTATTGGCTGATTGAGTTGTTGAAACAACTCGAACTCATCCATCGATGGAGACGACATATGGAGAGCTGAAAACAGGCGGGTCTTAAAAATAAGGCAAATAAGGCAAGAAAATACGAAGCATTAAAAGGTAATATTATAAAAATTTTAAATTTCCGGCACTTTGAATATTTATATAATTTTCTCCTGTGAAAATTATAACGTCTTCGGAAAACTTTATTAGAAACTAAGGAAACAACTAGGGTTTAAGAGGCTGCCAAATCAACAGACCCCATGAGATGGTCCCACTGACTACGAAAGGAAGTCTCAATATATCAAGGTAATCCACTGACTACTTCATGTACCGCCATCGCCCAAAAACCGCAAGGCATGGTTAGCTGTGATCCGCGCCCACACAGGCGAATGACGGATTGCTTAAGTAAGTAAGTTTGATTAATCGGGTTATTCATGAAAAGCACAATTGCATTTTAATGCAAAAAATGCCACTTTAATGTTATTCACGATTGCATTTTAATGCGAAAAAAATGAATTTTTTTGCACTAAAATGCTTTTCGTGCTTTTCATGAATAACCCCATAAGTAAGTATAGTACGTTTCACCATATATCACCATATATCAATTTGGAGTAAATTACAGACCAATTCACTTATTTAGGAGTGCGTGCGTTAATGCGGTATATGAAAGTGCGTTAACTAAAAAAAAAGAATTAAAATAGTTATCCCAGTTCGCGAATATGGTCAGTGCACCGCATTTAGATCAAAAAAGTGCTAGTAGTAAAATAATTATTGAGCATAGAAACCACTTCGAGATATTTTGGTCTTCTTTTGACACACGGATCATTTTTTCTGAACAAATACTCCAAATTCTTCTAACATTTACAGAAGGTTTCCATAAGCCATGAATTGTCTATAACATCTACTTATTATTAAGCGAATAGCTCTGTCTGTCCAGGACCTTTTCTAGAATAACTCAAAAGAACGTGGACCTCCTACTTTGATATGTGAGATGGAGTCATGACCACTCGAGCGCTTCGCCACCATATCTTTAGGAGGTCGCTGGGTACTTTGGATACAGTAGAACTATATACACAAAATCTACGAAACTGTCTTAACAACGATATAAACAGTCAAAATTTTGCTGATATAGCAATCTGTCCGTGTATCACATGTAAAAAAAATTCGCTTTATATGCGCAAAATTACAGCTTTAATAGACGTTGTTTTTCAAAGTTTCTAAGACATTCAAAAATGTTCCAGAAAGTTCTAGAACAGCGATGTAGCCACGAAATTTCCAATAGTGTAATTTTAAGGAAGAAATACCGCATTGATAAAATATCGGTAACTTTACACTTTTACACCGAATTTCTAACATTTTTATGAAGCTTCCATTTTAGATTCTTTAAATTTACCATTTTAAAAGGGTATGTCATCTTCTAATAAGATTTAGAAAAAATTTATAATGTTCTTTTTCCAAAAAAAAATTTTTTTTAATTATTCCAGTTTTTTATAATTTTTTTCAAAATTTTTACTATTTTGCGATAGGGCATATTATACTAAACGCGAGTCGTTTCGAATAAGATTATTGGCTTCTTTGTTTTTACTTTTATGAAAACGTGTCATTTATTTTTAAATTTTACTTATTAGAAGCTGAACTAGCCGGCAACAATATTTTCTTGTTATCCCAACAATAAATAAAATTAAACAAACGCTAGATCCTCAAAATTTTTGAAAAAATTTCAAACTCTCTAAATAATGCGGTAAATAACTGGCGCGCATTGAAACAGAGAATTTGAAGACCGCATCGTCGAAAGACTGCAGTGGAGCGCAATTGCGCTCTGCGTCTCTCACTTACTCCAACGAGACAACTAACACACCGCGAGGAAGTGCGCGAAACGAAGAGAGCCCAGAGAAACGAGACGTAGACATCTGACCGCCGCCCTACGACTGCAAGCGCGCTAGGAAGGACGAATCGATGAGAGACTAGGAAATATATTGTTGGTGGCCTAAAATGTGTTCACAGACCGCAATACCCTGGAAGTGAGGGCAACTGACCAAGGAACGACTACCGTAGCCAAAAAATATTAAAGCGAGTGCTTAGAGCAAGGAAGATGTCAAGTTTCTTTATTGTAGAGAATCGAGGCTCCTGATATTGCAAAGTGGAAAATTATGAAGAATTACTTACTTTTACAGCCTCACCAAGAGCACTGGAAAAGAAAGCTATACTGTCCACGTGGCACTTTTGTTTTTCATATTTTAGAACATTTTTCTGATTCTAGCCATCATGGCGTCATTCTTCCTACCGAAAAAATTTTGATACGAAGATTACTAGACTGCATATTATCAGTAAATTGATTATCCACAATACAAATTATCCGATTTTTAAAATCTGTTCAACCCGCTGATCATTGAACTTTTCTTGTCTTTTTGACGCACAATGCCCACTAGGCGCCACTAAATTTTAGGCCATATACGCAGCCGACAATTTTCTGTATGTGTTTTGCAGGAGGGGGCACAGCCACTGCCGCCGAGGACGAGCGCGCGCGGGTATACATCCCCCCCCAGGCATGTCAACGAAATCGACCGCGACGCGACCGCTACGCGTCGCTCCTTCTTTTTATGCCGGCGAGCGAACTTCCGTCGGCAAACGCAACGGCGCTCTCAATAATGTCGTTTGGAATATTTGGAAAATAATAAAAACTGGAATAATAGAAAAACAAACAAGCAAAAAATCGATAAGCTCATGCAGTAATACGAAGAGTAAACAAAAGCTGTGAGCAAAAAATTGATATAATCGGAAGTGAGTAATAGCGCTCCACTGAGAAATTTAGTGAGCTTGTCGAGAAGACCGCGATGCGACCGCAGCGCAGCTTGAGCGAAAATCCACAGAGTCTCCATAGCTCTCCTACCGGAAAAATTCAAATGTACGGGTAACGGTATTCGTACTGCGTGGCAGCTAGTGTGATTACAGAATTTTAAATACGAAGTGTGCAAATCGGCTCCGATAATTATTTTACGCGCTAAGGTTCATTTTTGGAGCTTTTTTCTTGATTTTTTTTTCCTGAAAATGTTATTAGATATACTAGAATAACATTAGCAATTTTTAGAACAATTTTATTGGCAGACAACAAAAATACGCACAAAAACGAAAATGACTAGGTGACTGGATATTTCTTGGCGATTCCGGCCCATAACTCGTAAAATTTCGCTCAATCATGATATTTGAAATGCCACACTTTGGCTTAGGCTTAGGCTTAGGCTTAGCTGCGGCCCTATATCTATGATTAACTAAGTTATTATTAACTAATAAGCGAAAAAAAAAATCCAAAAAAATCCAAAAAAAAATTGCAAAAATTGCTCATCGTTGAAGCGCGCCACGTGTGAAAAAAAAGTGGAATCGTAGTTTTCGTGCCAAGAGTAAGCGTCACGCAAGAAAAAAACAGCTTAGAAATATTTTAGCAATAGCAACAAACATTTTCAGAAAAAAAACCAAGAAAAAAGCTCCAAAAATGACTAAAAACCATTGTGCCTTATTTTAATATAAATTTCGCGTTTATTTTATCAATTTTTCTGTTTATTTTAATGGAGTGCGACAATAATTGAAATTGGAATAAATCAAACAATTTTTACCAAAAAATTAATATTTTTTAATAAATAAGAAAAGCT
The DNA here is from genome assembly GCA_003052745.1 of Caenorhabditis inopinata. Taxonomy (NCBI): domain Eukaryota; kingdom Metazoa; phylum Nematoda; class Chromadorea; order Rhabditida; family Rhabditidae; genus Caenorhabditis; species Caenorhabditis inopinata. The sequence goes on from AP018153.1 coordinate 2,758,353, forward strand.
TAGATCGGATTCTCACACGAGATATAAACAGGTGCCAAATCAAGCATTTCACTAAAGCGCACTTACATTTTTCCGGATTCCGAAGCTATAAAAAACACCACCAGTGGGAAAGTTTGAAATTATGATGCGTGAACGTTTTCCCGCGTAGATCGCAACTGCTACGCGACCGCGACGCATTGCGAAATCCGGGGCGGGGGAGGCGAAGCAAAAGTGGCATTAGAGCGTTATTGTACGGCAAAGCAGACTAGAGAGAGAGAGAGAGAGAAAGAGAGAAACAGGCAGTTCTGCCTTCGACCTCCTCGTTTTGCACACTATCTCACGAATTTTTTAATAGAAAGATTTTTTATAATTTTCCACGAATTTTCATCGGGGCGCGTTTGATAAATCCTTACGAAAAATTTTCAAATTCGGAAAAAAAAAACTTTATTGCAGATAAAAAGGATTTTCAGATTTTTAAAGAGAATTTTTTAAAAATTTCAAAATCAAAATATTGAAAATTGCGAAATCTTTAAAAAAAAACTCGCAAACTATTGCGAAACTATTGCGAAATCGGTGAAATTAGCGCCAGCAAGCTGAATGTGTGCATTCACTGCGCCATTGCGTACAATGCACTGAATCATACGCGCAAACGTTTGAGAACTGCTTCGCGGTGGGACCTGTTTGCCAATTACTGTGGACAACCGTCATTGTGAAGAAACTTGACGGAAGCGACTTCGAGAATTCGGAACCCGCCACAAATGATATAATTTCACTAGCAAGTTGCGGGTTTCCGACCTGAAAATAGCATCTCTGAAAAAAAAAACCTTGAACAACACAAAAAGGACCACGTGGCGACCACCCATCTAAAAAAAATGCGAAACTTTTGGTTCCTTTCCATACAAAACTCATTTACAAACTAAACACTCGAAATCATATTAACAACTATCACAAATGAGCCGGTAAATACTTTTAGTATCACTATTTCTCATGGTGCTCTCAAAATATTTCAGAATTTCCAGATCAATTGTGCATTTGCTCTCGAAACAACAGATTCGCGATTTTCAGCATAGTGCCCTACGTTTCCAGCGCCGCCCCGTCAGAAGCAGTGGGATAAATAGAAAAAAGAGGTTCGGAGCCCGCCATTGCAAATGCGCTCCGATGATCGCATTCGCTGGTTTTCCAGCAGAGCTATCTAATCGGAATATTTAGGATCCGCCCGTTCGTCGATCAAATCCCCGTTGTATCGATTAAAATTCAAAATGAGACGGATGCCAAAGTTTTTTCGAAAGAATTAAAGCCAGGAGAAAGGAAATTGCTATTTGATGCGTTGAGACGAATTAGTGGGTTTTTTGCAATTTAGCCGGCCGGCATTTCCGCCGTTCGCTCGGAATTTAATTTATTTATTTCGAATTTTAAGCATTTTCGCGGGATTTTTATCATTTTTTAAAAAATAATTTTCGACCAATAAATTGATTTAACAGTCATTTTTCTTTTTCTCTAATCGATTAATACGGCTATTTTTCCTCCTGAAAACATTTTTATTTTAAAATTATAAATTTTAAAATTTTAAAATTAAAAAAATTATTTTAAACTAAAAATGTTTTCACGGGGAAAAATAGCCGTACTAATCGATTGATGAAAAAGAAAAATGACTGTTAAATCAATTTATTGTATTATCGCCGTAAAAAAGTTCCGACATTTTTTCGAGCCCGCGAAAATCGGGATTTGAATTTAGAGGCTCCGCCCATTTCATCATCAGAGCGCATTTGCTATGCGCGATATATTTTTATCAGAAGAAACGAAAAAAAACAATAAATGACGCAACTATTTAAACATTCGAAGAAACGTGTAAAAAAATTCACGATTAATACAATTTCGTTCTGAAAATTCAGAAGAAAAAATAAAAATTCAAAAAATATATCGCGCATAGCAAATGCGCTCTGATGATGAAAAGGGCGGAGCCTCTAAATTCAAATTAGAGGCTTCGCGGGCTCGAAAAAATGTCGGAACTTTTTTACGGCGATAATAAACGCCTGCGGCATTTCGCGTGTAGGTTTTATCGATTTATGCCTCTAAAATACCCAGAAAATTGGGAAAATCACCGGAAAATTCGAAGGAACTATTATAGAAATAAATTTGCTTTTTTACGTATTTAAAGGCGCATGAATCACGGTACCACTGACTTTAAACTGGTTTCGTGGGGATTTCGAAAGTGGAAATTTCGTTGGCATCGGTGATTGCGTATTGCTAACGAAATTCGATATTTCTACTTTAACTTGGTACTTTAACTTTAACTTTAACTTTAATCCGGAAAACGGAAAACGGAAAAACATTTTTTTCACGGAATCTGGAATCCGGAAGACGGAATGAAAAAAACGGCGGAATTGGATTTTGGGAACTCGGAATCCGGAAAACGGAAAACGTAAATACATTTTTTTCACGGAATCTGGAATCCGGAAGACGGAATGAAAAAATCGGCGGAATCCGGAATTCCGCCCTTCTCTGCAGAGTAGGGCGGAATTGGATTTTGGGAACTCGGAATCCGGAAAACGGAAAACGGAAATACATTTTTTCACGGAATCTGGAATCCGAAAGACGGAATGAAAAAATCGGCGGAATCCGGAATTCCGCCCTTCTCTGTATAACACCGCGCGAGGTGGCCAATGACTACTAGTAAGCAAATGCGCTTCGTTGTTAATGTGATTTGGATTAAAATCTTCTGAAATTCAACACAGTTCGAGCTGGAAAAGAAATCTCCACGAAAACAGTTGAACGTGGAAAATGAGTGATACCGTAATCTATGTACTCAACCTATGTTCCTTTAAACCAGTTGGAAACGTTTTTTTCAGATTTCCATCGGGATTCCTAAGCTTTCTGGAGATTTTCACTGTAAGTAATGTTCCAATTGGTTTAAAGGCACACAGAATACGGTGGCACTCATTTTCAACTGGCTGACCGCAACTGCTTGAATGATATGCAAAAGCGCTGCATTGATAAAAAATTTCTGAAATTTCATGATGTTCAGGCAGCGAACTACTAGGTTTATAGTCTGGAAAGTGAGTTTGCTCGAAGTTGCTCGAAAATTCAGAGCATAATTCTTGCCAATTGTTTTGCTTGATTATTAGTCTTGTTCACGAGGAGTACACAAGAAGTTTCCCAAAAATTATCTGAAAATGCTAATAAAAGCCATTGAAATTTTAAAAAAATTCATATTTCACATGAATTTAACGATGATGTATAGGGGCAACTTGAAATGGGCAGAATGCACTGTTCTTTCGGCAGCTTGGTCACGGACAGTTTCTGCCGCAAATGTGCCCCAAAGTGACCGCAAATGGGCTGGATTTCAATGTCAAATTTGATTTTTTTTTTCAATAGAGCGCGTTTGCATTGGCCATTCTTGGAGCATCGCTCCGTTCTGTCCCGTTCAATACACTTTTTTCAGCCGCCGACCAATACAACGAGCACAAGAAAGTAGTTGACGTCACTATCCAACACGATGATCTCGTGAAAGTATGGTATATAAACTTCATTCCGATGTTTGTCTATGGCAGCCTAGACGAAGCATTTCTCATCATCGGTGGCGAGAGCATCAATAAGTGAGTTTGGCAAAAGGTTTTTCGACCACGGCAGGATTCGAACCTACAATCTTCTGCTCCGTAGGCAGACGCGTTATCCATTGCGCCACGCGGCCCCTGGCACCACTACTTTCTTATGCCATAGACAAACATACGTTGTAGTATCTTCTCTGTGTACAATGGCATGTCAATGCTTGCCTCTGCTGCTGTTGCCAACATTATCTGCAATCTCTTTCTTCAACTTCCCGCCGATCGTTGTTCGGATTTATTGGGATTTAAGTAAATTAGGCGTGCACCTTTAAATAAAGTAACGTATTCTCTCTTACAGAAAGCCAATTCTCTCCACAGATCAGATGAACACAGAAGAATATCATTACGCAAGTTTTTCGGCGAAGGTACGTAAACGCTGCAGGCGGAGCGCAAATGCATTTTTTTTCAGTTTTCCGGCTTGTGGCTGGGCCTCACTATCGGAATGCTTCCATTATTCTTCATCGATGATAATATGGATCGCCGGGCTTCTGATAATCGAGAGTTCTTATCTGGAACCAAAAGCGAGTGGTACGTGATGATGGATAGTCAGGAGAGCCCGAAGGCCAATGAATATTGCGAAATATTTTGTGGAGAATAAATTATTCTTATGCAAATTGAGGTTCTCTTCTTAAACCATCTTGAACGGTGAAATATTTTGTTACTTTTTCAATCGCGCTCCATTGACACGAAAACTCTGCGTCTCTCAGTGAATCTCGTTTCTTTTGTGATTTGAAAAGCGATTTTCACCGATTTTATTCGTTCTTTTTCTCAAATATAAATAAATAATAGATTTTTTCATAATTTCCTTTGATTTCAGATTTTGATCTCTTGTCCGAGAAGACCATCTCGCTGAGAGACGCAGAGTGAAAACATGTCAATGAAGCGCGATTGAAAAAGTAGCAAAATATTTCACCGTGATAATCCCTGATCTACAAGAGTAGAACTTCCCGCCCGTTTTCTGTCGCCCCCCCCCCCCTTCCCAGGCCGTTTCAATTCCGATTCCCACTCTCTTCCCGCTCACTCACAAACACGCACGTACCGCCCTTCCCTCGTCTGCTTCTCGGCGTCTCTTGTTTCGCCGCACTCTCTCGCTTGTTGTTTGTTTCAATGTGTGACGAAAGTGGAAAAACGGATGGTTAAGGGGGAATTGCGTCTTTGGCACCACCTCTTGTGAAACGAAAACTTTTTTTTTTCCTTCAAGACACAGAAAACATTTTTTTTATTTCTTCCCCCCGGTTTACTGCGGATTTCTTCACATAGATAACGCTATTATCGATTCGCATTAAAGTGGGCCATGTGGAAGTGCACTGTGTTCGGAAAATAATGGATCTCCCCATGACCTGAATCGGAAAAACCCAAAAATATTGATTTTTCCGTCATTTTTCCTTTTTTTTTCAGAAATTTTCTCTTGAATTTCGATTCCTTAAAGTTCGAAATCAATACGCTAGACGCCGGTCGTGGGGAGACCAGCTTTTTTTGCGGTGGAGCCAAGTGCTGTCTTCTGTTTCTTTGAAAAAAAAAACTATAAATGGCGGGAGGTTTGAAATTATGAAATAGCCTAACGTAGTTTTTCTTTAAATTGGAGAAAAAACAGAAAAAAAAACAAGATTTTTTCTCACATTTAAAATATCTAAATTACAAATCATTTTATTTAAATTCGCGAAAATACAGAAAAAATGAAACAGAAAATATGATTTTTCGTTTAAAGGCGCTGTTTGGGTCTCTTTAGGGGATAGCGCGTTTTAACGCGCTAATTTAAAAATTTTAAGAAAGCGCACACACTGCGTTTGTGATTTCTTTTCGGAAATTGAAGCGAATATTGGTGTTAATTAAAAAAAACATAATTTTTTAAGCTAAATATAGAAAAAATTCCAATATTCGCTTCAATTTTCGAAAAGAAATCACAAACGCAGTGTGTGCGCTTTCTTAAAATTTTTAAATTAGCGCGTTAAAACGCGCTATCCCCTAAAGAGACCCAAACAGCGCCTTTAAACGAAAAATCATATTTTCTGTTTCATTTTTTTCGTAATTTCGCGAATTTAAATAAAATGCTTTGTAATTTAGATATTTTAAATGTGAGAAAAAATCTTGTTTTTTTTTTCTGTTTTTTCTCCAATTCTCTTGGGAAATATCATGAAAACCAAAAAACCATAAAACCATAAAGCCAGACTACGTTAGGCTATTTCAGAATTTCAGCTTTTTAAACGAAAAATCACGCTACTCCCGGATAGATAATAAATTTGGGAAAATCATGCAAAATGCAAAATCTCAATAACCGCTGTGTGAAATTCTGAGCTCTGTAAATGTTAGACGAAAATGGAATGTGCATCGGGTTAATCAGAAAACGCGCTCTGTAGTGAAAGTCGTGTCTTCTTCGTGACCGAGCTCCCATTATATTTCCATATTCTGGCGCGCACCCGAAATAATGTAATGAGCATGGATACGTGCAAATTTGAAGTGGCACGCTTGATTTAAAATATTTCAGATTATCGCAACATTGCGCGCGTCGTTATGGAGAGAATATGGGGCAATTAAAAAGTGAGGTGTAGTACTCTCGGATAAATTCGAGAAATATTTTTTTGTCTATCAGCGGTTCAGGGTTTCTATTACCTTCGGAAGAACCTAGCCTGCGGTGGGCGGGGTCTTGAATGAAGAAAATGTTAGTGTTGAGCAGTGTGTCGTTTCGAAGGCATTTCGAGAAATTTTTCGAGAATTTTTCGAAAATTTTCTCGAAAAATTTCGAAAATTCTCGAAAAAAAATAATAAACTAGTTCGAACGACACTCCGAAATAACGCAAAGCGCGTTGTTTACCGCATTTCCATTCAAATAATTTTTCGCGATTTTTTGAGAAATTCTCGAGAAATTCTCGAGAAATCAACGAGAAAAATTTCTCGAGAATTTTTCGGAAATTTTTCGAAACGACACACTGGTGTTGAGGAATTATATTGATTTTTGCAATTTTTTTTTGCATACCAGGCAGTGTGTCGTTTCGAAAAATGATTTCTCGAAAAATATTCAAACATTTCTACGAAAAATTTCTCAAGAATTTTTCGGAAATTTCTCGAAATGCTTTCGAAACGACACACTGATACCAGGATCTATAAAAATAATTTTTTTTCCGTCCAACTTCTTGCGAAACAAATTTTTGTTAAACACCAATGTTATTATCCATCCGCGAGGAAGTGAGCTTTTGTTTAAAGGCGCAACGAATTAACTGTTTTGGTCTCGTTAGGGGATAGCGCGTTAAATTGTAAGAAAAATTGTTTTCTTACAATTTAACGCACTATCCCAGTTAATTCGTTGCGCCTTTAAACGGAGGCTCCCGTCCTCGCGGATAGATAATATTATATATTGAAAGAAACTCAAGGCGGCCCACGTTGCACCCATGGCTAAGTGGTAAAGTCCTTGACTTGCACTCCACGCGATGATCCCGCCTGTGGTTCAGGGACCTTTCCTGGCAAATGTATTTTATTCGGCGTTTTTTTGTTTCTTTTTCCTTCTGCTATGACAAGAGATGTCATGTGAATATTTCGCATTCAAGCCTCGAGGCTGGTGAATTCGTACTTGGAAAACAGTAGGTGAAAGTCACACGTACAGTCTGTTTGCACACAGTTTTCCACAATTTTCTATTTTTTTTTCTTCCTCCTCCCCCCCCCCCCACCACCCCCCAACTACCCTATTTCTCTGCGTCTGTATCCGTTCTCCTTTCCAAACTGTCACTTGACTTTTGTGATGTGACACGCTATTCTCTACATTTTCCTCATTCGTTCTTTTTTTTTCCCCCAATTTTCTGCTAAAATGGACATTTTTCAGTTGATTTCAGACGCTCCTACGCCTGCTCTTCGGAGAAGATCCGCCATCCGCCAACCGCCAACCGCCATCGATCGCTGAAAGAAATGATGATTCCGTATCTCGACATTTGCAGGTTGGAAATTTTCTTTTTCAGACTTTCGATTTTCAGATGAATGTCCTTAAAACGTGTTCCACGATCTCTGCGCCCTCCACTGTGTCTGCACTATTTTCAGTTTGTTATTGTTGACCTCTTACGTTTGCATCTCCCGCCGGCGCCAAGCCGCCCGTCTTCTTATCTCTTTTTTCCCTTGGTACTCTCTCTCTCTCTCTCTCTCTTTTTCGATTTGTAAAAAAAAAGTGTCAAAACTTATTTATTTCCCATTCTAACGCCGACGACGGTGATCCTGGACCTCACAGCGTACTGTAGGTGTACCGGAATAGGCCCCCCGGTCCGCAGCATAATTACCAATATTCCGCATTCTTACAAACGACATTCCACCAAATTCCAGGCAATTCGTCTTCAATAATTAGCTGAAATAAATTTCAGCTAATTATTGAGAGAGTATATTGAGATTTCGTATAAAAATGGACGTGTTGTTCTGTACGTTCCTCCGGCAGAACGACTACAGTTCGTCTTTGGTCTCGCCATATTTCCATTAAAAAAGTGCTGATATAGACGCAATTTATCAAACTTTTTCTCGTTCCCGACGCAAAATATTGTTTGATAGCAAAGCAGTCTTCTTCCATTTCACGTTTCGTTTTTTTTTGTTTCCATTTAGATAATCTTGGGGACACAAAAATGAGACATTTCCAGCGTGGATTCCTTCAGAAGTTGGTTTACGCAATTCATACGACTTCTGTGAAATATCTGGTGCGCTATGTTTATATTTGACTTTGTCATCGGCTCATCATTTGTCGGTGTAGTGTAGTGGTATGCGCGGTTGTCAGCGCTCCCCATTGCAATGGTTCGACCCCTCTCCGTGATATTTTGCTTTTTTCAGTCACTTCATTATCAAAGAAATTTTAAAGCTACTAATATATCTAATATATTTTTCGGCTACAAAATTGGATATTGGAAAGTCTAATCCTCACCAGTGGGCTTAGAATTCACGTGAAAACGCGGGGCCGAGGAAGAATGAAAAAAGGGCACTAACCGTGGTGTGGGGAGGGAGCGCATGACATGCCACTAGTTTTCTCTAGTTTCCCCTTTACTCAGCAGAGAGCAGGACGAGAGCTCAATGGGTCATTTCTTCTCCCCCCCCCCCCCAATTCAGTTTAGTGCAGCCAGTCTCCGCCCCCTTCTCCCTTGTGACAGAAAGATGGACGTTGGCTGATGCGCGCGGGTGTGTGTGTGTATGTATGTTGGACTCTGTCTTTATTTTCGTTTGATTCGAGTGTATTCGCAGTGTCGGTGTTGGGAGCTTTCATTCTGGCTCAGGCTTAGGCTTATTTTGGAGCAAGAAGCAGGAAGCTTCTGGGGCGGAATTCCGTTGAAGAAGTGATTCACAGACAGAAAGAATTCATAGAAACCTTCTTTGCGAATGAAAAGTTTTGAATTGCAGCCAAGGAGTGCTCATCCTTCTCTGCGTATCTCTGCAATTGCTTTTAAAGCATTTTAATGCAAAAAAAATGCATTTTTTTGCATTAAAATGCTTTTTGTGCTTTTCATGAATAACCCCATTAAAAAACTTTTGAAATTTTCTTTATCAGTCAAGGACGAGACTCGAGAGTCTGGAAAAGATGAGACGTAGACTGCTAGAGCACTCTAACTCTCCTACGTCTCGGCTCTCTCTGCTTGCAAGACGCCAGTGGTTTTTTGTCTGAAAATGAACAGAAATAGTGTGGAAATCCGAGAGACGCCTGAAAATCCGTTCATTTTTCCACCATTTTCTGTTACGCACCTACAGAAGAGAGCGTATTTTAAAGAGGGATGGTTTCAACCATTCTTTTTCTCTGCTTCTCTGCTTCTCTCTCTCTCTCTATCGCATAAAAGAGACGAGACAGCTCAGTGTCTGTTTGCCATTCCGACAATGCGAACCGCCCGTTCCTCCATTTTGTTCCTGCTTGGATTAAAAAAAAATGGACTGGTGAGGAGAACACCTCGCGAAAGGCGAGCACATAGTTAGTGTATTTGACTGTGCGGCAAAGCTCAGGAGAGCGATCTCGTTTCCGTGGTTTCTGGCTCATCGACTTTTAATGCTCTTTTTGTGAACCAACACGTTTTTTTCTAATAATTCCGCCGGGTTTTGCAAATGCGCTCTTTGCATGTTGAGAACAGAAAAAAAAAAGTAAATTTCATTAATTTTAAATTTAATTAAACCATATTTTTTTCAGTTTTTGCAACAAAATTAAATAGCAGTTTTTCATTTTTATCATTTTTCAATGCATTGAACCAAATATTCAACGAAGCGCGTTTGCATTGAAGCCTCTACATGGTATGTACGCTTTAGAACATCGCAAAAGCGAAATCAATCGATTTTTTTTCCTAGATACCAAAAAAAAAACTACAGGAATATAATTGAAAATTGAGATCGAGGCATCGCTTTCCCTTTCCTCTTTAAAATCAATTCCATAGTTTTCTCCCCCCCATTCTCTTTTGCCACGCCATTGAAACTGAAAATCACGAAACCGGTTCTCTTCGCTATTTTTTTGTTCTAGTTTTTCCAATTTCAAAATCATTCAATGCCCTCCTTCTGGCGCTCCATTCACAACGATGAGGGAGACGAAAAAACGAACGGAAATGTTTCGCATCGGCACGTTTTCGTCTCGAGGAATCGCAGGCAAGTGCATGAGGGGGGGGGGGATGGGGAGAGGGTAAAAGAGTGCAGTAGGAGAGAAATACGGCCTATTGCTTCTGTTTAACGGGCAAAAAAAAATGAAATGAATAGAGATGGAAATACATATAAATTGACGAAAATGAAGGAAAAAAAGCGATAAGTTGTTCGAAACACTGTTGCGTTGGGCAATTTTTGAGATGATTGATGTCGCATTTCATTTGAAACTGCAACCGCGAAATCGAATCAGCAGTTTTGACATCTGACCGCTTCCTTTGAACGAATACACAGCATGAGCGAACGCGAGCCGTCAATTTCCCGTGCCTCCATCAAGAGGCTGACGGGAATGAGACGCGAAATTGCGTAACGCGGGCTTTGCTCGCTGTAGATTTCAGACCTTAATAAAAAAGGAAAACGCAACTCGATTGAACAAAACGACAGGAGACTAGAAGACGTTTAGTAGACGGGCTGACACATTCCGCACCCGCAGTCTTAATTTTCTGTCGTATTTCAAAACTCTATCAATCTATCTATCAATCTATTATTATCACTTGTCGTCATAGAACTCGCTGATCAATTTTGATTTTGAAAATAGTTTGCAAAACTGAACTACATATTTCATCACCAACGTGAGCGAGCTTGGCGCAGTGCTTGAACAGTTGTCTATTCAATTGACGCCCATTTGTTCAACGCCACATTTTGCAATACGGTGGGGCGGTGAATGCTTTTCTTCTATAAATTGGACAGGTTCCGGTTACAATCGATGTATATACCTAGTTGCTGTCCACGAGGTTTACCGCGTAAAACCTTTGGAAATACTTCGATGAGGCATGCAAGCTCTTTCTCTTTTTCTCTCTCTCTTCAAATCTTTTTTCCACATTTTCTCCTTTTCCCATGTTTTCTTTTTCTTTCAGATGGGTTATGGTTTTGAAGGAAACACTCGCAGCGAATACAGTATGATGCATAGCAGAGAAGGGAGGAATTCCGGATTCCGCCATTTTTTAAATTCCGTCTTCCGGATTCCAGATTCCGTGAAAATTTTTTTTTCCGTTTTCCGGATTCCGAGTTCCCAAAATCCGATTCCGCCGTTTTTTTCATTCCGTCTTGCGGATTCCAGATTCCGTGAAAAATTTTTTTCCGTTTTCCGGATTCCGAGTTCCCAAAATCCAACCACCGCCCTACTCTGCAGAGAAGGGAGGAATTCCGGATTCCGCCGTTGTTTAAATTCCGTCTTCCGGATTCCAGATTCCGTGAAAAAAATTTTTTTTCCGGATTCCGGATTCTGAGTTCCCAAAATCCAATTCCGCAGATTGTTTCATTCCGTCTTCTGGATTCCAGATTCCGTGAAAAAATTTTGGTTCCGTTTTCCGTCTTCCGGATTCCGACTTCCCAAAATCCAATTCCGCCCTACTCTGATGCATATCATTGTATTTGTTGGATGTCCGTTTAAAAACGTTTTTTTTTAAATATCGACTGTACCGAAACCGGCACACATTTGTTTGGAGGCGTCGTATTTTGACTGGCTGTTGCGAAAAGACCATAAAAGGCAATAGTGGTATTATCCATCCGCGAGGACGTGATTTTTCGTTCAAAGGCGCTGTTTGGGTCTCGTTAGGGGATAGCGCGTTTTAACGAGTTAATTTAAAATTTTAGGAAAGCGCAATTTCTTTTCGAAAATTGAAGCGAATATTGGAATTTTTTCGATATTTTGCTTCGAAAATCATGTTTTTTAAATTAATTTTTATTTTTTCCGATATTCGCTTCAATTTTCGAAAAAAAAATCACAAATTCAGTGCGTGTGCTTTCTTACAATTTTTAAATTAGCGCGTTAAAACGAGCTATCCCCTAACGAGACCCAAACAGCGCCTTTAAACGAAAAATCACGTACTCGCGGATGGATAGTTAAAAAAAAGCCTTAGTACCAATGGCGCGAAACCGAAGAATTTGAAAAACGTCCCGCAACAAGAAAACGTCGTCGTGTTAATAGAGAAAAACACTTCATTCGAAATTTAAGGCTCCAAACATCAAAATTAGGGGGTCCTGCGTGGCCTGACATACATGTTTACTGACTCCCGTCTCCCTTCCTTCTGTGTTTCTTTTCCTCCTCTCCACGTCATCTGATGTCATCATCTGGAAGGTCTTATGGTCCCAAAAGGCGTAAATAGAGAGGGTGATGAAGGGAGGAGCAATGCTTCCTTCTTTTCCTAAAAATTTCTTTTGTGGAACTTTCCTCCGCTTTTGTTTCTGTTGAAGTGAGGAGATGAAGGATATGAGAGAATAGAGAAAGAGAGAAAAAGATCTTTTAGCAGTTTTCCTGTCCATAATCTTGAGTGAAACCCAGTGTGTCGTTTCGCAAGCATTTTGAGAAATGTTTCCGAAAAATTCTCAAAAAATTTCCGAAAAATCAACGAGAAAAAATTCTTGAAAAAAAAACATTTCGATAAAAAATAATAATAAAGTAGTTCGAACGACACTCCGAAATAACGCAAAGCGCGTTGTTTATCGTATTTCCATTCAAATAATTTTTCGCGATTTCTCGAAAAATTCTCGAAAAATCAACGAGAAAAATTTCTCGAAAATTTTTCGAGAAATCATTTTTGGAAACGACACCCTGGTGAAACCCAATTCATCTCACGACCTTAAGATTCGCAACACCGCAATAGCATTCTATAAAAAAAAAATTGAGCGACTTTACAGCGCGCGTTTACAGCCATCCGAGCGGCATCGAATTCACATCGAAATTCGGTTCAAACAGGCGCAGATAAGCAGATTGTCTGAGTTCTCTGCGTGTCTCTCTCTCTCTCTCTCTCTTCGTTACACAATTTTGACCAATGTTTCCAAATTTTGCGGCGATTCATCTGTGCACACATGCAAATCATCCTCAAGACACCCCCCCCCCCCACCAGCATGAATGCGTAATATGGGCCGAGCCTCTCAGCAATGCGCAAGGAGGCAGCAACGCAAAGGCAATTTGAATTCGTACTAGTTTTCATTCAATCGCCTGCACAAATTATTGCCGTCGGGACCACCCGAGCGGTTAGATACGTAGAGGAAATCTCTGCTTCTCTCTCCCTCTCTCTCTCTCTCTCTCTCTCCCTTTGTTTTTTTTTCATCATAAAACGTTCCTACTAGTTTCACTGATGCATGAGGGAGGAGAAGACGGAAGAAAATAACGAGTTTTAGTTCTCGGACAGAATGGTTTTTGGCTTTTCAAATTGGCCCTTCAGACAGTATGGCTGACGGAGAGACGCAGGGACAGTGAGAGACTAAAAATGATGGGCGGTGTAAACAACAATAACATGGAAGAGGAAGAGGGGGAGGAAAACTGAAAAGAAGAAAACATTATTTTTTCTGATGATGAAAAGGGACCAACACATATTACAGCGAAAAGGCGCTGTAACACGCGGGGAGCTGTTCAAAGGATCATTTTAACTGCTCAACTTGAAAAATGGCAGTATTGTTCTCAAAATATCGCAATTCCATTTGAAAAGCCGAAAAATCTAGAGGCGTATGTTAGTCGTCGTAGCTTCAGTATTCGGTTGCGCTGGTGAGGCAGTCGGTAGGCCCCTTCCCCTCGTTTTGAAAGATCCTTGTTTTTGCAGACGACCTGAAAAAGTGTATTCTCACTTCACTTTTTTTCCCTCCTTTCTTTAGTTCCAGCCACGTCTTATGATATGCACTAATTAGTTTGATGGTTTGACGTCATCCAGAAAAAAAAATGGGAAAAAAAAACACTAACATCTCGTTCTTAATATGATGCGTTTCATGGCTTTTAATGGACGGGCGTCCAATCTCCGAAGAAGCGGAAGCACGGGAGAGCTAAGAAGGGATGAAAAGATGAAAAGATAAAACGAAATGTATGGGCGGCTTTCGCGAGAAGAATTGGATGAATACGCCAGAGATTAATGCGAAACCGCGAAACTTACATTCTCTGCCCGTGTCGCTCTCCGTGTCCACCGCCGAACCGGTGTTATTTGAGAAATACGGAAATCTCTAGGAGTTGTTGCAGCTCGTTCCTTTGTAATTTGACCTCCTCACCCAGTTTTGTTGCTGCCATTTGAAAAATAATAACGAATGCGAGTTGTTGAACCTTTGAACCTTATTCGGAACATTTCACCGATTTCCCCGCTGAATGCCGTCATTAGACGTTTCTGAGTGTGGTGAGTGTGGTGCAAGAGGATTGCGCACGCTTCTGACCAACACAGATGAAACACGAGAAATCCGTGTGACTCGGGCCCGGCGTCCGTATTCGCATTGTATACTGACTTCAAGAGTGGAAGAGCGGATTAGGATCACGTCAACATACGCTTACGGGAAGCGGCCACACGTCATATACGGCATATACGATTTTAGGCCACGACCAAGTCAACTCAGACGGCGAACGCGAAAAGACGGCACCCGGCTTATTCCTCTCTTCAAAATGGATACATTGCAATATACAAAGGCGCAGTCAAGAGAAGGCGGTCCTATCGTCATTCCACCCCTTTTTCGAAGGGAGCGGGGGGGGGGCGGTGTGTTAGAAATGTGGCATTCGAGTTTCTATAGTTCCCACCATATTCTGTTAGAGACCGACTAGATCTACAATTTGCCAACTTGATAATCTTGTAATATTAGTAAGCATAACGTCGTGCGCAGTATGCTTTCTGAATTTTGTTTTGCAGAAAGGCACGCACTACGTCTACGACTAGTAGTATTACTTTTTCTTGTTTTTGAGGTGTGCCTGTCTGCCTTCACAGCTTCTTCGTCTTGTCTTCTCCTGTTATTTCCTCCTCTTGTTTTTCATGCGTGCGCATCTTCACCTTCTTCATCTTCTTCGATTTATCTCTGAAATTCCTCTGCTATTTCGCCAATTTTCCCATCAATGTTCAGTGTTCCCAGTTGTTTTGACACACGAGGACGACGAAGAAGGCGAAGCAGAGGAAAACGAAAAAAGTAGTCGTTCAGCTGGCAATAGCAATGGAGGATAATGCCAGACGTCGTTGCCACCAAAAATACATCATCGTCTTCGTCGTCTTCTTCTTCGTTTTCTTCCCCTTCGATTTGCCGATAGATGTTTTATATGATTTATGGAATCGATTGATCTTTCGTGCCGTCTAATTGATGAACAGGTTTGCCCTACCTGCGGAGCACACACTATAATTAAGACAACAGTGTGTTATTGCGCAAGTCATTGTTCTCGTACATACAGTACTCCTTGCTGTGAGTTTCTTTGTTGCTTTTGTTCGCCACCGACTACTGTATTCAACTGCTGAGAGTACCCCGCCCGTTTTTTTATTTTTGTTTTTTTATCATATAAGAGAGTGCGAAGAAAAGGGGCGGAGCGTCGTCGGTTTTGCTTGTCTGGCGTTCCCAGCAATTTTCCCTCTGTGCCAGACACACTCTTTTGAACTCCTCTTCCAGCTAGCTCGCGCTCTTCTACTCAAGGCATGTGAAGCTTTCGCATGCCCGGTGCTTGCTCTGCGCCCTCTCACTATCTCGTCGACGTCCTCTTCCGAGCTTATCCATTCTGGACGACTACTATTGCGCGCTCTATGTATGCTCTCCTACCCCCCCCCCCTTCACTATTTTCCGCCCCCATTCTTCATTCTTCTGTGGACCACCTTTTCTCATTTTGAAGCACCTTTAAGCATTCATTGTACTACTACTGCTATTCGGTCGGAAGATAGATGCATCTCGTCTCGTTTAGTAGAGCAGTAGCTTCTTTCAGCTGATTTTTGCTGCAGTAGGCGTGCGTTTTAGTATCACTGCTTTGTAATACATGAAATTCGTTCCACGTTTTGCTTCTTATTAAGAAACGCCAAAAGTCATAGTCGTCTTTAAAGTCTTAAGTTGCCTATAAAACTTCTGTCAGTCTCACATTTGCCGTAGGTCACGTAGCACTTTTAAAGTCACAGACATCTTAGTTCCTTCTTATGGCGAACCTAAGATTGTCACATGAGGAAAGATCCACAGCGTTGTGATAAATGGGTTTAGTCACGATGTGTATGTTTGTGTGCTTTCCGAGTGACCAAGCACGTGACCGTCCGACATGATGAGAAGGATGCTTGCTCGTTTTCGTTTTCTATATTGGACTTTCGAGAGGCCAAAAGATCTTTAATCCACGTCGCATTGTCTAATGTGCATTTCGTGTGGAATTGTAGAGGAATTTCTCAAGAGATGAAGAGGATAACAGGATGCCGCCTCGATATGCAAGTGAGCAAGCACATGACTTAATCATTGGTAACTCAACGAGTTCTGTCTAGTCTCGTCGAGATACTTAATAATCATAAGAAGCACGTCATTCAAATTTAGAATTCGCATTATACTGAAGCACTAACCACAATGCTAACAACATATGATAGAAAAGACCACATCGGAAGGCATCGGGTCTCGCAACATGCGAGGACACATGTCTCACTTGCGGAAAATATTTTAAGTAGCGGAGATTTTATTTGTATTTCACTCTGATTACTTAGTTGGCAAGCATACAAATGCAATCTGGCTATGCGACGCGAAGAGATGGCCCAAGCTCCTTGAGCTTTCCAATTAGACCGTTGGCAATGACATCGAGTTCATTTTAAAACTAGATGACGTTTCTGATCATATCCATAGCCCCTCTCGCTTCCTCATCACGAATCATTTCCACCTGCTCCTTTTCTACGCATCTCATCATCCGCCGCCTCCCTTCTGCCACGTCAGCAACGCCTGGCTGGTGGTACCAAGTACTCATTATTATTGAAAATGACCAAGAGGCATTCAACCATATGGGAAAGTCTCCCCACCCCCTGGACGACGATGCAATTAGTCATAGTTGGCGAGAGACTCATATATCAGTTCACATGATCAAACGAGGCAAAGAAGTCAGACTCCTTGGACAATGATCCGTGGCCAGATTTTAAGCTCATAAACCAATTTCGCTTTTGTTTATTTGCTTTTTTGCGTACCCGAGAGTGTGGTGCTGGCCACCAGAGGGCTGCAAATAAACATTTGTAGGAAACGAATGAGATGAGAAATGTCAAATGTTTAGTTCATTTCTCAATGATAAACAACGAGAACAACAATACCCAGTTAGTTTTAAGGTCACTCAAATAGTATTTCTTTTCCCACAAATTCGGTTAAAGATACCTAATTTGATGTCTGAAAATTTCTGGAAATTGTTTGATTGATGGGTGTGTTACTTACTACAGTATTTACAATTAATCATGTTTTTCGGTTCCTTGCGCCCTAAAAACATGACACATACATACACACTCACACACCGAAGTGTGTAATAACATAGAAATCGTACACCACAACGCATAACACTCGACCGATTTGCCCACACTTCCATTTTCCGCCATTTTCTCTCAATTGTTGTTACTATTTTTCTTCCTTGTATTATTCAATTCAATTCCAACTTTATTATACGGTCAGTGGCGTGGCGACTGGGTGACGCTTAGTGATGCGTAGATCAATTATAGAGCTGGCTGGTCCACGTCTACCCTCACCCCCACCCCACACATTCCAGACACACACTTGGCTTTTCGTGAAATTTCGTTCGTTGCCTCCCCCCACCACATCCGCTTACCTTATTAAATAGTTCATTTTTTGCAGAGAACGTGAAATGAGCGAATCGGAGTCATTGGGTGGGAGCAGTGCGTCGACAACAGCCGGAAGCGACGAGTACACCATGTCGCAGATTTTTGGCACCGCCGGACGTCCGATTCCACTCTCGACGTTCGGCGCGACTATTCCAAACTCTTGGGGATCAGGTCAGCAGCAATCCCTTTTTTTTCTGTTCTTGCGAAATAGTGAATGGTGGAAATCTGAAAAATGAGCATTTTTAGAGAGATTATGAAAGTTAACTTTTTTTTTAACATTCGCTCGAATTTCGATTTAGTTATTAATTTCGAAAAAAAAAATAATAAAAATTATGTCTGCAGCAGGAATTCTATAAATTTTATGAATTCTTGGATTCTATGATTTCATAATACATAGGGTAAAAAACCCCGAGTAAACCGCAATTTTCAAGTTGTATTCGCTTTTGAGACTGCGCTTCGAAAAATGCGCGGAGTCCAACTAAGCTGAATTAAATTAGAATGCATATTTCTTTAATTAACAGTTAACGGGAGTGTATGAAAAGCAATATTTATAAAGCAAAAAAGCAGAAAATTGATAGAAAAAATATTGCATAATCGCTTCCGACGAATTTCGACGGAAAGTCGTGGTTAAGAATACCACATCGACTTGTTCAAAGAATCTCAATTTATTCGCTTTTTTTATTATAAATTTTTCTTTCGTCATCTCGCTTTGTGCCCATTGGGGATTTTTTTACACTTTTTTAAAAAGTTATTTTGGAGAAATTAAAAAGCAAAACTTACTAGAAGTTTTTGTGCACATGAAGTGATGTTTTGAAGTTGTGATTGCTGAGTGGTGACACCAGAAGCCCTGCAAAAAATAAGAATTCAGATAGAAAGCTAAGGTTCTCCAGGCCATTGTCGACCTATTCAAATAATTTCATTTCAAGAAGTGTTCAAAAAAAAAAAAGATTTTTTCAATGTATATTGCGAGTTTTTTAATCCGTATTTCTCTTTCGTTGGATAATCCTTTCTGGCCACGAAAGACGAAAACAGAATAGGTTCAAAAAATCAGTTTTAGTTGGAAATTCACAGCACGATGATTTTTACAATTGAGCTTCTGGTTTTTCAAGAGAAACGAATACGTGCCGAAACGCCGTAATTGACGGTCAAAGACCTCTTTAATTTATTTCTCCTGCAGCCGGTTTCAGCCGTAAATCGTGTACGTCTTTTACTGTAAAGCGTATAATCGAAGTAATGAAATATGTGCAGCGGTGTTTGCGAAATTTGAGATTCTAGATACCGCTGCCCCATAACTCTCAAGCGCTATTTTACCATTTCGAAAATTAAGGCTTCTATTTGAGCGAAATTTCGGCTGTCTCATCTTCGTCTGACTTTCGTATGTCTATTGCGGAAGACGAATGCAAGACGAACTGAAAGGCGAACGAAGACGAGGAGACGAACGACGAGAGGAAAGACGATTTTTCGTCTTCGTCTTTCTTGGAAGCCTTAGCGAAAATAGAAGTACATGCAATTACATTTTCATGGCTTCGAAACATGCATACTTGAATACAAACAAAATGCGAAAAGAAGTTTGAATATATGCCACTACTTCGTCACGGATTAGTCCCTTCCCACTACTTCATTAAAAAAAGAGCGGGTCATTGCTGAATTCAGCGCGGTCGTTTGAAGATCACACATTTCTGATCATTTGCCATGAAAATTTCAATTTGCGTCTCCAGCGAGCAAAAGTTCAAAAGTTAAGAAAAGATCAAAATGTTGTGATCCACAGTAAGCCGCGCTAAACGAAGCGTTCACTGATGGCCCGCTCTCTGTTTATGAAGTAGAAGAAGGGATATGACCTGTGACGTCATAGTTGTTTACAATTAAAGATCTTTTGGATCTTTTGAAGTTTATTTGATACTTCTGCTTTTTGATATCTAATCCTTTTACCTAAAAAATGCATTTTATCAGTTTGGGAAAGCGTCAGAGTTCCGGGATAATAGCCAAATTCTATAATTTCTTAAAATGGAAATTTAGAATCTATTTGAAAATTTCGTTGTTTTGCACTTAAAAAATATATAATTTAACAAAGATCCTGCCCCCCCTTTTATTTTAATGAATTTTGTTGGAGATTTAAGGATTTCTCCTCGGAGAAATTTCGTATTTCCGTTGAAATGCCGTAAATGCTGCTTTTTAATGCCTTGCAAACTTTGAAAATTCATGTGTGCTCAATCAATTTTTTGCTGAACTACACAGATTGGAAAAGCTAAGCGTTTTATTGAAAAGCGCACGAAATGAGATAAGAAATAAGGCGAGCTTGTATGCTTTTAACAATTCTCATAAAACAAATAGTGTGTGTGTAAATGTGTGATAAAGCGTTTTGAATAATTCCAGTCGTTTTCAAGCTTAACGATTTTATTTCACACTTTCTATTCAATAAGTTAGCACAATTTTATACAATTTCGGTTTATTTTACAATTTTAAAATACAATTTGAGCATAGTCAGTGAGAGAAAAAATGAAGAGAAAAAATTTTAGGCCAAGTAACAATTGGAGCGAATTTGCATATGTCGTGCTTGTTTGCCTTGTTTTTGACCAGATCGCCAAATAATTTTAATATAACGTGGAGACCGAAATTCTTTTAATTTTTAAAGTCACTTAGATGCGAAATCCTTTTTCCTGTTGTTATTACTACCAACTTTTTAACGTAACACGTGGTAAATGTGGTTCCTATCTCCCGAAATCAAACGGCTGCCCTAGATTTAAATGCGAATTATCATGCCGGACACGTACGAAAAAGTATCGCAAAGTGTTCAACGTCTCCAGGAGATTTTCGTTCGCTATCTGATGAAAGGTGCACTTTTGATACAATTTTAGAAGATTAACTGATATTAAATAATTGTATAGTTCTAGGCTACATTTTTCACTCTTTTTTGATCGTTTATTTTCCGCTACAAAACGTGGAGAAATCAGTTTTAGAAATTTTTAAACAATATTTTTGCGTTGTTTCGCTTTAGCCACTAGTAATGAATACTTTTTAAATTCAGCTTTTTGAAATTCCCAAAATTTACATTAATTGCGCTTTCAAATACCTTATTTTTAATACCCGAGATAAATAAATGCTTAATACTGGATTCCATACTTGTAAATGTGCTTGTTTTTTGTTACAAAACTTGAAATCGGTTGAACTTAAAAAGGTTATGCTTAAAACGGAAAACTAGAACATTACACAGGTGAAATGAGTGTAGTCCTTATATGGGTGCAGCCCGCATACGAATACTTTATAGGGGCTCATTTCACCTGCGTGTAACACCAAATTTTATCCAACCTTCTAAAAATTTTCAGCCGTTTCGCAGCCGATGCTTGGCGGCTCATTTGGCTTGGCACCTACACCACCACCAGTTATTCAGGAGGTATGTTAAATAATCTTGCGTCGTTTACAAAATTTCCATATTCCTGAGAACTATATTTATTTCTGGCTGTTTTGCTGCTTTTACTTAATGAATCTGCCAGATATGCTAAATTTACTGCGTTTTTATATTTAAAAAATATATATTATTTGAAATTCTTTCTTGATTTCTTGACACTTCCCATTTTCCTCTCACACCTTAGTCCCCTCTCAGGTCTGATTGCTTTTCATTTTCTCTTTTCCGCGCGGAAAGAATATTATACGTTTGCCATATGCATTGAATGCGCCCGGAAAACAAATAAATATACGAGATTCTCTCCAATAGTTACCTACACTTACCTATAAATATTATTTTGTTGATTACCATTCATTGGCCTTTTTGTTGAGAGAATCGTAATTTTCGTTCTCTCAAAATGTAATTTATTAAAATGATACTCGATTTTCAAAAAATGAAATAAATGTTGATTCGCTACGCCCTGATAAAACAAGTTGACTCTTTTTGATAATGGAGACAACTGGTGGGTTTCTTCTCCTAAAAGTTATTTGTTTTGTTTTAATTTTCTTTTACTACGTGCCTCAATTATTCTAAAAGTTTGCGGTTTTGACCTATTTTCCAGCGTGTAATTTTCCAAAAATGCTAATGTTCCATCAGGTCTCTATGCCACGTGAAACCAACGCAGTTCTCCACTAATATCTGGTCCTTGATAAAATTCCGCGTCATCGTAGTCAGTGACGGGCTAGTGTAAGACTCAGAGTGTTCAAAAATGTTTTGTGCAGTTCATATTTTGTTTTGCTGTCTAATCTACCAATGCATCTCGTGGAAGTCAACATGATTGTCGCGCTCGGCCAATCCACGGATTTCGCTCGATTTCATTCTCTTATTTCTCAACTTGTCTCGCTTTTTCTCTCCCTTCCAACTGGCGTTTGCAGTTTTTCACAACCGTGTCTGTTTCTCTTTGGCGGCGCCCATTCTCTTACTCACTTCGCTTCTAATTTTTGCCACCGTCATACACATACTCTTTCTTTGGCGACAGAGTGTATAAGGGAGAGAGATGACGTGGGACTAGATCACGCGTTGTTTTTCTCCTTTCCGAACCTTAACAGCAAGCTAACGAGGAAATTGAAGTGGGCAATGCGATGTTTTTTATCAGTGCCTAAATGTGTTTGGCAGCATTATAATGTCTAGTCACTACAGTATTCCTATTCTACTTAACAATGTGAACTACATTTTTGCTAGAGAGATTTTCAGCTAGTTACCATGTTCCATTCTAGCCTCAAGGATTTCTTGTGACAGAAAGCATCCTCTAGAGTCTATAGTATACTTTGAATTCTCCGAAAGATAAGTGTGGATTGATCTTCTATGTAATCCCCTCCCATTGAATTTTTTTCTTTTGCGCTTACCAAATCCTGTTCTCGTGTTCCACTAGTACTATTTAGTGGGCCTTTTTCATCGTTCACGTTTCTTTGTAATTCGTTTCGCACTTTATCGGTTCCATACTGAATCTAGACCTACATATTTATTTTTCTCTTTACGGTGTCTTCTCGTTTCTAGCGATTGGCCATGCATTTAGGCGATCGGTTTCTCTGGGTGATGGCGTGTGGCGGCTGAGGCAGTGCCAGTCTCGGGGCCTTGGCACTCGTTTTGTTGGCCTACGAACGCTACTGAGAATTTCTCTGCGCTTCCTCGAGACATTTCAATGTTGGTCTAATCCAGTACAGAGTGATTCCGCTCACACTTGATCTTGGTTAAATATTTCAATTCTTCTGCTTCTTTCCATGGACGCCACGGTTTCTACATTCTCTTCGTTCCTCTTCTTCCCATCGTTTTCCTCGCTCCGTCCCGCCCGTGTTCTTCCATTATTCCTCTGTCTTCGTCGTTTTTCTTCGCTATGGCTCTCCTCAAATACAAGAGATCAAACCAAGTCGAGAGACGAGAGGGTACGGACAGTTGTATTTAGTACCAGGCCCGACGGCTATATGTGTTTCCCACTCTCTCGCCCGCTCTTCACTCTCACAATATTTCTCGAGACCGCCCAGTTTTTGTGTGACACTGAGAAAACAAGTGAGAAAGATAGGGAAAAAGAAGAGAAATAGAAGAGTGAATCCCTTCTTCTGGAAAGCAAGAGAAACGAGTCGGAAGTTTGCGCGTGCGAGCGCCCTCTTCCCGCGGTAACCGACCGCTCGGACTTTTCATCGTTTCAATAAAATGAAAAGGCAACGGCGAGTATAGTCTACCTCGTCTATAAGACTTTCTTAATATGCGTGCGTTTTTTTATTATAGTCTACCTAGAAAAAGAGACCTTCTCAGCTATCAGATATCAATTTGGATTCATCATTAATTATGACAACGTAACAACGCATGATTCGGCAGATGGTGGTAATGGTATTTGCCTAATACAGGGACGCTTGGGTGTCTTGAGAGCCGGCCATAAACCTTAGCCCTGTCACCTTTCGGGGCATCTGGACCAAGTTTCCTGATGTGATCAATTCACGTTTTTCCTTGTATAGATATCATATTTAGTATTTCGTCACTTCCATTTCCATAAATTTTAAATATAAATTAGCCGTTTCAGGCACCTAAGGCATTTGTTAAAATCAATTAGATATCACTACTTAAACTATATTTTCCGTGACTTACTCAATCTGTTCAGTGAAAAACTAAGAAACTAAGATGACAAAACGCGTGGCACCGAACACGCAACTCCGCCCAATTGATATTTCTCTGCTTTCCGTTAGTACTGTCCATCTATCCGCACGTCCCGCCTACTCCTTCTCTACTCGTCCGGCTGTCACTCCTTTCGTTTCTTTCGAGGAGGCGTTTGGAGAGAGAATGACCGAAATGATCAGGCAGGACGCATGTGCCATCTGTCGCTTCGTACCTTCTTGCATTGCAAGGCAGAGGCATCTGTGTTCATCTTGACAGTTCGTTTATGCATGCGTTAGTATTTGAAACACTTCTTACTCCATTAAAATATATGGAAACGACCTTGTTTTTCACCTTGATCGTTTAGTTTTTGGGTCAAGATTTACGCATGAGTAGGTCCGATACTACTGTCCGGTTTTCTTCCTAATCTTTGTTTTCGCTTTTAAAATATAACACGTTGGTGCGTGGTCTTCGTTGTTCACATGACAAAATTGTTTCGCCTGTTTTTTCAAAGCGGAAAACGTCGATGATTTCGTCACAACCCCGCATTCCGCTTCATTCCGTCTCGTGATCCACTTTTTCTATTTCCAACAATTTTTCTTCTTTGCTTCGGACCACCATGAAATTGACGGTTACTTGATACGGCTCTCACTATGTATATATGTGTAACCCTAGAAGGGTACACTTAAAATTCCATCCTTCCCAGCTTTCCGCCTTCAAAAACCTTTGTCGTGGCGCGTGCCCAATATGTGACCTTCTCTGTAAGGCCATTTTGACGAGGATGACACGAAAATTGAGAAACTGTGAACAATCTACGCTCTTATACACTGTCTGTAACATGGAAATAGACTCGATTATAATATGCATATTCTCATTTTATTCCTCTTAATTTATTCTTTATTGATGTTCATGGAAATCTATACAAACATCAAAAAAACTATATAGTTTCAGATCGTCAAGTGCACGCTGTGCTTGGAACCATACCGTGATCCGAAGGTTCTCGCGTGTTTCCACTCGTTTTGCAAAAGTTGTTTAGCGAAACATCTCGAGCAGCCAGAGCGAATCATTTGTCCTCAGTGTCACATGGAGACTCAGTTGAGGTGAAAATCAATATTTTGTCGTTTTCCTTAAAAATAATTTTAAATCCATTGTAGCGTACAACTAGGTCTCGATTCGCTGCTCACCGACTTTGGGCTCGAATCGGTAATGAACAAGCAGCAACAGATGTTCGCCAACTTGGGGCTCACGGAAACTGGCGCCCCGGCGTCATCTTCGGCAATCCCTGTGCCAAATTCCCACCTGCACCCATCTATGGTCGCGGGATCAGATCCATCGAATCCTGTGGTAGGCTTTGGATTTGGTTCTCCCTCTTCGACAACGTCATCATCACCGCCACTAAGTGATTCGCCTACGATGGAACAACAACAGCACGCTCAACTTGCAGCAATGATGCATGGAATCATGAACAACCATGTTGCAGCATCAAATGGTGCTGGTTTGCAGGTCGTATCAGTTCCAGCAGTACATTGTAGTGGGTGCAAATCTAACGAGACAGCCACATCATTCTGTCAAGACTGCAATGCAAACCTGTGCGACAACTGCACTATGGCTCACAAATACATGCACTGTTTTGCGGATCATCGTGTTGTAGAGCTCACGACCGCCGCAATTGGTTCCTCAGCCTCTTCGACAACGTCTTCGTCGAATTCCTCCGCGAATTCATCAATTCAGCTTCCAGGACTTGGAGGAAAACAGTCACCGGATAGCTTAATGTTAGGAACTGGTAAACGGCCTGTGATGTGTCTTCAGCATCGTTCATCGGAGCTCGTTTTCTTCTGCGTAACATGTAATTTGGCGATCTGCCGGGATTGCACCGTGTCCGATCATCCAACTACAACGCACCAGTTTGAACTAATCACTGAGGTTAGTTATTTTTGAAATCCATTAATTTTCCGAAAATTAAATTCATACTGACTAATTTGTTTATGAAAGGTTATTCTTAATTGTTAATGCTGAATTGATCATCATGCATGATTTGGTTCCGCTGTCATCGTCTCCACTTGAACAATCAATTTCTGGCAACATCTGCCCTGGTCTCATGAATGTCGTATATAGAAGAGTGCCACCTGTTCCACTTTAGCGGAAACCCCTTTTCTTCTTATTGGCAAGAGTTAAAGAAATAGCGCCAGATTTAAATATTAAGCGCACCATCATATCTCACTATGAAAATTGAGAAAACAAGGAAGTGAAGCGTTTTTGAATTTTCTTTCTATCCTCTTAGACAGGCCTAAATAAACTGCCTTTGAAGGTAAATAAGAAGGCATCATCGTCAAAAGAGATCATCAAAAATGCCAATTTCCAATACTAGACAATTTACATTAATTCTCTCGTGGATAGATTGTATCTTGACTTCCTTGTCTGATTTTGCCACTGTATCAACAAATGACCATGGAACAGTAGGATTAGTTGGTGTCTCGAAACATTTTTTGGTTGTTCTGTTTTTCTGAAATAATTGCAAATATGAGGCGGATGCAAATTTGTGATGTTTCTATTAGGAAAACTTGGTGATTCGTTATTTTAATAACTGAAATTTGAAAGAAAGATAATTTGGGAGGAAGTATTGTTATCTTACTGTTTCACTTCTAGAAACTGCTTTTTTATTTTGATTTTAAATTTTAGAGTTTCTTTCAATTAACACAAATGAACCTTTTATCTCCAACATATAAACCCAGTTTTTCCAGGTGGCCGATAAACAAATGCTCAAAATGGAACAATTAATCGCAGATGCGAGGAGTAAGCACGCCGATATGCTCGACATGTTTAAGCAGGTATTGAACAGAAGATGCATTGTTAATCCATTCGTATCTCTTTGTTTTTTCACTCGCTCTTTATTTGTCGTTAGGAACACAAGAAGGTGGTGACAGGTGTAAAATAAGGAAGTATTAATAATATAGCCAAATATGGTCTTTGATCGACATAAAAAGTACTTATATAGTGATTTTTGAAAACTACGTTTTAAAAGAGCAGTTCACGGTTTTTTTTTGATAGATAGTACTTATTTATAAACCAAACATAATTTCAGGTGGATTCAAAACAACAAATTCTGACCGCTTCGCTGCACAACGCCCATGCACAACTGGAGGACACTGTGTCCAATCTGATTAACTTGATTCAGGAGCAGAAAAAGACGCTAGCGAAGGAAATTGACAACGCTTTTGCTGCCAAGCAGGTGATTAATAAGGCTTTGACCCGCGTGGCACTAAATTATTGCGAAAATTCTTATCCTATATCGGCAAGATCAAACGCTTTTCCGATACCTTAATAGAAACTAGTATGTAGGAAATGTATTAATTACGAGTGCATTTCTTTTTTATTTTTGCGGAAGATTTTATGAGCCATGTGTCGTCTCTGTTTCCTGCGGAGACTCGCAGATCTGAGGTCAGGCGATGTTTATGGAGATTTAATGAGGTTGGAGGATCGGCATCTATTAGAGTAAGAAAACTATTACCATTGTAGTAGACAACAAGGACGTAGGGAGGAAAATGAGAAAATTGGCAGTAAAAGGAGGTCGAATGTTGCCTCTCCCCCCATCGTCATTGATGCATTGAAAATTGAGTATTGAAATGGCCTTGGCGTAGAACACATAATGAATTTCGGATTTAAAGGATTTAAATTTCTGAAATTAGAGAGTTTGTGAATTTTTTAAATCGTATGTTTGAAAAGAGCTATTAAGTACCACAGCATCTGATCAGAGTCCAGCGGATCATGTTTGCACAGGAATGTACTGTACAAGTGTCTTTATAGTCATCCCTAAGACAATGCTACTGCAGTGTTAGTCTCCCCCTCCAAATAAAGCTTTTGTTTGGGTTATATACTCGCACCTTTATTATCGTTTTTCGTTCAACAAACACATGAATAATGAACCCAAACACGAAAATTGGCACCCTGCTGATTATAGTTGGATGGATAGACAATGGTACTATCTCTCGGGTAATTGTTGTGATGCCGACGCAAGATATGCATAAATATGTATGCCAGGTCACATGATGACCTGGTTCTTATCCCCTGCTTCCTTCTCAACAAGTAGGATCTAAGGATCTATCACGCGACGGATGAATCCGGAGATAACACATTGGTATTCTGAGGGCACCGGAAGACCGGAAGACATATTATGTTTGACACGGGAATTAGGACAATTCAAAAAATTATCGAGTCGTATAAACTATTTTCCATTTTCCATGTGATTGATTACTCCATATTCCATATAAATGAGATATGGCAAATTCATTTTGACAGCACGTCTTCCGCATTTTCGCTAATTTCTCTTATCTTAAATTGTCATCTTATCATCATTGCCTATATGATCGGAAGCATTGTCAACAAATCAGATACTTTAACAGAACAACAGACAATTAAAACAAAAGTTATGGAATGGAAATATTGAAATCAATATTATAGTTTTGAATTCCATATTTTCAGATTCAATTGACAATGGTCGACAAACGGATTCAGTCGATGGCCGACAAGCTCTCACAGACAATTGAATTTTCCCGGCGCTTGATGTCGTTTTCATCGCCAGCTGAGGTTATGGTGTTCAAACAGCTTCTCGACACCCGTCTACAACTATTCCTGGGATTCAACCCTGATGTAAGGAGTTACGCCTAATCTCCATACATTTTTTTAGTTCGGGATTGATTTTGTCGAACAGACTATGAGAATTGTCAAAAAAAAACTTTTTTTCATGTTTCGGGATTTTTAAACATTAATTTCAGACCAGCGGAGTTCTTAACACCTCCTGTGAAATTGAGTATCTCGGAACTGCCGGTCTTTTTAACAACTCGGCTAACGCGATTTCGCAGCTGCTCGGAACTGTTCGTGGAGGAAGCTCCCCAACGCAATGCCCTTCTACCAATGACTTCCTAATTCCATCTGCTCAGACCGGAATGCCCCCAACCCCCATCGGACGTGCTCCAAGTCGTGTTATTCCTATGGAGCAGAATCAGATTGCTCGCTCTCCACCACATATTGCTGGATCTCTTCCGATGAACGCCTTCTCGGATTCGAATCTTCTTCGTCCGAACAAGGATTTCGGTGGCTCTTCCCAATCTTTAGGGCCATTCAACTCTATTGGAGGGTCTGTCAGCGGAGCGGTCGCTGATCCATTCTCGTCACAGTATGACAAATGGAGCCTTGGAGTGGAACCATCTGTTGGAGGACTTCTTGAAGGTGGAAATGTTGATGAAGAAAAATTCCAAGCATTGTTCCCACCATCAAGATCTCAGATCAAGCGTCAAAAGATGATCTATCACTGTAAGTTCGGAGAATTTGGAGTCATGGAGGGACAGTTCACCGAGCCATCGGGAGTGGCTGTTAACGGACAAGGAGACATTGTGGTGGCTGACACCAATAATCACCGGATCCAAGTGTTCGACAAGGAGGGCCGTTTCAAGTTTCAATTTGGAGAGTGCGGAAAGCGCGACGGACAATTGTTGTACCCTAACCGCGTGGCTGTTAACCGTACCACTGGAGATTTTGTTGTAACCGAGAGATCGCCGACTCACCAAATCCAGGTGTATAATCAGTACGGACAGTTCTTGCGTAAATTTGGTGCCAACATTTTGCAACATCCGCGTGGAGTCTGCGTCGATAACAAGGGACGCATTGTTGTTGTTGAATGCAAGGTGAATTTGTCTTAAAATGTTAAATTTGAAGTTATTCAAAAATTTCAGGTCATGCGTGTCATCATTTTCGATATGTTCGGAAACATTTTGCAAAAATTCTCGTGCTCTCGCTACCTCGAATTCCCGAACGGTGTTTGCACCAATGACAAAAACGAGATTCTGATCTCCGACAATCGTGCTCATTGTATCAAGGTGTTCTCCTATGAGGGCCAATACCTTCGTCAAATTGGAGGTGAAGGAGTCACCAACTACCCGATTGGAGTTGGAATAAACTCCCTTGGAGAGGTGGTTGTTGCTGATAACCATAACAATTTCAACCTGACGGTGTTCTCTCAGGTAAATGTTTTTCCTGTTTTTGGTATAATATTTTTTGTGAAGATTCTCCCTATAAATTATATATATATTTTTTTTTCCAGGATGGAACCATGATCGGTGCTCTCGAGTCTCGTGTCAAACATGCTCAGTGCTTCGATGTTGCTCTTGTAGACGATGGATCAGTGGTGCTCGCATCAAAAGACTACCGTCTCTACCTGTATCGCTTTTTGCCGGCTACAGCAGGACAGTCGACTTCTATTTCTAGCCAGATCTAGAGTGAGTAGAGGCCATTGACGTTCAGGAAAACAAGTTTCCTCGTGGAGCAGCAAGGAGATCCCAACCCATTGTTCTTTTTTTATGTAAATGTGCATAGATTTCCCGTAAAATGTGATTTTCGGCCCCTTTATGGTGTTTTTCTATCTGTTTCTCTACTTCAGAGCTCCCGGAGCTTTTTCTCGTTTTCCAGTTTTTTTTAATTTTTGGTTTTTTGCTCGTTGTTTTTGTCACCACTCCTCGTTAAGCTTGTGTATTTTTTAATTGGAGCAGTGCTCCGTTCCCTTCCCTCCTCCCAGCCCCTCGTTCGTCGTTTTCTTTTTATTGTTGATCACCCAAATCATTTGGGCCCCCTTGGCTCTTCTAGTCCTACCCGCAGCAGCCCTTTTTTATTATTGCAGAGCCTGGCGCTCGTGTTCTTGTAAAATGATTCCCCATCCCCTTTTTTTTGTAATTTTGCCCCCACCCCCCTTTCACCCGTTTAGTTTTCCGGTGGTTAGCTGTCGTCGTAACACATCGGTGTCAATGGTTTTTAGTATGGGTTTGCTTGGAGAGCGTATTCAAAGACGAGCTGGTCTCGATCTATTCTTACAAGCTCCTCTAGAGCCATTTTCATCCGTTTTTCTTATTTATTACGCCATCTTTCCCGCGACCTGCTGCAACATCGCCGCTTTTTTTAGAAACTTCTTGTATGGCGCCTGGAAGCGCATTATCTAAAAATTATATAGCACCCGAATATTTTTCTTGTCAGCATGAATCAAACACAAAAAATCCTTAAAAATTCCTTTCCCCCCGATATGTTGTTATTATTATTTTTCCTTTTTATTCTAATTTTCCAGCTTTCCCTCCTTTACTCTAACCCTTTATCATTTTTTTATTTCCCGTAAACTCGAGTAGATTTCTTATTTATGTATGGGCAGTTTTCCATTTTTCTTGTTATTTGTGTGTTTTTCTCACAACGACTCGCTTCAATAGGAAAGACCTCGCCTTCTTTTCCTTAAGTTTTTAATCGAAAAGCGAGCTTGCGATTATATTTTTTTAGTGGTTTTGTTGTTGATTTTTTGGTGTCAACTATTTTTCTAATATCTTCATCTTTTTTCTCTACTCGTCTGCGTCTTCTTCCTATTTTTTAACCGGTTTTGTGTACCCCTTTAAACAATTCGTATACTTTCTTGTTTTATTTTTTTTTCATTTTTCATCATCGCGTTTTTATGTTGTTTCTTATTTCTTTACAGGCTGGTTCCTGTCTTTTTCCCAAACCCAGTACCCCTAACAATTTGATTTTGGCGAGAGAAATTTGAATGTTATTGTCTTTTTTTGTTGGATTTTTCTTTTTTTTTATAGCTTTCCTGCTTTATCAAAAATCCGCCATCTTTTCATTGTGAAATAAATGAGAAGAAGGTCCCAGAAAAAAAAATAATTGTTTTATTCTTCTAAACTTTTAAAACTAAATGAGAAAATGAATCGAGGTAGTATTTTCTAGACGTCTAGAAATTAGAAGCAGTTGACACCAAAAATTAGCTAAGACCTTAATCGAGTACACACATTTAATAGGTTTTGTAAATAGGACAATTTTCGGTAAACGAAAAAGACTTGTTTTCAAAAATTGATATTTCGCTCTGCGTTGATCGCCTTTCTTCTTTTCCATCCAGAGAAATTTGTTGTAAAAATTGAATGTTTTAGTAGTTTTTTTTTTTTATATTTTCGCAATTTTATGTATGCCCCGCCCATTTTTTTTTGTATGTATTTCTTTTTTTGTGCGAAAAGTTTTCTTTTTTGTTGTCCATTTCAAATAACCAAATAAATTGTTATCGAGAAAAATGTTTAGCGAAATAAATGGAAAATTCCGGAAAATTGGGAGTATCGAGGATTTGTAGGGTGGAGAAATCGAAGCATTTCAGATACTCAGGATTTGGAAGACTGTAGTTGGAGCCGGCGCCGAGGAGACAATTCACCTAAAATAGACGATTTAAAAATGCGAATAAACGCGCTCTGCCACACTCAAAAACGCTGTCCAAAGCTGCCATTTTTTTTCCAGATTTTCCGGAAACTGTCGCAACGAGTGTCACAATTAACTCACGAATGTTTTCGAGATCTTCAATGATTTATCCTTCAGAATCCATCATTTGAGGAGAAATATAAAAAAAAAATCAGCGGAATATAGCGTTAAAAACTTGAAAAAATTGCGTTAAAAAAGAGCCGTAAATCGTGCGTGGTCTCGAAGGGAAGAGGCAAACTACGGTAACACTCGTTGCGACAGTTTCCGGAAAATCTGGACAGCGTTTTTCCGGGAAATTTCTTCTGAAAATCAACTTTTAACGCGCCATTAAAAATTTCGGTATTTCAAATTTAATTTTGGTACTTAACATACGTTATGCTTGGATATGATTTGCGCAAGGCGAGAAGAATCCGGGTAGTCGAATGGTCCTTCATACTGGAATAAATTGATCTATCCGGGATTACGCGATTTTTCGTTTAAAGGCGCTGTTTGGGTCTCGTTAGGGGATAGCTCGTTTTAACGCGCCAATTTAAAAAAAAATTGTAATGGGGTTATTCATGAAAAGCTCGAAAAGCATTTTAATGCAAAAAAGTTGCATTTTTTTGCATTAAAATGCTTTTCGTGCTTTTCATGAATAACCCCATTACAATTTTTTAAATTGGCGCGTTAAAACGCGCTATCCCCTAACGAGACCCAAACAACTCCCGGATACATAATAGCTAATTTTGACAGCACGAAAAATGTGCAAACACCTACCAATGTCAGTGTTTTTCCCATATACCACGGCACGAGTAAGTTAACTAAATTTTCCAAATTGCTCGGCTCATCCATTATCATAACATTTTGAATTCCCACTTGGCTTCTGCTCACTTCAGAAAATTTCGCGGTGAGATCCAATTTTCGAGATTCCAATGCATCAAGCACGTGAGTCTTGGTCAGTGAATGAGTTTTTCTGAAAAAAAAACATGTTTAAAAATAAAAAAAACCGAAAAAAAACTGTTTGCATTTCGAGGTGTTTTTCATTGCATCGTGTGTGGTCTTAAGGGAGTCCGTATTTGAAGAGGGAGTGTTGAGAGAGAGAGTATGGCGAATTGAGAGACAAAGGAATTAGAGGAGCAGTGACTGGCACCGAATGAACGGACGGTGGTGAATGACGGAAAACAGAAAGGGGGGAGGTGTAATGGAACATTGTGGGCAACGGATGATCGGAAGATGAAAGGAGAGGGACTAACAAAATCTGTCGCTGTTCCTGTATTCTAGGATGTCTGTATGGCCAGAGTAGGGCGGAATTGGATTTTGGGAACTCGGAATGCGGAAAACGGAAAAAAAAATATTTTTCACGAAATCTGGAATTTGAAAGACGAAATGAAAAAAACGGCGGAATGCGGAATCCGGAATTCCGCCCTTCTCTGATAAAAACGCCATATCGCGGAATCCGGAATCTGGAAAACGGAAAATTTTTTTTCACGGAATCTGGAATCCGGAAGACGGAATGAAAAAAAAAACGGCAGAATCCAGAATTCCGCCCTTCTCTGATAAAAACGCCATATCGCGGAATCCGGAATGCGGAAAACGGAAACAATATTTTTTCACGGAATCTAGAATCCGGAAAAAATTTTTTTTTCACGGAATCTGGATTCCGGAAGACGGAATGAAAAAAAAACGGCGGAATCCAGAATTCCGCCCTTCTCTGATAAAAACGCCATATCGCGGAATCCAGAATACGGAAAACGGAAAAAAAATATTTTTTCACGGAATATGGAATCCGGAAAACGGAAAACATTTTTTCACGGAATATTGAATCCGGAAGACGGAATGAAAAATACGGCGGAATCCGGAATCCGCCCTTCTGAATAACTATATCGATTGAAATGAAGGCTTCCATTTGGGCGAAATTTCGGCCGTCTCGTCTCGCCTTCTTCTTCGTCTTGAATTCGTCTGCCGCAGTGTGTTGACAACTTTTTTTATTGAGTAAGACGAATGCAAGACGACTTTTTGTCTTTCGTGGAAGCCTTAATTGAAATCGCCTATTCTGTGACGAGACAGCATAACAAGAAAAATGAATTTCGCCGTCCGAGTTCCGCATCGCCAAGCTCTATGGAAAAAATTATTCTTCAATTTTCAGTTGAAGTGGGAGTTTAATTAAAATTAAAAAAAAAACTAAAAAACAAAAAAAAAACGAAAAAGCAAAATTTTTTTAAAAACTAAAATTTACTATTTTTGAGACTTGTCAAGCACGTCTATTATCGCCGTAAAAAAGTTCCGACATTTTTTCGAGCCCGCGAAAATCGGGATTTGAATTTAGAGGCTCCGCCCATTTCATCATCAGAGCGCATTTGCTATGCGCGATATATTTTTATCAGAAGAAACGAAAAAAAATAAATGACGCAAATTGATATATTTAAACATTCGAAGAAACGTGTAAAAAAATTCACGATTAATACAATTTCGTTCTTTTAATCCAGTTTAATTCTGAAAATTCAGAAGAAAAAATAAAAATTCAAAAAATATATCGCGCATAGCAAATGCGCTCTGATGATGAAATGGGCGGAGCCTCTAAATTCAAATCCCGATTTTCGCGGGATCGAAAAAATGTCGGAACTTTTTTACGGCGATATAATTAATCGAAGGTTACCGCGTCTTATAAATTCAAATTTTCGAGTTAGGCGCAAAACGGACGGAACGGAAAACGGAAAAACATTTTTTCACGGAATCTGAAATCCGGAAGAAGGAATGAAAAAAACGGCGGAATCCGGAATTCGATTCAATAAATTGGAGCGCTGGTTTTTTAAGAAATACTGAGGCTTCCACGAAAGACGAATTATGACCGCCTATTCTCGTATTGCGTTTATTTTTTAAGACGAATGCAAGACAAAGTGAAAGGCGAACTAAGACGAACGACAAGAGGAAAGACGACTTTTTGTCTTCGTCTTTCGTGGAAGCCTTAAGAAATACAATAACTTACCTCTGACCATCAATTAGCTTCATAATTACGTCATCATTTTTCCAGGCGAATTCTTTATTTTCAGAATCTGACTCATCTATTTGAATTCCCGCCATTACAGTACTCCATTCCCAATCTCTTCCATCTCTCAAATCTAACAACGTTTTGTAGGATGGTCTTCTCGCTGGATAATTTTTTTTCGGAGGTGGAACCCCATGGTTGGGCGCCACGTGGCGAAGCACCAACAGTTGAACTTGGTCCATTCCACGGAGATTCTGAAATCAAACGGTTGGCAAGTGCGCTCCATGGAGAATTAGGTATCTCACTTCTATGTTTTTCTTAATTTCTATTAGCTGCTGAGCCTGCCACACGGCATCTACTGTAACGAGCAGTTTTATTTTCTCAGTACCCACTATTTCTTCAAGAAGCTCTGAACTGCAGGTTAATGGATTCTGAAACAAAAAAATTTTTATTTTCTGAGTGTGCAGCAGTGTGTCGTTTCGAAAGCATTTCGAGAAATTTTTCGAGAAATTCTCAAAAAATTTCGAAAATTCTGGAAAAAAAAACATTTCGATAAAAAATAATAATAAACTAGTTCGAACGACACTCCGAAATAACGCAAAGCGCGTTGTTTATCGTATTTCCATTCAAAGAATTTTTCGCGATTTTTTGAGAAATTTTTCCGAAAATTCTCGAAAAAAAACATTTCGATAAAAAATAATAATAAACTAGTTCGAACGACACTCCGAAATAACGCAAAGCGCGTTGTTTATCGTATTTCCATTCAAATCATTTTTCGCGGTTTTTTGAGAAATTTTTCCGAAAAATTCTCGAAAAAAAAAACATTTTGATAAAAAATAATAATAAAGTAGTTCGAACGACACTCCGAAATAACGCAAAGCGCGTTGTTTATCGTATTTCCATTCAAATCATTTTTCGCGATATTTTGAGAAATTTTTCAGAAAATTCTCGAAAAAAAAACATTTCGATAAAAAATAATAATAAAGTAGTTCGAACGACACTCCGAAATAACGCAAAGCGCGTTGTTTATCGTATTTCCATTCAAAGAATTTTTCGCGATTTCTCGAGAAATTTTTCCGAAAATTCTCGAAAAAAAAACATTTCGATAAAAAATAATAATAAACTAGTTCGAACGACACTCCGAAATAACGCAAAGCGCGTTGTTTATCGTATTTCCATTCAAAGAATTTTTCGCGATTTTTTGAGAAATTTTTCCGAAAATTCTCGAAAAAAAAACATTTCGATAAAAAATAATAATAAACTAGTTCGAACGACACTCCGAAATAACGCAAAGCGCGTTGTTTATCGTATTTCCATTCAAATCATTTTTCGCGATATTTTGAGAAATTTTTCAGAAAATTCTCGAAAAAAAAACATTTTGATAAAAAAAAAATAATAAACTAGTTCGAACGACACTCCGAAATAACGCAAAGCGCGTTGTTTATCGTATTTCCATTCAAATCATTTTTCGCGATATTTTGAGAAATTTTTCAGAAAATTCTCGAAAAAAAAACATTTCGATAAAAAATAATAATAAACTAGTTCGAACGACACTCCGAAATAACGCAAAGCGCGTTGTTTATCGTATTTCCATTCAAAGCATTTTTCGTGATTTTTTGAGAAATTTTTCCGAAAAATTATCGAAAAATTTCGAAAATTCTCGAAAAAAAACATTTTGATAAAAAATAATAATAAACTAGTTCGAACGACACTCCGAAATAACGCAAAGCGCGTTGTTTATCGTATTTCCATTCAAATCAGTTTTCGCGATTTTTCGAGAGATTTTTTGAAAAATTTCGAATATTCTCGAAAAAAAAACATTTCGATAAAAAATAATAATAAACTAGTTCGAACGACACTCCGAAATAACGCAAAGCGCGTTGTTCATCATATTTCCATTCAAATCATTTTTCGCGATTTTTTGAGAAATTTTTCCGAAAAATTCTCGAAAATTCTCGAAAAAAAGAACATTTCGATAAAAAATAATAATAAACTAGTTCGAACGACACTCCGAAATAACGCAAAGCGCGTTGTTTATCGTATTTCCATTCAAATCATTTTTCACGATTCCTCGAGAAATTTTACGAGAAATTCTCGAAAAAAAGAACATTTCGATAAAAAATAATAATAAACTAGTTCGAACGACACTCCGAAATAACGCAAAGCGCGTTGTTTATCGTATTTCCATTCAAATCATTTTTCGCAATTTTTCGAGAAATTCTCGAGAAATTTTCGAAAATTCTCGAAAATTCTCGAAAAAAAAACATTTCGATAAAAAATAATAATAATAAACTAATTCGAACGACACTCCGAACAAACGCAAAGCGCGTTGTTTATCGTATTTCCATTAAAATCATTTTTCGCGATTTTTTTCGAGAAATTTTTCGAAAAATTTCGAAAATTCTCGAAAAAAAAAACATTTCGATAAAAAATAATAATAAACTAATTCGAACGACACTCCAAAATAACGCAAAGCGCGTTGTTTGTCGTATTTCCATTCAAATCATTTTTCGCGATTTTTTTCGAGAAATTTTTCGAAAATTTTCGAAAAATTTCGAAAATTCTCGAAAAAAAACATTTCGATAAAAAAAAATAATAAACTAGTTCGAACGACACTCCGAAATAACGCAAAGCGCGTTGTTTATCGTATTTCCATTCAAATCATTTTTCGCGATTTTTCGAGAAATTTTTCGAGAAATTCTCGAGAAATCAACGAGAAAAATTTTCGAAAAACGCATTTTTCGAAACGACACACTAGTGTGCAGTGTAGCGCATCCGCTTCAATGATTATCATATTACCATGATAATACTGACGAATCCGGCGTGATAGGCCGCTAAAATTGCTAGGGGCAGCTGCATTAATTTTGGTAAAAATATCAGAATCTTCTCATAATTATCGATTTTATCGATTGGCGCAGTTGGCAGGAGAAATGCTTTGGCGATTTTGCGAACTAAAATTTCGCAGGTTTCCCAATCCACGTCACAGCAGTCATGGACATCTTGATCATCCCAATAGTTGCCTTCCCTGGAAAAATAGTGATTTTCAGGAGAGTAGGGCGGAATTGGATTTTGGGAACTCGGAATCCGGAATCCGGAAAACGGAAAAAAATTTTTTTCACGGAATCCGGAATCCGGAATACGGAATGTAAAAAACGGCGGAATCCGGAATTTTAACCATTAATTTTTGCGGGAGATCAAAAAAGTATACTTTTCACAACAATTGAGAATAAAGTATTAAAACTCATAGTTGGGCGGAATTGGATTTTGGGAACTCGGAACTCGGAATCTGGAATCCGGAAAACGGAATGAAAAAAAGGGCGGAATTCCGGATTCCGCCCTTTTTTTCTCTGGTTTTCAGCTGTGGAATCAGAGCGCCGTATTGATTATCTCAAACTCACCAGGTCAGCGCAATATCCAGAGGTTTTCGAAGATTTCGACCGAAGCCGACAAGGGACATGACGCGAAATATGGGCTGCTCGCGAATGGAGCGCTGAATATGAAATGAATGGAAAACCCAATCGAATTGTAATTAGCGGAAATTTTCAGCAATGCGATGCTGAAAATGGACACTGGAATTGTAGGCAATTTGTAGTTTCGCGAACACTAGAGGCCAAAATTCCTAACAACACTACTCTGCAGTATTCTACAGTATACCTCCCATCTGAAATTCTTCACATTCGAGAAATTTTGCAAAATAAAATGTAGTGACATTTGCAGAAAGTGGCTGGCAGATGTACTCATTGAAAGAGAGGTAAGGCATGTGGCCGCGTGGCGCAATGGATAACGCGTCTGCCTACGGAGCAGAAGATTGTAGGTTCGAATCCTGCCGTGGTCGTAACGTTTTGCAGTGATTTTGCTCACTCGAGTTTTCTTCACTTTAGTAGCAATTTTCTACAAAAGAGCAATAAAGCAATTCGTATTATGCAAGAAAGATAATAATTAATTGAGCACGCTAAGGCAAGTCTCACGAAATACATAAAATTTCGGAGTTGAACAGACATATTTTAAAAAGCCGATAGAGGCAGAAAAGCAATGTTTAAAGTATCATAACCGCCACTGCTCGCTTACAGTTTCATCCTATTGTAGTTTTAAGATGTGCTAGGCAGAGAAGGGCGGAATTCCGGATTCCGCCGTTTTTTTCATTCCGTCTTCCGGATTCCATATTCCGTGAAAAAATATTTTTTCCGTTTTCCGCATTCCCGATTCCGCGATATGGCGTTTTTATCAGAGAAGGGCGGAATTCGGGATTCCGCCGTTTTTTTCATTCCGTCTTCCGGATTCCAGATTCCGAGAAACATTTTTTTTCCGTTTTCCGCATTTCCGATTCCGCAATATGGCGTTTTTATCAGAGAAGGGCGGAATTCCGGATTCCGCCGTTTTTCTTCATTCCGTCTTCCGGATTCAATATTCCGTGAAAAAATTTTTTTTCCGTTTTCCGCATTCCCGATTCCGCAATATGGCGTTTTTATCAGAGAAGGGCGGAATTCCGGATTCCGCCGTTTTTCTTCATTCCATCTTCCGGATTCCGGATTCCGGGATTCCGAGTTCCCAAAATCCAATTCCGCCCTACTCTGGTGCTAGGGAACACGAAAGAGAACTACCACTGTTTTTTCTATTTCTTTTTTGCTCCATAGAGCACAATTGCAAACCCTCTAATCGAAGGTAATTCCCTTTAGTTTTGAATGTGATAATTGGAAATTTTATAATGATTTCCAATGCTTCTATCGTTAGGCGCTATTTTGCAATAGCTAATTTGGAGTGCCCTTTTATTAGAGGTTACATAGAACGTGGATAGCACTCGAATCCCGTTTCTGTGTTACCGCTTAAGACATTTTCCTGTCGATAATCCGTCAGATGGAAACGAGTCGACTTCTATTGATTTTACAGTCGATAATAGTGTAGTGCAGACGATTACAGACAAGAATCGATGAACCTTCTTTCCCATGGGAAGAACGGGGGGGGGTACACGCATCTGAAGGAGCTCTGAGAACCGTCATTAGTGTTGTGTGCTCTCCTACGAATTGGTCGGTTTCGTCGTGCGGACGCACTTCTTTAATTTCAGATGTCTATTCGTATTCCTGCTTCATTTTTCTCGTTTTAAATGGGGAACGTTTTTTTTTTTTTAGATTTTTCAAAAATTTCAACTTTCGTAGTGATTTTAAATGGATTTTTTATTATTGATAGCTTTAAATATAGTCCGTGAGCTTATATTATAGGCAATGAAAATTGTAGGGTTCAGAAAAAATAAACCGTTAGAAATAGGCTTGAACTCGTAAAAAAGCGGATTAAATTTATAGCGTGCTTGCATACGCTAGGGGTGTGATTTCTCATTGGCGCGCGATTGCATTATTTTGCTAATATATTAGAAAAAAATGAACAAGAAGTTCCGAACAGGGACTGTTCTGAATGGTCCTAGTTCTGAATCATCAACAGCTGTCTGATCACTCTTCTTTCTCCATCGTTCGCTCCAAACCAATGTTTCTATTTCAGATCTCATCTCCACTTTCTCTCAAAATGACCGATCTCTACAGTTACGAATTCGATGTCGATGAATCAATGGAGCCGACGTTCATGGACTTGGACGATCCCACTCAGAACCTATGGATCAATAACGCCATGGACACGTCCGTACCATCCAGCTCAAAGGAGGCGTCCTTTGATTCTCACATGGACGGCCTTGATGATTCCTTTACTTATGTGAATCCGACGCATCTGCTCAACGTGGCAAACGACAAGTGGAACGCACTGATGAAACGGAAGGAGGCACCATTGAGACTTCTGATAGGTCACCGTTTTATGATCAACGAGACCACTGAGCATATTAAAATAGCTAACTCTATTAGCTATAGTAACCCAGAGTGGTTCGATTCGCCGGTTGTGTTGGAATCACGAGTCGATCCCATTGCAGATCACGTAGAAGCAATGGAAATTACGGAAGACGACTTTGATATCGATCAATTAATGAGAGATCTCGATGAAAAATGCTACGAAGAAATGTATGGCTTAACATGTACTTTGGAATAACATTTTGTTCTACTTGTCATCATATACGGTTGATTGTACTGGTTTTTCTTCTCTAATAGTAAGACAATAATAAATTTCTTTCTTCAAATTTTACCCGGTCAATATTACGCATTATAAGGTTCCACAAACGAGAAGGGGATAAGGGCCGCGTGGCGCAATGGATAACGCGTCTGCCTACGGAGCAGAAGATTGTAGGTTCGAATCCTGCCGTGGTCGATAACTTTTTACATTTTAGCAAAATTGAAAGTTCGACGTTTTTCAATTAAAGTTTTTTTTTGGTAAACTGATTTAAATAATTATGCCGCTATAGCGAAGTAATGGGGTTATTCCTGATGCATTTTTATGCAAAAAATGCCATTTTAATCTTATTCACGATTGCATTTTAATTCAAAAAAATGCATCGTAGTTCAGTGCTATTTTCATTCAAAATGCAAGGTGGTATCGTCACCGAGAAAGTCTATGCGCCTTTGATGCGTCGATTTACGAGGCCCTCAATTTTTTTTCCAGAAGAACTCCTATTGTGCGAAAAATTCACATTTTCGGAAAAAATTTAAATTAATTTGATAAAAATAATATTTTACAGCCAAAAATGAACGATGAGGAGGCGAAAAGGTGTAAAATTACTATGGCAATGGTGAAAAAATAGTAAAATTATTTATTTGAAAGATTAAAGGCGCATAGACTTTCTC
Source organism: Caenorhabditis inopinata (assembly GCA_003052745.1). Lineage (NCBI taxonomy): Eukaryota > Metazoa > Nematoda > Chromadorea > Rhabditida > Rhabditidae > Caenorhabditis > Caenorhabditis inopinata. The sequence goes on from AP018153.1 coordinate 2,800,040, forward strand.
GATGACGGTACCCGACACCACCTTGCATTTTGAATGAAAATAGCACTGAACTACGATGCATTTTTTTGAATTAAAATGCAATCGTGAATAAGATTAAAGTGGCATTTTTTGCATAAAAATGCATCATGAATAACCATATAAGAAGACCTATATCGAGAGGCTACCATTGTCAATATAATTTTTTTGAGAGCGGTTTTCAGTTTTATTACTTGCTCCTCGAAACTTTTACTTGCGCCACTGGTTTGTTTCTAAAGAACGATACCAAAACATATTTTCAATTTTAAAAACACATTCCTCGGCCGTATTTACGAAATGCTAAAAAATCTCTCAACATTTGTTTCTCATAATATAAACGATAACAAATTGACTGAAAATAAGATCAACCAGAAGGATAACTGTTAGATAACTTTTTCATTTTCAGCTTTTTCAGGCCGTTTCGAAAATTTCAGAAATTATGCCTTGAAGCTGCGTTTTCAATGCGAAACAATCCAGCTTTCGAATTTTCAGTGGGATAGCGCTTTTTCTCAACGCTGGTTCTCACCATAGCCCCGAATCTCAGTTTCTGAGATGTTTTGTGGTCTCCCGTTCTGGCTTCCGAAAATTTAAAAATTGGTTAAATATTTAATGGAATGCGAAAAAAAATATTGTGAAAGATTTGATCTAATTTGTTTTCTCACATTTCGGTATTATTATTTGCTTTTTGAGCTTTTCAATGAATTCGGATTGCATTTAAACATTTAAAAAAATTGAAGGAAATTCACAGAACACCCTGCACCGCAAGAGCATCTTTAAAAATTTTTTAAAAGCGCCTGCGTGATGTCGGCTTCCGCTGGATATTTCAGGTGAGCCTGTATAGATTTACGAAGAAAAGCAAATTAATTATATTTTATCGCTTTTAAATATTTTCCTACACAATTCTTCATTTTTTTTTAAATGAAACATGATCAGAATCGAACAAGCAGAAAAATTTAGTTTAGTTTTTTTAACTGTTTTAATTTAAACCGTAAACATTTTAAACAAACACATTTTGCGTAAAATAAGCTACCTAGTTTAGAAAATTATTAAGAAAATAAGCAGTTGTTCTATTTTTTTTTTAAAGAAACGCGACAAGATTTAATGTTTTAAAAATTCTGTTCAACGCGATTCTAGAATTAAAATTGAAATGCTTTCATTCTTATTAGAGAATTTGAAAAAAAAAAACAAACAAAAACGAAGTTTTTTAACTAACAAAGTGATTGTCGTTGGCGGCCAAGTGCATGAAAATCTTTGGAACTTACTGGTGTAAATAATTTAAAAAAATATCTGTATTTCGTGGCGAGACCTAAGGCGCGTTGAAAAATCCCAATTCCTTATGCGGAATTTAGAATTCCCAATGCGTAAGTTGCCTTTGTTTTCCAATGATTTTATCGAAAATATTCGTAATTTATTCGTATTTTTTCGTCTAAAAATTAAAAATTAAAAAAAATTCTAATTTCAGCTCGTATCTGCTTGGAAGTATCCGTAAAGAATGGGCAAAAAGAAAGTAAAAAGCCGTCCAAATCGCCAAATAGCCAGTCCATCCAATAAGCAGCAATTCGACAATCTCGGAAGCCCGAGCGTGGTTAGATTTTTAAATTTAAAAAAATCAGAAACTTATATAAATGTTTATAATGAGCTCTTTTTTGCTATTTCAAATTTCAGGGCGACCTGAAAACCAATCCAAGTTACGCGGAAGAAATTGTTATCCCGAAAAACGAAGTTCGTTCGTCGTCATTTAATCGAAATCTGCCATATGAAGAACACAAAAATGCGCATAAAATTGTCTATCTGAGCCACGAGGATGTCATGTCATCCGGAGAAGCTGTGTCACTGAAAAAGCGTTCTGGAAGCTCTAATTCTTCTAGCTATCATGTAAATTCTGACGTTTTATTTAAAGTTTCGAAGAGATATTCCGTTTTTTTTTCGCGGAAAACCAAAATTCAATGAAAATTTTAAAAATTGGAAGATATCTGCATTTTTCTGAAAGTTTGTTAATATTCTATCTACAGCTGTCAGCCGTTTGACATCCTTCGAATTAGAATATTATCGAAAATTATCTATTACCTTGTTTTCAGGACCTCATCGACGGCGGTGCTTATAACCACTTCCGTGGCTCTGGTTTCGACGGCTCAGGGGATCGTGTGATAGCTGGAAGTCGTTCAATTTCCCATAGAAGCCTTTTCAACAACGATAAATCCTTGGTAAATGCATCTAAAACAAGTTTACCTGGATCGAAAGCGACCACTGAATGGGAAGATGTTTTGGTCGGTGAGCAAGTGCGAATTTCGAGAAGAAATGAGCGGTCAGCTGACAATTTGAAGCCAACTAATTATGAAGATGCGGTACGGAGCATATAGTTTGAACCTTTAGCTGTAGAATGTGGGAATGCGTTGAATTTAATCCATAATATCCCCGAGAAAACATTCGTCTTTAAATTCTGTTTCGTAATTTGTCTGTTACTCGTTTCGTTTTAAATTTGTTGGCCTTTAAGCCTATATAGTTGCTTCCTTTCTAAGCAATTTTTGCATGTCAAACGGTGGAGGATACCACCTGCACTGCCGCTTCGCCAACGTTTCCTAAAAACTTTTTTAAGTGCTTTCCTTTTTGCCTAGACATTATCCCCGAAACTATTATAAAAACGGTACTTCCGAAAATTCTTGTGAATATCGAAGTGGACTTCCTCTCCCGCTTCTCTAATACTCCAAAACGCACAATTTTCCGCTGTTTTACCGGTGTAAATTACTGAGAACTATTTTCTACCTCTCCGTAGTTGATTTTTATTGGAAATTGAATATCTTTGTTTTCAGAAAAGAAATCCCTTCCTGCGCTCCCGAACCGTTAGTTCGGTTGGATCGAAGCGGGATAACAGCTCCAATCTTCTCCAACCATACAGCAGCAGTCAAAACGCAGTTGACCCGAATGATATGGCTGATGACGTTAGAACATACCATGCTGACTCGGAGTACTTTCAGAATCGTCTCAGCAAGCTATCCATTCACTCTAATAACGACGAATTTGTGCTTATTGGTGGACACCCACCACTCTTGAAAACTCATTCCGGAAATAACGTAAACTTTGAGGTTTCAGTGCCTCGATCTAGTTCCAGAGTGTCCAGCTACTCTACTGACCATGTGGATGGCGTAGGAAACCGGCAGATTTCAATTCCTGTATTTTCACAAGAAGACGTAGGACGCTCCATATCGGAGCAAAACTTGAACGAAGTTGAACATTCTCATGTTTCCAGATCGTCCTCTAGATTTACAATGGTATCGCTTTTCCTAAATGCCTGAGAAAACCAAATTTCTTTTCAGGGCACCACCTCGAACACTGACGATCGTCTTATCCTTGCTGCCAGATACAGCCAATCCCCAGAGGCGGAGGGTCTTACCTTCTCCGAACACAACCTTTCAGGTGTTCCCTTACCTAGTCGACACAGCTCTATGTCTCACAATGCGACTGCCAGTGATCGTGGAGTTGGTTTTGTCGAAATTCCGACGCTCTACAGTCATCCGGATGACAAATTTGATGATAATGCTTTGGGAGAAGTAAGATTCTACGTCGTTTTAAGGTTTATTTTTGTCAACCATTATTTACAGCCATTCCGTCCAACATCCGAGCATACGTTTACGCCAACAAGCACCTCAAGAGTTCGTCCTACTAGAACCGAACCACTCGATAATGAGAATGTCTTCTCTTCATCTTCCTCCAGTCTTGAAAACCAACCACAAAAGGCTTTACTGGTAACTTCGGCACTTACGGTATGTATAGATATCCAGAATTTTTTCTGATTTTGTCATTTTCAGCCAGTGATCCCGAAAAGAAGCGGCGCGGGTCGTTCTTTGAGCCATTCGGAAGAATCTCTAGTGATGAAGACCCCGCAAACCGTGCAAAAGGTGCCCGTAGCGAAGCAACTACGTCAACAAAATTCAGAGGGTGTCAAAATAACGGTGGAGACAGCTATTCAAACTGGAAGTTCGATCCGTTTGCGTCAAAATGAAAAACTTTTTGGCGATGGTATAGATTAATTTCTATTTTTTATAACTTCAAAATTTATGAGATTTCAGTATTGAGCGAGTGCGCCCATCTTCCCAGCACACATGGGTTCGCCATTTCGTCTCCTATGACTACGAGCTATGTGCCAGGAGAAAAATGCGAATTTGTGAATATACCGGTTAAAGAAGATCAACTAGTTGCACCAAACTCTTTCCGTGCTCGCCTTCGTCATATATCCGATATTTACTCTTCACCAACTGAATCTAGAGCTTTCGGATACAACAAGCCGCGCTTACCTTCTACTGGAAATTCTGTGTTTGTGGAGGTTCCGAAAACTTCCCATATCTCAGTGCCTATAAAGCATCAGAAACCAGCTCAAAAATCAACTGAGGAAATTGTGATTCCAGCTGCTAATTGCCAACCACTTTCTTCGAGCGGACGGCCGTCTGTAGACCGAAATATATCTACTGAAGACGTTCAATGGAAGGAAAAGTTGTCGAGTGGAGATTCCGTAAGAAATCGTATTCCGAGAGGAAGAATTCGTGATTTAGCATCGGCATTTGATAACATGGCGGGGGGATCTCCTGTCCGTCCAATCGAGTTTAAAAGTCAAGTGAACATTCCATCGGCTAGAGATGATCGGCTTGGGCATTCAAAGAGGTTAAATAGAGGTTGGTGTAGGAAAATTTTTCATTATAAAATTATTTAGCGTTTTCTTCGAGTATGTTTAAAAATTATATTAAATTAGCAATTTTTTTTTGAATTTTTACGTATCTTATTTTTTTGCAGCTGAAAACACCCGAGGCATTCGTGCAGATTCCATATCGGCTCCTCTTGGCGGACCACTAAACGGATCATCATCTAGCGCGTTTAAAAGTTCCACTCAAACAATTCGATCCCATGAAGAGCGCCGAAGCACTTCTTCTTCTCTTCACTATCAGCCTCATGTCTTTACGAGAAACACTTTCCTTTCTTCATCTACAGTCAAACCAGGTGGTAAATCTAATTTACCTGTGAACGTTGAAATGGAGACTAACTATTCACCGCATAGTAATAATATTGCAAAAGGAGACGGAGGCTTCGTGTCGGCTTTTGAGAAAATTCCACTCAAATCTTCGTCTAATCATCAGTATGATGCAAATGACCGAGGAAGTCGATACACGTCTTTGCCAAGATCAACTAAAGAGCTTTCATCGAAAACCCTTTCGAATAAGACTATGAATAAATGTGGTGAACAGATATCAGGGTTGAATGGACCAACAATGTTCACGGAATATTCGAGAGTAATCGATGTTCCAGTTCGTTTGGATGTCCCAATTGAAGGAAAAAAACAACGGTTGGAGAGAGCTAACACCACTCGAGCCAAGACTCAAGAGATACCAGCGTGTTCATTTGAATTCGAGTCGAGATACGAAGAGAGGGCAGTCAGTGGAGATTTAAATGAGTCCAGGGTGTTTGGAATGCAGAAACCGTTGTTCGCTGCTAGTCGCGAAGCGTTTGGAAGAGATACCGCCGAAGATTTGCATGGAAAACAACGTCAACATCAATGGATTTCAGAATTCCAAATAAATCAGATGACCCAGTTAAAACAGGGAAATCACCAACAAGAAGTAATCGAATTGGAATCCACTGTTTCCCCAATTGTTCAGCCGACTCATGTCACTTCTGCAATATATGAAATGAATCATGATCTTCATGGATTAGATCCGACAAATGTGAAAACTACTGAATTGATTCCATCGAGCCAGTCGATCCCATCTCATCATCACCATCGTCCATATTCACCGCCAGCTACGGAGGATGCCGGTAGTCGTATAACTCATCACACGTCTCAAACTCTTCAATCAGATAATCTGCTCGGCACTGAAGATAGTTCTATTCGTGGCAAAATCGACCGAATGTTTGACTTTGTCGAGAGCGATGGTTCCAGAAAAACGATGAAGGCTCAACTAGAGTCGCACGCGTCGACAGATACTATAGGGACTAACGGAGTTAATAGTAACTGTAACAAGTATCGAGAGACGTTTAAAGACCGTCGTCAAAATTGGAGCGAGGAACAAAGACTTGGAGAAGGAGCAGGGGCTTTCCAGAAGTCTTCGCAGGATCTCAGGCAACGCGTGGAACCAACATTGAATTCCCCTGAACGCTTGAATACAGCAACCGTATCGGAAATGGAGTATTTTGAGAGTGATCTCGAGTACTCGTTATCGCAATATCGCGAAATGCAAAGAGAGCAACTCCGTCGTCGCCTTCCGTCAGCAGATGAGCCACAATTTTTCCGATCCCCTACACTGACTGCCCCGCATGCCGGACAATCCATGCATGCTTACCGTACAAAAGATTTCCTGGGAACACCAACTGCCGGTGAAAAGTTTCATTTTCCACTCTCATCGAGTGTTTTGAGACTCCCACCAGCTGCTCTTGCCACGTCGACCCCATTCGAGTCACCGTCTGGCCGTCAATTGTCGTTTTCAATGAAGGAAAACTATTCACAACTGGAATTGAATAGCAATAGTAATATCCAATTGATGCCACCGAACGAGACATTTGTATCATCGATTAGTGGAGTATCTGCCGCTGATAAGCAGGCTGACGTGATGAGAAAGATCAACCGTTTGTCGTATATGATTGAAAACTCCCAGAAGCAGATGAGCATGAACGAGGCAGCTCTTGCTGATGCTGTTAAAAGGGGACGTCGTTCTCAAGAGGTTAATATTCGATAAAATCAACTGGAATTATCAGTATAAGGATTTACTTTTAGGTAGCCGCCCATCGTTCAATTCTGATAAGTCGTGAGACTCTGCGTCTTCAGAGAATTGAACTTCGCCGTCTTCATGCAATCTCCGCTGTCAGACGTCCACCACCACCTATGGCCAAGGAGCTTCGGGGAGATGTGGTCTTCAAGAACCTCATTGTTCATCTTAACAAACTTTTCGTTTCGAGATTGACTATTAAAGATGGTAAAATGGGCGCATTTATGATTTTCATTTTCAATTTTCATCTTAAGATGGATCATACTCGTTCGTAGCACTCTTCAAATATGGGCATCAAGTAGAAGCGACTGAAATGGTTCCGCTGAGAGTTTATCATGGAGAGGAGACATCTGACAAATTGTTCTTTGTTAAGCAAATTCAGTTCTCCGATATTCCAGTGGATTTCACAATTTACATCGAGATTTATGCTATGGTAACCGTAATTCCATTGAATTTGAAAATTAAATATTTTTTCTCGTTTTAGCGAATCGGAGGTACTAAGCCAGTCGAGCTCTCCTTGGGTTCTGCACTCGCCAACAAGTGCAAAAGCTTGATTGGCCCGCGTTAGTTTTTTTGTTGTATTTTTTCAGTATATCCTTTCAATGTTTAGCTCAGAAAAAATGCAACGTGGCAATGGAGACAGCATTTAAATTCCGTGGTCGTCTAGTTCTGGATCGTGAAGCCGCCGGTGAGCGTTGTTTGTATTTAGATGACGTTACCTATCCACTGGAGGGAACTGTTACGATTACTACACAATGTAGCCGACTTCCGGAAGCGTTTGAAGTTGATTTTCGTGGCTTCTTGGTTAGCGTGGTTTTTGAAAATGTTGAAAAATAACAAGGAATATTTCAGACAATGTTCTCGACGATAAGCGATATGGCGTGCTGGGAACGCTACTGGGCGGTGCTTCGTCGCGGCGTTGTTCTTTTCTGGAAGTATCCGGACGATGAAAAAGTGGGTCGTGAACCGAAAATGCAAATCGACTTGACGAAGTGTACTAACAATTCCATCGAAAAATGCGGATTCGATTTGTGCCCAAGAGCAAATTCGTTTTCAATCGAGATTCTTGTTGACTCTGAGGATGGTACTATAGGAAGTGTTGTAGAAAAGAAGAGGTAATAATAATTAAAAAAATTCATAAACGCATAACACGTCTTTAACGTTTTTAAACTCAATTTTCTGGTCCAATATAAGGTATTTTTATCACCTTTCAGAGTTCTTCTCTCCGCCGATACTTCTGAAATGCTGTCTCAATGGCTTTTCACCATCAACGAAACACTCGACGTCATCCGTGGACCCATTTGAACTATTCACCTGCTATGTTTAGCATAATCGGATCACACAAACTCTCATTTACATTTCGTTGAGTGGCTATCATTTAAGAAATAATTTTTTATCTTATTAAAATCTTCTAATAGTAGAGCCAATTTAAGTTCTAATAGTGTAGACTTTTTAAACAGTAAGAATTTCTGTTAGTGTATGATTTTTTTTTCGTTATAATAATCTGCAGTAGAAATTATTGAACCCTCATCCCAACAGACTCGTGGAAATTGAAACTTAAATAAAGTTATTGCAGTATGATGCTTTTTGAAAGCACCTATTCCAGTTCCCGCTACAGTTTTTACCAAAAATGGAAACAAATATATGGGAATTGATGAATTAGCTTCTCAAATTGGGTTAATGGTGGCCTTTTCGCTCGTGAATTTTCGCAAGCTCGCGAATTTCGAGCACCACTCAACAATTCAATAGGGCGCATTTGCAGACGATGATGCACCTGAAATGGCTTGCGCATTGCGATTTCCTTAATAACTAACCGTTTATTATGCAAGTTTTTGCAGGAAATGTTAAACGAAAAAATAAAAAAAATCATGGAGAAACCTATTCAAATGAAACATGGAAGTCACTCAGTTAAATAGACTAGAAAATTGAAATCATCGAAATATTTTCAGCTACCCGTAACCGGTAAAATTAGAATCGTCGTCGTGATTTGAAGTTTGAAAAAAGGTCCGATGGGTAAATTATAAATACGCCATATTAATATGGCCGTCTCTTCGATGCGGGGCAACGGACGGTTGATAACGCCGTTTGGACGAGTAGGTGTAGCAGTGGATCATGTCATCGGTTGACGTGGACTTCTGAAAAACAGCTACTACACGGCGGAGCATTGAGCATTGTGGCTCGAGCTGCGAAACGCCACACACGTGTGCAAGTGCGCTCCAATGATTACGGAAATTTGAGGGAATATTTTTGAACAAATTGCACAAGAGTGGAGGGAGATTTGTATTTTGGACGCCAGCGAAAAGTCAACATCGTTTAAAAATCAAGGATTCTCATTGGAGCGCCGTTGCACATGGATTGAATTGGAATAATCCACATTTGAAAGACTCCTCGTTTCGGTACAAAACTACCCTACAAAACAAGAAAAAAACTGACCATTCCGCCGACGGTAGCCACGCCATACGTGTCGCCATCTGTTGAGCCGCCGATCATCGTCATGTTTACATGGCCTCTCGTGGTGCCACGTGGCGCCACGACGTGGCTCTTCCAGCCATTGCTTCTCTCGGTTTTGGTGCCACCAGACGATTTCAGTGCGCAGCGTCTTTTGATCGCCAACACGCACACGGAGAGCGCTATCAGTGAAATAAGAGCCAACACCGAGAGGAGGATTACGGTAGTGGTATTCGAGAAATTCGATAGAAATCCGACGCCATTCGAGGCAGCTCGAGCCGCGTCGAACTGACACACTGCAGAAATGTTGGCGGAGGCGACGACGTGGAACACAGTGTTCGTCGAGAGCGCTGGATGCAAAAATTGGTTTTGGACTAGAAGGCGTCGGAAGCAGAGATCCGAAGACGTCATCAGCTGGATTCGTTTGGAGGTGAAGAGCATCGGAAGAGCAACGCGTGAAATGACTTCTTTGCCCCGCCCATCTACCTGAATCGAGATTTTGCGACCGTCGTCGCTCATCTGGAGCAAAAGACGATGCCAACGGCCATCGTTGACACGTCTCTCGATTTTCGTCTCGATTGGACGAGCGTAGGCATCAGATATGGAGAAGGTTATCGTGCCGTAGATTATCTGAATATTGTGAATTAAGGATGTACCTTTAAACGATTATTTCTCGAAAACGGTTAGAGATATTGGGAAAGTGTCGACAAGGGAAATACAGAGCGATATCTCTGTCCGTTTCCGAGATTCTGATGGCTGAAATTTTTAAAGAGAGCACAACTGACTGCGCCTCTCTCTGTGCACACATTTGCTGCGAGTGCGAGGAGACATAGACAGTTAGAGCACTCTCACCATCTGCGACTCACCTCAATGAAAGCCGTTTGTTTTCCAAATGTCACCTTCAAAAGTTCGTGATCCTTTCGAATTGTTCTGAAGTCCAGCTCGATCTTTTGCACATCACACGCCTCGTCGTGGCACTTCAGCCGGCCATTTTCGACGGATCCGTTCTTCACGGCGATCTCCACGTAGCCTTCAGAAGACGTCGAGAATACGTCGTTGACTTTATCACAATTGTGCAGACTCTCAAATCCGTCGTAACAGTGGCATATTGGATTGGCCGCTTCTTCCAATGCACATTTGCCACGAGGTCCACAATCCACGTCGTCACAGGTCATGATGACGTCATCGTTTTTTGGTATTCTCGGCTCGCAACCATTGGTGCAAGTGCAAATTCCAATGAGTTGTTTCATCGGAACATCGAAAATAGTTAAAGAGCTCCAGGAGACTAGTCTAGATTCTCCGACGTCAGAATTTGGGCCGAGAACGGTCTGACACGTGGCATTCTTCTGAACACAGATCACGTCAAGGCATGGATCTTTCTGGAAGCCTAACATCTCCAGATAACTGGGCTGACGCTTCTTCAAAAAAGAGGACAACGTCCGGTGAGCTTCTGGAGCCGCCACGACGACACCGTTCCTGTCGACGATGGCAATTGTGGCAAGGTATTTGACGTCTTCCGAGATTTGCCACGTGGCGAGACAATGGATTTTCATGTCCGAATACGTCTGGCGAAGGTCTGCAATGAGCCGCGAGAGTCCCGACTTCTGCGAGATGATTTGCATGGTGACAGCGTTGTTCTCCAGCTGGGTCGAGTTCAGCTTCGCATTTTCCGGTTCCTGAATGACGTTGAGATGCCACGTAGCGTTTTTTGATGACGTCAAAGTGAGGTTAGTGATGGGTACCGGAGCGTCAGCGAAAATGGTGACGTGGCAGTTCTCAGAGATGCTGTAGTGAGGTGAAGAAGAATCAGAGTGGCAGGACTCCAAAAATGGAATTCGAAGAAATTGTGACTGGAAGAATTCAGAAGCGTCGGATGATGTCACATAATGATAATCTATGACGTTGCCACGCCTCACGTCGTCCTCTTCTGCCACATCATCGAAAAGAATTCGAATGGTGTCCTGCTTCGGGTCGTCGACTTCAATATGATACACACTGCCACTCAGCACCCCGTCACTTCTAACGACTCCGGAATCCGTCGCGCTGAACATCGGACTTCCTGGCGTCTTCAGTTTGGTGCCGCGAGGCAACTGGAAAAGATTCTTTTCGTTTCGGTTGGCAAATACCACTGTTGGAAATCTTCTGGAGACAGCGTGACGTTCCGCTGCTTCTTCTTCTTCTTCTTGCTCTTCAGGAGTCACTGTAACGATGACGTGGCACTGTGATAGAGGTGCGGCGGACTCTGATGACGTGAGCTTGGTTTGTAGAGTGAATTGGTACGTTCCAGGGAGCAAAGGTCTCGCGGAATAGAGACGCGACGTGTTGGTGATGAAGAATGGAAGATTCTGGAAGTTAAGCATTTTCGTGAGAAATAGCATTCTGGAGAGTATTCGCACAAAGAAGTAGTTAACTACAAAAATGAAGTTCTACCCGTGAGAACTTCTCTCAAAAAATTTTGAAACTAATGAACAATTTTTGGCATTGTGGCGCTCACTTAAAATTGTCGTTTTTTCACTGAAAACTGCTAGAGTTTTCTATTCGGTACCGTATCTCGACTACGGTAAGAAATAGAAAAAACTTGTCAATTAGCAAAATGTGCATCCTGCTTTTGTCTCCAACATTACAGTTAACCACTTTTTGCTAAAACATACTGGCACTGTGATAAGAGCGCTGAAATTTCAGAGAAACGTATCAGAACGCCAGCCGTCTGGGGGTCTCAGAAATTATTTTTCGATTTGTTTTTTTTTGATCTCTTTGGGGGTTTATATTAAAAAACTGCAGAGAAAGAGAAGAACAAGAGAGACACAGAGGTGGAGAGCACTCTCGTTTCTCTGCTCTCTCTCTCTCTCTCTCTCTCCATTTCCCAGTGAAAAAGCAATTGTTCGAACCTGATCGTGCACTTCCATTCCGCACGTCTTCTGTTCTTCCGCCGACCACGCAAAGTCGTGCACCATGGAGTCGTTGGCTTTCGCGAAAAAGTAAAACCTTTTTGGAAAGATGGGGCACGGCGGAATTCCGTTATCAAAGTCCACTGTTACCAGTGCCCTGAAAAAAGGATTGATTAAAACATTTTAACTGACGCAAAACTGCAGACACCAAGCCCCGCCCACAAATTGCTTGGATGATCAATGAAAGTATCACCTTTCAAACTGCTTGTTGAAAATCTCGAATTGTGTTGACTCCGCCCCTTTTTCGGTCCCCGCCCAAACCAGCTGTCTTGTGCTGCGACTATAGTTTGTGCTCTTCTGATTCTCCATGAAAATCGGAATTCGATGAGCATTGTCCCAGAGAATGGTGCCACGTGGTGAGACCGACGACACGCGCACACTCACGGCACTCGGAAGACGGTGTGATGGCGACGTCTTCCGTCGCTTCGCCTTCCGCGTCCATAGGTCTCCAGAGTGCTCCGCGAGCATGTTGACTGTGACGTGAATTGTCTTCGGATTCCGAATCGGCCAGATGTCGTCGTGACATGTCACGGTGAAGCGCACTGCTCGCTGCTCATTTCCGAGAGTCGATGACGTCCGAACGATGAATCCATTTTTGGTGACGTTGAAAATCCTCATTGTGTCCGTGCTTTCATTTTTGAAATATTCCACGCATTGCTCCTCCCCCTCCTCCTTCGTTTCCACTTGGATTCTTCCGATCCACGTGGCTGATGACGTGACATTGAAAACCACATCGACCACGTCATCACCACCGTTGATTTTCTGATCTTTTGATCTTACAACCACGTGTTCTGTGATCCTTCGATCTCTCACAAGAATCCAAAACTTCTTTTCCTTCTCCAGAATTCTCTTGAGGACAATATCACCATTGCGAGATACTGTAGCTATATCGCGCGGGAATATTTCACTATTCGGCTCCGCCCCGTTCCCAATGACGTCGTCTGGTTTGGCGTCTTCTCGAATCCTCGTTTCAATGCTCTCCTGGAACGCCGATTTGTGTGCCACGTGCACTGTCGCTGACGTCCGACGACGTGGCACACCATGGTCGAACGCGATGACTTCCAACGTCATCAGCGATTCGGGAAGCTGGGGGCGGAGCCTGGTCAGAACGCCGGTAGTCGGGTGGATTCTGAAGTATGGTGATGACGTGCAATATCGGATTTTTCCATTATCCATCGAATCTTGGTCAGAGGCATGGAGTTGCCCAAGCTCGGAGGTGTTCTGAATAAAAAACACATTATTAAGATTCTCTTCTGGAGGCGGAGCCTACCGTACCTCTTGAGATACAAAAAAGTATTCGGCGTTGTCGAACTTTGGAAAGTTGTCATTAACGTCCTTCACATTGACGAATAGGCTTGTCTCGATGAGCCAGGCACCGTCCGTGAGACGAACTTTTATTCGGTAGCTCGATTTCTAAAAATGAGAAATGGAGAATTAGAGAAGCTAGAGTGTTCTGCCTAGTCTGCGTCTCCTACTAAGCTGTCTTGAATCTTGGAAACCGTGATAGATATCAAGAAGCTGTCAACAGACATGATTCAACAACTTCGGCACAAATTCTCTCAATATTCGTGCATTGTGATGAAACGACTTAAAGAGAGCGCAGAGAAGCTAGAGTACTCTAACAGTCTTTGTCTCTCATAAAGATTGAGCTCGAATATCTAAACAACGCTTGAAGATATCAAAAAACTGTAAACTGAAAAAATATTGCGCAGATTGAGCTCTACATTTTCTCAGTTGACAGTTTTTTTGAATCTTTTATTGTTGACAAGATATGCAACGTTGAAGTGGTGAGGGAAATAGAGAGTTAGAGTACTCTAGCTTCTCTGCGCTCTCTTTAGGTAGTTTCATCTGGAAACATGAAAAAGTGTATATTTAGAGAATTTGTGCCTAAGCTGTTAAATCACGCTTCCGTCTCCTTGCACTAATAACTGTGTATACGGAGCATCGTTGGCGGCTTGATACATCTCAGAATTACAGAAATAGAGAAGCTCACAACTTTGAGAGACGCAGAGAAATTATATTACTCTCTTTTCTCTGCGTCTACACCTACTTTCTCATAATCCAATGTGTCATTGACAAAAACCATTCCCGTATTCTCCTCGACTCGGAATGGAATCGGCTCTCCTCCACTCTCCAACACATATCTATGCTCCGATTTCTCATCTGAATCCGACGCCGACAGCTGAATCACCGGCTCTCCGGGCTTCACGTCCTCGGCGACTTCCACGTGGAAAATTCTGGAGAATCTTGGAGCGTTGTCATCTTCATCCAGCACACTAATGATCACCGTCGTGTTTCCACGCCTTCTCGGCTTCCCGTCGTCAATCGCCTCCAGAATGAGACGATACTCGGAAGTGGTCTCGCGATCCAGATCACGAACCGACTCGATGAGTCCGTTCTCCGTTACCACGAACTCGTGCGTCGGGTCTCCGGACACAATTTCATAGAATATTCTCGAGTTTCTGCCATTGTCCAAGTCTCGGGCTGCCACGTGGCCGATCGGTGTCGCTCCCGAGTTCTCGGTGACGTTGAATCTGTAGAGCGGATGATCGAAACGCGGACTATTATCATTGATATCCACAATTTTGATAAGCATCTTCGTGATTCTTGACAGCGGCTTATTGTCGATGAATGACGTGGCTATGACGTACACTGGGCACTCGGAAAGCTCTTCGCGGTCCAGAGAGGATCTGGAAAGACGACGTTTTTTAGTTTAAAATATTTGCATCTGAAGCAACGGAATTCGTCTAGAAAATCGATAAAATTCTGTAGAGATCCAGAAGAAAGAGAGGCGCAGATGGTTAGAGTTCTCTGGCTTCTCTGCGTCGTTTCTAACTGGCCAATTGGCTATATATATGAAAAAAAATGCTAAAGTGAACTGTCAAAAAATGTATTTCCCATTTTTGAAAGCCTTTTGAAAGCGGCTGTCCAGAGAAGCCCAGAGAGACGCAGACAGGTAGAGTACTCTAGCTTCTCTGCGCTTCTTCTAGTTTCTTCAAGGAATTCCGGCACATTTCTCGCATTTTTTGATCAGTTTTAGCATGAGAACAGAGAACCTGAGATCTACATTTGGGCTGCCGACCACTTTTCGATGTCTCCAGCCGCTTTGAAGCATTTGAAGTTTTGAGCGACGCAGACGCAGAGAGAGAAAGTACTCTAGCCGTCGGCGTCTCTCAAAATCGGATGAAGATATCAAGCGCTTAATGCGATCTTGCTGTTGCCAATTTTTCGATATCTCCAACGACTGTTTAGAGAGACGCAGACAGAGAGAGTACTCTAGCCGTCGGCGTCTCTCAAAATGGGATGAAGATATCAAGCGCTTAATGCGATCTTGCTGTTGCCAATTTTTCGATATCTCCAACGACTGTTTAGAGAGACGCAGACAGAGAGAGTACTCTAGCCGTCGGCGTCTCTCAAAATGGGATGAGGATATCAAAAAGCCTTAGATTGCAACACTTAATGCGATTTGTTTAAAGAGACGCAGACAGTAAGAGAGCTCTAGCCGTCGGCGTCTCTTAAAATCGGATGAAGATATCAAACGCTTAATGCCATCTTGCTGTTGCCAATTTTTCGATATCTCCAACGACTGTTTAGAGAGACGCAGACAGAGAGAGTACTCTAGCCGTCGGCGTCTCTCAAAATCGGATGAAGATATCAAAAAGCCTTAGATTGCAACACTTAATGCGATTTGTTTAAAGAGACGCAGACATTAAGAGAGCTCTAGCCGTCTGCGACTCCCGAAAACGGTTGGAGGATGAAGGACAAAAAGACTGCTCACTTTGTCCTTAGAATCCCTGTGACACTTCCAATTTCCAAGTGCCTTCTACATCTGCTAACAATCGAATATCGAACATCAGCTCCACCACTTCCTTTCGCCTTGAAAACTGCCAGCTCTTGTGCGTCATGCTCTTTTACAGTAACCACTTCCAATTTTTCCGTAAAAATCGGAAAGTCTTTCTCCTGATGCGGATGGAATACGCATTCAGAGAGAGCCACGTGCCCGACGTCATCAGTTACCGTAATCCTAACAGGAGTGGATGCCGTTATGGGTGGTCCCGCTAAGCGGATTTCACCGTTTTCCAAAATTTTAAAGTTGGAGTCGTTAAGAGAATACTTTAGATGGTCCTGACGATCCGCGTCGTGCACGCTGATGACGTGGATGATGGAATTGAAATCCACGCCGTCTGGTATGTAGACGTCCGAACTCTCATCCTCGATAACTGGATAGTTGTCGTTAGCGTCTTCTACGAGAATCTCCAAAAGCGTTTTGGAGCTTTTCGCTCCATCGCTGACGACTACACCTATTCGGAACTCCTCGTTCTGCTCTCGATCCACTTTTCCAGCTACAGTAACCCATCCGGTGCCCGCGTCGATTCGAAACGGCAGCGAGGAATCCACGTCATCAACCATCTCGAAGGAGTACTGCAGCTCTGGATTCAGATCCTTGTCCGACGCTTGAATTCTCAGAATTTTGGCGCCCATTTTCAGATTCTCTGCAATTCTCACAAAATACGAAGGGAGCTCAAACTCGGGAGCATTATCGTTGACATCATCCACGTGGATTCTGATTTCCGACGTGGCGGACAGCGAGGGAATTCCAGCATCTTTTGCTTCTATTAGGAGCTCGTAGATTGAAGATTCCTCACAGTCCAACGGTAGCAGAGAGAGGATTTCTCCTAGAAAAAAATGCAATTATTTTTGAAGAATTCATGTAAAGTTTTGTACGCCGCATAACTCCACAAAAGTTGGAGATATGAAAAAGTGGTAAACTGCAAACTTAAAGAAAAAATCAAGATCTATAACTTGTCTGTTGACACCTTTTTGATACCTCCAGCGGTTTTTTGAATACAGGCGCTCAAAGCTGTGACAATACCAGTTACAACACCAGTTCATACCAGAGAAGGGCGGAATTCCGGATTCCGCCGTTTTTTTCATTTCGTCTTCCGGATTCCAGATTCCGCGAAAAAATATTTTTTTCCGTTTTCCGTTTTCCGGATTCCGAGTTCCCAAAATCCAATTCCGCCCAACTATGAGTTTCAATACTTTATTCTCAATTGTTGTGAAAAGTATACTTTTTTGGACTCCCGCAAAAATTTTTGCAAACAGAGCGCATTTACATCATTTGATTCCCTCATTAATGGTTAAAATTCCGTTTTCCGCATTCCGCATTCCGGATTCCGCCGTTTTTTTATATTCCGTATTCCGGATTCCAGATTTCGTGAAAAAATATTTTTTCCGTTTTCCGGATTCCGGATTCCATGAAAAAAATTTTTTTCCGTTTTCCGGATTCCAGATTCCGTGAAAAAAATGTTTTTCCGTTTTCCGTTTTCCGGATTCCGTGAAACAAAATTTTTTCCGTTTTCCGGATTCCAGATTCCGTTAAAACATTTTTTTTCCGTTTTCCGGATTCCGGATTCCATGAAACAAAATTTTTTCCGTTTTCCGGATTCCAGATTCCGTGAAAAAAAAAGTTTTTTCCGTTTTCCGGATTCCGTGAAACAATTTTTTTTCCGTTTTCCGGATTCCGGATTCCATTAAACAAAATTTTTTCCGTTTTCCGGATTCCAGATTCCGTGAAAAAAAAAGTTTTTTCCGTTTTCCGGATTCCGTGAAACAATTTTTTTTCCGTTTTCCGGATTCCAGATTCCGTGAAAAAAACTTTTTTCCGTATTCCGGATTCCAGATTCCGTTAAAAATTTTTTTTTCCGTTTTCCGGATTCCGGATTCCATGAAACAAAATTTTCTCCGTTTTCCGGATTCCAGATTCCGTTTAAAAAATTTTTTTCCGTTTTCCGGATTCCGGATTCCATGAAACAAAATTTTTTCCGTTTTCCGGATTCCGTGAAACAATTTTTTTTTCCGTTTTCCGGATTCCAGATTTCGTGAAAAAAATTTACGTATTCCGGATTCCAGATTCCGCGAAAAAAACTTTCCGTTTTCCGGATTCCAGATTCCGTGAAAAAAAAACCTTCCGTATTCCCGATACCAGATTCCGTGAAAATTTTTTTTCCGTATTCCGGATTCCAGATTCCGTGAAAAAAAAACTTTTTTCCGTTTTCCGGATTCCACATTCTGTGAAAAAAAAATTTCCGTATTCCGGATTCCATATTCCGTGAAAAAAACTTTTTTCCGTTTTCCGGATTCCAGATTCCGTGAAAAAATTTTTTTCCGTTTTCCGGATTCCAGATTCCGAGAAAAAAATTTTTTCCGTTTTCCGGATTCCAGATTCCGTGAAAAATTTTTTTTCCGTTTTCCGTTTCCGAATTCCGTGAAAAAATATTTTTTCCGTATTCCGGATTCCGTTTTCCGGATTCCGAGTTCTCAAAATCCAATTCCGCCCTACTCTGGTTAATACCGGACACTTACCAGTTGTCGAATTAACCGCAAACAGGCTCGTATTTCCAGATAGAATACTGTAGGTGACAACTCCATTCTGCCCCTCGTCCAAATCTTCAGCAATGGAGCTACCAATCACCAACGGGTAGGCTACTGTGTTCAGGTTTTCCGTAACCCTCAAGTTCACCACGTCGCCTGTTATGAAGCGCGGCGATTCATCGTTTTCATCGACGACGTGGATGATGACGTGGCATGACGCAATTATTGCAGATGAGCTGGACACGGTAACATTCAGATGGTAGGTTTTGACGTCTTCGAAATCCAATGGGGAATTCGTGAAAATAGTTCCGTCGAATGGAGAAATGGTGAAGTTGAAGTCGTCGTTCTCGACTCGGAAGATGACGTCATCGAAGTAGGAATTCAAATGGATTTGACCAACTTCAGTGAACCGATCCGTCGCTTCGCTCACGTAGAATTCATAAGTGGCGTTGCTGAAAATATCCAGACGTCTGAAATCCCCTGCATTCTGCGAGCTCTTCGTCACTTGGATTTTCGCATAGCAAAAACCGGATCGCTCTCCATCGTATGAAATCGCTTGGATCTTCATATTGACGACGCTGGCCGTTTTTCCGAATTCAGAAGCTCCCGACGTCTTCTGAATATTTCCATTTATTGGGTCGATTTCGAAGTCGTATCGGTGTTGCGGCACAATCCGCCACGTTACATTTTCAGAAGCTGTCATAGTGCCGATCGATCCTTCCCGATTTGCGAAATCCCAGAACTCTACGTCATCACACGTCACGTCTCCGTGTCTCTTTACCACATAGAATTCTATAGTGACGTCATCAGAATACACTTTAAACGGCGGTCTATTGTCGTGGATTCTGATCGTGGCGTTGAACGATTCCGACGGCATCGATGACAATCGAATCACCCCAGAATCGGACACATCAAGATGGCCGAACGGGTCACCGTCGAGCACGGAAAAATGGACGTCGGAGGCGATGTCGTCGAAGTCTTCCCAGTCCAATTGGTATTCAAACGACGTGCCCGACACTATGATTCTCTCGGGGGCATTCAGAATTTTCGGCTTGTTATCGTTCACGTCTCCAATGAAGATGAGAAGGTCCCAAATGCGATTTTCAGATGGTTCAATCATTTTCGTTTTTATTAGTGACGTCTTCTCCCTGTCGAATACGGTAGTCGTCCTGATAACGCCTCCTTGATCGATTTGAAGCCCACAGAATGGGTCAACCAAACGGTATTTCGAGGTGGAGGCTGTAAAAAGTTTGGAAATACATAAATCGAGGCAGTGAGTGCTGGGTCGACCCACCGTTGACTAAGGCTTCCAAGAAAGACCAAAGAAGTCAGTCGTCTTTCAGTTCGTCTTGCATTCGTCTTACGAAATAAAAAAGATACGCTATCTCTGCATCAGACGAATTCTAGACGATGATGAAGACGAGACGAGACTGTCTTATTTCGTCTTTCGTGGAAACCTTACCATCGTTTTTTCAAAGCCAAAGGGCTTACCATTTAACCACCGTTAAGGCTTCCAATGATTAAGGCTTCCAAGAAAGACCAAATAAGTCGGTCGTCTTTCAGTTCGTCTTGCATTTGTCTTACGCAATAAAAAATAAATGCTATCTCTGCGTCAGACGAATTCTAGACCATGACGAAGACAAGACGAGACAAGACGAGACGGTCTTATTTCGTCTTCCGTGGAAACCTTACCATCGTTTTTTCAAAGCCAAAAGGCTCACCATTTACCCACCGTTGACTAAGGATTCCATAAAAGACCAAACAAGTCTGTGGTCTTTCAGTTCGTCTTGAATTCGTCTTACACAATAAAAAAGAAATGCTATCTCTGCGTCAGACGAATTCTAGACGATGACGAAGACAAGACGAGACTGTCTTATTTCGTCTTTCGTGGAAACGTTACCATCGTTTTTTCAAAACGAAAGGGCTTACCATTTACCCACCGTTGACTAAGGATTCCATGAAAGACGAAACAAGTCTGTGGTTTTTCAGTTCGTCTTGAATTCGTCTTACGCAATAAAAAAGAAATGCTATCTCTGCGTCAGACGAATTCTAGACGATGACGAAGACAAGACGAGACTGTCTTATTTCGTCTTTCGTGAAAGCCTTACCATCGTTTTTTCAAACCCAAAGGGCTTACCATTTACCCACCGTTGACTAAGGATTCCATGAAAGACGAAACAGGTATGTGGTCTTTCAGTTCGTCTTGCATTCGTCTTACGAATGCAAGACGTCAGACGAATTCTAGACGATGCCGAAGACAAGACGAGACGGTCTTATTTCGTCTTTCGTGGAAGCCTTAAGGCCTTATCAATGGAGTGCTAACTCACTCGTTGTGATTTATCCCAAAGCCCTCTTATTATCAACTAAACCCTAATTGCACCACGTGCACTGCGTGGTGCAGTGGTATGCTCTTCGCGCCCTGTTTTCGCGACCAAGGTTCAATTTCTGAACCGCCGCAATCATTTTTGCTCTGCCCACTTACAGTTAGGGACAACTCCCACAACGGTGCCAATCGCTGAATTTTCTTCAACCTCGAACATCAGCTCGTTTTCCCGCTTCTGGCTTCTTCCATCCATTGAGCTGCCGAAGAACAGTGTCACATTGATCGGAGCGCTCAATTTCCCTTTCTTCACTGTCCCTTTAATGTCATAGAAAAAGGAGGCCGGAGTGAAATGACGTTTGGTGAAAACTTCCGAATTGCGAATATAGAAGTGCTCGTCGATGACGTCAATGATGACATCGTCGCGCTCCAAAGGGATTCTTCCGATTGGGACGTTAGAATTGAGGGATCGATGGGATGTAATGAAGAAATTGGATTTGGGAAGGACTAGACGGTCTTCGATGACCTCGATGCTGACCTGGAAGAACATTTGCTGTAAAAAAAGACAGAGAGAGAGAGAGAGCACAAAGAAAGCAGAGTACTCTAACAGTCTGTGTTTCTCATAAAGTTTGAGCTTGAATATCTAAAAAACGCTTAGAGATATCAAAAAACTGTAAACTGAAAAAATATTGCGCTGATTGAGCTCTACATTTTTGCAGTTGACAGCTTTAAGATATCTATAACAGTCATCGAGATATTGGCGCTGGAAGTAGGAAGGCATTCAGACAGTGATGCGCGGAATATGAAAAGTGTGATTTTTCGAAATTGAGAGAAATTGGCAAAAATAGGAAGTTTAGCTTCATACCACCAACGGCCATTGACGTTTTGAGTTCAGAGAGACGCAGATGGCTAGATCACTCTACCTCTCTGCGCATCTCTATCACGTCATCCGAGAAAGTCAAACTAAAGCACAGAGAGACGCAGATGGCTAGATCACTCTACCTCTCTGCGCATCTCTATCACGTCATCCGAGAAAGTCAAACTAAAGCACAGAGAGACGCAGATAGCTAGATCACTCTACCTCTCTGCGCATCTCTATCACGTCATCCGAGAAAATTAAACTAAAGCACAGAGAGACGCAGATAGCTAGATCACTCTACCTCTCTGCGCATCTCTATCACGTCATCCGAGAAAATTAAACTAAAGCACAGAGAGACGCAGATAGCTAGATCACTCTACCTCTCTGCGCATCTCTATCACGTCATCCGAGAAAATTAAACTAAAGCACAGAGAGACGCAGATAGCTAGATCACTCTACCTCTCTGCGCATCTCTATCACGTCATCCGAGAAAATTAAACTAAAGCACAGAGAGACGCAGATAGCTAGATCACTCTACCTCTCTGCGCATCTCTATCACGTCATCCGAGAAAATTAAACTAAAGCACTGAGAGACGCAGGTGGCTAGATCACTCTACCTCTCTGCGCATCTCTATCACATCATCCGAGAAAATTAAACTAAAGCACAGAGAGACGCAGATAGCTAGATCACTCTACCTCTCTGCGCATCTCTATCACGTCATCCGAGAAAATTAAACTAAAGCACAGAGAGACGCAGATAGCTAGATCACTCTACCTCTCTGCGCATCTCTATCACGTCATCCGAGAAAATTAAACTAAAGCACAGAGAGACGCAGATAGCTAGATCACTCTACCTCTCTGCGCATCTCTATCACGTCATCCGAGAAAATTAAACTAAAGCACAGAGAGACGCAGATAGCTAGATCACTCTACCTCTCTGCGCATCTCTATCACGTCATCCGAGAAAGTTAAACTAAAGCACTGAGAGACGCAGGTGGCTAGATCACTCTACCTCTCTGCGCATCTCTATCACATCATCCGAGAAAATTAAACTAAAGCACAGAGAGACGCAGATAGCTAGATCACTCTACCTCTCTGCGCATCTCTATCACGTCATCCGAGAAAATTAAACTAAAGCACAGAGAGACGCAGATAGCTAGATCACTCTACCTCTCTGCGCATCTCTATCACGTCATCCGAGAAAGTTAAACTAAAGCACAGTGGGACCGAAACCGGCAACAACTTTCCGGTAACCCTTTGAGGCAACCTCTAATAATAGAGCCACTCACCTTAGCCTTTGAAATTCCTTTCGGAATAACTGCCACTATCAAAATATCATTCAAGTTTCGGTAAAACCTGTCTCTCAAAAACAGTTCTCCGGTATCAGCGTCGATCGATATTTTATCGGTGCCAACGAGATAATACCGTATGCGATAGCCGGACTCGGCAGTCACTCTCCCAAACGATGCTCCGATTGGATGAATCGAGGAGAGAAGCATCAAGACGGAATTCGTGGCGAATTTCACGTCTTCTGAAGGCTCGTCCTTAATCAACGTCATCATAAACGGCTTCGTGGACTTTGACTCGACCAAATCCACGTGGCTTATCAGCTCCGTCTGCGCTGGTATGAGCAATGCGCCTTCGTGAATTTGTAGAGGGGAGCGTTGGGTTTGAAGTTTCACATTTGTGCAATTGTGTGGCAGTGATACGGTAGCTGGCGGCGAGATGAGGTGTACAGAAGAGGGGCAAGCGATGGGTACGGTAGCAGGTGCATCCATTCCGTTTGTGAAGATATGAAGAAGTTTGAAGGATTTCGGTGATTCCATGCTGAAAATTAGAAAATAAACCCGAGGAAAAGAACGGACGGAATTCCGCATTCCGGATTCCGCCGTTTTTTTCATTCCGTCTTCCGGATTCCAGATTCCGTGAAAAAATATTTTTTCCGTTTTCCGCATTCCGGATTCCGCCGATTTTTCATTCCGTCTTCCGGATTCCAGATTCCGTGAAAAATTTTTTTTTCCGTTTTCCGCATTCCGGATTTCGCGATATGGCGTTTTTATCAGAGAAGGGCGGAATTCCGGATTCCGCCGTTTTTTCATTCCGTCTTCCGGATTCCAGATTCCGTGAAAAAAAAAATTTTTTTCCCGTTTTCCGGATTCCGGATTCCGAGTTCCCAAAATCCAATTCCGCCCTACTCTGACTCAAATAGGAATAATGCTTTTGGCAGTACTGTTTTTAGAGACGCAGACGGCTAGAGTACTCTAGTCGTCTGCGTCTACGAGAACTCACATGTTCCACATGGAAGTAGTGAGCACCTAGTGAGCCAACTAGACATAAACAAAGCTCAAGGCTTTCAGAGAACAAAATTTGAATAACTCAAGCTATTTTCGAGATAAACAACGTTTAAAGTTGTAAGAGACGTAGACGGCTAGAGTGCTCTGCTTGTCTGCGTCTCGGCCAACCTAGGCCAACCGCGCTCGAATAAATGAGAGACGCAGACATGCTAGCACACATTGATGGTCTGCGTCTCTCAACCATATTCAGAATGACGGTATTCAGAAGCTGTTAACTGGCAAATCATTCGAAAATTAAATGTGTAGAAGAAAATTCCGTTTTCCGCATTCTGCATTCCGGATTCCGCCGTTTTTTCATTCCATTTTCCGGATTCCAGATTCCGTGAAAAATTTTTTTTTCCGTTTTCCGTTTTCTGGATTCCGTGAAAAAATTTTTTTTCCGTTTTCCGTTTTCCGGATTCCGAGTTCCCAAAATCCAATTCCGCCCAACTATGAGTTTTAATACTTTATTCTCAATTGTTGTGAAAAGTATACTTTTTTGAATTCTCGAAAAAATTTTTGCGAACAGAGCGCATTTACATCATTTGATTCCCTCATTAATGGTTAAAATTCCGTTTTCCGCATTCCGCATTCCGGATTCCGCCGTTGTTTACATTCCGTATTCCGAATTCCAGATTCCGTGAAAAAAATTTTTTCCGTATTCCGGATTCCAGATTCCGTGAAAAAATATTTTTCCGTATTCCGGATTCCAGATTCCGTGAAAAAATGTTTTCCGTTTTCCGGAAAACTGTCTGAGGTCAGATCAAAAATTGTAGAGCATTTTCTGATATCTATAATACTTCTCTAGTTCTCAACTTTTTTATATCTCTAACCATTGAAGCTGAAGCCGAAAGAGACGGAGACAGCTAGAGTACACTAACTGTCTGCGTCTCCATTTTTCTCTCTCTCCCTTTCCCATCAAATTTATATATTCCTAATTTAGATATTTCTGATATCTCTACCCTTCGAAAAAGCGTGACTCATTTGAAATACCTGTCCTCCGACTCCAAAACCACAAAGGCATCCGCAATCGTTTTGTTTTCCTCTCGGACAAGTTTTTGGTCTTTGATTGAGAAAACTGCTGCGCTTTCCATGTCTCCTGGGTTTTCGATTACAGTTTTTGCAATTTTCCACGTTTTCCAATTCTCCGAAAGGTCAATGATTTCCAGAGATTTTGGGGATTTCTGAAAAAAAAAACTGCTGAAATTCGATTACTGTAGTTTCAGAATACCTGCAGCTCGATTTCCATCAATTGCTCCACGTCGTCAGTTCTCTCGAAATCGAGAATCTCAACGTGGATCTTGAATCGTTTAGTTTTCGCTCCATCCTCGGAAGTTAAGACGACGTCGAAGTGGTTCGTCGAGCGGGCGGCGGTCTCGCGAATCAGGAGGATGTTTCCAGCGGAATCCACGCGGAATCTGGCGTCTTCTATACTCCAGAACACCGTTTCAGATGACGTCACTTCTAGATGTCCAACTTTGGCTCCGACGTTGTCATTCTTGAAAATGCGGACGACACTCTCCGAGATCATCTGGCATTCCAGTCTGGGCGACTTGACTACAGTAACCAATAGGAAGGTTCTGGAAGCCGGGAAATACTCCGAATCCACGTTGACAGCTTCTACACTGATGTTCAATCGTTGCCACGTCATCGGAATATCTTGAACTATGCGTATTTCTCCGGATTCTTGACCCACATGGAAGTAGTCGTTGTAATTCAGAAGACGATAATGAATTCGTCGTTTTTTCGTCTTCGCGACGCCTTCTTCTTCTTCTTCATCGTGTGCCTTCAAAATTGACACGGTTTCATTCTGGTTCCCCGCTACTTTCGCAGTGTAATACGCCATGCTGAATTTGGGAGTTTTGTCGTTCACGTCTTCGATAAGGATTGTGCCAGTGCAGCTTGCTGTTTTCGAAGGTCTTCCTGGAAATTGGAATTTTTGGAAAATAAAAATGAAAAAACATTTTCCCCAGCTAAAAAAACATTTTGACAAAGAGTGGACTCGAACTTAAAACTACCAGCTTTGGCCGAGCGACGGCGGAGAACGGAACCACTGCGCTATTCTAACACCCCGATGCGCTGTGTCATCTTTTGTATATAAAACCGATGGCTATCAAAATCCTTCAAAAGTGATTTTCAGTATTTTTAGAATTTCACAAAATTATTTCCCCATTTTTCCAGAATAAAATGCTTACCAAAATCGGAAGCTTCAAACCGAAAAGTGTAATTTCGTCCATTCTCCGCATAGAATCTTTTCAAACTCATCAAACGCCCAGTGGAGGACTCCAGGTGTAGCATGACGTCATCATTTCCAGAATCCGTCAAAATTCGATAGGAAACGACTCCATTGAGTCCGGCGTCCGCATCCGTCGCGCCGACTTTTCCAATAACACTTCCGATCGGCGAATTCTCCGGAATGCGGATTACGGTGGCTTGGCACACGGGAGAATGGAGATTCAGCGATTTCAGAATGACGGTGACCACCGTCTCTTGAGTTGTGTTTCTGAAAATCAGAAAATTGGATTTTGGGAATTCGGAATCCGGAATCCGGAAAACGGAAACAAAGTTTTTTTTCACGGAATCAGGAATCCGGAAAACGGAAAACGGAAAAAAAATTTTTCACGGAATCTGGAATCCGGAATACGGAAAAAAAAATTTTTTCACGGAATCTGGAATCCGCAAAACGGAAAAAACAATGTTTCACAGAATCCGGAATCCGCAAAACGGAAAACGGAAAAAAAAATTTTTCACGGAATCTGGAATCCGCAAAACGGAAAAAACAATGTTTCACAGAATCCGGAATCCGCAAAACGGAAAACGGAAAAAAAATGTTTCACGAAATCTGGAATCCGGAAAACGGAAAAAAATATTTTTTCACGGAATCCGGAATCCGGAAAACGGAAAACGGAAAAAAATTTTTTTCACGGGATCTGGAATCCGGAATACGGAAAAAAAAATTTTTTTCACGGAATCCGGAAAACGGAAAACGGAAAAAAAAATTTTCACGGAATCTGGAATCCGGAAAACGGAAAAATTTTTTCACAGAATCTGGAATCCGGAAAACGGAAAAAAATTTTTCACGGAATCCGGAATCCGGAAAACGGAAAAAAAAATTTTTCACGGAATCCGGAATCCGGAAAACGGAAAACGGAAAAAAATTTTTCACGGAATCCGGAATCGGGAAAACGGAAAAAAAAATTTTCACGGAATCCGGAATCCGGAAAACGGAAAACGGAAAAAAATTATTTCACGGATTCTGGAATCCGGAAAACGGAAAAAAAATTTTTTTCACGGAATCTGGAGTCTGGAATCCGGAAAACGGAAAACGGAAAAAAAATTTTTTTCACGGAATCTGGAGTTTGGAATCTGGAAAACGGAAAAAATATTTTTTCACGGAATCTGGAATCCGGAAAACGGAACAAAATTTTTCACGGAATCCGGAATCCGGAAAACGGAATCAAAGTTTTTTTTCACGAAATCTGGAATCCGGAATGCGGAATGAAAAAAAAGGCGGAATCCGGAATTCCGCCCTTCTCTGCTGAAAATGCGACGGAATTCCGAGAAATACGGTTCGGAGAGCAAACCTGTTCTCCAATGTCACTGGCAACGTGACAAAATCGCTATTTACAGATTTTCCCACGAAAATCGCTCCATCTGGAAAAACGCCCAACTCGGATTCCGAATCGATTGTGGTGTACACCTGCGCCTTTGGCAATCTGCCAACTATCGTGCCCACTGAGACGTTTTGCCACGTGGCAAACGTATAAGCGCGCTTCAGATGAATTGGCACCGCTTCGGAACTTCTGATGAGACCTTTGGGTACAGATTCCTGAATGAGTCTGACGAAGACGTCGGTCTCCAGATATTGGGTGCTCGGCGGAGGGAGATGAATGCGTATAGGGAGATGATAGCTTGACACGTCATCTGGGAGAGTTGAAGACGTCACGATGATTCCTGGAATGTTAATTTTTGGTTAATGAAGCGCAGGATGGCAGTCTCGCTTCTCTGCGTCTCTAGAAACTTCCTTCCAACCATTGGAGACAACTAGAAAATTACAGATTTTCAGATTTACTCCATATTTGCAGTTGAGAGCAGTGTGTCGTTTCGAAAAATGATTTCTCGAAAAATGCGTTTTTCGAAAAATTTCCGAAAAATTCTCGAGAAATTTTTCTCGTTGATTTCTCGAGAATTTTTCGAGAATTTTCGAAATTTTTTGAGAATTTCTCGGAAAATTTTTCGGAAATTTCTCGAAAAATTTCTCGAGGAATCGCGAAAAATGATTTGAATGGAAATACGATAAACAACGCGCTCTGCGTTATTTCGGAGTGTCGTTCGAACTAGTTTATTATTATTTTTTATCAATAATGTTTTTTTTCGAGAATTTCTCGAAAAAATTTTCGGAAATTTCTCAAAAAATTTCTCGAGAAATCGCGAAAAATGATTTGAATGGAAATACGATAAACAACGCGCTCTGCGTTATTTCGGAGTGTCGTTCGAACTAGTTTATTATTATTTTTTATCAAAAATGTTTTTTTTTCGAGAATTTTCGAAATTTTTCGAAAATTTCTCGAAAAATTTCTCGAGAAATCGCGAAAAATGATTTGAATGGAAATACGATAAACAACGCGCTTTGCGTTATTTCGGAGTGTCGTTCGAACTAGTTTATTATTATTTTTTTTCAAAAATGTTTTTTTTCGAGAATTTTCGAAATTTTTCGAAAATTCGAGAAATCGCGAAAAATGATTTGAATGGAAATACGATAAACAACGCGCTTTGCGTTATTGCGGAGTGTCGTTCGAACTAGTTTATTATTATTTTTTATCAAAAATGTTTTTTTTTTCGAGAATTTTCGAAATTTTTCGAAAATTCGAGAAATCGCGAAAAATGATTTGAATGGAAATACGATAAACAACGCGTTTGCGTTATTTCGGAGTGTCGTTCGAACTAGTTTATTATTATTTTTTTCAAAAATGTTTTTTTTTTCGAGAATTTTCGAAATTTTTCGAAAATTTTTCGAGAAATCGCGAAAAATGATTTGAATGGAAATACGATAAACAACGCGCTTTGCGTTATTTCGGAGTGTCGTTCGCACTAGTTTATTATTATTTTTTATCAAAAATGTTTTTTTTTCGAGAATTTTCGAAATTTTTTGAAAATTTCTCGGAAAATTTTTCGGAAATTTCTCGAAAAATTTCTCGAAAAATTTCTCGAGGAATCGCGAAAAATGATTTGAATGGAAATACGATAAACAACGCGCTTTGCGTTATTTCGGAGTGTCGTTCGAACTAGTTTATTATTATTTTTTATCAAAAATGTTTTTTTTCGAGAATTTTCAAAATTTTTCTCATTGATTTTTCGGAAATTTTTCGAGAAATTTTTCGAAAAATTCTCGAAAAATTTCTCGAGAAATCAACGAGAAAAATTTCTCGAAATGCTTTCGAAACGACACACTGGTTAATGCAGAGATACGAAGCTTATTATTCTTTTCCTGTTGTTAGATGCGAGACGCAGAGAGCCAGAGTACTCTAGCTTCTCTAACGCTCTCACCCTCACTCACCATTACTCTGATCGATCTTGAAGAATTCCGATCTGGCCAACTCAAATGTGCACGTCGCCGAGCAGTTGGTTTCCACGTGCGCTACAAAACTGCCGGGTACCGTATCCTTCTCAACGGTCACGTGAATCTCCTTCTCCACGTGGACAAACGCGGATTTCACGTGCTTTTTGAAGTAAATTTTAAGCGTTTTCCTTGTCGTCTTCTCCGTCGGCTTCTGCCCATCATTGGCGCCGAACTCCAAGGTGTAATGCTCTTTTTCAGCAAGCTCCACATGCTTCAATGTCAAAATGTTAATGGATTGGCGCGTTATCAGTGAGAAAATGTGATTTCCATCGCCGTTTTCCATCCAAATCGTTGCGTTTTCCCCGAGTGGACCGTCCGAATCGGTTATTGACAAAATTGCCAACGTCTTCCCGTTGACGTCTTCTGGTTGCACCACGATAAATGGATAGTCGGATGGATAGAATCTAAAAACATAATTTGAAGAAGACGACTACTAATGCAACCGCGCTCCGTTGAGCAGAGCGCGGTTGCATTGCAGCAGAGCAAATTTGCATTGACACTCTCTGAACCAGAGTGTTGAAAAGCAAAATGGTTATTTTAGTCTAAAGAAACCAAATTCTGAATTCTCAGATCTGCAAACCCGCTCCACAGAGAAAATCTTCTCTATACCTTATCTTGTACGCATTCACTATCGAGCTTAAATGAAAAGCGTAATCAGCGGTGTTTGCGTACACAAGTACACAAGTATAGTACGCAAACACCGCTGACTACGCTTTTCATTTAAGCTTTAACTGCCAAAACAAGATTTTTGCCTCGGTATTACCCCCCACTGGAATGAACCGGAATCGCCACCCCCCCTTTCTTATTTCATTCATCGTGGAATCATGGGGGGTGATTCTGGAATCGTGAGGGGGGGGGATGATTCTGGAATCGTGGGGGGGGTGATTCTGGAATCGTGGGGGGGGGGGTGATTCTGGAATCGGGGGGGGGGGGGTGATTCTGGAATCGTGGGGGGGGTGATTCTGGAATCGTGGGGGGGGGGTGATTCTGGAATCGTGAAGGGTGATTCTGGAATCGTGGGGGGGTGATTCTGGAATCGTGGGGGGGGTGATTCTGGAGTCGTGGGGGGAGGTGATTCTGAAGTCGTGGGGGGTGATTCTGGAATCGTGGGGAGGGGGGTGATTCTGGAGTCGTGGGGGGAGGTGATTTTGGAATCGTTGGGGGTGATTCTGGTATCGTGGGGGGGGGGTGATTCTGGAATCGTAGGGGGGGGGTGATTCTGGAATCGTGGGGGGGGTGATTCTGGAATCGTGGGGGGGGTGATTCTGGAATCGTGGGGGATGATTCTGGAGTGGTGGGGGGGGTGATTCTGGAATCGTGGGGGTGATTCTGCAATGGTGGGGGGTGATTCTGGAATCGTGCGGGGGGGGGGGAGGTGATTTTGGAATCGTTGGGGGTGATTCTGGTATCGTGGGGGGGGGTGATTCTGGAATCGTAGGGGGGGGTGATTCTGGTATCGTGGGGGGGGTGATTCTGGAGTCGTGGGGGAGGTGATTCTGAAGTCGTGGGGGGTGATTCTGGAATCGTGGGGAGGGGGGTGATTCTGGAGTCGTGGGGGAGGTGATTTTGGAATCGTTGGGGTGATTCTGGTATCGTGGGGGGGGGTGATTCTAGAATCGTGGGGGGTGATTCTGGAATCGTGGGGGGGGTGACTCTGGAATCGTGGGGGGTGATTCTGGACTTGTGGGGGTGATTCTGGAATCGTGCGGGGGGGGGGGGCAATTCGGATATTTATACCTCACAGAATAGTCCCCCACATACAATGACCCCCCACATCCAAAAGTAATCGAAAATATAACGGGGGGGGGGGTGATTCCAGTTATGGGGGACCGATAGAGGTGTGGGGGGGGGTGATTCTGGAAGATTACCGTTGCCTGTATTCAGACGACCAACGGGCGAAATTCGCCCGTCGCCAGGGCGAGGGCTTCATTGAAAAATGTGTTACTTTACCTAATGTTAATATTTGGTTCATGTTCATTTCCATACTCCACATCGACGATCACATTCAATGTCGTAGACAGCGGTGGTACTCCAGAGTCTCTGGCCTCGACCAAAAATTCACAACGTGGCGAACATTCAGTGCTATTCTGCAAAAACCAAATAGGGTCAATGCATTTCAAGTACTTTTTGTAGTACTCTCTGTCTCCGACTTCCTCCGATTTGTGATCAGTAATAATCGAAATATATATATAACACACAAACTACGCTAGAGAAAAGACACAAAACAGAGATGTTAAACAAATAAAAACCTTTACTTTAGTGACCAAAATGTTGCCGTCCGTAATCGAGAACATTTCTCTGGCGGCGCCATGAATACGGTAGGTCAGACGAGAATTGTCGCCGGAATCTGAGTCTGTCGCATTCAGATGGAATAGCGGAATGTTTGGGACACCGTTCCAGTTCAGGTGCAGCGATCGGATTCCGAAATTTGGAGGATTGTCGTTGATGTCGAGGACGATGATGTTGAGAAGGCATGAGGAGCTTCTGAAAATTTTATATCTGTAATTAATGATTTTTGGAAATTAATTCTTTTGAAGAATAGGGATTTCCGCGATTTCTCCATTTTTCAATGTTTCGCAAAGCGGAGAGACGCAGACAGTTAGCGTTCTCTAGCCTGTCTGCGTCTCTAATATTTGAACGGTTTTATCTCCGCAACCAAAAGAGATACCAAGATAAAATCAACTACAAAAATATAGATAATATTGCGATCTATATTTTCATAGTTGACAACTTCTTGATATCTCTAACAGATCTCGAGATATAGGCGTTTGAATAGTCTAGAGACGCAGAGAGTTAGCTTTCTCTAGCCTGTTTCGGTGTCTCTAATATTTGAACGGTTTTATCTTCGCAACCAAAAGAGATACCAAGATAAAATCAACTACAAAAATATAGATAATGTTGAGATCTATATTTTCATAGTTGGCGACTTTTTGATATCTCTAACAGATCTCGAGATATAGACGTTTGAATAGTCTAGAGACGCAGAGAGTTAGCTTTCTCTAGCCAGTCTGTGTCTCTAATATTTGAACGGTTTTATCTCCGCAACCAAAAGAGATACCAAGATGAAATCAACTACAAAAATATAGATAATGTTGAGATCTATATTTTCATAGTTGACAACTTCTTGATATCTCCAACAGATCTCGAGATATAGACGTTTGAATATTCTAGAGACGCAGACAGTTAGCTTTCTCTAGCCTGTCTGCGTCTCTCTGAACTACTGTTGTTTTTAGAATTTCAGCCACTGCTAAATGTTTTTGAGATATAAGTTTTGAAATTTTACAAAAAAGAGACGCAGACAGTTAAATTACTCTAGCCTATCTGCGTCTCTCAAGTTAATATGCTCAATTTTCTTTTTTCTAATCGTTCTCTAAATATGCATTCAGCTTGGAGAGACGCAGACGATTATCTTCCTCTAGCTTCTCTGAGCCTATCCCAAATTTGCTCAAGGATAGGCCTAAAAGGGGGGGGGGCCTAAGCCTAAACTTTGAACGCCTGTATCTGTGTACCCGAAAAAGATGTGAGAACATTTCCAACTGATAAAATATAGGAAATGTTTAGATTCATATTTTTCTAGTTGAAAACCATTCTATATTTCCAGCCATTTTTCAGGTATTCCAGCTAAAAAAATTTCAAGAGACTCTTCAAATTTCAAACCGGTATATCTCGGTAATGGTCTTAGATATCAAAAAGTGAGCAACTACAAAAATGTTGACAATAATCTGCTTCATATTTCTTCAGTACTCACTTTTTTGGTATCTCTAACAGTTTCAGAGATACGCACCCTCCAAATGGATAAGAAGGATTTCGCCTGTAGCCATTTTAAATTTCCACTTTTTTTTTCTTCAATTTATGTTAATTTTCTCTTGTTACGCCATCTTTAAAGGCAAATGAAATGGAACTACCCAACCCCCCCCCCCCAACCTTGTACAATACTCCACCATCCCTCCCCCCACCCCTTTGTACAGTCTGCCACATTAATGGTGATCTAGGGTTTTCCGCCAAATACGGAGGGAATCAGAAACCAGAAGCGTGGTTTCTGGTTGTTGCATTGCATACCCTCCTCCTCCCCCCCCCTTTGGGCAAAACGATTATGGTGTGGGGGGGGGGGGAGGGAGACACGTGTATTTCTGCTTTATGACACCAATCAAAATTGATCCCAAAGCTTGACGACCGGATCGGATCGGATCATCCACCATCGTCTACTTATAAGCGATTTGGAACCGAATTGACCATAAAATAGATGAGAAATGGCGAAAAGAATAAGAAAAAACTCGCTGATGGCAATTCTAGCTTCTTTGCGTCTCTCTCTCTCTCTCTCGCTAATCTTTAAAGGGACATATTAATATTA
The DNA here is from genome assembly GCA_003052745.1 of Caenorhabditis inopinata. Lineage (NCBI taxonomy): Eukaryota > Metazoa > Nematoda > Chromadorea > Rhabditida > Rhabditidae > Caenorhabditis > Caenorhabditis inopinata. The sequence goes on from AP018153.1 coordinate 2,834,058, forward strand.
AGAAAACTTAAATTCATCTACAGTACTCCGACGGTCGGCTGCTCATCAGAGTAGGGCGGAATCGGATTTTAGGAACTCGGAATCCGGAATCCGGAAAACGGAAAAAAAAAATTTTTTCACGGAATCTGGAATCCGGAAAACGGAAAAAAATTTTTTCACAGAATCTGGAATCCGGAAAACGGAAAAAAAATTTTTCACGGAATCCGGAATCCGGAAAACGGAATGAAAAAAACGGCGGAATCCGGAATTCCGCCCTTCTCTGCTGCTCATTCATTTTCATACTTGTCAGAAGTCAGCAGACTACTTTAGACCTTCACAGAGACTCAGAAAAATGCAGACAGGCTAGAGTGCTCTCGTCATCTGTGTCTCCTATCTCTCACAACTTTGGAGAGACCCAGACGACAAGCGTACCCAGCCTATCTGCGTCTTTTCGAAATTGGAACTCTGCAACTACGAGAGCTTAGGCTTAGGCTTAGGCTTAGGCTTAGGCTTAGGCTTATGCTTACTCCACTGACTTCTGACGAGTATAACAATAAAAACGGAGCCGAATTTCAGGGTGATTTAGCTGACACTTTTAAAATGTTTAGCAATTTTCTGAAATTCCCGCAAAAATCTGAAAACTCACAATTCTGGAATTCCGCGATCCGTGGCTGTCAATCTCATCGAATACAAGTCCCTCGTTTCCCTATCCAACTTTCCGGAGACTTCCAAAAACACGAAACCTTCCGATTGAACGATTCCGAACGGCGTCTGGCCGTCTAGAGTGGTGGCGGAAACTGTTTCGGCCAGTTCATACTTTCCAATCGTCCCATTTTTACCCTCATCCGGATCTGTGGCGCCGGCTATTTGGACACGCCAACCGTTTTGCGCGGTTTCAGGAATTTCGATCTTCTGGAAATTCAGAGTGGTTGATAGTATAGAGAGTTAGAGCGCTCTGGTTTCTCTGCGTCTCTATCAACTTTGAGAGCCTTTGAGAAAACGCGAGACGCAGATAGAGCGCTTAAGCTAGCCTGTCTGCGTCTCTTCTAACTTCAAGCACGTTTATCTCCACACTACTTGAAGATATCAAGAAACTGTCAACTACAAAAATGATCGTCGTAACTTTCTCTATATTTTTGTAGTTGGAGCATTTCTTGTTCCTTTGACCGTTTTCAAGATAATCGCAATAAAAGACGTTACCTGTATATCAACTGGAAACCTTGGCGGATTATCATTCACATCCAGAACATCGATAAGAATATGAACGATAGAAGGTGGAGATGTAATTATAAGCATATCGATGGCATTTTCAGACTCCCGGTCTAAAAGGGATGAGACGGACAGCTGAAATTTGCACATTTTTCTAGAGCTCCATTTTGAACTTCGGATAAACCTCTAGTGTCTGCTCATCAAACCGAATTTTTGAGTTCCCGCGTGATAATCTGTACGTGTAACCATTTTGCGAGCTCAGATGGCCGATGATTGTGCTGATCGGAGCATCTGCAACGTCGTGTTTAAGAAAATGCATTTATAGAGTTCGTTAGTTCGTTAGTTAGAAATTTTAAGAATTTTTTTCAAAAATTGGGCTGAACGGACGTTTTCAGTTTCATCTTTTTGAAATGTTCCAATCGTACTGCTCGTATTGCAAAATTGAGCATATTAACTTGAGAGACGCAGACAGGCTAGAGAACGCTAACTGTCTGCGTCTCTAAAATATTCAAACGTCTATATCTCGAGATCTGTTAGAGATATCAAAAAGTTGTCAACTATGAAAATATAGCTCTCAACATTATCTATATTTTTGTAGTCAATTTCATTTTAGTATTTCTATTGGTTGCGGAGATAAAACCGTTAAAATATTAGAGACACAGACTGGCTAGAGAAAGCTAACTGTCTGCGTCTCTAGAATATTCAAACGTCTATATCTCGAGATCTGTTAGAGATATCAAAAAGTCGCCAACTATGAAAATATAGATCTCAACATTATCTATATTTTTGTAGTTTATAACTTTTTGATATCTCTTACGGTAGAGAAGATAGCGCTGTTCAAATGTTAGCGACACAGACTGGTTAGAGAAAGCTAACTGTCTGCGTCTCTCCGCTCTGCGAAACATTGAACATTGAAAAAATCGCTGATTTTTCGAAAGAATCAGTTTCCCATAGTCGGAATCTCCCATCTGAATTCAATAGACTCGGATTCCGGCGAAACTACGGTAAGCCCTCTAGAGGTGTCTCAATTAAAAACGATTATGATGCAATCGAAACGAAATCCTTCCGAATCTCATTTCGTCACACACGCCTCAGGCTTTGGTTTTTCACACCTCATCGAGCGGCAATCTTCGAAAAATAATGCCAGCGTCTCTCGAAATGCATCTTTCCTGTTTTCTACTGCCATTAACTACCATCTACTCTCAGGTGTACTGGGAGGGTGAGGGGGGGGGGAAGGGGGGGGGGACGATAACTACCTTCGGATACTGAAAACTTGAAAGTCTCCTCGGTGAATTGATGAGTGGATTCGAATAAAAATAGAATTGAGAAATAAATGGAAATCAGACAACGTTCAGTGCGAGGCGAAGCGATTCGTATTGTCATCTAGTCGGCATCGATCTGCAAATAGAAATCGTTGAAATTTGAGAAATCTGTAGAAAGATAGAAATCAGCTTTGAGGAAATCTGTAGACGCAGAAGGTTAGAGTGCTCTAGCTGTCTGCGCTTCAGAAAGACGCAGAAAGAAAGAGACGCAGAGAGTTAGGCTACTCTAGTTTCTCTGCGTCTCTTCTGAAACTTGGAAGGTCGCGATTTTCGCTACCGTAATAGGGGTTGAAAAGCTGTCAACTAGGAAAATATCAAAGTAGGGCGGAATTGGATTTTGGGAACTCGGAATCCGGAAAACGGAAAACGGAAAAAAAATGTTTCACGGAATCTGGAATCCGGAAGACGGAATGAAAAAAACGGTGGAATCCGGAATTCCGCCCTTCTCTGCAGAGTAGGGCGGAATTGGATTTTGGGAACTCGGAATCCGGAAAACGGAAAACGGAAAAAATTTTTTTCACTGAATCTGGAATCCGGAAGACGGAATGAAAAAAACAGCGGAATCCGGAATTCCACCCTTCTCTGATAAAAACGCCATATCGCGGAATCCAGAATGCGGAAAACAGAAAAAAATTTTTTTCACGGAATCTGGAATCCGGAAGACGGAATGAAAAAACGGCGGAATCCGGAATTCCGCCCTTCTCTGCAGAATAGGGCGGAATTGAACTTCGGGAACTCGGAATCCGGAAAACGAAAAACGGAAAAACATTTTTTCACGGAATCTGGAATCCGGAAGACAGAATGAAAAAAACGGCGAAATCTGGAATTCCGCCCTTCTCTGGAAAATACAGAAATTGCTCTAAAAAATTAAAAAAAAAAGCTTTTTTCATTCTCGAAGCTGAAAACTAGAAAACTAGACATTTCGTTAGAGATACCAAAAAACTATGAACTACAAAAATATAGAATACGTTCCGATCAATATTTTCTTAATTGACAGCGTTTTCATATCTCTGACGGTTCTCGAGATAGGACTGCTCAACGCTCGGAGAGACGCCGACAGGCCAGAGTGCTCTAACCATCTGCGTCTCTTTGATATTCATTCTTGAAAGAGCGGAATTCAGTTCAATTTCAGACAATTTTCAGCAAATTATTTTTTAAAAACTATAACAATCCGATGGAAAAAGCATTTTTCGGAGAAATCGGTGAAAAGAAATGAGGTGAAACGGATGAGGCGGGAAAAGAAAAAAAACGAGAGAGAGAGAGACGCAGAGAAGCGGGAAATGAGATTGCATAATTTCGAATCGGAAAGGACAGCGAAGTGTTTGTTCGGGATAAAAGGAGATGGGGAAGAGTGAAATTAGATGGTATCATGGTTATTAAGTGGAACACAGAAGGAGATGAATGGAGCGGGCGGGCGGGCGGGCGAGCGGGCGGGCCGAACGGACACCGATGATTTGAAATATTGGATTATGAAAGAATGAATGAAAGTGTCAGGCTGTCAAGATCCGGTGTTTAGATCTGAAGATCCTGGAGTGAGAACCGAGAAAATAGTTCAAATTTGAAATTCTTCAGAAAACTTCACGAGGAGAAAGCGAATGGGCGGGTAGAGAAGGGCGGAATTCCGTCTTCCGGATTCCAGATTCCGTGAAAAAAGTTTTTTTTTTCCGTTTTCCGTCTTCCGCATTCTATCTAGATTCCGTGAAAAAATTGTTTTTCCGTTTTCCGGATTCCGAGTTCCCAAAATCCAATTCCGCCCTACTTTGCATAATACCGAGTATCATGGGTATCAGGTGCTTTTTATTTCTGGGCCGAGAGCAGGAGTGGTGCGGAAATGGAAATCGGGAATTGCGGAAGGCAAGCACTGTTGGATTATTGAATATATAACAGAATGCAGCACAGTGGTGTGCGGAATGGATATTCTTAGTACCGGAAGGCGGAAGGAGGAATACGGAAGGCGGAAGGCGGAAATCGGAAAGCGCTATTGGCTTATTGCATTTATAACACACTGCGGATCAGTAATGTACGGAATATAAGTGCTTAGTACCAACAAGCGGAATGCGGAATTCGGAAGGCGGAAATCGCTTTTTGCTTATTTCATTTATAATAGAATGCAACCAAATAGTGTTTAGAAAGGGAATTCTTAGTACCGAAAGCGGAAAGCGCTCTTGGCTCATTGCATTTAGAGCAGTGGTGTACGGAATAGAAGTTCTTAGCTGCGGAATGCGGAATGCGGAAAACGGAAAGCGCTCTTGGCTCATTGCACTTACAGAGTGCAGATCAGTGATAGTACCAACAAGCGGAATGCGGAATTCCGCTCATCTCTGTCTGAAAAAGTCCTCAAAAAAATGCCGAACTGTAACGAAGAAATCATTGAAGTTTGGAATCAAAAAATACAGTAAGCTGGCAACGACCGCCCGAGCAGAGAAGGGCGGAATTCCGAATTCCGCAGTTTTTTTCATTCCGTCTTCCGGATTCCGAGTTCCCAAAATCCAATTCCGCCCTACTCTGCCCCCGAGGCCGCCTTGATGTACGCATGATGGCGTTTCCGAGCATAATTTAAGTTTTTGAGGGGGCGGGCAAGCGGGCGAGTCAACGGGCATTCTCAAATAGCTAGCTGTCTTCTGCCAACGTCGGTGGAATCGAATCAAACAAAGGTAAAAGGGAACATGCACTTGAACAAACAACATGAGAAATCATCGCAGATCGCGTACTAAGAAATGGATGCCTTTACAAATAAACAATAATGGGTAAACGGTACAGAATAGATTGGGAGATAGTCTGTCTGGCAGGAAGACCGACAGACAGACAGACAGACAGACAGACAGACAGACAGACAGACAGACAGACAGACAGACAGACAGACAGACAGACAGACAGAAAGACAGACAGACAGACAGACAGACAGACAGACAGACAGACAGACAGACAGACAGACAGACAGACAGACAGACAGACAGACAGACAGACAGACAGACAGACAGACAGACAGACAGACAGAAAGACAGACAGACAGACAGACAGACAGACAGACAGACAGACGGAAAGACAGACCGACAGACAGACAGACAGACAGGCCGGCAGACGGACAGACAGACGGACAGACAGACACCTTTAATAGAAGAGCACCCTTCGATAGAAGATTGGCACCTTTAATAGAAGAACACCCTTTAACAGAAGCTCGGGACCTTTAATAGAAGCTCGAAACCTTTAATAGAAGAGCATCCTTTAATAGAAGCTCGGAACCTTTAATAGAAGAACAGAGAAACTTGGAACCTTTAATATAAGAGCAACCTCTAATAGAAGCCCAAAACCTTTAATAGAAGAGCACCATTTAACCGAAGCTAGGAACCTTTAATAGAAGAGCAATCTTTAATAGAAGCTCGTAACCTTTGATAGAAGCTCGGAACTTTTAATAGAAGAGCAACATTTAATGGAACCTCGAAACCTTTAATATAAGCGCACAACTTTTAATAGAAGAACAGCTTTTAATAGAAACTCGCAACCTCTAATAGAAGAGCGTGGCGGGCGTTTGGCAGAATGCTCGTATGTAGCTCTCCCAGAAACCGAGGTCAAGTCAGCTGAAAGTTGAGGTGTGGGTGGTGCCCTTCTATTGGAGAAAACTCTTTAATATAACTTAAGTCTGAACTATTCACTCTAATAGTAAGGCACCCTCTATGATGCAGTGATCAACTGTCATCATCAACTCGTTGGCATTCAAAATTGGCTGTTGCCGCCATCCACCACTAAGCACTCCTCCTCTCGTGCCGGTTTATTAGAGGTAAAACGATCGCCCTAGCAATCGCCCAAAGAAATAGAAGAGCATGCTCTTCTATAGTTGTTTTTTTTTGTATGGGGGTTTCACGATATGGCCAATCCGTCGGTGTCGGTATTCAAATAAAAGAGATAGATGACAGCGCAGCCGAACGAAAAAAAAATGGAATAACGAGCCAATGGGAGACGAAAAAAAAGTGGTTGGATTCGGTTGGCGCGCGCGCGCATTTGGCGGGAGGCGGGAGAGGCGGGAAAGAATGCAAATTAGCATATCAAAAGGACATATTGGATTGGAAACGAATCGGTTGAAGAAGGGAACTGTTGGGCGGAAGGAGGGCATGTTCCGCCCGGGGGGGGGGGGCGGAGGAGGAAGGTGTGAACTACACTTGTGGTAGAGAGAGAGAGGCCGCCCTTCCCGACAATCTGCGATGAGAGGAAGACGGAAAGACAATTGGCACTGTGTGAAGGACAATCTCGAATTGGATTTGTGAAAAGAGCGGCTAACGATTTCGGAAGTTTTGTGCGGAAATCTGGGAACTTTCATGATTTTTGAAAGAATACAGAACACTGGTCATAAAGGTATTACCTTTTTGGGAACTCGGAACTCGGAATCCGGAAGACGGAAGACGGAAATTTTTTTTCACGGAATATGGAATTCGGAATACGGAAAGACATTTTTCACGGAATCTGGAATGCGGAAAACGGAATTTTAACAATTAAAGTATACTTTTCACAACAATTGAGAAAAAAGAATTAAAACGGAATAAAAATGCCATATCGCTTAATCCGGAATGCGGAAAACGGAAAAAATAATTTTTCACGAAATCTGGAATCCGGAAGACGGAATGAAAAAAGCGGCGAAATCCGGAATGCGGAATGCGGAATTCCGCTCCTCTCTGCTTTAAAGGCTGACAAGATGTCAACAAGGAAACAGTTTCAAATTTTCGGGCTTGCGAACCGAGCGGAATCGGATTTTAGGAATTCAGAATCCGGAAAACGGAAAAATTTTTTTCACGGAATCTTGAATCCGGAAAACGGAAAAAATTTTTTTAACGGAATCTGGAATCCGGAAAACGGAATGTAAAAAACAGCGGAATCCGGAATGCGGAATGCGGAAAACGGAATTTTAACCATTAGTGAGGGAATCAAATGATGTAAATGCGCTCTGTTCTCAAAAATTTTTGCGGGAGTTCAAAAAAATATACCTTTCACAATATTTGAGAATAAAGTATTAAAACTCATAATTGGGCGGAATTGGATTTTGGGAACTCGGAATCCGGAAAACGGAAAACGGAACAAATTTTTTTCACGGAAACTGGAAAAAACGGCGGAATTCGGAATTCCGCCCTTCTCTGTTGCGCACCATATGCTACCGTTCGCGAGACCCGCTAATTTCCCGATCGAGACTCTCTAATTACCCAGCCAAATCAACCTTGTCCCCTAGACCACTTGGGGACAAGTTCCTACCCTTTCAAGTGTATGTTCCTATGTGTAAATGAGCGTGTTGTACATCGGAAGTGAGTGAGGGTGAAACAATACGAAAGGTGGCATGTACACCATCCAATAATAAATCGGGAGAGGAGGGGGGGGGGAGAATATAGACGTTATATTCAAGCACTGTAATACAACGTGCCACTTATCCCTTATTGTCACCTATTCGACACGACCCGGCGGCACTATTGCCAGCCACCAACCCGCCTGGCGGGCAGGTTGGAACATCCGGAAAACGGAAAGTAAAAAACGGCGGAATCCGGAATGCGGAATGCGGAAAACGGAATTTTAACCATTAATGAGGGAATATTTATAATGTAAATGCGCTCTATTCACAAAAATTTTCACGGAATGCGGAATGCGGAAAACGGAAAAACCTTTTTTTCACGGAATCCGGAATGCGGAAAACGGAACAAATATTTTTTCACGGAATCCGGAATGCGGAAAACGGAAAAACATTTTTTTCAGGGAATCTGGAATCCGGAAAACGGAATGTAAAAAACGGCGGAATGTGGAATGCGGAATGCGGAAAACGGAATTTTAACCATTAATGAGGGAATATTTATAATGTAAATGCGCTCTATTCACAAAAATTTTTGCGGGAGCTCAAAGAACTATACTTTTCACAACAATTGAGAATAAAAAATTAAAACGGAATAAAAACGCCATATCGCGGAATCCGGAATACGGAAAACGGAACAAATATTTTTTCACGAAATCCGGAATCCGGAATGCGGAAAACTGAAAAACATTTTTTTCACGGAATCTGGAATCCGGAAAACGGAATGTAAAAAACGGCGGAATCCGGAATGCGGAAAACGGAATTTTATCCATTAATGAGAGAATATTCATAATGTAAATGCGCTCTTTTCGCAAAAATTTTTGCGGGAGTTCAAAGAACTATACTTTTCACATCAATTGAGAAAAAAGAATTAAATTAAAACGGAATAAAAAAGCCATATCGCGGAATCCGAAATGCGGAAAACGGAAAAATATTTTTTCACGGAATCCGGAATGCGGAAAACGGAAAAAATATTTTTTCACGGAATCTGGAATCCGGAAGACGGAATGAAAAAACTGCGGAAATCCGGAATTCCGCCCTTCTCTGCTCGGGCGGTCGTTGCCAGCTTACTGTATTTTTAGATTCCAAAATTCAATGATTTCTTCGTTACAGTTCGGCATTTTTTTGAGGACCTTTTCAGACAGAGATTCGCGGAATTCCGCATTCCGCTTTTCGATGCTAAGCCCTTATGTTCTGTCCACCACTGATCTGCACTCTATAAGTGCAATGAGCCAAGAGCGCTTTCCGTTTTTCCGAACTCGGAATCCGGAAAACGGAAAACGGAAAATTTTTTTCACGGAATCTGGAATCCGGAAAACGGAATGAAAAAAACGGCGGAATCCGGAATGCGGAATTCCGCCCTTCTCTGCAGCCCACCCACTTCGCGTCTAGTTGAATATTGAAACTCTTATATTGAAACGCCACTAAAATGAATCGCCCCTCTCCCCCCCCCCCCCCCCCCGATTATGATGTCAAAGCGAGGTCACCTAGCAATGCGGCACGTAATTTGTCAAAATTGTAGGGCGGGAGAAAGCGAGCTAGTTGAGGGCGGGCTCCCCCCCCCCCCTCCAACCAAGAGCAATTATTGTTTTGAGGGAAGAGGAGAAAGGAAGCTAATAAGGTCCGTAATTGCTGGTATATAGGTAACAGATGCTCGGAGAACACTGCTTTTCGGGAAGGATCAAAAGAGAGTTAGAGAGAGAGAGAGAGAGAGAGAGAGCGAGGCAAGCAGAGCATTCTGGTTTCTCTGCGTCTCTCAGAAAAGCCTAAGAAATTATAAATTCTTTGATATCTCTAATCTTTTATAGCTTTTACTCTTATAGAGTTACTGTAAAAGAGAAATAGAAGAAAAAGAGAAACGCAGAGAGGCTAGCGTATTATATTAATCTGCGTCTCTCTGTCTCTATCTCGAGAACCGACAGAGATTCAAAAAAGTGATCAACTATAAAAATACAGATCTGAACATGCTCTACATTTTTGTAGTTTATAACTTTTTGATATCTCTCATGATAAAGAAGATAGCGCTGTTTAAATTTCAGAGTAAGCTGATTTGATATTTTCCTTCTTTCAGCGCATATATTCCGAGAACCAAAAAGAATTCGAAAAAGTGATTAACTATGGAAATACAGATTCAAACATTCTCTACATTTTTGTAGTATATTTTATCTTGATATCTCTTTTGGTTGCGGAGATAAAACCGTTCAACTATTGGAGACACAGACTGGCTAGAGAAAGCTAACTGTCTGCGTCTCTAGAATATTCAAACGTCTATATCTCGAGATCAGTTAGAGATATCAAAAAGTTGTCAACTATGAAAATACAGATCTCAACATTATCTATATTTTTGTAATTAATTTCATTTTGGTATCTTTTTTGGTTGCGGAGATAAAACCGTTCAGCTATTGCAGACACAGACTGGCTAGAGAAAGCTAACTGTCTGCGTCTCTAGAATATTCAAACGTCGATATCTCGAGATCTGTTGGAGATATCAAAAAGTCGCCAACTATGAAAATATAGCTCTCGACATTATCTATATTTTTGTAATTGATTTCATCTTGGTATCTCTTTTGGTTGCGGAGATAAAACCGTTAAAATATTAGAGACGCAGACTGGCTAGAGAAAGCTAACTGTCTGCGTCTCTAGAATATTCAAACGTCGATATCTCGAGATCAGTTAGAGATATCAAAAAGTCGCCAACTATGAAAATACAGATCTCGACATTATCTATATTTTTGTAATTGATTTCATCTTGGTATCTCTTTTGGTTGCGGAGATAAAACCGTTAAAATATTAGAGACGCAGACTGGCTAGAGAAAGCTAACTGTCTGCGTCTCTAGAATATTCAAACGTCGATATCTCGAGATCAGTTAGAGATATCAAAAAGTCGCCAACTATGAAAATACAGATCTCGACATTATCTATATTTTTGTAATTGATTTCATCTTGGTATCTCTTTTGGTTGCGGAGATAAAACCGTTAAAATATTAGAGACGCAGACTGGCTAGAGAAAGCTAACTGTCTGCGTCTCTAGAATATTCAAACGTCGATATCTCGAGATCAGTTAGAGATATCAAAAAGTCGCCAACTATGAAAATACAGATCTCAACATGCTCTATATTTTCGTAGTTTATAACTTTTTGATATCTCTCACGGTAGAGAAGATAGCGCTGTTCAAATGTTGAAATAAGCTGATTTGCTAATTTCTCTTTTTCAGCGCATATATCTCAAGAACCGGCAGAGATTCAAAAAAGTGATCAACTATGAAAATACAGATCTAAACATGCTCTACATTTTTGTAGTTAACAACTTTTTGATATCTTTTACGGTAGAATAGAAAAACGGATAACTCTAATGCTGAATTGATCTTTGAATATATTATAGAAGATAATAAAGAAAACTATGAAGAAGCAGTTATTTATTTTTTGGTCATTAGGCGTACTAGGACGGTTAAAAGGCTGGTGGGAGCATGGTTAGGCCCGCGCAATACGGTGGGAGGAAGTGTGAAGGCTGTACAAGCTCATTGAGCTCATTGAAACAGCTGAGAAAAGCAAAAGATGAGAAAATAAAAGTGAAAGATAAACCTGTGGCATACTAGCTCTACTTCTTCCCAATCTTGAAAAAGAATGCAAATGCGCTCTAGTGCAATATTTCCTGATTCGCTTTATATGGGATTACAATAGTTGCAAATGGATGTGATCTTTGATGACGGCCAATTCGAGCGCTACCATTACTTTTTTGGTATTCACCAGAGAAGGGCGGAATTCCGGATTCCGGATTCCAGATTATGTGAAAAACATTTTTTTCCGTTTTCCGCATTCCGGATTCCGCGATATGGCGTTTTTATCAGAGAAGGGTGAAATTCCGGATTCCGGATTCCGTATTCCAGATTCCGAGAAAAAAATATTTTTTTCCGTTTTCCGCATTCCGGATTCCGCGATATGGCGTTTTTATCAGAGAATGTCGGAATTCCGGATTCCGCGGTTTTTTTTTTCATTCTGTCTTCCTTATTCCAGATTCCGTGGATAAAAAATTTTTTTTTTCCGTTTTCCGCATTCCGGATTCCGCGATATGGCGTTTTTATCAGAAAAGGGCGGAATTCCGGATTCCGCCGTCTTTTTTCCATTCCGCCTTCCGGATTCCAGATTGTGTGAAATCCGGATTCCGTATTCCAGATTCCGTGAAAAAATTTTTTTTCCGTTTTCCGCATTCCGGATTCTGCGATATGGCGTTTTTATCAGAGACGGGCGGAATTCCGGATTCGGCTGGCAAGCTCATTGAAACAGCTGAGAAAAGAAGCGAAAAATCAGAAATAGAATGCGTCCTTGATTAGCCATTAGGCCAACTCATTTGGTACGTATATACAGGAAGGAGGACGGCAGCCTGACTACTGGATACGCATGAACGAGCATACAAAAGGCAGGTGGTTGGGGAGGGTCCGAAATGGAGTTAAAAGGCGAGAAGGGTGAAAGGAGGGGGGCGAAGGGGGGGGGGGTAGCCGGGTGGATCTGGGCTGTGATGGGATGAGAAAAAGGACAAGAACGGCCTCGAGACCTCTAATTGTTTCACAACTTTTTTCTAGGGGAACGGGCGGGCGGGCCGTTTGGTGTCTCGGCACACGATGTGTGTTTGACAATATGACGACGATTGGAATGAAGGACGCTTTGAAATTGGGTAGTGTTTCGTTTCGGCGTTGTGGTTTTCCAATGATATATGTAGGAGACGTCACTGGTATTCGGGGAGTATCTATGCAAATGCGCTCTGGTGATACGAAATTTCAACTTGTTCACGAGGAGTCGGATAAATTTAATGGGGTTATTCATGAAAAGCACAAAAAGCATTTTAATGCAAAAAAATGCATTTTTTTGCATTAAAATGCTTTTTGTGCTTTTCATGAATAACCCCATAAGCTTTTCCGCGATGACACGTTGCAAATATCTTGAAATTCCAAAACATTTCAATAGAGCGCGTTTGCATTGGAGTCAGTGACTCACTCCCAGTTCTGGGAGTTTAAAGCAAAAGATGAGAAAATAAAAGTGAAAGATAAACCTGTGCCATACTAGCTCTACTTCTTGCAAATCTTGAAAAAGAATAATGCAAATGCGCTCTAGTGCAATTCACCAGAGAAGGGCGGAATTCCGTCTTCCGGATTCCAGATTCCGTGAAAAAAAATATTTTTTTCGTTTTCCGCAATCCGGATTCCGCGATATGGCGTTTTTATCAGAGAAGGGCGGAATTCCGTCTTCCGGATTCCAGATTCAGTGAAAAAAATATTTTTTTCCGTTTTCCGCATTCCGGATTCCGCGATATGGCGTTTTTATCAGAGAAGGGCGGAATTCCGTCTTCCGGATTCCAGATTCCGTGGAAAAAATGTTTTTTTTTTCCGTTTTCCGCATTCCGGATTCCGCGATATGGCGTTTTTATCAGAAAAGGGCGGAATTCCGGATTCCGCCGTCTTTTTTTCATTCCGCCTTCCGGATCCCAGATTCCGTGAAAAACATTTTTTTCCGTTTTTCCGCATTCCGGATTCCGCGATATGGCGTTTTTATCAGAAAAGGGCGGAATTCCGGATTCCGCCGTCTTTTTTTCATTCCGCCTTCCGGATTCCAGATTCCGTGAAAAAAAATATTTTTTTCGTTTTCCGCATTCCGGATTCCGCGATATGGCGTTTTTATCAGAGAAGGGCGGAATTCCGTCTTCCGGATTCCAGATTCAGTGAAAAAAATATTTTTTTCCGTTTTCCGCATTCCGGATTCCGCGATATGGCGTTTTTATCAGAGAAGGGCGGAATTCCGTCTTCCGGATTCCAGATTCCGTGGAAAAAAATGTTTTTTTTTTCCGTTTTCCGCATTCCGGATTCCGCGATATGGCGTTTTTATCAGAAAAGGGCGGAATTCCGGATTCCGCCGTCTTTTTTTCATTCCGCCTTCCGGATCCCAGATTCCGTGAAAAACATTTTTTTCCGTTTTTCCGCATTCCGGATTCCGCGATATGGCGTTTTTATCAGAAAAGGGCGGAATTCCGGATTCCGCCGTCTTTTTTTCATTCCGCCTTCCGGATTCCAGATTCCGTGAAAAACATTTTTTTTTTTCGTTTTCCGGATTCCAGATTCCGAGTTCCCGAAATCCAATTCCGCCCTACTCTGGTATTCACCATACTTGTTTTATCTATCCTTGGATACTGTAGCTCTCGACATTTGTCGGATTCTCGCTAAACGTCGTAAAGCATGTAGGTTTCTCGATGATGTGGCCGTGGCCGCGTTTTGGCGCCAGCCGACTGCAATACGCGTCACCAAAGATGGAAATGTGTTTGGGTACTTTGGCCTTTTCAAATTGAACAATTACGAGTGATATTCGGGATTTTGGGACCTCGGAATACGGAAAACGGAAAACATATTTTTTCACGGAATCTGGAATCCGGAATACGGAAAAAAAATTTTTTTTATCGAATGTAAAAAACGGCGGAATCCGGAATGCGGAATGCGGAAAACGGAATTTTAACCATTAATGAGGGAATATTTATTCTTGCGGGAGTTCAAAAAAATATACTTTTCACAACAATTAAGAATAAAGGAATCCGGATTGCGGAAAACGGAAAAAATATTTTTTCACGGAATTTGGAATCTGGAAGACGGAATGAAAAAAACGGTGGAATCCGGAATGCGGAATCCGGAATTCCGCGTTTTTCTGGTACATTTCGAAGTGAAGAGATGACAAAACACAAAAATCTGTTCGAAATTTAGTACTCTTTCTACAACCATCCATTATTCATGACACCCGGTAAACATTGACTGCCGTCACCGTCCACGCGGATGTCGTTGTGTCAATTCGTCGGAACGGCCTGGCAGGCAGGTGTTCGTTCTCCGTTCCGTTGACTTCAACGACTTCTTAAGAGCAGTGAAACAGCAGGAAAAGAACTGTGCACACGCACCTGCTCTCCTTCTCAAATTCCTTCTATTGGCTTCATGATTACACCGGTTTGGCAGGTGGATTGTGATTTTTTTGAATGATGGCCTTATCCAGAGTTGCGCGCGAAATTGAAATTTCGAGCAACGGAATACGGAACTTGGAATACATTATTCGAAACGGGACATTGCTATCATAGTAGGGCGGAATTGGATTTTGGGAACTCGGAATCCGGAAAACGGAAAACGGAAATAAATTTTTTTCTCGGAATCTGGAAAACTGAAAACGGAATGAAAAAACGACGGATTCCGGAATGCGAAATGCGAAATCCGGAATTCCGCCCCTTCTCTGATTGCTATGGAATTGAACTTGTTACGGATTACTGTATAAAGATGCATGTGGAAAACGGAACACGGAAGGTAGAACAGCAGAGCGGAATACGGAAATCCGAATATGGAAATGAATTTATTTCGAGGAACACGGAATACTGTATAAAAGCGAGTGTGGAAAACGGAACACGTAAAGAAGAACAACCCCGCGGAAAACGGAGGATCGTTGTCCCTTATCCGAAGCGCCGAAAAATGCAGAAAAATTTATTAGAAAGTCAAAAAATTCATAATAATTCGAAAAAATGCATTAAAAGTTCAAAAAATGCATAATAATTCAGAAAACTCATTTAAAAGCCAAAAAATTCATAATATTTCAGAAAAATTCTTTAAAAAGCCAAAAAATGTCAAATAATTCAAAAAAATTATTCATTAAAAAGCCAAAAAAATGCATAATAATTCAGAAAAATTCATTAAAAATTCAAAAAAGGCATAATAATTCAAAAAAAATTAATTAAAAATTCAAAAAATTCACAATAATCAAAAAAAAATTTATTAGAAAGTCAAAAAATTATAATAATTTGGAAAAATTTATTTAAAAGCCAAAAAATGCATAATTATTCAAAAAAATAGATTAAAAATCCAAAAAATGTATAATAATTCAGGAAAATTAGTTAAAAATCCAAAAAAAGCAAAATAATTCAGAAAAATTAATTTAAGAGCCAAAAAATGCATGATAATTCAAAAAAATTCATGAAAAAGCCAAAAAATGTCAAATAATTCAGCAAAATTCGTAAATAGCAAAAAAATGCAAAATAACTCAGAAAAATTCTTTAAAAAGCCAAAAAATGCATAATAATGTAGAAAATTTTATTAAAAAACGCATAATAATTCAAAAAACTTCATCAAAAAGCCAAAAAATGCATAACAATGCAGAAAAAATCATCAAAAAGCCAAAAAATGCCAAATAATTCAGATAAATTCATAAATAGCCACAAAATGCATAATAATTCAGAAAAATTATTGAAAAGGCAAAAAATGCATAATAATTAAAAAAAACTCATAAAAATCCAAAAAATGCATTTAAAAAATTCAAAAAAATTCATTAAAATGCAAAAAAATTCAAAACAATTCATTAAAAATTCATTAAAAATGCAAAAAAAAAATTTTTTTATTCATTAAAAATTCATTAAAAATGCAAAAAAATTCAAAAAATTTCAGAAAAATGCATTAAATATTCAAAAAATTTCAAAAAAATTGATTAAAAATGCAGAAAATTTCAGAAAAATACTTTTTCGCCGTTTTCATTTTTGTATGAAAGTAGTTGTCTGTGTCTTGGGGAAGAGCACAGCTCTTTGCAAATCTGTGTGCCTTTAAGCATAGTGTAGATTTACGATTTGTGCCGGGTTTCTTGCGCTTACAGATTACCTGATTTGATGTGGTAATTTGTGGGTGATACGAACAGTTCAGCGAGTCGACACTCAGCGTTAATGCAATGTTAGCCACTTACACCCCCCCTCCTCCCCGCATCTGAAAAAAGGTCAATTTTCAACCTTGAAATCCAATCTATAATCTTAAAATCGAAATGACCAAAATGGGCAAGCGTTTGGCAGCCAATGGTTCCCTCTTTGTCCAATTTGTGACGATGGGCAGTTTGAGGGTCAAATACCCTGTTTTTTGGGCGAAATACGCCCGCTTTAGGGGAGTGATTTGAAATTTGCTCTCCATCTCTCCATTGTTTTAGTCACCGATCTGAAAGTTGTCATCGTTTTAAAACGAATGGAATTAGTGTGCCTCCGCCCCAGTTTCCTTATCAGTCCGTCTTTCCCCCCCCCCCGCTCTTCATTGAGGTTTAGTAACAGAGCTCACTTTTCAACAAACATGCGGCGGTGTGTGGCGCTAGCCTTCTTTCTATTCGTGGCTCTGCCCTCCGTTGTCCATTGTAGGCAACGTCGATTGTTCAGGGTAAGAGCGCGCTGGGGTGACGTCGGCGCGCAGAAGCACAAAGAAATCAACTGTGCGCTCCGGACAGCTTGCTTCAGTGTTTGGTCAATAATAGCTCAACTTTTGGCCGGAATTTGTGCTGTGAAAAAGCGTGTTTCTAGCCCCAAAGCGGCGCGCTGTGCATTAGCTGCGTGTCGACGCGATACATTGTGTGTGATACGAACAGTTGCGTAGTCGGCATTCAGTATCGCTTGCCACGTGTCAGAACTCCGAAGAACTTTTTTTTTCAAATTTGAAGTTCTCCAATTCCGGTTCTCAACCGTCCGGTTCCAAAACGGCCACTTTCAAACTGTGAAGTTCTAAAACATCCGGTTGTTGACTAGAAATGTTTAAAATATAAAATGATGGAAGTTTAAGAAAAAAAACAACGATGCTCCGAACACCCGCCGGTTTGTCGGCAAAGACGTTTGTCGACAAAATTGTTTTATTTCTTTTGGAATCGGCTGTTTTGAAATTCTCAAAATAAAAAATTAATGAAATTTAAGAAAAAAAACAACGATGCTCCGAACACCCGCCGGTTTGTCGGCAAAGACGTTTGTCGACAAAATTGTTTTATTTCTTTTGGAATCGACCGTTTTGAATCTAACACCTAGTTAAGAAACGGCTGGTTCTGAAACGCTCGGTTCTAAAATGTCCGGTTACGAAATGGCCTTTTTTTAACCTTCCAGAATAGCTCACTGAAGTTTTCAACAATATACAGTACTCAAAGAAAAATATTTTTTTTTCAAATTTGAAGTTCTCCAATTCCGGTTCTCAAACGTCCGGTTCCAAAACGGCCACTTTTAAACTGTCCAGTTCTAAAACATCCGGTTGTTGCATTCCGGCTAGAAATGCTTAAAATATTACAAAAAAACAACGATGCTCCGAACACCCGCTGGTTTGTCGGCAAAGACGTTTGTCGACAAATAGTTTTTATTTCTTTTGGAATCGACCGTTTTGAATCTAACACCTAGTTAAGAAACGGCTGATTCTGAAACGCTAGGTTCTAAAATGTCCGGTTACGAAATGGCCATTTTTAAACCCTCCAGAATAGCTCACTGAAGTTTTCAACAATATGTATACAGTACTCAAAGAAAAATCTTTTTTTTTTAATTTGAAGATATAAAATTCCGGTTCTGAAATGTCCGGTTACGAAACGGCCACTTTCAAACTGTCCAGTTCTGAAACATCCAGTTGTTGCATTCCGGCTAGAAATGCTTAAAATATTACAAAAAAAAACAACGATGCTCCGAACACCCTCAGGTTTGTCGGCAAAGACGTTTGTCGACAAATAGTTTTTATTTCTTTTGGAATCGACCGTTTTGAATCTAACACCTAGTTAAGAAACGGCTGATTCTGAAACGCTAGGTTCTAAAATGTCCGGTTACGAAATGGCCATTTTTAAACCCTCCAGAATAGCTCACTGAAGTTTTCAACAATATGTATACAGTACTCAAAGAAAAATCTTTTTTTTTATAATTTGAAGATATAAAATTCCGGTTCTGAAATGTCCAGTTACGAAACGGCTGCTTTCAAGACTTTCGGTTCGGAAACGTCTTTCAAAAACACTTCAGAAACTACACCAATCTCCAACCAACTATATCGCAGACCCACCACCCAATGTGCAGACTGTCTGGTACAACAATATGCGGTTGGATCACTTCAATTTTGCCGATAATAGAAGATTCCCTTTGAGGTAGGGGAATCGATCTCAGGAAATGCGCTCCGTTGAGAAAAATTAGTGCTGACATTGCAAGTACGCTATATTGATTTTAAAACGTGTTAAGTTACCGGGTTTTCTATGGAGCGCGTTTACTTCTGTCGCCAGATGGAAGAGAGCAGAGAATTTTGCAACTGCGCTCCACTGACAGTTTTTTGAATGTCTTGTGATATTGTGATAATTATAATAATTTTCAAGGTTTGGTGCATTAAGCTAAGCCAAAGACATTAGGAAAAAGTAGAAATTGGATAAAGTTCAATAAATAATAGTAGAGCGCGTTTGCACACTACTGAAAGCTCGACTGAAAGCACCACGGCTTGCCAGACGCAGGGTGAGCAAACCAGAGTAGGGCGGAATTGGATTTGGGGAACTCGGAATCCGGAAAGCGGAAAAAAATTTCTTCACGGAATCTGGAATCCGGAAGACGGAATGCGGAATACGGAATCCGGAATTCCGCCCTTCTCTGGAGAAAACGTGCTCTGACAGGCATTTGATACATAGGTCCGTTTCTTGTCGTTTCGAAAAATTATTTCTCGAAAAATACGTTTTTCGAAAAATTTCAGAAAAATATTCACGAAAAATTTCTCTAAAATTTTTCGAAATTTTTCGTTAAATTTTTCGAGAATTTCTCGTAAAATTTTTCGGAAATTTTTCGAAAAATTCTCGAAGATTTTTCGAGAAATCACGAAAAATGATTTGAATGGAAATACGATAAACACCGCGCTTTGCGTTATTTCGGAGTGTCGTTCCAACACGTTTCGTATTATTTTTTCGAAAATATATTTTAAAAATCGCGTTTTCAAGTATAAATCCATGCTTTTCTTTAAAATTTTTTGTCAAATTATATTTTCAATTGGTTTTATAATAAAAAATACTTTTTTTTCGAAAATTTTTCAAGAATTTTCGAAATTTTTCGGGAATTTTTCGTAAAAATTTTTCGGAAATTTCTCGAAAAATCCTCGAAAAATTTTTCTCGTTGATTTTTCGAGAAATTTTTCAAAAAAATTTCTCGAAAAATTTCTCGAAATGCTTTCGAAACGACACACTGGTCCGTTTGCAGCCATTGAGCATAGATTTGCAGAGTAATGTGGAACAACACATTCTACCAGCCGGGCGGCCCAATATTCTTCTACACTGGCAACGAGGGCAGTCTTGAAACGTTTGTGACAGCCACCGGAATCATGTTCGATTTGGCGCCAATGTTCAACGCATCCATCATATTCGCGGAGCACAGGTTCTATGGGGGAACACAGCCGTTTGGAAACCAATCGTACTCCTCGCTGGCCAACATTGGATTCCTGACAAGTGAGCAGGCGCTCGCTGACTTCGCCGAGTTATTGAGCGAACTGAAGAGGGACCACAATCAGTTCAACAAGACTTTCCCGCAAGACACGACGGTAATTTCATTCGGCGGCTCTTATGGAGGGATGCTCTCTGCATGGTTCCGCAAAAAATATCCGCATATCGTCAAAGGGTGAGTGATGAACGAATGATGAGGGCCGTGGACGCCACGGCCGAGTATCCGGTAGTCGCGTCTGGCTGACAAATGTTGCAGAGTATTACGAGCTTATAAAGAACGAACAGGATCCAACTCGCTATCATTTAGGGTTAGAGCAGCGCTGATAAGGAGCAGGAAGTGGAGACGGGGAGAGCAACTTCCGGAATGTTTAGTGCTAGCTGTAAGCTCCGCGAAAATGCACAGAAGGTCTAACATTTAGTGTGCTCCCCCCCCCTGAGAGCTTCACGTCTTCAGAAGGCGTGACGCTGGAGGTCGAAACAACTTAGAACAAAGGCCACGCCTCCTTTTCCAAACCGATGACACTTCAGAATCCTTTTTTTTTCGAATAGACAACGGAAAAAGCCTTTGCTCACTGTGGCACCGCGCGGTTTGCTCCATTTAACCGAATTGAGTCTTATTTTTGTGCATTTGCGCGTAGATTACATTGTTTTTTCCTATTTTTTTCGCATCGCTCACCCCACACTATCCGCCAAAAATCGTAGAAAAGGGTAAAAAAACGCAATCTGAATGAAAGCGATAAGAAATACGATTTCAAACCCCCGCCGAAGGCATCGATCGGTAGAGCGCATTTGCACAATTTTTGTTGGTTCGATTTTATCGAATCGAATCGATTCAAATCGAATCAAAATTGATCGATTGTTCGCAACTGAACTCTGCAAAAAATGAAATTGTTAGCCTTCTGAGCTACAATCAATTTCACCAATTTCAGAGCATGGGCTGGCTCCGCCCCTTTGATCTACATGCACGGAGGAGGTGTCGATCCGGGTGCGTTTGATAACATCACGTCAAGAACGTACGTCGACAACGGATGCAATCGGTTCATTTTGGAAAACGCGTGGAATGCGACACTCAACCTTTCCGGCACAGGTATCGGAAAATTATTTCGGTGTTTGCGTACCCAGGTGGGGGGGGGGGGTTGCTCCACCGAGCCCCTCGCTGTCTTCTATGGTAAAGAATTACAGACTCCGGCAGGCAGTGGCTCAACAACAATACCGTCTTCAAGCTGGACCCAAGAACGCCAATTCGAAACCAAACGGACGGTTGGAATCTGAATGCCTATTTTAGAGAAGCCATCGAGTATATGGCAATGGTGGATTACCCATATCCGACTGGATTCTTGGAACCGCTTCCCGGATGGCCAGTAAATGTTGCATGTGGCTATATGAACGCTACTGGCACCTCTTTCAGCGATCAGGACTTGGTGACGGCAATGGCCAACGCAGCTAATGTTTATTATAATTATAACAAGGTATATTTGTTTTTTTTTATTCGTTTAGGGTAATTGTCAGAGAAGGGCGGAATTCCGGATTCCGGATTCCGCCGTTTTTTTTCATTCTGTCTTCCGGAGTCCAGATTCCGTGAACAAATTTTTTTTCCGTTTTCCGGATTCCGAGTTCCCAAAATTCAGTTCCGCCCTACTCTGGTAGGTAATTGTGTGTGCCAATGACTGTTTTGCTTTTGACTACGGGTGTTAGTGCTCCAAACATGTATTTTTTTACCTAGCCAAACCCTTACGCTTCCGGACGCAATTTTTTCCAGCGATTTTCCATCTTTTATTATTTTATTACTATTATTTTTATTTTTTTGAAGGTGTAAAAAAAAATCTGCGAAAAAAAAATCGAAAAAAAATTCAAAAATGTGCAAAAAAATGTGAAATTTAAACCGTATCTAAGTATTAACATTAGAGCGCACTAAATGCAATTACGGAAGCTCTGTCAATAAATAATTATGCCGCGTTCAAAGTTGATTTCCAGGAAAAACGCTGTCCAAAGCTGCTATTTTTTTCCACATTTTCCGGATGATCGATTTTTGACGAATTTTGAGGCGAAATAATCAGAAAAAAAACAGCCGAATATAGCGAAAAAAAGTTTTTAAAAACTTGAAAAAATTGCGTTAAAAAAGAGCCGTAAATCGTGCGAAAACAAAATCCGGAAAATCTGGAACAAATGGCAAATTTGGACAGCGTTTTTCCAGGAAATTTCTTCTGGAAATCAATTTTGAACGCGGCATTAAGCGCGCCTTTTCCTTTACTTATTAAAAGGTCAAACGGGCGAAGAAATGCAAAAAAAAATAACGAAAATTAAATAATCCTTATTTCTCCGCCAAAATCCATTATTTGAAGCGAAATATTCAGAAAATAACAGCCGAATATAGCAAAAAAAAGTTTTAAAAAACTTGAAAAAATTGCGTTAAAAAAGAGCCGTAAATCGTGCGAAAACAAAATCCGGAAAATCTGGAACAAATGGCAAATTTGGACAGCGTTTTTCCAGGAAATTTCTTCTGGAAATCAATTTTGAACGCGGCATTAAGCGCGCCTTTTCCTTTACTTATTAAAAGGTCAAACGGGCGAAGAAATGCAAAAAAAAATAACGAAAATTAAATAATCCTTATTTCTCCGCCAAAATCCATTATTTGAAGCGAAATATTCAGAAAATAACAGCCGAATATAGCAAAAAAAAGTTTTAAAAAACTTGAAAAAATTGCGTTAAAAAAGAGCCGTAAATCGTGCGAAAACAAAATCCGGAAAATCTGGAACAAATGGCAAATTTGGACAGCGTTTTTCCAGGAAATTTCTTCTGGAAATCAATTTTGAACGCGGCATTAAGCGCGCCTTTTCCTTTACTTATCAAAAGGTCAAACGGGCGAAGAAATGCAAAAAAAAATAACTAAAATTAAATAATCCTTATTTCTCCGCCAAAATCCATTATTTGAAGCGAAATATTCAGAAAAAAACAGCCGAATATAGCAAAAAAAAGTTTTAAAAAACTTGAAAAAATTGCGTTAAAAAAGAGTCGTAAATCGCGCGACGGTCGGTGGTCTCGAAGGGAAGAGGCAAAATACGGTAACACTCGTTGCGACAGTTTACGGAAAATCTGGAAAAAATGGCAGCTTTGAACAGCGTTTTTCCAGGAAATTTCTCCAGGAAATTAACTTTGAACGCGGCATTAAGCGCGCCTCTTTCTTTAATTATCAAAAGGTCAAACGCGCGAAGAAATGCAAAAAAATAACGAAAATTAAATAATCCTTATTTCTCCGCCAAAATCCACTATTTCAAGCGAAATATTCAGAAAAAAACAGCCGAATATGGCGAAAAAAAGTTTTAAAAACTTGAAAAAATTGCGTTAAAAAAGAGCCGTAAATCGTGCGACGGTCGGTGGTCTCGAAGAGAAGAGGCAAACTACGGTAACACTCGTTGCGATAGTTTCCGGAAAATCTGGAAAAAATGGCAGATTTGGACAACGTTTTTCCAGGAAATCAACTTCGAACGCGGCATTAAGCGCGCCTCTTTCTTTACTTATCAAAAGGTCAAACGGGCGAAGAAATGCAAAAAAAAAAACGAAAATTAAATAATCCTTATTTCTCCGCCAAAATCCATTATTTGAGGGGAAATATTCAAAAAAAAAAGCCGAATATAGCGAAAAAAAGTTTTAAAACTTGAAAAAATTGCGTTAAAAAAGAGCCGTAAATCGTGCGACGGTCGGTGGTCTCGAAGGGAAGAGGCAAACTACGGTAACACTAGTTGCGACAGTTTCCGGAAAATCTGGAAAAAAATGGCAGTTTTGGACAGCGTTTTTCCAGGAAATTTCTCCTGGAAATCAATTTTGAACGCGGCATTAAGCGCGCCTCTTTCTTTATTTATCAAAAGGTCAAAAGCGCGAGGAAATGCAAAAAAATAACGAAAATTTAATAATCCTTATCGTTTTGCACATTATCACAACTTTTTGTCATGCCAAGTTTCCCGGCAATAACTTTTGTTTCGAGCGCAGATGATGCGTCGCGGACGCGTCGCGCCACCTGAGTTCTGATTTCTCCTATGATATATCCCTCTATACTTCGAGGTGGCACTCTATTACGTGTTTTAAAGTATATATTCGATTTAAAATATTCCTTTCTATTCCAGAATGCCAACTTCAGTTACTGCATCGACTCTTCCATCTGCGGAGACCAAGGAACCGGTGGTCTCGGTGACGATCAACTCGGATGGCCTTGGCAAGAGTGCTCTGAAATTATAATGGCAATGTGTGCCAGTGGCGCTCCCAATGACGTTTTCTGGAATGAGTGTGGAACTGATATTTATTTGATTTTACAGCAACAATGTGAAGACACATTTGGAAGGTGAGTACTAATTCCAGACAGCTCCAGAAAGCTATTTATTTTCGTTTCAGCATGAACTGGACATCTGAAAACTGGGATATTGACAATGTCAAGAAACATTATGGGTACGATCTGTCTGGAGCTAGCAACTTGATTTTGACGTAAGCCATTTTACATTTCAAAAAAAAGCCGACAATTTCAAAATGCTCTTGCTTAGAGCACAGGCGAAATTGTAGAACTCAAAGTTTTTAAAATAAAAAATAGCTCAAAACACATCATCATTTTATATGAAAAGATTTTTTTTAATTTCTTGTTTTATAAAATTTTACACAAACGTTTTCCATCTTGCAAATGCGCAGACTGAATACAGCGTCAGAAGATCTAAAAAATATTTATTTATTTAAAAATGTTCTTAGCTAATTTTCTTTGCTAATAACCCACGAATAATATAGAAAAATGCAACAAAAACCATTTAAAAAGGCTTTAAAATTATTATATATTTTCGAATTTCATTGCAACCATGAATAGCAAAAAATACTGCCTTTTTTGAAATTACATTCATGGGCTCATAAAAAAGAGAAAATACGATTAATATTTTTTATATAAAACGTAATTATTCAATTTTTTAAAGGCTTAAAGTTATTTCTAGCAAAAACATTTTTCAGAGAGAACTTTTGCATTTTCGAGCAAAAATAACTTTCTGACGCGTTTGATGTATTATACCAATGTTGTCAATTTACGAGCGACGTTTCTCTTTTTCTAATATTTAGTACATAAAAATTACAGTTTATTGGAGATTTCTACAAAAACTAGACAAAAATCCGTAATAATTATATTAAATTGTTTAGCATGTCGCCTGTGTACGTTCCGTTTCAGAATCCCAGTGAATGCGAAGATATCTATTGCAAAATTACCGAATTAAAAATAATTCAATATTCAACTTGTTTTCACTGAAAAAATACGACAGCTAACTTAGCTAGTGCTTATATATTCGTGGTCTAGAAAATTGTTAGCCGCGCGTCGTTTTTGAAATGTTTTTGTTTCGGTAATTGTCTACTTGTCAGACCTTCTAGATAAGGCTTCCACGACAGACGAAGACAAAAAGTCCTCTTCCTTCGTCTTTTAGTTCCCCTTGCATTCGTCTTACGCAATAAAAATGTTGTCAACACACTGCGTCAGACTAATTCAAGACGAAGATAAGACGAAACGGGCGAAATTTCGCCCAAATGGAAGCGTTACTTCTAGAAAAAAAAACGAAAAATTCAGTTTTGTTTTAAATGAAATTTTTAACAAAAGTGTTTCATATCATATCAATTCCAGACAAGGCCACCTCGATCCCTGGTCCGGCGGTGGTTACAAAGCCGACCAGAATAATCCAGCACAAGGAATTTATGTTCTTGAAATCCCAGGCGCCGCCCATCATTTAGATCTTCGTCAACCGAATAAATGTGATCCAAATACAGTCACCAATGCTAGATATCAGGTAGGTCATTCTAAAGGTTCTGTCTGTGACTTACTTGGATAATTAAGTACATAAGTAAGTGAGTAATGCAAACACGCTTAGGTATATGGAATCTGTAGAGTTTAACGTGAAATTCCGATCTTTTTGCATTTTTTTAAAATTTAATGAATTGCGTTTGCATCACAGAATATTGAAAATCGAGCTAGAGCACGCATGAGGCGCTATTCGGCAACTCCAAGGCTTTCATCTGCGTCTCCTTGGTTTTCGTTATCTCTCGCTTTAGTGGAGCCTTTGCTTTATTCTTTACATTTAATTTTCTTAAAGAGATATTTTGTTTATCTCGTTCGTACAATTGACTGAGAAAAAAGGCTGAGAAAACGTTCACAATGCTTAATTTTCTTTAAAAATTAAAATTTTTGGAATTTTAACAAAAAATTGAAGAGTTTGCTGAAATTCGGCGGTACCGCTTGTGGTTTTGGCTTCTGAAGTTCCTCTGAAATTTCTGTAAAATATATTATTTCAGAAACGTCTACTTTTTTCAACGCCGAATTTCACAAATATACATTTTTCGCAGTGCCACAGTGAGCAAAGGCTTTTTCCGTTGTCTATTCAAAAAAAGTTTTTTTAAATCAAAATTTTCCGCGAAGGCCTTATTCGCAAGAAATAAATGGAATGATAATTTGAATAAATCTTTAAATAAAGTGATACAATATTTTAAGAAAAGTACGTGTAATAACGCAAGACGAGGAGGAGTACGTCTCTCGTGTCCGCGACACCTCGATTTCCAATTTGGGATACTGCATTCAATTCAAAACTCTTCAATAATTTTACCTTTCCAGATAGTGCAAATCCTTCAATGCTGGGTAAATCCGAACTGTGACACGATTCCCACATTGGCTGATCTGCCAAGTTTATCAATTCCAAATATAGCATGTGGAGATGTCGTTGGAGGATATCCATGGGGTCAGGAAACCGGCGGAGTCGCCAGTCCACCGTTTATTGCTTCTCTAATTTTGGCTATTTTCTACATTCTGTTCTAGCCTATCTCATTGGGCGCTTCTATTCGTATTTATTCCATTGTTTTAAAGATAAACAAATATGTGGCTTATTAGATTCGTCTGTCTAACAAAATTGTGTCAGAAATTTATGCAAAACAGGAGACACGATGGGTGAAAAGATTTGGTGAAAAAGAAAAAAAAAAAGAATTTCGAAAAAGGGAAACTGGTAAATGAAAACTATAGGTGACAACTTTAGTGAGTACAAAGGGTAAGTGGTTGAAGAAAAATATTAGTTTGACTAGAATCTTTGAAATTAGAAAAGTGGTTAGTTTTGGTGCCAACGAATCTTTAGCTAATGATATTGATCTCTTCTGGAATCGAGCTATCCTGGCTGCGATTGTCATCGTCATCTTCATCATCTTCCTCTTGTTCCTCGTCTTCCTCTTCTCCAGAAGATTCCCCAACACCTTCTTCGTCTTCGGAATTTGTGATAGCTCTTGAAGAAAAACAAATACATTCAGTTAACAGCATTTTAAATATGATTACTCACTGATAAATTTGCTATAATTAACAACTGTTTTTGTTTTGAAAAATCACTCACTCGTCAGCTTCTGGAACAACGCCCAAAGGCACATTTCCATCCACTATTTGTCCATAACCTCTTGCAGTGAAATCCGGCATCTCAATTTCCTCTTCTCCTGTAGTTATTGGATCCCGTTCGGGGAGATTTATTAACTCCTCCGCCGCCCTATATTCTCTCATTTTTTCCGGCTTATCACCGAGATTGAGATGCTGGAGTGCCTCTTTCAAAGCGATATCCGGTTTCGTAAAATCACTGAATGATGGCTCGAAAACACTGGTGGCTCTACATAATGCCATCGCCACTTCCGCCTTTTCCATTATTTCTGCATTGGAACTGGCGACCGACTGCTCTCTCTGCATTTTTCTTGGTCGCAGAAATCGTTTGTCTGACCAGTAGCCTCCACACCCGGTCGATCGGATTGGTGTTGTTTCAAATACAAGAGGTAGCCATCCAGGGTCTCCTGAAAAAGTGAATAACTGAAATAACGCAAAAAGGAGATGTAAGCTATAGCTATCTTTCCTCTAACTATCCCTCACCTTCAGAATCCGAAGTAGTTGTAACCTGAGCAGCGTTAGCCAACGGCTTCACAGGTACTGTCGACCAGCCGGATATCTTTTCATCTTTTTCCTCTTTTACTCGTGCCGTTGTTTTCATCGTCTCCAGAATTAAAGTGGCGTCTTCAGCACTGATTCTATTCTTCACCGTTTTCCAGAATTCATTGTTTTTTAAGTCTTCGTCTTCGGTGATCAGTAGGTCTTCCACAAATTCATTAGCTTCATTACCATCCTCCGATTCATCGGCAGAATCGGCAGCTGGTAGTGGTGTTTCATCTCCAGATTCATCAGAAGTCGGTGGATAAATTGAAATGGTTGCTAATGGACGAATGACTTGTTGTACTTGAAGTTCACGGTGCGTCATTGCACTCTCCACAACCACAGTCGGCCGTTCTCCAGTTATCAATCTTTGCGCATTCCGAATTCCGCCAGTCGCCGCGATATTCAGATATTCCACCATTCTTCGGTATTCATCAGCTACATCTGGCCGCATACTTCGAATGATTTCTGTCCCATCGGCACCCTCTTCTTCTGTTAAAGGTCGACCAGCAGCTGCTGTACGGGCCGTTCCTGCTCGTTGAGTTCTGCGTGCAAGCATCGGTCGTCGTTGAGCTGGACGTGTGGTGATGGGCTCTGCAGCAGGAAACATTGACTCCATCGATCTATAACGCCTTACAAGAAATTAGACGAGTTTTGAGCCGAAAATAAATAGTTAAATTTAATTTTGAAGTGAAGCAGTGACAAATTCTATTTTTTTTAAATTTAAATTTAAATTTAAATCCCTGATGTCGAAGAAACGGTTTTTTCTAAATTTATATATTCTATTTCAGCTCAAATAATAGATTACAATGAATCTGTAGAAATTCAGATGGCTTAGTATACACATTTTGAGATCAAAACTTTTGTTGACTGAGAATGTAGCTTTAATCGGTTTTTACTCAGTGGTTAGGAGTATTTTTTTTATATTTGTACCGGTTTCCAGAGATTCGTGTTATCTACAATGTCGGGTCCACACTTACTTTACAGCTTATAGCCGGAAGAATGATAAGTGTTTGAAATATTTTTTTTCGAATCAATGGCTTAAAAATCTATGCTTACCAGTCAGTTTTATTGAATTTTAAAATTCTTACACAGTTCCGTGATACTGTAAGTAATGTGCGCTCATATCGATAGTGTCTCTTGATTGACTATGCTCCAAGTAAGTTGTTCCAATGCATATAGGGCAGATCTAGAAATAATACAACACATTTCTTTAGAAATAAAATTAAAGTAATCAGAAAATATTGCTGAAAACTTAATTTTTAATTTTAACAAGAAAACTGACCACAGTGAAAATAGGTGGATCCGAATGCATAGTGGTAACGTGGCTTCCGAATTCTCGTTCAGTGAATCCCATTACATTACAATATGGACACGTGAAGGATGCAATTTTTCTATCTTCATATCTTCGTCTAGGATCTCCTTGGTATACTTGTTCTGAAATGAAACCCGAAATTTAGCATGAACAATTTTTTAAAATTATTTTTACCAAAATCCGAATGACTCAAAATCAACTGCATCGGATGAGATTCGTCATGCATTGGAATATTCTCTTCTTCCGGCGGATCCCCGTAATTTTTTGTGGTAAAACAGGCAAAACAAAGATCATAATCACTGCAGCGAAGACATTTGTAACGGTTTCCGGAAAATGCGGTCAAACTACACCCGTCGCAAGATACACCTGCAGTAATAATGGTTTTATTTGTAATAGAGATCTGCTAGGAATTTCGTTAAATGTGTATCATATTTACTATGAAAAATCAAGGAGAATGAGATAAAGAATACAAAGAATTAAAATGGTTTAATAATTTTTTAACAAGATGTTGTAAAATCACTGAACTTTTTAAAATTATTCTATGAAATTCCGTGATTTTCATAAAGAAATGGACATCGGAAAAGGATTGTTATAAGTTGCGGTAACCTCTAGAATATCAAGATATTAAGCAATTATCTATTTCATTTCATTCGAAGTTTTCTATAACAGAAAACGCAAAAGGGGGCTAAAAAATGCACAAATTAAAACTTGCAGTAAGCTGAAAAATTTGCGACGAATCGTATTTTATTTCTAGTTTATTAGCTCTTGTTCGTGCAAATTTTACAAAATGCTTTCGCACAATTTTACGAGCGTGGCTACGGGAGTGTCTTGACTACCCTTTTTGTGGCTTTCGTTTTTGCGACATTTGACACTTTTTTCGTAGATTTTATTGATTTTTTTAAATTAAAAGTTTAAGAACTTACCTTCATGATTTGCAGGCAAGGGAGTAGCCATTGAAGGAAATTGGAGGCTGAAACATGAACATTCACAATATATTAATCAGGAATGAGGAAAAAATATGGTTTTTTAATGAGAAACTGTTATAATTTATAAAATAATATTTAAAATCGTCTTCATTTTTACTAAAATGTTGAAATAAGCAAAATATTTCTGAGAATGAGAATCATTAAATGGCTATATGGCAAAGCAAAAAAAAATGATTTAAAGGCGCATACATTTCCCAACAGAGCGGGTCTCGCAGCGCTCGTCTTTTTTCCTAACTGAACAGCTGGACTACTGGCTATATTTAATAGATTTTTTGACATATTCCCGATTTTCATCAATTTTTATTTCTAATTATGAAAAAAGCCCATATTTTTATTAGTCTAAGCCACATGTAATGACAATACTGACTTTCATCGATTTCATTGGAAGAATTGCATTTATTCGAAGGAAACCTACATTTCCACCGTTTAAAAAATTTTCAATTAGTTTATTAATTCCTTAAATATAAAATTAAGCCATTCAAAGTTTGTCTTTTTCCTAAACTTTTTGTGAAGGAACAGTTTTTCTAAAAGCATTCTTGCATTTGAAGATCAACATTTTGAGAAGAATTATGGGCGCTATTTTAGTTGTGGTGGGGAGGTCAATGGTTTTTAGTAATTTTTGGAGGATTTTTGGATTTTTTTTTCTGAAAATGTTATTAGACATACTCGAATAACACTAGCAATTTTTAGAACAATTTGATTGGCACACAACAAAACTACGCACAAAACAGAAAATGACTAGGTGACTGGATATTTCTTGGGGTTTCCGGCCCATACCTCGTAAAATTTTTCTTCATCATGATATTTGAAATTCCACAGCGCCTCAAAGTAATGATCATTTCATAAATACCCTTTGAGGCCACACTTTGACTTTATTTTTCGCTTCAAGTGGCTCCACTGCGATTCAATTCTCTGGGTATGGTGACCGACCAGTGACGGGGCTTACAAAGTTGGAAGAATGATTCACTGTCTGATTGTCGAAACCCAACGCTTGTAAAGTATTCAGACGACATTCTCGGGACGCCGGGCCATCCATTGAGAACTGTAAACGACTTCAAATCGAGAAGTGTATCAGCGGCGGTCTTATTCATATCTATGATTAAATAAGTTATGATTAACTAATAAGCGAAAAAAAATCCAAAAAAAATTTGCTAAAATTGTTCATCGTTTAATCGTAATTGTCGCGCCACGCGTGAAAAAAAGTGGAATCATAGTTTTCGCGCCACAAGTAAGCGCCAAGCGTGAAAAAACAACTTACAAATATTTTAACAATAACAACAAACATTTTCAGAAAAAAAATTGCAAAAACCTCCAAAATGACTAAAAACCATTGACCCCACCAACTAAGATAGCGCCGAATTATGAATATCGTGAACGATTATTGCTAGCTTCCCCAGCGAGATTACTACATTTTTCTGTGAGATTACTGGATTGTCTTATGATGTTACCAACTTATTCGGTCTTTAAAGAATTTGCTGCTGGAATTCAGAAATACAGCGGCTTTGGCGATAGTAATATTATAAAGTTTTAAAAATATTACAAAAACGGTTCATAAGATGTGAAGTTCAGTGGCTGTCGCTTGTTAAAGAAATGCCACTAGTGTGCTCTCTGACCTTAAAAGTTCCCTCACCTCCTATTCAATGGGATTTGGTCGGGAATATCAGCGGTGCTTCTCGTCCACGGCATTTGAAACGATTCTTTAAATCTTGTCGAAACGTTTTTTCCAAATGACACAGCTACAAATTCAAATAAAGAAGATATAACAGGGCCATAAGATTGCATATCCTAGTCGAAACAATTGCTTGAAATTTGATTGCTCTGAGAAACATTCGAAGTTTTCTTGAATAAATCGCTCTATTATCACATGCATCTATAATTTCGTTACATACTTAATAATGTGCATTTTCCAGATTTTGTGTCTCATTTAAAAAGTAATCAGAGCAGAAACATGGCTCCTAATTATTTTCAAAAGCCTGAAGCGGCATTAAAACGTGCCGAAGAGCTCATTCAAGTCGGAAAAGAGTCTGATGCCCTCGACACGCTTCATGACACCATCAAGGTAGGTATTTTTTAACTTCCGAAGGCTTCGTTAACTTATTTTTCTTATTTTAAGGCAAGAAGGCACAAGCAGTGGACGACGGTTCACGAGCAGATAATGATAAAACACATGGAACTGTGTGTGGATCTTAAAAAACAACACCTAGCCAAAGATGCGTTGTTCCAGTATAAAGGTCTCACACAACAGGTTAGTCCAGAATACATCAAACACTCACTTTTTGGGCTAAATGGCGGCTAGCTAAACCATCGAATTTGTTTTTCAGATCAACGTGAAATCTCTCGAAACTGTCGTAGAGCATTTTTTGAGACTCGCCGAGCAAAAGACCGAAGAAGCTCAGAAACAATCCATTGAAAAAGTTGAAGAAATCGGAGACCTCGATCAAGGAGACGTTCCGGAACGTCTTCTCCTCGCCGTCGTTTCCGGAGCAGCTGCCCAAGACCGTATGAATCGTACTGTTCTCGCCCCATGGCTCCGTTTCCTTTGGGATTCCTACAGAAATTGCTTGGAATTGTTGAAAAACAATGCTCAAGTTGAGCAACTCTACCACACAATTTCCCGTCATTCATTCAGCTTCTGCTTGAGATATCAGCGCAGAACCGAGTTTCGCAAACTGTGTGATCTTCTAAGAATGCACTTGAACACGATACAAAAGCATCAATATGCTACAAATGTGTAAGTAACTGTAAAGGAATACTTGTATTAGTGTATTTGCTTTAGCAACTCATTCCGAGTGAAACTGACATCTCCAGAGTCGTTGACTCTCATGCAAGACACCAGATTGGTTCAGCTGGACACGGCAATTCAGATGGAGCTTTGGCAGGAAGCTTATAAGTGAGTAAATTTAAACAATTCTGAAATACTTAAAAAAGTGAATGGGAATGGATATAGGAAGGTTGAAAATTGGACGCTTCCTAGAGATACAAGATCGCTGTAGGATTCAGTCTATTATTCGCCTGCTATCGCACTGATCATGCAAGTTTCCAAGCGTTTTTAAGAATTGGAAATTTTACTTTCGACGTTAAAAATAATCAAAAATAGCAAATATTACTATTTCAGAAGCGCTGAAGACGTTCATGGAATGATGCAGCTCTCCAAGGACAAGGATAAAAGAACAGTGAAACCATCCAGTTACGTAAACTACTACGACAAACTTGCTCTTGTATTCTGGAAAGCTGGAAATAGTTTGTTTCATGCCGCTGCTCTCCTTCAGAAATTCATAATATACAAAGACATGAAGAAGTCGTTCACACAAGAAGAAGCTCAAGAGCAGGCTACTCGCGTTCTCCTTGCCACCCTCTCCATTCCAGAAGGATCAGATTCCCCGTCGGATCTTTCTCGTAACCTAGATATCGAAGAGCAACATATTGCTAACATGCGACTTCTCTCCAACTTACTCCGCCTTCCTATCGCTCCAACAAAAAATGGAATTCTCAAGGAAGCAGCACGTATTGGAGTTCCAGAAGCCGCTGGGCAGACTGCCAAGGACCTTTACAAACTTCTTGAGAGCAATTTTTCCCCTTTGAGAGTTGCCAAGGATGTTCAAGCTGTTTTGGATACAGTCAGCCGGCCTGATCATCAACAATACGTAGAATCTCTTCAAGCTGTTGCAGCTGTCAAAGCGTTGAAGCAAGTTTCTGTGATTTATGAAGCAATCAGCTGGGAGAGAATCAAACAAATAATTCCATTCTACTCTGATTTGGCTCTCGAGAGACTTGTAGTCGAAGCCAGCAAACATAGAATAGTCAAGGCCCAATTGGATCATCGTGCTGATTGTGTCCGCTTCGGATCTTCCGATGCCACATTAGCAGGGGGTGTTGACGAGTGCGACAACAACGAAGGATTCACAGGAGATGATACTCAACTTGGTGTTGAAGGCGTTCGAAATCATCTTGAAGCCATGTACACTCGTCTTCGTGTCCTCGTTGAAGGGCTTGATGCCGAGAAACGAAGAAAGGAAATCCTCAAAAAAATTGAAAATCACGTTACCAGTTATGAAAAGAACCGCTCCACTGAAATAGATCGTATTCATCGGCGCAAGAAAATGTTGGAAAATTACAAAGAGAACTGGGAGCGTGTCAAGGCTGAAAAAACTGCTGCTGCTGCCACCGAACAGGCTAAACGTGAGGAAGCTGCTCGCGCTGAAGAGATGAAGAGACTCGATGAGCAAAACAAGGAGAGTGAGCGAAAGAGAAAACAGGCCGAACAAGAGGAAATTCAGAAGAAAATTAAACAGGACCAACTCTACAAAATGCAACAAAACGCAATCTATCAAGCTATTATTAAAGAGAAGGGTCTCGAACAATTCAGAGACATGGATCCTGAACAAGTTTTGCGAGAGCAAAGAGAGCGACTGGATAAAGAAAGAGCAGAGACTCAACGTCGGTTACAACAACAGGAGAAAAACTTCGACCATCATGTACGGGCACTTCACTTAGAAGAAATGAACGAACGACGTGTCATTATGAATTTAAGACTTGCGGAAGCTCCAAAGCTCCATGAGCAGTACGAAACGGCGAGGATTGAAAAAGAAATGTTTGTTTTTGACAATTTTTCTCACACAAAAAGCGGAAACCCATTTTGGAATTGTTTAATTATTTTTTTATTTTTTCAGCAACGCTCATGAATCTCATGTAAAACTGTGGTCAATGTGGGATCAAGTCCGTGACGCTACTCTTAACTGGGTCGAAACTGTCAAGAACGACAACCAGGAGGTCCTTAGTAAAAGAATCGCTGAATGGAAAGCGAAACTGGAGGCCGTCCGTAACATCCGGCTCATTAACCGGACTGAAATACGCAAGAAGCAACGAAAAGAGAAGGCTCTTCAGGATAAAATTGCTGAGGAACGCAAGAAACACGAAGAAGAGGAACGTGCTCGTCAACTCATCATTGACGGGCAACGTCGCCAACACGACCCGGATCGTAGTCGTCGCCGAGAGATGGAGAACTCGGTAGCGATGCAAGACAACGATTGGCGACGTGGAGCTCCACCGCGTGAATCGATGCCTCAAAGAGAAGTGCGCCCAATGCGCGGTGATGGATTGTCGCGTGAATACCGTGGAGATCGTGATCGGGAACCGAGAGAACCATTCCGTGATGTTCCTCCATCTAAAGCTGATACAGACAATTCGTGGAGAAGTTCAGCTCAACAATCACAACCACGTAAACCTGACGAACGTCGAAATGATGAATTCCGAAGAAACGAAGAAATCCGCCGAAATGAGCCACCTCGTTCAAACTTTTCTACGGTATCAAAGGCTGATACCGTAGAAAAATGGGAACGTGGAGCGAAACCAACAATTATCTCACCGCCTCAGAAGACTGAATCAGTACCAGGTAAAACAATATTCCTTGGCGAATTTCAGGAGTGTTTGGAGTATGTTACCAGCGCCTTGCTGATAGTATTTGTTCGTTTCGAGGTTCTGCACTATAATTCTCGGAATCAAAAAGAATTACAATCAAAACGATTGTATAATATTTTGGATGAAATATGAAAATAATTGTTTTCTAGAAGCCAGAACAAATCACGAAGAAGGTCATACTTTCCGAAAAAGTAGCATTTGTGGAAACTAGACCTGCAAACCAATGAAACCTTAGCTTAGTAGTAGGTTTCCTCCCAAAATTCGATGTCGATTTTTTTGTTAATTTACAGTGCATTTTAAAGGAGTTTTAATAGAATTTAGGAGTTCCAGGAATAGGATTGGAATTTAGATTTTTAATTCAAGTTTTTTTCCATTAAAAAGAAAAAATTGTTCAGCTCCCGAACCAACGCAGGATGGTCCGAAACGATTCGTGCCGCCACATCTTCGAAACAAACAGGGCAATGCCGGAGGTTTTGATGATCCATCGGGTGCAAGAATTGGTTCAAATACTAAAAATGCGCCTGAACATGCCGAACGAGCTCAAGGTCTTCGAGGACCTCCACCAACCGGACGCAACTCACTGTCACGTCGTGACGGACACCCTCCTCGTGCTGGTAACAGTGGTGGCGGAAATGCAGACAGTGGTAACTGGAGAAAATAAATGCTTGTAATGATTTGATAGTTCTTTGCTCATTTTCATATCAATTTTTCCTATGAAGTTACTCGTTAGTTTTTTTCCCTCAAAATGCCCAACAATTAGACGGTATTTTTGTCCTTTTTTAATTTTTGGTTGTTCCTTTCTTTTTTTTTCTCTAATTATGAAACCATATACATATTTAACCACTGTAACCGTTCGTTATTGTTAACTTCTTGGTGTTGTTAATTAAATTTCCCGTCAACCCCCACCCCCCCCCCCCTTCCCATTTGAAATGCCCTACGTTTTTGTTTCCTTCCCATCTATATTTAATCGGCAGAGTTGTTTGAGTATTTATCAGTAATGGTATGAATAAAGACATCTATAACTGAAAGCCTCGTCTTGTAAACGACGTAGGCGTGGCCGAAACGAGCAACTCGAAAAGTGGCACGGAGAGACGTCGAAACGAGCCACATTGGGGGCACCTGTATGAGGGTGCTTTAGGCGACGTAATGAGGCGCGGAGAGCACGCTGATTGTGGAGACGCCAGACGCCGTCAATGGAGGAGAGGAAGGCGACGGGGGGGGGGGGGTAATACAATAAAATAGGATAGATGGTATGGGGGAAAAGAGGCCCCACACACACACACACACACACACACACACTTCTGAAGGCACCCACCAGTTGTATTCATGCACCTCTCCTGGATGCCAGCCGGATACATCAGCCTCGTGTTCTCCTCGTTTTCCAAAACTCTGCATTTCAGAAGTCTTTCTCTGAAAATTTCTGAAAATGAGTTAACGCTTTCACCGCACTTTCACCGCGGTTGAGCCTGGTGGAGATTTCGCAATTTTTTAAAAGCAATTTTTAAAATTGTTTCCGCAAAATTAAAAAGAAACAGATTTCGAGGAAATTAAAAGAAAAATCTCCGTCGAAAGATTCAAAGTTCCCGCAAGTTTGGTGTGCGGCGGAGCGAATTTGCTGACTCTGTAAAATTAATTTTTTTAAAATTAAATCTTCAATTCAATTTTCGGCGGTTTCTATTGGAAAAAACTGGAAAACATTAGTTTTTTGTTTATAATTTTTTCCATTTGCGTTTACTCAAATTCGTAAGAAAATTTTAAACTTTTTTAATTATCGATTTTAATCAAACTAATATCATTATTTTTTTTAATGGAAATTCGAGGAAAATTGGAGAAAATTAGGTTTTTTTTTGTAAGAAAATACAAATTTTCCGCAAAATTAAAATAAACAGATTTCGAGGAAATTAAAAGAAAAATCTCCGTCGAAAGATTCAAATAAGATTCAAAGTTCCCGCCAGTTTGGTGTGCGGCGGAGCGAATTTGCTGATTTTGTAAAATTAATTTTTTTTAAATTAAATCTTCAATTCAATTTTCGGCGGTTTCTATTGGAAAATATTGCAGTGTCTAATTATTAATTTCTTTATTTTTTTGTATATAATTTTTTCGATTTGCACTTGGCTCAAATTTGTAAAAAAAAATTTTTTTAATTAGCGATATTAATCAAATGAAAATTCGAGGAAAATTGGAAAAAATTAGGTTTTTTTATTGTAAGAAAATACGATGTTTCCGCAAAATTAAAAGAAGCAGATTTCGAGGAAATTAAAAGAAAAATCTCCGTCGAAAGATTCAAAGTTCCCGCAAGTTTGGTGTGCGGTGGAGCGAATTTGCTGATTCTGTAAAATTAATTTTTTTTAAAATTAAATCCTCAATTTAATTTTCGGCGGTTTCTATTGAAAAAAACTGGAAAACATTAGTTTTTTGTATATAATTTTTTCGATTTGCACTTGGCTCAAATTCGTAAAAAAAATTTGTTTAATTAGCAATATTAATCAAATGAAAATTCCTGGAAAACTAGAGAAAATTAGGTTTTTTTTGTAAGAAAATACGATGTTTCCGCAAAATTAAAAAAAGCAGATTTCGAGGAAATTAAAAGAAAAATCTCCGTCGAAAGATTCAAAGTTCCCGCAAGTTTGGTGTGCGGCGGAGCGAATTTGCTGATTCTGTAAAATTATTTTTTTTTTAATTAAATCTTCAATTTAATTTTCGGCGGTTTCTATTGGAAAAAACTGGAAAACATTAGTTTTTTGAATATAATTTCTTTTGATTTGCGTTGACTCAAATTCGTAAGAAAATTTTAAACTTTTTTAATTATCGATATTAATCAAACTAATATCATTATTTTTTTGGTGGAAATTCAAGGAAAACTGGAGAAAATTAGGTTTTTTTTGT
Source organism: Caenorhabditis inopinata (assembly GCA_003052745.1). Taxonomy (NCBI): domain Eukaryota; kingdom Metazoa; phylum Nematoda; class Chromadorea; order Rhabditida; family Rhabditidae; genus Caenorhabditis; species Caenorhabditis inopinata. Next base: position 2,872,677 of record AP018153.1, read on the forward strand.
AAGAAAATACGATGTTTCCGCAAAATTAAAATAAACAGATTTCGAGGAAATTAAAAGAAAAATCTCCGTCGAAAGATTCAAAGTTCCCGCAAGTTTGGTGTGCGGTGGAGCGAATTTGCTGATTCTGTAAAATTAATTTTTTTTAAAATTAAATCCTCAATTTATCGGCGGTTTCTATTGGAAAATATTGCAGTGTCTAATTATTAATTTCTTTATTTTTTTGTATATAATTTTTTTTCGATTTGCGTTGTCTCAAATTTGTAAAAAAAAATTTGTTTAATTAGCGATATTAATCAAATGAAAATTCCTGGAAAACTTGGAGAAAATTAGGTTTTTTTTGTAAGAAAATACGATGCTTCCGCAAAATTAAAATAAACAGATTTCGAGGAAATTAAAAGAAAAATCTCCGTCGAATGATTCAAAGTTCCCGCAAGTTTGGTGTGCGGCGGAGCGAATTTGCTGATTCTGTAAAATTAAGTTTTTTAAAATTAAATCTTCAATTCAATTTTCGGCGGTTTCTATTGGAAAAAACTGGAAAACATTAGTTTTTTGAATATAATTTTTTCGATTTGCGCTCAAATTTGTAAAATTTTTTTTTTAATTAGCGATATTAATCAAATGAAAATTCGAGGAAAATTGGAGAAAATTAGGTTTTTTTTTGTAAGAAAATACGATGTTTCCGCAAAATTAAAATAAACAGATTTCGAGGAAATTAAAAGAAAAAGCCCCGTCGAAAGATTCAAAGTTCCCGCAAGTTTGGTGTGCGGCGGAGCGAATTTGCTGACTCTGTAAAATTAATTTATTTAAAATTAAATCTTCAATTTATTCGCGGTTTCTATTGGAAAAAACTGAAAAACATTAGTTTTTTGTATATAATTTTTTCGATTTGCACTTGGCTCAAATTTGTAAAAATTTTTTTTTTTAATTAGCGATATTAATCAAATGAAAATTCCTGGAAAACTGGAGAAAATTAAGTTTTTTTTTAGTAGAAAAACGTTGTTTCCTCAGCCCCTCAATGTTACGGAGCGAAGAAAAAAATGGGAAATTTCCAATTTTCCCTGATTATAGCTTAGTGTGCGACAGATCACATTTCCCTCAGCACCTCCACACAGAACGCGACGTTTCCATCGCAACAACAGCCCAACCGCCACACGGATTTCGCTACTTTGCTCGCTTTCGGATTGGGGGGGGGGGGGAAACCCTCTAATTTATTTCGTCTCCGCCCCACCCCCCCCCCCATGTTTTACAAAAGACTACCGTAGTTTGATTGAAATCTGCGCTCTCTACTGATAAGGAATACTGTGGATCAATGGCGCCATCGCATTTCATATTTCTAACGAGATTACAGGGGTGCGCAAAGAGACGCAGATTGCCAGAGCAAGCTGGCTGTTTGCGTCTCCTCAAACTTCCCACTGACTCTGATTCACTTTTTAATGCAACCGCGCTTCGTCGCTAATCATTTTTTTCCTGTACGATAGAGCGCACTTGAGATACAATTTAATGATTGCTAGGCAGTTTATATATTTTTCTTAATGAAAACTCTTGTGCGCCTTTAAGTTCCTTCGAAATGTTGCTTCCTTCGATTTTAACTCATTTTCCCGGGATTTTCTCCATAGTTTGATGCTCTCAAAGGAAAAATAGGGACTGAGAGGCTTAAAGGCGCACAGGTTACGGTAGAGCGCATTTTCTTCAACGTTTTTTGTGGTTGGCTCCGCCTTTTTCAGACTCCAATTATCACTGGGGATTATTGGTGTAAAACGCTTGCTGTTAGTAGTGCGCGGCAACTGAAAATCGAAGGAAAAACAGCCAAACTGCAGCAGCGCTCTACTGGACTATTATTGATTGTTACAATCGCGCTCTACTGAACATGAGGTTAAGGTTAGGTATTATCCATGCGCGAGGACGTGAGGCAATGTTTAAAGGCGCAACGAATTAACTGTTTGGGTCTCGGTTAGGGGATAGCGCGTTAAATAGCGGATAGTGTCTTCGCTTTCTTACAATTACATGGATAATACCTAACCTTAACCTCATGTTCAGTAGAGCGCGATTGTAACATTTAATAATAGTCCAGTAGAGCGCTGCTGCAGTTTGGCTGCTTTTCCTTAAATTTTCAGTTGCCGCACACTACTAATAGCAAATGTTTTACACCTATAATTTTTTACACCCCAGTGATAATTTGAGTCTGAAAAAGGCGGAGCCAGCCACGCAAAACGTTGAAAATGCGCTCTACCGTAGCATGTGCGCTTTCTCCGAAAAACATGCTTTTGGAGCATCTGATTATGGAGAAAATCCCGGGAAAATGTGTTAAATTCGAAGGAAGCAACATCTCGAATGAACTTAAAGGCGCACAAGAGTTTTCATTAAGAAAAATATATAAAAATTGTCATTTTTTCAGTAGCTGACTAGCAATCATTAAATTTTATCTCAAGTGCGCTCTATCGTACAGGAAAACAAATAATATAGCGACGAAGCGCGTTTGCATTTCATTTCTTGACGTTCGATGTGTTGTGGCTCTTTAAAAATGCTCAGAAATTCCAGAAGTTTCTCGAAATTCCTGTCAGAACTGATGTTCGTCATGCTGGCCGCCCTTCAATCCCCCCCCCCGCTTAGGTAAACTGGCACAAAGTCCGTGGCGGCGGCCGCCATGTAATTCTGTGTGTACCCTAACACTCAAAGTGTCTCCCCGACCTTGTTTTTTCCAAACGCTATTAGGCGTTACTCATGGGCCGAACACGGCGACATTGTGGCGCCGTCCTAGCAACAACCACCCCCCCCCCTCTCCCCCCCCCCCCCCGTCCCAACCAATCTACCTCTCCACTGTTCCTCTCCAATGCCTAATTACTAGGTGCTGGGTCTTTATAATGGTTAATCAATGGTTGGTTAGGTGCAAATTCAGTGTCAGAAATTGAGAAAATTCCAGAATTGCGCGAATCTGGGCGAAGACGGGCGGAGACGGGCGGGCCGAAGATGGAGAATTGTAGAGCTCTTGTCAGAGGCCGCGATGAGATGTTCGTCTTGCGCCCTTTTCCAGCTCCCCCCCCCCGTCCGCAAGACGGGGGGCGGCTCTGGTCTGGCTGGAATCGAAGACTGAGAAACCTAAAGGACAATGGCGAATTTTCAATATTTCTGCCGAAGTCATTTTGACAATATTTGAACTGGAAAGTGTCTGTCTGTGTGTCGCTTTGTCGGAGCCCGCTTTGAGCCCATTTTTCCAGAATAATGACTGCGTTAATCCAGAATTTCTAAAAAAAAAAAACGGTTTTGACGTAAGTCCTCGCAGAGAACACCGTATGAAGCCCAGAGAACTGCGGAATTCCGGATTCCGCCGTTTTTTTCATTTCGTGAAAAAATTTTTTCCCGTTTTCCGTTTTCCGGATTCCGAGCTCCCAAACTCCAATTCCGCTCTACTCTGCAGAGAAGGGCGGAATTCCGGATTCCGCCGTTTTTTTGATTCCGTCTTCCGGATTCCAGATTCCGTGAAACAAATTTTTCCGTTTTCCGGATTCCGAGTTCCCAAAATCCAATTCCGTATTCCGGATTCCGCCGTTTTTTTCATTCCGTGAAAAAAAAATTTTCCGTTTTTCGTTTTCCGGATTCCGAGCTCCCAAACTCCAATTCCGTATTCCGGATTCCGCCGTTTTTTTCATTCCGTCTTCCGGATTCCAAATTTCGTGAAAAAAATTTTTTTCCGTTTTCCGTTTTCCGGATTCCGAGTTCCCAAAATCCAATTCCGCCCTAAAGCCGCATGGACGCTTACTGTATTGGCAGGCGCGAAATCGAGGAATTTGAAATACATGTATCCAGAAGACGAGCCTATCCGTCTGTACCTCTGTATGTCGGAGTTTCTTGCCTTTGAAACTACAAAAATCGAAATATTTGCAATGATTTAATATAAAAGAATTCGAATTTTTTCTGTAGTTTGTAGTCAGACTTTTGTAAACTTTGAACCTGCATATCTTGGTTGCCAATAGAGATATTAAAAAATGGTCAATTGATAAAATGTGCAAAATGTCGTCACCAATGTTTTATCAATTGGCACATTTTTGAAATCTCTTCTAGGAGCCGAGATACAAGGGCTGAAAGTCGCTTGAATACTGTATTTCATTAATTCGCCGTGAATCGTTGGAGTGTCGTTGGACTTCTTCCCCCCCCCCCCCTTGTCTCTTTAAGAATTCGTTCTTTCAACAGAACAAGACAAGAAAGTAGTACAGAAGAATCTCCGCCCCACCAACACTATTTCGATTCTCCCCGCCGCTCCCCGTCGTTTCTTTAGTCCCAAACTACACTTCCTTTCTCCCCTCCCCCCTCCCCCCCCCGTCCAATTCCTTGTACATTTCGAAATGCTCGTTATGTGCGTGCCTAATGGGATGCGACTTACACCGTGTCTCTCTCGTTCGTCCGCTCTGCTCCCTCTTCAAGTTGCACAGACTATCTCTCTCTCTCTCTCTCTCCTCGTGTTGGAAGGGAAGAGAAGCGAGTCGGAGACTCCGCCCGCCACCTAGGTTTTCGGAATGAGAATTTCAACCGACGGGACGGGAGACGCAAGGGGTACGGTAGACCAGAGAGATAAGAGGGATAGAGAAAAAAGATGACACATTTTTATGTGGTGTCATACTGGCCGGCTGCTGGTGGGAAATGGAAGCGGCAGACAAAAAAAAAGGCGAAAATTCAAAAGTTCTGACAGCCAGTGGATACGATTTTAGTTGAAGGGGGGGGGGAACGTTTTTGAGCACAAGGGGCTCTGCGGAAATGAAGCGAAGCGGGAAGGTCTTGAATTCGTCTTGGACGCAGAGATACGAGAGACGAATCAGACCGTCTTGTCTGGTCTTTGTCTTCGTCTTGAATGCGTCTTGGACGCAGAGATAGCATATCTTTTTTTATTGCGTAAGACGAATGCAAGACGACCTGAAAGACGAAATAAGGCCGTCTTGTCTCGTCTTTGTCTTCTTCGTCTTGAATGCGTCTTGAACGCAGAGATAGCATATCTTTTTTATTGCGTAAGACGAATGCAAGACGACCTGAAAGACGAAATAAGGCCGTCATGTCTCGTCTTTGTCTTCTTCGTCTTGAATGCGTCTTGGACGCAGAGATACGAGCTGGCTTAATTCTGAGTTTATAAGAGAATTTCAGAATTCTAAGAATCAACAACGCTTCGAAATTTTGCTCAGATCTTACTCCAGATGAGCCTGGTAACTTCTCAATCAAATTTCTCAATAGCGCGCCACAAGCGCCCCAGCTTATATCAGAAAAAAACTGTGAGAGCTTCCCTCAAATGTCGTCAAGTCTAGCGCTTGGTGTGCATACACCCTTTGCCCCAAATCCTACGCAAAACTTCATGAAACAACTGTTCATTCGCCAGAGCGCATTTGCTAACCGCGTTGGAAACACTATTTCAGAATTCATTTTTAGTTTCATTGTTTTCAAGGACGCAAGTAAGGCTTCGTCTTCGTCTTCGTCTTGCATTCGTCTGACACAAAGATAGACATTGTGTTGGTTCTGCGTAAGACGAATGCAAGACGAACGAAGACGAGAGGAAAGACGACTCCTTGCTTTCAATGAACTGTCGTCAAGTTCGGCGCATAGTGTGCATACCCCTTTCACCTATTATCCTACGCGAATTCTCATACCTGACGAGTTTTCTCATCCCATTTAAAAGCGAAGAAAACTGCGTGGCGGGCGCCCCCTTCCCCCCCCCCCCTCAAATCTGTTATAGAATCGTTCGAGCTTTTCAGAAGACGCGGAATCTGAAGGAGCATTCGCGGGGGGGGGGGCTCGGCGCTCCCTCAGAAGCGCTAGATTCTGCTCAACTGTCGCCGTCAGCCTCGCGGGCGGGAAGCTTCCGTTTTTCGTGTCGATTCATCGAATAAAGATTTGGAGAGAAGAATGCGTCGAAGATGGCCATAAATGTGATGTGCCCATTCCCCCCCCCCCCCTCGCTCTCCTCCTCCTTCTCTCCTTTAACGCTGATCACATAAAACTGTCAGGAATTCAGAGAGAAGCAGTTTATATTCAGGCAAATGAGATTCTGTGTGTGTATTCTGAATGCAGAAGCAATAGAAGACGACGACGCACGTCACACCATGCCACGTCTTCCCCTCTCTGCGTCTCTCCGTCTCTCGACGAGTCGACAAGAAGAAGGTCGTTTCCGATGGAATAGAACAGACACTGGGGAGACATCGGTGTGGACGTTGAGCAAGATTCCATTCAAAGATAAACTGACATACGGTAGTTGGCGGCTCGATGGTACCGTAGTCTCAAGAGATAACAACCAGAGAAAGGCGGAATTCCGGATTCCGCCGTTTTTTTTATTCCGTCTTCCGGATTCCAGATTCCGTGAAAAATTTTTTTATTCCGTTTTCCGTTTTCCGGATTCCGAGTTCCCAAAATCCAATTCCGCCCTATTCTGCAGAGAATGACGGAATTCCGGATTCCGCCGTTTTTTTCATTCCGTCTTCTGGATTCCAGATTCCGTGAAAAAACTATTTTTTCCGTCTTCCGGATTCCAGATTCGGTGAAAAGATTTTTTTTTCCGTTTTCAGTTTTCCGGATTCCGAGTTCCCAAAATCCATTTCCGTCCTACTCTGCAGAGAATGACGGAATTCCGGATTCCGCCGTTTTTTTCATTCCGTCTTCTGGATTCCAGATTCCGTGAAAAAACTATTTTTTCCGTCTTCCGGATTCCAGATTCGGTGAAAAAATCTTTTTTTCCGTTTTCCGTCTTCCGGATTCCGAGTTCCCAAAATCCATTTTCGCCCTACTCTGCAGAGAAGGGCGGAATTCCGGATTCCGCATTCTGGATTCCAGATTCTGTGAAAAATTTTTTTTTCCGTTTTCCGGATTCCGAGTTCCCAAAATTCAATTCCGCCCTACTCTGCAGAGAAGGACGGAATTCCGGATTCCGTCTTCCGTCTTCCGGATTCCGCCATTTTTTTTTCATTCTGTTTTCCGGATTCCAGATTCCGTGAAAAGATTTTTTTGGAGTTGCTTTGAGAAAAACCACGTTGTGATAGCGGTCTGCAAATGCGCTCTAGTGGACAAATGGGTGAGGGGGGGGGTGCCCTGAATTCTAATAAATGAGTTAGGATGTCTTAAAATGTATTTGAAAGCGAAATGCAAAATCGGTGATAATAGAGCGCATTTGCAGCAGACGTAGTCATGTCTCTGCAAAGGTGTAAAACTGAATATTCAGAGATTACAATAGAGCCCTCCCCCCCACTGCTGACAGTTTATTCCAGGGGATTCCCATCAGAGTAGGGCTGAATTCCGAATTCCGCCGTTTTTTTCATTCGTTTTCCGGATTCCAGATTCCGTGAAAAAAATTTTTTCCGTTTTCCGTCTTCCGTTTTCCGAATTCCGAATTCCCAAAATCCAATTCCGCCCTTCTCTGATTCCCATCTTCCATCTGGTCGCTACAGTAGCCTGGAGCTGCGGCAGCTATGATCCTTTAAATATCAAAGCGTTTTCGAATAAGAATCATTAATATTATATTTCCATCTTTTTCAATGAATATTTTTGATTTGAAAGAAAGTTTGGCTGCGGGGCAAAACGGGCGAACACGGGCGGCTGTCTAACCCCCTTCGCATTGTAGATCTCGAATGGGAAAATCGATAACTAGTTTCGACGGCTTCCGGGACAGCTTCACAGGCTTCACAGGGAAATCCAAAGTTATGAGCTCTCCCGTTGCGGCCCGGCCCCGCCCGCACTTTGCCCAAAATGTTAAACACACTGTCCCTTTCCCTTTGCTACACTATTTCAGTGACGCATTCTTTCATGCATTTCCAGTTCCGCTGTAAAGATAAATAGAAGGAGAGACGGCGGAAACGGGTAAAAAAGAACCAAAAATTATGCATTACTCTCCGTTTTTCGTCTGTTTTCTTCTGGTTTTCCGGGATACTGTAGTTGAGAAGTGAGCCAGAGTAGGGCGGAATTGGATTTTTGGAACTTGGAATCCGGAATGCGGAAAACGGAAAAATAATTTATTCACGGAATCTGGAATTCGGAAGACGGAATGAAAAAAACGGCGGAATCCGGAATTCCGCCTTTCTCTGCAGAGTAGGGCGGAATTGGATTTTGGGAACTTGGAATCCGGAATACGGAAAACGGAAAAAAATTTTTTCACGGAATCTGGAATTCGGAAGACGGAATGAAAAAACGGCGGAATCCGGAATTCCGCACTTCTCTGGGCTTCAAACGGTATTCTCTGCGAGGACTTACGTCAAAACCGTTTTTTTTTTCGGAAAAAGGAAAAAATAGTTTTTTCACGGAATCTGGAATCCGGAAAACGGAAAAAATATTTTTTCACGGAATCTGGAATTCGGAAGACGGAATGAAAAAACGGCGGAATCCGGAATTCCGCACTTCTCTGGGCTTCAAACGGTATTCTCTACGAGGACTTACGTCAAAACCGTTTTTTTTCGGAAAACGGAAAAAATAGTTTTTTCACGGAATCTGGAATCCGGAAGACGGAATGAAAAAAACGGCGGAATCCGGAATTCCGCACTTCTCTGGGCTTCAAACGGTATTCTCTGCGAGGACTTACGTCAAAACCGTTTTTTTTCGGAATAAGGAAAAAATAGTTTTTTCACGGAATCTGGAATCCGGAATACGGAAAAAGGAAAAATTTTTTTCACGAAATCTGGAATCCGGAAGACGCAATGAAAAAAAACGGCGGAATCCGGAATGCGGAATGCGGAATTCCGCCCTTTTCTGAAGTGGGCCAAGAGAAGGCAAGTGACCAAAAGCACGCAGGTACAGTAATCCGAATATTGATCTCTCATTAAATAATCGGTAAAAATAGCCGTAAAGTGCAAGAGTGGAAGCGGTTACCGTAGTCCATTAGGTCTCCGTAGAAGGAGGTGTTTGCGGACTTATTACCGAGTCACGGAATGTAAATGTTTGCTTTTCTTCAACGAAAACTAAATTTTCACATTTTTTGTGCATTTGCGCGTCAATTATAGTGTTTTTTAAATATATAGAATTATTGGTGAATCTACAGTAGGCAAATAAATGAGCGAAATTACAGTAATCTTCATCAATTCTGCTGAAGGAGCTCGCATATTTAGGATTTTGGGAACTCGGAATGCGGAAAACGGAAAAAAATATCTTTTCACGGAATCTGGAATCCGGAAGACGGAAAGAAAAAAACGGCGGAATTCGGAATTCCGCCCTTCTCTGCTGGAAATCTTGAAAGTAGTGAAACCAGCGTAATTCTTTATACACCTCTCGCCTCCCCCCCCCCCCGTCCCTGCACCCTTACGGCTAACGAGACTACGCCTACCGTAGTCCTCGCGTCTCTCTGTTTCCAGTTCGTCTCCAGCAAGCCCCATAACCTAGAACCTAAATCACTTTTTTTTTCGTGTCGACTCGACGACGACGACGGCGGCGAAATGAAGATCCTCCTTTTTGCTTCCTTCTAGAATCTTTGATCTCGCCGGTCGGTCCATTTTTTTCGTCTTTTGTGTAAAGCGGGCTACTGTAGATTCGGGGGGGGGGAATACCAGACTAGGGCGGAATTGGATTTCGGGAACTCGGAATCCGGAAAACGGAAAACGGAAAAAAATTTTTCACGGAATCCGGAAAACGGAAGACGGAAAACGGAAAAAAATTCTCACGGAATCTGGAACCCGGAAGACGGAATGAAAAAAACGGCGGAATCCGGAATTCCGCCATTCTCTGATAAAAACGCAATCCGAAAGACGGAAAACGGAAAAATTTTTTTTCACGGAATCTGGAATCCGGAAAACGGAAAAAAAATTCTCACGGAATCTGGAACCCGGAAGACGGAAGGAAAAAAAGGCGGAATCCGGAATCCCGCCCTTCTCTGATAAAAACGTCATATCGCGGAATCCGGAATGCGGAAAACGGAAAAAATTCTTTTTTCATGAAATCCGGAATCCGGAAAACGGAAAAAATCTTTTTTCACGGAATCTGGAATCCGGAAAACGGAAAAAAATTTTTCACGGAATCCGGAATGCGGAAAACGGAAAAAATTCTTTTTTCACGAAATCCGGAATCCGGAAAACGGAAAAAATCTTTTTTCACGGAATCTGGAATCCGGAAGACGGAATGAAAAAAACGACGGAATCCGGAATGCGGAATGCGAAATTTCGCCCTTCTGTGATAAAAACGCCATATCGCGGAATCTGGAATGCGGAAAACGGAAAAACAATTTTCACGGAATCTGGAATCCGGAAAACGGAAAAAAAAATTTTCACGGAATCCGGAATGCGGAATGCGGAATTCCGCCCTTCTCTGGGGAATACGGAAATCACTCGGAAAAGGCGTGCGCCTTTAAAAACTGTCGCTTTTTTTTCGGGACCATGTGGCGCTTGTTGACGTACTTTTCGCGTCAAAAGTAGGTCAAACAATTTCAGTTTTTTTTTTTTTGAAACCAATTCTTGAAGAAAAGTGATTTTAAACAGGTTCAATACAATTCGCAAAATGAAAAAAAAAATGTTCAAATAAAAACAAGAAAGTAAGATGAAGAAAAAAATCAATAAATGAGAGAAGAAGAAGGGAAAACGAGGGCGGAGACTAGAAGAGCACAGAGAGAGAGAAAGTTCTAGAAACGAATTGGATAAATAGACGAAAATAAAATTGAAGAAGAGTGGGGGGGGGGCGTGTGGGGGTGGGGGGTGGGGGGGTAAACCGTGGAGTCTCACAGGACAGAATGGATGAAAAGGTAACTGGAAAAATGGTGGGATCAGAATCATCAGAATCATTTGGGGGGGGGGGAGGCGAGAGGGAGAGAAAATTGGATTGTAAAATTCAGAAAAATTTCAGCGAAATTCAGAAGACCCGTAGCGGGTAAGAAGGTAATTAAGACATTGACCCTAGTCGTCGTGGCAACCAATTAGATGAAGAAGAAGAAGAAGAAGAAGACGTTAAATAACGAGGAGTTACTGTACTGGCCATAAAGAATGCGCGCGGGTATTTTTTCGTGAAAATACTACTGTAGCTGCGGAACACCCTCACGGAAACTTGCAGAAAACGAAATTGCATCATTGCAAAAGTTTTTAATTTTTTGTTTTTACAGTTTTAGACATTCTTTATGGCCATTACTGTATTGTTGATTCAAGACGACAATCATCACACCGCGTTTTGTTTGAACGACGCTCCGGCGGAACACCGGAGCATCGTTCGGACAGGTGAATAAAGGGAGAAAGAAGAGCAGTGTGCGGAGAGGTGCGGAGAGGTTCTAGAAGGAACAAGAGAAGACGCTATGTTGGAAATTGGGGAACCGTTGATTTTGCGAGCAGTTGAGAGAGCTGTTGTTGTGTGAAACCGCGCTCTACTGAGAAATCATTTGGAATCTCGTTTGCGCGGAAGAGCAATGAGCAATTTGCGAAAAAATTCCGGTTTGAGTTGCTTTAACTGAGTGTCGACTCAGCAAATACTAAAAAAAATCGATAAATGCAAATTCGCTCTATGGAGAAATGTCTGGAAACTGGAAAAAAGGGTGCAAACGCGCACCAAAACGTGTGCAAATTTCCTATATCTTTCAGCTCTAAACTACTGTCTCAAAAGCTGACAAACCCAACGAATTCTTCGAATCGAATGAGAAAAAAGTGCTCAAGGAGGGCACAATGGATACTGATAAGGATTATGCGCTGCGGCAGGCGGCCAATGCGCCATTTGCCACTTCTTGTCGTCGTCGACGTCCATGCCCATTCCCTTCGGCGGGTTGGCCGGCAGCAGCGGAGTGTGCTCCGTGTGATCGTCCACCCGCTGCTTCTCCTTCTTCGCCTTCATTCGCCGGTTTTGGAACCAAATCTTGATTTGGCGATCCGTCAACTGCGTCTGCAGACGGAGCTCTTCTCTCTGCTTCTTCGACACGTACGACGACTGCTGGAATTTCGCTTCGAGCACCGATGTCTGATAGCGTTGATATGTCTGACGTCCTTTCTTCGATGAGGCTGAATAATTGAAGAATTTTTCTTTCAGCTTTATATTTCAAAAAATGGTTTTTCAATGCATTTTCAAGGGGCTCGATTTGCGTTGGAGCGCGTTTGCAGATGAAATGGAAAACGTTTGAACTGTTGCCACCGTAACGTGTAGTTTAAAGGCGCATTCAGCAACGATTTTTTTTCGAAATTTTCTTTGAAATTCCATGAGAATTGCTTGAATTAGGCTTAAAAAAAAGACTAAACGATTTGCGTTGGAGCGCGTTTGCAGATGAAATGGAAAACGTTTGAACTGTTGCCACCGTAACGTGTAGTTTAAAGGCGCATTCAGCAACAATTTTTTTTCGAAATTTTCATTGAAATTCCATGAGAATAGCTTGAATTAGGCTTAAAAAAAGCCTGAGCTCCGCCCCTTCGTTAACCCCACATTTGAGCACACACAAAAAAAAAAGAAGGAAAGTAACTGACCGAACAACTCACCATAGTTGGGCCATGCCGTATTCGGATAGCATTGTGGCCAACCAGGGAACGTGGCGGGGCCCAATGGCTGGCCGAAATAGCTGTAGTTCTGCGGCCAGCCGTAGCTCTGCATGTAGGCGGCTGAAACTGAAATCGGATGAGCAATTAGACGAAGAGGCGGGGGGGAGGCGGGGCGGGGCGGCGGCGTCGCCGACTACCTGGGTAGAGACTCGCTTCGGCGGACGGCGTCGACGATGTCTCTGGATCCTCTTTTCCGACGCCCTGCGTCATTGCGGCCAGTCTCTGCAAAGAAAAACAAATGTGAAATTGACGATTACAGAATGTTTCAGGGATTTCTAGAAATCTGGACATCCGGACATCCGAGCACCCTGCGGACTCACCGACAAATGATCGTTGGCATCCGGTTGTGATGACGTGGTCGACGTGGCCGCCGATGACGCTGTCGACGAGCCAAAGTCGAATGCGCTCGACGATGAGTTCATTCTTTTGTCGTCGTCGTCGTCCTCCTCGCTCGCCGTCGTCGTCGTCTTCGTCTACCGTAGTCCTTCCGTTTGGGGGGCGGAGCCTGCTCGTCCGATTGGTGGTGCAGGGCGGGCGCGAAGAGTGAGTGACAGCGAAACGGAGACGCAGATTCTGGAAAACGAGAGAAACACAATCAACGAAGGGAAATGGGCTGATTGGGGGGGGGGGGGAGAGTGGAGAGTGGAGAGTCGAAGGAGGAGACGACAAAAAGCCGGTCTTGGCTCTTGGCTCCAGAGCTCTTGGCTCTCACAAATTATAAAAATAATGGGGTTATGGCAAAAATATATATAGATATATATATATAAGAAGAAAAAGAAATTGGCTCTCTCCGGGTGGAGCAAAGAGTGTAAAAATGGAGGACGGAAGAGCGCGAGAGACACAGAGGAAACGAGAGACGCAGAGAGAGAGAAACGGACGCCAAAATGACTGGCTAACCGGAAACCGGGAACACGACGACGAAAATGAAAATGAATGAAGAGGATGAATAGAAGAAGAAAAAGAAGAAGAAAGAAGACAGATTCTGGAGAAGAGAAGGTCATTTTGCGAATTACTGAAGGTGACGTTCTCCACACTCGGTCTGTGCGTCTGTGCGTCGAGATGTCCGAACGCTCAAATGTCTGTCTGTGTGTGTGTGTCGCGATGTTCGGATGTCGGGCTTTCAGACTGTCTGCAAGTCTTTGATTGCAGCTGTCTGACAAACCGTCTGTCTGACAAACCGCCTGTCTGATAAACCGTTTGTCTGTCTGACAAACCGTCTGTCTACCTGCCTGCCTGTCTGTCTGTCTGTCTGACAAACCGTCTGTCTACCTGCCTGCCTGTCTGTCTGACAAACCGTCTGTCTGACAAACCGTCTGTCTGACAAATCGTCTGTCTGTTTCGCGAGCGAAGCTGTCTGCAAGTCTTTGATTGTAGTTGTCTGACAAACCGTTTGTCTGTCTGCCAAACCGATTTTCTATTTGTCTGTCTATCTGTCTGTCTGTCTGTCTGTCTGTCTGTCTGACAAACCCTCTGTCTGACAAACCGTCTGTCTGACAAACCGTCTGTCTGTCTGTCTGTTTTGCGAGCGAAGCTGTCTGCAAGTCTTTGATTGTAGCTGTCTGACAAACCGTCTGTCTATCTGTCTGTCTATCTGTCTGTCTATCTGTCTGTCTGTCTGTCTGTCTGTCTGACAAACCGTCTGTCTGATAAACCGTCTCTCTGTCTGACAAACCGTCTCTCTGTCTGACAAACCGTCTGTCTGTCTGACAAACCGTCTCTCTGTCTGACAAACTGTCTATCCCTCTCTCTCTCTCTCTGTGCTGACCTGCGCATCGCTTGTATGTCCGGATGTCCGGACGCTGGTTAGTTTGAGCAAGGCATGATGTCCCTTGCCCAAACTCCCATAAACAACTGTTTGTCCGGATGTCCATCTTTACATGGCTCCTCTGGAAGCGCGTCTGTCTGTCTACCCATTTGTCGGCTTGTCCTTGACAGACTTGCTTTAAAAGCGTCAGCTGCGCGCCCCTCCGTTTTCACTAAAGACTGTTTGTCCAGATGTCCGCGCGCGCTCTGAAAGAACTGTACGTACCAAAGGTTTGCGAAGAGAAAAGTAAACAAGAAAAGAATGGAAAAAATGGTGGAAAAATGGGAAAACGAACGAAAACCCATCGAGTGTGCGACCCCATTATGGCGGAATTTTGGCGGAATTATTGCGGAATTTCCGCGAATTCGTATTATTTGAACAAGCTCGGAACGATTAAAATACTAGAATACGTGGCAGCTTGGAAAACGGAAAAGTGGGTGGACGGGGGGCGGAGCCTCTAAAAAAAGCGATAAAGATGAGCCTTTTTGGCATTTTGCAGAGTCGTTTCGAATGTGCTCTGCCAGCAAATCTCTCGCTATTCGTGCTCATTTCCACGTGCTCTTTGTGCATTTAAAAGGGCGCAGTACTAGTCATTAGCACTTTCATTTACTCAGCAATTGTCAGATTTCCGCATTTTTTCAGTGCCCCCCCCCCATTTTTTCCTCTATTTTCAGATGGGTACGGTTTATGGGTATGTGCTATACGACAACGTTTAACATTTTTTTAATTTCCCAGAAAAAAAAGCCTTGGTGTCTATTGAGCATAGAAACATATCCGGGCAGAAGCGGGTCGGGCGCGGGTGGACACGGGCGGTTATGGGCGGACACGGGCGGACACGGGCGGTCACGGGCGGGCTTCTAACATTCGTCAAAGTTGAAGTTATGACTGCGATTTTTATGAATTTCGACCGTTCCCGTCCAGTGTAGGGCGGCTTCTACTCCCCGTGCCGCCCGTCTTTTCGTTTTGTATTATCCCATTTGTCTTTAATGAAAAAAAAATCCTTTTTCGAGCCGTAATCCCCATCCCCCCCCCGGCTCGCGAGCGCACACTGAGCACCAGACTTTTCCAGAGAATACTGTTTCTTTTCTTAAAAACGTTTAATCTTTTTTAAATTCGCGGAAAAAAAGCCTTGGTGTCTATTGAACATAGAAACATATCCGGGTAGAAGCGGGGCGGACACGGGTGAACACGGGCGGACACGGGCGGTCACGGGCGGTCACGGGCGGGCTTCTAACATTCGTCAAAGTTGAAGTTATGACTGCGATTTTTATGAATTTCGACCGTTCCCGTCCAGTGTAGGGCGGCTTCTACTCCCCGTGCCGCCCGTCTTTTCGTCTTTTATACTCCCATTTGTCTTTAATGAAAAAAAAACGTCTTTTTTGAGCCGTAATCCCCACCCCCCCCCCGGCTCGCGAGCGAACACTGAGCACCAGTGAGCGCTGAAACGCCACAGACTCGTCACCTTTACTAATGAATTAACACGTCGTTTGCGGTGCCCGTTCTCGCCCGCTCTCGCCCATCCCCCCGCCCCAGTTTAATTTTCCGCAAACAGCCAATAATCGTAAAATTAAAGATGCTCCGCCTCTCTGCGCTCGCTCTGTCTAAAATCTCATTCCTATACAGCAACGTGGTCGGGGGGGGGGGCATTAGGCGGCCGTGTCGTTCCCCATAACCGTCAAATGTCAATGAGCACCGCGGCGGCGGCCGCGTAAAACGGAAGGTGGCGCGGAAAAATAAAATTTAAATAATACAAATTAATCTGGAAATTGCTGAAAGCGGTGCGGGGCGGGCGGGCGGGCGGGGGGGGGGGGGCGAATTGCTCCGAAAAATACAATACCATCAAAAAAATGAAACGACACCGAAAATAGGTACTCAGACATGAAATGTGGTATGGGCTTTGCGGGGGGCGGCACCCAACAGAACAGAGAGAGAGAGAGAGAGAGAGACGGAGAGAGAAAGAGAGAAAGAGAGAGAAAGCGTTGAAGCGTTGCAGGAGGCCCCTCTTCCCCTCCCTTGACGATAGAAAAAGGGGCGGGGAACCGGCGGGCGGGGGGGGGGGGGGGAGTGGGCGGAGTCTTTGGAAGCGGGCATTGGTGGGGATTTGAGAGAAGAGAGCGCAGAGAAAAAGAGGAACTCGGAATTCCCCCACGAGGGAAAAGCGACAGGGTTCGAACTTTTCTGCTGGAAAAAAAATTCGAAAGATTTTTTTTTGCAATTTTTTCTAAAGTGTCGTCAAGTCGGGTGTTTTTTGTGCATACACTGTTGGCATACTATATTTTGGTTTTATTATTACCTTTTTTTTTAGAAAAACCACAAAAAAATACATTGGCGTGTTGCGTTTAATTAAAACTGGTATAATCTTTAGATTAGCCTATAAAAATGGCGGAAATTTGAAAATCATGATTTTAAAAAAGAGAGACCGCAATTTGAAAGACATTTTCTGAGAATTGCAGGTTAAAAAAAATTGAACCCGCATCTACAAAATAGCAAGCAGCGCTGCACCCAACTGCGCCATACAGGTAACACGCACAACATGTGTCTAAGATGTATATATTTGCAGGGTGAAGTCAATTCCATGAAGCAAGCGCATGCGTTGGAAAACATGGGAACTGACGCGCAAATGCACTAAAAAATTCAAATGGACTAAGCCACGTGGCACAATTAAAGAATACCTGCTCACAAGTTTCTCTAGCACAAGCGAAGGCGAGAGACAGAGAGAAGGGCAACCTGCCCAGCGGCTGCCCATCTCTTCGCGCCATTGCATACCGTAGTATTGCGGTGTGAAACACTATCAAATCATTCTGTTAAGCGACTTTCTCGTTTTCTCTAAGAAACAAATACGTTCTTCCATCGCTCCCCCCCCCCCCGCCAAACCTCCTTTAACTCATAAAATTATCCATAAGTGTGTGATAAACTCTCTCTCTCTTTCTCTCCGTCTCTCTCTCTCTCTCTCTCTACTTTTCCAGTTCCACACCAGCATCCCATGGTTCAGAATCCGAATCCGAATCCGAATCCGAACTAAGCGAATCCAGTAGAACTGGAAACTCGCTCGCTCCGCCCACCCCACCCCCCCCCCTTTCTTGTCTCCTTTGTTTCCGTTTTTCTCATTAATTCTTCCACTCTGCGCCTTTAAATTGCCTTAAAAAGCGCAAAAAAAACACAGCGAAAGAAGTGTTTCGTCAAAAAGATGAAAGGGCGGCTTGGAGGAGTTGGAGACCAGCAAACTGAGAGAGCGTGGGCGGAGCCTAGAGTTATCTTAATGCCATCATTTTAAGCACTCTTCGACACGTGTGGGGTCTCCCTTTTTGAAGGGAAAATGTAAAGAAAAAAGACAAAAAAAAGACAGAGAAAAGAGGGACGAAAACGGAAAACGGAAAAAAAATTTTCACGGAATGCGGAATCCGGAATACGGAATGAAAAAAACGGCGGAATGCGGAATGCGGAATTCTGCTCTTCTCTGCAGAGTAGGGCGGAAGTGGATTTTGGGAACTCGGAATCCGGAAAACGGAAAACGGAATAAAAAAAATTTCCACAGAATCTGGAATCCGGAAGACGGAATGAAAAAAACGGCGGAATGCGGAATTCCGCTCTTCTCTGCAGAGTAGGGCGGAATTGGATTTTGGGAACTCGGAATCCGGAAAACGGAAAACGGAATAAAAAAAATTTTCACAGAATCTGGAATCCGGAATACGGAATGAAAAAAACGGCGGAATGCGGAATGAAACGGAAAAAAAATTTTCCCGGAATCTGGAATCCGGAAGACGGAATGAAAAAAACGGCGGAATCCGGAATGCGGAATTCCGCCCATTCCGGAAGACGGAATGAAAAAAACGGCGGAATCCGCTCTTCTCTGCAGAGTAGGGCGGAAGTGGATTTTGGGAACTCGGAATCCGGAAAACGGAAAACGGAATAAAAAAAATTTTCACAGAATCTGGAATCCGGAAGACGGAATGAAAAAAACGGCGGAATGCGGAATTCCGCTCTTCTCTGCAGAGTAGGGCGGAAGTGGATATTGGGAACTCGGAATCCGGAATTCCGCTCTTCTCTGGAGAGAACACGCTTGGAGAAAACTGTAATTTCTTGATAATTGGGGGAGGAGTTTCTGTGCGTCTGTCCGTTTGTCCCGATGTCTGGCAAGCTTTTAAAATGGAAAAAAAAAATCAATAATCAAATCAATCTGCAGAAGACGTTGAGAATGCCGCCCGCAAATGCGCTCCATTGAAGAATTGCGGTGGAGCACGTATGATGCAAATGCGCTCCATAGAGCTCAGCAAATCTCAGCAAGAACAGTGGATTCGCTGCACAGAGTCCAATGAAACAAAAAAATGCAAATGCGCTCTGTTGAAGAACGGATAGTGGGGACACAACACTTATTTAACAGAGCACATTTGCATTGGACGATTGGCAACAGGATATTTGGATAACAGAAGAGAAATGCAGGCAAGAAAGTAGAAAGTACAAAAAGAAGGAAAAGTACTGGCGGGGGGGGACGGGGGAGGGGGGGGGGGGAGGGTGGAGTACGGAGAAACAGGAGGAGATAATTACAATCTTTCGTCACTGTACTACGCACTTTGATGATGTTCTTCTTCGTCTTCAGAAGCAGAAGCCGAAGCAGACGAAGAAGAAGACGTGAATAAAAAGGAGAAGAACTGGATATCTGTATATTCAGCAGGTGGCAGCCAGCAGACGAGCGCCTTCTGTAACGTCTTCTGACTTCTGGAGTAAGGCGATGGCAGAACACGGTTGGAGAATGGAAAACGGGTAATTTAGCGAAAGGAGGACAACGAAGGGAACGGCTTCGGCGGAGACCGTAGGAAACATTGAAATTGACGAGCAACTTTGTTCCCAATGACTAGGGGCCGCTGGAAGTCCAATAGAGCGCACTTGCATTCTTCTGCTTTTAAAACTGTGTGATTTCAGTATCAGGAGAGAACCATGTTTAGCTGAAGCGAAAACACAATGAAACACTGTAATTGACGCGCAACAACTACTTTTCGTGCATTTGCGCGTAGATTATGGCGTTTTTACAGGTTTCCCCATGAAAACTCTACACTTTACGCGGAAATGCACAGAAAATATAAAAAATCAAAAAAAAAGTTTTTGCTCGTCAATTATGATGTTTCCTCAGGTTTCCGCTTCTCGAGAATCAATTTTCTTCTCGAAAAAATACACCCAATAACGCAAATTTATGAATATTCTACTTTTCGTGCATTTGCGCGTAGACTATGGCGCTTTCACGGGGTTTCCCCATTTACTTGATCTCTGCTCTGAGAACCCTACACTTTACGCGAAAATGCACAGAGAATATAAAAAATGAGTAAATAAGTTTTTGCTCGTCAATTATGATGTTTCCTCAGATTTTCGCTTCTCGAGAATCAATTTTCTTCTCGAAACACTGTAATTGACGCCTAAATTGTGCATTTGCGCGTGAAATTCGGTGCTTCTTCGCGTTTCGAGACCTCTTTCATCGAGGGCGCACGACTTCTAGGCAAAGAGATGCAAAAACCTGTGAAAACACTGTAATCTACGCGCAAATGCACATCGGATTTGAGCACAAAAAACGAAGCAATTGGTCGTCAATTTCTGGAGCGCCTCATTTTCAGCATTTTGTCAGAGTTTTGCTTCAAATTAGCTTCCAGTTTGCTCACTTTGGCGATGCTCGCAAACGCAATAGAATCGGGCCTTGTACTGGCTTTCTGAGCAGCGGAATTCCGTCTTCCGGATTCCAGATTCCGTGAAAATTTTTTTCCGTTTTCTGTTTTCCGCATTCTGAATTCCGCGATATGGCGTTTTTATCAGAGAAGAGCGGAATTCCGGATTCCGCCGTTTTTTTCATTCCGTCTTCCGGATTCCGGTTTCCGTGAAAAATATTTTTTCCGTTTTCCGTTTTCCGCATTCCGAATTCCCAAAATCCAAAAGATTCAGGGACTTTTCGAGGAAAAAGAGAGCAAGAGCTTCTATTGATTTTCCTAGGGATTACTGTACCTGTAAGGCTCTTCGATCACACCGTTCCTGCCGTATATTGTTGTATTGTTAAACTATGTGCTCTGCTATGTGCAAGACAAAGAGCACATCACGTCAGAGAGAGAGAGAGAGACAGAGAGAGAGAGAGAGAGAGAGAGAGAGAGAGAGAGAGAGACAGAGAGAGTGCAAGTTGTATGGGGTGAGCTCATATTTTATAAATTATAGCCTCTTCATCTGCTCTCCCCCCCCCCCTCTGCCCTACTACCCAATTGCTCGTCACACCTCCTCCTGACCAGGTGATTGCTGTCTTTGAAGTTGCCGCCAACCTGGTGAGACCTGGGGCGGAGCCACAGTGGTACGGTAGAAGCAGGAGGGGGGGGGAAGACTGCGAAGTGAGTGATAAGAATTAAGTGGGTGATTAGTTTTCTAAAAACGGGAAATTTATTAAAGCGAGGAGAGCGGGCGGGGAAGGCGGGCGGGCAGGCGGGTGGAGATTGGGTTCGTTTTCATAAAAACTATGACAAACGTTTGGGAAACTGGTGATAAGAGACGCGATGCGCCTTTAATTTGATAGGAAGAAGAGCAAAGGTCGAAATGAACTTGTTCTAATGGTATTAATAACTGGTTCTCAGCGTAAAATAGTTTGGAATTTCCAACTAAGACACCACGTGGAAACTGTAGGCATGTGCGCCTTTAATTTGAAATTTGAAAAGCGCGCTCCGAATAAAATTCGAATTTACAAATTTTTTTTATCTAATATCCCACTGTTTTGTGGAAAATATCAGAGTAGGGTGGAATTGGATTTTGGGAACTCGGAATCCGGAAAACGGAAAACGGAAAAAAAATATTTTTCCCAGAATCTGGAATCCGGAAGACGAAATGAAAAAAACGGCGGAATCCGGAATGCGGAATTGGATTTTGGGAACTCGGAATCCGGAAAACGGAAAAACATTTTTTTCACGGAATCTGGAATCGGAAGACGGAATGAAAAAAACGGCGGAATCCGGAATGCGGAATTGGATTTTGGGAACTCGGAATCCGGAAAACGGAAAAACATTTTTTTCACGGAATCTGGAATCCGGAAGACGGAATGAAAAAACGGCGGAATCCGGAATGCGGAATTGGATTTTGGGAACTCGGAATCCGGAAAACGGAAAAACATTTTTTTCACAGAATCTGGAATCCAGAAGACTGAATGAAAAAAACGGCGGAATCCGGAATTCCGCCCTTCTCTGGAAAATATTCACAAAACAATGGGAAAAAATTCGTTTTGAAACCATATACCATTAAAATTATGTTTTCCACTCAAGACCCAAAAAAAAACGAAAAATTTTCCTCAAAAAAATCAGATTTAAGCTGCAAAAAATGAAAATTTCTAGGCGCGCCAACACATTCCTTTTGCCAATGCGCCTTTAAGGCCTACAGGTAATTTTAAAAATTTGATTTTCCTCGGCAATTGGTCTATTTTCTCCATTTTTTGCATAGAAATTGAGAAAAATTGAGAGAAATTAAAATATTCTTTAAATTGCTTTTTTTTAATTTTTTCTTGTTTCAAAACTCAAAAAAACAAACATTTTCCTTAAAAAATCAGATGTAAGCTGCAAAAATAATTAAAATGAAAATTTCTAGGCGCGCCAACACATTGTTTTACCAATGCGCCTTTAATGCGTACAGGTAATTTTCAAAATTTTATTTCGCAATTTTTTTTTTCCATTTTTTGCATAGAAATTGAGGAAAATTGAGAGAAATTAAAATATTCTTCAAAAATATAAACAAATAAATTTTTTTTCTTCTCTCAAGGCTCAAAAAAAATAACAGAAATTTTCCTGTAACAAATCAGATATAATCTTCAAAAAATGAAAATTTTCTAGGCGCGCCAACACATTGTTTTTGCCAATGCGCCTTTAATGCGTACAGGTAATTTTCAACATTTTATTTCGCAACTTTTTTTCCATTTTTTTGCATAGAAATTGAGGAAAATTGAGAGAAATTAAAATATTCTTTTAAAAAAATTTTTTTCTTGTTTCAAAACCCAAAAAAAACGTGAATTTTCCTCAAAAAAATCAGATATAATCTTCAAAAAATGAAAATTTCCAGGCGCGCCAACAAATCGTTTCTGCCAATGCGCCTTTAACGCCTACAGGTAATTTTCAAAATATTTTTTCGCAATTTTTTTTCCATTTTTTGCATAGAAATTGAGAAAAATTGAGAGAAATTAAAATATTCTTCAAAAATATCGAAAAAAAAAATTTTTTTTTCTTGTCTCAAGACAAAAAAATCGCACAAATTGGTTTCCTATGTTCATTCTTTCGTTCGCTTCTCTTGTCAAACCAATTCATTTTCTCATTTTTTTTCAAAAAATGAGAGAAAATGATATTTATGCGTATGTGTGTGCGTGCATATAATAATCATTATAAATCAGCGACAATTGGCTCATCTGCTCCAACGCGTGCTCCACTGACCAAATAGTGTGTCGAATAATGGGCCATAAATCAGGATGGGAGGTCTAAAGTTTTCTTAACGGACGGGCGACGGGCGACGGACGGAGGACCGCAAAAAAAACACTGCGGGTGAAATGTGTGGAAAAAAAAACGTGCCCACAAACCATATGGTGAGAAGAAGGGGCGGGGGGGGGGGGGCAATAATATTCTACATAACACACCTTGGAATGCCTGGGCGAAAGCTCGCGGAGCACAAAAGAGAAAAAGGGGGGGGGGGAGGGAGAGCAAATTCAGATAAAAAATTTCAGCTAGCCTTGCTTGCTCAATAACTACGGTGTAATACGGAGTGATGCGGAGCCTCGTACAGCGTGCTATATGGAAAAATAAGATTTTTGGATTCAAAAATGAAAACGTCGGTTAAAGTTTACTTTCACCCCCCCCCACCTGTAGGGTAGGAAATCTATTCCCCCCCCCCTCTGCATCTGAACTTATGGGGGGGGGGGGCGCCTAAGTTCACTATTGGCCCCCATTAAGTCTGTGGGGGGCCATAAAAAAAGACAAAAGTACCATTTTCGCGATTGAAATACAGGGAAATGGTGTGGGGGGTTCCTTGGGGGGGTAATACTGTAGTGGGGGGTGATTCCATACTTATACCGAAAACGTCTATGAATCCCAAGCATTTGGAGTCTACAAGAGCGCTGCTAAGCAACATTGTCACAGTACGATGCTCCGGACACTTTTGAATAGCTCGGCCCTTACAATTATGTGGGAATTATTTTTAGAAATGCAGTTTTTTTTTTTCGTTTTTGAGGTTACGGTACCTCGGGGACTCGAAATACTTGCAATACTGCGAAATACCTGAAGGAATACTTGCCGCTGACGATTGGGCACCTTGCCGAAACTATTCAGGTCTACCTTCCGCGCTTCACCGGAAGGTATATTGAAGGGGACTGAAGGGAATTCAAGGAACAGATGAGAAGAAGACTAGAATTAAGAAAATGGGGGGGGGGGTGGGGGGTGGGGGGCTTTCCCGGTGTCCGTTCTCTTCGCGCTCCTTTCACCCTCTCCAACTTGTGTTGCCACGTCGTCGTCAGGGTATGTAGGTAGTCGGATGCGCGAAACCGCTCGGCGCCAACCATCCGGACGGTAATAAAAGGTGTCCCGGAATCATAAAACCGCCCTCGTCAGCGTAGTCAACTAATTTCATTCATTTCGTCCTGTTTTTTTTTTTTTTTTTTTTTGTTGGAGATGTGTATGTTTGTCCGTATGTGTCACGTGTGTGATGACCGGAGAGAAAGCGAATGAGGGAGGGGGGGGGGGGGGGGGGGGGCGCAGTTATGATGGACAGTAATAAAAACGGTTTACACCGAACCGGATATCTTGAAAACGCGGGGAACAATGACGAAAGTCGGGGTCCCCAACGCTGTAAGTGCGCTGAGAAACCTTTTTTTTGCACACTTTTAGAATTGAAAATCTCACAAAACGACACTCCGAAATTGCGCTTCGCGCACTGTTTATTTCTGCTTCTAGATGATTCGGATGATTCATTGTTCTGATTTTCCTAGTCGCCGGAAACAAGAAAGCGAGCCGAATCGACTAGTATGATCTCAAAAGTAAATCATGCTCGTCTGCGTCTCTCTAATCTCAATGGAGCGCGTTTTCAGACGTTGTTCTTGGCACAGTGCCAGAAATTGGGTCTCGCAGAGAAAGATGGTGAAGAACTGAATAAAACGTGGCTTTAGTTCGCTCTACTGCACAAATTGAACATTGGATGTGCATCTTGTTAAAAAGCCAGTTTTGCAGACATTTTCATAAGAAAAACTTTTTTTTTTATTATTGTAATTTTTACTGTTTCAGATGACTAAATTAGAAAAATTATGATATGCAGAGTAGGGCGGAATTCGGAATGCGGAATCCGGAAGACGGAATGAAAAAAAAACGGCGGAATCCGGAATTTCGCTCTTCTCTACAGAGTAGGGCGGAATTGGATTTTGGGAACTCGGAATCCGGAAAACGGAAAACGGAAAAAAATTTTTTTCACGGAATCTGGAATTCGAAAGACGGAATGAAAAAACGGTGGAATCCGGAATTCCGCCTTTTTTTGATAATATTGTCAAAGTGGGCAAATTCGCTTTTCCCGCAACATTTTCCCCTCGATTTTTTGAGTGTGCAGTAGAGCGAACTTGAACGGGGGTTCCTTCTTTCTCTAATAAGCTGTTGCAAAGACGCTCTGCTGACAAAGTGCTTTAAAATCGAATTTATCAATATAGCGCACTTGCACCCGGCAACCTTTGTCCGTCGAGCACTGTAGCTTCTTCTGGATTTAAGCAAATTTTCAGATTTTTTTTCAGAAGAATGGCTTAAATTTCAAAAAAAAGAGATGTGGTTTGCATTTGCATACCGTAACTCTTATTTTCCAGGTGAGACCAAACTCCCCGGATCATCTGGAGAGGATACGCACACACAATAAAAAGAAGAAGAAGAAAACGAAGAAGAAGAAGAAGAAGAGAGAAATAAGATTTAACAACTCTTTAACTGCCCCCCCCCCCACCTTCCCCCTTCCCCCATCCCCCCCTGTTCTACCCGCCCGGAGACAGCCCCGTCCCTCATCTCTTCGGGCCGTTTAGCTCATTTTTATGAGCATTACGAATGCAACGTTTCCACGACGTTGGAATCCGAGGCGCGCCCGTCCGTCTCATTTGTTTTCATTTTGTGTCACTTTGATTATCACGAAAATGAAGAATGGGGGGGGGGGGGGGGAGGAATGGGGAAGATCACGAAGATGATCGACGGGATTTCAGCGACAATTTCATGGGTTCCCTCCTCCGTTTTTTCCCACTGTTTTCCGAGGGGTCTCGCCACGAATATATCTGGGTTTCAGCCGAGCGGTTAAAGTTTACTTTCACCCCCCATGCCCGGGGGACTAATCTGAACTTATGGGGGACTGATCTGAACTTATGGGGGACTGATCTGAACTTATGGGAGACTAATCTGAACTTATGGGGGACTGATCTGAACTTATGGGGGACTAATCTGAACTTATGGGGGACTGATCTGAACTTATGGGGGACTGATCTGAACTTATGGGGGACTGATCTGAACTTATGGGGGACTGATCTGAACTTATGGGGGACTGATCTGAACTTATGGGGGACTGATCTGAACTTATGGGGACTAATCTGAACTTATGGGGGACTAATCTGAACTTATGGGGGACTAATCTGAACTTATGGGGGACTAATCTGAACTTATGGGGGACTGATCTGAACTTATGGGGGACTGATCTGAACTTATGGGGGACTTATCTGAACTTATGGGGGACTTATCTGAACTTATGGGGGACTGATCTGAACTTATGGGGGGGGGGAGGGGCTCAGTTCACTATTGGCCCCCATTAAGTCTGTGGGGGGCCATAGTAAACTCCACAACTAAAAAACAACAAAAGTACCATTTTCGCGATTGAACTACAGGGAATGGTGTGGGGGGTGATTCCATACTTATACCCAGCCGAGCTTAATTGAAGCTCTCTCCCTCTCCATGAGCGAATGAAAGATGAAAGGACAGGGGCCTTCAGATTTTGAGCTTCACTTCATAATTAAAGGAGATTTGAGAAAGTTTAAAGGAGCAAAGGAGCTCTGTTAGGAATTTCATATGCTGGCGCACCTGCCACGCGAATTTTTGTCTCTTAAAGGTGGGCCTAGGCATCGATGAGGGGGGCTCCTGCACTGCACTTGAAAATCGATGAAAAACGCGTCAGAGGCGCGCCATCAGAAGGAAACGCTTCCTGAAATGACGCTCCACACAGAAATTTCAGGTTTTTGCAGATTTTGGGATCAAAAATCCTAAGCCTAAGCCTAAGCCTAAGCCTAAGCCTAAGCAACTGGAAAAACGCGCCAAAGGTGCTCCAGCTTGTGTTGTGAATTTAGAGATTTTGAATTCAGATATTTCAGACAGAGTGCTAAGAGCAGCTGAGAAAGAAACGCGTGGAAGGTGCGCCAGATAGTCTCAAAAAACCATTGTCATTTACAAGAAAAAGAAAAATGCGTCAAAGGTGCGCCAGATGACTTATGCCACCTGAAATTCTAGAATTTCAGACAAATTTTTTGAAAAATGCTCGAATCCAAAAGAATCCAAAATGCGCCGGAGAGATTTGGGTTTCTAGGCCACCAAACTGCGGAAAACACGATTTCAGACAAATTTCAGACGAATTTCAGACAAATTTCAGAGCGACTCACTTTTCATTGAAAAATCAATATCAGAGATCATGCCGAGAGCAATTAGCAGGTGCTCCTATATTAGAGGTAACTATAGAGGTAACTACCGCAGATTTTGGCATCAAAAATCCTAAGCCTAAGCCTAAGCCTAAGCCTAAGCCTAAACCTAAGCCTAAGCCTAAGCCTAAGCAACTCCGATAAAAAATGCTATTTCAAGATGAATTTGAAATTTTACCATTTTAAAGCGAATAAATTCAAAAATAAGGGATTGTCGTCAAGTTTGATGCTTAGTGTGCATGCCACAAAAATTTGAAAATGCGGAATACGGAACATCGCGGAACACGGAATGCGGAATACGGAATCAGCGCAACAATGGCGCATACACCTCTCGCCCAACACCTTACGCAATTCCTCAGACCAGCTCAAGCTACAGCTTGTGCATCTGGCGCAATAGAACTTTTTAAAGCGAATAAATTCAAGAATAAGGGATTGTCGTCAAGTTTGATGCTTAGTGTGCATGCCACAAAAATTTGAAAATGCGGAATACGGAACATCGCGGAACACGGAATACGGAATACGGAATCAGCGCAACAATGGCGCATACACCTCTCGCCCAACACCTTACGCAATTCCTCAGACCAGCTCAAGCTACAGCTTGTGCATCTGGCGCAATAGAACTTTTTAAAGCGAATAAATTCAAGAATAAGGGATTGTCGTCAAGTTTGATGCTTAGTGTGCATGCCACAAAAATTTGAAAATGCGGAATACGGAACATCGCGGAACACGGAATGCGGAATACGGAATCAGCGCAACAATGGCGCATACACCTTTCGCCCAACACCTTACGCAATTCTTCAGACCAGCTCAAGCTATAGCTTGTGCATCTGGCGCAATAGAACTTTTTAAAGCGAATAAATTCAAGAATAAGGGATTGTCGTCAAGTTTGATGCTTAGTGTGCATGCCACAAAAATTTGAAAATGCGGAATACGGAACATCGCGGAACACGGAATGCGGAACACGGAATCAGCGCAACTCCGCATACACCTTTCGCCCAACACCTTACGCAATTCCTCAGACCAGCTCAAGCTACAGCTTGTGCATCTGGCGCAATATAACTTTTTAAAGCGAATAAATTCAAGAATAAGGGATTGTCGTCAAGTCTGATGCTTAGTGTGCATGCCACAAAAATTTGAAAATGCGGAATACGGAACATCGCGGAACACGGAATGCGGAACACGGAATCAGCGCAACTCCGCATACACCTCTCGCCCAACATCTTACGCAATTCTTCAGACCAGCTCAAGCTATAGCTTGTGCATCTGGCGCAATAGAACTTTTTAAAGCGAATAAATTCAAGAATAAGGGATTGTCGTCAAGTCTGATGCTTAGTGTGCATGCCACAAAAATTTGAAAATGCGGAATACGGAACATCGCGGAACACGGAATGCGGAACACGGAATCAGCGCAACTCCGCATACACCTCTCGCCCAACATCTTACGCAATTCTTCAGACCAGCTCAAGCTATAGCTTGTGCATCTGGCGCAATAGAACTTTTTAAAGCGAATAAATTCAAGAATAAGGGATTGTCGTCAAGTCTGATGCTTAGTGTGCATGCCACAAAAATTTGAAAATGCGGAATACGGAACATCGCGGAATGCGGAATGTAAAACACGGAATCAGCGCAACTCCGCATACACCTCTCGCCCAACACCTTACGCAATTCCTCAGACCAGCTCAAGCTACAGCTTGTGCATCTGGCGCAATAGAATGTTTTGAATATTCTTCTGAATTCTGAATTCATCAGAAATGCCTTCTTATCTATTTGTATTGTTGTGTTCCCCCCCCCCCCTATCCCCCCCTCCGCTCTCCACACAATTTTACGACCGTCTCCACGGGTGGCTGCACACATGTCTTGTGTCTCCCGTCCGTCTACGGTAAGGGGCAGGGGCATGGAGAAGAAGGCACGACGACGACGTCTTCTCCTTCTTTTTGAATGCAAATTCACAAATGATGATGAAGGCCATGTTCTTTGCCTACAACACAGCCGTCACCCCCCCCCCCGCCCGCCCGCCTCTTTCTTCGTTTGTATACTCCTAAACAGACAAATCTCAACTCACTCCCCGGCGGTCGGTCAATGAGCAGGCGGGGACCGACAGCGGAATCCGGAATGCGGAATACGGAATCCGGAATTCCGCCCTTCTCTGCACAGTAGAGAATCCCAATTGGATTTTGGGAGCTCGGAATCCGGAAAACGGAAAACGGAAGACGGAAAAAAATTTTTTTCACGGAATCTGGAATGCGGAAAACGGAATAAAACATTTTTTCACGGAATCTGGAATCCGGAAAACGGAATGTAAAAAACGGCGGAATCCGGAATCTGGAATGCGGAAAACGGAATAAAACATTTTTTCACGGAATCTGGAATCCGGAAGACGGAATGAAAAAAACGGCGGAATCCGGAATTCCTCCCTTCTCTGCAGAGTAGAGAATCCCAATTGGATTTTGGGAGCTCGGAATCCGGAAAACGGAAAACGGAAAAAAATACTTTTTCACGGAATTCGGAATCCGGAAAACGGAAAAAAAATTTTTCTCGGAATCTGGAATCCGGAATACGGGAAAAATACTTTTTCACGGAATCTGGAATCCGGAAAACGGAATAAAACATTTTTTCACGGAATCTGCAATCCGGAACACGGAATGTAAAAAACGGCGGAATCCGGAATTCCTCCCTTCTCTGATAAATACGCCATATCGCGGAATCCGGAATGCGGAAAACGGAAAAAATACTTTTTCACGGAATCTGGAACAGTTCTGTGAAAAGCTTCAAATATGACGTATGCACATGATTCCAGTTATTCAAAGCGCGCTTTCCACCCCACATCCGGAATGCGGAATGCGGAATCGGATTTTGGGAACTCGGAATCCGGAAAACGTAATGCGGAAAACGGAAAAAAACATTTTTTCACGGAATCTGGAATCCGGAAGACGGAATGAAAAAAACGTCGGAATCCGGAATTCCGCCCTTGTCTGCTGGAAACCCAATAAAGACACGCGTCGATGATACGCCAGAGAATAAAAACGCGTCCAACGCGCCCCAGCTAGAAAAACAAAAGGATGCATTTAAAAAGCGTCAATGGTACGCCAGCGCAGAAGAAGGAAGACGATTTATTGTAAAGCGCGTCAAAGGCGCGCCAGCTAAAAAAGGCGATTTGTAAAAAGCGTGGGAGGCGCACCAGCAAAAAAAAGAAGGATTATTTGAGCAGGTAGATCGCGCTCTACTGCACTGACTGCGGAGCGTTTTTGTGTTGTTTATTATTGATTTTTTTCGTTTTTTTTCGTTTTTTTAGTTTTTTTTTGTGGCTTCTGAGATTGGCGCGCTTCTAGCTGAATTACTCTCTTCACTTCTGAAATCGATTTATCGATTTTTCCAGCAGACTCCAATTTCGTCGAGTTTCAGCATTTTCAGCGCTTTTTTTTTGGTTTTTCATGTAGAAACAGCCCGCCGAGCTTATTAGTGCAGTGGAGCGCGGTAGACGTGCGCTTCTCTGAATTCTTTCAGATTCGCTTAAGGGGGGGGGGGACAACCCTGGCTGAAAACCGTTCAACTAAGCATTGTCATTGGTTATTGATTTTTGACCGTAGCTCAAAGCTGAGCAGTCCCAATTTCAGACCTACCAGTGACATCTCATTGCTCATAGCTATGGGCTCATTAACAAGATCAAACAGTGGTGATAAGAAGATAAAGAGTACGCGAGTGCGTCTGTGTGTGTGTGATCAGTAGTTGGGAAGAGAGGGATGGATGTTGGGGGGGGGGGGAGAGGCGAGGGGTACTGCTCCGGATTAATTGAAGAAGAGCAGAGCGGATGACGGGCACGAGCAGCCTAAAAATCGATAAATCAGGACTTTCAGCGCAATGAGACAGCTGGAACCTTTGACTTCATCGATAACTTGGAGCATTTTAGAAGAGCTCGTGATTTCAGAAGGATTGCTCTCTTTTGTTCTTTAATTTTTAAGCTGCGACTCCTATTTTAATCAATAATTTTTATATTATTGAAGAAAACTGTGCGCCCGCCCGTGGTTCACCCGTAGTTCTCTCCCACTTGCCCAATATCTTACGAAAAATCTACAGTAATCCATGAAGGAAAACGTGAAGTTTGCGAAATGAAAGCGGAATGAACATGCGCCTTTAAGACTTACAATTTTGTAGAATAGTTTTCTGTCCGCAAACACCAAAACACCGTTGGCGCCCGCAACCGCCCGTCGCTGGCCGTGGCCTAGCCCGAATGTTGTATTTCAGGTTGTCTGTCATCGCTTTTTGATTTTATATTTTTGGATACAGTAGTCTGAATGTAAGTGCGCCCCAATGAAGCTCCGTGCATTGGAGCGGCGGCTCAGCGCGCTTCGTTTCCGAACCTTTTTTTTGATGTTTTGTTTTAGGTTCCGAAGACTGCTGTGAGGTTTTGCGTGAAATATTGGGCAAATCGTGTACACACACAGACACACACATAAAGCACCATACTTGACGACAATTTGATGCATCTTTTTTTCACGTT
This sequence comes from Caenorhabditis inopinata, assembly GCA_003052745.1. Taxonomy (NCBI): domain Eukaryota; kingdom Metazoa; phylum Nematoda; class Chromadorea; order Rhabditida; family Rhabditidae; genus Caenorhabditis; species Caenorhabditis inopinata. The sequence goes on from AP018153.1 coordinate 2,904,098, forward strand.
TTTCTGCAGGAAAACACTCGCTTCCTTTAGCATAAAAAAGGTTACTGTAGAAAGATACATCTGCGCCTTTAAACGCGTTCCGAAATTTGAAATTTTGAGCAAAATTTCGCCATTTTTTGAGTGATTTTATAAAATTTCCGCACAGAATACGGTAGCACTCGCTTTCAGCTGGTTTTGCAGACTACACTTTTTCAGATCGTAACTAGCCGCAACGCGCCCATGAGGACCATAGACCTGCAAGCAGGAATCTGTGATTTTGCGTGAAATACTACGCAAGAAGTGTATGCACACAAATCGCCAGACTTGACGACAGTTTGACGCATTTTTTACTTTTGAATTTGGGATGGAAAAATCTCTGAATCAAGACGAAAAAATTCGAAAAAAAAAATCGATTTTCAGCCAGAAATGAAATTCGGCTGAAACTTGAATCGCAGTTTCCGCGGCACTTTTGACGTTGCAGTGTAATGCAAACGCGCTTTGTTGAACAACAGGTTTAGTCTAGAATTTCAGCTTAAATTATAATATAATGGAATGGACTTTGATCTTTGATCTTTGGACCTTGCACTTTGAACTTTCCCTGTGAGGAATTTGAGTTAACTACGGGCAGAAACCGGGCCGGGCAGAGTGCGGGTGGCAGCAGTGAAACACGAAACTACCGTAAGACGCCCTCTAATAGAAGAGCATGATCTTTATGTAATTTTGCTTGAAAAAAGAACCGAAATGAAAACTTGAAATCATGAAATTAGAAATTATCGAAAATGAAAAATGAATACTGTCATCATGAACGGCAAGAACGGCTTTCTGCTTGAATCCAATTATATGCTCTTATAATAGAGGTTTGCAGAAAACCCAGCTTTTTGAAATTCGGCGTATCAGCTAATCAGATAATAGCAGAGTTTTCGGCGTTTTTTTTTCCAGAATCTCTCTGAAATTCCCAATTTCTACTCGACCAACCTCTCAGGTTTAGGCTTAGGCTTAGGCTTAAGCTTAGGCTTAGGCTTAGGCTTAGGCTTAGGCTCAGGCTTAGGCTTAGGCTTAAGCTTAGGCTTCAGCTTAGGCTTAGGCTTAGGCTCAGGCTTAGGCTTAGGCTTAAGCTTAGGCTTAGGCTTAGGCTTATGCTTAGGCTTAGGCTTAGGCTTAGGCTTAGGCTTAGGCTTAGGCTTAGGTTTATGCTTAGGCTTAGACCTGGGCTTAGGCTTAGGTTTCGGCTTAGGCTTAGGCTTAGGTTTCGGCTTAGGCTTAGGCTTAGGCTTAGGCTTCGGTGATTAGCGTGATTCCGAGTTTGGCATCAGAATCACGCTGGACACCGTGAGCACTGCTCTGCGCCGCCTAACGTGATCCTCCCGCTGATCCTCCAACTTGAGTCTTTCTCTTTCCGAATCGATATCGAATAGATGCTGATCGATGGAAGATAAGGCATTTGAAGACAATGCCCGTGATGCGCCCGCGCCGGGCGCCCGCCCATGACTATACCAAGAAGGGGACTAGAACAGCCGTCTTTTTTATTGGAGGGGTGTGCGACGAAGCATGAAAATCAATATTTGCACTGCTAAAACAGGTTGCGGACGAAAGATAAAATGGTATAGGACATCATCCGATGGGTAATATATCAAGCTGGAAAACAACTAGAGAGACGACAGAGAAAGCAGAGGAAAAATGCTGAAAACATCAAGTATTTGATCATCTTTAAAAATGCGAATTTTCAGTTCAAAACGGGGAGACTTTCAGCTTTTGTAACTCAATTCTAATTTGGTAAAAGAAGCTGAAATTTTCTGAAATTTTTCCATCAAAATCGTCTTGCCTAAAACTGCATTTTTGTAGTTTACCGTTTCATTCTAAACCCGCAGACAAGACTGCTAGAGCTTACACTCCTCTACTGCTATTCATTGAGCTATAGCAGCCTTCGCATTAATTTTAGAAGGAAGTTGTCTATTACAAAAATGTAGTTTCAGACTTGAAGATTTTATATATCAACTTTCAGAAAGCTGCAGCGCCTACGGGCTTAGTTACGCATTCTCAAAGTTAGACGAACTCCTTTCTTACTGTATGGCACGGTATTCTACGCAAAACCTCAGACCAGAGGGTGAAACTAGCTGAAGTAGCTGACTTTTCTTATCTGCTTTCAAATTTGCTTGAAATTCAGAATGCTCCACTTTCCTGAAACCCGGTAAAAATCAATCTCAGAAGCTGTCACCCCTCAGCTTGCAGACCTTCTCTTTAACTCGGCGTATCTCGGTACCTAGTAGGGATAGCCAAGAACTGTCAACTGATGAAATACTTCTGATTTTATGTTGCATATTTTACTAGTTCACAACTTTTTTCTATCTCCTTTAGGAATCGAGATAAAGCTGATTAAAGTGTCTAATAGGGAGAATGAAGGGTTGAGTGGCATGGAAAAAGGAGTCAATCAATCCCTCAATTTCTGAAATTCAAGTTTTTCAGTTGCCTGAAATTACAGCTCTCAAGTAAGCTCCAAATCTCAAATGAAAACGATTTTCGCGCTTAAAAAAATTGGAATCATTGTCCCACATGGGGCGCCTAAACCTGGACCCTCCATGGGCCCCGTAGGGCGGAATTGGATTTTGGGAACTCGGAATCTGGAAAACGGAAAACGGAAAAAATTTTTCACGGAATCTGGAATCCGGAAAACGGAAAACGGAAAAAACGGCGGAATTCGGAATGCGGAATCCGGAATCCGGAATTTCGCCTGTCATCCTTTCAGACGTAATAATTGCAGAGCTAGGTGGGTTTTAAGATATTGGCTCGGAGAGCTGAAAAAAATGTTTTTCACGGAATCTGGAATCCGGAAGACGGAATGAAAAAGACGGCGGAATCCGGAATTCCGCCCTTCTCTGGTTGGGATGATCAAGTTAAGGATGCGATAAACGGAATAGAGAGGAATTGGATTTTGGGAACTCGGAATCCGGAAAACGGAAAACGGAAAACGGAAAAAACGGCGGAATTCGGAATTCGGAATGCGGAATGCGGAATTCCGCCCTTCTCTGCCTGTCATCCTTTCAGACGTAATAATTGCAGAGCTAGGTGGGTTTTAAGATATTGGCTCGGAGAGCAGTCTAGAAGAGACGCTGTGCCTCCATGCAACCTTGACGCCTTCTAGTGAGAATCTGATTGATGAAACTGGCGTCAAAATTAGAGTCAATATCATGAAATACGTCGAGGTCTGCTGCAATTTTCCAATTTTCAAGAATTTATTGAAGAATGTTAAGTACCGTATCCCCCTCCCCCTCCCTGATTGATTTGGATTTTGGGAACACGGAATCCGGAATCCGGAAAACGGAAGGCGGAATCCGGAATGCGGAATTCCGCCCTTCTCTGCTACACGGAAGAAATACGGAAGTACACAAAACGACGGTCTGGACGAAGAAAGATAGTCGTAAACGAAACTGAAGGGCAACGTCGCCTTGTTAAGCCGAAGCGAAGCCATAAAGTGGAAGCGAGAGGGCAAGAAGAAGGCGTTACGTTCCTCGTCGGAATCTCTGTGCCCCCCCCCCCCTACCCCTTCCCCTATCAGTGAGCATCCGCCACCCGGAGGACTCCGCCCCTTCTGCTCTAGCTGCTCTTCGCGCCGTCGCGTCGCCGTGAGTGCGTGCCCGCGGCGGCACACATCAAAGGCGAACCTGTCGATGGCGAGAACTAAATAAATCAGTGCAGCGGGACGAGCGGGCGGGTGGCGGGGAGGAGGACGGAAGGCCAACCTCTCCCGAAGAGTTTGTCTTCTTCTCGAGTGAGAAGAAGAAGACAACGGACGAGAGGACTCAAAGATGATGACACAATATTGTGAAGAAGAGGGGGGGGGTGGTGGTAAGCGGGGGGGGGGGAGTCGGCAGGAAGAATAGAGGAGAGAGCAACACGAGAGATACAACGGATTGAGGTAACAAGATTGAGTGTGCGGTTTCGGTTAAAGGTGCAAACTTGTGTCAGCCAATCCCCAGCTAGGCTAAAGCAAACGGCAAGTTGCACTACGATTGGGCAAGCTGCCCTATCATTATTAAAATTGTTCTAGAGACAGCGGCAAGTTGGCCTTCAGAAATAGAGTATTTTCAGATGTTTCCAAGTGAAAATTGACAAACGCAAAAGAGCAAGTGATTCGTCTAATTCCCTGCAAGCGATCAAGTCTGAAATTCCAGAAAAGTACAAGCTAGGTCCGTTTTTTTCTTTTTCTAGAATTTTCTGGAAATAAGGAATTAATCTGAAAAAAACAAGGCAGGAGCACGTCTTTAGGACCTCGAAAAGGAGCACAACAAGTATTCAGTGCATTTTCGCGTAGTATTCACTGTTTTCCCAATCCAATTCAGAAGCATTGGGGTCGTTTCAGCCGTTTTCTTTAGCATCCGCGCCGAAGTTCGCTTATCGGTGGCTCAAATCTTCAATACGCTTTCTGCCTACAGTATCTCAAACGACGGATCTATTCAAAGAAGCCGGATAATGGTGGGAATGTCTCAAACGAAGACGGAAGACGGAAGAATTGGCTTCTTCTGGTTGGGGGGGGCATTATTAAACAAAAAAAAAAGAAAAAAATTGCGGTAGAGCGCGGTTCCAAATCATTGGAATCGTGTAGAGAGTTTCACTGAACTGTCGTCAAGTTTGACGCTTTCTGTGCACACACCGTTTTTTTTTCAAAGCTCTTTTAAAGTTTCTCGTCTCTTCAAAGTGATAAGAGCAAGGGCGCTCCACTGAAAACTCATTAAAATCAGCGTTCACCAATTTTCCTGCGACAAACCGCAAGTTTGCGTGGCGGTGTGTCTGAAAACTTTTTTTTTCGGAAAACTGCATAGTTTATAACTAAATTTTGTCCAAATTTTTGAATATTTATATTTAGCATTGAAAACGCGCTCTATTGCGAATATCTGGAAACAGCTTAATGAGAAATCCGTACCGTATCCAATAGAGGGAAAATGAAAACTAAGGCGAAGAGGATCTTTAAAAATTAACTTTTTTCGGGCAGCTTGCCCATGGGCAGCCTTGGTGCAAGATGGCATCTAGCTAGAGTGCTGCCCAAACGATGGGCAGCTTGCCTATGGGCAGCCTTGGTGCAAGATGACATCTAGCTAGAGTGCTCTTACCCATGGGCAGCCTTGATGCAAGATGACATTTAGCTAGAGTGCTGCCCAAATGCTGGGCATCTTGCCCATGGGCAGCCTTGGTGCAAGATGACATCTAGCTAGAGTGCTCTTACCCATGGGCAGCCTTGATGCAAGATGACATTTAGCTAGAGTGCTGCCCAAATGCTGGGCATCTTGTCCATGGAACTCTGAGAGAACAAGACAAAAAACGGTACCGGCCACGGCCTCCTTGTACTCGACGACAGGTAAGCCAATAAATCTCCCAACAAACTTCCGCCTGACCCTCTTTTACCCTGTCGGCTGCCCACCTTGATGACACCTCCCCGCCGTCTGCCGGGTGGTCTCTTTTCTCTTCTGACTCTGACTTTTTCTGACACCTAACTCTTCGCTGTTGACTAATGAACACGTTCGGTAAGCGAAGCGGAGAGGCGGAGCCTGTTGTGCTCATCTCTGTCGGCGCCTTTCTAAAAGAAGTGACGGGTGCTCATTTAAAAGGACGGGGGGGGGGGGGGGGGAGAACGAGGCAATTGCGGAAGGAGCCAATGAGAAATGAAATACGCTAATTTATGTGAAAAGAAGGGGGGGGGGGGCGATACGCATCTGTTTTTTATTGGATCCTCTTTCATTTTTTTTTTGAGAAATTGCTCCAAATGGATGGGGGGGGGGGGCGGAGCTACAGTTGGAGCACCTACTTTCGGAATTGTGAGCAATCAAGGGACCTTCAGCTTTACTGATTTTCAGACCTGCACGGATTTCCAGAAAAATACTGTCAACTTCTTTCTTCTTCTAACATTTCTTTAAGTTTGCTCAAAAATTTGTCTGAAAATCTCTGAAAATAAGCGATATTTTTGAGGAAGAACGCATCAAAAAAAGGACAAATCGCGCCAGAGGTGCGCCAGATTTTGATCACTTCTTCAATGAAGGAAATGCTTCCGAAAGATCAAATAATCACAGGAAATTTCAGGTTTTTGCAGACTTTGGGATCAAAAATCCTAAGCCTAAGCCTAAGCAACTCTGTTAAAAAAAGCTATTTCAAGATGAATTTGAAATTTTGCCATTTTAAAGCGAATAAATTCAAGAATAAGGGATTGTCGTCAAATCTGATGCTTGATGTGCATGCCGCCAAAGTCGTGTGGAACAAAAATGCGGAATACGGAACATCGCGGAACGCGGAAGGCGGAACACGGAATCAGCGCAATTCCGGTGGCAGCAGTGGTGCATACACCGTCGCCAAAGTCGTGGGGAACAAAAATTTGGGGAAATGCGGAATACGGAACACGGAATCAGCGCAACTCCGCAAGCACCTTTTGCCCAACACCTTACGCAATTCCTCAGACCAGCACTTAATGGCAACTTGCCGGAGAGAAAAAGGAAGAAAAAAAAACGGAATTTTAAAGGTTTTTTCCTGGTTTTTTTTCGGAAAATTCAGAAGAGAATTTTTTGAGAATTTCTTTTCTGAAAAACCGAAAAAAACACTGAAAGTGTGTTAGTCCTTTTTCCAAGTATTTGACCCCCATAAATTCAGAATAATCACCCTTAAAACGAGTTCTCTATTTCTCTGCTTCTCTCTCTATCTCTCTCTATTTCTCTCTTTCAATTTTGGTTCCCATGACCTCCAATCTAATAAAATAGATAAAAGTCTACGAAAAAAGACCTCCCCCCCCCCTACCCCCACCCCCCCTAGCACGTTCACCGTTATCAGTGATCACTGCGGGCAGGAAAACTAAAGGACGCCGCGGTGCGCGCCAGCCAGCCAAGTTCTGATTTATTGATGGGAACGGAAACGGAAGAGCGAACTGATTTATTTAGCCAAAAATCGACGGAAAATCAACTCGGCGCCGAGGGAGCCTACCGCCTCGCTGTAAGCGATTCTCTCGGCTTTCTGCAAGTCGCCGCCGCTGAAAAACTCGTTTTTGCGCGTCAATTCCGGTGTTTTACCTTTCCCTAAACTTATTTCTGATTGTGAGTAATTTCTTATTTTTCTCCGATAAAATTGGAAAATGTTGTGCATTTGCGCGTAGATTACTGTGTTCTCTGCATTTTCACAAACCTCGGTATTAACCCCCACTGGAATGAACCGGAATGGAATCGTGGGGGGTGATTCTGGAATCGAGTGGGGGGTGATTCTGAAATCGTGGGTGGTAATTCTGGAATCGAGGGGGATGATTCTGGAATCGTGGGGGGGGGGGTGATTCTAAAATCGTGGGGGGTGATTCTGAAATCGTGGGGGGTGATTCTGGAATCGTGGGGGGTGATTCTGGAATCGTGGGGGGGGGGTGATTCCGGACTCTAGAATCGTGGGGAGTGATTCTGGAATTGTGGGGGGGTTACTCTGAAATCGTGTGGGGGGTGATTCTAGAGTCGTGGGGGGTGATTCTGAAATCGTGGGGGGGGGGGGTGATTCTGGAATCATGTGGGGGGTGATTCTGGAATCGTGGGGGGGGGGTGATTCTGGAATCGTGTGGGAGGTGATTCTGGAATCGTGGGGGGTGATTCTGAAATCGTCGGGGAGTGTCGTGGGGGGGGGGTGATTCTGAAATCGTGGGGGGGGGGGTGATTCTGGAATCATGTGGGGGGTGATTCTGGAATCGTGGAGGTGATTCTGGAATCGTGGAGGTGATTCTGAAATCGTCGGGGGGTGATTCTGGAATCGGGGGGGATGATTCTGGAATCGTGGGGAGGGGGTGATTCTGGAATCGAGTGGGGGGTGATTCTGGAATCGTGGGGGGTGATTCTGGAATCGTGGGGAGGGGGTGATTCTGGAATCGTGGGGAGGGGTGATTCTGGAATCGTCGGTGGGGGGTGATTCTGGAATCGTGGGTGGGGGGTGATTCTGGAATCGAGTGGGGGGTGATTCTGGAATCGTGTGGGGGGTGATTCTGGAATCGTGGGGAGGGGGTGATTCGGATATTTATACCTCACAGAATAGTCCCCCACATCCAAAAGTAATCGAAAACATAACTGTGGAGCTGTGGGGGGGGTGATTCTGGTTATGGGGGACCGATAAGAGGTGTGGGGGGCGATTCTTATTATAATTTTTTATTCTTCCGCTCATTTTTTTCCGAGAAATATCGCGCTCCTGAAAAGAAATTAGTTATGGCTAAGGAGCGGAAGGGAAACGGAAGACAAATGCACAAAAATCGTTATTCAATTATTCAAATGGCTACAGTAATCCATAAAATAAAACGGCAAAGCCATACGGCGGCAGAGCCCCCCACCGGCCGCCAATTATCTGTTTCAAATATCGAAAAATCCATTCAACACTGATCACTCCTCATAATAATGGATATAAACGAGCGGATTATATACAATGGGTCGTAAAATTATTAACAGGTTGTTGTTCTCCGCGTGCCGGATTCCAGGAAGACGGCCCACCACCCGCCAACCAACTAGGGCTGACAGATGGCTCTGAGAAGCGGAGGCGACTGTAAAAGGTCGTAAAGTAGTGTGACGGATGGACCCGAAACCATCAGCAGGCAGATGCTGTTAAGGCAGGGAGCACCGGATGTGGCGAGCCACTTATTGCACAAATTATGGAAAGACAGATTCATGTCATCACTAGTGTGCTTCTTCCTCAAGGAGAGCGGGACACCGCTCGGGCGGGGGGGGGGGGGGGCTACACGCGAAACCGTGGAGCTTTGCGGCTAGAAAATGGGTTGGGATCAGAATCCGGACAACGGAAAACGGAAAAAAAAAAGTTTTTCACGGAATCTGGAATCTGGAAGACGGAAGACGGAATGAAAAAAACGGCGGAATCCGGAATTCCGCCCTTCTCTGGTTGGGATGATCAAGTCGAGGGTCCGATTAACGGCTTCGGGGGCTGCGCTAACTCAACTGTCCAAACAGCTGTGCCTTTAAACTCATTTCAGAATACCGCATTTTTTGTTTGAAATTTCTAGAATTTTAACTGTGATTTGTGCGAAATTGCGTCATTTTTTGTGAGATTTTGTAAATCTTCCGCACAGATTACGGTAGCACTCGCTTTCCGGTGGTTTCGCAGCGAAGTCGCATGTGTCTGACTCCACTTTTTTCAGATCGTAACTAGCTGCAACGCGCCCATGAGGACCATAGATCTGCCAGCAAGAATCTGTGATTTTGCGTGAAATATCATGCAATAAGTGTATGCACAAAAAACGCCAGACTTGACGACAGTTTGGCGCATTTTTTTCCTTTTGAATTTAGGTGGCTAAGAATAGAGTGATCGGAGAATAAATACTGTATGGAAGAGAAAATTTTTGAATTCGAAAGCTAGGCCACCGATGGAAAAATAGCTGAATCAAGACGAAAAAATCGATTTTCAGCCAGAAATGAAATTCGGCTGAAATTTGAATCACTGCTGTTTCCATGAACGACAATTTCACAAATTTGCAACAATGAGCTTTATGGACGGCCAGTGCAATGCAAACGCGCTCAGGTGAACAACAGGTTTAGCCTAGAATTTCAGCTTAAAATATAATATAAAATAATGGACTTTGATCTTTGAACTTTGTACTTTGAACCTTCCCTGCTGAACTGGAATTTCAGCTTTTTTATATGATCCGGAATGCGGAAAACGGAAAAAAAAAAACTTTTCACGGAATCTGGAATTCGGAATACGGAATGTAAAAAACGGCGGAATCCGGAATGCGGAATGCGGTAAACGGAATTTTAACCATTAATGAGGAAATTAAATGATGTAAATGTGCTCTGTTCGCAAAAATTTTTGCGGGAGTTCAAAAAAGTATACTTTTCACAACAATTGAGAATAATGTATTAAAACTCGTAGATGGGCGGAATTGGACTTTGGGAACTCGGAATCCGGAAAACGGAAAACGGAAAAAAATTTTTACACGGAATCTGGAATCCGGAATCCGGAATTCCGCCCTTCTCTGCAGTTCAGTTCAAGCGATTTTCCTGTCTCCTCTCATTCTCCCCCCCCCCCCCATTACTACAGTATCCCAGGTGCTCACTTTCCCATGCCCAATTTTTTGTTCAAATTTCGATTTCAAACTGCGCAATCCCATCGCATTCGCCGTCTCGGTTCCCATCACCGGTGCACTTTGTGTTGTTGTCTCGAGTGAGCAGGGTGAGCAGGCTCATGACACAAAAGAGCGATACGGTCGTTGTCGGCGTGTCGTACACGCTTTTTTTGCACTTCATCGTCCAATTTTTTCGGCGGAAATGTCAAATTTCACTCCAATTCTCTTCGCTAATGTGGCGAGAATGAGGCCGCTTGGGAGCGCGAATTTTGAACTGTGCATGTTTCGAAAATCGTTTGAAAGTTTAAAGTTTAAAGGGAGGGGGGGGGGGAGTGGGGGGGGTTGAAATAGATTAAAAGATTGTTCGAGTAAACCAGCATGCCGAGCGGGTGGGGGGGGGGAAAGTTGCGTCATTCCGGGGTACGCAACTTATTTGGTGAATGGAAAAAAAAAAAACAAAATTGTGAAGACAAATGGCATCTGAACGAATTGGAAATTCTCAAATTTCAGCATTCTACGCCGAGGAAAGCACCATTTTCAGATTTTCAGATGATTCTCTCTGTCTTCATCACTGGTTTTACCTCATAATCGTTTAGTTGTCAATTTTGCAGCATATGCCCTTCTATTAAGGGTTTTAAAGTCATTTTTACGCATAGTTTGGGATATTTCTTCTTAAAGCACGAAATTCATCTTAATTTACCACTGGGAACTGACCGCTTTTGTTGTACAGTACTCTGGCCATAAAGGTATTATGGTGATTGCGAAATGTGGTGTGCATTAGGGCGCCCTTTCCCAAATTGCATCATAGTTGTTGTGCTACCGTATCAGCTTGCACTACAACTTTTCTGAAAGTTTCAAGAAGATTGATCGACGTTTCAGGTAGTTCTGGTCGAAAACCTATTAAATTATACCTTTATGGCCAGTACTGTATGACGCGAACTTGAGACCATTGGATTTTGGGAACTCGGAATCCGGAATCCGGAAAACGGAAAAAAAATTTTTCGCGGAATCTGGAATCCGGAAGACGGAATGAAAAAAACCGCGGAATCCGGAATCCGGAATCCGGAATTCCGCCTTTCTCTGCATAGTAGGGCGGAATTGGATTTTGGGAACTCGGAATCCGGAATCCGGAAAACGGAAAAAAAATTTTTCGCGGAATCTGGAATCCGGAAGACGGAATGAAAAAAACCGCGGAATCCGGAATCCGGAATCCGGAATTCCGCCTTTCTCTGCATAGTAGGGCGGAATTGGATTTTGGGAACTCGGAATCCGGAAAACGGAAAACGAAAAAAAAAATTTTCACGGAATCTGGAATTCGGAAGACGGAATGATAAAAACGGCGGAATCCGGAATTCCGCCCTTCTCTGCTTGTTACGAGATATTGCGTAAGATATCGGACGCAACTTTTATGATACACACTTTTAACGAATCATCAGTGGAGCGCACTTGATGAATCAATCAATCTTGGAAGGGAAACCAAGATTTTGAAAATACGCAAACACCGTGCGACCAAGTTAGTAGTTAACGATCATATTCTGGAAGTTTTATGAGCATTGCGCGTGAAATGAAATACGTCTGCATTTTTCCGTCGCGGTGTTCATGAGCCGATATTAACTGATGCTTTGGAAAAGATCGCCATGGACCATCTTTGCGTAAGATATTGAGCAAACGGTGTGTGCACACTAGGCGCCAATCTTGGCAGCAGATCGACACGAAGATTCGGCAATGTGCCCTTCAAAGAGGCAAGGTGCCCATAAGATGCAGTGTGGCAAACAGAAGAAAATATGAAAAAAATGTTTGATTTTTGAAGAAAAAAACAGTAATTTTGATTTGAAATTCCCGAAAAAACTACATTTTAACATAATTTTTTCAAAAAAAAGGTCAAAAATCATAATTTAAAGGGACATCGACCACGCAGGGAAACTGTAGCAATCGAGCAGATCTTAGCATTGCGGCTCAGCGCTTCCCACTTATTGACAGCCGTGTACATGCCAGCTATCTGGCAGAGAAGGGCGGAATTCCGAATTCCGCCGTTTTTTTCATTTCGTGAAAAAAATTTGTTTCCGTTTTTCGTTTTCCGGATTCCGAGTTCCCAAAATCCAATTCCGCCCTACTCTGCAGAGAAGGGCGGAATTCCGGATTCCGCCATTTTTGTCATTTCGTGAAAAAAATTTGTTTCCGTTTTACGTTTTCCGAATTCCAAGTTCCCAAAATCCAATTCCGCCCTACTCTGCAGAGAAGGGCGGAATTCCGGATTCCGCCGTTTTTGTCATTTCGTGAAAAAAATTTGTTTCCGTTTTCCGTTTTCCGGATTCCGAGTTCCCAAAATCCAATTCCGCCTTACTCTGCAGAGAAGGGCGGAATTCCGCATTCCGGATTCCGCCGTTTTTGTCATTTCGTGAAAAACATTTGTTTCCGTTTTCCGTTTTCCGAATTCCGAGTTCCCAAAATCCAATTCCGCCCTACTCTGCAGAGAAGGGCGGAATTCCGCATTCCGCATTCCGCCGTTTTTTTTCATTCCGTGAACAAATTTTTTTTCCGTTTTCCGTTTTCCGGATTCCGAGTTCCCAAAATCCAATCCCGCCCTACTCTGCAGAGAAGGGCAGAATTCCGGATTCCGCATTCCGGATTCCGCCGTTTTTGTCATTTCGTGAAAAAAATTTGTTTCCGTTTTCCGTTTTCCGGATTCCGAGTTCCCAAAATCCAATTCCGCCCTACTCTGCAGAGAAGGGCGGAATTCCGCATTCCGCATTCCGGATTCCGCGGTTTTTTTCATTCCGTCTTCCGGATTCCAGATTCCGCGAAACATTTTTTTTCCGTTTTCCGGATTCCGAGTTCCCGTTCCCAAAATCCAATTCCGGGGGGGGGGGAGGGGAATGCAAGTGTTTTGTGAAGTTGTGCAACCGCCATAAAAATAGTTATCTGCACTGCACTTGGTGGGACAAAGTTGACAAACCAGCAAATATAAGCAGCGCCCAACGTTCGTCACTGCTTGCCTACTAGCTGTCACCAAATATCAGGCCAATTGCCCATTTACTGCCCCTTAGTTGCCTACAAAATTTCCAATCACTTTAGGCAAGTTTAGCAGCGCAATACGCCTAATTGGGCATCCTGCCGATTTCCTGCCCAACCCCTATTGTGAGTACTTCATGGACTACTGGAACAGTTTAAGAGCACGCGGCCATTCAAAAAGAAAACGCCATTTCGCAACTAACAATATCCTCAGAAATATATAGATAATTATTGCTAAAAATTGAATAAAAATGCCAGAAAAACGATTAAAAAAAACATGAGAAATCTGAAGAAAAATGAGGGAACAGAAAATATTTTACAATTTTGGCAGCGTACGTGGGTGTACCGTCCCGAAGAATTCCGTTTCGATTGCCCTCGTAAAACAATGTTGACACATTCGGTCTCCCTTTATTATATGCTAATTTCAGATTTCATTTTTCTCCATTCTCCGCAGCGCGTCGTCATTTCGGTGCAACGCGGAAAGTGTGTATGCACACAAAACGTCAGACTTGACAACAGTTCTGCGAAAAGCTTCAAATATGACATGATTCTAGTTAGTCAAAGCGCGCTTTACACCCCACATCCGGAATTCGGAATGCGGAATGCGGAATGCGGAATTCCGCCCTTCTCTGCAAAGTAGGGCGGAATTGGATTTTGGGAACTCGGAATCCGGAAAACGAAAAACGAAAAAAAAATAGTTTTCGCGGAATCTGGAATCCGCAAGAAGGAATGAAAAAACGGCGGAATTCGGAATGCGGAATGCGGAATTCCGCCCTTTTCTGCAAAGTAGGGCGGAATTGGATTTTGGGAACTCGGAATCCGGAAAACGGAAAACGGAAAAAATTTTTCACGGATTATGGAATCCGGAAGACGGAATGAAAAAAACGGCGGAATTCGGAATGCGGAATGCGGAATTCCGCCCTTCTCTGCAGAGTAGGGCGGAATTGGATTTTGGGAACTCGGAATCCGGAAAACGGAAAGCGGAAATTTTTTTTTCGCGGAATCTGGAATCCGGAAGACGGAATGAAAAAAACGGCGGAATTCGGAATCCGGAATTCCGCCCTTCTCTGCAGAGTAGGGCGGAATTGGATTTTGGGAACTCGGAATCCGGAAAACGGAAAGCGGAAAATTTTTTTTCACGGAATATGGAATCCGGAAGACGGGATGAAAAAACGGCGGAATCCGGAATTCCGCCCTTCTCTGATTTTTATAGTAAGACACTGGAAAAGGAGAAAAACTATATCTATTTTCAGGCATTTTCAAACATTTTCAGAGACAAATTCAAATTTAAATCTCCAAACTTTTACTAAAAACAATAAATTGGAAAAATAAGAAGCAGATCTTTCTGAAATCTTCCGAAATTTCAGCTTTTTATGAGCTATTACATGGCAGGATCTTTGAAAGCTTAAACTCATCTGTTGCCGCGTAAAAAGCTGTAATTTTTGAAGAAAGAAGCACTCTAAACTTGAGAATGCAAGTCTGCTCTATCGAGAATTTTTAATTTAGTTTATAAATTGGAAGATTCTGGGAAAAATTATGAAAATATGCCACGCTGACACCTTTGGCTACCTCATGATTCGTTAGAGCGCACTTGCTGGCTTCAGACTTCTAAAAGCTCTAAAAGAAGATTCCCCGCAATCAAAGTAGCACCAAGTTCATCTGATGCCACGTCTATAAAAAAACGTCATAGATGTCCTGTGAATCATTTTTTTCCACAGAGCGCATTTGCATCAACAGAGCGCAATTGACTACAAATTAGAAAGAAATCTCATTGGACGAGCCTGAAAATGCGGCGAAGATTGAAAAATTTTTGTTAGCGGCGTTTATTATCGCCGTAAAAAAGTTCCGACATTTTTTCGAGCCCGCGAAAATCGGGATTTGAATTTAGAGGCTCCGCCCATTTCATCATCAGAGCGAATTTGCTATGCGCGATATATTTTTTGAATTTTTATTTTTTCTTCTGAATTTTCAAAATTAATCGTGAATTTTTTTACACGTTTCTTCGAATGTTTAAATATATCAATTTGCGTCATTTATTTTTTTTTCGTTTCTTCTGATAAAAATATATTGCGCGCATAGCAAATGCGCTCTGATCATGAAATGAGTGGAGCCTCTAAATTCAAATCCCAATTTTCGCGGGCTCGAAAAAATGTCGGAACTTTTTTACGGCGATAATAGAGATAATTAATTTTTGACGCTTCGCCACGATTTTCCGTCGTAATTATTGCTTTGAAGCGCGTTTGAAGCCTAGCTGATGTCGGGCTCGGCGCATTAGCTGAGCATCATGTGTGATAAGAGAATATCTCAGTATCACACACGGCTCATCGTATTATCGAGCCGAGTCGTGCCGTTTCGCACCCTAAAGGAACACCCAAACCGTGAATAATCCAACTTCAGAAAATCTCTCTTTCAAGGATTTTTGTAAGATGAGAGCGGCAATGGCACTGTCACACTAAATGTGCCAAGTTTTTGATACGCGACCGCAAGTTCTTCCGCGCGGAAATTCCATTTTCCGAACTGTTGCGTTCGATGCGCTAAAAAAGGTGTTTCGAGTCGATGCATTATCTATCCGTGAGGACGTGATCCTTTGTTTAAAGGCGCAACGAATTAGCTGTTTGGGTCTCGTTAGGGCATAGCGCATTAAATTGTAAGAAAGCGCACACACTATTACGCGCTATCCCCCTAACGAGACCCAAACAGCTAATTCGTTGCGCCTTTAAACGTAGGCTCACGTCCTCACGGATGGATAATGCATCGACTCGAAACAAATTTTTTAGCGCATCGAACGCAACAATTCGGAAAATGGAATTTCCGCGCGGAAGAACTTGCCCCCCGCGTTTCAAGACCTTTGCACATTTAGTGTGACAGTACCATTGCCGCTCTCATCTTACAAAAATCCGTGGAAGTGAGATTTTTGAAGTGAAACGAAGCGATTTTATTGATTATTTTCAACGTCAATTTCAAATTTTCCAAAATGTTCCATAGATCTTCATCCCATAAAATAATAATTCGTGGATTGGTGACAATCGTCCTAATTCGCCACTTCCGGTGATCATCATTTCCATTAACTTGAGGTGTACACCCTTTTACCGACGGCCGGTGTCTTGGGCGCGAACGATGGGAGATGGCGAATAAATTTTGGGGCGGCGGCGGATAAAAAGAAACATCAAAGGGCCGGGATGCGAGAGAGGGAAAGAGAGTGAGTTTCGATTTTAGGAGAGGAGGTTGTGGATTTTTGAATTCTGGAAGTCCTAGTGGATACAGGAGAAGGGAGATAGCATTAGCGAAAAGTATTAGGGATTGGAGGCAAAAAAAAAATCATTATAACTATAAATTATTTTCGCCAGTCTCTGAAAGGTAACTGTATTTTCGCTGCGTGGCGACCAAGTTGCTATGCAGTGTTTCGCTCGGAGCTACGGAGCATTTCAAGAGAGTACAGGGTGGCTGCCAAATAGTGTTACACGTTTGAAACGCTATATTATCGCTGTAAAAAAGTTCCGATATTTTTTCGAGCCCGCGAAAATCGCGATTTGAATTTAGAGGCTCCGCCCATTCATCATCATTTGAGCGCATTTGCTATGCGCGATATATTTTTTGCATTTTTATTTTTTCTTCTGAATTTTCAGAATTAAACTGGATTAAATGAACGAAATTGTATTAATCGTGAATTTTTTCACACGTTTCTTCGAATATATCAATTTGCGTCATTTATTTATTTTTTTTCGTTTCTTCTGATAAAAATATATCGCGCATAGCAAATGCGCTCTGATGATGAAATGGGCGGAGCCTCTAAATTCGAATTCTGATTTTCGCGGGCTCGAAAAAATGTCGGAACTTTTTTACAGCGATAATAAATGTCTTCAAACAAGTTCAATTTTCACCAGAATTGGACAAAAGTTTATTGAATTCGACACACCCTGTTGCATCAGTTGAATAATAGAACCACGGTGGGGTGAAGCAGCCGTCGTTACCTTAAAAAAAAGGAAGCTGCGACCAGACCAGAAAATTGAAAAAAATAGTAAAAAATACGTAATAATCAATAAAAAAATATAATTAATACGGTAGCGACTTGTGTTCATGCGCCAGAATCCACGCAAAGTTGCGTAACACTATTTGTCAGCCACCCTGTACACCTCACAGGAGCGGAAAAATTGGGTTCCAGTTAAATAAGAAATTGCAATTCATCGCTAATTTTCCACTAACAGAGCCACGCGGTTTCAGAGACGGCGTGAGCAAAAGAGCTGCAAAACGTTCTAATGCATTAAGCGGTGATAAGAATGCCAATGTAACAGCGAGCTGCCTTTAAAGCCGTGCGCATCAAAAGCGAATATTTTTAGTGGGCTTTTTAGTCCCGAAAATTTTCGTTTTTTTCGCCAATTTTACAGTGATTTTTCAGTTTTTTTTTTTAAAGTAAATAGTAATTTTGAATTATTTAATTTTTATTTAAAACGTGTAGAAAAGAAAATTGAAAAATCGCGTCAAAAATAGCACGAAAAACGCAAATTTAGACCATTTTAAATTAAAACGCAGTTTTTAAAATCTGTCTGCAAATTTACGTGTTGGTGTTTGCAGACAAAGCGCCGTGATTGCACCGAAACGCACGCTGGCTTTTGAGACACTCGCAGACAGTGATTTTTCGGCACGACATCTTCCCGTCTGTAAATTTTATCTTGAGCACGCATTTTCCGTGAGCTTATGAATCGATGCTTTGAAACGCCGATATCTTAAAAGTTTACAGACCTGAAAAAGACTTCCAGCTCCGCCGCCATATTTTTCTAAATTTTCTATCAATAATCAATAATTACCATCGAGTTTGAAGACTGGCGTGCAGGCGGCCTAGCCTCAGAATATCCTTCTGCAGTACTCCAAGCAACAGGTCTGCACAGAAAGGCAGCTCAACGTCAATGCAGCGCAGTTTTACACACGGATTAGTTATAGTTAAGAGGGTCAAAAGGCGCCACATTTTCTAATTTCGGCTGGTGTCCGATGACCGCGTGTCGATTCTGAAAACTTCAGAATATTTTAGAGCAGGTTGGTTTACCAATACAGCGGATTCGCATTTTTGAATTTCTGAAGCTTTTCTAAAAAAAAAACGCAATTTCACGTTTATTACTAATGAATCTTAAGGGGGAGGAAACAATTCTGAAAAGGCACATCGACGTCAGAATCTGCAATGAGAAGGCCCAATGACCTACTTGAACAAAGAAAAAAAAAGTTTTGATCCCATTAAAAAAAAGGCGTCCGAATGTCGTTTTAAAGGAGATTGTGGTGGCGGTGGCGTTGGGAACACCTATCTGAGAGTAGTAGGTGACGAAATGAGTGGTGGCTGGTAGGTTATCTTGACTCGATATCTCTTCGAACTTCTCTCCAAAAACTACCGTATGCCAGGCTAAGGGCGGCACACTTCAAAGCGAAACTTCTTTCCGTCGTTCGTCGTGTTTTGAGAAAACCAATTAACACCTTTCCGCTCTCTCTCCCTCTCTCTCTCAATCTGTGCTATTTGACAGCCGTGTAATGCTCTCTGTAGGTTTCATTGGGTCTTGAAACAAAACTTTCTTTGGCTCGATGATTAACTGTATGCAAGCGTTACATTGGGCTTCATTTGCTCAGACTAGGTGAGTACAAGACTTGCATGCGTCGGTTATCCGTGGATAGCTGCTTTATTTGAAATAGGTAGCATGGCCGATTAGGGTGTATCTGAAATCTAAAATTTAAGAGGTGCGTCGTACAGAGAACGCTTCCCGCACTCGTGACGAAACGGGCGGCTATTCGCCAAAAATTACCTGGGGACTTCGTCTTCGAATTTTTGATGAGCAGGTAATTATATTGAAACTGAAAAATTATATTGAACGAGAAATACAGATAAACTAATTAAAATTTAAAACTTGAACTTACAAATTTATTTTTATTCAATGAACCATACGTAAAGCCATCCATATCCATCTAATTTCCGTTTTCAGCGACATTGCTCTGAAAAAAGTGGCACACGTGTGCACAAATGCATACATTTAAATTATCGCAACCATATAAATATGCAATCTTAATGCAGAATTTCGAAAATTCTTCGAAATTTGTTGGTTAAAAATCAGTAATATTGAGTTTCGCGCGTTCCAAAACTTTCCGCTCCAAAAAAGCGTCAGTCGTGACATGGCGCGCTCCGTGATGTTTTGTCCGCGATATCCGCGAATTCGAAAATATTTCGTCCTCATTTCACGCACGCTTTATTCCATTTTCCCCCCATTTCCTTTTATTTTTCCACCGTTTTTCTGTGGTTTTTTGTGATTTTTTTTGTACAATCAATCACAATAGACATGTCAGACAATCTATCGGTCCGGTGGCGTCAAATTCTGGAGATGACGAACCGCGAAACTTCGGATGATGTGGTAATCGCTCGTTCGAGCTTCGACGACTTTTCTCAGCCTACGCCATGTCGTACTTTTGAAATTGTTTGCGGTGGTCAATCATTGTAAGTCATAAAATATAGCAAATAACAATTTTTAATGATTATTTTTTGCTATAAATATTTAAGTTTTTCGCTAAAAACTGAAAAAAAATGTAATTTCCCAATTTTTTGTTATGTGAATTCTGGCTGGCTTGCCGAGCTGTCTCCGTACTTTGCCGAGGAACTCTTCGTCCGAAAACCGAATCTCGAAAGATACGTCATCGATCAGGCGACTCCTGATGAGATTTTAGAATTCCTCCGATGCATCACGTTCTGCCCAATGCGAAAACCGCTCTCAGGTATGAAAATATAAAGATTTTCTTAGGTATATTTTCCTAAAAACCGAATAAAAATGGGGAATGGGGGCTGTCAGAAAAAATCGAAAAAAATCGAGTTTTTAAGTTTTTCCTTGGGAATTCTATAAAACATCTCGGGCGTCACTCCTATCATATTCAACCTTCACTTACAAACTTTGCCAAAGTTTATCTCCAATTTCTCACTCCTGGGATTATCAATTCTTGGAACGCTCTTTCTCACGACTTCTTTCCCACTAAAATTTCATATTTTTGCTCATTGCTCATCTTAATTTCTCCACACATCTAACGTGATTTTTGAATCTCTGTGACTGTTCATTCACTTCCGTAGTTATTGTTTATTTCTCTATCTCTTCGTCACTTTGAAAATATAAAAAGCTGTTGTGACCCTTTTTCAATAAATTAAATGTTTTTAAAAATGCACCGTTTTTACCGTCGCTTTTAGCAAACTTCTCTGGCGATGCATTTCGAGAATTTTTACATCTACTTTAAATATTATAACTGTGCACTCTAGAACTTGTGCATCTATCGCAGATCTCTTGATATTATATGTTCGCAAGCACCACTAAAGATATTTTCTTAATCTGAGTTTTCTATGCTTTCTCTTATGTTTGCTTTTAAAAATTTTAATCCTTTTTTTTTGCAAAAAAACAATAAAATGCAAATTGAGATCATCGTAGAACTAAATTTGCAACAGCGAAATTTAATCGTGTAGTATTGTGGTCAAGCTCACACTGCCTTGTTTATTGTGCACGCTCAAAACGGTTTCCCCCCTTTCCTCCCGTTTTTATCGATTCCATTTCCTAAACTGCGTCATTTGATAACTATCATTAGAGTGTAACCTCAAATTTTCATGATGACCCCCTTTTCTAACATTAAATTTTTATTTTATAGAATGCTAGCAGCGGGATTGCGAGTCCGTTTCTTGATGTCTTGAAACATGGTGCATCCAGAAATCTAAAAAGTTCATATAATTTAATTCAGAACAACCGGCAATATTCTCTAAGAAATAAAGTCAATTTTTGAGCTTCGTGAAAAGTTGGAACATTGTTCTTGGACGAATTTCGAAAAATCATTAAAACGGAAAAAACAGGCTGCGCTGAGCAAATTTGAACCATAGGGGTCTAGAGGAACGTGTGACCAACAACCTTCACTAGCTTGCCCACAGTTTTAAAAGTAATTTTATTTAAAATATTTGTAAATAAACTGCTGATTTGTGTGATCAACGGTTTTCCATCCTTCTGCTCACGAAATCATTGCTTTTTCCGATTTTATTGTTTTTCGGAAATTGAAGAGACAAATTGCGGTCAAAGGATCATTTTTATCAATTTTAATGGAGCTTTAAAATGTCTGAACTATTTCAATGTTTTCCGGAATCCCATCCTTTCCTGGTTTGTCTGAAAAACAGAAATCGCTTCTAAAAATTATAATATATCTAAAGAAATTTTTTAAAATATTTTCATATCCTTCCCACAATTTTCTCCATTGTTTCCATTTTCCCCGTTCCCCTAATTGTTTGTGCAGAACCTTCATATTCCCATTTTTTCAGTGAAAAACGTGCCCCTTGTCCTGAAATTTGCCAATCGCTTCGAAATGCGTCCAGTGCAAGCACGCTGCGAGAACTTCATCGCTACGAATACCGCGTCGCTCAGTTGTGACAAGAAGAAGCTGTTCGAGGTTTGAAGGGCAAAAGATTCCATGTGATATTTTCAAAGTGAACCTAAAATTTGATTAATGGCGGCTTTCATCGGGAAAGCGCATATCTGCGTTTCGTGCCGAGACCAGTATTTTGAAACTGGGACTTCCTTTTTAACACGACCCAACTCTTGTAAAGATGAATTCAACGAGCCGAAATTCTACGTTTTTGAAATTGTGATATTTAAGGAGTTGGGCATCACGAATCGATATTTCGGAGAATGAAATAAACTTATGAGCATCTAGTTTTAAATTCAGATATCTGTGTCGGAAATCAGATTACGTAGTCGTTATCAATTAACAAATACATAATCTGAAAATAATACGCACCTTGAAATCACTCTAACAACGAATAAATGTGTTTCTTTTTGGAGTGCGTCTGTAGCCCAATATTCTCTAAAATGAATTCTCATCGCTTCATAGTTTTCCCGATTTCAGGTGGCATGTGCCATGTCGCAGTGCGATCCGAATAGCTCGACTATGTCATTGCTCGTCGGGCAATTGGCTGGAACAGACGTACGTGTGTTTTCAGACTTTATTTCTGCAAAGAATGGTTTTAGAATAACGAGCTCTCTCGAATGCACTTTGCCGAAATGCCTGGAGACGTTGTCGCTGAGGTGTATGCTCAGAAGATTCAAAAAGAGAAAGCCAAAAAATCGGGACGCTACAAGGCTGGTGATGATGCGGCTCCGGTTGGATGTTGCCTCACGTGAGGGTTTTGCGAATTAAAATATGAAACAAGTTTATTGAGTCGAGTCGTCTCTTGTTTCATGCGGTTGGGAAATTCTTTAATTATATGCAAGGGAATGTCTCTTTCGTACTTTAAATTACCATTTTCAACTGAGCATTTCCGGTATCGTTTAAAAAATGTTGACTGACGTAGAATTCGCTGAACGCTTTAAATAATACCGAGACCTGAATCGAACTTTATATTGTCTTTTTCATCCTCAAAAACAAAATTTTTTTGGTCTGATTATCAATTTTCATTAGAACTCTGTTCTATTAAAGGGGGTGCTTGCTCTTTTTGTTTCTCGGACATGAAATGGTATTGATAGAAAATAGTCAGATAGTGCCTGGAAGATTTTACAAAGCGTTGGCAACAAAATTAAGGTCCAAATATCCTGGAAAATGAAAAAAGTTTCCCATCCACTTAAAAAATGTTTCCTCACATCCTTCGGGTGTTCGTTTTAACATTTTAGCCATGTGGCGCCCCAGAACGTAGTGCAATTATCCTAAGCAGGCGGATTTTTTTTACAGTTTCTTTAGGAATATCGAGAAACATGAATTCATTTGCAAATTAATAGTATTAATAGTTTGAAAAATTGATTGAAAATCCATCTAGGAGCAGGAAAATCAGAAATGCTTTCGTTTTCAGCCAATGGGCGACCTCCGTATTTCATCGTCGTCGCAACGAACCAGACCAGTCGATTCTACTAGGTGGCGGTGATCAACAGAAACAACATCATCGATCCGAAAATCAGCGCTCGTAAACTAAGAATCTTGAATACTCGATGATACTGCCTGTACAATGTATTTCAATACACTCTTGCACTTTTCAATTTTCCTCTCATTTTTCTCTATAACGGTTTTCTTGCTCCCATTCCACTTGGACTCTTCTAATAATGATAATAATCACGAGAAGCACCCGATGTCTGCAAAGAAGCGCCCGTTAGCCACCATATAGGCCGTACACACTCACACACGCAACAAGAAATTGTTGACTTCTTGTCTTTCTTCTTATTCCTTCCCTTTCTAATGTTTTTATCAGATGAAGTTTTGTTATCTAACAAGCCTGCCCTTGAGAAACTGTCCCATACTTAACGTACGGGTGGTCGGTCGCCTGTTTAAAAATATTTATCGACTTTTGAAATTCAGTGTACGGTAGATCGATTTCTCTGATAAATAGTGGTCTGAGGTCCTGTTGGGGTACTGTACCTGGAAGTTTTTAAAAAGAAACACGGTTTTTTTTGGCGGAAAAATTGAAGAATCTGGCATATTCCAACGGTCGTGCCGAGCGGTGTGTCGTTTCGAAAAATTCTCGAGAAATTTTTCTCGTTGATTTCTCGAGAATTATTCGAGAATTTTCGAAAATTTTCGAGAATTTTTCGAAAATTTTCTCGAGAA
Source organism: Caenorhabditis inopinata (assembly GCA_003052745.1). Lineage (NCBI taxonomy): Eukaryota > Metazoa > Nematoda > Chromadorea > Rhabditida > Rhabditidae > Caenorhabditis > Caenorhabditis inopinata. Next base: position 2,927,727 of record AP018153.1, read on the forward strand.
ATCGCGAAAAATGATTTGAATGGAAATACGATAAACAACGCGCTTTGCGTTATTTCGGAGTGTCGTTCGAACTAGTTTATTATTATTTTTTATCAAAAATGTTTTTTTTTCGAGAATATTCGAAATTTTTCTCGTTGATTTTTCGGAAATTTTTCGAGAAATCAACGAGAAAAATTTTTCGGAAATTTCTCGAAAATTTTCTCGAGGAATCGCGAAAAATGATTTGAATGGAAATACGATAAACAACGCGCTTTGCGTTATTTCGGAGTGTCGTTCGAACTAGTTTATTATTATTTTTTATCAAAAATGTTTTTTTTCGAGAATTTTCGAAATTTTTCTCGTTGATTTTTCGGAAATTTTTCGAGAAATCAACGAGAAAAATTTCGAAACGACACCGAGCACCCGGCAACGTAATGAATGGCGAAGTTTGCTAGGTACTACTGTAGGTCCCCTCCCCCCCCCGGCGTCCCTTGGGCGTCGACATGCTCATCATCATCATCATTTCCCTCTAATTCGCGTTGCTCCCCCCATTTCGTGTGCTCCGTCGGTTCGTGCACGATGAAATATGGGCGGCGCCCTAGCGAAGTGGCGTGGAGACGCAGCGATTCTGGAGGGGAGGGAGGGGGGGGGGGAAGACGAGCATATTTCACTTTTTGACGTTACATACGACGAGTACAATTGACGTGGAAATGACAGCAGAAGCGGTGGTGTTTGAAGCAAACCTTCTGGAGATATTGCGGAAGGTTCGAGTCAACGGCAACTGGCTTTTTAAAATAAAAATTTCGGATTTGAGTATTTCATTTTCTCAATGGAGCGCATTTTCAGAGCGACTCTAAAGAGCGGTTTGCGGTGAAAATAATGGGTCTCGCCGCGATTTTCGCTAATTTTTTGATATTATCCATCCGCGAGGATGTGAGCCTTCGTTTAAAGGCGCAACGAATTAACTGCTCGCGTCTCGTTAGGGAATAGCGCGTTTTAACGTTTTAATGCGCTATCCCCTAACGAGACCAAAACAGTTAATTCGTTGCGCCTTTAAACGAAGGCTCACGTCCTCGCGCATGGATAATAATTAATTTCGAATAAAAAATTTAAAATTTTAAAAAATAATTTCGAAATACGAGGAGAAAAGAGTTTCGGGAATTCCGCGAGTCTTTCATTTTCTCATTGGAGCGCATTTTCAGAGCGACTCTAAAGAGCGGTTTGCGGTGAAAATAATGGGTCTCGCCGCGATTTTCGTTAATTTTTTGATAATTAATTTCGTTTTCTGAAAATAAGAAAAAAAAACTTTCGAAATACGATGAGAAAAGTGTTTTGGAAATTCCGCGAGGCTTAGGCTTAGGCTTAGGCTTAGGCTTAGGCTTAGGCTTAGGCTTAGGCTTAGGCTTAGACTTAGGCTTAGGCTTAAACTAAAGCTTAGGCTTAGGCTTAGGCTTAGGCTTAGGCTTAAGCAAAAGCTTAGGCTTAGGCTTAGGCTTAAACTAAAGGTTAGGCTTAGGCTTAGGCTTAGGCTTAAGCTACCTGCATTGCGTTGACTGATTGTGCCAAAGCAAAGACTCACGAGTGATTCGAATGGCTTCGTATCACACATGGTCTAGCGAGTCGACACTCAGCTAATGCAATGCGAGCAGCGTCAAGATTTTTCCGATTTTTTTTTCATGATTTTTCCGGAATTTCCGCCAGTTTCCGTAGCATACAATGCACAAAAACTTCCGAATTTTGAAGCATTTCAGAGTGCATCAGATTCCATATAAACCTGCTGAAAAACTTTCATATTTCAGCAAAACCCGCTATTCAACAGAGCGCATTTGCATTAGGGAAGTTGAGGATCTTGGTGAAGAGAAAATGAAGAAACGGAAATTTCCGTTCATCGTGGCAAGACCCATTTGCCAGAAATAACCTGTCTTCCTCGCCATCCATCCGTTATCTTTAGATCCCAATTACGCAAAAAAACATGGAAGAAATCAGATAATTCAATATGAAAACAATGGGGTATTTCGGCAAGAAAAATGCGCGTCTGGCGCCCGGCGACTGGCCGCCGACCTACCGTACCCCTGAAGCCCCGCCCGCCCGCCGGCGGGCGGCCTCGGCGTTAATGGAGTCGATGAAGAATAACATTATTGTTTTCTCCGAATCATTTGATTCGATCAATTTTTCTGCTTCGGCATTTCGACATTTTTATTACCTGTGTAATTGAACGGCCAATTTGAACGTGGGGGGTGGGGGGGGGGGGCGCAGCAAGAAAACGTCGGAACAGGTGGCCTTCTGGAGCCACCCCATTCAGAAGGGCCTTCAACATGTTTTAAAGACGGCGCGCCGTGTGGCAAAAAGCAGAAACACATGTGAGAGAATCGCGAATCATCGTCGTAAATCCATTTTTATGGCCGTTTTCAGGGCGATCATCTTCGCTCGCGAGACACGCCGAAAAAGGGGCGGCGCTTGAGCCGCCGCCGGCGAACGAGCTCATTTGCATTTCGTTTCGCAACTTTTATGATTTCGCATTTTTCATTTTCTTATGAGACTTCTAATGGGGTCGTGGAATAGGGTTTTGCACTGAAAATCTGCGGTTTTTTTTCGGTTTTCCCCTCATTTTTCCTTCAAAATATACGCTCTCATTGACTGGTGCACCTTTGGCGCGCGTTAATTCAAAAGGCGCTCAGCGTTAGGCAATTACTTAAAGCTCAGCCTGATATCAGTTTTCTGGCGTGCCTTTGACGCGTTTTAATCTTGATATCAAGCATTTCATCGTTTTTCAGCTTGAAGCAAGTTCGCTGGCTCGCCTTTGACGCGCGCCTAGCTGGAAATTGAGCATTTCCAATGATCACACAAATCTCAGGCTTTTTTCGGCTTAAAACAAACTTTCTGGTGTGCCTTTGGCGCGTTTTAAACCTGGGAAGCAAACCGTTTCAAAGATCTATGAATGCTAGCTGAGCGGATGCTCTTAGACCGAATCCACAGTAGTCTGGCGCACCGTGAACGCTTTTTGAGCAATTCTTGTCAGAAAATGCTATGAAAAATGAAAAAAAACGACCTAAATTTTGTAGCTGGCGCGCCTGCGACGCTTTCGAAAAAAAAAATGAAATGCTTAAAATACGCGTTTTTGAGATTTTTAAGTTTTTGAGCAAGTTGCTGGCTCGCCTTTGACGCGCGTCTAGCTGGAAATCAGGCATTTCCTGGTCACCGGTTTTTCGGCTTAAAACAAACTTTCTGTCGTGCCTTTGGCGCGTTTTAAACCTGGGAAGCAAGCCGTTTCAAAGATCTATGAATGCTAGCTGAGCGGATGCTCTTAGACCGAATCCACAGTAGTCTGGCGCACCTTGAACGCTTTTTGAGCAATTCTTGTCAGAAAATGCTATGAAAAATGGAAAAAAACGACGTAAATTTTGTAGATGGCGCGCCTGTGACGCTTTCAAAAATCAATGAAATGCTTGAAATACGCGGTTTTGTGATGCCCGAGGAGCAGAGAAGGGCGGAATTCCGGATTCCGCCGTTTTTTTTTTCATTCCGTTTTCCGCATTCCGTTTTCCGCATTCCGGATTCCGCAATATGGCATTTTTATTCCGTTTTAATTCTTTATTCTCAATTGTTGTGAAAAGTATACTTTTTTGAACTCCCGCAAAAATTTTTGCGAACAGAGCGCATTTACATCATAAATATTCCTTCATAATGATTAAAATTCCGTTTTCCGCATTCCGCATTCCGGATTCCGCCGTTTTTTACACTCCGTTTTCCGTATTCCGGATTCCGAGTTCCCAAAATCCAATTCCGCCCTTCTCTGCCGAGGAGCGCGTCATTATCTCACATTTTTTTCTGATATCTGGGAAGCAATTCTACAGAAAAAAGTGTGGTCTGGCGCGCCGGTGACGCGCCTATTTTCAAAGGCTCAAAGGCTCTTTTTCTGAGTTCTTGTTTCTAACCGTTTAGTAGCCTTGAAGTGGCTGGCGCGCCTCAGCGCGGGTTCCCCAGAATCTCGAATTGACACTCCAATACTTCATTAACGTTTCTCTGATTTCTTGTCGCAAACACGCTCCATTGCAACTGAGCGCATTTGCAATGGAGCGCGTTTGCAGCATTTCTTTAGGGCGTCTTTGCGTCTTCCTTTTCTCATATTTTCCCCTTTTTCACTTGGAGAAAGAGGGGGGGGGTGAGGGGTGGTTTCACCCGGTCATCTTAAGTATTCCAAATTAAAGACCCCATCCTCCCTTTAAAAAAGGCGCGCCACCTGTCATAACACTCATTAATCTTGTGACTTGCTCCAATTAGGTTCTCATTCACCCGCTGCTTCCCCCTCCCCCCCCCCCCATCCCCCCTCCCTCCCGTCTACAGTAATCCGTTGAAATTTCAAATGCATTTCGTCACTCGTCTTTTCTTCCACCCTCCCCCCCCCCTACCAATCTCTACCGTAATCCCGTTCGTCTTTTCATTTCTCTCTCCCTGTTTCGTCTCACTCTTTGTCTCTGTTTGTCTCTGTTTGTCTCTGTTTGCCTCTCTCCATTCTAATTGATAATTTATGGAGTTTTAATGTTCTCTCCATCGCTGCCACTCCTCGTTTTCCGACCGATTCATCATATGATATCAATCGGAGGAAACTTGGTACCAAATTTCTTATTTGCGGAATTTCAAGAATTAGGAGAGATTTCCAGAAGCACACTTTTTGCTGATTTTCAAAAGATCGTATGCAAATGCGCTCCATGTGTATTTTGCTCAATTTTCGCTTTTCGAATGGCAATTCTCGACTCATTTAAGTACGAATAGAGCGTATTTGCACACACCAGTAAGAAAAAGGCTGAAATGGTATTCTGCAAATGGTATTCGTGTCATTTTATTAGAGAGGATCTAGATGAGCGATTTCCAGTAGTGTAGGGCGGAATTGGATTTTGGGAACTCGGAATCCGGAAAACGGAAAACGGAACAATTTTTTCACGGAATCTGGAATCCGGAAAACGGAATGTAAAAAACGGCGGAATCCGGAATCCGGAATTCCGCTCTTCTCTGATTTCCAGAGAAAAAACGTAGTGGCGCTTCTCAGAGAACAGTTTCAGCCGTTTTCAGCCGCGTCGTGACCCTGCTCACTGTCGAGCCGGAAGCCGGCTGGTTTGACTCAGAATTCGGAGTACGTGGTGCTCCAAACGAGTCTAGCCAACCTAAAAAAAACGGAAGATTTCGGTGAGCAGGTCCGTCTGAAAATGACTATGCTGCGTTGCTGGATCACCTGCTCTGGTTGGCTTTATTATAGTCAAAAAAACGCTGGTTCTAACAATCCAATTCCCAGCCTTATAGCTCTTATTACAGCTGAGTTGGGATTGCTCAAAGTTGCACTCAGTTTGAACAAACTTTGAGCAAACTTTGAGCAAACTTTGAGCAAACTTTGAGCAGACTTTGAGCAAACTTTGAGGAAACTTTGAGCAAACTTTGATCAAACTTTGAGCAGACTTTGAGCAAACTTTGAGCAAATTTTGAGCAGACTTTGAGCAAACTTTGAGCAAATTTTGAGCAGACTTTGAGCAAACTTTGAGCAAACTTTGATCAAACTTTGAGCAAACAGTTGCCCCTGTTTCAAATGTGCTCCACTGAGTGACTGCTCTGCCGTAGAATGCTAGAACAAGCCATGAACCATATGCCCCAATCCAGTTGCCAGCTTCATAGCTCTTATTGCAGCTGAGTTGGGATTGCTCAAAGTTGCACTGAGTTGCAACTTTGAACAAACTTTGAGCAAACTTTGAGCAAGCAGTTGCCACTGTTTCAGATGTGCTCCACTGAGTGACTGCTCTGCCGTAGAATGCTAGAACAAGCCATGAACCATATGCCCCAATCCAGTTGCCAGCTTCATAGCTCTTATTGCAGCTGAGTTGGGATTGCTCAAAGTTGCACTGAGTTGCAACTTTGAACAAACTTTGAGCAAACTTTGAGCAAGCAGTTGCCACTGTTTCAAATGTGCTCCATTGAGTGACTGCTCTGCCGTAGAATTCTTGAACAACCCATGAAACAACCCTCTGCCCTTTCGAAAAGTTTAAAATCAACGGAGCGCAATTGCATTCGCACTCCTTGACACCCACAGTAATGGAAGGAACATAGCCTAGTTTCTCATGAAGCCCGCTTCCTTTCGAACCCCTTCCAAATTGATTCAGCGGCCCCCAGGTACCATATTGCCATGCAGGTTCCCTACTGGCGCATCGCCTGTCTTCTGTCTTCAGCCCCGTCGTTGTCCTTCACAATTTATAGCTCATTTTCGTGCTGCTGCTGCTGCTGGTAGTGGGTGGTCTTGTGTTGTCGTCACTGATTTATTTCGCTTCTCTCTCTCTGACTGTCTCTGTCTCTCCTTCCCTCTGTCTCTCTCTCTGTCGCCTTTTGTTCGTACTTCTTGCTGTTATTAGGTACGGGGGACACGTCCCCGTGGGGGGGGGGGGAGGGGAGTGGTGGAGCACGACACAATTTCTGAATTTCTGGAGCTCTTTTTCATTGAATTCCTTCTTTTTTTGGGGAAAATAAGAGGCTCTGTATGTGTGTCCAATGTCAGGTTGTCCAGACATTGAAATTCCAGAATATTAATCTGCTTCGGAGCGATTTGCAGATTTTCAGAATTTCTGGATTTCATACGAAAAATTGCCGTGGGAAGCTACAAGAGTGACAATTGCTGTGTAAGCACATTGCGGCAAGCTGCCGCTTTCTTTGCTTCTTGCCACTGCCCGCCAATCGGCAGCTTGCCCAAAGGACTTTTTGAGTAGTAGTAGCCTCCTCCGGCAAGCAGAGTAGGATTTTAAGAACTCGGAATCCGGAATCCGGAAAACGGAAAAAAATATTTTCACGGAATCCGGAATCCGGAAAACGGAACATTTTTTTCAAGAAATTCGGAATCCGGAAAACGGAAACAGAATTTGTTTCACGAAATTCGGAATCCAAAAAACGGAAAAAATGTTTTTCCACGGAATCCGGAATCCGGAAAACGGAAAAAAAAATTTTTTCATGGAATCCGGAATCCGGAAAACGGAAAAACAATTTTTTTCACGGAATCCGGAATCCGGAAAACGGAAAAACATTTTCACGGAATCCGGAATCCGGAAAACGGAATCCGGAATCCGGAAAACGGAAAAAAAATTTTTTCACGGAATCCGGAATCCGGAAAACGGAAAAAAATTTTTTTTCACGGAATCCGGAATCCGGAAAACGGAAAAAATGCTTTTCACGGAATCCGTAATCCAGAAAACGGAATGAAAAAAACTGCGGAATTCGGAATTCCGCCCTTCTCTGCCGGCCAGTATAGTGCAGGATCAAATACAATTGTAGATCCCCCCTCCAGCATTTCGAATAGTCCTCATCGGTTTGGCGGTGAAGACCAAAAAAGGAGAAGACGAGTAGTGAATGTATCATCTTTCGCCTCCCCCCCCCCCCCTCCTTCGCCCGATTTTACAGCCATAACACATACGGACCTTTTGGCTGCTGCTGCCTTCTTGTCCACTATAAATCAGTTCGTGTTCCCCGAGAAAGGGAATGAAAACGGATACATGAAGAGAGAGAGAGAGAGACGGAGAGAAAAAGAGAAAGAGAGAAAAAGAGAGCCTATCTATATGTTCTTTTGATGTTGCCGACAACAGAGCGGATGGATCTCGCGCACACCCGACCGGCAGCAGGGCGCAGTACGAGGAGAAGGTTGCGCGAGACGGGTTACGGTAGATTTCGAATTCTTTGAAATTTAATGGGGAGAAAACTGGCCTATGAGTTTAGGTGAAGTGTCGTCAAGTGTGATGCCTAGTGTGCGCATACCATGCGCTTCTTTTTATCTGAAAAACTGAAAAAATGCGGGGATTTTCCAAGAAGCTAATTTCTCAAAATAAATTGACTAAAAATTCAAGATACCGTAGGATTTATATCTCAAAAAGAATCCTGGGGCAGAGTCCATGGAGTCTGTGGAGACGCAGACGGTTAGAGCGCATTACCTGTCTGCGCCTCTTCTCTGCATCAAAATGCGGTTGATATTTTGCGTTTTTTTTCTTCAGAAATGTGCTAGCTAACCGAGCTGAGCGCCCCCGCAGGCATCATGCCCAATGCAATCGGCAGAACAAGTGCAACGTGGCGGAACGGTGTGAATCCTGCCCAAAATGTCGTATTTTGAGGAGTTCAGCAGAGCGTATTTGCCTAGCCAATTTCCAAAGCACTAAATTTGCAAGTTCGGCGATTTCTTTTGTAAACGGACACCGATTCTACCCTCTCCTTCAGCAATCGCCCCCTCCCCCCCCCCTCCGCCTTGTGGATCTCAGAGTCCACGAGGACTAAACACCTCAAGTGATTTGAGCCATTACAAAACCACTAAATCAATCAATTGTTATGGGGGGGGGGAGGGTGTTTAGTAGAAAATGTTCTCGGATGCTCCCGCGGGAGGAGAGGAGCATCGAAATTGTGCGGAATTCCGCGAGAAAATCGACAGATAAATCAAGGGAAAGCGAGTCGAAAGATGAGGAAAACGAAATGTTTTGCACGAGCGGGAAATCGGTGAGCTAGCATTGCTCGTTTCGGCAAGTTGCCATGGAAAACTGGCAGCTTGCCGATTGCCAGGGAAACATGCTCTGTTGTGCGGCAATTACGGAGCACGTTGCCGTTTCGCTTTTTTTTCTTAATGGAGCGCATTTGCATTCGCATTCAAGGGGTATTCTCTGAGAAACTGTTTTATAAGAGTACGGTCCATTGTATAGAGGAGAATACCTTTAATAGAAGGGTTGCCGCCTGTTCTTCTAATAGTTGTCTAGGCTTGGGTATTCGTGGTGGATTAAACGGATTTCAGCAAAATTTCAGTCTTAAACTAATACAAAACATGTGCGCTTCTAATACAGGTTTTCCAAATGTGAAAATTTGAAATAAAATCTAAGAAACAAATGCGCTCTAATAGCAAGGAAGAGCTCACACAGGTCATGGAATAGATGCGAAAGGGGCTTGGGCAGCTTGCCCCATCTCTGAGGATGCCCCGTAGCTGCCCACTACTTGCCCATTCTATGCCCGATTGGTTGCCTACAAAAATGCGAGAGCTAGTGCTCATTCCCTACTCTAAAGTATCTGAGCGACGATAGATCAATAGAGCGTATTTGCATTTGGTAGAGTAGGAAAAGTGAGAATACGATGCAAACGCGCTCTGCAGAAGGAATTCCGGACTGGAATATTTCGGAATTTGGCGCGTCGTACTGCGAATATTGCATATTTGAAACTGTAAAAGTGAGAGATTTTACGTTTATTTTCTGCTTTTTCTAAACAACAATTGCGCAGTACGACACTCCGAATTACGATGAATTTGCGGTGAAGCTCCCCAATTAAGTCTATTAGAGCGCATCTGCATCTAGCTGAAATGTGCTATCTGAGTGTCGCAGCGAAAAGAATGCAAATTAAGACCCAGCTAAGCCGGGATATCGGAGCATTGTAAAAAAAGAACTATGGAAAAAAAGCCCTTAAAAACCTAATTAAAAAGAAAAAAAAAAGATAGTATCGTATCTACTACAGTTTTACAACTGCCACCCCTCTCTCTCTCTCTCTCTCTCCCCCCCCCTCCCTCCCTTTAACCCATTTGTGTTCCTAATGTAGTACCGCCTACCTTATTACCTTCTCCGGAAATTTATGACTTTATTGTCACCCTCCGGCCAGTGGACTACTCTCGGAGATTGACTTGATATTACTCATCATTAAATTCTCTGTTTAATGATGAACGTGGTGTCGTTATAGCTCTTACAGTACCCGCTGCGATTTTTCGGAAAGTGGTGAGTTTTAAGAGTGCACAAATGTGCTGAAAATTGCGTGAATTCTCTGAAAAAATCGCTTTCTTCCGTGACTTTTTCTGCAATTTTTGAGCACTTCAAAATCTTCTGAAATTTACTATTTTCAGCTATGTAACTCTACATTTTAAGACTCAGCGCCTAGGCCAATATCCGAAATTCTAGAGTACGGTATCAGTGTTGATGGTTTTGAAACATCTAGTTTTGAATAGTCGTGGTTTTGAAACGTCTAGTTTTGAATAGTCTAGTCGTGGTTACGAAATGTCACGGTTCTCAAATGTCTCGATTTTTAAAAGTCGCTATTTCGAAAAGCTGCCGTTCAGAAACCCACTGGTTTTGAAACGTCATGTCTCAAAATGCGGCCTGTTAAAAACACACCGGTTTGGAAATGTGACGGTTTTGAAACATCTCGGTTTTCAAGCGTCTAGTTTCGAAAAGTCGTGGTTTTGAAACTTCCCGGATTTCAAGCGTCTAGTTTTGAATAGTCGTGGTTTTGAAACGTCCCGGTTTTCAAGCGTCTAGTTTTGAATAGTCGTGGTTTTGAAACGTCCCGGTTTTCAAGCGTCTAGTTTTGAATAGTCGTGGTTTTGAAACGTCTCGGTTTTCAAGGGTCTAGTTTTGAATAGTCGTGGTTTTGAAACGTCTAGTTTTGAATAGTCTAGTCGTGGTTACGAAATGTCACGGTTCTCAAATGTCTCGATTTTTAAAAGTCGCTATTTCGAAAAGCTGCCGTTCAGAAACCCACTGGTTTTGAAACGTCATGTTTCAAATTGCAGCCTTTTTAAAACACACCGGTTTGGGAAAGTGACGGTTTTGAAACGTCCCGATTTTCAAACTTCTAGTTTCCAAATGTACCGGTTCAGAAACATCCCGGTTTTAAAACTTATAGTTTGATAGCGTCATGGCTGGGAAATTTCTTGGTTTTGAAACGTCTCGGTTTTCAAACGTCTAGTTTTGAATAGTCGTGGTTTTGAAACGTCCCGGTTTTCAAACTTCTAGTTTTGAATAGTCGTGGTTTTGAAACGTTCCGGTTTTCGAACGTCTAGTTTCCAAATGTACTGGTTTAAAAACATCCCGGTTTCGAAACGTATGGTTTGATAGTGCCATGGCTAGGAAATTTCTTGTTTTTGAAACGTCTCGGTTTCGAAACGTACCGGAACTCCTATATTTGTGAGTCTCAATGTTTTTCCGCTTCTAAATCGCGTATTCCGGTTAGGAGCTCTAAATGGAAAACGTTTTTTTTAAGAAGCTATGATTCGGTTCGTCGTAAGTCCGCATCTATCCAGAGATTTTTAGATTGTTATGTATTTTGGCCAATCTTTGATCAAACATTGGCCAATTCAAGTAGCAATTCTCCAGAAAAAAATGAACAATGAATCAACGATAATGAAAATCAGACAATAACCGACCGTTACCAGATATCGGGGGGGGGGGGGCTTCAATGCTTCCATGAAGTCCGGTGCAAACGTGCTCCGTAGTCACAACCGCTTATTCTCTTTGCTAAATGCACAAAATTCTGCAATTTGCACCGCTTTTCTAGCTATATCCTTGAAGGGCCGTGTTCCGCCCGCTTCCGCCCGCTTCTTCCCGGTTCCGCCCAATTCCGCCCTGCACGGAAAATCTTGGTTCTTTCTGTTTTTTTTTTCGAATTTTCCTGTTTAATAGCAATGATATAAACCTACAGACAAACTCATTTCTGAACGATACAAATCGTAACTTTTGTAGATGTCCTTCAATAGAGTGGCATGCCCTTCTGGAAAATTTCGAAAGCATTTTTGCAGCCGAGAATGCTTGATGTTTTATCACCCTGCTTCCAAGTTTCTGCACACGTCCATTTTCTTCTTTTGCACAACTTGTTTTATGTGTGACTTCAAACAGAATACCGCCTTGTTTTATTAGGGCACGGAGGAGATACACAAGGCGGATTACGGTAGTTGGCGTAGATAATCGAGAAAAACACGAAATAGAAGCGGCGAATGAGCCACTGCGGACATCCGACCAAACCGATGGTGTGGGAGGGGGGGGGGGGAATTTAAAAACCAATCACGTATCAAAGGAACGAAGCCAATTTACACTTACATCGTATTTTACGCCGGTGAACCAACAAAGTGCCGAAATGCGACCAAAAGTGGACTACCAAATTTGGACCAAATCTGTCCCAAATGAAGATGAGAAGCTTCACGAATCGTTAAAGTGCGCCAAAGTTGTACCAAATTTGGACCAAATAAGGATGAGAAGCTTCGCGAATTGCTAAAGTGCGCCAAATTGTACCAAATGTGAACCAAATATGTCCCAAATGAAGATGAGAATCTTTCCGAATCGCTAAGGTGCGCCAAAATTGCACCAAATTTGGACCAAATATGTCGCAAATGAGGATGAGAATCTTCCCGAATCGCTAAAGTGCGCCAAATTGTACCAAATTTGGACCAAATATGTCGCAAATGAGGATGAGAAGCTTCACGAATCGCTAAAGAGCGCCAAAGTTGTACCAAATTTGGACCAATCGCCATATTTGGACTACACACTCGTGGTTTGCTGCTTAATGTCTTCTTGCTAATACAGCGCCATTGTAGAAAACGCTTAAGGCACGCCAGATGATGGAATAGGAATCCGGGGCCGTGACTCATACATACAGAGATTTTTTAGATGTCTGGTGATAGTTTGCTGGTAATTTGTTAGTTCTGTCGACGGGTTTTTCTAGACCATCTATACTACTTCCTTCACCCCCCCCCCCGCAAGTCTGGAAGAGCCCCCCAAACAAGTCTGGAAGAATCCCCCTCCACAAGTATGGAAGAGCCCTCCAAACAAGTCTGGAAGAGCCCCCCAAACAAGTCTGGAAGAGCCCCCAAACAAGTCTGGAAGAGCCCCCCCCAAACAAGTCTGGAAGAGTCCCCCCCACAAGTCTGGAAGAGCCCCCCAAACAAGTCTGGAAGAGCCCCCAAACAAGTCTGGAAGAGCCCCCAAACAAGTCTGGAAGAGTCCCCCAAACAAGTCTGGAAGAGCCCCCCAAACAAGTCTGGAAGAGCCCCCCAAACAAGTCTGGAAGAGTCCCCCAAACAAGTCTGGAAGAGCCCCCCAAACAAGTCTGGAAGAGCCCCCCCAAACAAGTCTGGAAGAGTCCCCCCCACAAGTCTGGAAGAGCCCCCCAAACAAGTCTGGAAGAGCCCCCCAAACAAGTCTGGAAGAGCCCCCCAAACAAGTCTGGAAGAGTCCCCCAAACAAGTCTGGAAGAGCCCCCCCCTACAAGTCTGGAAGAACCCCCCACAATCGGCCCCACTTCTGAAAGCGGTTTTATAAATGAAAAATGAAAATGAAACAAATGGCGTCCAAGGTGCGCCAGATGGAAAACAGCTAGGCAGCTGCCCGTGTGAAAATGTACAATATTTCTTGTATTACTCATCGGTTTCCTTCATTTCCAATTCCCTTCCCCTTCTCGGTGTTTTTGGGGGGAGCGGGGGGGGGGGGGGAGGCATTTCAAAGGCGCCGCCCTTCCTCCGCTTTCCCTTTCCTCTCCCGTTCCCGACAAGAGACGGAAAACGGGAAATTTTCATTTTTGAGTTCCAGGTGGTCTTTCATTTCTTCTCTGCTTCTCTGCTTCTCTCTCCCTCCCTCTATCTCTCTCTCTCTCTCTCTGCTTCTCTGCCTCTGCCTTCTCCTTTTGTCGGTTCGAGATTAAAAGGGATATATGGTGGTGACTAATAGCCGAAATATTTTCTTTTTAAACATGACGGGACGTCTTCTGTAATTAAGCAACCTCTATTAAAGAGGCACAGGAAGACAGAGAGAGGAATGGACATCAATTTAGGAATTCAAATTCCAATAGTGGTTTTGCCAAACTGGGAATCAGAGCCATTCGGTGCGGGGGGCGGGGCGAAGGAGAATTGGGTCCCGCCACAAAAATTTTTGGTTGCCGTGCTGGCGTGCCTTTGACGCGCGCTGTCTTTCCCTCTCTCGTTTTTTTCCTCTCAGATTACAAAGCTCAAAGAATTGTCGTCATGTCTGACGCATTGTGTGCATACACCATGCGCAAAACCAGTCATCAAACAATAAGATGGAGCTCTCGCACAGCTCTCTTCAATTTCAACCCGACAAACGGCAATTTGCCGGATTTGCTCCAAGACCCTTGCACATTGACTCGACATTGCCGCTTTCAGCGTTCATATCTCGGTTCCCAGCGGTGATACCAGAAAAATGTCAACTGACACATTTTTTGTCGTGAAATTTCGGATATTTCATTAGTTATCAACTTTTTGATATCTCTTCTAGAAAGTGAGATAAAACGATTTGAAGTCATGATATCGGGAAACCTTAGAACCATGGAATAGAAGAACCTGAAACCTGAAAAACTGTATCATTTTTTCTCTTTTTTTTGAGAATTTTGAAGCATTAAAAAGCCTGGTGTCCCAATCTGTTCACTTTCAGTTTTGTGAGCATCTGTAAACGCGCTCCATTGAGAAACTCGTCATGTGGGTTTGGGAGTCCGAGAAAACAATCATTGCAAATTTTAAAGTTGCCATTTATGGTGTATTGTCTGCAAACACTGCGCCAACACAAAACTACGAAAAGTGCACACTTATAGCCAGCAAAACTCTGGAAACTGAGCACAAGTTTTCGGAGCTCTAGCCAATTCTTGTATGTCCTTGGGGGGGGGGGTCATATCTCGGTTCCCAGTGGTGATACCAGAAAAATGTCAACTGACTTATTTTTTGTCGTAAAATTTCCGATATTTCATTAGTTATCAACTTTTTGATATCTCTTCTAGAAAGCGAGATAAAGCGAGTTGAACGCATCTGTAAACGCGCTCCATTGAGAAACTCGTCATGTGGGTTTGGGAAAGCGAGAAAACGATCATTGCAAATTATAAAGTTGCCATTTATGGTGTATTGTCTGCAAACACTGCGCCAACACAAAACTACGAAAAGTGCACACTTATAGCCAGCAAAACTCTGGAAACTGAGCACAAGTTTTCGGAGCTCTAGCCAATTCTTGTATGTCCTTGGGGGGGGGGGGTCATATCTCGGTTCCCAGTGGTGATACCAGAAAAATGTCAACTGACTTATTTTTTGTCGTAAAATTTCCGATATTTCATTAGTTATCAACTTTTTGATATCTCTTCTAGAAAGCGAGATAAAGCGAGTTGAACGCATCTGTAAACGCGCTCCATTGAGAAACTCGTCATGTGGGTTTGGGAAAGCGAGAAAACGATCATTGCATATTATAAAGTTGCCATTTATGGTGTATTATCTGCAAACACTGCGCCAACACAAAACTACAAAAAGTGCACACTTAGAGCAACCAAAACTCTGGAAATTGAGCACAAGTTTAGACCGAGTTATAGCCAAATCTTGTATGTCATTTGTGGGGTCATATCTCGGTTCCCAGTGGTGATACCAGAAAAATGTCAACTGACACATTTTTCGTCGTGAAATTTCAAATATTTCATTAGTTATCAACTTTTTGATATCTCTCTTAGAAAGCGAGATAAAGCGAGTTGAACGCATCTGTAAACGCGCTCCATTGAGAAACTCGTCATGTGGGTTTGGGAAAGCGAGAAAACGATCATTGCAAATTATAAAGTTGCCATTTATGGTGTATTGTCTGCAAACACTGCGCCAACACAAAACTACGAAAAGTGCACACTTATAGCCAGCAAAACTCTGGAAATTGAGCACAAGTTTAGGACGAGTTATAGCCAAATCTTGGGGGGGGGTTGGTCGAACCATATAAAACAGCAATTTTCCGTTCTTCCGTTCCCAAACTCTCAATCATCAAGCCATTCAAAATGAATAGCAATGCGGGTGTGGAAACGAAATTGTCGGCTCTCATGTGCTCCTCCTCCGCGCCTCCAGCCAATTGAGACGATTAAAAAGAGGGAAAGAGTGAGAAGAACGGGGGGGGGTAATGGAAGGAAAGTACCAAAAAATTGGGGGGGGGGAAGCAGCGGGGAACGAGAGCAGACGCTTTTTCCTCCTACATATCTCCAATAGCCCGGGACCCGGGAAAAAGAGGAAAAGAGGCGGCTAATAATGTGTTGATGTGCACGAGAATGGCTGTGCCTAGTAATTGGGGGAAGAGGAGCTCGGAATGAGGAATGGGTCTCGCCACGAAAATCATTTTCCTCTGTTTTAGTACAGTAAAGAATGTCCGCAGGCTTTTTTTGGGATAACTTCGCTGAAAACAGATATTTTGTTATGAAAATTCTACTGTAGCTGCGGAACACCCTCACGGCAACTTGCAGAAAATGAAATTGCATCATTGCAAAAGTTTTTAATTTTTTACAGTTTTTGATTCAGCCTAAAAAAAGGCCGCGGACATTCTTTATGGCCAGTACTGTAGGTTCGGTGTGTAAAATAACATGAAATTAATGTATACCAACGTGTTTGTCTGGCGTCTGGCGTGCCTTTGACGCTTTCTCTGTTTTCTATCGAAAATGGAACTTTCCAGAGACATGTTCCTTCTTCTGTACCTTCTGGTCGCTGTCTCTCTCTCTCTCTCTCACCCTCTCTCACTCTCTCAAGAATTCACAGTATCCATGAACTGTCGTCAAGTCCGATGCTTTGTGTGTTCATCAGAGAAGGGCGGAATTCCGCATTCCGGATTCCGCCGTTTTTTTCATTCCGTCTTCCAGATTCCAGATTCCGTGAAAAATGTTTTTTTCCGATTTCTGTTTTCCGGATTCCGTGAAAAATTTTTTTTCCGTTTTCCGCCCTACTCTGGTGTTCATACATTTTTT
The DNA here is from genome assembly GCA_003052745.1 of Caenorhabditis inopinata. Classification (NCBI taxonomy): domain Eukaryota; kingdom Metazoa; phylum Nematoda; class Chromadorea; order Rhabditida; family Rhabditidae; genus Caenorhabditis; species Caenorhabditis inopinata. The sequence continues at coordinate 2,944,209 of AP018153.1, forward strand.
TTTCTGCCAAAAAACCTCCTCAAACCAGTTTCTCGAATCAAGGAATTCAGAATCCGATTCATGTGACTGGCGTGCCTCAGACGCGGTCTGCATTTAAGCTTCACATATGATTTCTCAGAATCTGGCGCGCCTTAGACGCTTTTTTTCGTTTTTAATTTGTTTTTTCAAGAAATATTTCCATTTCTTCCGACTGTTTTTGTGTTTCCTGTTGCTGGTGCACCTTTGCCGTTTCTCCTCTATCTCCTTCCTAATTGTGACATTTTGCATTGGATTTTAGAAATATCTTCTTTTCCCCGATAATTGATTAAATTCAATCAATTTTAAGCTTTTTTCTCAGTTTATTCAACAATAATTTTTGCCAGATTTTTTCCTCTTTCCTCTGAAACTTCGATAATTCATTGCTTTGAATGGTATCTTCTAGTCTCCCCCCCCCCTCCGCTGAATCCACTGCCGTCAAATTCTGAAAATGAATGCATTAATGCAATATTTAGCAATATTTCTGTAAAATTGTAAAACTCATTTACCTCCTTTTACTTCCGTGGGGGGTTCAACCGAGTGGTAAAAGTTGATGGAGCCTCAAAGCTCCTACCGACTGCGCTAAGCGCGCACCAGGATCAAATCCTTTGAAGGAGTATATGAGTAAAGGATTTTTTAATCCATGACGAATGTCTAAAATTAATATGAATAATGAAGAAATCGATTGTTTTATGGATCAAGGAAAATCAGAAAACAGTGAAATTGACGAGCAAAAAGTAAAAAAGGCTTCCGGTCTAAATATGGAGCAATTTCACGTCAATTCTTGAGTTTCACCTCAGATTCTCATGAAGCCGTACGCTCAATTTTCAGCATCCTGCAATTTTAAAATACGAAAATAAAAATCTTTAAGAGAGAGTTTCAGGAGAAACAGAAAGAATCAATGTATGAATTTTGGGTGTGTTTTTGCGTGAATTACAGTGTATTCTCTATTTTTTCTTCTGAAATCGCAACTCATCAACGAAAAATCAGTGGGAACACCAAAACCCAAAAATTGACGAGCAAAAATTAGGTTTTCAAAATTAGGATAAATTGTAAATTTTGATTGCGCATTTTTGCGTAAAATACGTTGTTTTCTCGTGGTTTCTCTTGAAATAGTGAGCCCTCTAATAAAAGGGATTCGGAAATATAAAAAACAAGAAAAAACATTAGAATTGACGAGCAAGGACTAGATTTTTTAAGCTGAACTTTTTAAATTTTGGTGTAGTTCTCGTGGATTCCAGTTTTTGAATTTCCAAAGCCAATTTTACAAGACGTTTTCATTAATAAATCTTAATTTCAGCTTCAAAACTAAATTATAGTCAGATGCCATCCGGCTCGTCCCCATATAAAGCTAATATCAAAAAGAGGCCGCCCCAATTGTCCCCCCCCCCCCTTTACGCTGATCCTCTTAGCAAGATTCAAAAGAGCCGTTGTAAATGTCACGATCTAATCAAAATAGTACAGAAAAGGGTCCTTGAGAGGAGACGAAAACAAAAATATTATGATAACTCTTCACCCTCGCCCCCCCCCCCCTCCCGATGCTACCATACAATGCTCCGCCCCTTCCCCCTTCTTTATCTCCCCCACTCGGCGTCCTCCCATTGGTCTCCGTCTTCCCCTCCGCCAAAATGAAGGGCCGCCCACCTCGGGTTGGACGGCTGCGCCGACCAGTCGGTGGGGGCCCAATATTTCATCAGGCGCCCCCCCCCCCCGCCCGCACCTCCCTCCCTCTCTCCCTCCCATTCTCTTCAACATATTTCAATTTTCCGATTGATTTCTCTATTTTATATACGTGTATATATCTCAATTAATGGGCTACCTCCTGTGGTTAATGTTCTGACTACTAATGGTGGGTTTTCGCTGCGAGACCCGAATCCCGCTGTCCCCCATTATGTGTACAACGCGCCGAGCCTCCTATATATCGTTTATTAGTTTTCGGGAGCGAGTTGTGATTCGAGAAATTTATAGCTAAACACATCGTTTTATGTTTGATTTGTTTTATTGCGTGATGATGATAATGCGACTACGGATAGACAATAAGAGGGGACTGCTGCAGTCATTTAAGCGATTCTATATTTCATTTTAATGTTCGCCCATTATTGCCCATTATCAGAGGAAATGACGGAACCGGAAACAGTTTGTCAGAAAGGCGTTTGTACAGTTTTCTAAAAAAAACCAAATCAAAATCAAAATGGAATTGAACCCTTCACATTCAGGATTCACCGACTGAAAATTGAAGAGCTTAACCACTACACCACACCTGCTACTGACCCATTAGCTTGCAAAGGTCGATATGTGATAACAGAGTATTGAAGCTGGATCTTGAAATTAAAGAAGTTGTGAAACAGTTTTATTCTTTTTATTAATTTTAATTTTAATCAGTTTTTGTTTAAAATTATAATAATCACAGAAATTACTATTAATTAATTTGTCGAAATTGTTATGAAAAATTTAAATGTTTAAAACAGTAATCTTTCTCCAAAATGTTCACGTTCAACTTTCAGTTTAACCTTGAAAACGTTTATCATGAGAGACGATTATCGTCCGCTTTTTTATCTAATAAAAATGGTTTTGCAAAACGATGACAGTAATCACTTAAACAATATATCTTTTTTATGAGATACTGTCCAAATCGCGGCATTCAGTAAAGTGATTATTGATGGTGGTGTTTGGTTGAGAACCACCCTAAAGTTTTGCGTTTTAGGAAGTAATTGGTACGTTTTTCTGATCTATTAGTTTTTTTTTAAATATTGATTGAAGGAAAAAATAAAAAATCGCAAGCTCAATGCATTTATATAAACCCCGATATTGCGAGGCCGCACGGTTGTGTATGGCTTACCTGGTAGTGCGCTCCAATTCCAAAAACTGAGCTTGAGTTCGAACCACATACATCGTCGTCGCTTTTCTTTTCTCGATGTTTTCTTCAATGATTTTCTTTTTCCTTCCCGTTTTTTTTTCGCCATCATCTCGTGCTCTCCACCCTCCCTCCCTCATGCCTCAATTACCATTTCAAAATTTCAGATCACGCCAACACCACCCATTCAACCCATCCCTTTACCCAGCTTCCCTCTCCGTTTTCTGACCCGTAAATGAGCATGTATCCCGGATGGACAGGCGACGATTCGTACTGGGCCGGCGCCGGCACCACATCTTCTGCTCAGGCATCAACTGGCACATCTGCGTCTTCCACGTCGTCGGCGGCCGCCGCCGCTGCGGCCAGCAATTTGAAGGTAGGACGATTACTTTCTCGGGATTTAGGATTCGTCGCTCCAATCTAGCTTAAATTTGAACTACTGTAACGATTTTTGAAAACGCGCTCTATTGGCAATGTCGTGTTGAAAGTGCTAAATGAAAATGAAGTTAATTTGCATCACAGTGAAATTGAATACTAAAAAATCGTAGATTATCCGTAGAGCACGTTTTAAATATGCGCACTGCGCTAGAAAAGAACGTTTAAGCATGCTTCATTGATTGGCTTTGCAAATGCGCTCCGTTGAGTTTCCCCTAACATGTTTACACGCCGAAGTTTATTCAACGTAGCACATTTGCATTAGCACAAGTTTGACGTTCGAAACTGAAAAGTTAAAGAGACATTTCAAGCGCATTTGCACTCCCTCTTTCCTTTTGAGCTTCATACGCTGGCGCTCATGCAAGCGCGCTCAATTGAGAAAATCCATTTTTAGAGTGGAAGAATACTTAAAGCAGATCCTGAAGTACTTGGAATTTTCAGACTTACGAACTGTATAATCACACATATATGAATAATATGAAACATATGCTGGCCGCCGGGTGGATGGATAATTCAACGAATCCGTGAGTTTTCATTTTTTTCGTGTCTCTAAAAGAAGTTTGAAAAGTTTTCGCATCTTCCTTATATATACCAACAATCACCATTGATCGTGATGGGTGTATGGCGCAGTGGTAGCGTCTCTGCTCCTCGTGGTAGTGAACATAGATTCAAGGCGGCGCCTCGCTGTTTTAATTATTTTCGATTTTTTAAATATCAATTATTCCCATTTTTTCAGATTCGCTTACAATCCGCTTCAGGCGACGTCGGCGAACTTCGGCGAGACGCGCACGTCGATGCCAGCCATCTCGCAGCCAGTTTTTCCGTGGATGAAGATGGGCGGTCAGTTGTTCATTATTTCCCCTATAAAAATGTCAAATCTCCACAAACATATGGGTCATTTCGACTAATTTCGATGGGCACTAAATGTCAGAAATGTTCGATTAGATAATGACCGCCAAAAAGGTGTGAAGAGATGTGAAAGGAGTAAAGAGAGGGAAGGAACAACACAGAGGGGGCACACTTTTCCGATGCTTATCTCTTGACACTTTCATGGCGGTATTATACAGCGCTAAAAGGGTAAAAAAAAGCGGAGGAAAAAGGGACGGGCGAGCGGGCGGGCGATTGGGGGGGGGGAAGGGAGATGAATAAAAAATATGGCGACATGGCGGTCTCTTTAAGGCAGGAAAGTTTCGGGTGGGGGCAGAATTTTTTGATTTATTTATGATGGTATTGAGAGTGCGGCCGGAGAAGGTCACATTGTTATTTTCGTGGATGGAACACTATTATCGGTCCTTTCTAGATTTGAAGTTCGCCGTTTTTGATTGCGCTGTAAACGCGCCCCGTTGTGAAGCCCTCGGGAAGATCTCAGCGTATACCTATTTGGAGCACCCTGTCATTTAAATGCTCTTGGGTTTTGGAGCTGCCAGAACAAAAACTTCGTTGTGCAATGTCCCGAAGCGATTGAACTTTTGTAGGGAAACACCGTCTTTCGCACCGATTCAATAGCCGTTTCAATAGAGCACATTTGCTACCCGAGAAAGGGAGAAGAGAAAGGGAGCATTTTTATGTTTGGAATTTGAATTCTCGCGCATTTTTTCTACAAGCAAATGTGTTAACGGCGCTAGTTGTAGATCAGCAAACGCGCTCCACTGATAACCGTCTTTTTTCATATAACGATTTGCTAATCTGTCAATGCGTTAAAATTATGGCAAAAAACTGTTCAATGAGTGCATTTTTTGACTTGCAAAATGCAGTTCTGTGGAGCGCGCTTACTTCAATGAGGGAGCTGCTAATAAGAGCGCATTAAGAGTAATAATAAGAAATCGCGCTCCATTGATAATACGGAAAAAAGAGCCTAATTTTAAGACAGTTTCAGTTGATTTTTCCTGTGCTTCTCTATTACATTTTGTATAATATTTTTATCAATGGCGACTTGGAGCGAATCAGAATCAGATTTCTTCTCTGCTTCTCTCTTTCTCTGACTCTCTCCGGTCGATGAAGATTTTCGTTGAATTTTTTCAAAGTTTTGCGTGTCTCTAACGGAAAAAAACATGGAAAAAGCAGGAAAGGAACAAGCGAAAACACGAAAAAATAACCCACATAAATACGAGAATCAAGTCTGCTGCCGCGTCTGCCCCCCACCCTCACACTCTCTCGCAGCACCCCATCCCCCCCCCTTCCTTCGCCCTCCCGAATCATTTATTTCCCTTGGCGCTTTGAAGTTTGCCGCCGCCGTGCCAGAAAACCCGCAGAATTCGAGCCCCGTCGCCGCCGCCACAACGCGAAACTAAACGGGGACCTGTCTTCTGCTTCTTCATTTTGTTCTCCAACCCCCTCCCCCCCACTGGATAGAACAGATATCATTACTAGTTGCCTTCTATCCATTTTCTGAAAGAACTCCGCCCTCGGTTTCCCCCCCCCCCACCCGTCTCGGCCCGTCTCTTTGGGGGGAGGAAAACAAGTTGTACTGCCTGCAACACAATGGCATCAAGTTGTCAAAATGCTTGCGGTTCTTAGATGATCGGAGGGGGGAGAGACGACCTGGAGACAATGTTTTACGACTTTAGAGCACGCGGGCACCCATGGCAGCTGCTCTTTGCCAAAGAGGTGAAGATGGGAAGAGAGAGAGGGAAAGACAGGACCGCCCGCCCCCCCCCCACTCTACACCCGCCGATAGATACACGGGCTGTTCTTCGTCGTCACGCTCTTCTAATCTGATGATTTACGGTCGATATATTTATTCAGGAGAATCGGAAGAAAATGTAGTAGTGGGGGGGGGGAACGGACTGACTGACAAGAAACGGATATGTGTTGTGGATTATTTCGGATTAGAGTTCCGCACATCCCCTCCCCCCCCCCCCTACCGGTGTAAGGATATCAAAGGATGGCAAAGGACTTGGCATTCAGCATAAAGCATAGGGATGGATGGGTGCATGAAATAGGCAGGTTGCCCAGTCAGTCAATTTGGGCAGCTTGCCTATTGGCAGTCGGCCATCAGAGTCATTATTGAAACAAGTTTTGTGCATTTTTCCGTCAATTCCGTCACAGCAATTCTGTGGAGAGCATTATTGCAATTTCAAGAATATAAGACTTAAAAATGCGTGAAAGGTGCGCCAGAATCATTTTTATTTATTTATTTAATCAAAGTTTGTAGAAAGCAGTTACAGAAAATGAAAATAGCTTACACGTTTAATGCAAATGCGCCCTAATGAGAAACCGCTTTTGTTGGAAAGCTGCGTTGCATTTTTCAAGTGTGCATTAGCTGGCAAAACAAATCCGCTCTGCCGAACTCTTAGCTGCCCTTCTGCGCATTTGCATTTGCACTCCTTGAGCCACATCAAGTGCGCTCTAATGAACTCTTGAATTTAAAGGTTTTTTGAAGCCTTTTATGGTATCCAAAGCTCAAGAATTGTGCCAACCGCCACACGCCGGTGCTGTCAATGCATCACTGGTTGCAAACCTTGGAATCTACGGGAAAATGCACAGAAAAGTTAAAATAACCATAATAAAATTAATGTCTAGCCGTGGCCGTGGCCTAGAAAAGCGTCTACATTTGCAGATCGTCGGTTCCCTTATAATTAGCGTACAAGCACTCCAATCAACTTCTTTTTGTAACGCTTCCGTGTTGCTGGCGCACCTTTGCCTCGCGTTTTCCTCATAGGATAAATTTGAAAAATTGGATTAGGGCGCGCTTGCAGCCTAGTTTCTTATTATCACATTAAAACTGAATTAAAATTTAATAAAAACAGGAGAAATCACTGTAATTGACGCACAAGTGCAGAGGAACTTTTAAAATTTGTGATTTAACGCAAGTCAAAGGTTTTGCTCGTAAATTATAGCATTTTTTCGCGCTTTCCTGACTTTTTCATCGATTGAGCACAAAAAACTGCGGAAATGCACTACAATCTACGCAAAAATGCACAAAAAGCTGAAATCCCTGTGGAAAACTGGAATTTGAAGCTGAAAATTGGTGAAAAATGGCTTCTGATATTTGAAAAATAAACAGAATTCGTATTCCAGATGTTTACTCTCTCAATTACAGTTCCAATTGAGTCTACCGAGCAGCGAAAAGCACTCCTTAGTGCTTCCCGTGCGTTTTCTTCCCTTTTTCTGAAATTTTCTGAAATTCTAGACCACGAAGTTCTAGACCACCTCCCCATCTTTTCGCGATTTTTTGTATTTCAACTCTCGTTAAATGCGCCCTACTGCACTAATTAAAAAGCTGGAGGGACGGCGCGTCGGAAACTCAACCACGGCCCTCACGGTCATGCTTTAACCAATCAATGTATTTTTTGTTGAGTTTTCACTATAAAACACTAATTCTATTTGGGTGCTTCATTTGGTTTGGTTTTCGATGAAAAAAGAGGAAAAAAGACACCAAAAATCGATAAATTTCAGGAACAGTGATATCTCTAAGAATTTTGGCTTGATTTTCAGTTTTCTCTGGCATTTTTCTAGTTTTTTTTAAAGATTTTAATCAATTAAATGACTTGAGCTAGATGACCGTGGTAGCCGTGGCTGATTTTCCGATAAGAGGCCTTCATTGAGTACGGTAGAGCGAACTAAGCAGTTCATTCATCTAAATATGTTTCCCAAAAAATCGATAGTGCGAAGTACAAATGTTGGATTTGAAGAGCGGGCAATCAGTGGGCAGCCCATTGAGCAAAGTGGTGGATTCACAAAACAGCTAGTATTTCGGATTGTGATATCCGAAAACTGTTATTTTGCTCCGATCTCAGTGCAAGCGAGCTTGAAGTGTACTGTAGCTTTATGAGCATTCGAAGGGTTTTTGGCACTGCAGACACTTCCAAAGATGATACGGAGCCGCCAAATCAGAGCGAACATCTTTTCGTGCATTTGCGCGTGGATTGCGGTGTTTAGAGCTTTTGCTCGTAGATTCGTGTGTTCTGAACTCTGTTTTCTTCGGTTAAATGAAATTCCGTATTACGCATTGCGGAATATGGAATTCGGAATACGAAACATGGAATAAACCAATGAAAGATATGAATACGACCACCGGTGGTCAATTCTCTTAACTGTCGTCAAGTGTGGTGCCAAGTGTGCATTCACCCTTGTACAATATCCCACGCATAACCTCGTACCCGTCACCGATGACAGTTAACACCTCTCACCCCCCTTTACCCAAAGAAACAGAGGCAAAGACACTTGTGAGACAACATTTTTCTGAATGTTGAAGCATGCACTTCTGTTAGAGGTGTACGGGTACCGTCTGATGAAATTAAAGCGCTTATTTATGTTAGTGTTATGTGTGTGCATTAGAGCGCGTTTTCCATACTAAAGAATCGTAATGGAGTAATGGTTAACTCTTAGAATTTTGCGTAAGATAATGTGCACCTTTGCACATTATCTTACGCAAAACCTCACACCGGCAAGCTGGTGTGCCTCTGGCGCGTTTTCTCATTAGTTTCCTCTTTTCGGAAAACTATAATACTTTGAATCTGAAAGTAAATAAAAGGGACTGGACTGGAATTTATAATCCGGAAGGGAACCACCTCCATTCAGACATGCTCTTCTATTAAGGGAGGTAAAATTGAAGACGAGCAGCTCTTTCCAACGTCGTCAAAAGTGATGCTTGGGGTGCATGCAACCCTCGGCTTCTATCAGGGGCAATATCTCACAAAAGGCCCATGCGCCTTTAAAAACTAAAGATTCCATGAAGAACGAAACAAATCGGTCGTCTTTCCTCTCGTCTTCGTTCGTCTTTCAGTTCGTCTTGCAGTCGTCTTACGTCGTCAATTAAAACGCGTGTCTATTTCTGCGTCAGACGAATTCAAGACGATGACGAAGACGAGACGAGACGATCTTACTTCGTCTTTCGTGGAAGCCTTATAGAAGATGGCAGTTAATGAATTCCCAATTAGTTTTCACCGCTCTCCATTAACTTCTTCTTCGTTTTGATTGATAACATGCGCAGATTATGTGACAGAATAGTGGGAGGTACAGTAACCTTCCCCTCCCCCCTTCCTACCGCCCGTCTCCTTCAAAACTTTCTAATCGAAGCGGAAATCTACGAGACACAGCAAAAAGTTCGTCCTTCTACTCTCCCCCCCCCCCGGTCTAGCTAAAAAAAATGAGGAACAGGTTCAGTTGAACGAATGTACTTCTTCTGTCTTTCGTCCTTATTTTTCCAGACCCTCTTGTTAGTTTTAGCGTCAACTTTTACAGGGAAGGACTACAGTATGTCATACATTTGAAAATCGGATTCTTTATCCTCACGATTAAGGGGATGCACACGGGACGGCGGCGGGCGGGGTGGGGGCAGATGGCTGAATTTAAATGAGTAACCACAAATTAGAAGAATGAACGGCGGCGCTGAGTGAGTGTTGCAGTAAGAGAGAGAAACGAGAGACTCAGACAAACAAAGAAATCGGAGTACGGTAGTGGTAAATAATGATTTTTTGATGCAATGACTGACTCCTTTCTTTTTTCTCTTTCTCTAATAGAGGGGCACCCCTTTTCAATTTTAATTATCTTCCCGAGAAATTTGTTATTATAATCTAGCATATCCTAATCTATCTTGCAAACGCGCTCTATTGCGCAATTCCGTATTAAAGCTTATGAAAACAAATTGTGGGGGGGGGGGGAACGATATCGTAAACACTTAAAACTACTGTATTGCCCTTGAGAGACCCTTAAAGGTGCATGAAATGCTGACAGCCATGTAGATTTGGCGAATTTCGGTGGAGCGCGGTTTGACCTTCATGTGCGCTCCAGTGCTAATCGGCATGCTACAGTTTACTTAAGCCTTATCCCCAAGAAACCAGAAATTCCCACTTGATACGGTGGAGTAAAAGCGCTCTATGAAGTAATCAATTATGAGCATCCGAGGTAGCGCTAATGACGTGTGCAGCAGAGAAGGGTGGAATTCCGGATTCCGCCGTTTTTTTCATTCCGTCTTCCGGATTCCAGATTCCGTGAAAAAAATTTCTTCCGTTTTCCGGATTCCGAGTCCCCAAAATCCAATTCCGCCCTACTCTGGTGTGCAGAGCTCCGACACAACTTGAGTTGGCTCAAAAAACAGTCCGGGGGGGGGGGGGAGAGGGCGTCTAGGTGAAGCCATAAATTACCAATTTCTGCTGAGCTGACGCTTTTTTGTTTTAATTATTTCCTAACGATTATTCCAGAAAAAAAGTGGTTTTCTAACATTTTCCAACGTTTGAAAATTGTTGTGAATTTTCGCGTGAATTGAACTGTTTTCTTAGTCTCAGATGATATCCTGACTGTTTTTTAGTGCTAGTAAGCTAGTGGGCAGCTATCAGGCAGGAAATGGACTGTTTATGGGCAGCTTGGGAGCAACTAATGAAAGACAGGTTATAGGCAGCTAGTAGGCAGCTATCAGGCAGGAAATCGACTGTTTATGGGCAGCTAGGGTGCAACTAATGAAAGGTAGGCTATAGGCAACTAGTAGGCAGCTAACAGGCAGGAAATGGACTGTTTATGGGCAGCTAGGGAGCACCTAATGAAAGGCAGCTAGCGGGCAATGGAAGAGATGCTCATTGTTGGAGCACCACTGTTGCAGAGCACACTCTGGTTGGCACAATCATTGGGCATCTTGCCCAATGAACAATGCGCTCAACTGATCACCCAGATCGGATTAATATGTATTGAATCATCGCGGAAGGTGTGATGGCGATTGAGAGGCGAAAGGCCGAATGTATCAGAACAAGGCAAAGATGGGGGGGGGGGGACGGGTGGTGGACCGCCCGGAACAGCAACTGTTATGAAGTCGGCGCGACGATAAGACAAAGGGAATTCGCGGCAATAATGAAATATGGCTAGAAGGAGAAGAAGAGTAGACAACACAATGACACCTGACAGCCGCCAATCGGATTGCGTCGTGAAAGGGGGGGGGGGTTACGGTAGATGGGGAGGAATGGAAATTCAGTATTCAGAACGATTTCTATTAACATATTCAAGCGTTAAAGCTTTTAAATATTCACCGGCTTTCAGCGCCTATTAATTTCACCTGACGTTACCTGTAAATCTCAACAGAGCGCATTTACTGATATAGCAAAGCGTGAAGTTCAAAGAGTGAATTTCAAGGAATCGCAGTTTTTCTGCGTAAATTGCGTTTTCATCGCACCGCTCTATGAAGCGCTGAAGGATGGACAGTTACGTCGCTCCAGAAGAATATAAAGTTGCTTTCTGTGCACTTTCGCGTAGATTACAGTGTTTTCCCATTGCACCACATTTAAAAACTTGGCGCATTTGCTGGTTTCGCTTTTTTGGCACAAAATATGTGTGGAATTCAAATACGCAGGAGAGCGCAGTTGCTGCTGTTCCTGTTAAATGAATTGTGAGCGGCCCGCCTGAAAACGATTGTAAGTGACATTTTCTGAAAGTTTAGCTTTCACAAATGACATTAAATGCGAAATGAGACGCCAAAGCAGTTGTTCAGCAGAGCGCGTTTGCATTCATGGAATGCTACATACGATGTCGAAAATTATATTGAAAATCTTGCAAACGAGTATGAATTTCTTTGGTTTCCACACGAAATTGTCGTCGAAAAGTGTATGCACACTAAGCGCCACATTTTACGACAGTGTTGCCCACCCATTGAACCATCTAATTTTCGCGGTTTTCCAGGTGCAAAAGGCGGCGAATCGAAACGCACTCGTCAGACGTACTCCAGAAGCCAAACGCTGGAATTGGAGAAGGAGTTTCATTATCACAAATACCTGACGCGCAAGCGACGACAGGAGATTTCAGAGACTCTTCACCTCACCGAAAGACAGGTTAGTGAGTTTAGAAGCGAGTAGTTCTGAAACTGGAAAAAAATAGAAACTTTCCGGAGACCACCCGCTTCCTAGTACCCATGCGCAGTGCTACTTTATCTATGAGTGACGGGCGACGGGGGGGGGTCATCTTTTTTTTTAGCAAAAAAAACCAGAAGACCGTCCAAATAAATGGCGCGGCGGGTCTCTTTGAAGTTGTGTTGTGCCCTGCAAAGGCAAAGGAGTCATTCACGAGGCACGCAAAGTCTTTAAACTCTGTAAAAATGTCCGAAAATTAGTGAAATATGGCTTCCACAAAAGACAAAATAAGACCGTCTCGTCTCGTCTTCATCATCATCTAGAATTCGTCTGACGCAAAGATAGACATTGTGTTTTGTATTTGTAACACATGTATTTTAATTGACGACGTAAGACGAACGAAGACTAGACGAAGGGATTCCACGAAAGACGATTGATTTTTTTCGTTTTTCGTGAAACCCTCACAGTGAAAAGGGAATGAATCGCGGTGCACACCTACAGTAATCCACATGCACATCAAATTTAATCCAAAATTTCAATACAATTATCGATCTTCCGCTTTTACTACAGATGTGCGCATCACGCTGTGACGGTTAAAAGAGGGATAGCTCGCTGCCCTTTCTTGCTCTGCCCCTTATTCGGAAAGGCTCAAAAGAGCATTAAAAATTAAAATTCTAATTTGATGTAAGAAAATCTTTTTTTTTTCTAATTTTTGACTCGATTAAACAATTTTAAGCGCCAAAAAATACGTCTGCAAGTACGTACTCTCTATTAACTAATTGAAGTTAGTCCGATAAAACTGAAAAAAGAATTCAAAAAAATTTATAAAAGACGCACACTACGAGCTTATTTAATTACATTCTGTCTCTTTCTAAAATTATCAATGGAGCTACAGTACCTTGAGACTCGTCAAAACTGCCCATTTTTCTCTTATGGGGTTATTCATGAAAAGCATTTTAATGCAAAAAAATGTCTTTTTTTGTATTAAAATGCAATCGTCAATAAGATTAAAGTGGCATTTTTTGCATTAAAATGCATCATGAATAACCCCATAAATACCAGCGGAACGTTCGCGGCTACGCCGCGACTTCCACTGGCTTCCACTGGCTTTCGTTTAGAAATATTTGTAGTCGTTCTGTTTTTCTCTTATTAGTAAAACAATTTATTAGCAGAACGTCAAAAACCAAAAAAAATTTACATCCTGTCCCGTATCCCTAGTACCCTGCGACCTCCTAAATATATGAATGTGAAGCGCTCGGGTGGTCATGACTCCATCCCGAATATCGAATATTATTCAAAGAAACGTCATGGACAGAGTTACAGACAGACAGAACTATTCGCTTAATAATAAGTAGATTTTCGCGGCCGTGACCTCAGTTATTATGCAAAAAACGAGAATATTCCAATGAAATTCTCCCTTGTTGGAACGCTTTGTTGGGAATATAGAAAGTGCACTCCACTAACTACAATGTTTAAAGAAAGAAAAAACACTAATTAAAACAAAAACTCACCTGAAATCCATTAAAGGTAATTGTCGACAATTAAAAATGGTTTGCTCGCAGCTAGACCAAAACGCGCACTATGAATAAAATAAAAAATGCTATTCTTACAGGTAAAAATCTGGTTCCAAAACCGTCGCATGAAGCACAAGAAGGAGGCGAAAGGAGAGGGAGGAAGCAATGAATCGGACGAAGAATCCAACCAAGATGAGCAAAATGAGCAGAATTCTTCTTAACTTTTCTTTCTGCAATACATTTTTTTTTAGTTTTTACCTCGTTTCCGGTCACTTTTCTTTTATTTTTTGCTCCAATTTCGTCATTAATTCGCATTTTTTATCGGTGATTTATGGCTTTTAAACGACCTGAAAGGATCATTCCATGCCCTTTCGACGGGTCACTTTTTCATTGATTTTTTTTTTCCAAATTAAGAAAGAATGTAATGTTTCTATTGTTGCCTGCTTCTTTGGGATTTGATGATCTCCGCTTTTCGTATGAATTCGTTTTCTAAAATTTTTCATATTCTCTCCTTCTCACTCACTCTTTAAAAGCATTTTGCCAGTTTCGATATGCGAATGGTACATATCTTTTTTTCGCTCTTTTTTGTTTATTTTTGGAGATAAATCTTATCATTTTTAAATGGAAATATGTATACAAAATTGCTGAACGCAGTTTTCGATTTCTCAGTCGAAATTTGTAGAAGCAAATGCCTATGAAACATTTCAAAAAAATATTATTCAATTTTAAAAGCATTGAGTGGTTCTTTTTCGGAAAACTTCCGCGAATCGCACGGCGTACATACCATTTACGCCAGTCCCGTGTCGCCGCAGTACTTTATCGCCGATCTTTTATGTTCTTCGTGTTCCTCCCTCTTCACATGTTTCTTCAAAATTAACTTGTCGCCGCTGTTTCGCCGTTTGAGATTTCTGAAAACTGGATAGAGAATTTTACAAAAAATCCAAAACCATTTATTTTTTATTAAAAAAAACAATTTTTTAACGAAATTTAGGTAGAAATTTGAATGCGACGAGACGAAAAATTCCGATGTGCAGCAGGCCACGCCCCCTCCAATCGCAACCCTCGCATGGTTTTCGCTATTTTTTTCATATTTATTTATTTATTTATTTTTACCTAAAAAAATGATGTTTAAAGGTGTTTTTAGCTTAAAAACCGCTGAAATTACCTTGAATTCGAACAAAACTAAAGAACTTATGAATGGTCCTGAAAAATTAACCGTGTAGTTTTTGAATTAAAGCCTTCTTGATGTTTTCAACTATTGGTGTCATTTTTTTAAAGAATTAATTTGCCTCGAAGAATTTCGCAAAATCCCTTCAAGATTACGAACAGGACACAAACGTCAGCGTGCTGGCCTTAGCGCTACAAAATCGTCTTCGCAAAATCCCTAAAAATTGGGAGTTTTGTGCGATTGAGAATTGTAATAAGGGCGAAATTGTATGAGCTATGAGGTGGACTTGCAAAACTGTGCTCCGCTTGTTTTCTCGTCTTCGTTTTTGCATTCGGTCCTTTTATCAGCTTATCTTGTTCTTGAAAAGTTGTGCGTGCAAATTTTTATTTCCATCATTGTTTACTTCCTTCTCAATTCGTGGGGAACCACAGAAAATGTTTGAATGTGGGAACGAAAAAGCTGGAATAGGTGACACATCGATTTTATAGCCCGCTGCATGTTTCTTCATTGCCCCATAGTACTATCCTGCTAGGAAGGTCAAAAGAAATGTTTGCGCGTAACCTTTAATGCATTGCTCGTGGAGATATGGTACGCAGCGGTGTTTGCACGCTTAGTAGCCACGTCGAATACGGGGGAAACATTTGGCTCACGGCTTATTTAGCACTATTCTTTTCAAGTCTGTTGACTGAAACTCCGTTTTCTAATTTTTATTGATTTTCCGTATCTTACGATTTCCGTAATTTCGTACGATTTTTGTCAATTATTTACATAACCATTTAATACGTACTGAACGTTTTTTCTCTAGATGTCATTTTACTCTCAAAGTGGTTCACAAGCGGCGAACACAAGTCATAGAAGGACATGGGATGAAGTAAGATATAAATTATTGAGTTATATACAGAGATAAAACAATTTGTGTTTCAGAAAGAATACTCGTTAGCGGCTCATCAGCGTATGCTTGATGAAAAAGAGGCAGAAGATATTCGTACGGGAAAGAAGAAGAAGGATGAGCCGAAGGTAAAAAGGGAAATGTTAAAAGCCAGAGAGTACAAAGTAGATTTGGATTCAAAAGTCGGTAAATCCGTGGTCATCACGAAAGCCACACCATCCGCGGAGACAGGAGGATTTTATTGCGATGTTTGTGATTGTGTTGTCAAGGATTCCATTAATTTTTTGGATCATATCAACGGCAAAAATCATCAGAGAAACATCGGAATGTCTATGAAAACTAAAAGGAGTACAGTAGATGATGTGAGGGAAAGGTTTAAGATGCTGAAGGAAAAAAGTGAGTGGATTTTATAACCATTTACAAAAGTTGAAAAGTTTTTTTTTAAATTTAAATAAAATCGATATATTTTCAGAGGAGCGTGAAAAAAAAGAAATCCAAGTGGAGCAATTGCTAGAAGACGTTCAAGAGGAAGAGTTAAAAATGGCTGATTTCAAAAAATATAAAAAATCAGATAGTAGAAAAAGGAAAAGGGATAGAAAAGAAGAGGAAGAAGAAGATGAAGAGGAAGATGATGGTCTGGATCCGGAAATTCGGGCGATGATGGGTTTCTCTGGATTCTCTACTAGTAAACGATGAATTTTTGCGTCATTCTGATCATCAATCTCAAATTACTTTGATCTGCATCTTTTAATAAACGTTCGATATTATGTCATTAAAATGTTTCACAATTATGCAGTTTGCAATCTGCTTTTCTACAGTTATCTTTAATATTCCTATTAACTCTTCTCCCGTTTAATTTTTTGTTTTTCAAACTGCTTTATTTCCCAGATGAAAACGATCATACCACTGCTCTCCTTGTTGCTCGTCGTTCTGTCGACAGCACAGCAGCAAACCCTTGAGGATAGGGTTCAAAACCTTGTTGATCTAACCACAAGGCACTCCATCGTCAAGTTCAACATGGACAAATGGAAGAATCTTGTTCGTATGCAGCCAAGAAACTATTCTATGATCGTCATGTTTACCGCACTTTCACCAAATGTGAATTGCCCGATTTGCAAGTAAAGAACTAGATAACCAACTTTTATGCAACTATAAGCAACTACTTTCAGGCCAGCTTACGACGAGTTCATTATTGTAGCCAATTCTCATCGGTACACTAGTTCCGACCAAGATCGCCGAAAGGTGTTCTTCGGAATTGTCGATTATGAAGATGCTCCTCAAATTTTCCAACAAATGAATCTCAATACCGCTCCAATCCTCTATCATTTCGGACCGAAAGTTGGAGCCAAGAAACGTCCAGAGCAAATGGATTTCCAAAGACAAGGATTTGATGCAGATGCCATCGGAAGGTTTGTGGCTGACCAGACTGACGTACACATCCGAGTGATCCGTCCTCCAAACTACACTGCTCCAGTAGTCATTGCCCTCTTTGTTTCCTTACTCCTTGGAATGCTCTACATGAAGAGAAACAGTTTGGACTTCCTTTTCAATAGAACTATGTGGGGATTTGTGTGCCTCGCTATCACCTTCATCTTCATGTCTGGTCAAATGTGGAATCATATTCGTGGACCACCATTCATGATCACCAATCCAAACACCAAGGAACCTTCATTTATTCATGGTTCCACTCAGTTCCAGCTTATCGCTGAGACCTATATTGTAGCAATTTTGTACGCTTTGATCTTTATTGGATTCATTTGTGTCAATGAAGCAGCCGATCAGTCGAAAAAGGAAAGTAATAGCAGAAGTGCGGCGAGAAAATCAAATAGCCCATTTGCTTTGCTGAATGTCCCACCAAGCAGTGAGTTCAAAAATATTGTTAACACGTCATGAAGGCATCAATTATTCAAGTATATAATACATATTTAGTTTTCCATGTCATAATAATTAAAAATGAAGGGGGCCGTCACAGGAAAATCATTGTTACAGATGAAAACCGGGAAAAATACAACATAAAACGTAAACGCAGTTTAATAGAACTTGCTGCGCATTCTGACTGAATTAACAAAAGACCATCTCAAACTATTTCCTTTTTCTATTAACTAGCTATTTTTATAATAGACATCATGCTTATTTTTGGTAAATGAGGTTAATGAAAATTCGCATCAGATATGTTTTCCGGATGTGAACCGTACCGGACTTGCAACATCGACTTAAATTTAAAAAAAAACAACATAAATATAGAGATTTGTATATTTATTATTTTCAGCCCTTGCAATCATTGGGCTTGTGTTCATCTGCGTCTTCTTCTCATTCCTTCTCTCAGTGTTCCGTTCGAAGTACCGTGGATACCCATACTCGTTCCTCTTTGCCTAAACGAGTATTCCTCCATTTCAAGTTTCTATGTAAAAGTAACTAATAATTTATTTGTTTAACTTATGGTTTCTTTCCTCTCTCTCTCTCTCTCTCTCTATCCCAAAGGTTTACGTTTGTTTTTACATGTACCGTTTTATTCGCCGACGTTTTTACAAAGAAGCTTTTCGTTTCGATTTTGTTGGGTTTATGTGATATATTCCAATTGAAATTGTAATAATTATAGAATTAAATAAAAACCTAAATTATGAAAAATGGAAGTTTTTCCGTGAATAAGGTTGGAAAAAAAATCGTAAAGAAATGACACTTTTACGTGGTCAATTGAGTTGGATTTTCCCTTAAAACATTTTTCACCAAAAATGGCCACTCGTGGCAACGATGGAGTATCCGGAGGAAGAAATTCAGAACTTTCAGTCAGTTCCACAATTCTAGAGATTTCGTCGGGGACGCTTTGCTGAAACCCATTTTTTTCAGCGCCTTCAATGCATTCTTGGAGCGACGTGAAACGCTGAAGTCCACCCGGATGCTGTGTGATCTGATGAACCACGAGTCACAGGGATGCTCATGCTTTCAGGTTGTTGTTGGTTACGCCCATTTTCAGTGTCTCACACGTGGCACCTAGACATCAATTCACATGTTCTTACAGGAAGTGCCGAAGGAGAAGATACCCGAAATGTCACATTTTACAATATTGCAACCAGATCGGAAGTTTAATGGAGATCTAGGTGAGATATTGATTGGGCGTCAAGAAATGAACCGAAATGAAAAACTCGCAAAACGTGCTCCGCGCATTTTCCCGAAAATCCATCGCAAAACTCTAATCTTTTCTTGTCAGAAATGTCAGTTGCCGGAATATTCGTTAGCTCGTACTCGCCCGCCACAGCTCCGCTTTCTCCCGCACGAAATCGTTTGCCTCCTGTCATCAAAAAACGGAAGCTTTCTGACGACGTCGTCGTGGCGCCGCCCGCCGGTCAATCTACTCGGAAGCCATATTCCTACAAGGATAAAAAACGTGGAAACGCTCAAGAACGGAGAGAAATTAAGAAGAAATTGTTCATGGATTTGGGAATTATCAGGACGAATTCAGGAATTGATGTGAGCATTCTTGAGGAAAATCTATTTTTAGGCATTTTGAAGAAAATACTAAAAATTTCTGTCTCTGGTATTTCACAGTTTGCGATTCCAGAACGAAGAAAAAGATCGAGAAACAGCGATGAAAAGAAAGGTGACAGAAACGATTGTGACAACATATTGCGAAATGTGTGAGCAAAACTTCTCAAGCTCAAAAATGCTTCTCCTCCACCGCAGCAAAGTGCACAACACTACGTTCATCGAATGCCACCTGTGCCTGAAACTCTTCTCCCAGACTATTCATTTTAATCGACACATGAAAACTCATTATGGCCCCAACGCGAAGAGCACTGTACAATGCGAACTTTGTGAAAGAGAATTTAAAGATAAGCAATCGCTCAAAACTCATTGGGATGTGTCACATGGCGCTAAAGAAAGCCATAAATTGTTGCAATAAGTTTTTTTGTTTTTTTTTTGTAAAATAATGATTTATGCATGCTCTAGTTGGTGTTTTATTTATTTTTAAAATAACATTTATCCGTTATTCAGCAATAAACTTGTTTTCAAAAAATTTTCAAAAACGCAATTACCAAGTCTGATGCAGGAAAACGCTGGATTTATTTCAGACACCAAAGCACAAATACTTTAGGGGCGAATTAAGTTTTTCGTTTTTTTTTTACAATTTCTTTGCTCAGAAACACATCGCTTGAATTTCTTAATGTTTTTTTCAACCAAATAAAACGACAGCAAAAAAAACACAAAAAGGACGTTAGCCAAATTTTTTTCAAATTAAAATTATATTGAAAAGAACATTATTACTTAATGCTTAACAAAAAATGCGGTTGAAGCATATTCACTTTAAATTAATTTTTCGAACGCTAGGAAATTTTAGGAAAACTGGTAAAACTAGCGGGATAATTAATTTTTTGAGCAACCACATAGTCGGGAAGAGCAGTACTAGATTTCATTAAGTAATGCTTTAATTAAAAAAAAATGTTTTTATTGGAGAACTCTGGAAAAATTGATGAATGTACGAAATTGTTTCAATTAAAAAATATTTTCAACGATACTCCGAAATTCCATTGAAACTTATTGTTTATCGTAAATCCACATCCGTATTATTATTTTACGCTGTTCCGTTTTTTATTTTTATGAAACGCTTGTCTTTCCGAATTTATTAATTTTATGCAGTCGAGCCTAAATAAAGAAATATTTTCAGTAAATGAAACGGAAAAGCAAAAATATCAAACCCGAAATATTGGAAGAGGAGAGAATGGAGCAAGAAGTAACCAGCAGAAAAATGTAGAACATTTCTGAATTTTTGTTTTTTAGGAACAGCTAAATGGAGTAGAAGACATGGAAGATGAAGAAAAAGCGAATGGAGGTGAAGAGCATAATGGGAAAACAGTGAGAATTTTAAAAACTAATTTCATTGATAATACACATTTTTCTAGAAAGACGAGAAAGAAATGGAAAATGGAAACCTTATGGAAACAGAAGAGACTAAATTAAATGAGCAAGAACACGCATTTTCAGCGACGAATGGAGATGGAAAGCTGTTCAAAGTACTCGGAGAGAAGGAGATGAAAAATTTAGAAGCTTTGAAGTAAGATTTTATATAATCTAGGAGAGCTCAGATTTTAATTTTCTTATGTTTCTATAGAGTGACAAGCTCGTGGGTCCAGAACGCAGCCACCTTCTCTGCCACAATCGATTCCTCCACCTCCGCGAAACTATCTAAAATCGAGCTCCCAGAACATTTAACAGTGCCTTCTTCAATCTCGAAGTGGTTTCCAGTGCAATATGCAGTTCTTCCCTCGTTGTTCTCCGAAATCAGATGTCCTCCGCCACTGCGTCCTCGTGATGTAGCAATTGCCGCTCCTACTGGAAGTGGAAAAACGGTTTGCTACGTGCTGCCAGTGTTGGCGGCCGTCGGAAATCAACCATCAAACGTTCTCCATGCAATTGTTCTAGTTCCAGTGCAGACATTGGTTGCCCAGATTGTCGATGAGTTCAAGTAAAATTTGTTTTAAAGTTATTTCGATGGCAGAAATTTCCAAATAAAAAACAATGTTAGAAGTGCTAAATTTGTGCCGTGAGATTTAAATGGCACCATTCGAAGACTCTTCGATTTAACTAGGTAAATCTGGAATCTTCATTATAATTTCAGGCGATGGACTGGAGATAACGGCGTGGCAAAAGTATTGCCGCTCAGTGGAGCTAACGAGTTCGACAAGGAAGCTCGTCAAATAGCATCAAACCCTCCGAATGTGATCGTGGCTACTCCGGCCAGACTCGTTCAGCACCTTACATCCAAAATCCCACCGCCCATCGATCTTTCCTGCTTAAGATTTTTGATTGTTGATGAAGCAGATCGAATGGGAAAACTAATGAGAGAAGAATGGCTTGAATTGGTCGAATTTTTGTGTGGAGGGATGGAAAGAGTCGGCTGTCTAAATGATATTATACGGCAAAGGAGAGCGCCGCAGAAGATTTTGCTCTCAGCCACGTTGTCAAAGGATGTAGAGGAGCTTCATCTGTGGAATCTGTTCAAGCCAAGGTTGTTCTCAGCGACAGTGACAAAAGCAAAAGAAGTGAGTCAAAAGATATCATTTTAAGCTTAAAGAAATTCCCATGTAAACTTCATTTTTCATTAAAAAAAAGGGGGTTTTAATATATTGAAAGCAGTTTTGAACTTTAATTATTTTACTAAAAATTACCTTATTCCTATTAAAATAAGAAAGTTCAGACTATACAATATATATATATATATCAGTTAATAATTAGAAAATTTCCGATTGAAGCCTATTTACTTTTAAATTCATAATAGTAAATATGCGAAAATTCAAGTTAATTTATTTTTCTCTCTTACTTGACAGGTCTCATCTGGAATTGCCCAAATAGACCATGTCTCCGGTCTCCTGGCTCTCCCCTCCTCGATCTCTCATCGACTTATTGTCACTGATCCGAAATTCCATCCACTGGCAGTTTACCATCAAATCTCCCGCAACAAATTTAACCGAACTCTGATTTTTGTCAATGAAGTATCTTCCTCAAATCGCTTGGCGCATGTGCTCAAAGAGCTCAGCAAAGGGGAATTCGAAGTGGATTATTTCACTGCTCAACTATTCGGAAAGAGGCGGTACAAAATGCTGGAGAAATTCAATAAAAATTCAAATCGAGTGTTGATCTGCTCAGATGTTTTGGCAAGAGGAACTGATTTGAATAAAGTCGACTGTGTTATCAACTACAATCTTCCGGCAGATGATAAGCTTTTTGTGCACAGAGCCGGCAGAACCGGAAGAGCTGGTCAGGATGGATATGTAATTAGCGTAGGAGATAAAGAATCAAAGAGAATCTTCATTAAAATGCTGAAAGCTACAAATCTCTGGGGAGATACTGTTGAGGAGCAAATGGATGAACAGCTCTTTGAGAAAGAAATAGAAAGGTACTCGAAGGCATTGGAGAGCCTTAAAGCGGTTGTGGGAGCCCAGGGGAGAGCAAATGTTTCTAAACGGTCGGGATTGGAAGCAAAGAGGAGAAGTCGTCCGAATGCGAAAGGAGAGAGGCCGTGGATGAAAAAGAAATCAGAGTCATAATTGATTGTTGATATTGCCATTGTTATTTCTTGTTATTCTTCATATTTTTGTTATACCGTACTTGTTAATTTTTAAAATTTTCATATAATTTCATAAATAACCATTTTTTTAGTCTTTCAAAAATATTAATGATTTTCAAAGTTTTTGGTTTCACTAACCAACGCATATCTTTGTTTTTTAAGCAAAATATTCTCATTACGAGTTGAGCAAATCGTGTTGAAAATTCCTTGTTCCATAGAGCGCTTTTGTCAAATTTCCTCTTGTCTTTAGATGAGCAGTTCCGGTGTAATAACCCAATTGGTCACTGACGCCTTGTCCATGAATGCGGCTCAGGATTGGGAGGATGTTTCGCTTTTCACGCCGTATCTCAGTAAGTTGCCTTTAAACAAACTGAAGAACAAGCAGAGAAGAATTCTGAGTATTCACTGTCTCTCTCTCTCTGGGAGCCTTTGCCTGACCTAAAGATTGTCAGATACCTAGTTTTGATGCTCAGACATACGACATCCCTTTTTCCAGACGACCAAGCTCTAATGTACGACTTCGCCGATTGTCTAGCAGTCCAAACGTTCCTCCGAATGACGTCCCTGCCATTCAATGTTCGTCAAAGACCAAATGTTGATTTCATATCTCCGGACGGTGTAATTCCTCTTTTGAAAATCAACAAGACTCTCATCACCGGATTCAATGCCATCGTCGATTTTGTGCACAAGAAGGGAGTCACCCTGACTTCGCATTTAAGCGAAACTCAAGTCGCCGATATGAGAGCCAATGTTTCAATGATAGAGCATTTGCTAACAACTGTTGAGGTTTGAGCAACGTTAAACGTATTTTTATTGAAACTAATAAGTTGATTTTAAAGGTATTCATTTTGTGGAAGCACGATGAGACCTACAATAAGGTGACAAAATTGAGATATGGTAGTGTCTATCACTGGCCTCTGTCCTCAATCCTGCCGTTTTTGAAGCGACGAAAGATTCTTGAAGAGTTGGCTGATAAGGAATGGGATAACAAGGTAGAAAAAATCTTCATTTGTATGCAAAAAAGACCGAAAAAGAATTTCCCTCTTTAGGGGATTGCGCGCTTAAACGCGCTAATTTAAAAATTGTAAGAAAGCGCACACTCCGTTTGTGATTTCTTTTCGAAAATTGAAGCGAATATTGGTGTTAATTGAAAAAACATGATTTTCGAAGCAAAATATAGAAAAAGTTCCAATATTCGCTTCAATTTTCGAAAAGAAATCACAAACGCAGTGTGTGCGCTTTCTTACCATTTTTCAATTGGCGCGGTAAAACGCGCTATTCCCTAACAAGACCCAAACAGCGCCTTTAAGCGAAAAATCACGTACTCGCGGATGGATAATATCTTCTTGAGAGGCCTTTAAAATAGTTTAACAGGTGCCAAGGCATAATTTCGAAAAAAAAAATATTGCCTCTCAACTGGAAACGGCCTATTAAAGCTTTCATTCAAAATATTTTTGTCTTTTAAGCCTACACATTTATTTATCCAGTTTATTCATCCAAAATGAATAAGCCAATCTTTGTTAAAAGTCCAGTGATTTCTTGCAGACAATGGAAGAAGTTGGTGAGCAAGCCGACAAGGTGTTCCGTGCGCTCTCCGCGCAGCTTGGTAACCAAAAGTATCTGACTGGCGACTTACCGACAGAAGCGGATGCTCTTCTTTTCGGACACATGTACACGCTGTTCACTGTCCGTCTTCCGCTGACAAATATCACAAATATATTGAAAAAGTACTCAAATCTGATCGAATTCACCAAGAGAATCGAGCAACAGTATTTCAAGCAGTAAACATAGACTTTTGACCGGAATTAATGTTATTTTCCTTGATTGAAGGGTATATATATACACATTTTAACTCTCCAGTTTAGCATTGTCTTCGAAGCGAACAATAATAATTCAAAAAAAAACAATTTAATAGGATCAAATAAAAAAGAACGTCAAAAAATTAGCATAATGTCTATCTTCCCTTAAAAATTAAAATCGGAGCAGTAAAAAATATTCTCTGTTACAATCCAATTTCTGACTTCCCAGAGAAGCCTCTCAAAATTCTTTTTCGACCAATAAATCATATTTTCATCATCAAATGATCAATTTATTTGCAATACCAAAGAAAAAAAATGTATAAATGAGGGGCTTATCCTTAATCCATTTTTTATTTCTTTCATATTGCGTCTGAAGACGTTTGATTTGTTTGATTCGTTTGACGCATTTTGGACGTTTAGAATAATTAAAAAGGAGCTAACTTTTTCATTTAACGCAAATACACCGGATTAGAAAAATTATATTTGGGTCATCCGGATCGAATAATAGTCCACAAAATCTCCTATTTTTAATTTTTGAACCTATAAACGTGGAAAATGCGCAGGCAAGTTTGCTCTATGGAACTTTGCGAAAATAGTGCGAATTGAATGTCTGAAATTTTAAAGGATCTCAAATTAGATACCATGACGCAGTTGTAAACTTGCAGCCTTTTTCATCATTTGCATTGCTTTCGCAATTTATCGGCAAATGACCAGTTCGTCTTGCATTCGTCTTACGCAATAAAAAAGTTGAGCATGTGTACCGACACAATCTTTATCTCTGCATCAGACGAATTCAAGACGAAGACGAGACGAGACGGCCGAAATTTCGACCAAATGTAAGCCTTAGTCCCTACATCGTTGAAGCTAAAAAGCGCTCAACTGTATTAGGGCTGTCTATTGTTACGCGGAGCCGATAAAAATCAATTTTCAGAGCGCATATGCATTATGGTACGGCAAAACATACACATATGTAAAATAATGAAAGTTCGCCCTATCCCACAATAACGAGACGCCAGACGATATATGCGCTAGAGCACATTTGCATTATAATCTTTTTTTTTCTGTGTTTTTTTTTTTCGTTTTTTTTTAATATTTATAAATGTGTCAATGTATCATGGATTTACTGAGCATAATTAGCTCAGTTATCTCATGGAGTGGCATTGAAAGGATTTAGGAGATTTAGGCAATTAGCCTTAAAGTTCAAGTGGCTTTTAATCAGGGAGGCATGCGAGTTGTTTTCCTTAGTGTTTCATTTTCTGTGTTTTCGGTACCTCTGAATTTCTTTTTCATGAAATTACGAAAAATTTGAGACTTTTCAAGAATACAAGTTCTAGAAAAGCATTTCGCGAAAAACGTTGGCACACTGTAAATCTAGAAAGATCAAGTAATGCACGAAATTTCGCCATTTTTCAGTTTGCCTGTGACACTTGTAAACAGTGTCCCACGTACTTTAGAATACCGAAATTCACGCCAACACAGACTACAGTCCTCCAAATAAACATAGGTTCACCCACATTTCTTGAATTTTAGGTTAAGTTTAAAAAAGGTTTTGGTATTGACAAAAAGTCGTATTTTGAACGTCTTTTGATACACAAAAGTGAAACTTATTGGGTTATTCATGATGCATTTTTATGCAAAAAATGCCACTTTAATCTTATTCACGATAGCATTTTAATTCAAAAAAATGCATTTTAGTTCAGTATTATGTTCAATTAAAATGCAAGACGGTTTTGGATATCGTCACCGAGAAAGTCTATGCGCCTTTAATGTGTCGATTTACGAGGCCCTCAATTTTTTGGAGAAGAACTCATAATGTGCGAAAAATTCACATTTTCGGAAAAAAATTAAAATTAATTTGATAAAAATAATATTTTACAGCCAAAAATGAACGATGAGGAGGCGAAAAAGCGTAAAATTACGTTGGCAATGGTGAGAAAATAGTAAAATTATTTATTTGAAAGCCAAAAATAAATTGAAGGCGCATAGACTTTCTCGGTGGCGATATCCGACACCGCCTTGCATTTTAATTGAACATAGTACTGAACTAAAATGTATTTTTTTGCATTAAAATGCTATCGTGAATAAGATTAAAGTGGCATTTTTTGCATAAAAATGCATCATGAATAACCCTATTAGAAAAAAAGAAATTTGAAAAAAATACTGAAAAAATTCTAAAAAAAGATAGGTGCACCCGGAAAAAATAATTAAAACAGCATTAGCAGAAAGAAACATGAAATAAAATATTAGTTAATAGCGCGTATAACCACACGTGATTGGTAATCAGTTTAAAACTACGAGAGTCGAGGAAAATCGAGGCGCGGCATAAATAATAGGATGAGATTTTGCGCCAGATCTGGCACGGGTACACCGCGCCCGGCGCCGCGCACAGTGATTTTTATTTATTCTTATTACATCTTTTTGTTTATGTTTTTTCAAGTTTTTCCTTAAATTTTTTCAAATTCTAGTTAATGCCCCGGATGGTTTCCTGGAAAAAACTACTCCAGTTTGAGTGCCCTGAAGATTGCACTTCTGAAGGCCTGCGACGATCTTGACGTCGACTACCAGCGTGCCATAGACGACGAGATTGAGAGCTGTGGTGCAGGCGAAAGAAGGAAGACTCGAAAAGTGTTAATTTTGTTTGTTTTTATATTTTTTGAGTGAAGTTTTTTCCAAGTTTCATACCGTTTCCACTTTTTTTTTTGCGAAACTTGTTCTATTATTTATGCCGCACTCTGCAAAACAATCAAAGCCGTTGTCTGCAGCTGTTAATCACAAAAAAAATATTTAAAAAACAGGAAAAAAATAAGAAAAAATAATGGTGAACCTATCTTTTTTTGGAATTTTTTCAACATGGTTTTCAGGTAAAACAGGTATTTTTTCAAATTTCTGTTTTTTTAAAGATCACTAAAATGCGGCTTTTTTTTCAAAGTCAAAACCTTTTTTTAGCTTAATCTAAAGCGAGATAAAGTTGCGGATCAATAATTATAGCGCACCCTGTAATTCAGTAATTCAAAAAATGTGGGTGAACCTATGTTTATTGGGAGGACTGAGATCACATTTTGCGGAAATTTCTGGAGTTGCAGAATTTTTTTCGTTTTTGTTTTTAAGATTGATTAAAAAAACACCAATAGAAATATTATCGCCGTAAAAAAGTTCCGACATTTTTTCGAGCTCGCGAAAATCGGGATTTGAATTTAGAGGCTCCGCCCATTTCATCATCAGAGCGCATTTGCTATGCGCGATATATTTTTATCAGAAGAAACGAAAAAAAAAATAAATGACGCAAATTGATATATTTAAACATTCGAAGAAACGTGTAAAAAAATTCACGATTAAAACAATTTCGTTCTTTTAATCCAGTTTAATTCTGCAAATTCAGAAGAAAAAATAAAAATTCAAAAAATATATCGCGCATAGCAAATGCGCTCTGATGATGAAATGGGTGGAGCCTCTAAATTCAAATCCCGATTTTCGCGGGCTCGAAAAAATGTCGGAACTTTTTTACGGCGATAATATTTTTTGTAAAATTTTTTTCGTAAGTTTTTCTCTCCGTTTTACTATTAATTAAAAAAAACAAACAGCAGTTTCAAATAGCATAAAATTCGCCAAGAAACAAGTGAGGCAAGGAAAAATGTGACCGAAATCATCTGCTTCACAACTAAATAAATTCGCAAGAATTTTAAAAAGATTTCAAAGATTTTTTTTTAATTTTAAAAATATTTTGATTGTTTTTCTATAGATTTTCATCAGTATCGCTCAGAAATTATCGAAAAAAAATTGAAATTCGAAATAAGAATTGCTAAATGAAGGTACGGTAGGTAATTGTACGCAATGTGATTACACAAAATTTTAAAAATGCGCGTGTTATTTGAAAATTTGCATTTTTTTTCTTTTTTTTTTACTAAAAAGAGATGAAACTTCGACGTATAAAAAGTCTCAATTATGATAATTAATATGTATTGATTTTTTCATGTTTAATTAATTTTTAATTTAGGTATTTTATTATAGTCTTGCGGTCCAGGTTCACTTGTGATTTTTAGGATTTTATAATAATTTTTTTTCCCAGAAAACAACCGACGCTATCTCTCGATTTTCACAAAACACATTTTCCCACGTCGAACGATTTCAAGTTTTTCTGAGTTTGATTGAACTTGAACGTTTTAAAATGATCGGATGGCTTTTAAGTATTCTTTTTTTTATTTCGGCATTTCTGAAAAGAGCGCGTTTGCAACGACTTACTTGATTTTCACTAATTTCTCCGATTCAGTTTAATCTATACATTTTCAATGATTTTTAAAATATTTTAAATTCAAAGAAATAGCGCCGAGCGCAAGCTCCTCCCTCTTCTGCAACATCCGGGCGCGCTTTTTCGCAATGCTAAGGCACGCGGTAGACTCTTAAATAAACTTTGCATTTTCGATTTTTTATTTCTCCGCTCGTAATTATTATTTCATTTTTATTGTATTTAATCTAAATTTCAAATGTTTAGAGGTATATATTTTCCGAAAAATGTATGATATTTCCTGAAAATAAAACGCCTTGATAACCGTTTATTTTTAAACATTTTCTGTTATTTTTAAATTATTATCGCCGTAAAAAAGTTCCGACATTTTTTCGAGCTCGCGAAAATCGGGATTTGAATTTAGAGGCTCCGCCCATTTCATCATCAGAGCGCATTTTGTGTTAGATTCAAATTGAATCTGGTGTCGAGTGGTTCAGTGTTGCTTTTGGGTTGTGGGATTGGTAGAATGAGTTGTCCGGAATACAAGATGTGGCTTGTGTGTCGGTACCTCAAACTTGGGTAATTAAACCTTTATTTCAATAATAAGAAAAGTTAACTAACGTAACAATAAAGAAATAAGAGTTAAAATGAAGATATACAATAATAGGGTAACGAATGAAAAGAGCTCTACTGGAGCTCTTTTATACTGCACTCTTCTATAAAGTAGGCGGAACATTACAGTGTAACTGTACCTTGCTAAATGTCGGGGTTAATTGAATGCTCTGGGGAATGAGCGTTTGTATGGGGCAGTGTTACAATAACGTTAATCATCAAAGTGGTTGATGGGAAAGTGGAAGAAAGGTTAAAGTTAAAAGCCTACAGTATACCTATGGCTTTTAGATGCGTCTTGTGGGGGTAAGAGTTTACAGTGTAACAGGCAAAAATGAGGGTTGATGGTTTGGTCTTAATGGATTCATAAGAAAGAAATTGGATGATATGAATCATCACTTGGAGGAGTGCTGCTGTAAAGCGAGCACACTCCGGGGGAGGGAGAAACGAAGTTGGAAAGAAAAACGAAACGAGGAAGTTTAACCGAAGATGGAGTTGAATCAACGTCCTTTCGAAGTCCCTCGTCTCTTAGTCTTCTTAAACTTCGATGTTCCGGGGTTCCTCACAAAGTGCCTTATTGTGTGTCTGTGACCCGCAGTATTGACAGGTCTTGGCATTGCATTGATGGTCCTCGAATTTCTTGTTCAGACATTTTTTACATCTCTTGCTTACGCGGATAAGGCGACGACGTTCCTTAATGTTGGGCACGTAGCCGCACTCGTTGGTGTAATGGCCTTTTGTGCATAGTGCGCAGTGAATGTGATGTTGGAAACTTCGTTGCGTGAGATATCTTGTTGGTTGAGCCGCCTTTGAATGTCCTCTTTGAGTCCTTGGTCGAGGTGAGTTGGATGTAGCGCGATTTGAACTCATGTTCTTGACTTCCTCTTGAGTCCTCTTCCCATTGAGACCTTCCTGGTCGATTCCATGATCGAATTCTTGATCTACTTCTTGATCTACTTCTTGATCTCCGTTGGGAGAGGCTCCGGGGGGGCCTGTGAGCTTATCCATCCTTTTTTCCAGGTTGAAGAGTCTCCAACGGATGTCGTCCATTTTTTCCATTACTCCATTAGACAACTTTTCCATTTCCTCAAGGAGGTGTGGAGTGAGTTGTTCTTTTTGTTTCACGACGTCTCCTACTTCCTTGATCTGTTGATGGATTGTAGACTGGATTCTCGTAATCCATTCCAAGTTGCTAGCTTCGTTGATACCTTGATCATTGAGATATTCGGCCACAGCGTTGATGTCCCACAGCTCAAAATAAGCGGTATCCTTTGCCATTTTGAGCGTTTCTTGATACTGGTGTCTCTGTGAAACAGCAAATCCTTGCCATTCGATCAGGTTCTCTCGTACTTCTAAGAGTCGTTCAAACTGTGTCCTCTCTTGATTTGAGTCTTTGTTGAATGGATGGAGGATGGCAGTTATTATGTTGTTCTTCTCTCTTATTTCATCTCGGACCGCGTTGTCGGTTTTTTCAAATATTTCAAGAGCTGCTTTGGCTTTTCCCGCGTAGTTGGCCATCATTTTTTGAAAAACGAATTCTCTTGGACGTGGCATTGTTTCTGTAACATTGGAACAATGGTTTGAGCCTATAAGACAAGCTGATAGCATGCAAATGGCCACGTGGAGATGCATATGCTCATGTCTGCCATTAGTCTTTCGGAACCAATGTACGGGCCAGCAAATCAAGAAGATT
The DNA here is from genome assembly GCA_003052745.1 of Caenorhabditis inopinata. NCBI lineage: Eukaryota > Metazoa > Nematoda > Chromadorea > Rhabditida > Rhabditidae > Caenorhabditis > Caenorhabditis inopinata. The sequence continues at coordinate 2,975,244 of AP018153.1, forward strand.
ACAAGGTTCATGCATCCTAATAGTACTGTGAGGGTCAGCTGAAGGGTTCCTCGCAGAATTGATAGTCCGGTTTGGGTGATAATGGAGTAAGTCAAAAGAAAAACAAGTCCTGTTCCCAAAACTACCAGACAAACTGTCTTCATGTAAGTTAGGTATCCATCAGCAATGTGTTTCAAATCAGGGATGTTGATTTCGTTGTAGACGGTGGTATTGCTCGTGAGCAGGTGGTATACCGAAGTCCAAATGGATCCCGAGTATTTCAGGATTCCTGATATTTCGAAGACTTCCACTCGTTTTCCTCCGCAGTCTAGTGTGCAAATTCTTTGGAACTTTGCTTTTGAAACCGAGAATGAGATGTTTGTGGAAGATCCTTTTATTGAACATGGTACGGTGAACAACTTATCTTCACATTCGACATTTGCCATTGTTTCCTCGTTTCTGGAGTAGCAAGTGATCTCTGCTGTGGCGCCTGAAGCACAGTTGTAACATCCTTTGATGGCTGTGTTTGAGGCAGTACAATGTTCTGTTGTTTTCACAATAGAAGTTTTCCATTTGTCGTTCATTTTCAATGTTAGTGTCGTGGTTGACGATGTTCTTATGCGCCCTCGGATGCTGTCTTCTTCAGCTTCGATTCGCCATGATCCTTGTTGAACTGGTAGGTGGGCATCTGTCCTTTTGAAGTGTTCGGCAATGTCCACATCTTTACAAGTACATCGCATGCGATCTTCTGCTGGGTTGCAGTTGCATTGCTCTTGAAAACTGCATTTTTGCATCAAGGGATCACACTGAATTGGTGGCAGTTGATTCTGGGGCCAGATAGCGGTTGACTTGTTCGTTCTTATGTACCAATTGTTGAGTACGGTCGATGGTGGTGTTTGAATCGAGTCTACAGTTAACGCCACTTGCATAAACGTTGTCGTGCGCCCAATCGGGTTTAAGATTTCCATTTTCTCCATCGTGTTCTTGTAGGAATTGAGTGTGGTAACGGAGATTTTCAGTTTTGCAAGTGGAGTGTATTCGGTGCATTGAAATATCTCCAGGGATTCTTCGTTTTTTGGTTCGGCATATATTCTGTAGAATAAACATCCGGAACTCAAGTAGAAGCATCCGCAACCAGCTCCTCCACAACTCTCGGAACATCCTGTGTTTCCCACGTAGTGGTTCACAGCGTCCAATTCTGGGATTTTCGAGCTCCTTGTGATAGAATTGCATTTTTCTCCTTGGCAAGATCCCATTGTGGGGCACCGTTTAGAACTCCAGACTTTCGTGACGATGTCTTGGGTGTAGGTAATGCTTCTTTTGGTACAATGAAGCTCGATCTCCACAAGTTCGATTCGGATATCTCGAAGGACTGTTCCATTCTTTCCAATTCTGATACAACCTTCACGATGAATGTCGTTCAATGTCAGTACTTCTTCGGTAAGTGTTTGACATTTGCCTTTCTGATCGCAGACGGTTTCGAATTGGGACAAGATGTCCACTTCTTGGCATGATTCAGTCGTTTTCCAGACGATGATGAAGGTGACTATCACAACCATTTCTCTCCATCTTGATCTTGGTTGTCGTCTTCTTGCCCACATTGCGCAAAGTGTAATGCATGAGTAGCACAGTATCTTCCACAAGAATTGCAAAATGCGTCCCAGCATTCGGATTGGGTCTCCAAGAGCCACTGGAACGTTGCAGATAATGTGAATTATCATCAATAGTCCGAAAATCAGTGCTCCAAGTCCGAGAATTGCAAATGACATGTGACATTCTGGGTTGAGAATGTTGGTGAGACAGAACGTACAGTCAATTGTTTCACAAAAGGGAACTGCTGGACAGTCTAGCTCAAACACTTTCATTTCCGTTCCATCGTTAACCTTGATTGTGTTGTGGTGATCATGGATTTTGATGGCCGGTGGTAACCAAATGTCCTTTTTTCCCCCAAGGTTCCATGAGACACGAGTCCTGTCAGTGCAGTAGTTTTCAGAACATGCTTCGAAGGTTTTATATGATCCTTGAATCTGAAGTCCTTGCGAATTGCATTTCACTGCGATTGACTGTGTTGTTGCACCCGTGATCATCATCATGAGCATCAAACACAGAAGTGTTTGTGTTGGAACGAGGTTGGTGACAGAGAAGCTTCCTCTGTTTACTGTTTCTTCATTGTAGTCGAGGTTTTTTCTTTTTCGAAGGTTGTATCTGTTTCCTTTTGGAGGATCTGATACTTGTTCTTCCTCTTGAGAGTTGTCCTCTTGAGGTGACCTGTTCTTGTCTTCTCGGACTTCGGCTGTGGCCTGTTTGATGGAGTCCTGTTGATTGTCTTTTTTCTCCGTAGTTTCTTCCAGTTCCAGTGGTACGAGCAAATTGATGGATCTTCGTAGAGTAGTTGTTTTGAAGCCATTTCCGTTTTGGACGGCGACAAGAGCTTCTCTGACTACTTTGTCGCTTGATTCGACCAGTTCTTGGATTTTTCCAGCTTTCCATTGGTTCCGTTTTTGGTTTTCATCACAAATGAGAACGATGTCCCCTTGTCGAGGTGAGCTGGCGCATCCTCTCTTCTTGTCTATTCTGATCCGATGATGCTCCCGTAATTCGTGCAAGTACTTCGTTTTCCAAGCTTTGAATGCTTTTTGAGAGCTTAAGACTGAAGCTTTGAAAGCTTCAATAGTGTCTTTTTTGGTGTTGATTTCTTGGAGCTCTTTTGATGGCATGTACTCGTCTGTGATTTCCAGTACATTTTCCAGTGGGAGTGTGATCTCCATTTTTGGTGAAATGAAGTCTATTGGTCGGATCGGATGACTGGAGTCTATATCGTCTTCCAGAAAAGTCAGTGGACGTGAGTTGATTGAGGCTGCGATTTCGTGGAAAACAGTGCTCAATTCTGTCATCGTCAGTTTAACACGTCCGGTGGCCTTGGCGAATGCGTGTTTCGCACTTTTCACCATTCTCTCGTAAAATCCCCCTTTCCATGGAGAGTATGGAGTGATGAAAGTCCAATGGATTTCTTCGATGTCTTTCGAAAATCCGCTCTCGAAAGCTTCTTCGACAATTTTCTGCGCAAGAACAAAGTTAGTTGCGTTGTCTGAAACGATTCTTGTTGGAAGTCCTCTGGTAGCGATGAATCTTCTCATTGCTAGGAGAAATTGGAAAGTAGAACAGTCTGGAACTGTTTCAATGTGAACAAGACGTGTTACGGCACAAGTGAATAGGGCTCCATGCGCTGATCCTTCTTCTCCATCTTCTTTTCGATACGTGATCGGTCCGAAGTAGTCTAGTCCCACGTTAGAGAATGGTCTTGCTACTGTTACCCTTTCTGTAGGTAGACGAGCCATGTCTGGGTATCTGTATGGCAGTTTGTTCAGACGTTGACATTGTGTACAATGTGAAATCATTGACTTCACTTGTTGTCTGAGCTTTGGCATCCAGTACCGGCGACGAAAACGATCCATTGTGTGTTCCAATGGTCGGTGGTGGCTTCCGTGACAGTGTATGATTAGCTGGAGTCCCAAAGCTGAATTCGGTAGAATGAGAATTGGCGTCTTTACTTCTTCTCTCAATTCGGCAAGTTCCATTCTTCCTTTACAGACAATAAGTCCTTCTGAATTTACAATGAGTCCCAAATTCGTCAGTTTCTTGAGTTCTTTTGGAGAGTATTGTCGTTGGTGGTCTTTCAGAAGGAAAATTTCTGCTGCTTTGATTTCGGAAGATGTCAGCCATATTGAAGATGTCTTCTCAGTCTCATAATACTTGAACAAACGATCTCTGGTGTCCTGTGACAGGACTTTAGAACATTTTTTTATAAAACGAAGGACATATGCAGCCGTTCTTCTCATTTTTCCAAAGTTGTTCGTTCTTCTGCAGTCAAATATGGAATTATCGTCTTCTTGCTGATATACTGTTGCGAGGATGTGATGGATTTTGGTGTCGTTGACTTTGAAGAGGTCATGATGTTGTGTCCATTCCGAGATTGGATTCTTCAGAAAGTCTGGACCATTAAACCATATGGAGTCCTTCAATGTGTCTTTTGTCGCTCCTCTGGTACCGATGTCCGCTGGGTTTTCTTGGCTTCTGACGTGGCCAAAGTCCACTTCTACTTGTCTTTGCTCCATTTCGTTGGCCGCTTCTCGGATTTTGTCAAGTCTTCTGGTGAGGAGACATCCGATTTCCTTTTTTCCTGGATGGGATTTCAGCCAATCGAGTGCTATGGAGCTGTCGGTGAGAATGATCGTCCTTGTAACTGTAATGTTACCGGTTTGAAGCGCTTTCAGTATCTCCAGAGTCCATTCTGTTCCTATGAAGAGAGAAACGGTTTCCAGCTTTGGAATAGTCCAGCTTTCCTTTAGTGGCTTCACTTTGGATTTGCTGAACAGCAGATGGGTTCCCATGTTGTTGGCAATATATATGCAGCAACATGTGGCGTCCTTACTGGCATCTGTGAACGTAACTAGTACGTTCTTTCCGGTTTTGTCTACGACATGTCTTGGAAAGTGGTGACTGAACTTGTTGAAGTCTGATATGAGTCTTGTCCATTTTTCTTCATCTTCTCTGGATAGTGGCGTGTCCCATTGGTATGCTTCGTTCCAAAGTCCTCTTTGAAAAAGTTTGAGGGGTAAGATCAGTGGACTGACCATTCCAAGTGGATCGAATGTGCTTGCGACCGCACTAGATACCGTCCTTCTCGTGTTCTTTTCGTTCTCTTCAATCATTGTGAAGGTGATGATTTCATCTTTTTCTGAGTCCCATGGAATGCCAAGTATTTTCATACACTTTTCCTCGGCCCTATCTTGTGGATCTGTGTTCTCCTTGAACTCGTTGGAATTTGATTGGAATTCTCTCAGGTTCATGTTCATCTCTTTGAAGAGGGATTTCAGCTGATGATATAGTTCGATAGCAGCTTTGTGGTCACCATCCAATGTCAGGATAAGGTTGTCCACGTAAAGTCCATCAGCGATTTCCTTCGCCAAGCTTTGATTTGGATGTTTTTCGAGATGATGCATGATTGTAGCTGCGAGAAGGAATGGAGATGCGTTCAGTCCGAAAAGAACACGAGTGAACCTCAGTTCTACTATGTTGTCCTTTGTGACTGGCATAGTGATGTCTTTGAGCCACAGGATGCGGGTTACGTCTCTGTCCTCTTCGTGAAGGAAAACTTGTAAGAAAGCTTTCTCCACATCCGATACAATTATTGTTTTTCCCGCTCTGAGGCGGATCAACAGGTGTACAATTTCTGTCAGGATCAAGGGACCTTGTTTGAGAACATCGTTCAATGATGGTTGGTTTTTAAAGTGGGCCGAACCATCTACCATATATTTTCCGAAAAATGTATGATATTTCCTGAAAATAAAACGCCTTGATAACCGTTTATTTTTAAACATTTTCTGTTATTTTTAAATTATTATCGCCGTAAAAAAGTTCCGACATTTTTTCGAGCTCGCGAAAATCGGGATTTGAATTTAGAGGCTCCGCCCATTTCATCATCAGAGCGCATTTTGTGTTAGATTCAAATTGAATCTGGTGTCGAGTGGTTCAGTGTTGCTTTTGGGTTGTGGGATTGGTAGAATGAGTTGTCCGGAATACAAGATGTGGCTTGTGTGTCGGTACCTCAAACTTGGGTAATTAAACCTTTATTTCAATAATAAGAAAAGTTAACTAACGTAACAATAAAGAAATAAGAGTTAAAATGAAGATATACAATAATAGGGTAGCACACATTTGCTATGTGCGATATATTTTTATCAGAAGAAACAAAAAAAAATAAATGACGCAAATTGATATATTTAAACATTCGAAGAAACGTGTAAAAAAATTCACGATTAATACAATTTCGTTCTTTTAATCCATTTTAATTCTGAAAATTCAGAATAAAAAATAAAAATTCAAAAAATATATCGCGCATAGCAAATGCGCTCTGATGATGAAATGGGCGGAGCCTCTAAATTCAAATCCCGATTTTCGCGGGCTCGAGAAAATATCGGAACTTTTTTACGGCGATAATAAAATTCTCGTTTTTTTTTTGATTTTGTGGTTTTGGCAAGAAACTGAACGGATGTTGCAGAAGTAGGCGGAACCAGGAAAATGCATGCACGGCTTCATTGAAATGATATTGAAAACGATTTTTTTTCGGAACAAATTAATATCTATAGAGCGCTTTAGCTTCACGGATACGGTAGTCTTCGAAATCCGGCGATTCCTCCTCCATCGGGCTGGCGCCAGAATTCTTAGAAATAGAACTCACCTCAACGCCGACCTGCCCTGGAACACAACTTTTGCAATCCGTACGTCCGCAGGTGGAATTGCATGCGCGCTCCACCGCTCAGCGATATCTCACTGGTTCAGCGTCGGCACATTTCTATGCAGCGGAAGCAGCTCTATTTCCGACTAGTACCATACCGCGACTCCAAGCGCAGAAGTTCGGCCACAGGCCACTACAGCTAAAATGCTTCTCTTGATCTCGTATTTACACTAGGTAATGGCTTTGACCTATAGAAAAATCTTATAAAATTCATGTTCGTAGCTTTTGTTCCTAATTTGTGTTTTATTCTTAAGTCAAAACAAAGTCGAAGTCGAAAGTCGGAACAAAAATCCTTCCGCACCGGCTACCGGTGGCCGGAGCTGTTTTCTTGGCCAATTCGCGACCTTCTGTTTTGCCGAAGCTCCTATTTCCCGATATTCATTGCTTCATTTATTTCCGTTGCGGGTCAGTTCCACCCCTGAAACTCTTACTTTTCATTGCATTAAGTGACGTTGGATTAGATAGACAATTGTGCTGGTCACTGATCGCCGATTCTTAAAAGGCGGACGTCATCTAGAAATTATAATCCAAAATTAGGTCAATCGGGAACTTTTCGTTAGCAGCGAATTGACGCAAATTGGCAGAGTAATCCGTCGTGGTTTTCGAAATTGCCAATTTCCGAAAGGCAGCTGCACCATAATTTTGACGGCTTTCCAGGTGTTAAAATTGGCATAATGATGTTAGAAAGTAAGTGTTTACAAAATGTAGGAAAGAATAGACAATTATCGAATCGGATGGTGGCTGATTTTCACATCAATGACATGGGGCTCCGCCCACAATCGGTGGTTGAACTGGAAAAGCTGGAAAAGGCAATCAGACTATTTGCAGAATTGTGCAATCAAAAACTTTGTGGCGTGTAACTGAATTATAAGACACATTTCTAGTCGAGACCCATTGGCACCTCTGCAAAGTCTGAGCAAAACATAGAGCACTCAACTAGAGTCGAGCTCTTCCATTGCTCCACAAGTTAGGCACAAATTGTGGCCAAAACCTGTGGAAGACTTCTGTTAAATGTGCATTGTGGTAAACGACCCTTTAAAGGCACAGAAGTCTTCGCCAAGATAGAGAAGGCGTGATGGTTGAACATCAAATGCTCTCGAAACATTTTTTGGCACAGAGCCAGAAATGTCACCAAGCTGCTCATGGTAAATCGATTTGAGACCAAACGCACCCGAGCTTCAGCGTGGCTGCTCGTCTAGCTGAATTGCCACATCAGATGAATTTCAAGCATCCTGATCGATCAGTTTGACGCCGAGAAGCTCTGTCGAAGTGGATGTCTCGTGACAATGGAATGTCACAAGGCTACCCAACTTGAGATATTCTAGGGAACATAGTCACAAAAGGACTTCTCCTGCTCCAAGCAGCTCAACCTGAGAAGTGGCGGGAGAATTCTCATTTGCTGGACTGGACTGCTAACGTCAGGCTTCATGTATCGTTCATTTATTGACTGCTTCGAACACGAAGAGCGTTCTCCCGTGGCCGGTTATGCTTAGAGAAAGCAATACAACACCGACAGACTTCTGTCCTCGGATAGCCTCGTACAGAATTTCTAGAACGAGACAAGCCACGCCCGGCTGCTGGCCTTACAAGCAGAATGTGCTTGGGCAGAAAATGGGCCGACTGCCCAATAAAACGGTAAAAGGCGCATGGGCAACAGAGAAGGGCGGTATTCCGGATTCCGCATTCCGGATTCCGCCGTTTTTTTTCATTCTTGTAAAAGACTGTGTCCTGTAAGCTAGGGCTATAACAGAGTTGCCAATATTTTTCCGGGGTTTCGACTAGACTGCAAAAAACTGCAAAATAGAACGGGTGTTCGCGACGAGTATAGTTTCGACGAGATTATCATCGCAGATTTACGGAACCTTGTAAATGCAGCACGTTTAGCGATGCGCCAAACTCGAGCACCATGTGCATTGCTACTTTCAGTTTTCCGGTATTCACGCGAATTCTCATACAAGTTCCCTCATCAACAGAAAGCTTTTCCGTCAGTTCCCAGTAATTCGAACCCAGAAGTTGGATATCAGATCAAACGTGCTTTGGTCCCTCCAGATGCCCGGAGCTCAGATTTTGCGATTCTTAGTTGTGCTCTCCGACATAGACTTCGCTCTAGAAAATTCTGTCTTCTCGTAGTTGCACCTAGGCTCATTTGGAGAGGTTTAAGCCCGACGACGGTGCTCTTGACGCTCGGATAGCGTGGCGATCCATCGTTACCTTCCTAAGAGTATGGGTAGATCAAAAGTGCGCTTGATGTCTTAAAGATAGGTGTCTGAAAGACACTAACTGAGCCAGAAATCGCTTGATAGTTGTTCAGAAGCCGAGCACTTGTGGTGCATGGCATCCTGCGATCTATACGTCTCGATGTCTCAGATTTGGAAGGATGTACCTTTGTCTGCAACATTGCGTATTGGTGCTAACCGTATGCCCATAGAGGTCAATCCAATGACTAGAAACTACGTAATGTTTTCTTTTTTTTTTTTTTTTTTTTTTTTTTTTAATTTTTGATTTTATTTAATCCAATACAATTCTGTTTTGATACACTTTAAGAGTGTGTCTGAAACAAGCTCAATGCAAAGTTTCAGCCATCGAATTGAGCCGAATTCTAAAATTGAGTTATAGCCTACTTTCGCAACGACCACTATACACGGCCGTGAACAGGAAATGTGGCGAAAATTCCTAAAATTGTCGGAAATTATCGGAAATTTAGCACATCGGGGCTCATTTCAATCCCAATTTAAGCGTGTTGTTCGCAGAATTTCTCTCTTTTTTTTGACGGCTCTATTTTCAGAATATTGTAGAAATTCTGCAAAACGAAAAAATAAAGCGAAATGCCAAATAGGTGACAATTCTGATCCAAACGCGCGCCAAAAGTGGGGCAGATAGATGAAAAGCGTCCAATTTTCGGTTGGTACACTCTGGCTATTGGACCTTGGCTGAAAATCTGGAAATTCGATTCTAGAATTCTAGTTTGATGTTTTTCAGAAATTTTATTTTTCTGAAATTATATTCCGCATTCCGTATTCCGTATTCCGGCTGAAAAGCGCAAAAAAAAGCCTTTTTGCCGATTTTTGGTTCGCGTTGCTTTGCCCTTCAGGATCTCGAAGGTGGTGGTGTGGATCAGTGTGTCGTTTCGAAAAGTTATTTCTCGAAAAATTTTCGAAAAATTTCTCGGAAAATTCTCGGAAAATTATCGAAGAATTTATCGAGAAATCACGAAAAATGATTTGAATGGAAATACGATAAACACCGCGTTTTGCGTTATTTCGGAGTGTCGTTCAAACTAGTTTATTATTATTTTTTATCGAAATGTTTTTTTTTTCGAGAATTTTCGAAAATTTTCGAAAATTTTTCGAAAAATCAAAGAGAAAAATTCTTCGAGAATTTCTCGAGAATTTTTCGAAAAAATTTCTCGAAATGCTTTCGAAACGACACACTGGTGTGGATCTTCAACGACGCTCCGAAATAACGCTAACGCGCGTTATTTATCGAAAGTTCATTTGAATTAGCTTTGTTGAAAATCCTCTGATTTTCTTTTTGCAATCTTTTCTCTGGCCGCTCTCCTAAATTTTCTTAAATTTCTCTTAAATTCAACGAAAGATCTTCTGTTGGGGGAGGCTCCGAAAACTTCCGACTTCCGCGTTTCTTTCCGCACTTTTCGGCAGTTTCCCGGTGCCCCTAAAATAAAGCCCAACTCATTCCGCCGCTGTCATCATTTGATTATGCAATACTCCCCATATTAATCTCATTCAGCTTGCTTCTTTTAGCCCCCCGGCAGCCGACCTGCCGGAGTTCCGTTGTGCGTCAATCCGCTCGATCGGTGACCTCCATTAACGGGCGGATTACGGACGGGGCGGATTAGTCTTGACTTTCTTTTATGCGATTCCGGAATATTTTGATACTTGATGAGCTCATTAGACGAATTTGGATTGCAGCCGTGCAATCCGGGTCGTCTTTAACTTTTCTCAAAATAGACATCGTTGCAAAAGATGAAAAACATGTAGATATATCACAAACTATAAACGGAATCCCTTTTAGAAATGGTAGAGACTGGTATGAGGATTTGCGTGAGATATTGGGCAAAGTCTAAGAGCGCAAGACGACTAAGAAAGTTTCGAAACGGGTCATATAATCAATTAAGTCAGAATGCACAGTAAAACGGAAAAAATTGCGGAAAAGCGCGTGGTTGGTAGTAGTTGCGTACAGTTAACATCAGACTTGACGACAGTTGACTTTTTTCCAAAAAAGGAGGTTCTGAAACGGATGATTTCGAATGTAGCATTTTCAACCTGCCTAATTCATTGCCCGACGTTTTCGCAGATCGTATTTGCCCATGTTTCATGGAGCAGTCCGTCCAATTTCAGCCCTTGCACCTTCTGCCGTTTCAACGGGCATTCTGCCCACTTTTTGCCCATGCGTTTTCTTCCGTTTTATGGGGTATTTGGCACACTTGCTCTCCATGTGTTTTTTGTCGTTTGTTTTGTCTGGCATGCGGCCCATTTTCTGCCGTTTTAACGGGCATTCGGCCCAATTTCGGCCCATGCCCTTCTGCCGTTTTATGGGGTATTTGACACACTTGCTGTTTATGCGTTTTTTGTCTTTTGCCGTTTTATCGGGCATGCGGCCCACTTTTTGCCCATGCACCTTCTGCCGTTTAAATGGGCATTCAGCCCAATTTTCGCCAATGCGTCTTTTTCCGTTATTCGGCCCTATTTTGCCCATGGGTTTTCTTCCGTTTTATGGGGTATTTGGCACACTTGCTGTCCATGCGTTTTTCGCCTTTTGCCGTTTTATCGGGCATGCGGCCCACTATCTGCCCATGCACCTTCTGTCATTTTAATGGGCATTCGGTCCATTTTTTGCCCGTGCGTTTTCTTCCGTTTTATCGGCATGTGGTCCAATTTCTGCCCATGCACCTTCTGCCGTTTTAATGAGCATTCGACCCACTTTTTGTCCATGCGTTTTCTTCCTTTTTTTCGGCATGCGGCCCAATTTCTGCCCATGCACCTTCTGCCGTTTTAACGGGCATTCGGCCCACTTTTTGCCCATGCGTTTTCTTCCGTTTTATGGAGTATTTGGCACACTTGCTGTCCATGCATTTTTTGTCTTTTGCCGTTTTATCGGGCATGCGGTCCACTTTTTGCCCATGCGTTTTCTACCGTTTTAATGGGCGTTCGGCATACTTTTTTCCCATGCGTTTTCTTTCGTTTTATCGGCATGCGGCCCAGTTTCTGCCCATGCACCTTCTGCCGTTTTATCGGGCATGCGGCCCACTTTTTGCCCATGCGTTTTCTTCCGTTTTATCGGCTTGTAGCCCTTCATCATTCTTGAAAATGGTCTTGCAGTGTTCCCAATTACTGTAACACTCATTTCAAATGTGAAAAAAGGGAGGAAATAGTTAGGAGATGCGAGGTTAAGAATCTTATACAGTTGAAGTCAACTCACGACATCTCCTGCAAAGCGTCACACAAACCAACGAAGCCATTTGAGATGTCTAAAACATTGTCTCAAAAGCTAACTAATGTTTGAGCAAAAGTGAGCCAAAGTCACGAAATATCGTCCCTGAACCCAGCCAACATCAGGTGGAAATTCACACTAATTTCTAGCTGAACTCGTCGGCTCAAAAGTTGGCTAATCTTTGACAAAAGTGTAGCACTTCGGGTCAGGGCGCCAAGGGATCAATCGAGTGACAAAAAGAGCACTTCCTTAAGCATTAAGCCGTGAAATTGCATCATAGAATGCAATTAAATACCTATTCTCCCTTTAATATTTCCTTTTTCTAATCCGTTTTCCCATTTCTTTTTCAATAGGGCAGCTTCTTCAAATAGTCATCACGGTTCGAGATTTGCTCTTACATAGATGCACTTTTGCTCACAAATGAGCAAAATTCATGGTATTCTAAAAAGAGCACATTTCGGCATGAGAATAGAAGACTTTGTGGCCAGATTAATATGCATATCTCCTCCATCTATTTACATCGTTGGCTGTCATTTTTCTGAATGACGGAATGGGGTGTCTGAATTTGGAACCAGTGCTTGTGTGTCACATTGATGAGGAATCCGCGATTTGTTGCATTTAAATGGCGTTGCGCTTCTATAAGGAGATAATCTCTTTCCGGACGAAACAACGAATGATGATGCCGTCTGAGGGGTTTGATCTGAAGAGCGGAAATGCCGGGACGATGGCTCATTTTGTGTGCTCAGAAATAGGCACGGAGGGCATAAAACGAACGGTCTCCAGGAGCGGCTAGTATGCACATTAAGCACTTGATTTGACGACAATTCTATGAAAGACTTGAGTAATTGGAAATCACTGGTACAGTAGTCGAAATCGCTGTAAGACCTACAAGGCCATTGAATCCAATTTAATCAATTGTTTTCTGAAAATTTTGGATATTGGGGGGGGGGGGAGGAATGCCGAATAAAACAGTAATAAGCGCATGGGCAATAAGTCACCAAACTGCCGGATAATACGGCAATAGGTGCATGGGCAGAAAATGGGCAGACTGCCCAATAAAACGTTAATAGGCGCATGGGCAACAGAGAAGGGCGGAATTCCGGATTCCGGATTCCGCCGTTTTTTTCATTCCGTCTTCCGGATTCCAGATTCCGTGAAAAACATTTTTTTCCGTTTTCCGGATTCCGAGTTCTCAAAATCCAATTCCGCCCTACTCTGATGGGCAATAAGTCACCAAACTGCCGGATAATACGGCAGAAGGTGCATGGGCAGAAAATGGGCCGACTGCCCAATAAAACGGTATTAGGCGCATGGGTATCAGCCACCAAACTGCCGGATAAGACGGCAGAGGGTGCAAGGGCAGCGAGTGTGCCAAATGTCCGATAAAATGGCCAAGTGCGCATGGCCAAAAAGTGGGCCGAATGCCGTATAAATTGGCAAAAGGCGCATGGGTCTCGCAGAGTAATAACAAGTGAAAACTGCCCAAACGAAATGCACGATTCGAAACCACCCGTTTCAGAACCAGTAGTTCCCAAACAGCCGTTTTAAAACTGAAATGATTCATTTGTGAATTCAAAATGCTGGATTTTGATATTGTCATTTCAATAGAGCGCACTTGCGCCCTGCTGAACACAACCGTGATTTCTTTCGCAAAAAGCGATTTTCAGCGTCATTAAAACGAATGATGTGACGCAAACGCCGGAAACAACTGTGGGAATATTTATTAGATCAAAGTATCACAATTTTTCAGTTTTTTGTTTATTTTCAGACCTTTATTTCCAGAACCTCTAATAGAAGGGCTGCTTCGTTCGCTATGCAATATCTCTTGTTAAACGACTTTTTCTTTCCTTTTTTTTTAAATTTTTTTAATGATTTTAACATTCTTCCCATCGTTGTTAGAACTGCCGCTCCTCTGAAAAACGTGATTATAGAATTGCATGCCCTTCTATTAGAGGATAGCGGGTTTACGCTTGCTTGCACAAAGTCGTTGTTTCTTCTGACGGCAGGTGCAAAATGTGAGTGCGACACCAGAAATCTGAAAAGAAATGGAGCATTCTCATGTTGTGCAATTCAGAATCGTAGCTGAAATTCAAGATCAATTGAATTTTTCATTTTTTTTTTGCTTTTTTGATTTGATTAGACATTCATTGGATTTGCTCCGAAATTGCCGGAAATTGGGGAAACACCGACGCGAAGAGGGGGGGGGGGGGAGAGGAGAGAGGGCTCACAGAGCAGCTCTCGTCATTTGAAGCGGTATATCTTGAAAGCATGAAGAGATAGAAGGTAGCTTTCAACAGACAAAAGAATCTCCTTGAAATTTCCTATTTTTGGTTAGTTGAACGATTTTTCGTATCTATTGTGGTTATGAAGTTATATCCAGTTTAAGATTGCGCGCTGTAAGGGAAACAAGAGGAGAGGCTGCTAGAGCTCTCTGGCTTCTCTGCGCTCTCTTGTTTTTTAAAAGTGATTGATCTACGTTTTTTCAACTCTTGAATGTCCTAGAAGAAGAGAGTGCAGAGAAGCCAGAGTGTTATTTTTCTCTGCGCGCTCTCTCTCTCTCTCTCTCTCTTTCTTTTCCGCTCTGCCTTTTAAAAAGGGTATACCGTCATTGCCGTGACAGCTAGGAAAAAGTGTTCAACTAATAAAATATAGAGCTTTTTTGGCAGATTATTTTGTTAGTTGACAACTTTTTGCTAGCAATCACAGTTGCAGAGATCCAAGCGATTGAAAATAGCCTCAAAGCTCACGAGTTTCCGTTAGAGGAAACGCGTGAACGGTGCGCCAGCAAACTCCAAAATCTCCCCAAAAGCCGGAAAAAAGTGTACTAGTCAGAACTCAGACTTTATTTCGGAAAAGGCGACGTCATCTGAAAAGCTGAAAACTCTTGATCGTCTGTAAATCCAGATGAAGCCAGATGATCGTCGTGTGTCACCTTTCTTGCACTCATCTCGGCTCATTTCGGTTAAACCCCCCAGCCACATTCCCCCCCCCCCCGGGCAGGGGGGGGGGGGAAATGTGGCCGCCCAGTTATTAAACCACTTCCTGTTGCTCTCAGGGGGCGGGCTCCTGGCTTTCTTTATCTTTAATCGTCATCCAGAATGTATACGCTCCGCCCCGCCCACTTCTTCTCCATTTTTCAGAGACTACAATTTCTGAAATGCTGAAAGGGCGGGGTCGAGCAAAGTGGGGGGGGGTCTATAAAGAAGTGGTCAAAACGAGATAAAACGTCAAAATATCAACGTTTCCGAAGAGCAGAATCTCGATTTAGAACCCTCTGGTGCGCCTTTTTTCTGAAATTTTGTAACTTGCCACGTGTCTCCCAGTGAAGGGCGGAATTCCGCATTCCGCATTCCGGATTCCGCCGTTTTTTTTCATTCCGTTTTCCGGATTCCAGATTCCATGAAAAATGTTTTTCTTCCGTTTTCCGAGTTCCCAAATCCAATTCCGCCCAACTATGAGTTTTAATACTTTATTCTCAATTGTTGTGAAAAGTATACTTTTTTGAACTCCCGCAAAAATTTTTGCGAACAGAGCGCATTTACATCATTTGATTCCCTCGTTAATGGTTAAAATTCCGTTTTCCGTATTCCGCATTCCGGATTCCGCCGTTTTTTTTACATTCCGTATTCCGAATTCCAGATTCCGTCAAAAAAAATTGTTCCGTGAAAAAAATTTTTTCCGTTTTCCGGATTCCAGATTCCGTGGAAAATATTTTTTTCCGTTTTCCGGATTCCAGATTCCGTCAAAAAACAATTTTCCGTTTTCCGTTTTCCGGATTCCGTGAAAGAAAAATTTTTTCCGTTTTCCGGATTCCGGATTCCGAGTTCCCAAAATCTGTTATTTCCTCTCTTTAAAACGATTCAATTCGAATTTACAGCTTAGCTGGCGCGCCTTTGACGTGATACTTAATAACTTGTTTTAATAATTGAGCTGGCGCACGTTTGACGCTTTTTTTAAATTTCAAATTTTGAGGCTATGCTCAGCTCTTTGAGATCTCAGATTTTTCGAAAAAAAAAACGGCATTTTAAGTCTAGCTGTCGCACCTTTGGCGTGAATCGAGAAAATCCTTGAGAGAGAAAAGTCTGAAAATTCTAGAATTATTGAAAGTTTAACACCGCGGAATACTTGTTTTCATACAAACATTGAAAACTGAAAATCGGTGAACTTTGAGATTCTGTTGGATTAGCGTCTGACTCATCGTCAGTGGCTGAAAATCTGAAAAAGAGGGCGGCGCCGTGGGAACTCCAGATTCGCGCGGATTCTATTTAGAGGTTCAGTAATTGTCATTTATGATTTGTGTAGAACATAAGCACTTATTTTGGTAACTTTCCAGAATCACCCCCCCCCCCTCCACGATTCCAGAATCACCCCCCACGATTCCAGAATCATCCCCCACGATTCCAGAATCACCCCCCACGATTCCAGAATCACCCCCACGATTCCAGAATCATCCCCCACGATTCCAAAATCACCCCCCACGATTCCAGAATCACCCCCCACGATTCCAGAATCACCCCCCACGATTCCAGAATCACCCCCCACGATTCCAGAATCACCCCCCACGATTCCAGAATCATCCCCCACGATTTCACCAAAATATTTTTAAAATAAAAAAAAGCATTATAATCTACGCGAAAATGCACAACAATTTTCAAATTGAACATGGGGAAGCGATTTGTTTCGTGTTTTGTGAGCAAATTTTTGTCATTTTTGTCTACTTAAACTATAAGAGTTCTGCAAATTCAAAAGCAGATGAAACACTGAAATTGACGCGCAAAAACGCGTATTCGGCGTGTCTGGCGCGAAATTTGAAATATTATGAAATATAGTGCATTTACGCGTATATTACAGTGTTTTCCCCTGCATGGGAAGCACGGGAGAAACACTGTAATCCACGCGCAAATGCACACAATCTTCGTCCAAAATCATTTCCATTAGAGCGCGTTTGCACAGTCTTGTATTTTTCTGCAGAAATTCAGAAAAACGCACTCTACTAATCAAAATGAGGAATTCGAGTTTCTGAATTCTTTGGTGTACAGTGGAGCGATGTTGCATCACCAAACAAAAAAAAACTAAAATTGAAAAAAAAAAGAAAAGTTGCTCTTCTGACTCCGCCCACTTTTCAGAAAATCTTTAAGACCCTCCCCCCTTCTCTCCTCAAATTCTGAATTCTTAACATCTCTAAATCAACTTCCTTCACACTCTTCCTGAAGAATTTTCAGACTTTTGAATTTCAGATGAACCAATTCCTTCCACTCTCCGTGTCATCACCGCTTCCAGTGTCGACGTCTTCTCTGAGTGGTGAGTCGGGCAAACGGTGCATGTGCGTCAGATTAGACGACAGTTCAATGTAGCCAGAGAAAGGCGGAATTCCGTTTTCCGGATTCCAGATTCCGTGAAAAAAATTTTGTTCCGTTTTCCGGATTCCGGTTTCCGAGTTCCCAAAATCCAATTCCGCCCAACTATGAGTTTTAATACTTTATTCTCAATTGTTGTGAAAAGTATACTTTTTTGAACTCCCGCAAAAATGTTTGCGAACAGAGCGCATTTACATCATTTGATTCCCTCATTAATGGTTAAAATTCCGTTTTCCGCATTCCGGGATTCAATTTCGCCCTACTCTAATTGTAGCGCTTGTCCTGGAATTTTAAAAGTGGAATATCGCGCTCTACCGCACAAATTTGAAGCATCGCGTCGGAAGATCCGCCACGACAATATCGGTCGAGATTTAATCTCCGGTTTTCCGGACTTCCCGACTATAAACCGGCTTTCTGATATAGCGCGAATGCCAATTGTATTAGTATTGCATTAGAGCGCAATTGCGCTGACTCCTCCATTGATTTTCAGACATTTTTAGTGCAAAAAAGCTGAAAATACCTTCCAAACATTTGCATGGATCTCACATCGTTTTGATGCGTAATCACCACTTGATCCATGGATTTCCGCGCGACCTTCCATTTGATGATTTCATAATCACTCATGAAGCGTTCATGATGCGCTCAATCCCCGTCTAAAACTCTGCGAATTATCACTAGTGAGCCGACTTTAAATCGACGATTATCTCTATGATAGCCGATTGATTGTTTGCGGTGAGCTCACCTTTTTCAGCCACACGCTTTCAGCCACTACAGGAAATGGTGTACTCGGAATCCGGAATCCGGAAAACGGAAAACAATTTTTTTTCACGAATTCCGGAATCCAAAATACTGTAAAAATGTAAAAAACGGCGGAATCCGGAATGCGGAATGCGGAAAACGGAATTTGAACCATTAATGAGGGAATCAGATGATGTAAATGCGCTCTGTTTGCAAAAATTTTTGCGGGAGTTCAAAAAAGTATACTTTTCACAACAATTGAGAATAAAGTATTAAAACTGGGCGGAATTGGATTTCGGGAACTCGGAATCCGGAATCCGGAAAACGGAAAACAAATTTTTCACAAAATCCGGAAAACGGAAAACGGAAAAATATTTTTTCGCGGAATCTGGAATCCGACAGACAGAATGAAAAAAACGGCGAAATCCGGAATTCCGTCCCTCTCTGCAGAGTAGGGCGGGATTGAATTTTGGGAACTCGGAATCCGGAAAACGGAAAACGGAAAAATATTTTTTTCACGGAATCTGGAATCCGACAGGCAGAATGAAAAAAACGGCGAAATCCGGAATTCCGTCCCTCTCTGCAGAGTAGGGCGGAATTGGATTTTGGGAACTCGGAATCTGGAAAACGGAAAACGGAAAACGGAATGAAAAAAAACGGCGGAATCCGGAATGCGGAATTCCGCCCTTCTCTGGTTCACAGCATTTCCAGAGTAACTCGAAATGTTGTTGTTGGCTGAAAATTCCAACTTCTTTCAGATATGCTCCTGAAGCGTGTTGTAGCAGCACTTTGGGACTCGCAAAACATAAAAATTCATTGAAAAATCCATTAACATAAAAATCCATCGATCTGTGATCGATTTATGATTCGATCGATCGATCAATTTATGAATGGCCATAAAGAATGCGCGCGGGCGTTTTTTTTTTGGGATAACTTCGCAGAAACTGCTCCGATCGGTCGCAATTTTTTTGGCAATGTTGAAACTGTAACGTATTCAGTAAGTTCCTTCTGGGATCCTTCTAGGATGCGGCAAATCTGACTTTGAGATTGATTGAATGTTCCGCATTCTTTATGGCCAAATAGAGAAATATCGATTTTCATCCTCCCACTTTAGGCATATTTATCTCAGCTCTTAATGAAAATATCGAGAAAGTGTCAACTAATGAAATATTCAGAATATTATTTTACACATTTTATCAATTGACACTTTTCCAATATCTTTTTTAAGAACTGAGATAGCAACGCTTTAATAGCGCTATAGATCCATTTGGGCATTCTTCATCTTTAGTCCAGCCAAAAAGCAGAAAACGGAGATACGCAGTTTTGCGCAATCTCTCTTGATCTTTGCTCCATGCGTCAGTTGCCCTTTTGCTTATTTTATTAGGCATTCTGCCCATTTCTTGCCAATCAAATGCCGCGTCGGGATACATAGCTCAAAGTGCAATACGTAGGCTTATTTATCTCGGTTGCTAGAAAAGATATCAAAAAAGTGTCAACTGGTGAAATATTTCTGAGCAAATTTTGTGCATTTTGTTAGTTGACAACTTTTTGATATCTTTTCTAGAATTCCAGATAAAGAAGCTTAAAGCGGAAACGCTCCCAGAATTTCAGACGTCCTTCAAACAATAGTGGCTCTTCAATCGTGTCCCACAACGAGCGTTCCGTCGACGTCAACCGCAATACTCTCCACGAATCTTCCCTTCCCAACCGCCACCATTCCCAGTGTCAATTTGTTTCCTCCACCAGCGCAGCCGCCAAATCCGATGGGAATGGCGACGATGCCAGTACAGGTAACCGTTTAGAAGTAGGCAACAACGGCTGTGCAACATCGCTCCAGGGTACACCAAAGCTCTGATTTCTCTGTCTGATCAGTAGAGCGCGCTTTCATAGAATTAGAAAGTTGTCTTCTGAATTTCTGCAGAAAAATAAAAGACTGTGCAAACGCGCTCTAATGGGAATGAATGTGGAAGAAGATTTGGGAAGATTGTGTGCATTTGCGCGTGGATTACAGTGTTTCTCCCATGCTTTTGTGCACATTCTTAAGCATTAAAAAAAACGAAAACACTGTAATATATGCGTAAATGCTCACAATATTTCAAATTTCGCGCCGAAAACCGCGTTTTTGCGCGTCAATTTCAGTGTTTCTTCTGTTTTAAAATTTGCAGAACTCTTACAGTTTAAGAAAATTGCTCCATTGTACACCAAAGACTTCAGAAACTCGAATTCCTCATTCTGAACAGTAGAGCGCGCTTTCATAGAATTAGAAATTGTCTTTTGAATTTCTGCAGAAAAATAAAAGACTGTGCAAACGCGCTCTAATGGGAATGAATTTGAAAGAAGGTTTGAGAAGATTATGTGCATTTGCGCGTGGATTACAGTGTTTTTCTAATGAATTTGCACCCATTCTACTAATGTCTCTTCAGAAGCCGTAAGCACAAAAAAAAGATATCCGGAGAGACCAATGCAAGCGAAAACACTGTAATATACGCGAAAATGCACTATATTTCACAATATTTCAAATTGTAAAAATACGTGACTGTGCATATGCGCTCTAATGAGAATGAATTTGGAAGAAGATTTTGAAAGATTGTGTGCATTTGCGCGTGGATTACTGTGTTTCTCTCACGCTCCTATTTTCTGAGACCGTAAGAACAAGCGTTTTTGCGCGTCAATTTCAGTGTTTCACAAAATTAATTTAAAAAATGCTCACGAAATCTGAAACAAGATTTTGCTTCCCAGTGTTCAATTTGAAAATTGTTGTGCATTTGCTCGTAGATTATAGTGTTTCTTGTTTTGTTTTGCCTAAAAACGTGAGCATATAATATAATCTCAGCAGAGCGCACTTTCATGCCTTCCTACATTTGCAGCCATTCCTCGCCAGCCCATCACTTCTGCAATCAACGCCTTTAGCCGTCGAAGTCCTCGCGAATGCGCTATTCGCGACTACAAGCCGTCGTGCATCATGTCCAGAACCGCCGGCCAGTTCTCAGACAACCGGCGTCGTCACCCTTCAGATTCCACCCAGTGGATCGCCGGAAAGACGACGCTACTCGGAGACCACCATGGAAGCGTTGATTCGGGAGCAGTTGGCGCAAATCATGCCGTCCACTGCTCAGCTGCCGGGAATGCCTGGATGCTACTATCAGCACGTTCCGGCCGGACCGTCGGCGGCGGCCGCACCAGTGGTCGTACCGCACGCTGCAGGACCGTCACATGAAGCGGGTGCAGTCGCCATCGCTGCGGTAGCAGGTGTGGACGTGACAACGCCTGTTGGGGCCGCTGGTGCAGTGCATTTCGTGAACAGTACGGCGGTTAGTCGTCGAGCAGCGAATCACAGAAAAGCGAGGTGAGGAGAATATCGTGTCTGTCTGTGTGTCTGTTGGTCAAGAGCTCTGGTTGTGCACTTTTTCTTCTTATTTTGAGACATTTTTTAAAGTCCTAAACAGTGTGTCGTTTCGAAAAATTATTTCTCGAAAAATGCGTTTTTCGAAAAAATTTTTCGAAATTTTTCGGAAATTTCTCGAGAATTTCTCGAAAAATTTATCGAGAAATCGCGAAAAATGATTTTAATGGAAATACGATAAACACCGCGCTTTGCGTTATTTCGGAGTGTCGTTCGAACTAGTTTATTATTATTTTTTATTGAAATGTTCTTTTCTTCGAGAATTTTCGAAATTTCGCGAGAATTTCTCGAAAAAATTTTCGGAAATTTCTCGAAAAATTCTCGAGAAATTTTTCTCGTTGATTTTTCGGAAATTTTTCGAGAAAATTTTCGGAAATTTGTCCAAAAATTCTCGAAGAATTTTTCGAGAAATCGCGAAAAATGATTTGAATGGAAATACGATAACACCGCGCTTTGTGTTATTTCGGAGTGTCGTTCGAACTAGTTTATTATTATTTTTTATCAAAAATGTTTTTTTTCGAGAATTTTCGAAATTTTGCGAGAATTTCTCGAAAAAATTTTCGGAAACTTCTCGAAATATTTCTCGAGAATTTTTCGGAAATTTTTCGAGAATTTTTCAAAAAAATGTCTCGAAAATTTTTTCGAAATGCTTTCGAAACGACACACTGCTCCTAAAGTCCCAGCTTCTACGCTAAACTGACGCGCAAAGGCTAAAACACAAAATCGAGATAGAGCGAACATGCAGCGCTAGTTAGCCATTTCTCTGCGTCTCCCCGTCTTTCGTTATCTCTCGCTTTGCCTATGCTCTTTTACGCTGTTTTTGCCCTTCATTTTTGTGCAATTCGACTGGAAACAACTGAAATAAAATGCATCTAGAGAGAGAGAGAGAGAGAGAGAATTTGTTTAAAGGCGCAAAGAATTAACTGTTTGGGTCTCGTTAGGGGATAATTCGTTGCGCCTTTAAACAAATGCTCACGTCCTCGCGGATGGAAACTTAACGAGAAGACTCAGAGACACATCTCGCCGTAGAAGACCCAGCAAATTCAGAGAATTGTTTTGTAGGCCACGGCCGCCAGAATTCTAGGTCACCGAAAGCAATTTCACCAACATTGATAGAACAATCGGGTTAAAGTTTACTTTCACCCCCCATGCCCGTATGATATTTCCCCCACCTGTAGGGTAGGAAATCTACCCCCCCCCTCTGCATCTGAATTTATGGGGGACTGATCTGAACTTACGGGGAGATAGGCTCAGTTCACTATTGGCCCCCATTAAGTCTATGGGGGGCCATAGTAAACTCCACAACTAAAAAAAACAAAAGTACCATTTTCGCGATTGAAATATAGGGCAATGGTGTGGGGGGGGGGGGGGGTTCCTTGGGGGGCCCTTCCCCACTTTGTGGGGTGATACTGTAGTGGGGGGTGATTCCATACTTATACCGAACAATCGAATTCCAGAACCATCTACGGCTCCACACAAACTCAACAGCTGGAAAACATGTTTCGCGATCAGATGTACGTGGTGGGCGCCGAACGCGAGCACCTCGCCAACAGTCTCGGGCTCTCCCCCTCTCAAGTCAGAATCTGGTTCCAGAATCGGCGAAGTAAGCACCGCAGAAAGCAGCTCGAGGAGCGGACGTGCTCCACGGAGAAGGAGCCAACGTTGGAAGAGAAGGACGACGAGGAAGACGAGGACGACGTCTGAACCTGACGAGTCGCTTGAAAGTTTCTTAGCACCGATCTGTGAATTAATTGCACTGCTGCCTTTGTATTTTTCTTAAATAATGTGATTAGTCTAATGAAAAATCTACTAATTTGCTCTGTTAACAAGTCTACAGAGACGCAGAGAAGCGAGAGTTCTCTAGCTTCTCTGCTCGCAACTTTGAAACTACTGTATCTGCTCCGCCGTTGTATTTAGAAAAAAGTGTGTAACTAAACAAATACTCAGAATTTTACGGAGAATATTTTGTTAGTTGAAACCTTTCTGATAGCTCCTACCGCTCATGAGATACGCGGCTTTTTAGAGAGGTTTCAGAGAGAGAGAGAGAGAGAGAGTGAGCTTCTGGCGGTGACTAAATATGTATAAAATGAGCATCAAAACATTGTCAGCTAACAAAATATGCGATATTTCAGACACAGAAACAAAAATTTTCAATATCCCACCAATTTCAGCATAGAAAAAGACAGATAGCTTACTCCAGCCTTTCTAATTGGCTCATAGAGCTTTGAATAGGTGTATCCTGGGAATGGATCAAGTTATCTGAAAATGATCAACTACAAAAATACGCAAAAATGTCAGATTATCATTTTCTTAGTTGACAACATCTCGCCATCTCCAACTGTTCATGAGATACACGCGTCAGAGGCAGAGGGCACACTATGCCAAAGTGCAATTGAGCACATCTCGAGAACGAGTGGAGCTATCAAAAAGTTTACAACTAACAAAATGCTCACAATGTTAAGAAGATCATTTTTCTAGTTGAGACCTTCTCAATATCTCCAACGGTTATCGAGATATGGGCTTATGACGTCCTGCAGAGAGCATAGGATTCAGAGATGCTAGACATCTTTCATTTTTCTGCGTTTTTACCTTCCTAGCAAATGGAAAATTAGGAATTTTAAAAAAATTATCTAAAAAACCTTTAAAAAACGCACTTTTAAAGTATAGAGAGACGCAGATAGGTCAGAGTGCTCTAACTCTCTGCGTTTCAGAGTGCACTTCAAACTTGTCTCTCTATCTCCTTAACTTTTGAAGTTATCAAAACACTGTCAACTAACAAAAAATTGCAAATTTCACGAAGATTATTTTGTTAATTGACAGTTTTTCGATATCTCCAATAGGTGCTGAGATATAGCATCCAGAAGCCTCAATTATCTGAAATTCAGACCCCTCAACTTCAAGGAGTAATTCCCCTTGAACAGCGAGCCCAAATAGCTGATCTTATTAAACTGAATACAAGATTAAGGGAAAAGATCAAAAAGAAAAAGAAAAAAGAAAGAAAAAAAGAGCAATTGTCCTTAAAAAATGGGAGGAGTCTGAAAGTGGTCTGGGTCTTCTGAAACATAGGAGAAGTATGAGCCGAGAAGAGAGAACAGAGCGATGCTTACATTTTAGATGAAAGACCGAAATTTAAACAGAAAAAGAGTGGCATAGAAAACAGAAAACCGGAGCAAACAATTCTTGCCTAAAATAGGGATCAAAGGGACCGAGGGAGGCTGGGGGGGGGGCGTGAGTGGTGACAGAGAAAAATGGATAGGGAAGGGGGCGTGGTCGGAGGAATAATATATCACTACAGGAACGGAACGGAATGGTGGACCAGCTACTTTGACAAAACGACACGGGGGCAGAATGATGCGACAAGCAAAGGAGTGTGAAAACGCGCTCTATTGGACACTGTCATGTCTAGGGGTACGGTAGAGAGATGCACGGAACCCGGAGAATACCAGTCAGTTGAAAGTTCTTGGATAGCCTTTGCGAATTCTGCGCTGCAAATTTGAAGAGACGCAGAGGGTTAGAGCGATCTAGCCTCTCTGCGCCTCTGCAAATCTGAAGAGACGCAGAGGGTTAGAGCGATCAAGCCTCTCTGCGCCTCTGCAAATCTGAAGAGACGCAGAGGGTTAGAGCGATCAAGCCTCTCTGCGCCTCTGCAAATCTGAAGAGACGCAGAGGGTTAGAGCGTTCTAGCCTCTCTGCGCCTCTGCAAATCTGAAGAGACGCAGGGGGCTAGAGCGTTCTAGCCTCTCTGCGCCTCTTTGCGCAATAGCGTATATCTTGAAGTAATCCACTGACAAAATGATGCTCATGAAATTTGCCACGTTTAAAAATCAGAGGGATTCAGAAGACGTTCACTGTCTATACTCCTTTCGTTGAAGCATTCTCAAAGAAAACAATGCTGTCCAACAGAGCGCATTTGCATATCTCAAATAAGCAAAAAACTTGTTAAAAGAGAAGGGAAAGAGAGTACGGTAGAATGAGAGGGAAGCGTGGTGTGTCCGAAGAATGTGACCGACGATGTGCGCGTTTCATGACGAGGATTCACTGTAGGGGAAAACCAATTATTTGCATGGGTTGTTCTGCAGGAACTTATTCCATCTGCAACTGTTCTAGTCTACTTTCCAACACAGTAAGCCGGGGGCGGGGCCTGAGCAGCAACCAACCTGATCTCATGACGAAGCTCCATTCGTTCAATATCGATGCAGGCTAATTGTACGTACGTCTCGTTTTTCTTCACTTCGGCGCCTAATCGGATCATTCGACACTGTAAACAGAGGCGGTTCGGGGAGAGTGAGAGGAGAGATGCAGAGAAATCAGAGTTGTCTGACCTCTTTGCGCTCTCTTAGAAGGATTTGTTTGAAAATTTTACAGCAACTGTATCTCTTCGGAATTCGCATATAGAAAAAAGGTTACAACTGGAAAAATGTGCAAAATTTTTAGCAGATCATTTCCGCAGTTGACAGTTTTTTGATATCTCTAAGCGTTCAGGAGACACGCGCGTGTTAGGCTCAGAGAGGGCCTCTTGATCAGGTTGAGCTATCAGAAAGTTGTCAACTAGCAGAAGGAATAAAACAGAATCGTTTAAAGAGACTCAGACAAGCTAGAGTACTCTAACTGTCTGCGTCTCTTGAAATTGTTGCGAAAGCTGAGAGACGCAGAGAAGTCCGAGAGGTGTGGCTTCTCTGCGTCTCACCCTTAATAGCTTACATCAATATCCACTCTCTTGTCGTGTACGTCATGAAGTTCGTTGAGCCAAATTCTCGTCTGCGTCTCGACGTTCTCAATCTCCTTGGACAACTCTTCCAGCTCTTTTTGATGGCCTAGAAAGAAGAGAATATATCTAGAGAACCATTATTGAATCGGTTACCATTCGCCTTGGCTTCATCGAGAAGACCGCGGATCTTCTTGTGCTTCTCCTTCAGCTCGCCGCCAGTCGCCGTCAGAATCGTCATCTGCGCCTCGTTCTGCTTCAGGTCCAAGGAGCACGCCTCCAACTGAGCGCACAGTTTTTCATGGCGCACCCAGCTCTTCTTCATCTCCTCCTCGCCCTCGTTTGGCTGCAAAACCGAAGCACTTGAGCAGCCGAGCAGCCAAATATCTTTTCAATGAGTGTACCCTTCTATTTAAGCATTTAAGGCACCCTATGCAAGATCTAAAGATACGTTAGTTCAACTTACACCCTTGTAAATTGGCAGCGGCATTTCTCTATTGCGGCGGGCGTTTGGGAGGACCTTTTCTGACAACGGATGGCGTGCTTACCTGGAAAAAAGGAATGGAATGAAGAATATAGATTAAAAAAGAAAAACTAAAAGAAAAAAGCAAAAAAAATGATTACTTCTTTTAATAGGCGAAAACCTCCTACCCCAACACCGTTACTGTCAAATCATTTATCTCGGTTCATGAAAAAGATACCAAGATGGTGTCAACTGATAAAATATTTCAAATATAATGATTAATATTTTAATAGTTGAACATTTTCTTCTATCTTTTCTGGAAAACGAGATAAAAAGCAAAAAGTAAAGCATAGTAGGCTTATTAGAACAAGTACCAAACTTTAAACGTCTTTATCTCGGTTAATAATAGAGATATCAAGATTGTGTCAACTGATAAAATATTTCAAATATAATGATTAATATTTTAATAGTTGAACGTTTTCTTCTATCTCTTCTGGAAAACGAGATAAAAAGCAAAAAGTAAAGCATAGTAGGCTTATTAGAACAAGTACTGCAATTTAAGCGTTTTTATCTCGGTTCATGAAAGAGATATCAAGATTGCGTCAACTGATAAAATATTTCAAATATAATGATTAATATTTTAATAGTTGAACATTTTCTTCTATCTTTTCTGGAAAACGAGATAAAAAGCAAAAAGTAAAGCATAGTAGGCTTATTAGAACAAGTACCAAACTTTAAACGTCTTTATCTCGGTTAATAATAGAGATATCAAGATTGTGTCAACTGATAAAATATTTCAAATATAATGATTAATATTTTAATAGTTGAACGTTTTCTTCTATCTCTTCTGGAAAACGAGATAAAAAGCAAAAAGTAAAGCATAGTAGGCTTATTAGAACAAGTACTGCAATTTAAGCGTTTTTATCTCGGTTCATGAAAGAGATATCAAGATTGCGTCAACTGATAAAATATTTCAAATATAATGATTAATATTTTAATAGTTGAACATTTTCTTCTATCTCTTCTGGAAAACGAGATAAAATACAAAAAGTGAAGCACAGTAGTCTCATTAGAAGAAGTACCGAAATTTAAACGTCTTTATCTCGGTGAATGTACGAGATATAATAAAATTGTTAACTAGTGAACTATGCAGAATATTATCGTGCACATTTCATCTGTTAACACTTTTCTGCTTTCTCCATTAGCAGCCGAGATAGGTCGGTTGAAACAGTGGATGTAGGGATGGGCGGCTCTTCATAAATACGGTGGATTCATGAGACACAAGGCTTCATTTTTTTTTGAAAATAGAAATTCTACAAAATAAGATAATTTTCAAAACCATATCTTCGATTTAGAAAAAGTAATGAGCCCGCCCGCGGTCCACCCGTATCTCAAACAAATTGAAACAAGGG
This sequence comes from Caenorhabditis inopinata, assembly GCA_003052745.1. Lineage (NCBI taxonomy): Eukaryota > Metazoa > Nematoda > Chromadorea > Rhabditida > Rhabditidae > Caenorhabditis > Caenorhabditis inopinata. The sequence continues at coordinate 3,003,050 of AP018153.1, forward strand.
CGAAGAGCCAAGAATCGAAAAAAAAGGGAGAGAGAGAGAGAGAGAGCTGTGGTCTGTCTTTCAGTCCGCCTATCTCATATCCTATTCCTCTAAAAACGAGATATGGAAAGGAAGAAAACGAGGCAAAGTTTCCGGAGATTATGCATATGGTGATTGAGGATTGAGGTAGACGTTGAAGGGGGGGGGGGCGGGGTGGGGGAAAGCGGGTGATGAGGGGCGACGGGGCACCGAAAAGTATAGCGGCGGGAGCAGGGGGGGGGGGGGGAGGAGAGGGGGAGTTCCCTCCCTCAGACGACAAAAACAAGATAATTACATATTTTTCTTGCGAGAAAGCTGCCAAAGAGTTGGTTTTTTTTTCTGCGAATGTGGATAGGAAGAGGGAATGAGAAGCGCTCTTCAGAAGGATCGAGAATCAGAATATCGCAAGATGAAAAGAACCTCTCCATTGTTCTTTTAGCGGTCGACATCATAACTCCCAAACAGCTTTGAAACACGAATGTTTCATATATGTCAGAAAGCACGCAAAAGAATCATCTTGAGAGAGCTCGCGATTCAAGTATGCAAACGCGCTTTAATGAACAAGACGCGAAACTGAGGAGCGCGTTTGCAGGCGGAAAACTCAAGTAAAATGAGGAATTGAATGCTCATCTCACGAGAGCTTATTGAGCCTCATTTGCTAATGAGAGCGGAGTATTTTGAATTTGGAATCGACGAAAACAAGATGAAGAAGAAGAAGAAGAAAAAGAAGAAAAAAAATAATTAGTTCCAACAAAGTTCTGATCAAACTCCAGAGCTATCTATCCAGTATAAACCAATTAGTTCTCTGAAATTCAGAGGAAGAGAGAGGGAGAGAGAGAGAGAGACGGAGAGAAAGATAAAGATAGAGAGATATATATATATATATATATATCATATATATAAATGTATAAATACATCTGATCTCACTATCTTTCCGTCTCGAAGAACGAGTCTCTCGGGGAGCATATCCGGATCTTTCAGTCGCTTTCTGCCTTCTGCCCTAACCCATTTGACTCGATTGGAACTGCTCTGCAGCAGCTGGCGACACTTGCACTTTCTTTGGGACGTCGTGATGTACGGGCTCCGTGGAAGGAGAGCTCCATGTTTTTTAAGCTCAAAATGTGCTGCGAAGGTACAAAAAATACTTTAAAATGGGGATTAGAAGCGTACCGTAATCTGATGGAAGTTTGCTTATTGAATATTTGCGAAATTCCCCCGGAAAGTTTGAAAATCGCAAACAAAAAAAAACATTTTTTAAGGCTAAAAGTGACCATGCGCCTTTAAACATACAGTAGTATTTTAAATGGAAAAAAAACGAGTTTTGAAGGTATTTTAATGACTTTTTTCTTTTATTTTTTCATAAAAATATATAAACGGCCATTGTAAATTTGATTTTTGACTTAGTGAAATATAAAAAGTAAGTAAATAAACATTATAAAAGAAAAAAACCCTATAACATTGCTTAAGAAATAATGTAAAACTAGGCCTTCAAATTTTGTATAAAATAACATTTATTTATTTATTTATTTATTCAATTTATTATTATTATTATTATTATTTATTATTATTCAAATTTATAAAAATAAATAAATTGTTTGCAATTTTTCAAACACCATGCGCCTTTAAAATGATACCGTAATCATTTTCAATTTTTTTTCTCGATATTTTGTTAAAAATCAGCGGAAAACAGGCACTTTTTAAATTTTTAAATTTTAATTTCACAAAATCTGAATTTTGAATTTTTTTTTTCTAATTTTTCAGAAAGAGAAAATTATTGATAATTTCAGTATTTTACTTAGTTTTTTTCAAATTTTAATAGAAAATTCTGAAGATTTTCTGCAAAAAAAATTCGAAAAATTCAGATCAAAATTTCTTTAGCAATTTTCAGTGTTTTTTATCCGAAAATTCGCCGAGAAACATTAAATAAAGATTTTTTTTCAAAAAATGTGAAAATTCACGATTTTTTACAATATTTTTCAAAAAACCCTAGACCTACCGTAATCCATTCTATTTGAAAATGATGTTTCCGAGATCAAAGTCGGCAGACAAAAGCAGACAAAAAAAATATAAAGGGAGAACCAAAATTGTTCCAAAACTTGGCCAAATTGTTAACGGTTCACTAAACCTTTCTTATTCTGATCCTTAACAAGTCTGTGGGAAGAAGAGTACCCTACCAGACGCAGACATGGCGCGCGCCACAGGCGCGCCATCATTCACTAACAAAGGTGTCTCGCTCTCCAATGTATTGCAAATCGAGACCCTGCAATTTGTACTCGTGCCCCCCCCCAGTCCCCCCCCCCTACTTCATCATAGCCACTGGCCTCCTCATTCAGAGAGAAAAAATGAATGTCCTAGTAGTACTTTTACCTCCTCCTCCATGAGTACTAGCGAGTAGCCGAGGGTTAGGACTAGTACGTATTCATTCGGGGGGGGGGGGGGGTAGCAGTGCTAGAAAAGGGCAAACAGCGCGGAGGGTGGTTTGGCTGATTCACCTTCTGGCGCGTCTGCGACGCGTTTCGGGGCATTAAGATGCATGTGATCTTTGATGGTGCGGGCTCGCGTCGTTCAGTGGCGCACATGGGAGCATTCAAAAGGGTAAAAAGCAGGGACTAAACGACGAAACGAATGAAAGCTTGAATAGAAGTCATTAGAGCACAGAGAGAGAGAGAGAGAGAGAGAGCCGCATAGAAACAAGAAATGTATCTCATCAACGAGAGAAAAAGTGCAAAAATAGTGCAAAACGAGCAGCAAATGACGTGAAGAGCCAGAGTGTATGATGAGTGTGCTTCTGAAAACATTGGGCTTCAATAATTAAAAAGAATATTCCGCACTGAAGACCAAGAAAAGCTTCAGAGATTCTGAAACTACAACTTAAAGGAGATGTGAAGCGATTGGAGAGAATTCTGGAGAATTTGTGATTTCTGGAGTCTGAAACCAGGCCTTCTAGCCATGTCAATACCGGCAATCAGAGTAGAGCGGAATTGGATTTTGGGAACTCGGAATCCGGAAAACGGAAAACGGAAAAAATATTTTTTCACGGAATCCGGAAAACGGAAAACGGAAAAAATATTTTTTCACGGAATCCGGAAAACGGAAAACGGAAAAAATATTTTTTTCACGGAATCTGGAATCCGGAAAACGGGAAAAATAATTTTTCACGGAATCTGGAATCCGGAAAACGGAATGTAAAAAACGGCGGAATCCGGAATGCGGAATGCGGAAAACGGAATTTTATCCATTAATGAGGGAATATTTATGATGTAAATGCGCTCTGTTCGCAAAAATTTTTTCGAGAGTTCAAAAAAGTATACTTTTGACAACAATTGAGAATAAAGAATTAAAACGGAATAAAAACGCCATATCGCGGAATCCGGAATGCGGAAAACGGAAAAAAAATTCTTTTCACGAAATCTGGAATCCGGAAGACGGAATGAAAAAAACGGCGGAATGCGGAATGCGGAATTCCGCCCTTCTCTGCCGGCAACCATGTAGTTACTAGGTGGGAAAACACGATAGCTTATATACGTCGTTCCGCGCACAAGATCATGCAACACGTTTGGTGTACTGGTAACTATTGCGTTTATGAATCCAGAGCTCGAAAGCTCGACGCCTTATGTTCTTTTTTGTTTTTCAGAACATGCATCCCAGCTTCCGTAAAGCCGAAAGGCAGGGAGATTGCGGATATAAATCATGGAAATGTGGAGACGATAGGATAGGTCATGGGATTGATTCAATGATAAAACGTCTTTTGGAAGAGTGTGATGGAATGAATGTGGCATGAGAACTTGATAAGATTCGAGTCGAAAAACGAGTGTTCTCTTGTCTTAAGAGATTTTTAGATTTGCTCACGCTTTGCACGATTATAAAGAGCTCATTGTGAGCTCCTAACAGACAAACCACCGTAAGAATCTAAACTTTTCTAAGAGCACCTTGTGGATATCCAAAATTAAAAATTTCAAAATTAAAAACCTCCCGCGGACTTGAACCACGGTCGCTCCCCCACCACTCGCAATATTTACCTCAGAGCCACGCGCGCACATAGATCAAAGGCTACTCACAAGGGTTATAAGAATAGTCGAATGGCAACTGTGGAAGTCTCAAAACAGCCGGGCAGCTATTTCCACACCACAGAAGGGCGGAATTCCGGATTCCAGATTCCGAGATAAAATTCTGAGCCCGGCTGTTTTAAGACTTCCACAGTTGCCATTCGACTATTCTTATAACCCTTGTGCCTTTGATCTATGTGCGCGCGTGGCTCTGAGGTAAATATTGCGAGTGGTGGGGGAGCGACCATGGTTCAAGTCCACGGGAGGTTTTTAAATTTGAAAATCTTTAATTTTGGATATCCACAAGGTTTAAAGCGCATGGAAGAGCCCAATTCATTAAGAAGTTTGAAGAAAGGAAGAATTAACCATTGCCGACGAAAATGTGGTGGTGATAAAATGAAGAAAGCGTTTGCAATAATCCGCCCGGGTCTCAACTTCTCGCTTCTTCCCTCCCCCCCCCCCCCCCCCAATTGTTACATTTCTCTCACCCCCTTCCTCCCAACCACTCTTTGACCTTCCGTCTGATTTATATGAGTTTGTCCTCGCGGAGAATGAAATGTGTCCAACACCGACAGCGAAGGCGTCCAAACGCGGAATGAATTATTAGTCTGTGCAATTCGCATTTCGCATTTCGCCCGCGGCGGCGCCAAAACGCAGTGGGCGGGGCGCATTCGGGAGAGGGAAGCGGAAACAAAAAGGATGATGGTACTGCGGCACAGACATACACGTTGAAGTGGCAAAATGTGATTTGCATGGTAATGGAATCAAATGGGTCGAATAGAGTGGGCAAGAGGGAGAGACGCAGACACTTGTACTTGTGATTTTATGGCATTGAGAAAGCCGGGAATTAGAAAAAAAAACGTGGAGAATTTGGCGCATATTTCCAAAAAAAAAAGAAGGATTGGAATATGTGCTTCGTGTGGGCTGAGAAGTGGAAATGCTGTTTGAGTGTGGGGCACAGTAGGGCGGAATTGGATTTTGGGAACTCGGAATCCGGAAAACGGAAAAGAAAATTTTTCACGGAATCTGGAATCCGGAAGACGGAATGAAAAAAACGGCGGAATTCGGAATGCGGAATGCGGAATTCGGAATTCTGCCCTTCTCTGCAGAGTAGGGCAGAATTGGATTTTGGGAACTCGGAATCCGGAAAACGGAAAAAAGTTTTTTTCACGGAATCTGGAATCCGGAAGAAGGAATGAGAAAAACGGCGGAATCCGGAATTCCGCCCTTCTCTGCAGAGTAGGGCGGAATTGGATTTTGGGAACTCGGAATCCGGAAAACGGAAAAGAAAATTTTTCACGGAATCTGGAATCCGGAAGAGGGAATGAAAAAAACGGTGGAATTCGGAATGCGGAATGCGGAATCCGGAATTCTGCCCTTCTCTGCAGAGTAGGGCGGAATTGGATTTTGGGGACTCGGAATCCGGAAAACGGAAAAGAAATTTTTTCACCGAATCTGGAATCCGGAAGACGGAATGAAAAAAACGGCGGAATCCGGAATTCCGCCCTTCTCTGGTGGGGGGGGGGGGGAGTGCACTATTTTTAAGATCACTAGCCTTCCACTTTTTCGAAATACCTACACATTTATCTACTCACTAATTGTAAGATCATAACGTTTTTAATGAGATCATGGCTCAGACGGTAAGCGTCCCCTTTTGTGTTTGATGAACCCGAGTTCAAACTTTTTTGAGGAAAACCCTATTTTTACAAAATTCAATTTCCCGCTCAACTGCTCAAGTGCTTGCTACTACTAGTCTTGTCAAGTGAGAAATTTTGCAAAAATTAGAAAATTTTGTGAGAAAAAAGGAGAAAATGCAATTTATTTCCCTTTCAAATGACGTAAAGGCGAAACATGGAGAAAAAATATTCAAATTTATGGAAATCGCGTCTATACGTTACAACAAAATATGGTGAATTTATGAATGATTCCACGAAAGACAAAGACAAAAAGTCGAGTCGTCTTCGTTCGTCTTTCAGCTCGTCTTGCATTCGTCTGACGAATTCAAGACGAAGAAGAAGACGAGACGTCCGAAATTTTGCATTTCTCTCATTTCAAAGCGATTAAACCAAAGAGTCCGTTAGAGCGAATCTGCATTGCTCATTACAACATGTGATGACTAAGCGTCTTTACTTCTGAAATGCAGAACAAATAAAAAAGTAAAATTGCAGAGATCTCTCAGTAGAGCACACTTGCCTCCGCTCCCTCGTTAATTGTTACTTAGAGCACACTTAACTTTACAAAATAACTTAGTATTCAGTAGAGCGTATTTGCAATATCTGCGGAGCTGCTTGATGTATCGCTCGTCTCATCAGAGCGCACTTGCATCTGATGGGAATTGCTCGTTAAAGTGAGCGCGCTCCACTGAAAAGCAGTCCTCGCTAAAACTTGGGAATGCTGCTCTTTGCCAATATCAGTTCCTTAAATTCCAAAAAGCAAGTTTACCAAAAAGCGCGCGGCAGTACGGTCGGCGTGTCGTTGGTTACCGGTTTGCGCGGGAAAAATGCGCTTTCAAAAAAACGGAAAACCTTCTGGAAACCGAGACGAATACAAAGTTTTGCATAAGGATAGCACATTAATCAGTTTCTAGAAGTTCAGTATCCTGATACTTTGAAATAGACTAAAACCCAAAGGCGCAAGTATTTCTGTAGCTCTTCATTAGAGCGCACTTGCATTACTCCACTATTAACGACAACTGAGCGCTGACGTCAAAGTGGTAAAATGGAAGTGGCAATCACTTGGAAATTCCGTTTCCCAGAAAGTCGTTTTCCATGCCTCTTTCTTCTGCAGAAGAGCAGAACGCCCGCCCCGCCCCGCCCCGCCCCACTACTCATGTTCTGTGCTTCGGCTGGTGTGCAAAAGTGAATTAAGAAGCGAAAAGTTGCGAGAGGAGACGACGAAGTGGAAGAAGAAGAAGAAGCATGGAAGGGGAAGATAACCAAGACGCTTCATCTTGCAATTAAACCCACGGAACAGGGTGAGAGATAGAGAGAGATAGAGAAAGAGAGAGAGAGAGAGACAAACAGAGACAAACAGAGACAAACAAAAAGAGACAAATAGACAAAGAGAGAGCCCCGAAACTAGATTAGCTTATCAGCCACGCTAAGGAATTGAGAGCGGACGGATAATGCTCTTTGTGCTTTGCCCCTTTGCCCCCCGGCTATGAAGTGAGTGGGTTTGTGCATGCATTGCTCATATTTGGCTATTTTTTGCTCAACTTCACTCAAGTTAATACGTTTTTGATATGACTCTGCTTAAAACGAGGAAGTTGTCGTTTCCCCCCCCCCCCCCCGCCTCCCCCGCTAACTCAGTGTGTCGCGAAAGGTCTGGAATATTGCCCACTCAGGAGGCAGGACACAAAGCACAGAGCTAGCACGCGCTGGCGGCAGGTTGCCCGTTTTCTGGACAAAAACAGCACCTTTTTTTCCTGGTAGCTTGCCTATTTCTGCCGCTTTATTGAAAAATCTGGAATCCGGAAGACGGAATGAAAAGAACGGCGGAATCCGGAATGCGGAATCCGGAATTCCGCCCTTCTCTGCAGAGTAGGGCGGAATCGGATTTTGGGAACTCGGAATCCGGAATCCGGAAAACGGAAAAAAAATTTTTCACGGAATCTGGAATCCGGAAGACGGAATGAAAAGAACGGCGGAATCCGGAATGTGAATCCGGAATTCCGCCCTTCTCTGCAGAGTAGGGCTGAATTGGATTTTGGGAACTCGGAATCCGGAAAACGGAAAACGGAAAACATTTTTTTTGCGGAATCTGGAATCCGGAAGACGGAATGAAAAAAACGGCGGAACGGAATCTGAAATTTCACGGAATCTGGAATTCACGGAATCTGGAATCCGGCTTCCGGATTCCAGATTCCGTGAAAAAAAATTTTGTTCCGTTTTCCGTTTTCCGAATTCCGAGTTCCCAAAATCCAATTCCGCCCTACTCTGGTAGAGTTGCTCAAACTCTTTACCACTGGTAAAGCGAAAGAGAAAGAGAGAGACGGAGAGACAGAGAGACATAGAGATAGAGAGATAGAGAGAGAGACGATGGTCAGTTGTCAATCTGGTAGTACATAGCAGAAAAAAGAGACGAACAGAAACATTTGAAGAGTGTCGGGTTTCAAAAAATCTAAAGACTAGTAGTATAAAAGTGTAACAGGAAAGGGCGGGAGACAGATGCGACACGAAAAGGTGCCGACGGACGGCGGCTCGTCTGCAAAACAAAATGGCACCGAATAGAGCGGCTGCTAGAAACGTAAACCTCGTTATCCTGTGATGCTGGACGCCGAAGAACCCATGAATGCGGTGGTGGTGATGGTGGCGAGCAGAGTAGGACGGAATTGGATTTTCGGAACTCGGAATCCGGAAAACGGAATGAAAAAACGGCGGAATCCGGAATTCAGCCCTTTTCTGCAGAGTAGGGCGGAATTGGATTTTGGAAACTCGGAATCCGGAAAACGGAATACGGAAAAAAAAACAATTTTTCACGGAATCCGGAATCCGGAAGACGGAATGAAAAAGACGGCGGAATCCGGAATTCTGCTCTTCTCTGCAGAGTAGGGCGCGGAATTGGATTTTGGGAACTCGGAATCCGGAAAACAGAAAAAAATTTTTTTCACGGAATCTGGAATCCGGAAGACGGAATGAAAAAAACGGCGGAATCCGGAATTCCGCTCTTCTCTGGTGGCGAGCCTCCAAGGGCCGATGATGCCTCAATTTTTGAAAGAGGAAGACGGAATTGTGTCGCATCGTCGCCTTCTTCTTCTTGTTGTCTTATTGTTGTGCGCCGCACCACTAATGTCCATTGAAACACTTTTTTTTGGAGCAGAGGAGCTGGCAGGACGAAAAAGGCAGACGTACCCGTCCCCCGTCCCCCCCCCCCGTCCCGCTCTTTCTTTTAGCAGGGAAATAGTAGGCAATTGACAAGAGAACTTTGTCTCTGTTGCTTTATTTCTTTTCTTTTATTTTTTTTTTTTTGGATATTCGCTGTGCAAAAAGCGGCCGCCAGAAGGGAACACGACGACGACGACTCTGGATGGAAGCAGCTGGGATTAGGAGGAGCACTTGCGCGCAAACGAGGGATGACTGATTGGCGGCGGATTGTGGTTGACAATTTTGAAGAAGTGAGTGTGAAGGCGTCGATGAGTTTTCGCAAGTTCAGCGGAGGGACGGAAGTGCGAGGTACTAGGGGAGATGTGGGTGGGAGGCGGCGCCCGTATTTCGCCCGGAGATCTCGTCATATTAAATTTCGCTAAGCACTACACAATGTTGAGAAGAAGCACTCATTTAGGCAGTTTCAAAACACAAAAACTAGTGGTCAGCAGAGTAGGGCGGAATTGGATTTTGGGAACTCGGAATCCGGAAAACGGAAAACGGAAAAAAAATTTTTCACGGAAACTGGAATCCGGATTCCGGAAGACGGAATGAAAAAAACGGCGGAATCCGGAATTCCACCCTTCTCTGCAGAGTAGGGCGGAATTGAATCCGGAAAACGGAAAACGGAAAGAAATTTTTTTCACGGAATTTGGAATCTGGAAGACGGAATGAAAAAAACGGCGGAATTGGATTTTGGGAGCTCGGAATCCGGAAAACGGAAAAAAACATTTTTCACGGAATCTGGAAGACGGAATGCGGAATGCAGAATCCGGAATTCCGCCCTTCTGTGGTGGTCAGCACGAAAATAGCTGCCCGGCTGTTTTGAGGGTCCCAAAGTTGCTATTCGACTATAAGCTACACAGAAATTTCCAGATTCCGACTATTCCTGATTTGAGGTGGTGGTGTCGAGCACTGGACATCAACCGTACTCCATTTGTGGCATATTGTCAAGAGAATGCTCACCAATATCGGTCGAACGCGGTATGGCTCATATGGATTCCCCGTTGGGTATATGGGTTGCAGAATCGCATATTTTACTTATAAATTCAATGAAACCCGCGTCTCTTTGCATATAAGCAATGCGGGCGGATGCGGGCGAATACGGGCGGATTCATAACTTTCTTCAATTCGGAAATTTTTGCTTCAAGAAGATTGCAAATTGAAGATCTTATTCCTTTGCATAATAAAAGAGCAAATTGATTCCAGACCTAAGCTGCTAATTTGTCAAGCCGATATCGTCGGCGCCGGCTTTTGTATCAACCATAATGCCGCAGGCTCTATTCCTTTATAGCTTTCTATTTTGAAGAAAAAGCCAAAATCTTCAATTCACGACATTTTTTTTGAAAATTTAATCTTCATTCTGAGGGAAGATATTCGCCCGCCCGTGGTCCGCCCGCTGGGAAAGTCTGATTGGCAGAGGAGCCGCTCTACCCATGTGAATATTGCCCATAAGCTCCTGAAAACCTAGAAACCCACCCACATCGATGTCTTCTCAGTCATCCGAAATACCTTAATTGCTATGCACCGTAGGACGCCTGCTTGACCGCGGAGCAGTTGAATCTGGAGAAAGAAAAGGAAGACAAGTGACCAGTGCTCTTTCCGACGGCGCCCCCCCCCCCCTCCATACCAAAAAGGGGCGGAGAATGGTCAGTAGGTAACGTGATATGCGAAGCGTGAAGAGAGGAGAAGGGCTCAAAATGTATATAGCTGTTTCTCTTGTTTTCCCTGCCCCTTTCTTTTTTTACTGAAATTGGAGCAATGGCATCGGATTTTTATTTTCGGCGATTCGGTTTGGTATATGAGATGCCAGAATGTATACAAAAATAAAAAGTAATAATATGGAAAAAAAATGGAAGAAAGCCGATAGTTTTCCTTTTCGTGGCGCGTGGCTCGAAGCAGGGCTCTGGGAGCGGAGCTCTCGAGCAATTTGTAAAATATATTGCTATTTGGTCACAAGTCACAACAATTTTCAGCTCTTCTCATTAAACTCTTCAAGCTGAATAGCCGAAGGGCCGTCTGTCTGCGCCTTCTCTGAATTTCGAATTTCGAATTCATTGAATATTCAACGAATTCATAGTGAATAATTAAAATGTATAGTAGCGTACGAAAAAAAAGGCAAAAAGAAGAATGGTGGTCGGATTGCCCACCTCCCCCCCCCCCTCCTTCTGTTTGCTCAGCCAGATTTTGAGCCCACCGAATACAGGAAGAGGGTGGATGAGCGCCTTACGAACCACTCTTTTGCAACGTGGAATGGAGAGCAACGCGTGCTTCATTACGGTAGTTTTAAAGGATTTTTAATAAGATCCATGGAACTCCTAATATAAGGGCACGTGCAACCGCAGCAATAGTTTCGGAGCTCTTTGTCCCGAAGAACTCTCGTCAACTCCAAACTCCAAAACTCGGACGGACTCTTACAGCATGGAATAGGCTTCAAATATCTGTAGGTCAAGAGTTGCGAAACGGCTGCGCAACGAGGGTGCGGGTTGAACGGGCCGAAGCGGGTACTCCACGGGCGGGCGCATAACTTCCCTCTAAGTGAATTTTAAAATTTCAAAAATGCTGTGAATTGAAGATTTCGGCGTGTTCTTCAAAATTGGTACGGTACAGTGACACAAGCCCGCGAAAATATGATTGTTACAGAAGTCTGCGTCGATGATATCGTTTTGACTACTTAGCAGCTCAGGTCTGGAACCAATTTGCGCTTTTATTATACAAAAAAACAAGATCTTCAATTTGCGATCTTCTTAGAACAGTAATTTCTGAATTGAGGAAAGTTATGCGCCCGCCCGCATTCGCCCGCATTGCTTGTATATCAAGAACCCCGGAAACCCCGGAAATCCGCCGAAAAGACACCTCGTCGACGAACTCTCGCGATCCTGAATGACATTTAAATCTCCATTTGTAAATGAGCTTGGAGCCATCAAATTTTCATGTCTCCTCAGAAAAATATAGTTGCGAAACGACTGCGCACTGAGGGAAAAGACAAAAAGCCAAAGGGTCGAACCGGCCGATGTGGGGCAAAACGGGCGGGCGAATAACTTCCCTCAAAATGAAGATTAAAGCTTCAAGATCTTCAATTTGCGATATTCTTGAAGCAGTAATTTCCGCATTGAATAAAGTTATGCATCCGCCCGTATTCGCCCGCAATGTAGAGTGTCGCGGGTTTCATTGGATTTATAAGTAAAATATGCGATCCTGCAGCCCATATACCCAACGGAGGATCCATATCGGTAAAAAGCGGGCAGCCCGGATATCAAAAACATGGCTCTCTCCATGGAGCGAATTTGCTTTATCAATACGGACGTTTCGGGTCCGTGCGCAAACCCATAACTTTAAAGAGCCCAAGTGGTGTCAAATTCGCATTTCCTTGTTGTCCTCTGCGATTTGTTCGCCGCAAAACTGAAACGAGCTTCAAACTTTGCCCCTCTTCGTCTTTCCAGACGTCGTCGTTGTTTGCAACAAGATTTGTGCGAAGCGAAAAATGCCGCCGCCGCCGTCGATGGCTCCAGGGAATTCCAGACGACGACGACGACGACGACGACGACGACGCACGCCTTCTTTGTTTGTGGCGAATCGAAACAATGAAAATGAAAATGAAAAATGTGGGGAAGAAGAATTAATAGAATCCTAATGAAGACGTGACTTCTTTCGGAATTCCGCTTTGGTGAAGCATTTCGAATGATGCGTGCAAATTGTCTAGCCCTTGGCGTTAAACATGATTGAATCTGGCGGCGGACGTAGCTTACTGTATTTCGAGGATACACTAATACGGCGCAAAACTACAGAATCTGAATCTGAATCTGAAGAATCTGAAGATAGAAGAGAGAACAATTTGACGCGCAAAAACCAATTTTTTCGAGAGCAAAATTTTAGTTTTTGTGCAATTTCGCGTCAATTACGGTGTTTCTCCTATTGGCGGCGGCCTTCGCCATACCTAGGCCACCGCCGTGGATAGCATTGTCTGTTTTGTTTACGGAGAATTTTAGAATCCCGATCCACATGCTTCTTCCAAAAAAAACGCAATAATGTTCAGGCGATACGATAACAGAAGAAAACACGGAATTTGACGCGGAAAAACGAGTTTTTAGAGAGAAAAATATTAGTTTTTGTGCAATTTCGCGTCAATTACGGTGATTCAGCTGTTTTCTACAGTCAAATTGTCAATTTTCGAAGAAAAAGCGCGGGAAATACGATAGCAGGAGAAAAATTGAAATTGACGAGCAAAAACTAGTTTTTCACAGCAAAAAACCAAAGTTTTTGTGCATTTTTGCGTCAATTATGGTGTTTCTCCTATTGGCGGCGGCCTTCTTCATACCTAGGCCACCGCCGTGGATAGCATTGTCTGTTTTGTTTACGGAGAATTTTAGAATCCCGATCCACATGCTTCTTCCAGAAAAAACGCAATAATGTTCAGGCGACACGATAACAGAAGAAAGCACGGAATTTGACGCGCAAAAACGAGTTTTTTAGAGAGAAAAATTTTAGTTTTTGTGCAATTTCGCGTCAATTATAGTGTTTCTCCTTTTACCATGTTTCCACAACTGTTTGTTGCAATCCAATTGTCAATTTTCGAAGGGAAAAGGCGGGAAATACGATAGCAGCAGAAAAATTGAATTTGACGAGCAAAAACTAGTTTTTCACAGCAAAAAAAATAGTTTTTGTGCGTTTTCGCGTCAATTACGGTGTTTCAGCAGTTTGTTACAATCAAAACGTCAATTTTCGAAGAGAAAAGGCAGGAAATACAAAACCAGCAAGGAGAAAACACTGAAATTGATACGAAATAACGAGTTTTTTCAGAATTTTGTGCATTTTCGCGTCAATTATACTGTTTCCCGAAGAAATGCTTCCTGGCATAGGAGAAATAGGCGTGGCGGCCCATATACGGGCTGCTCAGGGGCTTGCGACCCGTATGTGGCCACACACGTTTCACCTGTGGATAAGGTTTCCATGAAAGACGAAATAAGAATTTTTTATTACGTGAGACGAATGCAAGACGAGCTGAAAGACGAACGAAGACGAGACGAAAGGCTTCGCGAAAGACGACCGATATGTTCCGTCTTTCGCGGAAGCCTTACCTGCGGAAACTCTTCGTAAAAAGATGGGCGGTTCAAATCTTTTTTTTTCAATAAAATTTCATTTTTTAGATTTAAAATAAATGAAACGCTTTGCAATAGAAGCAAAGAAAGCTTCGTATAGCCTTTTGTCGCTGTGAAATGAGGTCCGCCCCGTCCAAAGACAAATGTCCTTAAGCCGAACGGCAGCAGAAACCACCGAAAACGAAACGATATTCGATGCCCACTCTCTTTTTATTTTTTGACCAGCCAGCGCCTTACAAAAAACGGACAAAAGGAAAACAATGGAAACCCGAGACGCTCTGTTTCGTATAGAACACTCATCCAGCCAGTCCCGCCTCTATTTTCTGCTCTTATTTGTGTATTTTTCATCGTGTGTCTATTTGGTTTTTGTGCCCTTCTTTTGCGCTCATTAATAGTCAATATGGAGACAGGGAGCAAATCATATCTTTTTTTGTTTTGCACAAACAGCGGTGTGCTCTTTCGAAAGCACTTTTGTCGGCAAGAAAATCGAAATAAAAAACGAGAAGCGCACAAATTTTTTGAAGAATTTCAGGTTATTTTGAGAGATAATTTAGTGTTTCCTTACGTAATTTTTGCGGGCAGCGGTTGCGAAGAGCAAAGAAATTATCTATTTGAGATAACAAATATACTTACTTGGATACTTGGACGGTCGGCTGGGGGTTTTCTCAGCGTGTTTCGGTCCTGTGCGGCTTTGGACCAGTTGCCGTCGGGAGTATTGGACTTCTTCAGTGCATCGGACCATCTTGTTGCGGGACGGCCCTTGGATACCAGAAGGTGATTCGGTTTGTCCATCTGCCGTCTTGTCTTCGGACGACGTGACGTGGCTTGCCGGATATAGCAATATCACAGGCATCCGTGAAGAGAGAGCGATTACGAAATACATGGTTTCAGATCGGAAACGTTGGATGCTCCACAGCAATGAATCGATAAATCAGAAGATGAAGCTGGGATTTGAGGCGACAATTTCTAGAAAAAAGCACAAGGATATATTAAGAATTTTTAGACGATTTTTATAGGAGAAAAAGGAAATATTTCAGCGTTGAATATTTTTGTTTTTTTTTTAAAGAAATACCTGAGGGAATTTTCCAGTTTTTTTTTCAACTGAAGATTTTGAAGCAGGCGGAAGGATCGGAGAAGCTGCTGGACGTGGGCATCAATTTTTCAGACGTCTGTGAATGAGCCGCAGCCAGCAGTTAAGGCTTCCACGAAAGACGAAACAAGTTGGACGTATTTCGTGGAATCCTTTCGTCTCGTCTTGCGTTCGTCCTACGTCGTCAATTAGAAATACATGTGTACCAACACAATGTCTATCTCTGCGTCAGACGAATTCTAGAAGATGACGAAGATGAGACAAGACGGTATTATTTCGTTTTTCGTGGAAGCTTTATAGCCGATAGCACTGGAGCACCGATGTCGCTGAAAATTTATTTAGGTACCGCAAAACTAAATTAAAATTAAGTAATTGAAGTTGAAAATTGGAAACATTTTGTTAGACGAAATTCATTAATAGAGATTAAAGTCTTAAGTTGCTTACCAAATGTCAAGGAACAAGAATATCTTTTATTCTGAATTCGACTTCTTTTCCGGTTGTCTTCGGTATTACTCATCCGGCTTTATTTCGTGGAAGCCTTATAGCCGATAGCACTGGAACACCGATGTCGCTGAAAAATAATTTAGGTATCGCAAAACTGGAATTAATATTAAGAAATTGAAGTCGAAAATTGGAAACGTTTTATTAGTAATTTACAGCATATACTGCTCCAACCCACCAAACGTTATTTTCTTCAGAAATATTCCCGACATTCGACTTACAACTGTATTTCTGAAATAAATGTTAGCCTTGAATACTGTTTTAAAAATTATGGTTTAATAAAATCCAACTTAAATTTCGCGCTTTCCCAATACACCTGGGAGCGTCGTTTTGGGAAGTGTATGAGAAGCATGCGGCGGTTGCAGTTTTAGGCCTTAGTCACGCCCATTTTTCCGTGCCTGCGACATTTCCTTGTAGAATTTATATTATCCATCCTTCTTTTTACGTTTTCTGTTGCATGTTGCACATTCTGAGTAATTTTTTGCTAAAATATTATGCTAAAAAATTAATTTTTTGGGTTTCTCTCGATTTATCTCGATGTTAATAGTAAATATTCAGAAAATTCGCAAAATATCATTTAGGCCAAAACGATTTAATTTTTACAAGTATATTTAAAACAAGATGTTTGTTTTTATTTCGTGTGTCTTTTGTACCCTTTTATGGAAATTTCGTGGAACTATGCTTTTTTCTTGCTGTTAATCGGTTTTCGTACTAATTTCGAAGAGGCTGCTAATGTGAAGAGTTCAATAAGTTCAATACTCAGCAAATTAAAATGCTTAAGATCAAGAAATTAAAGTAAAATTAGTTGATTTTGCTGTTTTACACATCTTCTCTTGTTTTCCTCGGTTCTTGCTTTGTATATTTTTTAACCATTTCTTTTTAGGGTTACCACTACAGTCATGACTAAGCTGAAGACCAAGAATCTCCGCGGGCTTAAGAAGGATGCCCTTCAAAAGACCCTCGACGAGCAGAAAACCGAGCTCGCCACTCTCCGTGTCTCCAAGGTCACCGGAGGTGCCGCTTCCAAGCTCTCCAAGATTCGTGTTGTTCGCAAGAACGTCGCCAGAATCTTGACCGTCATCAATCAGACCCAAAAGCAAGAGCTCCGCAAGTTCTACGCTGACCACAAAGTATGTTTTATTTTGAATTTTGTAGATAAATTGTTAAGTTTCAGTATAAACCAATTGACCTTCGCCTCAAGAAGACCCGCGCCATCCGCAGAAGATTGACCGCTCACGAACAATCTCTCCGCAGTGCCAAGCAACAAGCCAAGGCCCGCTATCAGGCCGTGAGAAAATACGCTGTCAAGGCTTAAGTGGCTAGTGTTCATTGTTATCCACTCTTGGACATGTTGTCTGTTCAATTTCAATGAAATTTGTTGCTTATATTAGACAGATCTAAGGAAATGTTCATCGAAAATTTATATATGGACGCACAAAGGCATTTTTGTCGGCGGGCCCTGCCACAGCTGTTTTAATGTTTTCGGTAAAATTGAAACTTTATTTTTTTTCGAACCAAAATTATAAAATTCAAATCTAACATCTAGGAGTTTGATCGAATAAAGATACTTAAATAGAGAAGAGGTATGGTGGGCCGGCTAGCAGCTATAGAAAAATAATAAGGTCGAACAGAACGTAGAAAGAGAGAGGCACCATATAAACACCGTGTGTATTTAATCCTAAAACTTTATGAGGAAAATCGGAGAAGAGAACGACCATTTGTACATAGTTAGGCTGGGTGTTGTTCAGTTTGTTATGCGGCATCTGGAGCAGCAATCGGGGTTTCACTAATTTCATCGGTTGACTCGAAGACAATGGTCGGAATGTGGACATCGAAGAGAACGCCGTTCTCTCTTTCCATTTTAAAGCGACCCCTGCAAATTCAAAGCTTTGAAATGTTTTTACATCCAAAATTGCGTTACTCACCACATATGCCCTCCTTTAGTATGCTTCAGCTCCAGCGTACTACTAAACTGAAACGCCGGTGTAGCTGCATTTAACTCCGGCTGCTTCCCAACTACTCCATGACCATGCATCTGGTTCATATTATTTAACGAGTACACTTTCAAAGTCCTTTCTCTTAGAATCACTCCATGCTCCGGTTTCTTATTTTCTATTCTGATGACATATCTCCACATGTGCTGTTGCTGTCCTCCAACCATGTTCGCTCCAAGATAGAACGTCATCACATTCACTTCAATATTCTCAGTTTGTTCTCGATAAACGTCACGAGGTCCCAGCCATGACCGATTGGAGTTCGTATACCTCTCAACGAGTTCCGGTTTCATTGCAATATTGTACAGACCCGTCCCATCGTGAGACGCGTTAAATATGTGATCAAAAAGATCATGGTCGAAATTTACTCCACCAGAAGGGGTGAAAGGGATGATATCTTCATGGGAAACACAGTCCATACCGCTGAAAATATAGAAAATATATAAAAGGAAACAACTTTTTCAGCTTTTACTTGATCAGTGTTAACATTTTTTGTCCATTACGCCTGTTTTCCATTGGCGCATCGACCAAATACGAAGTAATGTCCACGGGGAATCCCATATGACTCCAATCATAGCGGTGGATCAACACCTGGTAGAAATCATGGGTTGATAGGTGTTTTTCGCTGAAAATTATAGAAAATGTATTGTTTTCAGTTTACTGAGTCACTTGAATCCAAATTGCGAAGCAAATTTCAAATTTTCTTTTTTAACCTTCGCCATCGCCGGAGGACTTTTGATGCGCGGTGTTTTGTAAAGTTTAAATTAGTGAACATACTTTTGTTGATTACGCTTTTCGTGAAGCCTGCATGGAAATGAACAAACGACGACTCCTTTATAGGCGAATGTTCGATGGATAAACATCTGAAATTTTCAATTCGAGACCCGAAAACGAAAAATCTCTGCTTTTAGTTGAATATATTCGCTGGGATTTATTAAAAATGTTACCTGCCCAGCTGAAAAGGTTGGGGTAGTCGAAGACGGAATTAGTACCCCAATCTCCTTCAATGTCGGCGTCGTGGCACTTCTGAATCTGCAATAATTCAGTTTGCCGATATTTAAAATTTAAAGTTTACCTAGATGATAACATTTTTCCCGCAGAAAAACTTCGAATTCCACATTGAACCACATTCCTGAGCTTCATATCTAAAAACGTGAATAGTAAAAGGAGCCAAACTAAATTTCGAGTTTCTTTTGATAAATCGGTAGAAATCGGGTAGAAAAACCCTCGAATGTGTAAAAAATTAAAAAAAAAACCGCATTTCAATAATTTTATAGAAAGAAAAAACAAGAAAACTAAACGAAATATGCAACTTTACCTAAATTTGAGTTTTTAAGAAAACAACGAAAACAGTTATGCAAATTTTTGCTTAAATCCTCGGCTTGGTTCCCGTATGAATAGAGCATACTCCGAATGTCAAATTCTCGTATCGGACATGCTGGAATCCTTCATCCTTTATAATTTTGGCAAACGCATCCTGATTAGGGAACTTTCGAATACTCTCCACTAAATACTGATAGCTTGCTCGATCGCTGGCTAAAATCTCTCCCAAAACTGGAATAACATTGAAGGAGTAAGCATCATAGATCGGTTTCAACATGGAGTTCACTTCAGAAAACTCGAGTATCGAGAGTTGGCCGCCTGGTTTCAGAACTCTGAAGGCTTCACGCACCACTTTTTCCGGATGAGTGCAGTTTCGGATTCCGAATGACATTGTGAAAAGGTCATAGGTGTTAGATTCGAAGGGCATTTGCTCGGCGTTTGCGCAGATCCATTCAAGGCGGGATGGCTGAATCTGTAATTTTAGAATGGGTGGTAGGCGTGCTTTTATCTAAATTTTAAAGAATAATTCCTTTTTAGATATCCTTATCAAGATTAAGAAAAAGAGACGAGTAATGTATTTCAGTTATTTAAACTTCAGTTGTATAATTATTTTCAAATGTTATATTATACAGGGTGGGGAATAAATATAGCGCCTCATTCGAGACGGTTTAATAACTTCAAATCGAATGATTTTTTTTTCTGAAAATCAACAAAAATTATAGCATTTACAGTTTTCGAATCTTCCTCTTTTCACTTTGATGACTGTCTGAAGTTTCTTCGGGTAAGAGTCGATGACGTCACGGAGGTCGTCAACGTTGACTTTGGCTCCAACAGGATTTTTTATATCGTGAAGATTCTTGAGGCGGAGGTGTTTCCGTTATCCAAATCCTTCTTGGTGGGTGACGATTGGACATACCAGCAGAACGGAGCGGCGGCTCACACCGCAAAACTCACTTAGCACTGGTGCGAAGCCAATTTCTCGGATTTTATCACTAAAGATTAATGGCCAGCTTCGAGTTCAGACCTCAATCCAATGGATATTAGATTTAATAAGTATCCACGAAAAATTAACCGAATTCGGGAGCCATGAAGATCGCTCTGGGAAATTTTAGACGTTGACTACCTCCGTGTCGTCGTCGACTATTACTCGAAGAGGCCACGCGCAGTCATCAAAGTGAAAGGCGGAAGATTCAAAAACTGTTAAATCTATAATTTTTGTTTTTTTTTTAATAAACATTTTTGTTGATTTTCAGAAAAAAAAATCTTTAGATTTGAAGTTGAATGCGTTGAATCGTTGAATGCGGCGCTATATTTACTCCCCACCCTGCAACTTTAGAATTCTGAAAAAAAATTTCAAGGTTTAACAATTCCATTAGTTTTGAATCTTTTATAGTCTTTCAATAACGAAAAAAAAACCAACATCTCTCTCTTTTTCAGCCCTTTCCTTTCCGACATCCAACATATTCTGATTGATATCCGACACTGTCACTTTTGCAGTCGGAGAATGCCTCAAAAGTCTGAACGCGATGTCTCCAGTGCCACCGGCCATATCTAGAATTTTTCCGTTAAAGGGAATATGGAGGCCTCCGACGTAGTAATCCTTCCAAAGTCGATGAATTCCCATACTCATTGCGTCATTCATCAAATCGTACTTTTTAGCGACATTGGCAAAGACATGATGGACTGGAAAATGGAGATATACGCTTGGATTTTTAATTAGGAAATTTCTGCATGTTTGTTAAACCAAAAATAACAAGAAATTGCGTTTAGAAGCACTTCGGGCGCACTCTGAAAATTCGGAATATGTGGATTGGAGGGCTACTTACTTTTACAGCTTTTTCGGAGGTTTTGAAGTGATTATTGCATCATTTTTCAACATTGATTTAGAGACGATTGCCCTAAGGAATACGCTAGTTAAGAGTCGATTGATCTACATTTCCGTTGAATTTGCAATCTTATATTTTTAATTTTTTTTTGCCACACTTGTTAGGAAATGTTGATAAATATTAATCACTTTTTAAGGAATAATGAGCACCTTTATAGTACTATCAAAGTTTAGAAAGAAATTTTCTCACATTTAATCATCTCCTCCAACCCACGGAGCCCGAAAATTCGATAAGAGTGTTTACTTATTAAGAAAACGTTGTTTTGCAAAATTATTTTCAATTATTCGAACTTTTTATAACTAAACCACCAAAACTAACCTCTTCTTTCTTTTTCTGCCTCATCGACATCAATGAATCCGAAATGAGTCTTTTTCTCTTTTTCCGCATTTGAATTTATTTGATTTGCTGAAAACTGCCGTATATTCTTAAAATTATACGATTTTGATCCGTGTCGCGCCAAAATAATAGCTTTCTTCATTCTAAAAAATAAAAATTATCAGTTAATTTTTAAAATTATTTTGAATAATCAGCATAATGAAAAGAAATACTGATAATGAAATGAAGACATTCAGACATTTTTATAATGAAGAAAAAATAAATGGATTTTAATATGAGTTAAGAGGGTTTTTAAGAAAACTTTTTTATTTAGTAAAAATAAAATGTTCGTTTATATTTATTTAGAAATGAAAAAAAAACATATTTCATGGCCGGTCCTGGTTGGAAATACTTGTCTGAAACTCTGCGAGCTGTCTGGCCTAGAATACGACTGATGGTCGAGTTTTGTAAATCGACAGTTGGAACTTTTTAATTATTTCCGACCTAGTTCAATCTTTATTTCCTAATATCTCTATGAAATTCTCTAATTTAGTTTTTAAATAAGATTCCCTAAAATTCATAAAATGTAAAATTCTCATCATTCTTTACCAAAAACTTTGCTACAATATCGATTTTTCATTGAACATTTTTATAGGTATGTCGGGGGAAGCAACAACGACAGCTGGGAGCAAAGTGACTTTTAAAATCACGCTTACCAGCGATCCAAAACTTCCGTTCAAAGTGTAAGCTGAGAAATCGAAATATATATCTATTCACCATTAAAATATTGTAATTTTGCATAATTTACTGAATATTTGTAGGCTATCCGTCCCAGAAAGCACCCCGTTCACCGCTGTTTTAAAATTCGCCGCGGAAGAGTTCAAGGTGCCAGCGGCAACTTCTGCTATCATCACTAACGATGGAGTTGGCGTGAATCCGGCGCAGTCTGCTGGAAATATTTTCCTGAAGCACGGAAGTGAGCTCCGTCTGATTCCACGTGATCGAGTCGGCTCCGGATTGTAATTTTCTTTTTTAAGACATAATTTAAATTATTTTCTTCCAAAAGTTTTTATATTGAAATTGTGATGTGGTTCTGCATTTCCTTCTAATAAGTCTACTAAAAGCCTAAAACTATTTATTTTTTCAATATTTCTCCTCTCTTCTTGTGTTGTTTCTCCAATGAAGGTTGCTTTTTGTTATTCTCCAAATTAACTTGTGTTTTCATTATCTGGTTTCGGGTCCAGAATTTAATCTATTTCTCTTCACCCCAGCAATCCAAACTAATAGTAAGCTACATGGCGTTAACTCATTTTTTTGAGTTTCCTTTGTGTTTTTCCGTATATTCAAATATTCAATTGATTTTTCTAGAATGAAGTTGTCCCCGACCACAGCATCAATCATCGAAAAGACCGTCGATATCTCCACATTCGCAGTACAATGGGGATTTGTGCCATTCGTCGTCTATCTCGGATTCAGACAGGGTGCTGAGCCATTGCCAAATGGACAGGTAATAAAATAATTCCTTGGATATAATAGAAAGTCACTAAATTTAATGTTGCTCGGTCATCGAGTTTCTACCGAATGTTCTCGACATAAGTTGCAAGTATATAATTCTCTTTTTTTTCTGAAAGTCGAGTATAATGTCATTTCGAAAGAAAAAAACTAAAAAGGCGTTTCAGTGGCTTAGAAACGTCATTGGTATACCCGAGTAAATTGCTGTGGTGAAGTAATGACCTTGATATTTGATAAAAGATTGTTGTAGTATCGCTATCTATAGTTTCCATTCAAAGAATTCCCGCTAAATTTTTCAGGTCATCCCACTGTCGTTGATGAGTCTCCTTTGGGGATAAGCCCATTCCAGAATCAACATCTTCATCAGATATCGTTGCAACCTGCAGAATCTCGTAGTTTTGTTAAATAGCTCAGCTCACCTTTTTGGTTTTTTTTCTTAAAAAAATAAAGGTGAAAATACTGACTGGAATCGATGTTGCTGAGCAACGCGAACAAATCCTAAAAGTAAAGTTCTCCGGATTCGTCACGACGTGGCTCACCACACCGATGGGCGTAGATCAAGAGAATCTATGATATGTCGAGATCTTCGAGTAGTAGAAGACGTGGAAAATAAAATTGAGCCCAACTCTTCTATTCTGAGGTCGCTCACGGGGTTGCACAGGAAGTTCGCACCCGCAGATTTAATCTAATTAGATTAAGGTTGGATGCTTACAAATTTGAAAAGAGAAGAGAAAATATGCACTTTTTTCAAGCGAAAATATATTAAATTTATTAATACAGAAAATACAGGAGACGCAGAAGAATGAATAGTGGATACTCACAACCATTAAAATAGTTTAGAAATGTTACAAATTTACAAAGGAAAACCCAGTTCACTGCAACTGCTTTATTTCCTTTCCAGTCTTTTTGAGTGCCTCGAGAACTTCAGAAGCGGGCAAATCGGTGGTTACAGTGATTTGTTTGGTATCCACGTTGATGTCGTCGATTTTCACTTTGTCTTCGCCAAGTTTGCCGAGCACCCGTCGAGCGGCGTTAGCGCATCCACCGCATGTCATGGCCATTTCAAAGACGTACTGAAACTTAGAGCTTGCTGGTGGATTGTGGGATATATTTTTAACGCTATTATTGATTTTAGCTGAGATTGGTGGTTATCAATTTTCAACTGCTTTTGGTGTATCTTTTGCAAAACTACTGATTATTTTGAAATCATTGATGTTTGGGTTTTTCATAATTTTTCATAAGCAAATCGCCTGGAGGCCGAACACCAAAGTACTGGAACAGCGCACTTTCACCATTTTAATCCAGTGTCGACTGGTTTTTAATGGTGTTAGAATCTTGTTGTACTGAGGAGTCGTTGATTATGAATGTTTTTGCGATTTTTTCTTTAAAAAAGTAGGATTATATTTATTTACGCCAGTATTGAATAAGATTATCTAAAATACCAATTGAAAACAGGCAAAAAAAATTTTTTAAACGACGAAATCAGTCAAAAATCTATGGCACGAGTGCAAAGTTATTGATTTTTCGAATGCAAAAAGCTTACGTAGCATAAATTTCTGCTATAAGAACAAGCATTTTTTAAATTATTTTTTTTTAAAGTAGGATTATGTTTATTTTCGCCTATATTGAATCAGAATATCTTAAATTCCAATTGGAAACGGGCAAAAAAATTCTTAAAACAACGAAATCAGTGAAAAATCTATGACACGAGTGAAAAGTTATTGATTTTTCGAATGCAAAAAGCCTAGCACGCATTTCTGCTATAAGGACAAGAATTTTTTAAATTAAAGCTTCGTAACAAATTTATTTTTAAATTTATTTTTTTTAAAATTTATATTTATTGATTACTGACCTGCGTCATCTTTTGCGTTTTCCTGAAGACGGCGGTTGACTCGACTAGCGTTTAGCCCTGGAATTACGAAATAAAGTGAAGCTGTATCGTTTATTAGTGAGGTTAAAAGAAGGGAGCGAGTAGGAGAAATGTGGGAGCAGGGCAATGATAAGGTACAGGCTGATACAGTTGATACGTTTTACCTACTTCGTCATTTCTATTGATCAAACGGCAGAGGATATCGTAAGGAACCGAAATTACACCGCTGTATTGCTATGACTCTGTCGCAATTTCCTTTTTTCCTGTCGTTTACGAGAAACTACGAAAAAGAAAACATATTTGAATAAACAGAAGTGAAAAATAAAGCTTTCACATAATGAAATACAGGAAACCAGCAAGAAAGCGAAGGAAGTGTCCTCTTCAATTGCTCGGCGTCTTCACTTTTTCTGGAATTAATTGCATATATTGACGCTGCATGATCAAGCAAAAGCGGAACTCAAAAAGTAAAAACAAAGAAAAGCAGAAATTAAAGAAACTGTTTTCTACAGTAACCCAAAATTAAATACACATTTTATTATTTGTTTTTTATTTTAATTTTTAATTTATATTAATACTAATCAAGTTTGTACTTTAGCAAAACATAAGGACTGCAGAGGCAAATGTTGAAATCCGGAAAAATTAGACTCAAAAGATCACGTGGCGCGTTGTGGAAAATGTCTGGAAAATGTGTCGTCAAATAACACGCATTGTACGTAATTGAGCTCTGCATTTTGTCGTCATTTCGAAATTTATAGAATTTTACTAGGTTTCTTCTCAATTTGGCAAGAATTCTTAAAATTTAAATATCTGCATTCAATTTCGATAGATTTTAGGTTCATAAAACTATTGATAATTGCCCAAAGCTTCTTTGTGCCAAAAAAATTAAATTATTTCTGAGAATTTATGCCAATAAACTCGAGTCCCCACTGCAGTTGTCCACCAGCCGTGTTGTTTCATACAATAGTCTCTTTCGTCGGTTCAATCTTAAAAGCGCTTTTCACATTCTTATTCTTCTGATTCTACGCACCATGCTTAAGATTATAATCAAAAATTATCACTTTCCTTCCTTATCGTCCTATGTCTTTACGTCTCCTTGTCTCTCGTCCCGATTCTTTATTTACTAAAAAATAATGAAACTAAATTTTAAAGTTTCTTACATTCTAGCCTATCGATATGGAACCGTGCGTGTAAATCAATATGAATCAAGCTGCCTTTGCGACGCGCATAAGAGTTATTCCTCTCGATTCCGCAACCCTTTAAATTAAAGCTGCAGAGCTAAAACAGGACCAAATTTGTCATTTTTCTTATTTTTTCCTCTCGTCAAATGCCTCTTCTCATCTGTACGGTTCTTCCAATTTTGTGTGCAATTTCGCTTTTTTTTTTGTGTGATAGAATAATTAAATTTATATTATTAATCGAATTAATAGGCTATTTGTTTCCTGTATATTCCATATTTCCTTTTAATCTCTTCAATGCTTTTCAAAACTTTCCTTGAACAGTTTTTATGCTTTTTAAAGATTGCTTTATACTGTGTATTTTCAGTCATGTCTACCACCGTCCAACCAGTCAATCCAAAGCCGTTCCTCAACAGTCTCATCGGAAAGAGTGTCGTGTGCAAACTCAAATGGGGAATGGAATATAAAGGTATTCAATCAAAAATAATATTAAAAGTTGAAGAATTGCTGAAAATTTCAGGGCTACTCATGGCAGTCGACTCGTACATGAACCTGCAACTTGCGCATGCCGAAGAGTACATCGACGGAAACAGTCAGGGGAATCTCGGAGAGATCCTTATTCGGTGTGTCACTAAATTTGTTTTGTTTTCGAACATAAAAGTTAGAAGATAGATAGAAACGATGAAGGCTAGAACTTCTTTGTTTCAAATCTTAAATGGAAAATAGGATAAATTATTCTAAATTTCCATAAGAAAAGCAAAATTCCGGAAAAATAATGATTCTTTATGATGACCTGAAGGTTAATTTCTTTTTCTCTTTTTTGAAATGTGAAGCATATTTACATTTTCATATTTTTTTTTATTTCGAGCTTTTTTCAGATGTAACAACGTTCTCTATATTGGTGGTGTGGACGGAGAAACAGAGTCAAGTGCTTGAAAACAAAAAAATCTTCATTTTATATCTTCTTGATTTTGGCTGTGAAGAATATTCGTGTACGATGTATGACGATATTAGCTGTACCCATGATTTTTATGATGACCTAAAGGTTAATTTTTCTCATTTTTGCAGTGTGAAGCATATTTATATTCAATTTATACAAAAAGAACATCGGATTTAAACCGTAATAATACCATCGAAGGCATTTTGAACCAAACTTGCAGTGAATTCGTATTTAAGATTACTGCCAATTTGTAGGCCTGAGGTACATGAGATTGGTGGCTACCATCATCGTCGACTATCATCATACCATATTCTTCAAACGTCTTCAAAAAACAAAATAAAAAAAAAACATTGTTGTCGAATTTGCTTGTTAAATAAATACGTGTTTTCTGTTCTTTTTTTTTAATAAGGAGTTTAAGAAAAATCGAGTGCCCACACTTCCTGAACTCTCTCTTGATCTCGAGGAGCACAAGGGAATATGAGCATTTTCAAAGTCGAATGGGATCGGAATGGATCTTCACAGAACCGTAGCTTCAGAGTTCACAAAACCTGTCGGCGAAAAGGTTTTTTTAATGGTCTGGATGTACGGATTGACGGCTTCCGAACATCAATAAATCCGGAAAAGGGATCTTCGAGTCCTAAATTAACATTGTTTTGAACTAGATTGTCGTGGTGGGACTTCTGACGAGCCGCCCTACCCTTTTTTAATTAGTACGGTAAAACGAGATAGGCTTATTTTTACGACCATAATAGAAAATATGTATTTTCAAATAAAATCCAGGCGTTGCCGACTCGGATTGAGAACGTAGTTCTTCACGACACTATTACGAATTGCGCCATGCGCGCACACAGCTTCAGCAAAAAACTTTGCGGGCGTTGCAAAAACAGGCGGAGTTAGTGAGGAAGGTTTTTCTGAACGAAATTAACATTTTCCTAAAATTTGGAGGGAATAACTACAATGTTTGTCGCATAACAACTAGAGTGTCATTTCTGCTCATTTTCGTCAGTTTCATCAAACGTTTCCTCTTCCTTCGTAAAATAGGGCAAATTCCATAAAAATTAGGCACGTTTATTAGAAATTTAAATTAAGCGCTGACTCCGCCCACGTTTTTTTCGACCGCACAGTTTTTTTTTAATTGCTTTAAAACTAATAAACTCTAAACTCTGAATAAGCACTGCATAGAAACATTTTAAAATCCGGAAAAATAAGACCAAAAACGCGACACACGACGTTTCGAAAATGACTGGAAAGTGCGTCGTAAAATAACACGCTTTATACGTAATTAAATTCTGCATTTTCTCGTCATTTCTGATGCATTTGATTTTCGAATTAACCATCATTTCTTTATGCTTTAATAGGTTTTTTTGCATTTTTCGTCCTTTTTCTTCACTGATTTTGTATGAATCATAAACTAATGAAGTGTTTAAATAGATTTTAAACACTTGTATGCTGAGAAAATATATTTAAACGTTGTGATTTATAAAAACTTAACCTTTTCTGAAGATATCCAATTTTATTTGTTATTTTCTTAATTTGGAAGGCATTTATAAAGAAAAATACTTTCGCTCTATCTCTATAAATGTCAGATTCTGGAAACTCCCGATAATTGCTCAAAACTTTTTCATGTCGAAAAAATGAAATGTTTTCCGATACTTTTATCGAACTAATAGGTTATTTTTTTTCTTTATATTCCATCTTTTAATCTCTTCAATGCTATTCAAAACTTTTTTTAACAGGCTTTCATGCTTTTTGAAGATTGCTTTATACTGTGTTTTTTCAGTCATGTCTACCACTGTCCAGCCAGTCAATCCAAAGCCGTTCCTCAACAGTCTCATCGGAAAGAGTGTCGTGTGCAAACTGAAATGGGGAATGGAATATAAAGGTATTCAATTAAAAATAATATTAAAAGTTGAAGAATTGCTGAAAATTTCAGGGCTACTCATGGCAGTCGACTCGTACATGAACCTGCAACTTGCGCATGCCGAAGAGTACATCGACGGAAACAGTCAGGGGAATCTCGGAGAGATCCTTATTCGGTGTGTCACTAAATTTGTTTTGTTTTCGAACATAAAAGTTAGAAGATAGATAGAAACGATGAAGGCTAGAGCTTCTTTGTTTCAAATCTTAAATGGAAAATAGGATAAATTATTCTACATTTCCATAAGAAAAGCAAAATTCCGGAAAAATAATTCTTTATGATGACCTGAAGGTCAATTTCTTTTTCTCTTTTTTGGAATGTGAAGCATATTTACATTTTCTAGTATGATTAATATGTTGAACTTTTTTCAGATGTAACAATATTCTCTACATGGGCGGTGTAGACGGAGAAACCGAGTCGAGTGCTTAAAAATAAGAAAAGATCTCATATCTGAAGATTGATGTCATATTTATATTTTTCATGTTGTCTAATAAATTATGAGAATTAAAACGAGCTTGACTTTCGAAAGAACTGGAAAATTATTTATTTGAGAAATCAATATTAATAATCTTACAGGAAGCAAGAAAAAATTGCTTACGACCATCTGGAGTTTTCATATTTTATTGAAATAGTACACGTGGCAGACCCTTGCCCGCACTCCAGTTTCTAAAATGGAAAGAAATATTTAAAATAGCGGGGATAGATAGGGGCAGAGCTTCGTTTTCATGATTCTGAGTGAAGTGATCACGAAGATGCTTCCTGAATTACCAAATGAGCTGATGCATAAGGAAATAAACCGCCAAACTCAACGAGATGTTCAAATCCATCTTTCAAAAAATGTAAGACTTTCTGAGATTTGAATATTACGAAGACGGGGTCGAGCAATGCATGGTCCGGCTTGACTGGAATGGCACTCTAGTCGTGATTAGTTTCGCACGGAACAGCTCTCCCGAGCAATTCGATGAATCCAGAATTCATTTCTCTTTCAATCTTGCTAGCGGACTTAATTTTCCTTAATTTTCCCAGTGCCCGTTCCGTCAAAATTCATCGCGAGACTGCTGCGCGACCGATTACTCGTGCCTCTTGCGCTGTTCCGTAAAAAATCGATTTATCTCAATTTTTGTTTTCAGAAGGACTCCATCGTTGCGCGACTGATTGCTGTTTCGAGATATTCGTTAACCTTCGTAATAGTTTGGAGTCTTCTAGTTCATTTTCAGAGATTTTCAACGACGTACGAGAAGTTTGTGGCCGTTAACTTGGACGAGGTGCGACGAGAGAAAGCATCAGAAACGAGGAGAGCGCAGAGAAAGAAAGAAAAACGACGTTGCGCGCGCTTACCGTAGTCACTTAACAATTTAAATTTAGGCAGAGTTTCTCAAAATTCGGTATTTCTCCGTCATTATCCTATTATTTTTCACTGTTTTCCTCCTGAAAAATCAAATTTTTATTTTCTGCGCCCTCCTCGTTTCCCACATTGTTTTAGGGATGAAATAAGGGTAGTTCACTGCTTTTATTTCACTTAAAATGATTAATTTTTCAAATACTTAAATTTAGAAGTAAACAACTATTAAGAAACAGCATTTTATTTATCGAAACTTTAAAAAAATTTTATTAATTACAGAAATCAGCGAAGAAGGCAGATGGCGAACATAATTATGTAAATCAATATCATGAGCAATCCGCCGATCGGTCTAGCCACCTTCATGAATTCCGACCATTTGTTGTATTTATCTGAAAACGGTTTGAAAATGTTTTTTTAGTCATTATATTTAATTAAAATCAACGTTCCACTCCCATTTATACTTGCCTAGGGCTAGGGAGGTTGCTAACGCGCTCCGTTTACTCTGATGTATCGAATTGAGACTATTTCAAACTTCGAATGCCTAGTAGAAACAAGAGGTGAAGGGGATCCGGAGAACTAGCGCAATCACCAGAATTGTAGGTCACAAAAGTAAAAGAAAGGAAAACGCGTTTTTCAGGAATCTTCAATGGGATTGAAGGAATTTTTATTGCATGAGGATATTCGAAAGTGAAATCTACAAAATTTGACTTTGAGCACTCAAAAACAATCCTTTGCGTGTCAATTGCGATGCTTTCTCCTGTTTTTAGATTTCTTAAGGTCGTACGCTCTTGAAATAATGCTTTTCTAAAC
Organism: Caenorhabditis inopinata; assembly: GCA_003052745.1. Taxonomy (NCBI): domain Eukaryota; kingdom Metazoa; phylum Nematoda; class Chromadorea; order Rhabditida; family Rhabditidae; genus Caenorhabditis; species Caenorhabditis inopinata. The sequence goes on from AP018153.1 coordinate 3,033,751, forward strand.
ATCATTGGAGTGGACCGAATTTCAAAATACGCTCACTCACCTTCATCCTTAATCTCATCGGCGTCTTTCCACGAATTCGGCAGGTACTCCTTGATAATATAAATTTTGTGCAATTGCTTCGGAACAGTCAAATTATAGTAATTGAAGGTGAGAAGGAGACAATGGAACGTAGCCGAGACGGCATTCGAGTACATCAGAAATGATATTAGCTGGATACAGTAAGGCGTATAGGAGAGTGACAGAGGCAGTCGCCTTATCAAATCATGCATGAAAATCAGCTGAATATAAAAATTGAACATTGTCATGTAAAATGACAGTGTAACCGAGTCGATGAAGAATGTGGCAATGCTTATCGCGGCGGTTACCTGAGAAATAGACCGATTATTCGAAGGATGAATATTGTCGAAACATTGATACCTCACAGGACGGAGGAAGAGAGGCCGAATGTTAGATAAGTGGGCGGAGTGCGGAGCTGCGAGCTCGCCGAATGCTGTCCCACTATGTAAGTTTTCGCCACACCCTTCGGAAGCCTAGCATGTGTTTTAAGGTCGTATTCTTCGCGGACTTCAGCTGATTTCCGACGCGATTAACCATGTGCGTGTGATACGGTGTTTTTCGTATCACACATAATTAATCGGATCGCCACTCAGCTAACGATTCGCGATTAGAAAGAGTTTCGTATCACTAGACCGTGTTTGCGCAGCTCCGCATGGTTTTTACTCCGCCCACTTTTCTTGCTTTTCGGTTTCTATCAAGGAGGCTCAAATTATTTTAAAAAATACCCAACGATTTTCGCAGACCGCTATTACCGTCCTTTTTTCAGAATACGTTCGCCTTTAAATAGATGACAATTTGTGGCTCCGAAAATCGTGGGAAAGGCTGTTTTTCTTGATTAGTGGCCTAGAAAGATCAAACACGAAGAGATTGTCGGCCATGTGAAATTTCTAACTTTCTGGTGGAGACTTCTCCAAGCGTTTGGCATTTCTACGTGGTTCAGGAGCTTGAGATTAAAATGCGCTCTATTCTTTTCTGTGTATTCAACCATTCCAGATATACAAACGATTGAAATTGAGTTAGACGAAGACTGTAAGAGTAAGCTAACCGTCTGCGCCTCTCCAAGTTTCAAAAGTTTTTACGCCTACAACGGTTACAGATACTAAAAAGTTTCCAACAAACGAAATGTTCAGTGGTAATAGTAGACGTATTTTCTTAGTTAACACCTTTTCTGCATCTCTGCGTCTTTCTAATTGTATCTCGGAAGAGAAACTCAGATTTTGGTAAGAGCTGTATCTTGACTACTGTCAAAGATACAGAAAATTTGACAACTGTTAAAATTCTCAGAATAACATTTTACACATTTTTTTAAGTTAAAAGTTTCCCGAAATCTCTTTCCTAAATAAGGATATCTTCGCCTAAACGTTGCTGCCGACTTAGCCAAATGCAATAGCTTCACGGAAATAGTCTGATTTTTATGAGCGCACGTTATAGATATTTTCTTCAATAATCAAAAAAAAAAGAACAAGCGTGGATGTCGACTTACCAAACACGGTGCTACAACAGCAGCCAAAAACAGCGGAGAATGTCTGACAAAACTGACGGTAACAGCCAGCATAGACCAAGTGACTCCAAGGTCGAATCCAGTTACTGGGGAATCAGTGGTTACATTTCCAGACGAGTAATAAAAGGATGAGCATGTCACATTTTCGATTTTGAAGTCGGAGATTATCCTTTTCATTTTTTGCTCCTCCCATCCTGCAAAACATCGACATTTTATGAAATAATGGGTGGTTTTCCGTGTTTTAAACGATTCTTTCTTTATCTAGCGCACTTTTTTAATGAGAAATTGAAATTTGAGTCAAAGCTTTTTCTAAAAAAAAAGAACAGTTCACGCTCCTTTACATCCCGTTGCACATACCGAAACTCAAAGTAGGTGGAATCGAGTACAAATTGCGAAGTTGCACCTCGGCCATAGTTGACGTTGAAAATAGGTTGACGGCACATTTGTTGGCATCATAAGGGTAACTCGCAAAGTCGAAGGCACATCCCACTTTAATGGAGAACGTCGGATACATTTCCACTTTTGCTCGATCTTTCTCGACCATTTGAATTATTACATGAGCACTGGTGGAGAAATCAAATGCGGATCCGAGACCAGAGGCACTAAATTTCAATGTACCATATTTATATTTTTGATAAATGATTCAAAAATTGGATTTTCTGCCTTTAAAAAAGCGAGAAAAGGCGCATCTCTCTCAATTCTCCGATAAATTTTTTTTTGAATTTCGGAAAACATCGCTTACCTATTTGAAACCTTGATCTTCGGCTGCCAGACCTGCCATTTTTTGACCCGCGCGTAGTGAATCCCATTAAAGTCCTTCGGATCCCAAACGAGAAACTCGTCGAACCATCTCTGAAAATAAAAAAATCCCATAGAATACCAATCTGGTGTGTCTTTCCCGTTTTTTTCCCTTCGTAATCTTGCATTGCTTTTGCTATTTCGCCTGCTCTGCGTTTTTTTTTTAAATTTTGATTGTACTAGGACAAGCAACAGTCCATTTGCATGAAAATTTATTACCGAAGAGAACAAATAAATTTTTTTTTAAATCAGTATAATGAACATTTCGTTGAATATTTCGAGGTCATTTCTCGTTAATTCCGTTCTGATTCACCTCGGGCGTTCCTTATATTACCATTTTATTTGTAGACATATACAAATATAAAAATTCAGAAACAATGGCTGAATGATTGATAAATTAAATTTCTTTAACACTCAAGAAACATCATTTTTATCGATTTGAAGGCACTTGGAGAATATTTGCGAATTTCCTGTTTTGTTTGTCAATTTTTAACTAAATTCAATTTACATTCATTTAATTATTTTGTAAAGTTATTGAAGAAAATTACGATTAATTGGTTGCTGGATTATTCCGGAGTTCTTTTTTTTTCTGATTTCGGCGGTTTCTGAAAATAGGAAACGCAGAATTTTCGGAGAAAAATAGAGTTTATAAGCGCTCACATTTTTGTAGAATTTCCAAGTTAAAAATAAGATTTTCATTTAGTTTTACCGAGCTTAAAATGGTTTTTAATTTGAATATTTTTATGCATTTTTAGAGAAAATTTCAACTTATCAGTTCCGCTGCAACCGGCGCTTTCCGTATTTGTTTCGTTTTTGGAAATTCACTGAATTCCGCCGGCGTTATTCACCAAAAATCAATTGTTTTATTGTTTCACCTGAAAGAATTATTTATTATTATTATTTTTCAAAAAAATTACCTATTATTCTTTCGAGATTCACCGTGGAATTTGAAAAATTAGGAGAAAAATTGAAAAATTAAATATAAATAAAACATGTGGCTGTGCGCAACACCGGAGTGTCGTTGAGCATTTTCTTACCGATTTTTCTCGTTTTTCCTTAAAGTCGGAGCTTTAATCCACGCAAAATTCTTCGAAAATGGTGTTTTCATTGAGAACAAATAAAAATTTTTAACTTTTCAAAGCCGTTTAGAAAAAACATTTTTAAAAAAGCGAATAAAAAAAAATGTAATAAACGTAATAAATAAATAAAAGTAATAAACTTCATATAAAAAAATAATCGTCAAGCTTTGTGATATCCTTGACCAATCGCCTGCCAATTCCTTGCCATCAGTGGGTTTTTTGATTTTTTTTTAGTTGCTTCAAAAGCGTTTACCTTACGAAATATCGAGCTATAAGTAATGAAAGAATTCTGAATTGTGTCGTTCATTTTTCTGTGCAAAATCGCATTTCCACTTGTAGCTTTTCTTAAACTCGGAAAAATTCAGTTAACTTAGCCAGGCTTTTGCCTTCGTATTATCCATCCGCGAGGACGTGAGCGTGACGTGAGCCAGGACGTGAGCCAACCCTAACGAGACCCAAACAGTTAATTCGTTGCGCCTTTAAACATTGGCTCACGTCCTCGCGGATGGATAATATCACAGCAGCGGCCCTGCAGCTGAAACCGACCATGTAAATATGTCCGTGAATGGTCATTGTTTGCTCCTTCTGGTTGATTGACACGTGGATGATGTGCCAGTGAACATCCACAATCGTCGGAACGGAGCCATTTTTGACCGGACGAATTTTCGAGTTATATCCGCGGAATATTTTCTGCTCCAGCGCAGTTTGATGTTGAGAATATGACTTGTTGTAGAACACTGGAAATTTGTGTGCAAAGAACGTGAAAGTGCGCTCCGCGGAGAATGACTAATGGGGTTATTCATGAAAAGCACAATTGCATTTTTAATGCAAAAAAATGCTTTTTTTTTGCATTAAAATGCAATTGTGCTTTTCATGAATAACCCCATAAAGCTCAAGTTATTCGCAATAGAGCGCATTTAGCAAAAAGTGGTTACTCTAGAATCTACGATTGTGCCAGAGTGTCACACATTTCGCGAGTTCTTTTGGTACGGGGATTTGCGTAAGACATTGGGCAAACGGTGTGTGCACACTAAACGCCAGACATGACGACACTTCATTAAAACTCGTGTTCGGCTGCTAGAGGATTGATTAAATTACAAAAGAAAATGGGAAAATCAAAAATTCAACTCACTCTCTGCATCGCCTTCCTCCGAATCTACGCCAGCTTCCACTGCACCATCCACTTTGCTCTTTTGGATCGAAATAAGGAATACGAAAACTACTAAAAAACACAGAAAACCTCGCATTTTTCCGGCTTAAAGCGCTCGGCGCAAACGGAAAAAATTACCGGAGGATGGGCGGTGCCGAGAATCGATTGATTCCAAAATTGTTTATATTCTCACTCTGGCACTGCTTATGTTTATCGTTAGCGTTTCCCATTTCGTAGAATTCAACGTATGCGATTTCATTTTCTGTAACTTGACACCAACTTTATGTGCTATACAGTCGCATCGCTTTCCACATCGGTGTTTGCGTACCGGACACGCCCATTTTGAATTTCCGTTGGCTCGGCGGTGGCGACGGGGGGGGGGGGAGTGAAAATATGTGATTTTCAAAATTGAAGAAGCGCGATTTGCAAAACGATGTCGCAAGGGGCTCTTGCGAAACTTTAATCGTTTTCTCCGAGAGAGCATGCAGAGCGGAGAGGCGCAAAAAACAAAGGCTGTTCGCGTCATTCGGCTAGTGATGCACATTCGCTCTACCGTTCTATCGACAACAAAAAAGTTGAGGGTTCGCAGCAACCGCGCTTAGAAGCTTTTTGATTGCCACCATTCGGACAAGGCCTAGAATAATATTCGTTGTAACATTCCTTGTTTCCTTTGAGATCGGCATTATCAAAATTTTTGGTTTTTGGTATCTTCCGGTATTTTAAGCGTCGCGAGACACGCCCACTTTCATTTTTCTACGGGAGGCTTGGGAAAAGCGCAAGTGGGCGTGGTTAGCCCGACCACTGCACGCAATTCGCTTCTTTATGAATTCGATATTTGAATTGCACTTTTGACTCGAAATGGGAGGAGGGGGGGGGGGCGAAATGAAAACGGAAAGGCTGCATACCAAGAAGCCGAACGAATTCTCCCGTCATTTTCAGACGGCCTTCCTTTTCTGTCTGTAAGAATTTCTGCCTGTTTGTCTGTCTGTATGCATGTCGACAAATCGAGATGTCGCGTTCAACAACATCAAAAACACCACCGACGCTCTCACTTGCCCACGAATTTGAGCTCAACTTTTCGACACCATCGTTCTTCCCGCGCTCACATACGGATCTGAAACCTGGACCTTTACACAGAATCTCACTGAAAGACTCCGTGTGACGCATGCATCACTAGAAAGAAGATTAATTGGAATGACCCTCACGGAACAACGCCAACGAGACTTACACCGCGAAGACATCCGAAAAATCTCCCAAGTCACGGACCCACTCAAATATGTACATCAAAAAGAAAAAATTAGGATTTGCCGGGCACATTATGCGAAGAACTGACGGAAGATGGACGAAACTGATATAAGAATGGATTCCTCGAGATCAAAAACGACCTGCCGGAAGACTCCCCCCCATGAGATTGTCCGATTCGCTACGAAAAGAAGTCTCAATATATCGAGGAATCGACTGACTTCATGGACAACCATCGCCCAAGATCGCAAAGCTGCCAAGTCACTGTTCTCAGAAACCGTTATCGCCAGTTTCTAAGCCCTTTTCAAGAACAATGCCCCCCCCACAATCTTCAAACCATCACGAAACGCTGAAGAGAAGACACGTAAACCGATAGTTGTTTGAACCCGATTGAAAAACTGAAATCAGATGAAAGATGAAAGTGGAATAACCAGTTTTTTTTCTGGTATTGCATTTCACCGTGTATGCCAAATGCCAAAAGAAAAGAGCAAATTATTGGCTCTGTTTAGAATAGCCAACCTAGGCTAGACATCCTATGAGTTCAGCTCCTCGCAGAGATATCGAAAAATTGTCAAAACTCATACAAATGTGAAGTCTCTCACGACTGCTCTTCAAAAGGCATGGACCGAAATCCCCGGCGACTACCTCCGGCGCACTGTTGATTCTGTTCCGAAGCGACTTCGATCAATTTTTTAAATTTTGGTTCCTTACTTTCCAGTTGATGAAAAAATAAAATTGGTTTCACAGTAGCAGTCTCAGTTTCAAAGATATTCAGCATTACGTAATTCTGTATACTTATCGGCCACCCTGTATATGAAATACGGCAAACTTCATGAGAAACATTTCATCAGTTGACAACTTTTTCGTATCTCTAACCATTGCAGAGGCACAGACATTCGAAAATTAGTGAGACACCGGTAGTGAGTGGTCAGAGATACAGAAAAGGTGTTAACTAAGAAAATAAGTCAATTAACACGCAGAACATTCCATCTGTTGGCAACTTTTTAGTGTCTCTAACCGTTGTAGGAGGAGGCGCAGACGGTTAGCTTACTCTAACAGTCTTCGTGTCTTTCCTTTTCAATCGTCTGTATCTTTACAATGGTTAGAGATACTGAAAAATTGTCAACAGATGGAATATTTCTCATAAAATTTTACACATTTCATCAGTTGTCAACTATCTTATATCTCAAGTCTCCGTCAAGATATAGCAAAGATCATTTGAGTTGTTTGAAATTTCAAAGGGAATTTTTTTTCAAACAATTTCTAATTGATTCCACTGAAAGGTTTCTATGATTACATTTCGATTTTGTGCTGAAATTTCAGAGCATGTTAGGTCGGAACATTTCTCCCGCACAGCGCAGTTGCATTATCTTAAACATCGCAATTGACGCCAGAGCACTCCATACCTCCATTGCGCCGCTTTGAGAGCTCTGAACAAAAAACAATGCAAATGTGCTCTATCGCACGTCGTTCGACTGATTCTGAATGGAAAATGCAAAACGCTCAATTGCGATTAAGGGTGACAATTCTATTTCGACCGGTTAACTATACCAAAGATATATCCATCCCACTAATCATAACACATGACTCGGTCATCTAAAGAATCCATCGAGGGAAATCGAAGCGCTTCCTTGTTCACATAGACCATCTTTGAAACCTTGCTTTCAGTCATAAGACGACATCGGATTGTCGCCACGTGGAATTCAGAAGGAGCTTTGAAACAATGAAAACAGAGTGAAAATGCATTGACGCTCTACCGATAAACGTTCGACGCTTCGCAATGCTCCACCCAGTTCGCACATCTGATGTCTGGAAAGAAAATTTCAAAAATAGATTCGTATCCTAACTCGTTCTCAGTAGACAAATGAGTTCCATTGAAGTGTCGTCAAGTCTGACGCTTACTGTGCGCATACAGTGCAAAATAAATTTGAGAAATTAAGTGCCGAGCATATTGTCTTGAAATGTGCTAAATTGAGTTTTCGATGATTACCGAATCGTATTTTTCAAAAAATGCAAAATATTTTACAGTAAAACTTTCTCGGAAAGCGGAATACGGAATTCGGAACATGGAACGATTATTGCTAGAAATTCTACGTAAGGCTTCCATGATAGACGAAATAAGACCGTCTCGTCTTGCCTCGTCTTGAATTTGTTTGACGCAGAGATGAACATTTTGTTGGTACATATGCATATCTTTTTCATTGCGTCTGAAAGACGAACGAAGACGAGACGAAAGGATTCCACGAAAGACGACCGACTTGTTTCGTCTTTCGTGGAAGCCTTAATTCTATCTATGTAACTCCAATAGCCATGAATTTCTCCATGAACGTGAATCTGAAGCAGTGTGTCGTTTCGAAAGCATTTCGAGAAATTTTTCCGAAAAAAAACGAACGACACTCCGAAATAACGCAAAGCGCGTTGTTTATCGTATTTCCACGGCATTAATGGCATTGATAGACCCATCAAAAAGGAGCTGAAATTGCAGATTCAGGTACTCCGCTATCACGACTACAAGAGGTGGGAATTTAAGTTTGCGGAACGCGGAACGCGGAATGTGGAGTTAAAGTGAAAAATACTTGAGGAATACGGGTTCCGCGTATCTCCGGTGACTACCACCAACATCCGAATCGCATTGGCGTTCAAGAGTTCCGGAATATTTCGCATTTTCGAAATGCCTTGATTTTACCATTTTTGCCGCTTTTGAGGCTACAAAAAAGTGCAAAAAAATCCTCTCGAGATTCAAAACGATATATGGTTACGCGCCTTTAAGATATACCGTACTCTTCCTCATTTCGCTTTTTTTTTTTTGAAAATTTCAAAATTTTTAATTTGAATATACCGAATTTTCGGGCTGCATTGATTTTACCATTGAAGAACACATTTTTCTAAAGTGGGTAATTAATTTGCCGCTTTTGAGGCTGCAAAAAAGTGCAAAAAAATCCTCTCGAGATTCAAAACAATATTTGGTTATGCGCCTTTAAGATATACCGTACTCCTTGTTACTTCGCTTTTTTATGAGATTTTCAAAGTTTTTATTTTGAATATTTCGAATTTTCGCACTGCATTGATTTTACCATTGAAGAACACATTTTTCTAAAGTGGGTAATTAATTTGCCGCTTTTGAGGCTGCAAAAAAGTGCAAAAAAATCCTCTCGAGATTCAAAACAATATTTGGTTATGCGCCTTTAAGATATACCGTACTCTTCTTTATTTCGCTTTTTTTTTGAGATTTTCAAAATTTTCGTTTTAAAACATTCTGAAAGCATTATTCCGCTGTTTGAAATATGCGGAATTCCGCTAACGAATCAAAACCCCTAATAGCAAAAAAAAAAGACGAAGGTGGCTTCAAACAAAACAGGTCCATCAAGACCCATTTCGATTTAGCATTAACCCCCCCCCCCCATTTTTCAATCGTTTTTTTCAAAACTGTGACGCACGCTCCCCCCCCCACCTTTCCTCCCTTTAAACGACGCAGCTTTTAACCAATTTTTGATTGACCACCCATCGGCGACGACTACTACTACCACTACTTTCTACAGAAGTGTAAACACTCTGCCTCTCCCTCCCCTTCTCCCCCCCCACGCTATCCCTTTAAAACATCTAATCAAAAGTTCAGCGAACATAGAGACGACACGTATAGAAGCGCGCATCAATCAAACAACTAACCCCAACCAACGAGTTGTTTTACTCGTCGTGCCTTACCCAAGTGGTCGGGGGTCCCGACTGAAAAGGTGGGCGGAGCGTGTGTCGTACTAAAACTGTTATGTTTTTAACTCGAATGATGGAATGGAAAAACAGGCGAAGAATGTTACAAAAAGTGTGAATAGTAATAGACAAGTAAACAGCGTGTTACACACCACAAATTGCTGCAATTTCAGCCTATTTAGGAGGGTCGGAACACTACGGATCACTCATTTTTCAGCTTCGAACGTTTTACAATTTTCGATTCCCCGCGTTTCTTTCCCATTTTACAGTTTTCTCTGTCGGAATCACAGTTTAGTCGCCTGAAGAATTTGACATAAGAAAACGGCTAATTATGGAACATTTTGGCCATCGACTGCGACTGATTTGCGCGTGATATTGGGCAATGCGTGAGTGCACACTATGCGCCAGACTTGACGACTGTTCAGTGAAATGCTTGAATTCGAATAAAGTAAAGATGAGATGGCCGTCGATTTCCGCGCGTTTACCTGCCTCAACCAGATTTATATTTCCGATGACAATTCTCGAATTACACACTGACACGCCCATTTTCCAGTATTTCAAAACGGTTTTAGTTGGAGCGCATTTGCAACATCATATTTTCCCTGTTGATGCGTCAACAGGGAAAATATGAGTGTTGAGTTCTGTTACAAGGCCGGGCCGGTCAAAGGAAGATGCTAGGTGGTTGGGAGTACCTGGGATTCCGAGTCTTCGCGGTGAGACCTCCATTTGCCGCTAATTCAGATGATACAGTTAAAATCTGCTTGAAATATCAAAAATCAAAATTATTTCAAAATTCCAATAATTAGTCCAATAATAATTTACAACAATAAACTCTGCACGAGATAGACATTTCGGAGTGTCGTAGTTTCTCTTTCTTGCTTTGAAAATACAATGCGAATGCGCTCCGTTGAGTAGCCGATTTGATCTACTCTTTATTAGATAAACGCTGCCGTTTATTTTGAAGGCTCAAAAGGTGTCCGACGAATCTGTTATAAGGCTTCCACAAAAGACGAAGACAAAACGCCGTCTTTCCTCTCGTCGTTCGTCTTGCATTCGTCTTAACGCAAGACTTACGCAAGTCAGAAGAATTCAAGAGGAAGACAAAACGCCGTCTTTCCTCTCGTCGTTCGTCTTGCATTCGTCTTAACGCAAGACTTACGCAAGTCAGAAGAATTCAAGAGGAAGACAAGACGAGACGGTCACATTTCGTCTTTCGTGAAAGCCTTAATCTATTATTCAATGGAGCGCATTTGCATTTCATGTTCCTGAGGTGATAAAGTAATAAATTTTCACTAAAAATGCGGAAATTACATAAATTATTTTAGGAATTTAGAAATTCCAGTTATTTTTTTCGAAAAAGTAAATATTTTTTTTTGATTTTTTTGATTTTTTCAGTTTTTTTTAATTAAAAAGTTGGCAGAAGACATATGATTTCATGATTCATGTCTAGACAATTTGAATTGACGCATTAATTAATTTTTTCATTTTTGATTTCATTTTTGTTCCTCATATCACATTATAGCCATCAAAACATCAAACCACAAATCAGATTTCGCTAAAATCTGAATATTTCCTGCTACATCTTAGGGTGACACCCGAAATCATCGTCTCAAAGTGCACCAGCCTCGACGGTTTCGTTACACAATCAAGTAGGCACCGCCCCCTCCCCTTTTCTCTCCTCTCCCCTTCGCCGTTAGTTACTGACCGACAACGCTAATGATCATTTAAATCAAAGTTAGATGCGAGATCCACATGTCTTTTAAAAAATCGTCTCATTTTTTCTCATTTGAAACATTTCCGTTTTCAGCGAATTTCATTAAATGTTCATTGTGATCCCCCTTCATTGTGATCAAACCATTACGATGTATTCTATTTGATTTTGCAGATTTCGCGCGAAAATTAGTGATCTACATTCAGATATCATTGAATTTCAGAGCAATCTTGAAATGCATGTTTGAAAATTAAAAAGGCTTTTGAAATAATTTCATTTAATCTATGGTAACCTTGCGTCACCAGAATTGCTAAGCTAGCCTGGCTTACTGCGCGGCGGTTCTTTATTCGAAAAGCTCAATTCCCAAATTTTTATATTCACATTTGGCTCCCCTCAGGACGAAAGGCTTCCACGAAAGACGAAGACAAAAAGGCGTATTACCTCTCGTCGTTCGTCTTTCAGTTCGTCTTACGCAATAAACGCAAGTCAGACGAATTCAAGACGATACGAGACCGTCAAAGTTCGTATTTCGTGGAAGCCTTAGTAGCTATGGTAGCTGGTAGCTCATAGGTAGCGCTGTGGTAAGTCTCTTGACTTGTGAGTTGTAGGCACGGGTTTGAAACTTTCATGTGGAGAAACGGCTAGTTCTCGGTCGTTTTTTCTAGAAATCATCAGGTTTGTTTCGTTTTCGTGTCAAGACCCATATTCCGTGAATTCTGCGGGTATCGTGCAGTTTTTGCAAGGAAAACAAATGGAAGGAATCGTAAAACAATTCAAGAAGTGAACTAAATTCGGAGAAAAAGAGTCATATCTAGATCAAGGTGAAGGCTACATGGCATCGCTCTAGACATATCTTTTATCAATCGAAATTCCACTTTTTCCATTTTTCGCCAACGCACTTTTCTCCAATTTCCCCCAGGTTGATGCAAAGGTGCTCCATCGTAGTTCACGTGATTCATTTGTTTTTCCGGTAGTTGTGCTCTTCCAAACTTGATTTTTCCATATGTGAACACAAGGGTTCCCGATATGAGTTGTAGCGCTCCAAAAAAAAAAAAACCGAGTTTGCCCCAATTTTTGGAGCACATTTGCACACCTCGTTACGGAAATCATATATGAACCAGCGCAACCACGCTCCGCTGCACACCTCACCGTTCGGTCTTATTTGAGGCGGGGAGACGAGAGGAGTCGCGTTGTGGATAAAGGTGAGGGGGGGGGGGCACGTCGGTTTGGTTCAGTTCGGTTCCGGTTTTGATCGGGTGCAGATAATTTGAACCGTCCGCCCGTCAACCACAATGGTTTTTTGTTCGACGGCAACGCAGGCCCCTCCCTCTTTTAACCCGCACACTCGGACCGGTTCCAGACCGTTTCAGTGGACAGTTTCCGCTTTTCTTTGGGGGTTTTTTCTGTAAAATAGATTTCAGCGAAGTCGGGCATTTTCAGTAATTGCTATTCTCCGGAAATATCATCTTCTCGCCTAGAACGTTGTATTTTATTCGTTTTCTATTTTTGAAGATTCTTACTGAAATAGGTGCAAAATGGGCGGTCCATGTGACATAGAATAATGTTCCTGTTTCTAAGGCTTCCATTTGGGCGATATTTCGGCCGTCTCGACGCATCTTCGTCTGACACAGTGTGTCGACAACTTTTTTACTGCGTAAGACGAACGGAGACGACTTTTAGTCTACGTCTTTCGTGGGAAGCCTTTCCTGTTTCACTTTTTGTGATTTTTCAATCCTACGATTTTCTCGGAAACACTTCCATCCATTTATGTACCGCTCCATTGAATGAGCTGAGCTGTTGCGACTAGCGCAGTAGGTAAGGCCCTCGATTCAAAGCTTCGCGTAAAGAGTTCGGTTTTTTGCAAATTTTGAATATTTCCGAGCCATTTCACTTTCTGTCTTCCAAATGAATCCGGGTTCAGTTTCTTTCACTGTTTATTAATTTCAGATATTTTTGTATCAATTTTGGCACGCGTTCATTTCTTGTTTCCACTATCACATCACATCAGTTCAAGTCAACCATACAAACTATGAACCCATGTACTAGATCATACTACTGTTTTTGGACGTGGCGTCCGAAGAGCGTAATCATCAAGTTGACGTCATCACATTCTATCCGTCTCTTTCATTTTTTGCAATCTAGTTCTCTTCATTAAGGCTTCCTTTTAGGCGAAATTTCGGCCGTCACGTCTTCTTCTTGAATTCGTCTGTGTTGAACGTAGTGTGTTGACAACTTTTTTTATTGCGTAAGACGAACTGAAAGTCCAACGAAGGCGAATTTTTGTCTTCGTCTTTCGTGGACGCCTTACTCTTCATGTGTTCGCCAAACAATTCGGCTCCGCCTCTCAGAATCATCAAACTCGTGTTCTTTCTTGTGAAAACGAAAACACTTTAAAGAAGAAAGAAAAATAAGACGCATCGAAAATGAGCCTGACCGGCCATCATTTTTTGAAAGAGTCTTCGTGCAAAACTGTAAAATACCAACGTAAAAAAAATTGACGCAATTTGAGAAGCAAGGTCAACTCGAATGGCATTTTTCAGACAGTCTCCCGATTTTGTGTACTGTCTCGCATTTCATTTTTAGCTAGAAGACGTGAGGGGGAGAGCGCGAAAATGGTCATTTGAGGAGTCGGGCGGTTTCTCATTTTGTTTCGGTCAAGTTTTATGGCAAATTGGTCACTTTTTCTATGGAATTCTTCAAATTTCTCGGGCAAACCGTTTCGTATAGCAAATCAGTAAAGGATTTAAATGAAAATAAGAGAATTGTTTATCTTATTTGCCGAATTCTTGATTGGCCACCTTTCCCATCGATTTGAAAACTAAATTAAGCGAAGGTAAGAGCGACTAGAAGCAACAGTTCTCCAATTATAGATTAGCCTCTTCAAATTCCCATGGTAGTCGCCAATAAGGCTTCCACGAAAGACGAAGACAGAAATTCGTCTTTTTTCTCGCCGCTCGTCTTGTCCGTTTTGCCGCAATGAAAAAGTCAATAGGCTTTCTATAACTCGCCACTTCCCGCGCTTCGCGCATCTTCATACTTTGCACACTACAAACATTTTTCGCACTTGGTTATGCATGAAGCTGCACGAAACTCAGGAAGCGTCAGAACATTCAGGAATATATAGCAATCTGTCTATCCCTGCGTCAGACAAATTCAAGACAAGGAAAAAGACGACATGTCGGCGGAGACAGGGCAAGACGGGCGAAATATATTGCCCGAATGGAAGCCTTAGTCGTCAGGTTGTCTTCGGCTTTTGATAATTTTATAGAACTCGTCAAGATTTACTTTTTGCCAGTCATAATTTCAGTTTTGAACAAATTGCACCTAATTACAGGCAAATTAAGCAACTAATCGCTCAGTAAGACTTAGCGATCCCTTCATTTTCTGGGTGGCACTGATTATCACAAATAATGAGAGAAAAACGTTTGAAAACCCCAAAAAGAGTCGAACTGAGCCCTGCGATTTCTAAGACAAATCGCTTACCAGGCCGACTACAAAGTCGAACCGGTCGATGGCCAAAACAGGGGCTACTTGACAAGAAGCTAGGCAACAAATTAGGTCCAAGTTTTGCACCAGTTTGACGACCTGGCGGTTTGCCGTATTTGGGGGGTAGCGGGAGGAAACTCACGAATTTGGATGTTTTTTTAATTTTGAAAGCTAGAAATGTTGGAAATGCAGCGACACATGCGGCCAACGGATTTGACAAATTTCGAATATATCCTCAATTCGTTTATTATCATGTGCACTCACAGCGCTTTCTCTATTCCTTTTTTCTAGGATATTCCCTCAGTTCTAGTTCCAAAAAGACAAATTAAACTTTTTTCAGGCGGAAAATGGGTAGGTTTCGAGCCTTACTCCTCCTTTCCGGCACATTGGCGGTTTTCGGCAAATCATCTGGCGCCAATTTTAACTGCTCTCTAGCCCCGGATTCAGGTAAATATTCTTTGGCTACTGTAGCGCGACATTGAGGACCACTTTGATGTGGTTTTGGCGCGGCGCTCTCTGTGAAAATGTGCCCTGTGGATAAGCTGAGATGAACGCAAAGCTTCTCGAATTTCAGCTTGTTCAGACGCGTTTACATCAAATAAACTATCAGTGTTGAAGTTTATTTGATTTCATTTCATTTCAGAACATTGGCGAATCTGATGTTCATCTGATGTCATATAAGCAGATAGACATTTCAGAGAATGTTAGACAACATTATTTTTGAGCGCCTTTGCATTAACGGCACCAAAACCCAAGTGGACGCTCTTCTAATGAGATCATGTATTCTGTGCTAGTGGGTGCCAGTTGGGTGATGCGGGGGAAGGGGGGTTCCCCTTATCAGTCAAATGGAGTCCGACAGTCTGACTGTTCGACGTTGATTGACAGGATTACATGTGTGTACAGGTAGAGATCTCAAACTTGGGTAGTTAAATCGTCAAAATCGAAAACAACAACAACAACTGACGTCATCACAGGCGGAACAAAACAAGTGCGCCAGCGCGCATTTACATTATCTTTTAGAATTACGAAAACAAAAACAAAAAGTGAGTTAAGCAGAGGGAGGGAATATCTGAAGAGTGCTCAAACGAGCACATATTCGCTTGACTTTAATTTTCGCGCAATTTCCACGAACCCTAGTTCCAACGAATGCGAATTCTTTTGAAAATTTCCCCTACTTTTTAGATATGGAACAGACCTGTCACATGCTCCAAGAGTGGGACAGTGCGGCCCGTAACGCGATCCGAAAGAGACAGGCATTCAATGCGGGAGCTCCAGGAGTTCAAGGTTTCTCACCAGCAAACCCGCCAAGATTTGCTCCGTCGGCTCAAGGATGCATGAATATTGCATGTATATGCCCGTATATGGGAGTAAGATTTTTTTTTTTGAAAAATCAAATTTGCTCAGATGCATTTTAATATGAACACGAATTAGCATTAGAGCGTATTTGACTACCCTTTGTTTTTCTTTCAATAGTATACTGTTTTGCATTTTAGGGACGCATGGCAAACGGATGCATTCTGCCGAATGGTCAACCATATCTGATGGCTTACAGGAAAGAGTACAGGTAGGTCAAATATGGTTCGCGGAGAATACAGTGGTTAGGAAGCACCGGCTTTTCCGGGCATCATCAGGAGAGCAGGGAAAAGAGAGAAGGGGGAAAGCAAAAACGGAAGAATAGAGTACGCGAGAATCTCAGAGGAGCCAACGGAAAGCAGTACGGTTAAGGACAGACAAGCTTTTCAAAATTAAAAGTACGCAAAGGTGGACCCCATCAATGATTATTCGTTGGATAGCTTCTACAGAACTCACTGGAAAAGTGCGATACATCTTGCAGTTCTCGGGTTGCGCACGATTCTGTGGGCGTGGCCTATTCTTCTGGTTTCATTGCACTCCTTTTCCTGTTTCAAAGTTACAGACGGATTTCAAGTGAATAACAAACTATTCACAGAAAAGCTAGATCGCCCTGCCTTCTCTGTGTTCTGTGTCTCTCTAGACATTTACCGCAAACGCCTCAAAGCTTGAAATGTTTTCAGAATGATGACCGACAACGAGCGTAACCGTTGGCACAACGCCATAAATCAATTAAAGAGATCCGGCGAGTACGATCGTCTGTCAGTGATGCACCGTCAAGTAGGGTCCGCTTCTGGAGCCCACTCCGGCCCAGGCTTCCTGGTCTGGCATAGAGAATACATGAAGCGAATGGAGATCGCACTTCGAATGATTGATCCGGGAATCTCAATGCCCTACTGGGATAGCGTGCTCGAATCATATTTGCCGGATCCCAGGGATTCGATTATGTTCGGACCACTATTCATGGGAATGACTGACGCATCTGGACAGCTTGTCAGCGGTCCATTTAGTGGATTTCGAACACTCGAAGGACGGCCTAACCTCATTCGGAGAATGGCAACTGAAGGAAAAATGTTCAGTGAGCAGAGCATCAATAATCTGATGGCTCAAAATGATTTAGTCAGTGTTATGGCATTCACTGCGCCGCAGACAGGTAAGAAGGTGGCTTAAGATGTCGGGTCGCTTTTATCAGTAAACACGCCCTGTTGAGAATTTTACGTAAACAGGATGAAAATGAGCAGACAGTGAAATACCGCATTTCCGAAAGGCGCCTTCTTTTCTGACTCAATAATCAAACTAACTTTAAAGGGACACACACTTCTAATCTAATTTGTAGTTTACGCAGACAACTGTAGAGAAAAGGGGCTTAAAGAATTGTCGTCTGGTTTGACACTTGGGTGGGGTAACATCCTTTGCACAAAATCCCACACAAGACCTGACGACGTTCCCGTAAGATTCACGAATTACGCAAAAATAGAAACACTTAATCACTTTTAGCATTTTTACAAAATATTCTGCCTTTTTCGGCAAGAATTCTCAATTTCAGGCTGCCCATTCCGTCCCTATTTTGGAGCCCTTGAGTACACACATGCTTCCATCCATTTGTGGATGGGCGGAGACATGAAGCCGCCGTCAACGTCTGCCAACGACCCGATCTTCTTCCTCCATCACACGTTCGTGGATTTCATCTGGGAATTATGGAGACAAAATCATCAGAATCGGTTTGCCAGAGAGAATGTGAGTTGTGAGGGGAAGAAGAAGCCAAATTTGCAACAAATAAAAACTTAAGGCTGAAATTCGTAATTTCAGCAATACCCACCGGACATCGGAGCATGTGCTAACTCTCAGCATTTCAGCTATTCTCAAATGAGACCTTGGGATAAGATAAATAGGGACGGTAAGTGAGCGCATTTTATTATATGTTGACTGGAAGATTACATAGAAAAAATGCTACGTTACTTCTGATAATAACGCGAATTTTATTAGTTATGAGAAGATTTTCTCTGTTGCAATTCTTATAAGGCGAATTTATCACTCACACTCACCCCCGCAGTGATACGGAGAATTTCAGGTCTCTCGAATGCCTACACAGACAACCTCTATCACTATGCGCCTCGTCCTACGTGCAACTTCAACAATGCCAACTGCGGATCGCAGTACCTATTCTGCGACACGCGTGGCAACCCGCATTGTGTCGCCAAGGTGAAGCCAGGTGGCTTGTGTCGAGGATTCGAAGGACTCGATGCTTGCTATATGGGAACGTGTATCGCCGGATGGTGTAGAGAAGGACCACAGTTCCAACAGGTAACTGACAACACTGCGCGCAATAGAGAACTTTTTCACCGCGGAGTTCGGAACTTCGCAGTTTGATTTAGAAATTTACAATAATCATAGCAGCCCAGAAAAACTTCAAATCATTCTGAAATCGATATTTGATAGTACCAGCACGTTAAAATTCGGACTACAGAATGATAAGGAGTACAATGCTTCTGGTGATAATTTGTTCCATTTAGGAATAGTAATATGTCGGCTCACGCTGAACATTTTTTTCGATTCAGCAGATTTCCATGGTATAAATTAACAAATTCATCGGATTTATTTTTATTTTTGTCCGAAATTCTACTAAAGTATTATCCATTCGTGAGTACGTGATATTGCGTGTAGAGGCGGTGTTTGGGTCTCGTTAAGGGATAGCGCGTTTTAACGCGCCAATTTAAAAATTGTAAGAAAACGCACACACCGCGTTTGTGATTTTTTTTTCGAAAATTGAAGCGAATATTGGAAAGAAATTTGACAATAAAAATTAATTTTAAAAAATACGATTTTCAAAGCAAAATATAGAAAAAATTCCAATATTCGCTTCAATTTTCGAAAAGAAATCACAAACGCAGTGTGTGCGCTTTCTTACAATTTTTAAATTGGCGCGTTAAAACGCGCTATCCCCTAACGAGACCCAAACATCGACTCTACACGCAATATCACGTACTCGCGGATGGATAATAGTTCAAACTGTAAAAGAAACAAATATTAAAAGAAAAATTGTCAACAACTAACGTGATACGATACATTTCTTTTGAAAAATAGTAAATAAAGAGAGACGCAGAGGAGCAGTGTATTTCTAATCTTCCAATGTCTGCATCTCTGCAATGGTTAAAAACACATAAGTATACTGAAAATGACTAACTGATAGTGTACCGAAATGTATAATAAGCACCATCACCGTTTGTCAATCCGTGAAATCTCTATTCAATAGCAAAAAGGACACAGTTAATAGTTTCAGCCCGCACAAACTACGGCGGTCGCAATTATTCAACAAACTCAACCACCACCGCAGCAGGAACCGCAGCCACAACCGCAACCACAACCGCAACAGAAGCCGCAGCAACAACCACAAAGGCCTGCAGCTACTCCGCAATCTGTAAGTTTCAGTTAAACGTTTGGTGGGCAAAAAAATGGGAGAAAATCAGACGTAGCCCGAAAATATATAAAACGACTTCTAAAATTTCAAATTTATATCGATATTTGAAAATTTCCTGGAATACTGTAATTCATCCATAGCACTCTCTTACAAAGCGTGCCATTCATTCTGTATACCGAATAATTCAAAGAACGATGGTGAGTAACACGGCGGATTAATGGAAAATTCGGGAAACGCGCCTATATTAGGAAGGCAATTGGGCCAATATTCAATGACTACCTAATCTTTGGCTACTTGATCAATGGCTACTTTCGCCTTCGATTATCAATGATTACCTATTTTCAATGGCTACCTAGTTTGTAGCCATTGATTTAGTAAATACGATTTCCACGCAAAAATGATCTAAAAGTCGAAAACTATTCAGAAAATAAGCAAAATTCAATTTAATTTTCAAAATTTTCAAAAAATTCAAAAGGTAGCCATTGATCAAGTAGCCAAAGATTAGGTAGCCATTGATTATTGGCCAGGCAATTGGCACCTTCTAGGCATCACGCTCAACTAAGGCGGGCCCAGACACGCAGCGTTTCGACAAAGTTGGCATATGACCAATGCGATTTTCGAAAGATGCAAAACCATTAGGCTGTCATAGGAGCGAATTTGAAAATAAAGACAAGATATTCACCATTTTGTAGAACTGTTATAACGAGGATCCGTGTTGTCATCAGTGGTTCCGTCAGTCAGAGTGCCGAACGAATCCAGTATACATGAATAGATACTGCAGAAAATCTTGTGGACTATGCCAATCAAGCGATGTTAATCAAGGTAAGTCTATGGATACATTACTACCATAATGGGGTTATTCATGAAAAGCACGAAAAGCATTTTAATGCAAAAAATGATTTTTTTCGCATTAAAATGCAATCGTGAATAACATTAAAGTGGCATTTTTTGCATTAAAATGCAATTGTGTTTTTCATGAATAACCCCATAAATAATTAAATGGAAGGGCGCCTTGAGAATGTTCGAAAATTTTCAATAACTTGCAAATTAAATTCAATTTTTAAACTATTGTTTGCTTTCAGATACCTAAAGAAAAAAAAATGTTTATCTGAAATATTTTGACTAACACTGAAAATAAAATTGTTTTTATTTAGCTTTCAAAGACTAACTGATTGGGAAATCATAAAATGCATCTGAATATTTCTTTTATTTTCTGAACGAGGGGAAATGGAGTGATTTCATAAATGTTAAGTTAAATCTGACTTACACCGTTCCTTTCGTGTTGGCTGAGCATCTTCGCCTGATGTCAAATTCTGGGAAATCTGAAGAATTTTTTTTTAGAAAATTACAAATTGAGCAGTTTTAAGACGGCAAACAGAATATATATTTAAAAATAGACAAAAAATACATAAAAATTATGTGAAATTTGCTATTTTCTATTTTTCCCAAAAAAAAGAGCTTTTCACTTTTGGAATCGAAAAAAATGTCACTTTTCAATCATATTTCGTCGAGTTGCTTTCAAAAAACTATTTGATTGAAAAATCGAAACTATTTAATCGAAAATGCTTTTTTTTCAAAAATTTTTTTTAGAAAACAGAAAATCTTCACCACTAATTAATAAACTTTGACGCTTTTTCGACTCCTCTGACGGTTTTTAAGAAAAAATAATAATTTTTAACGAAAGACGAGAGGAAATATAATTAAGGAAAAAAGAAAATAATAACCACGTTGTAGGCTGCAGGCGGAAAATTTGGCCTAAAATTTTGCAAAAAATCGAAAGAAATAAGGATAATCCGCAGGAAACCACAAGAAAAATGCTGAAAAAAAAAGAATTTCAAAACCAGAAAAAAAATGAATTTTCGCAAGGGTTTAAGGGAGCATTGATTAATGTAGCATTCGCTTTTTTTCTGTTTTATTTCGAGATTTTCCACTTTTTTTTTGCTCGCAACTATTTATCATCCGATCGAACGGAAATTAAATATTTTTGCAGTTTTTCAGCTAAAAAGAAATATATTTTTGAAAGAAATTCATGAGGAAACGATAAATTTAAATAATGAGATTTGAATCATGCGTAGCGCGTCCCAAGTGGTAACCGTAATCCACCTGCGCATCAAAGTATTTATTTTCCTCTTCGCCGCTGTTTCGCCACAATAAAGGTCCCGCATCCCCAAAACTTATTTTTCGCCGTTATTTCACAGGTAGTAAGTAATTTCTGAGTTAAAAAAAATATTTTTTTCCATGAAAACTATAAATTTCAGTGCTTTATCGACTAATTTTGAAAAAAACGTGCGAAAATTGTAAATTAAAAAATCTGCACTGAACGCTGAAATTGCTACTACGTCTTTAAAACCTGTTTGCTTTGAAGGTTGCCACGATCGTCACGTCTCTTGCGGCTATTGGCGTGGCCAAAATTTCTGCGTCCGACGTCGACAATGGATGGCGGAGAATTGCCAGGCCTCGTGTGGATGGTGCGCCATGAACGAGATGCAGTTGTGCGCGTCGGTCGCGCGTCAGTCGAGAAGAGTGCGACGAGACACCGCGAAGTTCTGGATCACCGAGCCTGATGGCGACGATTTCGTCGATGATTTCATGCTCGATTATGGAAGATAGCCATGTCTTCTTTTTTTTGGAATTTTGGGATTTCCCGTCAATAATCGATATTGTCAAATCCAAGCTATCACATTTCTCCGGTACGTGTCGCGTTTTTTTCCCTTTGTTTCACTTCCCAATGCTTTTTTTTTCGAATACCTGCCGAAATCATAAATCATCCGGGTTTTTGTACATAACGATCCCCCACCCCCCTTCCCCATCCGCTCCACTTTCAGTATTATGTTTTATTTCGAACAAAAGGTAATAAAGTTGTTCATTTACCAATTTTATATTCAGAAATGAAAGAAATGCGCGACATTGGGGAAAGCAGCATACGGGATTTTGGTGAGAAGAAGAAAGAAAAGTGAATTTGAGATAAATCAATAGAGTTTCGTGATATGTTCAACCGGTTTTCTTTTGAGATCTGGAACCATTACGTCTTCAGATGCGTAGCCAAGAGGGAGAAGCAACAATATCTGGAAAGTGCCACGTGGAATTCTAATTTTTCAGTAATTTCTTTGAAAATCGATAAAACCCACAACTGTGAGCTGAAGCTATCGGAAAATCGATAAATTTTCGAAAAATGTGTGAGATTTGGCCAACTAAATATGCGCAAATCACTTACACTCTCATTGTCTGGCCTTCTGAGTAATCGTGAAATATCGGGGCCTGCATTCAGCGGTGACGTCACCACAGTACTCAAGCCAACTTTTTGAATTGCCGCCAGAAGGATGCCAACAGCAATCGAAGTGCTTATCTGATTATAATGAAAGACTCGTTCTGTTTTGTCTTTGACTTCACGAAATATCTGCAAAACGAAAAAAAAAACGGAAGTGCGGTTGGCTAGTACTTTAGTTTGACCTACTTCGTGACAGACGATTAGAAGATACGGCGCATCGGTGATGTATGGTCGACGCCATGTGTCTTGAAGTTGAGAGACGTCCACGACCCACGAGGCACCTTTTCTGAAGGTTCGACATAGAGCAACGACAGTATTCTGGATGCTCGGCTTCTCTTAGAGAGTTAGACTAGCCTTTGCTTCAAATAGGGTCATAACTTGATTCTCGGTGAAGATACAAAGAAGGTGTCAACTAACAAAATATTCTGCCAAATATTTCAGTTATAGTTTGTTAGTTGACAACTTTTTGATAGCTTCAACTCTTTCATAGTTAGAGCATTTGAAAGTTGGCTTCCAGGAATCAAGAGTGCTCTAGCTTCTCTGCGTCTCCATTATTTCAAATGCCTTCGAAAAACCATATCTGTGCAGCTCTTTGAGCTACCAGTGAGCCGCTCAAACAGTTGCAGCAGTTTCCAAGATAAAAAGAAGGCGTTCGCCAGCGGTGTTTACGGACATTTTCGTGAATGTGAATGGTCAGTGGTGTCATAGAACCGCAAACACCGCTGAGGACGACTGCGGAAATAAACATCTACAGTAGCCCATGGTCTCCGTTGAAATGAGGAAATAAAGTATATGGAGAGAGAGAGAGAGCAGAGAAGCTGAAAGACTCTCGTTTCTCTGCGTCTTCTCACTTTCTCGAGACATAATTGTCTCTTTCATCAGCTTCCAATATCTTCCGAATCATTGTTTTAATGGAATCATTCGATACAACACAGAACTTCCACGGCTGTAAATTTCCGACACTTGGCGAAGTACCTAAATTTCCAATTTTCTTTGTTTTTTTTTCGCATTTCAAAAAGAAATGTCCCCAATCATAAAATCCATGCAAATGAAGCGCACTTGATGAGGAAAAGCGCAAGTGCGCTCCAATGTGAGCGGGGATTCTGGACGATATTTATATGCATTTCTCCACATTAAGATACGCCACACTCCAAAACTTTCGAGAAGTTCGGAAATGAGCGCCGTTGGAAATTCATCGTTACGGTAGACAACAAATTTTTCTTGAAACATTCATGGGTCTTGCAACGAAAAGGAATTTAATATTAAAAAGTGAAAAAAAGGAATTTTAAAATTTTGGTACGTACTTTTCAATCCACAAAATGATACGCCACTCCAAATTTTTTTGAATCTCTATACTCCATAGAGTAAAACTGAATTTTGTGTTATTTTATTGCATTTTACAGTCTTGGGTATCGAAAAATCACTGTTCGACAATAAAAATGGCGAATTGACGTCAAAACTGACAAGGGGCTGTCATTCAGTGAAATTTCAATAGAATTGAGCCGTCCGAGAGATGTAATTTCGTCGATATGCTTTGAATCCAGCAACATATAAAGTGAAAAAGCCTCTCGGCTGCCCATCGTCACGAAGAAACGTTGGGAACACCGCGTGAAATCCGCGAAAATTAAGCTCCATGCCATCATGCACATTCAAGTGGATAGATGACAGTGGAATTCCAGTTTTCCGTTGGCCAGCTTACTTTTCAGACATAAACTTCATTGAGACTGTTTCTGGATTCATGGAGAGGAAATTTTGCGTCTGAAACATGAGTTAGGACAGTAACGCTGACCTCTAATAGACGATCATCGCTACTGGTCAGAATAGGGCGGAATTGGATTTTGGAAACTCGGAATTCGGAAAACGGAAAAAATTTTTTTCGCGGAATCTGGAATCCGAAAGACGGAATGAAAAAAACGGCGGAATCCGGAATGCGGAATCCGGAATTCCGCCCTTCTCTGCTACTGGTTGGCCAAGGATTGCTATCTTTTTATGGATTTTTTGTATTTTTGATCTAGCACACACTAATTGTCACCTCATAAAATGTTAAATCAGATTTGAACTCAATCATTTTCAATTTTTCTTATTTTTTGTGAGACCTGGCGTATCATTATGTGGATTTTTTTTTAATTCTTTGATAAAAACCATTTTTCTTTTTTTAAAATTCAATTTTTGGTTGCTAATTTTTATTTAAAACTAATGCTAATATTATTAATTTTTGAAAATAAGCTCAACATTTCTACCATCATAACACCTATTTTCTTATTTTTTGTGAGACCTGGCGTATCATTATGTGGATTTTTTCTTCAATTATTCTATAAAAACCTTTTTTCTTTTTTTAAATCTAATTTTTGGTTGCTAATTCTAATCTAGGTAAAACTAATGCTAATAATATTCATTTTTTGGAAAAAGTTCAACATTTCTGCCATCACAACACCCATTTTCGAATTTTTGGTGTGTGGCGTATCTTTATGTGGAGAACGCTGAGCAGCGAAAACTTTGTTTCCGTTAGTTATAGATCATCCTGCAGATGCTGAAATCAAGTGTTCAACTTACCAGCAGTTTTCAACAGATTTTGAATGACTTTTAAAGGGACATCCCTGGTGCTGAACTGTCGACAACTTCTTCGCATTTTCATCTCTTCGTAGAACATTTGAGAATTCCGAAGCGTGATCTCATCGTTGATTACTGGCACTCGGTAGGGAATCGGAAATTGGAAGGAATGAATTAGAATGCTAATGAGCAAAACGTGGTACACGAGCGGCAAAAGTCACGCCAGCTAGTGGTGAGCAGACTGGATTTGAATTTTTTGTTGGGGGGGGGGGAACGGAATCAGTGTGTAGTTTCGAAAAATGATTTCTCGAAAAATGCGTTTTTCGAATAATTTTTACGAAAAATTTCTCGAGAATTATTCGAGAATTTTCGGAAATTTCTCGAAAAATTCTCGAGAAATCGCGAAAAATTATTTGAATGGAAATACGATAAACAACGCGCTTTGCGTTATTTCGGAGTGTCATTCGAACTAGTTTATTATTATTTTTTTCTAAATTTTCTTTTAAAAATCGCGTTTTTCTCGAATTCTCGAAAAACTCTCGAAAAATGAGGTGTTCGATAAAAAATTTCACGAGAAAATTCTCGAGAAATTTTTCTTGTTGATTTTTCGGAAAAATTTCTCGAAATACTTTCGAAACGACACACTGAACGGAATGCGGAATTCCGCGCTTCTCACACGTCAGCAGCCGACATTTTTTTGTTTAAAACAAAAAAACAGGAAACAGCTTCGCGCCACTCAACTCTCGCAGTCTGTATTTCGTTGTTTTTCCAGCCAATTCGTGCGAGGCAAAGGCGCGCCAGACTTTAACGGAGGAAAGCGCTCACCATCCGTTCGCGTATCACATTCTCGTGAAGATCCGTGAAGACCATCTCGTCTCCAATGTGTTTATCGGCGGTTTCCACCTATAAAACTGGTAGGGTTGCACAAGGCGCTGCCGTTTGCATTCTGACAATGCTAAACTCACTTTGCTATGTTTCGTTCTGCTCTCCAATTGCTTCGCCACTCTCTTATTCATGCGATGGAGCAGAGAAGCCACTTGGTAGATCACAAAGATAATGACCTTTAACAGTTTACCAATTCAACAATCATCCGGCCTCCAGCATTCTCAATAGAGCGCACTTACTTACCCCTAGAGTAAACAAAACATTTAGAACCGCCTCCGACGAATGACCTTGATTTCCGAATGAATTTAACCATAATTTTATCGATTGCAAGTCGATTAAAGGCTCTTTTCCGGTTGAATCTCCATAAGCCTGCAAATGTTTGACGATAGAGCGCGTTTGCATTATACAATAATCAACCTTATGATGTGTATGCTTCTTCATGCTCTTCTCCTCCTGGCCATCGCCTCTTTTGGTAGGTTCTCGCCACGATTTTGATGGTGATTTCTGGAAATTTCCATGTTAGCCACAAAACTCGCTCCGTTGAGAAGAAATGTCTCAAAATTCAAAGAATTTCTTGCGAAAAATGCATGTGCGCTCTATTGCCCTATTCATCGTCCGCATTTCGGGGAATTTCGAGGAGTTCAAATGCGCTCTGATTAGAGGAAGCTCGTTTCGCATTAGAGCGCGGTTGTCGCACATATTCAAACGCGCTCCATTGAGCTTAATAATTTTTTCAAAATATACAAAAGTATATATTTTTAATACAAGAAATGGCTCCGATCTACGAGCATGCGCAATCACGCTCTATTGAACAAATCTTACGTTTCATACTATTGAAGAATAAAAAAAAACACTTTTATACAAATTCGCATTAGAGCGCACTTGCAATATGAATAATGGAATCGTTTGAAATGTTAAACTTTTCGAAGAAGATTTCAAAGATAAAGGGAAGAAAGAGTAAAAGAGGCAAAAACAAGAAGGAACGATTAGATAATCGAATGACATTTGTCACGTTCGGAAAAGAGAAAAACGCCTATCCCACCCCCCCCCCCTCAGCTCTGAGGAAAAATAACGAAAGAACGGAATAATCGGAGCCAGATGGTTGCAGCTCTTTCTCATAAGAACATGTGTTGAAACTTTGGATTCTGAAGTTTCGTGAAATTGACTTTTTAAAAGTTCTTTTCAAATCTCAAAAAATGAACCAAAGGAGGTTCTCCACGTGAACTCCATTAATTTACCTATTGATTTAATTAATTTACCTACTTTTCAGATAACTTCAAGAGGCAGATAGTTAGAGTAATCTAACTATCTGCGTCTCATCGTCTCAAGACAAGACGGTCTTATTTCGTCTTTCGTGGAAATCTTAAGATATACCATACTCCCAATTATTTCTAATTTTTAATGAAGTTATTTTTCGAGAAAAATCTTTTTTTTTTCTTATAATTTTTCTTCCTTGAGACATGCAAAAATTGGCCGAAATTTGAATCCAATTTGAAGATATTTTTCATTAAAATAGAAGGACGTCGGTAAAAGCAGATAAAAAAGGCAAAAAGGCAATTGTTTAGTGTTTATTTGTTTAGACAAACGATCATCTTTCTTTACTTAAAAAGAAAAGTTACTTTATCGTAGCACACTCCTTCACTGGTTGATAATTCCGCGCTTCCGCAACTGAAATTTACAAATTTTAAATCATTTTCTTGATTTACCTATGTCTGCCTTGTGAAAAGTGTGATCTCAATGTTCCCTGCGTTTTCAGAACTTTTCCAGCGGGTGTACTGAAAATTGCTTCATCAATTCTGTCCATAACGCCTCTCCGGGATACCGTGTCCACTTTGAGTGAAAATCTTTCCAGTCACGCTCCCCTCTCACAACGACGGCTTTTTCTTACATTCACATGATGATTAACATCATCAATTTTTCTTTTTCTTACTGAATTTCCCGTTTCTACTTCATAAACCAGCGTCCCTTCGTATTTCTCGGAATTTGAATTTATTTCGAATGTCGGCGATTTTTTTTCTATTTTTCCACTCAAATGGGCGCGAAATTGTGATACCTGAAGAAACACACAATTTATAATTTTTAAAATTGTATTCAAATATATAAAAACAATAAAATAACTATTAAAACTGTAAAAAATCAGTGTAATATAAATATTTAGTTTCGAAAAAAAAAACTCTCGTATTTCGACACATTGTTTAAAGGCGCACGCAATTTCCAGATTTTATTATCAAAGCACGACGTTTTCTCTACAGTATTTTAATTTTAATTTCAATGATTTTTTGCACTTCTGAATAACAAAAATGCGGCAGAAAAATAATTTTTTAAGCGTTCTTTAACGCGACTTTATGAATTTTTTTTCCGATTTTCTTGTTTAAGAAAATTGCGAACCGATTTTCAAGTTGTTTCAGAGTATTCAGTGTCCCGTAATTTTTTCCAGCTATTGAAGACATTAATTTCCTTTTGGTGCGAACGATTTTAAAGAAAATTTGCAGCGAATTTTTTTACATTGAGAAATTCAAGCCGTGTCTACGAATAATCTAATAAAGAGTTTCGTGGCAGTCGCGCAGCGAAACGTACTTTTTAAAAATTCATAAATTTAGTGTGAAATCGAGAAATTTAAGCTGTGCCCCAAACGAAAATAATAGCATTTGCATTATTCGAAATTCGAAAAGCGCAAGAGGGCTAAGCGTTCGCTCAATATGAAAACTTTGAGTGGGTCAAAAACTATTCACTGAGAGCGGAGAACTTCTCTCTCTCTCTCTTTCTGACAGCTCTCTTGCCCACTTTATAGACTATTAAATGAACACTTTAGCGCTACCTTTTTTAAATCTCGATTTCTCATCTGCTTCTGCGAAAAGGTGTGAAAACTAGATGTATCTCCAAACTCTTTAATGCTTTTCTAAACTTTAATGCAATTGTCTCTTACACGAAGCAGCTTAACTTGAGAAAACTGTAAAAACTGTCGAAGTCATTTAGACATGCAATCAAAGTAAGCGCACTAGTTTAAAATGAAAACAGAAGGAATAAAAGTTCGGAACTAAACAAAATCCAAAAAGAAACTGCTCCACGCATCGAACCCATTAAAAAACATAACAAACGGACGCTGCGGCAGAGAGTCAAATCAAAAACTCATGAAAATGTTGTGTCCCATTTTCTCAAGAGAAGAAGACAAAGAGGATCATTTTCTCCATGATCACCACCCCACCCCCCCCCCACATTTCTCTTCAGCTCAAGTCCCTTCAGATCAATTACATTGTAAACTCTCCGCGTCGCGGGGCGAGACGACTGAAAAGTGTGAGAGCTGTGGGGTGGGGGAAAGGAGAACAACGAATAGAAGGAAGCTGGCAAGTGGGGAAGAATACGGCAACGAAGACAGGTGCGATGGAGGAGTGTTGCATCATCACAGCCAAATGGCAAAACGGGCGCGGAGGGTTGGTGGGAGGGGGGGGGATAGGGGGGGTGGAAGGGAGCAGTGCGACTCCTCTCGGAGCAGCCGTTTAACAAATAATGTTTTTAAAATACGAGTGGGATTCACTTTTAACGTGCGAAAAAGACGTCAGTCTGTGTGTCTGTTTCGTGCAGAAGCAGCAAATTGAGTATGAGGTATAGCACCGGACAGAAAAAAGATAGCCAGTATTGGTTTTTAGGGGATTTCTTAAAAACTAATGGGGTTATTCATGATGCATTTTTATGCAAAAAATGCCACTTTAATCTTATTCACGATAGCATTTTAATTGAAAAAAATGCATCGTAGTTCAGTGCTATGTTCAGTTAAAATGCAAGGTAATGTCGGATATCGTCACCGAGAAAGTCTATGCGGCTTTAATCTTTCAAATAAATAATTTTAATATTTTTTCATTATTGCCATAGTAATTTTACGCTTTTTCGCCTCCTCATTGTTCATTTTTGGCTGTAAAATATTATTTTTATCAAATTAATTTAAATTTTTTCCGAAAATGTGAATTTTTCGCACAATAGGAGTTCTTCTCCAACAAATTGAGGACCTCGTAAATCGACACATTAAAGGCGCATAGACTTTCTCGGTGACGATATCCAACGCCACCTTGCATTTTAACTGAACATAACACTGAACTACGATGCATTTTTTTCAATTAAAATGTTATCGTGAATAAGACATTTTTTGCATAAAAATGCATCATGAATAACCCCATAGGGAAAATTTTTTTGATGTCTTGAAGTTCTTTCTTAAAATTCCAAAAAAAAAAATGCAGCTACTCAATTCTGTGCCAAGAACTCCAATTCCAGTCACCTAAACTGAGTCCGGCAATGAACCAGATGAGGGTAGCTGGTCGATAACAAAAGAAAAATTGTAGAAAGAAGCTTAAAACGAATAATTGTCTATTTTTAAAGGTGCTCCCCGTCCGACTTCCCTGTTAAATGAGGATTTTCGAAACTCTTCCGCCGCGTTATCAAAATGTTTGAGAACGAGAACAACACTTGATAAAACACATGGTTCCTGAAAACATGAAATAAAAAAAGGAAAAGAAACGATTAGAATATATTTTATTAAATGCAAATACCGTAAAAAACTCAAATAGACTCGCATGCAAAACTATGAAGCGTTTTTGGGAGAAATACTATTAGGGACGCAAGTCAATTAGAGGTGGTTTTACGGTAAATGAATAAAACAACTCGGAAAGACAGGAATACCATAGAGAGTTCATCCGCATCAGAAAATTGAATTCAGCGTTCACCAGAGTGGATCCCACGGTTTAGCGAGCGCAGATAACTGAAAACACTTTTTAAAGTATCTACTTATTATTAAGCGAATAGTTCTGTCTGTATGTGACTCTGTCCAAGACGTTTCATTGAATAACTCAAAAGATCGTGAGTCTTTTACTTTGATATTCGGGATGGAGTCATGACCACCCGAGCGCTTCACATTCATTTATTTAGGAGGTTGTAGGGTAGTTGGTATACGGCACGGGATGTAAATCTTATTTGGTTTTTGACGTTCTGCTAATAAATTGTTTTACTAACAAGTGGAAAAGCAGAACGCCTACAATTATTTCTAAACGAAAGCCAGTGGAAGCCAGTGGAAGTCGCGGCGTAGCCGCGAACTTTCCGCTGGTAATTTATAAATGAAAGAACTTTTATTTTTCTTTTGTGGGGTCCTTTTAATAAGGACCAGTGCCAGCGAGACTTAAAAAATGTCTCATTGTAATCTGTGTTCTCTGCAAGAAAGAATGCTTACCAAACTATCGGGTATGCCATCTTCATCATACTCCTCACTCCCTTGAACCACAGAGCGGCGACCGGTTGAAAACTGGCTATCAATAGTTTCCTCCAGCGTTCTCGAATGTTTCTGAAATCGGAATTCATATCATTTTGAAAAAAATTCGTTTCGATATCTTCGGATTCTGGTTGCCGTGTCTAGAAACGCACAGATTCGTCATCCCATGCTCAGGGGACGAAATCGTCAGCGTGTCTCACTCCGGTCATAATGGGAAAGCATCAAAAAATATTATAGACAATATGATTACGCAGTTCCAAAGAGTTGTGTATATACTAGAGAATTTCAAATTTAAGCAATAAAATGAAAGAAATATTATTTTGACAGTATATGTCGAAAACAATCTTTTTTGTTATTATTCATTTTTCTCTTCATTGGGTCTCGTTAGGGGATAGCGCGTTTTAACGCGCCAATTTAAAAATTGTAAGGAAGCGCACACACTGCGTTTGTGATTTCTTTTCGAAAATTGAAGCGAATATAGGAATTTTTTCTATTTATATTTTGCTTCGAAAATCATGTTTTTTTAAAAATTAATTTTTATTGTCAAATTTCGCTTCAATTTTCGAAAAGAAATCACATACGCAGTGTGTGCGCTTCCTTACAATTTTTGAATTGGCGCGTTAAAACGCGCTATCCCCTAACGAGACCCAAACCCCGCCTCTATACGACAAACCACGTACTCGCGATCCGATAATAACTACAAATTTCTCCTTATCTTACAATATATATTTTTTCTTAGAATATCTTTTTACAGGGTGGCATCCAAATACGGTTACACGCTTTAAACGTTATAAATGTCTTCAAACAAGTTCAATTTTCACCAAAATTGGACAGAAGTTTATTGAAATGATACAAAAACAAGTGTTTACAATAGTTTTCAAATCGCCTCCTTTGGCCTTCACCACCGCTCTCAATCTCTTCGGGTATACGTCCACCACGGCACGCAGGTAGTTGGCATCCATTTCGTCCCAGGCGTTCACAAGTGCGACCTTCAGAGCGCTCAAACTAGCGTAGTTTTTGGTGGAAACCTTCTGGGTCAAATATCCCCAAACGGCGTAGTCCATAGGATTCAGGTCGGGTGACGACGCTGGCCATTCTGACGAGGAGATGAACTCAGGAAAATTGTTTTTGCACCACTGCTGAGTGGCCTTGGCGCGATGAGCCGGTGCGCCGTCTTGTTGGAAGCACCAGGGTCGGTTTCCGTAATGCGATTTGGACCACGGGAGAACTGCAGCCTCTAAAATGTGATTTCTGTAGTAAGTTTGGTTCACCTTGGCTCCCTAATCAACAAAAATCAGCGGGGTTTTGCCATCGGAGCAAATTCCACCAAAAACCATGACTGAAGACGGATGACATGTCTTATTGAGAATTTTTCCGTTCTTACAGGCAGTTTGAAAGTCTTTTGCAATAATCCGATGGTTTTGGCCATTCTTATCAGCTTCGACGGTGAAAATTTTCTCGTCTGTGAACAGTGTCGAGAGGTGCGTGCCGTGAAGAAGTTTTCGTGCTTTTTGCATTCGGAGAGCTTTGTTTTTCTCGGTGAGGAATGCGCCGTGTTGCATACGGTACGAAGTCATCTTCAGCTTCTCTTTGACAATGATTCCCATAGAATATTGGCTCATTTTGAAGTATTTAGCAAGCTTCCTCATGCTTCGCTCCGGATTTCTTCGAATTCTTTCTTGAACGGCTTTCACAGCTTTTGGCGTCGTCACAGTGACAGGATGACCCGAATTCGACGCACCCTGCTGCATCAGTTTAATAATAGAACCACGATGGGGTGAAGCAGCCGCCATTACCTTAAAAATGGAAGTTGCGAACAGAAAATTGAAAAACATAATAATTAATATGTAATAATTAATAAAAAATAAAATTGATACAGTAGCGACTTGTGCTCATGCGCCAGAATCCACGCAAAGTTGCGTAACAGTACATGGCTGCCACCCTGTATATAGAATATCTATTTTTATCTTTGAATCTCTCTTTGTCTTGAAATTGTTGAAATTGAATAAACAGGTTTAATTACCCAAGTTTGAGGTACGACCGCGACAGTATATCGAAAAGTCACTAGGATATTTAGAGCACGGT
The DNA here is from genome assembly GCA_003052745.1 of Caenorhabditis inopinata. Classification (NCBI taxonomy): domain Eukaryota; kingdom Metazoa; phylum Nematoda; class Chromadorea; order Rhabditida; family Rhabditidae; genus Caenorhabditis; species Caenorhabditis inopinata. The sequence goes on from AP018153.1 coordinate 3,067,290, forward strand.
AACCATTTTTTTATGTTTTAAAGAAGATGTAGAAGGACAGTTTTTCACAAACATTACGAACCTCGTTTTCTTTTTTCTCATCTTCAAAATGAGAATTCTCCAAAATCGTAATTTTTCCTTCATTTTTATTTTTATATATTTTACCAGACTGGTTACTGGCCAATGGCTCTTCGCATTTCTTCGCAGTCCCCTTTGAAGCCGAATCAGATCTCCTAGTCACTTTAACTGATGACTCTTCAGTTTTTCGAGCAGTCGTAGAGATGCATTGCGTATCGTTCGAGCTATTTACTTCATCAGAAGAACTGGAAAAGATTCTTTGCTTATACTCGGTGTATTCTCTCCGCTTGTTTCTCTCCTCCTTCTTTTTGTTTGCAATTATGATTCCATCATTTTTAATTGTTTCCTCCACAGTTTTGCATAGATTCTCATATGTTTCTATCATATTTTTACCACAATCTTGAACAACCCTGTCTCCTTCTGCACGGCACGTTTCTACGAATTCTTTAAAATCATCGAGATATTTCTTTTTGGCTTTCCATTCGGAAACGCTTTCAGCAGACAGCAGATATCCGGACACGTCGATCTGAGAATTTTTAATTATAACAATAATTTTAAACGGTATTAGAACAATTTTTAGAGATCATTTATGATATTTAGCTTAAAAAGTAAGAAATACTGCATAAAATCGACAGCGGATATTTCAACCACCAACGACGATGAATTAGCGAAATGGTCTGAGTTAAATTCAAAAAAAGCGTTAGTGACGCTAAATGGTTATTTTAAGAATACGAAGCTAATGCAAATGTTATGATGCTAATGATGGTTTTCTGGTTTTTGTTCAAGCAACTAAAGTGTGCATTAAAATGTATTTTAATATAGAACTGTAATTAATAAGCTTTTTTTTTCATTTAAATGCAATTGTGTTTAAGAAAAGAAAGGAAAAAACTGCGTTTTAATTGCTTGCTCAACCCCTATTATGATTTTCTGCAAAAATTGGAAAAGATTCATACGATTGGCAGCTGAGGAATCTTGTAATAATGGGAGATCATATAGTCTACTGGATCTTCATTATCGATAAACGCCAAGTTTCTGAATTTTTGGATATAATATTTGTCCGTCGATGCGTGCTTAATCTGAAAAATAAAACTATGAGAAGATCATTCGAGCAAGGGAGAAAGATCTCTGTTTGGGGAAATGACTCCATTTTTTAAAAACGATTTCGGTGTTTTGAATGATTTTGATATTCTGGTTTTGTTCCCAAGATGTTTTATTTATAAACTAAAAAATAGGAATATATTTTGGAAGGTGTCTTCCTGGTCTGTAAATGAAAATGAATAACTTTTTATCTTTTTAGCGAATTTATTTCGGAAAAAATATACAAGTAGAAGCCCCTAGTACAGCTAGCTTTCTAGCTTTCTACAGCTAGCTAGCTAATTTTAGCTATTCAGCGAGGAAAATTTTGAAAAAAAAACACCTAGACACATTTGGAGCAAATGAACCCCGAGAGCATCCATGATTTAAGAAAAAATGCTCTAAGAAAATGATCAAAAAAGTTAAGACTTATTTGAAAAAAATTGCTATAGGTAAAAAAAAGTTTGCATGGTCAAACTATTTCGCGTTTGAGCACATCCTAACGGAATTAAGTTAATTTTAATGGTTTTCCTGACAACAAACTATTAATTAATGGAGTAGAACTAACCGCAATAGGAAACGACTCTTCAAGGAAGGGAGCATGGTATTTGTGGCTTTTAGTAAAAGCGCATCGACTGCAGAACATTTTCTCGTTGGCATAAAAGTCCATTGGCGTCTCGTATTCAACTTTTCCACTGAATTTCCCATAACATTTTTTATATTTACAAATGTAAAGCAGTTTGTGCGGAATTAACTCGTTGCATTCGGTGCATTTGGCGGCATTCTCTTCGTATGAATGTGCACCCGAATGGTTTAGTGCGAAAGTGGGATCTGAGACAGAACTCTTATCTTGAAGCGAGTCGAAAAAGGATTTTTGGGTAGAGTCTGCAGGGAGAATTAGCGGATCGGTTAGCCTCTGTGCATTCTGGCTTTTCGAATTTTGACTTTCGCATGTTTGAGTGTCCAGCTTTTTCTGGTGAGCGGTGATGCAATTATGGCTCAGGGTCGATTGATCTTGTAGGATCATCTTTTGGGCTGGAAAGAAAAATATTTTAAAGAAACAATAGGATGAGCGAAGAGAAAAAAGCATAAGATTCGAAGGGCGGGAGGAGGGAAATAAGAAATAAGAGAGGAGAGCTTAGGAAAATTTCGGATTCTAGTATTTCCTATAAAATTTTCGAAAGAATTTAGTCTGACATTTTAAAATTTTTAAGTGGAATTTACTGAGTCATATTATTATTTAAGAAAAATCGAAAACAAATTGTTTTTTTTTTTGGAAAAAAGCTAAGAACCAGTGGAAACAGTGTCTTTGGAATGGCTACCGGTGGTACAAGGGAGGTATCGTTTCAGGAGTATCATATTCCGTTCCGAGACCAAAATATTGCCGAAAAGGAAGGTACTGGAAGAAAAAATGTCAACCACGTGGGAGGCGCAGCGAGGGGAGCCTGGAAGGAAGGAAGGCTGAAAATGAATGAAATAAAGGTTAGTATGTGCAGAATGTTTTAAAAATACAGGGACAGGGCTATGCTGCAATTCCGTGGCACTATATTAGTAAAGGAAAGCTATGCAAATCAGCAATATGCCGAAAAACATGACGAAATCCTCAGAAGAGAACTCGTGTTGCTCATCGCTTTATTGAAGTATTCCAAAGTATTCCACCTATCGATCATTGCTTGGCATCGTCTACAGATATTTAATTCACTCAAATAAAACATTTTTAAAAATTTTGCATATACAAGACGACGATAAAAAATTTCATTCGTTATTAATTCGCGCCTTTACATGCGTGACTTTGCAATTGATGCATACGCTATTAAGGAAACTTTCGCAGCGCAAACCCTGGGAAAAATTGTTTTTTTTTTCTACGATTTTTTACATTGCAAAACTATGCGAAGAATGCGTCCCTTAAACTAATTAATTAAAAAAAAATTCAGAGGGAGCAAGTTTATAGTATCAAAACCGAACTAACAGCGGGAAATCGGTGAAAACGTGAGCGCGTCGTTCATTCATTGCCTGGCTGAAATAACTTAGCTTAAACATTCGACAATTTTAGCATTCAATTACAAATAAACACAGGAACAATTAGAGATTAAAATTTGCGCGTAAAAAAATAAGAAAGGCATCGTAAAGTGCGTCAATAATAGGAGGCGCCTTCTCGGTGCAATGGGCCGAGCTTGTGCCCGTGGAGCACAAATGTGACAGCGCTAGCATTCTAAATTTTGTAACAAATTCATCTGCTTCAATACATAATGTACCGTATAAACTGGATAGTGAGGGAATAAGAAAATTAAAATCAGGAGATCAGTTGAATGTGGTTTGATAAGTAAAAAGCTATTCAACAGAAATACGATGAATTTTCTCTTGAATAACCGGAAGATGCATCCATGCGGTGTCGGCGTCGAGAAGCAGTTCTGGGTCCACATGGCCAATGCTTTCTAATTTAGACTCGCGTAATTGCCATTCGCGGATGACATGGTTTTTATCCAAGTCACCAACTATTCGGGTGTCGCAGACTCTGGAAAGATAATATTTCCGAAAGAATTAGTGTAAAGGACATATAGAAGAAATCACAGAAATTTAAGAACAACACATGATCAGTACTTTTAGCAATATAGCACAATTTCTTATACCTTATCATGACACTGTCGACTCGCATATAAAACCGGAGAAGAACAAAGAAATAGCCACCCTCCATGATGCGAATTCTAGCGGAGAGTTGAGCCATTCCATGATCTGCCAATTCGTCTTCAAACAATGGTAGACATGACGAGAAGATGATCTTATCGCGACGCTTCAGCCGTTCCATATCAATACGTTGAGTAGTTTCGGTAACCTGAAAATAAAATAGGAAATAGAATGGATGCAATGGATGCTTAAAGAAAGGTTCGAATTGTTTTTTGCAGACACTGAATACTGGTCGTCTCCCTAGTGTCACAACATCCACTAACCTTCAACCCCTGAACCGTTCCGTTGTAATGTGTAGTGTAAGTCCAATCGAAAGGTTTATGATGACCGGAAATCTGTTGTATTCGTTCTTTTCTAGTCGATTGCCAAGCTGTCGATGCACCTACTTTAACGTCGGGAAGTTTATCGGAACACACCAATTTTAGAGCATCTAACGTGTTGAATTCGATGTATCCGGTAGAGTTTTTGAAGCGTATTGTAAGGGAATTCCGAGCAAATACCATTTCGGGAAGTTCCTTCAGTTTTAGCTCACGACCGTATTTACACTTCTGAGAAAGTAAACTATAACGCTTTCGGAAGAAAAGAACGGTGGCAGAAAATTTTTAAAATTCTTACCAAACAACTCGGGTCTTCGTTCTTATCAGAATGCTTACAAGTGCTTTCCAGAATATGACCGGCGAGGGAAACGAATTCAAATAGTCCCTGTGCGAACTTTTCTTCTTTTTTCGCGTGCTCAGCGGCTCGCACCATTACCTCATCGATGTTTTGCCGAAGCGATTGTCCGGCCATTTGTTGAAGAAGAGCTGGAACTGTCAAGGAGTGATTTCAATTAAGGTAAAAAATAAAGTCAAACGTGTCACATTGGAATTATTAAACGCGCAATATTGTTAAAATTTTATTTCTTCGGCATTAGGTATTCATAGCGAATTTTTTGCCGCAGAGTGTCTTTAATGTAGCTTAATGGTTTTGATGACAGCGCGTCACTCGTGGCGAAACTGGAATTTACAGGAATTCGCATCTCGCACAATATCGTGGTTTTTGTGCATTACGTGCTTAACCTCTCCCTCTCTCAACGCTCATGATACTATGATAAATGTTTATTACAATAAAAACAGAACATATCGACAAGAAAATTTTTTTAAAATGAAATCCAATAAATATTAAAAAAAAATAAAATAACAGCGAGATGAAGTCAGAAATCTTCAGAAATCTTCAGAATCACAAGTAGTCGACTGGTTTATCAGTGTGTTCTGTGAAAGAAGATCCATTTATTCTTTCTGGCATTCTGCTGAAATTATGAAATATTTTTCGGGATCCCAATTTTTTAAACCGGTCTCCATCAACATCGGTGTAGCTACTATGGTTATCGAAGACGTCAAAGAGTACGTATATCACGATAGACTACTCAATACAAGCATCGAATTGAAGCCAAAATTACACAGAAGGTGCAGCATGGGCATTAAAGCATTCAAACCATGTATTCAGCCAATGCGCTAACTAGATCCAATATACCTTTTCGTCTCAACCGTTTTCCCCGTTTACAGTTTGATCTTCCACGAAAGTACAGAAGGAGTCAATGATCCACACATCTCAAAAAGGAAGGCTGGTCGGGATAATATTCACCAACAACATCATAAAAGTTTTTATTGAGAAGACATTTAAAGTCAATCAAACGTTAGAGACCCACTACTAAAGAACTAATAAAGAAGGAAACTACGATGTGATGCGATGCGCTGAAACGACAATGGGTGGTCCACGTTGATTCATAAATAGTTATTATCGGTTCGCGAGTACGTGGTGAGCCGCTTACAGGTGGGGTTTGGGTATCGCTAGGAAATCGGCGCGTTTTAACGCGCCAATTTAAAAATTGAAAGAAAGCGCACACACTGCGTTTGTTTTTCTTTTCGAAAATTGAAATCGAATATTGGAATTTTTTCTATTTATATTTTGCTTCGAAAATCATGTTTTTTTTTAATTAATTTTTATTGTCAATTTTCTTAAACTGCTTATTAAACAGAATAAAGTATTACAAACGCAGTGTGTGCGCTTTCTTTCAATTTTTAAATTGGCGCGTTAAAACGCGCCAATTTCCTAACGAGACCCAAACCCCACCTGTAAGCGGCTCACCACGTACTCGCGAACCGATAATACCAAAAAATGAAAAGCGTTTTTTGGAAGGCCAACGAAGAGATTTTCTTCCGTTTTGCACTACCATCGCAAAGAGCCGGAAGGAATGGTGCGCTGTGATCCAAGCTCCAGCGATATGAGCGAAGAACGGATCGACATAACCGTCTATCTCTGATGCTCAGGCGGAGCAGATTAAGAGAAATCAAAGTCTTTCGAACTGTAGTAAATCATAGAGAAATGATAAGGTGGAAATGGAATAATCAGCAAAAAAAGAAAAAAATAACGTAAACCAGATAAAAAGAATTAAATAAAAATTAATATTCATCGTGAACGATATCATGAATCATTCATATGCCAACGCTCATTCCCGCCCCGTGGGTGGCGTGACAAATTAGCGCATATTCCGCTCCAAACAATGAGTCCTTTCGGAAAGGAGAGAAGGCATGGCGTGTGCTATTCACATTTTCAGGAATCTCAGAGAGCGTTGAGCTCAAAAAATGGAACCAAAGAAAAGAAAAACAAGCGACCGGTTGATAAGATGTTACTCTGTAGATCTGGTTTTTATAAGTTTGCTTACGATCTTAATTCAACATCTGCTCCGCTAAAATTCGCTTCAAGAAGACCGCGAGCCCGTCCAGTGCGACCATAATCTTGTACTTTATAAGATAGAAAATCATTAGAAATGATTATATCTCTCATCTTGCTTTTACGCGAATATTGCAAATCCTTATAGTAAATAAGGAGATTCGTAACTCTCACTACCCTCACTGATTTCCTGCTTTTGTGCCTCTGATCTATCTGTTCCATTTCTATTTTGGAATATCTTTCAAGTCTTATAAAACGTATATTTTGCACGATTTTACCACTAAATATGCCAAGCAACGCCTGTAAAATAATTAATCTGTAACTTTCCCTATTGAAAAACCAATCAAGAATCAAGGACCGTACAGCGGGCTTGCTACAGCATCTCCTTTCTCCGCTGCACAACCTTTCTCCCCTTTTCGACAGGCCTCAAAACAATGATTTTTTTAATGAATGCCGCGAAATTCAGTGAGCTAGCGACTTCGGAGGGTTTCAAGGCAAAGCGGTTTGTGCGAGTGTACATGGAGCCCAATTTTCAGTGAGTTTGCGTACATTGATCGCAATACGCACACGCAATAATGAGAATTACCGGATACATCGAGAAGCGAGTTTAAAATCTTGGTTTCTCGGAAAAAAATCACTTTTACCAGCTTGCCGAGCATACTTTTTGAGCGTTTTTCAGTGAAGAATTTTAGGATTTTTATATAACGTGGGAAGTATGTGAACCAAAAAGGTAAATCACCATTTATTTTGAAAGTTAGACTCCGCCTGTTTTCCAGGGAAATTTTGGCCTTCTTCTTACCCAGACTCACTCGACAAATCAGATACATATAGAACTAGAAAAGAACTGATAACAAAGAATAAGGTCAAATATTCAAAAACACGATAGAACACTGCAACAGTTCATAGATTTAAAAAATAATTTGAATATTTATATAATAAATTATTAGGGAAAATAAAACTGAAAAAAAATTGAAAGCGATAAACGAAGGGAAATCACATTTCTAGAAATATACGTACAGTTTGAGGAGAAACGGAGCGGCAAGATCATAATGCGTTTTTTAATATGAAAAGTTACGACACGAGAACTACGAGTTATTGGGCATCACAGCCCTACTAAAATGGGGCGCATTCTGAAATCCAGAATTTCCGAAAAGAACTCATTCTATCTTCGAAAGTATGATGTGACAAATGGCACTACAAACACAGCAATGAACATGAAAAGGAAGCGATAGAAAATGTAGGAGGTGGTGATTTCGTTGTTATTCCGAACTGGAGGTGGGGGCTCTTTGAGCACTGACTGCATTGGTTGACTATCCGATTTACGATTGCGGATGTTAGAAGGTCCCGGACGAGAGATCGGGTTGCTAGAAAGGTACATTTTATACCAAATTTTGTAAAATACGCGAAAACTATATCATTTTTATAGTCAAAGGAACGTCAGAAAATGTGTTTCGATAATAAATGGGAGTAACTTAAGAATGTAGAAAAGGAATTCCAGAAATAGTTTTAAAATCTTAAAATGGAACTACATATAAATAGGCCAATTACAATAAAAGAGTTTTTAGCTTAAATTTTAAATAAAAGTATGTCTCTTTTATCGTCAGATATTAGGAGAGATAAGAATTGCACAGAATTTGAACTATAAATAATTTTCTCGCTCTGTACACTTCTTTCCTACCTCATTTGAAGTGGTCCTTCCTCTTCTCCGTCCGAAGTCTTCAACAAATCTTCCAGTTTTTTCTGATTCCAACGAGGTGCTCCTGACGGATTCGGTTGCTTCATCGCTTGATTGAGAAGGGAGAACAGTTGATCGTTTGTGCTCTTTAATCTACTCTCATCCATTTTGGTAGTTTTTTCTGAAGTGACGCTTCCCACCGAACGGTTTGATGGAGGCACCGATTCACGCAATTCGCACATTTTGATCATGTCTGCTACTATGACATCCCGAGTCGCCTGCAATGTCATTGGTTCTCCATGCTTTCGCTTGTTTCTCTTCTTCTATGCCACCTAATTCATAATTCAATTCAAACTGTAGAAATAATATAAAAGTACTCTACTATCTACCTATTATTAAACGAATTCCGTCTGTCTGTCCAGGGCGTTTGTTTTTGAATAACTCAAAAGAACGTGGGCATCCTACTTTGATATGCGAGATGGAGTCATGACCACGCTTCGCAACCATATATTTAGGAGCTCGCAGGGTACTTGCGATACCGGAGAACCGTACACCCAAAATCTACAAAACTGTCTTAACAACGATTAAAAAAATCGAAATTTTGTTGCTATAGCAATCTGGATGTCCGTGTATTACATGTAAAAAAAATCAGCTTCATATGTGCAAAACTACAATTTTAATAGACATGTTTTTCCGACGTTTCTAAGACATTCTAGAATGTTTCACAAAGTTCTAAACAGCGGGGTAGTCGCGAAATTTCCACTCGCGAGATTTATGGGAATAGTTGTTATCATTTGTTGAGATTTAGTTTATTTTTCATAACGTCATCAGATTTTTTTCCTGTTTCGTTTTTTTGTTTTTTTTCGCCCTTCTGAACAAGAATAGAAATATCTGACTTGCGTAACCGAAATAGGCAGCTAACCATTAGCAGTCTTTGCCAATAAAGATAACATGAACTGTTAAATTACCTTGTCAAAAATACTGAGTCTATCCATGGCCGACATTTTAGTAGTAACCTGCAATTTCCCTTTTTGGCTACTCCTCTATTATAAATGAGCAAATAAGCTCCGCTGCACCATCGACGATGAGCACAATGGAGCACGTTTGCCGAGTACAAAAATGTAACCTGTAAAAGTATCAAAGGGAAAATCTAAAGCCGAAAATTGATTTTTGAAAAAAAAAACGTAATTCATCCAAACTTCATTATTTCAGCGGGTATAACATTAGAGCGAATTTCAAGACTCGGATACCAATTGAGATTGGGAAAAAATAAAACTAAATACCCAAAACCCAAAAACCATTAATCAATTAAAAGAAACCGGAAGCAATTGATACCCAGAAAAAAACACGAGAGCGAAATGAGAGCAAGACGTCATGTTAAAGAGAAAAAGAATAAAACACATAAATAACTAGGATATGAAAAATGGAAAGAAAGTTGGCTACAAGAGGTCGGTGGAGTAGAAAAAATGTGGTAATAACCGGCAATTTACAGTGACGAAACTGGGAGAAACAGCAAAACGGTGGGCTAACCAGTAAAACAGAAGCGTTTGATCAATGGTAGTAATAAAAATTATGAGACGAAACAAGGAAATTAAAGTTAAGTGGTGGAGCGAGAGTGAAAACATGGATATTGTCATAGTACATACAATATAAAGCATTTTCTAACTACCTTTATATAGAAGAAACTTTAGGCTACTACTCGGTTTTTAAGGATTTGAAAAAATTCTAAATAAAATTAATTGACATTAACTCAACAATATTTAATTCTTGCTATTATCCATCCGCGAGTACGTGATATTGCGTGTAGAGGCGTTGTTTGGGTCTCGTTAGGGGATAGCGCGTTTTAACGCACCAATTTAAAAATTGTAAGAAAGCGCAAACACTGCGTTTGCGATTTATTCAGTTCAATAAACAGCTTAAGAAATTTGACAATAAAAATTAATTTAAAAAACGTGATTTTCGAAGCAAAATATAGAAAAAATTCCAATATTCGCTTCAATTTTCGAAAATAAATCACAAACGCAGTGTGTCCGCTTTCTTACAATTTTTAAATTGGCGCGTTAAAACGCGCTATCCCCTAACGAGACCCAAACACCGCCTCTACACGCAATATCACGTACTCGCGGATGGATAATACAAGCCATGCCTTTTTTCTTAATCTCTCGGAATTACCCTAATTGCAAATATTGAGCTATAAACCGGTTATATTGGAATGACATTTAGAGTATATTCTCAGGATTATTGCATACTTTCATCTCCGGAAGAAGTAGACGGCCCCCCTTCTCCAAGTCCAAATACATAAGTTCCTGGCTGTTCAGAAGTACTAGTTGCGATAAAATTAGAAGACGCTAGAGGAGACGATGTCGATAACGAGGTCATCATCGGTGCCACCACATCCACACAATCGTCATCGCCCTCGCCACTGCCGTCGTGATTGCGTTTTCCTGGAAGAAACGCCTGATTTGTGTCCAGATGAGGTGAACTGCGCCGGAAGTTGTAGAAACACTAAAGGTGGTGCCGAAAAATAAGAAAAATTAGTTCTGTGGATGTTTTTACGCAATAAAAATTCTAAAGTCGACAAAATAATTATACAGGGTAGGGATATAGCCCGACTAAAATCACTAAAACTAAAAAGGCTAAAGGAGAATTTGCAAAATTCGGGAGATTTGCTTTGCACATTTCACAACAAGGAACAGTTTTTTAAACTTTCAACAACATATTTATGATTTTTGTAATTAAAACTTTCCAAAAGTGTATAAAACATTTTTTTTAACGATTTTCTTAGTCAAGTAATAGCCTGATAAAGAGTAAATCAATTATTAAATACTCTCCGTGTGATTTAGCGGTATACAATAATGTGTTACTCACTTGGATTGTTGTTTGCTACTGTACTAGATGAGGATGTAGATGATGAAGCTGTGGACACGGATGGCTGGGAAGATGACGCGGAATTATTAGAGGACAATGATGGAATAGATACCGCGGACGGGCGTGCATCGGGAAATATAGTATCATTCCAGTCGATGTTTGAACGGGCTCTCAGCATGAAGCGAGAAAAATTGTTTTCAGAGAAGTCTGAAAAAAAACTACAATTGAGGAGGGCGGCTTAAACTATAAAAACTCTTACCCGTATATTTGCTATGCCAATATTCGATAACACGGTTCCAATTATCAATGAAAATATTTATACCAGTTCTGTCTGAATTCTCATATCTCATTTCTGCGAAATAATCACTGATTCGTTTCATTTGCATCTTCGTCCGTTCCATATTTCGATACGACAAAAGGTAGAACATTATTAGGTTACGGTACAGGTAGTTGTCGACGCTTTGCATAATGAGACGGACAGATGTGACAGTGTCTGGAACTTGAGGGAGGACATCATGATATCAAATATGAAAAAAATATATAAAAGTTGCACATTTTGCGATTTTTTCTACTTATATACGAAATATCTTTGTGAGACCAACAAAGAAACGCAGCCTTTTTAAAAGGAGCATAAAATCGTTTTAACATGAAGATTGCTCAAGAAACATCTCAAAGATTTCTACCGGTGAAACTACGACGAGGGGGTTTAAAGAAAGGCGGAAGCAGCTATACTAAATACTGAGGTAAATTTTTTTAGAAAACGACGTACTAGGCTGAGTCTTTTGTTCTTTCATTGGTAGAAAGCGTGAAGTATTTAAAATTAAATAATTTTTTTTTTGGGAATCGAGGATGAGATTGACAGGTACCGTTACGGTAGCAATTCATTCGTCCACTCCACGGAAATCAAATCTCGAAAATCATGAGTTTTAATTTTTTGAAAAAGACCAAAAATTAAATTTTTTTAAAATTTAAAATGTAATACTAGACAACTCATTAATTCAAACTTACTCAGATTTTTTTGCGACAATGTCAACAAAGACTTGATGAATGCGATCTCAATCTGCCGGAACGCCCACACTACATTTGTCACATTATTCCGATCTGTTCCAAAGATGAATGACGATGCCAATTGATTATTCTGTTCCATGAACTTTGTGAAGAATCGTTCATTATTCGCGAGTGTTTCTGCGATTCTATGAAGCTCTGCATTAGTCAAAGAAGATCTTCCACCTAAGTAATTGTCTCTAATGTGTCTTCTAATATCTCCTTCGAATTCCGAGACAACATTTCTGGCAGTGGTAAGCCTTGCGAGTTGCGCAAAATCATGGCGAGTCAAGCGGCCATAAGTGAGCTCCAGAAGCAGTCCAAAGACTCCGGGTGGCCGTGGGTTCGCAGAATTTTCCATGTAATCCACAAGATTAGACAGAAGAGACGATATATGACCCGGTATCAAAATTTCTTGTTCCAAATTAATTGCAGGTGGAAACATGGAGAATACAGTTCTCGTGTCGTCGGTCTCTCCTGGACCTCCAGCAGAATTTCGATTTTGTTGTAATCTGTGAGTATAAAAATCTCTTCGGGTATTCCTCTCTATCTCATTAAGAATCGCCTGGATATTTTCCAAAGAATTGATATTCGGCGAACTTCTGCTCGCGACAGACCGCGATACGTGATCTTTCACCATTCTGATGATATCGCTGTGATTGGCAGCATGATACCCACTAATACCGTTCATGTCTGAAATTAGTGAAAACACGTTGATCGAATATCGATATTTTTGAATTGAGAAAAACTTACTCATCGTAATTAGTGTATCTGTATCGATACAAGTGGCGAGCAAATTCCGAATAGTTGTCTTCAAGAACTTGCGGAATTCTTCGATGTTTTGGAAAGAGAATTGCCCTGATTGAGTTCTTTTAATTTCGTAGTTATAATCCTCATCATTGGTGGAAATTTGAGCAGGCCGTCTTTCAGTGGGTATCATTCCCTGAAACGAAATGTGTGTTATATTCAGTGAGGAAATTAATTTATACCTGAATGTATCTTTCAAAATCTGGGTCCGGTTGAAGTAATTGGAGTGTACTCCTATCTCCATCAGACACTTGATTAGCCGCAGCGAACCGATTGAATTCGCAATGACGACTTGTGCAATGCATGAATGGATCGATTGCGATCATTGGCTTCGTGTTTTGAGACTGGGCCCTTGCAGGCCGTCTTCTCGGATCATTCAGTGGTGCTGCTGGATTCGGAGATACAGATGTATTTTGGGGTCTGGAATCTGCCAAGTTCCCATTGAACGCAGCAGCAAGATGGTATATTCTCGCACGAGCAGCTCTTGCATTTTGCCGAGCTGCAGCGGTAGCACGAGTTTCATGCGTATTTTCAGATGAATCCGACTCCATAGGTTCTTGTCTTGTTGGAGATGATTGAACTGTCGCAGGAGCAGACGTGGTTCTTGGAGTTGGAGCAGGAGGAGATGGAGTGGATCTCGCGTTAGGATCAGAACCTCCAGATACATCAAATTCAAAAAGACCTCGAGTGGTTGGAGTGGGAGACACAACTTGACGAATAGGGATGTGCACCTGCTCTGTCCATCCACCAGACGGCCCTGAAGACGTTGATGGAATATTTGCAGCCATCATGAGTTGATTAAGAGCGGCTGCAGGCACTGGATGTGCAGTTGCAGTAAGCGTCACAGAAATCGAATTAGGACTTTGACTTTCTGCTCTTGCAGCTGCAGCCGGGTGCACAGTCTCTCTTACAGTTCTTCTATTCCGAGTGCCAAGAGGAAGTCTTCCAGCACGAATTTCTGCAGTATCCTCTGAATTGAACGACGGACCTGGTGGAGTGGCAGATGTAGATGGAGCTGAAAAAGACGTTGGAATTCTTCCGCGATTCTCCAGGAATTGACGTCTGAATTGTCTCCGTTGGCGTATCGCTCGAAGATCTCCACTTTGAGGTTGTGAAATATCAGAAGGCACACGGACAATCATCAAATCATACTCGTCACTTTGTACGTCTTCCACGCCATCCACAGGTTCATAGTCATTTCTTGCTGAAGCAGCTTGGTTTACGGGAGCGATTATGCGCGCCACATGTGTTGGGAACTCTCCTCTTCCGAACAACGATTTGACACATTCAGCAATTGCCCTAACCAGAACATCTTCATCTCTGACTAATGCCAACATCAAATCTCTCGATTCGTTAACAGTATTTCCAGCAGAAGATAACATTTCTAATGCGAGAGCAACACATTCCCTGAGAGTGCAAAGCGGCATATTTTGAATTCTGGTGTCCCACGATTCATTGTTAAACCGTTCTGTCAAGTTGGCAGCAATTCTTTGAAGTGCTTCAGCGCGATACCTCGAGGCAATATTTCTTGATATCCTTTGAAGCTCACTAGGCTCAATTGCCACAGGATATGGGGCGAGCGTTTCCGTCTCTGCTCCACGAGCTTCGGGCTGAACATTGAATCGGTGACTTGTAGTTCGTCGAAAACTGGGCCCAGGTTGTTGCTCAAGGGGTGGTGGAAGTGTCTCAACTGGAACACTTGGAGCATCTCCAGCAGTAGCTACAAATCTTCGAGGCGAAGCTCTAGCAGATACGCGAACCCGTGCCCCTTCAACAGCCTGCGTTGCAATAGCTTCCAATTGCTCCTGTTGTTGATTCAATAATTCTTGGAGACTCATTCCGGTAACTGGATCTGTTGCAGCCATTAAATTCAGGCCTCCAGCATCAGTTAGGTTACCTTGAAGCACAAAATGTTGAGCTGTTATTGGACGTGTTTGCACAGGTAACACTGATTGCATGGTTTGTTGCGTTCTTGGATCGGCAATCCTCCTTGATGGTTGCATAACTGATTCCATATGAACACTTGGTGGGTGGTATGGTAGATATGGCCAGTCTCCATTGGCACGACCCACTATATCTGACAATACACGAGGCGGCTCCATAACAGAACTGATACCCACATTTACCATTCCTTCTTCCTCAAGATTTCTAAATTTCAGCAGAAGAGTTCCTGCATGGGGGAATGGAACATTTAAAGCATTCGTCGCGTATTGAGGGAATAGACGTTGTGGACTACTTGAAGTGATGAGAGTAGTGTCAAAATCAGAAATTAAATGCGTAATATGAGATAATTGATGCCTCATTCTTTGCATGTAAATGTAGAACATAGACAGAGATTGATATCTATAATCTGCATTTGTAGCGGTTGCCCTTACGAATTTGACAGCATCCAAATCATTGAGATCATCAAGAATGTCTTCAAGGCGAGCGAATCGGAGGCGTTGTTTTCTGAATTCTCGCATCACTTCATGTGCATCAATGTCGAGAGCGTGTCTCATAAAGAAACGTGGATTCCGTGGAGTTTCAGGATACTCCTGTATTTTCAGATTACGGTATTCCTCAGTCTGATTCCTCCGAAAGCGATAGCGTTCTAGAAAAAAATTATTTTAAAGATCAAAAATGTTATTTTACCAAAATCCTTCATGTGACAAAGCTCAGCCCACTGTATTTCCAACTCTTTTATGATTGCATTAAGAGCAGTAAATCGCTGATCTCTTCCTTGTTGATTCAAATTATCCTCTGTCTGACGTGCCTTAACCATTTCGAGAACTACTCTAATAGCTGCCACGAGACCATCATGCTCTTCAAGTTTATCAATAAATCTCTTCAAATGATCAGTCCACAAACACAGGAAATCCAATTTCTCTAGCGCTGGTGATGGGATATGAGGAGAGCTTAAAGTTTTTGAATAGAAACATCGTTTTAAATGTAAAAGTCACCACTTACATAACAGGAAAATGAATAAAGAGCATTGTGTACTGGGCCTCCCATTTCAATGAGATCGAATTTTTGACCTCGTCATCTAAAAATGAAAGTCCATTGATAACATCACGAATTATTTGTTCAATGGTTTCTCGCGGTCGAAAAATTATATCGTCCACGATACGGATAGCCCATTGCACAGCATTAGGGTCGGTGAGAAATGGATTAGATCTGGAAATAGAAGAAATAAGTTAGTTTTGATAATAAGAAATATCTACAGAAATATATTCAGCCCATTATTCAGATTACAGCACCGTCACAAATTTGTTTAAAAGCGGGAAAATGTTTTAAAATGTTTAACTCACTGCTGTCCAACAATCGGAGGTCGGCTCTGCCAATTCTCTCTCGTCCTCAATGGTGTGAGAGTCTGATCGATACACTCATCGGCAAAAAGTGAAGAGAGTACTGGATCACCGGATATTGAACCAGGAACTCGAATTGGGTGTAGCATAGTGTAACTAACGGTATTAAGTTGATGTTGAGCAACTGCTTGTGCCGCCTGAAGAGCTTCTATAGATCCTGGGAAAATTCTAGAAATAGGTAGTGCCTGTGTTGCAGTCGGAATTATGAATCCTGCAGGTGGGATAGAGGGAGCTACTATCATACGAGCCATTGGTCGGTCTGGTGTGACATTTGGGCGTTCATTGGCACTTGAAAATGAAATTATATTAGATCGCACTTTGCTGAAGAGGTTTAAAAATACTTACATGCTGGGCCCTCTGTCAACTAAATGCACAGTCTGTCCATCGACAATTCCTGACGCCTGCATAGTTAGAGACGAATTCAACACTCTCCCGCCGGCGATGACACGTTGAAATCCTGTGTTAATGCTGAGTTGGTCACGGGCCATGTCGATTAGTGTTTGGATAGTGTCCTGGAAGAAACAATTTTATCAAGAAATTGCTGAAAATCGCAAATTTTAGGTTCAGCTGATATTCGGACGAACTATTTTTTATCCTTAACAGTTTTCAATGTTTTATTGATTGCTTTTTACTTTATCTA
This sequence comes from Caenorhabditis inopinata, assembly GCA_003052745.1. Classification (NCBI taxonomy): domain Eukaryota; kingdom Metazoa; phylum Nematoda; class Chromadorea; order Rhabditida; family Rhabditidae; genus Caenorhabditis; species Caenorhabditis inopinata. The sequence continues at coordinate 3,084,196 of AP018153.1, forward strand.
GCAAAACACAGCAATAATCTTGCATTTGCGAATGGTAATTCTTTTTAATCACATGAATCGATTTATTTAATTTGCGAGCATACTACAGTCTGAACCGCGAGATTGTCGTCTCGCAAGAAAACCGTTGTCATGCCATCAAATAAAAATTTTAGGTAACTCAACATCTTAACTGACAGTCCCACCAATTGCCTTACCTGCAGACCAATTCGAACGGTGAGCTCTCGATCATCCAGCGTCTTGAGAGTAACTTGAATCGTCTGATTTCCCTCCAGGACCGGAGGAGGCGGGGATTCTTGCTCCTGTTGTGACTCCGACATAGTTCAAGATAGTGGAACTTCAAAGCGAGCTACAACAGCCTGGGAAAATTCTGAAATGGAAAATTTGATATGGGTTAAAGAGAACGAACAGATTAAAAAAAAACAAAGAAAAATTAAAAAGTAAAGAATTAGAATAGCGGACATTGAAAAAGTGTACAAATACTTTTGTTGAAAATATGGAGAAAAACTCGTTAATAGAAAACGTTGAAATGTTTGAATAATAATGCAGATTTTTCTTATTTTTATTTTTTCAGTTTCATGCAATTTTCGCCGAAATCACTTTTAGGGTTTGTGAAAAAAGAAGCGAAAGCAAAAAGCTCAAGATAACCTCAGATTTTTTATTACTTCCACTGCTGCCAATGTTGACTTCTGCAGGTAAGGTTAAAATTTCATTGTCTGGTGCAAAAGCATGAGCAACTCCAGAATTTCCCCAAACAGTTAGAATACATTAAACCTCTATAGCTGACTCGTGAGAAATCGTAAATGTGAAAAACTAAAATTCTAATAAGAATTTTTAACTGAATGCTTCTTCTTTTGAATTAATACAAATTTATTCCAGAATAAATGAATTTTAATTGATAACTTTGAAGCCCGAAAAAAAACTAAAGAGTTTAAGATAATTTTTTAAAGTTCTGGAAGCTTCCAATTCCTTCAATTCATTCAAAAAAATCAGCAGCGAAACACAGAGAGGGGCACAGCAGAAAGCGAGGACACCGATGTATGTGTACTGGCGAAAAAGAACACGAAGCGCCAACAGAGTATAGAGAAGCAGAGACCGCGGTGCCGGCCACGAACCGATTTCTTTTTCTTTCTATGTCCATGCGGCCGCCGCGCTCCACACCACAGGTCCAATGGCTCGTTGTCGTCGTGGCTTCGCGAGGCGAGGAAACCAAAAAAACTTAAAGTGGAAGATTGAGAGACACAGAGAAAACGTTCCCCCCTCTCCTCCACCTCCCACCTATCAAGTGCGTCGCCTTTTTTCTAGCGAAATTGAAGGACGATCGATGTATACTAGAGTTCCGACAGAAAAAATCAGAGAGATAGAGAGAGAAGAAGAGAACGAGGTGTTAGAGAAGCAATGTTATTCTGATTCTGATGGAAACTCCTATTTCTGACGAGAAAGTTAGCAAAAAACTAAACCAACGGGGTCATGTTTCTTTTCTTCGAGTGGGAGGAGCTATGGGTAAAACGTTGATGTCAGCAAGAAACTATACCATTTCTCCAATTTGTATTTCTGTTTGATAAAAAGACGACGGCTTGCAAAGTATGCCAGGTGAGTGCGACTTTCTGAAGCTAACAAATCTTAAAATTAACATTTTTCGGAAACCAAAAAATTATATCAAAGGCTCGGTTGAATCGACAAAATTCAACGCTGATCTTGCTATAAAAAAAACAACAACAAAACAGTATTAAAATGTAGGAATACCGAAAAACGAAATGCAGCCGACTGTCAGCAATAAGAAGCGTATAAGCGCTCTGGTAATTTTCATACGCATTTCATATTACCTAGATTTATCTCCAATTGATAAAGTCGGAAAAAAATAGGAAAAGATTGTTTTAAACTAGACAAAGGTAACGATAACGTCAGAGGTAAAAATAAAAGCAGGAAAAAAGCTAGAAATGCATATACGCTCTACTGCGCTTTCTGCGTCTCTCACATTCCGCATGGTAAAGACCGCTGTCTCAATAATGAAAAGGATCCATGTACATTTCAGCGGATCACGTCTTAATTATCTCATTCTCGCTAGAATCACTAGAAACGCGTGGCTAATATAAATTATAAAATTTTAAAAAAATTCTAGAAATGTCTCCATTCGCCGGATTTCGTAACCTGGCCACAAAAATCGTGTGCGTCGGCAGAAACTACAAAGACCACGCCCTCGAATTGGGAAATGCAATTCCGAAAAAACCTATGCTCTTCGTAAAAGTGATATATTTTTAAAAAGACGCACAACACGTTAAGAGAATTTTCAGACGGTAAATTCGTTCATCGTTGAAGGGGAGCCAATTGTCGCGCCGCCCGGGTGCCAAAATTTGCACCAAGAAGTCGAATTAGGAGTTATCATTGGGAGAAGAGCTTCGGTTAGTACACTATAAAAACAGCCTAAAATCGCACTTAAAAATAATTTAAACAATTAAAATAAAGAAATTCTCTATTTAAAAAATTAAAGCAACCTAATAAGGTATCAGAAGACCATTTTTCAAACTGAATTTGAAAAATGTCATATTTATACATTTCCTTTTAAAATTTCTTCCAAATTTATGACACTGCAGAATCAAAAATGCGTCATCGTAGCTAAAAAACCATAACATCTTGATTAGTAGCAGTAGATGTAACCTAATTTATATATATATAGCATAATAAAACTTTAAAGTACAATAAAGTTATTTTTTTTGAAACGGTGATCTGTAGAATAACCGAAAAAGATATTTCTAAGGTTCTTGCTGGTTCCCTATGCCGCGAATGTTTAATGAATATTAGCTCTCAAATCTATTCAGTTAATTTTTAAAAAATACAAAAAATTATAACTTAAAGCCAAGTCCATGTTAAAAATTCAAAATGTTTTCAAGAAAATCACCAAAGCAAATGCGATGGATTACATCGGAGGCTACACAGTCGCCCTGGACATGACCGCCCGCGATTTCCAAGACGAAGCGAAGAAAGCGGGCGCCCCATGGTTTCTAGCCAAGTCATTTGATGGGTCATGCCCAATTGGCGGATTCTTGCCAACCTCCGATGTTCCAGATCCGCATGACATGGAATTATATTGCAAAATAAATGGAAAAGATCAACAGAGGTGTAAAACCAACGTCATGATTTTCGATATTCCGACACTATTGGAGTATACTACGCAATTTTTCACTTTAGAAGTCGGTGATGTCGTTCTGACAGGAACACCAGCCGGAGTCACAAAAATCAATAGTGGCGATGTCATCGAATTTGGATTGACTGATAAATTAAATGCAAAATTCAATGTTCAATAAATTAGCGTCTAATGATAATGCTAGGCTTCCGAAATAGTAAACATGTAGAAATTATTTTTCCACGTGAATTCTCCTGTTTTTTCATAAAATTCTCTACTTTTCGTCTTATTTTGACTAAAATGCCCTCGGAAATTTTTGCAAATCCAATTTACATATCCGCGCTGGATGATAAGATCAGTCCGGTTTGCTATTGCTACAGGTAGAATGGAGTTTTTAACATTTTCAACTTATTCAAAATATGCCAAATTGAGGCTCTCATTTTAGAACAGTGCACTCCGTTTCCAATTTCTACATATTTTCCGGAACTATCTTGGTGATAAATTTCATTATAATAATTAGTTTCTTGGTCTATGGGGACGCATTTTTTGAGAATAAGTATCGCAAAGGTGAGAGATTTTTTGAAATTTTCTGACTAGTAACAATGTTTTTCAAATTAAAAGCTTCAGAATTCGCTGGCGGTGTAAAACAGGGAAAACAAAGCAAAGAAGAGTGTCCAACTGCAGACTGATAAAAACTGTTTTTCCTAAAAATAAAAATTTTTACTCATTAATTTATGGGTCTTGGAAAAGAGCCCGACAAGAGTTTTCTTTTCTTTTCGCAGTTCCTTCCACGTTCTCATAAATGTCTAGCTGGGAATATCCAGGCGGCGGGGTGTCTATATTGTCGAGCTTCGAGACGAGACTCTGAAAAATGGATATATTTAAAAATGCTCCAGAAAAAATGATTAAAATTCGAACACTAAAAATTAAAAATAGACGCCCACTGACACGGGTTGGACAGGATTCAAATTCACTCTATTCATAGCATAGTTCAGGCTCAGCCCACTTTTCCCGCTTTTTTTGGTTCCCGCGTTAGATCCCTTTTTATAATTCTGTCTGATTTCAAATAATAAACTAAAAATGTTAAGCATTGCACAAAATACAAAACCTGAAGAGAATTTATTTTTAAAAAATCAATTCAAATTATATTCGTTTTGAAAAATGCAGCAGCATTTACATTTACATTGATGTTCATTCTGTCAAACAGAATTTGCAAAAAAAAGCGGATTTGACCTACCGAATAATTTGGCGGACTGTCTACATTAACCGTCACATGCTCATCTCGAGTATTCATCTGAGTCAACCGATTATATATTCTGGCATTGTGGGCGATAAGTTCGCGACGACGTCTTTCAGCCAGAATCTGAAAATCTTCCAATTCAGCAGTTGAAAAATATTCGCATTGAAGGCGCTCACCCGTTTCTTATCAAAATAGGAACAAAGATTAAGAACGGAGAGAAGACAGAGTATGTTGTAGATCAGAAACAAAATAGAAAAACCAGCGAACGGAAGTGGTTCCACACCAAAAATGTCTTTTCCAAATGTGATGTTGCCAAATGTATTGGCTGTGGAGACTACAATAGCTAGACTAAGAAATATTATATTGGCCACTGTCACCACGACCTGAAAACGGGAATCATGATGGAAAAGCGATTCGATGAACTGCTTTCTTTTGAAGCGTTTCGGTTTAATATTTTTGCAAATTTTAACAAAAAAATTATGCACTTTTGCTTAGAAATAAGGAAAACCACACTCTGCTATATGAAAAATTTGTAAAACTGAAAAAAAGTGGCTTATTAGATTTGTGACATTGCAACCGACTAATTTTGTTCAATATAGCACAATTTCTCACCAAAACAATGGTATAGGGAACAAATATCTTCTCAATCTCCGTCACCACCGCCAGTAATCCGAATACTTGAGAAACAAGATATGTCAGAGTAATTCCAATCCATACATGTGTTACTGAAAAAATTGGATACAACCTCTAACAGAAAATGCGCTCAATTGCAAAACGTTTCGACAAAAAATGATAAAATGCAATTTCTCACTTCCTTTAGCAATCTCAGTCTCAGATTTCGGCTTTTGCAGATATGTAAGTCCAGCTAATCCGATGCACCATGCCCCAAAAAGATATAATTTGAAGGCGGCCGTTCCTAAAAAAATTCTGGAGAAGCACTCCTGGCAAAACACGTGGCAGCCATGTAGAGACGGTGATCTATTTCCACGCGGTATTTGTTGATAGTTTCGAGAGTCATTTCTATCGAGAGCCTGTTGGCGGCACGGTATCTGAAAATGCACTTAACCTTAGTTGTCGATAAAAAAAACTAAATAACACTTTATTGAAGTTCTCAATAGAGTGCGCTTGCAAAAAGTATTTTTTTAAAAGAAAAGAACGTTGCTCTATGGTGAAATTTTCAGGTTTTCTTGAACGCGGTTTAATTTTAATAGAGCATACTAACGTTGAGGTTGAAATCCGCTTGCATTGAAGAAGATTAGTAGAAGAAGAAAAGAATACACAAAAATCGAGTAGATACCAATAAAATTATTACGGAAATGATTCTTTTTTCAATAATAGTTTCCAAACTTTAAAAAATGGAAACGCTATGCATTTTTCACGTGGATATGTTTACCAGGTTTGCAATAATAAAAATGAGCTAATTCTCGTTACTTTCTGCAAAATTCTGCAAGAAAAAACATCTACTCCATTTATTCCCCTCGCAACCAAGCGCGTTTTTGAAATACGTGGTTTAAAAACAGTGGGAGAGCACAGCGCAAGCTTTTAAAAATCAATAAAAAATTTTAAAATAAAGAAAAATTGCGAAATTCGCAACAAATTAATTCAAAAAGACCTAAACCATATATGTGGGAGTCGGCAAGATCCAGTCAAATACATTGGAAACAATGGCGAAAAAGTTGTTTAAGAATGTATTTTCTTGAATTTTTTTCAAATTCTGAATAGCAGGAAAAATGATTTTGAAGCACAACAAATAAAAAAGAAAATACCGATTGAATAATCTGTCAGCCAGCAAATGGAAAAGGCAGTGGTTGAAAATGACTTCTACCGAAACTTGTGCGCGTATTTCGCATTTCTTTCATATTTTTTAGGTAATTTCAGGAAAGTTTCAGCATTTTTTCTTTTTTTTTTAGCATGTTTTAGAGAGTGATAATCACAATTACCATTGTATAAGCTGGTTAAGTGCAGCGGAAAATCGAAGAAAAACACTGATAAGCGCATTTTTTGACAGCACGGAGGCAAGCAAAACTTGTCGGACGGTCGAATATAACAATCTCATAAAGCTGAAAATCGCGAAAATTCCAGATTGGCCGGAAAAATCTGAAGAAAACGATTTTTCTGCTGAAAATCATCAAAATCTGAAGATCTACAATTTATACGTCAAGCGCAAAACGTGCTTGCTGGCGCGTTTTGCAATTCTTTTCAAAAATTTAATGGTTTGTTGCTTATAAATTTGTTTAAATTTGGCGAATAATAGAAAATTTTCAAATAAAAAAACAGCAGATCATTTAGGTAATTTATTGGCCTAAAATTAGGCGCAAATGTGAAAATTTCATATTAAAAAAAACGACATAAAATATAAATATTTCAAAAACATTTTTAGAGTTTAATGGCGTATGAATACCGTAAAAATTAATTTATTTTCTATAAAAATCATAAATCTGCGCAATAGCTGACGGCATATTCAAAAATTAAATTCAAAAAATTGAAAATTGCGCCAAATTAAAATACTCAATGAAGCGCACTTGCACACGTCGCCGCTGAGCCGCTTTAAATTTTTTATTAAATCATTTTTGTACAAAATTCTAATAATTTTTACAATATTTGTGAAAAACGTGCACAAAAATATTGTGTGACGCAACTATCAACATTGTAAATATTTTTAGAAACAAAATAAACCTTTTCCCATTTTTTTCCCCAGTTTTTTGTGTTCTTTGTCACTCTGAAAACGGCGATTTCACCCATTTTCGAATCGCCGATAAATGCAAATTGTGCGATTTTTCGAATCAAACTCTGTAGAGTTCTGTTTTGTCAGAATTCCAGCATTGCGAGTGGTTTATGCAAATAAGAACTTTTTTTTTTGTTAGACTTTCATTTTTGCCCCGTTTCGACAGAAGAGGACGACGTCTTCCCCCGTTTTTCTTTCATTAAATTTGTGTAAATTCGCTCTATCGATAATTGAAACTTTTTCCGTGGAATTGATTCTTAAAAATGGAAAACTTGGGGGGGGGGGCTCGCTCGCTTTATATTTTCAAATGCTGCACGCGGGAAAATGAAACACCGATATTGAAGAGATCTATTATCGCCGTAAAAAAGTTCCGACATTTTTTCGAGCCTGCGAAAATCGGGATTTGAATTTAGAGGTTCCGCCCATTTCATCATCAGAGCGCATTTGCTATGCGCGATATATTTTTTGAATTTTTATTTTTTCTTCTGAATTTTCAGAATTAAACTTGATTAAAAGAACGAAATTGTATTAATCGTGAATTTTTTTACACGTTTCTTCGAATATATCAATTTGCGTCATTTATTTGCTTTTTCGTTTCTTCTGATAAAAATATATCGCGCATAGCAAATGCGCTCTGATGATGAAATGGGCGGAGCCTCTAAATTCAAATCCCGATTTTCGCGGGCTCGAAAAAATGCGGAACTTTTTTACGGCGATAATAGCTTTATCAATTATGTTGCAACTGCTGCTTTAAACTGTTTTCTTAACACGAATTAGTCGAAAAATCGCGAATAATGCAAACGCGCTCTATTACACAAAGCTGCCAAAATGCTTTCTGAAATCGCTATTTCTTCTGTTCTTAATTTTTCTATTAAATTACCTTTTCGAACTTCCGATTCTACTTTGTAGCGTCCCCAACTACCCCCCCCCCTCCCATCCACTCCGATCATGTTCCCGATCGTGCCCGACTAATCGTTCTTCGGAATCCTTATTTGAATGTTATCAACAACGCTTTCTGTCCGTAGTCTTTAATATCATTAAGACAAGATGAAGAATTGATTCGAATGATCTTTGAAGTCGATCCCAAACTGGTTTCCGTCTTGTTTTGTACGCAAGATCATTTAACAGAGAAAAAATGTGTCAGGAGATTGATAGATACTGTACCGCGTGTCTTTTTTACGGTTTCAAATTAAATAAATAATTTTGTAGCTAATTTTGTTGGTATTTCTTGCCACGACATTTTGAATTTGCAAGTTGCTCAGAATCGGAAGAATCCTGTGACTTCCTTGCTCGAAATTACATTTTGGAACAACTCAGTGGATCTGCCATAAAGTGGTATGAATCCAGTCGCTCTAAGAGCGGAGGGGGACGCCCTCACTATTCTAGATGCTCGCTCCACGATTAGAATACTGAATCCCGCTTCTGAAGTGTTTCCCAAACGAAGAAGCTAAGTAGGCAAAGATTCCGGTGGCGAAACTTTGAGCAAAGTTTCGGCCATCTCGTCTTCCTCTCCGTCTTGAATTCGTCTGACGCAGTGTGTTGGCAACTTTTCTGAGACAAACGAAGACGACTCGACTTTTAAAGACGCTTCGTCTTTCGTGGAAGCCTTACGTTTAACCCAAAATCAGGTTGCTCACTGATTCCCTTCTTCCAAGGATTCACAACAATCTTGATGTCCAGTTTGTATAAATTTTGCCGAAATTTGCGAAAAAGCCGACGAACAACTAACTCAGAGATCATTACTTGATAAGAACCAATTAGTCGATTGCACGATGAACTGTTGTTTATTTAGAACTATTATCGCCGTAAAAAAGTTCCGACATTTTTTCGAGCCTGCGAAAATCGGGATTTGAATTTAGAGGCTCCGCTCATTTCATCATCAGAGCGCATTTGCTATGCGTGATATATTTTTATCAGAAGAAACGAAAAAATAAATAAATGACGCAAATTGATATATTTAAACATTCGAAGAAACGTGTAAAAAAATTCATGATTAATACAATTTCGTTCTTTTAATCCAGTTTAATTCTGAAAATTCTGAAGAAAAAATAAACTTTCAAAAAATATATCGCGCATAGCAAATGCGCTCTGATGATGAAATGGGCGGAGCCTCTAAATTCAAATCCCGATTTTCGCGGGCTCGAAAAAATGTCGGAACTTTTTTACGGCGATAATAATTGAAATAAGATTCGTCGCCTTGATGTTGTGGATTTCCAAAGCGAAGTCCCTTCTTGTCAAGGTCGTCATTTTGCACTGCCTGTGGAAAATACGGTCGGTTGGGCTGCACCTAAACTGTTCTTTCGTGCATTTACGGGAAAGTCAAAGCGAATAGCTCTGCGCCAGAAGCCCGGTTTAGATATGCTTCGTCTGAAACTTCCGGCGGGTTTCTGGCGCAAAGCGATTCGCGTTGTTCGTGTGATATAGCGCTGCTCTATCCTGTCTTGAACTATATGAGTTAAGGCTTTCGTGGAATCCTTTCTTCTCGTCTTCCTTCGTCTTTCATTTTGTCTTGCGTTCGTCTTGCGTTCGTCCTACGTCGTCAATTAAAATACATGTGAAAACCAACACAATTTCTATCTCTGCGTCAGACGAATTCTAGACGAAGACGAGACGAGACGGTCTTATTTCGTCTTTCGTGGAAGCCTTAATGGGAGTAGTTGGTTAGAGCTTGCCAATGCAAAGACGCTATGCGGATACATTGTTTTGTCTTTTGATTTAAAATTTTTTTGTCAAAAACATTGAAAATCCATAAAAAATGAACAAAAACATAAAAATCGAAGAAAAAGAATTCTATTTTGCATTGGTTTATTCTGAAGGCACCCGGATTACGGTAGCACTCGTTTTCAACTGTCGCCTCCGATAAATGCAGGGAAAATCGAAAGACGAAGACAAAAAGTCATCTTTTCTTTCGCCGTTTGTCTTCTTGTCGTTTGGCTCGTCTTCATTCGTCTTCCGCAGTAAACGCAAGATTTACGCTAGCTAGACGAATTCAAGACGAAGACGATTCGTCTTTCGTGGAAGTCTTAGTAAGAATGCCGGAAATCGCGGCAAGACCCAGCTCACCGTGTCTCTTTGCGTCGATTTACGGCACGCAGTTTTCTCGATTTTTAAATTAAAATTGGTGTTTTTAGCTATTTTTTTCTGAATTCCCGTCAGAAATTAGTTGCATTTTTCTATTTTTTCATCAACTCTTTTAGCTTTTCACTGTTTTCCTTCCAGTTACAGCTAGAAAAACGCTTTTTTGCAATTTCTCTGAAAAAGCAATATTTCTAGCTGAAACTGGAATGAAAAAAGTGAAAAGCTGGAAGAATTAAAGAAAAAGTAGAAGAATGCAACTAATTTCTGGCGGGAATTCCGAAAAAAAAACAGCTGAAAACACCAATTTTTATATAGAAATTTGGAAAAACTGCGCTCTCGTAAATCGGCGGCAAGAGACACGGTAAGCTGGGTCTTGGCGCGATTGTCTAAATTTCCACTGTTATTCACTTTGTACGCGAGTTTTAACTTCTAAAAAGAACAGCTCCCCCGAAACACTCTTGTGTGAGTTCCATGGCGCTCTGTTTGGCGTCCAATTAGACTACCTCCCCCTCCTTAACCCTTCTATTCATGCCAATGCTCAGGTGTAAATAGAAGAGCCTGCCGCTCTTTTAAAAACGCGTATTAATGTTTGATTAACAAGTTGGGGGTGGGGGGGGGGGAGTAATGGGATCAAAATTAAAAAATAAAAAATCAAACTACGATTCCCATTTCTCCTTTAAAAGCATCGAGTTCCCTTCGCCAAACCACGTGCGAATCGTCGAAATTTTCATCGGTGTTTGCGTACTGTAGCTCGATCTAGTGATAGGTACGCAAACACCGAGATTCGCGCCGAGATCCATCGAAAAACAACGGTTTTCAATGGAACGATGTTTCGTTTAGCGATAGAGCGCGATTGAAACTTGGAGAGCTCTCCTCTTTTTTTTCAATCAGTGCAATGCTATTCTTGGCATTTGTAAACGAGTTTTTTTTTTCAATGGAGCTTATTTGCACAGTCCGCCTTTCTTCATTGGGGGATTCTTTATTTAGAATTGAGAAGTTTTCTTCATTTAAAAAATTTCCACGAAGCAATCTCGCCCCATTCCAACTCATTTTCTTTCTCTCGAAAAACTTCCCAAGCTTAGCATTAGAGCGCACTTTTCTATTCGACTGGCTTCCTTGGTTTTTCGGAAATTTGTCAGAGATCATCTTCAGTAAACGCGCTCCGTTGAGAAATTCCAGTGAGCACTGCGTTAAAATGAGAGACGCAGACAGCTACATCGAGAATTTCCATAGAGCGCATTTACATCTTGGCTTTTAAAAAGCTGAGTTGGCAAGCGTGCTCTAGCGCCATGCACCTGCTAATGTGGATGTAGCTCGTGGAGCTCAAAGTACACCCGTACAAAGGTCGAAAAATACCTAATTTCCCCCATATTTACTGCTATTTTCTTTCGTTTTATTAGTGAAGTTTTATTTATCATGGGAGCGCATTTGCAGCATTGATATTCCCTCCATCAATTTTATATTTCTGCTCCAATTCTCGAGAATACAAACAGCGATACGATCAATTTTCTGAGTATTCTTAACCCCTGGTCTCCCCCCCCCCCTGCCCTTCTCAAGAATCACATTTCAGCGGTCCTTTAGTCGAGAGCGTCTTTCTATTTAAAGAAAGTACTTTAAAAAAGTGCGGTCATAGAATGGGCAAAATCATCAAAAAACTGGCAGAAAGCGCAATCTCAACCAGAGTAGTCCGGAATTCCGGATTCCGCCGTTTTTTTCATTCCGTCTTCCGGATTCCAGATTCCGTGAAAAAATATTTTTCCGTATTCCGGATTTCAGATTCCGTGAAAAATATTTTTTCCGAATTCCGGATTCCAGATTCCGTGAAAAATATTTTTTCCGTTTTCCGGATTTCAGATTCCGTGAAAAAAATATTTCTTCCGTATTCCGGATTCCAGATTCCGTGGAAAAAATTTTTTCCCGTTTTCCGCATTCCAGATTCCGTGAAAAATATTTTTCCGTATTCTGGATTCCAGATTCCGTGAAAAAATATTTTTTCCGTTTTCCGGATTTCAGATTCCATGAAAAAATATTTCTTCCGTATTCCGGATTCCAAATTCCGTGAAAAAACCTGTTTTCCGTTTTCCGCATATCAGATTCCGTGAAAAAACATTTTTTCCGTATTCCGGATTCCAGATTCCGTGAAAAATGTTTTTTCCGTATTCCGAAATCCAGATTCCGCGAAAAAATATTTCTTCCGTATTCTGGATTCCAGATTCCGTGAAAAAATATTTTTTCCGTTTTCCGCATTCCAGATTCCGTGAAAAAATATTTTTTCCGAATTCCGGTTTCCAAATTCCGTGAAAAAACCTTTGTTCCGTTTTCCGGATTCCAGATTCCGTGAAAAAACATTTTTTCCGTATTTCGGATTCCAAATTCCGCGAAAAAATATTTTTTCCGTTTTCCGTTTTCCGGATTCACTTTGTCCTTCTCCAAATCAGAAATGCAGCGCTTCCTCATTGATTTCCATTTCGCTATCAGAAAACATGTGAATAAACGACTGTTTTTCGCAATTCCATCACATGTGATATCCTCCGAAATTCCCAATTCCCATTCAATTTGCCATATCTTTTATTCGTTTTTCCATTTTTCCTCCCAAGCAACCTTTTCAACGCGTTCTTTGATGTAATCAACCATCAAAAGTCGCCGTTAATAATAGCCAAAAATGGCCGCATTGAACGATTAACCCGTGATATACGGTAGGCTCCGCCCACTCCCCCCCCCTCCATCGGGACTGCAGACGTTTGGGGCACATGCTTTCAAGCATATTTTAAGCATCTTCGGTTCGCCCCGCCCCCAATTTTTTTCATTTTTTAAAGATCCCATTTCACGAAACCGTAACCTGTGCGCCTTTAAGCTCGTTCGAAAATTTCGAAAATCGATAAATTTCCTTCGAAATTCCATCATTTTTTCGATGTTTTTTGCAGATTATTTTCAATTTTTTGCATAATTCTGCAATATTTCCGTGTTTTATCGATTTTTTATCGATCCATCCGCGATGACGTGAGCCTTCGTTTAAAGGCGCAACGAATTAACTGTCTGGGTCTCGTTAGGGGATTGGCGCGCTAAATAGCGTTAAATAGCGGATAGTGTGTGCGCTTTCTTACAATTTAACGCGCTATCCCCTAACGAGACCCAAACAGTTAATTCGTTGCGCCTTTAAACGAAGGCTCACGTCCTCGCGGATGGATCGATAAAAAATCGATAAAACACGGAAATATTGCAGAATTATGCAAAACATTGAAAATAATCCGCAAAAAAACACCGAAAAATGGTGGAATTTCGAAGGAAATTTATCGATTTTCGAACGAGCTTAAAGGCGCACAGATTACGGTTTCGTGGCGACGGGAAACCCGCGAAAAATCAATAAAATAAAGTTTCAGAAAGAAAACGTGAAGCTTTTGCGGAAAATGTCTGAAATGCCTCAATCTTCATATTTTGACATTTTTATTTCAAAGTTTTTTGGTATTTCTCTTTTTTACTTCGGGAAAATTCGAAATTGGCTGAAAATAGGCTGAAAATGAAGCAATAATTGCAGATTCTGGAAAATTTCAGCCAGAGAGTTTCAGCTTTTGAATCTTGAAGCTCTTCATGAACATATCTGAAATAATTTCAGCTGAAAAATTCTCCGAGATTTCCAGTTATTATGGACCATTTTCAACTTTCTAGCTACCACTTGTAGCAAGCGCGCCCCATTGAGAATGCGGCGGCGGCAATGGGAGAGACGCAGACAATTGACATTCGAGCGTTTTTGCTATTATTTTTTGGAGTTTTTAGCATATTTCATCCGAGATTAGAGTGATAACAAAGTTCCTTCGATCGCCTTCCGATTGTACTTCGAATTTGGGAACTGCCACGTCTCTCTTGCGCATTCTCCATAGAGCGCGTTTTCTTACTTACTACTGAAAGCAAAATGTTCACAAATCCACTGCTTCCGTTCTAATTTTCAGCAATTTTTCTTTTTTGGTTCTTCCAGTTTTATGGGTTACTTTCAATTTCCACTCATCAGAGTAGGGCGGAATTGGAATTTGGGAACTCGGAATCCGGAAAACGGAAAACGGAAAAAAATTGTTTTCACGGAATCTGGAATCCGGAAAACGGAAAAAATATTTTTTCAAGGAATCTGGAATCCGGAATACGGAAAAAATATTTTTTCACGGAATCTGGAATCCGGAATCCGGAAAACGGAATTTCAACCATTAATGAGGGAATATTTATGATGTAAATGCGCTCTGTTCGCAAAAATTTTTGCAGGAGTTCAAAAAAGTATATTTTTCACAACAATTTTTTGAATAAAGAATTAAAACGGAATGAAAACGCCATATCGCGAAATCCGGAATGCGGAAAACGGAAAAAAAAATTTTTCACGGAATTGGAATGCGGAATTCGGAATTCCGCCCTTCTCTGGTCCGCGGGCTTTTTTTTGTGATAACTACGCTGAAAACCGATATTTTGTTCTGAAAATTCCACAGTAGCTGCGGAACACCCTCACGACAACTTGCAGAAAATTGCAAAAGATTTCAATTTTTTAAAATTCTTTTTTGAGTGTTTTTATTTATCAGCGTCTTCCACGAGAATTCTCATTTCGAAATTTTTCGCTAAACTGTTCCAATTTCCCGCCGTTTTTCACTGCGCAAGAAGGTGGTGGGTGGTACCATACTATACTTCAACCCCCCACCCCTCCCCCCCCCCCCTAGAGAAACCAGTTACAAATGTAATTTTAACGCTTATTTTAAGATGCTTCCCTTCTTTGTCGGCCGGCTGACACGTCATTCAGCAAATTCAATTTTCGAATGACGCATCGCTAGTTATCATCTTCTGAAGTTGGCGAGCGACGAATTCAGTATTCAGACATCCCCCCCCCTTATTTCATAATCACATTGGAGACCGCTTCTTCATCTGAAAACTGTCAATTTCTTCATTTTTCGCTATAATTTTTAGGTCTGTCTGTTTGTCTGTTTGTTTCAGTTTCACGAATTTGTACTTTGACCCCTATGCCAAATTCCTTCCGCATTCCTCGGATTAAAATTAACATTTCTATGTCTTCCTCTGTCTGTATTCTTGTCGGTTTGTCTGTGCACTGTCTTTGTCTGTCTAGCAGTTTGTCTGTCTCTATGCATATCCGTTTGTCTCCCTCTGTCTACCAGTTTGTCTGTACACTTATCTGTTTGTGAGTTTGTCTACTAGGATCCCTCTAACTCTCTTTGTCTCTCCCTTACTTTGTCTGTCTAGTAGTTTGTCTGTCTGTACGCATATCTGTTTGTCTCCCTCTGTCTATCAGTTTGTCTGACTGTATGCTTGTCTCTGTCTAGTAGTTTGTCTGTACACTTGTAGGTTTGTCAGTTTGTCTACTCGGATCCCCTCAAACTGTCTTTGTCTCTCTCTCTCTCTTTCTTTGTCTGTCTAGTAGTTTGTCTGTATGTACGCATATCTGTTTGTCTCTTTCTGTCTTTGTCTGCCTACCAGTTTGCCTGTCTGTATGCTTGTCTGTCTAGCAGTTTGTCTGTCTGTGTGCATATCTGTTTGTCTCCCTCTGTCTATCAGTTTGTCTGCCTGTCTATCAGTTTATCTGTATACTTGTCTGTTTGTCAGTTTGTCTACTCAGATCCCTCTAACTGTCTTTGTCTCTCTAGCAGTTTGTCTGTCTGTATGCATATCTGTTTGTCTCTCTCTCTCTCTGTCTTTGTTTGCCTACCAGTTTGTCTGTCTATCAGCATGTCTGTACACTTGTCTGTTTGTCCAACTGTTTCTCTTTCTCTCTCTCTCTTCATCATTAACCTTGACATCATCCGTTGTCTAAATTGCGTTGCCCCTCCCCCTCCTTCTTCGAGATCTCTGTCTCTGCAATCTTCCGATTACAAAGTGACGCCTCTTAATGCGTCAAGCCGCTATATCTCTGAAACCGTTATAGACACCAAAAAGGTGTCAACTGATAAAATGTTGTGCATGAAATTCTACACATTTCATTAGTTGACACCTTTTTTGTTTTTCTAACCATTGCAAAGATACCAGCGCTGGAATCTTAGAAAGACGGAGACAGCTAGAGTAAGCTAGCCGTCTGCGTCTCTCTGCACTTCCAGCGATTTATTTTTGCTGTTTCTTTGAAACAGCAAAAATATTAATTGTCAGCTATTAAAATGTTTTATTTTGAATTTTCTAACTTTAACAATTTGAGGGGTTACGGTATATTGGATGCAAGAGAGTACAATCTGCCTCTATATTTCAAACCGGTATATCTCTGAAATCGTTATAGATATGAAAAAGTTGTCAACTAATGAAAAATTTTGCATAAAATTCTACATATTTTCTCAGTTTATTACTTTTAGCTACCTCTAATAGTAGCAGAGATATAGTTGTTTGAGCCAACATCAAAGTTCGCACTTAATGATAAATGATGAACCCATGATCCCTTCCGCCCATATCATCACTTCTTCCGATACGCAATACCTTCAAAAATAAGATCACATGGTCTCTTGTATTTCCCTTTTCATTCCGTCACAAATTGATCGGAAAGCCCCGCCCGCCTGAGATATCTTCAGCCGTCGTTGCTCCATTTTCATTAGTTTCGCCGTCGCGCCGCTTCAACCGTTTTATTGTTTTCGATTGCAGAGATGGGCGGAATTCCGGATTCCGGATTCCGCCGTTTTTTACATTCCGTATTCCGGATTCCGTGAAACATTTTTTTTCCGTATTCCGGATTCCGGATTCCGAGTTCCCAAAATCCAATTCCGCCCAACTATGAGTTTTAATACTTTATTCTCAATTGTTGTGAAAAGTATACTTTTTTGATCTCCCGCAAAAATTAATGGTTAAAATTCCGGATTCCGCCGTTTTTTACATTCCGTATTCCGGATTCCGGATTCCGTGAAAAATATTTTTTCCGTATTCCGCATTCCGGATTCCGGATTCCGAGTTCCCAAAATCCAATTCCGCCCAACTCTGCTCGATTGCCACAATACCGTAATCGCGTCCATCATTTTTCAGCGATGACGATAAACTATAACTTGGCGGTGTCCACTTCGAAGCCGTGGACGCTGTTCAAGTTGCTGCTGAAATGGCGCGGAAGTATCTGGAAAGCGGTGATACTTGAGCTGGCAGTCTGGCTCGTTTTGTACGGCATTCTCAGCGTCATCTACAGGACCGCACTCAATCCAGGACAGCAGAGGTATGCCGTATACGTTTTCTCTTCCCAGCAATTTGGGCAAGCTGCCCATGGGTTGGTATTCGGCAGAATGTGCTCCGCGAGCCAATTTTCGATATGCTCACATGCCGGCCTAGTTTGTGGATTTTTCCGCAGTGCTTCTCAGAACAATTGAGCACGGCTTGAGAGCAAGGCAGAACATGTGCAACCTGCCCAAACACTGGGCATCTTGCCAATAATATAATCCGAAATTCCAAGGGGTTTCAAACTAATTCTACAGTAACCACAGTACTCTCCACCATGCGTATTTGCAGAACATTCGAACGAGTAGTGCAGTACTGCGACAGTCGCCTGTCATATATTCCGCTAAACTTCATGCTGGGTTTCTTCGTGACGGCCGTTGTCAACAGATGGACGTATCTCTATCAGATTATTGGGTTCATTGATAAGTGAGTTTGTAGTCGTCTCTTCGCACCCCAACGTCACGTCACTTATCAAATCTCGTCGTTGTGTGAACACAAAAACCACAGGAGAAAAAAAAAAGAGAAACGCGAATTGAAAAATAGAAAAAAAACGTGTTTCTGAAATAAAATAAATAAAACACATACACACACGCCAAACACAAGACCAAAGAGGTTTCATTGTCCAATTTGAATAAGCGCATTAAACTCAGAAGCAGTGTGTCGTTTCGAAAAATTATTTCTCGAAAAATGCGTTTTTTCCGAATTTTCGAATTTTCCGAATAAAATTTTCGAAAATTTTCGAGAATTTCTCGAAGAATTTTTCCAGAAATCATGAAAAATGATTTGAATGGAAATACGATAAACACCGCGCTTTGCGTTAGTTCGGAGTGTCGTTCGAACTAGTTTATTATTATTTTTTATCGAAATGTTCTTTTTTTCGAGAATTTCTCGAAAATTTTCCAGAATTTCTCGAAAAATTTTTCGGAAATTTCTCGAAAAATCCTCGAAAAATTTTTCTCGTTGATTTTTCGGAATTTTTTCGATAAAATTTTCGAAAAATTCTCGAAAAATTTTTCGAGAAATCAACGAGAAACATTTCTCGAGAATTCTTCGGAAAATTTTCGAGAATTTTTCGAAAAAATTTCTCGAAAAATTTCTCGAAATGCTTTCGAAACGACACACTGCTCAAAGAGAAAGAAGACAGGTGGATTATTGGCTCTTTCATGAAAGACTGCAATGTAGATGTTCTGGCTGGAAATCTCATTTACGAGCTGCAATTTCTTGCGCATTTTCGCATATCGGGGTTCGAACCTGGATCTCTAGATCTGCAGTCAAAGCTCTAACCAGTTGCGCCACCGGAGACCTGACCGAAGACCAATTTCTTGCGAATAGAGTACTGATTGTTTGAAATTTAGCGGTTTTATGCAATTTACCTTTAAATGCAGTGATATCTTAGCAGAAAAACACGTTTTTCGCATATCGGGGTTCGAACCTGGATCTCTAGATCTGCAGTCAAAGCTCTTACCAGTTGCGCCACCGGACACCTCACATGCGGCTTACGGCTTGCGGCTTACGCATATCGCGGTTCGAACCTGGATCTCTAGATCCGCAGTCAAAGCTCTTACCAGTTGCGCCACCGGACACCTCACATGCGGCTTACGGCTTGCGGCTTACGCATATCGCGGTTCGAACCTGGATCTCTAGATCCGCAGTCAAAGCTCTTACCAGTTGCGCCACCGGAGACCTCACCGGAAACCAATTTCTTGCGAATAAATTGCTGATTGTTTGAAATTTATGGGGTTATTCATGAAAAGCACAATTGCATTTTAATGCAAAAAAATGCATTTTTTTTTCATTAAAATGCTTTTCGTGCTTTTCATGAATATCCCCATTAGCGGTTATATGCAATTCCCCTTTAAATGCAGTGCTATCTGCAAAAAAAAAACGCGTTTTGCGCATATCGGGGTTCGAACCTGGATCTCTAGATTCGCAGTCAAAGCTCTTACCAGTTGCGCCACCGGAAACCTGACCGGAGACCAATTTCTTGCGAATAAAGTGCACATCGTTTTAAATTTAGCGGTTATATGCAATCCCCCTTTAAATGCAGTGCTATCTAAGCAAAAAAACACGTTTCGCGCATATCGGGGTGCGAACCTGGATCTCTAGATCCGCAGTCAAAGCTCTTACCAGTTGCGCCACCGGAAACCTGACCGGAGACCAATTTCTTGCGAATAAAGTGCACATCGTTTTAAATTTAGCGGTTATATGCAATCCCCCTTTAAATGCAGTGCTATCTAAGCAAAAAAGCACGTTTCGCGCATATCGGGGTTCGAACCTGGATCTCTAGATCCGCAGTCAAAGCTCTTACCAGTTACACACGTAAACCGCAGTTTGTGAATGGTAAGCAATCAGTTGGCCAATAATTGCTAAATCGGGAACAATCAGTTGTCGAATAAATTGGACAACTGATTGCTGATCATTCGCCAACGAATTGTCAACTATTCGGTAATTGCACTCTTGGATGTCTGTTTAGTAATTATTCAGCAATTTTTCAGTTGTCATTCACCAATTTGTTCTTCCCCAACCATTCAGCAACTGTTCAGTTGTTGCTACTATGTACTGACTTCTCAAAAGAAAAAGAAAACATGTATTAAGAGATCAAAAGTAATGACAACATCAACAATAAATTGTAAGAATAAAAAGGAGGATCAGTCAATGA
Source organism: Caenorhabditis inopinata (assembly GCA_003052745.1). Lineage (NCBI taxonomy): Eukaryota > Metazoa > Nematoda > Chromadorea > Rhabditida > Rhabditidae > Caenorhabditis > Caenorhabditis inopinata. Next base: position 3,104,180 of record AP018153.1, read on the forward strand.
TAAATTCCTCGTTTTCATCGTCCTCTTCTGGAAAAATGTGCTTGGTTGGCGATTCAGAATTTCTCTCGTTGCCAATGATAGGCAAATCACGTTGGAAGTGCGGATCGCTGAAAAATATACTTTTTCAAGATTGCACGTTTGGGGAAAAAAACTAACGAAGATAGTTTCGCGGAGAACTCTGAAATCTTGTGTTCGATTTTTGTAGGGGCTTTGTGACGCTCACGGTTGCTGCAATGATAGGATTTCAATTTAATGTCCACTAATGTAAGTGACATACATTAGGTTTCGAACCGTGCTCTTGAGAGATGCTGACAGAGCCGGAAGTGACCACTTCGAATCATCCTCTCGTTCGGCCTAGCCAGTTGTAACCTCAAATTTGGGTAATTAAACCATTTATGATATAATTATAAGTTAATTATAAGATAAAAAGGTGAAGGATATAAGGAAACAAAGAAATTTCCGACACAAGAAAAATTAGAATAGAAAAATTAACAATAGTAAAAACAATTCCCCCATACTATACGAAGAGATGCGTGAGAATAAAAACAACAGTACTTTCATTGCGGGGCGAGTTCTAACAGCCAAACGAGTGAGTGTGCCTTTAAAAATTTAACAATTTTTTAAAAACGATTTGGCAATCGCTTTTTTCTGGCGATTTTGAGCCGACTGAGCAACTATTCAACAATCATTCACAAATTCGAGGTATGTTTAACAACGTTTCGACCATTATTTGACAATTCTTATGCGATTTTGTCGATTATTGAAAGGTTACGGAACGATTGAGGAACGATTGCTCAAAAATTCGCGAACCATTCTCCAATTTTTGATAACTCCGCGACTTTTGGACAACTGTTTGCAAATTCGGGCGTTATTCAGTAACTTTTGAGCGACTATTCGCAAATATGCCTTTTTTTCAGCAACTGTTCGCAAACTGCGGTTTACGTGTGTACGCCACCGGAGACCTCTCTGCGGCCTACGTGTTCATACTTTATAAAACCTGTCGCCGCGCTGTTGTTTGGCTCCTCACACTGAAACTATTAATGTTACAGCATAGGACTAATGGCAGCCGAATACGTGCGCGGACGAACGGAGCAAGCCCGTATGTATCGCCGGAACATCGTCAGGTACTGTGAGCTGGCTCAAGTGCTCGTGTTCCGAGACATCAGTATGCGCACCAGAAGACGTTTCCCGACGCTGGATACGGTAGTCGCCGCCGGCTTTATGATGCCTCACGAAAAGGATCGCTACGATGAGATTCAATACAAGTATTCCAAGTACTGGGTGCCATTTCAGTGGGCATTCAGTCTGACGTACGAGGCGAGGAAGAAGGGACTAATTGAGAGTGACTACTATCAAGTCGTCGTCCAGGAGGAGATCAAAAAGTTCCGAACGGGTCTCGCCTGGATTTGCAATTACGACTGGGTGCCCATACCTATTATGTATCCTCAGTTGGTGTGTTTGGCTGTGCATACTTATTTTTTGGTCTGTCTTTTGGCCAGGCAATATATCGTTTCGGAGCATGCGGATAATAAGACTGAGGTGAGCCCTTTGGCAATGCAAATGCGCTCTGTTGAATAAGGAGCAGTAGAGCGCACTTGCGCTTACCAATTTTGAAACATTTTGAAGCGAGTAAGAAAAGGCGCTCCAATGAAACTTTTTCAGTTTTTGAGAAATCTGATTCTAAATAAGAGAAAATTTAAATCTTGATGGTAAGTGCCAGAGTAGGGCGGAATTGGATTTTGGGAACTCGGAATCCGGAATCCGGAAAACGGAAAAATTTTTTTCGCGGAATCCGGAATCCCGAAATCGGAAAAAAATTTTTTCACGGAATCCGGAATCCGGAAAACGGAAAAATTTTTTTTTTCACGGAATCCGGTATCCGAAAAACGGAAAAAATTTTTTTTTCACGGAATCCGGTATCCGAAAAACGGAAAAAAAAATTTTTCACGGAATCCGGAATCCGGAAAACGGAAATAAAATTTTTTTCACGGAATCCGGAATCTGGAAAACGGAAAAAAAATTTTCCACGGAATCTGGAAAGCGGAATACGGAAAAAATATTATTTCACGGAATTCGGAATGCGGAAAACGGAAAAAAAAAACTTTTTTCACGGAATCCGAAATCCGGAATACGGAATGTGAAAAACGGCGGAATTCGGAATCCGGAAAACGGAAAAAAATTTTTCACGGAATCTGGAAAGCGGAATACGGAAAAAATATTTTTTCACGGAATTTGGAATGCGGAAAACGGAAAAAAAAAACTTTTTTCACGGAATCCGGAATCCGGAAAACGGAAGTAAAATTTTTTCACGGAATTCGGAATCCGGAAAACGAAAAAAAATTTTTTCACGGAATCCGGAATCCGGAAAGCGGAAACAAATTTTTTTCACGGAATCCGGAATCCGGAATACGGAAAACGGAAAAAAATTTTTTTCACGGAATCCGAAATCCGGAAAACGGAAAAAAAAACTTTTTTCACGGAATCCGAAATCCGAAATACGGAATGTGAAAAACGGCGGAATTCGGAATCCGGAAAACGGAATGAAAAAAACGGCGGAATACGGAATCCGGAATACGGAATTCCGCCCTTCTCTGGTAAGTGCGCTCCAGCAATAGAGAAACAGCGAACTTTAATGGAGCGCACTTACACACCCTTCTCTAAGCTCGATGATTCTATTCATAGCAAAAACGAACTCAAATTTTGAAGATCGTGGCGAGACCCATAGCCGAAATCCCAATAATTTCCAGATTGATCTCTATGTTCCAATCATGTCAACCCTTCAATTTATCTTCTATATGGGATGGATGAAAGTGGCGGAGGCGATGCTGAACCCATTCGGCGAAGACGACGACGATTTCGAATGCAACGCGCTTATCGATCGGAACATCACAATGGTACTGATGATGGTCGATCAGGGATACGATCGAGCACCGGCTCTCAAGAGAGACGACTTCTGGGATGAGGAGGTGGAGCCGCTCTACTCTGAAGAGACCGCGCGGATACCCAATAATCCGCTTCGCGGATCAGTGTCGGATGTCAAGTGAGTCTGTCTGTCTGTCGGTCTGTAGCATGTCCGCTTTCTATTGCAGGCTGCCAGAATACGTACATGAAATCAAAATGGTTCCGCATTGCGATGACAAGTCTCCATTGGTGCCTGGAGATGACATGAGAAAGAGACGGATTTCTGTGGTTCCTGTCAAGTAAGATTCCCTCTTAGGAAGATTAGGAAGACGCAGGCGGCTAAGTTACTCTAGATGTCTGCGTCTCTTCGAACTTTGATCGTCTCTATCTCTGCAATCGTTAGAGATACAAAGAAGCTGTAAACTATTGAAATATTTAAAATTTCACGAGGAATATTTCATTAGTTGACAACTTCTTTGGATCTAGAACGGTTGCAGAGATATAACCGTTAGAAGTGTGGGAAGCGATGACTGTAGCTTACTCTAACCATCTAGCCCCTTCCAACTTCAAGCGCCGGTATCTTTGCAATCGTTAAAGATACAAAGATGCTGGAAACTATTGAAATATTTAAAATTTCATGAGGAATATTTCATTAGTTGACAAATTTTTCGGATCTCCAACCATTGCAGAGATAAGATCGTCAGAAGTTTGAGAGACATCTCATCTCGCCCTTCCAACTTCAAGCGTCGGTATCTCTGCAATCGCTAGAGATACAAAGAAGCTGCAAACTATTGAAATATTCTACATTTTATGAGGAATATTTCATCAGTTGACAACATCTTTGGATCTAGAACGGTTTCCGAGATATAACCGTTAGAAGTGTGGGAAACGATGACTGCTTTTTACTCTGACCATCTAGCCCCTTCCAACTTCAAGCGTTGCTATCTCTGCAATCGTTTGAGATACAAAGAAGCTGGAAACTATTGAAATATTTAAAATTTCACGAGAAATATTTCATTAGTTGACAACTTCTTCAGATCTCCAATCATTGCAGAGATAAGATCGTCAGAAGTTTGAGAGACATCTCATCTCGCCCTTCCAACTTCAAGCGTCGGTATCTCTGCAATCGTTAGAGATACGAAAAAATTGTCAATTAATGAAATATTCATCGTCATTTTTTGCATATTTTGTTAGTTTACAACCTTTGAAAATCTCTACCGATTGCAGAGATACAGACGTTTTTCTTTGCAATTTAAAGAGACGCAGACAGCTAGAGTAAGCTAGCCGCGTCTGCGTCTCGCTTGCAATTTTTCCTTAACTTTCTCTAATTTTTCAGACATTCTGACCAACAGCACCCGTCCCATCGAAAGCGGACGTCATTGGGCAATGTTGAAATGTTCAGAAGCTTCAAGAACAAAATTGAGAGGTAGGGAGGGAATAGAGATCCAGACAAACTGCGACATTTCAGATCATTCTCGAAACCCCATCTGGCCGACGACTTGGGACGGAAGACACTGTCCCATGGAATGCTGGAAAACATGGAATTCGACGAATCCAGGAGCCCCCACGACTCACCGGCCAACAACAACTCGTTCACGAATTCGGCGTTCGTCAGCTCGGTGGATGATCTATCGAATCGACGCATTGACACGTCGTCCAGTCAGCCACAATTGTCAATTAATCGAGGAAGCGAGCACAAATTCATGCATCATGTGCTCGACGACGTACTAGAAGACGACGAATCAGATGAGACTCAAATGACGGTGCGGAAGAAGGCATCGGTTCTGGAGCCGGCGATCACGCTGTTTGAACGGTTCAACGAGATGACTGGACAAATGGAAACTGAAGCCAGAGCCGCTGAAGGCGACGGGGAGAAGAAGCAGACAGACGAAGAGGGCGACGAAGGACGAGAAGACGTTAAGAAGGAGGAGAAGGATGGCGAAGAGAGGTAGGCTTAGGCTAAAGAAGCGGCGACGGCGCGCCAGAATCCGGTAGTTTTCTGGAAATCAAAAACCAGCCACGGCCACCACGCGGTCCTTTGGAATAATTAGAGTGATTGGCATGACCGTGGCTGAGTTTCCGACACTTTGAGACAGCGGCCCTCTCGATCTTTCAAATTGGTACAGTAGAGCGCGTTTAGTTTGCACTTAATTTCGAAAACAGTAGATTTATCTTTCATGAAATTTAATAAAGCGCAGGAGACGCGAATACAGTAGAAAACACTGTAGTCTACGCGCAAATGCACAGTAAATAGAAAATAGCATTGAAACCGCATTTTTGCGCGTAAAATATAATGTTTTCCACTGCTTCCGTGTACTCCAAGCGTTTTCTTCGTGGGTGCACGATTTCCGGTGGAAAAAAACGAAGGAAAGACACAAAACAATAGAAAACACCGTACTCTACGCGAAAATGCACAGTAAATAGAAAATAGCATTGAAACCGCATTTTTGCGCGTAAAATATAATGTTTTCCACTGCTTCCGTGTACTCCAAGCGTTTTTTTCGTGGATGCACGATTTCCGATGGAAAAAACTAATAAAAATATTTGAGAACAGTAGAAAACACTGTAGTCTACGCGAAAATGCACAGTAAATAGAAAATAGCACTGAAAACGCATTTTTGCGCGTCAATTATAGGGTTTTCTACTGCTTCCGTGTACTCCAAGCGTTTTCTTCGTGGGTGCACGATTTCCGGCTAAAAAAAAAACGAAAAAAAGACACGAAACAGTAGAAAACACTGTAATCTACGCAAAAATGCACAGAAAATAGAAAACAGCAATGAAACCGCATTTTTTGCGCGTCAAATATAGTGTTTTCCACTGCTTTCATGTACTGAATGTGTTTTCTTCGTGGATGCACGATTTCCGGTGGAAAAAACGCTTGGAGTAACCGAAACAATAGAAAACACCGTAACCTACGCACAAATGCACAGAAAATAGAAAATTGTACTGAAACCGCATTTTTGCGCGTCAAATATAGTGTTTTCCACTGCTTCCGTGTACTCCAAGCGTTTTCTTCGTGGGTCCACGATTTCCGGCTGAAAAAAACGAAGAAAAGACACGAAACAATAGAAAACACTGTAGTCTACGCGAAAATGCACAGTAAATAGAAAATAGCACTGAAACCGCATTTTTGCGCGTCAAATATAGTGTTTTCCACTGCTTCCGTGTACTCCAAGCGTTTTCTTCGTGGGTGCATGATTTCCGGTGGAAAAAAACGCTTGGAGTACACGAAACAATAGAAAACACCGTAATCTACGCGCAAAAAATAGAAAATAGCAAAAAACACAGAAAATAGAAAGTAGCACTGAAACCGCATTTTCGCGCGTCAAATGTAGTGTTTTCCGCTGCTTACATGTACGAATCAACAGAAAACATTGTAATCTACGCGCAAATGCACAGTAAATAGAAAATTGCACTGAAACCGCATTTTTGCGCGTCAAATGTAGTGTTTTCCGCTGCTTCCAGGTACTCCAAGCGTTTTCTTCGCGGGTGCACGATTTCCGGTAGAAAAAACAAAGAAAAAGCTTGAAAAAAGCAGAAAACATTGTAATCTACGCGCAAATGCACGAAAATTGAAAAAACACAGTTTTTGCGCGTCAATTTCAATGCTTGCTCCGTATTCCGTTTCTCCTGAGCGCGCCTCCGTTGAAATCATTGAGAGCGCTCTGAAAATGGTCCAAAACTTTAAATCTCGAAATTTCAGCGAAGAATCTCGTCCCACTCGTCCGTTCTTCATCGGAATCGTCCGCTCAGAATCCGAAGATCAAGGCCATCCGCATCTCCAACCGCCGACCAAATTCGATTAATCTCATTTTCCAGCCGAAATTTCCAATTCTAGCCTATCAATTTCATGTCTACTTGATAGTTAACCCAATCTAGATACACACCGACCAAACGCGCTCCATTGCCAATTTCGGTTCTTCGTTTAGATTCATCGCGATGGAGCGCATTTTCAATTGTTTTCGTTTCCCTTTCTTTCTCATTCATTACAATTACATATCTGAAATTTCCCAACAGAATAGCTTTAATATTTCTTGAGATTTCTTCATTCGTTCATTCATCTCATTATCAACAAAAAAAAAGAAAAATAATAATTTTAAATTCGACTGAAAAAAATTTTATTCAAAAACGACTGAAAACCACCATTCCCCAAACCATTAACATGCTCAATTGTTTTCTTTACATTTTTGTGCATTTTCTGTATAAATTTGAAGAATTTTCAAAAAAGTGAACGCGTAGACGCAGACGAACAGACCTACTCGCTTTCCCTGCGTCTCTCACGGAAATAGTGTCTAGCAGAGTAGGGCGAAATCCGGAATTCCGCCCTTCTCTGCAGCGGAATTGGATTTTGGAAATTCGGAAAACGGAAAACGGAAATAAATTTTTTCACGGAATTTGGAATCTGGAAGACGGAAGGAAAAAACGGCGGAATCCGGAATACGGAATCCGGAATTCCGTCCTTCTCTGCAGAGTAAGGCGGAATTGCATTTTGGGAACTGGGAATCCGGAAAACGGAAAACGGAAGAAAATTTTTTTTCACGGAATCTGGAATCCGGAAGACGGAATGAAAAAAACGGCGGAATCCGGAATACGGAATACGGAATCCGGAATTCCGCCCTTCTCTGCAGAGTAGGGCGGAATTGGATTTTGGGAACTCGGAATCCGGAAAACGGAAAACGGAAAATCATTTTTTTCACGGACTTTGGAATCCGGAATCCGGAATTCCGCCCTTCTCTGGTGTCTAGCAGATGTCGGTGTTTCTGTACTTTTCCCACAGGTCGTAATTGGAAAGTTGAAGTGGGCGTGGTAGATGATGATCCCCCCCCATCCCCCCCCCTCCCTGGCGAGTGCGGCATCATGCCCAACAAAGTGTGCAACATTGCGTCGCAGTGTTTCGCAGAAAGCGCGCTCCAACGTCTTTATGTTTTTCTTCGATAAATTTTTTTCTTTTTTTCGTTTTTTTTCTGCAAACGTCTTCAACAAAAACATGATTCACAAAACTGCGAAACACCGCAGAATTGCGAAAAGAATTTCGAAACGTCGTAGTTTCAGAACTCACCCACTCACCCCTAATGATCATACTGTATGCTGTTGATTTTTGAAAAATGAATTAAAAATTTTAGGCTTTCAGCAGATTTTCAGAAATTTGAAATTCTATCGATTTTTTTTTCGTATATTAAACGCAATAGGCGAAAATTCGCGATTTCTCTTCGATAATTATTTGAATTTCGCTGAAAATTGGATATTTTCCGACGGCGCGTACATAGAAATGGGAAGAAGATGGCGTTAACAAATAAAAAAATCCTATTTTATATTTTTTAAAAACAGAAAAATGTAAAAATTGTCAGAACACCACAAAAACGTTTTCTTTAATAATACGAAAGTCGCGGCGAATTCGCATAGTTATTAGAGCGCACTTGCAATCGTCATCTCTGTTTCTCTGCGCAGTGACATAGTGAAATTCGAAATTAATAAGCATTCGATACGGTTTTAAAGGCGCACTAGTAGCCTTTGTAAATAGGCTACGGTAGCACTATTTTTTTTTGCTTTTAAAAATCAAAATGCCTTTTTTTCTGTTTTTTTTTTGTAAATTTCTTATTTCTTAGCAACAAAGGGGAATTAGCGTTTTTTAGTAAATAAAATAAAAAATTTTAATTTTCGGTCGATTTTCTCGGCAGAATTTTGAAATTCTATCGATATTTTCGTATTTTAAGAATTTTTAACTATTCTGAAGCGGAATAGGCAAAAATTCGCGATTTCTCTTCGATAATTATTTGAATTTCGCTGAAAATTGGATAATTTCTGAAAGCTGGCGTTAAAAAATAAAAAATTCCCATTTTACACTTTTTATAAACAAAAAAAAAATGTAAAAATTGTCTGAACACCACAAAAACGTTTTCTTTAATAATACGAAAGTCGCGGCGAATTCGCATAGTTATTAGAGCGCACTTGCAATCGTCATCTCTGTTTCTCTGCGCAGTGACATAGTGAAATTCGAAATTAATAAGCATTCGATACGGTTTTAAAGGCGCACTAGTAGCCTTTGTAAATAGGCTACGGTAGCACTATTTTTTTTGCTTTTAAAAATCAAAATGCCTTTTTTTCTGTTTTTTTTTTGTAAATTTCTTATTTCTTAGCAACAAAGGGGAATTAGCGTTTTTTAGTAAATAAAATAAAAAATTTTAATTTTCGGTCGATTTTCTCGGCAGAATTTTGAAATTCTATCGATATTTTCGTATTTTAAGAATTTTTAACTATTCTGAAGCGGAATAGGCAAAAATTCGCGATTTCTCTTCGATAATTATTTGAATTTCGCTGAAAATTGGATAATTTCTGAAAGCTGGCGTTAAAAAATAAAAAATTCCCATTTTACACTTTTTATAAACAAAAAAAAAATGTAAAAATTGTCTGAACACCACAAAAACGTTTTCTTTAATAATACGAAAGTCGCGGCGAATTCTCATAGTTATTAGAGCGCACTTGCAATCGTCATCTCTGTTTCTCTGCGCAGTGACATAGTGAAATTCGAAATTAATAAGCATTCGATACGGTTTTAAAGGCGCACTAGTAGTCTTTGTAAATAGGTTACGGTAGCACTATTTTTTTTGCTTTTAAAAATCAAAATGCCTTTTTTTCTATTTTTTTTTAATTTTTTATAGCAACAAAGGGGAATTAGCATTTTTTTAGTAAATAAAATAAAAATTTTAATTTTTCGGTCGATTTTCTCGGCAGAAATTTGAAATTCTATCGAGATTTTCGTATTTTAAAAATTGTTAAAAATTCGCAATTTATTTTCGATAATTATTTGAATTTCGCAGAAAATGGATATTTTCTGACGGCATGTGTATAGAAATGGAAGAAGTTAACGTTAAAAATAAGAAATTCCTATTTTACATTTTTTTGTTTAAAAATTTAAAAATTTTCTGAACACCACAAATACAAGACTTTGACCGTCTTAAATTATAATGCAAAACATGGGGGAAATGAAATTTATCCCGAAAAATGCTTTTTGTCAATCAAAAAAATTAAAAAAAAACTAAATATTCTTCTATTTAGATCAGATCAGAAGATCAGAGATCAGAGATCAGAAATTTTCCCAATTCATAAAAAACCGAACTTTTGGAATGTTCTCAATGCTTCCACGAAAGACGAAAACAAAAAGTCGTCTTTCGCCTCGTCTTCCTTCGTCTTTCATTTCGTCTTGAATTCGTCTTACATTCGTCTCATGTGTACACAATGTATTTCACTTGACCAACATAATGTCTATCTCTGCGTCAGACGAATTCAAGACGAGACGACCCGGTCTTATTTCGTCTTTCGTGGAATCCTAATAAGCCTAATATTTTTATCACTAAAACAGTGTGTCGTTTCGAAAAATTATTTCTCGAAAAATGCGTTTTTCGACAAATTTTTGACATTTTTTGAGAATTTCTCGAAAAAATTTTCGGAAATTTCTCGAAAAATTTCTCGAAGAATTTTTCGAGAAATCACGAAAAATGATTTGAATGGAAATACGATAAACACAGCGCTTTGAGTTATTTCGGAGTGTCGTTCGAACTAGTTCATTATTATTTTTTATCGAAATGTTTTTTTTCGGGAATTTTCGAAATTTTTCGAAAATTTTTCGGAAATTTCTCAAAAAAAAAAAAAAAAATCACGAAAAATGATTTGAATGGAAATACGATAAACACAGCGCTTTGAACTATTTCGGATTGTCGTTCGAACTAGTTCATTATTATTTTTTATCGAAATGTTTTTATTTCGGGAATTTTCGAAATTTTTTCGGAAATTTCTCAAAAAAAAAAAAAAAAAAAGAAAAAAAAATCACGAAAAATGATTTGAATGGAAATACGATAAACACAGCGCTTTGAGTTATTTCGGAGTGTCGTTCGAACTAGTTCATTATTATTTGTTATCGAAATGTTTTTTTTCGGGAATTTTCGAAATTTTTCGGAAATTTCTCGAAAAATTTCTCGAGGATTATTCGAAACAATTCGCCTCGTCTTCCTTCGTCTTTCATTTCGTCTTGAATTCGTCTTACATTCGTCTCATGTGTACACAATGTATTTCACTTGACCAACATAATGTCTATCTCTGCGTCAGACGAATTCAAGACGAGACGACCCGGTCTTATTTCGTCTTTCGTGGAATCCTAATAAGTCTAATATTTTTATCCCTAAAACCTAAAAAAGGGCTCCTAAAGTGCTCCTAAAAGTGCATGCTACGCGGCCGCGACGCGTCAAGGGGGATGCACAATGTAACACAATGGCGTGAGTCTGTAATCCGAAAAAAGTGACAGCTGTTCTCCGCTGCCCTCCCCCCCCCCAAATGAAATAAATTGGGTCAATCTGAATGAACAACTGTCGTTCACTTTCTATTCCATTGATTCAATATTTCTCACTCACCAATTCCATCCGAATAGACGTTTCTTCACTTTTAAATAATTTCCAGATGAGGTATCTGATCTGCGTGGCTCTTCTCCTGGCCACCACGTCAAATGCGTTGACTATTCTGAAGGATCCCGTCGTACAAAACGGTCCAAAGTTTCTTCAGCGTACCAATTATAAATATGAAGAGGGATACTTGAAGGTGCCAATCGATCATTTTTCCTTCACCACCGACTTTGAATTCGATTTACGGTAAGCAAGCGCGCTCTATTGACAATTCGTTTACCGCCGCGATGCTCACGCGGCCAAGCTAGAGCTTCATGTAGTTTGTGATGCTCATCAGCGAATCCGCGGCGAAGCTAGCGGCCTGAAAAGAGACTACCGTAATGTGTGCGCCTTTAAACCAGAGAAGGGCGGAATTCCGGACTCCGGATTCCGCGGTTTTTTTCAAATTCCGTTTTCGGAAATTCAGGGATCGCCACTGCTTTATTTGAATCACTATGAACTAGCGGAAGTGGGTTCAAAAGAGCGCACTTGCACTGGCTCGCTCGCTCGCTGTTTCACAATGCCAGTGACTACAGTACTACCGTATTCGGTGTGCACATCAGAGAAGAGCGGAATTCCGGAGTCCGCCGTTTTTTTCTTTTGTTTTCCGGATTCCGAGTTCCGTGAAAAAATTTTTTTTCCGTTTTCCGTTTTCCGGATTCCGTGAAAAATTTTTTTCCATTTTCCGGATTCCGGATTCCGTGAAAAATTTTTTTCCATTTTCCGGATTCCAGATTCTGTGAAAAACATTTTTTTCCGTTTTCCGGATTCCAGATTCTGTGAAAAACATTTTTTTCCGTTTTCCGTTTTCCTGATTCCGTGAAAATTTTTTTTCCGTTTTCCGGATTCCGGATTCCGTGAAAAATTTTTTTCATTTTCCGGATTCCGGATTCCGTGAAAAATTTTTTTTCCGTTTTCCGGATTCCAGATTCTGTGAAAAATTTTTTTTTCCGTTTTCCGGATTCCAGATTCCGTGAAAAAAATATATTTCCGTATTCCGGATTCCAGATTCCGTGAAAAATTTTTTTTCCGTTTTCCGGATTCCAGATTCTGTGAAAAAATTTTTTTTCCATTTTCCGGATTCCGGATTCCGTGAAAAATTTTTTTTCATTTTCCGGATTCAGGATTCCGTGAAAAATTTTTTTTCCGTTTTCCGGATTCCAGATTCTGTGAAAATTTTTTTTTCCGTTTTCCGGATTCCAGATTCCGTGAAAAAAATATATTTCCGTATTCCGGATTCCAGATTCCGTGAAAAAATTTTTTTCCGTTTTCCGGATTCCAGATTCTGTGAAAAAATTTTTTTTCCGTTTTCCGGATTCCAGATTCCGTGAAAAAATATATTTCCGTATTCCGGATTCCAGATTCCGTGAAAAAATTTTTTTCCGTTTTCCGGATTCCAGATTCCGTGAAAAAATTTTTTTTCCGTATTCCGGATTCCAGATTCCGTGAAAAAATATATTTCCGTATTCCGGATTCCAGATTCCGTGAAAAAATTTTTTTTCCGTTTTCCGGATTCCAGATTCTGTGAAAAAATTTTCTTTTCCGTTTTCCGGATTCCAGATTCCGTGAAAAAATATATTTCCGTATTCCGGATTCCAGATTCTGTGAAAAAATTTTTTTTCCGTTTTCCGGATTCCAGATTCCGTGAAAAAATATATTTCCGTATTCCGGATTCCAGATTCTGTGAAAAAAAATTTTTTTCCGTTTTCCGGATTCCAGATTCCGTGAATAAATATTTTTTCCATCGATTTTCTGAGGATTTTCTCCATTTTTTTTTGGAAATGCGGCTAATCGAAAAATTGCAAAATGTCGCCCACTTTTCAAATTATTCGCCGATCTGAGAAGATTTTTCCAAAATGCGAAAAATGCGTTTAAAGGCGCACGGATTACGGTGACACTCGTTTCAAATGTGAGAGTGGCGAGTTCACGCGCCTGGAGACCTGTTCCCGCATTTTTCAACTATTTCCCACGCATTTTGAAAAGAACCGGGCTGAAAAGCGTTCATATTCAAATTATTATCTTTCATAGTTGTAAGTACGCTCTATGGAGAAGACCCAGTAAAATTCATTGATTTTCAAGAGGTTTTACCCCAAAAAAGAGCTCGCCCACCACAAATGCAAATACGCTCTGTTGAGAAACGTTGCACATTTTCATAATGCAGAAAAAAGTCGGTTTGACAACCGAGCGCGTTTGCACTGCCGGTCGCCATCAACCATCACCAATTTCAGCTATTTCCTCAACACCGAGCACTACGAAACAGGCGGTCCCATTCTGTTCTATACAGGAAATGAAGGGAAGCTGGAGGCGTTCGCTGAGAACACGGGATTCATGTGGGACTTGGCTCCAGAATTAAACGCCGCCGTCGTATTCGTCGAACACAGATTCTACGGAAAATCGCAGCCGTTCAAGTGAGTCATGCGTATGCAAGTGCGCTCCATTCAAATCAGTTGAAACGCTTCTTTATTATTCTCATCGGAGCGCGTTTGCGAACTTTCCGATATTTGGGTTCTAAAACGAAAGACCGTACCTCTTCGAATTTCCAGAAATGAGAGCTACACAAACATCAGCCACCTCGGGTATCTTTCTTCCCAGCAAGCCCTCGCCGACTTCGCCTTATCCGTCCAGTTTTTCAAGAATGAGGCAAGTGCGCTCTACGGACAACTTGATTTTTCAAACAACGTGAATTTCTTAATTTCAGAAAATTCAAGGGGCAAAGAATAGTTCTGTAATCGCGTTTGGAGGGTCCTACGGCGGAATGCTGGCAGCATGGTTTAGAATTAAGTATCCGCATATTGTCGATGGGTGAGTTGCAGAGCTCTTACTATCAATCAGTCGGATTTTCAGAGCCATCGCTGCATCTGCGCCAGTATTCTGGTTCACTGACTCGAATATTCCAGAAGATGTTTATGATTTCGTAAGTCTCATTGAGAACTACTCTTTGACGTTTCATGTGCAGAGATGATCAGTTCTATTGGTTATATCTCTGCAACTGTTGAAGATCCAAGGAAGTTGTCAACCGATGAAATATTTCTCATAAAATTTTGAATATTTCAATAGTTAACAGCTTCTTTGTATCTCTAACGATTGCAAAGATACCGGCGCTTGAAGTTGGAAGGGGCTAGATGGTCAGAGTAAGCTACAGTCATCGTTTCCTGCACTTCTGACAATTATATCTCTGTAACCGTTGAAGATACAAAAATATTGTCAACTGATATTATATTCCTCATAAAATTTAGAATATTTCAATAGTTAACAGGTTCTTTGTATCTTTAACGATTGCAGAGATACCAGCGCTTGAAGTTGAAAGGTCAGAGTATGCTACAGTCATCGAATCTGAAACATCGTAGCAATAGTCTGTTTTATTTTATTTCTATCTATTGCTTCTGAGGCTCACTAAAATATTAATTTGGAAATGCTCCAATCACCTTTTTTAATAGCGCATATCCTTTTTTTGAGTGAAGATAACAAAAAATTGTCAACTAATGAAATATTCCTCTTGACATTTTAAATATTTTAATAGTTTACAACTTTTTTATATCTCTAACGATTGCAGAGATACCGGCGCTTGAAGTTGGAAAAGCCAAGATGGTCGGAGTAAGCAACAGTCAGCATCTCCTAAGCTTCTGACGATTATATCTCTTCAACCGTTGGAGATCTAAAGAAGTTGTCAACTGATAAAATATTTTTTATAAAATTTTGAATATTTCAATAGTTAACAACTTCTTTGTATCTTCAACAATTGCAGAGATACCGGCGCTTGAAGTTGAAAGAAAGGAGATAACATTTTCAGCGTAAAAAATGCTAGAATATCGGTAAATTGCTCATTTTCAGATAGTTACCCGCTCATTTCTCGATGCTGGATGCAACAGGAAAGCCATTGAAAAAGGATGGTTAGCACTGGATGAGCTGGCGATCAACGATAGTGGAAGACAGTACTTGAACGTTCTCTACAAATTGGACCCTATATCGAAATTGGAGAAGAAGGAGGACGTCGGGTTTCTGAAGGTATACAATGCGGGGATGGGGGGGGGGGAAGGAAATGGGATTCTGAAAAAAGAAGAGTGAAGTGACCGATTTACTTTCTGCCAATTGAAGAATACGAACACAATCAGTGTGTCGTTTCGAAAGCATTTCGAGAAATTTTTCCGAAAAATCAACGAGAAAAATTTCTCGAGAATATCTCGAGAAATTTTCGAAACGTTTTTCGAGAAATTCTCGAAAATTTTCGATTAAAAAAACTAGTTCAAACGACACTCCGAAATAACGCAAAGCGCGTTGTTTATCGTATTTCCATTCGAATCATTTTTCGCAATTTCTCGAGAAATTTTTCGAGAAATTTCAGAAAAATTTGTCGAGAAATTCTCGGAAAATTTCGATTTAAAAAAACTAGTTCGAGCGACACTCCGAAATAACGCAAAGCGCATTGTTTATCGTATTTCCATTCAAATCATTTTTCGCGATTTCTCGAGAAATTTTTCGAGAAATTTCAGAAAAATTTGTCGAGAAATTCTCGGAAAATTTCGATTTAAAAAAACTAGTTCGAGCGACACTCCGAAATAACGCAAAGCGCATTGTTTATCGTATTTCCATTCAAATCATTTTTCGCGATTTCTCGAGAAATTTTTCGAGAAATTTCCGAAAAATTTGTCGAGAATTTCTCGAAAAATTTCGATTTAAAAAAACTAGTTCGAGCGACACTCCGAAATAACGCAAAGCGCGTTGTTTATCGTATTTCCATTCAAATCATTTTTCGCGATTTCTCGAGAAATTTTTCGAGAAATTTCCGAAAAATTTGTCGAGAAATTCTCGAAAAATTTCGATTTAAAAAAACTAGTTCGAGCGACACTCCGAAATAACGCAAAGCGCGTTGTTTATCGTATTTCCATTCAAATCATTTTTTGCGATTTCTCGAGAATTTTTTCGAGAACTTTCCGAAATATTTGTCGAGAAATTCTCGAAAAATTCTTGAAAAATTTCGATTAAAAACAATAAACTAGTTCGAACGACACTCCGAAATAACGACAAGCGCGTTGTTTATCGTATCATTCAAATCATTTTTCGCGTTTTCTCGGGAAATTTTTCGAGAAATTTCCGAAAAATTTGTCAAGAAATTTTCGAGAAATTTTTCGAGAAATTTCCGAAAAATTCTCGAGAAATCAACGAGAAAAATTTCTCGAGAATTTTTCGGAAATTTTTCGAAAAACGCATTTTTCGAGAAATCATTTTTCGAAACGACACACTGAACACAATTAAAGATTATTTTCAGCAATACATCCGAGAATCGATGGAAGCGATGGCAATGGTGAACTATCCCTACCCGACATCATTTCTGAGTCCCCTGCCAGGTTGGCCCGTTAAAGAAGCGTGCAAATCGGCGAATCAACCTGGAAAATCGCTGGAAGACTCAGCGGAGCAACTCTATAACATAGTCAATTTGTACTATAATTACACTGGAAACAAGAAAACGCATTGTGCGAATGCAGCAAAATGCGACGGCGGATATGGTGCATTGGGCGACCCATTGGGCTGGCCGTTTCAGACTTGCACAGAGATGGTCATGCCTTTGTGCGGAAGTGGCTATCCGAATGATTTCTTCTGGAAGGACTGCCCTTTTACAACGGAGAAATATGCGGATTACTGTATGCAGACGTGAGTTGCCGACTCTCTGACCTATGCAAGTGCGCTCTGCCGCAATGCAATGCGAGCCGAGTTGTTTTTCACTCAGCAGATGCGCTCCAGCGGCGAGCTTTCTTCAATTTCTCATTAGGGCGCACTTTCAAAACGAGTTTTTCTTTCTACCTGTGTGTGTGTGTGCTGCAAATGTGCTCCATTGATGCAAAATTGCAAATGCGCTCTACTGGACTTTGCTCACAATTTTTGCGGAAAATTTCGTAGTGAATTTTTTGGTTAAATTTAAAAAATAAAAAAAAAAAATTCATTATTTGCGGCAAATCAGAATACTCCAGCGCCCATCTTTTGGAAAAGACGATGGCCTAGAAATCTCCAAAAAGTCTTCCAGATTCTCGTCAATGAAAAACTGTATGCAGACGTGAGTTGCGGGCTCTCTGACCTATGCAAGTGCGCTCTGCCGCAATGCAATGCGAGCCGAGTTGTTTTTCACTCAGCAGATGCGCTCCAGCGGCGAACTTTCTTCAATTTCTGATTAGGGCGCACTTTCAAAACGAGTTTTTTTTTCTACTTGTGTGTGTGCTGCAAATGTGCTCCATTGATGCTAGGCAATTCGTCTCTGAAACATTCTTCCTTGAAAATCGCAAATGCGCTCTACTGGACTTAGCTCACAATTTTTGCGGAAAATTTCGTAGTGAATTTTTTGGTTAATTTAAAAAATTTTTTAAAAATTCATTATGCAGACGGGGGTTGCGGGCTCTCTGACCTATGCAAGTGCGCTCTGCCGCATTTCGCGGTTTCGGTGTTCACTGGGCTGAAAACTCCATTCAATTTTGATTTTTGGAAATGCAATGCGAGCCGAGTTGTTTTTCACTCAGCTGATGCGCTCCAGCGGCGAGCTTTCTTCAATTTCTCATTAGGGCGCACTTTCAAAACGAGTTTTTTTTCTACCTGTGTGTGTGTGCTGCAAATGTGCTCCATTGATGCTAGGCAAAGAAAATTGCAAATGCGCTCTACTGAACTTTGCTCACAATTTTCGCGGAAGTGATTTTTTTGGTTAAAATTTTTTAAAAATTCATTATTTGCGGCAAATCAGAATAACCGTGGCCTAGAAATCCCCCAAATTCTTCCAGATTCTCGTCAATCTCCTATAACAAGACACTGCTTCGCCCGAAAGCCGGCGGCCGCGCATTCGGTGCGACATCTCTTCCATTGGCCTCAAATATCGTGTTTTCGAACGGCTATTTGGACCCATGGAGTGGCGGAGGCTACGGGCATTCGGATAAATATCAAGGATCAGTGGTCAGCGTTATTCTGAAGCAAGGAGCGCATCATTATGACCTGAGAGGCAGTCATCCATTGGACACCGAAGAAGTGAAGAAAGTGCGCGCCTTGGAGACGACGGCCATCAAAAAATGGATTAAGGAGAAGGCAAGACGTGCGGCAAGAAGACACTGAACTCTTAAAATTTAAGATTTTTTCGGATTTTTTAAATCTATTTTATGATTTTATACGATCGAATAAAGCAGTGAACCACTTGCCCAATAGTTGCCCAATAAATGCCCATTAGCTGCCCAATAGTTGCCCAAATGTTGAAAATTGGAAATTTTCATTTTTCAACAATGTGAAAACTCGTGCAAACGCGCTCTAGTCACAGTGCGCCCTATAATATTTTCAGCGCTCCATTGATTTCGGTATGAGCCTGCCAGCCAGTTGACATTTTATGTACGCTGAGTGTCGACTCCATAAAGCACGCGTGATACGGACAGCGCTCTCTATCCGGATACATTCCGCAGGCGCTCAACTTTACGCAAAATTGCGTATTTCAGAAAATTTGGCTGAAGATCGAACTTTTTTAGAAGTTATTCGTGACTTCAGAAGACATCAGAAAATAGATATGTTCTCCTAAATACCTCCCTCCCTAAGCCTAAGCCTAAGCCTAAGCCTAAGCCTAAGCCTAAGCCTAAGCCTAAGCCTATTTTTTTAGGCCAAAATCCTTTTTTTTCCATTTTGGAGTCCAATTTTACTATAGAAGCTTTCCGGATTTCCGGATTCCGAGTTCTCAAAATCCAACTCCCCCCCCCCCAACTAAGCAATAACTCTAAGCCTAAGCCTAAGCCTAAGCCTAAGCCTAAGCCTATTCTTTTTAGCCAAAAGCCTTTTTTTTCTATATTAGAGTCCATTTTCACTATAGAAGCTTTCCGGATTTCCGGATTCCGAGTTTTCAAAATCCAATTCCCCCCCCCCCCACCTAAGCCTAAGCCTAAGCCTAAGCATAAGCCTAAGCCTAAGCCTAAGCCTAAGCCTAAGCCTAAGCCCCCCCCCCTAAGCCTAAGCCTAAGCCTATTTTTAGGCCAAAATCCTTTTTTTTTCCATTTTAAAGTCCAATTTTACTATAGAAGCTTTCCGGATTTCCGGATTCCGAGTTTTCAAAATCCAATTCCCCCCCCCCACCTAAGCCTGAGCCTAAGCCTAAGCCTAAGCCTATTTTTAGGCCAAAATCCTTTTTTTTTCCATTTTAGAATCCAATTTTACTATAGACGCCCCGCCCATTATTTTCCAACAACTCCCCTTTCTGATGGCCTGTTTCCGGTGGGGGGTTTATATGTTTTCTGCTTTCTTCTATCCATTTCTTTTCTTTTTTCCGCATATTCTTTATTATTATTATTTTTAGGTTTTTTGGGAATTTTCGCGAATTTTTTACAGCAAGGAAAGGGGATTTGCATATTTTTTTTTCGGAAATTAAACTGAAAATGAGAAATTTGAAATTCTATCAATTTTCCGAATTTAAAATTTTAAGAATTTTTTAAACCTTTTTTTTTAGAAGCGCTTTTCAATAATTATTTGAATTCTTGACAGAAATGAAAAAGAAAAAAATTTGGCTTTAAAAATTCGAAATTCGCGGCGAATTCTCATAGTTATTAGAGCGCACTTGCGATTGTTGTCTCTGTTTCTCTGCGCATTGATAGAGAGAAAATCGAAATTAATAAGCAGTCGATACGGTTTTAAAGGCGCACTGGTAGTCTTTGTAAACAGGTTACGGTAGCACTATTTTTTTTGCTTTTAAAAATCAAAATGCCTTTTTTAAAATTTTTTTTTAAATTTCTTATAGCAACAAAGGGGAATTAGCGTTTTTTTTTTTGGTAAATGAAATAAAAATTTTAATTTTTCGGCTATTTTTCTCGGCAGAATTTTGAAATTCTATAGATTTTTTCGTATTTTAAGAATTGGTAACTACTCAGAAGCGAAATATGCGAAAATTCGCGATTTCTCTTCGATAATTATTTGAATTTCGCTGAAAATGGATATTTTCTGACGGCACGTACATAGAAATGGAAAAAATAAAAAATTCCCATTTTACATTTTTTTATAAACAGAAAAATGTAAACATTTTCTGAACACCACAAAAATGTTTTCTTTAAAAAATTCGAAATTCGCGGCGAATTCGCATAGTTATTAGAGCGCACTTGCAATCGTCATCTCTGTTTCTCTGCTCATTGATAGAGAGAAATTCGAAATTAAAATGCATTCGATACGGTTTTAAAGGCGCACTGGTAGTCTTTGTAAATAGGTTACGATCAGTGTGTCGTTTCGAAAAATGCGTTTTTCGGAAAATTTCCGAAAAATTCTCGAGAAATTTTTCTCGTTGATTTCTCGAGAATTTTTCGAGAATTTTCTGAAATTTTCGGAAATTTCTCGAGAATTTTTCGAGAAATGACCAAAAATGATTTGAATGGAAATACGATAAACAACGCGCTTTGCGTTATTTCGGAGTGTCGTTCGAACTAGTTTATTATTATTTTTTATCAAAAATGTTTTTTTTTCGAGAATTTTCGAAATTTTTCGAGAAATTTTTCTCATTGATTTTTCGGAAATTTTTCGAGAAATTTTTCGAAAAATTTCTCGAGAAATCAACGAGAAATATTTCTCGAAATGCTTTCGAAACGACACACTGATTAACTTCAATTTTAAAACTTTTTTAAAAGAAAATAATAATCGAAACTCAAGGAAAATGGAATGTGCGTCGGAAGCCGTGTGCCAGCGGAGGGACAAAGAGATTTGTTATCTTGGATGGATCCTTCTCTTCCTGTGGCTTCTTATGGTTATCTATATAACAAAGGTAGGCGGCCACACGGCTTATGCAAATGCGCCCTATTTGAGTATCTGGATCCCCGCCGGCGTTCGAAATTAACTATCAGTTTGCGTCTTCCTAACATTTAGGCAAACACTGAAAAAAGTCTGAAAACTTGCAGAGAAGGGCGGAATTCCGTCTTCCGGATTCCAGATTCCGTGAAAAAATTTGTTTTCCGTTTTCCGTATTCCGTTTTCCGGAAATCCAATTCCGCCCTACTCTGAAAACTTGTCTTTAAATCCTTACCTTTTTGCCCAACATTCTGATGATTTTCAGAGCGAATTTGCACACGCCGTGTCTCTGAAACATCGTAGCAATATCCTGTCTTATTTTATTTATATCTATTGCTTCTGAGGCTCACTAAAATATTAATTTGGAAATGCTCCAATCACCTTTTTTAATAGCGCACGCATATCTTTTTTTTGAGTGAAGATAAGAAAAAATTGTCAACTAATGAAATATTCCTCATGAAATTTTGAATATTTCAATTGTTCACAGCTTCTTTGTATCTCTAAAGATTGCAGAGATACCGGCGCTTGAAGGTGGAAAGGCGTAAGAAGCAGTCAGCGTCTTCTAAGCTTCTGACGCCTATATCTCTGCAATTGTTGGAGATCCAAAAAAGTTTTCAACTGATGAAATATTTTCCATAAAATATTAAATATTTTAATAGTTTACAGCTTCTTTGTATCTCTAATGATTGCAGAGATACCAGCGCTTGAAGTTGGAAGGGGCGAGATGGTCAGAGTAAGCAAAAGTTGACGTCTCCCAAATTTCTGTCGATTATATCTCTGCAATCGTTAAAGATCCAAAAAAGTTGTCAACTGATGAAATATTCCTCATAAAATTTAGAATATTTCAATAGTTAACAGGTTCTTTGTATCTTTAACGATTGCAGAGATACCAGCGCTTGAAGTTGAAAGGTCAGAGTATGCTACAGTCATCGTCTCCTAAACTTCTGTCGATTATATCTCTGCAATCGTTGGAGATCCAAAGAAGCTGTCAACTGATGAAACATTCCGCATAAAATTTTAAATATTTCAATAGTTCACAGCTTCTTTGTATCTCTAACGATTGCAAAGATACCGGCGCTTAAAGGTGGAATAGCCGGAATGGTTATTGTAAGCTACAGTCAGCGTCTTCTAAGCTTCTGACAATTATATCTCTGCAATTGTTGGGGATCCAAAAAAGTTGTCAACTGATGAAATATTCCTCTTGACATTTTGAATATTTCAATAGTTAACAGCTTCTTCGTATCTTTAACAATTGCAGAGATACCGGCGCTTGAAGTTGGAAGAAGCGAGATGGTCAGAGCAAGAAACTGTAAGCGTTTCCCACACTTCTGTCGATTATATCTCTGCAATCGTTGGAGATTCAGGGAAGGTTTCAACTGATGAAATATTTTTCATAAAATGTTAAATATTTCAATAGTTTACAGCTTCTTTGTATCTCTAAAGATTGCTGAGATACCAGCGCTTGAAGTTGAAAAGTCAGAGTACGCTACAGTCATCGTCTCCTAAACTTCTGTCGATTATATCTCTGCAATGGTTGGAGATTCAAAAAAGTTGTGAACTAATGAAATATTTCTCATAAATTTTCAAATATTTCATTGGTTGACAGCTTTTCTGTATCTCTAATAATTGCAGAGATACCGACGCTTGACGTTGAAAGGTCAGAGAATGCTACAGTCAGCATCTCCCAAGCTTCTGACGCTTATATCTCTGCAATTGTTGGAGATCCAAAAAAGTTGTCAACTGATGAAATATTCCTTTTGACATTTTAAATATTTCAATAGTTTACAGCTTCCTTGTATCTTCAAAGATTGCAGAGATACAGAAGCTAGCAGCCCGCATCTCATCTCTCCAGACTATCTGCAGTATCTCTGAAGTCGTTAGAAATTCAGAATCCTTGTATTCAACAGAGAAAATACTCGAAGGATTCATCCACAACGTTTTAGAAAGCGAAAACTTGAATTCCAGTCCTGCCCTCCTCGAAAAAAAGGCGGCAATTTCAGGAGATCTGGTTCGGTGCCCCACTCTCTACCCCACCACAGCCATCGCGGAATTCCGTGTCACGTGATGACGTGGCACTCAAAAAATGGAAAAAGACGAAGAAACGACGACGAAAATTAGCGGATTCCGATGCGGCGACGAATGACGTCATCGAACTGGATGTAGTCCGGTGGAAAAGGGGCGGAGCCTGTAATTAAATATGAAATATCCTCTATGCAAATTAGTGTTTCATGTCGGAAACTTTCCGTTTTTCTTTCAATTTTTCAAGTGGTTTTTTCACTTTTTTCTAGAAAACTTTTTTTTTTCATTTTCCTGCATCAATTCACCCAAACACCCCGTTTCATCAGACACCATGCTCCTATTTCTGTGGATACTGTACTTTGAAGCTGTCGTATTCACCGAGCCGTGTGCTCCGCACTCTCCTTCGAATCCCTGGACACGGAGTACGACTGTCAATAACAATTATCATCATCAGCATAATCACAAAATTGAGAACATTCAATTGGGTGAGCAATTTCTCGCTTATCCGTGATTGCGTACTTTCGGAGGCGCGAGACACGCCCACTTTCTGTTATTTTTTGTACCGCGACGCGCAATTACAGATTTCGAAGTAAAAGACTTTGCCAACGGTGTTTGCGGATCTGAAAAGACAGATTCCTTTTACAAAGACTACGGTGCTCTGAGGCTCTGAGGTGTGCACTGTAGCAGAGAAGGGCGGAATTCCGGTTTCCGGATTCCGTATTCCGTGAAAAAAATTTTTTCCGTTTTTCGTTTTCCGGATTCCAAGAAAAAAAAAATTTTTTCCGTTTTCCGTTTTCCGGATTCAAAGAAAACTTTTTTTCCGTTTTCCGTTTTCCGGATTCAAAGAAAACTTTTTTTTCGTTTTCCGGATTCCAGATTCCGTGAAAAAAAAATTTTTCCGCTTTCCGTTTTCCGGATTCCGTGAAAAAAATTTTTTTCCGTTTTCCGTTTTCCGGATTCCGTGAAAAAATATTTTTTCCGTTTTCCGGATATCGTGAAAAATTTTTTTTCCGTTTTCCGTTTTCCGGATTCCGTGAAAAAATTTTTTCCGCTTTCCGTTTTCCGGATTCCGTGAAAAAAATTTTTCCGTTTTCCGTTTTCCGGATTCCGTGAAAAAATATTTTTCCGTTTTCCGGATATCGTGAAAAATTTTTTTTCCGTTTTCCGTTTTCCGGATTCCGTGAAAAAATTTTTTCCGCTTTCCGTTTTCCGGATACCGTGAAAAAATTTTTTTCCGTTTTCCGTTTTCCGGATTCCGTGAAAAAATTTTTCCGTTTTCCGTTTTCCGGATTTAAAGAAAAAAATTTTACCGCTTTCCGTTTTCCGGATTCCGTGAAAAAAATTTTTCCGTTTTCCGTTTTCCGGATTTAAAGAAAAAAATTTTACCGCTTTCCGTTTTCCGGATTCCGTGAAAAAAATTTTTTTCCGTTTTCCGTTTTCCATTTTCCGGATTTCGAGAAAAACATTTTTTCCGTTTTTCGTTTTCCGGATTCCGTGAAAAAATATTGTTTTCCGTATTCCGGTTTCCGGATTCCGAGTTCCTAAAATCCAATTCCGCCCTATTCTGCACTGTAGCATCTGGAGCGGTCCATCGCTGAATCCATCCTGAAATTCTCAATAGAGCACACTTTCAGACAATCATGCAATTTACAATAAAGTCGCGGAACTCGAACAACGAATCGACCGAATTGAGGTGCACGAGAAAATGACGTCATCGGAGAAGTCGAAAATGACGTCATCGGAGAATTCGAAAACGACGTCATCGGTGAATTCGAAAATGACGTCATCGGAGAATTCGAAAACGACGTCATCGGTGAATTCGAAAATGACGTCATCGGAGAATTCGAAAATGACGTCATTGGAAATATTGAAAATGACGTCAGTAGAGCCAACAAACCAAACATATCCTGTGACTGTATCGGTGGAAGAAGGAATTGAAAAACGAGGAACCGAGACGACAACCAAAAAGCCAAAGAAAGGTGAGGAGAAGCGTGTAAATGCGCTTTATTGAAAACACATCAAAACGTGCTCCAGCGCACCAGAAAAACAACGCAGTGCGATAGAGCGCATTTGGTTTAGTGCGGTTAGCACAAAACGTCCAATAGAGCGCGTTTACATGTGAAAAGATCTGCAAAACCGTAATGTGAGCGCTTTCAGACCTAAGCGAACATTTATTGATTTCTTTCGCATAAGCCTTCTATTTGAGCGAAATTTCGGCTGTCTCGTCTCGTCTTCGTCTTCGTCTCGAATTCTTCTGACGCAGAGACAAGCATGCGCAGCTTTTTATTGCGTAAGACGAATGCAAGACGAACTGAAAGACGAGACGAAAGACGAGAAGACGAAAAACGAGATGAAAGACGACTTTTGGTCTTCGTCTTTCGTTGAAGCCTACTCACATCGATTGCTTCTCTAAATATATGCAAAGAAAGCGAAAACCCATAAAATTTAAAGAAAACGCCAAAAAAATGGGAAAATATTCAAAATAAACTAACTTTTAAACGATTTTAAAGGCGCATAGGTTATGGTAGCCCTAAATTTCTACGTTTCTATGATTTCTTCCGCCGCATTGATCCAAAAAAAGAAAAAAAAATGAAAATTTTTTCAAAGAAATCAAAGAAGAAATCACCACGAAATCAGTAGAAATTAAGTGCTACCGTAACCTATGCGCCTTTAAAATCGTTTAAGAACTCGTTTATTTCGAATATTTTCACTTTTTTAAAGCGTTTTTTTGAGATTTTATGAGTTTTTGCTGTCTTTGACTATAGTCAGACAAGCAATCAGCATTTCAGCTGAAAATCGATGTCAAAGACCAAAAGTCGTCTTTTGTCTCGTTTTTCGTCTCCTCGTCTTTCGTCTCGTCTTTCAGTTCGTCTTGCATTCTTGCATTAGAAATCACGACAAAATCAGTAGAAATTGAGTGCTACCGTAACCCATCCGCCTTTAAAACCGTTTAAAAATTCGTTTATTTCGAATATTTTCAATTTCTTAGCGTTTTTTTGAAATTTTATGGGTTTTCGCTGTCTTTGCCTATATTCAGACAAGCAATCAGCATTTCAGCTGAAAATCGATGTCAAAGACCAAAAGTCGTCTTTCATCTCGTTTTTCGTCTCCTCGTCTTTCGTCTCGTCTTTCAGTTCGTCTTGCATTCTTGCATTAGAAATCACCACGAAATCAGTAGAAATTAAGTGCTACCGTAACCTATGCGCCTTTAAAACCGTTTAAGAGTTCGTTTATTTCGAATATTTTCACTTTTTTTTGGCGTATTTTTGAAATTTTATGGGTTTTCGCTGTCTTTGCCTATAGTCAGACAAGCAATCGATGTGAAAGGCTTCAACGAAAGACGAAGACCAAAAGTCGTCTTTCATCTCGTTTTTCGTCTCCTCGTCTTTCGTCTCGTCTTTCAGTTCGTCTTGCATTCTTGCATTAGAAATCACGACAAAATCAGTAGAAATTGAGTGCTACCGTAACCTACGCGCCTTTAAAAACTTTTAAGAATTCGTTTATTTCGAATATTTTCATTTTTTTAGCGTTTTTTTGAAATTTTATGGGTTTTCGCTGTCTTTGCATATATTTAGAGAAGCAATCGATGTGAGTAGGCTTCAACGAAAGACGAAGACCAAAAGTCGTCTTTCGTCTCGTTTTTCGTCTCCTCGTCTTTCGTCTCGTCTTTCAGTTCGTCTTGCATTCTTGCATTAGAAATCACCACAAAATCAGTAGAAATTGAGTGCTACCGTAACCTATGCGCCTTTAAAACCGTTTTTTGGATCACGAAAAACTTCCAGATTGCCAATCGTGTGAACTCAAACCGCCGATCGTGGATGATTGTGAGAATTGTGTGGCAGCGAAGGTCAGCGAGCCGTTCTATTATTATGGCTGTATGGCAGTTATACTGCGATGTGGAGACGACGCTGCGACGCTCAAAATTTCCAGCCATTTCCAGCAGATTAATGCAGAAAACATTGTCAGATTGGACTGCAAAGATGGTGAGCAAGCTTTCTCGGTGAAGCGCATTTTCTCGCCAATAAGAAAACGCGATTAGAGCGCGCTTTCGTTTAAAAAAATTTCGTTTAAAAAAAAGGAATTTTTGCAGGAGACTGGGTGTTGCTGTCGGGTGAAGTGGAGAAAAAAGTGGAATCGATAAGTTGTTTAGCGATTTGATGAAAATACGCTCTGTTGAAAACGAATTATTTATTTATACATTTTCAATCAATAAAACCAAACAAATTGAAAGGTCTTCTCATTAGAGCGCATTTACTTGCATCGAAAACAAATCTTGTCCGGTCCCTCCAAGTATACTTTGCATCTGAATCCACGGCCGCACTTCTCACAGCTAACCGTCTCGACATCATAGCTCATGTTATCCAGCACTCGATCTGTCACCACTACCGTCGCTTTGCTCGCCACCAACGCCGCCGAGGCTCCGCCCAAAAACGATCCGACCGCCGTGCCGATGCCGGGAAGAATCATTGTTCCGACTGCTCCACCTTTCAGAGAAAATGTCGTGTTTTGTTACAGTTTAAGTCGGCGGTGTTTGCGGACTTGTGAGGGGTCACTTGAGCTCATTTGTATATCGCACCGTAGGCTTTTAAAGGGACATGTAACGGCGCAAATATCTCGAAAATACGCTTTGCTCCAGAGAAGGGCGGAATTCCGGATTCCGCCGTTTTTTTCATTCCGTGAAAAAATTTTTTTTCCGTTTTCCGGATTCCGGATTCCGTGAAAAAAATTTTTATCCGTTTTTCGTTTTCCGGATTCCGGATTCCGTAAAAAAAATTGTTTCCGTTTTCCGAATTCCGAATTCCGTGAAAAAATTTTTTTTTCCGTATTCCGGATTCCGGATTCCGAGTTCCCAAAATCCAATTCCGCCCAACTCTGCTTTGCTCCATGTATTCGTCTAGAAATCAGTTGTGGCCGTGAGTTTTTCTAGTCCGCAAGAAGACCCCCCCCCTTCTCCAGGTCTTCTCGTCTCTTAATTACAAACGACGTCATCGCTAGCAATTTTTGCGGTATAATACAGGTTTCATTTATTACGGAATTCTAGCAGAGAAGGGCGGAATTCCGCATTCCGCCGGTTTTTTCATTCCGTGAAAAAAATGGTTTTCCGTTTTCCGCATTCCGGATTCCGCGATATGGCGATTGTTGTGAAAAGTATACTTTTTTCAACTCCCGCAGAAATGTTTGCGAACAGAACGCATTTATTCTGTTTTCCGCCGTTTTTTACATTCCGTGAAAAAAAAATTTATTTTCCGTCTTCCGGATTCCAGATTCCGTGAAAAAATTTTTCCGTTTTCCGTTTTCCGGATTCCGAGTTCCCAAAATCCAATTCAGCCATACTCTGAATTCTAGGCCACGGCCACCAAAGTTTCAGAGAAAAAAATCAATAAAAATGTTCACTTTTTGGTGCCAAATTTTCAAAGGATTTTTACCTTTTTTTTTAAACTTTGAGCACTTCAAAATCACAAATTTATTTACTTAATGTCGTTCGTATAGCATTCAATTTTTAATAGTTATTAGAGCGCACTTGCACACGCGCCGACCACGATTCGCGCTCCGTTTTATCGTTTTTCGTTTATCGTTTATCGCGCGTTTTGCAAACGCGCTCTGTGGAGATCTGCGAAATCACGTTGCAAACGCGCTCTGTGGAGATCTGCGAAATCACGTTGCAAAAGCGTCGGATCTCTCAAATATCCGTGATGGTGCTCACCTATTGCTCCGCCGCTCCACCCGCCGAGAACGCCGCCGGCGACCATGGCAGTAGCGGATACCGTATTTCGAGTCGTATTCGAGCTAACGTCACTTATAACACTTCCAGTCACTTTCATTCCGTCCCATATCCATCCGGCAGCCACGCCGACGTTTGACATCCATGTAGATGTCTGAAAATGGTTTTTAAGTTTCAAAAATATTGACTGCGCAGCGACTTGCACGCTTCTACGGTTTTTTGTAGAGTACGCAAACACTGGCGCATTTTTTTCTGCAAATTCGCAGTGAACATTTCGCGTAAAGTTAGATGCATCCGCAATTTTTGGCATGCGAGGATCAGAGTAGGGCGGAGTTGGATTTGGGAACTCGGAATCCGGAAAACGGAAAACGGAATTCCGCCCTTCTCTGAACTGTTGGGAAACATTTCGAAAAATAAAAAATGATGTAAATGCGCTCTGTTCGCAAAAATTTTTGCGACAGTTCAAAAAAGTATACTTTTCACACAACAATTGAGAATAAAGTATTACAACGGAATAAAAACGCCATATCGCGGAATCCGGAATGCGGAAAACGGAAAAAATATTTTTTCACGGAATCTGTAACCCGGAAAACGGAAAAAACATTTTCCACGGAATCTGGAGTCCGGAAGACGGAATGAAAAAAACGGCGGAATCCGGAATGCGGAATGCGGAATTCCGCCCTTCTCTGGCGAGGATCCGTATCGCAAATTTTTTGTTGGCGCAAGCGCGCTCTATTGAGAATTTCTCGATGTAAATTTCGTTTTTTCCACGTCATCACTAAGAATAGATTTCCCTTCGCTGAGAATCATTCAGAATCCCGGAATCTCTACATCCGGACAAACAGACACAAGCATGCAGAGACATCTTTCCACCAGGACGGACAGATAGACATAGGCAGAATTTCAGACACAATAAAGCCCAGTCTGAGACCAGAGTAGGGCGAAATTGGATTTTGGGAACTCGGAATCCGGAAAACGGAAAAAAAATATTTTTTTCACGAAATCTGGAATCCGGAAGACGGAATGAAAAAAAAACGGCGGAATCCGGAATGCGGAATCCGGAATTCCGCACTTCTCTGATAAAAACGCCATATCGCGGAATCCGGAATGCGGAAAACGGAAAAAAATATTGTTTCACGGAATCTGGAATCCGGAAGACGGAATGAAAAAAAAAACGGCGGAATCCGGAATGCGGAATGCGGAATTCCGCCCTTCTCTGCCTGAGACACAGACTTACCGATGTGTGACTGCTTGGAACGATGTCCGATGACGTCATCTCTCCTCGGATGATTGCTGAGAATTCTGCAAATTACAGAAGCTTCTCGAATTTTAAATTTTCGCAGATTCAAGATTATTTTGCGAACGAATTAAAATCCAAAAAAAAAAAAAAAAAGTACCAAAATCGAACGGAATCACGTACCTATTCAATGTAGTGAGAACGGGTGACAACTCACTCTCGCTGTCTGCGCTCTCTCGATCTGGTGTTCTCTCTCTCTCTCACTGTCTCATGCCTGTTGTACTAAGACTGAGAAATAAAGGGAAGAAATCGAGAGACAATCTTCGATTCGGTTGCGTGCTCAATTCTTTTATACAAGAATATGTCTAGTGTTCTTCTATTAGGGGAATTTCAGTTTTTCAGACTTTTTTTTTCTTTTAAATAATATGAAGAAAACTGGAAACTGAGTCTGGAAATGTAGAGCAAAAACATTTTGTTTGATCTTTTTTTTTTGTCGCAATTCAATTTCCAAAACCTAGAAAAAAGCAAAACAATTTAACCTTGGAGGGGAACCGAACCCGCATCCGAAATTTCCCATGCGCCCCTCTTCCCATCTCGACTACCGCAGCTGTTTTTTTCCATAGTGGAGAATGCATATATGAAAGATGGGGAAGGAAAGCGGGCGCGGAGCTTATTTAGGAATTTCGGATTTTCAGATCGAAATATTTCGATTTCCAGAAATTTCCAGAAACTGCCAATACAATTTTATTAAAAATTGCTAATGTTACTCGAGTTAATAATGTCTAATGCAATTTTCAAAAACAAAAAAGTTTCTTTTTCCAGTTTCCAGTCGGCAGAAATTCATAAAATTAAATAATTTTCATATAAACGAATAGACAGAGGAATTGATTAAATTCAAATAATTATGAAATTTTATTTTTAAAATTTTAAAAAGAGAGTGAGGAAGGT
The DNA here is from genome assembly GCA_003052745.1 of Caenorhabditis inopinata. Lineage (NCBI taxonomy): Eukaryota > Metazoa > Nematoda > Chromadorea > Rhabditida > Rhabditidae > Caenorhabditis > Caenorhabditis inopinata. The sequence continues at coordinate 3,135,210 of AP018153.1, forward strand.
GAAATTATGAAATTAATACGAAATTAATACGAAATTATAAAGCGCCAAGAAAACTGTACACGGAGCATCGTTCGAATGTTTATCGATTTGTAGGGCCTAAATACGGCCCGCATTTAGGCCGTAGGCTGCGCGTTTCCGCAGAGCAAGTGAGGTTGCACATGGGCTCACAATAAAGCTTCATTTTGGAACTTTTCCACGTGATTTTTTGTATAAAAAGCCACAAAATTATACTGTAAATTCTTAAATAGAAGGATCACTTTTTCAGCCAATGCAAATGCGCTCTATTGAGTAACTGTTCTTGCCGAAGAATTTTGAGTATTTCAGATTGTTTAGACGGCGTTTGATGAGCAGAATCATTTAGTTCTGAAATTTTACAGATGCAGAGCGAAGCGAAGAAGGTGATGCCGAGATTTGTGCGATAGAGCGCGTTTAAACTGGAACATTTCGTACTGTAGTCGCTGCGAGAGGACAAACAAATCGACAGACACACAGACACCCGGCTCCATCGAAATTCATTGAATTAAACAGCTGAAGCATCTTCAGCTTTGTCTCTAAATTTGTTTTCCTTCTCGCGGACCCTCTTCTGCTCCTCTTCCTCCGCCACGTGCATCGTTTTCGTCATTATTTTGATTCGGGGGAATCTGATCCAAATGTGTTTGCACCCCTCCGGTCTCTTGCTTCTCCACAACGGATGGTAGTCCTGAAAATAAGCGTGTGTCTGTCTGTTTGTCGGAAGCTAGCGGTGCGTCCAACTAGTGACTACCGTACTCGGCCTGCACATCAAAAAAAAAGCTGAAAGAGTACAAATTATTTGATGTGCACACCAGAGTTGGGCGGAAGAATTCCGGATTCCGCCGTTTTTTTTCATTCCGTCTTCCGGATTCCAGATTCCGTGAAAAAAATATTTTTTTCCGTTTTCCGCATTCCGGATTCCGCGATATGGCGTTTTTATTCCGTATTCTTTATTTCTGAAAAATTTTTGCGAACAGAGCGCATTTACATCATTTTTTATTTTTCGAAAATTTTTCCAACAGTTCATGTTTTTTCGCGCATTATTCTCTCTCAAGCTTGAGTTTTCAAATGTATTTGTTAATTTTTAGAAGGATGACGAAACCGGTCGAAATACGACAAACATTTCTTTATTTCGGAAAATTCCGTTTTCCACATTCCGTTTTCCGGATTCCAGATTCCGTGAAAAAATATTTTTCCGTCTTCCGGATTCCAGATTCCGTGAAAAAATATTTTTCCGTTTTCCGTATTCCGAGTTCCCAAAATCCAATTCCGCCATACTCTGTTGTGCACGCAGAATACGGTAGTACGGTAGTGTTTCATGTGCACACAGATTACTGTAGTCACTGGTAACACGGTAGTTTTTGATGTGCACACCAGAGTAGGGCTGAATTGGATTTTGGAAACTCAGAATCCGGAAAACGGAAAAAAATGTTTTCACGGAATCTGGAATCCGGAATACGGAAAACGGAATTTTGACCATTAATGGGGGAATCAAATGATGTAAATGCGCTCTGTTCGCAAAAATTTTTGCGGGAGTTCAAAAAAGTATACTTTTCACAACAATTGAGAATAAAGTATTAAAACTCATAGTTGGGCGGAATTGGATTTTGGGAACTCGGAATCCGGAAAGCGGAAAACGAAAAAAAATGTTTCACGGAATCCGAAATGCGGAAAACGGAAAAAAAATGTTTTTCACGGAATCTGGAATCTGGAAGATGGAATGAAAAAAAAAACGGCGGAATCCGGAATTCCACCCTTCTCTGTTAGCACGGTAGTTTTTGATGTGCACACCGAATACTGTAGTACTGTAGTCACTGGCATTGTGAAACAGCGAGATACGAAACAAATTCGGACGTCGCAATGCTCTCACAGTTCGCAACCAGGCAACTCATGCCGTTCGGAAACTACCAGTGCAAACGCGCTCTTTTGAACTACCTCGGCTAGTCCATAGTGCTTCAAAATTCTTCAGTAAGCTCAAATTGTACATTTTCGCCAATTTGCACAAATGTTCGGTGGAGCGCGCTTACTTTCACAGACGGATATTGAGCGATAGTGTGGCAAACTTACTACCAAATTTCAGCTACAAAAGGTGGATCGGATTTCCTCTTGAGACTCCCCCCACTGCTAGGAGAAATCGCGCTCTATGGATAGCTTCCTGGCAATTTCGACGTGTGCGCAAACGCGCTCCAATATGCATTTAAGTTTGACAAAAATTTCAAATTTTCGCGCTCATTCTAGAGGCATTAAATAGTAGTAATCGCTTGCAAAAGCTGAAAGAAAATAATAAAAAATAGCCGGAACTGAAATCCCTAACAGAGCGCATTTGCACAGGCGTTATTCTCTCAATGGAGCAGGTTTGCAGATGTGTGATTTGTCGCTAGAGCGCGCTTCCACTCACCGTCGCTTCCGGATCGCATTTGATGTAATAGACGGAGAAATGATGAGCATCGTCGCGTGGAATCAGAACTCCGGGAACGTGAAACACCGCAACATCGATCGTCTCGCTCGGATCAATGAATCCCATCGGCGTTTTGATATCGAATTGTCGGTTGTCCGTCGACTTCACTTTCCACGTGTACCGGCTCTTCGTCGGATTGTCAATCGAGATCTTGCCTTCCACGTAGACCCATCCGATGCGTCGGCTGTCGAAGAGCAGCGGAAAAAACACGCATTCATTTAGGCAATGGGTGCGTGCGCCTTTAATCCTGGCGGATTGGAACAGATCGCACTGCCTTCCGCATTCCGCCTTCCGCAATTTTTTCCGAATTTCAATGGGAATTGGGCCGCCACCAAACACTTTCAATTCGCGCATAAAACCGTCATCAGAGAGTGGACAGAGAAGGGCGGAATTCCGGATTCCGCCGTTTTTTTTTCATTCCGACTTCCGGATTCCGGATTCGGTGAAAAAAATCTTTTCCGTTTTCCGGATTCGGACTTCCCAAACTCCAATTCCGCCCTAGTCTGCAGAGAAGGGCGGAATTCCGGATTCCGCCGTTTTTTTCATTCCGTCTTCCGGATTCTAGATTCTGTTTCCGTGAGAAAATATTTTTTCCGTTTTCCGGATTCCGAGTTCCGCCCTACTCTGGTGGGTGAGGGGCGCCAATGGTTATTCCTGCTTCAGCGGCCGTGGCCTAGAAATTCGATTCGCCCCTAACTTCCGGAGCACTGCGTCATAGTTCGAGGAAAATCAGTTAATTTCCAAATAAAGAATTTCCATGTTATGGACCGCTAAAAATTCGCAGACACGACGTCTGCAAATGCGCTCCATTGAATACTTACGTTTTTTTCTAACACCAAATTTCAAGTTATTATTCGGTATCATCGATAGAGCGCACTTGCAGTCGTCGCTGGACACTGAGCTAGCGCTAGCGCAAAAACATCTCCCGGCAGTTAGAGTCATTGTCGGCAATATTTCTCGAACTACCACACTCCGATGTTCCGCTGATGCAACCGCGCAAAACTACGGTGGAGCGTACCTTATCGCTTCCCAAAATTAAGTCGAACTTTTTGGATTCCAAGTCGCCGGCTTTGATGTGTGAATGCATCGTTTTCAGCTCTATTTCTCCACCAAATTTCCGACTTTTTGTATGTTGCAATTTTCAAAAAGAAATCGTCGAAAAATGAATGAAACGTTTTCGCCGCTCCGCCGCCTATTTATTCGCCGATTCGCCACGTGGAGCTCTCCAAAAATCAATAATAAATAGGCGTGTCCGACAAAACGTTTATTTCCCAACAATTCACGAAAAAGAATAGAATGCTGAGCGTTGATCCGCCGTCTGCCTCGTTTCCAGCATCTGGCGGAAACTCGACGCATTTCATCATTTCAAACCACGATTCTAGAATGGCATTTAAGGTATTGGACACCATGCAATATGGAAATCGCGCTCCATTGAGAGAACGCTTTCAAAATGGGCCGCGCCTATTTGCGAAATGATTAGCGATTCAAGTGCGCGCTATTGACAACATGTGGTTTCTCCTTTAAAAGTTCACTTTGTAAATGAGCCCAATTTGCCTATTTTTCAGGTAAAAAGCTCCAACAACGAAAACTACCGAGTCCGTCCGGTGTACGGATTTGTTGAAGCTAAGGGTAAATCGAAACTAGAGATCATTCGTCTTGAGGGGCCAGTGAAAGACGACAAACTTGCCATTCTGTACGTCGAAGTGCCAGCCGAAGAGACGGATGCGTCCGCCCCTTTTAAGGGCGGCGCACAGCAGGGCGATGTCACGATTCCAATGAAAGCTGTTTAAGAATGAAATTTTTGAAAAATAAAAGTAATAATACATATTTATATATATATATATATATATATTTACTTTTAAAATTACCACACTCGTAAATAACAAAAAAAACGCGCTTCGTTTTCGTCAGCCGTTTTGCACCGATAGAGATGTATTACAATTTGTCAAATCGGAATAGATTAGAATACAGTTATATGAAGAAGCGTACGCTAAAAAATACTGAAACAAGAAAAATGGCAAATACCGGATCGCGATGCAAATGCACTTCACTGAACTCCAACTCGTCTAATGCGAACTTGACTAAACAGAGCGCAGTTGGAAGGACACAGTACTTGCCAATGAAGTGAAACGAGGCAAATTTGAAAAAACGATTAGACAGAACTCTGGAACCCTTCTAACTGCCACATTTGATCCATCCTGCCAGCTATACAGTCTTCCAATGTAACCAGCTGATCGGCATTACCTCCTTTTACGCATTTTCCAGTTTTTTTATGCAGCAACGTTCCCGTCTGAATTTTGATATTTGAATTTTTATCGAGAATAGTGAAAAGCGCTCTATTGAATTGTTATCAAGACTAGTGAAATGCGCTCTATTGATAACGAGGTTTGCTCCACTCGAAAAGGAGAGCACCCTTCATTATCAATATAGGAGGTAAGGAACATGTACCGAAACAGTGCTTACCTGTTCGTCAAACACAAAAACGTGTTTCGAATTTAGCTTGCTCAGTGAACACCTTTCCAACTTGAGCTCTGATCCGAGATGGTAGAAAGGACCAGAGGATAAGCACAGATCGTCTGATCTAATTTCTCCATTTCCTGTTAATGACCACGCCTGAAACTTATTCAAAATTGAATATTTTGTAATCTGGTTTACTGGGATCAAATTACCCAGAAAAGAACAAAAACACCCTTTATCATTAGTTGAACCTGTTGATTAATCAATAACGGAGCCCGTTCGAAACGATCCATTTGGTCTGGTATGTTTAGTTTGTGGCCATCAGCAAATGGCACAGTCTGTTTGTTAATTTTGTTACTGTGAGCACTTTGAGCATGATATTTCCTAGTTTTTCAAAGTAAGAAATATGTTCTACCATACCGAAAAATCCCGTTTTCCATTCGGTATGAAAGAGTAGGCAACACATTTTTAGCTCTAAATTTGTTGAAAGATTTTAATTTTTCAAAAACAGGAAAGTAGTAACAAATAGGAGTTGAGATTTTCAATTTTTAAAGTGGACGAAGTTCCTGTTTTTGAAACGATTCAGCATAAATAATTTCAGAATTTTTCTATGGGATAATTATTTTAACTATGCCTAGACCTCAGATGTCCGATAGAGCATACTTCGATTTCAAAGTATTCGCCTACCTGATAGCCACCGATCCTATTGCACGGCTGCATTCCAGGCGACTGTCCATCCTTCTTTCCATTCGTATCAATACATTTCTCGGTAAACCGATTGACAATTGCTCCAAGTGAACGGAAATTGGCGGGAAGCGGCGCTTCTGGATAGATATTTTCCAGATACCATTTGAATGATTTACACTGAAGTGTCTCTCTCAACTTCTTTCGTTCACTGACGTCTCCTACGTCAACGTATCGGGCGGATGGCGCTATTTTGTAAAAGAATGCCTTGTACTCGTCCATCCACACTTCGGCGGTACGAGCCGCATTGTGATATATCACTCTGCCCATTCCACCAGGGAATGTGTACGGCGACTCTTTGCGGTAGATGTGGCCGACACGAGAGCATGGATGGATTTCCAGGGAGCCTCCGCACATCCATACCTGAAAAATAATTTAACTTAGGGGCAGATTGTCATATACAACCTTAAGGTTCACGACTCGTTTAAGGACAGTAAAACTATTTTACTTTTTTAATTAAGCTTACTCTGAACGAAATTTCTAGATTCTCTCCTCCCCACACTTCCATTGCCTCGTCGTAACTTCCAATGTCGTAGAAGAATTGTTTGTCGATTGCGAACAACCCTCCGGCAATAGTTGGTGTTCTGGAAAGTACAATTTAATTCTACGCATTTCTACGCAATCACTTTGAAAACGGGAAACTCATAACTCACTGAATAGGCATTGATCTATCGGACCCACGACGGTTCAGCTCTCTTTTCGGTACCGCATACCATCGGAAAGTCAAAGACCAAGTGAACCCTCCCCACGTGGTTTCCGAACCTGACACGAATTTAAAAGTTTCATCAGAGATGGCGTGGATCACCGGAGCTACTACTCGTTTGCGGTCTTCGCCAACTCGACTGACAAGCGGCTCCAACCATCCATCGGTTACTTCTACATGAGCATCTAGGAATAAAATTATCTTTCCTTTGGCCTTTTCTGCACCAGTGAGACGAGCACGGATGAGACCAGATCGTACTTCTAAGTGGATGAGATGGATGGGAATCTGAAATTTTCAAGGGGAAAATGAATACTTATGTAGAATATGTGAAAACATAGCTGCCCGAACATTCTGTCGTAAATCTCACCGGGAACATTTTAATGTAAGCATCCAATGGCTTCACTAAATAATCCCTATCCGACTTATCATCCACTAGAATAATCTCCTCCAACAAATGGTGAGGTGATCGATTGATAACAGAGTGAAGTGTTCGGAGAAGTGTTGTCCATGCTTCATTGTGAAATACAATAATGATTGATGTTTTTGGCAATTCAGTGGTTTTTATGTTACTCCCAGCTGTTCTACACGCATCCGATCGATAGTCCGGAAGTGTTCTGTTGACTGAAATCATATCAGATGCAACGACATTGAACTGATTTTCCAGAAATCTTTTGTCTTTTATAGCCTTTTTCTCCTCTGGAACTTTGACTCCCCTGCCACCTTGTCCATGCTGACTAGGCCCGAATGATTGAACTGAAAAAACGAATTATGGAACTGAAAAAAAAACATTTAAAAAAAACATTTACCGCTCATTAGTTTTCTCAACTGTTCTGCTGTTTCTTTATCCTCCGAGAACACAGTTAATATACCGCTGTCATCTTGAAGCTTTTGCGACATGGATGACTCCAAATAGTAGAACAGAATGACGACATCGATGAGCAACCAGGCGATGGAAGCGGCTATGACTGCACGGCAGACTGCCGAACGACCACCGCCAACGATCAGCATTCAGTTGCTCTAGAAGAATGATAATACTTTTATTACTTTAATAAAATAAGAAGAAAGAAAATAATATATGAACAGGAAACGTCGAATTGCAGCAAGCCATACGTGGTTTTCAGTCAAATTGTGCTTAAAATGATGTTTTAAATAAGAAAAATTCGCGGTTATAATCAGAGTCGTTTAGAAAATTATCTGATATTTTTATATCTTATAACAAATAAATAAAATTAGAAGAAGCGAAGATATTTAACGCATGGGCAGGTCAACACGTTGTAGGTAATTGTACAACAAAAGCAACTTTTAAAAATTATTTTTAATAATTGTCAACGTTTATTTTAAGATACGAGAAATGAAGCACCAAAAATTAAGTAGAAGGCGATGGCGGGATTTCTTAGAAACTGAACATTAAAAATTCTTGGAAAATAATTTTTTTTTAATTGTCTTGTAGATTTACCTACAACGTGTTGACCTGCCCATGCGTCAAATATCTTTGCTTCCTCTAATTTTATTGATTGGTTTTAAGACATGAATTTTAAAATTTACAATCATAATTTCGAAAATTCCTTGTTTTTTTTACATTTTTCTTTAAAAAAACCAAACAATTCTAGTTTTTCTAAAGAATCTTGTTTTGCTTTTTCAATTTCCTTGGTCTAGAATTCCGAAAGCTGCGATTAATCGCTACCCACCAGCAACACATTGCAGATAATTTTTTTAACAGTTCTGATCATATCCGCAAATTTTCCTTATTTAAAAATTAATTTTAAGCACAATTTTACTAAAAATTAAGTACGGTTTGCTGAAATTAGGCATTTCTGATTCATATATTATTTTATTTTTTCTTATTTTATTAAAGTAATGAAAGTATTACCATCGTATTTAGTCGCCATGAAAATGAGGATAGTGAAAGTATGTTGCTGGAAGCACTCCGTGTGAAATACACCATGGTCGTGTTCATTCTGCCGCTTTCTGCAACAAATGACGATAAGAAGTTATGGGAGAAATTGATCAGGTGTGTTTCAATATCGGTGGATGTTATGGTGTTGCCAGGACCTCCTCCGTCACCATTGAATGATCACATACTGCTGGAGCAATTCAAATTTCGGTATGACAGATTGAGGCGAGAAGAAGGAAAATTGCTGGTAATTCCCCCAGAAGATCATTGTCAGAAATTGGAGTACATTGGAGCGAACAGGACGAAGTATGAATATTGGCAAGCTGTGTTGGCTCTAATAAAAGAAAAGGAATTTTGCTAGCCACACTTTACAAAGAAGAATGAGGAGGTGCAGAATAGGGACAACATGCCACCTAAGAGGAGAATCAACCTGTCAAGGGAACGCCCACATGGAAGGATGAAGAATTACTCCGGCACCTATGAATGGTGTGCTGAGCGATTTTTTTAAACTTTCGTTCTATCTTGCTTAATTAATTGTTTTTTAAATTATGTTAATTTTTCTAATTACCCACTCTTGCCAGCAGCCAAAAATAAAGTTGCCACCGTAGTTTTTTTTGGCGCTATCTTAGTTGGGGGGGTTATGGTTTTTAGTCATTTTTTGGAGGTTTTTGCAAATTTTTTTTTTGAAAATGTTTGTTGTTATTTTTAAAATATTTGTAAGTTGTTTTTTTTACGCGCGGCGCTTACTTTTGGCACGAATCTTAGAAAACAAATCCAAAAAAAAACCTCCAAAAATGACCATTGCCCCCCCCCCCCAACTAAGATAGCGCCTCTTTTTTAAGTCTTACATTCCCAATTAAGCCCCACTCAATTTTATCATTTTTATCGTTTTTACTATAATTGGAAGTTGAGTTATAAGGATACCCCTTTTGCATTGTGCGTCACCAAAGCTGGAGACCATTGGAAGCCGGGCTCGAAAAAGAGAGAGATGTCGGGTGGTTGGTTACCCGGGTTTTTTTCCTAAAAAAACAGAACATCTTTCCCTCATAGCTAACAAGAACACGAGGAAAAATTATAAGGATACACGATACGAAATGGTTCGCCCCCAAGTGGCCCAGGTAATTTACGGGGGGCGCTAAGGTAGTTGAATGGGGTCAATGGTTTTTAGTCATTATTTGAGCTTTTTTCTTGATTTTTTTTTTAAATGTCTGTTGCTATTGTTAAAATATTTGTAAGTTGTTTTTTTTTCAGCCGTGATGGTTACTCTTGGCACGAAAACTACGATTCCACTTTTTTTCACGCGTGGCGATGAGCAATTTTTGCAATTTTTTTTGGATTTTTTTTTCGCTTATTAGTTAATAATAACTTACTAATACTTAATAATAATAATAATAATTAATAGTTATTAATAATAATAACATAAGTTAGTTAATCATAGATATAGGACCGCAGCTGATGCACTTTTCGACTTGAAGTAAGCCTAAGCCTAAGACTAAGCCCAAGCCTAAGCCAAAGTGTGGCCTCAAAGAAAATTTATGGAATGATCATTACTTTGAGGCGCTGTGGCATTTCAAATATCATGATTGAGCGAAATTTTACGAGTTATGGGCCGGAATCGCCAAGAAATATCCAGTCACCTAGTCATTTTTTTTGTGCGTATTTTTGTTGTCTGCCAATAAAATTGTTTTAAAAATTGCTAGTGTTATTCTAGTATATCTAATAACATTTTCAGACAAAAAAAATCAAGAAAAAAGATCCAAAAATGACTAAAAACCATTGACCCTCCCCCTAAGTACCTTAGCGCCTTTACGGGGTATTGGGTTCAACAATAACAAAGAAGAAAATTACACGAATCAACGAAGCACTTTATTCCAAAATAAATTTGGAATTAAAGTTTTTTTAAAAATTAAATCGATAAGAACAAAAAAACGAAAGCAAAACAAAATTCTCCTAGCCACACAAGTGGAAGTCCAAAATCTAGCGGGAGATCTAAATAGATCTCCTAAAAAATATTCTCAAAAATTTCCCGCCTCGTTTTAGCTAAAGAGCGCGCGCCCCGTTCGGTGGAGTGTCGTTGCGACGTTCTTGTGATTCTTGTGATTCCACCGGCAACTAACGCGTGTCTTTGTTCGAAATTCATTGAAAATTAACAGCAAGGTACGTTCTTTTGTGCATCTCTTTTTCAGCATTCATTTTAAGCGACGCTCCAACAACGAAAACTACCGAGTCCGTCCTGTGTACGGATTTGTTGAAGCCAAGGGTAAATCGAAACTAGAGATCATTCGCCTTGAGGGGCCAGTGAAAGACGACAAACTTGCCATTCTGTACGTCGAAGTGCCAGCCGAAGAGACGGATGCGTCCGCCCCTTTTAAGGGCGGCTCACAGCAGGGCGACGTCACGATTCCAATGAAAGCTGTTTAAGAATGAAAACTTTGAAAAATAAATGTAATAATACATATCTATATATATATTTACTTTTAAAATTACCACACTCGTAAATAACAAAAAAAAACAATCAAGTTTCACAACCAAATCAATCAGATTTTGGAATGGATTAGATGGGGGGAAGGGGCGGAGTTTGAAGTGAAATGCAATTCATAAAATGGATATTTTTGAAATGGAAAGAGAGATTTAATGAAGGAGAATGCAACATTTCCGTTTTAGCTCAACGAAGGAGAAAACGCGCTTCGCTTTCGTCAGCCGAATCGGAAATCGGAATAGATTAGAATACAGTTATATGAAGAAGCCTACGCTATTGCACAACATTTTTTGCTCAATGGGACGCGTTTGCTCGTAAATGGGAGAAATTCAAAAATATATTGTATTATGCGTAAATCTCAAATTCTATCACATTAAATAGATTAGTTATTACAGGAAGAAGGATCAACGGCACTGGTTGTATGAACATTTCTAAAAGGGGAGATTTTCAAAAATAATAGGACAGAAGTGGACACCGAGAGAGAGAGAGAGGGGGGGGGAGTGAGAGAAGATTGGGATCTAAATTAATACTGAAATAAGAAAAATGGCAAATCTCGGACCGTGATGCAAATGCACTTCACTGAACTCTAACTCGTCTAATATGAAGTTGACCAAATAGAGCGCAGTTGGAAGGACACAGTACTTGCCAAGGAAGTGAAAATAGGCAAATTTGAAAAAACGATTAGGAAGAACTCTGGAACCCTTCTAACTGCCACATTTGATCCTTCCTGCCAGCTATACAGTCGTCCAATGTCACCAGGTGATCGGCATTACCTCCTTTCACGCATTTTCCAGTTTTTCTATGCAGCAACGTTCCCGTCTGAATTTTGATATTTGAATTTTAATCGAGAATAGTGAAATGCGCTCTATTGAATTGTTATCAAGACTAGTGAAATGCGCTCTATTGAATTGTTATCAAGACCAGTGAAATGCGCTCTATTGATAACGAGGTTTGCTCCACTCGAAAAGGAGAGCACCCTTCATTATCAATATAGGAGGTAAGGAACATGTACCGAAACAGTGCTTACCTGTTCGTCAAACACAAAAACGTGTTTCGGATTCAGCTTGCTCACTGAACACCTTTCCATCTTGAGCTCTGATCCGAGATGGTAGACATGACCAGAGGATAAGCACAAATCGTCTGATCTAATTTCTCCATTTCCTGTTAATGACCACGCCTGAAACTTATTCGAAATTGAAGATTTTGTATTCTGGTTTACTGGGAGCGGAGAGGGAAAATATCAGAGGATTGGATTGGAGTCTTTACTCTTTTTCGAACTTAAAGAACTAAATCAATGGGGTTATTCACGTAATTGAAAAATCAAGTGTTTCCTTATAGCGAAAAACGAGATTTTTAATTTCTTTTTCGACTCGAAAAAAGTAATTAAAATTAAATAATAAAACCGAAGGTTCAAGCATTCGGGGAAATCTCATGATTTGAGAATGTCAAACATATTCGTTCAAAATTATTAATAAAAACAAAAAACGCGTTTTTAATATACACGTATCGTAATAATAAATAACTTTTCATTGACTGAGTAGCCACATTTAAAAAAACCGAACAAATTACCCAGAAAAGAACAAAAACACCCTTTATCATTAGTTGAACCTGTTGATTAATCAAGAACGGAGCCCGTTCGAAACGATCCATTTGGTCTGGTATGTTTAGTTTGTGGCCATCAGCAAATAGCACAGTCTGATTGTTAATGTTGTTACTGTGAGCACTTTGAGCATGATATTTTCTAGTTTTTTTAAAGTAAGAAATATGCTCTACCAGACCAAAAAATCCCGTTTTCCATTCGGTGTGAATGAGCAGGCATTATTATTTTAACTATGCCTAGACCTCAGATGTCCGATAGAGCATACTTCGACTTCAAAGTATTCGCCTACCTGATTGCCACCGGCCCCATGGCACGGCTGCATTCCAGGCGACTGTCCATCCTTCTTTCCATTCGTATCAATACATTTCTCCGTAAACCGATTGACAATTGCTCCAAGTGAACGGAAATTGGCGGGAAGCGGCGCTTCTGGATAGATATTTTCCAGATACCATTTGAATGATTTACACTGAAGTGTCTCTCTCAACTTCTTTCGTTCACTGACGTCTCCTGCTTCAACGTTTCGGGCAGCTGGCACCATTTTGTAAAAGAATGCCTTGTACTCGTCCATCCACACTTCGGCGGTACGCGCCGCATTGTGATGTATTACTCTGGCAGTTCCACCAGGGAATGTGTACGGCGTCTGTTTGCGGAAGACGTGGCCGACACGAGAGCATGGATGGATTTCCAGGGAGCCTCCGCACATCCACACCTGAAAAATAATGTAACTTAAGGGCAGATTGTCATATACAACTATTAATTTTGCGACAAAAATTGAAGGAGTTTCTTAATACGCCTTGTCCTTTACGTCTTTTCTTCAAAGTTTTAGCGAAGTATATTCGGAACATGAAATATGATTACGAAACCAGGAACACTAAACAGAAAAGCATTTTAACGAATACTTTACGACGCGTTTAGGGACAGTAAGACTCTTTTACTTTTTTAATTAAGCTTACTCTGAACGAAATTTCTAAATTCTCTCCTCCCCACACTTGCATTCCCTCGTCGTAGCTTCCAATATCGTAGAAGAATTGTTTGTCGATTGCGAACAACCCTCCGGCAATAGTTGGTGTTCTGGAAAGTGCAATTTAAGTCCATAAAACAATTTCTACGTAATCACTTTGAAAACGGGAAACTCATAACTCACTGAATAGGCATTGATCTATCGGATCCACGTCGGTCCAGCTCTCTCTTCGGTACCGCATACCACCGGAAATTCAGATGCCAATTGAATCCTCCCCACGTGGTTTCCGAAGCTGGCACGTATTCAAATGTGTCATCAGAGATGACATCGATGATCGGAGCTACTACTCGTTTGCGGTCTTCGCCAACTCGACTGACAAGCGGCTCCAACCATCCATCGGTTACTTCTACATGAGCATCTAGGAATAAAATTATCTTTCCTTTGGCCTTTTCTGAACCAGTGAGACGAGCACGGATCAGACCAGATCGTACTTCTAAGTGGATGAGGTGGATGGGAATCTGAAAATTTTCAAGGGGAAAATTAATACTTAGGTAGAATATGTGAAAACATAGCTGCCCGAACATTATTTCGTAAATCTCACCGGGAACATTTTAATGTAAGCATCCAATGGCTTCACTAAATAATCCCTATCCGACTTATCATCCACCAGAATAATCTCCTCCAACAAATGGCGAGGTGATCGATTGATAACAGAGTGAAGTGTTCGGAGAAGTGTTGTCCATGCTTCATTGTGAAATACAATAATGATTGATGTTTTTGGCAATCCAGCGGTTTTTATGTTACTACCCGCTGTTCTACAGGCATCCGATCGATAGTCCGGAAGTGTTCTGTTGACTGAAATCATATCAGATGCAACGACATTAAACTGATTTTCCAGGAATCGTTTGTCTTTTATAGCCTTTTTCTCCTCTGGAACTGTGACTCCCGTACCACCTTGTCCATGCTGACTAGGCCCGAATGATTGAACTGAAAAAACCAACATTAATTGAAAGAAAACAGTATTATTATATATATAAAGCGTTTAATCAGAACTGGTATATAGAACGATAGCAATTAACTACAGACGCTCGAGTAAAATTGCTATAATAGAAATGGGCATTTACCGCTCATTAGTTTCCTCAACTGATCCGCTGTTTCCTTATCCACCGGGAACACTTGTTGAGAATGTTTACTCGGCATTTTCGAATGATAATGTTCTGAATTCGAGTCCCCCAGCGAGGGAGGTGCCGGCTCGTCTGGTTCTACCCGTCGTTGACCACGTGTTAATATCCTGTTGTCATCTTGAAGCTGCTGCGACATGGATGGCTCCAAATAGTAGAACAGAATGACGACATCGATGAGCAACCAGACGATGGAAGTGGCTATGACTGCACGGCAGACTGCCGAACGACCACCGCCAACGCTCAGCATTCAATTGCTCTAGAAGAATGATAATACTTTAATTACTTTAATTTTAAAAAAGAAGAAAAATTTAAGAAAATAATATATAAATCAGAAATGCCTAATTTCAGCAAACCGTACATGGTTTTTAGTAAAATTGTGCTTAAAATTAATTTTTAAATAAGGAAAATTCGCGGTTATGATCAAAGCCGTTAAAAAAATTATCTGCTATGTGCTGCTGGTGGCTAGCGATTGATCGCAGCTTTCGGAATTCTAAACAACGAAATTGAAAAAGCAATAAAAAATTCTTTAGAAAAACTAGAATATTTTGGTTTTTTTAAGAAAAATGTAACAAAATACCAGAATTTTCGAAATTATGATTGTAAATTTTAAAATTCATGTCTTAAAACAAATCAATAAAATTAGAGGAAGCAAAGATATTTAACGCATGGGCAGGTCAACACGTTGTAGGTCAATGTACAAAATCAATTTAAAGAAATGATTTTTAATAATTGTCGACGTTTATTTTAAGATACGAGACATGAAGCACCAAAAATTAAGTAGAAGGCAATGGCGGGATTTCTTAGAAACTGAACATTACAAATTCTTGGAATCATCACAGAAAAACTGAACAGAACAAAATTAGGGAGCTGAGCAATTATTTTAGGGTTTACAGGAAGGAAGTCTATTCGAATACCTAGAGTATTGCAAAAAAATTAAGTAAAGCAACAGATGAAGCTCACAGAGCAATAACTCAAATTCTCCCTCCAACTATGTTAATTGGGGAAGGTACAAAGGTTAGTAGGGACTGAGAATTGGAACTCGCCACCGTAGCATTAGTAGGGAGAGCTAAGCCGCAGGCGATCAACCAATCGCCGATGTCTCGTCCGCAACATGAGAGACGGGCTTCACATGTTGGGACTCCTGGAGCATTCAACTGTTTCCATTGAGACCAACCTGGTGGAAGCGGTTCAACCTGAAAGGGGGTTTCATGTAATGTTATATATATATATTTGTTTTCCTTTAAAAATTTATAAAACATTTTAAAAAGTGAAAGCTAATTAAAGATTACATTTTTATCCGTTTAATTCCGAAAAAAGTGAAGTAAAACGCGAAACATCCGATTGCGAAGAGAAATTGGGCGTTTAAAAGAAATAACTCGAACCAGCCAACTTGATCTCTCATAGGTTGGATTGGAGTTTTGGAAATGACAGGCTCGACCTCCATAGAGGTGATTTTTTCAAAAATATCTCTAAAGTTGAGAAAAATATTTACTTTAAGGCAATTCAAGCAAAAAAAAATCGTAAGCTCCAATACAAGATTTACAGTAGTCACATTTTATTCAAATTTTCCCGAGCTCTTACCACAACAGGCTCTCCACAAGCCGCTTCGAAGAACTCTCTGACCGCTTCATGCGACTCCCGACTCCACACTTCTCCTCCGTTCACTGGCTTGATCCCTCCGATTTTACATTTAAACATTAGCATTTTTTTGAATGGTGACGTAGAATTTAGACGACGCATCGCCTCTTTTCGAACGTATTGAAAGGCGCCAACGTCCAGAAGATACACACAATAGGCTTGTTTATCTGGAAGAGGAAGAACTATAAATTTACATTACAATCAGAGGGGGCGATATTCGATACATATCCAGCACTGTTGAACTTAAATGTTGCCAAAACAAAGTCCACTTTATTGAGCAACACTGTTGCATGCGGGTATTTGTATGGCGTTCGAATTTCTAAAATCCGGGTGGAAACCAATTTTTTTTCTACAGATAAACTAGACACTTTGTCTTCTTTACGGTTGTGCATATCTATATAGAATAGCCGTAATAGTTTCAGTAAAAATTACAACCAAAGATTGTCGAGCGGCACTCTGCTGGCCCTCGTTCGCTTTAACGAAGGCTATTGG
This sequence comes from Caenorhabditis inopinata, assembly GCA_003052745.1. NCBI lineage: Eukaryota > Metazoa > Nematoda > Chromadorea > Rhabditida > Rhabditidae > Caenorhabditis > Caenorhabditis inopinata. Next base: position 3,151,832 of record AP018153.1, read on the forward strand.
GATTGGTAAAATAGCGTATGATAACAAGATGCGAAAGAATCCAAATATGATAGTACGAAGGAATATTATTGGTTTTCCGTAAAGAAGAAATTTAACTAAAACTGCAAACTAATTAATCGGGTTAAATCAGTGAATAATATGCTAGAACGAATATGAAAACCGTCTGAAAACTTGCAATTTTTAACAGAAAAGTGCTTTCCACTCTTTCCAATAACCTCGAAAAAATAAAAAAGCCGGAAGCCGCCAAATTTAGCACATCCCCCCCCCCCCAATTACTTGAAAATAATGGCTTCACTCAACTTTTCGGCCGGATGTACGGCGCACCAGGTTTTAATGTTATCCCAAGACACATAACTCTTACCAATTTTGCTAGCACGAATACATTGAACACGTTCCCATCGTTCGTCGATGAATGCTGCGAAGAACCTGAAAAATGCATTCCGCTATACGCTTTGTAAAACACTTTTGATTAGCAAACCCTCCAAATTCCGGAGAACTGTCCAATTGTGAATCCGGTAAAGTGCACTCCTCTTTCAATTTCGAGTACATGTAATCTGGCATTGGATCTAGGGAGAGTTGTCTCAATGAGATATCTGTGGGACCCGCAGCGAAAATTGCATTGGCTGGGAAGGCTGACAAGGGCATTTGGGATACGGCCATTGGTTGGATCTGGAATGCAAATATCAACAATTTATATTTTTGCTACTAGCCGTTAATTGTTGTCCCTACCGAAGCAGGTTTGTCAAAAAGACACGTGAGACTTGATGTCAACGAAACAGAAGAAGGAGAGGTTATAGCTGGAACCGCCTTAGTTGGAGTGGTCAGACGGACAAGTCCTGATGGTTTCTTTAAAATTTCCGTAATCGAAGCAAATTCAGAATTCTCAAGATCTACGATTGGAAGGGCTTCAGAGTCGGTAGTATCGAGTTTTGAGAGCTGAAAGATATGCAGATTTTTTAAGAGAATATCAGTGAAATTCAGAAAATTTGGAAGTAAAACTTACTGTTAGATTCACTGGAACTTGTACACCATCCCTTTTTGTTTCAAAAGTCAAATCCAAAAATTTGCTGTTCAACTTTGTCGCTTCCTTTTCACTGATATCTAGACGAACTTCTCGTGCCATTGAACCAACTGAAATTTTGGGAAACTAGGCGAAGATTGATCAATATATTGGGAAAAAACGTGAAAAGCAATAAATTTCCTCGTAAACATGGCTCACTTTCACGTAGATCACATCGTTTCGAAGAAATTAATAACTTTACAAGTTCTCAATAATTTCACCTTCGGCACGCCATTTTCGAGAATGTATCGTGCAGTGTTTATCATCATTCTCTCCAATTTTGTAATTTTGGTAATTTTTTTTTAATTCGCAACCATTAAAACTATGTTCTGTAACAGAGTGTGAACGGATTCGATAAAGGGAAAATACGGAGCTTCGCATCGGAGGAAAATTTGAGTATTGAGTGAGTTAGTTTTTTTTATTAAAAGATGCTCAAAAGCGGTTATCCGCCTGGGTCATTTTTATTCTCTTGGGGGCACCTTCAGAAGAATTCAAAACGTTTTCAAATGGAACTAAAAACTAAAAAGTCGACAAAAATAAGTTGAAAGACATTTTCTTTTATTTTTTAAACAAATTTCTGGAAACTAGAAAGGGTATAAACTAGCCTAAACGTGATTTTAAAAACCGGAATTTAAGATAATTACTTCAAATTAAGATCCCCCCTTACTTTAACACAAATTGCATTTCGGGAACATTTTCAGTTATTGCCTCTGGTTTCCAGGCACCTAAAGGAACACTTAGGCGATAAAATCGACATCGAAAAGCACACCTCGGAGGAATATCGCAGATTTTATTATTTTAACATGGGCGACACTAATCAGGATCACTCTCTAGATGGAGTGGAGCTTTTTAAAATGATGCTGGATCACATGGACCCAGAAAAGCAGGATGAGGAGAATTTTGAGGTTCAAGTGGATATGGTGCTTAGGTAGGTATTGAAAGTGGAGTATCGTTGAGTTCGCTCTACTCTGCTTGGGTAATGCTTTAGGTTTTTTTAGCCATTCGCTATCTACTTATTATTAAGCGAATAGTTCTGTCTGTATGTGACTCTGTCCAAGATGTTTCATTGAATAACTCAAAAGATCGTAGGTCTTTTACTTTGATTTTAGGGATGGAGTCATGACCACCCGAGCGCTTCGAAACCATATATCTAGGAGGTCGCAGGGAACTAGGGATACTGTAGAACTGTACACTCTAAATATACAAAACTGTCTTAAAATCGATAAAAAAAGCCAAAATTTTGCTGAAATATCAGTTGGCATGTCCGTATATCACATGCAAAAAATCAGCTTGATATCTTTAAAACTACAATTTTTATGGACATTGTTTTCCAACGTTTTTGGAACATCACTATCTACTTATTATTAAGCGAATAGTTCTGTCTGTCTGTCACTCTGTCCAAGACGTTTCATTGAATAACTCAAAAGATCGTAGGTCTTTTACTTTGATTTTAGGGATGGAGTCATGACCACCCGAGCGCTTCGAAACCATATATCTAGGAGGTCGCAGGGAACTAGGGATACTGTAGAACTGTACACTCTAAATATACAAAACTGTCTTAAAATCGATAAAAAAAAGCCAAAATTTTGCTGAAATATCAGTTGGCATGTCCGTATATCACATGCAAAAAATCAGCTTGATATCTTTAAAACTACAATTTTTATGGACATTGTTTTCCAACGTTTTTGGAACATCACTATCTACTTATTATTAAGCGAATAGTTCTGTCTGTCTGTCACTCTGTCCAAGACGTTTCATTGAATAACTCAAAAGATCGTAGGTCTTTTACTTTGATTTTAGGGATGGAGTCATGACCACCCGAGCGCTTCGAAACCATATATCTAGGATGTCGCAGGGAACTAGGGATACTGTAGAACTGTACACTCTAAATCTACAAAACTGTCTTAAAATCGATAAAAAAAAGCCAAAATTTTGCTGAAATATCAGTTGGCATGTCCGTATATCACATGCAAAAAATCAGCTTGATATCTTTAAAACTACAATTTTTATGGACATTGTTTTCCAACTTTTCGGGAACATCACTATCTACTTATTATTAAGCGAATAGTTCTGTCTGTATGTGACTCTGTCCAAGATGTTTTTTTGAATAACTCAAAAGATCGTGGGTCTTTTACTTTGATTTTCGGGATGGAGTCATGACCACCCGAGCGCTTCACATTCATATATTTAGGAGGTCGTAGGGTACTAGGGATACTGTAGAACCGTACACCCAAATTGTACAAAACTGTCTTAAAATCGATAAAAAAAGCCAAAATTTTGCTGAAATATCAGTTGGCATGTCCGTATATCACATGCAAAAAATCAGCTTGATATCTTTAAAACTACAATTTTTATGGACATTGTTTTCCAACGTTTTTGGAACATCACTATCTACTTATTATTAAGCGAATAGTTCTGTCTGTCTGTCACTCTGTCCAAGACGTTTCATTGAATAACTCAAAAGATCGTAGGTCTTTTACTTTGATTTTAGGGATGGAGTCATGACCACCCGAGCTCTTCGAAACCATATATCTAGGAGGTCGCAGGGAACTAGGGATACTGTAGAACTGTACACTCTAAATCTACAAAACTGTCTTAAAATCGATAAAAAAAGCCAAAATTTTGCTGAAATATCAGTTGGCATGCCCGTATGTCACATGTAAAAAATCAGCTTGATATCTTTAAAACTACAATTTTTATGGACATTGTATTCCAACGTTTTTGGAACATCACTATCTACTTATTATTAAGCGAATAGTTCTGTCTGTATGTGACTCTGTCCAAGATGTTTTTTTGAATAACTCAAAAGATCGTGGGTCTTTTACTTTGATTTTCGGGATGGAGTCATGACCATCCGAGCGCTTCGAAACCATATGCTTAAGAGGTCGCAGGGTACTAGGGATACTGTAGAACCGTACACCCAAATTGTACAAAACTGTCTTAAAATCGATTAAAAAAGCCAAAATTTTGCTGAAATATCAGTTGGCATGTCCGTATATCACATGCAAAAAATCAGCTTGATATCTTTAAAACTACAATTTTTATGGACATTGTATTCCAACGTTTTTGGAACATCACTATCTACTTATTATTAAGCGAATAGTTCTGTCTGTATGTGACTCTGTCCAAGATGTTTTTTTGAATAACTCAAAAGATCGTGGGTCTTTTACTTTGATTTTCGGGATGGAGTCATGACCATCCGAGCGCTTCGAAACCATATGCTTAAGAGGTCGCAGGGTACTAGGGATACTGTAGAACCGTACACCCAAATTGTACAAAACTGTCTTAAAATCGATTAAAAAAGCCAAAATTTTGCTGAAATATCAGTTGGCATGCCCGTATGTCACATGTAAAAAATCAGCTTGATATCTTTAAAACTACAATTTTTATGGACATTGTATTCCAACGTTTTTGGAACATCACTATCTACTTATTATTAAGCGAATAGTTCTGTCTGTATGTGACTCTGTCCAAGATGTTTTTTTGAATAACTCAAAAGATCGTGGGTCTTTTACTTTGATTTTCGGGATGGAGTCATGACCATCCGAGCGCTTCGAAACCATATGCTTAAGAGGTCGCAGGGTACTAGGGATACGGCACGGGATGTAAATCTTATTTGGTTTTTGACGATCTGCTAAAAAATTGTTTTACTAACAAGTAGAAAAACAGAACGACTACAAATATTTCTAAACGAAAGCCAGTGGAAGCCAGTGGAAGTCGCGGCGTAGCCGCGAACTTTCCGCTGGTAAGATTTTAAAGCCACACGGTGGTTCAGAAACTGACCATGTAAACGCCATATTCATAAATAGTTTTGAGGAGAACGTTTCTAATAGTTTTCCTGACACAAAATGGATGAAAAAGTAAGCGGAAATTAGCGGAATGAAGTTGAATGCTAATGAGAAGCGGCGGTAAGAAGCAAAAATAGGACACAGCGTAGGGTGCTGGCATTGGTAGCCCCCGACCTTTAATTTGCACCAGTTCTTTCAGTGAAATGGACAAAAACAACGACGGTCTGGTCAGCTACAGCGAATATTTCAAGAGACTTGCATAGATACCATTTTTAGACGATCAACAAAAACATTTTGTAGTAAAAACTTGTTGGCTTCTTGTTGTACTCTACTCACTTGACATGACAGGGTGCACTGCAGGTGGGAGGAGCCTAATTGCGGCTACCGGAAACTTTTCGCAGACACCAACGTCGACGAAGTGACACAGAACATGCCCGGATTGAGGGGGCTGCTTAGCTATGACTCGGAACCACGTACCATTGGAATCTTGGAGCGCATATGCCCCACCAGATACTATCTCCTGGAAAAATTTAATTATGATGATATTTTTATCTATCGTAATATAGTGATTATTTAAATGATTATTGTTACCGAGAGCTTCCTTACTCACATAAATCGCCACACGACTATCAACAGGCGAAGGTGGCGTCTCTTGGGCGTAAATCTCTGCCAGCGTAGAACCTATTTTTTCGTACTGATCGTCATCGGCAAGAGCTCGGATGAAAAATCTACATGGTGATTCGGCGAACACAATCGACACGGTAGATCCCACTTTTAAAGCAGCAGATTGGCGGGAAAGCTGTAATTAGAGATGTGACACTGTAATCAGAATTTTGTCATTATTATACTGTCTTAGCGTGCTCTGACGGCTCGGTTTCCTTTCTTTGCTTAATTTTCTTCAGCTCATCGGCAGATGGTTCGCGGTCCGTAGAGATAACTGGAATGTTGAATTCTAGAAAGAAAATATCGAACTCCGCTTTCCGACTATAAGGAAGTTTATAAAAGAAAAGAAAAGCTGGTGCTATTATGCAAGTGCGGTTCGTGATATCACCGGAAAAAGACTACGGTAGTTTTTCAAAATTAGAAGGCTCAAGCACTTATCGGATAGCTACCGTAGTTTCACTTTCCTCATGCTGTTTTCATGAAAACAAATGTAATAATGAATAAAATAATTCCACTAAACACCAGCACAACGGTTAATTTGTAAAAATTTAACTCACTTTGTTAGATATTTTGACTTCAAACATCTCCATATTGAGGTTAGGCCAGAGAGACAGACAAAGAGAGAGAGCGAGACACAAAGAAAGCGGTTGGGGGGGGGGGGGGTCGGGGGATAGGGAGAAGGGAATGAATAAGATGGTGGACGGCGGTGGTGTTAATGCGGATTGGGCACACAGGCTGAAAATACGGATTAAAAAGAAAAATGAACAAAGAGTTAAAGATGGGGCGAAAAGAGAGAGAATGAGCGGTAGGGGACAGGTGACGCTAGTCTCATGCTACTAAAGGTGGTGCGAAAGCTAGACAAATAGTAGTTGTTAGGAAATTAAAGGAGGTGTGTTATGGTTATGGAAATGAGATATTAGTTATGCCGGTATAACGTTGGGAATCGCGGTTTAGAAAGGACGAAATTGTGTTGAGGAGGGAGGAAACGCGTTGGGTAAGATGTCGATGTTCAAATTCCGAAAAGACGTGAAAGGCGCGTTCGAACGCGAAATATGGTATGCGTGGAAATATGCAAAAAAGCAAAAGCCACGAATCTCTATAATATCTAAGGATGTTTCATTTTCTTATTCTTCTTTCGTGCATTTCCGTTTATTTTTCTCGAAATACTTTTTATGATTTTCAATCGGTTGAAACAATATCTGTGAGATTTTTGGCTGAAACAGTAACCACAAAAATTATCCTCCAGACTCAACTATCAAATAATCGAAAATATAGTCCTGGCATGGCTATTGGTGTTTGTTTTATTATCAATTGTGACTAGTGTATATTTAACAATGAGGATTTATCAGGTGGGCTTCCAGTTGGATTTCCAGACAAAGACTACAGTAACTGAAAAAAATTGTTTGATATTTACGGTTCAACTGTCCTTTAAAAAACTGGCGGCCGTCGTCTAGAAATCAGAATCTTTAGACACCAAAGGTGAAACTCACGATGTACGAAAGGAATATTCGGGCTTTATAAAAGTATTTTTTCTCAAAAAGAATAACGATTTTTAGATGGACGGTTACGGCTTTAACACTGTGCCATCGGAGGAGGAAATAGAGTTGGATGAAAATAAGAAGGAAAGAGAAGAAAAAACGAGCAACTTAAGAAAAAAAGCCCATTAAAATAAAACAATATTTTCCGAAGAAACTAATATGAATTTGTTTTTGATATTTTACTTGTTGTTTCTCAGAGCAGAAACTACAAGGTACGTTCTTCTATGCAGCTCTTTTTCTAGAGACATTTTGAGCGACGCATCAAGGCGAACTGTGGCTTAAAAGGAGACCTGCGAAATGACTACTATTTCGAAGCTTTATGGCATTTCATGTTTTATCTGGCGTCTAAATTCTACGAATAGTGGGCTTAAATTGCTGTTATCTTTTGTTAATATTGCGAGTTGATTTTCTATTTTGTTTATAAAAATTGTTAAAAAATGCAAATGATGTTTTGAGGAAAAAAAACGCCGAAATAGGCAAAAAACGAGTGCCCCCTCCCTCTAACTACTAACGGATTCTCATATAGAGGGGAATCATTTTAAAAGAAATACAATAATGTTCCACAACCGGCATTTCTAAGTTTTCATATAGGAAATTATTTAAAGTTCCGTAAAAATATAGGTAAAATATAAAATATAAATATAGACCAGCGAAACTAGAGAATTTTCCTGTAAGAATGTAGTTCTTGGGCAAATTATCTTACCTTTCTAAAGGGAAAAAGAGACTCAGCGCATACACAGACTGAAGGAAAAGGACAGTTAACCGCGACGTCGGTTCATCATGTTCACATCCATAATTGGTATTTCTTTTCACTCTTTTAGAAAAAGGTGTAAGTGTATTTAAAAGTGCACAGAGCGAGTGAGAGAGAGACAGGAAGAGAAGACAGTAAGGAGAGAAAGAGATGTTCACCTCGTACATTCACTGAATTGATGGGTGGTCTTTTGAATGAAGAGGTGTTCGACAGACGAACGAATAAGATGGTGATCGGGCCACGAGTCTGGAATAAGAGATCAAGGTGAGAAGGTGTACTTTACGATTTCTGTGAAAAAAATTACTTGAGCCTCAAACTCCTCAGCAGCGGTGATTTGTTGAATCCAGTCTTCTGGAAGTTCTCGGCCGAGACCTTTTGATACAAATCTGAAGTCTTCTAGAATTATCAGTTCAAAGACAATATTAAGATATTTCTCGTAAATTGCGTTATAACAATTTTCTTATTTTAAAATGCTTTAAAGCGACTGAAGAAAATAAAACGAGCTTATTGAAACATCATTGAGTCTTCAGACCTATTAATACTGTATTTCTTTAAACGTTTGTTCAAAACGAACAATAGCATAAAACACTCACTCTTCATGATATTTCTCGGATAAATGCGTGGCGGCTACGCCCATTGGAAAGTTCTTCTTGATCATTTCATAGAGAATCTCTCGAATCTCTTCCATCTCTTCTGATACATCCATATCGGAATGAGCTGAAATGGTTTCATTGTTTTGTGTAATAGGAGAAAGAGCGAGAAACATGAGCCTTTCGAAAAAGTTTTAAGGTTGGAGGGGGGGGGGGGCGGGGAACCGAACTATGCGATAGGAGAAAACGAGTGGTTTCCGGATTTCTTTTTGTTTTTTTTTCAGACGGAGATTGATTTGTTGATTTCCACAACATTTTTCTATACCGTTGTATTTCTCTACATGCTAGCCCGAAAGCACAGACGAAGCATTCCATGAAGACAATGGAATTCAGAACTTCGGCAATCGGTATAACATTCGGGAAAAAAAACTACATCATCAGGGAGCATAATCTAATTTTGTTTTGAATCTCGAACATTTTTTTGATATCTTTATTTCAAATTGTGTATGTTTTGTATTTCTTGTAATGAATTTACACAACTCACTAGAAACTTTCTTCGAAAAAAATCGAAATATTCAAAATTTGTTCAATTCAGAATATTCCGCCATTCCGAAAAGTTCTAAAACGTCCATCTCACACTCTCCTAATCCGAACGCTCTAATGCTTTTACGGATCTACACGAGTGATAGAAAATCTGTGTGTCCAGAAACGCGTCTGTCTTGACTTACTTCGATCAAAAATTGTAGACGGCACCAGTCCATTAATGGCCGACATAAACTTTGCCGCTGAAGACGTACCGTCCAGCGGCGTGTCCATCTGTAAACGTATGTTTATAGAAAAGTCAAATCAAGAAGCATATTCGACGAAATGGTTACAACTTGCGAAAGTAGAAAAATGCATCAGTAATAAAAATTTAGATGTTATATATAATTTTTTATTTTCTTGTTTTTTTTAGATTTTAGCTCGGAATTACACAAATATCATTAGTGGATTTTCTCTCTACATAATGTAGATTGGATTTTAAAAAAATAGCATAAAGAAAGTATCATTGATGAATTAATAAACGAGCAGCAGCAACGAGTAAGACGGAAACGAACAAGACCAAGAGGTAATTTGAGATTGAGAATCAAATGGGGGGGACTTGGGGACGAGGGGGGATTCGATTCGGAGAAAGCGACTTCACACGTTCGGCTGTAATTATGTGGAGATAAATGAAGAATACTATATCAGCGAGAAGAAATAGGTTTTTCTAAAAATGCATGATGCATTCTTAAGATTTTCAAGATTCCACGACGCTTTTGTTGTGAAATCAGCTTGCCTTCTGTTAGAACGTTTTTTAGTACATAGAAATTGTGAGAAAATAAATGAAATTTTCAAATTAATGGGGTTATTCATGAAAAGCACAATTGCATTTTTAATGCAAAAAAAATGCATTTTTTGCATTAAAATGCAATTGTGCTTTTTTATGAATATCCCATAAAACATTAAAACAATTCTTGTAGAAATAATGAAAACACAATAAGTGCAAAACTGTAGAAAAGCATTGTCACTGTACTTTAGAACAGCTTAACATGAAAATCATTTCAATTGAAACAGTGGAATCGAGTGACATCTGAAATAAATTAGACTATGAATTCGCGGGGAATTCGGTGCTCTTTTCTAGGAAGACATAAGAGAAAGCTTGTTCTTCAAATTCGTCGAAATCGGCGGTCGGTTGACACAGCGGCCATTTAACAAACAGTTTCAAAACCACTGCGCGGTTTGGCTAACCGAGAGGCTGCATAATGCCGCGTTCGAAGTTGATTTCCAGGAGGAATTTCCTGGAAAAACGCTGTCCAAAGTGGCCATTTTTTTCCAGATTTTCCAGAAACTGTTGAAACGAGTGTTACCGTGGTTTTCCTCTTCCCTTCGAGACCACCGACCGTCGCACGATTTACGGCTATTTTTTAACGCAATTTTTTAATGTTTTTAACGTTTTTTTTGCTACATTCGGCTGTTTTTTTCAGAATATTTCGATTCATTGATCCGCCTTCACAACGATTTAATTTCGGAAGATGACCACCCGCCCACAATCGTTTTCGAAACACCCTCTCACCCGTATAAAGATGCCAAAGAGCAAGGAGATGCACTTATGAAGTTTCTGCTGCAGTAGATTTATAGTTTTCAATTGAGCATTTTATTGTTAAAATTAAATTGGACAATAAATGAATTAAACTTAAATTTTATCTCAAAAATAATCACCAGAATAAAATGAGTCATCAGGGTCCAAGTGAGGGAATGGAGGTTTGAAACTTGACAAATTGTTTTCTTTTTTTGAATATTTACGACATATAGAAGCGATTTCTCCCTGAAGTTGAAGTTGAGAAGTCGCATCGATTGATTTCAACGTTTCCACAAGTAAATTTGTGACCGATGCGAACTCCTCAGTCTTCGCTTTATTTCGTTCTTCGATTTTCTTCAAAATTTCCGTGGATGTTTTCATAAACTCTTTGTACTCCTTTTCATCATCATCTTCTGCATCGATCCGCTGTCTTTTACGTTTTTGCGTTTCAATTTTTGAAACTCTTTTGATTACGCTCGTCGACGAATCCGATGATCTGAAAGAACTCTGTAACTCTACAATATCTGAACATGTGCATACGGTGGTGGCGACTTATCCATAATTGACTCTTTTAAAAAATTCATTTCATCATAAAATGGGAATTTTCTGACAATTTTCGCTCCACTTCCACTCGGTTGGTTCTCCCTTTTTCTTTCAGCGTCGTACGCTCCCTTTAAGGAGTTCCAAGCCTTCTTAAGATTGTAGCCTGCAATAATTATGGTGTTTGACATTTAATAAAATGAGCGAATTACCATGATCAGAATAAAAAAACGACAAGTCTTTCTCAAGATTTGCCCATGTCATTTGCTTAAAATTGGAATTCTTATAATTCGAATTTTTTAAATTCCACAAGCACTCATTTTCCGCTACGGCATGAATCACTCGAAGGCATTGTGCCGAATTGAGCTGAATTAAACAATTTAAAACAGAAATAATTATTTCTCACCTTCTTAAAAGTTTCATATTTACTAATTGAATTTTTCGGATTTTCCGGTTGATCGATTTTTGACGAACTTGAATTGTTTTCGTTATTTCCCATCACCTCTTCAACGATTTCTTCGTCATAATCCATTATTTGAATCGCAATATTCTGAAAAAAACAGCCGAATGTAGCAAAAAAAACGTTAAAAACTTTAAAAAATTGCGTTAAAAAAATAGCCGTAAATCGTGCGACGGTCGGTGGTCTCGAAGGAAAGAGGAAAACCACGGTAACACTCGTTTCAACAGTTTCTGGAAAATCTGGAAAAAAAATGGTCACTTTGGACAGCGTTTTTCCAGGAAATTCCTCCTGGAAATCAACTTTGAACGCGGCATAATATAATCGGATTCTTGCCCTTTATTGGAAGTAAATATTACTCGTGAACAGTTGAAATTAATTCTGTAATTTAACTGCTGCATTTGCATTACATTGAATTAGGCAATTCGTATATTAGTCGAAGTTTGCTTACTAAATTTTTTCAAAAGAAAAAAAAACCACAGGACAGTGATACGAAATTGGAAAACTCGGCCATGGCGACCACGGTCATCTCACTCAACTCACAACCAGTAAGGACAATACTTACAATAATATGACTGCGTTTCAGCATTTGATTGATTTATCATGACGCATACTTTTCCAAAACACAAGAAAAATTATGATAGAAGTATGGTAGAGCAAGAGAAAGTGACGGAAACGCTTTCTCAGAGGAGACGACCGTATGGTAGGCTTCCTGCATTCGCACCACGGCTACTAATTATTTTCAATTTTTAACAAGAATATTTATAAAAACATCGATAAAAAGAGTCAACAATTATATTTTTAAATAATTTTTTAACAACGATGCTCCAAAATGAAGTATGTGACCTTGTTTACCTCCGCATTTTTTGACGGAAATTGGGGATAAACTTCCGGCACAATTATCTGCGCATCTGTGGGCATGAAGTATGAATAGTGGTTTGTGACTAAATCACATATCTATATTTTTACTTGAAAAATCAATAGCGAATGGCTAATAAAGCGCTCAAAAATAAGTTGAGTTAATTCGCATCGGAGTGGTGGGAATGTACGGAAGGACAAACACGAGCCTTGTCTGACACTTTCTTTCGCAATCTTTGTTCGCTCATTGTTCATTAGACCACATGGCGACGAGTTATTGAGTTTTTGTCATTGAGCTATTGATCATCCACGCGACAGTCAACGGGGAGAAGCAGAGAAGTTCGAACAAATGGATAAATATTATACCAACTTAAGAAAATCATTTATGGGGTTATTCATGAAAAGCACAATTGTATTTTAATGCAAAAAATGGCACTTTAATCTTATTCACGATTGGATTTTAATGCAAAAAAATGCATTTTTTTGCTTTTCGTGCTTTTCATGAATAACCCCATTAAAGACGGTCTAGAATCAGCTATAAATTGCCCTTAAAGCCTCTAAGCGTGGAAAACTGCAATTTTTTGATAATGATAATGAAATAATGCAAGAAAAAAAAAATTGAAAAACTAGCTTTTAAACTTGTGAAATTTTTTCAACTTCAAAATTATGCCTTCTATTTTTATCTCTGTTGAAAACACAAATTGCCTGAAATTTGAATGATATTTCTTGTTCAAAACCGAATAAGAAGCCTATTTCAAGGATTTCAAATTAACCTCCCATTTTCATTAGTTCACTCTGAATAAAGTGAAAAGGGAAGAATGAAATAAGGAGAAATCTATAGAATTTTATCCAAAAAGGGAAAAGATCAGAGTGGCAGCATGGAAACCAGCCATTTACAGATATGCAATTTAAACTAGCTTGCCATGTGGCCAAATCTCGCCTTCCTAAAGTTTGATGACTGCTATATATTTACAAACGGAAATGCTTTGAAAAAATGTATTCCGCTGACGATTACCGTGTTGTCACGTGTGTCACTACGTCTACATTGTCACTAAAAACTACAGCTATTTAATGATGGGGAGAAATAGAACGAAATTGCATATTCATATATAAAACATAGGTATCTCTCATTCTCTCCGTTTCCGTTGTTCCATTGTTCTACTCTTTGTGTTGAACTAATGGAATAAAAAGGAAAACAATTTGTGGAAAGAGCAACAATCAAGAGGGAATGGGATCGCAGTGTAGTTCCATCAAATCTCGACGCGTTTCGCTGAGCACGAAAATATAATTAGGTTTGGGAATATATTTTTATTTCTAATAATAGCTTTACAAGAACGGATTGAATAAAAGAAAAACATTTTAATAACTTTGTAAGTCTTCAGAAATTTCAAAAATAAAGTGTGGTATTAGAGAAAATGGCGAGAAATGCTGTTAAAGGACAAATTGAGGAAATGTGCACTTGCTTTTCAAAATATTATAGGCGAAAAGCATTGATTCTGATGATAAAACACGTCTAGTCATCTATTCAGCTAGAAAACGCCTTAATAGAGAAATGGAACATCAGAAAACGCGTTAATAGTACACCAGAATTGCGAATTTCGATATTTTAGCAGAAAATCTTGAAATTACCTTCTAGAGATCTTATGAGAAACGATAGAAAGAGATCTTTATCAATTATAAGCAAACAAAAAATGACCCAAAAAAACCACACGGACCGCTTTCGGGACAGGTGCTTGGCTGGTGACGGACGCGAAAACGAACAAGTCGGGTAGATGAGAGACGTAGATGTTCAGACGAAACACATACACGGGCAACAGTACATGTAGATGGACACGTCTTTTCTTTTCATTCCGTTCTGCGCGAAATTTTGGTTAGTGGAGAATAAAAGAGGGAGAAAGAGAGAGAGAGAGAGAGCGTATGTGTAGATGATGAGAGACAGAGAGGCGGTGAGAGAGAGAGAGAGATAAGCATAAAGAAATAGAAAGATATTTGCACAGCCCATTTAGGTATATGGTGGAATAATATCTTGCAGAGTTGCATTTGGATTCTGCAGAAAAAGCGCCACAATAAACAGAAGTCAAAGTTTGTATATCTGTAACAGGAAATTTATCCTGCGCGTCATGAGGATTCACTATACACTTTCGAATGAAGCGAGCTATAGATTATTTTAATAAACCAACACCTCTACACATTATCGAATAACGAGGAAACTGGAGGAAAACGGTCTTTGATATATAAGCTTTCCTATTTCAGAAAAAAATATTACAGAATAGTGTCAATGATTGTGTTTCTTGTTTTTTAAATTATGAAGAAGAACAGTCATTTATATCAATCATATTCAGGAATTTGGATGATATTTGAATTTCCTAAGCTGAAGCCTAGTGCGGCGCGAATCGAAAAAAGCTGTAGAAAAGCAAGCCTCAAAAACAGATTTAGAAACGATAACAGTGAAAATATTTTGATTTTACGGGAAAATCCATTAAAAATCTTTGAGATTCCCACAGGTGAAGCGGCGGAGAATATTAGGAGGAACTAACAAGGACGGCCGCTTTCGTCTCGTTTCCTCAAAAATGATTTTCAGTACTTCCTGAAACGAAACACGGTTTTCCCGAAACAGTCTATTTCAATTTGTCTGAAACACTTCTTACACCGCTATTTCATCGGTGGAATTTGCTGCGATAAAGTAGACGCGCTGTCGCTAATTTCGCACCATTTTTGTTAATTAGAAGCGGGCGAATTGAAATGATTTATTGTTTTGTAAAGTTTGTATGAAAAACGTCCCGTCCGAAAAATAGTCAGTTTTCAAAAAAAAAATGGGGGAAAATATTGAAAACTGTACTCAGCCGGGACATTTCACCGGCGGGTCCGCAAAGCATGCAATGACAATTTAATTTTGCAGATTATTTATTGTCTTTAATAAACTCAACTCAAAGTTTTCTCAAATTTTTTCCAGACTTTTCGATTGACGTTTCTAGGGTTGCTAAATATTGGAGGACATGCTACATTCATTCCGGCAATAGAATTGGGAGGAGAGAAGGGGGGGGGGTTCAAAACTCAAAATTCCCGATCACATTTATTATTGGAAACGAATCTACATGCTATAAATATTGATTTCAATCTAACAATTGAAAGATGAAGTATAGAAATGGAGGAATAGAAGAACTAAATTAATTTATTGCGTAAACGTCGAACTTGTCTGAGAACACAAGGACAAACATCGAATAGCCACATTTCCTAATTTCTTTTTGGAATATCAAATTGTCTAGTGGACAGAATAATTAAATAATAGAGCAACGAGCCAGAACCGTGTTTAAAATAGGTAGTTTAAGTAAGGAAGTTATGAGTTATGTGGAATTTATTAAGAGAATTGAAGATAATTTTAAAGCTGTTAACTTCGGAACCCTTTTTTTTCAAAATAAAAATGAGCATTTTTATTATTAAAATTTTAAGTTAGACGACATGGAATGCACAGAAAGCCCAGGCTTTGAAAATTATTAATGGCACGAGAAGAAAGACCATTTTGGAAATGTATTAAGTAAATTATATAACGAAACTTTGGAAATGCAAAGATGATCTGCTACATTTTTACAGCAAGCATACAAGGTAGCTGAAGGCGCGAATTTTTCCCGCACTAACAAAAAACATTAGTCATTAGATGAAGCGGCTGTATGCATTAGTCCGGCTAATCGATTTTCCCGTTCCCGAGAATCCTTGTTATGTTGAGTTGCAGAAGGCCTTGGTAGATAATTTGACTGATCCAGATGGGCGTTTTGATGGTTATCATGTGGCATCACGTGGTTGAAATCCTAAAGTAAAAAGGTTGGCTTTAAATAATGTGGGAATATATGTGATGTCTTATTGTAAGCAAGGGGTCGTTTAACAGCGAGTTTTTAAACATAAAAGAATTTAACACCTAGAGGTAATTTAAAATTATTGTAATTAGACGTCACGAGCTTATTTAGACAAATCTAGATCTATACTAGACCGACCGATCTAGACCGAATCTAGATTAGGCATAATTGAAGGCTTAGGCTTGTCTTTAATTATTTATTCTAACTAGGTTAATTAGTATGTTCTGGAGTGTTCTAGAACTTTTTGGAATATTTTGAAATGTTTTAGCAACATTGGAAAATAATGCCTATTAAAGTTGTAGTTTTGCACATAAAAAGCTGCTTTTTTACATGTGATACACGGACATCCAAATTGATATATCAGAAAATTTTTGACTGTTCATATCGTTGTTAAGACAGTTTTGTAGATTTTTGGTATATAGTTCTACAGTACCCCAAGTACCCAGCGACCTCCTAAGGATATGGTGGCAAAGCGGTCAGATGGCCATGACTCCATCCCGCATATCAAAGTAGGAGGCCCAAGTTCTTTCGAGTTATTCAAAAAAAGTCCGGGACGGGCGGACGTACACACAGACTGAACTATTCGTTTAGTAAGAAGTAGATAATGGCCTTGAAAAGAAAATATGAATTATCAGCAAGTTATACAAGCGAATCAGTTTTCTCCGTTTGTCTAACCGCTAAATTGCTGAATGAATTACAAAAATTGATTAAAGTAGTTTTTCGTTTCAGAAAGAAAACCAGAATACCAGAATAATCTAATTTCACAATGGGGATATCATGGATTTCGGTGACGTGCGTTGTAAAAATATAAAAGCACTCAGAGAATAGTAAAACTATCAAAATTATTAATTCTATTAAAAATTTAACGAATTCTCCATATTTTTACCAGTGGTAAATGCTGGAAAAATCCTGCTTCCGGATAAACCATTTGTTGCATCAACCATTCAACACCTGTGATTTCTGTTTGAACTTCTCGCGTTTGAGGAGGTCTGGAAAATGCATAGAATATACTTGTATGGCTGGCGCGAACGTTGTCGCGTTATTGAGGAGGAAAACTCACAATTTCTTAGTCACTACAACAGGTCGTTTGAATCTCAAATATTGAAATTTCATCACTTGTTTCGCTGCTTCTTTTTCCCATTCGAATATTCGCTCTTTTGTGACTTCCGGCTGAAAATTAAATATAAGTAGAATAAAAAGGACGAAGCTCAATCTAGAAGCATCCAAACGCGCTCATCTAAAATGAGAAAAATAAAAGTAAGAATTAACGCAGAAAAGTTTGAAACTTCTTAAAATTAGCAATAGGGTGTATTAGTAGATTTCCGGTTGATTCCATTCGCAATTAAGAAAAAAAACTTACTCCATCTCTGCACATGAGAAAAATTTGTTTGAAAGCGCTCCTGGCAGCCATTTCCTTATGCGGATCGAAATTTTTCACAAGCTGAAAAATTAAGCTTATTATGAAATTATATTTTTAAAAAGCGAAATAATTACATAAATCCGTTTAAAGATTGACAATTAATAACAAATATTATTCGAAAGGGGGGGTTTGTATAATATTTTGTGAAATTTTAAATAATAATTTTTCTTTTACGAAACGAAATCTGTTTCTTCGAAGAATATTAAAGTTCATTTGATTTTTTGTTGCATTACATACATACATTAGTGGGGCTACTTAGTTTTGATCTACTCCAAGCAAAAAGGGATCTACTGATATTGTCGTCACGGGCGCATATCTAGCATTTAGCGATGGCGTCATCACCACTATTTAAGACCGGAATTTTCCGATTCCGGCAGCTGAATGAAACAACATCTTTCAGTAGATTTCTTTTGTCAATTTTTTGTAACCTTCGCCTAAAAACGTACTGTAATCTCACCATTCGGGTGACTAGTGCTCAAATGAAATCTTCCCTCCTCTTCTGTGTAGAAATTCTCTTTTTGACAGTGAAAGCATCGGTATGGACGGTATTTTATGTGCACTTTGAGCACATGATACTCGAATCCTCGCCACGTTTTGATGACTGAATGACAATGACAGCAGTAGGGAAGCGGTTCGCGCTCTGAAGCGAAAAATCGCTTAAGAAAATATAAATATACTTAGACTCGAGCTAACGGTAGTTTTAAATGATTAGTATTTACTACATTTTGTAAACCTAAACGAAAGCAAAATCAAGTTTTCAAAATAAATGTTTTATGGATTTAATGTTAATATTAGACTTTTTAATGCTTTCGCAAAATAGAGCCTTAACATGACCTCAGGTGGTTTCAATTACTAGATTCAGCATAATACATATTGCGTTCTTTTTTACTGTTATGGGACATTTCTTGTTAAGACTGAACAATTTTTAAGTTTAAGTTGATTTTTTTTTAATTTCAAATATTTCAATAAATAAAACTAAGCATTTTTAGGAAAATTTCAAAAAAAAAACGAAACTTACGACTTAGAATATCATCTTTTTCTGACAAAACGTGATCGCTTATTTGAGTCGGATGCGCTTGCATTGTTATCGGTACCACAAATTTCGAGCCGGACTGAAAAATTTGCGTTATTTTATTTTTTTTTCTGAATTATTAAAACTTGCCAAGCATTTTAATATTAACAACTCAATTGTTTCTTACCTTATCCACTGTCTGCAACCCATTTTTCGTGGCCGCCTCCACAATTGCTTTGGAGTGAGTGCGTATAGCTCTTAGTCGATTTCTTTGAATCGGCTGATTTACTTGTGCAAAAAATGAATAATTTTTCTGTGGAGCAGTGTCTTGTGAACATGATGTGGCTTGGAAGAGTTGCTGAATTAAAAACAAACTTTAAAAAAGCGAGCTTCGAAATTTTGAGGAAAGAAAAATTAAAAAAACGAACTTCGTCGTCTTCGTCTAACATCTCATCGTTACTCAAGTATTGATTTCCTATAGGAATTTTGTTCATTTTCTATTAAATGTTTAAGAAAATGTTGGAATCAGCTGCTCTAATACACATGGAATGTTATTTTCAATAGGAGAGCGGAAAATGCGCCAGTAGAGAGTAGTTGGCGCGGAACATTGAAGAATTTTGAAATTCTAAACTTCTACGCCGCGATTTTTATGGGACGTATTTCGTTTTCTGCGTAGCTCTTTAATTCTCTTTAATGCTTTAGGCAATACTGTGTATACTATTTATTAGGATAAAAATGGAAGTGAACCAAAAATTTAGCACTTTATTCATTGCAAGAGTCCGAAATAAGCGCATATGTTCAATGTCACGAAAAATTCGTCTCGATTCTGTATTCATTCGATTATTTTTGGCTACTTAAATGTGTAACGTCTCTGGAGCTTTTAAATAATGATTATTTCGAAATATTTTTCAAATGCTCAGTTTTTTCAGTTATTTTTTAAAATCTCACAAAATTATGTTCTATGTAGCTGAACATTTTACTCTGAAATTTAAAACCCGAGGAAACCGGAAAACATAACATTTACGAAGCTACTGCAGTTCGTTCTTAAAGGTGCATAACAATTTTATGTCCTCGTTTCCAATTTTTTAGTATTCAGTTTTTCATTCGAGAACTTTGTTGTTTAAACTTTGTCTTATTTCTTATTATCTTATTACTATGATATTACATTTCTTATGTGTAATATTTACCATCTTTTAAATGCTTGAGAAATTTTTGTTTGAAGATTATCCAGTAAAATCTTAACAAAAAATCGTTTCATATTTTAAAGATGCAATTTCAAAAGCTTCTTGGCGGGAACTCGTACAAATTTCTGGTCAACTTCTTCTTTCCTTATATCTCCGTGATTTTTTCATTGCAAAAGTTCCAACCATTATTATTACAGAATGGCGATTCGAGATCTCGAGCTGATACTTGATCGGGTGCCGATAGAATATCCAGCACTGGTCAAAGAGGCATTTCTCAATAGTGAGTGTTTACAAATACGCATTAGAAAGCAGAAAATTCCGCAACAAATTCAGATTGGCATTCTTCAGCTCACCGAACAGAATTCACCTCTAATTGTGCATCGCTCAATGAAAAACACTGTTGGGTCCTGTCGCGAAATCAGATGTTTATTTGGGAGCGTCTTAAAGTGAGTTGGCAATAAAAAAGAAAACTGGAATATATTTTGAATCTTTTATCTAAGAAAAACCTTTAAAAAACCGGTACAAGATTAAAAAACATTCTCCAGGCTTCCCATCGAGCCATAATCCCAATACAACTTCCATTGCCGACCAGTGGTTTGCCCCGTTCCGTAAAATGCGTCGTCGTCTACGACGGTGTCTACCGTGACGCCAACAAATCTCCATGTCCCGGTGTGGTCGTTGTTTCTCCGGAAGGAGTTCTCCGCCATTGGACATCAATCGAATCGCAAACATACGTGGAAAAAGTGTTAAATATCAATAGTGAAGTGGCACTTAGATTGGATTTAGTTGATGAGCCATCTGATGGAAAAGCTGCGTCTTTCCTCTTAACTACTACCTCAGGAACAGTGTATTTCCTTCATGGAGAAGGTTCGGATTCTGGGAAAACTGGAGCCTTAAACTGTCATAAAGTTACTGGCCGTGAAGCTGAAGGATACAGAAGGCGTTTGTCGTCGTATATGTTCGGAGGACAGTCCAAAGAATCTACGTCACTGGTCACAAATAGCTTTCAATATCAGGCAAAGGATTTGCTTGTTGTAGCTGTGTCCCCAGATGTTTTGACTGTCTACAATATGATGACACCGTGTGAACTTTGGTCTTTGAAAACTAAGGAATTCTTCCAGCCAAAAATTGTCAAGTTTTTCGAGAATGAATTGAAGGTAAACATTTTTTTAAAGACCGAACACCATTTTTTCAAAGATCAGATTTAAAACCTGAAAAGAACTATTATGCTTCGTTTTATTTCTCAAAAATGCACTATTTAATTCGAGAAAAGAGATTTGTAACAAAATTCTAGTCATCTTATTTTTTCACTAGAATCTCTCATCTTTCTAGAATTTAGTGGTTATGTCTGCCAAAATGTTTCACTTTAGTAATTTAATAAATGTTCCAGAAAACTCCTCTAATGGTCCGCGCAAGACTCATCGACGCTGCAGTGTTCCGGTCAGGACTCATGGTGTTAGTCGGTGGAACACATGAAGAATCTCTGTCAGTACACATGTTTGTCATTTGGATTAATTCCGATTGGCAGACAATGCAGCCCACCGGATTCGTTTGGTCCTCTCGTATTCCAATGACAGAGCACAGGGCTCTTTTTTCAAAATTGGATGAATCAATCTATTCAAATTTGACTTTATGTATTCCGGAGAATACTGCTATGGCAAAAAAAGCAGATCGGACTGATGGAATCATCGTCATCAATCCATTTTTTGGTAAGGAAAAAAGAAAACATGAAAGAGCTATTTACTTATAAAAGCTATCAAGGTTAAAAAATATATGGAATATTTCAGCAATTTCACTCTATCTTCCATTCGATTTGGCGAAACCTAAAAAAAACGATAGCTGTCTCTATCGCCACGTTTCACTCCCACCAACTGATCAACTCATTGGATGTTTCATTGGAAAACAATATGTCTATGTAATGATGCTCGAATCTGGCGTATCTACAATTCGCCTCTTGCCACGTGGATTTTCAGATGGATCGATTTTGTTCCAACCAGATCAGATAGTAGTTCCGTCGATGGCTGCTGGCACTGAGGATTGGTCTATTCTCGGTGAACTTTTATCCGAAATAGTGGCCTCTGGACTGCCGAAGACCCCAGTTTTTCAAAGTTTGTACCGGGCTTTTGAGCTTTTTAGTGAAAAAAATATGGCGCAATCGGAAGATGAGTTGACGTCAGTGATCAAGATGGCTGATCAAGAGTTGACACGTGTCGTATCACAGTTTTTGTATGCAATTATCGATTACTCGGACGCGACTAACAAAACTGATACAGAGATCCATGCAAAGAGGGTGCTCACATCGAGAACTATGCTTTTCCTGAAGCACATGGGTATTTTCGACAGAATTGTAAATTCGTCAATTGGAATTGTCAGAGGAGGAGCTATGGTTCTTCGTGTTGGAGGGATCATGTTGGGAGAGGTACAGTTTTTGCGCTGATAGTCTTTTTCTGCACTAGAGACTGAAGCTAGGCACAACTAGAATTCGCAATTTTATAATTTAGAAGTATGAACATATGAAATAATTTTTATTCTATCATTTCTAATTTAATTAAAACTTTACTGTATTCTAAAACATTTACAGGTCACTGAGCGTGTTGCTGGTACATCAGCAGTGTGGACATGGAAATGTGCCAACGAGGCAAACGCTGCGATTTATGATGCAATAATGGAAAAAGCTCTTGGACTTCCGGAAATTCAAGATTTAGGATTGAAAGACAAGGACGCACTTTTCGGACGTTGCGGAATGTTCCATCATATTCCGATTGTCGCCGCCAAGCAACTTGACAAAAAAGTGCTCGGAAAGACCCAGTCTTACAAATTCGAAATCTTCCATGCAGTATGTGAACTGCTCATTTCTATTAAAGAATCGATCTTGAATTGGAGAAAGTAGGAAACCGTTTTCACTATAATTATACCATTTTCTTGAAAAGTTGCAGGACGAAAGTGTCGATTCCAAAGCTGAAGATCTGGTGGACATTGGAAACGTTTGTCGGCTGTTATCGAGAAGCCGCTGAGAAAATTATCGAGGAGTTAAGGGAGAGAACAGCTTCGGATAGTGAAAGGACAAGGCTCTTGCAATATATTGTGAAGTTAGTGTACTGGATATATTCAGTGCGGCTTTTCGGCCGAGTATTCTTGTAGTATTAGCTGAACCACGAATAATTCTCTTGAAGTTTTCCAATATTCCAGCTGTTCAGAAAATTAAATTGTAACTGTTTTATATCTTGATTTAAAAACTGGATTCTTAAGTATTTTACTTTCCAGCATATATGACTTCTACCTTGGTGAAAATGACAATCGTCCGGACAATGACAAAGTTCTGCAAGACATGATTTCCCTTGGAAAAATTGCAGATGCTATAGATCTGGCAGAGAAGCATAAAGATTTTGGAACTCTCATCAAATACCACCTCGGAACCGATGTCACGACTCGACAGAAGACATTTGAAACGTACAAGAAAGTGTTTGAAAAAGATGATTTCGAAATGTATCTTTGTGATTATCTAAAAATACACGGAAGAAATGATGTTCTATTACAACAGGGCGGAAAACGAGTCGATGCGTATTTGGATAACTTCAAAGAGTTGAGATATTCCAGAGAAATCTCTAACAAGCAATATGGAAAGGCTGCATTCACCCTGATGAGTCTGGCTGAAGCAGAGACGAAAAGTTTCTCCAAATTCGCTGAATACCTAACAAGAGCATATTACTGCGCTGGCGCCAACAAAAATAATGATTTAGACGTTTCGGAAGTTTTGGACTTTTATAAGCGACGATATCCTGAGATGAAGCATAGGAAACGAATCCCAATGGAGATTCTGAATGCTGGATTCGGTGGTGACATTGATGTAATGATGTCGGTGGAGGAGATGCTCGAATGGAATATGGCAAATCAACCAAATGATGAGGCCACGGTTGATGGATTCGCTAGGTCGTTCCATTTGTTAGCAGACCTGAGAGCGGTGCATAAGGAGTCGGTGGAGTTGAAGGAGAAAATTGATAACACGTGGAAAGCCCTAGTGGATTACGATGAATGGAATCAGGTGAAGAATAAGGATGATGTGGAGAAGAAGACAATTTTTGGGAAATTCTGCGACTACTTGATTAACTCGTATCCGGCAGATAGTAAGTTTTAGACCCGTTTCGGTAAAAAAGGAAACACTACAAAATCACGTAGAATAGTTTTTTTCAGTCTACCATGCGGCAGACTTCTAATATCTCAAACCTTATCATCACGAAAAATTTTATTTTACATCTATAGTTTATAGTCTTCCTGGAATATTTTGTTACCGATTTCGGATATTATAACAACTCTGAATATGTTTATTTCAGAAGGAGGCTCATTTCCATGCTGGATGCCTTCTTCCCGACTTCTAATCCTGCCCACTGACATTGATACAATTCTTGATGAATGTGTTGCAAATACAACTGGAAACCATGTGTTATGGATAAAAGGGCACGTCAAATGGATCAGAGATCAACTTCAAAGGCATGCGATTCTTCCTAGAACAGCTTTTTTCCGTCCGGACATGAAAGAGGTTGGCTCGATATCGCAGGTAGCACTCGAAGCATTTGGACCAATTCTGCAGCGTCGGGAACAGCGATTTATCGATCAGCTGAATCGAGACTTGCTGATGGAGGAGATTATGGAACAGACTTAAATTTGTGGCATTTTTGTTAAAATTTTCGGCATTTTGATAGTAAAAGACTTTATTTGAGTGCTCGTTCACGCTAATTGGTTTTCCAATGCTCGTTTCAAATTCCTGTAAAAAAATTTCCCAATTCAATTATCCTTTTGATCTTAATATTTACGGTTGCTATTCTTGTTGTTTCAGTTGTTATTTTAATTTATCTGTTCCATTTATATATATATATTTCTTTCTTTCTGATTTCATGTTTCCGATACTTGCAATCAAAACGTCGTAGCAAAATTCGATGGTCCAATATTTTTATTCCATTCATTTACAGGATGAAAAAATCTTTGGGGCACAAGTTAAATGCCGTGGTTTTTTTTAAATGTGCCAGCTCTTAGTTTCCTTTTTTTGGAATATCTAGTGTAACAGTTCACATGGGTAAATTGATTTTAGTTTTCCATTAACTCCGTAGCAATATCACTTTCTATTTTTAATCTGGATTCTCTTCTACTTAATAACTTACTTAGTTACGCATTCGATCCGTTCTTTGCTCACATCGGTTTGCGATTGTGGTCTAAGAAGTAATGAGGTGGTTTCCTTTTCGGATTGGTACTTCTTTTCGTAGAGAACCCGAACATTTCATAGGCAGTCTTCCAAGAGATCGCTTTCATCTCTTGGACCACGATAGCAAAAGACAGAAGGTTCAATTAATTATCGTGTCAATTATCAGTGTTCTCGTCGTCATTCTCCGTCGAATAACTTTTATATTGTCAGTTTGTTCGCTTATTAATAATACAAAATCACGAAATTGTAGGAACACAAATTTCGTTTATAAATTTCAAATAGCTAAAATTTCTAAATTTTTAAACGAAGTTTTTTGCAGAGGTTTCTAGCATAAATGAATCTCAACAACTCATACAGTGTCTCCTTTTTGGATAAAGGGTTAAAACTGAATGATGCTAGTAGTGCTGAGCCAGTCGTCAAGATGATCAACGAGACGAAATCGATGAGAGTATTAGAATTGAGAGGAAATACGTTGGGAATTGCCGCTGGAAATGAAATTGCTAAAGCACTTGAAAAACATCCAGAACTTGAAAGATGCCTATGGAGCGATTTATTCACCGGAAGACTGAAAAATGAAATTCCTCCGATTTTGGAGGCCTTGGGCAAAGCTATGATCAAGGCTGGTTGTCGAATCAAGGAGCTAGATTTGTCGGACAATGCGTTTGGTCCAATCGGTGCACATGCTCTTAAAGAATTGCTAGAGTCACCAACTGCATATTCTCTGGAAGTGTTGAAACTAAATAACAATGGTTTAGGAATAGGTGGAAAACAGATTGCAAAGTCGTTGGCAGAATGTCTCAAAAAGTCTGTTGCAACGGGTGGAGAGACACGTCTCCGATTGAAGACGTTCATCGCCGGAAGAAATCGATTGGAGAACCCAGGAGCTCTGGCGCTAGCCGAAACTTTCGTGGTAAGTTTTGAAGAGAATGACAGCAGATTGCAGGAATTTTTTCGTTACAAAATAATTTTCGCCTGCTGTAAACGCACAACGATTAAGATCTGATGTTTTTTTTTTACAATATAGATATTACATATTGTTCTTTTTATAGACGATGAACACAATTGAATGGTTCGATGTTCGCCAAAACGGTATCCATGAAGCTGGTATACGCTCCCTCGTCTCTTCACTGAAACACAATAAAAATCTGCGATACCTCTGGCTCGAAGACAATACAGTACTTCCGAAAGGAGCTAAGAAACTGGCAAAAACTTTACAGTCATGGACGAAACTTGAGGTGCTCAACTTGTCAGATTGTTTGATTCGTGATGCTGGATGCACCTACATCGTAGACTATCTGAATCCTACGATTCATCTTCATCTGAAAGACGTATATCTATGCGGAAATGAGCTGACTGCCTCTACAGCCAAGTTGCTCATTCAGAAATGGGAGAAGTTTAACTTTTTTCAACAAAAACCTGTCCTACATATTCACACTAACTCATTTGGAGACGAGTTCGAGGAAGTTGCTAGATTGGCAAAAGGGAATGTGAATGTAGGTGACGAGGAGGATGACTTAGGAAGTTTGGATAGCGATCAGGAAGAATACAACAGCAACTCATCAGATTCCGGGGCAGATTCCGATGTTGATAACACTGACGATCATTCATTATTAAATCCTAATCAGGAAGTATCTTCTGCCGATTTAATTCTTGACGATATCTTAAACAAAGGTTTTGGATGTTTTAATATCGCTGCAAATGGGCAGAAGCCACCGTCAGAAAATTTCCTAGTTTCATTTCTCGACAGTGGACTAAAGTTGGACGATGCTCAAAAAGCGGAGCCGATCGTCCGTGTGATGAATACCACAAAATGCGTAAAGGTATTGGAGTTGAGAGGAAACACGTTGGGAATTGCTGCTGGAAAAGAAATTGCCCGGACACTGGAAAAACATCCTGAGCTCGAAAGATGCCTATGGAGTGATATATTCACTGGAAGACTTAAAAATGAAATTCCCCCGATTTTGGAGGCCTTGGGTAAAGCTATGATCCAGGCTGGTTGTCGAATCAAGGAGCTAGATTTGTCGGACAATGCGTTTGGTCCAATCGGTGCACATGCTCTTAAAGAATTGCTAGAGTCACCAACTGCATATTCTCTGGAAGTGTTGAAACTAAATAACAATGGTTTAGGAATAGGTGGAAAACAGATTGCAAAATCGTTAGCAGAATGTCTCAAAAAGTCAGTTGCAACGGGTGGAGAGACTCGTCTCCGATTGAAGACGTTCATCGCCGGAAGAAATCGATTGGAGAACCCAGGAGCTCAAGCATTGGCGGACACTATCAAGGCATGTTTTGATCTAAATTTAGATAACTGAAATGTTCTATTACAATTTTATTATGTTTTGCAGGTTCTTGAAACAATTGAATGGCTTGATGTCCGCCAAAACGGGATTCATGAAGTCGGCATACGCGCCCTTGTATCTGCTCTGAAACACAATAGAAATCTTCGGCACCTGTGTATGGAAGACAATACAGTACTCCCGAAAGGAGCAAAAGCATTAGCAAAAACTCTAGAATCATGGCCAAAACTCGAGGTGCTCAGTTTGTCAGATTGTTTGATTCGGGATGCCGGATGTATCTACATCATTGACCATCTGAATCCACAGACTCACCGTCAGCTCAAGAATGTATATCTATGTGGAAATGAGTTGACACCATCCACAGCTAAACTGCTCATTCAGAAATGGGCGAAATTTGACTGTCTAACTCCTAAACCAGTCCTTCATATTCATACAAACTCATTTGGTGATCAATTTGGGGATGTAATGAAAATGGCGCCGGAAAATGTAAATGTTGGAGACGAAGAAGACGATTTAGGAAGTTTGGATGGAGACAACGAGGAGTACAACAGTAAATCGGATTCAGAAGACGCAGATGCAGAGAATAACTGTGATGATGATGACGCTGTAGGGGATAATGATATAAAAGTTATCGAAGACAGGGAGGCCCTATTTAAATTGGCATTGGATCGCATCGATCGACTCAGCATCGATTTCGAAAGTAGATTCCAGGAGGATGCAGCACGATTTATTCTACAACTTTCCGCCCCGTTGAGAAGTTGTAATATGAGTGAGCCAGTAATGCAGAAAGCTATAGAAATAGCTGGTAAGGAATTTATTTTGTTGAAATTTGGCGCAAATGTAGAATAACTTCTGTATTTATGCCTTGTAAATATGTGAAATCTTTCCTGGACCTAGGTAAAACTTGATCCCAGCTTATGAGTGTTGTTGACTATTGTCTGTAATATGACAAGAATAAGTTATTCAAGTTTTGCACACGTTTAGTAGCGCATTCTCAAACGTTTTCCGTAGATTCCATTTAACGTGCGCGCGCAAGATTTATGTAATACTTGCATGAGGATTGTTCAAGCCTTCGCAAGAATGGATGAGGTACTACAAAAAATTACTTTAGAAGACATTATGCGCCGCGTGGAAGTCGTCCAACGCAATCCTATTCCTACTTCCACTCAACTCATCAATAATATTGTTGCACAGTGCTCTGGAACCGGCGTCAAGGTATTGAATAATTTTCCAAAATATCATAGTATTTCTCGATACTTCAGTTAAACACCTTACAATTAGATTCTGTATATTCTACTATTGAAGGCCATTAATTAGTTACTTACTAAGGAAGTAAATAACTATAGGTACTTGTTTTAGTTAGCGGTGCCTTTACTTCTTTCGGTTTTTTTTATTAGTTAGTGTCTGGACAGAATTTGTTTTAAAAGGTGCAGAAAACATCGAAAGTGTATCATCGCAAAATTAGAAATTTGAAATTTGAGAATCATAGTCACATTTTCCTGAAATTTTTAGAAATAGCTGCATGCAGATTTAAATTTGCTGACATCCTTGTTAGTCATCGATTCCCTTCCAATAAATGTATTTTTTCGAAAAAAAAATTTGAATTATAATTGTACGTTCGAAGTGAATATTGTGCAAAGCAAGTTGTTCGATGTGGAAGCAAACTCGATATTGGCAAAATTTGAAGAAAAAAGGAAAATGTTTTGAAAAAACTTTCAAATTTAGGCAATTTCGCTCCACCGTAGTTCATAATTACACGAGGGTCTCGCCCGACTAACAAAAAAAAACAAAAAGATCACCAAATGCAAAGAACACCAAAAACCCAAAAAGGCGAAGTTTCTAACAATTTCTAACAGACCTTCCAAAAATGCCCAAAATTCACTTCGAACTGAACATCATATTTCACAAAGTTTTCCCTTCTATATTACTAAAAAAAAGAGTAAAAACAACCCAGAAAAGAACAACCTTTTTCACATTCGGTTTAATAATGAATTCAGGCGGAGACCGATTGGGGATACAATGCGGACGTTCGAGTTATGTCTCGTCTGCTCAATGGGCTTGTCGCCCGTGGACACTTCAAACATGATCAGGCTCTGATTCAACAATTCTTTGTGAGTTCCATATCTACTACCTCTGTAAAAATTTGTTAAATATTTTTCAGCCGTCACAATAATTTTTTTCGTCGAGACTCGATCATCATTCATCGCTAATCTATTAGTATGACCTATTAATCTACCATTATTCAAAGTGTTCCCATCGAAATTGAAATCTATTTAGCGTCTCACGTTTCTTTCCTTATCTACTTTTGATATCTAATTATCTGTTTTCTCTACATTATCTCCTTCCCCTACGTGTATTTGTTCCCCATCTGTCAAGTTTAAAACTTTTTTTGCTTCATTTTGTTGGCTTTCGCTTTTCGCAATAAATTTTTGTAGTAGATTCGAGGAGTGAAACGTTGGAGTTAGAAAATTCAAATGAAACATAAGATTCGCTTATAACAGAGGCTAATTGCAATGTAAAAAAAAGTTGAAATGCTTGTGTCGTTTTTTAAAAGTGAACTCGGGAGTATCTATGTGAACTAGAGGGTTAGAAAACATGGCCGCGTGGCGCAATGGATAACGCGTCTGCCTACGGAGCAGAAGATTGCAGGTTCGAATCCTGCCGTGGTCGAAACGTTTTGCAGACTAACTTCAAAAATAGATCCTTCATAATTTTAAATCGTTTTTTAAACATTTATAATATAACAAAAAATGAAAATTTATATTTTTAAAGAGTTTTTTCTTAAATTTGGCATCTTTAGCTTTTAGCTAGCTATTGAAGGGCAATTCATCGGCACCATGCCTATTTTCCAATTTTCCGATTGTAAAGCTCTGCACTTGGATGGTAAGTCAAACCAAACATGCTATTCTATAAGGGAGCTCCCGCTTCAGCCAATGCTGGCGTCGTGTTGTGATCGATATTTGCATGCTTGAAAAATTTCCGGAAGAGCTCCGGAAAAGTATTCAATGGGAGAGCTACCGTAATCCGTGCACCTTTACGCTTATTTCATTTTTTTTTAATTATCGAATTTTTATAAAAAATTGTAGTATCTATATTAATGAGAACATTGTGCCCAGTGCGGCCGCGTGGCGCAATGGATAACGCGTCTGCCTACGGAGCAGAAGATTGCAGGTTCGAATCCTGCCGTGGTCGAAACTTTTTGCAGAATTACTGCCACTTCAAAAATGAGATCCTTCAGATGCTTCGATTTAATTTTTTTATTTAAGTGGGTCCGTGACTTTGGAGATTTTTCGGATGACTTCGCTGTGCAAGTCTCGTTACATTACCCAAAACTTAAAACTTTCTGATGCTACTTGAAAACGCAAAACCACACACCGCTTTGAAGACCCGCCAGAAGATCCAGACGCTCGGAGTCCCGGTCAGTTTTCATACTGTTTGGTTTGACTTACCATCCAAGTGCAGAGCTTTGCAATTGGAAAATTGGAAAAAAGGCATGGTGCCGAAGAATTGCTATTCAAAAACTAAAGATGCCAAATTTAAGAAAAAACTCTTTGAAAATATACATTTTAATTTTTTTATATTATAATTAAAAAAAAAAACGATTTAAAAAATAAAGAAAATATATTTTAGAAGTGGTAGTTTTAACCAGTTAGTCTGCAAAAAGGTTTCGACCACGGCAGGATTAGAACCTGCAATCTTCTGCTCCGTAGGCAGACGCGTTATCCATTGCGCCACGCGGCCACAAAAGCACGGGTTCTAATAAATATAGATACTCCAGAGCATTGTATGTCTTTCGATTTTACCATATTGATTCTTGGGAGAAATTGGTAAAGTCGCGATTTTTTTTCAGTGAAAATTCATCGATTTTTTGGGTTTTTTGATTCTTCAAAAAAAAAATAATCGGTAAAAATCGGTAAAGTTTCGATACTTTTTCACCGAAATCGTATCGATTCTTTCGAGTTTCGATACTGTACCGATTCTGGCTAAACCACACAGCAAGCGTAATTTCGGAGTGTCGTTGTGCGCTTTCAAAAAACTATTTTTTTGTTTTTTGTTTCGCAAGGCATTTCTTCGCTGTTTAATGTTTTATTCTATATTTTTCTTACATTTTCAGAAATTTTCTTTCTTTTTTTTAGAAAAGTGATCGTTATTTTCAAGCGTTTTGGAATGAATTTTTCGATAAAATTATTAGTTTTCAACTTGAAATCGCGCCCTCGCCAAATGCGAAGAAATTAATAAACAAACCGCGATCTGATGGAATTGATGGAAGTTTTTTTTTTCCGATTCCAGCGAATTCTGATGTTGAAATATAAAAGTTCGACGATTGCTATACGAAAGCATCTTATCCATCAGCACCCGGAAGCAGTGTGCGTTGTCGACGAAATTTTGTCGACAAATTCCTTGTCTGACAAATTTGTCGACAAGTTTGTCGATAAAATTTTTTCGATTTTTGTCGACAAATTTGTCGATAAAAAAAAATTTCGTCGACAAATTTTTCGAATTTTTGTCGTCGGTAAAAATAAGAGAAAGAGACGCAGAGTCGATTAATGAATGCGTAATGCGGAGCATCGTTGTTTTTCAATTTTTAAAGCAAATTTGAGCATTTTTTCTGTTTTTCTCTTGTTTTTTTCTGTGTTTTTTTAAGCGTTTTTCTAGATTTATAATAATGAAATGTCGAAAATGTCGGTTGTTATGTTCTTAGACTCAAAATGACGCCGGCGGCGAAACAAGACCAAAAACCGTCAATCGTCTGGAAGTTTTATACTAAACGAACGGATCCTAAGGCTCGATTCGTCCATTGCGACGTTTGTGATATTGATTTGAAATTCAAAGGCTCAACTTCTGGGATAAAATATAAATTGGAAATCAAACACAAACGAGTTTACCAAAACTTGTTACAAAACGAGGTGGGTTATAGATCAACAGCCGAGAGATAATAGGATTTTCAGGATGACGGCCATTTAACTTCTGAGGAAGTGGCGAAAGAAGCTGAACAGTGTTTAGCCAAGTAAGGAAAACTGTCGAACTAGAATGAACAAATGATTTCAGGTCTTTCGCGACTGGATTGATACCATTCAAGTTTGTCGAAAACCAAGAATTTCGAGAATTTGTGGGCATCCTCAACAGAAATTTTCGAATTCCAAGTTCACCGAAAATCAAAAAAATTCTCATGGACTTAGCCGCGTCCCACGTTCAAAACTTGAAGCAAGAATTTAGAAATCTGAAAGATTTTCTGTTGTTATTCTTTTTTTATTTTAATAAAGTAAACTACATTTCGAAAATGTTGAACGCGGCGCTTTCCTCTTTACCAGTGGTTCAGAAAAAGAATTTACAATACTGATAGTTGGCTTAATCAATTTTTTGCTCAAATGAACTTAAATTCGAAGTGCTTCAAAAACAAGAGAAAAAAAATGTTTTTGTCGACAAAAAAATTATTCGATAAAATTTTGTTCAAAATTTGTCGACAAAAATTCGACAAATTATTCGACAAATTTGTCGACAAAATTTTGTCGATTTTTGTCGACAAATTTGCCGATAAATTTGTCGATAAATTTGTCGACAAATTTTGTCATCTGTTGTCGGTAACGCACACTACCCGGAAGAATACAAAAAAATTCTAAAAAAAAAGAATTTTTTTGTATTCTTCCGGTTCGAGTATTTTCAATAGAAAATTACATTAAATAAGAAAATATTCAGGAAAATACTCAAAGGAGCAAAGAGGAAGCAGAAGCTGAACTTGCCAAGTATTTGCGACTTTTTGCCATTTAATTTTTCTAATTTTGCAGGTCGTTTGCTACAGAATTAATCCTATTCTCATTCTTCAAAAATCCAGAATTTTTGAAATTCTTGGAGTTTAAGAAACCGGAGGATTTTGATACACCATCTCCTCGGCCGCCTTGCAAACGAGCACGCTTCCAAAACATTTAAAATTCTAGCCCGTGACTTATTCCGCAGCTTGTTGCGAAAGGAACTTTCAGGTTTGTGAATGCAAATTTGCTCTCTCAAAAAACCCCTGTTTTAAATTTCAAATATAAACGTCAAGTTGTGACCAGTTTCTACCAAAAAATATCAATTCTTCTGCGATAGGACCTCTTCACCACCTCCGAAGTCACATGGATCGAAATTACGATTTTTAAAAAGAAAATTAAAAAACAAGGAATTTGCCGGCGAGGGGAATCGAACCCCTAAAGGATTTACATCCATGGACTCTTAAGGCCCACGCCTTTGCCACTTAGCTACGCCGGCACCAGCCACGTGTAACCCAATTTGCAAATATGAGGGCATTTTATGATAATCAAATCGAATATTTTCGAATAAAAAAATTTGAAAATTTTAATTTAAAAGGTTTAAGATAAAATGAGCACTAAATGAGGAGGAAAAGCAACGTTGTGCCAAATTTGAAAATATATGTTTTAGTTCCAAATCAGACCTTTGACTAGAGTTCCAAAAAACCCATATATACTGAATTTTCATTTCCAATAGAGTCTTTGTGCCCGGGAATTTGATCTAACCAATTTGTACAATATACACTAACTTTTCTTTTTATTTTTATTCCATTTTTTTTTCTTATTTCTTTTTCTAATTTGTAATTTTATAGGTAATTTGATTATCATCCTAGAAAATAGTTTAAAAACCGAAACGTCCAAAAATAATTTTCGAATAAAGTGATCTTAATTTAAAAAGATCGGGGATATCAGAAGATACAAGAAGATTCACTTCAAAAACTATAATTTATTATTGCTAATCATAAAATGCCCTCATATTTGCAAATTGGGTTACACGTGGCTGGTGCCGGCGTAGCTAAGTGGCAAAGGCGTGGGCCAGCCGAGTCCATGGATGTAAATCCTTTAGGGGTTCGATTCCCCTCGCCGGCAAACTTCCTCTTTTTATTGTTTTTTTTCTGAAATCGTAGAATCAGCCTTTGGCTGAATTGCCGTTCACTTTTCGCTTATTATCGGCGCTTTGTTCCAATGAATATCCGATGAGTTAATCGATATATGTATGGTTCGATGATATTCGATTGAAATTCCATAAATGTTGTATTTTATTTAACTTTCTGTCCTTTCAGTAATACATTCAGAACGTTTAAGAAAGACCAAAAATGTTGGAAAAAAAATCGATTTTATCTAAAAATTATTCTCTTGAAGAATCCACATAATCATACGCCATGCAATAAAAATCAAGAAAAACGAAAAGCGATAGAGTTCAAATGTGTTTAATAATCAATATCTTTATTACTTTATTACTTCGTGTTAATTTACAAATACAAGAATCCATAGAAAGATGAGCCATACGTCGACAATCGCCTTCTTGAGCAGAGAAGGGCGGAATTCCGGATTCCGCCGTTTTTTTCATTCCGCTTTCCGGATTCCGTGAAAAATTGTTTTCCGTTTTCCGGATTCCGGATTCCGAGTTCCCAAAATCGAATTCCGCCCTACTCTGTTCTTGAGGCCCTTCATATTGTCGTAGCTCCTTTTTTGTTCCTTACCATGAATTCCGAAATATATTCGATTTTTTGACTTGAGTCCTGAGTCCTTGAGCAATTTTGGCACTAGTTTTACAGTTTTCCAGAAGCCATGACTGTAAAATTTTATTAAATATTTCATTAAGCACAATATTCAGTCTTTAAATTTTGAAGAAAAAACCATAAAAAAACAAAAAAAAATGAAAAGTGGCGCATCTTTGGATTGAAAAGAAAAAAGGACGCAATATTCCAAAAAAAATAATTTTTTTTTTCTTTTTTCCAGTTTCTCATTTCCAGTTCGATCGCAGTCAGAGAAGGTGTCCCCACCAACGCAGTAAGCGAAAATTCTGGCGTCGATACGAAAGCAATTGCAGTGGGTGCTGCTGCAATTGATAAATAAATAACATCTTGGCATTCCTGCCATCGACTGGATCAGGGTGGTCAGAACAGACTGTGGAACCCTCGATAAGGCTTCCCTCCCCGGCGCAACATTTGTGACAAGCGCCAGAACGATCCGACGTCGCCTAAATGATGTAGGACTCTTTGTCAGATCTCACTATTTTCAGATTTCAGATTTCAGATATTTTCAGATGGAATTTTCACGGCTTCTAGAAATTTGTGCAGAAAACCAAATACACCACGAGAAGGCCCGTATTCGAAACTATAAATGAGCAAATTTAGAAAAAATTCTGAGATGAAGGCTAAAAATGGTTCCCTTGTAAAGACTGCAATTGAGATGTTCATGTGGCCCAAGCGAAAGTTCATCTCAAAGTACACAAAGTCAGTGGAAACGAGGTTTGTGGAGTGATGAGAGCAAGTTCATGTTGCTCGATTCGGATGGAATTTTCAACGAGAGACGACCAGTAAGGGCCAGAATCGACCCAAAATATCATCGGTTCTGCGATCATGGAATCGGACCTTTTCATCTTTTCACAGGATTGTCTACTTGTTTGAACAAGAAAACGATCCGAAACACACCTACGACCACATCGAAATCAGTTAAATGTCTCAAACCATAAGTTTTGTAAAGAATTGATACACCACCATACGTGTGACTCTAACGGATTGGCACACCTTAATACAGTGCTCCACATAATTTTACGGGCACCCCCAAAAATCTCAAATTTTCGATTTTCTGTAATTCCTAATTATTTATCATATATAATATAAAAATACCTTTAAAAAATACAATTATGGGTCCAGGAGCGAAAATAAAATAAAACTGAGCAATCGAGAATTCGAGATTTTTCGAAAAATTGGTGTTTTTTTTCCCCACATAATGATACAGCCACTTTCATTTTTTGTCGTTTTTCGAACTTTAAACTTGGTTCTAATCCGTTTATTTATTCATCATTCGTCTGTTATTTTCTTTTTTTTTTACAGTTTTGAAAAAGCGGGCGTATTATTTTGTGGAAAATTTTTTACCCTTTTTTCATAAAATTTTGGTTTTTTTCTGATGTGTGAATTTTAAGGCTATTTTAAGTTTCTATCATGAAACACCTACTAAAAGCCCATATTTCTTCAATAGGAAGCATTTTGGTTGAAAAGCCAGTTTTAGAGATTTCGAACATTTTTGGGGTGCCCGTAAAATTATGTGGAGCACTGTATAAACTGGGGGCTGATTCTATGTACGATTTGTAGCGTATGGGCGGAGCACATACGCTCGTCCTCGTGCGGAAGATGGAACGGAACGACAGTTGTGGTGGTGGCCTCGGGTGAGACATGTGAGCGTAGGAACCTATCCTAATCTATCTTATTCATATTCTATTTTATTCTATCCTTATATTTAATCTAATAAAGATCAGGTTATACCGAAGTGCTAGTGTAAACTCGGGTCAAGACTAAAATTAACAAAATTAATTAAAATTAAAATTAAAATTAACATTATATATTATAATGTTACGGATTTCAGAAAAAAAAAAGCAATAAAAAGAGGAAGTTTGCCGGCGAGGGGAATCGAACCCCTAAAGGATTTACATCCATGGACTCGTGAGGCCCACGCCTTTGCCACTTAGCTACGCCGGCAACACTCACGTGT
Organism: Caenorhabditis inopinata; assembly: GCA_003052745.1. Lineage (NCBI taxonomy): Eukaryota > Metazoa > Nematoda > Chromadorea > Rhabditida > Rhabditidae > Caenorhabditis > Caenorhabditis inopinata. The sequence goes on from AP018153.1 coordinate 3,188,642, forward strand.
AACCCAATTTGCAAATATGAGGGCATTTTATGATTAGCAATAATAAATTATAGTTTTTGAAGTGAATCTTCTTGTATCTTCTGATATCCCCGATATTTTTAAATTAGGATTACTTTATTCGAAAATTATTTTTGGACGTTTCGGTTTTTAAACTATTTTCTAGGATGATAATCAAATTACCTATAAAATTACAAATTAGAAAAAGAAAATAAGAAAAAAAAAATGAAATAAATAAATAAAAAGAAAAGTTAGCGTATATTGTACAAACTGGTTATATCAAATTCCCGGGCACAAAGACTCTATTGGAAATGAAAACTCAGTATATATGGGTTTTTTGGAACTCTAGTCAAAGGTCTGATTTGGAACTAAAAGCGGTGAATTTTTAATGGTTAATTCACCGAATAATTAACCGAAAACTCATTTAACCGGGGAAATCTTAACGGTAAAGCAAGCACACTACTGCTCACAAAACAACTTGAAAAATCTTGAAAAAGGTGCGCCGCTTCTACGACGTCATTTGGACAGATGAGAAGATCTTCACGATGGAGCCACTTCTGAATTACCAAAACGCCCGTTAATCGTTGTCAAAAGAAGAATTGAAGACTCCAAAACGTCGTTAGGCCCTGAGAAAGCTGTTTATCAAATAAATTATGGTCTGGAGAGGTGTGACAGATGAAGGTAAAGCTCCATTGAAAGAAATAAAGAACAACTCGGAGCTCTACCAAAATTCGGTTTTGAAGGGTGTTTTACTTCCTTGGGCTACTCGACTAATCACACTTCAACAAGATTGGACACCGTCCAATTGCTCCAAATCCACAAAATTCGTACTCGATGCTTGCTCATTTTCCAGAATACTTGGGGAAGGACTTCTAGCCAGATTCGTCGCCGAAAAGGACTTTTCTGTTAGGGGTAATTGGAGAGCAAGGTCTCACCCAACTGTCGACTCTCTAAGCCCTTCTCAAAGCATGGAATGACATTGATGAAGACTACCGGCGGCGCACAGTGGACTCAATTCCAGATCGTCTGAAGGCATGCTTATAAGCCAAAGGATCACATTTCGAAAAAAAATCGTAATTCTTTCAAATCTGTTCGTATACAAACCAATTTTTGGAACGCTAGTCAAAGGTCTGATTTGGAACTAAAAAATATATTTTCAAATTTGTCACAACTTTGCTTTTGCACATTTTACCTTAAACCTTAAATTTTCAAATTTTTTTATTCGAAAATATTCGATTTGAATATCGTAAAATGCCCTCATATTTGCAAATTGGGTTACACGTGGCTGGTGCCGGCGTAGCTAAGTGGCAAAGGCGTGGGCCTCCTGAGTCCATGGATGTAAATCCTTTAGGGGTTCGATTCCCCTCGCCGGCAAATTCCTTGTTTTTTAATTTTCTTTTTAAAAATCGTAATTTCGATTCATGCGACTTCGGAGGAGGTGAAAAGCAGAAGCATTGATATTTTTTAGTATTATAGAATCTGGTCACAACTGGTCGTTTAATTTTTGAAAATTCCATCCGATCGAAACGAAAAAAATGAAAAAAAAAGGAAAAAATCTTTAAAATGGCGGATTATTTAGTGATTTGGAATTAAAATGGATATCAAATTTGAACCAAAGCTGGTCCAATTTAGCCTGTTGTTACACACGGGAGATTTGCCTTTCCCGGCAAAAAAGTACACTGCTGAAAAGAAGACCAATTTTGTAACAAATTTGGACCAATCTCTGTTTTCTTCACTTTTTGGTCCATGTTTCGTGACAAATTTGGCACTCTCGAACAGCAGTTAAATGTGGCTCCTGATCATCAATACAGTATCATTTGAATGTCAGATTACTGTAAGATTACGGTAGATGAAGTAAGAAATTCAAATTTCCAGAATAAGATCGTCAATTGCAGACCAGAGTACGAAGATTTTGAACTCGGAATCCGGAATCCGGAAAACGGAAAAAAATTTTTTTCACGGAATTCGGAATCCGGAATCCGGAATTCCGCCCTTCTCTGTTGCAGACTATTTGACACCTAACAAGGGAAACATATATATTTCCTCCGGATTACTGTAGATACAGTAGCCCAGAGTTGAAAGAGTCGCAATTCAAAGGAATCATTTTTGGTGAACGAAAAGAATCTTCGACGACCGGTAGTCGGCTGGGGGTGTTCTCAGAACCGGGCAGCACACGTCTCTTTCCATTTGTTTCCGTCCTGTGCGGCTTGGGAGCAGTTGCCGTCGGAAGTATTGAACTTCTATTCTGTTCAAAGAATAGATTTTCTTCATCTACCATAATCTTACAGTAATCCGACCTTCAAATGATACTGTATTGATGATCAGGAGCCACATTTAACTGCTGTTCGAGAGTGCCAAATTTGTCACGAAACATGGACCAAAAAGTGAAGAAAACAGAGATTGGTCCAAATTTGTTACGAAATTGGTCTTCTTTTCAGCAGTGTACTTCCTTGTCGGGAATTCAAAATGATGGATTCTGCATAGATCAGCGGTCGTAACAGGCGGGCGAAGGCAAATCTCCCGTGTGTAACAACGTGGAAGACAGGCTAAATTGGACCAGCTTTGCTCCAAATTTGATATCCATTTTAATTCCAAATCACTAAATAATCCGGAATTTTAAAGATTTTTTCCTTTTTTTTTCATTTTTTTCGTTTCGATCGGATGGAATTTCCAAAAATTAAACGACCAGTTGTGACCAGATTCTATAATACTAAAAAAATATCAATGTTTCTGCTTTTCACCTCCTCCGAAGTCGCATGAATCGAAATTACGATTTCAGAAAAAAAAAGCAATAAAAAGAGGAAGTTTGCCGGCGAGGGGAATCGAACCCCTAAAGGATTTACATCCATGGACTCGTGAGGCCCACGCCTTTGCCACTTAGCTACGCCGGCAACACTCACGTGCAACACAATTTGCAAATATGAGGGCATTTTATGATAATCAAATCGAATATTTTCGAATAAAAAAATTTGAAAATTTAAGGTTTAAGGTAAAATGTGCAAAAGCAAAGTTGTGACAAATTTGAAAAAATATTTTTTAGTTCCAAATCAGACCTTTGACTAGCGTTCCAAAAATTGGTTTGTATACGAACAGATTTGAAAGAATTACGATTTTTTTCGAAATGTGATCCTTTGGCTTTTAAGCACGCCTTCAGACGATCTGGAATTGAGTCCACTGTGCGCCGCCGGTAGTCTTCATCAATGTCATTCCATGCTTTGAGAAGAGCTTACTTCTGAAAGTCGACAGTTGGATGACCTTGCTCTCCAAGTACCCCTAACAGAAAAGTCCTTTTCGGCGATGAATCTGGCTACAAGTCCTTCCCCAAGTATTCTGGAAAATGAGCAAGCATCGAGTACGAATTTTGTGGATTTGGAGCAATGGGACGGTGTCCAATCTTGTTGAAGGGTGAATAGTCGAGTAGCCCAAGGAAGTAAAACACCCTTCAAAACCGAATTTTGGTAGAGCTCCGAGTTGTTCTTTATTTCTTTCAATGGAGCTTTACCTTCATCTGTCACACCTCTCCAGACAATATTTGATTTGGGAAACAGCCTTCTCAGGGCCTAACGACGTTTTGGGGTCTTCAATTCTTCTTTTGACAACGATTAACGGGCGTTTTGGTAATTCAGAAGTGGCTCAATAATCGTGAAGATCTTCTCATCTGTCCAAATGACGTCGTAGAAGCGGCGCACCTTTTTCAAGATTTTTCAAGTTGTTTTGTGAGCAGTAGTGTGCTTGCTTCACCGTTAAAATTTCCACGGTTAAATGAGCTTTCGGTTAATTATTCGGTGAATTAACCATTAAAAATTCACCGCTTTTCACGGGTAATTAACCGAGTAAAAAAATTTTAACCGATTAACCGATGAGAAGTTTTGCTAAACAGCGCGCGCGCGTATAATTGGAGTGTCGTTGTTGATTTTTTTTCTTTTTTCAATATTTTTGTTGGTTTTCCCGAATTTTTTTTTGGGTTTCGCCGTATTTTTCAGCACTTTTCTCAGTTTTTGAAAAAAAATTTGAAAGGGTTCCGTCGTACTTTAATGCGTTTTAACCGGTTTTTTTTTACGAATTAAAGAAATAAACGGTCGATATCCCACTGGATCCATGACTCCACTTTCAGATGCTTAAGATTTAATGCTTCATTTCTAGTGTTTTTAATTTTTTAATTTTTACTTTTACCATTATTTTTAATTCTCAGATTTTGTTTTTAAGTTATCAAAAATAAAATGTATCGAGTTTCAATTCAACTGCATTGAGTTAGAAAGTTCAATATATCACTTTTAAGGCCTAAAATTTGATTTTGGATGATGTGCTCTCTCGGTTAACCGAAGGTGAATTTCCCGGTTAATTTAACCGATTAATTGTTCGATTAAAAAATAAAATTCACCGGTTAACCGTCGGTTAATTAACCGGTCAATTAGCCTTTAGCTTTCACCCTTAATCGCGAAATTTTTAACCGAAATCGAAATTTTTAACCGGTCAGAAATCATCACAAAATTTATCCATAATAAGAAAAACAAAAAAAAAAAAAAAAAAAAAAAAAAAAAAAAAAAAAAAAAAAAAAAAAAAAAAAAAAAAAAAAAAAAAAAAAAAAAAAAAGAAATCATCGCGAAAATTTTATCTTCAGTAAGTAAGCAAATAATCATCAGAAATATATCATGTTTCGAGTCATCCATTCAAATTTGTTTATAAAATAAACAAATTGTGATAGCTTCGCTGATTTTCAACTCGTTTTGCCGTGCAAAAACAATGAATTTCTCTGTTTCGCTATTTCCAATTTTGACCATTATTTTCCTCGCCGTTCTTTCAAATTCGGTTCCCTATAAAATCAATTTAAATTCCTGGAAAACCGCTCAATATTTCGATGGATTTGGAGCAGTCAGTGGCGGGGGAGTTGCGAATTTTTGCATTTGAAGCAACACAAATGTGCATTTTCAGGCGACATCGAAATTATTTTTCACTTACTTTCCGAAGGAAAGTCAACGAAGAAAAGTGCTAAAGGTTTTGTTCAATGTGGGTTTTGTTTTTTGGCATTTTTTGTTCAAATTAGTGGTTCCACGAAAGACGAAGACAAAAAGTTGTCTTTCGTCTCGTCTTACATTCGTTTTACGCAGTAAAAACGTTGTGTACTGTGTACCAACACAATGTTGACCTCTGCGTCAGACGAATTCAAGACGAAGACAAAGACGAGAGGAGACGATCGAAATTTTGCCCAAATGGAAGCCTTACCACCGACATACTGTAAATTGGCGGCTGTGAAGATTCAACGTCACGGCCACGGCCACAATTGAAGTTCCTTGTTAAAAACGTTTGCTGCGCTACTGCAATCTCAAAATTTGCAATTTTCAGCCGCAAGACGGACTACAACTTCTAAAAGTGGAAATGGGCGGAGACGATCAGAGCACCGAAGGCGCTGAGTCCTCTCATGAATCAAATAAAGGGCAATTTTCGAAGAATAACTATGAATTTCAATTAGTAAAAGAAGTGCGTAGAGTGAACCCAACTATTCCGATATGTGTATTACCATGGTCATTTCCCGGCTGGATTGGACGCACTCCATATGACAATGTAACAGAGACAGCGAACTATGTCGTCGATTGGTTGAAAATCGGGAGGGACACGTGGCATTTTGACACGCATTGCGTCGGAGTTTGGAATGAAAGAAACTTCTCGGAGGGCTATGTCAGGGTGAGTGGAATCACAGTGCACCCTGTGACTTCACCGTCTGCGTCTCTCATTTTTATGTGATGTTTACGTGATACTCTCGACAGAGCGAGTTTGCTTAAGCGTATCGTTTCAGAGCATTTTCAGATTATTTTTCAGAAAAACAAAGCGCATGTAACAGTGAGTCGCCCGTAGGAAATCTGAAAATCATTTAAAAATCTAACCAATTTTTCCCGCGTATCATTGCTTTCCTAGAGTATAAATCGCTATGAGCTAAATTCATGGCTCTTACAGCGAAAAAAACTTGATATGAAAAAGCAAAAAATCGGATTTCTGAAATTTTTTTTGAATCCTCATAATGATACGCCGCCCTTTATTTTTTCTTTGCAATTTTTACAGTGAAACTGAATTTTGCGTCATTTATTGAATTTGGCAGCTATTGAGCCAGTATAGAAAATGTCACATTAATGCCAAAATTGCTAAAGGACTATGTATAATTAATTAAAATTTCAAGGAAATTAGACAGTTCGAAAGATGGCTTCGAATCCAGCAGCTTATAGATTCAAAATGAGGAACAAATTAAACTTGTCGGTCTCTGCAGAGACTGTTCGTTTCTTTTTTCGATGTATCTCGTAGTAATGTTTGTTTTTACTGTTAAAATATTTGTGAGTTTTTTTTTCACGCGTGGCGCTAACCCGTGGCACGAAAACCACGATTGGATCTGAAAATCCTGAGCACCGCGCCCTTTACTCGCCCCCTTCATTCCCCTTCTACATTTGAATAAGCGTGGTGCTTTTCAGAAACAAAAATATTCCATAAAAGCCGAAAAACCATTGGACCCCCCAACTAAGATAGCGCCGTCCCCACATTAAAACTCAATTTTTGCTTTTTTTTTATTTGGCGTATCGTTATGCGAATTCAAAAAAAAAAAAATGAATTTTTCGATAAATTTTAATTTTTCATTTTTTTTCTAATTTTTGGCTACTATCATAAAACGAATGCCAAGAGAGCTATATAGTCAACGCCACACAAAGTGACGATGTTGCGACGTTGCATTAGTGAATGAATATACGCGTTGAAAACGAGAGTCTCAACAACAGACGGGAAAAAATGGTCTGGAGAACGCTCCTCAAGGTTATGATAAGCAGTTATGACGGGCCGAATCCCACTCTTTTAACAAGATAATTCCACTTTTTCAGGAACTTCGGCGCATTTTAAACCTGAATGGGTTTAACAAAACGTTGATAGTAGCCGGCGAGGGATTCAAAATGGGCGATAGCTATCTGAGACTTCTTGATAAAAATTTCATCGATGATTATGATATTATCGGGTAAGTGGACTACAAACCTTTTCAAAACTTTAAAACTTAAAGAAGCGGTGACATTTATTTTACTCTCTGATTACTCAGCTGTCAAGCCTAGAATTGCAAGGATCAATTTAACTGTAAACTTTCATCAGGTATTGCATGATATATCTCACAAAGTAAGGGAAATTCAGAGATTCTAGCTCAGTTTTTCAAAATATAGAAAGCATTGCATCGATTTCAGTTAACTACCACCGGATTTCAAAGGCAAGGTCCCCGCAAAATCAGCCGTTTTTTTTTTCTTTTTTCCTTCCGGCCATCACGGAGTTTCGATATTTTTATTATAAATTTTAAGAATTTGAGTCCAATTCTAAAATAATTTTTACATTTTGCTTCACATTTGCATCTCATTTCTTTGTTGGATTTGGCATAAGACATATGAACTCTTGTCCTATCAAGAAAAATGATTATTGGAGAGCGTGGCCTCTTACAACTTTTCTGTTAAGCCCTAGTAAAGACGATCTGTTGAGAAAATAAAAAAATGCCAAGCGAAATAGCGTCCACTAAAAGCAAGGAGATTTGGCACGGCCTCTGTTTGGCTTCTTTACATCGACGCCTCTTCAGTCGGGTTGTTCTACAGCTGTCGCGGCTTCTCACGATGTCTTGCGTAGTGGGCTAAATCTGAATACACATGTTTTACAGTCGCGTAGTTCTTACGTTTAACAATACTGCGTATCGATACGGAGTCAGCTAAAACTACGGAACCGCGACGCTGTTGAAATCACCAACGGGATGATGGTGTGTTTCTGCAGAAATTTTTTAAAAGTTTCGAGGCAATCTGAAAATGGTTTTGTTCTTAATTTAAAAGCATACAGAGTTCATTACCCTGGTAGCGAAATACCGTCTATAGTTCAAAAAAGTGGAAAAACAATTTGGGCCAGTGAGGACTACAGCACCGACAACCGCAGAACAGGAATGGGATGCATGGCAAGAACGATGAATTGGAATTTTGTCAACGGAAATATCACAGGGTAATTATTAATGGGGTTATTCATGAAAAGCACAATTGAATTTTAATGCAAAAAAATGCATTTTTTTGCATTAAAATGCTTTTCGTGCTTTTCATGAATAACCCAATAAGATATGTAACTAAAAAAAGACAGAAGTATTTACAGAATGCTCGCGTGGCATTTAATGTCGGCATTTTACCCTCAAATCTCATGGTGGCGATGTGGGTTGGCCTATCTGGATGAAAAGCAGTTTCAGACGGAAAACGCGTTCCATGTTCTGAGTGGGTCCCGTGTCTACACCTTGAAAACGGTGCTTTTATTCCTTAGAGTACGTCACGGCACACGTTAAACGAGGGTGGAGAATCTTAAACGACGGCAGTGGACGTTTTTTGTCTGGAGGAACCTATGTCACTTACACCAATGGAAAAGATTTGACGATTTTTGTGGAAACAATGGTTGGTGTCCGTTTTTGGTCGTGTGCGTCTCTCACCTTTGGGTGTTGTCCACTTTATTATCTCCACGGAGCGGTTTGCACTAAATATATAAATATCCCCTTTGAAAATGAATGCTAGGACGAACTAAAATTCTAAGATTACATGATACGAAGCATTGGGTTGCGAAACAGAAAAATAGCCCAAGAAGTTGATCTATGATCTGAAAATCATAAAACAAAATTATTTCAGAGCTACAAAAACTCGCTTTGCGAATACTCATCTCCTCGTCCATATTCTGTTAACTCTACTCAAAGCATTAAATTTGAGTTCTCGACCCCGGCCACGTTCCCGGTGCTCCGTCAGCTGAACACTTCGTTTAACTTCGGACCATCTAAGGCTTTATCGATTTCGTCGTCGTTGAATTTTCCAGCAGACTCCTTCGGCGTTCTTACAACTCTGCCAATTTCAGTCCCAATGCGAGCTACTGTAGCAACGCCCGCTCTGCCATCAAAATATTTCGACGATTTCTCCAACTACGATTACGACGAGGAGCCGAGATTCTGGACGCCACAAAAAGGTTCTTGGATCGTTCGAGACGGCTTGGCTGTTCAGAAAACGACAGTTCCGCCGTTAAGCTGGTGTACTTCTGGAATAAGGACACCGTACGCAGTTATGAAGTATGTTCGCTACGAATCTGCAAAACGAAAAAAAACGTTTTCGTTTTTGTTGGAGAGCAATTATTTAAATGAATGGGTAGCATTTGCTCTATTCTTAAAATGAAAACTTTCAGATACCCCGGAAAAAACAGTCTACTCACCGCGGAAGTTAGAATTCCGAAAAATTCGACGGCTAATTCCATTATTGTGGGAATTCGTAGTAATTGTAGTGGTAGGTGTTACTACAGAAATTATTACAGAAATATCGTGCAAGACATTGTAATACTGAAATTAAAAGCTCATTCATTTTTTGACGCGTATGTACATAGAATTAGAAAATATATAATGAGGTATTTACTAAATACGAAAAAAAAACCAGCTTCCCATTGCTAAATTTAAATTTTATGGTGCATTTGCTCGTAGATTATAATGTTTTCATGTCTCATGAATTAATATTTCTCTTGAAATCGTGCAGCGTCTGCCGTTTTAAAATCTACGACGCAGCGCGTTTATTCATTTTTAATCAATTTTCTTCTAAATTTCAGGTTGTGACATTGAAGTAACGAATTGTCGTGGAATTTTCGTGGAAATCGAATTTCGCACTCGAAAAACTACGGTATTCTCAGACTTTGTCCATCGACAAACTATCGCCGTATTCCGCGCCAGACGAAACATTGAATTTGGAAAATTTTATTATTTATCCATAAGTCTAGTTGATTCTCACTTTTTAGTAAAATTTGGAAAATATTTGGTTTTGGCGACTGTCGAAATTCCAGAAAATATCTTGGAAAAGGTAAGAGCACTCGATTTCGAATTTTAAGCTTGTACACGTATGAGGAACATTTCTCCGTTACATTTGTGCATTTTCAGACTAAAAACGACACTCTATTTGTTATTGGAACTGGAAATTTCGGCATCTCCGAATGGGATAATATATCGACAGACTTCTTTCACTAATTTGCAATATAATCTTCCGATATGTAGAATTGTTATTTTTAATAATAAAATTTTAAATAATTTTTATTATTAATTATGGAATGTGTAATTTCCGCGTGTTCAGGTAGACACCGCTGTAAAATCTTTATTTTAAAATTCGCTCTAGTAAATCAAAAATAGGAGAATAACGACACTCCAGAATCCCGCACGTCCTGCGGCGCGCTTTTCAAATGAATTTTTTCCTTTTAATTTCGTTGCTTTTCCTTTAATCTACAGATTTGCAATATTTCGAAAATTTAGAATTTTTCCAGATCGACAAATCGAAACGAGCAATGGCCGCAAGACTGAGTACGTTCAAAAAAATTATTTCTGAGCTGAAAAAAGTCGATAAGTCGTTTTCATCTAATTCGGCACCATACAAATTTTTAATGGAGCAAATGAGAGCTGATCAGGTGACTACGAGAAGATATTCGAAAGCGGAAAATGAGTCTGAGAGTGTGGCAAAACTCTATTTGAGTTATGTTCAAGGGTAAGTCAAGGGCAAAACAGAATCGAGCTAAAGTTAGCAACAAAAAAAATTCTTAAAAACCTTTAAAGCCGCTTCAAATCATGGATATAATGAAAATGGTCGCAAACCTGTTTTTCAAATTTATTCTGAAAAAAAATTTTTTTTCAGTTTATTATTTCAGAAAATATCATCAAGTATTTATTAAAATCACCCAATTAAAAGAATAATGCCGAAAATTATTTTATTTATCCTTTAATTCTGCATGAGATAAAATTCGAATGTAACGTATTTTATATCCGATTTTTAAAGTCAATTTCAGTATTATTTTTCTTTCAGAACCCGCCGACTAAATGAGCTCCAGAAAAAATATAAAGGAGGAGAGAAGACAGTCGAAGAAAGCGCTCGTCTGGTTGGATTGAAGCTTCCGGAGAGAAAAACGTAAAAAAAACCATCCAGCTATCATTGTTGATTCCGTTGTTTTCAAATAGCTCATAGAAAAATTTTAAAACTTTTAAAAATCAATAAACTTTTATTTCTTCTTCTCATACACCGTCTATGATTTTACATAATTTATCGGTTTTCCTTTTCCGATGTTCTCTACTTTCTCATGATTCTCCAATTCTAGTTATTATGCCCGCTGAACTTCCAGGTATGATCAATAAGTTCGCGCCAGTGCCCGATGATAATCAAGCAGATCTAGCGTGGATTGTCGCCCCCGCCAAGGATCTCGTTCAGAATTTCTCCATCGATGTTTTAAAAGTAATTTTTAGAAAAAAAATCGTGAGAAACAAAGTTATCTATGAAACCGCTGTATTTTCAACTTGTTTCTTAATAAAATTCATCTTGAACTTTTTAGTGATTTTTAATTTTTTTTTAAACCAAAATTTTATTAAAATCGTAATAAAACTTTTTTTAATGCATTTTTTTCAGGTCCTCTCCGGGTATCTGGAAGTGATCCGACAAGAAAGTGACAAAAAAGACGAAAACGCTGACGAGGCGAGAGTTTATAAATTATTCGATTTTCAACAAGCGTGCCGAGTGATTCAGGGAGCATGTGGTGTCTACAGCCGAAAAGTAGATCATGTCTACGAATTAACACTTTCTGTTGTAGATTTAGTCGAGAATAAAGGGGGAGAGGAACGAAAAAAAGGCGGTCGAGGAGGACGGCGGAATGTGAATTTCGGATCCACAAATTACGATTTGATCGATGTAAAATCACTAAAACTTGAGGCTCTGGATCATTTTGAAAATGCTGTTAAAGAAGAAAAAAAAGAAATCGATGCTCTACGAATGGTAGATAATGCTGAAATTTCAGAAGCTCAATACGAGCGGAAATTTTGTTTGGTGGCTAAACCCAGTCAATTTATGTTCAAACTGAATTATGGGCAACTTAACCGGACGGATGAGCAGATTTTGAATTCAAAAACCCGGCCGGAAGTTATTGGAAAAGTGAAGGATTTCGATGTTAAAAAAGCAGATATCATTCACTCGCTACAAGTGCTATATTCTCATGACTGCTATCGAAAAAATGTGGATGAGTTCACCTTACCGGGTGCCAGGTGGATACCGGATAACAAGGAGTTGGCCGCTAATTTTGGAGTCGCTGATATTGAAGTGGAGCTGGATTTAGAGCAGGAAAATGAAAGAATTAGTGCGTATGGACCATTTAAGGTATGAAAAATAGATTGGTAGAATTCATGAATTTTTTTTTTAATCTAGTAAGCTGTCAGCTCATATCGTAGAATTATTCCAGGACCCGCTCTCCGGTCGTGAAGTCGTCGCCCCACCCCGATGGTTCATCGAACAAGAAGCCGTCCGTCAAACCAACGAGTTACAGTCCCGGGCAATCTCGAGATCAACTATGGGAAACACCAAAACACTTCGAGATTCTCAAGGATTTGGATCACAGCCACTTGAACGTCATCGCAATAATTTGAACGATTTCGTATCATTCGTAGAAAATCGGCTGAATAAAAATCGCCCCGGAACTCACCTGAACACTGGTCTCGTCGAAATGTTCGTCGATAATTTCGGAGGAGCTGCACAAGAAGATAATTTCAGCGATAACGGAGAAAGATATAACAATCCGGAACCAATGGACTTTGATGACGATTTTGCGGATGGAGGCGATGATGGAAATAGTCAAGAATATGTGAAAAATTTGACGAGAAGACATGAAAAAATAGCACCGGCGCCATGGGATTGTCTGGATAAGATTCATATTCCGTGGTACAATGGAACAGAGGATTTGCCAGGTATTAATTGATACATTAATCTTCAAAGCTTTATTCGCACGTTTAAAGCGAATTCTGGTGCCTTTGGCATCCCGTTTAGCACTGTATGTGCTCTACTTTTTTTTCTAGTTTAACAAAATAGCTTGCTTAAATATTTTAATTCTTCCAATCTTTTTATCATCCCATTTCCAATATTTCAGTCACTCGGCGACCCGTCAGGCGAATCATGAAATTCTTACCGCTGCCAGATGAAATGCTGCGCCGTAAAAAGCGACGTGAGGAGAAAATAAAAAAATCGCGTCGCGACGAATTCATGGAGACCCACGACTACCTTCAGGATCATTATTATTGGAGAAGTGCCGCCCGTATAAATCCATCGAAGGACTGGAAAGTGGAATCACTGAGGGCTGCAATTCTGGCAGAGAAAAAACGACGTGTCAAAGAGAAAACCGTCCGAATTCGGGAAATTCGACTTCAGAATATCCAAAAGAAAAAATCAACTCGTGGGGAAGCAATGCAAGAGTTTGAAGCCGCTTTAGATAATCTTCCTATCCCCAACAGGAGAACTATGGGAGCCGAATGTATGATCTCTGTTTTCATCTTATGATAATCAACACCTATTTTTCAGACGACGACGTTGTCGACGACGATCTAGCTGCAGAAGTGGAGCTCTCAATGCTCGGCGGTGGTTTCGATGATGAGGACGACGTGGAGCCGCGTGGCGAGATTCCTCCTCCGCTACGCGATATTTCCAACGTAAACTTTGATGCTCCTTCCCCACCAGAATACGATGCTCCACCCGCTCCATATGTACCACCAAGATTTGAGGATATTGATGATGCCGAGTTGAACTGTGTTATCAATTTACCGGGAAGCTTGCTCATTGACAGTGAGTTCAAAAGAGAATCTGAAATGAAATAATAGCTATGTCACCACAACTATTTAAAGGAGCCCTGCCGTTACTCAAAAAGTTTGCGGAAAACCGGACGGATCGTGAGCAAATGGCTTATGAAATGGCGAAAGCTTATGAAGATGTCGATGTGGCTGTGTCACAACTTCAGGAACAAGTCGATTTGTGGCACGCCAGAATGGAACCAATTCTGTTGGAGGGTGAAACTCGCAAGGAATATGATGTAATGATACAACAATATACTATCCGCGCTTTAATTAGAAAATTGGTTTTTCTTTAATAGAGTGAATTTATCGGTAAATCGATAGCGGTAGCGCATCCAAAACTCTGGAAAAAGTGGACGGAGCCTGATTTTTCTATCTTTTCTTTTTTACTTGCACTCATAGTTGGTAATAACGAAAAAAAAAGACTCGTTTGGCTTTCAATTGCGATCCTGATAATTTTTCTTAAAATCCTCCAATTTTCTCCTGCTTTTTTACGCTTATTTAGCGTCCACTTAAATGAAAATGGTGCAATCACACTAATTTACAGGTTCACGCCGTGGGTCGTCGTGTAATCGAAGAATACGATACAGAAGGCGAAACAAAATGTCTTCTAGACTTAGTAATAGGCCGCCCCTGGTACGAAATTAGTCGGTACTTCTTGGCATGCCTTTTTATGTGTAATGTCGGAAATGTGGTGGTCAATGACGATGAAACTCTTTCATTGGAGGAAAGGATTAATTCGATGCGAATAACATTGTTAAAGAGGGATATGCACTGCGAAATGTTCAAGGAAGCTGGTGCACTAGACACTAAGTAATAATTTATTTTTATCTGTAACTCTTTCTAAAATCTCGAAAATCTCGTATTTCTCTTACATTTCATCTTCAACTTATCAATTTAACCATTTGTCTCTCATTTTACATCTGCGTTTGTTTAAATGCACATAATCGCACATATCACTTATTGTCTAACTGCGCATTTTGTGTTATTCATCAAAATATGTATCCTAACCTATTTTAAAAAATTTCATGTCATTTTTCCATTCGATTTCCATTGTTTCTCTTTCCTAATTGCTGAATTTTTTAATTGTATCTCCTTCTTCACTGTACTCTATGTTTATTACATCCTTTGACCAGATTTCGAGTTTTGAAGTAAATTCACAGGTTATCTAAATAGTTATGTGAATGCGCTTCATAAAAAATAGGTAAATATTCCAGTATTCAATGGAGCACATTTGCATAATTACATAATTAAAGCCCCAAATCGTAATCCAACTCTTGATGCGTAGCATACGCATTCATGAACGCTGCACCATGCTCCATCGGCTGGGTAGCCGATTGGACGACGTCCGAATTCAACATCTTCTGGAACCACGACGTGAGTTTTGGGTACTTCTCCTCTCCCGGAAACGACTCCTTCGGAAGGTCCACGACGCCATCCAGGTTAGTTGCCCACCAGAGTTTCTCAAAAAATGGGAAGGAGAGGAAATCAGGGTAGCCGGGCGCCGAGCCTGAAACTAGTATATTAGCTTTATTTTTGTTAAAGACGCGCCAAAGGCGCACCCGCATAAAACTCGTCGGTCAGTAGGCTCTCGGCAGTTTTCAGAACTTCAAAAACCTTTGGTTGCTTTTCTTCTTTCAGACTGCGATCACGCATGACAGCGAAGAGAAGTG
Source organism: Caenorhabditis inopinata (assembly GCA_003052745.1). Lineage (NCBI taxonomy): Eukaryota > Metazoa > Nematoda > Chromadorea > Rhabditida > Rhabditidae > Caenorhabditis > Caenorhabditis inopinata. The sequence goes on from AP018153.1 coordinate 3,203,945, forward strand.
GAACGGCATGCGCCACCTGCAAATTCCAGAAACGAGTTGTACGGTTCAATCATTATTTGAATTCGGCCCAATAATTTACATTTTTCGGTGTTCACGACCTCAATGTGTTCAGTAGTAAATCACACGTGCGTTCAGTGTGTCGTTTCGAAAGCATTTCGAGGAATTTTTCCGAAAAATTCTCGAGAAATTTCCGAAAAATTTCGATAAAAAAATAATAAAGTAGTTCGAACGACACTCCGAAATAACGCAAAGCGCGTTGTTTATCGTAGTTCCATTCAAATAATTTTTCGCGAATTCTCGAGAATTTTTGGGAAAATTTTTCGAAAAACGCATTTTTCAAGAAATAATTTTTCGAAACGACACACTGCGTGCGTTTATTAAAAATCTTTTACTGCGCAACAGCGTTTGCACTTACCATCTTTGATATCGCGTCGATTGGCTCGGCATTTGGTTGTGCGGCCAAACAGACAAAACAAAACAGGAATTCTCGAATTTATGCAAATACACCACATCACAAACAAAAAAAAAATGTTATTTTTGAAATATTGAAAATATATCAAAATTGGAGCGTGAAAAGTGAATTTTCGTTGAGAGAAGACAAAAATATGGCATGCTCCATTGAAATGCTTCGGAATATTTATAAATGCTCTGTAATTTCAACAAAGAAAAATGAGAAAACTCGCTGAATGGCCAAAACGCCATCGAGAAATTCCTTCTCGATATTTAAAATTTGCTATTTCTCTTATCAAAATGAAATTCTTTAGAAAAATGTGTGATGAGAATTTTTGTTTCCTCGCAATATCCACTTATTTTAAGTTTTGGGAAAGGCAAACGCGCTCCGTCTTATAATATTTTATGACATAGAAAGTAAAGAGCATTATAGTAAGGCTTTGAGCGAAATTGCATCCGTCTCGTCTCGTCTTCGTCCCGTCTTCGTCTTGAATTCGCCTGACGCAGAAACACAACTTTGTATTGCGTAAGACGAATGCAAGACGAACGAATACGAGACGAAAGACGAGGAGACGAAAAACGATTTTCTAGTTTTCTAGTTGACTCACCGCCGTTAATCTATCGTTGAGAAGCTTCTGCTGAACTTTCTCATATGGATCGGTTGGAAGAATTCGGTTTTCGGGGAAAGCGTCATCCAAATATTCTGGAATAAATCCCGACTCGATGACCACTTTTCCATCATGCTCGATTGCCGGAGCCTTCCCGTCGCGGTGCTTCGAAAAATACCATTCCGGCTTATCAGTCACATTCAGGTTGATCACTTCCGCGCTTAAAAACATGTAAACTTGTCTTGAAACATGGAAACAAGCACTTTTAATTCGCACTGTCGGTGAATTTCCCCTACTTACTCTATCCCTTTAGCTGCTACATAGAGCATTGCTCTCTCAGCCCATGGGCAGAATCTCATGTTGTATATTCTGAATTTTCCAGGCGCCAATGGAGGCTCGTCATCTCCTTTTCGGACTGCTTTCGACGTAATTCCAGCTAAAACCATCTGAAGACAAAAGCAAACGTGTTAGGTGAGAAAGTGTGCTCCATTGAGCATGTTAAAACATTTTTTCAAATTTCTCAAATATTATTTAACCGTTTAAAGAGGCCTAGGTGGTGTCTATTTAAAAATTAAACAAAAAAATTGAACATAAACGCGCTGCACCGTTAAACGCATCTACCTAATCTTGTAAAATTGACTCGATTTTCTTAGTTGGTTTCTAGATGATTTTGCTGTTTTTGGAGTGCAGTGAAAAAAAAAACGAATATACTCGAAAGAAAAATGAAAAAAATAGAAACGGCTATAATCAATTGACAAATTTCGCTATTTATTAGAACTGATAAGGGAACAAGTGATGCTTCTGATGAAACAAACCAAATACGTGACGGAATTACATTTTTTCTGACCGCAAAAATAACGTTTCGCGAAGAGCTTTACATGTTTTTTTTTCAAGAAAAATTGTTATTAAAAAAAATTAATTTTTAAAAGTTATTAGTGTGGCTGGCTACTCGTATTTTTACCTCATACATATTTCAATTTAAAAAAGTGAAACAGTCGAATAATTTTCAGGGAGATGAGAGGAAAACTGAAGAATAGGCGACGACTGTGCGACAAGACGAATTTTATTCGATTCTGCAAAGGTGCATCGCGCGGTTATTAAAAAGTGAGTTATTCTTCAGTGTTGGCTATTTCCTTCTTGTTTTGAATAGCAGCTAGCTGCTAATTGTAAGGAAAATTCAGAGATAATGCACAAAATTCGAAAATTTCAGGTTTCTCGTTTTAAATCTTTTTTCTTGAAGTGTTTTTGTTTTCTGTTTCCTGTTTCTTCAAAATGTTTTTTTCAGAACATTTTCTTTCGCGCTATTTTGACAAAGCTGTGGCTTCAAAACTTCTTTTGATTGTCGAAACAGCCGTTTCATTAACATCAGACCTGAAACATATCGTCTGAAAAGTCGGGAAGAAAACTAGGAGACATTTTCATATATTAAAAAGTTCAGTTCACTGTCAAACACCCTCTTGAAATAATCGTTTCTAGTTTCTAGTTGCTGTGTCTGCAATGAAATTTTCCGTGCTCTCCTTCACACTCCTTACGTGCCAACAAACTAACATTTTTTTAAGTCTCCCTGACGGACTGACGGAAGATGGACAAAACTGATACATGAATGGATTCCTCGAGGTCAAAAACGACCTGTCAGCCGACCCCCCATGAGATGGTCCGACTCACTACGAAAAGAACTCTCTTCCCATTTGTTTCGGTCCTGTGCGGCTTGGGACCAGTTGCCGTCGGGAGTATTAAATTTCTTCCGTGCATCGGACCATCTTGTTGCGGGACGGCTCAATGTTCTTTCAACATCCCTTGGATACCTGAAGGTGATTCAGGGTTTCCATCTATTGTCTTGTCTTCGCACGACGTGGCCTGCCCATCGGTACTTCGCGGTGGTTTTCTATTCGGAGAAATAACGAGGAACGAACTGCTAAGAAAAGACGTATGTGAAAATTGAAAATAATTATTATTCATAATTATTTCCTCAGCAGAAAATTGGAAAAATGGCACGATTACAAATATCGTTTAAGAAAATCAATATTACATTCTTAATTTAAGAATAGAAAAAACGCTTAAGTGATTTCGTTATTCATTGTATTATATATTTTTTAAAGAATTCGAACAATTTTAGTCGTTATTCATATTTAATTTAATAGGAAAAGAAATCGAACGAAGGTTTTTTTTTAAATATTAATAGTTTTTTATTATATTAATAATATACTATTAATAGCGTGTAAATTTTCGCTGACTTCTGCAAAAATCTGTAAGTCATTCTCCCTGGTTAGCATTTTAGTACTTTTCCTTTTAAGAAATATTCAGATGCTAGCTAACAATGACCTGGTTACGCTTATGATTCTGAAAAAAAGGAAGAAGAAGTGGATTAAGATGAAAAGCTATTCTTTTAGGAATCAATTAAAAAACAGAACATTCACATCGCTTCACACGGTTATTTGCGCTATCTTAGTTGGGGGAGGGTCCAGTGGTTTTTAGTCATTTTGGAGGTTTTTTTTGGGTTTTTTTTTCTGAAAATGTTATTAGATATACTCGAATAACACTAGCAATTTTTAGAACAATTTTATTGGCAGACAACAAAAATACGCACAAAAAAGAAAATGACTAGGTGACTGGATATTTCTTGGCGATTCCGGCCCATAACTCGGAAAATTTCGCTTCATCGTGATATTTGAAATGCTACAGCGCCTCAAAGTAATGATCATCCCATAAATTTTCTTTGAGGCCATATTTTGGCTTAGTCTTAGGCTTAGGCTTACTTCAAGTCGAAAAGTACATCAGCTGCGGTCCTATTCATATATATGATTGACTAATGGGGTTATTCATGATGCATTTTTATGCAAAAAATGCCACTTTAATCTTATTCACGATAGAATTTTAATTGAAAAAAATGCATCGTAGTTCAGTTAAAATTCAAGGTGATGTCGGATATCGTCACCGAGAAAGTCTATGCGCCTTTAATGTGTCGATTTACGAGGCCTTCAATTTTTTTTTCCAGAAGAACTCCTATTGTGCGAAAAATTCACATTTTCGGAAAAAAATTTAAATTAATTTGATAAAAATAATATTTTAAAGCCAAAAATGAACGATGAGGAGGCGAAAAAGCGTAAAATTACTATGGCAATAATGAAAAAATAGTAAAATTATTTATTTGAAAGATTAAAGGCGCATAGACTTTCTCGGTGACGATATCCGACATTACCTTGCATTCTAACTGAACATAGCACTGAACTAAGATGCATTTTTTTCAATTAAAATGCTATCGTGAATAAGATTAAAGTGGCATTTTTTGCATAAAAATGCATCATGAATAACCCCATAAGTTATTATTAACTAATAAGCAGAAAAAATCCAAAAAAAAATTGCAAAAATTCCTCGTTATTTATACTGTTTCAATTTTAACTGGACTATTAACAAGACTTCGTGTAAATTATTTTATTTAACAACTTCAAGTGCTAGTGTGCGCAATTTTAACCCTACTATCTCTCTTCTTGAAATGCCAGATGGTTCCCACTAGATACCACATCATTACAAATGATTCTCGCGGCCGAAACGGTGATGTGTCCTCGTTAAGTACTTTTTTGTGTGGAAATCTGATATTGTTTCAAAGGATTAATAATAATAATAATTTTTCTTCCAGAAGTTTCCGTTGAGCGTTCTGTAAGAAATATACCGGCAATTATTTTTTCGAAAAAAATTTATCGAGAAGCAATTTTTGGTAAATTTTTCGAGGCTCCATGAAAAAAAAGAACACTTTGGTTGGTGTTACGGGCACAATTCCCAACATAAAAAATCTGAGAAAACAATAAATTTTATCCTGTATTCTCCGCGACAGTTTTCTTTATAACCGTATGCATCAGAATTAAAAATATGCATTCGAAGTCCCGAAAATAAAAGCGCCGTGAGCTCTGCAAACTCTGCAAACTGTTGTGAAGTATTTAAGTTAAGAGTCTGAATTTTTTGCTCTTATTCCCTGTTTTTTAGATAGTGTTTTTTTCTGAAAACATTCGTTTTTCCGGCGCTATCTTAGTTGGGGGATCCACTCGTTTTTAGTCATTTTTGGAGCTTTTTTCTAATTCTTTTTCTGAAAATGTTTGTTGTTATTGTTAAAGTATTTGTAAGTTGTTTTTTTCACGCGTGGCTTTTACTCTTGACACGAAAACTACGATTCCACTTTTTTTCACGCGTGGCGCGATTTAACAATGAGCAATTTTGTTCAAGTTGTATAGTAGTGAGGCCCTTCTAAAATTCGCTTTTTCTAAAACCTCTACGGAGTCTATCAGTTTCCACCTCCCTGATAAACATTTTTTCCCTGATAACGTTTTGTTTTGGCCGTTTGCCTGCCCCTCACCCCCGCATGCCTGAAAACTGGAAAAATGTCCTTTTATTCGTCGTTCACTCTCTGTTAAATTAGATGATTGGGATTGGGATGATGCATCAAAGTCTTATCGAAATCATTCACTAACAGATTTCTAGATTGGAATGACGTAATTTTATGATATTAATAGACCTATCATACTAACACTGAATTCAAAGCTTCATTACGAAACTTGAAAACTCGCTGTTACTATTAGAAGGCTGGCATCTTGAAAATATCCTCAAATATACCTAACATTAAATGAAAAGAGGCTGGCCTAGTTTTCATTTCGATGCTTGAAAATCCTTCAATGGAACAACAGTTCAGTGTCTGATAGTGCAAATGCGCTGTATTATTGATAATCAGTAATATCAGTAATCAGTATCTGATATCAGTAGTAATCAGTATCAGCAATATCAGTAATAAAAGTTCGATATGGCCCACTGGGATTCCGAACTCGCAAATAGAAATGTTATCAATGTCGCCATCGAAAGGCTACGTTCATCGAATGTCACGTAAGCACGTTGAAACTGAACTCTATTTTAGGCAAAATAAATTATTCAACGGAATTTACTGAAATTTCTGTGCGCTGGCTCTCTATCTGCCCGAGTGATGAAAGTGGCTCAACCGCCTTGCAGTATTGGGAAAAATAACCGAACTCTCACACAAAAATGTTCATCTATTTTTCTCGGAAATGTCTAGCGTGTTGAGCTTTAATGTTCTTCTTCACTTTCTGCTATTTCTGAGATTAACCCCTATTTTTACCACCAGCACTCGCTCAGCTGGTGGTAAAAATAGGTGATAAAAATAAAAATAGCTGGTGGTAAAAATAGGGGATAGTTTCGGAAACAGCAGAAAGTGAAGAAGAACATTAAATTGAGCTTTAAACGCTAGACATTTTCGAGAAAAATGGACGAACATTTTTATGTGAGTGTTCGGTTATGAGAGACCTAGTTGACCACCAGTGAACCATAATTCGTGCTCCTTTAAACCAACGTTTCTTCTGTTCCAATGATTTTTGCAATGGGCAGAAAACTAGAACTACAATTTCTCTAACAAAATTCCAAAATACCAAATTTGGCCCCGAAATTTGTCCGGCGCAACGCCGGTAGTCCAGCGATCAAGAGGCAAGAACGTTTATCGATATGTGTTTCTAATGCCGCGTTCAAAGTTGATTTCCAGGAGAAATTTCCTGGAAAAACGCTGTCCAAAGTTGCTATTTTTTTCCAGATTTTCCGGAAACTGTCGCAACGAGTGTTACCGTAGTTTGCCTCTTCCCTTCGAGACCACCGACCATCGCACGATTTACGGCTCTTTTTTAACGCAATTTTTTCAAGTTTTTTAAAACTTTTTTTCGCGATATTCGGGTGTTTTTTTCTGAATATTTTTCCTCAAATTATGGATTCTGACGGAGAAATCGTTGAAGATCTCGAAAACATTCGTGAGTAGATTGTAACTCAGTCTCAGTCTTTCCGGAAAATCTGGAAAAAAATGGTAGCTTTTTCCAGGAAATTTCTCCTGGAAATCAACTTTGAACGCGATTTAAAATTAAGCAAAAATGATGGAAAATTCCTCGAAAAAAATCGAAATAAAACACTAAGTGAGCGGAGTTCCGGGATGCCCCGCTTTGCAATCCGCTTCGTGTGACGCATTTAATAGAATTCCAGACAATTCTCATACCTGGCGCGCTTCTCCGTAAAATTATTGGAGCGCTAGCCTTCCGAATCTAGAAAAATTCTTTGTGATGTAGCGTGTTTCAGTAAGGTTCTTGAAATTTTCAGTTTTTGTGAGCTGCTGGTATATTTCAATATACCAGCGATTTTCCAGTTTCTGATGTTTAGGTATGCATCAGAGACCGCTGACACCATGCTGAACAGAGGAAAAGAGGACAAACCAAACGTGTTTCTTCGCACTTTCTTTTCCTACCACGGCGATCAGTGCAAAGATAAATGGATGGATAGGAAACAAAGAAGATAGATGTAGTGAGGATCAGCCATTGAAATTATTCGATTTTTTTCAATGGTTATGTAAAAGTTAACGACAACGCCTGTATTGTCAAGGCGCATGCGGACCCGCGACGCTTCTTTGCGTACCGCGGTTTCTCCTTCGTCAAATAGACTTTTGTGCATGTATGGGGGGGGGGGGGTTTGTGTACCTTTCGCCGCCCCCCAAACAACGCGTGAGCCTATGATTTTGATCATATAAAGAGTGGAGAATATGACGTCAGAACTCGGTTGTAATGCTGCGTTCAAAGTTGATTTCCAGGAGGAATTGCCTGGAAAAACGCTGTCCAAAGTTGCCATTTTTTTCAGATTTTCCGGATGATCGATTTTTGACGAATTTGTATTGTTTTCCTCTTTTCCCATCGCGTCCTCAACGATTTCTCCGTCAGAATCCATTATTTGAGGCGAAATATTCTGAAAAAACAGCCGAATATAGCGAAAAAAAGTTCAAAAAAGCTTGAAAAAACTGCGTTAAAAAAGAGCCGGTCGGTGGTCTCGAAGGGAAGAGGCAAACTACGGTAACACTCGTTGCTACAGTTTCCGAAAAATCTGGAGAAAAGTGGCAGCTTTGGACAGCGTTTTTCCAGGAAATTTCTCCTGGAATTCAACTTTGAACGCGGCATAACATAGCAAAGTTCGATTTTTTGAATTCCCGCAATTTGAAATTTAAAATTTAAAATATTTCCATTATAATAAATTTGAAAGCGCGCTCTAATGATACACACGAGATACTGCGATGCGCTCTATCGAATAACTGATTTGGTATGAACTTTTCTTAAATTTCGGCTTATTTCCTTGCTATCGCATAGTGTTTGGCATATTAACAATTATTATCATCACTATTATTGCTTTGCTAATAGAGCGCATTTGCAGTGGCGATCCCCATGTTACGGGGTTTCATTTAAACCGGCGAAACTCGTCAAAGCGCAATTTTAAGAAAATTCAGGCAGAAATAAAACGAAAATTAGAGATTCAGGCAGTATAGCTTCACTAAACCGATTTATAGTAAACACTGTAATCTACGCGAAAATGCACTGAAATCTTCATTTTTGAATCGCTACTGACGCAGCTCAAACAGAACTCTCTATATTACATTTTTAGATAAACTCCTGAACTGCTGGATTAAATGCACGTGCGCTCTGTTTATAAATCGATAAAGTCGATAAATTTTCTGAAATTTCAATTGATCTGTGGAAGCGTTCAAAAGGATTTGACATCAATTGAAAAAAAAACTGAAATTTCAAGAAAGTTCCGATTAAACCAACTTATCGACAGAGCGCACTTGCATTGACAGTACCTGAACCATCTGCTGGCGCAGTACCCGGAAAAAGAGCACATTTCTCAACGAAGCACGCTCGAATGAAGAATTCGCGTTAGAGCGCGATCGAAAATCTCAAACCTAAGCAGTTTATAATTTTTGGGCGCTTCTAAAGATCTCATAAATCAAGAGATCGAATAACATTTTTCGCTTTTAATATGAATTCCCAATGGGTTCTCCTCGAACCGCCCGCTCATCGCCTTAATCAATCAGCCGCCGCCATCGGTTCGGCAGTTTGCATTTTTTTTCGGTTTTTTTCCACCGTCGGATCAAGTTTTTCGGCGAGTTTTCGCGTTTTTGTCGCCGTCAAAGGGCGTTGTCAGGAGGGGTCGTATAAATAGGGGAACGCGAAGAATTTCTTTGTGAACTCTGAATTCGAAGAAGATGTCGACAATCGGCTACGTCGGCGCTTCTCTCTGCCTCGTCGGCGTTCTTTCCTCACTCTTCTCTATTGGCCATATTGTTAGAGACATCAACTCGCTACGTGATGAAGTCGAGGGACGTGTCGATGAGTTCAAGGTGCTGGCCGACGACACTTGGCAACGCCTTCTGGTCCTTCAATCGCCCACCGGAGAAACGGAGAACGTGATGCCATCAATCTTCCGTCCCAAGAGATACGTCTATCCTGGAATGTGCAACTGCGACTCGAACTCTCAAGGATGCCCTGCAGGACCGCCAGGACCACCAGGACTTCCTGGAAAGAGAGGAGACGAGGGAGCGCCAGGAGACCTCGGACGTTCTGGTGCCTCTGGAATCTCGCTTGCCACAGTGCATCACATCCCCGGAGGATGCATCGAGTGTCCAGCCGGACCAGCCGGACCACCAGGACCACAAGGATCAGAAGGACCACAGGGCTTCCAAGGAGTCCCTGGACCAACTGGCCCCTCTGGAGACGACGGACTCCCAGGACCGCAAGGAATTCAAGGAGACAAGGGACCACAGGGACCAAAAGGATTCGACGGAGCCGATGGACCAGATGGACAGCCAGGCACCGCTCACTTCCCGGGAGCCCCTGGACAGCCCGGAGAGCCTGGATGGTTGGGATTGCCAGGACTCCCTGGAAAGCACGGAGAACCAGGACCAGATGGAGAGGAGGGACCAAAGGGAGCACCAGGAACACCAGGATCAAATGGAAGAGATGCATATCCGGGAACACCAGGAAAGGGTGGAGACCATGGAGCAGTTGGTGAGTTAGTTTCTTGCTATTATAGCAGTGTTCTTGTAAATAAGTTGTTGGGCGTCAAAATCCGGCGATCTTGGAAGGGGGTGGCCTAGAAACCATTGAATATGGAAAACAAAGAACATTTGAAAAAATAGTCTTTGAAAGTCAGTTGTTGGTAGTTTTGCCTGTCGGGAAATCAAATTTTGGCCGTCTTCGTTTTGAATCGGTCTGACGCAGTGTGTCAACAACTTTCTTACTGTGTAAGACGAATGCAAGACAAACTGAAAGACGAACGAAGACGACTTTTTGTCTTTGGCTCTCGGCCACACAAAACACGAAATTCGCCGAAAAACAGAAATAATATCTTCATGAGTTCATGATTTACAGGAAAGGACGCCAACTACTGTCCGTGCCCATCTCGCCGCGACTCGAAGAACCTCAACGTTCACGAGACACCAGCTGCGGCTCAAAACGGAAATTACAGAAAGGCCAAGAAGCACTAGATGCCAATTCTTTAACTTATTATTTCGCCAATTCATCAATGAATTTAAATTTCATCCAAATTGTGCTTATTCTTGTTCTGCTTTATGCGGCGTACTTGTTCGAGGGGAGGGGCCTACTTGTGGCGGCTCCCGATTCCATGGGGAAGTGCCGTGGTTGCACAAATCTCTCACAAATTTAGACCAAACTTTAAAGGTTCACAAGTTTAGCACAAATCTAGACCAAACTTTAAAGGTTCACAAGTTTAGCACAAATCTCACAATTTTAGGCCAAACTTTAAAGGTTCACAAGTTTAGCACAAATCTCGCACAAATCTATGCCAAACTTTAAAGGTTCACAAATCGAGTACAAATCTCTCACAATTTTAGGCCAAATTTCAAAGGTTCACAAGCTTAGCACAAATCTCACAATTTTAGACCAAACTTTAAATGCTCACAAGTCTAGCACAAATCTCTCACAATTTAAGCCAAAATTCAAAGGTTCACAAGTTTAGCACAAATCTAGGCCAAACTTTGAAAGTTCATAAATCGAGTACAAATCTCTCACAATTTTAGGCCAAATTTTAAAGGCTCACAAGCCTCCCACAAATTTTTTCTGAATATTTCTCCTCAAATGACGGATTCTGACGGAGAAATCGTTGAAGATCTCGAAAAAAGAGGCAAACTACGGTGACACTCGTTGCGACAGTTTCCGGAAAATCTGGGAAAATATGGCAGCTTTGGACAGCGTTTTTCCGGGAGATTTCTCATGAAAATCAACTTTGAACGCGGCATTATAAGAATTTAGAACAAATACATAAAGCAAAATGCAAAAAAAGTGATAATTAGCAGAGTAGGGCGGAATTGGATTTTGGGAATTCGGAATCCGGAAAACGGAAAAAAAAACTTTTCACGGAATCTGGAATTCGGAAGACGGAATGAAAAAAAACGGCGGAATCCGGAATTCCGCCCTTCTCTGATAAAAACACCATATCGCGGAATGCGGAAAACGGAAAAAAAAATTTTTTTCACGGAATCTGGAATCCGAAAGACGGAATGAAAAAAACGGCGGAATCCAGAATTCGGCCCTTCTCTGATAAAAACACCATATCGCGGAATCCGGAATCCGAAAGACGGAATGAAAAAACAGCGGAATCCGGAATCCGGAAGACGGAATGAAAAAAACGGCGGAAACAGCAATTCCGCCCTTCTGTGATAAAAACACCATATCGCGGAATCCGGAATGCGGAAAACGGAATGAAAAAAACAGCGGAATGCGGAATTCCGCCCTTCTCTGATAAAAAAACCAAATCGCGGAATCCGGAATGCGGAAAACGGAAAAAATTTTTTTCACGGAATCTGGAATCCGAAAAACGGAATGAAAAAAACGGTTTCCGGAATGCGGAATCCGGAATTCCACCCTTCTCTGATAATTAGCTTAAACTTTTCGCATACCGTAAAAATTTCAGCGTGATTGGAAAACTTTTAAAAAAGTCAGAAAACGTGAGCACAATAGCATTATGGTAGCAGTTTTCCGTGACATTTCAGAGGTCAGAAAAAATAATTTTTCTCTGAAAATATCTGCAATTAATCATCGCAAATGTGAATTCCATAGTTTACAAAATAGGCATCCTTATCACTTTCAGAATGTTCTCTTATCACCGCAAACATCCACGTTTCGTCTCTCTCGTTACCTGCCCTAAAACATACTGCAACATCATTCTTGCGGCCGTCCACGTCCGCCCACCCCGCCCGTCCACCACCCGTCTTTCGTACAATCGCATTCGTCTTTATTCAACTTGTGTTGGTCCAAAATCCGAAATATCCGCCCCGCCGTTTCCCCCCCCCCACCTTTCTTATCAGCTGATGACAGTACTATTCTTCGAAACGTCCTCTATCCGCCCCCCCCCCCGAATGATTTCCTTCTTCTAACCATTCGCTTTTGGCACAGTGCCAGCACATTTTTTTGTGTTTTTCCTTTGTGTCTCCTGTCTCACCGATTTTCACGCTATTTCCTTCTCTCTCACTCTCTCTCTCTCGCTCTCTCGTTCTCTCCTTCGTCTTTCGTACCGTATGACATACTATTTGTCATGTGGTTCGTCGCAATACGCACGCCTTTTCTTCTCTTTTTCTCTATGTCTCTCTCTCTCTCCTTTCTCCCTCCATTGCCCATTTTTCACCGTAATGATGACGTCAAGTTCTTCGATTTCCGATGGAAATGGTGAGTCATTGGATTTTTCGAATTTCCCGCGCTTTGCTATACGCGATGCGATGCGCGGCTTTCTTTCAATTTCCAGAATTTTCTTGCTGTCTGCGTCTCTCATTTTCATGTGACATCCATGTCGATGCATCAACAGAGCGCGTTTGCAGAGGTGAGAAATTGCAGCCCGCCCAGCGAGCTCAGCGTCGTTTCCGGAATGATTCAAGGTCACCTAGAGATTTACGCTTGGTTGCAGCCACACAGCAGTTTATCAATAGAGCGCACTTGCGTTGCCATGCGTTGAACCGCCAGCGTGCCGCGCCGCACAGTTTCCTGGAGATGTCCACCAAGTGCGCGGCGCACTTGCAAATATATGGGCGGAGTCTTTCTTCAGAAAAGTGTGAAATGCACAGCTTTGCTACGGTGCTCATTTTTTCGAATGATGATGCTCAGGAGCAGTGTGTCGTTTCGAAAAATGATTTCTCGAAAAATGGGTTTTTCGAAAAATTTCCGAGAAATTCTCGAGAAATTTTTCTCGTTGATTTCTCGAGAATTTTCTCGAGAAATCGCGAAAAATGATTTGAATGGAAATACGATAAACAACGCGTTTTGCGTTATTTCGGAGTGTCGTTCGAACTGAAAATGTTTTTTTCGGAAATTTCTCGAGAAGTTCACGAGAAAATTTTCTCGTTGATTTCTCGAGAATTTTTCGAGAATTTTCGACATTTTTCGAGAATTTCTCGAGAAATCGCAAAAATTGATTTGAATGTAAATACGATAAACAACGCGCTTTTCGTTATTTCGGAGTGTCATTCGAAGTAGTTTATTATTTTTTTTATCAAAAATGTTTTTTTCGAGAAATTTCTCGAGAAATTTTTCTCGTTGATTTTTCGGAAATTTTTAGAGAAATTTTTCGGAAAAATTTCTCGAAATGCTTTCGAAACGACACACTGCTCAGGAGTTTAAGCTCGTGTAGAAAACAACCTCTAATCTGAAAAACATCTGAAAAACATCTGAAAAACATCCGATGACAAGGGCGAAAGGGTTTCACGATAGGAAAATTTGGAAATCTTCTGGAAATCTGAAACTGCTTTGTCTGAAAATTAGTTTTTAGTAATTCACTTTTTTTTTACAAACAATTTTTTTCACGGAATCTGGAATCCGGAAGACGGAATGAAAAAACGGCGGAATCCGGAATTCCGCCCTTCTCTGCAGAGTAGGGCGGAATTGGATTTTGGAAACCCGGAATCCGGAAAACGGAAAAAAAAACATTTTTCACGGAATCTGGAATCCGGAAGGCGGAATCCGGAATTCCGCCCTTCTTTGCAGAGTAGGGCTGAATTGGATTTTGGGAAGTCGGAATACGGAAAACGGAAAACGGAAAAAAATTTATCTCACGGAATCTGGAATCCGGAAGACGGAATAAAAAAAAAACGGCGGAATCCGGAATTCCGCCCTTCTCTGCAGAGTAGAGCGGAATTGGGTTTTGGGAACTCGGAATCCGGAATACGGAAAACGGAATGAAAAAAAACGGCGGAATCCGGAATTCCGCCCTTCTCTGGTGTGCGAGTTCATTTTTTTGTTTTTTTACCGCCAAATATCTTCTTGTTTCTCTCGGATCGCCGAAATACTCATTTCTTCAGAATTTCCAAGTTTACCGGTGTTCCCACCGTTTCCTTGTCGTCGAGGAGAACACGAGGAGAATCGCAACAAATTCGAGTCGTTTCCTGTTGCTTTTTGTTGATACGAGACGCGTTTTGTTTTGGCCCACGCGTATTGCCAAAGCTCACGGAGCCGGCCATCACGGAGCCCTCCTCATCGTAAGAATAAAAAATAAAAAGCGGAGGTGAGTCAACTAGTCTAGTGGGTTCATCACTTTCTCTCCCCCCCCCCCCACTTCGCGCCCTTCCGGCCCTCTCTCTCTCTTGACTTCTTGATTGAGCCACCTGTCCGCTTGAAATGCGAGTAGTAGCCGCCTACTCTTCCGATTTCTCCAATTTTTGTGGATTCAGGAGGTAGCCACCATCCACCTTCATAAAAATACAGAAGACCACCTCTGGATTTCTCTCACTTTGCTGAAGTTCGACTATTTGAAATCTACGCGAAATTTCGGTTAGAAAAATAGTAAAAATCACCTATTTTTTGGATTTATACATTTTAGGATTAGAGAACGCATACACTCTCGTTTCTCTGCACTCTCGCTTACAGAAATGAGAAATAGGCCATGAATCAGAGAAGGGCGGAATTCCGGATTCCGCGTTATTTTCATTCCGTCTTTCAAATTCCAGATTCCGTGAAAAAATATTTTTTCCGTTTTCCGCATTCCAGATTCCGTGAAAAAATGTTTTTTCCGTTTTCCGCATTCCAGATTCCGTGAAAAAATATTTTTTTCCGTTTTCCGCATTCCGACTTCCGCGATATGGCGTTTTTATTCCGTTTTAATTCTTTATTCTCAATTGTTGTGAAAAATATACTTTTTTGAACTCCCGCAAAAATTTTTGCGAACAGAGCGCATTTACATCATAAATATTCCCTCATTAATGGTTAAATTTCCGTTTTCCGCATTCTGCATTTCGGATTCCGCAGTTATTTTCATTCCGTCTTCCGGATTCCAGATTCCATGAAAATATATTTTTCCCGTTTTCCGGATTCCAGATTCCGAGAAAAAATATTTTTTTCCGTTTTCCGCATTCCGCATTCCGGATTCCGCCATTTTTTACATTCCGTTTTCCGGATTCCAGATTCCGTGAAGAAATATTTTTTCCGTCTTCCGGTTTCCACATTCCGTGAAAATTTTTTTTTCCATTTTCCGCATTCCGACTTCCGCGATATGGCGTTTTTATTCCGTTTTAATTCTTTATTCTCAATTGTTGTGAAAAGTATACTTTTTTGAGCCCTCGCAAAAATTTTTGCGAACAGAGCGCATTTACATTATAAATATTCCCTCATTAATGGTTAAATTTCCGTTTTCCGCATTCTGCATTTCGGATTCCGCAGTTATTTTCATTTCGTCTTCCGGATTCCAGATTCTGTGAAAAAATGTTTTTTCCGTTTTCCGGATTCCGAGTTCCCAAAATACACGGATTTAAGCCGAATTTTCGCGGAAATTTCCAATTTTTTTGGTTTCCAGAATCTTCAGAATCTCCACGCAAAAAGAGCTTCTCCGTTTTTTCCAACCACCCCCCCCCCCCTCTCGCTAAAAACCATTATGGAATGATGTAATCTACAAGAATGCGGTTTTGTGGCGTTTTAATGGCAATCACTAAGCCTTTCGTTCGTGTACTCCTCGTGGAAAACTTTTTTTTCGGAAAGCAAATTCTAAAAATCGAATGAACCGGAAAGAAATCAAAAATTAATCATATATTCTAAGAAATTGTATTTTGGAATTCAAAATTATTCAGAAGCTCCGGAATACGGAAAAAAATTTTTTTTCACGGAATCTAGAATCCCGAAAACGGCGGAATCCGGAATGCGGAATGCGGAAATCGGAATTTTAACCATTAATGAGAAAAGCAAATAATGTAAATGCGCTCTGTTCGCAAAACTTTTTGCGGGAGTTCAAAAAAGTATAATTTTCTCAAAAATTGAGAATTAAGAATTAAAACGGAATAAAAACGCCATATCGCGGAATCCGGAATGCGGAAAACGGAAAACAGAAAAAATATTTTTTCACGGAATCTGGAATCCGGAAGACGGAATGAAAAAAACGGCGGAATCCGGAATTCCGCCCTTCTCTGCAGAGTAGGGCGAAATTGGATGTTGGGAACTCGGAATCTGGAATCCGGAAAACGAAAAAAAACATTTTTTCACGGAATCTGGAATGCGGAATGCGGAATGCGGAATTCCGCCCTTCTCTGCTGTACAGCCCATCGGGCGGTCAAGGAATACGGTGGACGGGCAAAACGTTGGTTTACTGTAGGAGGCTCGCATCACATTCCGAAATCGCCCGCACTTCACCCGGAGCATAATTTCGGAGGAGGAGGAGTGGAGCGCGTTTCCGGAAAATACCGAATTTGAAAAATCGATATTTTCAAACTCTGAAATCTACAGTATACATTCCAGAAGAAAAACATTTTAAATTGAAATTTTCCGCTAACTGAACACCTCAAACTGTAGACATCGTCCCTATCTCAAATGCCCGCCCGCCCGCCCGCCCGCATCATATTTATGGGAGAGAGGGGGGGGGGGAGTCAGCGTAAAACTTTCAATTCTTTTTTTTTTTTCAAAAAGTTCAATTTCGCGGTGTTCTTCTTCTCAACTTGTTTATAGTCCAACATTTCCAATTTCCGGGTCGCCCGTTCTCACGCTCCCTTACCCCCCCCCCCCCATGTCTTTTCCTTTTTCTCTTTCTATCTAGGTCAAACTACAGTACCTCGTTCCGCCTTTCCTAGCGGAAATGTTGCGATGACGTGACGAACTTTCTCAACAACTCCTTACGACAGTTCGTAAACTTGTTGGTTTTTTGTGCACTTTTCAGCCGTTTTTCCTCCTTCCTGGACGTTGCAACGTCTTCTAAGGGGGCGGCGCCCGGGGGGGGGGGTGTGCATAGACGACGACTAGCCATCGAGTTTTAATCCATTCCGCGAAGAGAAAGAGGAAGAAAATCAGGCGGAAGAGGAAGAGCAGCTTCTACTTTTCTACGAGATATTATCGCCGTAAAAAAAGTTCCGACATTTTTTCGAGCCCGCGAAAATCGGGATTTGAATTTAGAGGCTCCGCCCATTTCATCATCAGAGCGCATTTGCTATGCGCGATATATTTTTTGAATTTTTATTTTTTCTTCTGAATTTTCAGAATTAAACTGGATTAAAACAACGAAATTGTGGTAATCGTGAATTTTTGCGTCATTTATTTATTTTTTTTTTCGTTTCTTCTGATAAAAATATATCGCGCATAGCAAATGCGCTCTGATGATGAAATGGGCGGAGCCTCTAAATTCAAATCCCGATTTTCGCGCGCTCGAAAACATGTCGGAACTTTTTTACGGCGATAATATGTAGCTCATATCAATCTTCGTCGGCGCCGACGTTAAGACATGCCTAAGACAAGACCGCCTAAAAGTCATCAAGAAGCTTCATCGAAAAGCGAATGGGGGGGGTGGGGGGTTAATTTGAAATTTAAAAAAAAAGGGTTTGCTTCACATCTATTTACCGTACCTATGTGACGCTCTCTGACAGAAAAGGGCGGAATTCCGGATTCCGCCGTTTTTTCATTCCGCTTTCCGGATTCCAGATTCCGAGAAAAAATATTTTTCCGTTTTCCGGATTCCGGATTCCGAGTTCCCAAAATCCAATTCTGCCGTACAGAAACAAGACGATATTTGGCGGAAAAAACACAAAAAACTGAACTCGCACACCAGAGAAGGACGGAATTCCGGATTCCGCCGTTTTTTACATTCCGTTTTCCGGATTCCAGATTCCGTGAAAAAATATTTTTTTTTCCGTTTTCCGCATTCCGGATTCCGCGATATGGCGTTTTTATTCCGTTTTAATTCTTTATTCTCAATTGTTGTAAAAAGTGTATTTTAATGGTTAAAATTCCGTTTTCCGCATTCCGGATTCCGCTGTTTTTTACATTCCGTTTTCCGGATTCCAGATTCCGTGAAAAAATAGTTTTTTTCCATTTTCCGCATTCCGGATTCCGCGATATGGCTTTTTTATTCCGTTTTAATTCTTTATTCTCAATTGTTGTGAAAAGTGTATTTTAATGGCTAAAATTCCGTTTTCCGCATTCCGCATTCCGCCGTTTTTTACATTCCGTTTTCCGTTTTCCGGATTTCGTGAAAAAAATTTATTTCCGTTTTCCGTTTTCCGGATTCCGAGTTCCTACTCTGCTCTCTGGCATCTCGCGCATTCATGAAGCCCGTCATGTTTTGGACGGGCCGCCGGGTACCTTCTTGAAGGCTGGATTCCGGATTCTGGATTCTGGAGTCTTGTGCTAGATTCTTGCAGCGTTCTTCTTGAGATTCATTGAAGGTTTTATAGATTTTTTTGACTGAATTTTGAGATCATTTTTTTGTCGTTAAAAATGTCTTGAAATTCTGCTGCGAAATTTCAAGATTTCCAGATTCCTAGCCGTGTGCTCCTTGAAATGTTCTTTCCCCTCGCCGCTCCCCCCCCCAAAAATATCGGTAAAACCATGCGCATACATAAGAGGAGGGCGTTAATCTTTACTTCCCGATCGTTTGATTCCTTCGCAGTGTTTCGCGCCTCTATTACCCATCCTACCCGCCCGCCTGCCCACCTTTAAAGTGACGAAAATTTCAAACTTCCCCCTGACACTCCCCTGATGACCTTATTGTTGGCCAGAGCGTTGTCCTTCCTTGTGCACTGTCGTCGTCCTCTAGCACACTATGGGTGGCCACTCCCCTCCCCCCCCCCCGTCCCGCCACTCTCCCACTTGGCACTCGGCCAACTTTTGTGCTATTCTGTGTGTGTTTGTTTCCTTTTTCTCCCTCCTTTAGCATTCCGCCCGCCCGCCCCAATTTGCCTTATCGTTGCGTCGCTGCTGCTGCTGCTGCTGTCGGCTGTCGTCGGCGCTGTCGGCTGATGGCCATTGCCGCGACGCGAGGCCGCGTCGCGCGTGCAGACACACTGCGTTTCGAAGACACGCAGACGGTTTGAGGTCACCGCTGGCCTCCGCATTCCTCCTGCTCTCGGTCCCTCTCTCTATTTCTCTCTTTCTCTCTTTCTCTCTCTCTCTTTAGGTGCCTCTGTTAAGTCGTCGTCGTCGTCCTTCTTCTCGTCCTTCTCGTCGTCCTCCTCCTCCTCCTCATATTCCAACAAACAACTCCTCGTGATCTCACGGTCTCCGTGTGTGTCCAGATGCCTTGGCATCGTTCCAAGTCTCCACCCACTTTGCTCGTCTGCGTCTCTGAACCATGGTACTCCTCTCGTCAGTCGATCTCATCTTGCGTTCTTCTTACTCGCCACTTCTTTTTTTTTTCGTCTTGGCATGCTGCCAGTTCTCCCATCGCTCCCTTCCCCCCCCCCGCCCGTTTCATACCTTTTAACTGCCAGAGAGTCAGAGAGCGTGAGAAAGAAACAGAGGCGCCTAGCTTGCCGAACTTCTATCGATTTTTCAGCGTTCAGAAAAGGTCAAAGAAGGGGGGGGGGGAGAAGAGGGGCGGAGCCTAATTGTTTCTCGTGATGATGATAGGCGAACAAAATATCGTGAAAGCGGGCGGAATGCCGAAAATTCGAGCGGCGGCGACGACTTGCAGCCAAAGAGCTACGGTAGAACGTAAAAAGCAATTCTAGCGAGCCTCAAAGAGTTTCCGAACAGGGTCCATTGGGAAAACTGTATTTGAGATTAACCTGGCTCAAAATGAGTGACTCCCCCCCCCCCGGCTCCGAGGTTACTGTAGATAGTTTGATATAAAACCCCTCATAGCCAGTGGTCAGCTTCCTAGAGACCTAGAGACGGAGTAGCTGAAATTTACTGTAAAACGCAATGTCTTCTTTCCATAGTTAACGGAAAAGATACAGTAGCCAAGCACGCCTCTTCCGTCTTTCGGTGGTGTGGCGACATCCTTTTAGCTAACAGTTTTACTCCTTTTGAACCTTCTGATTCCGCCGAAGCTCAACAAAAATGGATTCGCAACGGGATTCTAAAGACTTAAGATCTTAAGACAGCGACCCCCGTCAGCGAGATGTCATAGTCGAAGAGGTGCTTCTTCCATTCGTTCGCCTCAATCCAAAAACCCCTATCCTCCGCCTTTTCAGAATCCCCTTCCCCTTTTGCCGATCCATCCGCTTTCCTGTCTTCTCTCTCTCCGTGTCCTTGACAGTGGACAACAGTCGATCAGGCAGTTCTCCTTCTCTCCATCTCTCTCTCTCTCTCTCTCTCTCTCCCCCCCCCCTCTCCCCCAGTTTCTCCCGTCCGTCCACTAGTTCTGTTGTGGGTGAGTGTGTTGTGTTAAAGCGTAGGGGGGGGGGGGGTGTGTGCAAGGGAAGGGCCGGGAAGAGGACGACCTCCCGAGTGGACGGCTGCGCGCGCGCGCATACGTCTTTCTCTCTCTCTTTTTCTCCTTCTCTCTACGTCTCTCTCTCAGTCTCTCTCTCTTTTACTCTTTCGCACTTTCTAGCTCTCTCAAAAATCCACGCTTTTTTGAACTCCCCCGTTGCCTCCCGTCCCTTCTGCGCTGTGTAGAGTTTGATTGCGACAGCGACGACGACGACGACGACGACGACAACGCGGACCACACCTTTTACTGTCCGTCCGCAACAACCGCCATCACTATTTGCCAATTGTGCCCTCCCCACCAACATCTTCACCCATTACCACCCTAGCCTCCCATGCCCCTCCGCCCGCCCGCCTGCCCTCCCTCACTCCTTACGTTTTGTCCTTCGTTTGCCTCCCCCCCCGTTTTCTCTGTATCTCTAGCACTTGTTCTTTAGCTCTTTGAAGCTTCTCTCCAGCTAATCTTTGATTTCTTAACGTTAACGCCGAGTAGAAGGGTCGCGGTGCGAAGTGTAAATAACGCCGCTAGTGGTGGTGCACTTTTTGTATAATATAGTAAGTGAGTCATGAGACATTTATATTGTAATTTTTTGTATGGTAAACCCCGTCGGCGTACGGTAGGATTCAAAAAAGTGCATTCCTTTTTTGACACTCATTTATAAGAATCTTTTCCCGCCAAACTACGAGCGGTCCTGTGCATCCCCCCCCCCCTTCAGCTGTCCCAAACTTTTCCCGAACCCGTTATGAAGTTTGGCATCATATAGGCGCGTACTGACGCATTTCCCGTGCCCATATTCCATATTCATCAAATTTTTATTAATTGGGTCATTTTTCTTTATTCGTTTTTCGCTTTTAATTGCGATCGGTCATGTTTCGGCCGAATGGCCATGCACTGATCTTCGATTGTCTAAGTTTCCCCAGCAAGAAGTTAGCGCCGCAGAGATAAAATCATAAAACGACTGAAACCGCTTCAATTGAGCTTGGAAGCAATCCACCGTGGTCACTCCTCAGAAGATCAAGGTCGTAATGCTCACAGAAAGCTCAAAGATAAGCTAGCATCCTATCTGAAGCCAAAGCGAAATGCACTAGCTAGCACTAGCTGAAACCGCCCGCCCACCCCCCCCCCTCCCTTAAATCTTAAATCTCATTATATTGAAGCGCGCGCCTGCTTGTTTAAACTTCCAAAATGATGCAAGCTGTCTTCTCTTATCCGAAGCCCAATTCACCGTCAAGGTTTCTTTCTCTCGCTTGTTTTTCAGTTTTTCTACTTCCCATCCGATCCTTGACGGCGGCGTCCGACGCCATCCATCGCCGACGGTCAAGGCTGATGTGTGTTTGTGCGCTCTGCGGAATTCCACACTCGTTTTTTTCCGTCATTGTTTGGGTCATCTCTCTCTCTCTCTCTCTCTCTCTCTCTCTCTCTCTCTCCCCCCCCTCCATTCCGTTCTCTATTTCTTTTATCCTATAACGACAGAAAATTTACTAAGTTTCTCATGATCGTATCTCCTTTATTCCCCGTTTATTTTTTGTCTCGATTTCGATTGTTTCGTAATTCACAATTATTGCAGAGCACGCTGCTTTCGAACGCCCCCCTTCCCGCCAACTACAGTCTCACTTAATCTCTCTATAACCAAAAGAACAACACTATAGAAGGTAAGTCTGCTCTCTTGTGTATTGTGCACTTTCTGCCATTTTCTCTTTTTTCTCTCTCTCTCTCTCTCTCTCTCTCTCCCTCCTCCTCCCGCCCCCCCCCCTCCTTCTGTTTCCAGAATAGCCGTTGGCTCTGTCAGCGATCTGTGCCTGCTAGGTTTTTCCCATCTAAAATATCAAAAATGGATTCTTAAAGAGCATGTACAAATATCCTCCTTAAACATGTCCCTTTAAATATTCTTGGATCTAAGTTCACAGAACTCCTCTCTCTCTCTCTTAATGATAATCTGATTCCTAGGTGAAGAGGGGGGGGCTATAGTATACTATTTAAGCTATAGCCCTCCCCCCCCCCCGCCACTTCTTCGGTTATGATGATTTCTCCGTTTATCTTTTCCTTACCTACTATCGCTTCTCACTGTTGTTTTGTGATGTTTGCAGCAGGTCGTGGTCTCTGAATGCCGCCGACTGCCCAGAACTCATCGCAACAACAATCGTATCCGAGAAGCGATAAAGGTGGACTCCTCCACTATCCACCTCCACCATCATATCAGCACCAACATCAGTCCTCATCTTCCTTCTTCAATCATACAAATCCACCACCACAACCACCTCCACCTCCACCTCCACCACCACCACATCATCATCTTCATCATCATCATCATCATCAACAACATCTTCAATACGAACGTGTTGCTCCTTCTCATACCCATACTCATAATTATACTTCTTCTTCTCAACACCACCAAACCCACCAACACAGCCATCAGCAATCTCATCCACATCATCATAATTCAAGAATGAATACATCTTCGGTCACCGCTCCACAACAGCCACAGCAGGGACAGACCCAGCAAGGACCACAAGGCGGGCAGCCACCACAACAGCAACAACAACAACAACAACAACAACAACAACAGCAACAGCAACAACAGCCACAGCAGCAACAGCCACAGCAGCAGGGACAGCCGCAACAGCAGCAACATCAACAGCGTCCGTACTACGGAGGGGTGAGTGTTGAACATATCTGGAGACCTCCAGTGAAATGTAGGAGTTATTAATAGTGCACATAGTTTAGACTACCATGGCTTTGTGGGCGGGTTCTGATTCCCATTGATCTTCTTGGTTTCCAAACTTTAGTAATGACGTCCTGGATCACAATTACCACTTGATCAGCTTGATCAGATCAGCGTCTCTAAGAACTTTAGAGCGAAGACCACGATCGTTTTCAGCGCGTCCAAAACCACATAAGAGGGAATGGACCGTTCGGCAACAACAACGGTTACGGTCGTTACACAGCGCCACGTGACGGCAATCAGCACAACGACTCGACGCCTTTGAGCTCGGTGAGTTCGCGACGAGTTGCAATTCCTCATGTTCCTCCACCACATCACCGTGCCAACAATTTCATCACGACTCCCAGTTCTGTACGGCCGCCACTCCTTTAAATGTTCGGTGCCGTTAATCTGACCCGCTTCCCTTATTTCAGACCAACCTCTACATTCGTGGACTTGCGCCGAACACCAACGACGACACGCTTCGCGACATGTGCTCCAAATACGGAAACATTGCGTCGACGAAGGCGATCATGGACAAGTCCACCAACAACTGCAAGGGATACGGATTCGTTGACTTCGAGTCGCCGCAGGCTGCCGCCGCCGCTGTCGATGGACTGAGCACGGAGGGAGTTCAGGCGCAAATGGCAAAGCTACAGCAACAGGAGCAGGATCCCACCAATCTTTACATTGCCAATTTGCCACTGGAGTTCACCGAACAAATGCTGGAGATTGAATTGAACAAGTTCGGAATGGTGATCTCCACTCGCATCCTTCGCACACCGGACAACCAGTCTCGCGGTGTCGGATTCGCTCGTATGGATTCGAAAGAAAAGTGCGAGGTGATCATCTCGGCACTCAACGGCGGCCGATTCGAGACAATGTCGAAAGAAGGTCCAGCTTTGCTCATCAAACAAGCCGATACGGGCAGGAAGAGTAAGGTTGGTACTACTCCACGCCTGCATCCCTCCTTTCAACAGTTTAGCTCCCTGGGCGGACCGACGGCGTTTTTAAATGGCCAGGTAACGAATTTCTACCTACTCTCCGATGTCCGTCCGGAGTCCGTCCAGGAATTTCGCCTCCCCGGGGGAGGCACAGCTTCTGGGTTGCCTTGGGCGTGATTTAATGACTTAAGCAGACAGCGAAATTATGCGGACTTAGAACGGAGCGTGACTTCTTAACAATGTGCCAATTTGCCAATCTTTGGTAGAAAATTAGTATGACGCCCTTGTGGCTTAGTGTTCTAGCTCCTGCTTAGTTTCTAGATATTCAGCACGGCTTCTGGCGCATTTCCTTGTCAATCAGTGTTAACGAAATGTTCCCTTTGCAGCACTCGATAAACAATCCGGATATGTTGCAACGTATGCAGTACCCGCAAGTCTACCAATCCTACTACGGCTACCACCCGGGCGCCGTCTACCAACCACACGTCAACTACGACGTCAACTCGCTGGCCTCGCAGATGGGCGGTATGCATGTCGGCGGCGGTAATCCACAAGCGAACGGCGGTGGCGATATGTACGGAGCACACATGTACGGAGCTCAAGCCGGCGGTGGCCAAGGTGGACAGGTCGGTGGGCAGGGTGGCCAAGGTGGAAATCAGCAGCAGTACTATATGAATCCGAACAATGGACGCAACAAAAAGGTGTGTGGCGTTTAGTGGATTCGTTTACGGATTCTATCCCATTCTGACGATCTCAATTTATGCTTTTTTTTCTTTTGGCTGGAAGAGAGAAACTGTGAAACCGTAGCGCAAATTGTACCAAATTGAGCAAATAGCAGAATCCCCATTAATTTAGAAGTTACGACGCCAACTGTTCAGCAGAATCCTAAAATTTAGTATTTCCAGCAGATGCCACAATAACGGATCGTCTGTCGTCCAGCGCCTTCAACAACGCCGCCAAAATCTCCCTTCCCGTTTCCACGAGCCCTGCACCCATCAACGTAAAAAGATGCAGTGTGCTGCGGCGCGCCGCAACCAATATCCATGTTCATATTGTTACCCCGCCTGCGCGCCCGCTTCCCCCCCACACACACACACCCCAGAGCAATTCGCCTTTCAGAAAAAATCTAAAATCTAAAAATTGTTTTGTTTGTTTTGTTTTTCTTCACACTTTTCTCGTTTTCTACCATGTTGCTAGGCGAAAAATCTCCTCATTTTCTCTGATGTCTCTCAACTTTCCATTCTCTCTCTGTCTCTCTCTCTCTCTCTCGCTCTCTTTCTCTCTCTCACACACACACATTCAAAATTTCGAAGCGAAAGACGATGATGAAAATTCATAGAAAACCAAATTCAGAATTCTTAACCGTTTCATGAACAGAAAAAAGACAACAAGCGAACACACACTGGTTTCCTCTTTTTGTTGATTGATTTCTCTCCAACGCGCTCCCTCTCCCCCCCCCCCTACACATTTCTAATTAATTATGAGCAAATGAAAGAAAGAAGAGCACATCTACTATCAGATGTGAGTAAACTTATTATGAAACGATCCCCCACTCCCGCGCCACGCGCCCCCCCCCCCCGCACACCACTTCAAAGATTTTCTAATATTTTTCTTTTGTTTGACTGGTTTCAACTGCTCATTTCCATTTCCTCTGTCCACCCCCCCCCTTTTTTTCCTTTTAAATTGATTTTCTCTGAAACGAGACAAACCTGTTCCCCACCACACCACGACCCGCCCAAAACCCTTCTACGTTTTTCTTTCTGTACATACTTTCAATATTTCGAAAGAAGGAATATTGTCCCCCCCCCCCCCCCACCCCCCACATTTTGTTGATTGACCACCACGCTTTGTTGTTGTTCCGGGGTCAATGGTCCCCTCCATAACCGCCGCCGGCACGTCTTCTTAATCAAATTGTTCACCGTCATCCACACTCTTCCATTTTTTTTCGTATCGTCCGGTGACGCTGTCTGTATTCGTGTCGAGTTAGGATGGGGCCATTAAAAAAAGACGGCTGGTGCGCGCGCCAGTCGTCTTTTTTTCTCTAATGAAAAACTCTAATATAATCATTTCAATGGCAATCGCTTGTAACCCCATCCATACGTGTGATCCGGACCGTCCATGACTTCTTTCAAAATTCAAATTATTGCTTGCGTTGTGGTCGCCGTTCGACAGCCGGGGGCCCCGCTTCGAAACCGTATTGTCGAAAGGTTTTGGACATTGTTAGGAGCCGGCTTGTGCTCCGTCCAGATCACAAGTATCTCCCAAACTGTTTCTCGTTTCATAAGAAAATTGTTATCCTCCCGCCCTCCCCCCTTCCCCAAAAGAATCTGATGAGCAAGAATAATGTAAATAAATGATTCCAGAGATTTCTATATATATGTTTCATTTGTTTGGAAATTGAACTATATTGGCTAGAACTAAAATCTGAAATTCTGCAGAGCTATACATTTTTTGCTAGCTTGGAGCACTTCTCGTATCGTGGACCACCTGGAATCATCAATTGAAGCTGGAAAGAGGTTGCCCACGAGAAGTACACCAAGAAGTCTGGTTTACAGCGGAGCCACCACGCTTCTCTCTGTTTCAGAATCTGTATGGTGTACGACGCCTACGCCAATGTATCTGAATAGCCCTTTCGGCACGCCGCACTCTGGAGCTACAGTGAATAGGACGGGGTCCGTGACGTCAAACGACAATAACAACGCGTTATTATTTTAAGGTTAAATCTCTTCGAATTACTGTAGTTCCTACGGTAATAGACAGAAAAGGACGGAATTCCGAATTCCGCCGTTTTTTCATTCCGTCTTCCGGATTCCAGATTCCGTGAAACATTTATTTTCCGTTTTCCGGATTCCGATGTTCCCAAAATCCAATTCCGCCCGACTCTGGTAATAGGGTCCCTCGGACTATTTCCTAAGACCCACGGTGACAAAAATGGCAAACAGTTTTTAATAAAAATGATTTTTGTGATATTCCACACATTTTACTATTTTTTTCGTTTTTCTAGTTATTGAAGAATAAGGCTTCCACGAAAGACGATCCTTCATTCGTCTTGCGTTCGTCTTACGTCGTCAATTGAAATACGAATTCTAGACGATTATGAAGACGACGAGACGGTCTTATTTCGACTTTCGCGGATTGAACAGATGCTCCTTTAAGCTTCAGTCGGCTGTATCTCTGCAACGCGAAGAGATACGAAAAAGTTGTCAACTGATAAAATATTCATTATTAAATTTCACGCATATCACCAGTTGAGAACTTTTTGATATCTCCACTCAGCGTCGAGATATGGCTAGTCTAGTGTCATGCTGGAACCGTGCCTAGTCGATTTATTCCACACGTATCGTATTAATCTTTTGGTACCTTGTTCTCATCTAACGAGGAGGCTATCGTAAGGAATCTAGTCGACCTAACAGCGGATTAAGGTGGTCCTCTGCCTTTGTCATAAGATGACGGATGTGTTTCACATCACTGCTGTCTTTCTCTATTTCTCTCTCCTTCTTTGTCTCTTTTTCTGTCTATCTTCTCTCTCTCTCCCCCACTCTTGCGCATCCTGTCAACGAAATTTGCGTTGCGCAGTGTGCAATGGAACGGCGGGACCAAGTGGCTGCAAAGCGGGTCGGTGTGCGCAGGAGATTAGAAGAGGAGAGGGTAGAGTGAAGTGGTGGAGGTATTCACGTGAATCTCATACGGATTCCGTCGAAACATATTATAATGTTAATTTGGGTAAGGGAGGCAGAGGGGACGAACGATGTTAGGGGGAAGAGGACTCGCGATAAGAAGAAGGAAAAGAAGGAAAAGGAGGGGTGGGGCGGCGGATGCAGGTGAAAAGGAAAATAAGTGAAATCACTTCCACACATAATTCAGTGGCAGTGCAGGGTGTCCAGTTGAACACGATACATTTCGCAGTTATTTGGGTAGAGAGAATGAGCAGGCATCTTGGTCTAGGTGGATGAGCAGAGGGGGGGGGACTAGCTCATTTATAAATTGGAATAGCTTTTGATTCAAGAAATATCTCTCATTTTTGTGGCCCAGAATCTCACTGACTAGGGAAGATTGTAAACTCACCATGGAGTTTTGGAGTTTCCATACGAGACCTATGTGAATCGATAGATTAGAACACGCTGAGAAAGAATCTGTTTTTAGAATTTGCTGATCGCTTCAGCGAAACGACTTATTTCGATCTGAAATTCCAGCACTGACCATCTTTAGTTCCTCCGCGACATCACATCCAATTTTTTGTGATTTGAACCGGTGTAGGGTTCTGACAACTTGCCACGGTTCGAATTACTAAAAATTGGATGTGATGTCGCGGAGGAACTAAAGATGGTTAGTGCTGGAATTTCAAATCGAAATAACTCGGTTCGCTGAAGCGTTCAGCAAATTCTGAAAACGGATTCTTTATCAGCGTGTTCTAATCTATCGATTCACAGAGGTCTCGTATGGAAACTCCATCGTGAGTTTACAACCTTCCCTAGTGAGTGTTGTCGCGTAGGAATTACGACGTAGCTTACGATAATAGAGACTCAAGTATTTTCAAGTGTTGACATGCTATACCACCCACTATCAACGAAGCGAATCATAAAAGAATTGAGATTACGCAATATTCAAGCATAAAAATGTGGCAAGTCTCGCACTCAATGTTTGCAATCATTGCGCAATACCTTGCGCAGAACCGCATAAAACGACATTCTGGGAACTCATCAAGTCAATCCAGAAACCTGCATACGGGCTCGCCATACATTGCAAAACGAGTGTGGAAGGAGGGGGGTTCTACAATTTAATGAAATTCTTCAGGATTCCAGATTACGGTGCAAAAATTAAAACAGACAATGACACTCCACCATCCCATTCCCAAATAGTCTTCAATTTTTGAATAAATTAATTCTAAGGGGGGGGGGGTACTACGGCTCGCAATTTCAGCAGCCTAAGAAAATTTGCGCAGGTAAGAAGCCAACATTAACTCTCCATCACTCAATCCAACGATCTCACCGCATTCAATGTAAGCCCTTACCACTACTAAGCAAAAGTTCCGTCTGTGCTTCCGTCTGTCTGTCCATGACATTTCTTTGATTATCTAGAAAGATCGTGAGGTTCCTACTTCGATAATCGGGGTGGAGTCATGGTCATCTGGAGGTCGCAGGGTACTTGGGGATACTGTAGAACCGTACACCCAAAGTCTACAAAACTGTCTTAACAAAGATATAAATAGTCAAAATTTTTCTGATATACCAATCCGGATGTCCGTGTATCACATGTAAAACAGCAGCGTCATATGTGCAAAACTTCAATTTCAATAGAAATTGTTTTCCAAAGATTCTAAAAAAATTCCAGAACATTCCAGAAACTTCTAGAACAGCGGCGTAGCTGCGAAATTTCCACTGGTATTACTTAACAAAGCAAGACGATAAACCATCCAACCACAACGACGCTTGCACCCCGGATATGTGTTAGGGAGAGATGAATTTTCTCATCAGAGCAATCTACAAGGTTCCACATAACTATACGACCAGCTCAATACTTTCGAAAATATCAAAAAAAAAACTAGTTGTGATCCGATGAAGTTGGCGGTAAAAACCTCGGCGCTAGTTTCTTTTTTTTTTAATTTTAATTTTTTTTGCAACCATTGGGTTTCGACCATCAGACAGTGTAAATAACATTTTCAGAAAAAAAATTACTAAAAATCATTGATCCTCCCCCCCCCCAAACTAAGATAGCGCCAAAATCTCAATTTAAAAATAAATTTAGCAAAAAAAAGGTTTTAAAAAATCGATTAAAATCCGTCGTTGTTTTGTGGTAAAGTTTGAATATATGTAAACTCCGAAATTGCTTTTGGCCTAAATTCGCGCGCGAGTCGCGGCGAGACCCCGAGTCTCAGAAAAAAAAGGCGGCAATTTGAATTTCAACGGCGAAATCTGGGAGAAAGGATTAAATTTTAATGGAATGAGGGAAACTTCAGTGGGATTTTACCTAATTAATCATTGTGAATACGTAGTAATCGCAACACACTCCTCCAAATAAGCATAGGTTCACTCGCATTTTTTGAATTACAGGGCACCAGAGAAAGGCGGAATTCCGGATTCCGCCGTTTTTTTTATTCCGTCTTCCGGATTCCAGATTCCGTGAAAAATGTTTTTTTCCGTCTTCCGGATTCCAGATTCCGTGAAAAAATATTTTTCCGTTTTCCGCATTCCGGTTTCCGCAATATGGCGTTTTTATTCCGTTTTAATTCTTTATTCTCAAATGCTGTGAAAAGTATACTTTTTTGAACTCCCACAAAAATTCTTGCGAATAGAGCGCATTTTTATTTTTCGAAAATTTTCCCAACAGTTCATGTTTTTCCGCGCATTATTTCTCAAGCTTGAGTTTTCAAACGTATTTGTTAATTTTTAGAAGGATGCGAAAACGGTCGAAAATTCAGTTTTCCGCATTCCGCATTTCGCCGTTTTTTACATTCCGTTTTCCGGATTCCAGATTCCGTGAAAAAATATTTTTTCCGTATTCCGTTTTCCGGATTCCGAGTTCCCAAATTCCAATTCCGCCCTACTCTACTAGGCACTTGAAAAAATACGAAAACTATCCGAAATTTTCAGATAATTATTATTGAATTACTACTGCTATTGAAATTTGACTATTACGCAAGCACTGTGTATGCAAACAGGTGTTCTCTTCAAGATGCCACATGACGTCATACGTGGCTAATCTCCTCGCACCAACCCACCTTTCTATTTTATGCACCATTCAATTGGGTGACAGTGGATGGGGAGATAATGCGATGACACAATGACCCCTTCTAATGGGTGTAATTTAAAAGGGATGTCGTAATGAGATACGGTACAAAAAAAGCGATATCGAAGAAAGGAACAGATGGCGGGAATTAATTTGGGATAAACCATTTATCATTAATGATATTCTCTTTTATTATTATTTTTTTAAATTTTAAATTTTCATTTCATAGTTCCGCTTGAAAGAATTATTCGAGCAGAAGTTTTTACGGACGACTACTATGGTATTTCATCAAGATACTCTTTTTTCGAAAGTATGTTCCACGAAAGACGAAGACAAAAAGTCGTTTTGCATTCGTCTTACGCAATAGGAAAGTTGTCAACAGACTGCGCCAGAAGAAGAACGAAGAAGAAGACGAGACTTCGCCAAAATGGAAGCCTTATTGCTTTCAACGCGTCGATAATTTCTTTTAGTTTCAGTAATTTTTCAATAGAATTCTCAAGCAGTGTGTCGTTTCGAAAAATGCCTTTTTCGAAAAATTCTCGGGAATTTTTTCTCGTTGATTTTTCGAGAAATTCTCGAGAAATCACCCATAAACATTTCTCGAGAATTTTTCGGAAAAATGTCTCGAAATGCTTTTGAAACGACACACTGTTCTCAAGATGTTGGTGAGATGAACAAATTTCGAACGATGCTCAAAAAATATTTGCAAAGCGGCCCTGAAAAAAATCCATTATTTTATCTTCTATTTCCGTAAAATTTATTTATTTTTTGGTTTATGCTTTTAATTAGGCATCAGAATAGCCAAGCGCCTATTCTGATGCCTAATTAAAAGTAGTGCAGAATTATTCACAAAAAGCGAAAAACATATTCTCTAAAAACTGGAACTTAAATGCTAATTACCTATTTTATTTGTTTACAGTGTATTTTGTATAGTGTATAATTCAAAAAACATATTTTTCATTTCATTTTTCCAGAATAAACCGCGAAAAACATGGTTTTAATGTGAAAATATGTATATATCCCCACAGCTATTTTTTAAAAGTTTTGTAGAGTTTTAAATCATAATAAATATTATTTATAAATTAAGGCAGGAAGTATCAAAATTTCTGAAATAGAAATGGAGTCAGTTAGTTAGTCGAATTTTTTTCTAATCGATTAAGCTAAAAATCTGAAAATTTGCGTCAAAATGTATTTTTCCGTTTCAGCCAAAGGCATCAGAGCGTCTTTTTAATTTTCGAGAAAAAACGGAAAATTACTTTTTTTTATAAATAGCGTTTTCAAAATCTTCGGAAAGAAAAAAAAAGGAATTCTCAACGGAGCTGGTGCTGAAAAAGTAACGTGTTTTTTGTTGGCTTAGCATTAGTTTGGCTTCCATTTGGGCGAAATTCTGGCTGTCTTGTGAGTTATACTAAGTAAGGCTACCACGAAAGACGAAGACAAAAAGTCGTCTTTCATTTCGTCTTGCATTCGTCTTACGCACTAAAAAAAGTTGTCAACACACTGCGTCAGACGAATTCAAGACGAAGAAGAAGATGAGACGAGACGGCCGAAAGTTCTCATAAGAATCCAACTCACTTGTGCTTCCTTCAATTGTATTTTGAATTCCGTTTTTTCCGCATTCGATGCAAATATTTTTATACAGTGTCGCATGACGCCTGAATGATATTTGCATACACAACTCGCTTCATTCATTCATTCATCTTGAAGGTTCTTGATACTTTCTGCATTGGACATGTGGATTGTGAGCCTTATATGCTGTGCCAACAAAGCAAGTATTCCATCAGAAAGAATTAGTTTTGAGCCATTTTGGGCCAAATCTCAGAACAAAAGCATCCGGAAGCATCCGGTGATAAGTCGATTACTTCTCCGCCGCTCTGAAACGAATTATTCAGATGAGAACATATAAAGCATCTTAATACCTGGAAAATACCTTTGTACTTATTCCCTGATTTGTCACAAGAAGATTGATGCAAATACAATTGCTATGTCCCTGTAGTTTCGACTCTTCTAACCTTTTTATTTCCGAATTCTCCCCATCATCGCTGATGAAATATTAGGTTGAGGAATATGTTCGTTTTTTCACAAAGATTTATTTGAACATCGAATGAAGATGATTAAGGATTGTCTTTTGATCACAGTTCATTTTTTCGGCCAATTCACGACTTGTTTGGCGACCATCTTCCTTCAATAGTGCCTTCAGATGCTCTTCGTCTAATTCTGCAGGTCGTCCGCTTCGAGGCGTGTCTTCAAGTTTAAAGTAGCCATTTTTGTGCGGTAGACACGCCTAAGACACCTTCTCCATACACACTGCATATTTCCCGAGCGGCTTCAGCTGCTTTTTGCTTTCGGTGAAAAGAGAAGAAGGGCAGATGTCGAAAATGCTGATTTTTGCCTCCTGGATAGTTCATTTCTAAGCCTGAAAAATTATGAAAAATTAACATTTCAGAACAAACTAAAAACGCTGTTTTGTAGAGCAGAAAAAGCGTTATCAGATAAATATATACACTTTGCCAAACAACAAGAAAATTGTTATGAAACAAAAGATAATATAAAAACTCTACGAACTTATTCCTCAACCCAATTCATGCGGAACGGATTTGAATTCTTCCGATTTTCAGCGATCAGATTCAGCATAGTTGAAGAGCTGCTAATCCACGACTTCTGTGACTTAAGCGATTGGCAATCTACATATGGAAATTGTTGGGCAATCTTCGAGTCGATATACTTCCACCAATCGTCTTTTCTTGTAGTACTCTTCGGGTATCGTTGTAGGGAAACGAAGAATACAGGAGAGATCACGACTTAGTGCAGCTGCATAATATCTTTGGATTTTCCAGTTTTTATCCGTGAACTTCCTTGCGAATCTATCGAATAGTTTCGAGAGAATTGTCATTTCCTTCATGATTTCGTCTAACTTTGCACTCTGATTGGTTGTTGGTTGTCAATTGCGATCTGAACTGGTGACTTGGCTCATGTTTCGATGTTATCGCAGCTATTTAACATTTTTAGGAAATTTTCATGTTTCCAATTTTTATTTTTTATATTCTATTCTATTCTATTCTATATTCTATATTATACACATTTGCAAGAAATGACTGCAGATTTTTCATATTGAATCCCTATTCACAATATATATAGATTTAGATTTAAAGCAAATTGCAATTCGAATTTTGCAAAAAACAGCCAAATTCCAGAAAAAAACAAATAATTGAAAATAAACGAACGAATAGATGGATTCCCACAGCTCAGCGGAAAACTCTCCAGATTTTACAGCATTTTCAATTTCCAGTTGTGCAACTTTTTCCTCTCATTCTCAACGAGTCTCTGGAATTGCGCAGTTTCTGGAATTATTTTCCCGTTATTTGGCGTGAGATAGGTGACATTGAAAACACTTGGATCAAAATCTGGTAATTCAGGTGATTTCGAAGCTTGTGGTGATTTATGAGACGATGAATACAGCGTTGTTGGTGACTAGCTGTTAATGGAGGTATTACGAGGAGAGCGGACCATGATGTTCTGTAAAAGTAATTGTTGCAAGCGATATTTTGAAATTAAAATACACGAAAATAGGTGAAACATTTTTTAAGTATAATTTCCAGGAATTTTAGAAGAAGTGATTAGTAATGTTGACAGGAATTATTTCGAGTGCTATGTATTGTCGGAATAAAAACTTAAAAAGAATATTTTTTATAGTCATTTTTGGAGGTTTAAAAAACATTTTTTTGTACAATTGTTTGTAGTTACTGCTAAAGTATTTGAGAGTTTTTTTTTTCACGCGCGGCACATACGCTTACAATGTTGGGAGGATGGTTCGAGACGGCTGGTTTGTTGGTGGGATTCAAAACAATAGTCGTTCTGTGTTCATTGAAATCACCGGTGTTCTAAAACTTACTAGTGTTATTCGTGTATATCTAATAACATTTTCAGAAAAAAAAAATGAGTTTTAAACCTCCAAAAATGACTAAAAACGAGTGGACCTCCCCAACTAAGATTACCCCGGTTTTCATCCCGTCAACGTTAATTAAAAAATTTCACTCTAATTTTTTTTAAATTTTAATAGAGTTGAGACTTCCAGTCCTATTCTGATTTCAACCCATAAGCTTCTACCCAATTTAATTTAATCTCACCAATCTCTGATCGGTTTGTTCAAACTGGAATTTAACGACACATCATCCTCACTCGTTTTCATCGCATCACGCCGCTGCTCACTCAATTCATTCGTGTTCAATGACGTCGTGCATGTTCCGATGTTCATGGATATCAACGATTTCTCAGCAATGCAACGCCGCGGAAATTTACGAGAAATAACGAATTCGCTTCGAAATTCCTTGGTCGATGGACAAGTAGAATGACGTCGTTAACATTTGACTGTGCTCATTTTCTACGTCTATGTTCTCTTGGCCGTTCCACTCAAATTCACACTCGCCTTTTCAACATTTTGAATATTTTTTTTCAATCTCGATAGCAGTTTGATTCATCCTGCATTCGAGTATCGTCCTTTCTAGAAATTAGAAACTATTAATGATAACTGACTAAATAAATAATTAAAATCCAAAATACGGCTATTGAAGAGCTCAGATTAAGAACAACTCCTTATAGAAATTGAAAACTTGACTTACTTCAAATTTTGAAAGCTGACTACCAGGCTTTCCGTTATCCATTGTTTCATCAATTTCTTGGGCGATTTGTCGCACTTTCAGAATTAAATTTCTTTTTTTTCGATTGTCCATCGTATTTTTGAAAATTCCTGTAAAAATGGAAGGAGAATTGGAAGAATTGGAACAACGAAACAGCGAAAAACAGTATTAAAAAATTCAAAAAAAAAGCGGTCTCACGCGTGGTGAACAATTGAGCGCAATTCCATTTATTATCCATCCGCGAGGAAATGATTTTTCGTTTAAAGGCGCTGTTTGGGTCTCGTTAGGGGATAGCGCGTTTTAACGCGCTAATTTAAAAATTGTAAGAAAGCGCACACTGTGTTTGTGATTTATTTTCGAAAATTGAAGTGAATATTAGAATTTTTTCTATGTTTTGCTTCGAAAATCATGTTTTTTAAGTTAATGTTTATTGTCAAATTTCGCTTCAATTTTCGAAAAGAAGTCACAAACGCAGTGTGTGCGCATTCTTACACTTTTTAAATTAGCGCGTTAAACGCGCTATCCCCTAACGAGACCCAAACAGCGTCTTTAAACGAAAAATCACGTCCTCGCGGATGGATAATATCACTATACCATTTTTAGCAATTTTCTGGTAGCCTCCAAAGAGCTAGAAAAATATTAGCTTGTCTGCTAAACAATTTTAATAAAGAAATCGGCAAGACGGATGTTGAGGAATAATAAAAAGAGTTATTTGTAAGTTATCTGAGAACAAATTATTTAGAATAAATAATAAATACTCTGGCAATTACAGTGTGGCTTTTAAATATTGCAACGCAAGTTTGGCGCCATGGCGCAGGCTACTGACGCATTTTGCGCGCAAAAATAATTAAAAATGTTGTTCATTATTTCATCATTATTCGTTTTGCCAAGTTTCAGAATTATCGGTTGTTTTTCAGCGCGATGGTGAAGCCTAGTGTTCATCGCTCTACCATCATTATTGAGCTTTACAAGTGTCGGCTCGGAATCGCAAGATCAACGGTTCACAGAACAATCAAACGTTTCGAGGACACTGTTGCACTCAAGAACAGTCACCGCTACAACTCCTCAGGCTGTAAAAGTCTGAGAATCCGGAATCCGAAGAAATGCTCACCGTTTCATCAGAAAAATAGCAGAGGATCTCGGAATGTTTCTCGCTTCTCTATGACAAACATTGTCATAAAGAAGCTGAGAGAAATGTCATATTGTGTCACTCGAGCCGCCATTCTTTCTGAAGCCAACAAGCAAAAACGCCTCTAGAAAGCTAAAAAAAATTGTTCACTGGGAAGGCGGAGTTCAATCCTCAAAACCATCGTGTTATTGCCCACAACATCCAGGCTGCTTTTGACAAAGGAAAAACCATCCATCGAACATCCCACCCAGCGAGCATGCTGGTGTTTGGTGCAATTTGCTCAAACGGGAAGTGTCCACTGCTTTTCGTCGATAAAGGCGTCAAAATAAACAAACAATGTTACGTGAAAGAAATTTTGAAGAAGAATTTACTTCCATGGGCCCAAAATCATTTTTTTTCCGGAAAACATTGGAACCTGCGACAAGATGGGGCACCGGCCCATACTGCGAAGTTCACTCAAGACTAGTGTGTCGTATCGATTCAACAATCGATCAATTTTGATTCGATTTGTTGAACGGGCAAATCGATTTGAATCGATTCGATTTCGCGAATGAATCGACTTGAATCGATTCGATTCGATTCGATTCGATAAAATCGAATCAACAAAAAAACATTTTTTTTTTCCGTTTTCCGGATTCCGGATTCCGCAAAAAAAAAATTTTTTCCGGATTCCGGATTCCGCGAATAAAAATTTTTTCCGGATTCCGGATTCCGTGAAAAAAATTTTTTTTTCTTTATTTTTGCATTATTTTTGTTGATTCGATTTTATCGATTTTATTCGAATTGAATCGAATTGAATCGAATTGAATCGAATCGAATCGATTCCAATTCGAATCGAATCGAATCGATTCAATTATAAAATCGAATCGAATCGAACGATTCGATTTTTATTCAATCGCGATTCGAATCATGTTGAATCGATTGAATCGATTCAAAAATTGTCGATTTAATTCGATTCAATCGATCAATTCCAAAATCGACACGACACACTACTCAAGACTGGTGCGAGCGCCACTTGCCGGAGTTCATCAAGAAGGACGGATGGCCTGCTTTCTCGCCGGATCTGAATCCGTTCGACTTCTCCGACTGGGGAGTTCTTCAAAGCAAGATCTGTGCTAGACCCCATTCCAGTGTTGAAACATTGAAGAAGAAATTGGTAGAGGACTGGGACATATTGTCGGTGGAATACCTGCGTGCCACAGTCGACGCGTAACCAAGACGTCTTCGAGCTGAATCGAATAATTTATTTTGTTATCTGTTCCCATATTATCGGATTGCGAGTACGTGGTTTGTCGTATAGTGGCGGTGTTTGGGTCTCGTTAGGGGATAGCGCGTTTTAACGCGCCAATTTAAAAATTGTAAGAAAACGTACACACTGCGTATTTATTTTCGAAAATTGAAGCGAAATTTGACAATAAAAATTAATTTAAAAAACATGATTTTCGAAGCAAAATATAAATAGAAAAAATTCCAATATTCGCTTCAATTTTCGAAAAGAAATCACAAACGCAGTGTGTGCGCTTTCTTACAATTTTTAAATTGGCGCGTTAAAACGCGCTATCCCCTAACGAGACCCAAACACCGCCTCTATACGACAAACCACGTACTCGCAATCCGATAATACCTATGAATAAATATTTTGTTGAGTTACATCGATTTTTGTTTTTTTTTTTTAATTTTTTTGAGATACGGTTATTTCAATGCGTTGCAATATTTAAAAGCCACCCTGTAAATACTGATCTACCAGCGGAAAGTTCGCGACTTCCATTGTAGTCGTTTCTGTTTTCCCTCTTGTTAGTAGAACAATTTATTAGAAGAATGTCAAAAAGCAAATATCATTAAAAAGTTTAAAAATTTTTAAACAGAAATGATAGAAAAGAAAACAATGGAGTTATGTAATTGAACAATTCAACGTAAAAGAAGTGTAATTATTGAAAATAATTTACATAATTACAGGGTGCGCCAAAATTATGGTCACACATTCAAAATGATGTATTATCGCCGTAAAAAAGTTCCGACATTTTTTCGAGCCCGCGGAAATCGGGATTTGAATTTAGAGGCTCCGCCCATTTCATCATCAGAGCGCATTTGCTATGCGCGATTTATTTTTTGAATTTTTATTTTTTCTTCTGAATTTTCAGAATTAAACTGGATTAAAAAAACGAAATTGTATTAATCGTGAATTTTTTTACACGTTTCTTCGAATGTTTAAATATATCAATTTGCGTCATTTATTTTTTTTTCGTTTCTTCTTCATAGCAAATGCGCTCTGATGATGATTTGGGCGGAGCCTCTAAATTCAAATCTTGATTTTCGCGGGCTCGAAAAAATGTCGGAACTTTTTTACGGCGATAATACCTTCTACAAAAATACTCGAATCGACTTGAAAATTCAGCTATAGTTTTTTGAAACGATTATAAAACATATAAATTGAATTCGGCTTCGATAATGAACAATATTTCGTCAGTGAACAGCATCCTCAAATGTTCATTTTGACGCGTGCCAGCAAGGAGAGTTTTGCACTTCTTCATCCGGCCCATCTTGTTCCTTTCCGAT
This sequence comes from Caenorhabditis inopinata, assembly GCA_003052745.1. Taxonomy (NCBI): domain Eukaryota; kingdom Metazoa; phylum Nematoda; class Chromadorea; order Rhabditida; family Rhabditidae; genus Caenorhabditis; species Caenorhabditis inopinata. The sequence continues at coordinate 3,243,175 of AP018153.1, forward strand.
AGAATCGCAGCTCATTTTACAATTCTTCTGATCGAGGAATGACTGATTCTGAGCTCTGCCATATTTTTTCCAGATTTTCCGGAAACTGTCGCAACGAGTGTTACAATCTACTCACGAATGTTTTCGAGACCTTCAACGATTTCACCGTCAGAATCCATTATTTGAGGAGAAATATTCAGAAAAAAAACAGACGAATATAGCGAAAAAAAGTTTTTAAAAACTTGAAAAAATTGCGTTAAAAAAGAGCAGTAAATCGTGCGATGGTAGGTGGTCTCGAAGGGAAGAGACAAACTACGGTAACACTCGTTGCGACAGTTTCCGGAAAATCTAGAAAAAAATGGCAGTTTTGGACAGCGTTTTTCCAGGAAATTTCTCCAGGAAATCAATTTTGAACGCGGCATTAAGCGCGCCTCTTTCTTTATTTATCAAAAGCTCAAAAGCGCGAAGCAATGCAAAAAAAATAACGAAAATTAAATAATCCTTATTTCTCCGCCAAAATCCATTATTTGAAGCGAAATATTCATTAAAAAAACCGCCGAATATAGCGAAAAAAAGTTTTTAAAAACTTGAAAAAATTGCGTTAAAAAAGAGCCGTAAATCGTGCGACGGTCGGTGGTCTCGAAGGGAAGAGGCAGACTACGGTAACACTCGTTGCGACAGTTTCCGGAAAATCTAGAAAAAAATGGCAGTTTTGGACAGCGTTTTTCCAGGAAATTTCTCCAGGAAATCAATTTTGAACGCGGCATTAAGCGCGCCTCTTTCTTTATTTATCAAAAGCTCAAAAGCGCGAAGCAATGCAAAAAAAATAACGAAAATTAAATAATCCTTATTTCTCCGCCAAAATCCATTATTTGAAGCGAAATATTCATTAAAAAAACCGCCGAATATAGCGAAAAAAAGTTTTTAAAAACTTGAAAAAATTGCGTTAAAAAAGAGCCGTAAATCGTGCGACGGTCGGTGGTCTCGAAGGGAAGAGGCAAACTACGGTAACACTCGTCGTTGCGACAGTTTCCGGAAAATCTGGAAAAAATGGCAGCTTTGGACAGCTTTTTTCCAGGAAATTTCTATTGGAAATCAACTTATGGGGTTATTCATAAAAAACACAATTGCATTTTAATACAAAAAAAAATGAATTTTCTTGCATTAAAATGCTTTTCGTGCTTTTCATGAATAACCCCATTAACAACTAACATTTTCAGAAGAAAAAAATTGCAAAAATCTCCAAAAATAACTAAAAACCATCCATTGATCTCCCCCCCCCCAACCCTTTTTTCTAGCACTCTTTTTTCTTCTGCTTGCTTAAAAAAAGAGAGAAATAGAGAGACACGCACACAGAGACATGGGTCAGTGTGTATTCGTATGTCTTTCCCACCGCACCCCTCTTTTATCGATTTCCATTTCGATTCTTTGCTTTCTGTTTCTTATGAGCCAAATGCCATTTGGTTCCCATTAACATCGATTCATGCCCAAAAAAATAAAAAAAATTAAAAGAAAAAAGAGTGTTTTGCCACTTTATAGTGCTCATGCACCTTTAAACTCTGAAATTAGAGTTCCAAGCGCTTTTTTATAGTCATTATTGTTGCATATTCATTTTTAAACTTCCAAATATTAATAAAAATTTTGTATGGCCGTTTAGGTTACCTTTCTTAATTGCAGCTTCTCAAATAACTTAAAATCTTTGATTTTTTTAATATAAAATTTATTATTTCACTCTCTGCGCCTTAACAATTTCCTTTATGTTTTATGTCTAATTTAATGACTTTAATCTTTACAGCAGCTTCTCTAACAATCGAGATAAACGATGCCACCGAGAAAACCGAACGCGGAAGAATATCCAGTGAGCATTGTGGACTTGAGCGATGATTTCAAATCAAGCACAACCATCGAGGTGAAGCTAGATGAGGAGAGAACATGCTTCCGTTATTGGATCTTTTTAAATTGTATGAAATGGTTCGTTAAGTTTTTGGTTTTCTTTAAAAAAATATATATTATTTTAATATTTAAAAAGGCAAGCATTGCCGGAGTTAGTACTTCAGAAATCAGGAGGAAAATCATATTTCCAATCGTCGCCGAATTTCCCGGAAAAAACGTGTCTTAAAAACCTCGGCGCTTCTTTAAAAATCATTTAGTTAAACCGATTTGAGTATTTTAGTTCAAGCTTGGTTTCTAAATTTAAGTCCACACATGAAAGGCTCAAGATCTTTTCATCCAACACTCATTGCGAAAAATGTATACTTTTCTGTACTCATGATTATACTTTGTTCTCTTCCATTAAAAAAAAAGAATTTTAAAGGCAAATCGAGATTCGAGCCACGACATTCGAATGCTTCGCCGCCTACTTCAAACCTCCGGCCACGTGGTCAGCTGAAGTGGAATTTGAAATTCGCGCTCACATCACGAGTTCACTGAAAAGCGATCGATTCACCGGACGATTCTCTGGAGCAAACCACGTCTACTTTCGTCAATTGAGGCTCCATGAATACATGATGAAAGAGAACATGGCATCGCTGAAAATCGAAATTTCTCTGAATGTCATCAAAATGACGAACTTCGGAATGATGTACGACTACTTTGAAATGATGCCCCAAACGGAAAACGCGTTGCTAAAAGTGGAGGATCGACTTATTCGGGTCAATAAGCAATATTTGGCGCTGATGTCACCATTTTTCAAGGCTCTCTTCTATGGGGAACATAGCGCCGACGAAGAACTTTATGAGTTGAAGGAGGAGAAATTCAAGGAGGTCCTCACGTTTTTGAGATGTATCTACCCGCACAGACAGGGTGTTTCCAGTTAGTTTTTATTTTAAAATAAATTATCAATCTCTACCGACAAATAAAAAGTTTTGAGGAAAAAAAAAACGGGATTGTTTCGATAGTTTCCATTCATTTCGGGAATATCGATTTTTGCGCGTTGTACATACTGATTAATTGATTAATTAATGCATGATTAATGCAGTTGCAAAAATGGGAACAGCCGAAATAACCAATTTCCAAATTTCAAAAATTAACTGCTAACCAATGATCTGATAACCGATCACTAGTGACTGAAATTTAGATAGTTCCCTCTAAAAGCAGCTGCTTTATTAAATATAAAAATTAACTAAACAGCTTATGAAGTTTTACGTAAATAAAAACTTTGTTGAGTTGGAGTAGTGCATAGATTAATCAAATTCGTTCAAATCGCGGCAAAAGGAAGTCGAATTTAGGACGAAAAAAATTTCCTTTGTTAAAAACCTTTGTTAAATCACTAAAAAAGACTTTATCCCTCCCTCTTCCCCACTCGACCACCGCCGCTTTTTTTTTTCTTCAAAGTGGAGAATGCCTAGAGGAAAGAGGGGGAAAGAAGTACAGGGCGCGGTGCTCAGGATTTTCAGACAGAATCGTGGTATTCGTGCCACAAATATTTTAACAGTAACAACAAACAATTGTACAAAACAAAATTAGAAAAACCTCCAAAAATTACTAAAAACTATTGGGCCCCGCAACCAAGACAGCGCAAAAATTCAACCCGAGTTCAAGCGAAATAAATTATTCAAATACATTTTTTTTCCAGAAAAAAGTGTCGACTTCTTGCTCGATATTGCCGATCGTTGGCAGTGCCAACCGATTGTAGATGCCTGTGAGATGTTCATGTGTGCTCATTACCACGAATACCAGAAAAGGACGGAAAAGTGTTTCTCATATGTAGAAAAGTACAAGATGCAGAGACTGTTGGTAAGAATTTTCTGATTGTGAGAAATGTTACCAATTTTAAGACGATGGGAATTTATTCGTAACCGAAGCCTTGGCCCTCGGGTCGGGAAAAACTATTATCCCCGACGTATTTAGTAAATTTCTGATTAAATCATATTATCCATCGTGATTTTTCTTTCGTTTAAAGGCGCTGTTTGGGTCTCGTTAGGGGATAGCGCGTTTTAACGTGCTAATTTAAAAATTGTAAGAAAGCGCACACACTGAGTTTGTGATTTATTCAGTTTAAGAAATTTGACAATAAAAATTAATTTAAAAAACATGTTTTTCGAAGCAAAATATAGAAAAATTCCAATATTCGCTTCAATTTTCGAAAAGAAATCACAAACGCAGCGTGTGCGCTTTCTTACAATTTTTAAATTGGCGCGTTAAAACGCGCTATCCCCTAACGAAAAATCACGTTTAGCGAAAATCACGCTCTCGCGGATGGATAATATATCCTAAAGTATCGAAATTGAAAAGAAACGGCTCCTTGAGAAAAAAAAATCGAAGACATTGCATTGCTCTATCAACTGAAATTAATATCCAATTTTAGCGAATCATTGTGGAATACGTGACAGTGACCCAAACTCCTGCGTCATTCCGTAACCAGCCATACTATAGAGATCTCTCCGAAAAAACGCAACTATCCGTTTTGGATTACATGGCCAGAAACCAAGCTAGACGTGGAAAGGAGATCGAACGTCGTCGTGGCGTTCACTCACAACGCGCAAATATTGATCCGATGGATGACCAGGATCCGCCGAGCGGACGTCTTATGGGAATAGCTCATTCCATTAGACATGTGGATCCGAGGCCGCAACAATCGGCGCATCGCTATTTTGAGGCCTGGGGTGGAGCGCCGATTAGACCGATTCTCTATGAACATCATCACTAGAATTGCTCTCGAATTACATTTTTATGCATGTGTCTTTCACTCAATATCTCTCAATTTTCAATCGCAATTTGTATATTTCTCTTAGAAATTGGCGGAGCTTTATTCATTCTACATGACCTCTGCGTAACAAATCTCTGAAACTGGTAATTTGTAAATTTAAAATACTCACGAAGCGATTTGTATCATTCAAAATTACTCCTTTCTATGTAAATTCAACTATTTGTGACAAAAATCAATAAAAGATGTTTTCCTCGGACGAATTTAATGTTTATTTTGCTTTTTATCGCGAAATAAATGAGTACTTTATTTATTTATTTCTTCCAGAAAAAAAAAAGGATAAAAATGAGCACAATATAAGCTGGAAAAATCGGAGGGATTGACCAATCGTAGAGCGTCGCGAAGGCTTTTGAACCATGCTTGACTCGTATTGATTTGCACGTACGATACCGATAATCGATAAGTTTGAATGTATTATCGCCGTAAAAAAGTTTCGACATTTTTTCGAGCCCGCGAAAATCGGGATTTGAATTTAGAGGCTCCGCCAATTTCATCATCAGAGCGCATTTGCTATGCGCGATATATTTTTTGAATTTTTATTTTTTTTTCAGAATTTTCAGAATTAAACTGGATTAAAAGAACGAAATTGTATTAATCGTGAATTTTTTACACGTTTCTTCGAATGTTTAAATATATCAATTTGCGTGATTTATTTATTTTTTCGTTTCTTCTGATAAAAATATATCGCGCATAGCAAATGCGCTCTGATGATGAAATGGGCGGAGCCTCTAAATTCAAATCCCGATTTTCGCGGGCTCGAAAAAATGTAGAAACTTTTTTACGTCTATAATACACCAGTCTTATTTTCTCCAGAACTTGCACGAGTTGACGAATATTTCAATACTTTTCTCGACATCATTTGGGCTGGATCCTATGATTTTGAAGTTTCCCACGTAAATTACGGTGTAAGTTACGGTTCAACAATAAAAATAAGAAGAAAAATACACAAGTCAAGGAAGAACTTTATTCCAAAATAGCTTTGGAATTCGATTTTAAAATATAATAATTAAATCGGGGAGAAACAAAAATTACGGAAAACGACAACAAAAAAAACTGGCGGAGATCTCCCTAAAAATCCTTTAAAAAATATTCGCGAATTTCCCGCCACGCTTTAGCTAAAGAACGCGCGCCCCGTTCGGTGAAGTGTCGTTGCGAAGTTCTTGTGATTATCGTGGCAACGTGTAGGACGGCAGGGAGTCTGCCATCGGCAACTTTGAGGCCATTGGTCATTGGATTTCTCAAGCTGATCATTAAGGAAGAATCCCAAGACCGATCGATCATAGTGGAACGTCTGAGCTGACTTTGAACATTTTGTCTGACAAATAATTGTTTACTTGATATTGGAGAATCAGTTAGTCTTTTCGGTCTTTGTTGTCCCCTCGGGGACTGGGCCGAGCCCGGCAGCAGTGCAACGCCGGGACGACCCTTGGGAAGTCGGAGCAAGCTCCGAGTCTTCCCTTGGTTCCAAAAATCATATAACCTTTATTACACTCATTCGAGTGTATACCGTAGGTTAATACGATAAGAACAGATACTACACTTTGATCTTACAAGGGAACCATTTTTAGCCTTCATCTCAGAATTTTTTCTAAATTTGCTCATTTATAGTTTCGAATACGGGCTTTCTCGTGGTGTATTTGGTTTTCTGCACAAATTTCTAGAAGTCGTGAAAATTCCATCTGAAAATATGCTGTTTTTTGCTCTCCTCATCCTTTCCACTTTCCCCCCTTTCCTCTATACATTCTCCACTGCAGAAAAACCGAGCAAAAGTGGCCGAGTGGATAGTGGGGATGGATAGGAATCACAAGTTTGGGGTTCGATTCCGTCATTGTCAGTTTTCTTTTTTTTTTTCTTCGATGTAAAAAAATTCCTTCCAACGAAGGAAAAAACTCCGAGGGTATGGAAGTTTCTAGAAAAGCTCTGGAAAGGGTATAAAAGGGCTGATTTTTATTCATTTGGTGTTTTTTCCTGTTTGTTTTTTTGCTGTTTTTATTCCTGTCCGTTCTATCATCTACCATGATATACCAATACCAAGAATCTGATGAAGACGTTTTTCAAAGAAATTGTATTTGATCCATCGATGCCAAAGAATGTTCTTCTGTTAGTGAACTCTTGGACAAGCTGGAAAGATCAGAGTGCCATCGACAGCGTGACCCCACCAACCAACCACCTTGAAGTTCGTGTAATCCCTCCAGGTTGCACTGGAATGGTGCAGCCATGTGACGTTGGAATTTTTGGATCATTCAAAAAAGTGGTGAAGATGATCACGGCTCAAAAAGAAAACTGACAATGACGGAATCGAACCCCAAACTTGTGATTCCTATCCATCCCCACTATCCACTCGGCCACTTTTGCTCGGTTTTTCTGCAGTGGAGAATGTATAGAGGAAAGGGGGGAAAGTGGAAAGGATGAGGAGAGCAAAAAACAGCATATTTTCAGATGGAATTTTCACGACTTCTAGAAATTTGTGCAGAAAACCAAATACACCACGAGAAAGCCCGTATTCGAAACTATAAATGAGCAAATTTAGAAAAAATTCTGAGATGAAGGCTAAAAATGGTTCCCTTGTTAGCTAATAAGCCGAAGAAGCGATAAGCGACACTTGTACAGGTGGGAGTAGGTGTATGCCATGTACCGACAAAATCCTGTTCGCGTGGGTCATTTTGAAATGAACGAAAACTAGTTTCTCTGTGTTTTGCTATTTTTTGTAAGTAAATAACATACGCAAGCCTGGTTTTTGTCGGTACATAGTATTTTATCGTTTTCCAAATATCGAATTCTATAGTTAATTCCTTGAAAATGTTTCCAATTTGAAGCGTGGCCACCTTTTGTTAATATTCGCGTTGCGTGGCCCCCCTGCTGAAAATATGACTGTCTCCGCCCCTTTCTTTCGTTCCACATCATCCATTACTCCTGTTTCAATGTTTGGAATAACAGCTCTCCTTGCATTGATAGCGACGAGTTCCTATGTGTCATGCAATAGCCGCGTCGGTATGGCCATTGTATTCAGTTGTCCTCATCCAGAATCTCGATTCACTGTGCAGCTTTGGGAAGAAGATAGATTTAGTCCGGACGACATAATATCCGAAAAGAAAACATATGGTTTTGAATCTTTTGAAGAAAGTACAACAGTAATGTTTGATGCAGAACAAGATGGAGATGAATTTGCATCACAGGTAACATTTTCATAGTTTTTTTCAGAAATTGGTTTAATCGAGCAAAAAATAAAAATAAAAATGAAAAATAGATATTTATATTTTGCAATTTACGGAGTCTAACGGTAGGAGGGTGGTTGTGGACCAGTGCGCTTAGTTGGGGGGGGGTTCAATGGTTTTTCGGCTTTTTTGGATTATTTTTGTTTCTGAAAAGCACCACTCTTATTCAAATGTAACTTATCCTTATTTGTCATGATCCAATTAAACTTAAAAAAGCGAAATTAGAAAAGCAAAAAATAACTTACGTTGGAGCGGTACCGAACCACGACCCCCGAATTCCCATCCCTCCCTCTTCCCCCCCTCGGCCACCGCTGCTTGAACTCACAAATAAAAAGAAAAAAAACTCACAAATATTTTAACAGTAACAACAAACAATTGTACAAAAAAAAATAGAAAAACCCCCAAAAAAGCCTAAAAACCATTGGACCCCCCGCCCCCAACTAAGATTGCGCCCGAATGATATTTCAAACTTGGGTAATTAAACCTTTATGTAACAAGGTTAAACGAAAAGAATTAATAAGATAATAACCAAGAAGTATTATCGCCGTAAAAAATTTCCGACATTTTTTCGAGCCCGCGAAAATCGGGATTTGAATTTAGAGGCTCCGCCCATTTCATCATCAGAGCGCATTTGCTATGCGCGATATATTTTTATCAGAAGAAACGAAAAAAAAAATAAATGACGCAAATTGATATATTTAAACATTCCAAGAAACGTGTAAAAAAATTCACGATTAATACAATTTCGTTCTTTTAATTCAGTTTAATTCTGAAAATTCAGAAGAAAAAATAAAAATTCAAAAAATATATTGCGCATAGCAAATGCGCTCAAATGATGATGAATGGGCGCAGCCTCTAAATTCAAATCCCGATTTTCGCGGGCTCGAAAAAATGTCGGAACTTTTTTACGGCGATAATATAACAACGGTAACAATTAAGTTTATAAAAAGGGACAACAATAAAATTCCATGGTGGAATTACAAGAAAATTACAAGAAAATTATAAGAAATTATAATAACGATAGATTAATTATGGGTAAGAGAAATTCGACGCTTCAAAAACTGAAAAACAATGTACCGTATTTTCCTGACGCGGTGAGATATTCTTATGATTAAAATGGAGGGTTCTTACACATTATCAATTAAAAACAAATGAGAGAACACTATAATAAAGGAGACGCAGGAAGCGAAAGATGCGTGGGTGAGAGACAACATAAGCGCGCTAGACGCAGACAAAAAAGGGTTGCGCGGTAAATAAAAAATTTAAATTAATATTCAAAAAAGCACCCGAATCGGGTTCATATTTCCTGTTTTGCACAGAAATTTTGCAGAGAATATTTCGGTAAAAATGTTGAGAATTCGTGAAATTATAAATTTGTTTTCAGGCATTCACATTCTATATGACTGTCGAACATAACTGCGTAATAGAAGGAAATAAAGTGTTGAATGCAAAGTTATATCTCAATCCTCCGTGTCCTGTCGGCAAATACTGCAACTATACGTTTCATGTTGATCTCGATCATTTGCACGGCGAAAGTGGTATTCATTCACGAACTGACGAATGGATTGATAACTTCATTCGGCAATAAAGTATTCTTGAAATTCTTATCTTTTTATATATTTTTGAATAAAGTCGAATTGATCATTGATTTTGTTTCTGAATTTGATTTGTACCGTATTCAATAAGGATTCGCTCCAGAATACCAGAGACAAAGATTTTGCGAGATTTTCAAATATAAAGGCTAACTTTTTTTCTTTTTTTTTGTTTAATTTTCTTTTTTTTTCTCGATCAAATAACTAAAACCTCGTTTATTCCCGTGATGAAACGGCGGTTTATTTGGATTTCTAAAATAGTTTGACTATCGATGAATTGGGAGCAGAGGCCGAAATCTTGTCGAGATACAATGACCAATTGGAGTATGCGCCTTTAAGATATATCTTTCATTTTCTTGCCGATGCTCTTCATGGTTCTTTCGGAAACCACAGATCAGTTCCCGCCAACTCGCCTGATTCCGAACGTGCCGAACCAGACCTTCCTCCTATTGTTCCCCCTCTTACCCTCACTAAAAATTGGTTATGATATCGCGGTGGAACTAAAGATGGTTAGGGCTGGAATTTCAGATCGAAATAACTCGGCCTAAGCCTACGCCTAAGCCAAGCACTCAACGAGGAGCCCTAGAAAGATCATTATTGGGAGCTGAAAGGGCTCCGGGACATTTTAAAACACTTTGATAGTCGAAATCACGGTTTTGAAATGTCTCGGTTTTGAAATATCCGGTTTTGAAGTGTCCGGTTTTGAAATGTCTCGGTTTTGAAATGTCTCGGTTTTGAAATGTCCGGTTTTGAAATGTCTCGGTTTTGAAATGTCTCGATTTTGAAATGTCTCGGTTTTGAAATGTCACGGTTTTGAAATGTCTCGGTTTTGAAATGTCTCGGTTTTGAAATGTCTCTGTTTTGAAACGTCTCGGTTTTGAAACGTCCGGTTTTGAAATGTCTCGGTTTTGAAATGTCTCGGTTTTGAAATGTCTCGGTTTTGAAATGTCACGGTTTTGAAATGTCTCGGTTTTGAAATGTCTCGGTTTTGAAATGTCTCGGTTTTGAAACGTCTCGGTTTTGAAACGTCTCGGTTTTGAAACGTCCGGTTTTGAAATGTCTCGGTTTTGAAATGTCTCGGTTTTGAAATGTCACGGTTTTGAAATGTCTCGGTTTTGAAATGTCTCGGTTTTGAAATGTCCGGTTTTGAAACGTCTCGGTTTTGAAACGTCCGGTTTTGAAATGTCTCGGTTTTGAAATGTCTCGGTTTTGAAATGTCTCGGTTTTGAAATGTCTCGGTTTTGAAATGTCTCGGTTTTAAAATGTCCCGGAGCCGCTGAAAGTGATTGGAACAGGCGCATCAATTGCTTCCATTTTCAATCCACAAAATGATACGCCACGCTTTATATTTTCAATTTGTTTTCATATTTTTCATTAAAATATGTCATTGAATTTTGAAATCATGACTCTCAAAAAACAGTTGATCCAAAAAAATACAAAAATCGACCAAATTGACTCTGAAATTGCTCAAGGACTCTGGGAGTCTGTCAATTTCAGCGAATTGATTGGGTTGTAAATTGCCAATTTTTCAATTCGAATTCAACAGCTTATAGAATTAAAAAGTACCCCAAGACGAACTGAAAGACGAACGCAAGACGAGATGGAAGAATTAGATGAAAGACGAAATCAGACCGAATCGTCTCGTCTTTGTCATCGTCTTGCACTCCTCTGACGCAGAGATAGACACGCAAGCCTAATTGAAAGACGAATGAAGACGAGACGAAATGAGACCGAATTGTCTCAAATCGTCACGCAATACGAACTGAAAGACGAACGCAAGACGAGACGAAATCAACTTTATGATAAGACACGGCCCTTGATGAAAAACTCTGAAAATTCGACAAAAAGAAATAAATATCCATCGTTCCGCATTCTGATTCTCAGAGTGTGAAGAATTTCCCAATTGTCTAGAATATCTCTGAAAAACGAATTGTTTAGTGGAAGAATCTCCTCATAGAAGTGTCATCACCTCGGCTCGTATCGTTCTCCGAATCTCCTCAGAATTTCAGCCAAATTCATCTGATTCTTGGTGTAAACATGGAAGAATGAGCCTTCTGGCTTCGTCAAGAAACTCTGAAACTCGAGAAGAAAAGGGTTTCAGATTCGAGATTTGTCGAAGCCGAACCTGAATCAGATTCCACGAGTCGTCTTCTGTAATTTCTGGAATTTCGCATTGAATTTTGTGAGCTCCAAGAAGGTATTCGACACGTAATGATTCTTGAAGCCTTATGAAATTGATGTGCTCCGATCTCTTAAATTGCTCGGTTTCCACTATCTTTTCCAGATGAAATTTCGAGAGAATTGGTGAAATCTGAAGATGTTTCAGGTGCTTCGGGTTGACACGTTGCAGAAGTCTCCAAACAATCAAATTGTGATCCTGATCTGGAATGGGATCTCGGAGCACCGTCCATACAGAGAACATCTTACAATTTATCTGAAAATATTCAATATTCAGAAGAATTAGAGCTGAAAATCTGACTTCAAAGTCGGATTTCAAGATTTTCAGAAAAATTTGATGCGGCTCGATGGTTGTTTCAGGTATAAAATCGTATATAACATCGAATCGATCGCAAAATGTATTTTTTTTGGAGAAAAATCTGAAAAATGTGATCGAAGTGGCTTCGAGACTTTGCCTTCTGTATTTTATTCTCGAAGATTCGTCAAATTTTACAGAAATTTGAATCTTATTCTCATCTTCAATGAGAAGAATAATATCAAATCGATGAATGAATAATGGAGATTTTCGAACAATTTGATCATCAGATTTCGAGCATAATTGCAGAGAGCATCTGAAAATGAAACCACGTCTTCGTGCCTTTCCAGACCCGCCTACATACCTCGAGTCAAAATCCAATAAGCCGACGACAGTTTGTTTTAGATGAAATGGTAGGCATTGCCACATTGGGCTCGGCTTCGACATTTTTCTGAAATTTACAAGGTACTTCGTCTTCGTCTTGATTTCGTCTGACTAGCGTAATTGTTGCGTAAGACGATTGTAAGACGAACTGAAAGACGAACGAAGACGAGTCGCAAGAATTCCAGGAAAGATGAAATAAGACCGTCTCGTCTCGTCTCGTCTTCGTCATCGTCTAGAATTCGTCTGACGCAGAGATAAACACGCAAGACGTACTGAAAGACGAACGAAGACGAGTCAAAAGGCGACTTTTTGTCTTTGTTTTTCGTGGAAGCCTTAATTGTGTTTATACACTTTTATCGTTACATTTTCAAAATTCACGAAATGGTATAAAAAGGGAAATAAAAGCCAAATCTCTTGAATCGTTGCGAGACCCACCGATCCAAAAATATCGAATATTACAAGAAAATGCAATCTTTCAGCTCCCCGAATGCAAGACAAACTGAAAGACGAACGGAGACGAGTCGAAAGAATTCCAGGAAAGATGAAATAAGACCGTCTCGTCTCGTCTCGTCTTCGTCATCGTCTAGAATTCGTCTGATGCAGAGATAAACACGCAAGCCGTACTGAAAGACGAACGAAGACGAGTCGAAAGGCGACTTTTTGTCTTTTTCTTTCGTGGAAGCCTTAATTGTGTTTATACACTTTTATCGTTACATTTTCAAAATTCACGAAATGGTATAAAAAGGGAAATAAAAGCCAAAACTCTTGAATCGTTGCGAGACCCACCGATCCAAAAAATATCGAATATTACAAGAAAATGCAATCTTTCAGCTCCCCGAATGCAAGACAAACTGAAAGACGAACGAAGACGAGTCGAAAGAATTTCAGGAAAGACGAATAAAGAGCGTCGAAATGAGAGGAAACTTTCAAATTTTTGAAAAAAACATTGAATTTCAGCTGTCTCGTCTTCGTCTTGAATTCGTCTGACTAGCGTAATTATTGCGTAAGACGATTGCAAGACGAACTGAAAGACGAACGAAGACTTTTTGTCTTCATCTTTCATGGAAGCGTTACCAAAAACATTAGAACGGTGGGAATCACAGAAATGAGCATATATTGGCTCTTTTCAGACATTTTCAGATAGGTCTTCTAGTGGAAATTAATGGAAATTTGATTTTTTTTTTCTCAAAAATTGTTAAAATAACGGAATTTCTTAAAATTAAATTTTAAAATTGCGGATATCCAATCTTCTACCACCACATGACATTTCCAGAAGTATAAATGCATTTATCTTAAAATAACGCCAAAAAACGTCTCCATTTCCAGCCAATAATGGACCTAATGTCCCCAATGTTTGGAGAGTGCCTGCGTCTCTCATATTTTCGTCATGTTTCGGATGACACCCGTTTTTATCGATTTTCTCTTCAAAATTTCGCATTTTTTTTGTGGATATTCACTTTGAATTTTCTGCATTTTTTTTTTTGGATTTTTAAGTGAAAAAAAAACATTAAAAAAGAAAAAATCTGAAAATTCGAAAAAAGACGAAAGGAAAATACCGAAAATTTGTCTAAAATTGATTATGAATTGACGACATTCCGATCGCTCTTCCTTTCCATCTCTGCGTCTAAAGTAAGATTAATATTAATTGAAAATTTTTAAAAAATCTCTAAAAAAAATTACACAAAAGTCCGTTGACAAGTTTCTTTTATTTTTTAAAAATATTAAAAATTAATTAAAATTTTTAAAATTTGTTTTATTATTGAGAGAATACTTTAAACTGTATAATTTTAAATTTATTCGTATTTTTCTTCGTCTTGAATTAGTCTTATGTGGAGATTGACATTGCGCTGGCAATTTTAGTTTTAGCAGCCACCAGTTGCATTAGTTTCGAATTACAGCATATTCTGGAACATCGGTCACCGGTTTTCGATTGAAAAATAAACCAGTAGTGTTGAATACGTCCATTAGTTCAATCTTCAATACATCATCGTCAGTGGTCGACATTCGGAAATACCACTCGAAATTTCCGTCGAACATGAAGGCTGGTCCCATTTTCTCCAAAAACTGCTCTCTGTCCTCAAAGGTGTCATCATACCAGATTTTGAATTGATTAGCTTCAGTAGAATTTTGGAATATCTGTTGTTTTGGAATAGAAAGATGTGGAGAGTGGGCAGAGCATAGTTAGATGCGAGGATGTAGAGAAGATTGTGAACAGCGATTTTCTGGAACTAGCATTACGAGATTTTCTGTTGATTCTCAAATTTCAAAGGAAATGTATACGAATATCATTCAGGAATACAATTGAATATTCCAACTATTTGATACAATTTTTGGAAACATTGAAGAGTTTTCTGGCAATTGAAAATCAACTTTTGAAAGTGGATTCCAAATTCATACGAAGTATCAGAAATCAGTGATCCCAGCTTTATCACTGACAGATCCACAATCAATTCATTCCATAGAAATTACCGGATGGAATGAAGAATGCCAGCCGATGGAATTCACTGAAATAATGGAGATGGAGCATTGGAAAATCGCCACTTCCTTCATGTCTGACTACAGTTTCACTAGCGTGTCCACCCAAAATTTCCGTCATTTGTCAAGAATCATTGTGACGTTTAAGTCAATTTCAGTAGAAGAATTGTTAGAATTTAAAAAGGTTCGTTTTCCATCTTTGAGTTTTCAATTTCTAGATCATAACTTCTATCATAATTTATCGAATTCTTCCTCCACTTAGATAAAAACGTTTTTTTTTCAGATATTCCAAAATTCTACTGAAGCTAATCAATTCAAAATCTGGTATGATGACACCTTTGAGGACAGAGAGCAGTTTTTGGAGAAAATGGGACCAGCCTTCATGTTCGACGGAAATTTCGAGTGGTATTTCCGAATGTCGACCACTGACGATGATGTATTGAAGATTAAACTAATGGACGTATTCAACACTACTTGTTTATTTTTCAATCGAAAACCAAAAATGTTCCAGAATATGCTGTAATTCAAAACTAATGCAACTGGTGGCTGCTAAAACTAAAATTGCCAGCGCAATGTCAATCTCCACATAAGACTAATTCAAGACGAAGAAAAATACGAATAAATTTTAAATTATACAGTTTAAAGTATTCTCTCAATAATAAAACAAATTTTAAAAATATTAATTAATTTTAAATATTTTTAAAAAATAAAAGAAACTTGTCAACGGACTTTTGTGTAATTTTTTTTAGAGATTTTTTAAAAATTTTCAATTAATATTAATCTTACTTTAGACGCAGAGATGGAAAGGAAGAGCGATCGGAATGTCGTCAATTCATAATCAATTTTAGACAAATTTTCGGTATTTTCCTTTCGTCTTTTTTCGAATTTTCAGATTTTTTCTTTTTTAATGTTTTTTTTTCACTTAAAAATCCAAAAAAAAAAATGCAGAAAATTCAAAGTGAATATCCACAAAAAAAATGCGAAATTTTGAAGAGAAAATCGATAAAAACGGGTGTCATCCGAAACATGACGAAAATATGAGAGACGCAGGCACTCTCCAAACATTGGGGACATTAGGTCCATTATTGGCTGGAAATGGAGACGTTTTTTGGCGTTATTTTAAGATAAATGCATTTATACTTCTGGAAATGTCATGTGGTGGTAGAAGATTGGATATCCGCAATTTTAAAATTTAATTTTAAGAAATTCCGTTATTTTAACAATTTTTGAGAAAAAAAAAATCAAATTTCCATTAATTTCCACTAGAAGACCTATCTGAAAATGTCTGAAAAGAGCCAATATATGCTCATTTCTGTGATTCCCACCGTTCTAATGTTTTTGGTAACGCTTCCATGAAAGATGAAGACAAAAAGTCTTCGTTCGTCTTTCAGTTCGTCTTGCAATCGTCTTACGCAATAATTACGCTAGTCAGACGAATTCAAGACGAAGACGAGACAGCTGAAATTCAATGTTTTTTTCAAAAATTTGAAAGTTTCCTCTCATTTCGACGCTCTTTATTCGTCTTTCCTGAAATTCTTTCGACTCGTCTTCGTTCGTCTTTCAGTTTGTCTTGCATTCGGGGAGCTGAAAGATTGCATTTTCTTGTAATATTCGATATTTTTTGGATCGGTGGGTCTCGCAACGATTCAAGAGTTTTGGCTTTTATTTCCCTTTTTATACCATTTCGTGAATTTTGAAAATGTAACGATAAAAGTGTATAAACACAATTAAGGCTTCCACGAAAGAAAAAGACAAAAAGTCGCCTTTCGACTCGTCTTCGTTCGTCTTTCAGTACGGCTTGCGTGTTTATCTCTGCATCAGACGAATTCTAGACGATGACGAAGACGAGACGAGACGAGACGGTCTTATTTCATCTTTCCTGGAATTCTTTCGACTCGTCTCCGTTCGTCTTTCAGTTTGTCTTGCATTCGGGGAGCTGAAAGATTGCATTTTCTTGTAATATTCGATATTTTTGGATCGGTGGGTCTCGCAACGATTCAAGAGATTTGGCTTTTATTTCCCTTTTTATACCATTTCGTGAATTTTGAAAATGTAACGATAAAAGTGTATAAACACAATTAAGGCTTCCACGAAAAACAAAGACAAAAAGTCGCCTTTTGACTCGTCTTCGTTCGTCTTTCAGTACGTCTTGCGTGTTTATCTCTGCGTCAGACGAATTCTAGACGATGACGAAGACGAGACGAGACGAGACGGTCTTATTTCATCTTTCCTGGAATTCTTGCGACTCGTCTTCGTTCGTCTTTCAGTTCGTCTTGCAATCGTCTTACGCAACAATTACGCTAGTCAGACGAAATCAAGACGAAGACGAAGTACCTTGTAAATTTCAGAAAAATGTCGAAGCCGAGCCCAATGTGGCAATGCCTACCATTTCATCTAAAACAAACTGTCGTCGGCTTATTGGATTTTGACTCGAGGTATGTAGGCGGGTCTGGAAAGGCACGAAGACGTGGTTTCATTTTCAGATGCTCTCTGCAATTATGCTCGAAATCTGATGATCAAATTGTTCGAAAATCTCCATTATTCATTCATCGATTTGATATTATTCTTCTCATTGAAGATGAGAATAAGATTCAAATTTCTGTAAAATTTGACGAATCTTCGAGAATAAAATACAGAAGGCAAAGTCTCGAAGCCACTTCGATCACATTTTTCAGATTTTTCTCCAAAAAAAATACATTTTGCGATCGATTCGATGTTATATACGATTTTATACCTGAAACAACCATCGAGCCGCATCAAATTTTTCTGAAAATCTTGAAATCCGACTTTGAAGTCAGATTTTCAGCTCTAATTCTTCTGAATATTGAATATTTTCAGATAAATTGTAAGATGTTCTCTGTATGGACGGTGCTCCGAGATCCCATTCCAGATCAGGATCACAATTTGATTGTTTGGAGACTTCTGCAACGTGTCAACCCGAAGCACCTGAAACATCTTCAGATTTCACCAATTCTCTCGAAATTTCATCTGGAAAAGATAGTGGAAACCGAGCAATTTAAGAGATCGGAGCACATCAATTTCATAAGGCTTCAAGAATCATTACGTGTCGAATACCTTCTTGGAGCTCACAAAATTCAATGCGAAATTCCAGAAATTACAGAAGACGACTCGTGGAATCTGATTCAGGTTCGGCTTCGACAAATCTCGAATCTGAAACCCTTTTCTTCTCGAGTTTCAGAGTTTCTTGACGAAGCCAGAAGGCTCATTCTTCCATGTTTACACCAAGAATCAGATGAATTTGGCTGAAATTCTGAGGAGATTCGGAGAACGATACGAGCCGAGGTGATGACACTTCTATGAGGAGATTCTTCCACTAAACAATTCGTTTTTCAGAGATATTCTAGACAATTGGGAAATTCTTCACACTCTGAGAATCAGAATGCGGAACGATGGATATTTATTTCTTTTTGTCGAATTTTCAGAGTTTTTCATCAAGGGCCGTGTCTTATCATAAAGATGATTTCGTCTCGTCTTGCGTTCGTCTTTCAGTTCGTATTGCGTGACGATTTGAGACAATTCGGTCTCATTTCGTCTCGTCTTCATTCGTCTTTCAATTAGACTTGCGTGTCTATCTCTGCGTCAGAGGAGTGCAAGACGATGACAAAGACGAGACGATTCGGTCTGATTTCGTCTTTCATGGAATTCTTCCATCTCGTCTTGCGTCTCGTCTTTCAGTTCGTCTTGGGGTACTTTTTAATTCTATAAGCTGTTGAATTCGAATTGAAAAATTGACAATTTACATCCCAATCAATTCGCTGAAAATTGACAGACTCCCAGAGTCCTTGAGCAATTTCAGAGTCAATTTGGTCGATTTTTGTATTTTTTTGGATTAACTGTTTTTTGAGAGTCATGATTTCAAAATTCAATGACATATTTTAATGAAAAATGTGAAAAAAAATTGAAAAGATATAGCGTGGCGTATCATTTTGTGGATTGAAAATGGAAGCAATTGATGCGCCTGATCCAATCACTTTCAGCGGCTCCGGGACATTTTAAAACCGAGACATTTCAAAACCGAGACATTTCAAAACCGAGACATTTCAAAACCGAGACATTTCAAAACCGAGACATTTCAAAACCGAGACATTTCAAAACCGGACGTTTCAAAACCGAGACATTTCAAAACCGGACGTTTCAAAACCGAGACGTTTCAAAACCGGACATTTCAAAACCGAGACATTTCAAAACCGAGACATTTCAAAACCGAGACATTTCAAAACCGTGACATTTCAAAACCGTGACATTTCAAAACCGAGACATTTCAAAACCGAGACATTTCAAAACCGGACGTTTCAAAACCGAGACATTTCAAAACCGGACGTTTCAAAACCGAGACATTTCAAAACCGAGACATTTCAAAACCGTGACATTTCAAAACCGAGACATTTCAAAACCGAGACATTTCAAAACCGAGACATTTCAAAACCGAGACATTTCAAAACCGAGACATTTCAAAACCGAGACATTTCAAAACCGAGACATTTCAAAACCGGACATTTCAAAACCGGACATTTCAAAACCGAGACATTTCAAAACCGAGACATTTCAAAACCGGACATTTCAAAACCGGACATTTTAAAACCGTGATTTCGACTATCAAAGTGTTTTAAAATGTCCCGGAGCCCTTTCAGCTCCCAATAATGATCTTTCTAGGGTTCGTCGTTGAGTGCTTGGCTTAGGCGTAGGCTTAGGCCGAGTTATTTCGATCTGAAATTCCAGCCCTAACCATCTTTAGTTCCTCCGCGATATCATAACCAATTTTTAGTGAGTTGAACCGTGGAAAGTTGGCAGAGTGGGTAAGAGTGGGGAACAGTAGGAGGAAGGTCTGGTTCGGCACGTTCGGAATCAGGCGAGTTGGCGGGAACTGATCTGTGGTTTCCGAAAGAACCATGAAGAGCATCGGCAAGAAAATGAAAGATATATCTTAAAGGCGCATACTCCAATTGGTCATTGTATCTCGACAAGATTTCGGCCTCTGCTCCCAATTCATCGATAGTCAAACTATTTTAGAAATCCAAATAAATCGCCGTTTCATCACGGGAATAAACGAGGTTATAGTTATTTGATCGAGAAAAAACATTTAAAAATAAAAGAAAATTAAACAAATCAAAAAAAAAGTTAGCCTTTATATTTGAAAATCTCGGAAAATCTTTGTCTCTGGTATTCTGGAGCGAATCCTTATTGAATACGGTTCAAATCAAATTCAGAAACAAAATCAATGATCAATTCGACTTTATTCAAAAATATATAAAAAGATAAGAATTTCAAGAATACTTTATTGCCGAATGAAGTTATCAATCCATTCGTCAGTTCGTGAATGAATACCACTTTCGCCGTGCAAATGATCGAGATCAACATGAAAAGTATAGTTGCAGTATTTGCCGACAGGACACGGAGGATTGAGATATAACTTTGCATTCAACACTTTATTTCCTTCTATTACGCAGTTATGTTCGACAGTCATATAGAATGTGAATGCCTGAAGACAAATTTATAATTTCACGAATTCTCAACATTTTTACTGAAATATTCTCTGCAAAATTTCTGTGCAAAACAGGAAATATGAACCCGATTCGGGTGCTTTTTTGAATATTAATTTAAATTTTTTATTTACCGCGCAACCCCTTTTGTCTGCGTCTAGCGCGCTTATGTTGTCTCTCACCCACGCATCTTTCGCTTCCTGCGTCTCCTTTATTATAGTGTTCTCTCATTTGTTTTTAATTGATAATGTGTAAGAACCCTCCATTTTAATCATAAGAATATCTCACCGCGTCAGGAAAATACGGTATATTGTTTTCCAGTTTTTGAAGCGTCGAATTTCTCTTACCCATAATTAATCTATCGTTATTATAATTTCTTATAATTTTCTTGTAATTTTCTTGTAATTTTCTTGTAATTCCACCATGGAATTTTATTGTTGTCCCTTTTTATAAACTTAATTGTTACCGTTGTTATATTATCGCCGTAAAAAAGTTCCGACATTTTTTCGAGCCCGCGAAAATCGGGATTTGAATTTAGAGGCTGCGCCCATTCATCATCATTTGAGCGCATTTGCTATGCGCAATATATTTTTTGAATTTTTATTTTTTCTTCTGAATTTTCAGAGTTAAACTGAATTAAAAGAACGAAATTGTATTAATCGTGAATTTTTTTACACGTTTCTTCGAATATATCAATTTGCGTCATTTATTTATTTTTTTCGTTTCTTCTGATAAAAATATATCGCGCATAGCAAATGCGCTCTGATGATGAAATGGGCGGAGCCTCTAAATTCAAATCCCGATTTTCGCGGGCTCGAAAAAATGTCGGAAATTTTTTACGGCGATAATACTTCTTTGTTATTATCTTATTAACTCTTTTGGTTTATATTTGTTACATAAAAGTTTAATTACCCAAGTTTGAGGTATCATTCGGGCGCAATCTTAGTTGCGGCGGTCCAATGGTTTTTAGGCTTTTTTGGAGGTTTTTCTAATTTTTTTTTGTACAATTGCTTGTTGTTACTGTTAAAATATCTGAGTTTTTTTTCTTTTTGTGAGTTCAAGCAGCGGTGGCCGAGGGGGGAAGAGGGAGGGATGGGAATTCGGGGGTCGTGGTTCGGTTCCGCTCCAACGTAAGTTATTTTTTGCGTTTTCTAATTTTGCTTTTTTTAAAAGTTTAATTGGATCATGACAAATAAGGATAAGTTACATTTGAATAAGCGTGGTGCTTTTCAGAAACAAAAATAATCCAAAAAAGCCGAAAAACCATTGAACCCCCCCCCCCCAACTAAGCGAGCTGGTCCACAACCACCCTCCTACCGTTCGACTCCGTAAATTGCAAAACATAAATATCTCTTTTCAATTTTAATTTTAATTTTTTGCTCGATTAAACCAATTTCTGGAAAAAAAATGAAAATGTTACCCGAGATGCTAATTCATCTCCATCTTGTTCTGCATCAAAAATTACTGTTGTACTTTCTTCAAAAGATTCAAAACCATATGTTTTCTTTTCGGATATTATGTCGTCCGGACTAAATCTATCTTCTTCCCAAAGCTGCACAGTGAATCGAGATTCTGGATGAGGACAACTGAATACAATGGCCATACCGACGCGGCTATTGCATGACACATAGGAACTCGTCGCTATCAATGCAAGGAGAGCTGTTATTCCAAACATTGAAGCAGGAGTAATGGATGATGTGGAACGGAAGAAAGGGGCGGAGACAGTCATATTTTCAGCAGGGGGGTCACGCAACGCGAATATTAACAAAAGATGGTCACGCTTCAAATTGGAAACATTTTCAAGGAATAAACTATAGAATTCTTGGAAAACGATAAAATACTATGTACCGACAAAAACCAGGCTCGCGTATGTTATTTACTTACAAAAAATAGCAAAACGCAGAGAAACTAGTTTTCGTTCATTTCAAAATATCACACGCGAGCCTGGTTTTTGTCGGTACATGGCATACACCTACTCCCACCTGTACAAGTGTCGCTTATCGCTTCTTCGGCTTATTAGCTAAGATCAAAGTGTAGTATCTGTTCTTATCGTATTAACCTACGGTATACACTCGAATGAGTGTAATAAAGGTTATATGATTTTTGGAACCAAGGGAAGACTCGGAGCTTGCTCCGACTTCCCAAGGGTCGTCCCGGCGTTGCACTGCTGCCGGGCTCGGCCCAGTCCCCGAGGGGACAACAAAGCATCTACCGCTGGGCAATGAGAAAGCGTTGCGTGCCTATCGATACATTTCGTTTAAAATAAAATATTGGTTACCAGAGAAAGGCGGAATTCCGGATTCCGCCGTTTTTTTCATTCCGTCTTCCGGATTCCAGATTCCGGGAAAACAATTTTTTTCCGGATTCCGCCGTTTTTTTCATTCCGTCTTCCGGATTCCAGATTCCGGGAAAACAATTTTTTTCCGGATTCCGAGTTCCCAAAATCCTATTCCGCCCCACTCTGTTGATTACCGTATATCTTACAGGCGCATACTCTACTAATTGGTCAACTGTACAACTCAGTGAGCTCTTGGGGTAGGGCTTCCACGAAAGACGAAGACAAAAAGTCGTCTTTCCTCTCATCGTTCGCCTCCTCGTCTATCAATTCGTCTTACGCAATAAACGCAAGACTTACGCAAGTCAGACGAATTCAAGACGAAGATGAGACGAGTCGGCCGAAATTTGCCTTACTCTTGGGCAAGTTGCCGTGAAACAAGGAAGCTGTGAGCTGATGTAATTGTGTATTTTCTAATAGTACGATTTATTATTAAACTTGATGTTCTTGTACATAAAATCTCCTTCGGTTCTTCATCCATCTTTATACAAAAGGCAGGTAATCCCATGTTTCGAATGAATACAGTAGTCCTGAGCATGAGCAAGATAAGAAAATGCGCACGGAGCACAAATGACACTCCAGAAGCCATCGAAGTCTCGTCGTGCAGCGTCGTGAATAGCCCGTCTCGATTCAGTCATTCCCTCATCGCTTATATGCTGAAAATGTCGGAGAGATTGAAAATTGAGAGACACCGAAAAACGCGATTGCCTGATTCATCATTTTTCTTAAAATTTCGTCGGAACAGTCGTCTTTTTTCGGCGGCCTCGTGACAGGTTTTGTCCGGATGTTTGGATTCTGTATGAGCGACACTGTGTAAGGATCTGTGGAGTCGTTCAGATGGGGTTCGATGTCTGAAAATAAAAACAGAATCTGCAGTGTCTGCCAGAATCGTGGGGGGTAATTCTGGAGTTGTGAGAGGTGATTCTGGAATCGTGGGGGGTAATTCTGGAATTGTGATGGGGGTGATTTTGGAATCGTGGGGGGTAATTCTGGAATTGTGGGAGGTAATTCTGGAATCGTGGGGAGGCAGTGATTCTGGAATTGTGGGAGGTAATTCTGGAATCGTGGGGAGGCAGTGATTCTGGAATTGTGGGGGGTAATTCTGGAATCGTGGGGAGGCAGTGATTCTGGAATCGTGGGGGGTAATTCTGGAGTCGTGGGGGTAATTCTGGAGTCGTGGGGGGTGATTCTGGAATGGTGGGGGGGGGGGTGATTCTGGAATCATGGGGGGTAATTCTGGAATCGTGGGGGGTGATTCTGGAATGGTGGGGGGGGGGGGGTGATTCTGGAATCGTGGGGGTAATTCTGGAGTCGTGGGGGGTAATTCTTGAGTCGTGGGGAGTGATTCTGGAATCGTGGGGGGGGGTAATTCCGGTTCATTCCAGTGGGGGAGGGGAGAACAAAGATATGATGTGGGGGTCATTGTGAAAGATTACGACTTTTCCAGAATCGCCCCCCACATCAAGAGGGGGGGGGGCGGGGCAAGTCGGATATTAATACCTCACAGAATAATCCGCCACATCCAAAAGTAATCGAAAACAAAACTGTGTGAGGGGGGGGGGGGTGATTCCGGTTTTGGGGGGCCGATAGAGGTGTGGGGGGCGATTCTGTAAAATTACCAAAAATTGTTCAATTGACATAGTATCCCTCCTGTTTTTGCTATGACTTTGTCAGAAGTTTGTGCTAGGTTTGATCTAGGATTGCGCAGCTTTTGATCAACTCCTGTTGCTCCGCCAAAGTTTGGCATTATTTTTTTTAGAAGATTTGGCGTAGACGGGTTCCTTGTTAGAAATTTGAGTATGCAATATCAAAGGGCCGAAAACCCCCCCCCCTCTTTCATCTCTATATTAGTGGCTATGGCCATTTGAGACAAAAACTCGTCTTCGTTCGTCTTGCATTCGTCTTTCGCACTAAAATGTTGTAAACACAAGACTGCGTAAGACGAATTCAAGACGAGACAGCCTTACTCACAAGAATCCAACTCACTTGTGTTTCCTTCAATTGTATGCCGAATTCCACGCTTTTGTACAGTGGATCCAAGTCCGAAAATAATTGAAAAGAAAATAAGAAATTTCATTTTTTTTCCGTTTTTTTTTCCGCATTCGATGCAAATCTTTTTATACGGTTCCGCATGACGCCTGAATGATATTTGCATACACATTCATTTTGACAGTCTTCCTCTTCCCCCCCCCCCCACAAAATCCGCCTTTCCTCTGTTTGCTCTCATCAGAATAGATGCATACGTCATTCTCTTGACCATTGCGGAACTCGTGGTTCACTTCTAGATTGCTTCTTAAAACGCTGAAATTCCTCGGTGCACATTGTGCAATCAGTTGCGGGATCTTGAGAAGCTTCAGAGGTCCCTTTATTTTGGGCCAAAATTAGACCCATTTACCTTAATGGATTTACCCTTCAATTCCACGAAAGACGAAACAAGTCGGTCGTCTTTCGTTTCGTCTTTGTTCGTCTTTCAGTTTGTCTTGCGCTCGTCTTACATCGTCGATTAAAATGCATGTGTACCAACATAATGTCTATCTCTGCTGTGTCAGACGAATTCAAGACGAAGACGAAGACGAGACGGTCTTATTTCGTCTTCCGTGGAAGCCCTACCCAAAAGCTCACTGAGTTGTACAGTTGACCAATTAGAGTATGCGCCTTTAAGATATACGGTAATCAACAGAATTGGGCGGAATTGGATTTTGGGAACTCGGAATCCGGAAACCGGAAACCGGAAAACGGAAAAAAATTTTTTCACGGAATCTGGAATACGGAATACGGAAAAACCTTTGATATTATCGGCGCGAAATACGGTAAGTATCACAATTTTAATGAAAATGTCGAATATTTCGATGAATTTTTTGTTAGTCCGATTTTCTCCCTCGCAATAAGGTTTCCACGAAAGACGAAACAAGTCTCGTCTTTGTTCGTCTTTCAGTTCGTCTTACGTCGTCAATTAAAATGCATGTGCACCAACACAATGTCTATTTCTGTGTCAGACGAATTCAAGACGAAGACGAACGACGAGACGAGACGATCTCATTTCGTCTTTCATGGAAGCCGTCAACAAAATGAACGAATCAGATCCGGCAAAAATATGACGGGCACCGCCCCCAGTTTTCCTGCCAGCTAATGGACCTGAATCTGGAATTCAGTCTTGCTCTATGTGGTTTTTGAAGCTTTCAAGCCTAAGCCTAAGCCAAGCCCAAGCCAAGCCTAAGCCAAGCCCAAGCCAAGCCAAGCCCGAACCTAAGGCGATCAAGGCTTTCCAGACCTTTTTATCACGCTAATTTCTCACGAAAACTCGCTTTTCAGTACCAAGAAAAAAACTAAAAACGAAATGTAAAAATATTTTAAATTTTATTAGAATTTTTGAAATTAAAAAATAACATAAATAGAAAAATGTTCAAAAACTTCTCTATGAGACAAAAAATGTAGCTATGCGCCTTTAAAGTATACCGTATTCCTAGCTGCACTAAAATCATTGTTTCGACATAATCCGGCAGCAGATTCATCAAAAAAAAAACCCAAATTCCGAATTCCGTGATGTCAAATTACGGTTTTCCACGTTGCTAACTGTAATATAAAAATTTAAGAAATTTTTTGTTTTTTTTTGCCAATTTTTACGAATAATATTTTCTAATAATATTGAGCTCAGCGTAAATTAAAAAAAATTCGTATTTCTACACGCCAAAAGTTAAAAAAAAGAATACATTACAGATTCCCAAAATTGGAAGCAATTTCCCATAATAATTCAGTAGGCCCCACTGCATTTGACGTGTTAAACAGAGAAGGGCGCGAAACCCGCGAGCTGTCCGCACATGCTGTCTATTACCTGCTTCCTGATTGCTGTCGAATTTGGATACGTCCCAGTTAACCAAGGTTAGCATGAAATTCAACCAATCGAAGGATTGTGTTGGAACTTTACCAATTTTTTGATCAGCTTCTTCGGGGTTTTCCGTTGAGGCAAGATGCTTCATGGTACGACTTAGTCTTCCACAAATAGACGAGGGCAAAAAGTCGTCTTTCGTCTCCTCGTCTTCGTTCGTCTTGCATTCGTCTTAAGCCAGTCACAATCAGACGAAGTTGACATTCAAGACGAGAATGTCATATTTTGTCTTACGTGGAAGCCTTATCGAAGGCAGAGGGGGGGGAAACGGAACGAGGAACTGTGTCGAAGCTTTATTTAGATACTGTTGGAAAATGTAAAGATTTTTATGAGGAACCTTCTGAAAATTTTATTTAAAGAATCAATGGAGCAAAGCTGCCCACAAAATTCTCAGTTATGTGAGCCAAGGCTTCCATAAAAGACGAAATAAGACCGTTTCGCCTCGTCTTTGTCATCATCTAGAATTCGTCCGACACAGATAGACATTGTGTTGGTACACATTTATTTTAATTGAAGACGTAAGACGAACGCAAGGCGAACTGAAAGACAAACGAAGACGACCGATCTGTTTCGTCTTTCGTGGTAGCTTAATGCAAATATGTAATAATCAATAAAAAATAAAATTGATACGGTAGCGACTTATGTTCATGGCCAGAATCCACTCAAAATTGCGTAACACTATTTGTCACCCACCCTGAGATTGTAAGCAGCAGACTGACATGAAACTAATGGGGTTATTCATGATGCATTTTTATGCAAAAAATGCATCGTAGTTCAGTGATATTTTCAGTAAAAATGCAACGTGGTGTCGGATACCGTCACCGAGAAAGTCTATGCGCCTTGAATTTATTTTTGGCTTTCAAATAAATAATTTTACTATTTTTTCCCCATTGCCATAGTAATTTTACGCTTTTTCGCCTCCTCATCGTTCATTTTTGGCTGTAAAATATTATTTTTATCAAATTAATTTTAATTTCTTCCGAAAATGTGCATTTTTCGCACAATAAGAGTTCTTCTCCAAAAAATTGAGGGCCTCGTAAATCGTCACATTAAAGGCGCATAGACTTTCTCGGTGACGATATCCGACATCACCTTGAATTTTAACTGAACATAGCACTGAACTACGATGCATTTTTTTGCATTAAAATAATTTAACACTGACGCAATTGAAAATTATTGTAACTATTTTTGTTATATTTTGTTCCGAAAAAAATTAAAAAAAAAAAAAAAATTACGAAGACTTTTCGCTGAACCTAACACATCCCCCATCAGTCCAAAATCACAACAAGAATCTTATAATAGCATCCTTTGTAAAAGGACATTCAACTACAAAACAGTCCGGGAGCATTAAAAAAAAAAAGAAAAGATTTCTCGAAAAATGCGTTTTTCGAAAAATTTTCGAAAAATTTCTCGAGAATTTCTCGAAAAATGTTTCGGAAATTTCTCGAGAATTCGCGAAAAATGATTTGAATGGAAATACGATAAACACCGCGCTTTGCGTTAATTCGGAGTGTCGTTTGAACTGAAATTTTCTTTCGGAAATTTCTCGAGAAGTTCACGAGAAAATTTTCTCGTTGATTTCTCGAGAATTTTCGACATTTTTCGAGAATTTCTCGAAGAATTTTTTGGAAATTTTCTCGAGAATTTCTCGTCCATTTTTCGGAAATTTTTAGAGAAATTTTTCGGAAAAATTTCTCGAAATGATAAACGAGGATAAACGAAAAGAGTTAATAAGATAATAACAAAGAAGTATTATCGCCGTAAAAAAGTTCCGACATTTTTTCGAGCCCGCGAAAATCGGGATTTGAATTTAGAGGCTCCGCCCATTTCATCATCAGAGCGCATTTGCTATGCGCGATATATTTTTTGAATTTTTATTTTTTCTTCTGAATTTTCAAAATTAAACTGGATTAAAAGAACGAAATTGTATTAATCGTGAATTTTTTTACACGTTTCTTCGAATGTTTAAATATATCAATTTGCGTCATTTATTTTTTTTTCGTTTCTTCTGATAAAAATATATCGCGTATAGCAAATGCGCTCTGATGATGAAATGGGCGGAGCCTCTAAATTCAAATCCCGATTTTCGCGGGCTCGAAAAAATGTGAGGAACTTTTTTACGGCGATAATAGTTTATCATTATTTTTATCGAAAATTTTCTTTTAAAAATCGCGTTTTTCTCGAATTCTCTAAAAACTCTCAAAAAACGAAGCGTTCGATAAAAAATTTCACGAGAAAATTCTCGGGAAATTTTTCTCGTTTATTTTTCGAAAATTTCTCGAGAAATCAACGGGAAAGATGTCTCGAAATGTTTTCGAAACGACACACTGCTCAGAGGATCTTCAATGCGCGATTTTTTCCAAACATTTCCTCGTTTTCTCACAATTTCAGAAGTCCTTTTTATCAGATTGTATCAGAAAAAATAATCATTTTAACATCAATTTTTCATAGTCCAAAGCGACTTTTTATTTAATTATAGCACCAATAATTTCATTCGCTTTTTTTAAAAGCTATAAACAACTTTTTCCCTAATTCCTTCCTAACGTGAGCACATTTTTCTCTTTCTTTTTCAAATCGAGGTAAAAAAAAACGTTTTGAAAAATGAAGGATCGGCTCTAAAATCCCTTTTTTATTTCATTAAATATTAAATATTGATAAACTATATATTATATAACACAATAAAACCACTACCAGAAAATTTTCGCTTCTGAGAAAAGAAGCTGGGAAGAATGAAAACTATTTCACGATATTCAAGAATTAAAAATTGAAATCGATAAAAAAAAATACCAATAAGACGATTAAAGAATCTTTCAATAAATTATATAATTGCAGCTTGTTGCTGGTCCAATTTCGCGGCAACTGTTTGATCGAGGTGGCACATTTTGCGGAGCAACACAAACTTCAAGGCATCCACTGAAAAGAATACAATGTTCATGAAAAGAGATAAAACTGGGAGAGTACACCAGAGAAGGGCGGAATTCCGGATTCCGCATTCCGGATTCCGTGAAAAAAACATTTTTTCCGTTTTCCGCATTCCGGATTCCGCGATATGGCGTTTTTATTCCGTTTTTATTCTTTATTCTCAATTGTTGTGAAAAGTATATTTTTTTTGAACTCCCGCAAAAATTTTTGTGAACAGAGCGCATTTACATCATTTGATTCCCTCATTAATGGTTAAAATTCCGTTTTCCGCATTCCGTGAAAATTTTTTTTCCGTTTTCCGGATTCCGAGTTCCTAAAATCCAATTCCGCCCTACTCTGGTGTACACTATAGTAGAAACTTTTGCTCCGCGCGTTCTTCAGGTTTTATTCGGCCGAGAGCTTTGAAATTCAGCTTTTATAGTTTTCCAACTTTAAGTAAATTAAACATTTTTAAAAAATTAGAAGATTTAAAGCGAATTATTGAAAAAAAAACCTTAAAACGAAAGACTATAGTAGTTTAAAAAAAAGATGAGAAACGAGTTGAATTACGCATTTTTTTCAAAAGGATGCCGCTTTTGTTGCAAAAAAAGCTTTTCAACTTTCTTTCAAATTGCCCGAATTTCAAGAAATTCACTCAAAATGCTTCCAGAATTCATATATTTTCAGCCCATCGGAAAGCAGTGAGTTTTCGGAAAATTGTTTCAGTTTTCAATTATTTTGAATTATCTTATTAAATTTACATTGAAGCAGATAAAGCAACCTTCTGTTGATTCCAAGTTGGTTTTCTAGTGTCCGTGTCAAATGTTCAATCTTTTGAGCTTTCGTTTGACACCTCGCAACTGTGACACTTTCCCGTCAATCATTTCGAAACGAACTATTATCGCCGTAAAAAAAGTTCCGACATTTTCTCGAGCCCGCGAAAATCGGGATTTGAATTTAGAGGCTCCGCCCAGTTCATCATCAGAGCGCATTTGCTATGCGCGATATATAATTTTTGAATTTTTATTTTTTCTTCTAAATTTTCAGAATTAAACTGGATTAAAACAACGAAATTGTATTAATCGTGAATTTTTTTACACGTTTCTTCGAATATATCAATTTGCGTCATTTATTAATTTTTTTCGTTTCTTCTGATAAAAATATATCGCGCATAGCAAATGCGCTCTGATGATGAAATGGGCGGAGCCTCTAAATTCAAATCCCGATTTTCGCGAGCTCGAAAAGATGGCGGAACTTTTTTACGGCGATAATAAAAATGATTTAAAATTAAAAAAAAAATGAGAAAAATATTTTTTGATTTAAAAATGATTCGAAATTTTAAAAAAAATGAGAAAAATATTTTTTGATTTAAAAATGATTTAAAATTTAAAAAAAATGAGAAAAATGTTTTTTGATTTAAAAATGATTTAAAATTTAAAAAAAATGAGAAAAATATTTTTTGATTTAAAATCGTGTATTTTTTTACACGTTTCTTCGAATATATCAATTTGCGTCATTTATTTATTTTTTTCGTTTCTTCTGATAAAAATATATCGCGCATAGCAAATGCGCTCTGATGATGAAATGGGCGGAGCCTCTAAATTCAAATCCCGATTTTCGCGAGCTCGAAAAGATGGCGGAACTTTTTTACGGCGATAATAAAAATGATTTAAAATTAAAAAAAAAATGAGAAAAATATTTTTTGATTTAAAAATGATTCGAAATTTTAAAAAAAATGAGAAAAATATTTTTTGATTTAAAAATGATTTAAAATTTAAAAAAAATGAGAAAAATGTTTTTTGATTTAAAAATGATTTAAAATTTAAAAAAAATGAGAAAAATATTTTTTGATTTAAAATCGTGTATTTTTTTACACGTTTCTTCGAATATATCAATTTGCGTCATTTATTTATTTTTTTCGTTTCTTCTGATAAAAATATATCGCGCATAGCAAATGCGCTCTGATGATGAAATGGGCGGAGCCTCTAAATTCAAATCCCGATTTTCGCGGGCTCAAAAAAATGTCGGAACTTTTTTACGGCGATAATACATATTTTGCAATTTGGTTTGCGACATTCTAACTTTCACTTTTTATTTTCAGCATTTTGGGAAAATTCACGTAAAAAAAATACGAATTAGCGAAATTATTGATTACTAAATGCTTGAGTTACGAAATCTCGCTTACACAAGGAGTTTCAGGCAAAGGAGAATCTCTGGAAGAGATTCTCTTTTGTCGATTTCTGCTTTTTGATTATTTAGAGATTTTCTTTTATTCTACTTTTAATTTTAGGCTTCGGAAAATTAGAGCAAATAGAGCTTCAAGCAAATATATCTATAAATATGCATTTGCACCTCAAAAATATTCTACTTTCTAAGAATATTTTCATTTTTTTTAAGGAATCCAGATTCTCAAGAGGACTTCCCAGACACTCACAAGCCAGAAAAAGAAGGATGAGGAGAGTAGAAACGAATCCGAGGAAGATAGCGACGTAGAGAAGCTCAACACTTGTGGAGACTTGAAATCTGAAGTTTGAGTGAAAAGTGGACACAAATGGCAGATGGAGATGATGGCCGGTGACATTTTCAGCCACGGAAATCACTGGAAGTGTCAGAAGGCAAATGAGCCCGATGATCATGTCAATAGTCTGGAAAAAAATGGTGTTGTGAGAGCTAGTGTGTCGTGTCGATTTTGGAATTGAAATCGAATTAAATCAACAATTTTTGAATCGATTCAATCGATTCAACATGATTCGAATCGCGGTTGAATAAAAATCGAATCGTTCGATTCGATTCGATTCAATTCGATTCAATTCGATAAAATCGAATCAACAAAAATAATGCAAAAATAAAGAAAAAAATTTTTATTCGCGGAATCCGGAATTCGGAAAACGGAAAAAATTTTTATTCGCGGAATCCGGAATCCGGAAAAAATTTTTATTCGCGGAATCCGGAATCCGGAAAACGGAAAAAATTTTTTTCACGGAATCCGGAATCCGGAAAAAATTTTTATTCGCGGAATCCGGAATCCGGAAAAAATTTTTATTCGCGGAATCCGGAATCCGGAAAACGGAAAAAATTTTTTTCACGGAATCCGGAATCCGGAAAACGGAAAAAATTTTTTTTCACGGAATCCGGAATCCGGAAAAAATATTTTTTTTCGCGGAATCCGGAATCCGGAAAACGGAAAAAATTTTTTTTTTGTTGATTCGATTTTATCGAATCGAAAGAATCGAATCGAAAATCGAATCGATTCAAGTCGATTCATTCGCGAAATCGAATCAACAAAAATAATGCAAAAATAAAGAAAAAAAATGTTTATTCGCGGAATCCGGAATTCGGAAAACGGAAAAAATTTTTATTCGCGGAATCCGGAATCCGGAAAAAATTTTTATTCGCGGAATCCGGAATCCGGAAAACGGAAAAATTTTTTTTTCACGGAATCCGGAATCTGGAAAATTTTTTTTTTCACGGAATCCGGAATCCGGAAAACGGAAAAAATTTTTTTTCACGGAATCCGGAAACCGGAAAAAATTTTTATTCGCGGAATCCGGAATCCGGAAAACGGAAAAAATGTTTTTTTTGTTGATTCGATTTTATCGAATCGAATAGAATCGAATCGAAAATCGAATCGATTCAAGTCGATTCATTCG
Organism: Caenorhabditis inopinata; assembly: GCA_003052745.1. Classification (NCBI taxonomy): domain Eukaryota; kingdom Metazoa; phylum Nematoda; class Chromadorea; order Rhabditida; family Rhabditidae; genus Caenorhabditis; species Caenorhabditis inopinata. The sequence continues at coordinate 3,276,271 of AP018153.1, forward strand.
CGAAATCGAATCAACAAAAATAATGCAAAAATAAAGAAAAAAAAATTTTTTTCACGGAATCCGGAATCCGGAAAAAAATTTTATTCGCGGAATCCGGAATCCGGAAAACGGAAAAAATTTTTTTTTTGTTGAGTCGATTTTATCGAATCGAATAGAATCGAATCGAAAATCGATTCGATTCAAATCGAATCAAAATTGATCGATTTTTGAATCGATACGACACACTAGTGAGAGCTTTACGTTGTACTCGGTTTTACTACATATTAATGGATGTCACTGGCTTTATTTTGCAAAAATTAAAACTGCTCTTAAATGTTTTTAATTTTGGAATTTTTAATTTTTTGCCAGGAAGATCAATGACGCAAGAATCGGAATCAAAAAGGCTCCTTAACAACGGAAAAGCCCGAAAAATCCATTTTTCGCCAAGCTCTTCTAACACAATTTCATTTTTAGTGTATTTTTAATATGAAAACTCACACAGAAATAGAAGGCAATCTTGTTTCCACACGGTGACTTCATCAGAAGAGCGCCAATCACGAAGAGCTCCAGCGACGGGCTGGTTCCAGTGAACAGATGAGGCCATGGAAGATCCGGAGAGTATTTGAAGTACAAGTCGAGGACAATTCCGACAAGACAATAGCAGATGACCAAGAAACGTGAAGATGGCAGGCGACGGAAGTGCTGAAAATTAATTATTTTTAGTTTTCAGATAAAAAAAATATTTTTCTCATTTTTTTTAAATTTTAAATCATTTTTAAATCAAAAAATATTTTTCTCATTTTTTAAAAATTTTAAATCATTTTTAAATCAAAAAATATTTTTCTCATTTTTTTTTAATTTTAAATTATTTTTAAATCAAAAAATATTTTTCTCATTTTTTTTAAATTTTAAATCATTTTTAAATCAAAAAATATTTTTCTCATTTTTTTAAAATTTTAAATCATTTTTAAATCAAAAAATATTTTCCTATGTTCCAAATGACGGCGAACGGCTTGTTCCTTCATTTTCCATAAACCGAAAATGAAAAAAAAGAAGAAAAACTATTATCGCCGTAAAAAAGTTCCGACATTTTTTCGAGCCCGCGAAAATCGGGATTTGAATTTAGAGGCTCCGCCCACTTCATCATCAGAGCGCATTTGCTATGCGTGATATATTTTTATCAGAAGAAACGAAAAAAAAATAAATGACGTAAATTGATATATTTGAACATTCGAAGAAACGTGTAAAAAAATTCACGATTAATACAATTTTGTTCTTTTAATCCAGTTTAATTCTGAAAATTCAGAAGAAAAAATAAAAATGCAAAAAATATATCGCGCATAGCAAATGCGCTCTGATGATGTAATGGGCGGAGCCTCTAAATTCAAATCCCGATTTTCGCGGGCTCGAAAAAATGTCGGAACTTTTTTACGGCGATAATAAATCAAACAATATTTTTCTCATTTTTTTTAATTTTTAAATAATTTTTAAATCAAAAAATATTTTTCTTATTTTTTTTTAATTTCAAATCATTTTTAAATCGGCTTTTTTCCTTCATTTTCCATAAACCGAAGATAAAAAAAAGGAAGATGGCTCATAAACTAAGTTCAGAATATCCCCGTTGCTAGGTCATTTTCCTAATAAAAAATCGATAAAACTACGAAATAAAGTGAAGTTTCAAGCAAATTCTTGGACATTTTTTTTGGCGATTTTTTTAAATTTTAAAGCTCAAAAACTAAAAAAAAATAGGAGATACTGAAGCAATTAGACAGAAATCTTCAGAAAATAATTAAAATTCAAAATAAATAAATTTGTAAATATGCTTAAAGGCGCATATTACGGTACCACTCTTTTTCAAATGTTTTCGTTATTTGTGTCATTCCTCGTTCTTATTTGGCGAGAATGATTTTGAGACAAATTTTGAGACTTCCACGAAAGACGAAGACAAAAAGTCGTCTTTCGTCTCCTCGTCTTCGTTCGTCTTGCATTCGTCTTACGCAATAAACGCAAGGCTTACGCCAGTCAGACGAAGGTGACATTCAAGACGAGATGGTCATATTTCGTCTTTCGTGGAAGGTATGGCATCTATTTTTATCGAAGGCAGAGGCCGGAAACGGAGCGAGGAACTGCGTCGAAGCTTTATTTAGATACTGTTGGAAAATGTATAGTTTTTTTATGAGGAACCTTCCGAAAAATTTATTTAAAGAATCAATATGTTTCGGAGCAAAGCTAACCATAAAATTCTCAGTTATGAGCTAAGATAAGGCTTCCATAAAAGACGAAATAAGACCGTCTTGTCTCGTCTTCGTCATCGTCTAGAATTCGTCCGACACAGAGATAGACATTGTGTTGGTACACATTTATTTTAATTGAAGACATAAGACGAACGCAAGGCGAACTGAAAGACAAACGAAGACGACCGATCTGTTTCGTCTTTCGTGGTAGCCTATGTAATAATCAATAAAAAATAAAAATGATACGGTAGCGACTTATGTTCATGGCCAGAATCCACTCAAAATTGCGTAACACTATTTATCACCCACCCTGAGATTGTAATCAGTAGACTGACATGAAACTAACAAATAATTTTCCGAAGCGCGGGTCTCGCTGGGACATACAGTATCGGCCAAAAAGGTATTCGCAAACAGTTTTTCGAGCATAACTTTTCTGAAACTTCCCGGATCGTTTTGATATTTTGAGACAAAATTTAAAACGGTATAAGAAGTTGATTCAACAACAAGAATAATCAAATTTTCAAAAATTTGAAAAAATATCGAAAAATTTATGAAAATGGCGAAAAACCGAAAAATGGAACTTTGACTTTTGAGATCTAGGAATCACCGGTAAATGAAAAACTACAATAAAACATGATGAAAACAGTTTTAATACTTCGTTGGGTAGCCTTTGGCGTCGATGACCGCCTGACATCTTCTTGGCATCGAGTCGAGAAGGGTGTCGATAACAGACAGGGGGATGGCCTTCCAGACAGATTGGAGTTGATCGAATTTCTGATTGGCATTCGATGTACGGACCCCTCTAAGTTGTCTCTCGACATGCTCCCAGATGTGTTCGATCGGATTCAAGTCAAGAGAATGATTGGGAAAGTCCAGAAGATCCACGTGGCGGCGTCGGAACCAGTCCTTGATGTGCTTCGAGGTGTGTTTCGGGTCGTTATTCTGCTGAAAAACGAACGCCCGGCCCACATTAAACCGTGCCCAGGGTCTCATTGTGTTTTAAAAGATGTCTTCTTACACAAATCGATCCATGATGCCCGTAATTCTTCTCAGGGGGCCGATTGAAGTCCCAGAGAAACAGCTCCAAACCACCTCGGTTTGGAGCTGGTAGCTGGGATTGAACCGACATTCAACCGGACGGCGAATCCATTTGATACCGTCAGTACCAAACAGATTATACTTGGATTCGTCACCGAACACGTGATTAGCCCAATCCTGGCGTCCCCAGTGAAGATGAGCTCTGGCCCATGCTACGCTACGTTTCTCGGGGACTTCAATCAGCCTCCTGAGAAGAATTACAGGCATCATGGATTGATTTGTGTAAGAAGACATCTTTTAAAACACAATGAGACCCTGGGCACGGTTTAATGTGGGCCGGGCGTTCGTTTTTCAGCAGAATAACGACCCGAAACACACCTCCAAGCACATCAAGGACTGGTTCCGACGCCGCCACGTGGATCTTCTGGACTTTCCCAATCATTCTCTTGACTTGAATCCGATCGAACACATCTGGGAGCATGTCGAGAGACAACTTAGAGGGGTCCGTACATCGAATGCCAATCAGAAATTCGATCAACTCCAATCTGTCTGGAAGGCCATCCCCCTGTCTGTTATCGACACCCTTCTCGACTCGATGCCAAGAAGATGTCAGGCGGTCATCGACGCCAAAGGCTACCCAACGAAGTATTAAAACTATTTTAGTCATGTTTTATTGTAGTTTTTCATTTACCGGTCTTTCCTAGATCTCAAAAGTCAAAGTTCCATTTTACAGTTTTTTGCCATTTTCATAAATTTTTCGATATTTTTTCAAATTTTTGAAAATTTGATTATTCTTGTTGTTGAATCAATTTCTTTTACCGTTTTAAATTTTGTCTCAAAATATCAAAACGATCCGGGAAGTTTCAGAAAAGTTATGCTCGAAAAACTGTTTGCGAATACCTTTTTGGCCGATACTGTACAAGGCGCAACGTTTTTTGCTCAATTAGCCTAATACAAGACGGTTTACGAAGCCATTTGACAGCGAAATTATTGAAATTATTTTTGTTATATTTTGTTCCGAAAAAAATTCAAAAAAAATTTGTTTCGTTCCGAAAAATCTGTTCGTCTTGCGCTCGTCTGACGCAATAAAAAAGTTGTGCATGTGTACCAAACACAATGTCTATCTCTGCTGTGTCAGACGAATTCTAGACGATGACGAAGACGAGACAAGACGGTCTCATTTCGTCTTTCGTGGAAGAAGTCTTAGAAAAAACGATAATAATTACTGAAAGTTTATAACTGCGCATCAGAGTAGGGCGGAATTGGATTCTGGGAAAATCGGAATCCGGAAAACGGAAAAACAAACTTTTTCACGGAATCTTGAATCCGGAAGACGGGATGAAAAAACGGCGGAATCCGGAATTCCGCCCTTCTCTGCTGCGCATCGCCCCAATGTAACATTAAAGAAGAAATATAAATGATTGGTTTTTCAGTGTACCTCTTATAGATTCTTTGAATTGGATGAACCTTACCTCCGCATTGCAGAACGTCATCTTAGCTGCAATAGAAGTAGAAATGATTCGAAATGGAAGCGTTCTATCCAGAAAAATGGGCGGTAGTCAAGTTGACGTGCCTCTATCCCTCCTATGCGATGAGCCGTCAGTCAAAGTTCGAATGCACATGTGTCTTCTTGATCTGTCGTTTTTCTCTTCAAAATGCGTCTTTTTTTTCTTTTCTTCTTTTATTCTCAGTTGTCAGCAGTTTTTGCAGTAATGCTAAATGAAGGGAAAAGAAAGAGAAACATTTTTGGAGTTTCATAAATTGAAAAATAATTTTTTAAATTAAAATTTCTATAGGAAATTTTGAAATAATTGTTTGAATATGTTTTGGGCGGCAATGGGGAGAACTCAAAGAAATTCAGGGTCGGAAGCCTCGCGACAATTGCATTTTAATGCAAAAAAAAATGCATTTTTTTGCATTAAAATGCTTTTCGTGCTTTTCATGAATAACCCCATAACGCATTCGGGAGGATAACGGAAACGGGTAAGTGATAAGCGATGCTGCGCTAAAAAATCGATTTATTCGAGCGAAATGATAAATAAATGGACAATAATATTTATAAAAAATTATTATCGAAAGATTTGTGGAAAAGTGCCCAAAAAAAGGAAAAAAAACCACAGAAAAGAGTGCCCTGAGGTATTGAAGGTATATAGGAGACCGAAGAATCTATGTGGATTCTTTGGCAGATGTTGGGCGTTGTTTTGTCTGGAAACAAAACGAGTCGTTTAGAAAAAATTCAGAGAAGTTCAAAAAGAAAGTTGAAACCGCAGTAAATCTCCGTAAAAAATCAATTTATCTGGACTGACCCACGGAGTAATGGTATACTCCAGTGTGTCGTTTCGAAAGCATTTCGAGAAATTTTTTCGAAAAATTCTCGAAAATTTTTCGAAAAATTCTCGAGAAATTTTTTCGAAAAATTCTCGAAAAATTTCCGAAAATTCTCGAAAAAAAGAAAATTTCGATAAAAAATAATAATAAACTATTATCGCCTTAAAAAAGTTCCGACATTTTTTCGAGCCCGCGAAAATCGGGATTTGAATTTAGAGGCTCCGCCCATTTCATCATCAGAGCGCATTTGCCATGCGCGATATATTTTTATCAGAAGAAACGAAAAAAATAAATAAATGACGCAAATTGATATATTTAAACATTCGAAGAATCGTGTAAAAAATTCACGATTAATACAATTTCGTTGTTTTAATCCAGTTTAATTCTGAAAATTCAGAAGAAAAAATAAAAATTCAACAAACATATCGCGCATAGCAAATGCGCTCAAATGATGATGAATGGGAGGAGCCTCTAAATTCAAATTCCGGTTCCCGCGGGCTCGAAAAAATGTCGGAACTTTTTTAAGGCGATAATAAATCTCCGTAAAAAATCAATTTATCTGGACTGAATCACGGAATAATGGTATACTCCAATGTGTCGTTTCGAAAGCATTTCGAGAAAAGAAATTTTACCGAAAAATTCTCGAAAATTTTCCGAAAAATTCTCGAGAAATGTTTCTCGTTGATTTCTCGAAAAATTTTTCGAAAAATTTCGAAAATTCTCAAAAAAAAACATTTTTGATGAAAAATAATAATAAACTAGTTCGAACGACACTCCGAATTAACGGAAAGCGCGGTGTTTATCTTATTTCCATTCAAATCATTTTTCGTGATTTCTCGAAAAATTCTTCGAGGATTTTTCGAGAAATAATTTTTCGAAACGACACACTGGTATACTCGTGACAAAATATATTAGAACGACGAAGGAATATTATCCATCCGCGAGTACGTGATTTTTCGTTTAAAGGCGCTGTTTGGGTCTCGTTAGGGGATAGCGCGTTTTAACGCGCCAATTTAAAAATTGTAAGAAAGCGCACACACTTTATTCAGTTTAATAAACAGTTTAAGAAATTTGACAATAAAAATTAATTTTAAAAAACATGATTTTCGAAGCAAAATATAAATAGAAAAAATTCCAATATTCGATTTCAATTTTCGAAAAGAAATCACAAACGCAGTGTGTGCGCTTTCTTACAATTTTTAAATTAGCGCGTTAAAACGCGCTATTCCCTAACGAGACCCAAACAGCGCCTTTAAACGAAAAATCACGTACTCGCGGATAGATAATATATTAGAACAACGAAGAAATATTTCCAACAAGTAAAAAGTAAAAATAAAAAAGAAAAAAGAAAACGCGAGCACAGCAGCGGTCTAACTCAAAAACAGATTGACTAAAATTTCGTCATGACTTTCGAATTTTTTTTACACGCGACGCGTACGCGGCGCTTGTGCAGGTGCGCACTTGCGTCGGACATATTACGCGGGAATTTAAATAAAGGTTTTTACAACGGAAAGGTCTCTAGTTTTGAGTTTCGTAGTTTCCAGTTGTCGAATGAGTATATTATCGCCGTAAAAAAGTTCCGACATTTTTTCGAGCCCGCGAAAATCGGGATTTGAATTTAGAGGCTCCGCCCATTCATCATCATTTCAGCGCATTTGCTATGCGCGATATATTTTTATCAGAAGAAACGAAAAAAAAATAATAAATGACACAAATTGATATATTCGAAGAAACGTGTAAAAAAATTCACGATTAATACAATTTCGTTGTTTTAATCTGGTTTAATTCTGAAAATTCAGAAGAAAAAATAAAAATTCAAAAAATATATCGCGCATAGCAAATGCGCTCTGATGATGAAATGGGCGGAGCCGAATAACGACAAAATGCAAAGTTCAAGTCATCTGGAAGTGCTTCAGAAGCTTCAGAAAAATCAGACTATTTCTACCTGGTGGTTCAAAGAGCACCCAGCAATTTGCTGGCTCCGTCATTTCATCTAAAAGTGGGTTTTAAAGGGCGCGGATCAGCGTTAACTAAAGGACACATTCTGAAGCATTCCGCAGTATTCTGAATCGCTAGCTGGTCCTAGATAGCCTGGTCAGGAATCTGAAAGGCGCTCTTCCACAATTCTGGAGCATTTCCAGGTAATTTCCGAGAATCGCCCCCCACCATCGATAATAGCCCCCCAACCAGCGTTATTAATTATCAAAATTGATGTGGGGGATAATTACTGTGGGGGGGCTTCTATACGAAGTCGTTAACCAATATTAATCCCCCGCCAGTTGAAATGGGGGGGGGGGACATTTGGATCCTAGGTAATCTACAATAATCAACCCCCCCCCCCCACCGGAAGATCCAGGAATGATCCCCCCTTCCAAGGAAAGAGGAAGGGGTGGGGGGTCATTCCACAGTCTTCCACCGGGGGGTCACTCTTATATCAAACGGGGCGGGGGGGGGGGAATTATTGTATTATACCCATTTCCAAGTTTTCTAGAATGTTCCAGAACGTTTCACTTCAAACTTTTTGCGGAATTCACGCTGCCGACGCTATTCTTGAAATCCGGGCTGAATTCCTTCAAAATGGGAGAAATTGTTGATTCTAATAAAAAAATACACCGAGATATTTTGTTACTTTTTCAATCGCGCTCCATTGACACGAAAACTCTGCGTCTCTCAGCGAGAGAGAGAGAGTATTGGTCCTCTCGGACAAGAGGGAAGCATTAAAATTTTGAAATGAATTTCGTTTCTTTTGTGATTTGAAAAGCGATTTTCACCGATTTTCTTCGTTCTTTTTCTCAAATATAAATAAATAATACATTTTTTTTCATGATTTCCTTTGATTTCAGATTTTGATCTCTTGTCCGAGAGGACCATCTCACTGAGAGACGCAGAGTTTTCGTGTCAATGGAGCGCGATTGAAAAAGTCACAAAATATTTCACCGTGTCCCCAAGCAGTGTGTCGTTTCGAAAAATTATTTCTCGAAAAATGCGTTTTTCGAAAAATTTTCGAAGAATTTTTCTCGTTGATTTTTCGAAAATTTTTCGAAAAATTTTTCGGAAATTTCTCGAAAAATCCTCGAAGAATTTTTCGAGAAATCACGAAACATTATTTGAATGGAAATACGATAAACACCGCGCTTCGCGTTATTTCGGAGTGTCGTTCGAACTAGTTTTTTATTATTTTTTATCGAAATGTTCTTTTTTTCGAGAATTTTCGAAATTTTTCGGAAAATTTTTCGGAAATTTTTCGAAAAATTCTCGAAAAATTATTTGAATGGAAATACGATAAACACCGCGCTTTGCGTTATTTCGGAGTGTCGTTCGAACTAGTTTATTATTATTTTTTATCGAAATGTTCTTTTTTTTCGAGAATTTTCGAAATTTTTCGGAAAATTTTTCGGAAATTTTTCGAAAAATTCTCGAAAAATTATTTGAATGGAAATACGATAAACACCGCGCTTTGCGTTATTTCGGAGTGTCGTTCGAACTAGTTTATTATTATTTTTTATCGAAATGTTCTTTTTTTTCGAGAATTTTCGAAATTTTTCGGAAAATTTTTCGGAAATTTTTCGAAAAATTCTCGAAAAATTATTTGAATGGAAATACGATAAACACCGCGCTTTGCGTTATTTCGGAGTGTCGTTCGAACTAGTTTATTATTATTTTTTATCGAAATGTTCTTTTTTTTCGAGAATTTTCGAAATTTTTCGGAAAATTTTTCGGAAATTTTTCGAAAAATTCTCGAAAAATTATTTGAATGGAAATACGATAAACACCGCGCTTTGCGTTATTTCGGAGTGTCGTTCGAACTAGTTTATTATTATTTTTTATCGAAATGTTCTTTTTTTTCGAGAATTTTCGAAATTTTTCGGAAAATTTTTCGGAAATTTTTCGAAAAATTCTCGAAAAATTATTTGAATGGAAATACGATAAACACCGCGCTTTGCGTTATTTCGGAGTGTCGTTCGAACTAGTTTATTATTATTTTTTATCGAAATGTTCTTTTTTTCGGGAATTTTCGAAATTTTTCGGAAAATTTTTCGGAAATGTTTCGAAAAATTCTCGAAAAATTATTTGAATGGAAATACGATAAACACCGCGCTTTGCGTTATTTCGGAGTGTCGTTCGAACTAGTTTATTATTATTTTTTATCGAAATGTTCTTTTTTTCGGGAATTTTCGAAATTTTTCGGAAAATTTTTCGGAAATGTTTCGAAAAATTCTCGAAAAATTATTTGAATGGAAATACGATAAACACCGCGCTTTGCGTTATTTCGGAGTGTCGTTCGAACTAGTTTATTATTATTTTTTATCGAAATGTTCTTTTTTTTCGAGAATTTTCGAAAATTTTCGGAAAATTTTTCGGAAATTTTTCGAAAAATTCTCGAAAAATTATTTGAATGGAAATACGATAAACACCGCGCTTTGCGTTATTTCGGAGTGTCGTTCGAACTAGTTTATTATTATTTTTTATCGAAATGTTCTTTTTTTTCGAGAATTTTCGAAAATTTTCGGAAAATTTTTCGGAAATTTTTCGAAAAATTCTCGAAAAATTATTTGAATGGAAATACGATAAACACCGCGCTTTGCGTTATTTCGGAGTGTCGTTCGAACTAGTTTATTATTATTTTTTATCGAAATGTTCTTTTTTTTTCGAGAATTTTCGAAATTTTTCGGAAAATTTTTCGGAAATTTTTCGAAAAATTCTCGAAAAATTATTTGAATGGAAATACGATAAACACCGCGCTTTGCGTTATTTCGGAGTGTCGTTCGAACTAGTTTATTATTATTTTTTATCGAAATGTTCTTTTTTTTCGAGAATTTTCGAAATTTTTCGGAAAATTTTTCGGAAATTTTTCGAAAAATTCTCGAAAAATTATTTGAATGGAAATACGATAAACACCGCGCTTTGCGTTATTTCGGAGTGTCGTTCGAACTAGTTTATTATTATTTTTTATCGAAATGTTCTTTTTTTTCGAGAATTTTCGAAAATTTTCGGAAAATTTTTCGGAAATTTTTCGAAAAATTCTCGAAAAATTATTTGAATGGAAATACGATAAACACCGCGCTTTGCGTTATTTCGGAGTGTCGTTCGAACTAGTTTATTATTATTTTTTATCGAAATGTTCTTTTTTTTCGAGAATTTTCGAAAATTTTCGGAAAATTTTTCGGAAATTTTTCGAAAAATTCTCGAAAAATTATTTGAATGGAAATACGATAAACACCGCGCTTTGCGTTATTTCGGAGTGTCGTTCGAACTAGTTTATTATTATTTTTTATCGAAATGTTCTTTTTTTTCGAGAATTTTCGAAAATTTTCGGAAAATTTTTCGGAAATTTTTCGAAAAATTCTCGAAAAATTATTTGAATGGAAATACGATAAACACCGCGCTTTGCGTTATTTCGGAGTGTCGTTCGAACTAGTTTATTATTATTTTTTATCGAAATGTTCTTTTTTTTCGAGAATTTTCGAAATTTTTCGGAAAATTTTTCGGAAATTTTTCGAAAAATTCTCGAAAAATTATTTGAATGGAAATACGATAAACACCGCGCTTTGCGTTATTTCGGAGTGTCGTTCGAACTAGTTTATTATTATTTTTTATCGAAATGTTCTTTTTTTTCGAGAATTTTCGAAATTTTTCGGAAAATTTTTCGGAAATTTTTCGAAAAATTCTCGAAAAATTATTTGAATGGAAATACGATAAACACCGCGCTTTGCGTTATTTCGGAGTGTCGTTCGAACTAGTTTATTATTATTTTTTATCGAAATGTTCTTTTTTTTCGAGAATTTTCGAAAATTTTCGGAAAATTTTTCGGAAATTTTTCGAAAAATTCTCGAAAAATTATTTGAATGGAAATACGATAAACACCGCGCTTTGCGTTATTTCGGAGTGTCGTTCGAACTAGTTTATTATTATTTTTTATCGAAATGTTCTTTTTTTCGAGAATTTTCGAAATTTTTCGGAAAATTTTTCGGAAATGTTTCGAAAAATTCTCGAAAAATTATTTGAATGGAAATACGATAAACACCGCGCTTTGCGTTATTTCGGAGTGTCGTTCGAACTAGTTTATTATTATTTTTTATCGAAATGTTCTTTTTTTTCGAGAATTTTCGAAAATTTTCGGAAAATTTTTCGGAAATTTTTCGAAAAATTCTCGAAAAATTATTTGAATGGAAATACGATAAACACCGCGCTTTGCGTTATTTCGGAGTGTCGTTCGAACTAGTTTATTATTATTTTTTATCGAAATGTTCTTTTTTTCGAGAATTTTCGAAATTTTTCGGAAAATTTTTCGGAAATTTTTCGAAAAATTCTCGAAAAATTATTTGAATGGAAATACGATAAACACCGCGCTTTGCGTTATTTCGGAGTGTCGTTCGAACTAGTTTATTATTATTTTTTATCGAAATGTTCTTTTTTTCGGGAATTTTCGAAATTTTTCGGAAAATTTTTCGGAAATGTTTCGAAAAATTCTCGAAAAATTATTTGAATGGAAATACGATAAACACCGCGCTTTGCGTTATTTCGGAGTGTCGTTCGAACTAGTTTATTATTATTTTTTATCGAAATGTTCTTTTTTTTCGAGAATTTTCGAAAATTTTCGGAAAATTTTTCGGAAATTTTTCGAAAAATTCTCGAAAAATTATTTGAATGGAAATACGATAAACACCGCGCTTTGCGTTATTTCGGAGTGTCGTTCGAACTAGTTTATTATTATTTTTTATCGAAATGTTCTTTTTTTTCGAGAATTTTCGAAAATTTTCGGAAAATTTTTCGGAAATTTTTCGAAAAATTCTCGAAAAATTATTTGAATGGAAATACGATAAACACCGCGCTTTGCGTTATTTCGGAGTGTCGTTCGAACTAGTTTATTATTATTTTTTATCGAAATGTTCTTTTTTTCGAGAATTTTCGAAATTTTTCGGAAAATTTTTCGGAAAATTTTTCGGAAATTTTTCGAAAAATTCTCGAAAAATTATTTGAATGGAAATACGATAAACACCGCGCTTTGCGTTATTTCGGAGTGTCGTTCGAACTAGTTTATTATTATTTTTTATCGAAATGTTCTTTTTTTCGAGAATTTTCGAAATTTTTCGGAAAATTTTTCGGAAATGTTTCGAAAAATTCTCGAAAAATTATTTGAATGGAAATACGATAAACACCGCGCTTTGCGTTATTTCGGAGTGTCGTTCGAACTAGTTTATTATTATTTTTTATCGAAATGTTCTTTTTTTCGAGAATTTTCGAAATTTTTCGGAAAATTTTTCGGAAAATTTTTCGGAAATTTTTCGAAAAATTATTTGAATGGAAATACGATAAACACCGCGCTTTGCGTTATTTCGGAGTGTCGTTCGAACTAGTTTATTATTATTTTTTATCGAAATGTTCTTTTTTTCGAGAATTTTCGAAATTTTTCGGAAAATTTTTCGGAAATGTTTCGAAAAATTCTCGAAAAATTATTTGAATGGAAATACGATAAACACCGCGCTTTGCGTTATTTCGGAGTGTCGTTCGAACTAGTTTATTATTATTTTTTATCGAAATGTTCTTTTTTTTCGAGAATTTTCGAAATTTTTCGAGAATTTTTCGGAAAATTTTTCGGAAATTTTTCGAAAAATTATTTGAATGGAAATACGATAAACACCGCGCTTTGCGTTATTTCGGAGTGTCGTTCGAACTAGTTTATTATTATTTTTTATCGAAATGTTCTTTTTTTCGAGAATTTTCGAAATTTTTCGGAAAATTTTTCGGAAATTTTTCGAAAAATTCTCGAAAAATTATTTGAATGGAAATACGATAAACACCGCGCTTTGCGTTATTTCGGAGTGTCGTTCGAACTAGTTTATTATTATTTTTTATCGAAATGTTCTTTTTTTTCGAGAATTTTCGAAATTTTTCGGAAAATTTTTCGGAAATTTTTCGAAAAATTCTCGAAAAATTATTTGAATGGAAATACGATAAACACCGCGCTTTGCGTTATTTCGGAGTGTCGTTCGAACTAGTTTATTATTATTTTTTATCGAAATGTTCTTTTTTTTCGAGAATTTTCGAAATTTTTCGGAAAATTTTTCGGAAATTTTTCGAAAAATTCTCGAAAAATTATTTGAATGGAAATACGATAAACACCGCGCTTTGCGTTATTTCGGAGTGTCGTTCGAACTAGTTTATTATTATTTTTTATCGAAATGTTCTTTTTTTTCGAGAATTTTCGAAATTTTTCGGAAAATTTTTCGGAAATGTTTCGAAAAATTCTCGAAAAATTATTTGAATGGAAATACGATAAACACCGCGCTTTGCGTTATTTCGGAGTGTCGTTCGAACTAGTTTATTATTATTTTTTATCGAAATGTTCTTTTTTTCGGGAATTTTCGAAATTTTTCGGAAAATTTTTCGGAAATTTTTCGAAAAATTCTCGAAAAATTATTTGAATGGAAATACGATAAACACCGCGCTTTGCGTTATTTCGGAGTGTCGTTCGAACTAGTTTATTATTATTTTTTATCGAAATGTTCTTTTTTTTCGAGAATTTTCGAAAATTTTCGGAAAATTTTTCGGAAATTTTTCGAAAAATTCTCGAAAAATTATTTGAATGGAAATACGATAAACACCGCGCTTTGCGTTATTTCGGAGTGTCGTTCGAACTAGTTTATTATTATTTTTTATCGAAATGTTCTTTTTTTCGAGAATTTTCGAAATTTTTCGGAAAATTTTTCGGAAATGTTTCGAAAAATTCTCGAAAAATTATTTGAATGGAAATACGATAAACACCGCGCTTTGCGTTATTTCGGAGTGTCGTTCGAACTAGTTTATTATTATTTTTTATCGAAATGTTCTTTTTTTTAGAGAATTTTCGAAATTTTTCGAGAATTTTTCGGAAAATTTTTCGGAAATTTTTCGAAAAATTCTCGAAAAATTATTTGAATGGAAATACGATAAACACCGCGCTTTGCGTTATTTCGGAGTGTCGTTCGAACTAGTTTATTATTATTTTTTATCGAAATGTTCTTTTTTTTCGAGAATTTTCGAAATTTTTCGGAAAATTTTTCGGAAATGTTTCGAAAAATTCTCGAAAAATTATTTGAATGGAAATACGATAAACACCGCGCTTTGCGTTATTTCGGAGTGTCGTTCGAACTAGTTTATTATTATTTTTTATCGAAATGTTCTTTTTTTTCGAGAATTTTCGAAATTTTTCGAGAATTTTTCGGAAAATTTTTCGGAAATTTTTCGAAAAATTCTCGAAAAATTATTTGAATGGAAATACGATAAACACCGCGCTTTGCGTTATTTCGGAGTGTCGTTCGAACTAGTTTATTATTATTTTTTATCGAAATGTTCTTTTTTTTCGAGAATTTTCGAAATTTTTCGGAAAATTTTTCGGAAATTTTTCGAAAAATTCTCGAAAAATTATTTGAATGGAAATACGATAAACACCGCGCTTTGCGTTATTTCGGAGTGTCGTTCGAACTAGTTTATTATTATTTTTTATCGAAATGTTCTTTTTTTTCGAGAATTTTCGAAATTTTTCGGAAAATTTTTCGGAAATGTTTCGAAAAATTCTCGAAAAATTATTTGAATGGAAATACGATAAACACCGCGCTTTGCGTTATTTCGGAGTGTCGTTCGAACTAGTTTATTATTATTTTTTATCGAAATGTTCTTTTTTTCGGGAATTTTCGAAATTTTTCGGAAAATTTTTCGGAAATTTTTCGAAAAATTCTCGAAAAATTATTTGAATGGAAATACGATAAACACCGCGCTTTGCGTTATTTCGGAGTGTCGTTCGAACTAGTTTATTATTATTTTTTATCGAAATGTTCTTTTTTTTCGAGAATTTTCGAAAATTTTCGGAAAATTTTTCGGAAATTTTTCGAAAAATTCTCGAAAAATTATTTGAATGGAAATACGATAAACACCGCGCTTTGCGTTATTTCGGAGTGTCGTTCGAACTAGTTTATTATTATTTTTTATCGAAATGTTCTTTTTTTCGAGAATTTTCGAAATTTTTCGGAAAATTTTTCGGAAATGTTTCGAAAAATTCTCGAAAAATTATTTGAATGGAAATACGATAAACACCGCGCTTTGCGTTATTTCGGAGTGTCGTTCGAACTAG
This sequence comes from Caenorhabditis inopinata, assembly GCA_003052745.1. Taxonomy (NCBI): domain Eukaryota; kingdom Metazoa; phylum Nematoda; class Chromadorea; order Rhabditida; family Rhabditidae; genus Caenorhabditis; species Caenorhabditis inopinata. The sequence continues at coordinate 3,291,961 of AP018153.1, forward strand.
TTTATTATTATTTTTTATCGAAATGTTCTTTTTTTTCGAGAATTTTCGAAATTTTTCGGAAAATTTTTCGGAAATGTTTCGAAAAATTCTCGAAAAATTATTTGAATGGAAATACGATAAACACCGCGCTTTGCGTTATTTCGGAGTGTCGTTCGAACTAGTTTATTATTATTTTTTATCGAAATGTTCTTTTTTTCGGGAATTTTCGAAATTTTTCGGAAAATTTTTCGGAAATTTTTCGAAAAATTCTCGAAAAATTATTTGAATGGAAATACGATAAACACCGCGCTTTGCGTTATTTCGGAGTGTCGTTCGAACTAGTTTATTATTATTTTTTATCGAAATGTTCTTTTTTTTCGAGAATTTTCGAAAATTTTCGGAAAATTTTTCGGAAATTTTTCGAAAAATTCTCGAAAAATTATTTGAATGGAAATACGATAAACACCGCGCTTTGCGTTATTTCGGAGTGTCGTTCGAACTAGTTTATTATTATTTTTTATCGAAATGTTCTTTTTTTCGAGAATTTTCGAAATTTTTCGGAAAATTTTTCGGAAATGTTTCGAAAAATTCTCGAAAAATTATTTGAATGGAAATACGATAAACACCGCGCTTTGCGTTATTTCGGAGTGTCGTTCGAACTAGTTTATTATTATTTTTTATCGAAATGTTCTTTTTTTTAGAGAATTTTCGAAATTTTTCGAGAATTTTTCGGAAAATTTTTCGGAAATTTTTCGAAAAATTCTCGAAAAATTATTTGAATGGAAATACGATAAACACCGCGCTTTGCGTTATTTCGGAGTGTCGTTCGAACTAGTTTATTATTATTTTTTATCGAAATGTTCTTTTTTTTCGAGAATTTTCGAAATTTTTCGGAAAATTTTTCGGAAATGTTTCGAAAAATTCTCGAAAAATTATTTGAATGGAAATACGATAAACACCGCGCTTTGCGTTATTTCGGAGTGTCGTTCGAACTAGTTTATTATTATTTTTTATCGAAATGTTCTTTTTTTTCGAGAATTTTCGAAATTTTTCGAGAATTTTTCGGAAAATTTTTCGGAAATTTTTCGAAAAATTCTCGAAAAATTATTTGAATGGAAATACGATAAACACCGCGCTTTGCGTTATTTCGGAGTGTCGTTCGAACTAGTTTATTATTATTTTTTATCGAAATGTTCTTTTTTTCGAGAATTTTCGAAATTTTTCGGAAAATTTTTCGGAAATGTTTCGAAAAATTCTCGAAAAATTATTTGAATGGAAATACGATAAACACCGCGCTTTGCGTTATTTCGGAGTGTCGTTCGAACTAGTTTATTATTATTTTTTATCGAAATGTTCTTTTTTTTCGAGAATTTTCGAAATTTTTCGGAAAATTTTTCGGAAATGTTTCGAAAAATTCTCGAAAAATTATTTGAATGGAAATACGATAAACACCGCGCTTTGCGTTATTTCGGAGTGTCGTTCGAATTAGTTTATTATTATTTTTTATCGAAATGTTCTTTTTTTCGAGAATTTTCGAAATTTTTCGAGAATTTTTCGGAAAATTTTTCGGAAATTTTTCGAAAAATTCTCGAAAAATTATTTGAATGGAAATACGATAAACACCGCGCTTTGCGTTATTTCGGAGTGTCGTTCGAACTAGTTTATTATTATTTTTTATCGAAATGTTCTTTTTTTCGAGAATTTTCGAATTTTTTCGAGAATTTTTCGAAAAAAATTTTCGGAAATTTTTCGAAAAATTCTCGAAAAATTTTTTGAGAAATCAACGAGAAACATTTCTCGAGAAATTTTCGGAAAATTTTCGAGAATTTTTCGAAGAAATTTCTCGAAAAATTTCTCGAAATGCTTTCGAAACAACACACTGTCCCCAAGTATAATGAAACTGGCTGCTTATTCTGGCAGTATAAATCAAACTTTCTATAAATCAAAAAGTCCATTTTAATTTCGTCAAATGTTACGAAGCGGTCCGTGTTTCCCCGATTCGCAACATATGAGAGAACACAAAGCAACGGCCCCCTGCCAGTGTCATACACATGTTACAAGCGAGAGGCTTCGTGTCTGTTCGACCTTGAAAGTCGTGAGAAAGTAGTGAGAAAAATGGTGAAACATCGAAGCACAGGGTCACAGATTGCGAAGAATAAACGGAAATGCTTTACAGAGGATGGAAGCTATTATCGCCGTAAAAAAGTTCCGACATTTTTTCGAGCCCGCGAAAATCGGGATTTGAATTTAGAGGCTCCGCCCATTTCATCATCAGAGCGCATTTGCTATGCGCGATATATTTTTATCAGAAGAAACGAAACAAATTAATAAATGACGCAAATTGATATATTTAAACACTCAATTTCGTTCTTTTAATCCAGTTTAATTCTGAAAATTCAGAAGAAAAAATAAAAATTCAAAAAATATATCGCGCATAGCAAATGCGCTCTGATGATGAAATGGGCGGAGCCTCTAAATTCAAATCCCGATTTTCGCGGGCTCGAAAAAATGTCGGAACTTTTTTACGGCGATAATAGACTGACTATGATTTCTCGAGAAAAGAATTGAGCCGGCGGATCCAGAATTTCAGCTTACAGTTTCAGCAATCCGTTCTCTCATCGGTCACGCAGGTTTCGATCAGCGTCTTCGCGTTGATGCTTCTTCTTCTCTACAGGAATCAGACAATCTCTTTCGTGACATGGTGCACAGCGAGCTGGGTTGCCCGTCCAAGTTTTCAGCCGATCTTCAACTCCTTCCTGATCGACGTTGTTCACCTCTGCACGTCGTATTTCAAGAGATGCCTGTCTCGTCTTTAGTCTTTCAGCTATTTCAGAGCTGAGCCACAAGTGAGCCCAACAGTCTTCTATGCGATGATCTCCGATGTTCCGATGGAGCCAGTGCTGTCCGCTCCCCGTCTTCTCGCCGCAATTCGTCGTTTGCCTTGAGTCGCCCGAGCCCTTCAATTGTCGCCAATTCGAAATTCTTTTCACGGAATATGGAATCCGGAAAATGGAATGAAAAAAACGGCGGAATCCGGAATGCGGAATTCCGCCCTTCTCTGACCCCTCCCCTCGTAATTAAATTGGTTAGCTTCCAGAAGATTTTCAGAAAAACAAAACAACAATCGAATAAGCGGCCACAGACAGCTGGGCGTCCCATGGTTCGCCCGGATCGCCCGGATCGATCTGCCCGCTCCCCCGTCTTCTCGCCGCAATTCGTCGCTCGAGCCCTTCAATTGCCGCCAATTCGAAATGTGCATATTCAAAAAAGGAATCAGCACTTCGGCGCATAGTTAATATTCATGATTTACTATCGTCAAATGCCAGAGTGCCCAGCTCATGGAGCTCTCTTTCTCTCTGCCTTCTGACAACTGTCCGACTAGTTTCGAACTCCTCGTTTCGTCTTCGTGGTCTTTGTCTTTGTGTACCGCCAGTAAAAAAGCAAATGCCGGTCTTATGAGCAACGCTCATCAAAATTCCAGACGAACTTTTTAGAATTTTTAAAACTGAGTCCGAAATTTCAGAATAGCTACAGTAAGAACAGTAAAAAGAAGAAAAAGAGAGAGTCAATTGAGTTGCGGCAAGTTGCCGGACGATTGCACAACAGGCTTGCCAGAAGTCCATTGTAACTGTAATTAAGAGACCACCCCCCCCCCCTCCAGAGTAGAGCGGAATTGGATTTTGGGAACTCGGAATCCGGAATCCAGAAAACGGAAAAAATTTTTTTCACGGAGTCTGGAATCGGGAATACGGAATGCGGAATGCGGAAAACGGAATTTTAACCATTAATGAGGGAATCAAATGATGTAAATGCGCTCTGTTTGCAAAAATTTTTGCGGGAGTTCAAAAAAGTATACTTTTCACAACAATTGAGATTAAAGTATTAAAACTCATAGTTGGGAGGAATTGGATTTTGGGAAATCAGAATACGGAAAACGGAAAACGGAAAGCAAATTTTCATGAAATCCGGAAAACGGAAAAGGGAAAATTTTTTTTCACGGAAAATTCGGAAGACGGAATGAAAAAAACGGCGGAATCCGGAATGCGGAATCCGGAATTCCGCCCTTCTCTGATTTTTTGCACATTTTTCAATTCATGCTATGTTTTAATTTAAAAAATTCTAATTAACTTTAAAATATTTTTGCAGTTCCTTTTTCACGGAATCCGGAAAACGGAAAACGGAAAAAAAAATTTTTCACGGAATCCGGAATCCGGAAAACGGAATTAAAAAAGACCGAAATCCGGAATTCCGCCCTTCTCTGATTTGTTGCACATTTTTCAATTCATGCTATTTTTTAATTTCAAACATTCTAATTAAGTTTAAAATATTTTTGCAGTTCGTTTTTCACGGAATCCGGAATCCGGAAAACGGAAAAAGTTTTTTCACGGAATCCGGAAAACGGGAAACGGGAGAACATTTTTCACGGAATCCGGAAAACGGAAAACGGAAAAAATTTTTAACGGAATCCGGAAAACGGAATGAAAAAAACGGCGGAATCCGGAATGCGGAATTCCGCCCTTTTCTGACCTCCCCCCTCGTAATTAAATGTGTCAACTTCCAGAAGATTTTTAGAAAAACGAAGCAACAATCGAATAAGGGACCACAGACAGCTGGGCGTCCCATGGTTTGCCCGGATCGCCCGGGCTCATTTATGGGGTTATTCATGAAAAGCACAAAAAGCATTTTAATGCAAAAAAAATGCATTTTAATGCAAAAAAATGCATTTTAATGCAAAAAAAAATGCATTTTAATGCAAAACAATGCATTTTTTTGCATTAAAATGCTTTTCGTGCTTTTCATGAATAACCCCATAAGGGCTCCATAGAAAACCCTGAAAAGTCCAAAATTCTCCATATTTTTCAAGACAAAAACTTTATTTTTGAAGGTCGGCCCACAGCCGGTCCGTCCGGTTCAGCCTCTCACGAATCACACTATGACTCACCGCTTCCTACCCTCCTTCTTTTTTTAAACAAATTCCTTCAATATTTCCGACTTTGAGAGTCTTTCCGTCGATAATTCCACTACTCAGGCACCATGCACCCACCATGAAACCGTGTTCCCCATTGTGACTTTGCTGTCTGCGTCTCTCTATCTCTCGCTCTCACACACACACACACACACACACATCTATCGAGATTCTGAACGTTCCGTGGAGAGTATACGGTTCCCTGCTTCTCGTTTTATGAATCTCTGCGCTCTCCAATGTGTTATCAAAGTGCTTTCTTTTGATTTTACTTCAATCATCGGGAGCTTTATGGTTTGGCACAGTTTCTTTGCTAGGACGTTTCGCAACTCTTTTTCACTAATATTGTATTCATATATTATCGCCTTAAAAAAGTGTTCCGACATTTTTTCGAGCCCGCAGAAATCGGAATTTGAATTTAGAGGCTCCGCCCATTCATCATCATTTGAGCGCATTTGCTATGCGCGATATATTTGTTGAATTTTTATTTTTTCTTCTTCTTTTTCTTCGCAAATTGATATATTCAAACATTCGAAGAAACGTGTAAAAAATTCACGATTAATACAATTTCTTAAATATATCAATTTGCGAAGAAAAAGAAGAAGAAAAAATAAAAATTCAACAAACATATCGCGCATAGCAAATGCGCTCAAATGATGATGAATGGGCGGAGCCTCTAAATTCAAATCCCGGTTTCCGCGGGCTCGAAAAAATGTCGGAACTTTTTTACGGCGATAATAGTTAACTTGAATTCAGAAGGAGCGCGAATCGCCACGCCCCCCCCCCAGCCCGTCGAAATCTGACCGCACACAGCGGTCGCGTTTTCCAGAATGAGCAATGTTTATCCTGTTCATACCAACACGGACATTGCTCCAGACGGGCTGCCGCGCCTCTACATGAGGAAACCATGTGGCGACATTCACTCCTATGCCAGACCGCTGACCGCCGAGGAAACCGGCGAGAACACGAGCCAGCCGTCGTCGTTAATGAAGACGCAATTGAAGACGATTTGCATATTCGTCTTCCTAGTGGTGAGTTTCAAATATTCACAAACTTTGGAGGAGCCACAAGTGTTCGTCTAGGGAGTCCTGGCGAAGGTGTCTTGAGCAATCCGTTCGCAATTCTAGCGCAATGTTATGTCAATTTCTAGACAAATTATTGCCAAAATTTGCGACAGATTGCAGAATTTCCAGATAAATTTAAATATCATCTTGAAATTCATTTTTTTCTTGGCAAAATATGGTATCCCAATCAGTGTGTCGTTTCGAAAGCATTTCGAGAAAATTTTCGAGAAATTTCCGAAAAATTCTCGAGAAATTTTTCGAGAAATTCTCGAAAACTTTTGAAAATTCTCGAAAAATTTCCGAATAATCAACGAAAAAAATTTCACGAAAAATTTCTCGAAAATTTTCTCGAAAAGTTTCGAAAATTCTCGAAAAAAACATTTTTGATGAAAAATAATAATAAACTAGTTCGAACGACACTCCGAATAACGCAAAGCGCGTTGTTTATCGTATTTCCATTCAAATCATTTTTCGCGATTCCTCGAGAAATTTTTCGAGAAAATTCCGAAAAATGTTTCGAGAAATTCTCGAAAAATTTCGAAAATTCTCGAGAAATGTCGAAAATTCTCGAAAAATTTCCGAAAAATTTCGAAAATTCTCGAGAAATGTCGAAAATTCTCGAAAAATTTCCGAAAAATGTTTCGAGAAATTCTCGAAAAATTTCGAAAATTCTCGAAAAATTCTCGAGAAATCAACGAGAAAAATTTTTTTTCGAGAATTTTTCGGAAATTTTTCGAAAAACGCATTTTTTCGAGAAATCATTTTTCGAAACGACACACTGATCCCAATGCCACTTGGAAGCCACCATCCCTATTAGGAGAGCATTTCGGTGAGCAACGTCGGAAAATGGAGCAGTGCTAGTTTCAGACAAACTGCACGGTATACCTCCCAACCGCGTGCGCTCTTCTATTAGAGGGGGGGGGGAGGGCACAGAGATAATTGCTCATTTTAATTGTTTCAGTTCTTGAAAACCCTGGACACTTATCTCCTCCGACTCGTGTTTGTTTGGCTGCCAGGCTGCTTGCGAGTAGCCCTCGTCGTCACCGTCGTTGTGTACCACCGACACATGAAAAAAGCCATTTTCTACAGAGCTTTTACTCTCAAGTTGCCGATCACCGCTGTAAGTTTCCCGGGGTGGCCGCCGCACAGCTCATTTTGCTCTCAGGGCTACTGTATGTCAGTAGCCTGGATGCCAGAGCTGGGCGGAATTGGATTTTGGGAACTCGGAATCCGGAAAACGGAAAAAAAAATGTTTTTCACGGAATCTGGAATCCGGAAGACGGAATGAAAAAACGGCAAAATCCCGAATCCGGAATGCGGAATTCCGGCCTTCTTTGCAGAGTAAGGCGGAATTGGATTTTGGGAACTCGGAATCCGGAAAACGGAAAACGGAAAAAAATTGTTTTCACGGAATCTGGAATCCGGAAGACGGAATGAAAAAACGGCAAAATCCCGAATCCGGAATGCGGAATCCGGAATTCCGCCCTTCTCTGATTTTTTGCACATTTTTCAATTCATGCTATGTTTTAATTTCAAAAATTCTAATTAAGTTTAAAATATTTTTGCAGTTCGTTTTTCACGGAATCCGGAATCCGGAAAACGGAAAAAGTTTTTTCACAGAATCCGGAATCCGGAAAACGGAAAAAATTTTTTTTCACGGAATCTGGAAAACGGAAAACGGATTTAAAAAAGGCCGAAATCCGGAATGCGAAATCCGGAATTCCGCCCTTCTCTGATTTTTTGCACATTTTTCATGGAATCCGAAAGACGGAATGAAAAAAACGGCGAAATCCGGAATGCGGAATGCGGAATTCCGGCCTTCTTTGCAGAGTAGGGCGGAATTGGATTTTGGGAACTTGGAATCCGGAAAACGGAAAACAGAAGAAAGTGTTTTTCACGGAATCTGGAATCCGGAAGACGGAATGAAAAAAACGGCGGAATCCCAAATCCGGAATGCGGAATCCGGAATTCCGCCCTTCTCTGTTGTAGCTACTGTAGCTACCGTATTGCTAAACTATTCAAGTTTCGATGAATGTTTCTTAACGATTTTTCGCCAAAAACAAGGAAAAAACAGAATAAAGTCTCAGAATGTTAAAAGCGCGCGCTCAACCGCATTAAACAGCACTTCGCGGTGGCATTACGGAGTGTCGTTGAGCGCAGGGTCCCTGTGGAAAATGGGCAGCTAGATAACGATGCTTCAAGACCACTTCAAGACAAACGGAATTCATTCCGAAAATTCCGTTAAAAACAATTTTCCAAAAAGAAATTTTGATTAAAATAATGAGAATTACGGTATCTCTTAAAGGCGCACAGCTAAATTGCTTCGGATATCGCGAAGATTTAAATTTCTGCCGCTCTGTATCACACATGGCTTCTGGTACCTCGGCGCTCCTCGGCACAGCCTGGAAGAGCTGCTCCCTTTAAAAATTAAGCTTATTAATGGGGTTATTCATGATGCATTTTAATGCAAAAAATGCCACTTTAATCTTATTCACGATACCATTTTAATTCAAAAAAATGCATCGTAGTTCAGTGATATTTTCAGTTAAAATGCCGAGAAAGTCTGTGCGCCTTTAATTTATTTTTGGCTTTCGAATAAATAATTTTACTATTTTCTCACCATTGCCATAGTAATTTTACGCTTTTTCGCCTCTTCATCGTTCATTTTTGGCTGTAAAATATTATTTTTATCAAATTAATTTAAATTTTTTCCGAAAATGTGAATTTTTCGCACAATAGGAGTTCTTCTGGAAAAAAAAATTGAGGGCCTCGTAAATCGACACATTAAAGGCGCACAGACTTTTTCGGTGACGGTATCCGACACCACCTTGCATTTTAATTCAAAACAAGACTGAACTAAAATGCATTTTTTTTGCATTAAAATGCTATCGTGAATAGCCCCATAAGCAATTCGAAAACTTGATAATCCCAAAAGTTCCGAAACGTCCATTCCGCGCACTACTTTGTGGTACCCCCCCCCCCCCGATTTCCAATATTACCTTTTGCAGTTCTCCCTGCGATGCATCTACTATCCAGTGCTCATCCTGTGCTCATTCAACATTTTTTACCGCTTTGACGATCTCATTGAGGGACCAATGTTTCGCGACGCGTGGAAACAGCAGCTGCATACGAACATTCGAAATAATATTGAAGTCCTAATTGAGAATCCGTTCCTTCTTCCAATGTTCATTCCGAAGTGACGCAGTGATTCTGTGAAACTGACTAGCAAATACACTTCTATTATCGCCGTGAAAAAAATTCCGACATTTTTTCGAGCCCGCGAAAATCGGGATTTGAATTTAGAGGCTCCGCCCATTTCATCATCAGAGCGCATTTGCTATGCGCGATATATTTTTTGAATTTTTATTTTTTCTTCTGAATTTTCAGAATTAATCGTGAATTTTTTTACACGTTTCTTCGAATGTTTAAATATATCAATTTGCGTCATTTATTAATTTTTTTCGTTTTTTCTGATAAAAATATATCGCGCATAGCAAATGCGCTCTGATGATGAAATGGGCGGAGCCTCGAAATTCAAATCCCGATTTTCGGCGGCTCGAAAAAATGTCGGAACTTTTTTACGGCGATAATACATCAATGCCCACATTTTCAAGCAATAAAACTCGCATTTTTATTCCCTTTGTCCGTTCCGCTCTTATTTGCATTACATATGATGCAAAAATCACATTTGGCACCGTCCCTCAGGGGGGGGGGGGGTGCGAACAGTGTGTCGCGACGAGACCCATTTTTTAGGCCGCCTCGCGCGGTAATTTTCTCTTTTCTGCCGCATATATTATGCTGCACCGATGAGGAGTGGGTTGAGGAATAAGTTCGTAGAGTTTTTTTTTTCCACAAAGATTTATTTGAACATGATTGTCTTATGATCACAGTTTATTTTTTGGCCAATTCACGACTTGTTTGGCGACCAGTGTGTCGTTTCGAAAAATGATTTCTCGAAAAATGCGTTTTTCGGAAAATTTCTGAAAAATTCTCGAGAAATTTTTCTCGTTGATTTCTCGAGAATTTTTCGAGAATTTTCGAAATTTTTCGAGAATTTCTCGAAAAATTTCTCAAGGAATCGCGAAAAATGATTTGAATGGAAATACGATAAACAACGCGCTTTGCCTTACTTCGGAGTGTCGTTCGAACTACTTTATTATTATTTTTTATCAAAAGTGTTTTTTTCGGAAATTTCTCGAGAATTTCTTCGGAAATTTCTCGAGAAATTTTTCGGAATTTTCTCGAGAATTTTCGAAATTTTTCTCGTTGATTTTTCGGAAATTTTTAGAGAAATTTTTCGAAAAGTTTCTCGTTGATTTTTCGGAAATTTTTAGAGCAATTTTTCGAAAATTTTCTCGAAATTTTTCTCGTTGATTTTTCGGAAATTTTTAGAGCAATTTTTCGAAAATTTTCTCGAGAATTTTCGAAAATTTTCTCGTTGATTTTTCGGAAATTTTTAGAGAAATTTTTCGAAAAATTTCTTGAGAAATCAGCGAGAAAAATTTCTCGAGAATTTTTCGGAAATTTCTCGAGAATTTTTCGGAAAAATTTCTCGAGAATTTTCGAAAAGTTTCTCGTTGATTTTTCGGAAATTTTTAGAGAAATTTTTCGGAATTTTCTCGAGAATTTTTCGGAAAAATTTCTCGAAATGCTTTCGAGACGACACACTGTTGGCGACCATCTTCCTTCAATAGTGCCTTCAGATGCTCATCGTCTAATTCTGCAGATCGTCGCTTCGAGGCGTGTCTTCAAGATCAAAATCGCCATTTTTAAAACTCTACGAACTTATTCCTCAACCCAATATATGAGAGTGAGCAGTGTGTCGTTTCGAAAAATGCGTTTTTCGAAAAATTTCCGAAAAATTCTCGAGAAATTTTTCCCGTTGATTTCTCGAAAAATTTTTCGGAAATTTCTCGAAAAATTTCTCGAGGAATCGCGAAAAATGATTTGAATGGAAATACGATAAGTGTGTCGTCTCGAAAGCATTTCGAGAATTTTTCCGAAAAATTCTCGAGAAAATTCCGAAGAAATTTTCGAGAAATTCTCGAAAAATTCTCGAAAAAAAAACATTTCGATAAAAAATAATAATAAACGACGCGCTTTGCGTTATTTCAGAGTGTCGTTCGAACTACTTTATTATTTTTTTTACCGAAATGTTTTTTTTTTCGAGAATTTCTCGAAAAATTTTCGAGACATTTTTCTCGTTGATTTTTCGAGAAATTTTTCGAAAAATTCTCGAAAAATTTCTCGAAATGCTTTCGAAACGACACACTGATAGTGAGCACAATGAGCACAAAGAAACTCTAAGGAGCTCACTTGTTTTCTTCTTTGAATTTATTTGTAGAACTACTCTAAATACTCTTTTTCATTGCGTATTCTTCAAGCTCTTTAAGCTCTGATTGCTTTTTATTCATGATTTTTCAACTATTTCTGAATCTAAATTGGTCTTGAGCTGCCCGGCTTCACTTATCTGTATCGTTTCTCAACTAGCTCACAAACTGCAAGAGGCCGACGTCCAGCTGGCCCTTCAACAGTTCCTAAGAGGCATGAAAGCAGTTTATTGTGAAAATGAAGCCATTTCGAAACTAAATAGCTGCCTACACTGTTGATGGGAAGGTTCCACCAGCCGTGCACCTTTAATATAGTAGCCCAAACTTAAATCTTTAAAGGTTTCCACGCTTCTCTTCGATTTCTCACTATCGAACCCATTTTTAGACATTTCAGTAGTTGGGCTCAATTAATGGCGATAGTGAACATAAGCCCCCCACACACATTTAACCCCCCACAAGAGTAATTGATCCCCCCAAGGTGGAGTTGAGCTCCCCAAAGATAATGTTTGGTCCCCCACCGTAGTAGATTTCTCTGTGGGGGATTTAAATTCACGGTGTGCGTGGGGGAGCAATTTCCCTATGTGGGGGGCTGAAGTCAGTGAGCATAAACTCCCCTCCGTTGATTTTGGTGGGGGGGTGTAAGTTCACAGGAGAGGCTTGTTCACAGTTCGTTCATAGAAGTAGATGAACCCCCCGCTCAAGAACTTTAGCCCCCCCCCCACCAAACTACTGCTTAAGATACCAGGTTCAAAATTATTCCGACCGATACAGTGCCATACAATTTCAATAATACTAAACGGCGGGGGATTATCTTTTTCGATTGGGGGAGAGGGCTACTTTTCTATATGGGGGGTTATTTTTCCAATTGAGGGGGGCTAATGTTCACTCTGCCCCTTTCTTGAATCAAATCTTGAGAAAAAGATTCACAAATCTCATGGGAACTCTGGACATCTTCAGGTCGCCATGCCATTACCATGGTGCTCATGTTCCATTGTCGGCTTCGTTTCGCCAATTTATAAACGTTGCTTATCTGCCATTGCAAAAAGACCGTCTCCTTGCAGCCCCGCGCATGCTGTCCAGTGCGAAGTTGGAGGATTCGAGACGGGCGATTCGTCATAATGTAGCCTACATCATAACAATGTTCGGCGTTTTGATCTTCACCACCGCCTGCTTCTTCAAGTTCGCCGTTGACATCGTTTTTTTCATCGCCACTCTTGACGAGCAGTATGCTTACTATTACATCTATGGTGGGCTTTTAAATAGGAAATTCCCCTTAATAGAAGATAAATAATTTTATTTGTAAATATTATCGTCATAAAAAAGTTCCGACATTTTTTCGAGCCCGCGAAAATCGGGATTTGAATTTAGAGGCTCCGCCCATTTTATCATCAGAGCGCATTTGCTATGCGCGATATATTTTTTGAATTTTATTTTTTCTTCTGAATTTTCAGAATTAAACTGGATTAAAAGAACGAAATTGTATTAATCGTGAATTTTTTTACACGTTTCTTCGAATATATCAATTTGCGTCATTTATTTATTTTTTTTCGTTTTTTCTGATAAAAATATATCGCGCATAGCAAATGCGCTCTGATGATGAAATGGGCGGAGCCTCTAAATTCAAATCCCAATTTTCGCGGGCTCGAAAAAATGTCGGAACTTTTTTACGGCGATAATAAAATTAACAGAAATTCGAAGCACTCCCAAGTTTTCTGCAAAAAATTCTGCGAAATAGCCATTTTGAGAACGATAGGAGTGATGCCTTTCAATTAGAGGAGCGCCCTTCTATTAATGAGATTCAAATAGCTGGCTCCGGGACATTTCAAAACCGGACGTTTCAAAACCGAAACGTTTCAAAACCAAGACGTTTCAAAACCGAGACATTTCAAAACCGAGACATTTCAAAACCGAGACATTTCAAAACCGAGACATTTCAAAATCGGACGCTTCAAAACCGAGACATTTCAAAACCGAGACATTTCAAAACCGGGCGTTTCAAAACCGACGCATTTCAAAACCGAGACATTTCAAAACCGGACGTTTCAAAACCGACGCATTTCAAAACCGAGACATTTCAAAACCGAGACATTTCAAAACCGGGCGTTTCAAAACCGACGCATTTCAAAACCGAGACATTTCAAAACCGGACGTTTCAAAACCGACGCATTTCAAAACCGAGACATTTCAAAACCGAGACATTTCAAAACCGAGACATTTCAAAACCGGACGTTTCAAAACCGAGACATTTCAAAACCGGACGTTTCAAAACCGACGCATTTCAAAACCGAGGCATTTCAAAACCGAGACATTTCAAAACCGAACATTTCAAAACCGAGACATTTCAAAACCGAGACATTTCAAAACCGACGCATTTCAAAACCGGACATTTCAAAAACGAAACATTTCAAAACCGGACATTTCAAAATCGGACGTTTCAAAACCGAGACATTTCAAAACCTAGACATTTCAAAACCGGACGTTTCAAAACCGACGCATTTCAAAACCGAGACATTTCAAAACCGAGACATTTTAAAACCGAGACATTTCAAAACCGGACGTTTCAAAACCGACGCATTTCAAAACCGAGGCATTTCAAAACCGAGACATTTCAAAACCGAACATTTCAAAACCGAGACATTTCAAAACCGAGACATTTCAAAACCGGACGTTTCAAAACCGTGTTTTTGACTATTAAAGTGTTTTCGAGTTTATTTTTCTCAAAATTTGAATTGCGAGAAGAACTAATCAAGTTCTCTCTACTGTCTTCTCTGCGTCTCTGCGTCTCTGCGCCTAAATGAGATTTTCGGGAATTTCTTTTATTTTTAAAAAATAAAACTTTTTACCTATTTTATTTACCAATACTTTGCCATCATTTGTTTCATGCCCTGTGTGCGGTTTGCTCAGTGTTATAGTATTACCAGAACGATTTCCGAGCGCTTTACATTTGATCGCCGAATTCAGTCTTAAATGAGAGGATTCTACCGAAAATGTGTATTAATCAAACCTCTCACAACAATGAAGTAGCTCTGATCCATCAGACAACATTTTTTGTGGGCGTGTCATGAAACCATCGTGCGGATAAAGGGGTCTCATCTTCCGTTTAGACATTCTAACACATTTTTGTTCGAGTGGAATTCAAAACAGCTGAAAAACATGAAAAAATTGTTGAAACATTTAAAAATAAACGTCAACGAAACGAATTGGATAAAAATCAGGCGAAATGCATTGCTCATGAAAAACGTGCACGCAGAGACGCAGAGAAACTTGATTAGTTCTTCTCGCAATTCAAATTTTGACAGAATTAAACTCGAAAACACTTTGATAGTCGAAATCACGGTTTTGAAATGTCTCGGTTTTGAAATGTCCCGGTTTTGAAATGTCCCGGTTTTGAAATGTCTCGGTTTTGAAATGTCTCGGTTTTGAAATGTCTCGGTTTTGAAATGTCCCGGTTTTGAAATGTCCCGGTTTTGAAATGTCTCGGTTTTGAAACGTCCGGTTTTGAAATGTCCGGTTTTGAAATGTCTCGGTTTTGAAATGGCACGGTTTTGAAATGTCTCGGTTTTGAAATGTCTCGGTTTTGAAATGTCTCGGTTTTGAAATGTCCCGGTTTTGAAATGTCTCGGTTTTGAAATGTCTCGGTTTTGAAATGTCCCGGTTTTGAAATGTCTCGGTTTTGAAATGTCTCGGTTTTGAAACGTCTCGGTTTTGAAATGTCCGGTTTTGAAATGTCCGGTTTTGAAATGTCTCGGTTTTGAAATGTCTCGGTTTTGAAATGTCCCGGTTTTGAAATGTCTCGGTTTTGAAATGTCTCGGTTTTGAAATGTCTCGGTTTTGAAATGTCTCGCTTTTGAAATGTCCCGGTTTTGAAATGTCCCGGTTTTGAAATGTCTCGGTTTTGAAATGTCTCGGTTTTGAAATGTCTCGGTTTTGAAATGTCCCGGTTTTGAAATGTCTCGGTTTTGAAACGTCCGGTTTTAAAACGTCCGGTTTTGAAATGTCCCGGAGCCAAATAGCTTCTTATTCTGTTTTTGGTTTCAAACTGATCGTCACGATTTCTGTTTCAAAAACAAAAATTTATCAAGTTTTTAGGGTTCAGCAGAAGCTCTCTACTTTCTGGAAGTGCACCACTTCTAAACATTTGCCTTTAATAGAAGGGCACCCAGGCAAGCTCGGACTATGAAAAATATTTAGGCGATCTGACCACTTAATTTTTGAAAAGAAAGAATTTCTTCAAAATATTCAGCTCATTATAAAAAGTATTCTTTATTAGTAACTTGCCAAAACTATTTTTGTTAATCGTGTCCTTCTATTAAAGATTTCAAATCTATTTTTACAGGTGTAATCATGTACCTCGTATTCTGCATAGTGCTGGTCTTTCAAGTGGCTCACGGTGTTGTCGAGCACACGATCCTGTCGTTCGACAAAATCCAACGGATTAAGGACGAGGAGGCAATGCTCAACGAGAAGGCTATTATGGAGACCGTCTAGACATGTATTTGATTCTGTGTCTGTGTAGACGTCGATATCTGAATAAATGGGTTTCTTGTTGTTATACAAGGTGGCTTCTAAGTAAGGAGACTTTTTTCCGAAAGCTGCTGGCACGGTGCCAAGGGGAATTCATTTTCGAAAACTTTCGAATATTTTAGGTAAACTATTATCGGATCGCGAGTACGTGGTTTGTCGTATAGAGGCGGGGTTTGGGTCTCGTTAGGGGATAGCGCGTTTTAACGCGCCAATATAAAAATTGTAAGGAAGCGCACACACTGTGTTTTTGATTTCTTTTCGAAAATTGAGGCGAATATAGGAATTTTTTCTATTTATATTTTGTTTCGAAAATCATGTTTTTTAAATTAATTTTTATTGTCAAATTTGTGTGTGCGCTTCCTTACAATTTTTAAATTGGCGCGTTAAAACGCGCTATCCCCTAACGAGACCCAAACCCCGCCTCTATACGACAAACCACGTACTCGCGAACCGATAATATATAAGAGGATATTACAAGCATGAGTGAGATCACTTCATTCGCATCGCTAGCTTCTCCACATCGATCCCTGATTGCCGAGCTGTACGCTGATGGATCGCGCGTATGTGGCATTGTTCAACGTCTCCAAATTCCGAAGTCAATCGTCCACAAGGTTGTGAAGTATATCAAAACGATAAAAACCAAAAACAGGAAGACCACAAAGTATAAGCACTCCTCGGATCCGTGACATCATCAAAAAGAGGATTGCTCGAAATTATGCGCACAGCATGAACAAGCTCTCTGAATCGGTCGCCGAACCGTTCAAAAAATCGTGAAGAAGGACCGGTCACCCTCTCCGTCGTGGGAAGTGTCTTTCCGCCAACCGGTCCAAGAAAAATTGGCTTCAAAAATCCAAAAAGTTGATTGCAGCTCTTAAGGCCTGCCGTCTCTCCGATGTCATTTGGACTGATGAGAAGATCTTTACCATTAGACCACTTCCGAACCGGCAAAGGCAAAGCGTCAACTCCTATGAAAAGATGAGTGGAGATCTCCGTAACGTCATGTGGTATTCAACCAGATGTTTCTTCAATCGGTGATGGTGTAGACTGGATTCACATCCGACGGCAAGGTTTCACTGACCTTCATCAACCGGAACGTCAAAATTAACAGTCAGGAGTACCAAAAAACCGTTTTGAAGGATGTTCTACTTCCGTGGACCACTAGTCACTTTGGCCTTTATTCTCCAACAGGAATGGGCTCTTTCCCACGGCTTCAAATCCACTAAAGAGGTACTCGACTCTCATTTTACGAGATATTGGGGGAAAGACCAGCTTCGTCGCCGGATCTCAATCCGCTGGATCAATCCGTCTGGCGATTCTAGGAGCAGAAAGTCATGGCTCACTCCCCATTCAAATCTGAAGCCTCTGAAGAAAGCGTTGCTCAAGGCATGGGACGACTCAGGTAATTTTTGGCACATGTGCCCAAGGTTGGGGCGCGGTTGCCGGTGCTACGCAGTAAGCGTTCACGCTGAAAAAGCTTACCGCGTAGCACCGGCAACCGCGCCCCAACCTGGGGCACATATGCCAAAAATTACCTGAGGAAATTGACCAGGGCTACCTGCGGCGTACGGTCGAAACTTTTTCGACTCGTCGGCGCGCATGGAAGCAAAAGGATCAACTTTTCGAAAATCTTCTCAAATAATTATAGCTTTTGGTTTACTCTATCAGAAAATAAAATTTATTCTGTTTTAATCATTGTCGTTTCCAAATTTGACTCGAAAATAAAAGTCTCCATCCTTAGGAGCACAGTGTGTCGTTTCGAAAGCATTTCGAGAAATTGTTTCGAAAAATTCTCGAGAAATGTTTCTCGTTGATTTATCGAAAAATTTTTCGAGATTTTTTCGAAAAATTTCTCGAAAAATTTCCGAAAAATCAACGAGAAAAATTTCGAACATTTTCGAAAAACGCATTTTTCGAGAAATAATTTTTCGAAACGACACACTGCTTAGGAGCCACCCTATATAGCTCAGACGCTGGAATATTCAGTGTGAACGTAAGCGGTGAACCTGCAGCTCTATGCCCCGCATCGTCAAATTGTAAAAACAGGATTTTTCCATGGAATTTTTAAAAATTTTACCATAAGAAGACCTCGCTTAATTTCAATGAAGGAAGCCACCTATTGAATATTTTATTTTTCACTTAAAATAATTTAGTCACGTTTCGGAGGAAATTACGGTGATTTAAAGTTATATTTATTGAAAGTGACGTAACAGTAATTAGACATTAGCAAGCATCCACAAAAAAAAAGAATTTCAGAAAAATTCTGTCTCGTCGCTTGCTCAGAAAAGAGAGCCATTAAAAAGGAGGACGAAGATCTGTGGAAGGTAAGGCAAAATTCGATGAGAGCTTGGATTTCACCTGAGAAGGGCCAAAAAATCCGATAAATTGGTTAATTAATGAGGGAAATTCCGCCAAAATGAGTGAATAAAATTAATTTTCTACAATTTATCGATTTTTTATTTGGTGTTTATTTTCTTTTTTTTTATAATCTGAAGCAAATAATTCATGAGAAAGTTTTATTGCTTGAAAATGTGGGAATTGATGTATTATCGCCGTAAAAAAGTTCCGACATTTTTTCGAGCCCGCGAAAATCGGGATTTGAATTAAGAGGCTCCGCCCATTTTATCATTTGAATTTTTATTTTTTCTTCTGAATTTTTTTTCTTTTTTCCTTCTTTTTTCTTCGCAAATTGATATATTTAAACATTCGAAGAAACGTGTAAAAAAATTCACGATTAATACAATTTCGTTCTTTTAATCCAGTTTAATTCTGAAAATTCAGAAGAAAAAATAAAAATTCAAAAAATATATCGCGCATAGCAAATGCGCTCTGATGATGAAATGGGCGTAGCCTCTAAATTCAAATCCCGATTTTCGCGGGCTCGAAAAAAAGTTCCGACATTTTTTCGAGTCGGGATTTGAATTTAGAGGCTCCGCCCATTCATCATCGTTGCAGCGCATTTGCTATGCGCGATATATGGGCGGAGCCTCTAAATTCAAATCCCGATTTCCGCGGGCTCGAAAAAATGTCGGAACTTTTTTAAGGCGATAATATTATCGCCGTAAAAAAGTACCGACATTTTTTCGAGTCGGGATTTGAATTTAGAGGCTCCGCCCATTCATCATCATTTGAGCGAATTTGCTATGCGCGATATGTTTGTTGAATTTTTATTTTTTCGTCTTCTTTTTCTTCGCAAATTGATATATTTAAGAAATTGTACAGTGCTCCACATAATCTTATGTTCACCCCTAAAATGTTCGAAAACTCGAAAACTGGCTTTTCAACCAAAATGCTTCCTATTGAAGAAATATGGGCTTTCAGTAGGTATTTCATGATAGAAACTTAAAATAGACTTAAAATTCACACATCAGGAAAAAACCAAAATTTTATGAAAAAAGGTAAAAAAAATTTCCACAAAATCATATGTTCACTTGCACAAAACCGTAAAAAAAACAGAAAATAATAGACGAATGATTATTAATGATCGATGGGACGACCATTCTAGCGAGCAACTTTAAAAATTTGGCCATCCATAGACGAATAAAGATTGTCAAGTAGCTGTTGGCCCACTTTCTGCCATGCTTCAATGATAGCCTTTTTGAGAGATGGAATGTCCGCATAAATTTTGTTTCCTTCGTAGATTTTCCGTACCATGTATCCCCAGACATTTTCGATGATGTTTAAGTCAGGGGAACAGGCCGGCCAATCGAGAATCGGGATTCCGCGGTCACCTATCCACTTTATTGTGCGTCGAGCCCGATGGCATGGAGCTCCATCCTGCTGATAAATGAAATTTTTAGAGCGATTCCGACGGATAAATGGTATGAGACCTCTTCTTATCACGTATCGATATTGGCAACCGTCCATGTTCTTTGGTACAAAGCAAAGTTTGACTTTGCCTTGGGCACTGATTGCTGCCCAGACCATCACTCCTCCACCTTTGAAGTTTCGACGTGAGAACGGCAGTTTTTCTTTTCTCAAATCATGCCAATAATCACGGTAGCCATCCGGTCCATCGCAGTTAAACTTCTTCTCATCACTGAAGATAATCTGAAAACAAAATACCACTTTAAGAAAGCTGCAAAAATCTTTACCTGTTTCCAGTCAGTTTTTTGGTTATTCTTAGCAAATTTAATGCGATTTTCTCGGTGTTTGGCGGTCACATTTGGAGCCTTTCTCATTTTTTGGCGTCTTATAAATTTGCTCTTCGAAAGTACGCGGCGAACAGTCTCCGCGGATACGGAAAGTCCAAGTTCGCTCTTGATCTTTGAGCAAGAGACCTTAGAATTTGACGCCCTGCGGATAATTCTTCGCTTGTCTCGTCCAGAAAGAAGAGGTGGACGACCAGAAGACTTCTTTATACCATAATCAAGTGGATTTGCAGCATATCGATTGATTAAACCAAGGGAACGCTTCATTTCCTTAGCGATTTGACGGTGCGAGAGTCCTTCAGCCAATTTGGCGTCAATTAGTCCTTTCTCATATTCACTCAGAGGTTTACCTTTCGACATGTCTTCTAAAAGCTGAAAAACAATAATTAAACAGACTAGAACCAAGTTAAAAGTTCAAAAAACAACAAAAAATAAAAGTGAACATATCATTATGTGGAAAAAAAAATACCCATTTTGCGAAAAATGTCAAATTTCTCGATTGCTCAGCTTTACTTTATTTTCGCTCCAGGACCCATAATTGTATTTTTTATAGGTATTTCCATATCATATATGATAAATAATTAAGAATTACTGAAAATCGAAAATTTGAGATTTTTGAAGGTGAACATAAGATTATGTGGAGCACTGTATTAATCGTGAATTTTTTACACGTTTCTTTGAATGTTTAAATATATCAATTTGCGAAGAAAAAGAAGAAGAAAAAATAAAAATTCAACAAACTTATCGCGCATAGCAAATGCGCTCAAATGATGATGAATGGGAGGAGCCTCTAAATTCAAATCCCGGTCTCCGCGGGCTCGAAAAAATGTCGGAACTTTTTTAAGGCGATAATATATCAGGCAAAAATCGATGAAAGCTTGGATTTCACCTGAGAAAGGCCAAAAAATCCGATAAATTGCTTAATTAATGAGGGAAATTCCGCCAAAATGAGTGACTAAAATGAATTTTCTACAATTTATCGATTTTTTATTTGGTATTTATTTTATTGTTTTTTTATAATCTGAAGCAAATAAAACATGGGAAATCCAGAATGTTTATATTATTTATTAAAACCAACAGGGAATGGGAAAAAATTGAGAGCATTTGTCGGTGTTTTAATGTGCCGGCGGTGCCTTTTTCGCGAATACCACTATTGGCTTCGATAAAATTTAAGTACAATTCCCAAGCACTTTGCTTTATTTGGCGAATATGAAATTTGCCGATAATCGTGAATCACGCGTCGGAAAACCTTATTTTTTAATTCGAAAATGCAAATCTTCGTTGCGGCTCGCTGTTTTTCTCGTTATTTCTTAATTTCGTCCAACATCTCAGATAGAATATTTTGACATTCTTCCGAAAATGCAGCCAGCACGTTCCGTCACACAGTCCACCAGCCGACCAGAAGCTTCTGCAGCGCCCTCTAGGCCGGCTCGGTCGCGGAGTAAAGAAAACCGAATGATGCCAGTGTCACCTATGAATATTAATCGAAAGATTAAAAGCAAATCGAGCATTTTAAATGAAAAAGATGAGCGTCCGCTTGGAATAATGAAAGAGTAATTTGTTGGCAAATAAAAGAAAAATTTACTTTGAATCGCCGAATTTCAGGAAATCACTTGTTCACTCACTTGCTAAAACACAGCCATTATCAGAGCGGCATACTGTTCGCATTGACGAGATTTCGAAGCCGATCGTTTTATCAAAAAAGAACACGGAGATTCAAGTGGCCGTAGAGATTCAGAATCGATTGGCGATAAAGATGGCGAAGAATTCAGAACGAAGAAGGAAGCAGGGGCTAACGGAGATGACTGCAAAGGATAAAACGGTGGAGAGAATTGATTTTGTGGAATTTATAAATCGACATTACCTTGTTATGAAAGCAGGGGTAAGGAGAGATTTCCGACAATGTCCGTTGGGCGGGGGGGGGGCGGCCAATGATTTTTAGTCATTTTTGGAGGTTTTTGCAAATTTTTTTCTGAAAATCTTTGAGATGGATGATCCAAGTCGTAGCGTGGAATGACGGGAGGCTGTTCGTCAGCTCCGCCACTTCCTTCGGCCACTCGGCGCATTTCGCTGGAAAAAGTCCAAATTACAAATTATCCAATTTCGTTAAAGGTAACGTTAAGTTGAAAAAATGAGGAAGTTAAAAGTTTTTTTAAGCAAAAAGTAAGGATTAGAACCTCTTTTATGTGGCCGGATTTTAAATTCTCGAATTCTCGACATACTCGAGTAACATTAGCAATTTTTAGAACAATTTTTAAACAATTTTTAAAGAAAACGACTAGGTGACTGGATATTTCGTGACGATTCCGGCCCATATCTCTTATGGGGTTATTCATGAAGCATTTTTATGCAAAAAATGCCACTTTAATCTTATTCACGATTGCATTTTAATGCAATGTATTTTTAATGTATTTTTAATGCAAAAAAAATACATTTTAGTTCAGTACTATGTTCAATTAAAATGCAAGGCGGTTTTGGATATCGTCACCGAGAAAGTCTATGCACCTTTAATGTGTCGATTTACGAGGCCCTCAATTTTTTTTTCCAGAAGAACTCCTATTGTGCGAAAAATTCACATTTTCGGAAGAAATTAAAATTAATTTGATAAAAATAATATTTTACAGCCAAAAATGAGCGATGAGGAGGCGAAAAAGCGTAAAATTACTATGGCAATGATGAGAAAATAGTAAATTTATTTATTTGAAAGCCAAAAATAAATTAAAGGCGCATAGACTTTCTCGGTGGCGATAACCGACACCGCCTTGCATTTTAATTGAACATAGTACTGAACTAAAAAGTATTTTTTTGCATTAAAATGCAATCGTGAATGACCCCATTAGCATTTTTTGTGTCTTAATCGTTTTCGGCGCTATGTTAGTTAGGGGGGGGGGTCTAATGGTTTTTCTATTGTTCATTTTTGTACAATTGTTTGTTGTTACTGTTAAAAAATTTGTGAGTTTGTTTTTTCAAGCGTGGCGCTTACCCGTGGCACGAAAACCACGATTGGATCTGAAAATCCTGAGCACCGCGCCCTTTACTTTTTAAAGTTTAATTGGATCATGACAAATAAGGATAAGTTACATTTGAATAAGCGTGGTGTTTTTCAGAAACAAAAATCATCCAAAAAAGCCAAAAAACCATTGGACCCTCCCAACTAAGATAGCGCCGATATTTCTTGACGATTCCGGCCCATATCTCTTAAAATTTCGCTTCATCATGATATTTGAAAGAATAATTAACTGTCTGATGGTCGAAACCCAATTCTTGCAAAAAAAATTTAAAAAAAAAAGGAATTCCAATACTTGCAAAATCTTCAGACGACATTCTCGCGACACCGGGCCATCCATTGAAAACTGTAAACGACTTCAAGTCGAGAATTTCATCAGCTGCGGTCCTATTCATGTCTGTGATTAACTAATAAGCGAAAAAAAATCCAAAAGAAAATTGCAAAAATTTCTCATTATTGAATCGCGCCATGCGTGACAATAAGTGGAATCGTAATTTTCGTGTCAAGAGTAAGCGCGAAAAAAAAACAAAAAAACAATCTACAAATATTTTAACAATAACAACAAACATTTTCAGAAAAAAAAATTTGCAAAAACCTCCAAAAATGACGCCCAATGTCCTAATGAATGAGCTATGTCGCCGAAGAGCAGCAGTGCTCAGCATACAGATAAACATGATCACATGCGTTATTTCGGAAGATCGTTGTTTTTTTTTTAAATTTAAATATTTACCTAATTGCCTATTTCAACTGTTTTATATCCATATTTTTATTTTTATTTTTGCATTTTCGATAAAATATATATTTTTTTAATTAAATAAAAATGTTTTCAGTTTCATCAAGCAGGAACACCCAATTCATGCAATATCTGAAAACTATCAGATTCTACACGATGCCAGCGTCCCGTAAGTCAAGTTTCCCTCATATTTATCATTTTTAGATACAAAAACTGTTGAAAGGCGAAGGCGCTCGCTGCTGGAATATAAAAACGAGTCGCAGCGCACGACCGACGGCGGAGAACCCGCGCTAATTCAAAATTAATTTACGCATAGGTCTTCATTATTTTTGAGTATACTTCAATGAACTCCATTAAATTTAATTTCTGTTTTTCTCACTATAAATTAAAAATATAATAGAATTTAACTCCTTTTCTAGAGTTACTAGTTTTTACTAAAAACTGAACATTTTTTTTACTTTTACTGAAATAGTTTTTACTGAAAAGTTACTGAAAATCATCTTTTTGTCTTCATTATTTCGCTAAAACTGGCTTTTGTTCGATTATATTACTTGTTCTTTGAATTTTTCACATTTTCAACAAGAACTTGCAGTGCTCCACATAAAGATACACCACCCTCAAAATTTAGAGAAATTCCAAAATGAGTGTTGTTAAAAATTCATCCGTTACGGTATATAAGAAGTTTTTAAAAGAAACCTTCATGGGTCTTACAACGACAAGTAAGCAAAAAAGAAAATTTAAGAAAAATATATTATCCATCCGCGAGGACGTGATCTTTCGTTTAAAGTCGCTGTTTGGGCCTCGTTAGGGGATAACGCGTTAAATTGTAAGAATTAATTGTAAATTTGACAATAAAAATTAATTTTAAAAAAACATAATTTTTGAAGCAAAAATAGACAAAAATTCCAATATTCGCTTCAATTTTCGAAAAGAGATAACAAACGCAATATGTGCGCTTTCTTATGGGGTTATTCATGAAAAGCACGAAAAGCATTTTAATGCAAAAAAATGCATTTTTTTGCATTAAAATGCAATCGTGAAGAACATTAAAGTGGCATTTTTTGCATTAAAATGCAATTGTGCTTTTTATGAATAACCCCATAAGAAAGCGCACACATTACGTTTGTTATCTCTTTTCGAAAATTGAAGCGAATATTCTATATTTTGCTTCGAAAATTATGTTTTTTTAAATTAATTTTTATTGTCAAATTTACAATTAATTCTTACAATTTAACACGCTATCCCCTAACGAGACCCAAACAGTTAATTCGCTGCGCCTTTAAACGAAGGCTCACGTCCTCGCGGATGGATAATATGTTCAGTTCATTAACATGTAGCTAAAATACTCAAAAATCAGCAATTTTCCAGGTGCACAAAATGCGGTACTCGAAGGTTGAATACGAGAGTATCATTTATGAAGCGCAGGCAATCTTTGAATCGGAAAAAGCTCTTGTCGACATTGATCCGCCGTGCATAGTAGTCGGAGATCTCCACGGTCAGTATAATGACCTCATCAACATGTTCATTCTATTGGGACGGCCCCCGGAGACTGTGTACGTCTTCACGGGCGACTACGTGGATCGCGGGATGATGAGCGTGGAGTGCATCATGCTCTTATTCGCCTACAAAATCTGCTATCCGGAGCACATTGTGCTGCTACGGGGGAATCATGAAATTGCGAGGGTCAACAAGAAGTACGGATTCTATGATGAGTGCCTGAATACTATACCAAAATATGGAGAAGAGATTTGGGCTCAGTTTCAAGTGATTTTTTTTTTGAATTTCTCTCGAGCTCTAGTAATTTTTACAGCGTTGCTTCAACAACTTGCCCATTGCAGCTCTCATAGCAACGAAGATTCTGTGTATGCACGGAGGATTATCGCCTTCTTTGATCACCCTTGATGTGATACTCTTTCACGTCGCCTTTCCAGTATATCTAAAGTTTCAGGATCTTCGAAACCACCCGAAACCTATTCGAAATCCCTTCCGCGGAATTGTCAACGATATGCTGTGGGCTGATCCGGATCCATCTGTCTTCGAGTGGAAGACAAGTGCACGCGGCTCCGGTTTCATTTTTGGCACTAATGTTATTGATGATGTGTGCTCCCGCCTTGACATTGAGTTGATTATCCGGGCTCATCAAATGTGTTTTGACGGCTATTGGGTTGTTAGTGGAAAAAAGTTGATCACAATTTTCTCGGCTCCAATGTACTGTAATTTGTATAAGAACGCAGGATGCGTGCTCAAGATCGACGATCATTTGTGTATCCAAATGGTTGCCTTCGTGCCGGAATCGGCTAACACGGCGAGGGTGATCGAGGAGAAGAATCGAGTCTGGGATTACTCATTCGATACTATTGAATGAAGACTTTTAAAAATAACTCGAATTTTTTAAAGGTAAAAATCACAATCTTGAACAAGTTCGGAAATAGATCACAAATGTACATAGCACCATACATAAACATGAGTAAGTAGACAGTTCAGACGAGAAAACAAATGATAAAAAAGGAAAGGTAGATTAAAAGAGAAAGAAGATAGAGAGGAGTTACTGAAAGACGTACAACATACAGACAAGATATTCAGAAGAATAGGATAAAACATCAAACAAACAACCTAATTTTATAAATTAGATGGCCGGTGAGAAAAATCGTTACCAGTGCCATTCAGGTTTGTTAATCCTTCTTCAATTGTGTCATTCAGCGGATTGGAAAATGAGTGGAACCTAGAAAATGAGGCTATTGGGTTTGTCGTGAATAGGCTTCAGTTAGAAAATGTCAGTACTAGTGAACGAAACCAGTTTTTTTTCTTTCGGCCATTTTCATACACCATTTACCTGGTTCCATCTCTTAAGCTGCTCAACCAGTCGCGAGCGTTATCAATTGCGTTGAGAGCACGTAGCGCTCTACTCGAGTCGTTGCCAGCCGCTGAAATGAGAGAAACATAGAAATGTTGGGTTAGGCATACAGAACACATCAAGCTCAGAACTAAATGCTTATTTAAGGTTTTAGAAATTTGCACTTACACCTTCACAAGATTTCTAACACAACTACAAACGAATCATTCTTTTTAAATGAGTTATTATCTAAAATTACACTAATGAAAGGCTCGTTAATCCACAAAACAACACGCTTAGTTAATGAAGGAGCAGAACAAGTGCAGAATAGCGTACAGCCACCATATTAATAACCAAAGTTTGGAGTGCAAATAAAAATGAAATTGTGAAGAAAGCCTGAACAGAAAAAGCTCGTTAAACAGCAACAGGCACGCACCGACCCAGATTGAGCAAGTTGGAGGGCGCGTAGGCGGATCGTGTCGTCGGCGAGCCAAGTTCTGATGGGGGTGGAATCATTTCGACGAAATCTCGAAGGCATCCACGTTTTTCAATGGAACGAAGTCCATCAGAGTAACGATCCTGAAATAATTCCAGTTTACGGTTATACCTACTGTTTTTTAAAATTAATTAAGCATTTATTCAATCGGCGGAACAGGATACCGCAAATCATTCTCGAACATCATATGCCGCTCACCCCTTATCTTCGTCGATTTTCATAAAGCGTTTCAGTGTGAAATCAGCTTCATTCTGGGAGAGTCTACAGAAACAGCATAGAAGCAAGTTATATCCACCTACGTTTGAGTATCACACAAATCAACAAGCACGACATGCTTTATATTCTAATTTAAGACATAATAGTCTCATTGAGTCGCAAGTAAGCAAATCATCATAGAATATAAAGTACATGCTGATTTGTGTAATGCTGGCTCATGCTTTATTAGAGGACATTTTTCGCTATTAAACGCTAAAAATTATAATTGCAGTATGCTACTCAGAATGCATGCTTCGTACTCTTTTTTTTAGTCACAGTATAATGAATATAATTCAAATACATTATTTACATACTTGAAATCTCAAACTATTTCTTTGCGCTGATATAATAACGTTATTCATTAATTTTCAAACAGCAGATGACGTTTTACCAAAAACTTGACTCTAATCACTTGTTCCGTTTTTTTTCGAGAATAATTAAAGAGGGTGCAAAGGCTCTTGTGTTTTATTGTTGTTTCTCATTTCATCAACGTCCAAATAGCACTATTCGACAGCAAATAACCCAATTCGAGTATTTGTCCCTTTAAGCGTTTCGGATTTTCTTCTATCTCATTACAGTTTAATCGATTTGTTCTCATTTCTTACCTTGACAACTTCATATGCATCCATAATGATAGCGATGAAAAGTGACAGCACTACATAGATGAATAGTGACACGAACAGATAAATGTATACTGTTCCGAATACCTAAATGTTTAAAGTTTCTTTTATTCGCAACATTTTCCAACTTACCTTTATAACCGTATTCGAGTCATTGATAGTATAAAACGTGGCGAACATATCGTCGCCATTAAGAAGAGAGAACAGTGCTTCTGAAGATTCTGCAAGTGTCCGGAATTTCATGCTGTATGGACCAATAATGACCCATCCAGCTATCAAAAATCCAGCGTAGAGAACAATTGCACATGTCATGAATCGCATGATGTTGGGTGCAGACCTCTTGAGCGTCAGGATCAGGATCTGGTGGAAAAAAATGAAGATAAACATTGATGTGTGAAACGCCTTGAAGACTTTCATTTATTTTATTTTGACGTGGATGGGATAAATGCATTAGATTTCCCCTAGATATTTTGATTTTCATTAAAAACATTGGCACACAAAACCTTAATATTTAGCTAAGAGCTCTTAAATTAGCCATAAAGTTCACCTATAATTTTGCTTGCAATTTTTCCATCTAAATATTGAAAAAAGGACATCAATGATAGCTGAAGACCGCAGCGTGTAATATCTAAATTTTTTTTTAACTCATCGAGCGCTACGAGTCGATGTAATTGAAATTGTTTCGAAAAAATATGGAGAGTGATATGACATACCAACCACACTTTTTTCCAAATAGATTTCCTTGTTAATGCTCATAGTTCATAGTGCTTCCTGATTTCAAATATTTCAATTATTAAATTGTTTAATTACCCAGATTGTACTTCGCGAAAGGAGAAAAAAAAATATCTGTGATATTTGCCATATATAGACAATTTAAAATTCAGGTATACCCTAGACTGTGTTTTTAAAATAATAAAATCCAGCAATATTTCGAATTCCATTTTTAAATTAAGTCGTCCATTGAAACGTATGGCATATTCCAGACTACCACTTCATTGTTATTGTACTCAAAAAAATAATT
Source organism: Caenorhabditis inopinata (assembly GCA_003052745.1). Classification (NCBI taxonomy): domain Eukaryota; kingdom Metazoa; phylum Nematoda; class Chromadorea; order Rhabditida; family Rhabditidae; genus Caenorhabditis; species Caenorhabditis inopinata. The sequence goes on from AP018153.1 coordinate 3,320,934, forward strand.
CTCGCGCTTATATAGAAAGTCACAGCTTTCACTTTTAATTTCCTACTTTGAACTCTTATAAGTTCTCATTTCAGGCAGCTATCTCTTCTATTGCTCACGTTTTTTTCAATTAAATGAGGAGAGTATAGAGAGCTATTTTATCGCTTTTTCGTTATAAAGAAACATTGGTATGAGTTCTCTGTTTTCCCACGACAATTCATCGATTGGTTCGATTTCAACTAGTGATATAAAGGATGTGGAATATGTGTTCAATTTCAGGTGGAGAACACCCGACACTTAAATGTTGAGCATTCATTTTTTATAGGCAGCCACTTCTTCTCGTTTATCTCATTTACACCATCCCTTCCTTTGTGGCTTACTACAAATGGCGAAAATTTCTATCGACACAGAGGGTCGCCAGCAGTTATTTCATCCTCATTTTTTCCAATGATTTTTATATTTTAAGTTTCAGAAACTTCTAAGAACTCGCAAAAAATACTATTTCAGAACGTCGCCTTATTTACAATAGATTTACTATTCACGCGTCTTCCGATTTCCGGAATTTTGTTCAATCTTCCCTCTTACGTACCGGAGGGAATTATTTTGACGATAATCTATTTTCTCTCCTACTACTTCATCTATGCAAACTTCTACTCGATCACTCTGATCTGCATTAATCGCATGACATCTGTCGTTTTTCCATATTCTTATCATTCGGTATGATTCTATGATTCAGATTTTGAATTAATTAATTATTTTCTTAGTTCTGGCAAGAATTCGTTAAACCTGCCATTGCGCTTATATATATTCTCCCACTCATGACTACGTGGCATATGTTCACATACAGACCGTATTTCTTGCCACTGTACGAAAACCAATCTAGTTATCAATTGATTTACAGGTCCACAATTTTGTTAGGATTCGTGGTATGATAATAGCATGGGTACATAAGAAACATTTTAAGCAGATTTGAATTTTCAGCCTAGAAACAGTACTGCGTTGTGCTTTGTTTCAATTCTATTGTCAGTGATTTGTGTGGGAGCAAACTGTCTGACAATTTACAAATATAGAAAGACGACACAGACGGTTATGGCAAGCACTGGACGGCGTCAGAATTCGGTGAGTTAAAGAAAATTTAAAAAAAGAAGGAATATACTTAATTTTCAGTTACAACGTGAGAGAAAACGGGAAATAGAAATCACCATGTTCATCATTGCTTTGGTGGTATGTTTATCATTGGTTTTGCAAGCACTACTACAGGTATAAATAAAGAATTTGCTTTCTGCATCGAATTTTCAGGCTTTAATTATGATCTACTCAAGCACCTCTCCCGTCATCCGTGAAACTTGTCAGGATCTGCGCGCATTTGCTCTTGACCTAGCTATATGTTGTCCTCCATGGATTCTATATTATAATACAGTGCACTCACACAAAACTACGAGCTCAACACCTCATTCGGGAGTCGGCCCAACCAAAACAAATTTTGTGATATCTACGAAATAGTAAAACTTACATTATATTGACTGAAGAATCCAAAGTATCGAAGTACACCAACATAAACAAGTAGAGCACCCATTCCTAAGAAAATGGAAGTCAATGTGAAGAGAGAATTGTCGAAATCCTGTGAAAACACCACAATTACTATTTAAAATTGAATCTATAAATCACCTTAAACTCAATAGAGATTTTCGCGACAGTTCCAATGATAATCAGCGTATCGTTGACCACAATCATCACGTACCACATATTCAAAAAATCCAATTGATCAGTGACAGTAATCTTGCTTTTAAGGACGTTATCAAAATAGTCACTAGTTTTCAATTGAAGGAGATAAGCTTTGATGAGAGCTCTACAGCAAAGAATTAGTGACAGGATGCAGAGAATTAAAACAAGAATATCGGTTCCGCCAATGAGAAGTGTGTCGAACGACCACCCGACACCTGTAATTTGACCTGACTCGAGATTGATGATAGTTTCCAGAAAATACATTGAGTTTTCTATGAAATATGTTGACTTCCTTTCTAATCCTCAAAGAGTGGGGATTCAAGGGTTCGGAGTATTTGGAATATTATTCTTTTTATTCCATATTCAGGTTTAGGACGGATTTATTATCGAATCGCGAGTACGTGGTTTGTCGTTTAGAGGCGGGGTTTGGGTCTCGTTAAATCGTTAAATTAACTCCTTAAAAACTCGTTAGAATAAAACGCGCCAATTTAAAAATTGTAAGGAAGCGCACACACTGCGTTTGAGATTTCTTTTCGAAAATTGAAGCGAATATTGGAACTTTTTCTATTTATATTTTGATTCGAAAATCATGTTTTTTTAATTAATTTTTATTGTCAAATTTCGCTTCAATTTTCGAAAAGAAATCACATACGCAGTGTGTGCGCTTCCTTACAATTTTTAAATTTGCGCGTTAAAACGCGCTATCCCCTAACGAGACCCAAACACCGCCTCCGCCTCACCATCACGTACTCGCGATTCGATAATACGAATAAATTAATTGGTAACAGAACATTTTTCAATAACATAACATTTTTCAATAAAATAGTAGAACTTATTTATTGGAGTTTTCAAAAAGCTTTAAAAGTTATTTTTTAACCATTTTGGAAACAAAATGGGAAACCATTTATATTGAAAGTTTAAGAAAATATGACTCACCTTTTATAATTCTTCCGTTGCACACGTTCACATAAGAGACCAACGTGGAAAGTGTCACATGAACCTGGCCTGTATGTCTGGAATTATCGAACATAATGGAAACGGAGATTTTATAACATTCAGGCTTCTGATCTCCGGCAGTTGGAGAGTAGTGGATGGTTCGAAGGCGGAATTTGAATTGAACAGTTGAAATTTTAAGAGCGTCTTCTGGGAGGAAAGTGATTCCACGTTGCGCAAGGATATCACGCACCACATCATCCGATTGGCCTATTTGAAAAACTTCAGGTTCTGTTAAATTCAGTCGCTTAGTCTCTGAAACAAAATTTTATGAAAAGTTTCGAGTATACCTTTAATATACCTTTAACCTCTCGTATGTCAAAGTCATACGTATTGTTGTTAACAGTCACATTGGATATGCGATCGATGAGTACCTCAATAGGAGGGATTGATTCGAAGTTCATTTGGGCGCCAATGTTTTCAGCGGGATGCATCACAACGTCATAGGAAAATGAAGCAAACGAATCATTGCGAATGCCGTAGTACTGAAAAAATTGAAATTTCAAGACTACATTTCCAAGATAATTTATGCCTTACCGAATTTATCAGAAAACTCAAATGCTCGGAGAGCCCTTGATCATCATATACCGAATACCTTCCTTCTGCTGGTGGATATTGCAAAGCATCTCGGTCATCATTCCATTCTTTTAAAAATCGGTGCCGCATAACTGTGGTTGTGTCTTCCAAAAAATCGACGTGAGACATTCGCATTTCGGCGAACAGAATTAGCTGCATTGTTACGAAGATGATTTTAAGGACTTGAAGCACCAACTTGTAGGGGAGCTGGCGACGGACCTTGAATTTCTGCATTGGATTCATAAAGAAAAACTGAAGATGTCGCCGAAGTCGCTCTCCAGTTTCCCTTTCGTGTTCGGGGAGATCATCCATTATTTCTTGGAAGTTTATCGTCGGCCGTCGCGACGCATTTGTAGAGGCATTGGAAGCGTTATCATTGAAGTCAGAACGATCCATGGTACTCCGTCGTGACATCTGCAAAAATAAAATGTTTTTCTTAATTTAGTTTAGTTCCAAAAGCTTATGCGTTTATTAACGTTTCATTTATTGCATAGTCGTGTTTCTGTAACCTTTTTTTTTAATCAGGAACTGTTAAAAAAAAGGGGGAACCCTTTTTTATAGCATTATTCGCCAGTGTTTGTAAAGGCTTGGGTCATGTAAACCGGTTTTTGAGAGAACCAATTTTATTAACTAGTATATTATATAAAGAAACTTTTAAATCATGCAGGAAATATAAAGAAAAATACGACTTGAATGGACCTTTTCGAATAGAATAGCTATTAAAAGAAAACTGCTACATTTAACAGAATAGAATTGCGAATTTTTGGAACTATTATCCGTCAACTACTTCCGCTTTTTAGTTCATGCATTCGACCACTTTTCCCCGCTTCTGTGGGCTCTCAAAATTGAATACGAAACAATCAATTACTCTAAAAAAGAAAGAAAGGCGCTAAGGTAGTTAGGGGGGGGTCAATGGCTTTTAGTCATTTTTGGAGCTTTTTTTTTGAATTTTTTTCCTAAAAATGTTATCAGATATACTAGAATAACACTAGCAATTTTTAAAACAATTTTATTGGCAGACAACAAAAATACGCACAAAAACGAAAATGACTAGGTGACTGGATATTTCTTGGCGATTCCGGCCCATAACTCGGAAAATTTCGCTCAATCATGATATTTGAAATGCCACAGCGCCTCAAAGTAATGATCATCCCATAAATTTTCTTTGACGCCACACTTTGGCTTAGGCTTAGGCTTAGGCTTAGGCTTAGGCTTAGTCTTAGGCTTTCTTCATTCATTCATTAAAAAAATCCAAAAAAAAATTGCAAAAACTGCTCATTGTTGAAGCGCGCCACGCGTGAAAAAAAGTGGAATCGTAGGTTTCGTGCCAAGAGTAAGCGTCACGCGTGAAAAAAACCAACTTACAAATATTTTAACAATAGCAACAAAAATTTTCAGGAAAAAAAATCAAGAAAAAAGCTCCAAAAATGTCTATAAACTATTGACCACCCCCCCAAATACCTTAGCGCCAAGAAAACTGCTACATTTCACAGAATAGAATTAGCGAATTTTTGGAACTATTATCCGTCAACTACTTCCGCTTTTTAGTTCATGCATTCAGTTCAATTTTCCCCGTTTCTGTGGGCTCTCAAAATTGAATACGAAACAATTAATTACTCTAAAAAAGAAAGAAGAAAATAACGGAACTATTAAAAAGGCGCAGAAATATATAGAAATAGACAACACAAATACAACTTAATGAAATGCATTATAATTGTGAAAAACACAAATATTTTAATTAAAACGAGTTTTGCTCTGCTTGCTCTGCAAGACTGCAGCCGAACTCCGCTTATACCGCACTTGTGAGGTTCACCGCTCGGAGCCACTGCAGACTTGACACTTAATCTTACGACAGTAATTCTTAGGCGAAGAAGCGCGGAAAAAAAACTTGGAAATCATTTTTCTTCGTATCAAAAATTGTTATCAGTCCGAGTCTGCTGGCTAATCATTTCAAACCATTTGTTGAAAAACACGAAAAAAAAAATCGGAAAACTAGAAAACTAGAACCAGTTTTCGTCTTTTAAAAAGCAATAAATACGAATATTTAAGGTTTCTATTTATTTAATTCTCCAGAAATTATTCCAAATTTATTTTGTTTTTACAATTAGCCATTTCTATTTATTCTTTTAACTATATCGAATTTAAATAAAGTATTTAAAAGTTTAGCGTGTCACCTGAACTCGACTGCCCACCGCTTCCAGAGGAATCTGCTCTTGTCCCATTGACGTGGCTTCTGAATAAAAAATCGAATCATTAAGCTCAAAAAAAAACGTGTTAAAGAGGAGCTCGAAGAGCCGGTGTGAATGCCAAATAAGGGATAGATAAAAGAGCATTAGCGACGAGCAGGATTGGCATACTACGTCAATTCTATATTTTTTTTGTCTTTCTCGACTTTTCTATAGGTAAAGCCATGATTCTAATTGAAATTTAGGGGAAAATCGAGCAAAAATGATTCAGTTTTGCCTACTATTTCATTGGCAAAACTGAATTTTTTGTTCTACATTTTAACGCTTGCGATGACGTTGTTGCCTACGGGATTATCATATTGATATACGCATAAAATGACGCAAAAATTTTAATTTTATGAATTTTTAAGTTTACAGATGAATTTAAAAATTAAAAGAAAATTTGTTATTAAATTTAAATTTAAATTTATTAAAAACAAAGAAAAAAGAGCATTGAAGGCCAGTTTTATCAGGAAAAAAGAAATAAAAATAAAGCACCTAACGTTGTTCGTGAGAAGAATGAGTTGTTGGAATGAATAGAATTCAGGCCATTCCGGAACTCGTCGGGAACTGCAAAACTGCAAAAAATGATTGAGGCTTCCAGGAAATATGACCATCTCGTCTTCGTCTTCGTCTTACGTAAAGATAGAAAGTTGTACACAATCTTTTTATGGCGTGAGACGAGTGCAAGACGAACTGAAAGACGATTTCTCCTCGTCTTTGTTCGGTTCGTCTTTGTCACGTCTTCGTCTTATTTAGAGATAGAAAGTTGTACACAATCTTTTTATGGCGTGAGACGAATGCAAGACGAACTGAAAGACGATTTCTCCTCGTCTTTGTTCGGTTCGTCTTTGTCACGTCTTCGTCTTACTTAGAGATAGAAAGTAGTACACAATCTTTTTATTGCGTGAGACGAATGCAAGACGAACTGAAAGACGATTTCTCCTCGTTTTTTTTCGGTTCGTCTTTGCCACGTCTTCGTCTTACGCAGAGATAGAAAGTTGTACACAATCTTTTTATTGCGTGAGACGAATGCAAGACGAACTGAAAGACGATTTCTCCTGGTCTTTGTTCGGTTCGTCTTTGTCACGTCTTCGTCTTACTTAGAGATAGAAAGTAGTACACAATCTTTTTATTGCGTGAGACGAATGCAAGACGAACTGAAAGACGATTTCTCCTCGTTTTTTTTCGGTTCGTCTTTGCCACGTCTTCGTCTTACGCAGAGATAGAAAGTTGTACACAATCTTTTTATTGCGTGAGACGAATGCAAGACGAACTGAAAGACGATTTCTCCTCGTTTTTTTTCGGTTCGTCTTTGTCACGTCTTCGTCTTACGCAGAGATAGAAAGTTGTACACTATCTTTTTATTGCGTGAGACGAATGCAAGACGAATTGAAAGACGATTTCTCCTGGTCTTTGTTCGGTTCGTCTTTGTCACGTCTTCGTCTTACTTAGAGATAGAAAGTAGTACACAATCTTTTTATTGCGTGAGACGAATGCAAGACGAATTGAAAGACGATTTCTCCTGGTCTTTGTTCGGTTCGTCTTTGTCACGTCTTCGTCTTACTTAGAGATAGAAAGTAGTACACAATCTTTTTATTGCGTGAGACGAATGCAAGACGAACTGAAAGACGATTTCTCCTCGTTTTTTTTCGGTTCGTCTTTGCCACGTCTTCGTCTTACGCAGAGATAGAAAGTTGTACACAATCTTTTTATTGCGTGAGACGAATGCAAGACGAACTGAAAGACGATTTCTCCTGGTCTTTGTTCGGTTCGTCTTTGTCACGTCTTCGTCTTACTTAGAGATAGAAAGTAGTACACAATCTTTTTATTGCGTGAGACGAATGCAAGACGAACTGAAAGACGATTTCTCCTCGTTTTTTTTCGGTTCGTCTTTGCCACGTCTTCGTCTTACGCAGAGATAGAAAGTTGTACACAATCTTTTTATTGCGTGAGACGAATGCAAGACGAACTGAAAGACGAACGAAGACGAGGAGAAAGACGATTTTTTGTCTTCGTCTCTCGTGGAAGCCTTAGACAGAAGGCGTAGCCTCACAAATACATTTACCGAATTCTATTCTCAATTCTGTATTTTCAGCCATAAATTTCCCGGGGGGAAATTCATGGCTTATGGGCGAAGTAGGGCGGAGTTTTGGGAACTCGGAATCCGGCAGACGGAATGAAAAAAACGGCGGAATCCGGAATTCCGCCCTTCTCTGATAAAAACGCCATATCGCAGAATCCGGAATGCGGAAAACGGACAAATATTTTTTCACGGAATTTGGAATCCGGAAAACGGAAAACGGAAAAATATTTTTTCACGGAATCTGGAATCCGGAAGACGAAATGAAAAAAAACGGCGGAATCCGGAATTCCGCCCTTCTCTGAAAAAAACGCCATATCGCGGAATCCGGAAAACGGAAAACGGAAAAAAAATATTTTTTCACGGAATCTGGAATCCGGAAGACGGAATGAACAAAAAACGGCGGAATCCGGAATTCCGCCCTTCTCAGCAAAGCATGCTGAAATTCGATATTTCTCGAACCTCGCACCTTTCATTACTTATGTTTTCTGCGTCTTCTCTTCTGTGGCCAAACCTTTTTTTTTTCATATTTCTATACTTGTTTCTCACATTTTTCGCACTTTTGAACAAAAGGAATTTTTTTATAATTTTTTTGCATTGATTCTTGCGAGATAATGAACAAAAACTAATTATTTTTATTAAAAATACGGTTTTCTTTGTTTTCCGCATTTTTTTGCACATCTGAACAAAAAAAAATTGTCTTGTTTGCAATGGTTTTGGCAGACAAGAATTAACATTTAAAATGTATTTTTTTTTTAATTTTAATGAATTAAATATTCTGTTACAAAGGCGAAATTTCGGGCGTCTCGTCTCGTCTTGGTCTTGCGTAAGTCTTGCGTAAGTCTTGCCTAAGACAAATGCAAGACGAGCTTGAAGACGAGGAGACGAACGACGACTAGAGAAAAGACGACTTTTTGTCTTGGTCTTTCGTGGAAGCCTTTGAAATTTTGCTTTTTATATGTTGGTCTAGAACATGCTTTATTCTAGTGCCCGGCAGGGCGGAATTCCAGATTCCGCTGTTTTTTTCATTTTGTGTTCCGGATTCCAGATTCCGCGAAAAAATTTTTTTTCCGTTTTCCGTTTTCCGGGTTCCGATTTCCCGAAATCCAATTCCGCCTCATTCTGCAGAAGGGCGGAATTCCGGATTCCGCCGTTTTTTTCATTCCGGAATCCGGATTTCAGATTCCGTGAAAAAATGTTTTTGTTTCGTTTTCCGGGTTCCGAGTTCGTCTTCGTCTCGTTTTCGTCTTCGTCTCGTCTTCGTCTTTGTCTCGTCTTCCTCTTCATTTTGAATTCGTTTGACGCAGTGTTTTGACAACTTTTTTTTATTGCGTAAGACGAATGCAAGACGACTTGTTGTCTTCGTCTTCTGTGGAAGCCTTATGGGGGGGGGGAGAGTCAATGGTTTTTCGATTTTTTTGGATTGTTTTTGTTTCTTAAAATGCTATTAGACACACTGGAGTAAAAATAGCAATTTTTACAAAAATTTTATTTGCAGACAACAAAAATACGCACAAAAAATGACCAAAACAGGTGAGGTCATATTTATTATCGCCGTAAAAAAGTTCCGACATTTTTTCGAGCCCGCGAAAAAAATCGGGATTTGAATTTAGAGGCTCTGCCCATTTCATCATCAGAGCGCATTTGCTATGCGCGATATATTTTTTGAATTTTTATTTTTTCTTCTGAATTTTCAGAATTAAACCGGATTAAAAGAACGAAATTGTATTAATCGTGAATTTTTTTACACGTTTCTTCGAATGTTTAAATATATCAATTTGCGTCATTTATTTGTTTTTTTTCGTTTCTTCTGATAAAAATATATCGCGCATAGCAAATGCGCTCTGATGATGAAATGGGCGGAGCCTCTAAATTCAAATCCCGATTTTTGCGGGCTCGAAAAAATGTCGGAACTTTTTTACGGCGATAATAACACTGGGACAAGGAACACTGGAACAGAAATCTCCTTCACTTTTTCTAAAAATTCGACTACGGAGAATCCAGTACACATGGTGGCTATCCTCCGAAACTTCTGGAAATCGAGGTATTTCTTTCGATCTGAAAATCCGGAGCTCCGCGCCCCTTCCTTCCCCCTCTTTCGTCTATGCATGCAACGGTTGCCGAGGGGGAAGAGGGAGGGATGGGAATCTGGGAAGTGTTGGTTCAATTCAGCTCCACGGCACACTTTTTTTCCCATTTTTTACAGCTTAATTGGATCATGAAAAGCATTTTTAAAAAATTTTAAAAATGGCGAAATTTCTGGAAATCGAGAAAAAAATTATACTTATTAAATGACCAGAAAAGGTTGGATTTGTACTCGATTATTCGAGTACTTCTTCGTAGTTTCGAAGCGAAGAGTTCCTTTCGTGTCTAATCCACTTTCCCCTCTCTCCGATTAATTCACCGTAAAGGTGCACTCCCTCCCTTTTCTTGGATATCTCGCCCCGCTTTAGCGAGACCGTACCGCACATCCCTCTGAACAGTGATTTATGCTTTGTTTTCTTATTATCCATCCGCGAGGACGTGAGCCTTCGTTTAAAGGCGCAACGAATTAACTGTCGCTATTTAACGCGCTATCTCCTAACGAGACCCAACAGTTAATTCGTTGCGCCTTTAAACGAAAGCTTGTGTCTTAATCATTTTTTATTAATTGTTTTCTCATCAATTTAAGTGGTTCTTAATGGGGTTATTCATGAAAAGCACAATTGCATTTTAATGCAAACAATGCCACTTTAATCTTATTCACGAATGCATTTTAATGCAAAAAAAGACATTTTTTGCATTAAAATGCTTTTCATGAATAACCCCATAAGTGTTTCTTGCCAAATCATGTCTCTTAATTGTTCTAAACAGCTTCTCCTGGGTCCTGGGCGGAAAGTTCGCGGCTACGCCGCGACTTCCACTGGCATTCACTGGCTTTCGTTTAAAAATAATTGTAGGCGTTCTGTTTTTCCACTTGTTAATAAAACAATTTATTAGCAGAACGTCAAAAACCAAATAAGATTTACATCCCGTGCCGTATCCCTACAACCTCCTAAATAAATGAATGTGGGTGGTCATGAGTCATGACTCCATCCCGAAAATCAAAGTAAAAGGCCCATGATCTTTTGAGTTATTCAAAGAAACGTCTTGGACAGAGTCACGGACAGACAGAACTATTCGCTTAATAATAAGTAGATATGTATTAGCCTACCACGAAAGACGAAGCAGATCGGTCGTCTTCGTTTGTCTTTCAGTTCGCCTTGCGTTCGTCTTATGTCGTCAATTAAAATACAACTAAGATAGCGCCAAATAAGGTTTAATTACCCAAGTTTGAGGTACCATCCCCGCTCAATTTGCTCAGTTGGATTTCGAAGGTAAAACCAACAGGACTATAGCAGTGCGTCGTTTCGAAAGCATTTCGAGAAATGTTTCTAGTTGATTTTTCGAGAAATTCTCGGAAAATTTTTCGAGAAATTTCCGAAAAATTTTCGAGAAATCAACGAGAAAAATTTCTCGAGAATTTTTCGAAAAACGCATTTATCGAGAAATCATTTTTCGAAACAACACACTGGACTATAGGAAAGCAGAAAAAAAAATTAACAGCATCTATGATTTTTTTTTGTCATTATTCAATTAATATTTTTAAAAATAGCACGAGTAAGCGCCACGCATGAAAAAATAAAACAAATATTGTAAAAATAACAACAAACAATTGAACAAAAAAATCACTATGCCTCGATGGATAGGGTGGGAGAACCCCCCGTCGAGCTTTGGAGTCCTCATCTTGCTTCGACCGGCAGAGATTGGTGGCGCAGAAGATGTCGGGCTGGTCCTTCGCGATCGTGGTCATCTTTCTGGTTTGGTTTCTGGTCACCGAGATCATTCCGAAGTCCGTTGAATTGAATCCCGTCATTATATCCGACGTGAGAATTAATGTCGTTTCTCGATGATCTTCGATGTTGTGAAGATCGACTCCCTTTCATCTCCCGCGACACACTAAAACCTCCAAAAAAAAATCGAAAATCCATTGACCCCACCCCCCCCTTCCAACTAAGATAGCGCCCCCTCTTCTTTCCTTTAGATTACAGTTTAATGGAAGTTTTCACAAAAATAAAGCTACGACACTGCGAAATGACTCCCGTGTAGACCTTATTCTCGTAAATCTATTATCGCCGTAAAAAAGTTCCGACATTTTTTCGAGTCGGGATTTGAATTTAGAGGCTCCGCCCATTTCATCATCAGAGCGCATTTGCTATGCGCGATATATTTTTTGCATTTTTATTTTTTCTTCTGAATTTTCAGAATTAAACTGGATTAAAAGAACGAAATTGTATTAATCGTGAATTTTTTTACACGTTTCTTCGAATATATCAATTTGCGTCATTTATTTTTTTTTTTTCGTTTCTTCTGATAAAAATATATCGCGCATAGCAAATGCGCTCTGATGAAGAAATGGGCGGAGCCTCTAAATTCAAATCCCGATTTTCGCGGGCTCGAAAAAATGTCGGAACTTTTTTACGGCAATAATACACCAAGTAGGAAAATTACATTAAATCATTTCCGATATTCCATACAGATAGTTTTTTTTTTTCATTTTATCAACAATTCGGAATCAGTGTACAAATCAAGCCTCTCACTATCAGAATAAACACTTTTCTTCAAAAAAAGGAATCGCCTCGAATAAATCTAAACGCGGGTAGTTGTTATATTCCTATTTCCTCATTTACAGCTCTCCCACATTTTCATGTGATCCCTTGATCACTTGAATTTCCGATTCGTTGTTTTTCATTTCTTTTTTCCTCGTTGTTCTGTACCGAACACTATCTTTTTATTCCGAAAGGGAAAGTTTTCGTAGCTATTTATCTCGTTTCCTTGTTTATACAGTTACTCTGCCTCTATGTGGCGTAGAAGATCAACAACTGATTTTCTTCTACAGGGTGGCCGCTAATTACCCGCACACGAGTTCCGCGCCAAGCACGCAAAAATTGACGCATCAGTGGGGCGAATAAATTTAATAAATTTATTTATTTATGTATTTTTCACTATTTTCCCAAGTTTCAGCTTCATAAGTTTTGTTTTAGCCAAATGGCACGTGCTTCTCCCCACCGTGCTACCATTATCCATATGTTCAAGTCCGGAATCAGTGGAGCAACGATTGCTAAACAACTCGGAATCCTCGCCAGATCTGAATCCCTTGGACTACTCCGTGTTGAGGGTCTTGCAGAGCAAAGTCAATGCTCAACCCCATTCAAGTGTGACTGCTCTGAAGAAGACTTTGCTCAAGGAATGGGACAAATCGTCAGCCGACTACCTGCGTGCCACAGTTGATGCTTACCCGCGACGTCTTCGGGCTGTCATCTGCAAGCGGGGTGACCGCATGGAAAAAGATTAGATTAATTTATGTTTTCTTTTATCATTTCAATAAACTTTTTGTTAATTCCCAAGTCTCTTTGATTTTTGGTTCCGGTTTTATAGCCGTAGCCGTTCTATCGTGTGCGGGTAATTAGCGGCCACCCTGTACATATCCTGAGGAGATCGGCACTAATAGGTGCACCGCGCCATGTCGGGTCGGGCTTAGCGCCCAATACACTCTCTGTGACCCGATGGCTCTAGTTTCGGCTTAACAAAAATTGCTAAAAACAGGAAGCCAAGCTGCCTCTGCTTCTGATACGGTAGATTCAGAAGCAAGTCGGGAGAGGCGATCAAATCTCGGAGTACCGGTCGTCTACAATTTGGGAAAGGAAAAGAAGAAAACACGGCCAAAAACAAGGAGGGAATCGGTTTTAGAGTGTGCACCTTCAACTGCAGGTCTGTCATCACAAACACCACAGACGCTCGCTCTCACCTGCCCCCGAACTCGAGCTCAGCACCGTTCTTCCCGCGCTCACATACGGATCTGAAACCTGGACCTTTATACAGAGCCTCGTTCCAGTGCTTGTTGAGTCTGAGTGATGAGCAGGTCCGATGTTTTGTTATCTGCCCCGTATCGAAGAGCTGTGAACGGATCTTCTTGTCGTTGACCATGTCGTTGACCAGATGTACTGCTTCCTTGATGATGTTCATCGCGGCCCACGCGCATCGCTAGAAAGAAATTTAATAGGAATGGCCCTCTCGGAACAACGTCAACTAGACTTACACCGCAAATACATCCGAAAAATCTCCCAAGTCACGGACCCACTCAAATACATCAAAAAGAAAAAATTAGGATGGGCCGGGCACATTATGCGAAGAACTGACGGAAGATGGACGAAACTGTTACAAGAATGGATTCCTCGAGACCAAAAACGGGCTGTCGGACTATCCCCCCCCCCCATGAAATAGTCCGACTCCCTACGAAAAGAAGTCAGAGGAAACCGACTGACTGACCACTTCCTGAACATCAAAGAACACAAAGCATGGTTAGCTGCGATTCGCACGTTCTGTATCGCATACTATCTCTTTATTCCGAAAGAGGAAGTTTTCGTAGCTACTGTGTTCCCGTTTCCATTTTTCTAGTTTCGAATGTAAACTTGTATTTTTTTTTTCATTTGCTGTTTATTTATTCTATAAAGTGTCACTTTCATTTCAAAAACTTCCGTCATCATCATTTCAGATTCATGGAGTTCATGAAGCTGGCAATCGAGGAGGCTAAGAAGGGAATGGAGAAAGGTGATGGCGGCCCGTTCGGAGCTGTTATCGTGAAGGACGGAAAGGTTATCGGCAGTGGTCATAACATGGTATTGATTTTCAAGGATCCAACTGCTCATGCGGAGGTTACCGCTATTCGGAATACCTGTAAAAACATTGGTTAGTACATAGGCCAAACAGGGATATAGATGCGTGTAAGAATGATTCACTGTTTGTTTGCAAAAAAAATTAAAAAAAAAAGAGCAATAACAACAAACATTTCCAGAAAAAAAATTTGCAAAAACCTCCAAAAATGGCTAAAAATCATTGCCAAGATAGTGCCGATGCGTAAAGTGGTGTGTTAGTGTTCTGAACCTGACACGCTGTGACAAATTTGGTGAAGGAAAATGTGGACCTGATCAGTGTGTCATTTCGAAAAATTATTTCTCGAAAAATGCGTTTTTCGAAAAATTTTCGAAAAATTCTCGAAGAATTTTTCTCGTTGATTTTTCGAAATTTTTCGAGAATTTCTCGAAAAAATTTTCGGAAATTTCTCGAAAAATCCTCGAAGAATTTTTCGAGAAATCACGAAAAATTATTTGAATGGAAATACGATAAACACCGCGCTTTGCGTTATTTCGGAGTGTCGTTCGAACTAGTTTATTATTATTTTTTATCGAAATGTTCTTTTTTTCGAGAATTTTCGAAATTTTTCGAGAATTTTTCGGAAATTTCTCGAAAAATCCTCGAAAAATTTTTCTCGTTAATTTTTCGAGAAATTTTTCGAAAAATTCTCGAAAAATTTTTCGAGAAATCAACGAGAAACATTCCTCGAGAATTTTTCGAAGAAATTTCTCGAAAAATTTCTCGAAATGCTTTCGAAACGACACACTGGACCTGATTACTTTTAAACTGTATTTTCCAAAAACTCGATGGGTCTATTTTGTTCATAAGCTCCTTCTCATACCTACGTGATCAGTGTGTCCTTACCGATAAACATTTCCGGTAAAGGCTCGTTTCGCTATTTTTACCGGTACTTTACCGGTAAATTTTACTGAAAAAATACCGGTACTGTACCGGTACTTTTTGAAATTACCGCGAAAGTACCGGTACTTTACCGGTAAAATTACCGGTACTTTACCGGTAAAGTACCGGTAAAAATTTTAAGTCCACGAGGATTACACGACCTAGTTTTTTTTAGGTCATCTCAAAATTCTTGCTAGTTTTTAGAATTTTCTTGTTTTTTTTTTGTTTTTTCGTCATTTTCTTATTTTCATTCGTTTCAGAGAGATTGTTCAGGTAAATATACAGCTATAACATTGAAAATCGATCATATTTTCAGCCGATGCTCAGACTTCATCAGGCAAAAAAGAGAAACAGAGCATCTATTGAGACTTTGAACAGTATTCTTCTCGTTTCTGAGATCAGTCGTCTTCGGTAATTTTATCTTTTTTCATTTTTAGTACAAATCTTTCGGATTTTAGAAGAGAAGAAAGTCTAGATAAAGATGAACACTCCGATGAAGATCAAAGTGACAATGTCAGTGATGCCACAGATGAACCGACCGATGAAATGTTGGATTATTCACTACCATGTAGCGACGAAGAAGAGCAATCAGAATAATTTCTTGATTACTGTTCATATTGACTCATGCAACTCTTGTTATTGTTTAGTTTATAATGAATTTGGTTAATTCGCAAACACAGCTGTTTTGGAATAGTAATATTAAAATTAACAGAAAAGATTTCGGTAAATTCAGCAGATTAATAATGTTTTCTAATAAAAATAAAAAAATTCTACCGGTGAAGTACCGGTAAAAAATTACCGCGAAAGTACCGGTACTTTACCGGTAAAGTACCGGTACTTTTACCGGTAAAGTACCGGTACCTTACCGGTAAATTTTTACCGGTAAAGTACCGGTACTTTCGCGGTTAATTTACCGGTAAAATTACCGGTAAATTAACCGAATCGTACCGGTAAGGACACACTGTACGTGATATAATAATACATATTAGGAGAATAAAACACGTTTTCATTTGCTCGGCTGTACTAATTTAAACCTGTAGGACATCCGACTTCAGCCATTGCGTTCGTACCAGTGAAACAAATTATTTTAAATAAAAATTGAATTATTTTTAATTTTTATCGTGTTATTTGTTTAAATTTGGAATTTGAACGTCAATTTTTAAAAATTGTGAAGAAGGGAAAGACGAGGAAAAAGTAAAGAAAACGCGAAAATAGATCGGAAACGGAGATAATTGTAACTCAGCGAATTTTGGGTAATTTTCTGTGTAAAAAAATAATTTTTTTGTACGGCAACTAGTCAGCAGAGACGGGCGTTTAACATATCACGTACTCGTTTTCGCTGTAAATCGTTCAAAAAAAATTTTTTGCCGACAACGTGGTTTCGGGAATTTGCGAAATCAATTCTTTTTCGAGGCGACGGAGTTTCGTTAGACCACTCAAATTAGTCCTTTTCCAGACGACTTTGATCTCTCCGGTTGCCAGCTCTACACTTCCTGCTATCCGTGCCCAATGTGCATGGGAGCCGCCCTCTGGTCTCGAGTTGATGCAATCTACTACGGGGCCACGTCTCAGGATGCTGCTGACATTGGATTCGGTGATCACGAGTTCCATAAATTTTTGCAAAACCCGAAGACGGATGAGCATCGGAAATTGGAGCAATTCGTTGTGGACAACTATCTAGAACCATTTGAAATGTGGTCGAAGAAGGGAAACAAAACACTCTATTGAGAAATGCTATATTTTTTCGGATTTGTTTGATTCTATGGCTTGTTGCAAACTAATATTGGTATTCCTACAGAAGAAATTTGAATATACATAGATAACTATGAAGTCACAGATTATACATATTATAGAAAAGTCAATCAGTTGGAACTCCGATTTAAATGTGCTCTGAACAATAAATGATGTTGCCTCGACTTCCGTGTTTCAATTTCTTCTATAGAAAATGAATAAATTAAAGTGATTTTTCTAATCATCTCGACCAGTGTGTCGTTTCGAAAAATTATTTATCGAAAAATGCGTTTTTCGAAAAATCCTCGAAGAATTTTTCTCGTTGATTTTTCGAAAAAATTTCTCGAAAAATTTCTCGAAATGCTTTCGAAACGACACACTGATCTCGACTAATTTTTACGAGAAATCTTCACTTATATACGAACGAAAATTTGATTTTTTTTTTTTAATAAAAATTGTTTTCCTCACTTTCTTCACGCGTTTCCGCAATTTCCGCATTTCCGCAATCACTCGATCAAGATTCCTACATTGATTCGTTTTCCCTTTCTTCCCGATAAAATGTCCCATGATTGGGTTTCCTAATTTGCTGCATTGCAGCTTGAATTTAGGAAGTTTCCTCTAAACCCGTCAATTTTCCGTCGGTTCATCGAAGCACTAGGCAGTCATTCATCATGATGCTCATTGTTCACCTCTCGACTGCTTTTTCCTAGGAAATAACAACATTTTTGCGACGTCTCTAGGGGTATAGTAGCATTCTCGTATAAATTAGTCAAAGTTTAAAGAAAAAACAGAAATTATGAAAGGCGCAGGGTATTTATTCCAAATACCGGGATATGCGCTGATTAAAACGATTTTATTATAAATTCTTTATGGGGTTATTCATGATGCATTTTTATGCAAAAAATGCCACTTTAATCTTATTCACGATTGCATTTTAATTCAAAAAAATGCTTCGTAGTTCAGTGCTATTTTCATTCAAAATGCAAGGTGATGTCGGATATCGTCACCGAGAAAGTCTATGCGCCTTTAATGTGTCGATTTACGAGGCCCTCATTTTTTTTCCAGAAGAACGAACTCCTATTGTGCGAAAAATTCACATTTTCGAAAAAAATTTAAATTAATTTGATAAAAATAATATTTTACAGCCAAAAATGAACGATGAGGAGGCGAAAAAGCGTAAAATTACTATGGCAATAGTGAGAAAATAGTAAAATTATTTATTTGAAAGCCAAAAATAAATTAAAGGCGCACAGACTTTCTCGGTGACGATATCCGACATCACCTTGAATTTTGAATGAACATAGCACTGAACTACGATGCATTTTATTGAATTAAAATTCAATCGTGAATAAGATTAAAGTGGCATTTTTTGCATAAAAATGCATCATGAATAACCCCATTAGAAATTCATCCATCAGTTTTCTCTATTATATTCGGATTTCTAGTTCATATATCTTTAATCACAAATATCATTTTAAAAAATTTCAAAAAGTGAGCTTTTGTCAGTTTTCATTTATATTTTGCGTTTCTGAATTTACAAATCGAGACGTTGTTGCGAATTTTGAGTTCGGAGATTCAGAATTTTCGCGAACCCCACTGCGGAAAAAAGGAAAAACGATGTAGAACAATTTAAAATGTCATAATTGAAACATATCGCGTTATTGCAAATTCATGAATTTTAATCATTATCGATAAATCGATAAATACTAGAATTTTATTATCAATCTGCCTTCTTTTGCTCATTGATAAGGATCTGAAAGAGGCGGGCGAAATTTTTTTTGTGTAATCACTGAGGCGATGTGGGTCACTATCTAATTCATTGAAAGGATTCTGATCATACAGCAAAAGTGTTTATCGTTTAAAAATGAAAAAGAAGATAGGTATCTGAAATTTCGAAATTTAATATCGCCCAATGTGCCAAAAAAAAGTTGCCAGATTACTTACGCAATTTTCAATGAAGACTAATAAATGTATTAGGTTGATGCAAAAGTTATGTCGTTTTTATGTTGTTTACTTTTGTGAAAGATTTTTGAATAAAATGTTTGGTTATCTGTGGTCGTGTTATATATCATTTTGAAGAGCGTAATTCGCTCTATCTACTCGTTTTATTTATTTTTCCTTGAAATAATTATGTCACTTTTTATAGCATTTCAAAAAAGCATGGATAAAAGGCAAATTCGAACGATTTTCTTGTTCCAGTTCAAACTAGGCCGAAACTCTGTCGAGACAACTCGCGATATCAACGATGCATTTGGCCAAGAAACCACTAATAAACGTACGGCACAACGGTGGTTCAAAAAATTCCGTAGCGGTGACGAGAGCCTCGAAGATGAAGATCGTGACGGCCGCCAGTCTGTGATTGACAACGATCAATTGAGAGCCTTAATCGAAGCCGATCCTCTCAAATCAACACGAGAAGTTGCCGAAGAACTCAACGTTGACCAATCAACAGTCGTTCGTCATCTGAAGCAAATAGGCAAATCAAAAAAGCTCGACAAATGGGTGCCACACGAATTAAACGAAAATCAAAAAAATCGTCGTTTTGAGGTGTCGTCCGCTCTTCTTTTACGCAACAAAAATGAGCCGTTTCTTGATCGGATCGTAACTTGTGATGAAAAGTGGATCCTCTACGACAACCGACGACGTTCCGCGCAGTGGTTGGATCGTGATGAGGCTCCTAAACACTTTCCGAAGCCGAAACTCCACCAAAAAAAGGTTATGGTGACTGTTTGGTGGTCTGCAGCCGGTCTCATTCACTACAGCTTCCTAAATCCGGGCGAAACAATTACAGCAGAGAAGTACTGCCAGCAAATTGACGAAATGCATCAGAAGTTACGACGTATGTGCCCGGCATTGATCAACAGAAAGGGACCAATTCTTCTCCACGATAATGCTCGGCCACATGTCGCACAACCGACCCTGCAAAAGCTGAACGAATTAGGCTATGAGACTCTGCCTCATCCACCATACTCACCAGACCTCTCGCCCACCGATTACCACTTTTTCAAGCACCTCGACAACTTCCTTCGCGAGAAATGCTTCAAAAGCCAAGACGATGCCGAAAATGCCTTCAAGGAGTTCGTCGCTTCCAGAAACCCGAACTTTTACGGTACCGGCATAAGGAAACTTGTTTCTCGTTGGCAAAAATGTATTGATTCTAATGGTTTTTATTTCGATTAATAAATTTGATTTTAAACAAAGTTATGGTCATTTAAAGTTGAAGGTTCAAAAACGACATAACTTTTGCATCAACCTAATATTATAATATAATGATCATCACCATTTCCTGGATGCTGCATCAAATGTAGCTTTTAACAAGCTTCGGGATCTGCGAAGAAACACAATTTCAGATAATTGAGATCTATCCTTTCACACTCAATACGAAATTTTGAAGTCGTTGGCAGCGTTTTCGCAGGACACAAGGCATCGTCATCACCCAATCATGCATGTTTCTGGAGAATCCGGAAGAACACCCACCAAGAAATGTTTAGGGGAAAACCTGCTGGAATTTATTGAAACGAAGTCCGATGAAGTCGGTTTTGACGACATTGCTCCCGGAAACGCGAAATCCATTAATTGCAATCGATGTGAACGGCTGTGCTACAATAAAAGAAAAATTTGAAATAATCTATGCGCTGTATAATTTTTTAATGTAATTCAAGGAAAATTACACAATAACTGAGAATATTTGAGTAAAATTTGAGAAAATTCTGACATGAAATGCAGAAATTCTATGGAAATTCAATTTCACAAAAATTATTCGAATTTAATTGTAAAACCTTATCGTTGCGCAGATTGGAGGAGAGAAACGGAAAATTCTTGAAAATAGTAGAGCATTTGAGCATTATTTAATTTTTATTTGGTTTTAACTCACCATGTTGACTCGAAGGTTAGAGCCTGCTTGTACAACTGTTCGAGGAGGTTCTTTCATCATTTTCATTATCGCAGATATCGCCAGAAGAACTGGAAAAACAAATTTACCAGTTTTTGAATGAGTTGATTGATAAAGGAAATAACATTTTCGGTAAACTGCTTTTACGCTAAACTGTCCAAGAGTTATGGTCCTTGTTGAGTCTAATGTCTCGAGGAGTGGACTGTTTCGACGACGATGAGTTTTTGATTTCCGGCGAAACGATTGACACCTGGAACATTTGGGATATCGGAAAAATTACATTTTTTTAAAGTTTGATTTACAGTAAGCCTAACTATAGAAAAGGGCTGTCCTCACCCTTAGTTGAGACACCGGATTCATTATGGAATACATAGGCTCGACTGCAGTTTCAATTTTTATCACCTCACCTACACCGCTAACCTTTTCATCGAAATTGGATTTTGGGCTTCTATCAGTATCATACGGCGACGCCTGCGTATTTCTTTTTATCTGCTTCATGTTGATCCTTTCCTGGAATTTGAAATTGCTTTGTACTTAATTGGAATCTCTTCATACTGTTTTCTTGATGCTGAGGATCTGGAATTGAAAGAAGTTCATCACAGAGCAGGAGATATTTTGAAATTTCAAAGAGTAACTTAGCATTATTAATTTTTTAAAAGAAACCTGAGCAATTTAAGAAGAATTGCGCAAAAGGGTAAAATTAGGGACCAAAGAAAGAATGGTGAATTTACATCAACAGATTACAAGCTTCATTAAATATATTTTATGCGCAACAACATGGAGAGAAGCAATATTAAAAATGTAGCTCTATACAATACCTTATTCAGATATTTAAAGAATAAGATATTCTCATTTGAGTCAGCTTAATATTTTTAAATAATTTTAGATAATAATTAGATTCAATTCAAAATCTGCCGATTTTTTAAAAATAAAATTGCAATTGAGATGCAAAGTGCCGCAGGCATGCGAAAAACTGTGCCAGGAAGTTGCAGAAGTAGGAGGAGCCTGTGTTTTGCTTCGTTTTTTGAATAAATAATATACCTAAAACCTAATTTCCATTCACAAGAAATTAGATTCATGACTTTTTAGACTTTTGAGCTGGAAAAAAATGACGTTTTTATTTATTTATTACTTGTTTATGCAGAGAATCAAAATAAAAATACATAAATTAAGGTTCCCTTGTGATGAATATTTTCAATGCCTAATTTTCTCTAAAAAAATGAAAAAAATGCTTTAGAGTCAGCTTAATAGTTTTAAATAATTTTAGATAATAATTAGATTCGATTCAAAATCTATCGTTTTTTAAAATAAAATTGCAATTGAGATGCAAAGTGCCGCAGGCATGCGAAAAACTGTGCCAGGAAGTTGCTGAAGTAGGAGGAGCCTGTGTTTTTCTTCGTTTTTTGAATAAATAATATACCTAAAATCTAATTTCCATTCACAAGAAATTAGATTCATGACTTTTTAGACTTTTGAGCTGGAAAAAAATGACGTTTTTATTTATTTATAACTTGTTTATGCAGAGAATCAAAATAAAAATACATAAATTAAGGTTCCCTTGTGATGAATATTTTCAACGCCTAATGTGCTCTCAAAAAAAATGAAAATCATTCCTTTTTTTTCATACTTCTCCCTTTTCTCTCTCAGCGTTTCCTCCGGAAAAAAAAACGGAAAAAAAGGAGTAAAAAATTCACAATAAAGGACGTCGTCTTCATCCCCTTCCTTCCCTTTTTTATCTTCCTTCATCGTCCCTTCTATTTCTTTCGTTTCTCTACTGAAGGGAAAATTGAGAAGCTTCCAGAGAGGGAGATGGGGGGGGGGTATCCACAGAGTGAGAGAGAAAAAGGAGCGTTGAGGCTGAGCCCTGCACACTTTCTCCTGTCCCTCAAAACAGACGTCGTCGTCGGCATGAGGAGGGGGGGGGGGGAGAGAGAGAGAGAGAGAAAGAAAGAGCACACACACACATCTAACAACTTCTCGTTTCTTTCCTCTCCTCGTCTTTTTTGCTTTATATAGATTTGCGGTCTCGTCGGGTTGACGCAGTGTGCACCTTTATCGACGCTTTTTTTGGTTTTGTTATCCGAGTTTTAAAATTATGGATTGCACGCCGTTCGAACAGCTTGTTCAGTAGAGCGCTACTGCATCATTCTCTCCTTTCTAATTCCTCTTTTTATCAGCACAATCACCATCATTTTTGTTTAAAAATTCGTTGTTTCGAGTGATTTCGAAAAATAGTAGTATGCAATCGCGCTCCATTGAACAAACTGTTTAAATAATTGATATCTTAGAATTGTTCTGGTAATTTCATTATTTCTATTAGAAATATGGGAATAGAACGCACCGCATGCGCCAGGATATCTCCTTTCCCTCTAATAGAAGAACATTCTGTAATACATGATAGAGAGCGTCCTAACATGCATAGACGTTGAAGAATTTCTGAAGTTATTGAGGCTCTCTTGAAAAGTAAACAAAAAAAACCATGTCCCTCTGTTAGGAGATTTACGGTATCAAATTTCTTGAGATTCTTTTCATTTGAAAATTGAGAACTATTCCATCTTTGACGTTTCCATTGCTGGCCATTTTTAATTTCAGATTTTCAGCTCCTAGCACAGTGGAGCATCCCTCTGAACGTGGGACTACGGTAAACCATTTCTGTGCGCCATCGGTGTTTGCGTACTGAGACAGCGGTTCACGCCCACCTCAGTGTGCGCAAACACCGGAAGGCACTAAGAGGTGTATTTCTGGTTTTCATGATTTTTCTCGCAATTCATTGCTAGTTTTCTCTCTAATCTTCTCACATCTCGAGGCGCTCTGTTTTCAGATAAATTTAGTTCTGAAAACTTCTAGTCCATCTCATTTTTCAGCGATTTCTCCCCCACCCCTCCCCTCCCCTTTTCAGACGTTTCCTTCCGAAAACGTCGGCGGCGCTCTGTTTGTTGTCTGTTCTCTTCCTATTTGGTGAGTAATTGGGGACCAAAGTTCGCCAAGGGAATGCATTGCGTCATTTTTCAGATTTTTCTTTCAGCTCACTCCTTATAGAAGGGCGCATACAGTGGGCGTGCAGGTGGTGTGCAGCTGGTGAAGAGAAGGGCGGAATTCCGCATTCCGCCGTTTTTTTCATTCCGTCTTCCGAATTCCAGATTCCGTGAAACATTTTTTTCCGTTTTCCGGATTCCGAGCTCTCAAAATCCAATTCCGCCCTACTCTGCAGAGAAGGGCGGAATTCCGGATTCCGCCGTTTTTTCATTAGGTCTTCCGGATTCCAGATTCCGTGAAAAATTTTTTTTTCCGGATTCCGGATTCCGAGTTCCCAAAATCCAATTCCGCTCTACTCTGCAGAGAAGGGCGGAATTACGGATTCTGCATCCCAGATTCCGCCGTTTTTTCATTCCGTCTTCCGGATTCCAGATTCCGTGAAAAACATTTTTTTTCCGTTTTCCGGATTCCGAGTTCTCAAAATCCAATTCCGCCCTACTCTGCAGAGAAGGGCGGAATTCCGCATTCCGTCGTTTTTTTCATTCCGTCTTCCGGATTCCGAGTTCCCAAAATCCGATTCCGCCCTACTCTGAGCTGCTGGCCCATGGCAGTTTTCACCAATCATGCGCTTCTGACCAAACGGTTTTTTCCAGACAGCCCTCTATTAAAAGGTCGCCTAGTATTAAATGACGTCATTAATTTGAGGGCGAGTATGTTATCCTGTTTGAATATAATGGCATGGTCTTCTATTACGGGGTTGAGGCATCATGAAAGCACATTGAGCTGGCGTGCGATTGACATTTCTACACCAAATTTTGCTCGTGTGATCTAATTCTTCAAAATGCACACTTATAGCTTCGATATTACTCTTTTATTTATAGCAGCAATGCTCTTTTGCTCAGTGGTTGCTCCGGGGGGCACGTCTATAATTACATGACTCGTGTGTGTGCTCCGCTAGCATTTCTCCATTTGTTTCCCCGTTTTTTGCATTTATTTCTTTCGCTGACAACACCGTCGGCTGAACGTGATGGACACGCTGTTTTCCGACGACAAACTTCCAAATTCTGAATCTCGTTTTGCAGGTATGGAGAACCACGTGGGTGAACGGACGGTGAATATCTTCGGAAAGGTGTTCCCACGGGATGCGTTCATTTGTCGACTATTCTATCTGTCGTTTTTCGCAAGTTTCGGAAGTCTTTTTCCTCTTTTAGCCGTTTATTTCAAGCAGTTGGGAATGACAGCAGCTCAGGTAATTGCTGCATTTAAAGCACTTCTAAATTGGCCTCTCCAGAAGATTTTCAGCCAAATTTTATGTAGAAAGGCTTAACCGATACATTAAGGAAATCTAAAACTTACAATTTCAGGCGGGCTTCCTCATAGGCTCACGGCCTATTGTAGAATTTCTCTCCGGTCCATTCTGGAGTCAGTTTGCCAGCAGATTCAGGTACGTGTTTGAACTCGTCTCTGTCGTCACATGAAACCTAATAGGACACTTCCCCACTTATTCCTTTCGCCACCTTTATGACGCGTCACCTTCTGGTTTATTTGAATAATAAAGCGAATTCGAGCAAAACATATTGCTATCTAAGAGGAAAATTGCTCTTGAACTCGAAAAAAAGTTACGGAGATCAATTAAACTATTTCGAGGCAGCACAGAATTTCGTAATATTCTGAATCATTTTCCAAATTAGAACGAATGAATAATGTTTTTCATTTGAAAAAGACGAAACAGAGAATTCGTGACAAAGCAATAAATTTCAAATAGAGAGAAAAAAATACGATAAAAACTTTTCGAAATTTAAGGAGAAATTTGGTTATGCGCCTTTAACATTTACCGTAATTTCTGTTATTTCGAAATTTTGCATCTTTTTTTTGACAATTCGGCAATTGTCGAAAATAATGTATTAGAAATTTTAGGCCAACTTTTTAAACTGTACTTTTTAAAAAAGAAAAAAAAAACGCTAAAAACCTAACTAAAATTTAAAAAAACAATAAAACAAGAAGGCGAAGAGCAAACTGAAAAAGCCGGAAAAAAAGGAAAAACTTAACTTTAAAAAAAGGAAAAAAAAAGACGTTGCACTAATGTAGGTATAAAGCTTTATTACAACATTAAATCGAGAATTTATGCGAAAAAAAGTTTTCGAGAATAAACGAAACATTTATTGTGTTTTATGGAAATTTGGCTTGAGAAAAAGATAAAAAATGCTAAAAATCTGCGCAATTTTAAGCTTTTTCAAAAGTTTTTTAAATATGTTTTTTAATGTTTAAAAATAGTAGCAGGGGGACATCATGAGTCTAAACTCTCCCCGGATAGAACTCGCAACAGCTTCGGAACATGCACCGTAAAAATCAAAGACGCATGTAAAATATTGTATTATTTATGCCGCGTTCAAAGTTGATTTCCAGGAGAAATTTCCTGAAAAAACGCTGTTCAAAGCTGCCATTTTTTTTTTCCAAATTTTCCGAAAAGACTGAGACTGAGTTACTACTCTAATCTACTATCGAATTTTTTTGAGATCTTCAACAATTTCTCCGTCAGAATCCATCATTTGAGAAGAAATATTCAGAAAAAAACAGCCAAATATAGCGAAAAAAAGTTTAAAAAACTTGAAAAAATTGCGTTAAAAAACATCCGTAAATCGTGCGACGGTCGGTGGTCTCGAAGGGAAGAGGCAAACTACGGTAACACTCGTTGCGACAGTTTACGGAAAATCTGGAAAAAAATGGCAGCTTTGGACAGCGTTTTTCCAGGAAATTTCTCCTGGAAATCAACTTTGAACGCGGCAAAAAAAAATTTTAATATGCAAATTTTCTTCATTTTTTACATAATTTTAAAAATAAATTTTCCGTTTAAAACATAAAGTTTAAATTTATTGAATAAGCTGCTCTTCCAAAAGATATTTTGAATAAAACCCATAAATCCTTATATTTACAGAAAACAAAAGTTGCTGCTGTTATTTTCACTGGGCTCTCTGGTATTATTCACGTTGGGAATCGGACTGGTCCAACCGGTCACCCCCTACTGCATAGTCTATGTGCCAGGCTAGTTTAATATATAAAAAGGTACAGCTTTACAATTATTTTGTAATATTTAGAAGGCAATAAAACATGCCAAACTATGCTGGCTCCGGCCGGAAAAATTATTCGAGGCGGAGCACTTGGAATGCTCAAAGAGACGCTGGTCGGTGGATCCACGAAACCAGCAAGGCAACGAAGGCAGACGCAGAGTCGTAAGATTTTGTTTTGCACTTTTCAGCTTTTGAAATTACCATTTTTCAGCACTCGTTGAAAAAATCATTGATCTCAGTTCATTCGATAGCGACGAAGATACAATAGCTGGAATTGCTCCGGAATATATTACAAAAGATAGGGTAAATCTTTATTTTTATTTAAAAAAAAACTATTTTAATTTAATTCTAATGGGGTTATTCATGAAAAGCATTTTAATGCAATAACATTAAAGTGGAATTTTTTGCATTAAAATACAATTGTGCAATTTCGTGAAGAACCCCATAAGCAAAAAACAAAACTGATTGACGTGTAAGTCCGATTAAAAAATAAAACTTTTTTAAAGCGTACTCTAAAGTTGAATATCATCTCTAATCAAAAATTTCAAAAAAAAAGTAAAGCAAATCTAAAAAATTTTGAAATTAAAAAAAATTGGTTCACATTAATTGAAAATTTCTCTCAATTTTCAAAAGCGCTTTCAGGTATGCAATTATAACGAAGAAAACTACGGAATCCTAGTCTCCCCGCCCCATTCCACCCGCGTCTATCGTCAACCAGCAGTGGAGCAAGCTTTCATGCTTCTTCTCATTCTCATCTGCCTTTGCGAGTTCTTCTCATCGCCAGCGCTCCCGCTGGCAGACGCCGCCACACTCAACGCAGTTCGAGACAATCCAGCGGAATTCGGCAAAATTCGATTGATGGCTTCAGTTGGATGGGGCTTGGCTATGTTCATTATGGGAATCGCTCTCGATTATTCGGACACTTTCCGGAATCATCCGTGTCCTGCGGAGAACACCACAGAGAAAAACTACACGCTATGCTTTGTCATGTGTGTGATATTCCTGCTAGCTGCCATGGGATTGGCCAGCAAATTCAAATTTGATGACGATGTTCCCGCACCCGGAGAAGTTCATGGATTAGTCATGGATACGAGAGAAGCCGAAGTTTCATATGTTGTAGCTGAAAAAGCTAGAGCCAGAGTTACCCAGGTAGTTTTCTTGTAATTAAAGGCTTCCCATTTAATATGATGTTTTCCAGACCGAAGGCGGTAGCGGAGGAGAGAGCAGTTTACTGCTAGCTTTAAAATCCCTTGCCAGCATGCACATTTTACTGTTCTTCATCTCAGTGGTTGTGATGGGCGGTGGCGCTGGTTTAGTGTTTAGCTTCCTTTACTGGCATCTTCAAGACATCGGAGGCTCTCCAGTACTGTTCGGAATTCTATCGGTTGTCAATCACGCAGCAGAGATTATCACCTACTTTTTTGTGTTCAAATTGATAAACAAGGTGAGTATTTTAGTGATAATTTAAATAAAATGAGAAAGAAGGACGAAGCTAAAAGTATGAAACCTCTTCTCTAATATTTAATTTGAGAGCGGTTGTCGTAGCAGAAAAAAACTATAAGACGCCGTTCAAATTTTTATTTCAGTACGGCCATGTGCGTGTCATGTATCTGTGCCTGGCAGTCAACTTTTTCCGTTTCATGGCTCTCGCGATAATCAACAATCCATGGATGGTCCTGCCATTTCAGGTTCTTCAGGGTGAGTTTTCTTCAATTTTTTTGTGCCATAATCTGTGCAAATATCATAGAAACTTCTCTAAGAGCAACATCTTAAATTCTAGATTTTTGTCGGTACTATTTTTATAGTGCTTCATTAAAAGTGCATTCATTTACAGGGTGGGTGATAAATAGTGTTACACGTTAGAAGTGTCTTCAAACAAGTTCAATTTTCACCAGAATTGGACTTTAAAAATGGAATTTGCGACCAGAAACTTGAAAAACATAGTAATAAATATGTAATAAACAATAAAAATAAAATTGATACGGTAGCGACTTGTGCTCATGCGCCAGAATCCACGCAAAGTTGCGTAACACTATTTATCACCCACTATGTATTCCTGGAGAAACACTTTTTTCAACACTTCTATAGCTTTATAAGTCATTTTTACCGGTTTCTCTCTGTTCATCCTTCTTGGATTCCCTGATGCAACGCTTCATTTTCCAGGTGCCTGCCTGGCGACAGTGTGGTCGTGTGCTTCTTCATACATCTCTCTTGTCGCCCCGCCACATGCCAAACAACATGCTCAATATGCTCTTCAGGTCGGATATCACGGAATTGGAAAAGGAATCGGATCCATCGTTGGTGGATCTGTGATTTCAGTCATAGGCACCAGAACCACATTCGTTATCTACGGACTTATTTGTTTGGTCACGTGTGCCGGAAGCTTCGGTCTGAATAAGCTTTTCAAGTATGAAGGAATCAAGTATGGAGCTGGAAATTTCGAGGAAGAAGACATGGAAATAATGGGTAATGTGGAGAAAATACAAATTTTTTTAAACATTGAAAACCATTTTCAGCCCCACAAGGAGTCCCGATGGCTCGCGACGGAAAAATCACAGACGCTTTCAATTCAACTACCGTAGTAAACGCTAACTATGGAGCTATCGCTCAGGAAGATCCAACACAAGATGCTTATGACAGATACGTGTCAACGACTCGTTAGTTGAAAAATAGGATGTAAACTGCACGAATATTGAAGCAATACAACCAAAAACAATACCAAATCGCCTTAGATCTCACCTAGTTAACCTATGAAAAGCAATAATTGTTTTTTTTTTTCTATTGATTCCTTAATTTATTTGCTGTCACTTAAAAAATAAAACTTGTTTCTTGAACCAATCCTCTTTATCGGTGATTATTAATCGAAAAAAAAAATAAAATCAACAAATTTAACAAAAAACGATGAAACGGAGTTGGCAGATCTTCAAGCAGTTGCTGAGGCTACTTTGGCCAACTTCGCCTTATTTTTCAGCTTCAGGGCATCATTACGATTACGTTTGAACGTGTTCTTCATACTGTGGTATACTCGTTGATGTTTCTTCGAAATCATCAATTCGCGCATCTTTAATTCTTGACCCTTTTCAACAGTCTCGTGGAATTTCTCTTTGCTCTTTTTATGCATTTGACCAACAGCTATGTGGATTCCTTTGGGCTTTTCGGGTTTTACTTCCTTCCTTCGCATTGGCAACTCATCCATAGTCTTCGGGATCGCTGCCTCGAGCTCAGCAACGTCTGAAATTATAAAATTATTGAAGAGCCAACAGGAAAACTTATTTTATAAATAAATTTCACTTTTAAAAGAAAAACAGTACAGCGTATTATCTGAAGATGGTTACTCACCTTTGCCCATGCTTCTGAGTTCTTCTAATCTCTCGAAAGGAATGTAGTCTCCAGCCTTTTCGGAAGTGAACGGCGAAAAATGTGGTGGGAGGGCAACTCCTGGCATATACCTTTCGGTAGGTAATTTTCTTCGAGCATTCAGGCAATCAAAAGCCCATTGTGGCTGCACATAAAGCCGATTTACTTCTAACCTATCCATCGGCCGATCAACTATATGATGAGTGATACTCTTACTGTCCACTTTCAAGTCATTAGGAGAACCTTCCCATCCAACAACTCCACCACCATTTCTGATGATAAAAGTGAGCGCCTCCTTTGGACATTCGCGATTCAAGTAGAAGACACATCCTTTAAACAAGGATTTGATGCTTTTCGCTTCTTTGATTTTTTGTGCAAGACTGTCAGAATCGTCGCCGAGAAGATCTAATGGTTCATCATCATCGTTCGGTTCCACATTTTTCTTCTTTGTCAATGGTTTTGCCAGACTGTAGACCTTTTCCTTATATTCTTCTGTTTCCATCTCATCGCTTTCAACAAGTTGCCCGATTTGTGGCGGATAGAACAGTCCAAGATCCTGATAAAGTTTGAAGTTAACAAATCCTAACATAGCAATGTAGAATTCGACAAAAGTAACGAGTACAGTGAAATCAACATCAGTGACATGTGGTAGTCCACGCTCATGGGGTACAACCCATGTTATTTTCTCCCCGTGAATTTCAGCTTGATAGTAAATTCCTTTGATGGAGATGAAAGTGTTTCTCAAAGATTGAGACTCGATTACGTAGTGCATGAACTCAGCGGTAAGCTTGCGACAACTGTCGATCATTCCTTCTTTGAGAACACGAGTATGTGGAAGCATAGCGAATGTGAAGCACAAGGATAGAGCATCGTCCATATCACGAAGAGCCGATCCGAAAGTTGGGAATCGTTCTTTGACGATTCTGTCAAGACTGTATTCTGGTTTATTTTCGTATAACTTCTTGAGCTTATCATCTTCTTTCTTTGCTTTTAAGTGATTCAACTTTCTCAGGAAGACCTGAAACATAACAAAATACCCTTTTTAAGAGATGAAAGGCTTACTTTATAATCTCGGAACTTATTGATAATTGGTTCATGTGCCAGAAAATTAATGTCTTTACGATAGTAGAACACTTTGTTAGCGGTGGAACCCTTGTTTGCTTGCTTCTTGTGGGCCGGTTCATGTGGGTAGATCCCCTGAAAAAAAATACATATATTAAAAAAAAAAACATAATTTCAAGGCAACACCTTAATAATACACAACCGGCGGAAGTCTTTCAGAGTGAGTTGAAGCTTTTTCAGTGCTTGCTTTCGTGACATATATGCCACTGCGGCTCCGGCTGTGTATTTTTGCTTGAATCGGTCCTTCATACTGCTGTAAAATATAAATTTTAAAATGTATTAGATAAATTACCGTAAGCCTAAAATATTACGAAAAATGTGGATTCCGTATTTTTTTCTAGCTAAAAAAAACAAAGCAGATTCCGTATTTCGACGCACTTGGGAGGGAGCGGTTTATTTCAAAAACCACTGCGATCAATTTTAATTAGATGCAAAAATTTGAGAAAACGGTGGTTAAATAAAATTCATAAATTATTATGTTTTCACGTAAAAAATCCTTAGAAAATTGGTTTAAAAATAAGAAACGTTGAAAAAAAATTGTGGCTAAAGCAGTGAGGGCGCAGAAAAATGGGCGGAGCAATGTAATGCAAAGAAATATGTTTGCCGCACAGTTTTCACCTCACTGAGTATCGACGTAACATAGCATTGGTGATACGAAAACGCTCGTTGCATCAAAAAAAGATTATTAGGGGCTTCTCTCATCGTTCCCTTCAGTTTGACAGTGTCATTTGTACACTTTTTTTATTTACGTAGTTTTTTAAGTCCGTGAAGTCAGTATTAATGCATAAAGCTATACGCTTGACTCCATGTTGCATGTTTCTTTTTAATTCAACAGAAATGAAAATTATTTCAGGTAATCCCGGAAGATCATGAAGCTGATCGAGTCCAACGACACCGTTGTGTTCCCAGAGGGAGTCACCTTCACCGTCAAGAACCGCATCGTCCACGTTACCGGACCACGCGGAACAATCCGCAAAGATTTCCGCCACTTGCACATGGAGATGGAGCGTATCGGAAAGAACACCCTCAGAGTTCGCAAGTGGTTCGGAGTTCGCAAAGAACTTGCCGCCATCCGCACCGTTTGCTCCCACATTAAGAACATGATTAAGGGAGTTACAGTCGGATTCCGTTACAAGATGCGCTCCGTATATGCTCACTTCCCCATCAATGTTACTCTTCAAGATGGAAACAAAACTGTTGAGGTAAGTGTTGGGATAGAGTTCATATTTTATATCCTTCCTTCAGATATGTTCATATTGCTCTGAACGAGCACCAGATATTTAAGCAGTTCTTGTTATACTAATTTAATAATGAGAAGAAAAACATAAATAGATTCAAAATACTTAGTAATTTTAATAAACGAAATTTAGTTCGTTGGACTGCGATTCTTAAATTTTTAGGTGAACAATAATTTTTATTTATTTTTTTAAGATTCGTAACTTCTTGGGAGAGAAGATCATTCGCCGTGTCCCACTTCCAGAGGGAGTCAGTGCCACCATCTCCACCGCCCAGAAAGACGAGATTATTGTGGAAGGAAATGATGTACAGCTTGTTTCTCAAGCCGGTAAGATTTTAAAACATGTTCTTCATAAGCATGCTTCTTTTTAGCTGCTCGTATCCAGCAATCTACCTCCGTCAAGGATAAGGATATCCGTAAATTCCTCGACGGAATCTACGTCTCAGAGAAGACCACCATCGTTCCAACCGACTAATTTCTTATTGACCTTTTTGTTAATGAATTTGTTATGAAAATCTCGTGTTTCGGAGTACTGCTGGATAAAATGACCCGGAATATGAATAAGAAAAAAAGTAAGTTTCACTTGAAATCAATAAGGCTAAGCATATTATACATTCTTGCTATCCTGCACCTTTAGCAGAAGTTAGAAAATCATTATTATTCTATTCGCATTCAACATTAGATTTTTGAACAGATGAACAGCCGCAGAAATTCCGCAACTTAATTGTCGTAGCCTAGGATTCCGATTGCCGTATACCACTAATTCTCGTCCTTTTTCTAATCGTTTATAGCCCATATCCATGGAAATTTAATCCAAAAACGAAATTTCTCTTCTTTTAAACCAAATACTTGCGTTTGCCATTCTTTCATTTTATATTTCATTTCTAGAAAGAGAAATCTCGCAAAAATGACATTGAATCGTGGTGGTACATGACAGCTGAAGTGGTAACGCTTAAAAAAAAATGAAATATCCGATTTTGGGGTTTCAGCCGTTCTTTTTTTATAGGAGAGCTAGGAACTTGAGATAGACCATGAAAATTTTGCCAAATAATCCCGAAAATTTGTCCAGTTTAGCGATTATCGAATATTGCGATTTCACTAGGAAAACAACTTGAAATTTAAGTAATAAACAATAGAAAAAGTTTCAAAATAATCAATAATTAGTTGCAAACCATCGAAAATCGACCACAGATTTCTTTCTTCTTGGCATCGACTATGGAATCTGAGTCTCCAACTCAGATGATTTCTCATCAGCGTTTCGAGCACGGATACCGGAAACGCGACAGCTCTTCCCACAAATCTCCCATTGGGGTTTCAGCTGTAACTTTTCTTATAGGAGAGCTAGAAACATGAGATCAACTATGAAAACGTTACAAAATAAGTCTGAAAAATCATCGATTTTTCATTTTATCGATTCGGTGCGTCGCCATAACTAATGAAATACCAGTGGAAAATTGGCGGCTAGGCCGCTGTTCTAGAAAATTCTGGAATGTCTTAGAATCTTCGTAAGACAGTGTCTATTAAAATTGAAGATTTCCGCTCACATCGTTGGAGTGCGGATTTTTCTTTTGCAACGATGCTCCAATAGATGATAAGATGGCTTTCATGTCGGATGAATACGTCTTTTCGCAAGAAATCTTACCACCTCATTGGCGGCCTACGAACAGATCGTTAAAGAGGGATCAGAAGACATTAACCAAATCCTTCTGTTCATGGAATGAAAAAAGAATGAGAGCCATTGCAGGCTGTTATCGGATAGGAGGTTGCTCCAGAATACAGTGCGAACGGAATTTTCTCGTGACCTGCGTCGCGTCGACTGAAACTGATGAGCGGAACGTCGCCGTCCTAAAATATGAGGAGCCGAAGGAAACGATGCCACCAGGTTGAACGAGCCCTTGATTGTCCAACATTGCCTGGTGCTCTTCACCAGCTTTCTTGTGCTCACGGAGCCATCGCATCGCTTTTAAAAGATCAAGTGTTCGATACTTATATTCAATTTTTCCTTCGTTTCAGTTTCCAGTTTGACTTCTGATTCTTCAAAATGAAAGATTCAGAGTGTCGAGTAAAAATCGAGCATAAACTAGAAAAATTCTTGCAGAAATCTGGAAGTATTTTCAGACAAATGGAGTTTTTGAATTTTTGCTTTCGAACAAAGCTGTAAAAATTAAAAATTAAAAAAAAGTAATAAAAAATAATAAAAATAAATAAATAAATAAAATAAATAAGTAAAATTAAAAAAATAATAATAATAAAAAATAATAAAATAGAAAATAAAAATAACAAAAATAAATAAATAAATAAATAAAATAAATAAAATAAATAAAATAAATAAAATAAATAAAATAAAATAAAATAAATAAAATAAAATAAAATAAATAAATTAAGTAAAATAAATACAATAAATAAATAAAATAAAATAAATTAATTAAGTAAAATAAATAAAATAAAATAAAAATAAAAATTAAATGGGGATTTTCAGATTTCAGAAAACCACACACCACACTTCCGATTCGGGCATCATCACTTTCTTCAAAACGAAAATACTCCGCCCCCCCCCCTTCAAAAATAAGCGGAGATCTCAGCGAGTTCGGTGAATTTATACTCCGATGAAAACGCTATCAAGGGACACCAGAGAAGAGCGGAATTCCGTTTTCCGGATTCCGGATTCCGCCGTTTTTTACATTCCGGATACCGTGAAAATTTTTTTTCCGTTTTCCGGATTCCGGATTCCGAGTTCCTAAAATCCAATTACGCCCTACTCTGAGGGACACCAATGAAGTGGGCGTGCCAACGGGGCCCCGTTTCGGCCCGAAGGGTGAAGTGGTCAG
Organism: Caenorhabditis inopinata; assembly: GCA_003052745.1. Taxonomy (NCBI): domain Eukaryota; kingdom Metazoa; phylum Nematoda; class Chromadorea; order Rhabditida; family Rhabditidae; genus Caenorhabditis; species Caenorhabditis inopinata. The sequence continues at coordinate 3,356,340 of AP018153.1, forward strand.
AAAAGGGAGTCCCCCCCCCCCCCCCCTATAGTTGTCGACCGCCCATTCGCATTAAAATCCGCTTTTTTCATGTCAATGCTATTCGAGCAGTGTTATGAAGCTTCCCCATTCCCCCCCCCCCCCAACCCTTTTCAGAAATTTTTGGGAGAATCTGAAAACTGAAATGAGGGAAGTGATGATTGTGACTGCACGGAAGCGGTGGTGCGCTTCAGTTTCCACTCCCCCCCCCCCCCGAATCCTTCTGTTTCATGTCTCTTCCTTTTTGCTCCCTCTCAGCCTCTCGCACTACAAACGTCCTCTGTGCTGCTCTTTCGCACTCATCGTCAAAAAATCAAGCCGTCCGGGGGGCAGCGGCCGGCCACACAGAGGACACTACCTACTACGCCCTAACCATTCCACCGCTCGCTTCTTTATCTCGTGCTCTTCTTCGACTAGTGTGCTCTTTTGCATGAAGCATATAATATTGGCGCATTGCCGCTGTCTGCCGGCGGCTGATTGTTTTCTACGACACGCCGAGTGCATACGGTAGCTTTTAATATAAGCGCAGTGTCCTCTCGTCTTCATATTCAATTCGAGTTAAAATTTGGTTTTATAATCAGGGAAAGTTATAGAAAACCACTTTTTTGAGGTTCTGCAGTATGAGCACCTTAACATGGATAGCAGAGAAGAGCGGAATTCCGCATTCCGCATTCCGGATTCCGTGAAAAACATTTTTTTCCGTTTTCCGGATTCCGAGTTCCCAAAATCCAATTCCGCATTCCGCATTCCGGATTCCGTCGTTTTTTTCATTCCGTCTTCCAAATGCCAGATTCCGTGAAAAAGCATTTTTTTCCTTTTTCCGTTTCCCGAGTTCCCAAAATCCAATTCCGTATTCCGAATTCCAGATTCCGTGAAAAAATTTTTTCCGTTTTCCGTTTTCCGGATTCCGAATTCCCAAAATCCAATTCCGCATTCCACATTCCTGATTCCGCCGTTTTTTCATTCCGTCTTCCTAATTCCAGATTCTGTGAAAAAGTTTTTTTTCCGTTTTCCGTTTTCCGGATTCCGCATTCCGGATTCCGCCGTTTTTTTTCATTCCGTCTTCCAAATTCCAGATTCCGTGAAAAATTTCTTCCGTTTTCCGGATTCCGACTTCCCAAAATCCAATTCTCTGCAGAGTAGGGCGGATTTCCGAATTCCGCCGTTTTTTTTCATTTCGTCTTCCGGATTCCAGATTCCGTGGAAAATTTTTTTCCGTTTTCCGTTTTCCGGATTCCGAGTTCCGACCTACTCTGATGGATAGCTAGAAAGCACGATCTCTTCGAGATGACGTCTAGAACTAGGCAATCGCTGTCTGGACTTTGCACCGTCTGATTCGGAGACACGAAGGCACTGCCAGACTTCCAGTATGCTTAGACGATTCGATTCATTCTTCTACAGACGCTGCTAGCGACATGCGCTCTCACCTAACCATCCATCTCTTCTTCCTCTTCTTCTTCTTGTTTCGCTCCTCCATCGCCCTTCTCCAGCAGGCAGCCGGCGGCCGTAGTCGACGACCGACCCAAATGTGCCCCCACGACCACCTCGTCCATTCGCTTTCCATCTACACTCTTCTCGCCTCCTCCCCCCGTCCCCCCCCCCACCTTCTGAATATCGTTTCGTCTCCTCCGCGTCTCTATTCTACCATCATCCACCACCACCACCACACCGATCAACGACAAGACGACACTATGTCATCCCTCGTCGGCGCTCCGTCAATTCAGTGGTCTCTCTCATCAATAGGGGGAACCACCGGCTGGCTGGCTGCAGCACACCGAGAAACTAGTGGCAGACAGTGAGATGCGGAGAGTGCTCTCGAGACGAACAGACTTAGACGACACCAGACGGTCTGCACCACACGGTGAGTGTGGATCCCAGTTCTCGTGGGGAGCGGTTGTCTGAAACCTCTGAACTATAACGCTCGCCATACGGGTCTCTCTCTCGTTTCCTACGTCTCGCTTTTCGTTGGTTGCTTTTTTGCTCTCTAATTGTCTATGTCTTTGGATATTTTTTGCGACTCCCCCCTCCCCCCCCCCTTCTACACCCGTCCCAGACTCCTTCCTGCTTGAGGCGCCGATCAGCTCTGCCACATCATCTGCTCCTTTCCCTTGTTGCGCCTCTCTTTTTCTCGACGGATTTTTGGTGTTTTCAGATACCTTCCTAAACCACCACCATCACCGTCGTTCTTCAGCGTCTCGTCAGAAGAATGGACGGGCGGCCGCTTCAAGAAGAGGTGAGTAGTCTAGCCTACCGTAATCCGCATCAGACGGGGTGTGTGTCTGGGGTTTCACAGCATTTCCAGTGCGTCACCACGTGTTTCAGCGGAGACTATGATAGAATCAAGCTCAAGCATTAGGCAGTTGTCACCCATGGTGGCTGAACTTTTGGCTGATGGTAGAAGAGTGAGTTGAGCATTCGTTGTGCGTCGATATTTGTGAAATGTGCTTAAACTTCTCTCTTCATTCCGTTCTTTTTGCTCTAATTCTAACTCTTCCACAACTCGTTTTATTATATTCTTTATGCCGAGTTCTTCACTGTGAGGTAGAGACAGAGAAACCAGATTGCCTAGCTGCCTGCACTCTCTCGACCTCTCTCGCTTTCTGTTTCTCTCCTCCTGTGTTAGAATGATAATATAGCGGAAATAACAGAAAGTGATGAGAGGAATCAGCGTGGTCGTGAACTTTTGGAATGCTGGTCGAACTTTTCGAAGAGGTGTCAGCGAGATAGAGAGAGAGAGAGGGCATCACAGGCTCATAGATGAGCACGAGAAGAATTGTGAGAATATTGGCCTAGAATTGCTCGAAGATTGGCCTAGAATTGCTCGAAAATTGGCCTAGAATTGAGAGAAGCTTGGAATAGACTTGCGAACATTGAGAGATTGGAGAAGAATTTTGAGAATATTGGTTGAGGATTGTTCTAAGATTGGTCGAGAATCGTGCAAAGTTTTGCCTAAAATTTCTTGAAGATTGGCTTAAAATTGGTCGAAGATTGGCCTAGAATTGTGAGAAGCTTAAAATAGACTTTCGAGCATTGAGAGATTGAAGAAGAATTGTGAGAATATTGGCTAGGGATTGTTCAAAAATTGGGCGACAATTGAGCGAAGTTTTGCCTAGAATTGCTCTAAAATTGGCCGAGAATTGTGCAAAGTTTGGCCTAGAATTGCTCGAAGATTGGCTTAGAATTTAGAAAAGCTTGGAATAGGCTTGCGAGCATTGAGAGAATGAAGAAGAATTATGATAAGATTGGCCTAGAATTGTGCGAAGATTGGTCTAAAATTGTGAGAAGCTTGGAATAGACTTTCGAGCATTGAGAGATTGGTTAAGGATTGTTCGAAGATTGGCTGAGAATTGTGCAAAGTTTTGTCTAGAATTGAGAGAGGATTGGCCTAAAATTGTGAGAAGCTTGGAATAGACTTTCGAGCATTGAGAGATTGGAAAAGAATTGTGAGAATATTGGCTAGGGATTGTTCAAAGATTGGGCGAGAATTGTGCAAAGTTTTGCCTAGAATTGAGAGAGGATTGGCCTAAAATTGTGAGAAGCTTGGAATAGACTTTCGAGCATTGAGAGATTGGAGAAGAATTGTGAGAATATTGGCTAAGGATTATTCGAAGATTGGCCGAGAATCGTGCGAAGTTTTGCCTAGAATTGTGAGAAGATTGGTCGAAAATTGTGCAAAGTTTTACCTAGAATTACTCGAAAATTGGCTTAAAATTGCTTGAAGAATGGCCTAGAATTGTAGGAAGTCTAGAATTGAGCAATTTTGCGGAGTACTGCTGATTCGGAGCATTTCTGCCCAGATGCTCTGCCCCCCACCCCTCCCTGGTGCGCTGAGCCTTAAAAATTAAGCCTCAATTAAAAAAAAATGCATTTTCTGAAAAAAAAACTAAAAACCAACGCATTTCCAGGAAATCTCCTCCTCCAACAACATTTTTGTTGCGGAGCAAACCGTTTCAACGCCACCCGAGCTTCAGCCGCACACTTCGCATGGAGCGCCCATCTTCATTTTGGTGCCACCACCACAGGAGTTCCCCGTTCAGAATATCGCATTCATTGAGCAAATCGACTACTTGAGGTTGGTTTTTTTCACGCTTTCTTAGTCCGTTTCTGTCCGCGATGGGTGGGGGGGGGGGGGGAGGCACGCCTTCTCAGACCCCCGCTCAGCTCTATCTACTTACCGATTCTTTCTTCAGAAACCTTGCAAACTACATCTGCGAATCCGCCGAAAGAAGAACAGCCGGCTACGAAGCATGCACTGAAGAGGACTGGGTCCGCATCACAATTTGCAATGTCACTGTCACCTTCACGTTGGATTACGAAGCAGGATGCACTACACTAAGGTGCGACATTCGGCGCTCTAACGAAGACAGGAGCCCTGAAATTTCAGATGCAGCCACCTCAAGAATCTCATCGGACTTCCAGAGCTTCACTACGTGTTTGCCGCCAGTATTCTGTTTGACTACATTATGAAGGCGTGGAAATTCCACATCATGCTCTTCAATGCACAGTCGGTTAGTTTGGCGGGCGATCTGAAACTGAAGAGCAGCCATTTTGACCTTTAAACATTCTCCTAGTAGACCCGCTTTGGCCTTCGAATCATCGAAGTTTCTAGAATGATCCTACAGTAACAGAAGAGACAATTTGACAGGAGAGTAGGGCGGAATAGGCTTTTGGGAATTCGGAATACGGAAAAAATATTTTTTCACGGATTCTGGAATCCGGAATATGGAAAAAATATTTTTTCACGGAATCTGGAATCCGGAATCCGGAATACGGAAAAAATATTTTTTCACGGATTCTGGAATCCGGAATCCGGAATACGGAAAAAATATTTTTTCACGGATTCTGGAATCCGGAATATGGAAAAAATATTTTTTCACGGAATCTGGAATCCGGAATCCGGAATACGGAAAAAATATTTTTTCACGGATTCTGGAATCCGGAATCCGGAATACGGAAAAAATATTTTTTCACGGAATCTGGAATCCGGAATCCGGAATACGGAAAAAATATTTTTTCACGGAATCTGGAATCCGGAACACGGAAAAAATATTTTTTCACGGAATCTGGAATCCGGAATCCGGAATACGGAAAAAATATTTTTTCACGGAATCTGGAATCCGGAATCCGGAAAACGAAAAAAAAATATTTTTTCACGGATTCTGGAATCCGGAACACGGAATACGGAAAAAAAATTTCTCACGGAATCTGGAATCCGGAATCCGGAATACAGAAAAAAATATTTTTCACGGAATCTGGAGTCCGGAATCCGGAATACGGAAAAAATATTTTTTCACGGAATCTGGAATCCGGAATCCGGAATACGGAAGAAATATTTTTTCACGGAATCTGGAGTCCGGAATCCGGAATACGGAAAAAAATATTTTTTCACGGAATCTGGAATCCGGAAAACGGAAAAAAATATTTTTTTGCGGAATCTGGAATCTGGATTCCGGAATACGGAAAAAATATTTTTTCACGGAGTCTGGAATCCGGAATCCGGAATACGGAAAAAAAAAATATTTTTCACGGAATCTGGAATCCGGAATACGGAAAAAATATTTTTTCACGGAATCTGGAATCCGGAATCCGGAACACGGAAAAAATATTTTTTCACGGAATCTGGAATCCGGAATACGGAACACGGAAAAAATATTTTTTTACGGAATCTGGAATCCGGAAAACGAAAAAAAAAATATTTTTTCACGGAATCTGGAATCCGGAATCCGGAATACGGAAAAAAAAAATTTCTCACGGAATCTGGAATCCGGAATACGGAAAACGGAAAAAATATTTTTCCACGGAATCTGGAATCCGGAATCCGGAAAAAAATTTCTTACGGAATCTGGAATCCGGAATACGGAAAACGGAAAAAATATTTTTTCACAGAATCTGGAATCCGGAATCCGGAATACGGAAAAATATTTTTTCACGGAATCTGGAATCCGGAAGACGGAATAAAAAAAACGGCGGAATCCGGAATCCGGAATTCCGCCCTTCTCTGTTTGACGCCCTAATTCCAGGAGCTACTGTCACGCGGATTCCCCACGAAGAAGCTGACGGTCGACATGTTCCGCTTTGACACTTCCAAAGAGAATGCGGAAGAAGTGCTGGCGCGTTGGATGCCGCACGTCGAGTCGGTCAGCCAAATGGTCATCGGAAACGTGCTGAACCTTGAGCAACACCGCAAGGCCCTCCGACTCTATCGAACATTTGTGAGTAGTAGCTCTCCATTTTCAGCTCTATTTCATGTTTCAGTTCCACGGAAAGGTGTACGCGTGGGCCGGCGAATTCATGGCGGTTCCGGTGATCAACGACTTCCGTCGGATTCTGGCGAACACGTCGTTGCAGAAGACCAATGTTCCGATTGGACAAGTCTTCCGTTGGATAAAGGTGAGCATCCGGGGCCAATGCTCAATGGCAAACTACTGCACATTTTATGCGCAATTTTCGAGTTCTCTAACTACCGTAATCCTTCAGTACCCAAGAGACCAGAGAAGGGCGGAATTCCGGATTCCGGATTCCAGATTCCGTGAAAAAATTGTATTCCGTTTTCCGTTTTCCGGATTCCGAGTTCCCAAAATCCAATTCCGCCCTACTCTGCAAAGAAGGGCGGAATTCCGGATTCTGCATTCCGGATTCCGCCGTTTTTTTCATTCCGTCTTCCGGATTCCAGATTCCGTGAAAAATTTTCTTTCCGTTTTCCGTTTTCCGGATTCCGAGTTCCCAAAATGCAATTCCACCCTACTCTGCAGAGAAGGGCGGAATTCCGTTTTCCGCATTCCGCATTCCGGATGCCCCCGTGTTTTTCATTCAGTCTTCCGGATTCCAGATTTCATGAAGATTTTTTTTCCGTTTTCCTTATTCCGAGTTCCCAAAATCCAATTCCGCCCTACTGTGCAAAGAAGGGCGGAATTCCGGATTCCGCCATTTTTTCATTCCGTTTTCCGGATTCCAGATTCCGTGAAAAAAATTTGTTTCCGTTTTCCGTTTTCCGGATTCCGAGTTCCCAAAATGCAATTCCGCCCTTCTCTGCCCACGAGACCGTCTCCATAATGACAATTACCATTAAAAAACTCAAATAGACTTGCATGCAATACTAATGTTCGTAGAGCTTTCTCGAGAGCAATACTATTAAGGGTGCAAGTCTATTAGAGGTTTTACGGTATGTTTGTTCTACGTTACCTCTAATATAAGAGCAAATTTTTGAGGGGGAATTGCTAGGAGCTCGAAAAACTATGTTGAGAAATTTTTTCGAAAAATTTCTCGAAAAATTTCCGAGAAATCAACGAGAAAAATTTCTCGAGAAACTTTTCGAGAATTTTTCGAAAAATTTCGAAAATTCTCGAAAAAAAAAACATGTTTGATAAAAAAATAATAATAAAGTAGTTCGAACGACACTCCGAAATAACGCAAAGCGCGGTGTTTATCGTATTTCCATTCAAATCATTTTTCGCCGCGATTCCTCGAGAAATTTTTCGAGAAATTCTCGAAAATTCTCGAAAAATTCTCGAGAAATCAACGAGAAAAATTTCTCGAGAATTTTTCGGAAATTTTTCGAAAAATTTCGAAAATTCTCGAAAAAAAAACATTTTTGATAAAAAAATAATAATAAAGTAGTTCGAACGACACTCCGAAATAACGCAAAGCGCGTTGTTTATTGTATTTCCATTCAAATCATTTTTCGCGAATTCTCGAGAATTTTTAGAGAAATTTTCGAAAAATTCTCGAGAAATCAACGAGAAAAATTTCTCGAGAAATCCACGAGAAAAATTTCTCGAGAAATCCACGAGAAAAATTTCTCGAGAATTTTTCGGAAATTTTTCGAAAAATTTCGAAAATTCTCGAAAAAAAAAATTTTTTGATAAAAAATGATAATAAAGTAGTTCGAACGACACTCCGAAATATCGCAAAGCGCGTTGTTTATCGTATTTCCATTCAAATCATTTTTCGCCGCGATTCCTCGAGAAAGTTTTCGAGAAATTCTCGAAAAATCTCGAAAAATTCTCGAGAAATCAACGAGAAAAATTTCTCGAGAATTTTTCGGAAATTTTTTGAAAAATTTCGAAAATTCTCGAAAAAAAAACATTTTTGATGAAAAATGATAATAAAGTAGTTCGAACGACACTCCGAAATAACGCAAAGCGCGTTGTTTATCGTATTTCCATTCAAATCATTTTTCGCGAATTCTCGAGAATTTTTAGAGAAATTTTCGAAAAATTCTCGAGAAATCAACGAGAAAAATTTCTCGAGAATTTTTCGGAAATTTTTTGAAAAATTTCGAAAATTCTCGAAAAAAAAAAACATTTTTGATAAAAAATGATAATAAAGTAGTTCGAACGACACTCTGAAATAACGCAAAGCGCGTTGTTTATCGTATTTCCATTCAAATCATTTTTCGCGATTTTTCGAGAATTTTTAGAGAAATTTTCGAAAAATAAACGAGAAAAATTTCCCGAGAATTTTCTCGTGAAATTTTTTATCGAACGCCTCGTTTTTTGAGAGTTTTTAGAGAATTCGAGAAAAACGCGATTTTTAAAAGAAAATTTTCGATAAAAAATAATAATAAACTAGTTCGAACGACACTCCGAAATAACGCAAAGCGCGTTGTTTATCGTATTTCCATTCAAATCATTTTTCGCGAATTCTCGAGAATTTTTAGAGAAATTTTCGAAAAATTCTCGAGAAATCAACGAGAAAAATTTCTCGAGAATTTTTCGGAAATTTTTTGAAAAATTTCGAAAATTCTCGAAAAAAAAAACATTTTTGATAAAAAATGATAATAAAGTAGTTCGAACGACACTCTGAAATAACGCAAAGCGCGTTGTTTATCGTATTTCCATTCAAATCATTTTTCGCGATTTTTCGAGAATTTTTAGAGAAATTTTCGAAAAATAAACGAGAAAAATTTCCCGAGAATTTTCTCGTGAAATTTTTTATCGAACGCCTCGTTTTTTGAGAGTTTTTAGAGAATTCGAGAAAAACGCGATTTTTAAAAGAAAATTTTCGATAAAAAATAATAATAAACTAGTTCGAACGACACTCCGAAATAACGCAAAGCGCGTTGTTTATCGTATTTCCATTCAAATCATTTTTCGCGAATTCTCGAGAATTTTTAGAGAAATTTTCGAAAAATTCTCGAGAAATCAACGAGAAAAATTTCTCGAGAATTTTTCGGAAATTTTTTGAAAAATTTCGAAAATTCTCGAAAAAAAAAACATTTTTGATAAAAAATGATAATAAAGTAGTTCGAACGACACTCTGAAATAACGCAAAGCGCGTTGTTTATCGTATTTCCATTCAAATCATTTTTCGCGATTTTTCGAGAATTTTTAGAGAAATTTTCGAAAAATAAACGAGAAAAATTTCCCGAGAATTTTCTCGTGAAATTTTTTATCGAACGCCTCGTTTTTTGAGAGTTTTTAGAGAATTCGAGAAAAACGCGATTTTTAAAAGAAAATTTTCGATAAAAAATAATAATAAACTAGTTCGAACGACACTCCGAAATAACGCAAAGCGCGTTGTTTATCGTATTTCCATTCAAATCATTTTTCGCGAATTCTCGAGAATTTTTAGAGAAATTTTCGAAAAATTCTCGAAAAATTCTCGAGAAATCAACGAGAAAACTTTCTCGAGAAATCAACGAGAAAAATTTCTCGAGAATTTTTTGGAAATTTTTCGAAACGACACACTAGTGGTAATGTCACATTTAGGGCTGGATTGTTGGACTACCCGGCTACACTCATATGACGCAAGTCTACTACTTCAACCCCTTGTTCCGTCTTCACCGCGGAGTGTTCCGCGTGTTTCTGAAAATCAAAGAGGACAACATGAAGAACGACGACGAGCTCATCATCAAGAGTTTCGACGGAAAGTGCGCTCGCCTCGAAATCACGAGCTTCGGCGCGCTGCGCTTCAAACTGCTCTACGAGTTCGACGAGGCGTCCGCGTGCGCCGTCAATCGCGATCCGACGAAACTGCCGTTCAGCACCGATGGTAGGTGTCGGCTCTTGTCTCATCTAGTCGGCGGCTCTCAATTTTCAGATCTTGAAGACGTTCCGGCAAACTATCATCGCTATCTTCAGCTGGATATGGAGCAAGGTCGCAACGTGGCAGAGTACGCGCATCCGGTCGTCATGGGCGGCCTGTAAAACGGGAGCATTTGATAAGAGTCGCATCGCTCCGCTGATCTCTACCTCCCTGCTAATTTCCTCTCAATCTCTTCATTTTTAAGGGAGCGATGTGCTAAACCCGGTTCTCCATAAAACCCCTAATAGTAAGGCAGGCCCGGCTCCCATCTTATCTCTTTTTTCTGTTTTTAGAAGGATCCCCTTTTCTCAGCGCCACTTTTGCAGCTAGACTTTTTAAAGCTCACCGATCCATTTCCAGAATAGAAGAGCATGCCGTTCTATTAGAGGGTTTTAAAAAGGTATTCATCATATCAAGCTTAACCCCCCCCCCTCGAGAGTTAAACAACTTGATCTAAACTGGTCGAAACAGGTAGTCAGATAGAAATCAAAGTGAGCCCGCCCCACCCCCCCCCCGTGTGCTCGAGACATCGAGTTCTGCACTCCCCAGAATCGTCCCCCCCCCACCCCGCTCCCCCCCTTTTACACCCCGTCTTCGTTATCAGTTGTATTTTTTGATGTTTGTGTATTTCGCTCTTCCGCCTTTTGTTCCTATGCAGAGAAGGGCGGAATTCCGGATTCCGTCTTCCGGATTTCAGATTCCGTGAAAAAATTTGTTTCCGTTTTCCGTTTTCCGGATTCCGAGCTCCCAAAATCCAATTCCGCCGTTTTTTTTTTCATTCCGTCTTTTGGATTTCAGATTCCGTGAAAAAAATTGTTTTCCGTTTTCTAGATTCCGAGCTCCCAAAATCCAATTCCGCCCTACTTTGCAGAGAAGGGCGGAATTCCGGATTCCGAGTTCCGAAAATCCATTTCCGCCCTACTTTGCAAAGAAGGGCGGAATTCCGGATTCCGCCATTTTTTCATTCCGTCTTCCGGATTCCAGATTCCGTGGAAAAATAGTTTTCCGTTTTCCGTTTTCCGGATTCTGAGTTCTTGAAATTGAATTTCGCCCTACTTTGCAAAGAAGGGCGGAATTCCGTCTTCCGGATTCTAGATTCCGTGAAAAACATTTTTTTTCCGTTTTCCGTTTTCCGGATTCCGAGTTCTCAAGCTCCAATTCGGCCCTACTTTGCAAAGAAGAGCGGAATTCCGGATTCTGCCATTTTTTCATTCCGTCTTCCGGATTCCAGATTCCGTGAAAAACATTTTTTTCCGTTTTCCGTTTTCCGGATTCCGTGTTCCCAAAATCCAATTCCGCCCTACTTCGCAAAGAAGGGTGGAATTCCGGATTCCGCATTCCGGATTCCAGATTCCGTGAAAAAATTGTTTTCCGTTTTCCGTTTTCCGGATTCCGAATTCCGCTCTTCTCTGGTTTCTATGCGGCGCTCACATGAAGTGCGCTTCTAATAAAGTAATTTTTGGGAAAATTTTCATTCATTCAGAGCCAAAAAAAAAATACGGTAATAACTGAAAATGAGCAGAATTAGTTAGCGTCGGTGAAGGCAATCTCTCGTCTCGCCAACCCATTTTCCAGCCAATTGAATTGTGCCGAGATCGAACACTTTTGACGGTTTGTCGCCGTTCGTGATGTACTTGTCAGGCACTCCGATTGTCAGACGACGTTGGCAAGGCTGAAATTCGAAGATTCGGGAGTTTTTGAATTGAAATGGAAGTTCGTCGAAGGCACTATGTGCGCTTACTTTTCAGAAGCTTTCCGGGAGATTTTCAGCTTTTCAGAAGCTATTCAGAAGTTTTTTAGAAGAGATTCAGAAGAAGCTTTTCCAGAATCTTTTCCAGAAGAAGATTTTCAGCTTTTCAGAAGCTGTTCAGAAGAAATTCAGAAGCTATTCAGAAGTTCAAAGATTCAAAGACGAAATAAGACCGTCTCGTCTTGTCGTCTCCTTTGTCTTGGATTTGTCTGACGCTGAGATAGACATTGTTTTTGTACAATTGAACACTTTTTTTATGGAGTCAGACGAACGCAAGACGAACTAAAAGACGTCCGACTTGTCTTTATTTCAAATTGAGATTCACACTTGTTGGATGGAGCCAATCGTCTTAAAATCGTCTTAAAATCACCTACCGTCCATCCGTCGTCACAGTCATGGTAGATATTGACACGTGGGTCGATGGAGCTGATCTGAAAGTATTCCAGTTCCAATTCCAGAAAATTGCTCCAATTTCTCAAGAAGCTCTCTAAAAACCACCTCTGTGTCTCCACCGGACAAATAGAATTCTCCGTTGTCGTCGCTAGTTTTGTCGTCGAGTTTTGTGTCCTTCACTGAAACAATCAATCAATAACTATTGAGAGTCATTGAGACTCGAAAGCAAATTGAAAATTCACTCACACACATCTTTATCGTACATTTTAACTTGCACATCCTTCGCTGGCTTATCGTTGCAGATCAGTTTGCCTTTCACCGCCACCGATTGCTTGAAACCGATTGCAAAGGCGCATGAAACGGTGGCCAGGACGACGAGGAGGCACTTCATCTGGAATTCGGCGTTTCTAGAAGTCTAATGAAGTTTATCCAATGATAGAGAATGAGGGATGAAGCTTTCAGATTTTGATTATAACTGTATTTCCCCCCACAAACCTCGGTATTACCCCCTCACTGCAATGAACCGGAGTCGCCCCCCCCCCTTTTTTTTATTTTATTCATCCAAAAATCACGTCGATCCTGGAATCGTGGGGGGTGATTTTGGAATTGTGGGGGGTGATTCTGGAATCGTGGGGGGTGATTTTGGAATTGTGGGGGGTGATTCTGGAATCGTGGGGGGTGATTCTGAAATTGTGGGGGGGGTAATTCTGGACTAGTGGGGAGTGATTCTGGAATTGTGGGGGGTGATTCTGGGATCGTGGGGGGTGATTCTGGGATCGTGGGGGGTGATTCTGCAATCGTAGGGGGGGGGGGTGATTCTGGAATTGTTAGGGGGGGGGTGATTCTGGAATCGTGGGAAGAGATTCTGGAATTGTGGGGGGTGATTCTGCAATCGTAGGGGGGGGGTGATTCTGGAATTGTTAGGGGGGGGGGTGATTCTGGAATCGTGGGAAGAGATTCTGGAATTGTGGGGGGTGATTCTGGAATCGTGAGGGGTGATTCTGGAATCGTGGGGGTGATTCTGGAATCGTGGGGGGTGATTCTGGAATCGTGTGGGAGGGTGATTCTGAAATCGTAGGGGGGGGGTGATTCTGAAATCGTGGGGGAGGGTGATTCTGAAATCGTAGGGGGGGGGTGATTCTGAAATCGTGGGGGTTATTCTGGAATCGTGGGGGGTGATTCTGGGATCGTGGGGGGAGATTCTGGAATTGTGGGGGGTGATTCTGGAATCGTTTTGGGGTGATTCTGGAATCGTGGGGGGAGATTCTGGAATTGTGGGGGGTGATTCTGGAATCGTTTTGGGGTGATTCTGGAATCGTGGGGGGTGATTCTAAAATCGTGGGGGAGGGTGATTCTGAAATCGTAGGGGGGGGGGGTGATTCTGGAATCGTGGGGGGTGATTCTGAAATTGTGGGGGTAATTCTGGACTAGTGGGGAGTGATTCTGGAATTGTGGGGGGTGATTCTGGGATCGTGGGGGTGATTCTGGGATCGTGGGGGGTGATTCTGCAATCGTAGGGGGGGGGTGATTCTGGAATTGTTAGGGGGGGGGGGTGATTCTGGAATCGTGGGAAGAGATTCTGGAATTGTGGGGGTGATTCTGGAATCGTGAGGGGTGATTCTGGAATCGTGGGGGGTGATTCTGGAATCGTGGGGGGTGATTCTGGAATCGTGTGGGAGGGTGATTCTGAAATCGTAGGGGGGGTGATTCTGAAATCGTGGGGGAGGGTGATTCTGAAATCGTAGGGGGGGGTGATTCTGAAATCGTGGGGGGTTATTCTGGAATCGTGGGGGGTGATTCTGGGATCGTGGGGGGAGATTCTGGAATTGTGGGGGGTGATTCTGGAATCGTTTTGGGGTGATTCTGGAATCGTGGGGGGAGATTCTGGAATTGTGGGGGGTGATTCTGGAATCGTTTTGGGGTGATTCTGGAATCGTGGGGGGTGATTCTGAAATCGTGGGGGAGGGTGATTCTGAAATCGTAGGGGGGGGGTGATTCTGAAATCGTGTTGGGGTGATTCTTGAATTGTGAGGGGGGGGGGGGTGATTCTGGAATCGTGTGGGGTGATTCTGGAATCGTGGGGGAGATTCTGGAATTGTGGGGGGTGATTCTGGAATCGTGTGGGGTGATTCTGGAATCGTGGGGGGAGATTCTGGAATTGTGGGGGGTGATTCTGGAATCGTGAGGGGTGATTCTGGAATCGTGTGGGGTGATTCTGGAATCGTGGGGGGAGATTCTGGAATTGTGGGGGTGATTCTGGAATCGTGAGGGGTGATTCTGGAATCGTGGGGGGTGATTCTGGAATCGTGTGGGGTGATTCTGGAATCGTTGGGGGAGATTCTGGAATTGTGGGGGGTGATTCTGGAATCGTGGGGGTGATTTTGGAATTGTGGGGGGTGATTCTGGAATCGTGGGGGGTGATTCTGAAATTGTGGGGGGTAATTCTGGACTAGTGGGGAGTGATTCTGGAATTGTGGGGGGTGATTCTGGGATCGTGGGGGGTGATTCTGGGATCGTGGGGGGTGATTCTGCAATCGTAGGGGGGGGGGTGATTCTGGAATTGTTAGGGGGGGGGTGATTCTGGAATCGTGGGGGGAGATTCTGGAATCGTGTTGGGATGATTCTGGAATCGTGGGGGGAGATTCTGGAATCGTGTTGGGATGATTCTGGAATCGTGGGGGGTGATTCTGGAATCGTGTTGGGGTGATTCTGGACTTGTGGGGGGTGATTCCGGTTCATTCTAATGGGGGAGAACAAAGATATAAAGGTGTGTGGGGCGATTCTGGAAAATTACCGAGATCTTCAATTTTGACTAAAGCTTCATGGATATTACACTTGTTTTCAGCGAGAATGGCTGAAATTGACTGAAATTCCAAAGTCTTTGAGAGCCGCATCTTTCTTCTCTAGAGCTCGGCAGCTGTAAGCCTAAGCCTAAGCCTAAGCCTAAGCCTAAGCCTAAGCCTAAGGCTACAGTACACCGGCCATAAAGGTATGATATTAATACCTTTATGGCCGGTGTACTGTATGTAGAATGAGCACCAGCAAGAAGAGCATTGCGGGATGGTGATTTCTAGAAAATGTAATCAGAAGCAGGTAACTTATATGTCTGAAAGAGCTGAAAATGCATCTGGAGCAAGAAAGACTGTGGCGGGGGGGGGGGGGGATGGAGAGCGACACTGACTGTGTTTCGAATGGGGAACCTTAATATAATACCTTTATGGCCGGTGTACTGTAAGCCTAAGCTCTAAGCCTAAGCCTAAGCCTAAGCTCTAAGCCTAGGTTCTAAGCTTAAGCCTAGTTGCAGGCCGCAAAAAGTAATTCTCAAATGGGCCTAAAGGCACACATTTTGGGGAAGGTTTGTCGGTCCACCGCAACAAAGACCTTAAAGAAATCGAAAACTGATAATTGGCAAAAGTCAGACAACAAAGAGGGTGGCATTGAGAGATAAAACGACGAGGAAGGGGAGAACACGAAATGAATGAAGAAGAAGAAAAAGAAGACGTCGAGTCATCTCATTGAATTCCTCCACGTCTTCTTATCAATTCATGAATTCGGTAAACAAGTGATTGTGTCTCATCTATTATTGAAATTGTGAAATCGATGACTTACTCGTTGGAAAAAATGAAGGAAACGAATGGCATCACTTCCCCACCCCCCCCCTCCAATTCTAGAAAAGTCAACCTTTCGAATAGTTTGTCTGAACTGATTCCTTCTGATTCTCGCGGCCCCCCCCCCTCCTTTTTACGGCGAAATGCAGCTAAAGAAAGCCTATAGGTAAGCATTTCGGAGCCGCATCCGAACAGCTGTTTCAGAAATCGAACAGCAGAACAGACTGACGTTTCAGAACCGGTTAATCAGCAACCGGGACGTTTCAGAACCAGTTTCTTTCCTACCGGTCGTTTTGTAACCGGAAGGGTCAGAATATGCCCTTTAGCAACAGGACTTTTCAGAACGAGCCGTTTAGCAACAGGATTTTTCAAAACGAGCCGTTTAGCAACAGGACTTTTCAGAACGACCCGTTTAGCAACAGGATTTTTCAAAACGAGCCCTTTAGCAACAGGACTTTTCAGAACGAGCCGTTTAGCAACAGGATTTTTCAAAACGAGCCGTTTAGCAACAGGACTTTTCAGAACGACCCGTTTAGCAACAGGATTTTTCAAAACGAGCCGTTTAGCAACAGGACTTTTCAGAACGACCCGTTTAGCAACAGGATTTTTCAAAACGAGCCGTTTAGCAACAGGACTTTTCAGAACGACCCGTTTAGCAACAGGACTTTTCAGAACGAGCCGTTTAGCAACAGGACATTTCAGAACGAGCCGTTTAGCAACAGGACTTTTCAGAACGAGCCGTTTAGCAACAGGATTTTTCAAAACGAGCCGTTTAGCAACAGGACTTTTCAGAACGACCCGTTTAGCAACAGGATTTTTCAAAACGAGCCGTTTAGCAACAGGACTTTTCAGAACGACCCGTTTAGCAACAGGATTTTTCAAAACGAGCCGTTTAGCAACAGGACTTTTCAGAACGAGCCGTTTAGCAACAGGACATTTCAGAACGAGCCGTTTAGCAACAGGACTTTTCAGAACGAGCCGTTTAGCAACAGGACTTTTCAGAACGAGCCGTTTAGCAACAGGACTTTTCAGAACGAGCCGTTTAGCAACAGGACTTTTCAGAACGAGCCGTTTAGCAACAGGACATTTCAGAACGAGCCGTTTAGCAACAGGACTTTTCAGAACGAGCCGTTTAGCAACAGGACTTTTCAGAACGAGCCGTTTAGCAACAGGACTTTTCAGAACGAGCCGTTTAGCAACCTGAAGCTTCCATTTTGACGCCTGTCGATTTCTGGAACACTTGCTCTAGATCAAGTGCCGAGCGTCGGACCAGAGAGAAATTGTTTACCTGTAGGTTTTTGAGACAGGTTTTGAAACGTCCGGCTGCTGAACGACCTGTAGGTTGATGAACGGCTCGCACTGACTGCCAAATGGACAAATGGAGAAATGAACAAATGAACAAATAGACACATGGACAAATGGACAAATGGACAGATGGTTCCATCTGTCTGGCACTAGAAAAAGCTGCTCGTCTGCTCCAATCTTGCACTTGCGGCCATTTTTATTTTGGAGGAGAAAGACTGTCCTCTTGCAGAAGGAGTTAAAGGACACGGGCGGACTGTTGAAATTATTAATTCTTGCTATTTTTGAAATCTTTTAATCGTCGCACTTAAGACTTCCAATTGGGCGAAATTTCGGCCGCTTTGTCTCGTCTCGTCTTCGTCTTCGTCTGGCTTGCGATTATAGCGTAAGACAAATGCAAGACAAACTAAAAGACGAACGAAAACGAGTCGAAAGACGAGGAGACGAACGACAAGATGAAAGACGACTTTTTGTCTTCGTCTTCCGTGGAAAATTGAACATTTTGAAGTGTGACTAAAACAAAAAGTCGTCTTTCCTCTCGCCGTTTGTCTCCTCGTCTTTCGACTCGTCTTCGTTCGTCTTGCATTCGTCTTACGCTATAATCGTAAGTCAGACGAAGACGAAGACGAAGACAAAGTAGTCATGTTCAAATTTTCTAGATAATTGAATCAAAAACCCATGAAAATTGATAAGCCGGAAAACGACCCCCCCCCTGTTCTGAAAAGTCCGGTTACAAAACGACCGGTAGGAAAGGCACTGGTTCTAAAACGTCTGATTGCTGATTAACAGGTTCTGAAACGTCACGTTACGAAGCGGATGGTTCTGAAACGTCCGGTTGCTAAACGGCCCGTTTTAGAAATGTCCGGCTGCAAAACGACCGGTACGAAAGGCACTGGTTCTAAAACGTCTGATTGCTGATTAGCAGGTTCTGAAACGTCACGTTACGAAGCGGATGGTTCTGAAACGTCCGGTTGCTAAACGGCCCGTTCTGAAGAGTCCGGTTACAAAACGACCGGTAGGAAAGGCACTGGTTCTAAAACGTCTGATTGCTGATTAACAGGTTCTGAAACGTCACGTTGCTAAACGGCTGGTTCTGAAACGTCCGGTTACAAAACGACCGGTAGAAAAGGTACTGGTTCTGAAACGTCTGATTGCTGATTAACAGGTTCTGAAACGTCCCGTTACGAAGCGGTTGGTTCTGAAACTTCCCGTTACGAAGCGGCTGGTTCTGAAACGTCCCGTTGCAAAACGGCTGGTTCTGAAACGTCCCGTTACGAAGCGGCTGGTTCTGAAACGTCCCGTTGCAAAACGGCTGGTTCTGAAACATCTCGTTGCGAAGCGGCTGGTTTTGAAAAGAGCAAAAAAGGAACAATTATAATGATATTTTATGTAACGATTTGTCGGTCTTTCGTCGATTTGTCGAGCAAACCGTTCGTCGACAAACCACACCGACAGCAGCGGGAACCACATCTCAACTTCACAAATCATTTCCGTATCATTGTCATCACCAAAGATGCGCGCAAGGAAGCAGAGAAGAGGCGGAGCTTGATAGTGGTTGGAGGTCGAGGTTGCCCAAAGTTGCCCTTCTTCGCAAGCGGGCAACAATGGGCGAATCGAGATAGTAGAGGGGGGGGGTCGGGGGGAGGGGGGGGGAGTAAGATCGAACAAAAACATCCTTCTCTTCTTCTCGCCACTTCCCTTTGCATCGATGTCAAATTGCCCAACTTTTAATTCTCTCTTCATATGACTTTTTCCCCCTTCTTCTTTACTTTTCTGAAAACTACAGTAAGCGGATTTTCAGATGCTCCGTTCCCTCATTCTTCTCACACTTCCTACCGTAATCCTGGCGTTGGGAAGAACGCAATCAGTTGGAGTTAAGGGCCATCTGATCTGTGATGATAAGCCAGCTTCTGGAGTCAAGGTGAAGATTTTTGATGAGGACAAGTGTAAGTCGAAATGCACACAAACTTGGGTACCTTTAATAAAAGCGCACTTCTCTGAATGCAGTTTTGAAAACTTTCGAAAATCGTTAGAAGGACATGCTCTTATAATAAAGGAACTAACCGGATTTCGAAAATCAATAAACGAAGTTTTCCACTAATTTACCTTTAATAAAAGAGCACCCATTTTCCATACAGACGGACGTGTTCTTATAATAGAGGAACTCGTCGAATTTCAAAATGCAATAATCGACGTTTTCCATTGAGCAAATTTATTTACCTTTAATAAAAGCACATATCAGCCCCCATATAGAAGAGCATGTTCTTATAATAGAGGAACTCATCAAATTTCGAAATTCAATAATCGACGTTTTCCATTGAACAAACAAATTTACCTTTAATAAAAGCACATATCAGCCCCATATAGAAGAGCATGTTCTTATAATAGAGGAACTCATCAAATTTCGAAATTCAATAATCGACGTTTTCCATTGAACAAACTAATTTACCTTTAATAAAAGCGCACTCCTCTACCCCATATAGAAGGCCATGCTCTTATAATAGAGAAACTCGTCGAGTTTCGAAATGCAATAATCGAAGTTTTTCACTTATAATAAAACTAATTTACCTTTAATAAAAGCGCACCCTTCTCTCGTATAAGGACGTGCTCTTATAATAGAGGAACGTGTCAAATTTCGAAATTCAATAATCGAAGTTTTCCATTAAACAAACGAATTTAACTTTAATAGAAGAGCACCAATTTCCATATAGAAGGACATGCTCTTATAATAAAGGAACTAACCGGATTTCAAAATGCAATAATCAAAGTATTCCATTTAAAAAAGAAACTAATTTACCTTTAATAAAAGAGCACTTCTTTCCCATATAGAAGGTCGTGTTCTTATAATAGAGGAACTCGTGGAATTTAGAAATGCAATAATCAAAGTTTTCCACTAAAAAACTACTAATTTATTTTTAATAAAAGCGCACCCCTTTCCCTCATATAGAAGAGCATGTTCTTATATTAGAGGAATTCGTCGAATTTCGAAATGAAATAATCAAAGTTTTTCATTAAACAAATTAATTTACTTTTAATAAAAGCGCACTTCTTTCCCCCCCCCCTCATATAGAAGGTCATGATCTTATAATAGAGGAATTCAAAAATCGAAGTTTTCCCTAAACGCGTCGTCATCAGTTTCGAAAAGCAAAATGCGCCGCATTTGCAGTGTCGCCCGACGAGCTGATGGCGTCGGCGAAGACCGACTCGTCCGGCAAGTTCGAGCTGAAAGGGAGCGCCGACGAGTTCACGTCGATTGAGCCGAAAATCAACATCTACCACGACTGTGACGACGGCATCAAACCGTGCCAGCGGAAGATCACCGTCTACATTCCGTCACAATACATCTCAAGTGGGTCGGAGCCGAAGAAGATATTCGACTTCGGAACCCTCCAGCTGGCTGGAAAGTTCTCCGGCGAATCGAGGGATTGCTTGAATTGAATTCGTTTTTTTTTGGTTTTTGGAAATTTCAATAATTGTTTTTCATAACTGAGCAGAGAGAAACCGATAAAAATGATTTATAAAGCTATAAAAATTCTGGAAAAAAGTGTTTCTCCAGGTATACATAGTGGGTGATAAATAGTGTTACGCAACTTTGCGTGGATTCTGGCGCATGCACACAATTCGCTACCGTATTAATTGTATTTTTTATTGATTATTACATATTTATTACTATGTATTTAAATTTTCTAGTCGCAATTTCCATTTTTAAAGAAATGACGGCTGCTTGACCCCATCGTGGTTCCATTTTTCAACTGGGAGATCGCTGAGCGGTTGAATGTCAACCGAATGCTTGTTCTTTGGACTCTTACTGTATGTACTGTATGTATCTGATCTGATCAATCAATAATCCAATCATACTTAAGGATTCACAAGCTCTTCCGCGACACAGTTCCACGATTTCTGAGTGCATCGAAAAATAATGAGAATCTAGCTTTGCAACTCTGAAAATCAGCTGATAGTGGCTGAAATTTTCTGAAAATTTCCATGTGACATCTTCACACGTAATTCTTCATTTTTCTAGTTGACCACTTTCTTCCTTTTCTTCAATGAAGGCTGCTATGAAGTGAATGGCGCCACCGCCACTTCAAACAGCGCTGGCTGAAACTATTTAAGAAAGTTGTCAAGTAGAAAAATGTGGATTTATGTAGGTGTGAAAATTTCATTTATAAAAATTCTGAAAATTTCAGCTATGACTCACTGATTTTCAGAATCTCGACGCGAGACATTTTCAGCAGAGAAGGGCGGAATTCCGGATTCCGCCGTTTTTTTCATTCCGTCTTCCGAATTCCAGATTCCGTGAAAAAAATTTGTTTTTCCGTTTTCCGGATTCCGAGTTCCCAAAATTCAATTCCGCATTCCGGATTCCGTCGCTTTTTTTTATTCCGTCTTCCGGATTACAGATTCCGTGAAAAAAAATTTTTTTTTCCGTTTTCCGTTTTCCGAGTTCCCAAAATCCAATTCCGCATTCCGGATTCCGCCGTTTTTTTCATTCCGTCTTCCGAATTCCAGATTCCGTGAAAAAAAAAGTTTTTTTTTTCCGTTTTCCGTTTTCCGAGTTCCCAAAATCTAATTCCGCATTCCGTATTCCGGATTCCGCCGTTTTTTTCGTTCCGTCTTTCGGATTCCACATTCCGTGAAAAAATATTTTTTTTTCCGTTTTCCGGATTCCAGATTCCGCGATATGGCGTTTTTATTCCGTTTTAATTCTTTATTCTCAATTGTTGTGAAAAGTATACTTTTTTGAACTCCCGCAAAAATTTTTGCGAACAGAGCGCATTTACATTATTTGATTCTCTCATGGATGGCTAAAATTCCGCATTCCGGTTTCCGCCGTTTTTTACATTCCGTTTTCCGGATTCCAGATTCCGTGAAAGAAATTTTTTTTCCGTTTTCCGCATTCCGGATTTCATTCCGTTTTCCGGAACTCTACAAGAGAATTTCGACGTGAAGATTTCAGATAGCAGTTTTCAGCATCATTTCTTCAATCTTAAAGTTACATTCTTTGAATATCATACAGTACTAGAATTTTGTAAAATCAGAGATGATTGCGGAGAGCGGAAGGCGGAAGTAGGAATTCCGCCAGGCTATCTCCTTTCTCTAAGCCTCTATGTCGCCCAAATTGCTTAGAAGCGTCGTAGGACGACGATAACTTTTCTGAATACTTGCGTGTACCTAATTGAACGGCACCCCCTAATTGAAGAGCACAGGAAAAAAAAAACCAATTTCGAATGGAATTTTAAAGCGATTTGAAAGAACTCGAGATTTTAAATTTTCCCGCGATTTTAATGTCCTACCTCTAATTGAACGGCAGTCTCCCTCTAATTGAAGAGCACAGAAAAAAAAAAAAACCGATTTCGAATGGAATTTTAAAGCGATTTGTGAGAACTCGAGATTTTCAATTTTCCCGCGATTTTATTGTCCTACCCCTAATTGAATGGCAGTCTCCCTCTAATTGAAGAGCACAGAAAAAAAAAAAAGATTTCAAATGGAATTTCAAACCGATTTGAAAGAACTCGAGATTTTAAATTTTAATGTCCTACCTCTAATTGAAGAGCACCTTCCCTCTAATTGAAGAGCACAAAAAAAAACCGATTTCGAATGGAATTTTAAAGCGATTTGAGAGAACTCGAGATTTTAAATTTTCCCGCGATTATAATGTCATACCTCTAATTGAACGGCACCTTTCCTCTAATTGAAGAGCATATTTAAAAAAAAAACGATTTCGAATGAAATTTTTAAG
This sequence comes from Caenorhabditis inopinata, assembly GCA_003052745.1. Taxonomy (NCBI): domain Eukaryota; kingdom Metazoa; phylum Nematoda; class Chromadorea; order Rhabditida; family Rhabditidae; genus Caenorhabditis; species Caenorhabditis inopinata. Next base: position 3,379,177 of record AP018153.1, read on the forward strand.
CGATTTGAAAGAACTCGAGATTTTAAATTTTCCTGTGATTTTAAAGTCCTACCCCTAATTGAACGGCACCCTCCCTCTAATTGAAGAGCCCAAAAAAAAAAAACCGATTTCGAATGGAATATTTAAGGCGATTTGAGAGAACTCGAGATTTTAAATTTTCCCGCGATTTTAATGTCATATCTCTATTTGAACGGCACCTCTCCCTAATTGAAGAGCACAGAAAAAAAAAACCGATTTCAAATGGAATTTCAAACCGATCTGAAAGAACTCGAGATCTCAAATTTCCTGTGATTTTAATGTCCTACCCCTAATTGAAGAGCACTGTAAAAGTTGAGAAAGAAACTCCGAATTCTAAAGGATTTTAAAGATTTTAAATTTTCAGATTTTTTCGCTTTCAGTTCAACCTGTTCACAGAATGTCCCCTCCAGAGCTATTCCATCATTTTTCCCGTCCATCGATCAGTGTCTAACAAGAAAAGAACAAGCGAGTCTCCGCCAACCGTTGCTCGTCCGTCAACACTTGAAAGAAAGCAATTGACAATATCACAGTAATCATAATAAAGCCTCCCAGTGGGATGGAGCAGAGAGCCGCCGACTCTCTCTGTTGCTCTCTGTTGCTCCAGTTTGCCAACTCTGCTCGCTTCGTTTCTTCGTTAATCTGAGAGAGAGAGAGAGAGACGCCTGTTCGCTCGCTTCCTGCCTGCCTCCTCCTTCCCCAATCCATCATTGTCCATCCAACTTTGTGCTCTTTTTCTTCTCCTTATCGCCTCGAGGAGCACACACACGGCAGAGCTCTGTTGTGTCAGACGGCTGCTGATACATGCCGATGCTCTGCAATTAGCACCGAAGCAGCTATGATCGATGACTGAATGTCGAAAAAAAATGAAATGGAAGAGGCCAGTGAGATGTGCTACAAACATTGATTGATTGCGACTGACAATGGAAACGACATCCCGGCGTTTTGGGATCCTCACGTTTTGTAGAGCATGCCCTTTTGCTAGGAGTGTCCTTCTATTAGAGACCATTCCCTCCTGTTAGAGAACATGCCCTTATATTAGAGGCTGTCCCTAGCCAGGGGGCCGTGCCCTTCTATTAGGGGGGCGTGCCCTTCTATTAGGAAACATGCCTTTTTCCTAGGAGTGCCCTTCTATTAGTCCGTAGTTAGACTCGAGAATAACAAATCGGATGAAACCGTCTCAATGGAACTGGGAGGTGCCCTTCTATTAGGGGTAACCCTTTTATTAGGGAACATGCCCTCCTGTTGGGGAGCATGTCCTTCTATTATGGTTTCCTTTCTATTAGTGTACGTGCCCTTTTACTAGAAGTGTCCTTCTATTAGTCCGTAGTTAGACTCGAGAAAAACAAACCGGATGAAACCCTCAATGGGACTTGAAGATGCACTTCTATTAGAGGTACCATTCTGTTAGAGAGCATGCCCTTCTGTTAGGGTGTATGCCCTTCTTTTAGAGAGAATGTCCTTCTGTTAGGGGGCGCCCTTCTGTTAAGGAGCATGCCCTTCTGTTGGGAAACATGCCCTTTTAGTAGGAGTGCTTTGCTATTAGTCCTTAGATAGACTCGAAAAAAACAAACCGGATGAAACCGTCTCAATGCAACTGGAATATGCCCTTCTGTTAGGGGATGCCCTTCTGTTAGAGAACAATACTCTTCTATTAGGGAACACGCCCTTCTATTAAGGGCATGACCTTTTGATAGAATGTCCTTCTATTAGTCCTTAGTTAGATTCGAGAAGAACAAACCGGATGAAACCGTCTCAATGCAACTGGAAGGTGCCCTTCTGTTAGGGGTTTCCCTTCTATTAGAGAGCATGCCCTTCTGTTACGACGTGCCCTTCTATTAGTCCGTAGTTAGACTCAATAAGAACAAACCGGATGAAATCGTCTCAATGCACTTGGAACCTGCTCTTCTATTAGAGACTGCCCTTCTATTAGAAAACATGCCCTTCTGTTAGGGATGCCCTTCTGTTAGAGAGACTCCAATTTTCAGTTTTTCTTGGTATTTTAAACTGTTTCACGAATAATCTGTAGTGGATTCGAGAGTTTCGTTAAAAACCGTGTGCCTCAGAAGCGCATGCCCTTATATTTGAGTTGTTTAACGCCGGTTGTATTGTTTGTAGCTACCGTAATCCGCATGCAGACGAATGTGATGTGCAGGCGGATTACTGTAATCACAAGTGCAGCACAACAAAATCAGTCTTGGAAGTCGCTTCTTTTTGTGCATTTTTGTAGTTTTCAGCAAGATTTCTTCTGGAAATATCTATTCTCGTCCGTCCGGAAGTCCTTTTATTAAAGCACTCTCTCTTATATTAGGGGTTGTGACTTCATTCTTGAATTAACCTTCTTAAAAAGGAATTTTTTGAATTCTTGTGATTCAATCCCTTCAATACCAGTTTTTCCGCTTGAAAACCCCGGAAAATTCTGAATAAAAATTCAGAATTTTTCGGATTTCCGTACTATTGTCTGTTTTCCACTATAAGAGCATGTTCTTATATTTCAGGTATTTAGAAGAGCATGCTCATATATTTTAGGCATTTAGATGCCGGTTGCATCGTGTTTAACTACCGTAATCAGCAGAGTAGGGCGGAATTGGATTTTGGGAACTCGGAATCCGGAATCCGGAATCCGGAAAACGGAAAAAAATTTTTCACGGAATCCGGAATCCGGAAAACGGAAAAAACAATTTTTCACGGAATCCGGAATCCGGAAAACGGAAAAAATTTTTTCATGGAATCCGGAATCCGGAAGACGGAAAAAATTTTTTTCATGGAATCCGGAATCCGGAAAACGGAATGAAAAAACGGCGGAATCCGGAATGCGGAATCCGGAAAACGGAAAAAATGTTTTTCACGGAATCCGGAAAACGGAAAACGGAAAAAAAATTTTTCACGGAATCCGGAAAAAGGAAAACGGAAAAAACTGTTTTTCACGGAATCCGGAATCCGGAAAACGGAAAAAACATTTTTCACGCAATCCGGAATCCGGAAAACGGAAAAATTTTTTCACGGAATCCGGAATTCCGCCCTTCTCTGGTAATCAGCATGAAAATCCGAGCGACTAGAGATGTGCGGAATCCATATTTCATTTCGAGAAATTTATTCCGTATTCCGCATTTCGTAATGCAAAACACGTGTTTACAACGACGCTCCAAAATAACGCTTGCTTATCGAAACTTGAATTTGAGCTTTTTTAGTTGTTGGAAACATCGTGACGTCAGATTCCCGTTGATTCACCAGCTGTATATCTGGAATTCTTGATTATTTGCGTAGATTCTTCATTCGCTCTCTGCTCTTCTATTGGAGGTAGTTTTAAGATGAAAAGTTCATCTTCACACTTCCCTTATTTTCCAGATGATTCTATTTGAAGGGCGTGTCCTTCTATTAGGGGATTCCGAAATCTAGAAAAAAAGACATTCCCGCGCAATGATTAGTCTGTCTCCCTCCATCTTTTCGCGGCCAATTGTCTTGAATCGGTCGCTCTCTTCAAAATCCGTCAGTACATGCGACATATCAATTCTCAAGTTACGTAAATAAACAAGAAGCAACAGTAGATGTCCTTTGTGCACTTGCGCAATGCTAACATCATCCAAACCGAACTTTGTCGGAACATTTCTAAGAAGGAAACGAGAGGAGACGAGAAGTGTGTAAATAAACATGTGGATATGAATATTTGTGATGATGACCCTCCCCCCCCCCTCCTCCCACTGCTCTCCGCCCGGTAAGCGGTGTAATGACCGATGGAGATTACGGTGGCTGTTTGAATTGGAGAGCGAGTGTGGAAACATAACACGCGGAAAACGGAAAACGGAAAAAATACTTTTTCACGGAATCTGGAATCCGGAAGACGGAATGAAAAAAAAATCGGCGAAATGCGGAATTCCGCCCTTTTCTGCAGAGTAGGGAGGAATTGGATTTTGGGAACTCGGAATCCGGAAAACGGAAAACGGAAGAAAATTCTTTTCACGAAATCTGGAATCCGGAAGACGGAATGAAAAAAACGGCGGAATCCGGAATTCCGCCCTTCTCTGCAGAGTAGGGCGGAATTGGATTTTGCGGAACTCGGAATCCGGAAAACGGAAAACGGAAAAAAAAACTTTTTCACGGAATCTGGAATCCGGAAGACGGATTGAAAAAAAAACGGCGGAATTGGATTTTGGAAACTCGGAATCCGGAAAACGGAAAACGGAAGAAAATTTCACGAAATCTGGAATCCGGAAAACGGAATGAAAAAAACGGCGGAATCCGGATTTCCGCCCTTCTCTGCAGAGTAGGGCGGAATTGGATTTTGCGGAACTCGGAATCCGGAAAACGGAAAACGGAAGAAAATTCTTTTCACGAAATCTGGAATCCGGAAAACGGAATGAAAAAAACGGCGGAATCCGGAATTCCCCCCTTCTCTGCAGAGTAGGGCGGAATTGGATTTTGGAAACTCGGAATCCGGAAAACGGAAAAAAAAAATTTCACGGAATCTGGAATCCGGAAGACGGATTGAAAAAAAAACGGCGGAATTGGATTTTGGAAACCCGGAATCCGGAAAACGGAAAACGGAAAAAAAAACTTTTTCACGGAATCTGGAATTCGGAAGACGGAATGAAAAAAACGGCGGAATCCGGAATTCCGCCCTTCTCTGCAGAGTAGGGCGGAATTGGATTTTGCGGAACTCGGAATCCGGAAAACGGAAAACGGAAGAAAATTCTTTTCACGAAATCTGGAATCCGGAAAACGGAATGAAAAAAACGGCGGAATCCGGAATTCCCCCCTTCTCTGCAGAGTAGGGCGGAATTGGATTTTGGAAACTCGGAATCCGGAAAACGGAAAAAAAAAATTTCACGGAATCTGGAATCCGGAAGACGGATTGAAAAAAAAACGGCGGAATTGGATTTTGGAAACCCGGAATCCGGAAAACGGAAAACGGAAAAAAAAACTTTTTCACGGAATCTGGAATTCGGAAGACGGAATGAAAAAAACGGCGGAATCCGGAATTCCGCCCTTCTCTGCAGAGTAGGGCGGAATTGGATTTTGGGAACTAGGAATCCGGAAAACGGAAAACGGAAAAAACACTTTTTCACGGAATGTGGAATTCGGAATTCCGCCCATCTCTACTAGTTACCCGCACACGGGTTCCGCGCCAAGCTGGCATGCATTGACGCATCAGTGGGGCCGATAAACTCAATTTTTTTGAATATTTTTAAATGTATTTTTTACTATTTTCCGTTTCTGTCGTGTGCGGGTAATTAGCGGCCACCCTTTAATATTCTGAAAATCTGAATTAAAATTGTAATGTAGCAAGAAAAAAATTGGGGCGTTTGATGGCTTTTATTCTTTTAAAAATATTAAGAGATAAAGCACAAAAAAAGGAAAAAAGTTTAAAACTGTACCCTTAAAGGCGCATTGGAAATTTTGTTGTAGGCTCCCGCAACGATGAGCCATAAATATTGGAGAGTGTTCGTCCTTTAATATACTGTACTTCAAATCTTTTTTTTTCGAATTTTTTTTTCATTTTTTCTGACATTATTTGACAAATTTTAATTCAAATTGTAGCGCCTTATTTTGAAGTTGATTTTACTTTATTTAGTTAAAATTTAAATATTTAAAAAATTGGGCTTAAAAATTTAATTTATTTGAAATAAAAAATAAAATTCCAGGCAATTTAATTGCTGATTCATTGAAAAAAAACAGAAAAAAAAGCGTAGCGCCAGTTGAAAAAAAAACAAAAAAAGTTGCAAAATTAATTTTTAAAACTGTACCCTTAAAGGCGCATTGGAAATTTTGTGAAAGGCTCCCGAAACGATAAACTGTAGAGTGTTCGTCCTTTAATATACTGTACTTCAAATTTTTTTTCTAATTTTTCCTTTGATTTTTTTTGATTTTTCCCGACATTTATTGACAAATCTTAATTCAAATTTTTAAATGTTTTGGCTGCAAAGGGTTTTGAATCCTTATTTTGAATTTGATTTTACTTGATTTACTGGAAATTTAAATAATTGAAAAATTGGGCCTAAAAATTTAAAGTAACGAATAAAATTCCAGGCAACTTCTTATCGCCGTAAAAAAGTTCCGACATTTTTTCGAGCCCGCGAAAATCGGGATTTGAATTTAGAGGCTCCGCCCATTTCATCATCAGAGCGCATTTGCTATGCGCGATATATTTTTATCAGAAGAAACGAAAAAAAAAAAAATAAATGACGCAAATTGATATATTTAAACATTCGAAGAAACGTGTAAAAAAATTCACGATTAATGCAATTTCGTTCTTTTAATCCAGTTTAATTCTGAAAATTCAGAAGAAAAAAAAAATTCAAAAAATATATCGTGCATAGCAAATGCGCTCTGATGATGAAATGGGCGGAGCCTCTAAATTCAAATCCCGATTTTCGCGGGCTCGAAAAAATGTCGGAACTTTTTTACGGCGATAATAGGTAATTGCGAAATTTTGAAAACTGCACTCTTAAAGGCGCATTGGAAATTTTGTTATAGGCTCCCGCAGCGATACGCCATAAATTCTTCTCGATTTCTATTTTTTTTTCGTTTTTTTTTCCAGACATTTTCCAGACGTCTTGAAAAATTTCTTAAAATTCAAGATTCAAGATTCAAGATTCAAGACTCCTCACCGTGATTGTTGCTGTCGGCATGCTTTCAAGTCTCTCTTGCAGCTCTAGCTCAATGAGCCTCAATCGCCACTTAAGAAAAATATCGATTTTTCGCTGAAATCTTGTGAAATTGAAGTGAACTATAGATGTCCTGGCTGGCTTTTCCGGTGAGCCGTTCTTTTCCGGTTTTCAGAATCCTCCGAGTTAGGTATTTTCAACCAGTGTGTCGTTTCGAAAAATGATTTCTCGAAAAATGCGTTTTTCGAAAAATTTCCGAGAAATTCTCGAGAAATTTTTCTCGTTGATTTCTCGAGAATTTTCGAAATGTTTCGAGAATTTCTCGACAAAATTTTCGGAAATTTCTCGAAAAATTTCTTGAGAAATCGCGAAAAATAAATTGAATGGAAATACAATAAACACCGCGCTTTGCGTTATTTCGGAGTGTCGTTCGAACTACTTTATTATTATTTTTCATCAAAAATGTTTTTTTTCGAGAATTTTCGAAAATTTTCGGAAATTTCTCGAAAAATTTCTCGAGAAATCGCGAAAAATGATTTGAGTGGAAATACGATAAACAACGCGCTTTGCGTTATTTCGGAGTGTCGTTCGAACTAGTTTATTATTATTTTTTATCAAAAATGTTTTTTTTTCGAGAATCTTTGAAATTTTTCGAAAATTTCTCGAAATGCTTTCGAAACGACACACTGTTTTCAACTGAAAAACACGCTAAAAAACGAAAAAAATTTAAAAAAAATTAAAAACTTTTGCAATGATGCAATTTCATTTTCTGCAAGTTGCCGTGAGGGTGTTCCGCAACTACTGTAGAATTTTCACAACAAAATATTTGTTTCCTGCGGAGTTATCCAAAAGCGCATTCTTTATGGCCAGTACTACTGTAGTTAATCGCGAATAAGTATTAGGGGTGCGTTTCTATTAGGGATGCCATAAGTATATATTACAAAATAATAGAAGGGAGTCTCTTATAGAAGGGCATCTTCAGCAAATGCAAGCAAAACTTTCAGAGAGGCGGAATCGTTCTAAGCATCCCTTTTTGCATTTTTTCAACACATATTTATTTTTTTTTTTGGATTGATTTCCCACTGAATCAGAGAAGGGCGGAATTCCGGATTCCGGATTCCGCCGTTTTTTCTTTCATTCCGTATTCCGGATTCCAGATTCCGTGAAAATTTTTTTTTCCGTTTTCCGTTTTCCGGATTCCGAGTTCCCAAAATCCAATTCCGCCCTACTCTGCAGAGAAGGGCGGAATTCCGGATTCCGGATTCCGCATTCCGGGTTCTGCCGTTTTTTTCATTCCGTTTTCCGGTTTCCAGATTCCGTGAAAAAAATTGTTTTCCGTTTTCCGGATTCCGAGTTCTCAAAATCCAATTCCGCATTCCGCATTCCGGATTGCGCCGTTTTTTTCATTCCGTCTTCCGGATTCCAGATTCCGTGAAATTGTTTTTTTTTCCGTTTTCCGCATTCCGGATTCCGCGATATGGCGTTTATATTCCGTTTTAATTCTTTAATATCAATTGTTGTGAAAAGTATACTTTTTTGAAGTCCCGCAAATATTTTTGCGAACAGAGCGCATTTACATCATTTTTTATTTTTCGAAATTCCTTAGAAATTCCGTTTTCCGCCGTTTTTTACATTCCGTTTTCCGGATTCCAGATTCCGTGAAAATTTTTTTTCCGTTTTTTTTTTCTTTTTCCGTTTTCCGTTTTCCGTTTTCCGGATTCCGAGTTCCCAAAATCTAATTCCGCCCTACTCTACACTGAATCATGGCTCTTCGAAAGTTTTGGAATTTCAGCCTCTTACTACCTCACCCCCCCCCCACCCCGGTGCCCCGAGAGAATCTGTCCGTCGACTAGTTGTAAAGAAGTTTTGTATCAAAACTTCTTCGCTTTCAATATTGCTCATTTTCTAAAATTCTCACGCTTAAAAAGCTTTAATTTCATCCATTTTATAACATTTTCCTGCATAATTGTTTTTACCACGAAAGACGAAGACAAAAAGTCGTCTTTCCTCATGTCGTTCGTTTCCTCGTCTTCGCTCGTCTTTTAATTCGTCTTGCATTCGTCTTACGCAAGTTAGACGAATTCAAGACGAAGAAGAGACGAAACAAGACGGTCATATTTTGTCTTTCGTGGAAGCCTTAGTTTCATTGTTTCGCTGAAATTTAGCATGCAATTTTGCTCCATTGGACACTCACACGATCTCTACTGATGAAGCAGTGCCGAAAGGGCGGAATTCCGGATTCCGCCGTTTTTTACATTCCGTTTTCCGTTTTCCGGATTCCGTTTTCAGAGCAAAGCGCGGTGTTTATTGTATTTCCATTCAATTTATTTTTCGCGATTTCTCAAGAAATTTTTCGAGAAATTTCCGAAAATTTTGTCGAGAAATTCTCGAAACATTTCGAAAATTCTCGAGAAATCAACGAGAAAAATTTCTCGAGAATTTTCGAAATTTTTCGAAAATTTCTCGAAAAATTTCTCGAAATGCTTTCGAAACGACACACTGTTTTCAACTGAAAAACACGCTAAAAAACGAAAAAAATTTAAAAAAAATTAAAAACTTTTGCAATGATGCAATTTCGTTCTGTGCAAGTTGCCGTGAGGGTGTTTCGCAACTACTGTAGAATTTTCACAACAAAATATCTGTTTTCTGCGGAGTTAAGACGAAGACAAAAAGTCGTCTTTCCTCATGTCGTTCGTTTCCTCGTCTTCGCTCGTCTTTTAATTCGTCTTGCATTCGTCTTACGCAAGTTGGACGAATTCAAGACGAAGACGAGACGAAACAAGACGGTCATATTTTGTCTTTCGTGGAAGCCTTAGTTTCATTGTTTCACTGAAATTTAGCATGCAATTTTGCTCCATTGGACACTCACACGATCTCTACTGATGAAGCAGTGCCGAAAGGGCGGAGTTCCGGATTCCGCCGTTTTTTACATTCCGTTTTCCGTTTTCCGGATTCCGTTTTCCGGATTCCGAGTTCCCAAAATCCAATTCCGCCCTACTCTACACTGAATCATGTCTCTTCGAAATTTTCAGATTTTCAGCTTCTTACTACCTCACCCCCCCCCACCCCGGTGCCCCGAGAGAATCTGTCCTGTCGACTGGTTGTAACACGTCCCCGATAGTGCGCGAGAAGTGTGTATTCATAGCCTTGTCCATCACATTCGAACTGTCTTCATCCCAGCAGATGAAAGGACACCGCCTGCCAATCCGAAGAGGACGCCGCCATAGGCTCCACAGGAGAAGAGAGAGAGAGAGAGGCAGAATATCTTCATCTGTTGCAAAGTGTGCGCGGCAGCGAAATTATGTGAAGGAGTAGTGGAAAAAGGGATGGGGGGGGGGGGGGAGAGAAAGAGAGAAAGATGAAGACAACATTACTAAATTATGGGTTATTAGTGTTATTAGTGAAGCGCTGAAGAGGCGGCTGGGACATCATATTCCGGGAGAAGAAGGGCCGCCGCGCGTTGCTCATTGAGCATTTTGAGCTCTTAGAAGCTCTTTCGGTATAAGTATGGAATCACCCCCCACACCATTGCCCTGTATTTCAATCGCGAAAATGGTAATTTTGTTTTTTTTAGTTGTGGAGCTTACTATGGCCCCCCACAGACTTAATGGGGGCCAATAGTGAACTGAGCCTCCCCCCCCCCCCCATAAGTTCAGATGCAGAGGGGGGGGGGGGTAGATTACCTACCCTACAGGTGGGGGGAAAGAGAAAGAGAGAGAGAAAAATCGGCTGATTTCTTCGAAATCAAGCATACTTGATAGATCAACAATCGATCAATTTTGATTCGATTTGCTGAACGGGCAAATCGATTTGAATCGATTCGTTTTCGTGAATGAATCGACTTGAATCAATTCGTCGATTCGATTCGATCGATACTTGAATCGAATCGAAGCGAATTCGATTCGATTCGATAAAACGGAATCAACGAAAATAGTGCAAATACGCTCTACCGATCAATGCCTTCGGCAGCGGTTTGAAATTGCATTTTTATCGCTTTCATTGTACGATTTTACGCCGCCGCCAAAGGCATTGTTCGGTAGAGCGCATTTGCATTATTTTTGCTGATTCGATTTTATGGAACTTGATCGATTCAAAAATTGTCGATCCAATTCGATCCAATTCGATTCAATTCCAAAATCGACACGACAAACTACTTAAAACAGAGATAATATGGTGGGAGCTGCACAATCACTATAAGATTTTCAGAGCGGCTCGCCTCCTTTCTCTGGAAAAATTATATTTGCTGAAAATAAATAAAGAAGACACAGAAAGCGCTTTAAATTAAACTTCCGACCTTTTTTATTGACAGCTCGCTGGCTCCTCCCAAAAATTGCATCAGAGCGCGTTTACACGACGCGCCCAATTTTTGCTTTTCTGGATCGACTTGAGAATGGGGGATTAATATTGGATAACGACTTCGTATAGAAGCCCCCCCTAGAGTAACACTAATTATCTTCCACCTCAATTTGAACATGAATAACGCTGGTTGGTGGGCTATTATTGATGGTGGGGGGTGGGGTGCGATTCTTGGAATTCACCAATATCGCATTTTATTTGAATAATATCTAGAAGTTGCGTTAAATTCAAAAATATGCAATTTTTCACTTTTTCCGATGGATTTTACGGAGTTTACGGTAGTGAACTTTTGAGTTTCAAGAAAAATTGTTTTTTTTTTTCCGATTTTTTTTGGTTTTGCTTTTCTGAATATTAAAATTTTAGCATTCAACTGCTCCAACCATTCACAATATCTCATCAATCGATACTAGAAATCAGTGTGTCGTTTCGAAAAATTATTTCTTGAAAAATGCGTTTTTCGAGAATTTCTCGAAAAAATTTTCGGAAATTTCTCGAAAAAGCCTCGAAGAATTTTTCGAGAAATCACGAAAAATTATTTGAATGGAAATACGATAAACACCGCACTTTTCGTTATTTCGGAGTGTCGTTCGAACTACTTTATTATTATTTTTCATCAAAAATGTTTTTTTTTGAGAATTTTCGAAATTTTTCGATAATTTCTCGAAAAATTTTTCGAGAAATCAACGAGAAACATTTCTCGAGAATTTTTCGAAAAAATTTCTCGAAATGCTTTCGAAACGACACACTGCTAGAAATCGTAATTTTTATTGATTATGCATTTTATTTAATTTTTCAGCTAAAACTGGAAATTCGGAGCAATTAGTGAGTACAGATTCCACCGAAATTCCAAAGGCTGGCGCGCCTTCGACGCATCAATCTTTCCTGAACTCTTTTGAGCTTCTAAGAAATGATCCAGGACACATATTATCCATCCTGAGAGGAGAGGACGTGAGCCTTCGTTTAAAGGCGCAACGAATTAACTATCGCTATTTAACGCGCTATCCCCTAACGAGACCCAAACAGTTAATTCGTTGCGCCTTTAAACGAAGGCTCACGTCGTCGCGTATGGATAATAGTGCTTTTTTGCTTCCATCCATTTCATTCAAAGTTTCGAAATCTGGGACGGAGACTTATTTGCGGCCAGCTTCACTTCTTTCTTCATCTCGCGACGTCTCCTTCTCGGGGAAACCACTGACGTACCAACTCTGCTTGAGCCGCTGATCAAGGTGAAGATATTTAGAGCAAAGCTCATTCAACTTGGTTTTTGCGTACTTGTACTCCGAGCCGGCTCCCAGACGATTCTTCGAAAGGAAAATGAATGAAGACAGCGCGCCATCGGTCATCGGCTCGACAACTTGATTTCGAGCTGAAAACTAGGCCAAACCAGAATGTGCATCTTGCTCTGTTGTCCAAAGGAAATCCGGGCGGATGACGGGCGGAGTTCGTGGGCCCGAAGCCTATTTCCCCACTATTCCAGAATCATCCCCCACGATTTTAGAATCACCCCCCACAATTCCAGAATCACCCCCCACAATTTCAGAATCACCCCCCCCCCACAATTCCAGAATCACCCCCACGATTTCAGAATCACCCCCCCCCACGATTTCAGAATCAGCCCCCACGATTCCAGAATCACCCCCCACGATTTCAGTAACACCCCCCCCACGATTTCAGAATCACCCCCCCACGATTCCAGAATCACCCCCCCCCCACGACTACAATCGCGCCCCACAATTTCAGAACCACCCCCCCCCCCACAATTCCAGAATCACCCCCCCTCCCCCACGATTCCAGAATCAGCCCCCACGATTCCAGAATCACCCCCATGATTTCAGTAACACCCCCCCCCACGATTTCAGAATCACCCCCCCCCACGATTCCAGAATCACCCCCCACGATTCCAGAATCATCCCCCACGATTTCAGAATCACCCCCCCCCCCACAACTCCAGAATCACCCCCATGATTTCAGTAACACCCCCCCCCCTACGATTCCAAAATCGACGTGATTTTCGGACGAATAAAATAAAAAAGGGGGGGGGGGGGTTTATTCCAGTGGGGGAAATAATACCATTTCCATGCGTTAACCCTCCCCCCCCCTCCCATTTTGAAGAAAAAAAAATCGCCCGCCCGTGTTGGGCCCGCCCGCATTGCAAGTCTGTCAGTAGAGAATCTGGAACATTCTGGAACGGCTTTACTGCCTACTCCCCCCCCCCCACCCGAAACCATTGGAAGGAAGGCGCAACACTACAAGATAAACATCTCCTTCAATTTCTTCATTTTTTTGAATATATCTATTCATTGACGTCGCCTATCACAAACTGGTCTTCTTTCCCCTCGCCCCCCCCCCCCGAACAAAAAAAGGGGCGAGGGGTCTACCGTAATCCGTCTAGTAGAGAATCGACGTTTGATTTCGATTCAAACTGACAGTTCTTCTTTTTCTTCTTCTTCTTCTTCTCCTACAGTACACCGTGGAAGGTTCGTTAACAATGTGATATGCTGAATTACGAAAAGGTTTATTTTTGAGAAAATTGTCTTGGTGGGGGGGGGGGGGTTGGGGGGTTGAGGAAATGAAAACGGAAATTATCGGAAGAGGGGGGGGGCATAACAATAAAGAGATATTTCGAAGAGAACAAAGCGAAATTTGTAGAGAAGTTTCAGAAGGATTCACAGTTTTTCATTAGCTGCTGGACTGGAGATTTCAGTGATTTTCAGAGAGAGTTTCAGACCAAATTTCCGAGTTTTTGTTTGTTGAGTTATTGGAGACAGTTAACCCGCTTAGAAATCGAGCTCTAAGTTAGCATTTCGAGGTATCAAAATAGACATTTTTGTAGTGGAGAAAACGTGGATTATGAAGACAGAGAGACTGACAGACAGACAGACAGACAGAGACAGAGAGATTTTGAGATAGAGAGAGAGAGACAGAGAGAAAAAGAGGAAAAATCACTTAATATTTTTGACGTCTTCTCCACCACTACACGACGACGTCGGCGAGTTGGAATCCCACGAGTGGCGCGCCAGAAATGCCTTCTCCTTTTCGCGTTTCTTCTCCTTCATTCGGCGGTTTTGAAACCAGATTTTGACCTGAAATTCGCTATAAATATGTTGCAAACTTCCAGGTATCCAAATTGTGAGGCATGCCCTATTAATGCAGGTAACAAAAATCTTGTTCTAAGACTCCTCCTAATAGTGTGTCATGGCCGCTTACTATAACTCCTGTATTATAAGGGCATGCCTTTTTAACACAGGTTTGCGGTCATGAACCTTAAATTACGGAAATCTCTAATAATTGGGCATGCTCTATTAATAAAGGTTACATTTTATGTCATGAACCCTATATTATGGTAACCTCTAATATTGGTGCATGCTCTATTAATGCAGGGTATGTCGTATGCCATAAAACCTATATTGAGAAACTCTCTAATAATGCGGCATGCTCTGTTAATACAGGATACATTCTACTTCATCAAACCTATAGTGAGAAACCCTCTAATAATGCGGCATGCTCTATTAATAAAGGATACATTCTACGTCATCAAACCTATATTGAGAAACCCTCTAATAATGAGTCATGCTCTATTAATGCAGGGTATGCTGTATGCCATAAAACCTATATTGAGAAACCCTCTAATAAAGGCGCATGCCACTAAGCGCATGTGCTCCGAATAATATATTGTGAAATCATGACCCAACCCCTATTATTAGAGCATGCCACTTAATAAAGGTTCAAGCGCTTTCATCAAAAATTACAGATTTTCAATGCAATTATTATCGCCGTAAAAAAGTTTTCGAGCCCGCGAAAATCGGGATTTGAATTTAGAGGCTCCGCCCATTTCATCATCAGAGCGCATTTGCTATGCGCGATATATTTTTATCAGAAGAAACGAAAAAAAAAATAAATGACGCAAAAATTCACGATTAACACAATTTCCTTCTTTTAATCCAGTTTAATTCTGAAAATTCAGAAGAAAAAATAAAAATTCAAAAAATATATCGCGCATAGCAAATGCGCTCTGATGATGAAATGGGCGGAGCCTCTAAATTCAAATCCCGATTTTCGCGGGCTCGAAAAAATGTCGGAACTTTTTTACGGCGATAATAAACCGTTAGTTATATACATAGAGAGTCTCGAAGCGATTACAGTATGAAATGTTGTTAGTTTCTGGCAGTTTTTCGAGCAAAGAGAGGCGTCGGCAATGCTCTTTTCGGTCTGCAGCTACCGTATCTAAGACGGTAGAATGCCTGGCGGCTGACACAACTTTAACGGCGGCGCATATCTCACTTATAAATGAAGATATGAAAGCAGTGAGTGGTCAGCTGATTCCGAGAGATTCCGTTTTGATATCTTTATCGGGGACAACGGGGACAACACAAAATTGCCGACCGAATTCAAGTGTGGCGGCTCAGTCGGAGCCCGCCGAGTCCCGCCCCCCCCCCCTCCCCAACGACTCACCTGTGCTTCTTGCAACTTGAGATTTGCTGCAATTTCAGTTCGTCTCGTTCGATTGACGTATTTCGCCGTGTGAAACTCCTTTTCAAGCTCTGTGAGTTGGTGAGTGGTGAAGTTGGTGCGGTTCGTGCCGTTCTCGTCGATCACTTTCTTTTTCGGAGCTGAAATTGAGCAATTCTTACAATCTAGAACGCAATTGCGGGGCGCGCCGACTAGACGCCAGCTCACGGCTTTCTTGGACTAAGAGACTACACAATGAAGACGTTTAGGAGCCTATTTCGAAGTGCTCAGAGAGAATTTTGAGAAAGCAAAAGAAAACATCAAGATCTACGCGAAAATGCACAACACTCTCAAATTTAGCGCTGGAAAGCAACTAATTCCAGTCAGGAGGAGCCTAAGCCTAAGCCTAAGCCTAAGCCTAAGCCTAAGCCTAAGCCTAAGCCTAAGCCTAAGCCTAAACCACGCCCCTTTCTGCCCATCGTCAACGCGACAGTAATATTACGCGATAAATGCTATATTCAATCAATTTCAGCAAAATTCGAGCAAAATCAAAGCGAAATCCGCAAAAATTCCCCAGAAAGCTTTCAGTGGTGTTTGCGGGATCTAGAGAAGCCTAAGCCTAAGCCTAAGCCTAAGCCTAAGCCACGCCCCTTTCTGCTCATCGCCGATACGACAGTAATATTGCGCGATAAAATACTATTATATATTCAATTTTAGCGAAATTCCAGGAAAATCCGCAAAAATCACCCCAAAAACCTTTCAGTGGTGTTTGCGGGATCTAGAGAAGCATAAGTCTAAGCCTAAACTTAAGCCTAAGCCTAAGCCTAAGCCTAAGCCACGCCCCTTTCTGCCCATCGCCAACACGACAGTAATATTGCGCGATAAAATACTATATTCAGTTTCAGCAAAATTCCAGCAAAATTCGCAAAAAATCCCCCAAAAAGCTTTCAGTGGTGTTTGCGGGATCTAGAAAAGCCTAAGCCTAAGCCTAAGCCTAAGCCTAAGCCACGCCCCTTTCTGCTCATCGTTAACACGACAGTAATATTGCGCGATAAAACTCTATATTTAATTCAATTCTGGAGAGGGGGGGGGGCGTAAGATTTGGAGCATTTAACTGAAAATTTGGCAGTTATTCAGGAAGAAAAGGAATCTACAGTCAGGCTACTCGCTGACGCTCTGAAGCTTCCCCCGACCTCAATGCAGATTCTCAGGCAGGTTCGCTGTCCAAATATCGGCCATTCATCTATTTTCCCATGGACTTCACGTTTGTATGCTCAACTGAATATCAAGCAGCTCCCAACCCTCCCTCCCCCCCCCACGGTGGCGGCGCCTCCTCGTAGGAGACTTTCAAAGATTGATTACGTTGAGAAGACGGTCATGCAAATTGGCTGCTGCTCCACGCGTTGGGATGCTCCTCTCCAAAAAAGGAACATATGTTGTACTAGGATGTTGGGTGCATAATTAGAGGAAGATTGAGCGGCTACTAGAGTTCCCCCCCCCCTCCCTCCCCCTGTTCTCTGTTTCCCTGTCGCTCGCTTCCCGACTTCTTCAAATTGTCGGTGATGGGGGGGGGGGGTTGAAAAGAAGAAAGGAGAGGAGAGGAGAGAAGAAGGGCGAAAAAGTGACATGCGCCCGCCCGCCAGTCCGCCGACGCCGCCGCTCTCTTTCTCTCCGTGTTGACTATAGAGTCCGTCCAGTAACACGGAGAAAGTCACGAATGATCGATCGATTACTACGGAAAACTAGGGAGATATGAAAAAGGTAGAATGCATCCATCGAGATCATCCGCATCGACTCGGTCTCAGTTCCGTTGAGATACATAGATTCACCGTGAGAATCATGAAGATCACGGCGATTCGATAAGGAACGGGAGGGGCTTGCTCAGGGCTCATGATAAAGCGCATGATTACCACAAGCTACAGTACTGGCCATAAAGAATGCGCGCGGGCTTTTTTTTTGGGATAACTACGCTGAAAACATATATTTTGTTGTGAAAATTCTAGCTGTGTACTGCGGAACACCCTCACGACAACTTGCAGAAAATGAAATTACAGTTTTTGATTCAGCCAAAAAAAAAAAGCCCGTGGACATTCTTTATGGCCAGTACTGTATGTATTCTGAAATATGCGCCCGCCAGTGATGCGCCCGCTTTTTGCCCGATGTCTGCATTCCCATTATGATGAAGCAGACATGGATAGTTTGAGCAACAGTTTTTCCTTTAAGAGGGCTGGAAACCAGAGAAGGGCGGAATTCCGTCTTCCGGATTCCAGATTCCGTGAAAAAAAAAATTTTTTCCGTTATCTGTTTTCCGTTTTCCGGATTCCGAGTTCCCAAAATCCAATTCCGCCATACTTTGCTGGAAACCCGTTTCGGTGAGCCTCTTTCCAGAAGGTACAGTATGCCGTATGAACTTCTTCTAGTTATTTATAAAATTTTGTTATTCTGCTGAAACAAATTTCAGTCATTCCGCGCTGAACCTTCCGGCTTAAAACTCTCGGAAAAATGCTAGGTACTACAAACTACACACTACAAACTACGCTACAAAAACTACATACTACAAACTACGCTAGATTCACTACATTCATTTTGGAATGACGAGTTTAGCGGCTCAAGTTCCTGAACAATTACAGCATCTGAAACTTCACGTCGCATTCTGTATGCGCGTCAGTCTTGGCTGAAATTGGAAAAGAATGCTGAAAGCTGTCAGCTAGAAAAATGCAGTGAAGGTGTGAAGATTTCAGAATATTTCAGCTTCTACCAAGTGAATTTTAGGGTCTGAAAGGAGCCTATACAGAAATTTGAGAAAATGCCTTCGAGTTTCAGATGCAAGACTTCAGATGCGCTGGAAATCTTATAAAGCTCACGAAACGCAGATTCTTCTACTGAAATATAGAAGACGTGCGGTTAGAAGGGAAAAAAAAGTTCAGGAGAAGCTGACACTGAAGAAAGTAGTGGAGCGCTTCTGAAACTAATGCGATAGTCTATTGGAGAGCTAGATTCAGACGCTAGACGTGCAATTTTATTAGAGGTTTTCCTCCGACTACAAACTACACTTCCAGAACCTCTCCGATGGAAAAAGCCTTAAATATTCTTACCTGCCGGTCGCTGAGCTCTCTTGGTGTGCATCCATTTGTATGAGTTGTGTTGCGAGGCGGCCACCGCCGCCGCCGGCATCTGCTCCGCCGATGAATTGGACGGCGCGGCGCTC
The DNA here is from genome assembly GCA_003052745.1 of Caenorhabditis inopinata. Taxonomy (NCBI): domain Eukaryota; kingdom Metazoa; phylum Nematoda; class Chromadorea; order Rhabditida; family Rhabditidae; genus Caenorhabditis; species Caenorhabditis inopinata. The sequence goes on from AP018153.1 coordinate 3,397,810, forward strand.
GGCGACGTCGACACCGCCGGCGACACCGTTCCAGCTCCGCCCAGCGCGTAGCTCGACGGATGCGCGGCCCACAGGTCGGACGGGTGATGGTTCAGCGGAGAGTAGGACGGTGCCGCCGCGGCCGCCGCATAGTACGTCGGCGTTGTCCAATCGGCATAGTAGTTGTGAGTAGACGATCCACCGTAGCACTCTGCCGAGCTCATGCTGAAAACCTTTGGCGAGTTGCTCATTATGAAGTAATAATGAATGATATACATAAAATTGAGAGAAAAGCAAAAGGGGGGGGGGGCGAGATGAATGATGTCAGAGGTGAGTATTTGCCAAGTATTCAGACATGCATAATGATAAAGTCTGCATGACTGATTTTTTCAGATATTGGAGCTCATGCGTGCTCCAAAAAGTTTGTAATTCACAATTTCAAAACGAAGAAACGCTTATGGGGTTATTCATGAAAAGCACAATTGCATTTTAATGCAAAAAAATGAATTTTTTTGCATTAAAATGCTTTTCGTGCTTTTCATGAATAACCCCATCAGAATCTCATTCTGAAATAGTAGAATTCATCCACGGAAGACTTCGAATCTTGATCTAAGCGAAATGTCAATCGATCGCGCTTTGATCGCAGATTTTCAAATAATTTTAAAGGGGCTCCTATTCTCCCGAATTCTTGCTGAATTTAGAGAAAATCGATGAATTCCATTGACTTCTACTTGAATTTGAAAAATCTTAAATATTCACAGAGATTTCAAATTTAAGACTGACGGCTTTCAGATGGCTCATAGACCTTCAAAATGAGCAAAATGGAGAGCTCTAGATTCCTCTAGAAATATCACTTTTTGCGAGCTTTAAGCGGGTAAATCTCAGGCGCGCCAGAGGCACGCCAGTGGCAATATTCAAGTTTTTATGGTGTTCCGTCGTTGACGGCACCAACGAATTAATCATGTACACCCCCCCCTTCCTCCCTTTAATCGTCGTCTGCATCGGACGTCGTCGTCGTCATCCTCATCACAACAGATAAGGAAAGGAATACGAAGGAAGGGATAAATACGCACATTTTTATACATATATGTATATTCAGAAGACGGGTGAATGAATTCGATGGTGTGAAGAGAGAGTCCGGGGCGAAGAGAGACAGAGAGAGACAGAGAGACGTAGAGAGAGAGAGAGAGAGAGACACACCATCTGATTAAGAAGGAAACCCCGAAAAGCAATAAATCATTTAATGATGGTGGGACACGGGCGGAGGCGGGAGAAGGCTCCGCCGCCGCACAGGACTGGCGGGAATCGGCCAGTGTGTCGTCGGGGGGTGGGCGGAGCCGGAGACGCCCGCTACCCAATGGCCACGATTCGTGTGGGCGGAGCCTGTATCGTAGGGGAAAGAGGAGGCAAGGCGAGGCGAAGTTGGATGGAGACAGACAGATGGCTGGCGCCGACGACGACTTAGGCTTCTCGATTTTTCGTTGGCTCCACTCCACCCCCCTGTTTTTTGGGTGGGCTCCTGGAGCCGTTGGTTTTTTTTTTGGCTTTAACTATTAATTTAGTCATTTCCGACTTAAATAATCTTATTTTCACCGATATTCAAAGTTTCCTTCCTCCTGGACACCATGCTCTTCAATTAGGGGTTGGACGATGGATTCTGGGTTGGTTTCTGCTTCAAAATTAGCTGACTAAAACTGAAATTGAGCACACTACTGAGACGAATACAAAAGATTTCACGCTCATATTCCGACATGTGCTACAGAAATCATGAGAATGGAAAGTGCGCTCCATTGAGAACGTCGAGAAGCTTCCACATGAAACGCATTTTATTCATTGTTAACTTTTTGTGAAAACATCTGAAAATACCTTAAAATCATCGAAAACGGCCAAAATTAACGGAAAGTGGAGGAAAACGATTAAAAATGGCTGAAAATAGCTCAAAATGACTGGAAAAACTGCTAAAATATCGCAATTTTTAATTTGAAACGCATTGTATTCTTTGTCTAGCTGAAAATGGCTTAAAATGAGCAAAAATGATCGAAAATGACTGAAATTAACTTAAAATGACTGAAAATAACTTAAAATTATGGAAAATGACCAAAAATGAGCAAAAATGATCGAAAATGATCGAAAATTACCAAAAATGACCAAAAATGATCGAAAAAGGCGAAAATTGATCGAAAATGATCGAAAATGACCAAAAATAATCGAAAATGACCAAAAATGATCGAAAATGACCAAAAATAAGCAAAAATGATCGAAAATGATCGAAAATTACCAAAAATGACCAAAAATGATCGAAAAAGGCGAAAATTGATCGAAAATGATCGAAAATGACCAAAAATAATCGAAAATGACCAAAAATGATCGAAAATGACCAAAAATGATCAAAAATGATCGAAAATGACTAAAAATGATCGATAATGGCGAAAAATGATCGAAAATGATCGAAAATGACCAAAAATGATCGAAAATGATCGAAAATGGCCAAAAGTGATCGAAAATGGCGAAAATTGATCGAAAATGACCAAAAATAATCGAAAATGGCGAAAATTGATCGAAAATGCTCGAAAATGATCGAAAATGATCGAAAATGGCCAAAAGTGATCGAAAATGGCGAAAATTGATCGAAAATTGCTAAAAATAACTGAAAATAACTTAAAATGATCGAAAATTACCAAAATGGACGGAAATGAATGAAATAGCTGAAAATGACTGGAGCAACTGCCGAAATACTACAATTTCTAGCTTAAAATTCGTTTTATTGTTTACTAGCTCATTGAGAAATGCTGAAATATACTGAAAATGACAGAGAATCATTTTATTCGTGGTGGGCTTCTTAAACAGGCTGAAAATGGCTGAAAACAGCTGAAAATCACTGTAAGCTGTTAGCTCTTCGATGCGAGCTTTGTGTACACCGCATTCTTCACTGGTGTCACTTCCGTCGATGCCGCCGCCACCAATTACCATTATTATTCTTATTATTCTCATTATGTTTCCCCTCAGAGCGACACAAAGATTTGAGGACCAACAGGTGTTAGTTGGCTGATCGATTTCAATAGAAATGTGTACTTGACATGGATAATTGGCTTATTTCGTTTTAAAGGGTACGCAAGTCTCGGAAGCGGAAGGGAAAGTGAGCACGGATAAGCCGAGGAGCGCCATTTTCCACCAAAGAACGCAACTCTCCTTCAGTTTAGTCTACATCGATAAGCGACGTGGCCTAAGATTCTCGATGGATTTCTTCGGCCCTCCTTCTTTATCCATCCGAATTCAAAACTTTCAAACTTCATAGCTATCATAGACGTCGAGATCTTCAATTTGCGCTCATTTTCGAGCTTTTATTTGAATTTTGAAGAAAGTTACACGGAAACGGGCGGAATAGGGCGTGGCTCGCCCTATTCCGCCCGTTTCCGCCCACATTGAAATTATGACGAAATACACAGAATATCGCATTTTCAGAGAAAATCAAATAAGGAAAATTCGGAAAACCGCTGAAAATGGCTTGAAATGAGCAAAAATGATGGAAAATGGCCAAAACTGATGGAAAATTAGCAAAAATTATGGGGAATAGCTAAAAATTATGGAAAACGGCTAAAAATTATGGAAAATGACTAAAAATTACTGAAACTAACTTAAAATGCCTTAAAATAACTTAAAATGACTGAAAATAGCTCCGTAGCTATTATAGGCATCACTAAAATCGTCGAGATCTTCAATTTGCGCTCATTTTCGAGCTTTTATTCGAATTTTGAATAAAGTTACACGCTTGCCCGTGGCTCGCCCTATTCCGCCCGTTTTCGCCCGTATTTCAATTATGACGCGCATTTTCAGCAAAAATCAAATAAGGAACAAAACAAGCCAAATTGCGTTCTACCACTTTGTGACAGCGAGGGTAGGCGGGTGTCGAGGTGCCGCAGAGCCAAAGAGCACAAAAGTAAAACAAGCAGAAAACCTCAAATTCTTCTATAAAATAACAGATTGGTGTCTGTCTCTAACTGAGCAAATCAGGTGACTATTGAAGTGAACGGGGAGGGAGACACCGGTTTGATTTACGATGATGGAGGGGGGGGGGGAGGGGGGAGAGGGTGCTGGAGGTTAGTCAATCAGATGGACAATTAGTGTAATGGAGCACATTGAACAGAGAAGCAATACAAACTCTCTTGCACTTTCAGTTACGGTCCAGGGCACTGAAGCGCCGGCGCGTGGGAAGCAAAGAGTTTTGCTCTTTTGCTCAGTTCAACTCTTCTTATTACAGTATTCTGAAAGATCAAGCGTATGAGTTACACACTTAACCTCTAATAGAAGAGCACCATCTGAGCAAATTTGGTTTTAAGAGCATAGAAAGATGAACGAAACCGAGCCCGAGCAGGGATCTCCCAGACCGGAAGGTTCACGAGCCGGCTCACAACTTTTCAAAGTGAAAATTACAGAGGGTGATATCGGCGAGTTCTGCGATTCAGACCATTCAAACTCAGATTCAGACGATTTCAGATTCAGGCGATACTTGCTTAGTCGGAATGCGTCGAATAGGCCGCCTACTTAGCCCATAGCTACAATTCAAGGCTTTTCCAGTGAAATGCGCTGAAATCTACCATTTGCGGCTTTTTTGCATTTGAAAAAGATTAAAAGCCGGCCCGAAGTCGCCCAAAAAAAGTTCTCCGACGTAGAAGCGTTCGAAACAACTTAAATAGGAAAGGCGCCGCCCAATCACCCCCCTCCTTCATCCACCTGTTTTTGACACCAAGCAGGCGCCAACCTCGTCACCGGAAATGCGCAAATCGCTTTCCCCCAAAAAGAGAGCTGCATTGAGTTCGACCAAATCATCATTAAAGGAAGGGAGTGGGGAGGTCCATTTATGAGAGGCTAGAGTCGCCGACTGTTTGGCGCCTCGAGCCTCGGTTTTAGTTGTTCGAAAGATGAAGGGAAACGGGGAAGAAGAGTCGAAAATATTTGGAAGAATAGGAAGAGAAGCAGTCGAAATGATCGATGTGTTTTCTTTTTCGTTTCGGAAATGCGCACGCCTGCATATCTCCATTTTGGATACACTATTCACTAGAGAGACGGAGAGAAACAGAGAGAGAGAGAGAGAGTTAGTCAGTGCTGAGCTTCTCCCTGTTACACAGTCAGATGACGACGACGATGATGATGATGATGATGATGATGAAGAGGAAGAAGAAGAAGAATTGGGGAACGACTACAATGTTGACGAGGATGAAACCCGCACCAAAATATAATCCCGGTCTGGAAAACGAAATTCGAAATTCGCGACACCGAACATGGTACGGAGCAGAATAAAGACGCTGAAATACACAAAAACCCTATTAAAAGGGTAAGACGCTTTAATTTTTATCTTTTTAAAGTAACGCAATGGAATGAAATTCAAATTCAGGAAACTGGTTTCAAGTCAAAAAAAACCAAAAAAATATATAATTTTTTTTGCAAATTTAGCATATTTTTACAAAGAAACCGAATCAGAATGTATACCTTTATTACAACGGCACAAATAAAATTCAAATTTCTGAAATTGGTTTCAAGCTAAAAAAAACCAAAAAAAAATTTTTTTTTGCAAATTTAAAATATTTTTAAAAAGAAACCGAATCAGAATTTTTGCCTTTATTATAACGGCACAAATCAAATCCAAATTTCTGAAATTGGTTTCAAGATATTTTCGAATTCCTTAAAAAATAAAAAACAAAAAAAAATATTTTTTTGCAAATTTAGAATATTTTAGAAAAAAAAATACAAAGAAACTGAATTAGAATTTTTTCCTCTATTATACAAGCTCATTGAGTTAAAAAGAAAAGAATTAACTTTAAAAATTTAAATAAAAATAGGATTTCGAAAACTAAATAATTTAATTCATTCCGGGGTACGGTGGCGACAAGGACGGACGCAAACACCGCGACGCACAATTTCACACTTTTTTTAATTTGCGTTGCACATTGAATTTCATCGGTTTTCCGAATTTCCGCGTGGATTCCTTCAAAGTTTACGGAAAAATTTGCCGATGGTGATTTTGAAAAATGCGGAAGAGCTGTACTGATAAAAAACGCTCAAAAAACTGAAAGTTTTGGTGAGAATTTATGCGTTTATTGAAATGTCTAAAATCAATAAATTATTTTTAGAATTTTTTCGAAAAAGACAACGACACCCGCTTCACAACTGCGCACTTCGGTAATTTTACAGGCTTTAAGAAGCTATTCTTGCAATTTCAGATCCGTCTGCTCAAGTTATTCATCAATTTCAGCAGCTCCTTCAACTCGGAGTGAGCAGTTGTTTCAAAGTTTCAAAATCCAAAAAAATGACGCCTAGAAAATCCGATGGCCGGCGGTGAGAAAAATTGCAAATAGAAAATCTCAAAATGTAGGCGAGTTCTGTGAAGGTATGCTAGTTGTCAAGCGGTGTAGCTTCATGATAAAATCAATAAATTGCTCAGGTTGGATTGGAATCCAGCGGCGGCTCGACCACTTAACGGCTTCTGCTTAAATTGGTTCTTTAAATGAGCCCATGAAAAAGGTGGGATTTTGCATTAAAAAGTTGCCTTGAAAATTATGAAAATTTTGAAACAATTAAAATTTTAAAAATTAAAAAATTTTTAGAATTTTAAAAGTTAGAAAATTATAATTTCTAGCACACTTTCTTCAGATTTTCAAATTTAAAATTCCTTTCTATTGAATGCTCTGAAGAGATGTGCTGATGAAGAACGCTCGAAAAACTGGAAGTTTTGGTGAGAATTTATGCAATTATTGAAATTATTGAAATGCCCAAAATCAATAAATTATTTTTAGAAATTCTTCGAAAAAGACAACGACACCCGCCTTACAACTGCGCACTTTAATAATTTTACAGGCTTTAAAAAGCTGATCTTGCAATTTCAGATCCGTCTGTTCAAGTTATTCATCAATTTCAGCAGCTCCTTCAACTCGGAGTGAGCAGTTGTTTCAAAAGTTTCGAAATCCAAGAAAATGACGCCTAGAAAATCCGATGACCGGCGGTGAGGAAAAGTGCGAATAGAAAATCGCAGGCGAGTTCTGTGAAGGTATGCTAGTTGTCAAACGAAGTAGCTTCGTGATAAAATCAATAAATTGCTCAGGTTGGATCGGAATCCAGCGGCGGCTCGACCACTTAACGGCTTCTGCTTAAATTGATTCTTCAAATGAGCCCATTAAAAAGGTGGGATTTTGCATTAAAAAGTTGCTTTGAAAATTATAAAAATTTTGAAAAAATTGAAAAGTTGAAAAATTTTAAAATTAAAAAAAATTTTTTAAATTTTAAAAATTTAAACAATTTAAAAATTATAATTTCTAGCACATTTTCTTCAGATTTTTAAATCTGGAATTCCCGTCTTAAAAAGATCTTTCCTATAAGCACATCACTTCATTGTTCAAAATCGGAAAAATTTAAAAAAAATTTTTAATTGAAAAATTTATAATTTCTAGCACACTTTCTTCAGATTTTTAAATCTGGAATTCCCGTCTTAAAAAGATCTTTCCTATAAGCACATCACTTCATTGTTCAAAATCGAAAAAATTAAAAAAAAATTTTTAATTAAAAAATTTATAATTTCTAGCACACTTTCTTCAGATTTTTAAATCTGGAATTCCCTTCTTAGAAAGATCTTTCCTATAAGCACAGCACTTCATTGTTCAAAATCGGAAAAATTTTAAAAAAATTTTTAATTGAAAAATTTATAATTTCTAGCACACTTTCTTCAGATTTTTAAATCTGGAATTCCCGTCTTAAAAAGATCTTTCCTATAAGCACATCACTTCATTGTTCAAAATCGAAAAAATTAAAAAAAAATTTTTAATTAAAAAATTTATAATTTCTAGCACACTTTCTTCAGATTTTTAAATCTGGAATTCCGTTCTTAGAAAGATCTTTCCTATAAGCACAGCACTTCATTGTTCAAAATCGAAAAAATTAAAAAATTAAAAAATTTAAACAAATTTTAAAATTAAAAAAATTGTTGAACTTTTAAAAATTAAAAAATTATAATTTCTAGCACACTTTTTTTCAAATTTTTAAATCTAAAATTTCTTTCTTAGAAAGACCTTTCCTATGAGCACACACAGCCGTTTTACCTGTACTTCATTGTTCAAAATCTATCTAATCAAAACACAATTTTCATTTCTTTTTCATCTAGTCCGACCGCTTCAATGACTTCAAAAAGACCGTCAAAAACAACACAAAGCGTTTTTCAGATAATCTGTCTTCGACTTGTTCAATGACGAATCTCTCCTCCGTCGGCCGGCCGCATCATCACGTCTCCATGCCGCCAAGAGAGCTGTCTCTATTTCATGAATGAAGACGTGTGAGCACGCACAGTCGGCTCTTTTGAAACGTGCCGCCCGTCTTCTTCACCCAACGCCATCCGAAAGATCTCCAAGATCTTCCACACCACCACCTCATCACTCAACACCACTTTGTTGTTTTTGCTTATAGGCGGCACAAGCGGAGCACGGCTGAAAAGAAGACGAACAACTGGAGGATTGAGGTAAGTTAATCCGGTCGATTTATGTACGAAAAGGTGTCGAGACTACGGTAGGGGTGTCAAGATTGTTTGACGGCGCGCAAGCCGAAGATGTTTATCGAGATATTCAACTAATATCGCGTTTCTTCTTCGCCTACAACTTTGCAAGAGATACTCTTTCGTTTTCTACAAATTTTTTTTTGTGTAACCTTTAATATAAGGGCATTTGTTTACTATATTTTGGATGAGACAATTTTTAGCTTCTGGAAATGGCTATTTTACTTTCAGAACTTTTGTGATGCTTTCTCCAATTCAAAATTAACCCTGATCCAATTGAAAAGCATGTGACCTCAAAAATTGGAAAATTTATACGAGTGCCCTTTTATTAAAGGCTCTCCAAATCTTCAATGTTATGTGCGCCAGCGTTTTAGATTCATTCAGAATCAATTCATCTTCCCCACCCCCTCGAAAAATATGCTTTTTTTTTAAAGGTGCTCTTCTATTACAGTTCCCCAGTTTCCAAAATGTGAGACATCCTTTATACTCATTTTTCAAAAATTTTATGGGAGGGGGGGGGAGAGAGCAATGAAAAAAAAACAGAAGTTTAGCGCTGATCCTCCAAATATCTATGCCCTTTTATTAGGGTATTCTAATATATGTCACTTGTCAATGTTGTATTGTTTTGGCCAATTTGAGGCGAACTCAGCTAAATCTACGGATTACACAAATTGTCTCAAAGAGCAGCTAATTCATCAATGACACGTCCTATCCATGTTTCCATCTTTAACAGCGTGTACCGTAATTGGATATGCTGTAATTGCAGCCGCCGCTTGTGTACAACAACAAGTGTCATAGGCTCATCCCACAAGGCAAGAATCACGCGATTTGCGTCTTTCGCATTTGCCATCGCTCATCGTCTGCGTGACAAGGTGTTGAAAGAGACGAGGCGAGGGGAGTACGGTAGATGGGAGTCCGCGATTTCTTGCCCAAAACTTTAAAGATTTTATCAAGGTGGAGAATGGAGAATGGGTTTAGGCAGTGGTGTCGTGGTCGTAGGGAAACTCAAAATAAGCTCTCATAGGAAAAGAGACGCCAAAAGTCAAGGGAGTTTCGTGACAACTAGAACAAAAAGTGAGTGCTCTTCTATCTTTTGAGACACTGTCCATGGGCCGATTCGTAACTTTCCACAAAACTGAAATTATAGCTCCAAAAAAGCAGCTGTAAGCCTAAGCCTAAGGCTACAGTACACCGGCCATAAAGGTATTATATTCATACCTTTATGGTCGGTGTACTGTATGTAGAATGAGCACTGGCAAGAAGAGCATTGTGGGATGGTGATTTTTAGAAAATGTAATCAGAAGCAGGTTACTTATACATCTGAAAAAGCTGAAAATGCTTCTGGAGCAGGAAAGACTGTGGGCCAGCGACACAGACTGTGTTTTTTCGAATGGGAACCATAATGTAATATTATCCATCCGCGAAGACGTGGGCCTTCGTTTAAAGGCGCAACGAATTATCTGTAAGGGATAGCGCGTTAAATAGCGTTAAATAGCGGATAGTGTGTGCGCTTTCTTACAACTTAACGCGCTATCCCCTAACGAAACCCAAACAGTAAATTCTTTGCGCCTTTAAACGAAGGCTCACGTCCTCGCGGATGGATAATTCCTTTATGGCCGGGAAGACGGGCCAGCAGCATGGGCCCCGCTTCATGCTAAAATACCTCGAGATTTGCACTTTTCATGCTATAACTTGTGTGCTAGAAAGGGTTACGGTGTGGCGAGAACCACTAGATTGCATTGTCCCTCACAGCGCTATCGTTTAGCACTAGGATTACTGTAGATGTCACAGACCGAATCAGTACTAAATCTCTGAAAATTAATTGCTTTAGGTGACTTTTGAGAGCGTCCAAAGAGTGTTGAGTTGAGAAGATACAAGAATAATGAAAGTCTCTGAAAATTGTCGGGGGGGGGGGGAGAGAATTCGAGATTCTTGGGGTTTTCAGTCTTGCAAAAGCATGCAAAAGACCGTCTTAGGCTTAAGCTTAGGCTTAGGTTTACGCTTAGGCTTAGACTTAGGATTAGTTTTTGACTTAGGCTTATGCTTAGGCTTAGGTTTAAGCTTAGGCTTAAAGTAGGCTGAGATCATGATTTTCAGCCATTTTTAAGCAGTAAGTTTCGATTTGAAGGAGGGTATGTGACGCCCGTTTTCGCCCGTTTTTTGCCTTATGCAAAAACGGGTAGCAGTGGAGAGCCCGTCATTCAAACTATGCACTGCTTAGGCTTAGGCTTATGTGCAAAAGGCTCTTGATAAGCACATATTCATAGGCTCACAAAAATTCCACGAATTTAGCACAAGTCTTGGGTAAATGTGTGCGAAACTTGGCCATGACTCGCAGTACCTTTGGCGCACTCGGTTTGGACGGGTCAGACAAGTCCAGGAAACCGAAATGCACCATAATTCACTTGAATGCAATTACAGTAATCCGGAATGGGAGAATGCTATGAGTCTTGAAGCGAGAATGTTCTAGAATGATTCGACTTATAACCTCAAATACTCATTCTGCTAAGCGCCTATCTGCATCTGAGGTTAAGGTCTGAAGCCGACCGAAACACGTTCGCAAGTCACAATAAGTACAGTAGGCCCACGGAATTCATTTTTTAAGCCTAGGTCTAAGCCTAAGCCTAAGCCTAAGGCTTAGCCTAAAAGTTAAAGCGGCGGATCCCATGGTTTTAGAAATATGAGTCGAAACCTATGGCACCCTGCGGGCTCCTTACATCTCACTTTCGAACTGAAAATTGTTGCTCAAAAGAGCTTGCAAATGGTAGAAGGCCGTCTGGCTTTAGATGCTAGGATGGGGCGAATTTGCATATAAGGTTCCCCCTCCTTACGGATGAGGGGGGGGGGGTTGGGGGTACAGTCTCCTACAAAATGCGGCAAAGCGGCGCCCCAGAAACTCTCCAGTGTAAACAAAATCAGAGAAGATTAAAAGTAAATCCTTGTCGTGCTTCTGATTCGGTTCCTTTTCTCTCTTTCTCTCTCTCTCTTTATCAAAAATCGGAACAGTTGGCAAGTTGCCACAAGCGGAATGATGGATGCATCGGCTCCTCGTTTCTTCTCCCTCTCCCCCCCCCCCCCGGCCGCCAGTCCCGCGGACACTGCACCGCCCATGTATTGTGTAAGCCTCAACCGACCGCTCCGTCAACCACCACAGGACAGGCAGAGAAACAACCGAAAGTGAGCATGACACGGCCCCTCCCCCCCGATCTATCAAAATATTATGTCATTGTTGTACCGGCTGTACGGGGACCCTTTTGTAAGACGAACAGACGGCGGGCATCTGGAAAAAGTTTTGATGATGCCGACGTGAAAAATGAGGATGCACACAGGCTGGTGTGGTGGGCAAAAACTAGGAGAGAGACGTCGGGCCTGATCCATTATCATTCATCCTGACATAAGCTATTCATCGGATGACTGAAATCGAGGGATTTCCAACATTCATTGGGAGGAGACGTCCACCTTTAATAGAAGGGCACCTCTCCCCCCCCCCTTTTTTTGCCATTCCCCTTCATTTACAATAGTATGTTCCATTAGAGCTTCTGTAAAATAGAAGAGCATGCCCTTCTATTTTTTTAATTGTTCCAGACGCTTTTTTTTCCAGTTTTCACGTCATATTCTGAAGAAAAATGTGATTCCGCATTTCGGAAAAGAAAATTTTGCTCCATTTTTTCTTAAAATTCTGAAAATTACAGCCCCCCCCCCCCCATTTTTCAGCGCAGCGCTCTTTTTCAGCATCTGTTTTTCAGCGTTTTCAATAATTTATTATGTGTTCTAGACTTCTTCTTCTTCTTCTTTAGAGATTACTCTTCATTTGGGTTACCTCTAATTGAAGAGCACGTCGTGCGATCTCACCGTGATGACTGATTCAAGTTCATGTACCCATAAGAATCATTGTCAGAAGAACTTTTAAGTTATGGCCTAGAAAAAACCTCGGCCACCCCAATAACCTTGTCTGTGACTTGAGAAGCGCTAGAAGAAGATTTTCTCGGCCACAAAAATCTCGAAAAATTTCCTTTCTGTGGTGCTGTTGGACAGTGGAGCTGGTTTTCCCATTTCGGAATTTAAACATAAAACGTCTTTAGAAATGGAGCCCGTATTATTTTAAAGGAGCATAAAGGAATACTGTAGATTTGAAAACGCAGATAGGGGCATGCAATAAGTGGCAAAAAGACTTGATTTGCCCAATTTTTGCAGAGCAGAGAGTCTTGGAACTCCATGCGATTTTCCACACCAATTTGCTCGAAGAGTTTTGGGCAGGCATACGGCAACTTGCCAGTTGTATTGGACGTTGACATCTTACTCTGTAGTTGCTTTTGAATTCCCGTAGCGAATACAGTAGGAAACGTGCGTTTCATCAAAGAAAAACCACTAATATTGTCGTGAAAATCGGCAATTTCCAGCAAGAAGCGGCAAGTTGCCGGATAACAAGAGTTGAAATTGAAAATTTAAAAAAAAAACGAAAAGAACAAATAGTGTCGTATCATTATGTGGATTGAAAAAACAGTAAAATCAAGTTTCTTTCACCTTTTTTCCATATTTAGCTCGCTTTTTCATATAAAATTACAGTTTCGTACTGTTTTGGGCAAGCATACGGCAACTTGCCAGTTGTAATGGACGTTGACATGTTACTCAGTAGCTGCTTCTCCCCCCCCCCCAAGGTTATCGCAAACGCATTCTTTCATTTCCTCTATTTTAAAAAGAATTCCCGTAGCGAATACAGTAGGAAACGCGCGTTTCGTTAAAGAAAAACCAGGGAGATTGTCGTTGAAAACTGGGCAATTTTGCAGGAAATTTTGCAAGAAACAGTGGGTTGTCTGCCTCACTTGTATTAAAGGGAAAAATAATTTTCAACACTTTTCTCTCGTGCACGAACTCTGAAGTTCTAATAAACAGGCACCGCCCTCTTTTGCAATTGCGGGCACACCAAAAAGCAAGTGATATTTTAAACTATTTTTTAAAGAAACATTCTTCTGGAAAACGCTTTTTTGACGCATCCATGATTCTCTTTTTCAATTAAAAGGAATGTACATGCATTAAAAAGAGTTGTATATGAAATAGTGAGCTTAATATGGAAAAAAAAGCTGAAAGAAACCTGAAAAAACTGCTTTTTCAATCCACATAATGATACGCCACTATTTGTTATTTTCGTTTTTTTTTTCTAAATGTTCAATTTCAAACTGAATTTTGTGGTTTTTTAATTGAATTTTACATTTATGAATTTCGGAAAAATATCAAATTGACGCCAAAATGGCTCATTCTGCCAAATTTCACGGGAATTGAGCCGTTCCAAAAGACATGGTTTCTTGATTTTCAATTTGTGAGCTTGACCTGACAGAATTTGAACATTTTAAAATTGAGAATGGTTAAAAGAGGAACTCGAGACGGCTGGCAACTATGAAACAACGACTACGCTAAATGGAAACCGCTTTCAGAGCGCTCGTCGCGGCAGATTTGTTATCCGGCAACTTGCCGCTTCTGGCAGAAAATTGCCGATTTTCACGACAATATTAGTGGTTTTTCTTTAACAAAACACACGTTTCTTACTGTATTCGCTACGGGAATTCCCTTTAAAACAGTGGTAGTGAAAGAATACGCTTGCGATAACCTTCGGGGGAAGAGACTGAGTAAGATGTCAGCGTTCATTACAACTGGCAAGTTGCCGTATGCCTGCCCAAAACTCTTCGAGCAAATTGGTGTGGAAAATCGCATGGTAATTTTACAGAATCGCCCCCCACACCTCTATCGCCCCCCCATAACCGGAATCGCCCCCCCCCACAGTTATGTTTTCGATTAATTTCGGATGTGGGGGGTGATGGTGTGTGGGGGACTATTCTGTGATGTATAAATATCCGAATCGCCCCCCACCTCTTAATGTGGGGGCGATTCCGGAAAAGAGGTAATCTTTCACAATCACCCCCCCATTATATCTTTGTTCTCCCCCACTGGAATGAACCAGAATCGCCCCCCACCATTCCAGAATCGCCCCCCACCATTCCAGAATCGCCCCCCACCATTCCAGAATCGCCCCCCACCATTCCAGAATCGCCCCCACCATTCCAGAATCGCCCCCCACCATTCCAGAATCGCCCCCCACCATTCCAGAAGCGCCCCCCACCATTCCAGAATCGCCCCCCCCCCCACCATTCCAGAATCGCCCCCCCCCCCCCGATTCCAGAATCACCCCCCACGATTCCAGAATCGCCCCCCCCCACCATTCCAGAATCGCCCCCACCATTCCAGAATCGCCCCCCACCATTCCAGAATCGCCCCCCCCACCATTCCAGAATCGCCCCCCACCATTCCAGAATCGCCCCCCACTATTCCAGAATCGCCCCCCACCATTCCAGAAGCGCCCCCCACCATTCCAGAATCGCCCCCCCCCACCATTCCAGAATCGCCCCCCCCCCCCCGATTCCAGAATCACCCCCCACGATTCCAGAATCACCCCCCCCCCGTCCTATCCTTTTAGGACCCCTCATGATCTCACCTAAACAACAGTGTTTTTCATCCTTTATTCAAAATCTCTTTCTCTTGGACTTAAGTTCTTCAAGAATTCTGTTGAATGATTAAAAAGTTGAATGTTGAATGTTGAAATGTTGAAATGAAATGAATTAAAAATGAATTGAAAATGTTGAAAAGAAGATTGATTACACGTGATTTTTGGATGAATAAAATAAAAAAAAGGGGGGGGGCGATTCCGGTTCATTCCAGTGGGGGGTACTACCGAGGTTTGTGGGGGGAAATACAGTTATTATACCAAATGCTCTTCATTGAATTTCAGTGAAAATGCGCTCCACCGAATTTCAGTGAAAATGCGCTCCACCGAATTTCAATGAAAATGCGCTCCACCGAATTTCAGTGAAAATGCGCTCCACCGAATTTCAGTGAAAATGCGCTCCACCGAATTTCAGTGAAAATGCTCTTCATTGAATTTCAGTGAAAATGCGCTCCACCGAATTTCAGTGAAAATGCGCTCCACCCAATTTCAATGAAAATGCGCTCCACCCAATTTCAGTGAAAATGCGCTCCACCGAATTTCAGTGAAAATGCTCTTCATTGAATTTCAGTGAAAATGCTCTTCATTGAATTTCAGTGAAAATGCGCTCCACCGAATTTCAGTGAAAATGCGCTCCACCGAATTTCAATGAAAATGCGCTCCACCGAATTTCAGTGAAAATGCGCTCCACCGAATTTCAGTAAAAATACGCTCCATCGAATTTCAGTCAAAATACGCTCCATCGAATTTCAGTCAAAATACGCTCCATCGAATTTCAGTGAAAATGCGCTCCATCGAATTTCAGTGAAAATGCGCTCCACCGATATTCAGTGAAAATGCTCTTCATTTAATTTCAGTGAAAATGCGCTCTACCGAATTTCAGTGAAAATGCACTCCATCGAATTTCAGTGAGAATGCGCTCCACCGAATTTCAGTAAAAATACGCTCCATCGAATTTCAGTCAAAATACGCTCCATCGAATTTCAGTCAAAATACGCTCCATCGAATTTCAGTGAAAATGCGTTCTATCGAATTTCAGTGAAAATGCGTTCTATCGAATTTCAGTGAAAATGCGCTCCACCGAATATCAGTGAAAATGCGCTCCATCGAATTTCAGTCAAAATGCGCTCCACCGAATTTCAGTCAAAATGCGCTCCATCGAATTTCAGGCAAAATCATGAAAGCATGCGAATGAAACTGAAATAGAACGCGCAAAATCGCTAATAAGAATAATAAAATGCAAATGATTCGAATCTTTCCCGTATTATTCATTCGGATGAATGTCGAGTGGACACCAGACGCCAACCTTAATATGCTAATACGACAATAGCAGTTATAATTTTATTACCGCGTTCAATAGGTGGGGGGGGGGAGGGTGCGGCAGATATCGGAATGAAAGAGTGGAAGATAGGGTGGAAGAGGGGGGGGGGGGAGTTGTGCGGAAAAAAAAACCAACTATGGCTTATTCTTTTCTCTACACCAGACTATACATCTTTGCTCGAAGAGTTTTGGGCAAGCAGTGGGCAACTTGCCCTGAGAAGCAACAAGTTGTATGCAGAGGAAAAATTATTGGAATTCCTGAATTAAAATATTAAACGCCTAGAGCCTGTATTATTTTAAAGGAGCATGAAGGAATACTGTAGATTTGAAAACGCAGATAGGGGTATGCAATAAGTGGCAAAAAGACTTGATTTGCCCAATTTTTGCAGAGCAGAGAGTCTTGGAGTTTCATGCGATTGGTATAATAACTGTATTTCCCCCCACAAACCTCGGTAGTACCCCCCACTGGAATGAACCGGAATCGCCCCCCCCCTTTTTTTTATTTTATTCATCCAAAAATCACGTGTAATCAATCTTCTTTTCAACATTTTCAATTCATTTTTAATTCATTTCATTTCAACATTTCAACATTCAACATTCAACTTTTTAATCATTCAACAGAATTCTTGAAGAACTTAAGTCCAAGAGAAAGAGATTTTGAATAAAGGATGAAAAACACTGTTGTTTAGGTGAGATCATGAGGGGTCCTAAAAGGATAGGACGGGGGGGGGGTGATTCTGGAATCGTGGGGGTGATTCTGGAATCGGGGGGGGGGGGGCGATTCTGGAATGGTGGGGGGGGCGATTCTGGAATGGTGGGGGGCGCTTCTGGAATGGTGGGGGGCGATTCTGGAATAGTGGGGGGCGATTCTGGAATGGTGGGGGGCGATTCTGGAATGGTGGGGGGGGGGGCGATTCTGGAATGGTGGGGGGCGATTCTGGAATGGTGGGGGGCGATTCTGGAATGGTGGGGGGGGGCGATTCTGGAATCGTGGGGGGTGATTCTGGAATCGGGGGGGGGGGCGATTCTGGAATGGTGGGGGGGGGGCGATTCTGGAATGGTGGGGGGCGATTCTGGAATGGTGGGGGGGGGGCGATTCTGGAATGGTGGGGGGCGCTTCTGGAATGGTGGGGGGCGATTCTGGAATGGTGGGGGGCGATTCTGGAATGGTGGGGGGCGATTCTGGAATGGTGGGGGGCGATTCTGGTTCATTCCAGTGGGGGAGAACAAAGATATAATGGGGGGGTGATTGTGAAAGATTACCTCTTTTCCGGAATCGCCCCCACATTAAGAGGTGGGGGGCGATTCGGATATTTATACATCACAGAATAGTCCCCCACACACCATCACCCCCACATCCGAAATTAATCGAAAACATAACTGTGGGGGGGGGCGATTCCGGTTATGGGGGGGCGATAGAGGTGTGGGGGGCGATTCTGTAAAATTACCGAGCATTTTCACTGAAATTCGGTGGAGCGCATTTTCACTGAAATTCGGTGGAGCGCATTTTCACTGAAATTCGGTGGAGCGCATTTTCATTGAAATTCGGTGGAGCGCATTTTCACTGAAATTCGGTGGAGCGCATTTTCACTGAAATTCAATGAAGAGCATTTTCACTGAAATTCGGTGGAGCGCATTTTCACTGAAATTCGGTGGAGCGCATTTTCACTGAAATTCGGTGGAGCGCATTTTCATTGAAATTCGGTGGAGCGCATTTTCACTGAAATTCGGTGGAGCGCATTTTCACTGAAATTCGGTGGAGCGCATTTTCATTGAAATTCGGTGGAGCGCATTTTCACTGAAATTCGGTGGAGCGCATTTTCACTGAAATTCAATGAAGAGCATTTGGTATAATAACTGTATTTCCCCCCACAAACCTCGGTAGTACCCCCCACTGGAATGAACCGGAATCGCCCCCCCCCCTTTTTTTTATTTTATTCATCCAAAAATCACGTGTAATCAATCTTCTTTTCAACATTTTCAATTCATTTTTAATTCATTTCATTTCAACATTTCAACATTCAACATTCAACTTTTTAATCATTCAACAGAATTCTTGAAGAACTTAAGTCCAAGAGAAAGAGATTTTGAATAAAGGATGAAAAACACTGTTGTTTAGGTGAGATCATGAGGGGTCCTAAAAGGATAGGACGGGGGGGGTGATTCTGGAATCGTGGGGGGTGATTCTGGAATCGGGGGGGGGGGGGGCGATTCTGGAATGGTGGGGGGGGCGATTCTGGAATGGTGGGGGGCGCTTCTGGAATGGTGGGGGGCGATTCTGGAATAGTGGGGGGCGATTCTGGAATGGTGGGGGGCGATTCTGGAATGGTGGGGGGGGGGGCGATTCTGGAATGGTGGGGGGCGATTCTGGAATGGTGGGGGGCGATTCTGGAATGGTGGGGGGGGGCGATTCTGGAATCGTGGGGGGTGATTCTGGAATCGGGGGGGGGGGCGATTCTGGAATGGTGGGGGGGGGGCGATTCTGGAATGGTGGGGGGCGATTCTGGAATGGTGGGGGGGGGGCGATTCTGGAATGGTGGGGGGCGCTTCTGGAATGGTGGGGGGCGATTCTGGAATGGTGGGGGGCGATTCTGGAATGGTGGGGGCGATTCTGGAATGGTGGGGGGCGATTCTGGAATGGTGGGGGGCGATTCTGGAATGGTGGGGGGCGATTCTGGAATGGTGGGGGGCGATTCTGGTTCATTCCAGTGGGGAGAACAAAGATATAATGGGGGGGTGATTGTGAAAGATTACCTCTTTTCCGGAATCGCCCCCACATTAAGAGGTGGGGGGCGATTCGGATATTTATACATCACAGAATAGTCCCCCACACACCATCACCCCCCACATCCGAAATTAATCGAAAACATAACTGTGGGGGGGGGCGATTCCGGTTATGGGGGGGCGATAGAGGTGTGGGGGGCGATTCTGTAAAATTACCGAGCATTTTCACTGAAATTCGGTGGAGCGCATTTTCACTGAAATTCGGTGGAGCGCATTTTCACTGAAATTCGGTGGAGCGCATTTTCATTGAAATTCGGTGGAGCGCATTTTCACTGAAATTCGGTGGAGCGCATTTTCACTGAAATTCAATGAAGAGCATTTTCACTGAAATTCGGTGGAGCGCATTTTCACTGAAATTCGGTGGAGCGCATTTTCATTGAAATTCGGTGGAGCGCATTTTCATTGAAATTCGGTGGAGCGCATTTTCACTGAAATTCAATGAAGAGCATTTTCACTGAAATTCGGTGGAGCGCATTTTCACTGAAATTCGGTGGAGCGCATTTTCATTGAAATTCGGTGGAGCGCATTTTCACTGAAATTCGGTGGAGCGCATTTTCACTGAAATTCGGTGGAGCGCATTTTCACTGAAATTCAATGAAGAGCATTTTCACTGAAATTCGGTGGAGCGCATTTTCACTGAAATTCAATGAAGAGCATTTTCACTGAAATTCGGTGGAGCGCATTTTCACTGAAATTCGGTGGAGCGCATTTTCACTGAAATTCGGTGGAGCGCATTTTCATTGAAATTCGGTGGAGCGCATTTTCACTGAAATTCGGTGGAGCGCATTTTCATTGAAATTCGGTGGAGCGCATTTTCACTGAAATTCAATGAAGAGCATTTTCACTGAAATTCGGTGGAGCGCATTTTCACTGAAATTCAATGAAGAGCATTTTCACTGAAATTCGGTGGAGCGCATTTTCACTGAAATTCGGTGGAGCGCATTTTCACTGAAATTCGGTGGAGCGCATTTTCATTGAAATTCGGTGGAGCGCATTTTCACTGAAATTCGGTGGAGCGCATTTTCATTGAAATTCGGTGGAGCGCATTTTCACTGAAATTCGGTGGAGCGCATTTTCACTGAAATTCGGTGGAGCGCATTTCGAAATTTCCGTTTTTTTTTCTTTAATTCGTGCCAATTTCTGACTCTGCTTTCCTCCGCCGTTTAATTAAAGAGTTATTCTAATAGAAGGGCAGCTGCATGCAACCCGCCTCATTTTAAAAACGATTTTTTTTCAAACATGGTAAAATCCAGTATGAAAGCACAGAATTCAACGAAACCTGTAATAGAAGCGCATGCCGTTATGTTACTAGTAGTATAGAACTTTTTCTTTCAATTTTTCCTTTTAATTATGAGCACATCTTGAATAGCTTTAATGCAATTCATGTGGTAGAACGACGCATCCTAATATAACGGCAGCCTTTTCGAATTTTCTAGAAATGTTGTTTTTTTTCTTTGAATTTCAGCTGTATTTCAAAGTTTTCATGTTGAATCACATGAAAATTCCAGAAAAATCAACGCCAGACACTCTGAAAGTCGACGACGTCGACGACGATACCGAAGCGATTGGAGTCTCGTTGTTTGTTGAATTCGTTGTGATAAATACCACTTTACACCGAGGAAAAATGTGTGGAATCGGTAGAAATCGGTTGACAAATAGAACGGAACCGCGCGCAGTGACACCTCACCTCACCTCACGAAACCAATTACGGCGTTCCGTTCTATTAGAGGTTTTACGGTAGTTCTACACACAGTGCGCAAGGCTTCGCGGCGTATTGTCGCTTCAGAAGTGACATCTTAGACGTCAGATGCATCGATTCGGCTTCTGAAAGAAAGAAAAATTCGGGCTTCAGAAGAATCGGACTGGGTTTTATAAGTAACTCTTTCCGCTTCAGAAGAACCAGTTCGGGCTTCAGAAGTATCCATTTAGCTTTCTGAAGCGGCATCTTAGACGTCAGATGCATTGGATTTGGCTTCAGAAGAAACTGTTAAGGCTTCAGAAGCATCCATTTAGTCTTCAGAAGCTGCATCTTAGACGTCAGATGCACCAGATTCGGCTTCAGAGCAAACTGTTCGGGCTTCAGAAGTATCCATTTAGGCTTCAGAAGCAGCACCTTGGACGTCAGATGCATCGTATTCGGCTTCAAAAGAACCAGTTCAGGCTTTAGAACCATTCATGTAGGCTTCAGAAGAGACATCTTAGACGTCGGATGCACCGGATTCGGTTTCAGAGGAATCAGATTAGGCTCTAGAAGCATCCATTTAGGCTCCAGAAGCAGCATCTTAGACGTAAAATTCACCGGTTTCGGTTTCAGACGAATCAGATTAGGCTCTAGAAGCATCCATTTAGGCTCCAGAAGCAGCATCTTAGACGTAAAATTCACCGGTTTCGGTTTCAGAAGAATCCGATTAGGCTTCAAAAGCAATCGTTTAGTCTTCTGAAGCGGCATCTTAGACGTCAGATGCATCGTATTCGGCTTCAGAAGAAACTGTTCGGGCACATTTAGGATTCAGAAGCATCCTTACTTATAATGCCTGTGTATGTATACTGTCATAATCCAGAATCCGATAGAGGCGACGAAAAGGTAGCGAGTGATAATTTGTGAGATATCGTGCATATATTTCGGATCATACAATGACAATTATACAACGATATCTCATAATCGTACACCAATATTTATTCAAGACCGAGGGGCACGTGATCGATCATGGCGAACACCTTCTCCTTTGTCGACTGCGCACTTGCATCTGACATTTCTGTTCGCGTTTCTGATGTTATCGCCCACAGACTACTGCTGTGTATGCAAATCAGTGGGGGACGGTCACCTGCGGAGACGCAGACGTTCGCAATTTTATATCTCTTTCGTCGCCGGTCTCCGCTTTCTCGCGAAACGATCTTTGTTGCAAGTGCGCGCAACTAGTTGAAGGTGATTCCTCGCAATTTCACTTTTTTGTATTGATTTCGATTTGGCTGGGTCTTTGTGAAGGTTGTTTTATGGAAACTCTGTAGAGACTGCAGAATGCTCTTTTGCTTCTTTTGCTCAAAGTAATGGGGGCGGCTGAAATTCCGAAATTTCTCACTTTCAAAACGCTATTATATACTATACATGCTAACCGAATAAGAATGAAGAATCTAGGGCGCACTACTGCACAAATTCAGAGACCGCGCTCTACTGCACAAATTCAAAGATCGCGCTCTACTGCACAAATTCAGAGATCGCGCTCTTCTGCACTAGTTCAGAGACCGCGCTCTTCTGCACTAGTTCAGAGACCGCGCTCTTCTGCACTAGTTCAGAGACCGCGCTCTACTGCACAAATTCAGAGATCGCGCTCTACTGCACTAGTTCAGAGACCGCGCTCTACTGCACAAATTCAAAGATCGCGCTCTACTGCACAAATTCAGAGATCGCGCTCTTCTGCACTAGTTCAGAGACCGCGCTCTTCTGCACTAGTTCAGAGACCGCGCTCTTCTGCACTAGTTCAGAGACCGCGCTCTTCTGCACTAGTTCAGAGACCGCGCTCTACTGCACAAATTCAGAGATCGCGCTCTACTGCACTAGTTCAGAGATCGCGCTCTACTGCACAAATTCAGAGATCGCGCTCTACTGCACTAGTTCAGAGATCGCGCTCTACTGCACAAATTCAGAGATCGCGCTCTACTGCACAAATTCAGAGATCGCGCTCTACTGCACTAGTTCAGAGACCGCGCTCTACTGCACAAAGTCAGAGACCGCGCTCTACTGCACAAATTCAGAGATCGCGCTCTACTGCACTAGTTCAGAGACCGCGCTCTACTGCACAAATTCAGAGATCGCGCTCTACTGCACAAATTCAGAGACCGCGCTCTACTGCACTAATCGCAATTTTCCGCCAAAATCTGAAGCGACGGTCAAAAGTAGATCGAAAGAAGCTCTATTATAGTTAGAAGATTTTCAGACTTCTTTTAGCAGACGGTTCTCCACCATTTTCTAAACAAAAATCAGTGGCGTATATTTATGTGGAACCTTTTTTATTGTCGATTTTGCACTTCTAAGCGGCTCAAGACTTGCAGTAGGGGTTTCCAAGAGCTCCAACGGAATGCCCAGCTCTAGTTTGCTCAAGAATGTCTCGCGCGTTCTCACGGTTCTCAGATGTAGGAAACCCAGGAGGCCGTCGAAAAGTACAAAATTGTCATTGAAATCGCTTGTAAAGCGCCTTAAAATTACGATATTCGGAGAGAAACAGCGTTGGGTAAAAAGCCCCCGTAAATCTACACCATGTTCAAAGGCGCACGCCTCCGCACAAATAGGTCTCGAAGAGACATTTTCCTCTGGGTGGTCGGAAACAATATCGAAAATTTTGTTTTATTTATTTAAAAAATATATATAATTTTGACAGTTTTTTGCCGTCATTGGTGACTGTCAACAAATGACGTCACAAGCCACGCCCATTCATGTAATTTTGCAACTTCCGCACGCGTCTTTCGCAACCACCGCGCGCGCGATTCAACTTTTTCAATTTAATAATTTTTCACCGTTTTCCTAGCTCGACACCGCAATAAATTCGTGTTTTCCGCAATTCACATTTTTTTTAATCTGAAATTTTCGAATTTCAGCTGTATTTTCAGATTTTTCTTCAAATTTTGCAGATCTCTGGCGATTTTAGCTGGAAAATCTGAAAGTACAGCTGAAATTCGAAAAATTAAGTTTAAAAAACGATTTATTGCCGTTTCTAATCAAGAAAACTGTGAAAATGAATATATTGATTAAATGGTTAAATCGCGTGCGCAGTGATTGCAAGAAGTGGGCGCCCACGCGCCCCCTTTTTATGGGCAATGTGGTGCGGGCGAAACCGGGCTGATCACTGGCAGCCGCATAACGTTCTTCAAAACGAAAACGATGAGTCGAAGAAGGGCGGATACTGTAGTATTTTATATTTTATCATGAAAACTTGAATTTGAACTATGGCTTTTTTATTCATAGAATTCACAGAAGTAGCAAATGCGCCCTATTGCTAAAAGTGAAAAAATTCAAATCTAGGCTTTTGCGAGTACGGTAACCAATTCCAGCCAACTTTCCATTTAAAGAAAATACGGAGAACCTAGAGAATAACCATCTCGTGCTCAGTGCGCTGCACAACATCGAGAGTGCGGTGGAGCGCGAATGCTTTCAACTTGTCTGGGCACTTCTCGTTAGTAAAAAAACATTTATTAGATTTTTAAAAAACCCGCCTTACTGATTTTTTTCGAGTTCCCCACATTCACGCCACCCCCTCCCCCCCCCCTCTTGCTTTCTCATTTTCGACTAAGTGCAGTGGAGCGACCTTTATCTGCATTCTATTTCTCTGGCTCAGCATATCCCAAAGAGCACAACGATAGTTTTCGATCTAATTTGGGACGTTTTTTTGAGTTTTTTTTAAATCTAATTTTTTTAGTAAAAAAAAAAGAAGTGCCCAGAAAAATTTAAAGCATTCGCGCGCCACGGCACTCTCGATTTTGCCAGTTATGCGTCACTTTTTGTGCAGCGCACTGAGCACAAGATGGTTACTCTCAAGGCTCTCCGCATTTTCTTTAAATGGAAAGCTGGCTGGAATTGGTTACCGTACTCGCAAAAGCCTAGATTTGAACTTTTAGGCTCCTTTTCACTTTTAGCACTTTAGGGCGCGTTTGCTTTGCTCGATTTTGTTCTCTAGATGAAAATTTTCTGAAAATTTGAATAGAATGCCTCTCTATTAGGAATGGGCGGGGAGGGGGGGGGGGTTTACTGATGTTTTATCAGTAAAGCGATACTGATCGTTTTTTGGTTTGTTATTATTTTTAATTTAAAAAATAATCATGATAATAGGCATGATCATTTCCTATTTCATTTTTCATCAAAACAGGTTTAATTTCATTTTTCTCAAGTTTACAAGAATGCCCTCTTATTTAAGAGCATCTGCTATCATTTATTTTCATTTCTATGTTTACGTGATTAATAATTGAGAAGCGGGTAGACCACGGGCCGTCTCATAACTTCGTTGAAAATTGAGATAATGGCTGGGAAATGAACACAAACTGCAGATGTCAGCCAGCCGCGAATTGTAATTTTGAGCCATGTGAGCCTTGAACTAGAGGCCGAGATTTAGACTCGGCCACTTTTTAAGACTGCATAGGATGAATGACAAGAAAGTTGCTTCGCTGTGTACCTAGATATCTAGGTACCTAGAGCTCATAGAAATCCGCAATTTGAGATCCATTCCGAGCCATAATACCAATTTTGAGCCAAGTTATGAGGCGGCCCGTGGTCCGCCCGTATTCCAACAATGCTTCCTCTTTCTCAGCCGCTCTTCTCTCTACACCCCTCTCACCCCCCCCCTACCTTCCCCTTCCCATCTCTTTCTTTCTCTCTCTCTCTACGCCCGAATGGGCGTGTCTTTGTAGGGCATAAGAAGGCACCTGTTGCCCGCTTGCCCCTCACTCGCTGCCCCTTTACAGTGGTTTGGGTATGTGTGTGTGTGTGCCCACAATCCGACAACACCAATCACAACTTTGCTCTCTCTCTTCCGTTTTCCCTGTGCTCTCTTATCTCGTGCTCTCCTGGAAGAAAACGAGCCCCGTCGCATTACTACCCGAGACCGCTCTTCTCCACCGCTTGGCTGAGCCCTGCGGTGTCTGGATTTTCCGGGCTCGATGCAATATTCAACTGCTATCACTACCACTATTACTACTACTACTACGACTACTTCAGCTGGACTTCAGCTTCCAAGTGGCACTCCATGTTGTTCTGACTGTTTCAGAAGCTTATAGTGTGTCTACAAATAATAAACATATAAGCTCGTGATTAACAGGCAGGATAACTAGGCTGCAATGTGCTAATTTTTCAATTGGTAAGAGTTCTTATACATAGATAACCGCATACACCTCCTAATAAAAGGGTAATCCTTTCCATTTTATTCGAGGAGGTAAATCATCGAAAATCTATTCCAATTGCGGAGGAAAAGGAGGCAATCAATAAGACGCATCATTGAATTTGAAAGTCAGAATGTACCGCTTTTATATTTGAGGTTGCACTCTACTTTAGTCATCTTCATGTTAATTATCATTCAACAAAAGCGAGGGTCGCTCAATTTCTTTCAAAACTCCAAGTTGAAAACGGTGGATGTAAGCCAAAACGAAGAGCAGAAAATCACAGATTATCAGTGATTATCGGAGCCAAACCAACAGCATTCTTCTATTAGAGTTGTACTACAACAGGCGGCCGATTCCACATTTCAGCTCGACGGGCTGGTGTGATTCAACGTCGCTTGGTTGGTTGGCAATCGATCTCAACTCTTTTCCCTTCCCTCTGCACTTTGATTGTTGCAGATTGAAGGATGACCCTCGTCTCTTCTTCACCTCTGTCACGTCGGCTGGTGAGAGTTGATATTTATGGGCGTCATTAACTCTGTACTTCGTCTTCTTCTTCCTCCTCTTCTTCTTCTTCTATTCCTTTCTTCTCTATCTTCGCAGGTGATCCTTCTCCGTCTGAGTGTGTGTGTGTGGATGAAAATGAAAACAACGGAAATAAATTACAAAACGATACACTTGAGAAAAGAAACATATTATTATAAAACAGCTGTAGAAAGTTCGAGAAGTTAAGAAACTAGCGAATGTTATGCGCTTAGAAAGTCTTCTTTGAGCCTGCGCATATAATACAGGTGCCGTTCTATTTTGGATTTTAAACAAACAAAGAAGTTCAATAATAAAAACAAAATTGGTCTGTAATTAAAATTTGGCAACGTTTTTCGCATTTTCCGTTTTTTTTCTTAAATTTCGAATTACACCTGTGCTCATATTTTTCTACAATAATCGTCAAATTTCTGCAAAATCTCTAATGGGGTTATTCATGAAAAGCACAATTGCATTTTAATGCAAGAAATGCCACTTTAATGTTATTCACGATTGCATTTTAATACAAAAAATGAATTTTTTTGCATTAAAATTCTTTTCGTGCTTTTCATGAATAACCCCATAACCAATAACTCATTTTACAGAGGCAAAACTGTGCAGAAGGGCTCATGATGAATGGCAGCTTAGACTTTAGGAGAACCTGGCGGAAAATTCCGCTCGAATTCGAAGGAAAAAAGAGAAAAGAAAACAAACGGATATCACGAAAAAGCATTAATTTTTTGCCGCATTTGGTCGAGAAATTTGTGAAAAATTGAATAATTGAGAAGGTTGAATCGCGCGCGCAGTAGTTGCGAAGGACGCGTGTGGAAGTTGCAAAATGAAAAAGGGCGTAGCTTGTGACGTCACTCTATTTAAAACTTAAAATTTAAAATTTTTAGATTTTAAACAGATACCGTAAAACCTCTAATAGACTTTTACCCCAAATTGACTTGCGCCCCTAATGGTATTGCCCCGCAGAGACAAGTCTGAACAATAGTATTGCACCCCCTAATTGACTTGCTCCTTCGTGAAGACACAATCGGCGCCGCGACAGATTTGTTACTTTTTCTGTATTTCGTCTTTTTTTAAATGTTTTTTCTCGATCACATATTTGACAATTTCAAGAATTTGATCGTCATGAGTGATGCAAGAAGATGCAAAAAGCGAAACTTCACAGTTGTATTCAGAAAGAAAGCTGTCGAGTTCGCGATTCTAAAAAATAATGTGAAAGTCGCCGAAAAATATGGAGTTTCTCGCCAATGTATTCAAAAATGGAAATCGAAAAAGCCTGTATTGGAAGAAGAAACTGAGCAGACATGTTAAGAATGTTATTACCGACGAGGATCTCGCAGCATGGATCTGAGAGCAACGCCAGAAAACGCTCAGAGTCACGAGTATCACAATCCAACAGAGAGCACGACAAACTACAGACTCAATGAAAAAATACAGCGTCATGTTTTTTGACTGGAACTCTTGCCGTTTTCTTACTGAAAGTCTTGCCATTTTTGACTGAACATTTTTTGAAAATCGTAATAAATTCTTATTGAGTTTAGAAGTCGATAAGAAAAAAACAACGAGAATAATAGTATTGCACCTCTAATTGACTTGCGCCTCTAATAATATTGCTCTCAAAATGGCTCAACGAACAATAGTATTGCATGCAAATCTATTTGAAAAATTATATAATGAAAATAAAATTTGCCAGTGATTAAATGTTTGCAACGTTTTTCGCGATTTCCGTTAGGTTTTCTCTTAAATTTCGAATTACGGCTGTGCCCAGATTTTTCTACAAAAATCGTCAAAGTTCTGCAAAATTTTAAGAAAAATCATAAAATATAAGCAGTTGAAATTCGAAATTTTCAGATTTAAAAAAGTAAATTTCGGAAAACACGATTTTATTGCCGTGTAAACTAGGAAAACAGTGAAAAATTATTAAATTGAAAAAGTTGAATCGCGCGCGCAGTGGTTGCGAAGTACGTGTGCGGAAGTTGCAAAATGAGAGGCGGGCATGGGCGTGGCTAGTGACGTCACTCTATTTTGGATTTTAAATTAAACATTTTTAGATTTTAGGCAATGAAATTAAATAATGAAAACAAAATTTTCCTGCGATTAAACGTTTGCAACGTTTTTCGCGATTTCCGTTTGTTTTTCTCTTAAATTTCGAATTACAGCCGGGGTTAAGATTTTCCTACTAAAATCGTTAAAGTTCTGCAAAATGTTTAGAAAAATCATAAAATATAGGCAGTTGCAATTCGAATATTTCAGATTAAAAATAAAGTGAATTGCGAAAACCACGAATTTATTGCCGTGTCTAGCTAGGAAAACAGTGAAAAATTATTAAATTGAAAAAGTTGAATCGCGCGCGCAGTGGTTGCGAAGTACGTGTGCGGAAGTTGCAAAATGAGAGGCGGGAATGGGCGTAGCTTGTGACGTCACTCTATTTTGGATTTTAGATTAAAAATTGTTAGATTTTAGCCAATGAAATTGAAAAATGAAAAGACAATTCGTTTGTAATTAAACATTTGTAACGTTTTTTCGCGATTTCAGTTAGTTTTTTTTCTTAAATTTCGAATTACAGCTGCGTCCAGATTTTTCCATAAAAATCGTCAAATTTTTGCAAAATTTGTGAAAAAAAACCGAAAATACAGTTGAAATTCGAACATTCCAAATTAAAAATAAAGCGAATTGCGAAAACCACGAATTTATTGCCGTGTCTAGCTAGGAAAACAGTGAAAAATTATTAAATTGAAAAAGTTGAATCGCGCGCGCGCAGTAGTTGCGAAGTACGCGTGCGGAAGTTGCAAAATGAGAGGCGGGCATGGGCGTGGCTTGTGACGTCATTCGTTGACAGCCACCAATGACGGCAAAAGCTAATGATAAATTTAATTTATTTTGTAACGGAATTAACTGAGATTTGATATCTGTGAACTCGTTTTGCTAACCTCTAATAGAAGGATATCCCCATATTAATTATTACTAATAAAAGTTGGCTCAAAATTAAATTAAAAAAAATAAAACCAACATTTTAAAATTGTTTTAGACCACCCAGAGAATATTGTCTCTTCGAGACCTATTTGTGTGGAGCCGTGCGCCTTTGAACAGGATGCAGATTTACGCTACTTTTTACCTAATATTTTTCTCTTCGAATATCGTAATTTTAGGCATTTTACTTAATTTAATAACAGAGTTAACTGAAAATCGAAACTGTGTGAACTCACTTTATTCGATAAAGAGCTATAAATTCGCATTGAGCAATGATGAAGCGTAAGTCTTTCAATTATAATTAGTTTCTTTAAATTGACTAGTAGATTTTGAATTCCATCAACAATCTTTATAAAAATCTTCTGCGTTTTTGATCCCCAAAAATCACATTTTTGATGTTTTTTAAAAATTTACATAAAGGGTTTTCTGAATTTCTAATGCTCATTTCATCAGGGTGTTATATTAATTTCCATGTTTAAATATATATAATTGCAGCATAGTCACTAGCAATCAAAGTTCTATCGTGAAAATCGGAAAGTTTATTTCTTGAATGTGCCAATTTTCACAACTTTGATAAATTCTTTGATGCAACTCTACCAATGCTTGTCGATAAAAGCAGAAATTGCGCGGAAAATGTCCGTCCAGTGTCCCTCCTTCGGAGTTATTTCGCGAGTTCTCGGAAATTAATAAAGAAAATATAATTTTATTTATTTTCAGGCGAACCATGAAGCTATGCACAAAAACATTCACTGACGAGGAAGAAGCGGTTGAGTGATTTTATTTATTAACACGCGATCTAAAAAATTAATATTTTTAGTTTAGAAAATTAATTTTAAGCATTTGATGGACCCTTTCCGTTGTTTTCTTATATTTTGTGTTGAGATTCTTAATGACGCTAAATAAACTGTTAACAGCTGTTAACATTTTCTCGGAGTAGCATTCTTGATGAGATCTTTGAGACCAGGTGAAAAGATTTAAAATTAACGACGGGGATTCCCGGAAGAAAAAAAAATTAATTTTACGGGAAATTCCCGTCAGAAAATTGACCTTCGGGAAAATGATTAAAATTTCCCGTTTCTTTTTATTTTTCCCGGGAGGCTTGTCACGGGAATTCCCGGGAGCCAGCACTGATTAAGAATCTAAAACTCAATAATAATTTTCGTTTAATCGGTGGCAACATGCAAGTTGCGCTTTACCACCTCTTTCAATATTATCTTATGCTCTCAGTGATTATTTCGGGACGCTGCTTAGCTGCTAGAAAGCTGCAGTGCTAGAAGAGAGAACAAAAATAACATAATTTCATTCTATATTCGCTGCGAGAGGTTTCCTTAATCCCGCTTCTAGCAAAAGTAAAATCATGCATACAATTTCCTAAAAATTCATCGTAAAACGGCTTGTTGCTCAACTATTCTTATCGGCCTGCGCTATTCTAAAAATTGCAAAAATGCCCGATTTTTAGCAATCTTGATCTAATCCTTCCAAACTATCAACCTCTACTTCAGATTTCTAGTTTCAAAAGGAATATCGAACCGATGTGACTGCAAAGTCAAAGTCATAAGCAACTATGGCCAGAGTGACACATCAGGTGATTTCTTTTTCATTCATTTGTATATACCCTTAAGTTAAAAAAATAATACAAAATACGATTTGAAACAAAAAAATACATGTTTTTAGTGATTAAAAGCTCAACAAATCCCTTAAAACCCTTGAGTTCCTAAATCTTAAAGTGACCGATTTTTAAAATAATCAATTTGACATCAACAAATTAATTCTAATGTAGAGTGATTTTAAAAACCCTTTAAACAATATTTTTCTTTCCTAATATTTCCATTTAATGTAAATGGCTTGACAAAATCTATAAAATTCGGATTAAACTCAAGATAATCAATGTATAAAGCAAAATCCTGCGTTTGTTCATGCCTGGACATTTTTATTGAACAAAAAATGAAGTGAAAATATAAAAATGTTTAATATGTAGTATTAAACGTTTAGTTACATGATTATTTTCCAGCGCCCATCGACATCCAACGAATATTGTGGAAACACTATAATTTAGACGAATTTCTCCGGAAAATGGAGGTTCTATGGCGGACACATGCTTTCGACTCCAGGTGCGGCATGTTTGTTGAACGGTGCCGGCTCTCGAGCTTCCCATCAGCTCATAAATAAAAGATATCACCGCCTCCGATAATGTGTTGTTGGCTCCGAAGAAGAATGATACATCTATGTCGTATGTAGAAAAGGAGGCACAATTCCGACGCTGTGCCGCATACACTTTTTAACTGGAATTTGATAGTTTCAGAGAAAATGTGCTAATTCTTCCGAACAAGAAACACATCATGGAAATAATAATAAATTAAACGCTGAACTGGCATCCGGAATGAATCTCTTCACAAGCGGGTGGCTGTTGCAGTGTAAGGTAGGTGGAGCAAGTGCGAAATCGTCGTGAAAACTGCTAAAAATGTTTTTTTTTTTCGTGGTTTTCAGGGAATTTTCAATGATCTCCGTATAATTTTAAACTAATAATAATGAAAATCAGCAGAAATATCTAAAACATGTTCAGCTATCGAAGAATGAATAAATAATGTTTAGATCGGGTTTAATGGCGTGCAGATTCCATTTTCACTTTTTCATAATCACAGTAAGAATAGCAAAAATGACCCGCAACTATTCAAATATAAAATTAATGATTTTGTTCAGAAATGAAACTCATCGCACATGGAACATTTTATTTAACAAACGCCGTGAGGAGCGAATGAAAAAGCTTCAAGCTTGAAACATTATTATCAAAATTTTTTTTTTAAATTTAAAGTTTTAAGTATTGCACTTCTTCTCCATACATGGATTGCGATTTGGGTCTCGTAATCGTAACCCTATTTTTCTCGTGTCCAATAGATGTCTCCCATAGAGTTAGTGATTTCAAGCTTGTAGCAAACTCAACTTTTCTCACCAGAGAAACTGATTCGCTGAGTACTACTCCTGGGGATAGTCTTCGCCAGTGATCTCCAGACTGTCCCACAAGCTTTTTCACTCACAATGTATGTAATTCCAAAATGTTCTTATCCATCCGCGACGACGTGATTTTTCGTTTAAAGGCGCTGTTTGGGTCTCGTTAGGGGATAGCGCGTTTTAACGCGCTAATTTAAAAATTGTAAGAAAGCGCACACACTGCGTTTGTGATTTATTCAGTTTAATAAACAATTTAAGACATTTGACAATAAAAATTAATTAAAAAAAACATGATTTTCAAAGCAAAATATAGAAAAAATTCCAATATTCGCTTTAATTTTCGAAGAGAAATCACAAACGCAGTGTGTGCGCTTTCTCACAATTTTTAAATTAGCGCGTTAAAACGCGCTATCCCCTAACGAGACCCAAACAGCGCCTTTAAACAAAAAATCACGTCCTCGCGGATGGATAATATGTGTTTGTATCACAGTCCCCTCTCTGAAGTTTTTCTCCGTTAGACTCCGCCCAGATGCGTTATAAGTCCTTCGTTGTTCTCTTCTGTATTTATATCTTTATAAATATATAAAACTGAACTATTCTTTTTTTTTCTTTTTCTAGAAAATCGATTCGTTCTAAACAGGTTTTCCTACCAAACAGCCGTATGATGTACCCCTACCACTTGACACATCCAATGCTCTTAAAACAAAACAATGGGCTCTTCCGGATCATACGTATAATGCACTCTCGGTCCGCATTGATATGCAAATTAATAACTAAAGAGATGCGGGAAATGTCATGTTTCTTTTCTTTTATTCAATAAACTTATTGTTCTTCTCGTTTAGCTGGCTTATTTTACATTTATTCAGATCTCAAATTAAAAAATTTGAAATTTAACTGTGTTTCAGGTCAATAAAATTGAAGCAAATCCACAGAAAATTATTAATTTAAGGCAAGAAGCGGTGAACAGCGGCAAGTGCCTGCGCGATTGATGTTTTCTGTTGAGAATTGAACATCACAATATGGCGGAATATTACATTTTCAGTCATTTTCAGGAAAACTCGAATTTGCTTCGTTTAAATTTGGGAAATTCAAAAAAAAATTGACAAGTCTTAGGCTCCTCCCACTTTTGCAACTTCCTTGTACACTTTTCGCAATGCTCGGGCACACGGTCGCACCATTTAATCTTTTTATTTCTTGGTGAATCTTCCGATTTTCAGACAATATTCCCCGTTTTCAAAATTTTCGAAACAATATCTTCTATGAAAAGATGAAAAATCCTACGAAAAAAAAACGGATAGTTTTCGAAAATTGGAAAGTTGCCGCTCAGCTGAGAATCGAAGATGTTTGGTATGTTTTTAATTGTTTGTATCACTGCGAATTAATATAGAAATTAATTTATTAAACATTTTCAGAATTATTATCGTCAGTAATCCTCTTTTGAGTATAAATCTTGCAATTTCTCTAAAAATTGTGTTGGTAATTAAACGGAATTCGGTGTTTTCTCTCCTAAAATGTTTCAATAATCTTTTCCTCTTTCTAGTCTGTCAACATTTAAATTTAAGTTAAAAAACCGATTGGAAAATTGATTTTGGTGTACTTCATAAGCTGAATAAGGAGTTTTTCTCAATAAAAAGTGTATAACATCGCTTTAACACGAAACTTAGCACGGACGTCGCTAGTATGGACCGAGCCGGTGCTCCAGTTGATTTTCAGAAAAGAGCACGCCATTTTATTCAATCGACAATATGTCGTGAGTTTGTTTTTTTATGCGCATTTTCTGAGATGAAAACGTTCTAATTGGTCTTGCTGGTTTCATTGCTCTCTAGAACTTCAAGCTTAAATTGGCTGCGTTTATTTCTAGTTCAAAAGCTCAAAATTCGTAGTTCAATTTTTTAAAAAGTACTTAAGCTGCACTTTTCTAGATTTGACAAGACTCAAAGCTTCCAACTTTCTCTTTTTAACTTTCGTGAAGTTGAGTAATTTTAGTTGTAATAGTCGTATAATTTTAGCGCTTTTTCCGCAATTTTATTAGAATATCATGGTACTTCTGCTTCCGCAACCGGCGCTTTGGCTTCGGCTTCTTTAAATATTGATTTCCTTTATATTGAAGAATTTTCAGATTTATTGATGCTGCAAGATCACTCCTCTGCAGTGTGGTCCGCCAACATAGCGGCAGTCGAATACCTGAATTTTCCTGTTTCTCATGGGCATCGGAAGCATAGTTCGCTTTGATCCGCGCCCACACTAGCGAATAACGGATCGAATAAGTAACTAGGCAAGTGAATAAATGAATTCTCTCAGCCTGCTTGAATTTCTGCCATAACCACATCTCCTTCATAGGCTTTCAATTGAGCATAAGATGAGCTAACGTGTTTGACGATGCCGCTGGCGATTTTTTCGATTTTTCGATATTTTTTCAATCAGGAAACATGAAATCCCTCGAAAATTAAAAAAAAACGCATCGTAAATTTATGATTTTTTAAAAACCCAATTGAAAATAAATCGGCTGAGAAACATTTTAAAATTAAATTTTTGACATGCCGCCAATATTTGGGACTTGGAAAAATAGATCTAATTGTAAGAGCTATTATCGGTTCGCGAGAACGTGGTGAGCCGCTTACAGGTGGGGTTTGGGTCTCGTTAGGAAATTGGCGCGTTTTAACGCGCCAATTTAAAAATTGAAAGAAAGCGCACACACTGCGTTTGTGATTTCTTTTCGAAAATTGAAATCGAATATTGGAATTGTTTCTATTTATATTTTGCTTCGAAAATCATGTTTTTTTTTAAATTAATTTTTATTGTCAATTTTCTTAAAGTGCTTATTAAACTGAATAAAGTATTACAAACGCAGTGTGTGCGCTTTCTTTCAATTTTTAAATTGGCGCGTTAAAACGCGCCAATTTCCTAACGAGACCCAAACCCCACCTGTAAGCGGCTCACCACGTACTCGCGAACCGATAATAATAATTATATGATTTTACATATTAAGATCGTATGGCAGTCAGTTGAAATACAATACATTAAAGTTCTATTGCCGAAATCAAAAGTTCACTTAATTGGTGAGTCAGTTTTTAAAGTTTTGGTGAACTATACAGAGTGGTCCGGAATAATCGATAATGGTAATCGTTGGAATTATCAAAAATAATTTTCAAATAGAGATGATATTCAGCAAAATGTGTTTTTTTGATGTTAATTAATAATTAATAATTATCAATTATAATTCTTATCAACCACCTACCATCGCTTTGATGCCAGAATTTAGACAGTGTCCACATTAACAAGGGAACCTCGAATAGAAATCCTCCTAACTTTTTTTAAAAATTTGACCACAGGTACTTTCGACTACGGGAAATTCAGTACTCATAGTGGCTATCTGCGCAAACTTCTGGAAATCGAGATATTTCGATCTGAAATCCGGAGCTCTGCGTCCTTTCCTTTTATCCTTCCTTCCCCTTCTTTCCTATATGCATTCCACGCCGAAGGAAAAACTAGCAGCGGTGGCCGAGTGGTAAAGAGGGGAATGAGAGTATATTAAGTGTGGGTTCGGTTTCGCTTCACGGCAATTTTTTTTTTGCTTTTCTGATTTTGCTTTTTTTCAAGTTTGAAAATTTTTACAGGATCATGATAAAAAAAGATGAAGCAAAATGCCGAAATTTCTGGAAATCGAGAAAAAATTAACAGGTTATACTAACTATATTTGTTAAATAACCAGAACAAGAAAAAAAATATAGGAAAATCTATGATTGACCAACACAAAATGGAGAAAACAGAAATTCTTCTCGCAATGAATTCACTTGATAAACGACGTTTTGAGACATCCGTTGTGATGGCATTCTCTTGCAACGTTCCTCGGGAAGAAGTGCTGGGATGGAGTTTGGAAGAAGGGTGGCTTGGGGACCTCATAACCGCAAGCATTCCAGGCATTTTGAGCTCATGGTTTCAACTTGGGAGAACAGAGCTGCATCATCAAATCATCAATCATCAACTGCATCAAAATCACGAAGTTCGTAGCGAGTGTCGGGCACAAAAATTGAGACCAAATCGAGAAAACCTCCAAGGATTTCGTCAAAGAGACCAATCAAATTCTTTCCATGTATCCCATATCCAACATCTTCAACGCTGATCAAAGCGGATTTCAGCTGGAGGTGAAAGCTGCAAGAACTTTGGATTTCACAGGATCGGACACTATTAATTGTGTCGTCCAGAATGTGTCTTCCACGACCAATTCTTATACAGTGCTTCCGTTGATTTCTGCCGATGGGACACTTCATCCAAAGTTGATCGTGACGTTGAAACAGAAAGGTGGAAAGTTCCCCAAAAAATGCCACTACAAATTTGATGGTAACGTGTCACAGTTCGCATCATTACGAAACGCTTGATGAAAGTATTCTTTGAAAAAGTCGTTTTTGACTCATCGATGCCAAAAGATGCTCTACTTTTGGTGGACTCGAGGAGTAGCTGGAAGGATCAAAGTGCCATTGACAGTGTCAAACCAGCAGCCAATGACTTGATCCCTCCAGGATGCACGAGATTGGTTCAGCATTGATGTTGTCATTTTTGGAGGATTCAAGAAAGTGATGAAAACAATCACTGGGCATGTACAACTCACCTATCCGACATACAAAATATACGCTCGGGATGAAACTTTGAAGGTAAATTCGTTGAAATTTTGATATCCGAAAAAAGGACTCTCGATTTTCAGCTTGTGTCTCTCATCTGGTGGCAGCTCTGTTCTCCCAAGTGGAAACCATGGGCTCGGCTAGGCATGCTTGCGGTTATGAGGTCCCCAAGCCACCCTTCTTCCAAACTCCATCCCAGCACCTCTTCCCAAGGAACGTTGCAAGAGAATGCCATCACAACGGATGTCTCAAAACGTCGTTTATCAAGTGAATTCATTGCGAGAAGAATTTCTGTTTTCTCCATTTTGTGTTGGTCAATCATAGATTTTCCTATATTTTTTTTCTTGTTCTGGTTATTTAATAAATATAGTTAGAATAACCTGTTAATTTTTTCTCGATTTCCAGAAATTTCGGCATTTTGTTTCATCTTTTTTTATCATGATCCTGTAAAAATTTTGAAACTTGAAAAAAAGCAAAATCAGAAAAGCAAAAAAAAAATTGCCGTGAAGCGAATCATCAATTATCATGCTTAATAATATTGATTTCAATTCGTCTTTCCACATTTCCCTCCCCCCCCCCCCTCCTCGCCTCATGTCTCCTCTAGTCTTCCAATGAAATACGCCACCCACCGCCTGTGGTGCAAATGCGGGTCGGCATACTGTAGCGGGTGGGAGACGAAATTTGAATTCACACAGTGAATCCCAGTTTTTCTTATAATAGTCTTCCTGAAATAGAAGCGGAAGAAGGAAATTTCATTTCGCTGAAACGAAACGGAACATCGCCTTTTCCGTCAGCTGATATCATTGATCGTACTCTTCAACCACCTCCCCCCCCCCATCCATTCCGCTCCTTTCATGTTCGCCGCCTTGTAATCTGCCCTTTCATCGCAATTTGTCATGTTATGTTATCACAGTAAGGTGTGAGAACATCTGATAATCATCAGTTGCAAACGCGTAATTCTCATTTTGGTTTCATAATTTCTTTTTCCTATTGTTTTTGTCAGTATCTTGGCGAATCTTCCATTTTCAGCTGTTTCAGTTTTAACTTCTAGTTTTCTAATTTCCTTTTTGGAATCGAGATTCACAGTTATTTTGTAAAATGAAACAGTGCACAATGAGTTTCATAAAATCTGCGTTTAATAACTCAGCGAAACTCCACAAGTCACCCCCCCCCCCACAAGTATTTGGTAAAGTTTGTTGAAGAATTGTGCAAGACTTGTGATCATTCAAAGTTTGCCCTAAGTTTGCGGAGGAATTGTGCAAGACTTGCGATCATTCAACGTTTGGCTTAGACTTGTGATCATTCAAAGTTTGCTCTAAGTTTGCGAAAGAGTTGTGCAAGACTTGTGAACATTCAAAGTTTGGCCTAGAGTTGGAAGACTTCAAAGTTTGCCCTAAGTTTGTGGAAGAATTATGCAAGACTTACGAATATTCAACGTTTGGCCTAGAGTTGGAAGCCTTCAAAGTTTGCCCTAAGTTTGTGGAAGAATTGTGCAAGACTTGTGATAATTCAAAGTTTGCTCTAAGTTTGTTGAATAATTGTGCAAAACTTGTGATTATTCAAAGTTTGGCCTAGAGTTGGAATCCTTCAAAGTTTGCACTAAGTTTGCGGAAGAATTGTGCAAGACTTGTGATAATTCAAAGTTTGCTCTAAGTTTGTTGAATAATTGTGCAAAACTTGTGATTAGTTTGGCCTAGAGTTGGAAGCCTTCAAAGTTTGCCCTAAGTTTGTGGAAGAATTGTGCAAGACTTGTGATAATTCAAAGTTTGCTCTAAGTTTGTTGAATAATTGTGCAAAACTTGTGATTATTCAAAGTTTGGCCTAGAGTTGGAATCCTTCAAAGTTTGCACTAAGTTTGCGGAAAAATTGTGCAAGACTTGTGAATATTCAAAGTTTGGCCTAGAGTTGGGAGCCTTCAAAGTTTGCTCTAAGTTTGCGGAAGAATTGCGCAAGACTTGTGAACATTCAAAGTTTGCCTTAAGTTTGTTGAAGAATTGTGGAGTTTTGCTGATCTTTTAAGCCAAAAAGCTATAAGTAGAAAAAAGCTATTTTCTAAAGAATTGAATAAATCCAAGACAGAATCGATTTAAAACTTCAGTAAATAGAAAACCCGAGACCGGAAGTGTAATCTTGCTCAAAATAGTCAGATTATTCTTAAAATGAGCATCTAATATAGTCTTTCATAAAGGCTTTCGATTCCCAATCCAAATCTCTGGATGACTGGCCGAACTTTGGAACTCCCCTGAAATTCAGTGTGGACCATCAAGGGCTGCTCCCTCCGGCCACTATCATATGCCTCCGTCTTCGGAGCAGAGCTGTCATCAAGAGCACCGATCCCGAATCAATTATTGATTTACGAATTCGGTGGACGTCCAACCAAACTATTTTGAACATCGATTTTCCAGCGCCCTGTCATTCGGCCCGGGTCAGAGAAATTTCCCGGATTTCAGTTGGCACACTGAGAGCTACAGTACTGGTCATAAAGAATGTCCGCAGGCTTTTTTTTTGGGATAACTACGTGAAAATTCTACTGTAGCTGTGTACTGCGGAACACCCTCACGGCAAATTCCAGAAAATGAAATTACAGTTTTTTTGATTCAGCCCAAAAAAAAGCCCGCAGACATTCCTTATGTTTGTTGTTTGTAAGACTACAAACTACAAATGTTCTAGGCTTTACCAGTAATCTCATTAAGAAAAATTGAGAAACGGTCCACACTTAAAGCCTAAATGAAAGGACGTAATCCGCGAAAACTCTCTTTTCCGCATCTATTTGCTGAGGAGCTATGCGCGCGGATTCGAGGAAAGTTAGGCCACCACTTTATATCGGAAGCAGGTTTTGAGAACTCTTCGCCGATTCCGGCGTACTTCTGAATCTGCTCAACCAAGAAAAGTTGCAGAATGTTTGAGGATTGACGCTGTGGGTGTAGTTAGATCCATCTGATGAGCAGCTTTGGAGTTGAGCACATATTCCTTCGAGCCAATGACTCAAAACCCATTGATAACTGGGAGCTCCAAGCCAGATGGCTCTCGAAATCGCACAATTTGAAGAAGGAACCCATCAGCTGTTCCAGCTCACCTCGTAGAGTCTCGCTGTAAAAAATGCTCCTCGAATTCTCAAAATTTCCTTTCTGCTGGAATTTGTGATAAGAAAACACTGAGCTGCTCCACAGAAAAGAGCATTTTTTTTGAGCAAAAATGTTTGGAGCCCAGCTCGTTTTCTAGAAGACTTCAATTTCCCCATTCTCACTTTCTGAATTTGGGCTCCCTCTAATAGTAAGTCGATCCATCTCCTTCACCAGCTCGCAATAACTCTTCGTGGCAGTCAACACACGCGGCGCATGCTCTTTTCGTTTCTTTTGAAAGAGCGCGTGTGCGCGCGCCCCGGTTTGTTTATGCGCCGCCTCTTCATTTGCATCTATTCCATTCTTCTGACGGCGGGGATACGGTAGATGAGTTGAGGAGGTTCCCTTCCCTCTATCAATTCGCTGCACCCCGCTGCGCGCCGGGCACTCGCGCCGTCTGTCACATGGAATAGAAGATACTAATCAATATTTCGGAGAGCGCATTTTTAAAAATGGAATTTCCCAACAATGAACAGGTGTACAGGTACAGTAACCTTCATATAGAGCAGCAGTCATCCGGTGTAGGGCGGAATTGGATTTTGGGAACTCGGAATCCGGAATGCGGAAAACGGAAAAAATTTTTTACACATAATCTGGAATCCGGAAGACAGAATGAAAAAAACGGCGGAATCCGGAATTCCGCCCTACTCTGATAAAAACGCCATATCTCGGAATCTGGAATCCGGAAAACGGAAAAAATATTTTTTCACGGAATCTGGAATCCGGAAAACGGAAAACAATTTTTTTCACGGAATCTGGGATCCGGAATACGGAAAAAATCTTTTTTCACGGAATCTGGAATCCGGAATACGGAAAAAATATTTTTTCACGGAATCTGGAATCCGGAATACGGAAAAAATATTTTTTCACGGAATCTGGAATCCGGAATACGGGAAAAAATGTTTTTCGCGGAATCTGGAATCCGGACAACGGAAAAAATATTTTTTCACGGAATCTGGAATCCGGAATACGGAAAAAATATGTTTTTACGGAATCTGGAATCCGGAAAACGGAAAAAACATTTTTTCACGGAATCTGAAATCCGGAATACGGGAAAAAATGTTTTTCGCGGAATCTGGAATCCGGAAAACGGAAAAAACATTTTTTCACGGAATCTGAAATCCGGAATACGGGAAAAAATGTTTTTCGCGGAATCTGGAATCCGGAAAACGGAAAAAAATATTTTTTCACGGAATCTGGAATCCGGAAAACGGAAAAAACATTTTTTCACGGAA
This sequence comes from Caenorhabditis inopinata, assembly GCA_003052745.1. NCBI lineage: Eukaryota > Metazoa > Nematoda > Chromadorea > Rhabditida > Rhabditidae > Caenorhabditis > Caenorhabditis inopinata. The sequence continues at coordinate 3,439,212 of AP018153.1, forward strand.
TCTGAAATCCGGAATACGGGAAAAAATGTTTTTCGCGGAATCTGGAATCCGGAAAACGGAAAAAACATTTTTTCACGGAATCTGAAATCCGGAATACGGGAAAAAATGTTTTTCGCGGAATCTGGAATCCGGAAAACGGAAAAAAATATTTTTTCACGGAATCTGGAATCCGGAATACGGGAAAAAAATGTTTTTCGCGGAATGTGGAATCCGGAATACGGAATATAAAAAACGGCGGAATCCGGAATGCGGAATGCGGAAAACGGAATTTTAACCATTAACGAGGGAATCAAATGATGTAAATGCGCTCTGTTCGCAAAAATTTTTGCGGGAGTTCAAAAAAGTATACTTTTCACAACAATTGAGAATAAAGTATTAAAACTCATAGTTGGGCAGAATCCGGAAAACGGAAAAAAAATTTTCACGGAATCTGGAATCCGGAAGACGGAATGAAAAAACGGCGGAATCCGGAATTCCGCCCTTCTCTGAGCAGCAGTCGCTTAAAAAATATTCCTACCGTAATCATGAAGCCATGAAACTTTAGTGTGCCGTTCAATTAGGGGTTCCTTTATTAGAAGGTTATTTGTATATTTTGTTGGGAAAAGCATCGTTTTGAAAGCTTTTCAGCCTGGGGGCTTACTAAAAAAGAATCTCCAGAAAATACCCGTTGGGAATTATGTAATATCAAGTCTTCGATTCAGCGTTTCAAAAAAAAACCTCTAATAGAAGGGCATGCTGTTATATACTTCTCCATGTCGCTCTTAATGGCGAGGAACATCTATTATGCATCCGCGGGGAAGTTCGTTTAAAGGCGCAACGAATTAACTGTTTGGGTCTCGTTAGGGGATAGCGCGTTAAATAGCGTTAAATAGCGTTAAATAGCGGATTTCCCCTAACGAGACCCAAACAGTTAATTCGTTGCGCCTTTAAACGAAGACTCACGTCCTAGCGGAAGAAATGCATTTCTCCTCGAGAGAGTGAGAGATTCAAATCTTCGAGCGCCTGTCTTGCCGCAGGACCTCGCAGGACTGACGATTCTCAATTCCAAACAAATTGCAGTGGAGCAAGTTTGCAGACGGGCTGCAAACTCGAAGCTCTTAATGAATCATTCTGAAGAATGGCACACATGTGCACCTCGTTGTCCCCACTCAATAACCGTCACCGTCTCCTAGGCCGAACCGACTTCCGTCAGTTCCGTCAGTTGATCGCCAATAAATTCAAATTCGCAACATTCATTTCTTTGTCCCCTCCTTCCACATTTTCTGCATACCAATGTTATGCGCCTTCTTATTCAAAAATTGTGAAGTGGGCGGAGTCTTGGGGATGAACTACGGTATATGTAGTGGCAGAAGCTGCCTTTTGCACACCATGTTTCAGCTGGTTCTCCACACTTCAGAAGTGTCTTCCAGAATATTGATTTTGCATGGCTTCTCACCAGTGTGTCGTTTCGAAAAAAACTCCTCTCGAAAATTGCGTTTTTCGAAAATTTTTCGGAAATTTCTCGAAAAATTCTTCGAGAATTTTTCACGAAAAATGATTTGAATGGAAATACGATAAACACCGCGCTTTGCGTTATTTCGGAGTGTCGTTCGAACTAGCTTTATTATTTTTTTTTTCGAGAATTTTCGAAAATTTTCCGGAATTTCTCGAGAAATGTTTCTCGTTGATGTTTCGGAAATTTTTCGAGAAATTTTTCGAGAAATCAACGAAAAACATTTCTCGAGAATTTTTCGAAAAAATTTCTCGAAATGCTTTCGAAACGACACACTGCTTCTCACGTCTCTCAAGAGTCATTGAGTTTCCAGAGTTGTCTGGAATAGTGCTGAAACCGACTCTGAAAAGCCGTTGGTATTATAACTGCATTTCCCCCCCCCCCACAAACATCGGTATTACCCCCCCCCCCCTGGAATAAGCCGGAATCGCCCCCCCCCTTTTTTATTTTATTCATAAAAAAAACCAGTTTCGAAGGAGGGTCATCCACGTTGCAGAGACGTGGTTTCCGATTGAATCCCGGGGAAATGTAATCATTTTCCTTTTCATTTTCATTTTGAAAAATTTTTTGGAATCGTGGGGGATGATTCTGGAATCGTGGGGGATGATTCTGGAATCGTGGGGGGTGATTCTGAAATCGTGGGGGGGGGGTGATCCTGAAATCGTGGGGAGTGATTCTGCAATCGTGGGGGGTTATTCTGAAATCGTGGGTAATGATTCTGGAATCGTGGGGGGTGATTCTGGAATCGTGGGGGGTGATTCTGAAATCGTGGGGGGTGATCCTGAAATCGTGGGGGATGATTCTGCAATCGTGGGGGGTTATTCTGAAATCGTGGGGGAAGATTCTGGAATCGTGGGGGGTGATCCTGGAATCGTGGGGGTGATTCTGAAATCGTGGGGGTGATCCTGAAATCGTGGGGGATGATTCTGCAATCGTGGGGGGTTATTCTGAAATCGTGGGGGATGATTCTGGAATAGTGGGGGATGATTCTGGAATAGTGGGGGGTGATTCTGGAATCGTGGGGGGTGATCCCGGTTATGGGGGACCGACAGAGGATAGAGGGTTGACTTTTTTTTTGTTTTTACGCAGTTAATTTCATTTGAGTTTGAGATTTGAAAAAGGTTTTGCATCGGCGAAGGTTGCACGAAATTTTTTTGCAATTTCAAAACAATTTTTCAGAATTACAAGTTTAAGCGGCACAGCTATCAAAAAATTCTTTTAAAAAACAATCAATAAAAAAATCAAAACGTAAAACAAACAATTTTTGCTAAAAAATGTCTACTGTACTCTTAAAGGCGCATCGGAAATCTCTACATCGGGTCCCGCAGCGATAAGCTTGAAACATTTGGTTTTAAAGGGTAATTGGCAGAGAAGGGCGGAATTCCGCATTCCGCATTCCGGATTCCGCGATATGGCGTTTTTATTCCGTTTTAATTCTTTATTCTCAATTGTTGTGAAAAGTATACTTTTTTGAACTCACGCAAAAATTTTTTTGCGAACAGAGCGCATTTACATCATAAATATTCCCTCATTAATGGTTAAAATTCCGTTTTCCGCATTCCGCCTTCCGGATTCCGCCGTTTTTTACATTCAGTTTTCCGGATTCCAGATTCCGTGAAAAAAATTTTTTCCGTTTTCCGGATTCCGGATTCCGAGTTCCCAAAATCCAATTCCGCCCTAATCTGGTAATTGGCGTTTAATATACTGTATTGAAAAATAAATTAGCAAGTTTCCATCCACTTTTCCCAAATAATTTTATGTGTTTAACAATTACTGTAATACCTCTAATAGACTTGCGCCCTTAATAGTAGTGCTCTCAAAAAGACTCTACGAACAAAGAATAGTGTTGCATGCAAGTCTATTTGAGTTTTTACGGTAAGTAAAAGAAAGTTCTGTATCTCGTGATCAGGCGGCTTGTTTCAACCCGTATTTCCAGCGAACTGTGCTGGCTAATGCATCCTTTCGTCTCGTCTTGCGTTCGTCTTGCGTCGGCATGTGTACCAACACAATGTCTATCTCTGATGTGTCAGACGAATTCTAGACGATAACGAAGACGAGGCGACGAGACGGTCCTATTTCGTCTTTCATGAAATCCTTTGGACTCGTCTTCGTTCGTCTTACGTCGTCAATTAAAATGCATGTGTACCAACACAATGTCCATCTCTGCTGCGTCAGACAAATTCAAGACGAAAACAAAGACGAGACGAGACGGTCTTATTTCGTCTTTCATGGAATCCTTTCGTCTCGTCTTTCGCTCGTCTTGTGTCGTCAATTAAAATGCATTTGTACCAACACAATGCCAATCCCGGCGTCAGACGAGTTCTAGACGATGACAAAGACGAGACGAGACGGCCCTATTTCGTCTTTCATGGAATCTTTTCGTCTCGTCTTGCGTTCGTCTTACATCGGCAAGTGTACCAACACAATGTCTATCTTTACGAATTCAAGACGATGACAAAGACGAGACGAGACGGTCTTATTTCGTCTTTCGTGGAATCCTTTCGTCTCGTCTTGCGTTTGTCTTATGTCGTCAATTAAAATGCATGGGTACCAACACAATGTCTATCCCGACGTCAGACGAATTCAAGACGGTCTTATTTCGTCTTTCATGGAATCCTTTCGTCTCGTCTTGCGTTTGTCTTATGTCGTCAATTAAAATGCATGTGTACCAACACAATGTCTATCTCTGCTACGTCAGACAAATTCAAGACGAAAACAAAGACGAGACGAAACGGTCTTATTTCGTCTTTCGTGGAATCCTTTTGTCTCGTCTTGCGTTCGTCTTGCGTCGGCAAGTGTACCAACACAATGTCTATCTCGACGAATTCTAGGACGAAGACGAGACGAGACGGTCTTATTTCGTCTTTCGTGGAACCTTTAGTTTTCAGAATTCTGAGAAATGAATAGCTTCCAGAATAGCTTCCAGAATGATCATTGACTCGTCGAACAGTCCGAACCAACCCAACATTTAGTTCCTCTTTCAAATTTCCGCCGAATCGCGAACAATTTCCAATCTTGAACACTCGACCTCTTTTCCAAATTTACTCATTTTTCATCGTCTCCTCTCGTTCAATTTCTTTCCTGCTGCTGCTGCTTCTCAATGTATTCATTACTTTTTCCCCGTCGTTTTCTTCTCCACATCTCATTCTCGGGCGCCCCCCCCCCTCCGCACTCCATTGATTAATGAACTTCCTACTGTAACTCAGTCGTCATTCGGAAATGGGTTTACACTAAAAAACTGGAAAAAATCACAGAAATGAGGGATTGGCGAACATTAATTTGCTGCTGGAGACCATCTCATCCACCTCCGTCATCCCCCCCCCCCCCCCCCCCCTTGAGTAATCGAATGCCATTCATTCCGCATTTTTTTCCTCCGCTGATTTTCCTGATACTCATAAATCAAAAAAAAAATGGGCAGGAAGTGGGCAAACGAGCAGAGTAGGTTAGTTGCATCATCACGTCGCGTGCTAATCACTTTTCCACGTTCGTTTCATTTATTTATAACTCGTGGATTACGCAACGATTATTGCCGCTTATCTATATACAGTCGAAGGTGTCACATTTTATAGATTGAATGGACAGATCGGTGGACACTGATAGCGATGGGTTGGCGGGTTACGCGGGCGGACCCCGCGGGCGGGCGGGCGGGCACCTTCTCTCACAGGAAGTAAATTTCCCCAAATTTTAAATTAAGGATTGGGAAAAGGTAGCCCTCAAGTCAGATGATGACTATTGAACGTAAAAGTAGCCACGCCGTCGAAATCGGTTGGCCGTCCTCCATCCTCCAACAGCTTCCGATCTTCTGATCTGCCAGGTTGTAGTACAATCGATTCGCATTCAATGTTTTATTATAAAGTAGGCTGAAATCATTGATTTTCAGCAGCCATTTTCAAGCAGTATGTTTCGATTTGAAGAAGGTTATGTGCCCGCCCGTTTTCGCCCGTTTTTTTACCTTGTGCAAAAACGGGTAACAATGGAGAGCCCGCATCTCGCCCGTCATGAATCCGATGTCAGGTTGTAGTCAATTTCTTACTATAAAGTAGGCAGAGATCATTGATTTTCAGCCATTTTTAAGCAGTAAGTTTCAATTTGAAGAAAGTTATGTGCCCGCCCGTTTTTGCCCGATTTTTCTCTATGCAATAATGGGTAACAATAAGGAGTCCGCACTTCGCCCGTCACTCAAACTATGCATTTCTAAGGCTTAGGCTTAAGCTTAGGCTTACGCTTAGGCTTAGGCTTAGACATAGGCTTAGGCATAGGCTTAGTTACGCGTTTAAGCTTCTTTTTTTGCTGTTAAGCGGGCAAATGAGGGCAAACGTGAACAGACAGAAAAATCATTGATTTTCATCCATTTTTAAGCCGTAAGTTTCGATTTGAAGAATGTTATGTGCCCGCCCGTTTTCGCCCTGTGCAAAAATGGGTAACAATGGAGAACCCGCATTTCGCCCGTTATTCAAACTATGCATTGCTAAGGCTTAGGCTTAGGCTTAGGCTTAGTTAAGCGTTTAAGTTTCATTTTTTGCTGTTAAGCGGGCAAACGCGGGCAAACGCGAATAGAAAGAAAAATCATTGATTTTCAGCCATTTTTAAGCCGTAAGTTTCGATTTGAAGAAGGTTATGTGCCCGCCCGTTTTCGCCTTGTGCAAAAATGGGTAACAATGGAGAACCCGCAATTCGCCCGTCACTAAAACTATGCATTTCTAAGGCTTAGGCTTAGGCTTAGGCTTAGGCTTAGGCTTAGTTAAGCGTTTCAATTTCTTTTTTTGCTGTTAAGCGGGCAAATGAGGGCAAACGTGAACAGAGAGAAAGACAATTGATTTTCAGCCATTTTTAAGCAGTAAGCTCAGATTTGAAGCAAGTTATGTGCCCGCCCGTTTTTGCCCTGTGCAAAACTGGATAGCAGTAGAAAGCCCGCATTTCGCCCGTCATAAATCTGATGCCAGGTTGTAGTCAATTTTTTACTATAATGTAGGCTGAAATCATTGCTTTTCAGCCATTTCTAAGCACAAATTGTCGATTTAAAAAAGGTTATTTGCCCGCCCGTTTTCGCCCGTTTTCTTCCTTGTGCAAAAATGGGTAGCAGTGGAGAGCCCGCATTTTGCCCGTCACTCAAACTATGCATTGCTTAGGCTTAGGCTTAGGCTTAGGCTTAGTTAAGCGGGCAAACTACTAGCGCGGTATAAGCTGAAAATCTAGACTGCACACCGCAGAATTTGCTGATTTTTTCCAGATTTTTCGACTGAAACTCCAGAATATGAATTTCAGCAACAATATTTTATCGTATAAAAGTAATAAAAACACTATAAAATTCTGTTTTGCGTCAACTTCTTCGCGTATTCATTGAAAATTTAAAGACTAGATAAAGATTGAAATAATTTCACTGAAATTTCGTTTTTCTTCTATTAAAGTTGCCGAAAAACAATGAAATCATAGTTTCCAAACAGAATGGCTCACTTTGAGCAACAATTGAGCAAAAAATCATTGAAATCTTCTCTGAAAAGCAAATTGCGGAATCCGGAATTCCGCCCTTCTCTGCAGAGTAGGGCGGAATTGGATTTTGGAAACTCGGAATCCGGAATCCGGAAAACGGAAAAAAAAATTTTTCACGGAACCTGGAATCCGGAAGACGGAATGAAAAAACGGCGGAATCCGGAATTCCGCCCTTCTCTGCTGAATAGCCGCCGCTTTCCAAGCGGTTTTCAGCGCCGAATTTCGGCTACCTTAAAGGGAGCTCTCTCGTGAGAGCTGCAAAGCTGTTGGTCGTACGAAATAGGTGTCAAGAGCAACAGGGAAGACAGCTCATCCAGAAGCAGACGATTTTCAGCCGGAAAACGCACGAAACATCGATATCTGATTGACCGCTACCGTACTTCGCGAATAGCACTTCTTCTGAATTTAATTCTTCTGAAAATGGGCTAATGTAGAAGGGTGAAATCTGAAATTCCCCTTGAGATGTCTCTTTGAAGAATTCTGGAATTTTCAAGGATTCAGAAGGATTCAGAAGCCTCCTATCGTTCGTCGTCATCGTCGTCTGAAACACGAAACATCGTTATCTGAGTGACCACTACCGTACTTCACGAATAGCATCTCTTCTGAATTTAGCAGAGAAGGGCGGAATTCCGGATTCCGGATTCCGCCATTTTTTTCGTTCCGTTTTCCGGGTTCCGGATTCCGTGAAAAAAAAATGTTTTCCGTTTTCCGGATTCCGGATATCGTGAAAAAATTTTTTTTTTCGTTTTCCGGATTCCGGATTCCGTGAAAAAAAATTTGTTCCGTTTTCCGGATTCCGGATTCCGAGTTCCCAAAATCCAATTCCGCCCAACTATGAGTTTTAATACTTTATTCTCAATTGTTGTGAAAAGTATACTTTTTTGATTTCCCGCAAAAATTAATGGTTAAAATTCCGGATTCCGGATTCCGCCGTTTTTTACATTCCGTATTCCGGATTCCGCATTCGGTGAAAAAAAAATTTTTTTCCGTTTTCCGGATTCCCAAAATCCAATTCCGGCCAACTCTGGAATTTCAGTCTTCTGAAAAGTGGCTAATGTAGAAGACTGAAATCTGGAATTCCCTTGAGATGTCTCTTTGAAGAATTCTGGAATCTTCAAGGATTCAGAATCCTCCTATCGTTGGATTTTCAGCTTTTCGGGCTATTCTCGCTTCGCCAAGACGCATTTCCATATCAGAGTTCTCCAGCGGACGAGCTCGAAGAGTGATGGCTCCGGAGCGGGAGGCGGCAACTTGAAAGTGAAAATTCATTGTGTGTCGTGGTGTCCGACAACTCTTGTGCGCCCCCGAGAGCGGCCGGCGAGAAAAGCTTACGGTACCTGTCGTTCTCACCCCATGTCCATCTCTTGAAGAAGCGTCGGTGATGAATTGAGAAGGCGAGAGCAAGAGAGGCCCTCTTCCTTTCATCTTTGCCGCCACCGCCGCGAGCCCTGAAGAAGCAAGAAGAGACGAAAGAAGACGAAGAAGCATGCTCCACCCTTCACGTGTATCAATCCGTCTGCGTCCTCCTCTGCCGCGTGCCGCCCGGATTAGAAGACATGAAGTGGTTGGAATGGGGGGGGGGGTGGGAGGGTGGAAGAACGGCAAAATTCCGATGTCACCGCTCCGCCAGAAATTGAAATTCTCGAACTATCCTCTCCTGCCTTACCAGCTGAAAATCTCTTAAAATAGCCTAAAACAAGATATCTTTAATAGAAGGGCACACCTTTTTTTCCCTAATAGATTCTGTAGAGCAAGAAATCTAGTTTGAAATAGAGAAGCACGCCCATTTGTTAGAGGTTCCTCCACTGCACCGTATCCAACAGGGAAGGGCGGAATTCCGGATTCCGCCGTTTTTTTCATTTTCCGGATTCCAGATTCCGTGAAAAAAGCTTTTTTCCGTTTTCCGCATTCCGGATTCCGAGATATGGCGTTTTTATCAGAGAAGGGCGGAATTCCGGATTCCGTCGTTTTTTTTTCATTCCCTCTTCCGGATTCCAGATTCCGTAAAAATTTTTTTTTTGTTTTCCGCATTCCGGATTCCGAGATATGGCGTTTTTATCAGAGAAGGGCGGAATTCCGGATTCCGCCGTTTTTTTTCATTCCGTCTTCCGGATTCCAGATTCCGTGAAAAAATTTTTTCCGTCTTCCGGATTCCGGATTTCGAGATATGGCGTTTTTATCAGAGAAGAGCGGAATTCCGGATTCCGCCGTTTTTTTCATTCAGTCTTTCGAATTCCTAATTCCATGAAAAATTGTTTTCCGTTTTCCGCATTCCGGATTCCGAGATATGGCGTTTTTATCAGAGAAGGGCGAAATTCCGGATTCCGTCGTTTTTTTTTCATTCCCTCTTCCGGATTCCAGATTCCGTAAAAAATTTTTTTTTGTTTTCCGCATTCCGGATTCCAAGATTTGGCGTTTTTATCAGAGAAGAGCGGAATTCCGGATTCCGCCGTTTTTTTTTTCATTCCGTCTTCCGGATTCCAGATTCCGTGAAAAAATTTTTTCCGTCTTCCGGATTCCGGATTTCGAGATATGGCGTTTTTATCAGAGAAGGGCGGAATTCCGGATTCCGCCGTTTTTTTTCATTCCCTCTTTCGAATTCCTAATTCCATGAAAAATTGTTTTCCGTTTTCCGCATTCCGGATTCTGAGATATGGCGTTTTTATCAGAGAAAGACGGAATTCCGGATTCCGCCGTTTTTTTCATTCCGTCTTCCGGATTCCGCCGTTTTTTTCATTCTGTCTTCCGGATTCCAGATTCCGTAAAAAAATGTTTTTTTCCGTTTTCCGCATTCCGGATTCCAAGATATGGCGTTTTTATCAGAGAAGAGCGGAATTCCGGATTCCGCCGTTTTTTTTCATTCTGTCTTCCGGATTCCAGATTCCGTAAAAAAATGTTTTTTTCCGTTTTCCGCATTCCGGATTCCAAGATTTGGCGTTTTTATCAGAGAAGAGCGGAATTCCGGATTCCGCCGTTTTTTTTCATTCCGTTTTCCGGATTCCGGATTCCGTGAAAAAAATTTTTTTCCGTTTTCCGTTTTCCGGATTCCGAGTTCCCAAAATCCAATTCCGCCCTACTCTGGTATTACCATAAGTTTCGATAGCCGCTCCCCCCCCCCCCACCTCCCTTTAAGAAAAAGTTTTCCGCCAAAGGATTTATGACAGATTACTGTCGTTTTCCATCTGAAAAATACAGTATCCTCCACAAACCGCAAACCGGAAGAATTCGGCAATTTTCAGCGTCAAAAACGCGCTTTTTGAACATTTTTGAAGCGATGCGCCTTTAAACGTGGTGTGAATTTACGGCATACTCTTGTAATGAGAGGCTCGCATTTTAGTGAATTTTTATCGAGTTTCCAGTGGATTTGCTCGCAGAAATGTGTGAAATTTTTGGAATTTTTCAGAAAACAGCTTAGGAGCAACGAAAAATGCTGAAAAAACCATCTGAAATTTTTTAAAACGTCTGAAAATGCGACAAAAGTTCCCCCGTAAATCTACACCACGACGGGGTCTGGTCTCGCCGCGAAGACCCCCCTGTCTGCCGTTTTCATAGTACAAAACTCTTGGGAAATGACGCTGGCTCGCGGGCTCTTAATTAAGAAGACGAGATGGATCATTGGCCAATCCATCCGTCGTCTTGATTAATTATAATGTGTGTGTGTGTGTTACATTTCGCACACCTTTGGCCGCCGGAGCACAACACATCCGTGCTCCGCCCCTTTCCGTAGTCATTAGTCAGAGCAATCCATAAGTCATAAGTCTTCTGGAGCCAACAAGCTTCTGAGCTAGTATTTAGTAAGCTCTATCTACTAAATACATTTATTTTGAAGAATTTATTTCCTTTTTTGGCCTAAGATTGGTCCGCGATTGGTCCAAGATTGGCTTGAGATTGATCCGAGATTGGTCCACGATTGGTCCACGATTGGTCCAAGATTGACTTGAGATTGGTCCGCGATTGGTCCACGATTGGTCCAAGATTGGCATGAGATTGGTCCGCGATTGGTCCACGATTGGCTTGACATTGGTCCACTATTGGCTTGAGATTGGTCCGAGATTGGTCCGAGATTGGTCCGCGATTGATCCGGATTTGTCCATCATTCAATTGCGCAGAACTCTTTTTTTTTCTTTTTTTTCGTTTTCCGGATTCCAGATTCCGAGTTCCCAAAGTCCAATACCGCCCTACTCTGGTATCCAGGCTAATTACCATAAGTTTCGATAGCCGCTCCCCCCCCCCACCTCCCTTTAAGAAAAAGTTGGTCCACGATTGGCTTGACATTGGTCCACGATTGGTCCGAGATTGGTCCACGATTGGCTTGACATTGGTCCGCGATTGGTCCTGATTTGTCCACCATTCAATTGCGAAGAACTCTTTTTTTTTTCTTTTTTTCGTTTTCCGGATTCCAGATTCCGAGTTCCCAAAATCCAATACCGCCCTATTCTGGTATCCCGGCTAATTACCATAAGTTTCGATAGCCGCTCCCCCCCCCCACCTCCCTTTAAGAAAAAGTTGGTCCACGATTGGCTTGAGATTGATCCGAGTTTGATTCGGATTTGTCCACCATTCAATTGCGAAGAACTCTTTTTTTTTCTTTTTTTTTCGTTTTCCGGATTCCAGATTCCGAGTTCCCAAAATCCAATACCGCCCTACTCTGGTATCCCGGCTGATTACCATAAGTTTCGATAGCCGCTTCCCCCCCCCCCCACCTCCCTTTAAGAAAAAGTTTATCCACAATTGGCTTGAAATTGGTTGGTCCGCGATTGTTCCGAGATTGGTCCACTATTGGCTTGACATTGGTCCACGATTGGTCCGAGATTGGTCCACTATTGCCTTAAGATTGATCCGAGGTTGGTCCGCGATTGGTCCACTATTGCCTTAAGATTGATCTGAGATTGGTAATAGTTTTCAGTCACAATCTGACTTATAATGTTCTGCTCCTTTTTTAGAATGTTTTGGCTGGAAAAATGCGGCAAACTGTAGAGCAAACTATACATATTTTGGCAGGTGTTAGCAGGAAAAACATCGACCGCCACTTTTTCAGTTTTTTTCCAGCTGTGAGCCACTGGAATTCCCGTCATTATTTTAAGTAAGCTCGCTCCACCCACCCACCCGCCCGCCCGCTCGCCCGCCTCGGCCCGTCGAATCCCAAGTCTACCCAAAGAGACTTTCAGAATGTGCCAAAAATGCTCAAATTTCGCAGAGCACCACGAGCCAGGTAAACCAATAAATAACTACTCGGGCCGACCAACCAATTCGTCACAGATTGCTCTACTATTTATCACCGTCAGCGGTTTCGGGCACTTCTCGTTTTCTCTGCCCATCCCGCCCACCCCCCCCCCACTCCTGCCTCTACCGCCAGCCCGCCCGCCCGCCTTCTCTGTTTCCTTTTTTTCTTTTCTTGACATTGTTTCGAGTTTTGCTCCTCTCACATTGCTCATTGCTCTTCGCGCATTCCTTTTTTATTATTTTATTTATTTTTTGATTCTCCAAAAGAAATATTATACAAAATCAAAAAAAAAAAAAAAAAAGAAAGACGTGATTTTGCAAAATAAATCGATGTCTCTTCGTCTTTCTTCGTCTCTGTCTTTGTCTCTCTTTGTCTCCGACTCTCTTCCGCTTCTCGAAGGGGCCCCGCCTCCGAGCCAATGAGGCGTGTGGGCGTGGCCTTGTTGGCGCCCGGTATGCGCTCTTCGCAGTGAGGAGAATAGAGAAAGAGACGTCACATTTTAACAAATGTTCAGGCGGCCCCCGGCCAGGCGCCCTCTCGTCCTCATTTATTATATCAGCACTTATCCCTCACCCCCCCCCCTTGTCTCTCTCTCCCCACCCCCCACACACATCTTTTCTTTTCTTTTCAATCAATTCTTATCAATCACTTTCACTCTTGTTTCCTCCAGATGACCACATCGACATCACCGTCGGAAGCGTTAGGCGGTGCCCGAGCCTCCGGTCCGGAATCCAGCAGCTCGTCATCCTCCTCCTCCTCATCGTCGTCGTCGTCTTCGTCGACGGCCTCCACGTCGGCCTCCACGTCGTCGGCGGGCGTACCGTCGTCGTCGTCCGAGCTAGGCGGCGCTGGAGTTGGCTACGATCCGATGACGGCATCGGCGGCAGCGCTGTCCGCCCACTTTGGCGGCTACTACGATCCGACGAGCTCTTCGCAAATCGCCTCATACTTCGCATCGAGCCATGCGATCGGTGGCCCACAGTATCCGATCATCGGCGATCAGGTTAGTTTTGAAGGGGGGGGGGGCTGGGGAGAAGGTGTGCACCGAGCCCGAGCACTGCATTCTTCCGTGTTCTTTTAGAAGTGTTTTCATCTTTTTTTCTTGTCATGCTCCTCTATAAGAGGTTTTTTCTAGAAAACCTAACGCAAACCTCAAATAGAAGGGCATGCTCTACAAGAACTAGAAGCCTAGAACTAGACGCCTAGAGAAGGTAATTTTTATTTAAAAAAAAACGAGTAATCAAGAAGTAACAAATAGTTCTAGAGACGGCGTGCTGCAGCAGGACATGCGCTTTTATTAGGATGCGAGGGTAAAAGTATGGAATCACCCCCCCCCACACCATTTCCCTGTATTTCAATCGCGAAAATAGTACTTTTGTTGTTTTTTAGTTGTGGAGTTTACTATGGCCCCCCACAGACTTAATGGGGGCCAATAGTGAACTGAGCCCCCCCCCCATAAGTTCAGATGCAAAGGGGGGGGGGGTGAAAGTAAACTTTAACCGAATGCGAGGAAATATAATTAAAGGAGCAGAAGAAATCAATTCATTTTTCACACTTTTAAAATTGATTGGAGGCAGGCAGGACACCCCCCCCCCCCCGGGTTGGGGGGGGGGGTCCTCGCGATCATTTTTCATCTCTTTGCATTCCCCCCCGCGGGCGCCACAGGGTTGCAGATAGAAAGAAAACGAAACTAAAATTAATGAGGGCGAGTGGCGAAATGAAAACGCGGAGATGACACTTCGCAGTACTTAGTGCTGTAGTAGTTGTTGTTGTAGACGAACTGCGGCGATCAGAGATTCTCAGAAATTGAGATTGATCGTTATCGATTTGGGAGAGCGGAAGTCATAGAAGCCGTGGAGAAGCACCCACTAACAGTGCGCACAAAGTAAGACCAAAGTGGCACCAATTTCGGTTCATAGAGGCACTCTTGGCCAAAACCGATGCGTGAGCCTTTTCTCTCTATACAATGCGCACAATGTAGGACCAAAGTGGCACCAAACTCGATGGATGAGCCTCTCCTCTCAATACAGTGCAATACGCGCACAAAGTAAGACCAAAGTGACACCAAATTTGGTTCATACAGGCATTTTGGGCCAAAACTGTTACGTGAGCCTTTCCTCTCTATACAATGCGTACAAAGTTAGGCCAACGTAGCACCAAATTCGATTCATACAGGCACTCTTAGGAGACGTTACGTGAGCCTTTCCTCTCTATACAATGCGCACAAAGTAGGACCAAAGTGACACCAAACTCGGTTCATACAGGTATTTTTGGCCAAAACCGATACATGAGCCTTTCTTTTCAACAAGTGCGCACAAAGTAAGACTAAATTCGGTTCATACAGATATTCTTGATCAAAACCGTTACGGGAGCCTCTCCTCATAATACAATGCGCACAAAGTATGACCAAAGTAGCACCAAAATGGTTTTATGCAGGTATTTTTGGCTAAAACCGTAACCTCAATACAGTGCAGTGCGCACAAAGTAGGACCAAAGTGGCACCAAATTCGGCTAATACAGACACTTTTAGCCACAACGATACATAAGCCTTTCCTCTCTATACAATGCGCACAAAGTTAGGCCAAAGTAGCACCAAAATGGTTTCATACAGGCGCTCTTAGCCAAAACCGATGCGTGAGCCTTTCCCCTCTATACAATGCGCGCAAAGTAAGATCAAATTGACACCAAACTCGATGCATGAGCCTCTCCTCTCAATACAGTGCAGTGCGCGCACAAAGTAAGACCAAAGTGGCACCAAATTTGGTTCAAACAGGAACTCTTGGCGAAAACCGATGCGTGAGCCTTTCCCCTCTATACAATGCGCACAAAGTAAGACCAAAGTGACACCAAACTATGCGCAAAATGAAGACCAAAGAAACACAAACTACAAGGCAAGGTTTGTCTGAAAAAAAAATCGATTTGGCAAGAACTTTTGGTAAGTAAAAAAGAGAATCTTCAAAACCCAGGCGTATAGAGAAGAAGTGAAAAGTGGGGAAAAGGGTGGGGTGGCGGGCAGAAATCGGGGGGGGGGGGAGGAATACGAAGAAGACACACAAACGCGAGACGGACGGAAGAGGAAGAGTTTCAAGATTAATTGTCCCGGCTGTGTTTGTCTCGTGTTGGCCTACTGCTCGCGGCTGCTACGCGGCGGCGGAGGAGCGCATTTCGACGTCCGCTCCTCCAATTTTGGCTGTCAATCTGATTTTCAGCGCTCTCGATTTCTACCTCTAATTGAAGGGCATGTCTAACGGGAAAGGATCCTTTCTGTTATTCACTTTGAGAATTCTAAACTTTTCAGAAGAACTCTCCTCTCGGCTATTCTTAAGAAGATAACCTCTAATAAAAGGGCACCCCTCCCTCCTTATCAATTTTTGTGTGATTCTAGCCCATCTTTCAGCTTTCGTTTGACTGCTTTGTCAGACATTTTAAATTTTAAATTGTGACCTCTAATAGAGGAGCATGCCCTTTTATTGATTTCACTTTTGAGAAATTAATAGAGGACCCCTAATAGAGGAGCATGCCCTTTTATTGATTGCATTTTTGAGAAATCAATAGAGGACCTCTAATAGAAGAGTCCGACTAACTTAATAACCCCTATTTGAAAAGCCCGGTTAAAGCTTACTTTCACACCCCCCCCCCAAGCCCGTATGATATTTCCCCCCACCTGTAGGGTAGGAAATCTACCCCCCCCCCTCTGCATCTGAACTCATGGGGGACTGATCTGAACTTATGGGGGACTAATTTGAACTTATGGGGGGGAGCCTAAGTTTACTATTGGCCCCCATTAAGTCTGTGGGGGGCTATAGTAAACTCCACAACTAAAAAACAACAAAAGTACCATTTTCGCGAGTGAAATACAGGGAAATGGTGTGGGGGGTTCCCTTCCCCCACTTTGGGGGGTGATACTGTAGTGGGGGGTGATTCCATACTTATACCGAAAAGCCC
This sequence comes from Caenorhabditis inopinata, assembly GCA_003052745.1. Classification (NCBI taxonomy): domain Eukaryota; kingdom Metazoa; phylum Nematoda; class Chromadorea; order Rhabditida; family Rhabditidae; genus Caenorhabditis; species Caenorhabditis inopinata. The sequence continues at coordinate 3,455,363 of AP018153.1, forward strand.
CATTAATAGGGGGAGGAAATGATTTTGAATTGTGATAGCTTATGAGAAACATTCTGAAAATTCATTCTGAAATTGCTCTTTTATTCTATTAAAGTTGCATACCCTTCTATTAGAGAGCTCCGCGGATCTCTGAAAATTGTTCTAATATTTCGCAATTTTCAGTCGCTCTGCTACAATCCATCAGTGACGGGTGCGCACCACGACTGGAAGCATCTCGACGGCGACGACGACGACGACGACAAGGACGACGACAAGAAGGGCGTCAGCGGCGACGACGACGACATGGACAAAAGCTCGGGCGGCGCCGTGTACCCGTGGATGACGCGCGTTCACTCGACGTCAGGTGAGTCGACGAACGGTCTCCCGCTGCCGCCCGCGGGCTGGGGCGGGTTGGGGCGGGGGGGAAACGGGTTTCCAGGGGCGCGCTTAACTTGAATAATTCCGCGACGACGACGGGCCAAATGCGGGCCAAATGGATGCCAAATGCGGAAAAAAGCAGTGTGGCGGGGCTCGTTCTATCCCAATATTGCAGGGTGATTTCATGAGCCAGCGAGCTGGTTTGACGATCCACTTTTATGAACCCCTAATAGAAGGTCGGTTAATTTTGCTCAATTTGCTCCTTAGCAAAGCTGTCACTACAGCTAGAGCTATTTTAGGCATCTTTTAAATCAAGTTTCATACTCTTATAGCATTCAAAAACGAAGCTGCTCTTCTATTAGAGGTATTGCTCTAGTTTTTTATGCGTGAAATGAAAATGCAGTATTCGCTTCTTAGAGAACAATTTCCAGTTTTTATTTGCCAAAAAAATCCGTTTTTTCTTATTGAAGAAGCTTGATCCCTTCTATTAGAGGTCACCGCCCTTATATTAGGGGTTCCTTCGCTGGCGGCTTTCCTAGGCCCTCCTGGGACTGCAATTATTGCAATTTTCGTATAATTATTAGTCGATTTCTGGGTGGAAGGAAGCTACAGTACCCCCACTCCCACCCGGCGTCCGCCCGCCCGCCCTCTTCTCCCCTCCCCCCCCCCCCCCGATCATTTTGACATGAAGCATAAGGAAAAGGAGACGCGCGGCGCCCTCTCCCTCCCTGTCTCTGTCTCAATAGTAGCTGAGCTCTTCTGACCAAGAATAGGACGGGGGGGGGGTTCTAGGGAGCCAAAGAGAGATGGCATGTCGCGAGCCCATTTATCTTTCGTGTCAAGACCACCCCCCCCCCCGCTCCAGTCCCGCGTCCTGCCCGCCCGCCACTCACTTTCTGTCGTTGTGTTGTTGCCCCCCCCCCCACACACACACACACCACTACTCGAACTACCATGTTACATTGCTTTCGGTATGGGATTTGGATGGTGGAAGTGTTAAGAAATTCATAAATTCCGATAAAAATGGGCATTTTGAAGAGAAAAAACAAAAAAAAAATGGACAAAAATCGATGGGAAGAAGAGGGAGCGAACGCGGAAACATTGGGTTTCGAAAAATGCGTTTTTCGAAAATTTTCGAAAATTTCTCTAAAAATCCTCGAAAATTTTTTCGAGAAATCACGAAAAATGATTTGAATGGAAATACGATAAACATCGCGATTTGCGTCATTTCGGAGTGTCGTTCGAGAATTTCGAGAAACGAGAAACATTTCTCGAGAATTTTTCGAAAAAATTTTCGGAAATTTCTCGAAAAAATCCTAAAAGAATTTTTCGAGAAATCACAAAAAATGATTTGAATGGAAATACGATAAACACCGCGATTTGCGTCATTTCGGAGTGTCGTTCGAGAATTTCGAGAAACGAGAAGCATTTCTCGAGAATTTCTCGAAAAAATTTTCGGAAATTTCTCGAAAAATCCTAAAAGAATTTTTCGAGAAATCACGAAAAATGATTTGAATGGAAAAACGATAAACACCGCGCTTTGCGTTACTTCGGAGTGTCGTTCGAGAATTTCGAGAAACGAGAAGCATTTCGAGAAACGAGAAGCATTTCTCGAGAATTTATCGAAAAAAATTTCGGAAATTTCTCTAAAAATCCTTAAAGGATTTTTCGAGAAATCACGAAAAATGATTTGAATGGAAAAAAGATAAACATCGCGATTTGCGTTACTTCGGAGTGTCGTTCGAGAATTTCGAGAATCGAGAAACATTTCTCGAGAATTTCTCGAAAATTTTTTCGGAAATTTCTCGAAAAATCCTCGAAAATTTTTTCGAGAAATCACGAAAAATGATTTGAATGGAAATACGATAAACATCGCGATTTGCGTCATTTCGGAGTGTCGTTCGAGAATTTCGAGAAACGAGAAACATTTCTCGAGAATTTTTCGAAAAAATTTTCGGAAATTTCTCGAAAAAATCCTAAAAGAATTTTTCGAGAAATCACGAAAAATGATTTGAATGGAAATACGATAAACATCGCGCTTTGCGTTATTTCGGAGTGTCGTTCGAGAATTTCGAGAAACGAGAAACATTTCTCGAGAATTTTTCGAAAAAAAATTTCTCGAAATGCTTTCGAAACGACACACTGGTTGCAATATCATCGTCTACCGTAATCCACACCCGACACACCCACCTGGAAAGTGAGAGAAAAGATGGGAGATACGGTCTCCGACAGGCGGCTGTCCCTTTTAAGTTTCGCGCGCATGCCCATGTTATCCAACACTTCATCATACACCTTCCCCACCCCCCCCCCTGAAAACACGCTTAGATATGTGATAGGTTGAATAAACTGTTTGGGGGAACAAAAATCGAGTTATCGCGCTCTATTGCACTCAAAATGTCTCAAAAGCGCTCTACTGCACTCAAAATCTCTCAAAAACTCAAAAGCGCTCTACTGCACTACTCAAAATCTTAAAAGCGCTCTATTGCACACTCAAAATGTCTTGAAATCTCAAAAGCGCTCTACTGCACTCAAAATCTCAAAAGCGCTCTACTGCACTACTCAAAATGTCGCAAAATCTCAAAAGCGCTCTACTGCACTACTCAAAATGTCGCAAAATCTCAAAAGCGCTCTTCTGCTCTTAAAATGTCTCAAAATCTCAAAAGCGCTCTACTGCACACTCAAAATGTCTCAAAAGCGCTCTACTGCACTCAAAATCTCTCAAAAACTCAAAAGCGCTCTACTGCACTACTCAAAATCTTAAAAGCGCTCTATTGCACACTCAAAATGTCTTGAAATCTCAAAAGCGCTCTACTGCACTCAAAATCTCAAAAGCGCTCTACTGCACTACTCAAAATGTCGCAAAATCTCAAAAGCGCTCTACTGCACTACTCAAAATGTCGCAAAATCTCAAAAGCGCTCTACTGCTCTTAAAATGTCTCAAAATCTCAAAAGCGCTCTACTGCACACTCAAAATGTCTCAAAAGCGCTCTACTGCACTCAAAATCTGAAAAGCGCTCTACTGCACTACTCAAAATCTCAAAAGCGCTCTATTGCACACTCAAATTGTCTCAAAATCTCAAAAGCGCTCTACTGCTCTTAAAATGTCTCAAAATCTCAAAAGCGCTCTACTGCACACTCAAAATGTCTCAAAAGCGCTCTACTGCACTCAAAATCTGAAAAGCGCTCTACTGCACACTCAAAATGTCTCAAAATCTGAAAAGCGCTCTACTGCACTCAAATTGTCTCAAAATCTCAAAAGCGCTCTACTGCACTACTCAAAATGTCGCAAAATCTCAAAAGCGCTCTACTGCACTACTCAAAATCTGAAAAGCGCTCTACTGCACTCAAATTGTCTCAAAATCTCAAAAGCGCTCTACTGCTCTTAAAATGTCTCAAAATCTCAAAAGCGCTCTACTGCACACTCAAAATGTCTCAAAAGCGCTCTACTGCACTCAAAATGTCTCAAAATCTGAAAAGCGCTCTACTGCACTACTCAAAATGTCGCAAAATCTCAAAACGCGCTCTACTGCACTACTCAAAATGTCTCAACATCTCAAAAGCGCTCTACTGCACTCAAAATGTCTCGAAATCTCAAAAGCGCTCTACTGCACTCGAAATCTCAAAACGCGCTCTACTGCAAATCGCAAGATCCGTCCACTGTGGCGCTGGCGCGTCGGAAGAGCGCAGCGTGCGCTGGAAGCATTGGAGATTTTTGGAAGTTACTTCGCCCTTCCCGACTTGTTAGATTCGTACAGTAGAGCGCGATTTGTCCCTCCCCCCCCCCGAGTCACTGAATACCTTCAAATCTGAAAATATTGTTTCAGATATGAGTTCTAAACTTCTAGCCTTCTAATAGAAGCGCACCCCACCCCCCCCAAGTGTTTAGAGTTCAGCGTCTTGGAATAACTGTGGGGGGGGGGGCGGGCCCTTCCCAACAAGGTAGACACCAGAGTAGGGCGGAATTGGATTTTGGGAACTCGGAATCCGGAATCCGGAAAACGGAAAAAAAAATTTTCACGGAATCCGGAATCCGGAAATCGGAAAAATTTTTTTCACGGAATCCGGAATCCGGAAAACGGAATGTAAAAAACGGCGGAATCCGGAATACGGAATGTAAAAAACGGCGGAATCCGGAATGCGGAATTCGGAATACGCAATCCGGAATTCAGCCCTTCTCTGGTAGACACGAACTGAAGATGTGTTGTTCCTGATCAATCACCTCTATTAGAAGAGTGTTTCCCTCTATTAGAAGAGTAGGTATCCTCTATTAGAAGAGTTTCCCCCTATTAGAAGAGTAATTTTCCTCTATCAGAAGAATATGCCCTCTATTAGAAGATTACTGCCCTCTCTTAGAAAAGTAGTTCCCTCTATTAGAAGAGTATTTCCTTCTATTAGAAGAGTATTTTCCTCTATTAGAAGAGTGTTTCCCTCTATTAGAAGAGTAGTTATCCTCTATTAGAAGAGTGGTTTCCTCTAATAGAAGAGTATTTTCTCTAATAGAAGAGCACTTGACTATAATAGAAGAGTAGTAATCCTTTATTAGAAGAGTATCCCCTCTATTATAAGAGTATTTTCCTTTATTAGAAGAGCATTTCCCTCTATTAGAAGATCACTCCCATCGGTTAAAGTTCATCGCGTTTGGATAGCAATTCTTCTTGAAATACGTATCCCAAGACGATTTGACACACAGTTAAAGAATCTTGTCGTACACATGACGGCACCCTCTAATATAAGGCCACCATTATACCGATGCACGTTTTTAGCATTTCGAGATTCTGAAGGGTCGGCGATGACCGATTGTGAGCACATGGAGAGGAGACGCGCCCAATTGCTCTGCTCAGTTTTTAGACGAGCTCAACTCGGCGGTACACGCGTAATCGTTTTACACAAAGCGTCATCTCGTCGTCGCGACGAGTGAAACTTGTCCGAGTGTTTGGAAACTTCCCGCCGCCGCGGTATCTTTCTCTCTCTGTCTTATTGACAGTTGATTTGGTGATGGTGATGGTGCACCTTGCTCTCGGCGTGCACTTTGTGTTGTGTCGTCCTGCTCTGCGGCTTCTTTCTACTCCCGACACTGTTGTGATCGATGATGATGATTGTGTGCTCGGGGAGGGGGGGGGGAGAAGGAGGAGTAGGAAACGACGACGCGGGAAGTCGATTAACAGGTTGTGGGATGATTCTGGATCAGAATTTCAGCAATTTCAGATTTTTTTTTGTCTTCTAATAGAAGCGCATGCCCTATACCGTTCAACTGACAAATTTGGGAAATTCGACACAGAAATTGGTTATTTTTAGGATATTTCTATTGTGAAAGCATGAATACAAAGCAAAATTTATGTTTGACATTGTATGAGGGGTGCTCTTTAATTAGAGGCAATCTTTAATTAGAGGTGCTCTTTAATTAGAGGTCATTTTTTTCATGAAGACGAATAGTCGAAATAAGCTGCGCCGCTTAGAAAACTGGGGTTGCTCTTCTATTATAGTTGGCACTCTTCTGTGTGTGTGTGTGCCCTTCTATTAGGAGTAAGTTTGAGAAATTTATTTAATTTTCTCTTGCAGCTTTGAACTAGATTTGTTCTAACTTTGCGCTAAATTTGTGCTAGATTAGTTCTAACTTTGTGCTAGATTTGTGCTAGATTTGTGTTGGACTTGTGCTAGATTTGTACTAGATTTGCGCTAAATTTTTGCGAGATTTGTGCTAGATTTGTGCTAGATTTGCGCTAGATTTGTGCTAGATTTGTTCTAACTTTGTGCTGGATTTGCGCTAGATTTGTTCTAACTTTGTGCTAGATTTGCGCTAGATTTCTGCTAGATTTGTTCTAACTTTGTGCTGGATTTGCGCTAGATTTCCGCTAGATTTCTGCTAGATTTGTTCTAACTTTGTGCTGGATTTGCGCTAGATTTCTGCTAGATTTGTTCTAACTTTGTGCTGGATTTGCGCTAGATTTCTGCTAGATTTGCGCCGGATTTTTTCTAGCTTTGTTCTAACTTTGCGCTAGATTTCTTCTAGATTTGTGCTGGATTTACGCTAGATTTGTGCTAGATTTGTGCTAGATTTTTTCTAGATTTGTTCTGTCTTTGCGCTAGATTTGCGCTAGATTTTTGCTATATTTGTTCTAACTTTGTGCTGGATTCGTGCTAGATTTGTGCTAGACCACAGCATTGCGGGAAAGTAGTGCGCTCTGGAATTATCTGGGATTCCCGCCATAGTGACGTCGTAGTCTGTCGATCTCGAACCATTGAACGAGATGGGAGCGGAACGAACGCGAGACACAATAATTGCAAACGATCCGAAAGCACGGGCGCCGTCCCATTTTCCCGATTAAAGTCTCACGCGTGTCTCAAAATGAGGGACAAGCTGTCTGGGGGGGGGGGGGGGTGCACGCAGCACAGGTGTCTTCAGCAACATTCTCTCCTTTCCCCCCCCCCCTCCACTTCTTCCTCTTTCCCATGTCGACCATATGGCGCTGCGCCCTCGTCACAGACCGACCGACCGCGGCGGCCCCCAGTCGGTGTTTAGCACAACATCCATTATGTGGTGGATAGCAGAATCGAACGTTGAAATGAGATGAATTGAATAATGGTGGCACGTCGTTTATTCACTCGAGATTTATGGGGGATCGCTTTTCGATGACGGCCTTCCGTATCCGTTGTCAGGCTCATTTTCAGCACTCTTTCTCGTCAACATGCGCCTGAAACCAATATACAGTAACCAAGCAACATAGGGGGGATGAAGAGAGCTCTCCAGAGAAGGGCGGAATTCCGGATTCCGGATTCCAGAATCCGTGAAAAAAAATGTTTTTCCGTTTTCCGTTTTCCGGATTCAGAGATCCCAAAATCCAATTCCGCCCTACTCTCCAGAGAAGGGGGAATTCCGCCGTTTTCTTCATTCTGTCTTCCGGATTCCAGATTCCGTGAAAAAAAAATGTTTCCGTTTTCCGGATTCCGAGTTCCCAAAATCCAATTCCACCCTACTCTGCAGAGAAGGGCAGAATTCCGGATTCCGAATTCCGCCGTTTTTTCTATTCCGTCTTCCGGATTCCAGATTCCGTGAAAAAGTTTTTTTTTCCGTTTTCCGTTTTCCGAATTCCGAGTTCTCAAAATCCAATTCCGCCCTATTCTGCAGAGAAGGGCGGAATTCCGGATTCCGCCGTTTTTTTTTTATTCCGTCTTCCGGATTCCAGATTCCGTGAAAACAATTTTTTCCGTTTTCCGGATTCAGGATTCCGAGATATGGCGTTTTTATCAGAGAAGGGTGGAATTCCGGATTCCGGATTACGCTGTTTTTTCATTCTGTCTTTTGGATTCCAGACTCCGTGAAAAGAATTTTTTTCCGTCTTCCGGATTCCAGATTCCGTGAAAAAAATGTTTTTCCGTTATCCGTTTTCCGGATTCCGAATTCCGCCGTTTTTTTCATTCCGTCTTCCGGATTCCAGATTCCGTGAAAAATATTTTTCTTCCGTTTTCCGTTTTCCGGATTCCGAGTTCCCAAAATCCAATTCCGCCCTACTTTGGAGCACTCTCTCTCTCTTGCGTGCGGCTCTCCAATTAGAGCGATTCTCATGAATGATTCGGCTAGTCTAACTGATCAGTTTAAGAATTCAGAAGTCTTTCTAAGAATTCTGCTCCTCTAATATAAGGGTTGTGGGATGTACAGAGAGATGAAGTCTTACATTAGAGAGAATGTTGGCAGAGCACGTGCTCTTCTCTAATCCAGCTCATTCTCCTAGGCAATAGCCCAAACGGAAGGAGGTCATCGTCGCCTTGCTCTGCACGATCCGACATCATCGAAAACACCCGTAAATCTACAACAAAAAGCGATGGGCACATCTCCAGAGTCTCCAAATATTGTGACGGCCATAAATTGCTCAGCAAAACGGTCAGCTGCTTGAACGAATCTTGAGAGGTGGTCATATCCTCTTTACAACTGATATCTCCCGCCCCCCCCCGCTCATTCATTCATCGTCGCCCCCCCCCCCCAATTGTATATTATGATGGCGATCTTCTCCTCACAAGACTTTTCGGCCCTAAAGAGTGACAAGTGTGAAAACGATGACCCTCGGGAAGGCAGCGGGCAGCGGCGGGCAGCCTGGAGGGGGGGGGGCGAGGGCAGAGGATCCCCTTCTTCAGAATGCGCGTGTCCATTCTCAGTAGTTTGATTTATGATTGTAGATGATTTCTGATTCGCTGCAGCAGCAACGCCATCGAGAAACAAAACGAATCATATTTTCATTTGGGGTACATTCTTATCCTTGATCATTTTCATCCAAAAATCATGCAGTCATGTCCGAGTGGTTAAGGAGATTGACTAGAAATCAATTGGGCTCTGCCCGCGTAGGTTCGAATCCTGCTGACTGCGCCGAACCCTTTTTGGAATTTCTGAAACATAATTCAAGAAGATTTTTTTCCGATTTCAGGCGGCTCGCGTGGAGAGAAACGGCAGAGAACCGCGTACACGAGGAATCAGGTGTTAGAGTTGGAAAAAGAGTTCCACACGCACAAATATTTGACGAGAAAACGGCGGATCGAAGTGGCTCACTCGTTGATGCTTACTGAGCGGCAGGTGAGCACCTGGACTGGATTCAGATTCTGAAGCCGAAATTATACGAACCAGTCATTTTTCAGGTTAAAATTTGGTTTCAAAATCGACGGATGAAACACAAAAAGGAGAATAAGGTAGGGATTTCAAGCAAACCTCTAATAGAAGGGCATCCGTCATTAAGAAGATGTTCTCACAAGCCGTAGGACCGTTTTTCAAAATGACATCTTTCCTTCTGGATTCTGGACTTTTGAGAAACCCATAGAACGGCAGTCTATGCTAGATAGTCGCTAAGCCTAAGCCTAAGCCTAAGCCTTAGCAGTGCATAGCTAGAATGACGGGCGAAATGTGGGCTCTCCATTTTCACCCATTTTTGCACAAAGCAAAATACGGGCGAAAGCGGGCGAGCACATAACCTTCTTCAAATCGAAACTTAATGCTTAAAAATTGCTGAAAATCAATGATCTTTCTATCTATTCGCGTTTGCTCGCTTAACACCAAAAAAAAGAAACTAAAACGCTTAACTAAGCCTAAGCCTAAGCCTAAGCTTTAGCAGTGCATAGCTAGAATGACGGGCGAAATGTGGGCCCTCCATTTTCACCCATTTTGCACAAAGCAAAATACGGGCGAAAACGGGCGAGCACATAACCTTCGTCAAATCGAAACTTATTGCTTGAAAATTGCTGAAAATCAATGATCTTTCTATCTATTCGCGTTTGCTCGCTTAAATAAGCCTAAGCCTAAGCCTAAGCAATGCATAGTTAGAATGACGGGCGAAATGTGGGCTCTCCATTTTCACCCATTTTTGCACAGGGCGAAAACGGTTTGCTTACTAAGCCGAAACCTTGTTTCCTTGAAATTTCATTTACAAATTAATGAATTCCTATTCTCTAATAGAGTGGCACGCCTTTTCCACTTGGCTTCTTTAGTTCACATAAAACGAGGTGCGAACTTGTCGGCAGGTTTTTCGGCGATGAAAAACCGAGGCCATACGAAAAGATGAACCACCAAAATGCCTTTGGTAAATGAATTGGAGTTAAAAGTGGGCGGAGCCCTAAGGCAATGCCACCGCGCACTTTTCGCTTCCTTTATCTTCTCATCGATCGATCGTATTCAACTCGGAAAGTACTGTTCTTTTCATATTTTCGATTATTAATTTCTGATTTTAAGCAAAATAGAAAAAAAACGGAATAAAATGGAATAAAATGGAAATTTTCAAATGAAATAGTGAAATAATCGATGCGAAAGGTGCGCGGCAACTTTGCGCTTAAGCTCCGCCCCCTCTCTCCCAGGTTGTGATTCATGTACACCGAGGCGCTGTATTCTACGCGCATAGTTCCCTTTCAAATTTCAAAACTACCTACATTCCAGGACAAACCAATGACACCACCAATGATGCCGTTCGGCGCCAATCTTCCGTTTGGCCCATTCAGATTCCCACTTTTCAATCAGTTCTAGTTTTCTAGTTATTTCAGTTGTCCCGCACCCTCCCCCCCCCCAACGTATTTTGCATTTCATTTCCAGATTCTCTGTCTCAATATGTATCGTTATCACACATTTCTGTCCCCATTCTCAAAGCCCTTTCCTCTCATGTTTCTTCGCTTTATTTCGTCAATTCTTCTCACTTTTGCGCAATGTTTCATTTCCCTCTACGAGGGTATGTGAAATCGGAACAAAATGAGAATAGAACTGGTAGGAAATCGGAACATGATGAAAATAAAAAAGCTAAAAAAGAAAACTGTATTGAATTGGAACTGATAGGGAATTAGAACTGTTTTAAAGTAAAACCGCACCGCATCCAAGCGGAATTGTATGGAATTTGAACTCTGTTCAATGGAGCGCGTTTGCGTTACAAGAGTATTTTTAGTTGATTTAACGCTGAGAAAAATACTCGTGTAAAGCAAACGCGCTCCATTGAACAGAGTTCCAATTTCATACAATTCCGCTTCCATGCGGTTTTACTTTAAAACAGTTCTAATCCCCTATCAGTTCCAATTCAATACAGTTTTCTTTTTTAACAGTTTTATATCCATCGTGTTCTGATTTCCTACGAGTTCTATTCTCTTTTTGTTCTGATTTCACATACCCCCCCCCCTCTACCCCTCCCTGCCCTTTATCCCCCCCCCCTTTCCCCACCCTATTGAACAGCTTTATGATAGCCGCGTTGAATACGACAAAACCAGGGTTCCCGTTCTCGTTTCGAGCTGAAATACACGATCCTCTCGATTTCAACAGTGTAATGTTCATTTTATTTCGCAAGGCATGACTTGACTGCCGTGGAGCATCACAATGAGAGGGCGACGAGTTCAAAAAGCCGATGTTCGCTTTATTACTCACTGTCGCTCCTTCCCATTTGCTCGCTCTGCTATCATGGCATTTTATTAGAGGCTTCACGGTATTTGAGATTCTTCATATTTTTTGAAGGCATCTGAAAATCAGATAACCCGAAAAACATCTCGAAAATGTGATATTGCAAATTGAAATTCTTTTTTTTTTGGCTTTCTTCTTTCATCTTGCTTATTTTGCCGCTTTTTAAGATTATCGCCAACATTTGTTTGTATATTTTTCCAGCAAATAAACATTTTCTCATGTATTTTGGTTTTCTAGCATTGGAATCTTCTTGAAAAAAATCCCAGAGAAGAGACGGATACCTCTTAAATTTGAGCCCGTTAACGTTTAACGTTTAGTGCTCAGTGAGTGCTCTACAAGAAACACCGATGGGCCCCGGAAATCTGTGACTTCTGAAAGCAGAATCGGACCCTTTCATTATGCTTCTGATTTTGACTTCTGACTTGCGTATATTGCTAGGAAAATACGGTAGATGTTAGAGCTTGGGGATTTCAGAGATCCACGAATCCGCCGGACAAGCTGTTTAAGCGCGTTTAGTTTGGGTTCTCTTCATTTTTTATAAAATGAAACGAACACTGTAATTTGCGATATTTTTTAGAGCATCTGCTACCCCCCCCCCCCTCCCTTTAATTCTTCAAAGCAAAAAGTAAGGATCGAAAATAGTTAGAAAAAACGCTGTCAAAATTATTACATCACTTTGAAAATAAATTTAATTTATTTATTTTCAATATCAGTTATTATCCATCCGCGAGTACGTGATCTTTCGTTTAAAGGCGCTGTTTGGGTCTCGTTAGGGGATGTTAAATTGTAAGAAAGCGCAGACACTGCGTTTGTGATTTCTTTTCGAAAATTGAAGCGAATATTGGATTTTTTTTTATATTTTGCTTCGAAAATCATGTTTTTAAAATTAATTTTTATTGTCAAATTTCTTAAACTGTTTATTAAGCTTTTTTAGAATTTAACGCGATATCCCCTAACGAGACCCAAACAGCGCCTTTAAACGAAAGATCATGTCCTCGCGGATGGATAATAACATTATCAACAATGTACTGCCAACGAATGGGTAGCTGTTCGATTCCGCTTCGATAGAATTCCTGAGGCTAGCAATCGAAAAAAGATTACAGTTCTGTATTTGAGATCGTCTTCATTTTGGAACCGCTTGCCATCCAGGAAGTGAGTCAGGGATCGGAACAAATGTCCGGAGAGTGAGGTGGATGGGGTAGTCGTCTAGCCTAGCTCCTGAACTTCCTGACGAGTCACCTTGGTGGAACGTTATTATGAAGGAAATATACTCGACCCATATTTCCTTCGCATTTTTCAGCGACTGCAGTCATTCCTTGCAGTAGAGGTCTGCTGTGACTTATATAGGATGATACGCTTCACCAGATCCACAGAAGTACATTTATCGGGTGTAACTCTCTTTTTGACGTTGGAACTCCAGAATCCCCAGGTTTCAGTTATAGACATCCATGATGAAAGCTCACATCCCGAGTAGTCAAAGTGGAGAGCCAAGTCGTCGTTCTTTTTGGGACAAAAGAGAAGCTGCAACATGTGCTCTCATTAGAGGTACCCAAATCGGCTGTTTCCTGACAATTCGATATCGTGGAGCGACCGACTGATGATACTTTGAGAGTGCCCACGCTTGCTTGCAAAACACTGCGACTCGACTGACGGGGGTGCTCTTTCACCAGTACCAGTAGCTCCTCTTCATTGAGATCTTCATGGAGAATCTTTGAATTCCATCACTCTTGAATTTTGGGAACAAATGATGCGAGTGCCAGCACCCATCAAGTTATTGATCCGATCCGCAGCTTGTCTCGTCGAAGAGCCAGAACGATGCTCATACAAAATAGCAGGCGGACATGCTTTCGCGACAATTGAATTGGAGAGTTGTTTGTTTGAAGTAGTAATTGAGCTTCTCGAAGTTTCTAGAGGAAAAAAAGAAAAAGTGAAGCAATAATTTTGACTCAACCTAATATAAGAAACTGTTTGCGTTATAATTGAATGCACAGTGGACTAGAGGACCTTACACAGCCAGCCCCGCTTTTTCGGGATAATGCTACCGGCATTGGCACTTTATTTATTATTTTTACACTTTTTTGCCTATTTTTTTAAATTTTCCACTTATATGAAGTCAGAGACCTTAAAAATAAACGGACCGCATGAAATAAGCTTTTCAAGCTTTTCAGTCTAGGATGCTAATTTAAAATAAAAATCCGAATTTTCAACTTTTTCGCGGATTTTTTAAAATTATTTGAATAATTTTAGACAGTGCCCCAGTAAAAAGATCAAAATTCAAAACTGAAAAAAATTTTGAACGTGGTTATAGACGCGCAGATAACACTAGCGCCAATTTTCAGAGGTTTGGTGACATGGCTGGTTTCGCCTTTTTCAAATCTAAATAACAGTACTTTACACGTTTTTTATTATGAAATTAAAAACATCTCAATTTTTAAAAAAGTAATAATTTTCAAAAACAGGCTTAAGGCTTTTACAAAATACGAAATAAGACCGTCTCGTCTCGTCTTCGTCTTCGTCTTGAATTCGTCTGACTTTAGTAAGTCTAGCGTTTATTGGGTAAGACGAATGCAAGACGAACGAAGACGAGGAGCTTGCTCCCTACCTATTAAAGCTGACGAGTTTCCCGTTTTTCGGAGGATCTCGTTCATTTTTTATTGCAGATAAAGTGAGGTCATAGAGAAAAGCCCAATTTATTTCTTAGAAATAGTTTTTTTTTGCGTTAAAAAATATGCTCAAAGTTAGAAAGAATTGTTTTAAATTAGGATTATTTCATTTGGTTTTCAGGCGAATGGGCACATAAATAGGCTACTGCTTCAGAATTTGATCATTCCCTACCCGCCAATTTTTTAATAGTGTTAGGTAAAAGAAGCGGAAAATAGCCAATCATAATTATAGATTTTTTTTTAAAGTTTAGTTTTGTTTTTTTTTTCAAAATCGCAACAAAAAAAATTGAAAAAAATTTTAAAGAAAAGAGCAAAAATTAAATAATAAACGAAAATTAAAAAAGAAAATTAAACGATGACGCCAAATGCGTCAAGATCTTGAAATGCGTCAGCAAACTCGCTTACGCAAAAATTAAAATTAAATGTGTTTCATGAATTCTAAAACATTTCCTTGTTCACAATGACTTTTTTAAAGGTTTAGTTTTGTTTTTTTCAAAATCGCAACAAAAATACCGAAAAAAGTTTTAAAGAAAAGAGCAAAAATTAAATAATAAACAAAAATTAAAAAAGAAAATTAAACGATGACGTCAAATGCGTCAAGATCTTGAAATGCGTCAGCAAACTCGCTTGCGCAAAAATTAAAATTAAATGTGCCTAATTAATTCTAAAACATTTCCTTGTTCACAATGACTTTTAAAGTTACAAAATTGATTTATCTGGAATAAAATAAATTATTTCTGTCGTATATTTCTCATTTTAGCGTACTTCACCGTAAATTGTAATGAAAACAACGCTATCTCAAAGTTCTTGTACTCCTTCACTTATCGATGGAAAAGCGCGGGACAAGGCGGTGTTCTCTGTTTCTTCTTTCAATAATGCGAGATATCGAAACAATTCAGGTTTGTCGAGAAATTTTTTAATAATTTAATTTTGCTTAATTACACTTTGCGCATCAAGAGTGTTTGATGGCCGGTTTTGCACCAATTTCAATTCATACTTTCAGGTCTGATTCTACATTATTCTGAAGCTTTTCAAGCATTGTCCCTTGCTTCACTTCAGAAATCATCCGGTCAGGAAGGATCCAGGGAGACTATCTATCACCTCTTCGATCAATGTTTACAACCTCGCTGTCTCCCATCGAACCCGTGTGGTCCATCTGACCCCTTCTCTTGCCGAAAAACAGCAATTAGTCACCTCGTGTCGGCTTCTCTTTCCACTGACCAATATTAACTGTAAAATAATTAATTTATTCCGTCAAGAAGCGCATACACACTCTGTATCTTTAATCTAGCCGATGATTTAGATGTGTTGCTCAAAGAGAACGACGTGGAAATGAAATCACGGTAGGTTTTAAAAGAAGACAGACGAGGATGCAAGGGGTGCAGTGGGAGCGACCAATGAGAGAAGAGATGTGGGAGGAGTTTATCCAGATATGCGCATATAGTTAATGGGAATGTTTTAGATACATTTTATTTTCCATAGACTTTCTTTGTAGCTGTAGTAGTATAGCGCTTCAGTACATAAGAATCCCTTTTCGTTTTGCTAAAATTCGAGCGCACAATCTCTTTTTTAAGTCGAACTCCAGAAATCACTTGAATGCCCCAAATATTATTCTTTTGCTTATTATATATTTTAATTGCCATAGATGACGAAACTCGCGAAAGCTGGAAAGCTTTAAGCCCGAACTTAGACCAGCCACACTAAAAAGTTGTCACCTTGGAAAATACAGCGTGAAAATTTAGCTAGAAAATGTATAGGGTTTCTGTAATCATTTACAAATGATAATTTGCAATTGTAAAAGCCGATTAATAGAATTTTCGGAAGCGCTGTTTCAAAATATCCTAACTAAAACGATGAGCCTGAGTTTTTATTGATTTTTAGTGAATGCAGTTAATAATTGTTTTTTTTTAATTTCGAATCGTGCACAAAAAGAACTGCAACTCCGCTATCAATTCTAAAAGAAAATCCACGAAAAAAGGAAGTTTATTAGCAGAATGCACCTAAAATCCAATTTTTTTAAAATTTCATTTGAATTTGTTTTTTGCTAGAATTAAAAATCGAGAGTTACGTTTGTCTGGACGGATTCCAATGCGCCAAGATCTCGAAACGAAGCTCTTTTGCGCAGAAATTTAAACGACATTTTCCATATAATTTCTTATGATTTTTGCTATAAAACAGCTTCTTAAGTTGAAGTGTAAAAGTTGAATTATTCTGTTTAAAATAGATTGCTTCAGTTGCATTTTTGTTTTTTTTAGTGCGAATTTAGCGAATTTCATAGAAAAAAACGGAATATATTTTTTTTATAGGCTGTGCCCCGCAAAATGTTCCTCTCGTTCTCTTCTATCAATAGTTTATAGCAGAAGATCGAAAAAATCATGTTTTCTCCAGTGAATGCTGAGATGGTGAGCTTTTAGTTGAGAACTTTTTTTAGCTGCTGCCGCACTTTGCGCTCAGCGATTCGGTAATTTCTGTTTCTTTTCGAAATTAAATTATCTTTTTAAATCTTTTTAAAGCTTTCTAAAGCTAAAGTGGAGACGTAATTTAGAAAAATATGCATGCGTTTCAGTATTTTCTGCGTCGAGTTGGCTATTTCAATGTCATGCAGCGAGATACATAAAAACAGAGTTTTCAGGTGAAACTTTCTAATTTTGAGATTGAGTAAAGATTGAGTAAATTTTCTACTAATTCTGGCGAGTGTTTTATCTGAAGGCTCTGAATAAAAAAGTTTAAGCAATTAGGATAGCCCTATTTTTATATGAATTGTGCTTTATAGATGCTCGGTTAATCTGAAAGCAGCTATGGGCTCAAAAACTGAAAGAATATCAGATTAACGTCACGAATCCATCAAAAAAACACATAACACCTTGTAACCCATTTTCTTTTGGAATAAATATTCCAAAAGAAAAATATGTCCAAAGTCATAAAACCGCTACGATAAAAAAGTGGTAAGTCAGTTTGGTAGAGTGCACTTCACCCCCCCCCCACACCCTCTCACCCTGTCTCTCTGTGTGCTCAAATTTTGGCACCTTGCAGATTTATGGCTCCCGAGTTGTTGCCTCCATTTTACACACTCTGCATTGTCTTACATACGCCGTGTCATAATTCACAATGTTTGTGTGGTGCCTTCTGGTTTGTTGTGTCAAAAGCCAGATTTGCAGAAGAAGAAATGTCGAACTTGGCAAGGAAACATATTAACTTAGGAGACGTTTAGAATATTGTCTAGAAGAATTATAGTCACTGGAGAGGACAGAAAAAGCCGATTTCCAGCGGCATAAACACTGTGAACTCTGAAATTGCTTCACAGAAACTTATAATTCAGGAGCGAAATTTTAAAATATGAATTTCTGACCGGATGATTTCTGAAGTGAAGCAAGGGACAATGCTTTAAAGGCTTCAGAATAATGTAAAATCAGACCTGAAATTATGAATTGAAATTGGTGCAAAACCGGCCATCAAACACTCTTGAAGCGCAAAATGTGTTTTTCAACTATAAGCAAAATAAAATATTTAAAAAACATTTTCAGAATAAATGTGGATTTCTCAAATTTCAAATTGGTCTTGCTAGACATCGCGCGAGCAAGGTTATTACCATCGGGAAATTTTCAAGGTTTTCAACTTCTATTTATGAAAACTGGAACACTGCGGAAATTTACTAAAAAAGTGGTTTTTGAAGTCAGAAGGTGAAAACAATTTTCTTCAGAAACCAAATCGTCGGAACTGTTCGATGTTTCTATATTTTTAGAATTATCTGCTTTATCAGGTTCTTATTCGCGCTGTCTTCTCTCTCCCTTCTGCCTGAGCTACCGTAATCCATGCCCACCCCCTGGTGGTAGTCGAGTGTCAGTTGTGTGTCTCTTTTCGAAAATTGATCGGTGTCTTCTTCTTCTTCTTCCTCCTCTTCTTCTGCCTTTCCGTTGCCTGATGCGGCCACTGCTGTTTCGTATTTCGGGTATGTGTTGTCGCGTGACGAGACACGTCTCAAACGAATTTCAGGGACCTGCAACGAAACAGAAAATGAGAGAAATTGGCGGGGATCCAAAACGTAGCATCTTGATAACATCGCGGAAATTTACGACCCAATCATAAACAATTCTTGGGCAAATCACAGTTATGTGTTGCATAATGAGACAAATCGAGTACAGATTTTTATCACAATGTTTCCCAATAAACTCAGAGAACGATGTGAATACGGTATTGCCGCCATTTAACTTGAAATTTCGAATCCACCGTCAACAACGTGGAACACCTCAGAAGGCTCCCATCGTTGTACTACATCGTCTGTGTTACATCTCTCGAGCCACGCCGGTTTCAGGACAGTGCAGAAATTTGACGCAATGGCCTGGGCTGTTTTCGGGTGACTTGGTTTTGGAGCGGTCGCAATGCACAACTGAGTGGACGGGGCTGGAAAAAAATCGATACTTGAAATTGATGTTCTTCATAATGCCGCGTTCAAAGATGATTTGCAGGAGAAATTTCCTGGAAAAACGCTGTCCAAAGCTGGCATTTTTTTCCAGATTTTCCGGAAACTGTCGCAACGAGTGTTACAATCTACTCACGAATGTTTTCGAAGTCTTCAACGATTTCTCTGTCAGAATTCATCATTTGAGGAGAAATATTCAGAAAAAAAACAGCTGAATATAGCGAAAAAATTGCGTTAAAAAAGAGCCGTAAATCGTGCGACGGTCGATGGTTTCGAAGGGAAGTTGCGACTGCGACAGTTTCCGGAAAATCTGGAAAAAATGGCAGCTTTGGACAGCGTTTTTCCAGGAAATTTCTCCTGGAAATCAACTTTGAACGCGGCATAAAAACGGTTCCTTAAAAGATTTGGCAATAAATTTAGGATGTAGAAGCATTGACCTAAAGTGAAATATCGTAAGCTCTACACTTATTCTATGACTAAGCTGTAAATGGAAAGCCGGAGAGAAAAATGCGCACTAATTTTAAAATAAAAGCTGTAGTTATGAGTCGTGCCTTCTAAAAAATAAAAGAGGACCCTTCAACTAGCGATGCACTTTATTCGAAATGAATTTGAATTGCTATTTGTGTCGAACGGTTCTGACTGAAATTAATTAATCGAATTTGAAAGAGGATTTCTTGCTATAAATCACTCATTCTATTGGATTAAGTTTTTGAGATGTTAAGCTTATCCTTCGTGACACTTCAGATAAGTGCTCACGGCCGACTTCAATTAATTACTGCGACCAGCTGGTGTGCGGAGAAGGCTCTACACTTGTACTATTTATCATTGTCTTTAGACGAAAAGAGTACGCAAAAAGCAATGAACGGGACAGGCGAATAATGGCTAATAGATTAGAAAATGTTGGCTCACTTATGCTTTTGACTACTTTCGCATCGAAATGTTTCAGAATCTCTTCACATTTGCGACGAATTGTTTCAGAAGTTCCCTGGAGAACGGCGACTTCAATTCCAGAGAGGCTCGATTCCAATTTTGCGCGTTTGAGACGAACGGGGACCGCTGAAATTGTAGTTTCGGAAAGTGGAGAATTCATGAATACAAATACATTGATGAATCGCTTTTCGGGTAATTCTTTCCACTTTCAACGGATCAGATTTCTTCTCTTCAGATTCTTCGTCATCGCTGCCACCGTTCCCTTCAGAATCACCCAGCTTGCAGTCTTGAACTTTCTGAATTGGAAAAAATATATTATCTATCCGCGAGTACGTGATTTTTCATTTAAAGGCGCTGTTTGGGTCTTGTTAGGGGATAGCGCATTTTAACGCGTTAATTTAAAAATTGTAAGAAAACGCACACACTGCGTTTGTGATTTCTCTTCGAAATTGAAGCGAATATTGGTGTTAATTATGGGGTTATTCATGAAAAGCACGAAAAACATTTTAATGCAAAAAAATGCATTTTTTTGCATTAAAATGCAATCGTGAATAAGATTAAAGTGGCATTTTTTGCATTAAAATGCAATTGTGCTTTTCATGAATAACCCCATTAAAAAAACATGATTTTCGAAACAAAATATAGAAAAAATTCCAATATTCGCTTCAATTTTCGAAAAGAAATCACAAACGCAGTGTACGCTTTCTTACAATTTTTAAATTAGCGCGTTAAAACGTGCTATCCCCTAACGATACCCAAACAGCGCCTTTAAACGAAAAATCACGTACTCGCGGATAGATAGTATATATCTAATTAAAAGGCGAAATTATAAAAATATTTACCGATGAATAATCTGAAAATTCCTCCCAAGTGTTGATCTGATCGACAGATTTATCGTGCCTCCATTCTTTCATAACCGGATCCACAAGTTTTCCGTTGCGAACTCCGTTCGAAGTAATTTTTATAACCTGCCAACGCTCGAAATCAATGTATCCACCGTCTCCTTTCGCTATATTTTTGGGTCGTTTCCCGAAAAACGTGAGTTCCTCTGGAGCTTCTTCAAGGAGTTGGCCATACTCGAAGCGAATTGCTTCATGAACATCGGTTTTCAGACCATACGAGCAAGAGAGGCATAACTTATAATTCTGCGTTTTCTCATCATATGCAGCGAAGCGGTAGAGAGTACTTCCATTTCTTCCAGCTCTCGGATGGACTGCGACTAGTGCTAGATCCAGATCACAGTCTTTTGAGGCTGATGGCTTTAGTTTGAACCATCCATTCGCAGCACTTCTGAATGAATTTTAGTTCAAATTTTCAGCTTTTTATGATTTTTGATTACCTTTGCCCTTTTACATAAACACTGTCCGCGCGTTTCACTACTATTCCTTCTTCATTATTTGCCATTGCTCTTTCGAAGAATTTTTGTATATCTTCCCTGAATTAAAAAAAAGGATCCTATTTTGTTTTATAAATAAGCACTTTATAGGCCAATATTCAATGGCTACCTGATATTCTTAGGCTACTTTTGCCTTCGATTATCAATGGCTACTTATTTTCAATGGCTACCTAGTTTGTAGTCATTGATTTAGTAAATACGATTTTCACGCAAAAATGATCTAAAAGTCGAAAACTATTCAGAAAATGAGCAAATTTTAATTTAATTTTCAAATTTTTCAAAAAATTTAAAAGGTAGCTTTTGATCAAGTAGCCAAAGATTAGGTAGCCATTGAATATTGGCCCACTTTTTATACTAACTTTTTACTTCCCTCCTCGTGTTTAGCAACAAAAATGGTGTCTTCTCTCTCTTTTTTCAGCGGCGCCATTTTGAGCATTTCAAGTCTCTGATGAAGTGGAGCTCCGAAGAATGGCTTCCCATTAAAGTAAAGCATGTCGAAAAGAACGACCGCTGAAACATCGTTTAGCTCTCCCAACTTTCATTTAAGAACATACTTAATTGTTGATTATCTTCAGGTTTCACATGTCTGAACGACAGAACTTGGGTGTCAGATGTCGTGGAGGCGTCGTTATGGCGGCCTAATAAATGAAAATGTTTTCGACAATAGCTGAAAGAGCAAAAACCCACAAAGTTGTTTAGTTTTCTTATCAAACAGCATTAATTCACAGTTGAAAATCGCCGAATGACACTCTTTGTTGAAGAATGAGTGAATGCGACTGGAGAGCTTGCCGATTGCCATAGAGGAATCTCCATATTCCTAAAATTAAACTTTTCAGATTCTAATAATTTTTAAAGAAAAATCTACTTTCGAAAAATCATTGTTGTTGCGCGTGAACCATCGATACTCGTTGCCTTTTTTGTGTAAAAGAACGTTCTCTCCGTCAAATTTGATTTGCATAAAGAACTTTGGGCCGCCAAATTTTTCGATCTAAAAGAATTTCGGCATGATATGTTGGAACAATTATTGATTAACAACTAACATTTGCATACCAATCATCTCTTTTTTGCTTCTGAAGCAACATTGGTGTCCATATTTTGAAAAGATGCTCATCATCAATATCGTCCCCAGATTCCTCTACTGTTTTCGAACTTTCCACCAATTTTCCAGTCAATACAGCTTTCAGCTCGTGTGTCTGATCCCAAATAGCACAGGCAGATGGGGATACCCAGTCAAGAATTTTATTACTCGGCGCTCCCAAAGTTGACTCAACGTTGCGAAGAATTATGTTGAAAACCCATTCCAGTTCGTCTTCCGAACACTTTTTAACTAGTTTTGACATCTTTTCTAGCTCTGAGAAAATAACTGAATTTTACAGAATACAGAGCTCATTCTGATACTAACTTTTTGCATCATTCATTGATCCGGTGGCGAGGAAATCGAGGGTTTCATTTAGCTCCGAAACTGATATCACTCCAGACTCATCGTTATCTGTTCGATATTCTTCTGTAATTCTTTCAGCCAACTGCCGAGCAGCGGTCGAAGCATTCTTCGAGATTGTGGTCACATAATCAGCTCTAACATCATGAAAAGTTTTAGCTAAGAAGCCTGCCAATTTCGTAGGTCCCATGTCAAACTTTCGAAGTCTTTCGTAATCTGAGATGAATAACCGCAGGATATCAGACATTTCTGTTACATCTGAACCTGAAAAACTTACAGAGAACTTAGAATTTTTATACTTTCTTACAGTTCTGTTTCCATAGGTCAAAATTCTTCTGAAATGTTGCCTGCTTGGATTTTATATTCGATGTCCTTCGAATTTTGTTGAAGACGTCGACTACCTGGTCAAACTTCACGTCGGTTGCCATGAATTTTCTTTAAAGTATAATTTTATTCAGCAATTTTAGCGGCGCAAGCGAGCATAAATACATAACGAAGGTATTTACAAAATGAGAGGGGAAAGGAGTTGAAGAACAATTAACAATTGGAGATAAAGAAGAGCGATAACTACTGTTATTTCGAGTTTTTCGTTTCTTCATTCTTTTTCTGTTCAACGTGGCCACGGCAATGACCGGTTTCGCAGTCGGAATCTGAATCAGAGCCAGAGCTCGAGTCCTGCCAGTTTTTGGGTTTTTTGTAAATGCAGCAGCACTTGCTCTTTTTCTTGCCCATTCCTTCGTTGTCAATTGTTTCAGTAGCCCATACTACATGACGACGTTCCGATGTCGATGTTTGAGCAGGGTTAGGACTGAGGTGAAGAACCAGGTTTTCCTCTCGAGCTGGAGCAGTGATGGTAGTGGTGGCAGCAGTTGAGGTGGTTTGCCGTGTGTGGCTCATTTTTCTGTTATAAAATTGTCAAAATTCAAATTTGCGCTAATAAAAGTGTTTTTTAATAAACAAAATTCAAGTGAACTCGAAAAGAAAGTCATTTTAATACAAATAAAATCACAATGAAATTTTTTCCGAGAGGAGTACACGAAAGAGAGACTAGAAAGTGAGACCTCTGCAGCCTCTTTAGTAGTGTAGTCCTCTCGGACAAATTCATAACGTCACTAATTTATTTTCGGAATTCATGCTTATTAGCTGATTTAAAGCTAACTTAAGCTTTTAAATATGACGCGGAATGTTCCCGTGTCTCTAGATTATTTGGGATCTGAATCCGAAGAGTTCAACATATCCCAGCAGCTATATCTGAAGCCGATGGCAGTCATTAAAATAACAGTGGTGCTTCCAAGGGTATGTTCACATAGCAGAATAGGTAGTTCAATTTATTTTCAATTTCAGATGACAATACCAGGACAATCAATTTCAAATTGGGATCTCATGGAAAGGCTAAAACGTGCTATCGATCCAATTCAAATGGATTCGTGTAAAGTTCGAGAGAGCAACATTGATAGTGTCATTTTTGAAGCGGAGCTGCTTTCCATAGGAATCATGCAGAAAACTATGAAAATTCTTGATGGTTTTTCTATGAAAGTTTCGGGCTTTGCAGAGCCATTAAAGGTTAAAACAAAAGAAGCAAAACTAGACTTTCCATCACGTCATGACTGGGATGTGTGGTTCATGAAAAACAAAATGGACGAAATGAAGCCTGGAGAGCGTCCAGATACTGTCTATTTGGCCAGAATTCCCGTAAAATGGTTCAGTGTAAGCTTAATAAACTTTTAACTCATTTCTAAACCGTAAATTCTCATTCAGGATGGATACGACGGGCTTCCCTCAGAACGGCGCCTTCGTCTAGCAATGGAGGCGTTTGGGGCTGTTCGAGCTGTTGACATCCCTACTTGTGATCCACTTCGTGCTCAGATGAGCCAAAAAATATCTGGAATTCAGCAAAAAGGTTTCGGACTAGGCCAGGTTTATATTAACTAGGCTCATTTTTCTTTAATAATTTTTATTTTATTTTGCAGGATGTATTTTTTGAAGCTTATGTTCAATATATGGAGTACAAAGGCTTCGCAACCGCCATGGATGCACTAAGAAATAGAAAATGGGCAAAGAGAATTGACGGGCGGTTTTTTCAAGCAAATATTAAGGTAGAATATAGCTAGAGAAATAGTTGTAAAGTTTGGTTGAATTTAAAAAAAAACGAAATCAAAACTGATATAACTTTTTTAAAATTGCATATTGTTCGCTGAAACGACACATCGTGCCACTCTGCAGGTTAGTTTTAAGTAGAAATTTTAAAAGTTATCGAATTATTTTTTTTTCAGGTGGATTTCGATCGTTCACGTCATCTCAGCGAAGTCCAAATTGCGAAAAGAGCAGAGGAACACCGTCGTATCGAAGCTGAACGCTTACAAAAAGAAGAAGACGAGCTGAATATAAAGTCAGTGAGACGGTCTACCATTTCTTCAACAATGAAAAGAAAATCTTTCAGACGTCAAGAGGAATTGAAGCTCAAAAAAGAGCTCGACGAAAAAGACAGAAGACGAGAAGATAGAGAAAGGAAGAGAAGGGAAAAAGTAAACACCTGAAACGAATAATTTGCTCCAATGCTCTTTTTTCAGAGAGAATTGGAACGAATGATTGAAGAAGAAAAAAAACGTTTAGAAATGAAACGTTTAGAAGCCGAAAAGCAAGCTCGGGCGCTTCGTCGAATTGAAGGTGTTCGTCTTCTGAAGTTTATTTTCGAGAAAATTGATTCCCGGGAAGAAAGACGAAAAAGAAAAGAAGAAGAACAGCTAAAAGAGGAGCTCAGCAAAATCAAGGAGTTTGCTGAACAACCGGCTGAACAAGAAGATGCTTTGAGACAAGCATTGCTGCAACAGAGAGAAATGAGGATGAGGGAACGGTTAAAGGAAAAAATAAAAATATTCAGCCAAGAAAAGAAAGACAGAAAAAGCAAAAAGAAGGACAAAAAGAAAAGAAAGAGAATTACTCGACATGACTGTGAGAATAATAAATGAGCTAAACTAAATTAAACGGTATAATCATTATAGCGTCTTCTGAAGATACTGATTCCGAATATGATTTGCATTCCACTTTTGATTCCTCCCCTTCCATTTCTGATTCTTCACGACGTCGTCGTAGCCATAAGAAGCGTCGATCAGGTGATGGCTCCGAGAAAGATTATCATCGAAAGAAGTCTCGTAGGCGTGTCTTTTAAAAAATGAATATCCCCTCTTTAAAATACTGGTTGTTTCAGTTATTTCGTTTTACCTGTCTTATTATAGCGATGCCGTCAGAATGAGTATCTCAATGAATGAATTTGTTATACAAACATCTACTTTATCGATTTTCATTATATGGTGTCCTGATGCCTTGTACCTTCTCAATATTATAATTGCTTTTAATGTTATTCGTGATCAGTGTGTGTCTTTCGATTTTACCGTATCGATTCTTGGGTAAAATCGGTAAAGTCTCAATTCTTTTTCGGTAAAAATTCATCGATTCTTTTTCGATTCTTCAAAAAAAGAATCGATTATTTTTAACCGGAATCGTATCGATTCCAGAGAAGGACGGATTCCGCCGTTTTTTTCATTCCGGATTCCAGATTCCGTGAAAAAATATTTTTCCGTTTTCTGGATTCCAGATTCCGTGAAAAAATGTTTTTTCCGTTTTCCGGATTCCAGATTCCGTGAAAACATATTTTTCCGTTTTCTGGATTCAAGATTCCGTGAAAAAATATTTTTCCGTTTTCTGGATTCCAGACTCCGTGAAAACATATTTTTTCCGTTTTCTGGATTCCAGATTCCGTGAAAAAAATATTTTTTTCCGTTTTCCGGATTCCAGACTCCGTAAAAACATATTTTTCCGTTTTCTGGATTCCAGATTCCGTGAAAACATATTTTTTCCGTTTTCTGGATTCCAGATTCCGTGAAAAAAATATTTTTTTTCCGTTTTCCGGATTCCAGATTCCGTGAAAACATATTTTTCCGTTTTCTGGATTCCAGATTCCGTGAAAAAATATTTTTCCGTTTTCTGGATTCCAGACTCCGTGAAAACATATTTTTTCCGTTTTCTGGATTCCAGATTCCGTGAAAAAAATATTTTTTTCTGTTTTCCGGATTCCAGATTCCGTGAAAACATATTTTTCCGTTTTCTAGATTCCAGATTCCGTGAAAAAATGCTTTTTCCGTTTTCCGGATTCCAGATTCCGTGAAAACATATTTTTTCCGTTTTCTGGATTCCAGATTCCGTGAAAAAATGCTTTTTCCGTTTTCCGGATTCCAGATTCCGTGAAAAAATATTTTTTCTGTTTTCTGGATTCCAGACTCCGTGAAAACATATTTTTTCCGTTTTCTGGATTCCAGATTCCGTGAAAAAATATTTTTTTCCGTTTTCCGGATTCCAGATTCCGTGAAAAAATATTTTTTTCCGTTTTCTGGATTCCAGACTCCGTGAAAACATATTTTTTCCGTTTTCTGGATTCCAGATTCCGTGAAAAAAATATTTTTTTCCGTTTTCCGGATTCCAGACTCCGTGAAAACATATTTTTTCCGTTTTCTGGATTTCAGATTCCGTGAAAAAAATTTTTTTTTCCGTTTTCCGGATTCCAGATTCCGTAAAAACATTTTTTTCCGTTTTCTCGATTCCAGATTCCGTGAAAAAATATTTTTTCCGTTTTCCGGATACCAGATTCCGTGAAAAAATATTTTTTTCCGTTTTCTGGATTCCAGACTCCGTGAAAACATATTTTTTCCGTTTTCTGGATTCCAGATTCCGTGAAAACATATTTTTCCGTTTTCTGGATTCCAGATTCCGTGAAAAAATATTTTTCCGTTTTCTGGATTCCAGACTCCGTGAAAACATATTTTTTCCGTTTTCTGGATTCCAGATTCCGTGAAAAAAATATTTTTTTCTGTTTTCCGGATTCCAGATTCCGTGAAAACATATTTTTCCGTTTTCTAGATTCCAGATTCCGTGAAAAAATATTTTTTCTGTTTTCTGGATTCCAGACTCCGTGAAAACATATTTTTTCCGTTTTCTGGATTCCAGATTCCGTGAAAAAATATTTTTTTCCGTTTTCCGGATTCCAGATTCCGTGAAAAAATATTTTTTTCCGTTTTCTGGATTCCAGACTCCGTGAAAACATATTTTTTCCGTTTTCTGGATTCCAGATTCCGTGAAAAAAATATTTTTTTCCGTTTTCCGGATTCCAGACTCCGTGAAAACATATTTTTTCCGTTTTCTGGATTTCAGATTCCGTGAAAAAAATTTTTTTTTTCCGTTTTCCGGATTCCAGATTCCGTAAAAACATTTTTTTCCGTTTTCTCGATTCCAGATTCCGTGAAAAAATATTTTTTCCGTTTTCCGGATACCAGATTCCGTGAAAACATATTTTTCCGTTTTCTGGATTCCAGATTCCGTGAAAAAATATTTTTTCCGTTTTCCGGATTCCAGATTCCGTGAAAAATTTTTTTTGTCCGTTTTCCGGATTCCGAGTTCCCAAAATCCAATTCCGCCCTACTTTTATCGATTCCGGAATCGAAAAATGTGGTATCGATTCTTTAAAATTTTGATTCTTTTACCGGTTCTTGCTCGATTCTTTTTCGATTCCAAAGTACCGATTTTTAATGAGTATTTAATCGGTTCTTTTTTCGAAACTAAAAATCGATGAATTCACCAAACTGGGATCGAAAACACACACTGCACAGTGTGTGGAGACACGTCAAAAACGGAATCCAACCTGTGAACCTGTGACGGGTTACACGAAAAGGGGTTACATGAAGGCGGGATATTAAAAAAAAAAACGGGACTCGCGCAATTGCGCTCCACCAATTGCGCTCGAGTCCCGTTTTTTTTTAAATATCCCGCCTTCATGTAACCCCTTTTCGTGTAACCCATCACAGGTTGGATTCCGTTTTTGACGTGTCTCAGTGTGTGTCTTTCGATTTTACCGTATCGATTCTTGGGTAAAATCGGTATAGTCTTGATTCTTTTCCGGTAAAAAGGCATAACCGATTATTTTTCGATTCTTCAAAAAAAGAATCGGTTAAAATCGGTAAAGAATCGATTCTTTTTAACCGGACTCGTATCGATTATTTCGAGTTTGGATTCTTTACCGATTCCGGCTGAACGACTCTCGCAAGGATAATTTCGGAGTGTCGTTGCTCGCTTTCAAAGTTATTTTTTCATTTGCCTTTTCGTTTTTTGTTTCAAAAAGCATTTTTCCGCTGTTTGAAAGCGAGCAACGACACTCTATCGATACTTTAACATTTCGATTCTTTCACCGATTCTTGCTCGATGACTTGGAATCGAAAAAGAATCGGTACTTAATAGGTTCTTTTTTCGGAACTAATAATCGATGAATTCACCGAACCGGGATCGAAAACACACATTGCTTCTAAATATTATAATTTTTTTTTAATGTTCTTTGTAACACTATGATTTCAGTTAATATGAATCTGAGAAGACGACTCGAGAACGCCACAGAGCGAGCAGTTCTTTTTCAAATATTCGCAGATGTGCGAAACGACCCACAAAAGTACGGAAATGCTATTGAAGCATTATGTGAATCGGTCGACTGTTTCAGTAAATTTTTAACTGACCAGGAGGTTTTTCTCATAAGCAGTATTAAACGAAAAATATAATTTTTTATAGTATCTTGTACAATTCAAGCCAATCCTCGACACCCAATGCCCAATTCGAAGTATTATTGGTTTTTCAAAAAGCATATCAAACGTGATCTCAACAGTGCATGAAATAACATTTCGAGATATCATGACAGTGCTTGATTGGCTGAAATACGTTGCTGAAAGATCATTATCAAAGTCTATATGTGACAGTTTGAAAGTGATGAAAACTGATGGTATTTATCAAAAGCTTGTCACTAGTCCTAGTCTAAATATTATTTTTAGTGGAAGCTGTTCAACTACATCGAGAATTTGTGGCAGCGTGTATAAACCTCCCGGAGAAAATTATGAATTGCAGGGCGAAGGCTCTCACAGATGAACATGTAAATTACATCAATAGAGTTAACTGGATTTTTAAAGTGAGAAAAGAAAATAATTCTTGTGTGAGCTAACTCGCAAAATGAGCATTGCAGGAGAATCTAATTCAAGGAATTGAAAAAGCCATGCTTCTTGCCCACGACTACATCAAAATATCTTCATGCTCCCGTTTAGCTGCTCCATCAGATGAGCCATATCTGAACACAATCGCAGAATTGATAGCAGCCGGCCGTAATATAGAATTGAGTAGCAAACATACGTTACTTGATCGATTGATAAAGTGGATCGGTCTGTTAGAAGGATTCGATGCAAAATGGCGACTGATTATGGCTCGATTATTCTTAGAGCCCTCAAATCAGGGAATTCAAGTTCACGAAGCGCTTTTAACATCTATGTTTTTAAATGCAAAAAGCGAGGAAGCTCTCATGGTAATTGTTTAGCCACGTTTTTCAAACTAAAGAATCGTTTTTAGAGATGTGTCGTATCGGAAGATCTCACAGGAACGTTGAAGCGGGTGGTAATGGTAAAACTCCCATTTCAAAGAGTTCTAAAGTTCAAAACCATGAAAATCCTTGTAAATTACATTCACCGGATTGAAAATGGTTTCGGCCTAGAGTTACTAGAAGTATGTTACAAATTGTTTCAACGGAAACTATAAAATTTAATTTATTTAGACTGCTTTAAAAATATGGAGTGATGTAAATTACGTCAAAGCCGCTCCAGAATCTCAAGAACAACACATTGTGCGGATTATTGTATATTCTATATATCTTTTCAAGTAAGATCAATTTTTCTTATAAATTGCTATTATCAAACCGCGAGGACGTGAGACTTCGTTTAAAGGTGCAACAAATTAACTGTTTGGGCCTCGTTAGGGGATAGCGCGTTAAATTGTAAGAAAAATTGTTTTCCTACAATTTAACGCGAGACACGTCAAAAACGGAATCCAACCTGTGACGGGTTACACGAAAAGGGGTTACATGAAGGCGGGATATTTAAAAAAAACGGGACTCGAGCGCAATTGGTGGAGCGCAATTGCGCGAGTCCCGTTTTTTTTAAATATCCCGCCTTCATGTAACCCCTTTTCGTGTAACCCGTCACAGGTTGGATTCCGTTTTTGACGTGTCTCTTTAACGCGCTATCCCTTAACGATGCCCAAACAATTAATTCGTTGCACCTTTAAACGAAGTCTCACGTCCTCCCGGATGGATAATATTAATTTTTAATGGCAAATAATGTTTCAGAAATTCCGCTAGCATCGCCTGGGATTCGCTTTTCCTTCTCTCGATGAATGGCGTTCATAACAGAATGAATATGATGCCACTTTATGTTCAAAGTGCATTATTTATCAACCAAACACTGTGTAAATTGGCTACCGAGCATAGACCTAAAAGCTTGGATGTCTCTGATCCACCTATTCCGCCCCCAGAAAACGCGGACGATGACACGATTCTCACTGGATCAGCATGGCTGGAAGAAATGAATTTTATTTTGGAAAACGGGGTGAACGAGGATGAACACAATGAAGTGATCAAAAAGAAGGAAGCACCGGAAGCTTCCAAATATAATGACCACATCAGTGAATGCCAAGATGCAGTTGGAATAAGTAAAGACAAAGAAGGAGAAGACCATACACAAGAAAACTGTAGTGAAGTAACGGAAGAAATCACGAACGCAGAGAATCTACAAGAAAAGCTATATTCTGTAGATTCTGACGATGAAGAAGATTTTCCGGTTTATGAAATCGATGAGTCAGAAAAATCCTTCAAACCCTTGGAACTTGGAGAGGAACCAAGGCAAAAAGTCTCATCGCCAAGTTACATCGCTGATGCTTTTGAAATGCTGTTAGAAAAAGAAAAGTATGAGGTATTTGAGGCTGCATTTTTCAATATCATACACCTCATCAATCGACGCGCGATTGGATTTAATCAAATTGCCGAAAAACTCTTCGTTCGCGTCATTCATCTTCAAAATAACTTTGGAACTCCGAAGTTTAATGAAACTGTCGATGAAATCGCAGTTGCATGCATCGCCCAACGACCAGAAATCGTGCCATCTCTAGTTCGACTTATCATTGCGCCAGAACAAGGATTCCGCCTTCAACAACGTCTTTTGCATTATATTCATTTGGCAGCTGATGAAATGGGCGCTCTCGATCGTAAACACGAAGAGTATTTGATGAAGCAACAGAGGCTAGTTGGTGGTTTCACGTTGCAAAATGTGCACAACCACAATGATGACAGTGATTATGATGATGACGACGATGAAGATAGAGCTTCTACACCTCACATTCCCGAATGGCGGCGAGTTGTGGATGCTCGCATTGCGGCAAAAACCCGAAGAATCGGTACTGCTAAACAAGGATCAGTCGGAGTGGTCAACCGGCTTGCCAATGCCGTTAATTATATGTTCTTTCCGTTGTTGGTCGTGCCGCGTGGCGAGCAGGCAAAGTTGCTCGTGAGTTAAGACGCATCTTTTTGTTTACTGACTATCATTTTCAGGGAAAAGACTCGGACTTGCTTTCGTATATTATTATGGTCGCTTCGATGGTATATGTGAGATGCGGCGTGTGTCCAATGATTCGAAGAATGTCTACGTAAGATAAATTTTCGCGCTCAATAAATAAAATTAATATGTCATCGGCGTTGGTCACTGTTTGCGCGACTGCAAAAGTATACAAATGCCGATGACGAAAAAATTTATTCCGATAATACCACTTTTTGCAGGGAACTGATCTCTTATGTGACTCCTCATCGGTTCTCAGAAAATGCCAAACTCCGAACCGCTTGTCTGGGTGCACATCTCAACGTTTTGGCTGTTCTACCTGCAGATGTAAGTGGAAAGCAGCGCAGTATCCTATAAGCTGAAATTGTTGCGTTTACATTAGCGCAGTATGTGCCAGCGACCACCTTTGCTGATTTGCAACTAAAAAATTTCAAATTTTCATTAAGCGAAGAAAAAAGTGACAAAAATCTTTTTCAAAGAAATTACTCAATCTTTGTAATTCTTATCATTGTTTCATTTTTTGATTAAAAAAATGAACTTGCCGGCAAATTCCTTTTCGTTTCTGATGTGTCGTTAAGTTTACCATAATCAATTGAAAACATTTTCAGCTTGTCACGGAATTCTTCAATATAGATACAATCAGAGAATGGTTTGAATGGGCAGACGCAGTGATGTCAGCACATACGGTTCAAGAACTGGAATACGACATGGCGCATCAGTTGTGCGCGCATCTTATCCAGCACTATCAACAACATATCAACAACGATCTCCATAATCCATTAATTTCGCTTGCCTTTTAAAGTCAATTAATCAGAATATTTATACCATCAACATTTTATAAAGAATTGCATTCAAAACTGATTGGAATAACCCGCTTTTGATTAACATTCGGATTTCTAATTAGATGAAGTTCCCGATTCAGAAGACTTGGCACGGCCTACGTAGAGGTCAATTAAGTTGAGCTGAAGAAGAAATTGCATTAGATATCGCTGCTCTCTAGAACACTTTTACTCTTTTCTTACTTTGCTTGCATTCAGCTTCATCAGATGGGGGTCCATTCTTTGCATTCCAATCCTTTGGACTAATGCAACTAACCCAAAAACAGCGCATTTGCGAACCGAAGATGACGCTGAGTCGTAAGCAGTGACGAAGCACGGCGCCATGTCATCAACAATCAAATGCAACTCCTCAATGTCGATATCCTGGAACATTCTGGTCAACATCTTGAGAATCAACACACCACGTTGACCGTCGTCATCTTGACTCAGCACTCGTCTGGAAATTTCAACGACACGTGGCAGTGGCAGATGAGATGCCAGAACTCGGAGACAATCTTCAGCGGCAACACCCATCGTGTTGTCTTCAGAAGAGATCGCGCATTGAAGAACTTTTGAAATGGCGATTTCGGTAGAGTCAAAGAGTTTTGTTGCTTGTGCAGTGCACATCTTTTGAAGAATCCGGAGAGCTAGTTTCTTGCGAATGGATTGGGAAAATGTAGAAAGTATCTGTAACCTTTTTCAAATTTAAATGCACGCCCTTCTATTTTTGAAAATTTCAAAGTTAATAAGATAAATAACGAAAAAGGGCTAAAAGTAATTCAGCAAGCCCATTTTTGCAAAAATTGATCATGATCATATGATCAGAAGACATTATACTAAGGCTTTCATGAGAGACAGAACAAGTCAGTCGTTTTTCGTGGAATCCTTTCGTCTCGTCTTCGTTCGTCTTTCAGTTCGTCTTACGCATTATAAAAGTTGTCAAGAAACTGCGTCAGATGAATTCAAGACGAAGACTAGACGAGACGGCCGAAATTTTCAATTAAAATACATGTGTACCAACACAAAGTCTAACTCTGCGTCAGACGAATTCTAGACGATGACGAAGACGAGACGAGACGGTCTTATTTCGTCTTTCGTGGAAGCCTTACATTATACACAGCGTCTAATATGGGGTGTCCTCTAAATATGAGTTCCTTTTACAATGGACTTTAAGAGAGTACCTGATAGACAGAGTCCAACAGTTCGTCGAAGAATTGATTCCAGAGAGTAAATGATCCTTCGCACATCATTCCATGAATATTAGCCATTGCCTCATTCAACTTTTCCGGTTGCTCAAATTTTTTCAAAGCTTCTATTTGAGAGCGGATGTAGGCAGCTTGATCCACATTATTTTTCGTATGATAGGCTGATGATTTTCGATAATCAGAAGGTATTGACGTAGAGTCTGTAGTGACTCGCTCAGCCTGCGTATGCTCTTTACGTGTAGATTCATAGGCGGTCCAAGTAGTTTTAGTAGTAGGCTTCTCATTTTCGTAATCTAGCGGGCACCTCTTGTAGTTGTTGTTGCTGAATGTAAACGATTATAGTCTGCATGTGCTCAAAGTCTAACCTGAAACCCACGTCCTTCTCTTTTTCATGCTCTCTATCAATCAACTTTTGACTGCTCTTTTGGCCATTCAATTGTAATATACGGTAGGCCCAATCACGGCATTCAGACGATAAATCTCCAAAAATCATAGTGAAATCTGCAGCGTTTAGGGCAAATAGAGCACAGACCAGACGCTCACAAGCCTGCAAACATTTGCCGAATTCGAATTATAGTAAAACGATTATGTAATAATTCTCATGTATTTTTCAGAAGCTGGAATGTAATGCTCTGAAAATTCCTACAAAGTTGAAGGAAATTCATTAACAGAGCAGCTTTTCTGCTTTTGTAAAACAAGTGTATATTTTGTAATTAACCCACCGGCATCAAAATTGCGCCAATTCTAGGATCGAACATCCATGCGAACATTTTCCGAATCGCAGCTCTTGTATAAGGAGTATCGAGCTGCGTCTGTCTGTCCAAACACCTCGGATCTTCCGGCCAAATCTCTTCGAATAACAAGCAAATGTATTCCAAAAGTGCAAGTCTTGACTTAGGGGTCAATAAATGCACAGGATCACACATAAAATCACAGACCGCTTTCAATTGGATCGATGGGTCGAATGTAGTGAGGAATATTTTCTGCGTCGAGGAAAGAGCAGACTTGATGTTTGGAAGAGAATCTGCTCCCATTTTAGCGAATAGTTTTCCGAGCGCAAGCTTCAACCAGCCTTCTAATTTTTTATAGTGGACCTTCACGAAAATTGAAATAGTTTCCAGTATCAATATGATCAGCGTAGTATTCCCTTCTGCTAGAAGGCGTGACAATGTATCTCCAATATTCTTACACTCCAATTGATCCAAATTCTGATCTGCAATTATCTGCGCCAACATAGAGATAGCATCCCGCTTTTCGCTTATTGAAGCACTAGTACACGCCTTGAGCACATGCTCTACACTTTGAATGGAGCTATTTGAGCCAATTGAATCACCATTGGATGAAGTGAATAGCGAGTTATTTTTATACGATCTTTGCTGTACGATTTGAGACTTTGGAGGAGGCGTCTGATCTTTCGGTGGCGTTTTCCTAATCTCACCAAGCAGAAATTCATCGTCTTCATTGTTTTTATTCATTTCATCCCTAGCCATATCCATGGCATTCTGCAAACTGCTCGCCTGCTCCTGAGTGAGTGAAGCTACAAATGAAGAGCTTCCGAGATTTGAGGCGACCCGTTGGATTGGAGTTTGATGAGTCGAAGACGACGGAGAGGAAGAAGAGGATTTGTTGTTTCCATTTGATAATGCTGAAAACATTTTTCAATTTTTAAATAACGACTAAAATAGAATCTACATGTTAGCCACTTTCCTATGGTTTTATAACATTTATTTTATATTTTAGGGTACTGCAGTATATAGATTAAAGCTTCCACGAAAGACAAAACAGATCGGCCGTCTTTCATGGAATCCTTTCGTCTCGTCATGTGTACCAACACAATGTCTATCTCTGCGTCAGACGAATTCTAGACGACGAGGAAGACGAGACGAGACGGTCTTATTTCGACTTTCGTGGAAGCCTTAATATGGATATTACGCCCTTTCAAAGGGTACATTTGCTGTTTGAAAAAGGCGGAGTCAGTCATGGAAAACCCATACACATTACAATTGGGGAAGCGAGAGGAAAATAAGTAAAAAAACGAAAACGCTAGGATAGCACCCTAAAACCGTGTGGCGTGCTACCAATTTGCAGTAACAGCTTTGCAGATTAGAATTCAAATTCAGAAATTAAGCGAAAAAATAATTTTTTTTATCGTGCGCCCTGAACACGTACGAAGTCGCAACAAGATCAGCTGAAAATAAGTGATCACGCAATCCTGGTGCCTTTCAATTCGGAAATATTTTATTTTGCATTTCAGTTTTCATAATGTTTTGCTGTTGTTGTTTATATTTTTTTTTTTTGACTTCTACCCCAAATAAGTATTTAAATTTTGAATTAAGAAGTAATTGTTCCAGCTGGTTTAAAGTCGCGTACATTACGGTATTTAATAATTGCTCATTAAAAGCAAACCTCCGAATCCAAAGATATCATTAGGAGTTTTAGCTCTAAGCGGAGAAGACGTCTGATTCTGCCCATACCCGCTTGATCGGACAGCCGCTGAAATCGTTTTGAAGTCAAGTTTGCCAATGAAAAGTGCGAATGGCGGTAAACATACAAAACGAAGTGGATGTTGATGATTTCGGAAGTCGATTGCTAACAGGCATTGCTGACGGTCTGAACGTGGTCTGTGGCTTCACAGCAATTGAAAGAATCGATGATTTGTCTACTGCCGAAGCACTCCTTTGCGACAGGAACTCTATAATTATAGTGGCAATTGACGCGACAAATAATTAGAATGAATAGTACAGTGAATACATACTCTGGCTAATGTTTTGCTGGTTTTGCAGCTGCTGCTTTTGATTATTATTGTCGCGATCACTGTTCAGACTGGAAGATGACGAGGAGACACCGTCGCGAAGCATCCTCTGTTTTGCTGGATCAAGCTCCTGGAAATTGTTTCGTATATACAGGGTGCGCCAAAATTATAGTGGCAAAACTTTAGACGTAGCAGGCGGCAATTTTTTGCATCAATTTTTGTCCCATTTTTTTCAGCATGTTTTAATTACTATTGTGCCAAATGTTCTAATCTCTAGCTCAATTTTTACAGAAATGGTATCCAATTTGGTACACCGAGGCACCATCATTGAAATGGCGAAAAGAGGGCAGAGTTCAAGTACCATCGGCAAAGCTCTTGGGATTGCTCGACAAACCGTTTGGAGGACGATTAAATGGTATAGAGAGCTCAACACACTCAACAACCGTCCCAGAAGCGGAAGACCAAGAAGTGCTGTCACTCTGGATAGGATCAAGACGGTCCGCGAACACCTACGTCAAAATCCGCACCGAAGCATGCGAAAGTTGAGCACAGAACTCAGAATCAGCCATTCTTCGATCAGAAGAATTGTAAAAAGAGAGCTCGGGATGACCCCATATCGTGTTCGAAAAGCTACGATTTTATCGGTAAGGAACAATATGGGAACAATACTCTTACTCTAAGGATCAAATCAGCCGTTGATCCGTGGAGCTGCTCTAATTTCCCAAACGCCTTCCTTCCAGCAATTCTTGTTTCGCCATCCGCATCACATATCGCATTTTGTACAAGCTGAGCAATCTGTTTCAGAATCGGTTGCTTTGATTTCAAATCCCAAGACGAAATAAGAGTGTCCAGTAGATTAGCCAGCTGACGGCGTTGCTCTTTTGACTTTGAATTCGTCATCTCGAATAAAGTTGTAAAAATTTGGCGAGTTTGAATTTTCTGAAACCATCAACTTTTAGTTCACGAAATAAGAATAATTAAAAATAATCTACCTGGACAACGAAACTAGTTAATGTTGCAGCACTTGAAGAAATGATTTTCGTGCTGACGGCTACCTGAGATAGCGCAGCTGGTAACACGCGTTCCGCTATGTTTCTCACTTCCATTCCAAATGTTTCAAACAAAAAACTGCAAGTGACTGCAGCTTCCCGAACAATTTGAGATCTCAAATCTCGGACAGAGAACTCTAGCGCATCAGAAAGCTCATTGAGTAGTGAGATCAGAAGACGTCGATCAACAGATTCATCACTGTTTATCACCACTGATCTGATTAGTTTCAATTGATTCGCACGTTTACTCCAGTCTTCGTTCATATTTTGTAGCACCGAACTAGCGAGCTCCAATTTTTCTCGAACATCGTTGTTCGAGAAGATTGACTGGAAAAAAAGCAAAAGTTTTAATCATCGCCAAAAAGGCTCCATTCTCCACGTGCTCATAAGTTTATAACTTTTCAATTTCAAATGGAAACTCAAATTTTTTGCAAATTTTGACTGAAAAGCTCTAAATGATGAATACCTCGGATAGAAAGGCATACCCCACATTCGAGGAATTTAGAATAGTTGTTGCTACTGGCTCTTCGTAACATTCTTCAATTTCAATACTTTCACTCGATTAAGCTAACAAATAACAGATAAAGAAGGGGGGGCACAGGGCGCTATGGATGTGCGATGTGCATCTTAAGATTGAAAGAGAAAGATATTTTTTCTAAGGTAATGTCATTCATGAATCACATTGAGATTTGAAATGTACAAGCTTGATCCAGTAGAAGTACTGAAATCAACGAAAGTTATGAGAGGGCCCTCCAATAGTTATGGAGTTCGGTCATTCGGCAATGTGCCCCTAGATTATCTATATTGATGTAAAAACCCACTATCTTAGGCACCGCACTGAACGATTTTTTGAAATCATCCAGGGTGATTGCACATTGAGCCGCTGGAGCACAACTAGAACTTCTCAGCCTGGACAACGAAATGCCTGCAGGGGCACGCAACGAGCTTCTTGCCACATCTCTCGACCTACTGTTTTGAGCAGACGGAGGCGACGGAAGAGATAACGGGGATGGCGTACTGGTTAATGGGGAAGGTGAAAGTGATGGAGCTGCCCTCGGTGGAGTGGACAAACGAGCGGACGATGTGAATGAAGTTGTTGAGACAGAAGGATGCATTATCTTAGCGGGGGAACGCAGTGAACGGCGCAACAAGGAGTTTCGGGCTGGTTGCGACGCCGGAGTGTTGTCCATGGTAATAACGTGTTTAGGTGGCAGGTCACCTCGAGTTGCCACCGTTGTCTGATAGCGTTGTAGTAGGGTGGCCATTCTGAAATATGAAACATACATATTATGGGAGCTAGGCAATTAAAACATTTCCGAGAAAAAACTTCAAACTCTTAAAAAAACATTTTCACGGTATCTGACCCTTCGCTGCTCAATTTATCCGAAATGAGAAGAGACCAAATGGCCACAATTATATTCTTTTCTACAGGGTGATCTAAATTTTGACCAATATTTAAACCCTTAATGAACTATGTGTAGAGGAATCTCCTTACTCACGTTTTTTAATCATCAGAAACCTTTTTTTACCGTATTTTGTTTCACAGAATGTTAAAGAGATACTGAAAATTTAGTGAATTGAAGTTCTAGTCCGGCCTAGAGAAACTGAAAATACGAGAAGGACACTCAGATTTCAAATTTCCTACGCTCCAATAAAATAATGACAGCGATGAACGTACTATGTAGAGCGTAAATGATTCGAGAAAGAACCTCGGGAACAATGTCTCCCTTCTCTTGTACATAATCATAATCTGAATTCTCTTGTTCATTCCGATTTCTCTCCGTTTCTCTCTATTCCTCTTTTCATCACTCGCTATTTCTCCATTTGTGACTTTTCGCGGATTTAAATGAATGCGTGCGCACACTGTCATCCTCTCTCGAGAGAGAGATTGAGGATTAAGAGAGAAGGAATGCATGCATTTCCCATAAGAACTCGTACAGTTGATAAAGTTGGAAATGTTGCAGAGAAGGGTGATGAACATATTACTATAATTTCTAAATTTCGAATTATGGTACCTACAGTAAAATGAAAGCTATTTTCTTGCTCAACAGCTGAACTTACTTCTGCTCATTGATCAGCCTGGTTCCCGCAACATTCGCAACGATTGGCTTACCACCGTAAACCATCAGATCTATGAGGCATGACGTTGCAGCATCTCTCACTTCAGAATTCGGATCATTTGTTAAGCGGCACAACTGAGGAATCAGATTGACGGCTTGATGAATGACCAAAGCAAAACTTAAATTAATTTAATTTTTCTTTTTTTTCGAAATCGGATTTCATATCTTCCAATTTTGGAAAACAGAGATCTATAAAAGAAGCATTAACCTGCTACTTAAGAATTCTCTTAATATGTTCAGAGATCCAACTTTCACAAGCCATTGCTTGTGCTCAAATCCGGTGCCGGGCACGCAGAGTCTGTCAAGAAGCATCTGAAAAGAAGATAAAAATTCGTCCTTCAGATTTACCACATACCACAGGTGACGAATTTTCTAGATAGGCAAGTTGCAAGCATAAATTGACGGCCATCTCCCTAACTTGAACCTTGGCATCTCCCATTCTCTCAATGAGAACTGCCAATCTGTCAAAGTAGTAGCTGGCTAGAACTTCTGGAGATGTGCGGAGTGCAGCGTCAAGAATTTCTAGACCGATTGTGGACACCTGGAACTGGGTAGTTACAGTGAAGCTTTTAATGTAACATAAAAGCTTTATCAGACTAACTCAATCTATCTGAAAATTTTGATGTATATTGCATCTATAAAACGCGAGAAAATTGGGATTTTATGAGTAATCCATAGCTGAAAATATGACAAGAGTCCAGAGAAAATAAATCTCATCTTTCTATTAAAGTTGATTTTTAAAATTTGTTGGAAATGCAACATTTAGCTAGCTCTTCTATTCCCCTTAGGAATGTGCTTATTCGGCAAGGCTGTCATACTTGATAAAAATGTCTTATCAATTAATTCCCAGACACACTTTAAAATTACTGCCAGTCAGCCAGCCGGACATGACGTCGAGGAAGTCATTGACGAGTTTCGGGTGCGGTGAAACTTTTCGTTGCGAGATCTCATTCTGAAATGAAGACATGAATGACATTATGGACAGATTGATCAGCCATCACCAAGAAAACTGACCAATATCACATTTCCGAGCTTGAGTCGTTCGAGCGGGTCTGCTGTGCTCTTTTGCAGCAACACGTTCAACCAGTTGGTGTCCATCACACAACAAGCATAGTATACCTGGAAGAGTAGAGCACAAGTTAAATGGAAAACGAGAAAGATAGATTAAAAAAAGATGCAAGGCTACAATATACTGGGAAATGCTGGATTCAAAGCATGATTTATCGAGAGAAAGCAACTTCAAGTAAATGATTTTTTTAAAAAATATGTATATGTATATATCGTGAATCCTATATTGGATTTATTCTCAATCAAGAAGCTCATTTATTAGGAGTTTGACAGTTTACTTTTTTTAATGATTTTCCTTGAATCTTCATATTTCCGAGAAGAAATTCATAATAAAACAAAAATATGGCCGACTTGAGCAAATTTTCGTTTTCCTTACGCCAGCCCATGGTTTAGAAAAACCGCAGGCGTGACCTATTGCAAAAACTGCGGAAAAAATAGCTATCGGTCGGAGGTTGGTTACGGCCGTGAATCTCCAGTCCACAGTTACGAAACGGTAAACTCGTGAGAACAGAAAATGCCGGATTGCATCTGAAACATTCTCGTTTTCTCTAGAAAACCGAGTGTTTGAGTGAGTGATCACAATCAGATATAGAAAACAGTAAGTAAGAAATTTCTATTGATTGGGTAAATAAATTAGTAAAATATGATATTTTGAAAATTATTTTGTTCTTTATTTTCACACAATTTCTTTCCGAACCGTAAAAAAAGGAAGTTTTTTAAATGAGATGATTTCATCCTATTGTTTTCAGAACAATTTATGCAAAGACAAGCGATTTCAACTACAAAATCCACTTGACGATGTAGAATACCGTAAAACCTGCATGGAAACTGCAAGTCATTAAATTTTCTTGGAGGTACCTGTGGATGTCGTTGTATTTCACTTGTTTTTGTATTAGAGGGTGTCGTTCTATATTTCAGCGGATTTGATCAGTCTGGCATTTTTCTGGAAAATTCTGGAAAATTTCACGCGAGTAAACAATTTTAAAAAATTTTAATTAAAAAAAAACAAAAATAAACCGAAATTTTGTGTGCAGCTGCGCGTCACGGTGTATTATTGCGTACAAATGGCTATCGTAATCCATTTTTCGAAAATAAATAAAAATAGTTTTTTGAAATCACTTTGTTTCTGGTTTATAAAAAATAAAACATTGAATTTTCATTTTAATGAATAGAATAGAAAAATAAAAAATGAGCCAATTATTAAAGAAAAATTGATTGATTACAAATGAATTTTTCACGATTTTTTTCATTTTTTTTTCATTTTTCACATTTCACGAAATCGTCAGAAGATGACAAAACCATGATCTGAGCAAACAACACTATGACCTGAACTGTAGAAGAGCATCTAATCCGCTTATCTCTCACAACTTTCAATGGGTACCAATCTAATAAAAACAAGAAAAACAGTAACAAACAAAGTGGAGGGAAGGGAAGGAAGAAAGGTGCAAAAAAGGATATGCGTCGGCGCCTAATCCATTCAGTCAACGAACGAACAGCGATTCGTTTCTGCTGTTCTTCTTTCCCACCTTCTTCTTCGCCTTCCTCATCGTCCTCTTCTTCCGACGGTTAGGCGTCACCGGGCGGCGGCGGCGCCCGTCGAATTTCTTGGCGTCTCTCGATTTGAAACTCTCACTAAGCTCGCAGGTTTCACTCATTTTCCCCCAAAGTCTTACGGCAAACATAGCGGCAGCGGACCGCCTCCGAGATGGGCACCGCCGCCGGCATGTGTCGATGGGTGCAGAGGGGCGGGAAGCGAAAAAAAAAGAAGCATGAAACCGCTCAAATGCGTCCTTCCTTCAGTGGAAAAGAAAGGGAAAACCATTTTGCATAATGTCTACAATTTGACAGTATTTGGTAGTATGAGTGGGAAAGCGACACGGCCCCCCCCCCCACCGCCCGTCTCGTTGGGTGGCGGGTGAAAGTCGGTGAGTCAGGCTTTCCTTCAATTGAAGAACAAACGGAGAAAAATAGAAAAATAGGGAAAACGGAAAGGAGAGAAAAAGGCAGAGGGAGAAGTAATGTTTGTGTTATCAATCGCATGTTTTGTGTGTGTGTGTGTGTGTGTGTGTGTGTGTGTGTGTGTGTGTGTGTGAGTTGCTCCACGAGTGTGTACGAACAGAACAGTGATTGTCAAAAAATGATAAAGGGAAAATGGAGTGTAAACGGAAATTTCAAAGAGTCCTCCGGCAACTGATCAAAGCTCCCAATCTCCCCCCCCCCCCCTCTTCCC
This sequence comes from Caenorhabditis inopinata, assembly GCA_003052745.1. Taxonomy (NCBI): domain Eukaryota; kingdom Metazoa; phylum Nematoda; class Chromadorea; order Rhabditida; family Rhabditidae; genus Caenorhabditis; species Caenorhabditis inopinata. Next base: position 3,498,179 of record AP018153.1, read on the forward strand.
CTTCATGAGCAGCATTTTCAGATTTTTCAAGCTGAATTGCCATGGAGCTTCGAAATTCGAAACAAATTCGAAACGCAGCGAAAATTGCGTTATTTCGAAATTTCGGCTTTCTTATCTTGTCTCGTCTCGTCTTCATCTTCGTCTTGAATTCGTCTGACTTCCGTAAGTTTTGCGTTTATTGTGTAAGACGAATGCAAGACGACTTTTGGTCTTCGTCTTTCGTGGAAGCCTTACTATTAGTGTTGTTAATCTAGCCTAACTATTCCAGAAAGAGCAGGCTGAAATTCAAGAAGAGAAACATTGGGTCAGATCCCAGACAAAACCGTTTGTCTAAAGCGGTGCGCCTTTGAACCTAGTGTAGATCAGAGTAGGGCGGAATCGGATTTCGGGAACTCGGAATCCAGAAAACGAAAAACGGAAAAAATAATTTTTTTCACGGAATCTAGAATCCGGAATACGGATTGTAAAAATCGGCAGAATCCGGAATGCGGAATGCGGAAAACGGAATTTTAACCATTAATGAGGGAATCAAATGATGTAAATGCGCTTTGTTCGCAAAAATTTTTGCGGGAGTTCAAAAAAGTATACTTTTCAGCGATAATTCGGAAGTTTTCAATAATAATTTTCAGAATATTTGCACAATTTTTGTCTATAATTTCTCTTAAAAGAAATTTTACCTAAACTTGCAGAGTTTCTCTTGAAAATTCTCAAGCTCTCGCGTAATTCTTTATTATCCATCCGCGAGTACGTGATTTTTCGTTTAAAGGCGCTGTTTGGGTCTCGTTAGGGGATAGCGCGTTTTAACGCGCCAATTTAAAAATTGTAAGAAAGCGCACACACTGCATTTGTGATTTTTTCAGTTTAAGAAATTTGACAATAAAAATTAATTTTTAAAAAACACGATTTTCGAAGCAAAATATAGAGAAAATTAAAATATTCGCTTCAATTTTCGAAAAGAAATCACAAACGCAGTGTGTGCGCTTTCTTACAATTTTTAAATTAGCGCGTTAAAACGCGCTATCCCCTAACGAGACCCAAACAGCGCCTTTAAACGAAAAATCACGTACTCGCGGATAGAAAATAAGTTGGCGCAATTCGTTGTGCGGTTTCCACGAAAATAACACAATTAAGAAAATCTATCAAAGGCGCAGCGAGTCCGCAGAGGTCTGATTCGAAGAATCTGTAATTCAAATGAATTTTTCGTTTGTCCCCCCCCCCCCGAATCAATCTAATGAAATCGTGTTTGAGAAAGTCATAAAAGCTTGTATTTGCGTACGTGTCGCAAGAATTTCCTTTGCCGAAACATGAAATTTTGAATACCAAAAAAAAAAGGTTTTGAAAGCGATTTTTTCTTTCATTTATGCGGGAATGCAGCAAAAATGAATAGAAAATCGAACAATGTTCGAGTCAAAGCGCGTTGACCTTGACGCATGCTTCTGAAGTTTCAGACTAGTAGTTTTCAGTTGGAAACATTGCCAAACAAGGGAGCAATTTTTCGATGACATCGCTGATGGCTGAAATGGGATTTTGGCGATTCTTTTCTTTCTTTTCTGCTAATTTTTTTCTTTATTTTTAGCTTACGGGAATGTCAGTGAGCTCAATGAGCTGTCGTCCTTGATTCCCTTGAGCGAGGCCGAAGCGGAGACATGGAGCAGTGTGAAGAGGAAGAAAGAAACCGCGGATTTTCGAATTATCCCACTTTTTTAATTTTCGATTTTGCTCGATAATCTCTGATCGTTGCTCTTTTATTTCCCTTTAATAATTCGCTCATTTTTTATTCTTCTATTTTTTTTATGTTTTATTTTTTATAAACCAGAAACAGATAGAATATGATTTCAAGCAACTATTTTTATTCAAACTGGATTACGGTAGCCATTTGTACGCAATAGTACACCGCGACGCGCAGCTGCACACAAATTTTCCCTTTATTTTTGTTTTTTTAATTAAGTTTTTTTTAGTGTTTACTCGCGTGAAATTTTCCAGAAAAACTCCGCAGAGCTGCTCTTTTAAAGATTTCTCGTCGATTTAGGTAAGAATTTTTACACAAAGGCTACATCGTTTTCGTCGTTTCAGCTCATTTCCTTAATAAAATCGATATGGAATTCGCTTTTCGTTGGGCACGACCAGTGTGTCTTCCCAAAAATTCGTTTGTCGAAAAATTTCTGAAAATATCTCGAGAAATTTTTCTCATTGATTTCTCAAGAATTGTCGAAAAAAATTTTCGGAAATTTCTCGAGAAATCGAGAAAAATAAATTGAATGGAAATACGATAAACAACGCGCTTTGCTTTATTTCAGAGTTTCGTTCGAACTAGTTCATTTTCATTTTTTATCGAAAAAAATTTTTTTCGAGAATTTTCGAAATGCTTCGAAATTTTTCTCGTTTACTTTTCGAGACATTTTTCGAGAATTTTTCGGAAAAATTTCTCGAAATGCTTTCGAAACGACACACTGGGCACGACAAGAAATTGTCGGAAAATGTCGAGAAAATTCTCACTTTCTGCTGAAAAGAAGCAATTCTTAATCAAGGCTTCCACGAAAGACGAAGACAAAAAGTCGTCTTCGTTCGTCTTGCATTCGTCTTACGCAGTAGAAAAGTTGTGAACACACTACGTCAGACGAATTTAAGACGAAGATGAGACGAGACGGCCGAAATGGAAGCTTGACTCTTAATTGCTAAAAGTGCGCAACTGACGAAAATTGATCGAAATTTGAAGTGTGGGTGTGTGTGGATTACTGTAGGTGTGCACAATGACGCAAATTTTTTTGTTTTCGTTTTTCAAAATAGCGTTATTTCTCGGCCACGGCCAACCCATATCAGTGTTCTAAGAAATAGGAAAGAATGACTTTCCAATCGCAGAGCATTGTAAGAACTGTTAGAAAAATGAATAAATGTGGAGAAGACATACAACTAAAATACTCTCCTTCTATCTCAAAAACCAATACAATGTTGCGTCCCCCCCCATCACTCCCGCTTCAATTTTCTTTTTACTCGCCGCAATCTCACCATTTACCACTTCCAAATAAGACCTGTGTTCGCTTTTTATTTCGATAAGCTAGCAAACTGATTGAAAATTTGAGAAAACGAAACCTATAAAACACATTTGAAGGATCATTAATGAGGAGGCTGTACGACGACTGGAAGGTGGGGATGATGCAACCAGAACAGAAATTGTGATTTAAATTTCTTGGCATGGGAGGTCGAATGGGCAGTAAAAGGAAGGAGGGACGGGGGGGGGGGGGGGGAGGGGGAGTTTTGCGGTGGGGGTACACTTTCCCAGGAATAACAAAACTGGTTGGTAGAATAAAGAAAATAAATATTCAAAACTTGAATGCTTGTACAATATTTCCCGGGCCTTTATGACAAATCAGCAGTTTCTTTCTTGAATATAAACAGAGCCACTGAGTTTTCTCGTCTGATAGCGACTCTCTAAAAAGTACGAAAAGCGGAGTGTTTCTTATGAATAGCGCTTTCAATAGAAGGAAACTTATGAGGATCATCCAGCATTTTTTGCACACTTCGGCAAAAATTAAAATTAAAAATGTATTCTAAAAAGTTTTTAAAATTAATTATTTTTAAAGGAAAATACGCTAAGCAGTATACATTGCACACACGGTGTTTACCCAAAACCTTTGAAATTCTGTCGTTTTTTACTATTTATTTTTACTGTTTTTCGCATTTTTCGCAACTAAACACGTAGTATTTATTTGTTTTCTTTTGCAACGGGTTTGCGAAAAACAAAAAATTCGTTTAAAAATAATTATAAAAAGGTATTTAGTTTTAAAATTTAATTAATTTTAAGAGAAAGCTCGGTAAGCATCATACCCGTGTTTACACACAATCTTTGAAATTTGGTTTTTTTGCGTTTCCTTTTTACCTAAAACAAGTTTTTCCCTCTTAGGAAAAATGTTTATCTTTCCTAAACCTATGATTAATCTTTATATTTTTGGTTGACCACGATCGACTCCGTTTCCCCGTATTCCTACTTTAGGCTATTCTAATTGCTATATTTCATTATTTACTGCCGCAGAAAATAAACTAAAAATTATTTTAACCGGCGAAAAACACAACACTGGCAATAGTCGTGAAGAGGAAAAAAGATTATGTCCCAACATGGACTTTGGAAACAAAAAAAATGAACCCAGCTGATATTTTGCAGGAACTTCTAGCAGATGCAGCTCATGGAGCCCATTAAATCTCGATAGGACTATCGATAGCAAACAATAGCCACGTCATCAACTTAACGGCCGGATCCCCTCTGCCTTCACTTATTCACCCGATGATGGCGACAAGCTACGAGAAAACGCAAGAAATCGACGAAAAGGCCAAAACGAGGTTCGTTGTCAGCAAACTGGGGCATATTATTTATATTTTATGTTACTAATTTTTCAGAAATTTCAGAAACTTGGAGAAAATGAAAACGAATCGGAGCCGCTCGTGAATAAGTGCTTAGACTCTCCTTGTGTATTTATTATTTCACAAGACCTTGAATCGTGGAATGGATCATACCTCGGAAAGTTGCAGACTAGTGCACCCAGTTCTATGGCGTTACTCGCCATCCAGGTAATTTTATTTCTTAATATTTATGCAAGTTCATTACGACTCATCAGATGGAAGTATAGCTTCATTTGGAAAACGGAAAAAAAGGATTCGCGCGAATTCGGAAGTCAATTTGCCGCTTTCGAAGCGTAAGTTTAAAAATTATGGTCCATTTTTATGCGTATTATTTGTTTCAGTTATCATTCATCAGTTTATACTTACAGCCACAACGCTCACGATGGGAACTTCGCATTCGTAGAAGCGTATGACTTCAACCGACAGCTTCGGAGGTTCGGTTTATCTGATGAAAAGAAGCAAGAATTGGAAACGGAGAATTTCAACTATTAGTTTTACTATTACGTTTTTATGAAAAATTGTGTGAAGACGATCAAAAAGAAATGAAGGGATTGTGAAATGATTATGAGGTAGTGTCTTACAAATGTGAAACTAAATATAAAGAATTTAATTGGAATCTTGGGAATCTTGGTAATTTTTAAATAATGAATCATGAAAGGATGATAAGACTGATTTTAAAAATACTGAAAAATTGATAGCAGTTGATGAGAACAAAGTTACCAGAATTCCTAAAAATTAACGTATTAAAAACAAAAGAAAATAAAAATTTTGATTATGAAAAAAGGATCATCAAATAAGCTGATGATGATTGTATTGAGTATTTTACGGATTCATTGATACCCTAAGAAATTAAAGAAAATACGGTTCCTTTGAAGGTATGAGTTTGTAGCAACTTTAGTAGTAATATACAATAAAGATGCCTCGATAACTCTTGATTTCCAGTAATTCTACTAATTCAAAAAGTTCCAAGTTTGTAAGAGGCTTAAGATTTTTATAAAAAATGCAATTTTTTATTAAAATAAAATGTTAAAATAGTCCTCAGATGCACCAGTAAGCTAAAAATGTCGATGTGTTAAATTATTTGATTTCTTGATTTATGTAGCTCAAAATGTGTCATAAAGTGAAAAGTGGGCAAAATAGTTTGAGCTATGTCAAGCACCAAATTAACATTTTTCAGAAATGACAGATTTTCGAAAAGATAAACAAGGATTTTGATATTCTTGTGCACTAAAATAGTGAAAAAGTGTAAAAACTGGCAAAATAACCGTCTAGAAACAACCTTTTATCTTCGGATTACTTACATTTTTTTTTAATATTTTCGGCATCAGATATAGAATAATCGTCAATTTTTCCGGGGAAGCCATTAAAAATCTGGAAGACATTTAAAAATTGAGCGATGAAGCAGCCGCCCCACCGCTATTTCGAAGCATCGTTAGGAATAAAAGCGAATATAAAATTATTTACATTCATAGAAATTTTGGGAGGTAAAATGGATCGGCCCGAAATTTCTCAAAATTTCCTGATAGTTTTATCTCCATCGAGTAAATGGGGTGGAAATTTCGAGAGAGTGAGAGAGTTACAGTAATCTGGGTGCTCTTTTATCTTTTTTCTGTAAATTTTCATTATTTTTCATCGTTTTTTTTGGATCAATAAGTAAGAATTGTGTCTCCAATTTATAATATTATTTGACTGACAATGTTCTGAATAAATGCATGTTTTTATTCTTTAATTTTGAAAAATTGTTGCGCTGTTATCCGCGCTCAAACGACGAAGTAGCTGAGCAACTAAGAGAGCAGATTCATAGTTTCAATGAGCACCAGAGAATATTACCTGAACGCACATTCAAAGGTTGTTTTAAAAGAAGAAGCTGTAACTCGATACCTAATGGAAATTAGAAAAATCGAATGAAGTAGGAGGGGGGGGGGAGAAGCAGATGATGAAGAAAAGTGAACTCATTTCATCTTCTTCGTTGCCTTTCATCACCAAAAAACATATGTCATTACGCATTGAAACGTCTGTCGGCGGTGCCACAAGAAGGGACATGTGTTTGAAAGAGAAAAAAGCACGCAAATAATCAAGAATATAAAAGATGACATTTCACACTTCCCGGCAGCCTGAATGAGACGAGAAGACGGAGGAGAGCACAAAAAAACGCACAAAAGCTAATTATCAAATTATTAAAGTCGCCTTTTGAATCGTTGCAGACTCTTTGTTGGAAAATGAAAAGTAGAATGATGCAACCGCGCTCTATTGCACAACACCGCATATTCGGGCTTTTTGCCGTTATATCGGATAAAAAAGAAGGAATAATATTTCTTTTTTTTTAATTTTCCCACTGAATGAGTTATAAGTTACAGATATAGACAAAAAGTGCAGCAACAATGTGTTAAAAAAAAAATTCTGCTAGATAAGGCGGTTCAGGCTTGGACGAAAGTGGTCGGTTTTTTTATTTAAAATTTTTTGCTAAAATTCTAAAGACAATTGAAAAAAAAAGTCAATCAATGCTGAAAATCGTTCAAAAATGGTTAATTCCCTGAAAATATTAGAAAATTGTAAGCTTCATATGCAGCAAACTAAACTAATGGTAATGTTGCGTTATAAAAAAGGCTATTTTCATCGCCGATATTGCTTTTAGACGCTATTTCGGAAAATCTTCAACTTTCCACAGAGTAATTCCCAAGCTCCGTTGCACTCAGGACAAAACTTTCAACTAACAAGAATGCAGTGGAAACAGCAAAATACCACTTCAAGGAACTACTTTACATTGCTGGTTATTATAATTATAATTTAAATAAAACGATTTTCGACGAATTTTTTTTTGCAAAATCTTCAAAAAGGCAACAAAAGATCGAAAATTAAGTAAGAACTCAAAAAAATAAAGGTAACAATGCGCGCCGGAGATGAGAACTTTGTCACTTCAAAAGCATGCAGGGATAAGTAATTACCCGTGGTGATTCGAGTAGATTTAATGCCGCGTTCAAAGTTGATTTCCAGGAGAAATTTCCTGAAAAAACGCTGTTCAAAGCTGCCATTTTTTTCCAGATTTTCCGGAAACTGTTGTTACAATCTACTCACGAACTCGAGATCTTCAACGATTTCTCCGTCAAAATCCATCATTTGAGGAGAAATATTCAGAAAAAAAACAGCCGAATATAGCGAAAAAAACGTTTAAAAACTTGAAAAAATTGCGTCAAAAAAGAGCCGTAAATCGTGAAAATCTGAAAAAAAAAGGCAGCTTTGGACAGCGTTTTTTCCAGGGAATTTCTCCTAGAAATCAAATTTGAACGCGGCATAAAGCCGGCCAAATCGGGAAATAACGGAAAAGCTATGAGAACTCATGAGTGAGATGACTTCAATGCAAATAGGTTTTAAAAAATCTAATAATTTAATAATTTGTTTCGTTAAATAACGATAAACACTACATTTAAATCAAACGAATACGACCATTCGATATTTGTAGTGGACACATTGTTATTGTGAAACTTCCATTAGAATAATCTCAGCTCAATAACTTTTAGTGGCTCCAAGGTTCTATTATTCCTTGATTTATATATAATAAGATTTGTTATTTTTTAAAGAAATACATGATCGAAAAATAGGTTTTGCAAAAAAAAAAAGGGCGGCGATTTTTTTTCATTCATTCATTCAGAAAAATTAATTCATTCATTTAAAACTAATTCAGAACTTTAAAAAAGTGAAAAAAACCCAACGTTTCTATCTTTGAAACTACATGCTTGAAACTAAATTTTTGAGCAATAAAGACCGTGTGCAGCTCGAGCATTCTATTCAGAACTTTGCATAAAAAACACATAAGCATGCTCACTTCAGCATTCGAACATTTTTCCCCTTTCTGTAGGATCTGAGCGGTGAGCGGATTAGCTACAACAGCTTTTACATAGCTCTCTGAAAACATATTTTTAGATGTGGGCTCATTGTCTCACTCCGAAACAGCAGACAGGTTTTTTCTAAACTTACGACCCTCGAGAAATTGACAAAAGGACGTCCACTTTTATAGAAAATAAATAAAATGCATTAACACTAAATTCCTACTAAAAAAATTATTTTAAAAAACGCGAAACCGTTTTCTTCTATTTCGTCTTGACTCGTCTTAAGAAGAATTCATTCGTTGTATACGGAGGATTACACAACGAGTGGGAGAGAGGACGCCCGACTCTCACGACCTCTCTACTCATTTTCCATATCTCTGTCGTTCGGACACGTCAAAAAACTTTTGCAGCAGAAACAGAAGGTTTCTTGTCAGCAATGAGGCCAACCACTCATCAACAATCACAAGTTAAGTTTCAAGTTTGAAGACGAAAAATTAGTTGCAGTGTCGAAAATAGTTGAAATATTAAATGAAAAAAAAACACACCTGAAACCCCGTAGTTTCATTTTGAGGGAGAACGTCGTCGACATATATTAAAACTTTTTAAATAAAAATTAATGAACATTGAAAAGATCAAACTCATAGAAATGCTATAAATTTAGCGGTGGCGTCGATCGCGGTCTCTATCTCGATCCCTGTCGCGCCTTTCACGGTCTCGATCTCTGTCTCTGGAGCGATCCCGCGAACGATCTCGACGGTTTCTTTCTCGATCTCGATCGCGGTCTCTAGACCGTTCCCGATCACGGTCTCGGGAGCGAGATCGGCTTCTGAAAAAAAAAGTTATTTAAATGCATACTAAAAACGGTATTTACTTTTTCCTATCTTTCTTCTTTTCCCTTTTTTCACTTCTTCGTTCATCACTTTTCTTAGTCGATTCTACACATTTCAATACTCTCTCCACGTTTTCCATTTCGGCTCTTCTGAACTCATCAACCTTCCTTTTCGCGTCTGGATCTCGATCAGCTTCCAAATCATCTAGCATCGCGATCGCGCGAACTTCAACATCTCGTATTAATTTTCGACGTTTCTCATCGTCTGTAGAGGCAGATATAACGGATGATGGGTCTTTATCTGGTATTTCTCCTGGAGAAAGGCTTTCTCGTGAAAAATTTTCTGGAACAGTTTCTTCTTTGCTCAAGGCACGGCCGATTTCTTCTTCATCATCGTTCGATTTTCGACCGTCATGATCCCACTTGGATGAGAAGATGGGAGAGCTTCCACGTTTGTGAGACTGAAAAATGTTTATTTTTTCGAAATAATTTTTTAAAAACTCACTTCCACTGGCTTAAACTTGCTTGTGAAGGAAGACGTGGACGGCTTTGTATCTTCGACCAACGGAACACCATCAATGTCGTCTTCAAATGAGGTTTCTTTGATGGCTGTTTCGTCTTCAATCGGTACTCCATCTAAATCTTCATAGTCGTCTTCCATCTTCGAATCTTCTCGATCTTCGGATTTCTCTTTCCCAACTTGTATCAAACCAAGAAACACATTTTGATTATGGATTAGCTTTTCAGTAGGGTACAGAGCCATTTCATCAAAATTACGGAAAACGCACATCACTCTCTGTTTGAACTGCTCTTGTTTGATGCGTGACGGAATCGAACGATACGTTTTACCAACGGCCAAGAAAATTTTCTCGAGAAGTGCTTCAAAGTATGAGCGATAGAGAAACACGTCGCGAACGTTTCTTTGAAGACAATTGGAGAGAATGTCATTGACGAGATAAAGTCTAAATATTTTAGTTTATTCGGTTTTTCGCAACTTTTTAAATGTTTATATCAAAAGGTTTTGAAATGTTTGATACCTTGAAATTTTTTTAAACAGCGGAGTGTCATCAATTGTCAAGCTATCATATATGCAATCGCATATTTCGGCAGCGTATTTGGCATTCTCTATACACCACACCATTGCTGCACCGATTGACGTCTTTTCTGGGGTAAGTTCTCGAATCATTGCTTCCAGTTTGTCACGTCGTTTGTCAGACATTCTGTTCTTCCGTTTTTTCTCTTTCTTCTCTTTTCGCTTCCTTTCTTTTTCTTCTTCCCTCCTCGTTCTTTCTTCTTGTTCCGTTTCTGAACTACGACGGTTCCTTGGATTTTCACCACCTCTTCGTTGACCTCCATCCCGAACTTTCATCCATTTTTCTGGGTATGTCTTCAGGCAGTTCATGTGATACAATTCTTTAGGCATAGCTTCTCTGAGTTCATTGACCGGGTACGGCGGAATCCACCACGACCCGTTAACAAACATTCTAAATGGTTCTCGTCTCCATTCAGATATTGTGTCTCCTTGAAGGAGAGTATATATTCTCCAACGGTAGTACACATGTAAAGCGTTTGAGTTATCCCACAGAAACTGGAAAATTGGATTTTGAAACTCTTCTGCACAGATCATGGCTTCAAACTGAGGTCCTTCGGTAACTACGTATATAGCCATTCGATCCATAACTCTAACCAGTTTTCGATCTGGTGGTATAACAACTCTAACTTGTGAGTTTCGCATTAACTCAGTGAAATCTTCATATCCATATTGGCCTTTACTAGGTATAACATTGATTGGAGGGAAAGACTTGTATTTTTCTAAAAATTTGTCAGCACTCTCACGATCTGGTTGAGCATTAAACGGTAAGCCAGAAGGAGGGTCTGGATGCTGGAGATCTTGTAGAACAGGCGGTGTATAGTAAGGAACTGCTGGAATTTGGACAGGACGAGCAAAAGCGAAACGAATCGGTTCGTTTCGAACAATAATAATTCGCACTTCAGCCATAAATCTGTCTACATCTGCACGGGACATAAAGGCAACAAACGCACAAATATGTGGCCGCCTCCGTTCTTCTTCACTTCTTGGATATAAAATTTTTAGAGCTGCTAATGGACCGAATGAGCCAAAAGTGAATAAAAGATCATTTTCAGTCACGGAATGAGGTATATTCGACACATATACATTTGTTGTATAAGGATCATCATCAAATTCACTAGTTCCCTGGAAACCGCGCTCCGCTGTCGGAGCAAGTCTTTCAACAACTGCTTGATCCATTCCAACTTTTTCTAGATGATGACGAAGATCTTTTCGTTTTTCACGATCTTCCTGTACTCTAAAAATTTCAGGCAATTGCTTGTTTTTGAAAGAAAAATATACCTCTGCAATTCCATTTTGAACATTTCCATTTGACTGATCTTTGGTTTATCTTGTTTGGCTTTCGAGCTGCCAGGTTTTGGCGGTCTGTGCAATGGCCTCGTTGTTGGAACGACAACCTTCGGTACTTCGGTTATTTTCTTACTTCTAGCTGCATCTTCCAGCATTCGTCGCGCCTGAAATAAATAAATTTAACAATATGATAACGGACATTTTTCTAGGGTACCTTAGCCGCAGCCAGTTTTTTCGCTTCGTCAAAATCTTTTGATCCCACATTGGAAGTTTTTGATTGAAGGCTCATAGAAAATTTTGGAGCGTAGACGCTGCCTTCACCGCCGGAATTAGCTGCAAATTTTTGTAACTCAAATAATTTTAATTTAAAAAAAAACTTACTGCTCCTATTGCCTTCTACTACATTTCCTCTTAAAAATGTTTTTGGTTGAGTTACAGAGGAAGCTTGACCAAAATCTGTCTGAAACTCTAGAAGTGCATCATTTAATTTTGCTTCTTCATCGTCTGCCGCCTGAAAATTATATTGTCTATCTCGTAAATTCATTTTACACTTACTTTTTTTCGTTTCTTTGCCCATTCCATACTCATCCTGTAAATACGTTTTTTGTTGTATTGTGCAAAAAGGACCTCGAAAATAGATTTGTGCCAGTAACAATCAAAAAACGCGTCAATAAGACATTGGCGTGTTTTTAGTTTCGCCACAAGTTTAAAACATAGCCAAGCATTTCGATAAAATTTCTTACATGTACAAGCGTTCTTCATCATTGCATAGTTCAGAAGTCAGTATCAAAGTATATTTATTAAACAAAAAAAATTTTTAGAAATCATGGACACCAATCACAAAGAGCATTCTATTCACAGAGCTATTACACTGCATATTTCTATACTATTACGTTCAAACGGCAGATCTATGTTAGAAAATTAATTTTGCATTGATATAGAAAATTTTCGATTTTCAGATCTAAAAATTAACACGGTTATGTATTCAAGTCTAATCACTTTCCAGCTAATGATGTTTATCTTCACAAATGCGATGATGTTTATATATTTCTCAATAGAACATAATATGCAACGCTTCACTGCTCTTATAACATTAATGAATGTAATATATGGATTGAGAACCCACAGAATAGATGCAAAGCGGTTGAAAGAGGGAAACGAAAACGGGAAAAAAGAGCGGAAAAAAGTTGCAAGATGTTCCATTGTTTTCGTTTCATGCTGTATTCAAACCCTTTCCTTTTTTTCTGTGGTGTCTCCATCAATCATGGACCGGTCTCTTGCACCAAAAAATACTCAGCGTGGTTAATTACGCATCCGAGATTACGGAGAAATTGGGAGAGCAGGTGAAGAATAGGAGATACGCAAATGGAAGAATTAAAGCCGGAGAAGTGAAGAGGTGGGAGCGATATTACCTGCGAAACGAAAAAAAATTCAAAAAATTGCGTATTAATGTTGTAATTCAGAAATTTACAAAAACTGTTTTCAATTCTAGAATTTCATTATATTAATTAACCGCGCAACACGGGAATATAGTTTTCCTCCATTCCGCTTCTCCTTCTGCCCGCTTGCATATCTTCCGTTTTCACCTTCTTCCCAAGTGCTCGGTGTGCATTAAAGATATTTTTGCGCGAAAAGGATAAGAATTATTTTTTTCGCGCAAAAGTATTAGTTTAAAGCTTTTCTGGGATTACGATTATCAAATTTTTATAGGTGGCCGTTCAAAGAATTGCCGAAAATGCGAATTCCGCGGTATTTCACGGTGCGTTCAACGTGAGCTGAAGTGTAAAATTTGCGAAAGAAAAAACGGGATTCGGTTAGCTTCCTAGCTTGCAAATCTGTAGAATCCGCGTTTTCGCCATAATCCTGATTTGAACGATCCCTTAAAATATACCAAAACACTTCTCGGAGTTGTTTTATACCTTTAATTTTCGCGTGGTGTTTGCTGGAACGCTGGTAGGAACCGGTGAGAAGGTGAAATTCTGTAACCAAAAAGCAGAAAAAGTACACGAAACATGAAGTTGCAAGTTGGCCGCATGCTCCGTACACTTTTTCTGGTTTTTTCGTTACCGCATTCAGCACATTTCCCCCGTTTCTGGGAGCTTTCGGCCATTCACCTCATTCGATGGAGCACAATGCGTAACACTGAATAAAATATTTTATTTTCAAGGCATGCGGCTTTAAGAAAACTCGAAACGAATACAGTATTAAAAGGAGAAATTTTTTAATTTAAAAATTTTGTCTACCCTTTTCTCTCCTCGTTTCCTTATAGTTAATTCTGAATTTATTTTTCATGAGCGAAATTTTCTTTCGTGATATCACTACTTTCTCCTGTCTGAATACCAGAGTTGCTCGGAGTAAAAATACTAAAATCTGGAACGTAAAATTTTTTTTTCAAAACCGCGCTTACTTTTAAGGCACCACGCTTAATAAGAAACGCTTCATTGTCGCTGCTCAGTAATTTTAAATCACTACGTAAGCGCCACTGAAGTTCGCTGAGATAAGTCGAGGTCAATGCGACAGCCGTTGCGTCTTTTCGGTACAAGAGGCCGCGATTGGTGCCTCTGTGAAAGTTATGTGTGTTTCAGTTCTTGAAATTGGCGATTGACACGTCCTGCTTTATCGTGACATTTTTCTTCAATCGATCAGAAGTGTTAGCAATTTTGGATCTTGTCTATTTCTACTACTTGTCAACAGTGTGCCGTTTTTTTATGTTTTCTGTGTGCTTACATAATGGAGCTCGGTCTTATAGGCAAAACAGTGCAAATTATGATTTGGATAATGAAAGAGACGATAATGAGAACAGTGGCGTTAAAGATGAGGAAGTTGAAGAAGGAACGGATCCTAATCGGGAGTATTGCAAGTACGAAGAAGGAGATGAGGACAGTACGGATGGCAATCATACTGATTATAATAGCTTTGATGATGATAAAAAAGAAATCGGCAGAGAAATGCAACCAGATGAACTAAAATTTGGTTTCAACAAAAAATGAAAATATGGCTATTGAGCATAATCTTTTTTTTTTAGTAATGAATATCTCATTTTTAATAGTTTCTTTTTCCCCATTCTAAAAGCTTTTATACTCGGATTGCAATTTCTAGAATAAAAAAAATAAAATATTTAGTTGTTTTGTGTTCGACTTGATATGATTTTCAGCTTAAAATGTTACGAATATTGCAGATTTGGCTCAAATGCTTCCTGACTCCATAGTCCTTGACGTTCCCATCTCTTTATTTATTTATGGATGTAATTAAATTTTTTTTTCAATCATTATATTTTCGAATATACAATTTTTCACATCTTCTCAACGTTGATGAGCTTACATCGGAAATGCATTTAAGAATTGGTACACTGAAAAAATTTTGAAAATTCCGCCAATCTACTCCGCACGTTGGCTGAGTATTCAATGTGAATATGTTGAATGTAAGAAGCGAAATCCCTCCTGAAATGTTCTTCCCTAACTTCTTCATTCATTGCTGCCTGTGAGCTTTGTCGCAGTCGTTTGTCAAGATATGTTATATATATATATATAGATTTACATTCTTAGTATGAATATCGGCAGAATCAGAATATTATGAAGCTCCTTTGATTCCCGTACATATTAGAACTATATTAGAATTTAGGTAAAGTGTGTCAAGTTATGTTACAATATATGTCTTACTCTGTGCTCTCTTTATTTATTATATTATTCGGCAAATTTTCTAAATTCCTACAGGAAAACTATCCTACGACGAAAAAAATGAGCGAAGAGGAACAACCCCTAGTTGTTTCAGCCAAAAATGAGGAAGAAAACTGGAAAGCCACTCTCAATCTACCAGCTAAAGATAAACGATTCAAAACATCTGTGAGTTGTGCACATGGAACATTTTAAAATAAAACTAGTGTTTTCAGGATGTCACCGACACAAAAGGAGTTGAGTTTGAAGACTTCTGTCTCGGACGTGATCTGCTCATGGGAATCTTCGAGAAAGGATGGGAAAAACCTAGTCCAATTCAAGAAGCATCCATCGGAGTTGCTTTGACTGGTCAGGATATCATTGCCAGAGCAAAGAATGGAACCGGAAAAACTGGAGCTTACTGTATTCCGGTTATCGAGAAAATCGTGCCATCTCTCAAGTCTATCCAAGCAATGGTCATCGTGCCAACACGCGAATTGGCTCTCCAAACTTCACAGATCTGTGTTGAACTTTCTAAACATATTCAACTGAAAGTAATGGTCACTACCGGAGGAACTGATCTTCGTGATGATATCATGCGTCTCAACGGAACTGTTCATTTGGTCATTGCCACGCCAGGAAGAATTCTGGACCTGATGGAGAAGGGGATCGCCAAAATGGACAATTGCAAGACCCTCGTCCTTGATGAAGCTGATAAGCTTCTTAGTCAAGATTTCCAGGTTATTCCATATTCATAATAAAAATGTTTTCTAAATTTCAATTTTTAAGGGAATTCTGGATCGAATGATCAACTTCTTGCCAAAGGAGCGGCAAATCATGCTGTATTCGGCTACTTTCCCACAAACTGTGACTACTTTCATGCAGAGACATATGCACAAGCCATACGAAATCAATTTGATGGAGGAGCTCACACTTCTTGGGGTTACCCAATACTATGCGTTTGTCCAGGAGAAGCAAAAAGTGCATTGCCTGAACACTTTGTTCCGCAAGCTGCAGATCAACCAGTCAATTATTTTTTGTAATTCAACTCAGCGTGTCGAGCTTCTAGCCAAAAAAATCACTGAAATTGGATACTCCTGCTACTACATTCATTCCAAGATGGCTCAAAACCATAGAAACCGCGTTTTCCACGATTTCCGTCAGGGAAATTGCAGAAACTTGGTTTGCTCAGACTTGTTGACCCGTGGTAAGTAGTGTAAAGTTAACGATGCGCGGTGAGGAAAGATAACACACACACTCCTAAATATCGTGAGGAAATAATTAAAGAACGAATATCTGAGCGCATTGCATTTATTTAAAAACTAAAGGAATTATTCTTTTGCATTAAATTTATTCCATAAACTTCGTTTTTCAGGTATTGACATCCAGGCTGTCAATGTTGTTATCAACTTCGATTTTCCGCGAAATGCCGAAACATACCTTCACAGAATCGGAAGATCAGGACGTTTCGGTCATCTTGGAGTTGCTATCAACCTCATCACTTACGATGATCGTCATACTCTTCGTCGTATTGAGCAGGAACTTCGCACTCGCATTGAACCAATCCCGAAGACGGTTGATCCAAAATTGTACGTAGCTGATCAACAGATTGTTGAAGCCGCCGAGGAGACGTCCGCATAAGTATTTAGTCACTCCTTATTCCAATACACTGGTCCTATATGTTATTTTCCGTTATTAATAATCTCTTCCAGATTGTGTACGTTCTCACGCCGTTCTCTAATTGCATTTTTTTGTTAGATTTAATATGGTATCAGAATATTCCCAATCCCCATAATTTCAGTTTATTTTGCACCCACCTTTCTTAATTTCCAGTTCCACTGCTCTCCGCTCGTGTGCAATACGACTCTTGTATAAGTTGTACAGTTTGTAAAAGTTTACAGCAAAATTTGCACGAAAATGTCGATACCAAACTAGCTGCGCAGGCTTCACTTCGGTTCCTATCCATATCGGTAAAATAATAAAAATTTCGGATATGGATGTCTGTTGTTTTAACATGTTAATTTTGTTGATGGGATTTATTGCAGTGTCACTCAAATATCTCTTCCCGGCCAAAACAGGCCAAGTTTATTATACTAGATTTTTTGCAAGAATCACGTTATTACACTTCGTTGAAAACGGTAAAAGAAAAACCTAACCACTTAAAAAATAATTGAAAACGCTAAAACAGGTTAAGTAAATGCAGCACTAAGTTTTTTAAGACTTAAACGTAAAATGGACATATCTCTTTCAAACAGGGTACGCGAAAAGTATGGTAACACAGGAGTTTCGCGCAAACTGGTTGACTGGCGCATTTTTCGTGCAATACTTTCATTTCTATTATTTTCAGAATTTTTTAATTACCTTATTTCCAAGTTTTCAAGTCTCTAGATTGGTTTTTTTACAGCTCTTGGAATCTTACGACAACCGCTTGGAGAACCATTAAACGTATCGATGAGTTGAATACACTCAAGAATCCTCAAGAATACTCCGGAGAGAATCAATGCCGTCAGAAACGAGTTCGTCAGGATCCGCACCGAAGCATGAGAAGAATGAGTCCGGAGCTTCGAATGAGCAATACGTCTGTCAGAAATCGTAAAAAGTGAGTTCGGGCTGAACCCATATCGTGTTCGAAAAGCTGCAAATCTGTCGGAAAAGAACATGCTGGCACGTATCCAGAAGTGCAAACTTGTCTTAACTTTTAACGTGACCACCCTCTCTTTCTCCTTCAGTTATCTTAATTTGTGACATCTTTGTCCTCACAATTTCTCGTTGTATGACCTTCGTTTCTCTTCTTCACTGTGACCGAGCACAATAACACACTTGCTCCAGTTGAACGAAGCACACGCAAACGCGTTGGACTAATGTGGAAGGGTGAGAGTGACGCGTCTGTGAGCAGAGACGGAGAGCACGGCGAGAAACTGCTAACATCGCATTCTTCCATTAATTTTTATGAATATAAAAGTGACCTCCATTTCTTCTGTAGTTCGCGTTGATTTTGTGGTTTCTCATCCATTATTATCATTGTTATTTTCTCCTTAATTGTGAGCTTGCGAATAACTTTTCCTACTTTCTCTCTCCCTCTCGAATTAATCGAATATGTCTACAGAGTTTAAGCTTTATTGGCTCAGTATTTTAGAATGATGAACTGGCTCCACGATTCACAATTCAAAAAGTTGCAAGAGAAGGCGACGCTCCAGTCTTTTCAAAATGTACTTTCAACGGGTCTTTGGTAACGATTAGGTACAAGAAATGGAGAACCACTGCAATATGCTATGAATAAGTATGTGAAAATGGACACGCTTTCATCAACGGGAAGTATTGCTTCATTTGGAAAACGAAAAAAAAAATCGTGCGAATTCGGAAGTCAATTTGCCGGTTTCGAAGCGTAAGTTTAAAAATTATGGATCATTTTTTATGTGTATTATTTGATTCTTCAGTTGTCATTCGTCAGTTTATACCTACAGCCACAACTTTCACGATGGGAACGTCGCATTCGTAGAAGCGAATGACTTCATCCGACAGTTTCGGGGGTTCGGTTTATCTGATGAAAAGAAGCAAGAATTAGAAAAACTAATAGTTGAAATTCTCCGTTTCCACTCTCATTTAAGTCAGGATAAACTTTTTAATGAAAAATAGTGTGAAGACGATCAAAAAGAAATGAAGGGATTGTGAAATGATTATGAGGTAGTGTCTTACAAATGTGAAACTAAATACAAAGGTTTTACTTGGAATCTTGGGAATCTTGGTAATTTTTAAATAATGAATCATGAAAGGATTATAAGACTGATTTTAAAAATACTGAAAAATTGATAGCAGTTGATGAGGACAAAGTTACCAGAAATTCTAAAAATAAAAGTATTAAAAGCGAAAGAAAATAAAAAGTTTGATTATGAAAACAGATCATCAAATAGCAACTTTAGTAGTAATATACAATAAAGATGCCTCGGTAATTCTTTATTTCCAGTACTTCTACTAATTCAAAGAGGCTTAAGATTTGTATAAAAATGCATTTATTGAGCTTTCTTTTTATTCATCATTTATTAAATTTAAAATGGTCCTCAAGTGCACCAGTAAGCTAAAAATGTCAGTGTGTTAAATGTTGTTTGATTTCTTGATTTAAGTAGCTCAAAATGTGTCATAAAGTGAAAAGTGGGCAAAATAGTTTGAGCTATGTCAAGCCCCAAATTAACATTTTTCAGAAATGACAGAATTTCGAGAAGATAAACAAGGTTTTTGATTTTCCTGTGCACTAAATTTGTCAAAAAGTGTAAAAAAGTGAAAATGGGCAAAAGGACCCCCTAGAAACAACCTTTTATCATCGGATCACTTACATTTTTTATTTTGGTGTTTTCGGCATCAGATATAGAATAATCGTCTATTTTCCGGGGAAGTCGTTAAAAATCCGTAAGAAATTTAAAATAATTTGCAAAAATTCTTATTAAATTAATCTAATTTAGTAAAAAAAAACAAGAAAATAAATCTTTCAGTAATAGAACATAGAAAGCGATTGCCCGGAGTTCCCGAAACATATCATAGCTTCACCAATATGAATTATTTATTAAATGTTTTCACAAATTGTTGCGAATTGAGTCATGTTTATTCTAGCAAAACAAAAAAAAATAAATATAGAATTTGATGATGATTGACACTTGCGCTGTAATTAATGCGCACCTGAAAAGCTACGGCAACCATAACTTAGAATCCTACTTCTCCGTGGAGCTCGTCAGTTTCTCGGCACTGTTTAAAAATATTTAAATGTATTTTGATGCCTTCGTAATAAAATGTAAAATGAATTACGAACAACGAATACAAGTTATGATAAAAGCATTTTAAAATTTCTTATATGTGCCAATATCAAAAATCATTTTTTATAATTGATGATAGTTGCCAAGAAATTATGCCATTTTTTTTAATGTTAGGCATTTGAAATGAAGAAACACGCTAAAATTAACAAGAATTCAAGTCTTTATTAAGACAAGATCGTTTGAAAGAGGTAGTCAATGTCGCATTTCACGCGACGGTCCTTCCGATGTTCAATTAGTATAGAAGAGTGAACTGATCCGGGGATTTTTTCATTTACGAAAATATGTAGAATTCATTTGAACATTACTCCTTAAAATCGAAACAGAGCTTCTCGCTTCCGGGTGATTTGGAAAAATGAGATATTATTAGAAAAACTCGGATTCTATTATTAGAAAAACTCGGATTCTGAGGATTATTTTGACTCAGAAAATGTACGTTTACTAAATTTGTTTCTATTCAGTCTGCTTTTGGAAATATGGCTTAAAACTAAGTATGAAATATTTACAAGCTAATTATATTAATTTTTTGAGTCATTCGTTTTGGAAAACCCTCTTTTTTAACACTAATTATGCTTGAATTAAGCTTAAATACTTTTGAAAATACCGCCAACATACTTCGCCCGTTGACTGCGTATTCAATGTTTGAATGTTAAATGTAAGCAGCGAAATTTTCCTCGCACTCACACCCGCCCACAACCGATTGGCCTAGACTCGTCCAGTCGCTCTCCTCGATTTCTCTCGTCTCTCTTGCTTCTTCATACGTTATCGGGTCCGTCCTGTCGTCGTTCGCCACGTGTTTCTGTGTCTAATTCCTGAGATTGAGAAGTTTCAGTTACTGAAAGGTGGTCCGATATGATTTTTATCATCATGTTCATAACTAACTACATTTACCAAATTATATATTGTTTTCTCGATGTCAGTTTGTGTTTTCCTGCCCTTTTTCCTTCAAGTTTACCAACGAAGATGCGCGTAATGTGAATATCATTATTATTGCTATATGTGATTCTAATTTATTCCTACCCAATGAATGTCCAATTGTTTAGTTCTGACCAATCGAATATCGACCGCTTTCACGTACTGTCTCCTCCTAATAGTCTGTGCCTCTATGTTACCACCGTCAGCTAGTCGTCATTTATCGAGCGCAAGAGTGACAATCAGCTTCTTCCCCTATTTTTGAGTTAAATCTGCCGAGAAATTTCTCGTTTTTTTAATTGTATATAGTTCTACCCTTCGGCTCGCCTACCTGTGTCGATTTTTATTGACTGTTATAGGCAAAACTAATTGAAACAATTATAAGATCTCTACCGGAAATCAAACCCACTACGACACCGTAAAAATGAGTGGAGCGGAGCAACAACAAATCGTTCCTGCTAATAATAGCGATGAAAACTGGAAATCGAACCTCAATTTGCCAGCTAAGGATAGAAGATTCAAAACAGCTGTGAGTTCTTTTTTTTTTTCTTGGTATTGAAAAAAAATGAACCCATTGGAGAAATGCCGGATTACGAAAATATTAGGAGCACCGATGAGTTGGAAAATTTAATTGCATAAACATATAAAATGTTTTCTTGGTTTCATTTGTAAAAAAAAATAATTTTATCGCTATGTGCGCTGAATTATTGATAAAAAAGGTTAGACATTGATATAACGTTTTATTGAGTGTTTAAGTAGATAATTTTAGTTTTGTGGTTCGACTGTTAATATTATGTATAAACGTCGTTTTTGATCTATCTTTTTTTGAATGATAATTGGGCACATAATCAAAAAAGAAAACGCGCTGTTTTCGGCGAAATATACAAAACAAAAGTGATCTTCTGTTTTTAAGCAACGAAACAAGAATTTCTCCAAAGTTGTTCCTATTAATTCAAAAGTTGCGCGCTGATGGTTGAAGATTGAGTGTCTCTACATGGACAAGTAACAATTTTTTCAGGCTTTAGAAATAATTTTTCTACGATGCATAGTAATTTTCGCTACTCCAGATTCCAATACCCCTCCACGTTCACAGAAATTTGCGTATCCCGTTTTAATTCATGACAGTAATAAACCTTTTTTTAGGATGTCACCGACACAAAAGGAGTGGAGTTTGAAGACTTCTGCCTTGGACGCGATCTTCTCATGGGAATCTTCGAGAAAGGATGGGAAAAACCAAGTCCAATACAAGAAGCATCCATCGGAGTTGCTTTAACTGGTCAGGATATCCTTGCTAGAGCCAAGAATGGAACCGGAAAAACTGGAGCTTACTGTATTCCGGTTATCGAGAAAATAGTACCATCACTGAAGTCTATCCAAGCTATGGTCATCGTGCCAACACGCGAATTGGCTCTCCAAACTTCACAGATCTGTGTTGAACTTTCTAAACATATTCAACTGAAAGTAATGGTCACTACCGGAGGAACCGATCTTCGTGATGATATCATGCGTCTCAACGGAACTGTTCATTTGGTCATTGCCACGCCAGGAAGAATTCTGGACCTGATGGAAAAGGGAATCGCCAAAATGGACCATTGCAAGACCCTTGTTCTTGATGAAGCTGATAAGCTTCTTAGTCAAGATTTCCAGGTTATTCCAAATTCATAATAAAAAATTTTTCTAAATATCAATCTTTAAGGGAATTTTGGACCGATTGATCAACTTCTTGCCAAAGGAGCGGCAAATCATGCTGTATTCGGCTACTTTCCCACAAACTGTGACTACTTTCATGCAGAGACATATGCACAAGCCATACGAAATCAATTTGATGGAGGAGCTCACACTTCTTGGGGTTACCCAATACTATGCTTTTGTCCAGGAGAAGCAAAAAGTGCATTGCCTGAACACCTTGTTCCGCAAGCTGCAGATCAACCAGTCAATTATTTTTTGTAATTCAACTCAGCGTGTCGAGCTTCTAGCCAAAAAAATCACTGAAATTGGATACTCCTGCTACTACATTCATTCCAAGATGGCTCAAAACCATAGAAACCGTGTTTTCCACGATTTCCGTCAGGGAAATTGCAGAAACTTGGTTTGCTCAGACTTGCTGACCCGTGGTAAGTAGAGTAAAGTTAACGATGCGCGATGAGGAAAGATAACACACACCTACATATCGTGAGGAAATAATTAAAGAACGGATATCTGAGCGCATTGAATCAAATACTAAAGAAATTCTTCTTTTCTGCATTAAATTTATTCCATAAACTATTCGTTTTTCAGGTATTGACATCCAGGCTGTCAATGTTGTTATCAACTTCGATTTTCCGCGAAATGCCGAAACTTACCTTCACAGAATCGGAAGATCAGGACGTTTCGGTCATCTTGGAGTTGCTATCAACCTCATCACTTACGATGATCGCCACACTCTTCGCCGTATTGAGCAGGAACTTCGCACTCGCATTGAACCAATCCCGAAGACGGTTGATCCAAAACTGTATGTCGCTGATCAACAACTTGTAGATGTCGTCGAGGAGACGGCTGCATAAACATTTAGTCATTATATCCTTCACTCTCCCTGCACTGGTCCTCCACGTTTTTTTTTCCATTTCTAGTGATCTCTTCATGATTGTGTACGTTCTCTTCCCTTCCTCAATTACACAAGTTGTGCTAAATTTAATATTTTTCAAGCATAAGCCAATTCCCTGTTTTCTTATCCCGCGCGATTTCATTTTCTTTATTTTATGTCCCTTCTACCTTCCCGGATTTCCACGACCCGTTCAAGTTACGTGCGGTGTAAAACTCTAATGTTTCTACTAGTTCTTCCAAATCTCTCTACCGTTATCTTTAATTGCAGTCTTGGGCTGTAACTTAATCGAGTCTTTGTGTATTACAGTCACTTCAGTAGTCGATTTAACTCTCGAAACAATCAATTTTCTTCCAATTTAGAGTTTCAGTGATTCCGAGAGTTGAATAATATTTTATGTACACATCGGGTTCCTTTGACGTGTTTATTATTGGGTAGTATACTTGGTGGCTCTTCAGAGTAGCCGAGTCACTTCACATTGATCAACCTTGTAATTTCTCACCCCCTCTATTTTCTTCATGCCCCATAAAATGTACCCAAAACCACCACCACCACCACCCAGCGGTTTTCCCTTGCCCATCTGTAGGGTTTTATTCCGCTCTTGTGCCCCTTTGAGTTCAACTTGTCCACATTCTAATCTAATATATTTATTGCAATTATTATCATGTCAAATGGCTCAAAAAGACGTTCAGTCTTTTGGAAGGCTCCCGGCTGGCCATGTGTCTCGCTTACAGCTCTTCCCCTTTTCCCTATTTCCGACAACCATTTGTTCTCCCTCCTCCCCTCCTGTTTATTGTATAATTTCTAGAAGTTGAAACCCAAAATTCGCACAAAATTTTCGATTCAAGCCAAGACACGTAAGCTTCTGTTCAGATGCAAGCTGTCTTGGTTCTATAATAAAAACGTCGAATCGAAAACGCTTTCTGTTTTTTTAAAGAAATTACAGAGAAATAGTAAAAGCATTGAGAAAAACCGAAAACCCGCGCGAGATGCATTAAAGTACATTAACGCATTATCAACCACTGACGAGGCGAAATGAATGTAACAAAATGCAACGATTTACTTTCATTTCTCGTATTCCCTGGCAACAGAAGCGGAATTCCAGATTTTATAGGTCATTAACTTTTGAAAAAAGGCCGAACAATGGGAGAATAGAAACAGTGAACCCCGACCCGTTTTTTTTCCACACAAACCGTTTTGGTAAACCTTGCATATTTTTCATTCGATTTTTTGAGAAATCATTTTTTAAATTAATGTTTCCCATTTAATTATTGTGAAAAATATCTAATTACAGACTTCAATGTCGGAAAAGTGTCGAGAAGGAGAGCAAGAGAATATTGGTATTAACAGGCTGAAAAGATGTCGGCGTTTCTCTTCCACCGCTGTTTGTTACCGAATTTAACAGTCATTTCAACACCAGCGACAGCATCAGTGCAAACGGATTTCTTCGAGCAATTGACATCATGTGCTAGTTACAGGTCTGCTTCTCATTTTCAAAAAAAAAAATCGAATAAAAATTAACTTGACATAAAATGCTATTTTGTTTACAATGGAACACAATAATAGTGACAGCAAACAAATATTTCAGTTGGTTTTTCGAAAAAAAAAGAATTACAAATAGCAGGCGAAGAACGCGTTACTTTAATGTGCCACAGCTGCAAAAGTAGGTAGAGGCTACGCCAGGAATACGGATCAATGAGTGGAATCTCACCCACTTTATATTCGCAGACGACATCATTTGATACTGGCCAGAAGGCGTATATATTTATAGATAGCGACACGGTTTTCAAGAAGAGCCCGACGGTTTCAGAGAGGCTTCGGCTCACTAGCCATAATTCAATTCTAAAACATTACGAAAAGGCAAGATTTTTAGATTTTTAATTAGCGTAGAAATTTCAGTTTTCAGAATGGAAACTTATGAGCCGCGGTCCGTCTTACAATAGTATCCTTTATTTTTTTCATTGCTTCCTTCAGAATTCGTCTGAAAATAGCCGGAAAATAATTTTTTTGGGGTAATACAAACGTGCCATGCCTTCCCCCCCCCCCCCATCACTTTGCCATTCGCATTTGGGCATTCGAAACTGACAGACCGAATAGGCGGCGAGGTGCACTCAATTTGAAAAGAATCTTATAATATCATCGAATAAACGTGTTTTTCTGAAAGTTAAATATTCTATAATGAAAAAAAAGAGAAAAACCCAAAGCGTAAGGAACAGTTCCGCCCGTCACAATTCGTTCCGGGAGTACCACTTTCCCAAAAAGCGGGAAAAAGAAAATTAACGAAATGGCGGTGAAATTTGGTTTATTCCGATATCATACGTCATTTTACCGGTAAAATTCGCATGGAATTCAGGTTTCTATTCAGTCTATTTTTGGAAATATGGCGTAAAACTAAGCATGAAATATTTATAAGCTAATTATATTTATTTTTTGAGTCAGACGTTTTGGAAAATCCTATTTTTTAACACTAATTATACTTGAATTAAGCTTAAGTACTTTTGAAAATACCGCCAACATACTTCGCCCGTTGACTGCGTATTCAATGTTTGAATGTTAAATGTAAGCAGCGAAATTTTCTTCGCACTCACACCCGTCCACAACCGATTGGCCTAGACTCGTCCAGTCGCTCTCCTCGATTTCTCTCGTCTCTCTTGCTTCTTCATACGTTATCGGGTCCGTCCTGTCGTCGTTCGCCACGTGTTTCTGTGTCTAATTCCTGAGATTGAGAAGTTTCAGTTACTGAAAGGTGGTCCGATATGATTTTTATCATCATGTTCATAACTAACTTATCTACACTTCATAATACTACCAAATTATAGTTTGTTTTCCCGAAATAAGTTTGAGTTTTCCTGCCCTTTTCCTTCAAGTTTACAAACGAAGATGTGTGTAATGTGAATATCATTATTATTGCTATATGTGATTCGAATTTAGTCCTACCCAATGAATATCCAATTGTTTAGTTCTGACCAATAGAATATCGACCGCTTTCACGTACTGTCCTTTCCTAATAGTCTGTGCCTCTATGTTAGCACCGTTAGCTAGTGCTCATTTGTCGAGCGCAAGAGTGACCATCGGCTTCTTCCCCTATATTTGAGTTTAATCTGTAAAGAGGTTCCTCGTTTTTTTAATTGTATATAGTTCTACCCTTCGGCTCGCCTACGTGTGTCGATTTTTAATGACTGTTATAGGCAAAACTAACTTGAAACATTTCTAAGATCTCTACCGGAAATCAAACCCACTACGACACCATAAAAATGAGTGAAGCGGAGCAACAACAAATCGTTCCTGCTAATAATAGCGATGAAAACTGGAAAGCGAACCTCAATTTGCCAGCTAAGGATAGAAGATTCAAAACAGCTGTGAGTTCTTTTTTTGGTATTTGTTTTCATTTTCTTTTTTGTTTGAGAGAAAGTTAAACCCAAGTCAGAACGAAAGTATTAAGAGGACCGATGAGAAGGAATCTTTAATTGTAAAAGCTTAACGTTTTCCATGTTTCATTCGTTAAAAAAAGTAATATACGTTATGTCTGCTGAATTATTGATAACAGATCAAATTTGATATTTTAGAGAGTTAACTATTAGGTTGATGCAAAAGTTATGTCGTTTTTGAACCTTCAACTTTAAATGACCATAACTTTTTTTAAAATCAAATTTATTAATCGAAATAAAAACCATTAGAATCAATACATTTTTGCCAACGAGAAACAAGTTTCCTTATGCCGGTACCGTAAAAGTTCGGGTTTCTGGAAGCGACGAACTCCTTGAAGGCATTTTCGGCATCGTCTTGGCTTTTGAAGCATTTCTCGCGAAGGAAGTTGTCGAGGTGCTTGAAAAAGTGGTAATCGGTGGGCGAGAGGTCTGGTGAGTATGGTGGATGAGGCAGAGTCTCATAGCCTAATTCGTTCAGCTTTTGCAGGGTCGGTTGTGCGACATGTGGCCGAGCATTATCGTGGAGAAGAATTGGTCCCTTTCTGTTGATCAATGCCGGGCACATACGTCGTAACTTCTGATGCATTTCGTCAATTTGCTGGCAGTACTTCTCTGCTGTAATTGTTTCGCCCGGATTTAGGAAGCTGTAGTGAATGAGACCGGCTGCAGACCACCAAACAGTCACCATAACCTTTTTTTGGTGGAGTTTCGGCTTCGGAAAGTGTTTAGGAGCCTCATCACGATCCAACCACTGCGCGGAACGTCGTCGGTTGTCGTAGAGGATCCACTTTTCATCACAAGTTACGATCCGATCAAGAAACGGCTCATTTTTGTTGCGTAAAAGAAGAGCGGACGACACCTCAAAACGACGATTTTTTTGATTTTCGTTTAATTCGTGTGGCACCCATTTGTCGAGCTTTTTTGATTTGCCTATTTGCTTCAGATGACGAACGACTGTTGATTGGTCAACGTTGAGTTCTTCGGCAACTTCTCGTGTTGATTTGAGAGGATCGGCTTCGATTAAGGCTCTCAATTGATCGTTGTCAATCACAGACTGGCGGCCGTCACGATCTTCATCTTCGAGGCTCTCGTCACCGCTACGGAATTTTTTGAACCACCGTTGTGCCGTACGTTTATTAGTGGTTTCTTGGCCAAATGCATCGTTGATATCGCGAGTTGTCTCGACAGAGTTTCGGCCTAGTTTGAACTGGAACAAGAAAATCGTTCGAATTTGCCTTTTATCCATGCTTTTTTGAAATGCTATAAAAAGTGACATAATTATTTCAAGGAAAAATAAATAAAACGAGTAGATAGAGCGAATTACGCTCTTCAAAATGATATATAACACGACCACAGATAACCAAACATTTTATTCAAAAATCTTTCACAAAAGTAAACAACATAAAAACGACATAACTTTTGCATCAACCTAATACAAAGTGAGCGGTTTTGTGGTTACAGTTGTTATTGTTATTTGAAAATTCGTTTCCGAATGATGCCAATTCTCAACTTGCCGCGTTGATTTATTTGGGGATACTTATGGTGCTTTTTGTGCATGGAACCTGAAATAAGCCTGAAATGGCACTTGGAAAACTAAGCGATGAGGTTTGCCCCAATGCTCCCCGGCCACCGTGCTTGAATTGTACCGTTTGTGGCTAGCAGTTTACTTCAAATTCCCGTATTCAGGAGTGCGGCTAAAATCTACAAAAATTCGAGTGCTCTGGTACTCCTGTAGGGCAATAACGATTAATAACTGTTATAAATGTACCTTGCTCTCAATCATGGATGTATTTCTCGAATTGACCTTTTTATAAAACAAGGCGCCATTTACGATACGGGAACCCAGCATATTTAGATATAAATAGTAAACATGTAACATTTCGAGCATAACATGTATCGCTTATACTGCAATACATGCCCATACAAATAGCAAATAAATAAAAAATTCTGACTAAAATTATTTATTAGACATCTACCCTTCGTTATGCGCTCTATACGGTACCGCAAATTTCTATCGTCACCAATTGCGTCGGCACAGCTCTACCGAATTTCTGTTCGGTTATGTAGTCAATTCTAGTCAGAAACGGAATACCCGTCAAATCCGTTTATTGTTTTACATTAAAATTTTTTCCGAAAATAATTACAACCCCAAATAGATTCGGAAACGAAATACATCAGAAATGTTTGAAAAAACAGACAAACCTGAATTATAGTTTTGAAAAATAGAAAATTATCCACAGAGAATGTTAATAGCAGTTTACGTGTTAGCGTTTAAAATAAGGCGAGAATATAGGCAAAAATTTTTTGGCGGTTATACAATTTTAAAAACTGATAGTGCTTGTTTACTCTGGGTAAAACGTAAATAAAGGCGATATTAGCGAAAATTAATTCGATCCAAGACGTTTTTCACTTGTTTTTGATCGTGGGCAATATCTTTTGGAATTTTTAAATGATAATTGGGCACATAATGGAAAAAGAAAATGCGCTGTTTTCGGCGAAAGATTCAAATCAAAAGTGATTTTCTGTTTTTAAACATTGAAACAAGAATTTCTCCAAAGTTAGAAAATTTACCTATTCCGTTTTAATTCATGACTGTAATAAACATTTTTTTAGGATGTCACCGACACGAAAGGAGTGGAGTTTGAAGACTTCTGCCTTGGACGCGATCTTCTCATGGGAATCTTCGAGAAAGGATGGGAAAAACCTAGTCCAATTCAAGAAGCATCCATCGGAGTTGCTTTAACTGGTCAGGATATCCTTGCTAGAGCCAAGAATGGAACCGGAAAAACTGGAGCTTACTGTATTCCGGTTATCGAGAAAATAGTGCCATCTCTGAAGTCTATCCAAGCTATGGTCATCGTGCCAACACGCGAATTGGCTCTCCAGACGTCACAGATCTGTGTTGAACTATCCAAGCACATTCAACTGAAAGTAATGGTCACTACCGGAGGAACTGATCTTCGTGATGATATCATGCGTCTCAACGGAACTGTTCATTTGGTAATTGCCACGCCAGGAAGAATTCTGGACCTGATGGAGAAGGGAATCGCTAAAATGGACCATTGCAAGACCCTTGTTCTTGATGAAGCTGATAAGCTTCTTAGTCAAGATTTCCAGGTTATTCCATATTCATAATAAAAATGTTTTCTAAATTTCAATTTTTAAGGGAATTCTGGACCGAATGATCAACTTCTTGCCGAAGGAGCGGCAAATCATGCTGTATTCGGCTACTTTCCCACAAACTGTGACTACTTTCATGCAGAGACATATGCACAAGCCATACGAAATTAATTTGATGGAGGAGCTCACACTTCTTGGGGTTACCCAATACTATGCGTTTGTCCAGGAGAAGCAAAAAGTGCATTGCCTGAACACTTTGTTTCGCAAGCTGCAGATCAACCAGTCAATAATTTTTTGTAATTCAACTCAGCGTGTCGAGCTTCTAGCCAAAAAAATCACTGAAATTGGATACTCCTGCTACTACATTCATTCCAAGATGGCTCAAAACCATAGAAACCGTGTTTTCCACGATTTCCGTCAGGGAAATTGCAGAAACTTGGTTTGCTCAGACTTGTTGACCCGTGGTAAGTATTGTAAAGTTAACGATGCGCGATGAGGAAAGATAACACACACCTACATATCGTGAGGAAATAATTAAAGAACGGATATCTGAGCGCATTGAATCAAATACTAAAGAAATTTTTCTTTTCTGCATTAAATTTATTCCATAAACTATTCGTTTTTCAGGTATTGATATCCAGGCTGTCAATGTTGTTATCAACTTCGATTTTCCGCGAAATGCCGAAACTTACCTTCACAGAATCGGAAGATCAGGACGTTTCGGTCATCTTGGAGTTGCTATCAACCTCATCACTTACGATGATCGTCACACTCTTCGCCGTATTGAGCAGGAACTTCGCACTCGCATTGAACCAATCCCGAAGACGGTTGATCCAAAACTGTATGTCGCTGATCAACAACTTGTAGATGTCGTCGAGGAGACGGCTGCATAAACATTTAGTCATTATATCCTTCACTCTCCCTGCACTGGTCCTCCACGTTTTGTCCATTTCTAGTGATCTCTTCATGATTGTGTACGTTCTCTTCCCTTCCTCAATTACACAAGTTGTGCTAAATTTAATATTTTTCAAGCATAAGCAAATTCCCTGTTTTCTCATCCTGCCCGAAGTCATTTTCTTAATTTTATGTCCCTTCTACCTTCCCGGATTTCCGCGACCCGTTCAAATTACGTGCGGTGTAAAACTCTAATTTTTCCTCTACTAGTTCATCCCAATTCCTCTACCGTTATCTCTAATTGCAGTCTTGGGCTGTAACTTAATCGAGTCGTTGTGTTTTACATAGTCATTTAAGTAGTCAATTTAACTCTCGAAACAATCAATTTTCTTCCAATTTAGAGTTTCAGTGATTCTGAGAGTTGAATGATATTTTTTGTACACATCGGGTTCCTTTGACGTGTTTATTATTGGGTAGTATACTTGGTGGCTCTTTAGAGTGGCCGAGTCACTTCACATTGATCAACCTTGTAATTTCTCACCCCCCCCTCTACTTTTTTCATGCCCCATAAAATGTACCCAAAACCACCACCACCACCACCCAGCGGTTTTCCCTTGCCCATCTGTAGGGTTTTATTCCGCTCTTGTGCCCCTTTGAGTTCAACTTGTCCACATTCTAATCTAATATATTTATTGCAATTATTATCATGTCAAATGGCTCAAAAAGACGTTCAGTCTTTTGGAAGGCTCCCGGCTGGCCATGTGTCTCGCTTACAGCTCTTCCCCTTTTCCCTATTTCCGACATCCATTTGTTCCCCCTCCTCCACTCCTGTTTATTGTATAATTTCTAGAAGTTGAAACCCAAAATTCGCACAAAATTTTCGATTCAAGCCAAGACACGTAAGCTTCTGTTCAGATGCAAGCTGTCTTGGTTCTATAATAAAAACGTCGAATCGAAAACACCTTCTGTTTTTATAAAGAAATTACAGACAAATAGGAAAATCATTGAGAAAAACCGAAAACCCGCGCGAGATGCATCAAAATACATTAACGCATTACCCCAAGACTGACGATGTGAAATGAAAGTAGCAAAATGCAACGATTTACTTTCATTTCTCGTATTCCCTGGCAACAGCAGCGGAAGGCGCTGAATTTATTGACAGTCAACCCGCCGCAATGGGCGATGTGTGTGTGTGTGTGTGTTCAATTTACTGTTTCCCTCCTGAACGCGCGTCATCCGGAGAGGTGATTGGCCGTCCGTATCGACACTAGCAACGCGCCCGCGTATTCGGTTGATATTGCGGGGTGGCGGTTGCGGAAGGTCAGGAAACCCGCATTAATTTAGTAGTAGTGTGTATGGCGGCGTCGGAGCGCACCACACGTCTTCTTCGACGTCTCCATAATTCTGCAGTTCCGTTTCCTAGAATCCTCTTCCATATCGTCGCCCTATTGTAGTAGTAGTATGCAAATGTTAACAAGCCGTAACCGTCGATGACAGGAGAGGCTCGAACCGGTCTGAATTGGATTTCAAATCTATTGGCGATATCCGTAGAGAGAGAGAGAGACAGAGAGACAGAGAGATACAGTGATGATGGCTGGCATACAAACGATTTTTGGCTTTTCTAGTGTTTATGCCGCATTTATTTTTAAATGATTTCATTGTGTTTCAGCCCGATTTCTCTTTAAAAATGTTAAAAACTAGGGTTCCCGCTCTTAAATTTCAAATATTATCGCCGTAAAAAAGTTCCGACATTTTTTCGAGCCCGCGAAAATCGGGATTTGAATTTAGAGGCTCCGCCCATTTCATCATCAGAGCGTATTTGCTATGCGCGATATATTTGTTGAATTTTTATTTTTTCTTCTTCTTTTTCTTCGCAAATTGATATATTTAAACATTCGAAGAAACGTGTAAAAAAATCCACGATTAATACAATTTCGTTCTTTTAATCCAGTTTAATTCTGAAAATTCAGAAGAAAAAATAAAAATTCAAAAAATATATCGCGCATAGCAAAAGCGCTCTGATGATGAAATGGGCGGAGCCTCTAAATTCAAATCCCGATTTTCGCGGGCTCGAAAAAATGTCGGAACTTTTTTACGGCGATAATAGATCAACTGAAATTCACTTTAGCGAATAGATAGCAAAATTCAATGAGATATTCAATATAAAATCATTTTTAAAAGGTCTATTGAATGATTTTAAATTGGCTATGAAAGTTGTCAGAATGCTTTAATGCTGGCTGGATAAGCGGCGCGCACGAAAGGAGGGATTGGATGTCCTTCAAATAGAGGTGACCACTTATTAGAATTCATTGAAATTCATTTTCGTTTAGAGGTATAGATGCAAATAGGGCTTCCACAAAAAAAAAACGAAGACAAAAAGTCGTCTTTCCTCTCATCCTTTGTTCGTCTAGAACTTGTCTTACGCAATAAACGAAAGTCAGACGAATTCAAGACGAAGGCGAAGACGGCGGAAATTTCGCCAAAATGGAAGCCTTGAATGCAAAACGCGACGAATGGTTGGAAAAATGCGTCTCCTCGTCTATCAATTCGTCTTGAGTTCGTCTTACGCAATAAACGCAAGTCAGACGAATTCAAGACAAAGACGAGAGGAGACGGCCGAAATTTTGCCCAAATGAAAGCCTTAGATGAAAAACGCGACGAATTGTTGGAAAAATGCGTTTCCTCTCATCGTTCGTCTCCTCGTCTATCAATTCGTCTTGAGTTCGTCTTATGCAATAAACGCAAGTCAGACGAATTCAAGACAAAGACGAGAGGAGACGGCCGAAATTTTGCTCAAATGGAAGCCTTAGATGCAAAACGCGACGAATTGTTGGAAAAATGCGTTTCCTCTCATCGTTCGTCTCCTCGTCTATCAATTCGTCTTGAGTTCGTCTTATGCAATAAACGCAAGTCAGACGAATTCAAGACAAAGACAAAGACCAGAGGAGACGGCGGAAATTTTGCCCAAATGGAAGCCTTAGATGCAAAACGCGACGAACCTCATTTTCGGTGCCACTTTCGACACTTTTTAGAATCGAAATCCCAATTTTTGTAATTCCGAAAATGTCCTTCTCTGTTTCATTTACATACGTATAAATGTATAAATATAAAAATGGAAACGGCGTGTTCAGATTCTAAACAACATTGATGACCACTTAAGTGTCAAAAACTGAGGAAGGGGAAAAAAGCGGAAAACGTTTTTGAAATGGAGGAGAAGTGGTTTCATTCATCTCCATATTTGGCTTTGTTTCTTTTTTTAAAAAATATTTTTAAAATATTAAAACAATTTTTTAAAACATATTTTTAAATCAATTAGACTAACTTTCAAATCGCGCAAAATATTGAAACAATGAGATTGAAGAGAGTAATTCAAAATTTGAAAAAGAAAAAAAAATAATTCAAAAATTTCTAGTTTTTTGAGATTTGAAAAATTACCGAAAAAAGGGAGAATAGAGACCTAGAACTACCATTAGTTCCATGGCAGTGGGGCGCGCTTTCTTCCAGTTTCTTGGGGTCCGTCGTGTTCGTTTACTTTTCCAACTAACAAACTTCAGAAGCTTTTGTTCAAAAAGACATAAAGTCGAGTCGTCTTTCAGTTCGTCTTGCATTCGTCTTACGCGATAAACGCAAGACTTACGAAAGTCAGACGAATTTTAGACGAAGGAAAAGATGAGAGAAAACGGCCGAAATTTTGCCCAAATGGAAGCCTTCCGCTCAGGTATCCCTCAGATAGAAATGAAGTGCGCTCATTAGAATCATGTTCGCTTTTTGATTTAAAGTGGTCCATTCCAAGGTTTCCGGGTTCCCGAAGCACTGCTACACCGCAGCTACGAAAGGAAGCGAGCAGCGCCGCTTTTTTCTATAATTTTTTTTCTAAATTTTGAGAAACTCTACTGCTGATTTTTATTAATCATAAATATTGGCGAAACAAAAAAAAATGTTCGAAAAAAAATACTCTATTGAGCGCGAAAATCGAAGAAAGAAACACAAATAAATAGACCCCGCCCCTTTTGCAACTCTGGCACGTTAGAAAGCAAGTGCGACACACGCGTTTTTCGCTCACTATTTAAATATAATTTTTTAAATGAAAAAAATCGAACGAATAACTATTTTTCTTGTGGATCTTGCGGATTTTTTGATTTTTCAAAAAAAAAAAGATTAAAAATAGCAGGCGAAGAACGCGTTTAATGTGCCACTGTTGCGAAAGTAGTCTCAGAAGTTTTTTGGGAAAAACTGCCGAAATATTTTTTGTTCCGACATTAAAACAGCTGCATCTAGCTTCTAAAAAATATAAAATTTTTAACATTTAAAAAATCAGCGCTCAATCTACCGGCAAGCATCTTTGCCATTTCCCAGTTTTGGGAAAATCGAAAAATTTTTGAAAAATGAGGATTACGGTATATGTTAAAGGCGCATAATCAATTTTAGATTTCTTTTTTGTATTTTTCTATTTCAAATTTAATTGTTTTTGTCATTTTCTTTTTAATAATTCCTCTTTTCTGCCACCTCATTATCGGAAAAAAAATGCTTTTATGAAAACAAAAAAAAATTAAAATCAATGCATTTCAAAAACTTTCGAAAAGTCGAGAAGAATTATCATTTCCCCCGCACCTATTCTCAATTTTCTCAATTTCTCAATTTGAT
Source organism: Caenorhabditis inopinata (assembly GCA_003052745.1). Taxonomy (NCBI): domain Eukaryota; kingdom Metazoa; phylum Nematoda; class Chromadorea; order Rhabditida; family Rhabditidae; genus Caenorhabditis; species Caenorhabditis inopinata. Next base: position 3,533,644 of record AP018153.1, read on the forward strand.
TCGATTCTCCGTTTTTTTTTCTGATTAAAGATCTGCAATTTCTGCAATTCTTAACATATACTGTCATCCCATTATCGCACTGAATACAACATTCGAAATGATCATCTCACGTTACACTGTTCTCCTTTCTTTCACCCACAAACCCAATTAGCAAACACCTTAAACAAATTTATGGCGCCCTCCCACCAAAACTCCTCCTCCTTCTGAACCATCAGATTTCATTTCCATAGTGCTTATTCACCCAATATGTTCATCTCAACTAAGGCTTCCATTTGGGCGAAATTTCGGTTGTCTCGTCTCGTCTTCGTCTTCGTCTTGAACTCGTCTGACGCAGAGATAGGCATTGCTCGCATTACACGAAAAATCACGTCCCTTTATGCATATAGGCAGAGTTTGGCTTCCATCTGGGCATAATTTCGGCTGTATTATTGTCTTCTCTTCGTCTTGAATTCGTCTGACGCAGTGTGTCGCCAACTTTTTTATTTCGTAAGACGAATTCAAGACGAACTGAAAGACGTGACGAAGTCTTGTTTATGCGGTGTTGTCCCCCAGCGCGCCAATTTTTAAAACATTTCAGCTTCTACTAACAGATTTTCAAGCGGCGTTCAAGATTAGATCATTTCATCTGAAAAATTTTCATTTGTAAATGTTAAAACTTCCACGAAAGACGAAATATGATCGTCTTCGTCTTAAATTCGTCTGACTTGTGTAAGTCTTGCATTTATTGCGTAAGACGAATGCAAGACGAACTGAAAGACGTGACGAAGGCGACTTTCTGTCTTGTTTATGCGGTGTTGTCCCCCAGCGCGTCAATTTTAAAAATATTTCAGCTTCTACTAACAGATTTTCAAGCGGCGTTCAAGATTAGACTTTTTCACCTGAAAAAAACTTAATTTGTAAATGTTAAGGCTTCCACGAAAGACGAAATATGATCGTCTTCGTCTCATCTTCGTCTCGTCTTCGTCTTAAATTCGTCTGACTCGCGTAAGTCTTACATTTATCGCTTAAGACGAATGCAACGATAAACGAACGAAGACGAACTGAAAGACGAACGAAAACGAATTTTGGCTTCGTCTTTCGTGGAATCTAAATGTTAAATGTTAAGGCTTCCACGAAAGATGAAATATGATCGTCTTCGTCTCATCTTCGTCTCGTCTTCGTCTTAAATTCGTCTGACTCGCGTAAGTCTTGCGTTTATTGCTTAAGACGAATGCAACGATAAAAGAACGAAGACCAACTGAAAGACGAACGAAAACGAATTTTGGCTTCGTCTTTCGTGGAATCTAAATGTTAAATGTTAAGGCTTCCACGAAAGATGAAATATGATCGTCTTCGTCTTCGTCTTAAATTCGTCTGACTTGCGTAAGTCTTGTGTTTATTGCGTAAGACGAATGCAAGACGAACGAAGACAAGTAGACGAAAAACGAGATGAAAGACGACTTTTTGTCTTCGTCTTTCGTGGAATCCTTCATGTCAACTCCCCAATGTTCTTCATTCATCGTTAATTATCGGTGACGCAACTGACAAATGAAACGGAGAAATGGAAAAGGTCGTTGCCCTTCAAAAAGTGATATCTCCTCCTTCCTAAACGATATTCCGGCTTGGCTTCTGATGCTGGAGAAGCGGGTTTCAACTTGGAGGTGAACGTATACATAACGACTGCTGATATATGCGAAATGCCCACAGAGATCTGCTAACTGAATGATTAATTTTTTCAGTCTACTAATCTCTCTCTCTCTCTCTCCGTCTCTCTCTCTCTCTCTCTCTCTCTTTCGCCTGAACAGAAGAAGCCGTTCTAATAAGTGAAACTAAATGATACATGTTCATTTATTCCCTCCCTCACCATCATCCAATCGAATTAAATTTCCATTTCTCTTGTAGTAAACAACAGCGCGCCTCCCCCCCCCCCTTTCCCAAACATTCTAATAGAAGCACAATCCACAGTATTCTGTTGGGATCGACCTTTTGCTATAGTTCACCTATTCTATTATGTTGATGAAAAAGTTATTGCGCAAGTTGTCTTAAGGCTTAGTTTGAACTGGAACAAGAAAATCGTTCCATGCTTTTTTAAAGTGCTATAAAAAGTGACATAATTATTTTGAGAAAAAACCATTAAGACAATTAGATAGAGCGAATTACGTTCTTTAAAATGATATATAACAATACCACAGATAATCAAACATTTTATTCAAAAATCTTTCACAAAAAAAAACAACATAAAAACGCAATAACTTTTCCATCACCCTAAAAGATTCAAGTTTCCGCTTCGAGACCTTTTTGGTTTATTTCTGATGCAAAGTCTATCTGTTCAAGGTGTGCTGCAAGTCAATTGGGTATAATACAATAACTCTCCTCCGTTTAATATAAGAGTGACCCCCCGGTGGAAGACTGTGGAATGACCCCCCACCCCTTCCTCTTTCCTTGGAAGGGGGGGGGGGGGATCATTCCTGGATCTTCCGGTGGGGGGTGGGATTATTGTAGATTACCTAGGATCCAAATGTTCCCCCCCCACATTTCAACTGGCTGGGGATTAATATTGGATAACGACTTCGTATAGAAGCCCCCCCCCCTCCTATAATAACAGTAATTATCAGCCACCTCAATTTTGATAATGAATAACGCTGGTTGGGGGCGATTGAACTATTCTTGAAGCTTCTGATTCTGGTGGAGCACGAATGGCCGACGGGTGACCTATGTCGGGCAGCTCTACGAGTATACAGAGCCCGACAGTTTCAGAGAGGCTCCCGCTCACTTGGCCCTTGGCGATTAGCGTAGAAATTTCAGTTTTTCGATGGCAGCAGTTGAGCCGCTATGAGCCGCGGTCGGTCTTGGACTAGAACGGCATTCGGAGTTTTTCAGCCGATTTTGCTCATTTTCTTAAAGTGATTCGACAACGGCCAGGCTAACCCCTTTATGAAAATTCAAAAAGTGCCGATCTTGCCGTATTTTATTATCGAATGGGCGTGGATCGGAGCCGGCCGCTTCATTGGCTCTGCTTACTTTCTTAGATACTTGGAAGCCCGGTAGTCGGGGAGGTTGGGGAGGTTCTGGGCGCCCCGGGCAGCACTCGTCTCTTTCAGTTGCCGTCCCGCAAAACCACATTGAAAAACTGTTTAATTCCCTTTAGAAATGCATGGATCTTTCTCGCCGAAATCTACAACTTGAGCTCCAAAATATTGATTTCAAAGCGGGGGGCCCGTAGTCGGTCCGTTTTCGCCCGTTTTCGCCCATGCCCGTATCGCCAGTGGGCGCTTTGTCAATTGGATGAGAAGACCAGCGAGAATGGTCAAATTTGATAACTGCTGCCATCGGCAGTTATCACACTTACTTCTAATATAAGGGCAGCATGGATCGATTGGTTAGAAATGCAGCTGGAACTCATAAAAAGTGATGGTAGTCATCTTGCATTGATTCTTGTTTTAACTCTATTCTAGCATATTCTAATAGAGCAGCATGCTCTTCTATTAGAATAACCATGATATCCTATTCTATTCTAGCATATTCTAATAGAGTAGCATGCTCTTCTATTAGGATAACCATGATATCCTATTCTATTCTAGCACACTCTAATAGAATAGCATGCTCTTCTATTAGAACAACCATGATATCCTATTATATTCTAGCACACTCTAATAGAATAGCATGCTCTTCTATTAAAATAATCACGATATCCTATTCTATTCTAGAAAATTCTAATAGAATAGCATGCACTTATATTAAAGTAACTATGTTATCTTACCTGTTCTAGAATTCTCTAATAGAACACCATGCTCTTATATTAAAGTAACCATGATATCCTATTCTATTCTAGAAAACTCTAATAGAATAGCATTCTCTTCTATTAAAGTAACTATGATATCATAGTCTATTATAGCAAACTCTAATAAAATATCATGCTCTTCTATTAAAGTAACTATGATATCATAGTCTATTATAGCAAACTCTAACAGAATAGCATGCTCTTCTATTAAAGTAACTATAATATCCTATTCTATTCTAGAATTCTCTAATAGAGTAGCATGCTCTTCTATTGTTTCCTTCAGAATCCGTCTGGAAATCGCCAAAAACTTTCATTTCTGGATTTTCCAGATCGTTTCTTCTTATTTCTAGAAAATCAGAAGTGACGTGCAAGCAAGCCATCGCATCGTATTTTTGTTCTCCTTTCCCCTGCATCTTCTTCTTCTTCTGAATTTCCGCTGATGATCAATCAAGGTTGCGTCAACACTCACTGGCGTGCCACGCCCGCCTTTCTGTTCTTTCTGATTCTGCACTCCCCCCCCCCCCTCACCCCCCCCCACTACCATCATACAACATCAAACTTTTCTCCCATAGGCCATTCGCGTATTCGGCCGACAGAAGGCGCCGGCGCGCGCGCGCTTCGGCTTCGGCGGCTGGCATTGCCACGCGCGCGCCGGAGTAGGCGGAGGTGGCTTGAAAGTGCCCCCCCCCTCGGACAACAGCAGACACCCACCAGTCATTCCGTTTAGCCAATCAACCGGCCGATTATGTTGTTGCTTTCGATTTCAGCGCACGCCGCTCCGAAGTTGTCGGCGACGAAGACGACGACGTCTTCTTCGAATTCCCCCCCCCCCTGCGCAGACCCTTTCAACCGGTGTTCGTGACGGTGTTACGCAATCCATTGCTTCTTATTGTAGTTGTTGTCTAGTGATGATAAGACTTGATTTGGCACTTTCTATATCGCCCCCCCCCCATGATAACAGCGAAGCTAGTGAAAGGGGTTAGCTTAAACTCCTCTAATAAAAGGTTTCTGCAACAGCCATCTGCAATTCTTCCAGTTTTTTTGAGTTTTTCTACAGTAATCCTTTGCTACTTTTTCTGAAATTTTCGCGGCTCTCCTACTATCAAAAAGACACCCAAATGAGACATTGTTTTTTCTGTAAATCTTAGGATTTTTGGGTATAAGTATGGAATCACCCCCCCCCCACTACAGTATCACCCCCCCCCAAGACACCCCCACACCATTGCCCTGTATTTCAACCGCGAAAATGATACTTTTGTTGTTTTTTAGTTGTGGAGTTTACTATGGCCCCCCACAGACTTAATGGGGGCCAATAGTGAACTGAGCCCCCTCCCCCCCATAAGTTCAGATCAGTTCCCCATAAGTTCAGATCAGTCCCCCATAAGTTCAGATCAGTCCCCCATAAATTCAGATCAGTCCCCCATAAGTTCAGATCTGTCCCCCATGAGTTCAGATGCAAAGGGGGGGGGTAGATTTCCTACCCTACAGGTGGGAGGAAATATCATGGGGGGTGAAAGTAAAATTTAACCAAGTTTTTTGAGTTTTTCTACAGTAATCTAAATGCTACTTTTTCTGAAATTTTTGCGACTATCCCCCTGAGACATTGTAATCAGTTTCAAAGAGATAAAGAGAATTTTCTGTAAATCTAAGGATTTTCGAGAAAATAGAAGCGCATGCCCTTGTACTACTACGTTATCAGCCTTTTCCGTATGATATTTCCCCCCCCCCCACCTGTAGGGTAGGAAATCTACCCCCCCCCCCTCTGCATCTGAACTTATGGGGGACTGATCTGAACTTGTGGGGGACTGATCTGAACTTATGGGGGACTCATCTGAACTTATGGGGGACTCATCTGAACTTATGGGGGACTGATCTGAACTTGTGGGGGACTGATCTGAACTTATGGGGGACTGATCTGAACTTATGGGGGACTCATCTGAACTTATGGGGGACTGATCTGAACATATGGGGGGCTGATCTGAACTAATGGGGGACTGATCTGAACTTATGGGGGACTCATCTGAACTTAGGGGGGGCTGATCTGAACTTATGGGGGACTGATCTGAACTTATGGGGGACTGATCTGAACTCATGGGGGACTGATCTGAACTTGTGGGGGGCTGATCTGAACTTATGGGGGACTCATCTGAACTTGTAGGGGACTCATCTGAACTTATAGGGGACTGATCTGAACTTATGGAGGGGGGGGGGGCTCAGTTCACTATTGGCCCCCACTAAGCCTGTGGGGGGCCATAGTAAACTCCACAACTAAAAAACAACAAAAAGTACCATTTTCGCGATTGAAATACAGGGCAATGGTGTGGGGGGTGATTCCATACTTATACCGTCGTTTTTAATCATTGGAAAATTCCGTATTTTTACATCAAATTGTTTGTCTTCTCTCATTTTCTCAAAACCAGCCTATCACAATCAGAAGGGGGGGGGGGGGAAGAGAGACACGACACGTTGATTCGGCCCCAGGTTTGCGCATATCTCCTGTCTATCTGCCACTCTCTGCACACTGTCCGATTGGTTTCTTCTTCTTCTTCTTCCTCTTCTTCTCATTGCTAGCCACACCTTCCAGATATATGTTTGTTTCACATCTTCTTCTTCCCCCCCCCCCGCTCCTCACTTTTTAGCGCGACGATGCCCTCCACGGCCGCCGTTGGCACCTCCCGCGCCCTCCCCCCGCCCGCCCGCCCGCCCGCCTCGCCCGTTTTTGATCAGTATGGGAATCGATCGATTTCAGCTCTCTCTCTCTCTCTATATATATATATATTCTTGAATTCTCCCTCTATTAGAAGAGTCGCGTCGTCCCCCTATTATAACGAATGATTGCAGGGTCGCCAACCAACTCTCGATGAGGTGGGTGGTGCTATTGGTGCTCCTGCCATTGGCCGCCGAGGCGGCATCAACCTATCAGCATCGGCAAACATATTGTGAGTGTTTTTTTTCGTTTTAGCAATGATTTTTTGTGCAGAACGGAATGTGGTGCCCTTCTATTAAAGGTAATATTTCAAAACCTCTATTAGAAGGGCTCATCATTGATTCGTTTCGTTCTTTCGTTTTAGCAATGAATCTCTGTCAGAACGGGCGTCATGCCCTTCTATTAAAGGTTATATTGCAGAACCTCTATTAGAAGAGCTCATTATTGATTCGTTTTAGCACTGAATCCCTGTGCAGAACGGACATAGTGCCCTTCTATTAAAGGTTCGACTGCAGAACCTCTATTAGAAGAGTTCATCATTGATTCGTTTTAGCAACGAATCTCTGTGCAGAACGGGCGTAATGTCCTTCTATTAGAGGTTCGACTGCAGAACCTCTATTAGAAGAGTTCATCATTGATTCGTTTTAGCAATGAATCTCCGTGCAGAACGGAATGTCGTGCCCTTCTATTGAAGGCTCTATTTTTTTAAAAAAAAACCTCTATTAGAAGAGCTCACCATTGAGTTCAAAAGACAAATGAGCCAGGCACCAAACTTTTAAGCTTACTTACTTTTCTAGTCACCCTCTAATAGAAGGGCACCCCTAAACAAAGTGTCCTTCTAATAAAGGTTCGTGATAAGTCGTCATTCTTCTAAAGATTCACTATTAATGAGGCAACCATCAGAATTGATTGAGCTTGCCTACCGCTTGCTCCGGCTTGCTCAATGTTCGTGAACCCCTAATAAAACGGCATGGTGTCTGCAAGAATTACACAAAGCGCAACTGGTAGGAATCTGTAGTAGCGGAACTTTACGGAACTATTTTTCGTTATTTACCCCTCCCCCCCCCCCCAAAAAAAAACTTTATTTGTCACAGTTTGGAATTTCGAATTGTTGACTGATTGATTGGCTAGGATAGGTTTTGTGTAATATTCCATTTGCCCTTCTTCCTTTCCGTTGCCTTCCCCTCCCCCCCCCCCCATCACTCCCATATCTTACTGCTAGCTTTGCCTCCCCCCCCCATTTCCAACTTCTTTCTTCTTCCTCTCCCCTTCGCCCTTCAGCCGTTTTCATTATCATTACCAGTCCTTACCCCCCCCCCGCCCATCCCCCCCGGCAGCGACCCCGCCGCACGCCCCCCCCCCATAGAAATAGCGGCGCCAAGAGAGAGAGAGTGCAGAGAACGCGGCGCGCCGAAGGGCGTGGCAGCGTTATGTGTCGGTTGGCACACCCAAATGCGACCTTGTGCGAACACGTACAATCCAATGGTGAGAGTAGTATCAATCAGAGGAGGGGAGGGACGAACAATGATAAATGAAGACGTCAATTCTCCTGGAGCGAAGGGGGGGGGGGTTGCTGAGGAGTGACCAATGGCAAAACATGGGCGAGCGAGCATGAGACGGAAATAGACGCGGAATTGGTTTTTGTCCCGTTGCGCGAAGACGAGAATGATGATGATGATGAAATCTAAGAGAACACAAATCGCTTCCCCCGCCCCCCCCCCCCACTCACAGTGTCGTTTCAGAACCGCGAACTCTTGTGAGCAACGTTGTTAATGGAAGGATGTCACTCTTCCATGTTGAAAAATGGGTATTATAACTGTATTTCCCCCTCCCCCCCCCTCCCCACTGGAATGATACGAAATCGCCCCCCCCCTCCTTTTTTTAAATTTTATTTATCCAATAATCACGGAATCGTGGGGGGTGATTCTGAAATCGTGAGCGGGTGATTCTGAAATCGTAGGGGATGATTCTGAAATCGCGGGGGGTGATTCTGAAATCGTGGGGGATGATTCTGAAATCGCGGGGGGTGATTCTGAAATCGTGGGGGATGATACTGGAATCGTGGGGAGTGATTCTGGAAACGTGGGGGATGATTCTGAAATCGTGGGGGTGATTCTGAAACCGTGGGGGGTGATTCTGGAATCGTGGGGGGTGATTCTGAAATCGTGGAGGGTGATTTTGAAATTGTGGGGGTCGATTCTGGAATCGTGGGGGATAATTCTGGAATCGTGGGGGGTAATTCTGGAATCGTGGGAGTGATTCTGAAATCGTGGGGGTGATTCTGAAATCGTGGGGGGTGGTTCTGGAATCGTGGGGGGTGATTCTGGAGTTGTGGGGGGTGATTCTGGAATCGTGGGGGATGATTCTGAAATCATGGGGGATGATTCTGAAATCGTGGGGGGTGGTTCTGGAATCGTGGGGGGTGGTTCTGGAATCGTGGGGGGTGATTCTGGAATCGTGGGGGGTGATTCTGGAATCGTGGGGGGTGATTCTGGAATCGTGGGGGGTGATTCTGAAATCATGGGGGTGATTCTGAAATCATGGGGGTGATTCTGAAATCATGGGGGGTGATTCTGAAATCGTGATAGAAGAATCTTCTAATAGAAGAGCACCCCATTTTGTCCTGCTTTCTGCAGCACTTTTACATTGAATCACTTCAATATTCTTTCTGTTAAACTTACATAGAAAGCTTCGAAAAAGCCGATGAGATTCTAAAAAAGTGTCGCGCATGCTCTTATATTAGAGTGGAAAAAACATTCGAAACACAAATTTTCAGCTAGCCTACAGTGCCGAGTCAACGACCCATTATCATGTGATCAAGTGAAGAGTGAGGTGAGCTGATGGAAGAAAAGGCGCGAAATTTTGCGAAATTTAGGCAAAATGAAACCGTATTTTGCGCTACCGTAGTGCTAAGAGAAAGGTCTCACCACGACGAAGAAGAAAACCCCAAAAAGCGAAGCAAATTCTCTAAAACTTGAATTTCAGCCTTTTTTTAAAGCGTACCGTAATTCTAGAGCAATCAGAATCGATTTTCAATGGATTAATTACTAATTCAATAAAATTTAGATTTGCATTAAAATTTTGAAAATGAAGCGCCTACCGTAATCCTATAGTGCAACACTCCACAAACAGTGAAGCGCTCTGAGCCTGATGACTATTCAGTTGAGAAGCAGGCAGAACAGGATTAGGCTTAGGCTTAGGCTTAGGCTTATGCTTAGGCTTAAGCTTAGGCTTAGGCTTAGGCTTATGCTTAGGCTTTGATTCGAACAGAAGTCCGAACAGAAATACAGACAGACATTCGAAGTCTGTCTGTATTTCTGTTGTTTGAAGCGCCTACCGTAATCCTATAGTACAACATTCCACAAACAGTGAAGCGCTCTGAGCCTGATGACTATTCAGTTAAGAAGCAGACAGAACATGCTTAGGCTTAGGCTTATGCTTAGGCTTATGCTTAGGCTTAGGCTTAGGCTTAGGCTTAGGCTTATGCTTAGGCTTTGATTCGAACAGAAGTCCGAACAGAAATACAGACAGACATTCGAATGTCTGTCTGTATTTCTGTTCTGTTTGAAGCGCCTACCGTAATCCTATAGTACAACACTCCACAAACAGTGAAGCGCTCTGAGCCTGATGACTATTCAGTTAAGAAGCAGGCAGAACAGGCTTAGGCTTAGGCTTGGGCTTAAGCTTAAGCTTAGGCTTAGGCTTAGGCTTATGCTTAGGCTTAGGCTTAGGCTTTGATTCGAACAGAAGTCCGAACAGAAATACAGACAGACATTCCCATTATATTTCAGGTATGCGTTTTTGTGAACGGACAATACCGATGTGAATGCCCGGTTGGCGTGTCGCGTCTTCGCGACGGACGCTGTCTGGTTGTCGATGAATGTGCTCGACCATCTCTAAATGCGTGTCACAAAGATGCGGAATGCATCGATCTTCCCGAAGGATACACGTGCCGATGCAACACAGGATTCGCCGACACGTCACCCGATAAGGTGAACAAACCGGGACGCCAATGTCAGAAGACAACGAATGAATGCGGCGACAGAGGAACGTATGGAGTCGACTGCGACGCTAATGCAGCGTGTGTCGACACTCCAGAAGGATTCCAATGCGTCTGTCAGCCAGGATTTGTGGATGTCTCCACGTCGATTTCCAAGCTTCCCGGAAGGAAATGCGTTGAATCAGTGAACGAGTGTAAGAATGGAGAAGCCGATTGCTCTAACAACGCCGATTGTCTTGATCATGCTGATGGATACGAGTGCAAGTGCCGCACAGGATTTGTAGATGCATCACCGAACGTCGATAAGTATCCAGGACGAGTGTGCAACAAGCCAAAGTCTCCAGAGTTCTTCGGAGAGCAGAGCCGTCAATCGCAATGCTCTGATGCTTCAACTTGCGGTCCGAATGAAGAATGCAGGTCGAACGCTGCAGGAGAGCGAGTATGCCAGTGCCGTCGTGGAAGTGTGCAGCAATCGAACGGAGTCTGCAAGGTGTTCAGCCAGTGTGAGCAGGCCAATGAGTGCGACCGCAACGCCTATTGCTCGAACACCTACGATGGGCCAAAGTGTCAATGCAAAGCAGGATTCCTGGATGTCTCTCCAGACCCCGTCAAGCTTCCGGGCAGAAAATGCCAACAAGTGCGCAACGAGTGTGCAGATGGATCTCATGACTGCTCGAATCTGGCAGAATGCCAAGACACTCCAACTGGATTTATTTGCGCCTGCAAGCCGAACTGCATCGATGTCTCGTCTCGGTACAATCTACCACCGGGAAGGAAATGCAGTGTTGGTGAGTCAATTTTAAGAATAATTCTTCTCTGAAAATCGATGGTCAAAACGGATTTTAAAGGCTTTGAAATATTAAAAAAAATAATGAAAAAAAATGCGCTTATTTTCCTTTTTTAATGAAAAAATATTCCAAATTAAAACAAAAAAATCAGCTCGATTAATTGTGATTAAAAATAGCAAAAAGCACGCTAAAAAACTAGCTTTTCACCAGTGTGTCGTTTCGAAAGCATTTCGAGACATTTTTCCAAAACATTCTCGAAAAATTTCCGAAAAATCAACGAGAAAAATTTCTCGAGAATTTCTCGAGAAATTTCCGAAGAATGTTTCGAGAAATTCTCGAAAAAAAAACATTTCGATAAAAAATAATAATAAACTAGTTCGAACGACACTCCGAAATAACGCAAAGCGCGTTGTTTATCATATTTCCATTCAAATAATTTTTCGCGATTTCTCGAGAAATTTCCGAAAAAATTTTCGAGAAATCAACGAGAAAAATTTATCGAAAAATTTTCGGAAATTTTTCGAAAAACTCATTTTCCGAGTAATCATTTTTCGAAACGACACACTGCTTTGCATACAGATTCAGATAGCGCAAAAAATAGAAAAAATAGCGAAAAATAGCGAAAATTAAATAAATAAAATTCAAAAAATTAGTGTAGATTTACGAGAATAAACTCTGCATTAATGTGTGATTCCGGAGTGTCGTATTTTTTTTTTAAATTTCAATTTCGAATTCTAAATTTTTTCAGCGTTTAAGGTGGTTTAATTTACGATATTTCAAAGTCTCTAAATCGTTTTGCGCCCCGTTTTTCAGACGGATTTTTTGTGGCGGAGAAATCCGTTAAATCCCCTTACAAAGGAACCTCGAATAGAAATTCTTCTAGCTTTAAAAAAAAAATTCTACGTAGAAGCAAACTTCTGGAAATCGAGATATTTTCATCTGAAAATCCGGAGCTGCTCCGCGCCCTTTCCTCGTTCCCTACCTTCCCTCTCTTTCATATATGCATTCCACGCTGTAGAAAAAACATCCTGCGGTGGCCGAGTGGTAAAGAGGGGGATTCGAAAATATGCGGTGTGGGTTCGGTTCCGCTTCACTGCAAAGTGTTTTGCTTTTTTTAATTTTAAAGTTTTTAAAGTCGAATTTTTAAAAAAAGTTAAGAGGATTTCTATTCCATGTTCCCTTGTTAGTACACTTGTCAAGTATTCTAATGGAATGCTCATTTAGAGATGCACCGTGATCCCAGTAAGTTGCATGAAACCGAAATATAATATAGATTATCCGCTGAATAAATCAGTTGCCTTTTTTAAAAAATTGCATGCTTACCAGCTTTTTACGTCCGGATGACTGAAACTGAGTGCTGGAAACATTGCTCAGTTTCGATTATCCAGTCCGATCCAGCCGACTTCCAGCCTTGCTCAGAAAGACTGAAAAATGCTGCTCCAAAAGTTGTAATTGTGGATTTGTGTGGTCAATTCAAAGCTCTGAAAAGTCTTTAAAAATCTTTAAAAATCTCCATTTAACTCCCCTTTGGAATCGATTAGTTGCTCTCTCCACTAACTTCTGAAAGGAGCAAATGAAAAACATTTCCGGCTTCTGGAAGCTTCTGCTCATGCACCTTTTCATGAATCCCACCACAAAAATCCACAATTTGCGGCTATTTTGAGAGCATCATCAAGTCTATAATTACAGTTTTCGCTGCTTTCAGCTGCCAACCAATGCTCCGATGCGTCGTTGAATTCCTGCGATAAAAACGCAGACTGCGTTCAACTTCCCGATGGTTACACCTGCAAATGCTTCGCCGGATTCGTGGACGTCTCCTCGAACGCTAACCTGCCGCCAGGACGAGTTTGCACTCTGTCAACCGACTGTCCAAATCAGCCAACCGATTTGGTTTTCTTGATCGATGGATCGGGATCCATCGGATCGCATGTCTTCCAGAACGAAATATTGCGATTCCTCATCGAGTTCACCGAGCTGTTCGATATTGCTCCGCAGAAGACTCGTGTGTCCGTTGTGCAGTATTCGGATCAGATTCGCCACGAATTCGGATTTTCAAACTACACGGATCGTAAATCACTTCAAAGTGCCATCAGAAATATTGCGTATCTTACTGGACTCACAAGAACCGGCGCTGCTATTGAGCATGTTGCGAATGAGGCGTTCAGTGAGAGGCGCGGAGCAAGACCAGTTGGACAAGTTTCCCGTGTTGCCATTGTGATTACTGATGGAAGATCACAGGTGAGAATGGCGTTTTTCACTTGGAAAATAGCGCCGACAGCCCTGCCAAAACCCGCGATTCTTGAATTCCAGAATTCTAGAAAGCTCGGTGCGGCGAATTTTCTTTTTCCTTATGGGGCTATTCACGATTGCATTTTAATGCAAAAAAATGCATTTTAATTCAGTACTATTCTGAATTAAAATGCAAGGCGGTGTCGGATATCGCCACCGAGAAAGTCTGTGCGCCTTTAATGTGTATTCTTTTTTTAATATTTCAATATTTTCGTAATTTATTCGTTTTATTTTGCATTCGTCGTCAGTGTGTCGTTTCGAAAGCATTTCGAGAAAATTTTTCGAGAAATTTCTTCGAAAAATTCTCGAGAAATGTTTCTCGTTGATTTCTCGAAAAATTTCTCGAAAAATTTCCGAAAAATTAACGAGAAAAATTTTTCGAGGATTTTTCGAGAAATTTCCGAAAAATTTCGAAAATTCTCGAAAAAAAAGAACATTTCGATAAAAAATAATAATAAACTAGTTCGAACGACACTCCGAAATAACGCAAAGCGCGGTGTTTATCGTATTTCCATTCAAATCATTTTTCGTGATTTCTCGAAGAATTTTTCGAAACATTTCTCGAAAAATTTCCGAAAAATTAACGAGAAAAATTTTTCGAGGATTTTTCGAGAAATTTCCGAAAATTTTTCGAAAAATTTTCGAAAAATCAACGAGAAAAATTCTTCGAGAATTTTTCGAAAAACGCATTTTTCGAGAAATAATTTTTCGAAACGACACACTGTTCGTCGTTAAATTGGTGAGATTCTTTGTGAGAATATTATTAATTTTTATAGGCGTGACGCAGAAGAAAAATGAGCGACGACGAATTTGAATCAAAATAATTTTACTATTTTCTCACCATTTTTCGCCTCCTCATCGTTCATTTTTGGCTGTAAAATATTATTTTTATCAAATTAATTTAAATTTTTTCCGAAAATGTGAATTTTTCGCACAATAGGAGTTCTTCTCCAAAAAATTGAGGGCCTCGTAAATCGACACCTTAAAGGCGCATCGACTTTCTCGGTGGCGATATCCGACACCGCCTTGCATTTTAATTGAACACAGTACTGAATTAAAATGCATTTTTTCGCATGAAAATGCAATTGGCATCGACCGCTGGAATCTTTGAATTGCATTGCACATTGCAGTTTTCCGTTTATCATAGAAAAACAATTTCTTCTTCAGGACAATGTGACGCGTCCATCCGACAACGCTCGCAAGCTGGATATCCAACTATTCGCGGTGGGTGTCACGAACCACGTTCTGGACGCCGAGCTTGAAGAGATCTCCGGCTCCAAGGACCGCATGTTCCACGTGTCAGGATTCGAGGATCTCAACACGCGCCTCCGTTCGGCAATTCAGCGCGTCGCCTGCCCACACCAACTCGACGAGGACACGTTCAACAAGGGCCCATGCGATCCGAGCACCCACAACGGATGCGACCGATCATTGAACCAGGTGTGTCAGCAGAAGGACGGAAAGTTCGTGTGCGTGTGTCCAGCTGGATTTGACATTAATCCGGTCACCAAGGTCTGCGGAGGCGACGTTTGCAATCCGGAAATCTCCACTTCCTGCCCAGATCCCGAAATTTGTGAGAAGACGCCATTCGGAAACTGGAGATGTACTTGTCCAGCTGATTTGGGATGGAGAGACAGACTAACTGGAGTTTGTAGTGAGTTCAGAACATGGGAAATATTGAATTATTGAGAATTCGCAACTATTCGCAAACAGATAAAGACAAAAAGTCGTCTTTCCTCTCGCCTTCGTTCGTCTTGCATTCGTTTTCCGCTATAAACACAGGTCTTACGCAAGTCAGACGAATTCAAGACGAAGATGAAGACAAGACGAGACGATCATATTTCGTCTTTCGTGGAAGCCTTATTCGAAAGAGAATCGACAAAAAGCCAACAACACCGCCAAACAATTTTCCAGTAAGGCTTCTACAAAAGACAAAGACAAAAAGTCGTCGTTCCTCTCGTCTTCGTTTGTCTTTCAGTTTGTCTTGCATTCGTCTTACGCAATAAACGCAAGACTTACGCAAGCCAGACGAAGTTAAGACGAAGACGAGACGAGGCGATCCTATTTCGTCTTTCGTGGAAGCGTTAACATTTAAAAATGAAGATTTTTCAGGTGAAAAAGCCTAATCTTGAAGGCCGCCTGAAAATCAGTCAGTAGAAGCTGAAATGTTTTAAAAATTGTCGCGCGGGGGGACAACACCGCCGAACCATTTTCCAGTAAGGCTTCCACAAAAGACAAAGACAAAAAGTCGTCTTTCCTCTCGTCTTCGTTCGTCTTACGCAATAAACGCAGGACTTACGCAAGTCAGACGAATACAAGACGAAGACAACACCGGCCAAACAAGACAAAAAGTCGCCTTCGTTCGTCTTTCAGTTTGTCTTACATTCGTCTTGCGCAATAAAAAAGTTGACAACGCATTGCGTCAGACGAATTCAAGACGAAGACGAGACGAGTCCGCCGAAATTTCGCCCAAATGAAAGCTTCAGCTTTCGCTAACTGATTTTCATAGGCTCGAAACCTCATTTTGTATAACAACCGTAGTACCGCGTCGCCGCTCGCTGGAAGCATCCCCAAAGAGCCTGAACATTTTCAGAAATCGGAGAGAAGCCACCGCAAGTGTCCGAGTCGAACGACGAGTGCTCGCCAAACGACGTGCACACCTGCCCGGACAACTCGAAATGCGAGAAGGGAGCCGGCGGCGAGTTCATCTGCAAGTGCAACGCCGGTTTTCAGCGTAACGGACACACCAACAAATGCGAAGCTCCAGGAACGTGTGATCCAAGACAACCGGACTCATGTGATGCTCGAAAAAAGCAGAAATGCCTTCCAGATGGGCGTGGCTCATTCGCTTGCTTGTGTGACAGACATCACAAAAGACATCCAGTTACAGATATTTGCCGTGAGTTAAATGGAGTTTTGTTGTACTGGCTGGCGCGCCTGTGGCTCATTTTTAAAGGTGATCCAGCAGCACTGTTTCGGCTCTTTTTGTTAACTGCCGTAACAGTCCGCTTGGTATGCTGGTAAACAGAGTAGGGCGGAATTGGATTTTGGGAACTCGGAATCCGGAAAACGGAAAAAAAAAATATTTTTCACGGAATCCGGAATCCGAAAGACGGAATGAAAAGAACGGCGGAATACGGAATGCGGAATGCGGAATTCCGCCCTTCCCTGGTATTCTGGTAACGTGTTCAAGGTTACAGTATCTATCCAGTTTTTAGACGGTTTCAACTCACGAAGCTTTTCAAGTGAAGCCTTCGGATAAACAGACAAACAGACACACGCACCGAACTTATCGTTTATACAAAGAAATGAGATTTTCAGTGATCGATGAATGCGCTGCTGAAGTAGCCGATTGCGATCCAAACGCCAAGTGTACGGACACCGATGAATCGTTCATCTGCACGTGCAACGAAGGGTTCCTCGACAAGTCGCCGGAGCAGAACAAGAAGCCGGGACGAGTGTGCTCGAAACGTAAGACAAGCGGTGTTCGCTCGATTGATCAGAGTTTTGTCACAGAACGCAACGAGTGTCTCGATCGAACGCACAACTGCTCAATGAACGCCGACTGCATCGACCTGGCCGACGGATTTCTGTGCAGATGCAAGGAGGACTTTGTCGACATCTCGCCGAATCCACTTGCATTCGGAGGAACCGACTGTCGCGCTCTAGTGAATGAGTGCCTCCTACCAGGAGGGCACACCTGTCACGAGCACGCCATTTGCATTGGTTAGTTTTCTGAAAATTGTAGAAGGGCATCCCCACCGGAATCCGGAAGACGGTATGAAAAAAAACGGCGGAATCCGGAATGCGGAATTCCGCCCTTTTCTACAGAGTAGGGCGGAATTTGATTTTGGGAACTTGGAATCCGGAAAACGGAAAAAAATATTTTTTCACGGAATCCGAAACCCGGAAAACGGAAAAAATATTTTTTCACGGAATCTGGAATCCAGAATACGGAATGTAAAAAACGACGGAATCCGGAATGCGGAATTGCGGAAAACGGAATTTTAATCATTAATAAGGAAATATTTATGATGTAAATGCGCTCTGTTCGCAAAAATTTTTGCGGGAGTTCAAAAAAGTATACTTTTCACATTAATTGAGAATAAAAAATTAAAACGGAATAATATCGCCATATCGCGGAATCCGGAACCCGGAAAACGGAAAAAATATTTTTTCACAAAATCTGGAATCCGGAAGACGGAATGAAAAAAAAAACGACGGAATCCGGAAAGCGGAATCCTCGATTTCCCCATGCTTCATCTAATTTCAAAAATGCTCGATTTCAGACACCCGCGACTCTTATAAATGCCAGTGCAAAGAAGGATTCGTCGATCATGACGAGCTTCGAAATCCCGGAAGGACTTGCAAGAAACGTAGGATTTTTAGAGTCTTCCCGTGCCAATTAAGCTGCTGAAAATCGTCTTTACATATTACAGTGAATCAAATCTGCGAGTCTGGAAAACACGACTGCGACAAGAGTGCGCGTTGCGTCGAAAAAGGAGCCAATGACTACGAGTGCGTGTGCAACGCCGGTTTCATTGACAGGAGCGCGCTGGCTCATCGTCCCGGAAGAAAGTGTGTGGAGCCGATCTGCTCGGACGACTCGAAACACGATTGTCACTCGGCGGCGATTTGCGAGGAGAACGATGCGGTTCCAGAGAAGTACACGTGCAAGTGTCGCGATGGATATCTGGATGTCACAGCTGACGGCGAGGGAAAGAAAGGTGGGCTCTCGTCTCATCTTCGTCTTGAATTCGTCTTGCGCAGGGGGCGTTGACAACTTTTTTATTGCGTAAGACGAATGCAAGACGAACGAAAAACGAGATGAAAGAGGGCTTTTTGTCTTCGTCTTTCGTGGAAACCTTAGTTCCGAATCTCGAGCCGTTGAACTTTAGGCTTCCACGAAAGACGAATTATGACCGCCTCGTCTCGTCTTCGTCTTGAACTCGTCTGACGCAAAGATGAGCATTGTGTTGGCACATATGCACAACTTTTTTATTGCGTAAGCCGAATGCAAGACGAACTGAAAGACGAACGAAAAACGAGATGAAAGAGGACTAACAAAGACGGACAAAGACGACTTTTTGTTTTCGTCTTTCGTCAAATGGAAAATAAATCAAATGGAGGTTGAGATTGTTTCAGGACGTGATTGCAAGGAGCTCGTCAACGAGTGCTTGTCAGCTTCTCTCAACTCATGCGACCCGGCGGCCACGTGCGTCGACCTGGACGATGGGTACACTTGCAAATGCCCGCTGGGATCCAAGGACGAGTCCCCCGACCCGAAATTGCCGGGAAGAGCATGTAAGGGATTGGTCAACGAGTGCAACATTCCGCATCTTAACAACTGCTCTCACTTTGCCACATGCATTGATCTGGAGGAAGGGTACGAGTGCAAGTGCAAGCCGGAATACCACGATCAAAAGCCAGAGGAGCCTGGAACTCAGTGCAAATTCGGTAAGACGACGCTATCCAATTTTCCTTCGAATAGAACGTTACGCTTCGAATATTACAGTCATCAACGAGTGTCTCGCCGAAAATCTAAACGACTGCAGTCCGAACGCGATCTGCATCGACAACATCGACGGATACGAGTGCAAGTGCAAGGCGCCGTTCGAGGACAAGGTGCCGTCAAACCCCGGAAGGATTTGCCTGTTCGACGAGTGCGCCAATCCGAAAGATAATGATTGTGACAAGAACGCATTGTGCATCGACACCGATGACTCATACACGTGTCAGTGCAAAGAAGGGTTCTTCGATGAAATTTCCGATCCCAAGAAGCCTGGCAGAGTTTGCATCGGTGAGTTGAAATGCACGGATATGGTACTAACTAGATAGCAGAATAGGGCGGAATTGGATTCCGGAATCCGGAAAACGGAAAAAAGTATTTTTTTTTTCACGGAATCTGGAATCCGGAAGACGGAAGACGGAAGACGGAATGAAAAAACTGCGGAATCCGGAATTCCGACTTCTCTGCAGAGTATGGCGGAATTGGATTTTGGGAACTCGGAATCCGGAAAACGGAAAAAAATTTTTTCATGGAATCCGGAATCCGGAAGAGGGAATGAAAAAACTGCGGAATTGGATTTTGGGGAACTCGTAATCCGGAAAACGGAAAAAAATATTTTTCACGGAATTTGGAATCCGGAAAAAATATTTTTTCACGGAATCCGGAATCCGGAAGAGGGAATGAAAAAACTGCGGAATTGGATTTTGGGGAACTCGTAATCCGGAAAACGGAAAAAAAATGATTTTTCAAGGAATCTGGAATCCGGAAAACGGAAAAAAATATTTTTCACGGAAGCTGGAATTCGGAAAACGGAATTTTAACCGTTAATAAGGAAAACAATGATATAAATGCGCTCTGTTCGCAGAAATTTTCGCGGGAGTTCAAAAAAGTATACTTTTCACAGCAATTGAGAATAAAGAATTGAAACGGAATAAAAACGCCATATCGCGGAATCCGGAATGCGGAAAAAATATTTTTTTCACGGAATCTGGACTCCGGAAGACGGAATTCCGCCCTTCTCTGCTAGAAAGTCAATTTGAAATTTGAAATGAACTACGGTAAGAAGCTAATAAAAGGGCACCACAACACCTTCCATTACTGACAGAAGAACGGTGTCGAATACGCATATTTTATTCTGACAGCTTATCACGCTAACCTAAACTGTGTGCGACACTAGCACCGCTCCTAGAGCACTTGATTTATCGCTTTTCAATTGTGAAGAAGTAGGTCTCGTCATCGAACCGGTAGTCAAAGCGGAGGATGCAACGACACCAGATCCTAACAAAATCAAATGCGGAAATGGAGAGTGCCATCTGAATCTTGGAGAAGTGTGTGTGGGCGGATCAACGTGCTCGTGCCGCCCCGGCGAAAGTCGCGACAGTAAGACGGAGAAGTGCGTGCCGACGACCACCATTCCGCTGGTGGTCAGAGTGATGGAGTACGACGGAGAGCCGATTCAGTATAGAACCGACTACTCGAAGCCGGACACTCAGGCACATGTCGAAATTGTGGACGCCGTTAAGAAGGTTAGCTTTTAAAATGTAAAGCCGCATCGATTACTGGTGCAGCGGCCGAGAAAACCAACAAGATTCGGAACTAGGGCTTCTATGAAAGACGAAGACAAAAAGCTGTCTTTCATCTCGTTTTTCGTTCGTCTTTCAGTTCGACTTGCATTCGGCTTACGCAATAAAAAAGTTGTGCATATGTGCCAACACAATGCCCATCTTTGCGTCAGACAAATTCAAGACGAAGACGAAGACGAAGACGAGACGAGACGGTCATATTTCGTCTTTCGTGGAAGCCTAAAGTCCAACGGCTCGAGAATTCGGAACTAATGCTTCCATGAAAGACGAAGACAAAAAGTCCTCTTTCGTCTCGTTTTTTGTTCGTCTTTGAGTTCGTCTTGCATTCGTCTTACGCAATAAACGCAAAACTTACGCAAGTCAGACGAATTCAAGACGAGACGAGACGGTCATATTTCGTCTTTCGTGGAAGCCTAAAGTCCAACGGCTCGAGAATTCGGAACTAATGCTTCCATGAAAGACGAAGACAAAAAGTCCTCTTTCGTCTCGTTTTTTGTTCGTCTTTGAGTTCGTCTTGCATTCGTCTTACGCAATAAACGCAAAACTTACGCAAGTCAGACGAATTCAAGACGAGACGAGACGGTCATATTTCGTCTTTCGTGGAAGCCTAAAGTCCAACGGCTCGAGAATTCGGAACTAAGGCTTCCACGAACGACGAAGACAAAAAGCCCTTTTTCATCTCGTTTTTCGTTCGTCTTGCATTCGTCTTACGCACTAAACGCAAAACTTACGCAAGTCAGACGAATTCAAGACGAAGACGAAGACGAAGACGAGACGAGACGGTCATATTTCGTCATTCGTGGAAGCCTAAAGTCCAACGGCTCGAGATTCGGAATTAAGGCCTTCACGAAAGACGAACACAAACAGTCCTCTTTCATCCTGTTTTTCGTTCGTCTTGCATTCGTCTTACGCAATAAACGCAAAACTTACGCAAGTCAGACGAATTCAAGACAAAGACGAAGACGAGACGAGACAGTCATATTTCGTCTTTCGTGAAAGCCTTATTCGAAACAGAAACGACAAGAAAGCCAACAATGTGCCTAGGAGCTTAAAGACCGACGCTTTCGATCGTTTCCTAGTAACATACACACAAAAAATGTATTTTCAGAGCGTCGGAAAGATTATCGGAAAGACAGATTTTGCTCCAAGATACGTGACGACGGACGTCAATTATATAACCAACCCCAAAGTCAAAAACAGTGATTGGGACAAAGGAGTGCTCGGAAATCTGACCATTCACTTGGCTGGAAAGGAAGACGTCGATAAGTGCAAAATCTACGAGCAATTCTCGGAAATTGTTCGAGAAATGGGCGGAAGAGTGGATCGAATCAAGCTATCTGACGATGCTGACTTGGATCCATGCAAGAAAAACGACGAGAAGAAGGGAACACCGTGCGGAACCACATTCTGCTCCATCGAGCTCGGAGAAGAATGCATAGCTGGAAGAATCTGCGGATGTCCGAAAGGACAAAAGAGGAAAGACGCGAGCAGCCCCTGCCGCGCTGTCGAGTCTTGGAATCTTCCTCTTTACGTCGTTCGTGACGGAGACCAGAACATCAAGTACTCACCGTCGCTTTCAAACCCATTGAACGACGAGCACAAGGATTTGGTGTCGAGATTTGAGTCCGGAATTGCTCAGAGCTACAATAAGACTCCACTGAAGAGCGCATTTGTGACAGCTGAAGTCAACGAAATTGAGAATCCAGAAAGCAGAAGAAAGACCTGGGATACTGGAATTTTGTACAATTTCACATCGCATTTCGTTAAGGGCAGTGTCGCCGAGCCAAGCACTGTCTTCACTGATCTAATCGAATACATTATACATAAAAACAAGTTTGAGGTGCGTCACAATTCTCGCCAAACCCATTGAAACGTAGAGTTATTTCAGGTCGGAACCTCAAAACTTTTCATTTCGTCAGAGCAATTGAATCCGTTCTCTACGTGCTACCATTCCGACTGTCACGCCGATGCCATCTGCAAGGAGATCGGCAAGGGCTACACTTGTGAATGTCCGGAAGGCTTCCGTGATCTGAACCCATCTCGCCCCGGCAGAAACTGTCTCTCCTACCGTGGAGTCAACGAGTGTGAGAAACCAGAGCTCAACGAGTGCTCTCCACATGCTCGATGCATTGACTTGGACTATCTGTACAAGTGAGTTTCACTGAAGCCCTCCTCCCCCCCCCCGCCACATTACAAGTTAACCTTCAGATGTGAATGTATTCGTCCATATGTCAACTCTGCTCTCGGGGATGCTCTTCCCGGATCGGTGTGCTCACTTGATTATTGTCAGGATGTTAACTTCTGCCCCGCCAACTCCACTTGCCATAACGCCGACGAGCAGGTACCTTGCATCTATAATAGTTTGGTTCTTAAAATGGTTAAGTGCAGAGCAGTGTGTCGTTTCGAAAGCATTTCGAGAAAATTTTCCGAAAAATTCTCGAAAAATGTTTCTCGTTGATTTCTCGAGAATTTTTTGATAATTTTCTCGAAAAAATTCCGAAAAATCAACGAGAAACATTTCTCGGGAAATTTCCGAAAAATGTTTCGAGAAATATCTGAAAATTCTCGAAAAAAAAATTTCGATAAAAAATAATAATAAATTAGTTCGAACGACACTCGAAAATAACGCAAAGCGCGTTGTTTATCGTATTTCCATTCAAATCATTTTTCGCGATTTCTCGAGAAATCAACGAGAAAAATTTCTCGAGAATTTCTCGGAAATTTTTCGAGAAATCATTTTTCGAAACGACACACTGGTGCAGAGTAGGGCGGAATTGGATTTTGGGAACTCGGAATCCGGAAAACGGAATGTAAAAAACGGCGGAATCCGGAATGCGGAAAACGGAATTTTAACCATTTTCACAACAATTGAGAATAAATAATTAAAACGGAATAAAAACGCCATATCACGGAATCTGGAATCCGGAATACGGAAAAAAATATTTTTTCACGGAATCTGGAATCCGGAATACGGAATTCCGCCCTTCCTTGGTTAAGTGACGAGACGACCAGCGTCATAACTGTCTTATAGTTAGTTAGTTATTATAGTTAGTTCTGGAAAAGACGCTTCTGCTCCTATTCTAATAATATAGATGCTCCGTACTAACCGGAAAGTGTATGCTTAGAACTTTGAATTCTACTACCATTAATAATAGACCTATGATGGACAGGCTCGTTGCATCTGTAAACCTGGATTCGTGGATATTCGCAAATCGGGACAACTTTCGGAGACTGGACTGGAAGAGTCGATCTGCCGACGACTGACGGACGTTGACGAATGTGTCCTCGGGCTTCACAATTGCTCAGCTGCGGCTATTTGCGTTGATAAGAAAATTGGATATGAATGTCAATGTCAAGAAGGGTTAGTTTTCTAAAAAAAAAACTACATTAAGGCTTCCACAAAAGACGAAGACAAAATTCGCTTTCGTTCGTCTTGAATTCGTCTTACACAATAAAAAAAGTTGGCGACACACTGCGTCAGACGAACTAAAGACGAACTGAAGTACGAGACGATAATACTGCCGAAATGTTGCCCAAATGGAAGCCAGATCCTGTCTATAAAGGGAACTGATAATGATCAGTGACGTGTAAGGATCATATGATTATGCAAGCGACAAGTAAGGAATCCATTTGTGTAAAATATCGTCTTCGTCTTCGTCTTGAATTCGTCTGACTTTGGCGACAATATTGGGAAGAGAAGTCTACATTGTTTTGGTATACATGCATTTCAATTGACGACGTAAGACGAACGCAAGACGAGATAAAAGACGTCTTTTTGTCTTCGTCTTTGAAAGAGACGGAAAGACGAAATATGACCGTCTAGTCTCGTCTTCGTCTTGAATTCGTCTGACGCAGAGATGGGCATTGTGTTGTTACATATGCACAACTTTTTCATTGCGTAAGACGAATGCAAGACGAACGAAAACGAGTCGAAAGACGAGGAGACGAAAAACAAGATGAAAGACGACTTTTTGTCTTCGTATTTCGTAGAAACGTTAGCGACAAGAGTGAAGACTATATTTGGCGCTAATTACACCTGCAGAGCAGCATAATTTTCAAATCCGATTCAAAATTCGAATTGACACCCTTACTTCTTAAGATACGAAGACGGAAATCCATCTCAGCCTGGACGTATCTGTGCCGCTTCCCTTTGCGGATTGTGCAACGGTCATGGAGATTGTATTCACGACGCGCTCTCCTCAAACGTCACTTGCGCTTGTCTTGATGGGTACTCTGGACAATTCTGTGAGACTGCACCTTCAAACCTCCCACTAATTCTGATGACACTTCTCGCCCTTCTTTTCTTGCTTCTCACTCTCCTTTGCTGCCTCTACATGTGCGCCAGATGTCGATGCTTTGGAGCTCGTGGAAGAAGTGAAGGCTCGGCAAGTGGGCAGGAAATTCTCGGATCTGACTACTACACGATTCCGCGAGCCAAGCTTGGTAGACCACTCTACGGTGGTATGGGAGAAAACGATATGGGAGACGATCATGCAGGAGCACTGGTCGCTTATCTGGATGACGGCGGATCTATATCTTCCGATGGTAGCGTTGAGGAGATAGAGAGAAGAGTCACAACAGACGTGACGACAAGAGAAGTTCGAACCACAACCGTTCGAGATGAAAGTGGAAATATTATAAGTCAGAGTCAGGTGAGGATAATTATAAAAAGGCAAAAAGGCCACAAGAATTTGCGCAATCAAAGCGTTTTTACGCGCATACTGTTCAATGTTTGGGGGGGGGACATGTGCCAAAACGGAGAGCATCCCATTCTGTAACCAAACTGTGAGCAACCTTTACCATTTCTTTCATGCATCGCGCTGAGCACGCTTTGCCGCCAATATTTGAAATTTTATTTTCGTATTGAGATTTTTCCCGCCCATTTTGAGTTAAAAAAAATAATTTTTTAAAAACGCGCCGAAAAACTATACGAAATTTAAAAATAAATAAAAAGCGATAATCAAACCAAATTACAGACGGTTTCTCATGGAAATCCACACGAAACGGACACAGAGCAATACGGAATGATATCCTCCGACCACTACAAGACATCCGCCTCTGAAGCAATGGACGCAGCGATGTCTGCGTCGGCTTCCGGAGCCGCTTATCATCAAAGCTCTGGAGGCATGATGAGCGCAACATCTGGAGCTCACAGATCTGCCTACAACGAGGGATACGCTTCCGATTCGGAGCAGTCTGATGCCGGACACGCCGTTTATGATAGAACAACACGGACTAATCAGGTTAGAATTTCGCAGTCTCGTCTCGTCTTCGTCGTCGTCTAGAATTGTGTTGGTACACATGGATTTTAATTGACGACGCAAGACGAACGCAAGACGAGACGAAAGGATTCCACGAAAGACGACCGCTTTGTTTCGTCTTCCGTGGAAGCCTTACCCTTGAAATTAGCACAGCAGTAAACATTTTTGTATTTATACCGAATCACAACCTCAAAATTGGGTAATTAAACCGTTTATTTCAAATTCGAGATATCAAAGCCAAAATGGATAGTGCGCCTTTACAATAGTTGTTAGTAATGCAAAAACAAAAACCACTGACGTCATTATTGGCGGGTGCAGCAATCAAGCTCGCTAGCGCGCATTTACGTTACAAAAACAAAAAACAATATCGCGGATCAACAAATCTGAGGTATGGCTTCCACGAAAGACGAAATAAGATTGTCTCGTCTCGTCTTCGTCGTCGTCTAGAATTCGTCTAACGCAGAGATAGACATTGTGTTGGTACACATGTATTTTAATTGACGACGCAAGACGAACTGAAAAATGAATAAAGGCGAGACGACTGCCTTGTTTCGTCTTTCGTGAAAGCCTTAAACTGAGGTATTCGACAGAGTAGGGAGGAATTGGATTTTGGGAACTCGGAATCCGGAATCCGGAAAACGGAAAAAGAAATTTTTACGGAATCTGGAATCCGGAAAACGGAATGAAAAAAACGGCGGAATGCGGAATTCCGCCCTTCTCAGGTATTCGGAGTGAGCGTATACCGTGTTCGCGATTTCTCATAAAATTGATAGAATCCACCGAGTGGGTCGATTGACGTGAAATCCGAAGCGTTGTCACGGAGAATGAAGAGACTAGATACTACTTTATTAAATAAAATAAAAATAATAATCATTTTTTTTTGTTATTCAATGAAATTATGCAAAAACACTGTAAAATGGGAAAATTCAACTAAATTCAATTATTTCAATTCTGAATTCTTAAGATTAAATCACCCTGAAAATCTCAATAACTTGTAGGCCAGAGTAGGGTGGAATTGGATTTTGGGAACGCGGAATCCGGAAAAAAATTTTTTCACGGAATCCGGAATTCCGCCCTTCTCTGTTGTTGGCGCCTTTCACTTGAGACTGTATTGGCGTTTTCAGCTTTCAGCATAGCTAGGAAAATGTTCATTTTTGTAGACCACAAAATTAAAAAAAAATTTTAAATTAAAAACTTACACATCGAAGAGCTCTTAATAGAAGCGTCCTTCCAACTGTCTGCCCATTCTTCTAAGTGTTCAGCTCTGCCGAGTTCCGTCCGCGTCGATGAGACGATTCGTGGAAGTTTAGCAGTTATCTGAAAACTTTTAAGTTAGCAGTTATTTTTTATTTTCACTTCGCGCTTCTTAATGAGTGTGAACTTCCCTTGTTGGATTAAATGACAAAGGAAAATCGGCGATTTTTTAGTCAGGTTTTTTCATTGAAAAATACGCCATTTCCTATTCAGAAGATTCCTATTCATGGTTCTTTAAACAAAAAAAAGTTAATTTCAGTCGCACGACTTCGAGCCAGGAGCAGATCCGCGAACCGGAACTGAACGATCAAAGCGTGAATTCGTGACAACGACAAAGGCCGAAGAAGTTAATTACTTTTAAATTTCGTCTTCTTTTTTTTTCTTTTATCAACATTTTTCTAACTTTTATGTGCACAACTTATTAACATCATTAATCGCTCAACGTTTGTTCTAGTTGCTCCAGTTTGTACATACCTACAATTGAAATACGAAGTATCGAGGAGACTGCTAGCACTCTCCCCCATCGTTTTTAAAATTTTTGTCACTAATCCCCCAGCTATTCATAATTGCAATCAATCCCAGTGCTCATTTTCCCTCATCCTTTTCCATGTTTTCTTCACTTTCGATTCAGCTCCTGCCATTGTTCTGACGTTTCCTGTCGTTCTCTTTCCTGATTTATCCGCCAAAAAACCATATATTTATCTTTTTTTTAGAAAACAATAATATTGTGATAAAACGAATTTTCGACACTCCTCACTGACTGGAAAAAGGGGGCGAATTTGGGAACAAAAAAGCTGAGACCGTACAATAATTGTAAGGGTCATACTATTTAAAAAAAAAAAGTGCGGGGGCTCCAAAAAATCGAAAGTGCACGTCAATTTGCAAATTTTCAGTTTGCCGCACAGTTTTTAAGAGTCTTTACCTTTCCATTCACTTTTAAACGGAACTTTTCCCCCCTTTAAGAATGGTAAATTAAAGAATTTATAAACTTACTTTCTCACTCTATTTCAACGATCTCGCGATCAATGTCCATTTTTGTAAATCAGTGCGTCTTGGAACATATTGCAAATATCCGGGATAAAAAATGTTTCTTTTAAGCGAACCGGTTCTTATCATCGAAGAAATTCCAGTAAACCGGCAAGTTTTTCAGAGCCCTCATTAGGTGAACCGCGTAGGTTTTTCTAAACTCGATCTGAAATTAGACATGGAGGTTTGTGTGTTTCTGTCGCCTTGGCGATTTCTCTGAATTCTGATGATTTGAAAATAAAAGGTGATTCCATCTAATATTGCTTTCATAAAACTAAATAACAAAAGACCATTAAATGACTCTCTAAAGGAAATTAAGTCAACTTTCGAAATATCTTGATATGTTATTAATTGTTAGATTTTCTTCCGAAAGAAATGTAAAATTCTTCCTTCATCTAGAAAATATTTTGAGAAAATAATTCTGTTAACATTTTCTTCGAGGTAACAGTGGAAACTAAAGCTTTTAAAAATCCAAGAAACAGTCGACGCTTCACTGTGTAATATTATCGCCTTAAAAAAGTTCCGACATTTTTTCGAGCCCGCGGAAATCGGGATTTGAATTTAGAGGCTCCGCCCATTCATCATCATTTGAGCGCATTTGCTATGCGCGATATGTTTGTTGAATTTTTATTATTTTTCTTCGCAATTTAATATATTTAAGAAATTGTATTAATCGTGAATTTTTTACACGTTTCTTCGAATGTTTAATTATATCAATTTGCGAAGAAAAAGAAGAAAAAAAAATAAAAATTCAACAAACATATCGCGCATAGCAAATGCGCTCAAATGATGGTGAATGGGCGGAGCCTCTAAATTCAAATCCCGACTCGAAAAAATGTCGGAACTTTTTTACGGCGAGATCACTAAACCGAGACGCTCTTGAAGCTAGAGAATTCGCATATCGCTGTCTTCCATAAAGTAATGTACAACCTGTAACCTTTTAAAATTAGTAGTCCAATGATAACATCTTAAAAAGGAGTCGAATAGCTAGAAAAAAGCTGAAAAGATAAGACAGTGGCTCCCAACTTGCATCCGTCTCCTGTTTCGTGAATTTAATGATCTAAAATTATACGAAAAACAACAAACAAAAGTGAATAATTTGCAGAAAGCCAAAAAAATTTAAATGTCGAAAAACTAAATAAAATTTTAAATTGTTTAAAGGCGCATAGATTACGGTAACACTCATATTCAACTGTGGGCGCTATTGTATAATAGTTGGCGCGATCGCGCCCTCGTTCTTCGCCTATTTCGTCAATTTATCCCGTTTTTTTTCTTTTTCTTGGAAAATAAGTTGTATTTTAAACAATTTTTATATAACACGGGTATTTTCTAGCGATTTCAGCCAAAAATTCCTAGAATTTAGCTTCCTTGCGAAGCCTGAAAAGCCACAAAGCTTCGAAATAGTGGCCGTTTCACAGCTCAGACGATGATAATATGCGGATCTCTCAAAATGTGAGTTATCATCATTTGAATTTTCAGAAAAAATATGTATCAGTCAAAAGTTTTCATCAAATTCCTCCGAGTTTCTGCAGGTGCTTAGCCTTATTTTCAAGACCGCGGCAGATTTCTAAACTGCATCGTCAACCAGATGCTTCTCTTTCCAACAAAATGACTCAACAAAATCGATGGTAAATCAGCAAAACAATTCTTCGTTTTAATGTTCCTACAATCCAATAAACTAAATGCTCTTTTCTTCTTTTTACTTTCATTTTTATCAGAAACAAAATGATAAGGCTGTAAAAGTCACACCTCTGTCCGGGAGGAAATTGAAAGAAAAAAGAAAACGAATCAAATTGCGTGAAGATGATAATTGAGAAGGGAATTCAATTATTGTTTTTTTTTAGTCATTCGCCCTTTTTGCCGGCTTTTTAACGTCGTTCTTAGGTTGCATTGTTTGCAGGAAATGTCACTTACTTATGCAATTTTAGGGAAAATTACATTTGTTTTTTCTGGAATCTTGATTCCTAATTTCACTCCTTATTTACAGCAGTAACATGTCAGGTCTAAACGGCTTATTTTTCATAGAAGCTTTCCTAAAATTTACGGTTTATAAAAATCCATTATAAAAAATTCCGATGAATTCATAAAATGTTATTGCCGATAAGTTTTGATGTTTTAATTTGCACTAATCGTCTTTGAAACTAATCATTTCCACGCAGTTTACTGATAATAGTGTGTAAATTAAATGGATTATTCTTGTTGATATATTGTTAGTGACTTTTTCCTTTTTACTTTCTCAGATATTTTTCTGAAATTTCACGAATATCGAGGGGTCCAAGATATGGGAGAAGTTGGCGGACCGAAGTCGTTCTAATTTGCATTATTTAAATTATTATCCATCCGCGAGGACGTGAGCTTTCGTTTAAAGGCGCTGTTTGGGTCTCGTTAGGGGATAGCGCGTTAAATTGTAAGAATTCATTGTAAATTTGACAATAAAAATTAATTAAAAAAACGATTGTCGAAGCAAAATATAGAAAAAATTCCAATGTTCGCTTCAATTTTCGAAAAGAAATCACAAACGCAGTGTGTGCGCTTTCTTATGGGGTTATATATGTAAAGCACGAAAAGCATTTTAATGCAAAAAATGCATTTTTTTTTGCATTAAAATGCAATTGTGCTTTTCATGAATAACCCCATTACAATTTAACGCGCTATCCCCTAACGAGACCCAAACAGCGCCTTTAAACGAAAGCTCACGTCCTCGCGGGTGGATAATACCTCTCGTAAAAAAAACGAAAGATTAGCGGTATTGCAACGCCGCTCTGCCCATTTTCATTTCTAGATTGAATACCCCCGCCCCCCTCCCTTGATATTCGTGGAGCTGTATTTTCGTAACAATTTTTCAGATCCCCCAATTCTAAAGATGATCTTGGATGCGAGCCAAATTTTCTGTGCGCTGGTTGTTTCGATAATGGTCTCCCTACTTTTAAAGTCTATCATTTTCCCGGAAAAGCGTAAAGAGCACGAAAAAAGTCCCATGGATAAGCGGAAAAGTCTCACCTCATCCTGCAAGAGCTCACCGTTACTGAATCGGTAGGCCTGATCCCATTTTCTTGTTCGAACGTTTTTTTAAGTTCAGACGATCATCGGATTCGGCGAAACCTGTAGTTGAAATGCACGACGTCATGGAGCTACGCAATCTGTCCATGGTTGACTTGCAATCTCTCAATGGGCAGTTTTCAAAGCTTACCGATCGATATTGGAGAGAAATTTTCAGGCGGCAGTGAGTTAGACTGTAGCAAGGCAGAAATTTGTGCAATTTTAACAAATATAATTTCTGAAGAGTTGCTGATTTTCACCAATAACACTGTTTTTTTTAGAAACATAAAATATATTTTTTTTTTAATTTTCAGCTGCTGTTACTTTTCGGAAAAATTGTGCCTTCAAAGCAAACTAGGCCGACCCCCGCCTATTTGCAATATTCATTTTTTTTTCTAGAAATGATTCATATCATCCTGATCACATCAATGTGTCGCGACTACAAACCGCTAACATTATCACAGTACTCGACGAGCATTTACCTCGTGGTGCAATCCAGGAGCTAACCATTACAGGTGAGAAATATCATTTTACACCCAGAGGCATTTCTTCAGTTCAGGTCTCGTCCCGAAGCCATTTTCGTCTCGAAGATGCGAGGTGATGCGATACTTAAGGGAAAGGCTTTCTAATTCTCCGAATGTTGAACTGAGTTTTCAAGGAGATTCTCTGCGAATCACAAGTCCTTCACCAATTATGGAAAATGTTCATCTAAATAAAGTATCTAAATAAAATTATTACAACAAGCCATTCGGGAGAAAAGGGGAAGATGCTTTTGGAAATCGGGAAAATACTAAACGGATGAGCGTCTACTACGCGTTATAATAAAACTGAATTGGCTTATTTGGGTCCCAGCATGTTCTCTGGCTTGACCCATTCGACGAATTGAGCCTCTGTAAGGATTCCAAGTTTAACCGCCTCTTGCACAAGAGTTGTTCCGTTCTTGTGAGCAGTCTTGGCAATCTTGGCGGCGTTGTCGTAACCAATGTGAGGGTTGAGGGCGGTAACCAGCATTAGAGATTCACGCATGATCTGAAAAATGTAATTTTAGAGAAATTAATTCTATACCAGCTTAAAGAAAAGACAGTCTATGATTCTACAACCCTTGCACTAACCTTGGCAATGTTGTCCTTGTTAGCAACGATTCCGTTAACACAATTGTCAGTGAAGCTCACAGCACTGTCGGCAAGAAGACGGGTGGATTGGAGAACGTTGCGTACGATAAGTGGCTTGAAAACATTAAGCTCGAAGTGTCCATTTGATCCTCCGACGCTGACGGCGACCTATATTTCAAAATTCATTAAGAAGTGAATACTTCAATTCCTACTTGATTTCCCATAACCTGAGCAGCAACCATAGTGATTGCTTCGCACTGAGTTGGGTTAACCTTTCCTGGCATGATCGAACTTCCCGGCTCGTTCTCTGGGAGAGAAAGTTCTCCGAGACCGCATCTTGGTCCTGAACCCAAGAAACGAATATCATTACCAATCTTCATGAAGGAAACGGCGACAGTATTCAGAGCTCCGTGTACCTCGACTAGAGCATCGTGAGCAGCGAGAGCTTCAAATTTGTTTGGAGCGGTGACGAAAGGTAGCCCAGTCAGATTTGAAACGGTAGCCGCTACTTTTTCAGCAAATCCCTTGCGGGTGTTGAGTCCAGTTCCGACAGCTGTTCCTCCAGCAGCCAACTGATAAAGACGGGGAAGAGTGGCTTCAACGCGGGCAATCGAGTTGTCTAGTTGTTGAACGTAAGCCGAGAACTCTTGTCCTAGAGTAAGCGGGACAGCATCCTGGGTGTGCGTACGTCCAATTTTGATGATATCCTTGAACTCATCGGATTTGTTTTGAAGGGCGGTGCGAAGTTTTTTGAGAGCAGGGAGAAGGCGGGAATTGACTTCACGGCCAACAGCGATGTGCATGGCAGTTGGGAATGTGTCATTCGACGATTGAGACATATTGACATGATCGTTGGGGTGGACAGGCTTCTTTGAACCCAATTCTCCGCCAAGGATTTCAATAGCACTGAAATATTTATGTGAATTTAATTTTTTAATATTTTACCAACCGGTTAGAGATAACCTCATTGACATTCATGTTCGACTGAGTTCCAGATCCAGTCTGCCATGTAACAAGTGGAAAATGATCATCGAGCTTCCCGGCGACAACCTCATCAGCAGCTTGTGAAATTGCGTCGGCAAGCTTTTTGTCTAATCCGAACTCGGTGTTGACGATGGCAGCTGCTTTCTTCAGAATTCCAAAAGCGTGGATGACTGGAATGGGCATACGCTCTTCTGGCCCTCCAATTTTGAAGTTCATTTGAGAACGGGCGGTCTGAGCTCCATAATACTTATCGGCGGGTACTTCCAACTCGCCGAAAGTGTCACGTTCCTTACGAATCTGAATATGAGATGAGCATTAATAGGTTTAATACTTGAAATTACAGATTTCTTCTCTACTGAAATATATATTTCTAGAGTTTTAGAGTTAACATTTCTCGAGCGCTGTGTGTCAATTTGATTTTACTCCAAAACATAGTATCTAGAATGAGCAATTAAAAATTTCCACTTTTAAATATTTCTTTATTTCGAAAATCAGGAAAATACTTCTAAACAAAATTATTATAAATTAGAATGTAATCAATGTAGTTTTAATATCGTTTAATTGTTTTTATTGATTTTAGCAGAAAACCAAACCTTATCCATTGAAACAGTGGTGCGCGAAAACGGACGTGCAGAAACTAGGGACACTCCGCGGGCAATGACGGCGCCTAAACGAGCGAGCATTCCCTCTGTAATATCAACACTGAGAGAGCGCAGAGAAATAGGCGATAGACAACGTGGATGTTAGAGATCATTGTGAAAAAAACAACTTTCTCACGTTCCATCAGGTCTTGTTGATGTTTGTGAAAAAGTAAAAAAAAAAGTGAATTATGACGACCTTTAGTCGTTTGGTCAATAGATCGAAAAATTCCGGAGTGAAAGTTTTGGTGAAATAACGATTTTACCTAAGACAGACGCTAAAACAGGCGCTGGGGGGTTCCACTGGTCTTTAGGCATTTTTGGAGGTTATTTTTTTGGATTTTTTTTCTGAAAATGATTGTTGTGTTAAAATATTTGTAAGTTGTTTTTTCACACGTGGCGCTTACTCTTGACACGAAAACTACGATTCCAATTTTTTGGCCCGGTGTCGCGAGAATGTCGTCAGAAGATTTTGCAGGTATTTGGTTTTTTTTGCAAGCATTGGATTTCGACCATCAGACAGTGAATCATTCTTTCAAATATCGTGATGAAACGAAATTTTACGTGATATGGGCCGGAATCGCCAAGAAATATCCAGTCACCTAGACATTTTTTGTGCGTATTTTTATTGTCTGCCAAGAAAATTGTTTTAAAAATTGCTTGTGCTATTCGAGTATGTCTAATAACATTTTCAGAAAAAATAATCTAAAAAAAACCTCCAAAAATGACTGAAAACCAGTGGGCCCCCCAAGATAGCGCCCTAAAACAGTTGTTTACCATTCGTTCGATGGATATCAAAAATCAAGGACAGTAAATAAAAAAAAAAACAAAATTTGGCAATTCAACCAAGTAAAATCATTAATTTAACGTTAGTAGTCTTGATCTAACTCTTTATTTCATAATTATGACACCAGGAATGCACGGAGTGGAATGGAAGCTATTGGGGAAGAAAGCTAAATCATTTAAAAAATAGTGCAAAAAGAAGTTTTGAAATAGGTACAATATTTAATACACAATTCTAATAGTCAAAACCTAATTATATATATATATATATATATATATATATATACACTATAATTTGTATTACATTGTAGCTGATAAATGGTTGATTATCTTTTGTAAGATTGCCATAACTATGTTCAGATGCTTGATGACATCGTCGAGATGCGAAAGTTGAGATTCAGCCATGAATACCGAGAGACCTTGAGGATGGACAGTTTTCGGAACCATTTGATACGAAGCGCAAACCTAAAACAAGTAGTAATTCGAAAAATATTCCTATTTATAAAATTATATACCAAACGGCAGCATGAGATATAAAACGAGATTAGCTGATCTTGTGGAAGAGGAGGAACAAACTTTCGAGTTGGTGGAAAGTAACACAGTTCCAAAAGACTTCTGAAACAAAAGAACTGTAGAATTGCAGGAAATTTCTAAAAATGGTGAGAGTGTTACCTTTTTCGAGGCAGCATTATAGAATTACGTGCCAAAGAAATTTCGTTCATCGTCAATTTAAGCTCTTCCAAAATACGTTTTCCGGTTGCTAATGTAAATGCATCATTGTCATCATTGCCTCGTAACAAGTTTACTTCTTCTTGCAAATCACACAACATTACTGTTACTCGAGAGATGTGATTTCCAAGATCTTGAAGCTGCTGTAATTTCCACTGAACGTCGGGTTGAGCGACTGCTCGATAATAACCACCACCAGCTTTCGGATACTTGACAGTAACTTCCGCTTGAATTACATTGTCATCCAACAGTGTTACAACTGCCTGAAATTATAGGCGATTCTCGTTTAAATTGATTTTATAAATACATTCGCTTACTTTCAGATTATCCGAACTTCCAGTTCTCGACATTAATTGATATTTTTCCGTTTTTCCATGACTGAATGAGACTTTGAGTCGTTCATCGCACTTCGCAGAGAGATTCAAAATAATACAACACGTTCTCAGATGACTCAGTGCACTTCGAAGCGTCTTACCAACATCCATTTTTTGAATCCAAAGATTTGCAATGTCCTTGTTAGTTTTAATCAAATCGCGATCATCGGAAAATGAAACTATTTAGAGCCGAAGGGGAAACAATAAATAAATCGATACCTTGTGGATTGGGAGATTCCGGCTTTGGAGGATAACTTGTGGTGATAGTAAGACTCTGCCCTTCCATTATTATAACGAAAACTTTTGAAAGCCAGGGCTTTTCAGTGAAGAAATACGAGTAAACCTTAAAAAATCGTCGGGCGGCAGAGCGAGGTGGAGCGCGCTTGCATTTCTTGGTGTGAACGTGAGATTTTCCAAATTTCGAGATTTTTTCGAAAAGGGTATATAAGCGCGTTTGTGGGCAAACAAGCACGAAAAACATTAAATAAAATAAAAGTATTAATACCACTGAACATAATCTTCAGAAATAAACACATAAAATATCAAAACTGAGGTCGAAAAAGCAGGGATTATTTGATATTGATGTTCAAGCACAATAATCATAAACTATAAGCTTCCTTAAAATATTCGATGATTTAATTTCAGATGAATTTTTAATATAATATAAACAAAACATATAAATTTGCACTTTTGAAAAAATAAAATATATTAAAACGCTTCTTGATACGAATTGGAGATTAATAATTCTATTTATGTCTACCTACTTTTGTGCAGTATAAACAACTTTGTACGGCTTTTCAGTTCTGTTGTATTTGTCTCATATTTGGGAAAGCAATCTTGTTTAAAGACCTGGTCTCTGTAGAATAGTCTGAAATTATTTCTAAAAATTGGCGAAAAATATGAAAATCTACAAAAAAATCCAAAATTTTGACAAAAAAAAGATTTAAAATTCAAAATGTTGCCAATTCAATAAAATTCCGTAAAAAAGTAAAAATTCTTGCTCCACCCACTTCTGCATCTCCCTGGCATAACTTTTTGCAATGTGGAGGCACGTGGTTGTACTTTTTAAAAAATTGTGCGCTTTTAAAGGTTTTCTGAAAATGTCTCTATTATTTTTATGAGACTATTCACGAAAATTGAAAAAAATAGAGAAAAAACATTTTTAAAAATTGCTAAAAAGTGCAAAACCAACTTAAAATTTGAATTTGGGGGTTCCCAAACTGTGACAATAGTTAGAGGTCTTGCCAGCTCTAACTATTGCAAATTTTTTTTTCAAAATACCAAAGAGATTACTGTAGTTACAGTTACATAATATTGAAAATGTCGAAATTCACAGTGATCTATTGGATATTGTTCTGGAATTGAATTTGCTTGCTATCAGTGTGTATTTTCGATCCCGGTTCGGTGAATTCGCCGATTCTCAGCACCGAAAAAAAAACCGAAAAAGAACCGATCAAAAATCGAAACGATTCCTCGGTTCTTTACCGATTTTTAATCGGCACTTATTCGATTCCAAATCATCGAGAGAAAAAATCGGTAAAAGTACCGAAATTTTAAAGTATTGATACCACATTTTCCGATTTTTTTACAGATTAATTCTTTTAAAATAATCTCCAATTTTAAGATAATAAGTGTTAAATTTTATTTGATAATGCAAAACGAATTTTCAAAAGAAACAATGAAACGAGAAAACGAAAAGATCGTAACATAATGCCGCGTTCAAAGTTGATTTGCAGGAGAAATTTCCTGGAAAAACGCTGTCCAAAGCTGCGATTTTTTTTCCAGATTTTCCGGAAACTTTCGCAACGAGTGTTACCGTAGTTTGTCTCTTCCTTTCGAGACCACCGACCATCGCAAGATTTACGGCTCTTTTTTAACTTTTTTTTCGCTATATTCGGCTGTTTTTTTTTTGAATATTTCTCCTCAAATGATGGATTCTGACGGAGAAATCGTTGAAGATCTCGAAAACATTCCTGAGTAGACTGTAACTCACTCTCAGCCATTCCGAAGAATCTGAAAAAAAATGGTAGCTTGGGACAGCGTTGTTCCAGGAAATTTCTCCTGGAAATCAACTTTGAACGCGGCATTAAACATTAAATAGTTCCTGCTTCCTTGCTATCAATGTGTGTTTTCGATCCTGGTTCGGTGAATCCACCGACTTTTAAACGGCACTTATTCGATTCCAAATCATCGAGCGAAAATCGGTAAAAGTACCGAAATTTTAAAGTATCGATACCACATTTTCCGATTAATTCTTTTCAAATTATCTCCAATTTCAAGATAATAGGTGTTAAATTTTATTTGATAATGCAAAACGAATTTTCAAAAGAAACAATGAAACGAAAAAACGAACAGATTTTAACATAACAAATGAAAAACAATCTATTGGGTTGAGGAATAAGTTCGTAGAGTTTTTTTTCCACAAAGATTTATTTGAACATGGTTGTCTTTTGATCACAGTTCATTTTTCGGCCAATTCACGACTTGTTTGGCGACCATCTTCCTTCAATAGTGCCTTCAGATGCTCTTCGTCTAATTCTGCAGGTCGTCCGCTTCAAGGCGTGTCTTCAAGATTAAAGTCGCCATTTTTAAAACTCTGCGAACTTATTCCTTAACCCAATAATCTACTTATTATTAAGCGAATAGTTCCGTCTGTGTGTCCGCGACTCTGTCTAAGACATTTCTTTAAATAACTGAAAAAATCGTGAGGTTCCTACTTTGATATTCGAGATGGACGGGACGGGATGTAAAATTTATTTGCTGTTTGACGTTCTACAATTCTTTCTAAACGAAAGCTAGTGGAAGCCAGTGGAAGTCGCGGCGTAGCCGCGAACTTTATGGCCTGCTAGACCAAATTGAAGACTGCCTGGTAAAAGTTAAAAAAAAAAGAGTTAAAATTGTGTAAATTAACTGCCGATCACATTGTCCATCTCTGAATCACTACTTTCCGATTCATTGTGGTCTTTTTTCATATATTTATTCATTGAAAAAGGGCAAGATTTGCCTCTTATATTTTCAAGGTTATAATACAATGAAATACTACATGAAAAGATTAGATAGTAATAAATATTAAGTTAGAGATATACATGAGATAATGTTAGAATTTCCCGGAATTTAATGTGAGATATGGTGAAAGGTTTAAATGAGTGATGTTAGTTCTGAATGCGGACGACGATATTTTAGTGGGAAAAATTGAGTGTGGAAGAGAGTTCCAAGCTTTGATGATACGAGAAGTGAAAAACTGTGAGTAAGATTTGGAAAAATTTAGAAGTGAGAGTTGAAAATAATGTGAGTGACGTCTGAGATGTTTTACATTTGCTGGGGAAATTGGCAAGTTTAGGTTAGTAGAGATTTCTTTGGAAATTAATATTTTGTACAAGACTTATTGCTGACTTAGTTTTCATGTACAAAATATTAATTTCCAAAGAAATCTCTACTAACCTAAACTTGCCAATTTCCCCAGCAAATGTCACTCAATTTTAATCAATTCATTGACAGCCATGAGGTCGTTGAGTGTCTCCAAGTGAGCACGTTTTCACTTTTTTGTCTCGTGCAATCTACTGAAAACAGGAGTTTTTTGAGAGAGGAAATTTGCATTCACAAACCTGAAAGTTGTTTCGCAACAAGCTGCTGAAGCGGGACTACTTAAGAGACGATCTCTGAGAGTGTCGAGCATAGGCCTGAAGGCCGGTTCACAGTTCGCAAAAATTTTTGAAGAACGATCTGAAATTTGATGTGAGGGTACCCTACGGTACACTCATCCCATATATCCTTAAATTATCCGGATCCGTTCCTCCTCCCCATAGATGACGTCATCTGAAGTCAAAAAATCTACTTTGTCAGTTTTGAGTCTCTTATGGGGTTATTCATGATGCATTTTTTATGCAAAAAATGCCACTTTAATCTTATTCACGATACCATTTTAATTGAAAAAAATGCATCGTAGTACAGTGCTATGTTCAGTTAAAATGCAAGGTGGTGTCGGATACCGTCATCGAGAAAGTCTGTGCGCCTTTAATGTGTCGATTTACGAGGCCCTCAATTTTTTGGAGAAGATCTCCTATTGTGCGAAAAATTCACATTTTCGGAAAAAATTTAAATTAATTTGATAAAAATAATATTTTACAGCTAAAAATGAACGATGAAAAGGCGAAAAAGCGTAAAATTACTATGGCAATGGTGAAAAAATAGTAATATTATTTATTTGAAAGCCAAAAATAAATTAAAGGCGCATAGACTTTTTCGGTGACGGTATCCAACACCACCTTGCATTTTAACTGAACATAGCACTGAACTAAGATGCATTTTTTTTCAATTAAAATGGTATCGTGAATAAGATTAAAGTGGCATTTTTTGCATTAAAAAAAGACGAGAAGAGGAGATATAAAGGTTTCCAAATTTCGTCACCTCAAACTTGGGTAATTAAACCATTTATGATGATTATAAGATAAAAAAGTGAAGGATATAAGAAAACAAAGAAAATTCCGACACATAAGAAAATTTAGAATAGAAAAATTAACAATAGAAAAAAACAATTTCCCCATACTATACGAAGAAATGCGTGGGAATAAAAACAACAGTACTTTCATTGCGGGGTGAGATCCAACAATCAACCGGGTGAGTGCGCCTTTAAATAATAGGGAAGGGGCGTGCCATTAGCGCGCGTTTACAATAAAATTAACTCGATATACGCACTCAAAGGAATTTATAAAATACATAAAAAAAATTCGTAGTGCTCGGATTCTTTAGTACAGGAGATAATTAGAAAAATTGAGCGTTCAAGGCTTCTTGTTGATTTGAAGAATCTCCAATTGAGAAATCCAAATATGAATCTATATTGTCTCCTTTATCATCGTCACTTGTAGAATAAATGCTGGAGAAAGAGGGAGGCGGCGCAGAGTCATACCTGACTAGCAACTCTTCGACATCAGCCCATTTGAATTTTTCCGGTTTCATTCGCTCTTGTTATCTCTAGAAGTGTTCCGGAGAGGGATGGCGTTGATATCATCATCGTCGGAATAATTTCCGAAACAAAGGAATCTTCTCGTTCCAACTAAAAAATTATATCACTTGCGATACTAAACGTTCTTCTTTCTTACTCTGAGAATTCCATCGTGAAGAGGTTTCAGCAACTTTGCTAACTCTGCTACTTTTTCAATATCGTCCGGTTTCCAGTGACCAATCTCTTTCAATCTCTTTGATCTTCTCCGAGTTTGAAAGTTGCTCGATTGTGTTTTCGTTGTTCCTTCTGGTGGAAATTTATCCGAAGCAAATCCGAAGTAAAGAATTCTTGAGTTGCTTTAGGGTTTTTATCTCGTTTTAACTAAATAATTATATCACTTGCGATACTCTTCTTTCTTACTCTGAGTATTCCCTCGTGTAGAGGATTCAGCAACTTTGCTAACACTTCCACTTTTTTAATATCGTCCGGTTTCAACAAAAATTTCTTCAAATCACAAAGATCTTTAGCGTGCTTATACTTTGTGATTCCATCTTCTTTCGCCAATTTTTGCAGCTTTCTTTTTGTTTCTTTATTTTTCGAAAAGTGCCTAGCAAAACATTGCACTTGGGTCCCAATTTTCTCAACTTATTTCTCTTTTGCAAAATTAGAAATGATGTGTTGCAGCGTGTCATGGGTTGCAAGAGACTCTGCTGCTGTTTGATCCCTCTACTTGCCCACAGTCCAACTAGCATACACAGTTGAGGGTATAACGACTTGTCACCTCAAACTTGGGTAATTAAACCATTTATTTAAAATATAACAAAAAAGTAAGTTAGAAAAAAGTATAAAGGTATAAGAAAGAAGGTGAAGAAGCATTTTTAAGAACATAAGAAATGTTTAGGAAGGAATGTGCGTAAACAAAACCAGTGTGTCGTTTCGAAAAATTATTTCTCGAAAAATGCGTTTTTCGAAAAATTTTCGAAAAATTCTCGAAGAATTATTCTCGTTGATTTTTCGAAAAATCCTCGAAGAATTTTTCGAGAAATCACGAAAAATTATTTGAATGGAAATACGATAAACACCGCGCTTTGCGTTATTTCGGAGTGTCGTTCAAACTAGTTTATTATTATTTTTTATCGAAATGTTCTTTTTTTCGAGAATTTTCGAAATTTTTCGAGAATTTTTCGGAAAATTTTTCGGAAATTTCTCGAAAAATCCTCGAAAAATTTTTCTCGTTAATTTTTCGGAAATTTTTCGAGAAATTTTTCGAAAAATTCTCGAAAATTTTTTCGAGAAATCAACGAGAAACATTTCTCGAGAATTTTTCGGAAAATTTTCGAAAAACGCATTTTTCGAGAAATCAACGAGAAACATTTCTCGAGAATTTTTCGAAGAAATTTCTAGAAATGCTTTCGAAACGACACACTGAACAAAACACAGTACCTTCGTTGCGGGGTGAGATATAAAAACGGAAATGACGGGTGCGGCTTTACAATAGTGGTTAGAAATTGAATAACAAAAACAACCAACGTCATCATTGGATGAGCAAGAAGATACGCTAGCGCGCATTTACATTGCAAATGGCAAGAAATATTATTGCGGGATAAGAATATATTTGAGCAAATACAGAGGGAGCTGAAGGGAGACGTGGTCTGCTCCGTAGAACTTTGAGAAGCGAGAACTTGGAACTGATTTGGCGGTGAATCGCAACAGGATGCTTGACATTTAGATGCTCCTTGATCGGTGAGGCCACGTAGTTGGTGATAATTGGCGGGAAGGTCGAAGAGCAAGTTCCTTCCTTTGATTTGATCGGGTTTGGCCATAGGATCGCATGGTGTGTGGGTGAAGTTGTGGAGTGTAAGGGAGCTTTCTTCCGCAACATGATGAAACTAATCAAGTGGCAGGCGCTGTGCACTCCGAAAAAACACATTTTTTAAACGAAAAAGACGTTCTCAACAATCTGATTCCTTGTTTGACAACGAGCAGGACGAGGGGAGAACCGGCGCCCTTAGTGAGCGAAGAGCAATCGTAGAAATGTAGACCCATTTCATTCAAAGCGCCATTTAAAACAGCAGCGATCGTGTCGGCGCCTCCCTTTTCCATCGCTTTTAAGGAAAAAAAACTGAAAATTACCGAATCACAACTTAAAATTTTCATTTTTTCAAACCTACTTGGGTTTTTATCTCAAAATTGGCATTAATTGTGCAAACATGTAAAGAATAAAAATGGAAGTTTCGACGCATATCAGAAGCTTTCAACTCTAGCTTCGCCTTCTGGCAGTGCTCGTTTGCAAGGCGGCCGAGGAGATGGTGTATCAAAATTCTCCGGTTTATTAATCTCCAAGAATTTCAAAAATTCTGGATAAATTTTTCTCGTAACTAATTTTTATTTATTTTTCGCTATTTAGTTTCGCAGTTTTTCTGAATTTTTCTCTAGTTTTGTTTTTCCGGCGCTCTTACCTGATTTTCCAAAATTT
This sequence comes from Caenorhabditis inopinata, assembly GCA_003052745.1. Taxonomy (NCBI): domain Eukaryota; kingdom Metazoa; phylum Nematoda; class Chromadorea; order Rhabditida; family Rhabditidae; genus Caenorhabditis; species Caenorhabditis inopinata. The sequence goes on from AP018153.1 coordinate 3,576,898, forward strand.
TTCTGTATTTTCCGGGGTGTTAAGTGATCAAATGACTTTTAAATTCACTTGTTGTGCCAGAGTACACTGTATCATCCTCGCAAGCAGAACAATTCACTTTTGCAACATTTGGAAAATTCGTTAAACTTCCAAACGACACTCTTCTTGCTCTTTTTTGCCTTCGGTGGTGACATTTCAGACGAAAATGTCTTAAAAAAATAATTTTTACTATAAAACCATAATTTGAAAATATAATTTGACAAGAAATTTTGAAGAAAAACACGATTTTTAAAAGAAAATTTCGATAAAAAAAATAATAAAGTATTATCGCCGTAAAAAAGTTCCGACATTTTTTCGAGCCCGCGAAAATCGGGATTTGAATTTAGAGGCTCCTTATTTTTTCTTCTGAATTATCAAAATTAAACTGGATTAAAAGAACGAAATTGTATTAATTGTGAATTTTTTTACACGTTTCTTCGAATGTTTAAATATATCAATTTGCGTCATTTATTATTTTTTTTCGTTTCTTCTGATAAAAATATATCGCGCATAGCAAATGCGCTCTGATGATGAAATGGGCGGAGCCTCTAAATTCAAATCCCGATTTTCGCGGGCTCGAAAAAATGTTGGAACTTTTTTACGGCGATAATAGTTCGAACGACACTCCGAAATAACGCAAATCGCGTTGTTTATCGTATTTCTATTCAAATCATTTTTCGCAATTTCTCGAAAAATTTCGAGAAATTTTTCGTAAAAATTTTTTCGAAAATTTTTACATCCTCTCTCCAAACTTGCAATCCGGCCTGCCTGAACCAGATCGGACCACGAATTCTTCAAAATCCAAATAAATTATTTTAAAAATTGGCTGAAATAACCCAATTCTCTGCACAAAAACGCTGTATTCATGTATCTTCTATGTATTTGAGTGCTAATGCTCATTCAAGTTTCGGAGCATCCCTCAGCCCCCTATTTTTGACGAGCCGTTTCACGTGTCTCCCACAGTGAAATCCGATTGATGGTGATAAATCATTTTTCGGTACAAGCAACACATCTGGTTGGGTGGGAAAATGATTAGTGTGCTCGAGGAGAAACGACTGAGGTAATAGAGGCGAAGCAAATCAATACAATTTTGAATTGAATTATTATCGCCGTAAAAAAGTTACGACATTTTTTCGAGCCCGCGAAAATCGGGATTTGAATTTAGAGACTCCGCCCATTTCATCATCAGGGCGCATTTGCTATGCGCGATATATTTTTTGCATTTTTATTTTTTCTTCTGAATTTTCAGAATTAAACTGGATTAAAAGAACGAAATTGTATTAATCGTGAATTTTTTTACACGTTTCTTCGAATGTTTAAATATATCAATTTGCGTCATTTATTGTTTTTTTTTCGTTTCTTCTGATAAAAATATATCGCGCATAGCAAATGCGCTCTGATGATGAAATGGGCGGAGCCTCTAAATTCAAATCCCGATTTTCGCGGGCTCGAAAAAATGTCGGAACTTTTCTACGGCGATAATAACTACCTTGAATAAACGGTCAATCAGTGATGTGATGGACGAAGTCGGTTCTAAGGGTTCCATGTTCGTCTTTCAGTTCGTCTTGAATTCGTCTTACCCAATAAAAAAGTTTCCAACACACTGCGTCAGACGAATTCAAGACGAAGAAGAAGATTTCGCCCAAATGGAAGCCTTAGTCGGTTCTCAGTGCAAATCAATTTTGGGATGTTTACCAGAGTAGGGCAGAATTGGATTTTGGGAATTGGGAATCCGGAAAACGGAAAACGGAAAAAAATTTTTTCACGGAATCTGGAATCCGGAAGACGGAAAGAAAAAAACGACGGAATCCGGAATTCCGCCCTTCTCTGATAAAAACGCCATATCGCGGAATCCGGAATGCGGAAAACGGAAAAAATATTTTTTCACGGAATCTGGAATCCGGAAGAGGGAATGAAAAAAACGGCGGAATCCGGAATTCCGCCCTTCTCTAGAGCATACGCAAATCAGAGACGCAGACATTGCTAGTCCGCAAATTTTCGTAAAATGTGCTGCCTGGCTTGTTTCGAGTTTTAAATGATTCATAATGTTTTTCTCAGCGCTTTTTTTTGTAAAAATTAAAAAAAATTAATTAATTTTATAATACTTTATTTTTAAATAAGAGTTTACTGTTTTTCATAGTTTACTAGCTTGAAAATTGATTTTTATTTGCTATTCTGAATTTTCTAATTAAAAAAAAAGAGAATTTATTATTAAAATAGAGGAAAACATGTAGAAAATGATTTTATAATTAAATATTTGCTCAAAAACGTTGCGTCGCAAAACTTTAATTTTTTCTGGAAGTTTCTCCAGCTTTTTCAATGCAATTTCGACGCGCTCAGTTCGCAGCGAGAGAGTGAAATGTCAGTACGTGCCAGAGAAGGGCGGAATTCCGCATTCCGCATTCCGGATTCTCCCGTTTTTTTCATTCCATCTTCCGGATTCCAGATTCCGTGAAAAAAATTTTTTTTCCGTCTTCCGGATTCCAGATTCCGTGAAAAAATATTTTTTCCGTTTTCCGCATTCCGGATTCCGCGATATGGCGTTTTTATTCCGTTTTAATACTTTATTCTCAATTGTTGTGAAAAGTATACTTTTTTGAACTCCCGCAAAAATTTTTGCGAACAGAGCGCATTTACATCATAAATATTCCCTCATTAATAGTTAAAATTCCGTTTTCCGCATTCCGCATTCCGCATGTTCTCGATCAAGTTTTGATGGAATCGAATTTTACAGAATTCGGCAAAATACTAAATGCGAATAGTTTATCGATTCGCGGTTTTATTTCATAGGTGTTATAAGAATATCATAAAATATTATATAAATATATAAATGAGATTCATTCTATAATTCATTACTTTCAAATTTCAGATCATGAACATCTACTCTCTCGCCGTTCTTGCTATTTCTTCCGTTTCGAGACACCGTTGCCGTGGAGGATACAGTGGAGGAGTTATAGTTTGAGCCAACAAAAATTAATTGTGAATAACGTTTTGATAATAAATATGTGAGCATCGTAAAGTGCGAAAATTAGCAAAAGAAGGTCTCGTTACAAACGTTTTATTCGGAGATTGTATTATCGCCGTAAAAAAGTTCCGACATTTTTTCGAGCCCGCGAAAATCGGGATTTGAATTTAGAGGCTCCGCCCGTTTCATCATCAGAGCGCATTTGCTATGCGCGATATATTTTTATCAGAAGAAACGAAAAAATAAATAAATGACGCAAATTGATATATTTAAACATTCGAAGAAACGTGTAAAAAAATTCAATTCAGATTAATACAATTTCGTTCTTTTAATCCAGTTTAATTCTGAAAATTCTGAAGAAAAAATAAGGAGCCTCTAAATTCAAATCCCGATTTTCGCGGGCTCGAAAAAATGTCGGAACTTTTTTACGGCGATAATAGTACTTCCCTATTCTTGGAAAATTACAAATTTCAGATGCAATGAAGAAAGGATTTTCACTGTTAACTTTAATAATTTTTGTGCATTTGTCAGTCAGTCCTGGAGAAAATTAAATTTAAAAAAAGATACTCGATACTGGATGAAAAATAATATTTATTTATGAAAATCAAAGAAAATAACCCCTTTTAATCAGCGGAGCATGTCAAACTCCGATTTTATTTTAACCTGTATTATCTCAAATTTTCAATCGATATTTCGCAATCTCGGGAAGAATATCGGAATATTTTTACTCTTACTATCTGGAGAGGCTCAACTTGTGTTATTAAGGTTTTTTTTATCGACGTGCTTTAGCAGAAATTGTCTCAACGTCAAAGCATAACACGAAATGCGAGCATCAAATTTGAAACCGAATCAAGCAATTTCAGATACGTCTCAAAGAAATCTCCGTGCGATGAGCTGTGTGTCAAGCTAGATTCCTTGTGCTGAAACATAGTTAATGCCACGTTCAAAGTTGATTTTCAGGAGAAATTTCCTGGAAAAACGCTGTCCAAAGCTGCCATTTTTTTCCGGATTTTCCGGAAACTGTCGCAACGAGTGTTACCGTAGTTTGCCTCTTCCCTTCGAGACCACCGACCGTCGAACGATTTACGGCTCTTTTTTAACGCAATTTTTTCAAGCTTTTAAACTTTTTTTCGCTATATTCGACTGTTTTTTCTGAATATTTCTCCTCAAATGATGGATTCTGACGGAGAAATCGTTGAAGATCTCGAAAACATTCGTGAGTGTTACAATCTGTAACACTCGTTGCGGCAGTTTCCGGAAAATCTGGAAAAAATGGCAGCTTTGGTCAGCGTTTTTCCAGGAAATTTCTCCTGGAAATCAACTTTGAACGCGGCATAACGCAACGCGAACCGCTACGCACCTGCAGCCGCAAATCGCATCAGAGTGCATTTACAGAGAACGCTCTCTATTTCTATTTATAAATTTTTGTTTCGCTTTGAGAAAGGATTTTTTTTCTATTTTTTTCACCAAATAATGGCAAAAATATTTTTATTTCTTTTCTAATATATAAATTGACAATGAGCTCTCGATTTTATCGATCAATCGTACCTTGCTTGTTTGCTTGTCTAAATACTACAATTTCAGCCTTCAAATGTTCTAGTTATCGACAATAATTTCCCGATAAAGAAAAGTAAGTGGTAATTTTCATTTACTCGCTAAAAATAAATTTTTAAAATTTGCATTGTGCGGAGTAAACGCACTTTGGTGATGAAAATTGGAGCGGATTCAAATGAAAGTTTCAAAAATGGAGCCAAATTTTTGAGATATTTAAAAATATGCTAATTTCTTTCTATAAAGAGTTATATTGCTTCGTGCTTCTGATTTCGATCTCATTTTAAATGATTTCCTTCGAAAAATGCCTTAATTTTCGATTTAAGGAATAGATGGAAACTGAGAAGATTTCGAATATTCTTGAAGCTTTCGATTTTAATGCTGTGACAAGGCGTTTCAGTTCACTGCAGTCGCACTTCCGCTTTTAAGCCTTTTAAAGCTTGCTTTCGCCAGTTACACTAAATTCTGCGTTTCAAATATAATTTTTTGGGAAATGTGAGCTAGCGTAGTTCATAGATAGGTAAAGCACCCATATAACAGCAATTTTCATTTCAGATTGAGCAATTTCTTTCCCCTTTTGGCTTCCTTTTAGTATAACGAGTGAGGCTTCCACGAAAGACAAAAAAAATCGGTCGTTTCAATGTTTGACGTGCATGCCGGTTATAACTGATTTCAGAGAGCTCGATTTCATTTTTCAACATTAGCGGCAAAATTAGCAAAATATGGGAAGATAAGTGGAAATACTGAATGCAAAGTGGGTCCTCCTACACCGATATTCCCCATCTCGATTCCTTGAACTTCACATTCCCTGAATCCCTTTGCAAATGGGTTCGACTCGATTTTCAGACTAGTTATCTGAAAATATTTGCCTTTTTCTCTCTGAATATCCCCTTGAAACTTTGGAAAAAAAATCAATAATTACCCGATGATTTTGATACGCAGTTACAGCAATGAATTCAGTCTCTTCGAATGAGAAAACGTGGCGCTTTTGGGAGTTGTCCTGTTCTATTATATGGACTCTTGGACGGTATTTGTGCATTGAGTTAACAATTATCTGGAAATTATTCCATTAGAGAAAACCATTTTTTGTTTCCAAGCTGGAAAACAAGTCAAATTTAAGTGCAACAAAATTATAAATCTTGACTTCAATACTCTTCGGAATAACTAGAATTTCGATAAGCGAGCATAAGAGTTTTGCGATGAACTTACATGGCCATTGCTATCCATTTGATTGTTGGTGAGTTTCATTTTGTCGAAACTCACTGGCGCTCTCATCCAATGAGCTCCGCGAGCTGGAGAGTCCGAATGAACAAACATTCTACTGGGAAGCTCACTCTCTCCTGTTAAAAACGTCATTAGGCGCCCATCATAACCATCCGTTCTACCACTTCAAAAATGAATGTTTCACCCAGAAATAGCTACTTTTGATGTATATCAAAGTATGTTTGCAAAATCTGAAATGCTCTGAAACTTTTTTTTAGAAAATCTTCCCACTTAAAGCTGCATTTTTCTCGCTGACAACCCTCTTCTACGGTTACAGCCATGACTGCTATAGATCAATGAAAAGAACGCTTCTGAAAAAAAACGTGAAATTTAGGGGTCTTGGCTGAAGCTTTAGAAGAATATTGCAAACTGCAAGGAGAAGTTTTATGTTGGGAAATTTCAGAAAATGTCAGTTTCTGCTAGCATTGCTTCAGAATATCAAGGTTAGACATTTTCAACTAAAACATCCGTTTTTGTATATCTTTTTGCGCAGCACTGTGTGGGAATTCAATTAATTAATTTCGGGCAAACTTTATTATAGATATCGGTTGTAATTTACACCATTTTTCACAGAGCTTTGGAAGCGGAAAGCGCTGATAAAGCTGTCAAATCAAATGCGCCAAGATCAGGTAACGCACCAGCAAGTTCCGTTGAAACAGAGCTTGAAAATGGGTTTACTCATGCCTTTTTTGCTCAATAATGGGGCTTGAATAGTATTCAAAATCGTGTTATTTTGTCTGAATGATTCGAGCCATATTTCTTTATTCTTATTGTGAAAAAAATACGAGGATTTCAGAACGTTTCATTTATGGGGTTATTCATGATGCATTTTTATGCAAAAAATGCCACTTTAATCTTATTCACGATACTATTTTAATTGAAAAAAAATGCATCGTAGTTGAGTGCTATGTTCAGTTAAAATGCAAGGTGGTGTCGAATACCGTCACCGAGAAAGTCTATGCGCCTTTAATCTTTCAAATAAATAATTTTACTATTTTCTTACTATTGTCATAGTAATTTTACGCTTTTTCGCCTTTTCATCGTTCATTTTTGGCTGTAAAATAATATTTTTATCAAATTAATTTAAATTTTTTCCGAAAATGTGAATTTTTCGCACAATAGGAGTTCTTCTCCAAAAAATTGAGGGCCTCGTAAATCGACACATTAAAGGCGCACAGACTTTCTCGGTGACGGTATCCGACACCACCATGCATTTTAACTGAACATAACACTGAACTAAGATGCATTTTTTTCAATTAAAATGGTATCGTGAATAAGATTAAAGTGGCATTAATTTCTTCAAATGGAGAACATCGAAGAAACCGTTGACAAGCCAAGCCATGTTTGTGAGTTTAGAGCTCAAAACCAATGAAATGTGATCGTCTACAATTTACGCGCCAATAGAGGTATGTTGCGCGTTTTGCGGTACTTTGAAACCTAAATTTTCGGATTAAAACATGCCGTGCCACTTCAGAGCGCTCAATTCTGCTATCATTCATTCAAAAATGAAGCTCATTGATTTCACCGGAAAACGTGAAAATTCTGTAATTGCTTGCCAGCTCATTTGTCTATTGTAAAAAAGTTAAAAAAACGGTGAATTCGTGGTGAAAAAATACAAGATAAACCACATTTAAATATAGAAATTCTAAAAAATAAATTCAAAAAATATCCTCTCGAGACGCGTTGACTATGCGCCTTTAAGATACACCGTAGTCCTCTGTTTTTCGATTAAAAAAAGAATATAGAAATTGCAGTTTGTTTCGAAATGGTTATTTCGGAATTGTGAATTCTGTTTCCTGGTGTTCAAGTAAAAATCAAAAAACAGAAAACTTTCTGGCTTGCTGTGCTGCTCCTTTTCGGCCGACTGCTCTACTTTTGAACTAAATTCTATTTTAGAAGAAAAAAAACGAAATAATGAAATTAGGAATCTGAAAACATAGCTTCCTGAACAAATTTTAAGTACATATAAAAGCTTCAGTTGTGAAATTAAAAACTATGAAATCGATAGTATGTCACAACATATTCCCGCCATATTTAGAGATGCAGTACAATTAGAAATTGTTTTGGCCAGTTTGAACTTTGCCTTTCTTTAAAATCCAAAACAAAATGCCTGCAGCAGTTTTGCAAAAACCAGTGAAGTCCTTCCTACCTGGCCCAGTGGAAATCCACTTGCTTTGATGAAAAGAATAGCGAAAACGTTTCATTTCTATGCATTCCAAATCCACCATTACGACGTACTGCTTGACGGGATCCAGACCGGCAATGATCACTGACAATGTTGGGAACATTCGTCTGAAATTAGCATTTATGAAGCCAAAACTAGGCGAGACAACTGAGATAAGCGTCTTAAGGAAAGCTGAGTGCTTTTCCGTTCTTTGAAAACTTTAAATGGGAATTCGAAGTTTAGAAAATTTCCTGAAACATTTTGAAGCTTTAAGAAAAGTTTACATTCATTCGCTTCAGAAGCACCATCGGCTTTTTCAGCTTTTTATAGTGGGGTTCTCCTCAAAAATTTGACGAAGCTATAAAGCGACTAAAATTGTTTTTTTCTGCATTCAAATTCTCCTGAAGTCTTAAACAAAAGGACTTGTCACTGGACTTTTTTGGAGCCTGCACACTTTAAATTGTGTAAAATGAATTGCTCGCATCCTTCAGTTAGAAGCGCTCCTCTTTCAGTATTTCATAGCGGCTTATGCCTATTACACGTACCTTCCGCTTTTGGTAACAATCATTTCTGTTCCAAGACTGTGAAAACGACACCATAAACTGCTGGATTGTAGGAACACTCGAATGATTCGGCTGTTTTCCTCTCTTCTAGCATGCTTCTTATTGGTGCTCTTTCTAGCCAACAATGAATCGATAGAAAAGCTGCGGCTCATTCTTCTGGAATTGCAGAGAGACGCGAGCAATGCAGCGAAACTGTAGGCCAGAAAGATGAAGAAGAGCGACAAACGAGGCGCAAGTGTGAATACTGCTGAATGGTGAGAGGTCCCGCGTGGTGTCGACACGGACTTGTCGATTTCCATATGTTCGAGCTGCTCGCTTTCTTCAGGAGACTCGACCAGCACGACTTTTTCGACTCTACATCTGGCGCCGCAGTTTGTCGTCGTTGTCATCCGCACTCTCTCCTACCGTAACCCGAATCAATTTGTCATTTCGCTCTCGTCATCCACAAACACGTGGCGGTGTTGGTGGATGCGAGAAGCCGTGCAATTTGAGAGTGTTTTACGATCATTTTATTCGATTCGATTGGAGCACGACGGAATGATGGATGACGAGCGCAATAACAAGAAGCTTGAGTACTGCGATCTAGTTTTAAGGGCGTACTAAGGCCGGCGAGACTATTTCACCGAAGCATTATATAACGGCCTGGCGAAGCACTATGAGAACGAAAAAAGGATTACAACGGTATGTCGTTCTAATTTTCGGGAGCAGTTATTCGTTTGAGCCGGTTTAGTAATGAGCTGAAAAATCAATTTCATGAGCAAAATAAAAGTAATCAACTCAAAAATTATTATTAAAAAAAAAGAGTCGAGAAGGCAAAAAAAACTCGACAAGCCATACTTTGGTGTTGCGTTGTCTTTGTTCGCCTATTCTTCCCCAATTCTAGCACAAATTAACCGCAATTTGTAAAAAGTTAGAAATCGAAGCAGCTTCTGGGGCAATCTTAAAGGCGCATAGCAGAAATTAAAGTTTTTGGCACTAACAAGGGAACCTCGAATAGAAATCCTCCTAACTTTTTTTAAAAATTTGACCACAGGTACTTTCGACTAAGGGAAATTCAGTACACATAGTGGCTATCTGCGCAAACTTCTGGAAATCGAGATATTTCGATCTGAAAATCCGGAGCTCTGCGCCCTTTCTTCTCCTCTTACCTTTCCCTTCTTTCCTATATGCATTCCACGCTGTAGGAAAAACAAGCAGCGGTGGCCGAGGGGTAAAGAGGGGGATGCGAGTATATTAAGTGTGGGTTCGGTTCCGCTCTTCTTCTTATTTTGCCTTTGCTTTTTTTTTCGAGTTTTATCATGATAAAAAAAGATGAAACAAAATGCCGAAATTTCTGGAAATCGAGAAAAAATTAACAGGTTATACTAACTATATTTATTAAATAACCAGAACAAGAAAACAATATAGGAAAACAGAAAGAAATTAACAGCATCTATGATTGACCAACACATAATGGAGAAAACAGAAATGATCCTCGCAATGAATGCACTTGATAAACGACGTTTTGAGACATCCGTTGTGATGGCATTCTCTTGCAACGTTCCTTGGGAAGGGGGGCTGGGATGGAGTTTGGAAGCAGGGTGGCTTGGGGACCTCATAACCGCAAGCATGCCAAGCATATTGAGCCCATGGTTTCAACTTGGGAGAACAGAGCTGCCACCGAGAACAGAGTTGTAGTTGCCTTTTTTGGAGAATTTTCCTTCTTTCTGTTTCAACGTCACAAACAACTTTGGATGAAGTGTCCCATCGGCAGAAATCAATGGAAGCACTGTATAAGAATTGGTCGTGGAAGACACATTCTGGACGACACAATTAATATCTTTCGATCCTGTGAAGGTCAAATTTCTTGCATTCATCTCCAGCTGAAATCCGCTTTGATCAGCGTTGAAGACGTTGAATTTGGAAATTTGGTCCGCATTATCCCTCCAGGATGCACGGGATTGGTTCAGCCTTGTGATCTTGGCATTTTTGGAGAATTCAAGAAAGTGATGAAAACAATCACTGGGCATGGACAACTCACCTATCCGACTCTCGATTTTCAGCTTGTGCCTCTCATCTGGTGGCAGCTCTGTTCTCTCAAGTTGAAACCATGGGCTCAATATGCTTGGCATGCTTGCGGTTATGAGGTCCCCAAGCCACCCTGCTTCCAAACTCCATCCCAGCCCCCCTTCCCAAGGAACGTTGCAAGAGAATGCCATCACAACGGATGTCTCAAAACGTCGTTTATCAAGTGCATTCATTGCGAGGATCATTTCTGTTTTCTCCATTATGTGTTGGTCAATCATAGATGTTGTTAATTTCTTTCTGTTTTCCTATATTGTTTTCTTGTTCTGGTTATTTAATAAATATAGTTAGTATAACCTGTTAATTTTTTCTCGATTTCCAGAAATTTCGGCATTTTGTTTCATCTTTTTTTATCATGATAAAACTCGAAAAAAAAAGCAAAGGCAAAAAAAAGAAGAAGAGCGGAACCGAACCCACACTTAATATACTCGCATCCCCCTCTTTACCCCTCGGCCACCGCTGCTTGTTTTTCCTACAGCGTGGAATGCATATAGGAAAGAAGGGAAAGGTAGGAGGAGAAGAAAGGGCGCAGAGCTCTGGATTTTCAGATCGAAATATCTCGATTTCCAGAAGTTTGCGCAGATAGCCACTATGTGTACTGAATTTCCCTTAGTCGAAAGTACCTGTGGTCAAATTTTTAAAAAAAGTTAGGAGGATTTCTATTCGAGGTTCCCTTGTAATAGCCACCCCGTTGATTTATTGACTTATTCCTTAATTTTTCTGTTTTATTGCATTTTCCTGTCGCTAACCTGAGAATAAATTCAAATTTTACTTATTTTCCAGTTTTTCGAAATTCTAACGGGTGGCGTATCCTTTCTGGAGCACTGTAAAATCAAATGTTTTATGAATACTGCAAACGGCGAAGGAATACGATGGACGACCGAACTGCGGAAACATAAAATGTTTCATTTGCAGCTTGCAACTAAAAATCATCCATTCGCACCTTAAAGATCAACCCATTCGCATTTTGGAAAAGTTGTAAAATGCAAAATTCTTTATAAGGGCAACAGAAATTTCTGGAAACACATCAAGTCAGGTTTCGCAAAATCCTAACGATGAACTTTTACTCTATCTTCTTGTTTGCCGTGCTCGCTATTGCTGCTGCTTCGGGACACCGTTGCCGTGGAGGATACAGTGGAGGAGGCGGCGGCGGAGGAATTATTATTGGAGCCAAGAAAGATTAATTTCGATTTGATGATATTTGATAATGAAGTTTTCTTATAAATTTTCTTCCACAGTACTCACGAAAAATGGAACTAACGTTATCCTTTAAAACGAGTCAGAAGAGCGGAGTGTGTAAAAGTTGACGGCTCCACAGCATGGAAGACGGCTCGCATAATGGCCTTCCAATTGTCACATTTTGAAAATAATTGGTTTCCATTTTGAAGAAAGTGGCCTACGTGGCCCCGTCTATTATACGGCGCCGAACGTGAATCTGATGGAGTTATTCTATAGTTGATCAGTATAGACCAGTGTGTCGTTTCGAAAAATTATTTCTCGAAAAATGCGTTTTTCGAAAAATTTCCGAAAAATTTTTACGAAAAATTTCTTGAGAATTTTCCGGAAAATTTTCGAGAAGAAGCGGCCACCATTAGCTTCAAACATAACACTATGGTAAAAAAAACTTAAACAGGAAACAAGAAATTCATGAAAAAAATACAAAAATGGGAAAAAAAAGTTGAATCGGCGCGCTGTGAATGTATTATCCATCCGCGAGGACGTGAGCCGTCGTTTAAAGGCGCAACGAATTAACTGTTTGGGTCTCGTTAGCGGATAGCGCGTTAAATGTGTGCGCTTTCTTACAATTTAACGCGCTATCCCCTAACGAAACCCAAACAGTTAATTCGTTGCGCCTTTAAACGAAGGCTCACGTTCTCGCAGATGGATTTGATTTCTATGATTTTTGGGAGGAGGGCGCTCTTAACGATAAAGCCGACGCCACCTGACACGGAATTACTGTTCCGAGATCCTAAGAAAACTCCGGTCCCGTCTCGGTGGGTTTTGTGCTCTTCTGCTGCTCGTTTTGTTTCCAAAAGCTTTCTGTTGGTTGCAACAGATCTACAGTTGAAGGTGCACACTCTTAAATCGATTCTTCAGGATTTTGGATGTGTTTTCTTCCTTTTCTTTCCCAAATGGTAGACGTCCGGTACTCCGAAATTTGATCGACTCTCTCGACTTGATTCTGTTTCTATCGTATCAGAATCAGAGACCGAGCGCGGAGGACTGAGCCAGCTTTTGTCTTCGCAAAATGTGACCATTGGAGGACCTTATAAAGCGGTCCAGGATCTACAATTTGCGATCTTTTTCGAGCGGCAATTTCCAGTTCGAGTTAAAAAAAACTGTTTTCTTCTTCCTTAAGCTAACCATTTCAGAAGGTAGTTCGAGTATTTTTAAGCAGTTCTAAATGAAAATCTATTGAATTGCAGTTTCCAGCGACATAATCAGGCGAGCCATCAACTTTTACACACTCCGCTCTTCGGACTCGTCTTAAAGGATAACGGTAGTTCCATTTTTCAGAGAACGTGAGTACTGTGGAAGAAAATTTATAAGGAAACTTCATTATCAAACATCATCAAATCGAAATTAATCTTTCTTGGCTCCAACAATAATTGCTCCGCCACCTACAATGTACCCTCCATGGCAACGGTTTCCCGGATATCCCGAAGCAGCAGCAATAGCGATCACGGCAAACAAGAAGATGGTGTAAAAGTTCATCGTTAGGATTTTGCGAAACCTGACTTGATGTGTTTCCAGAAATTTCTGTTGCCTTATAAAGAATTTTGCATTTTACAACTTTTCCAAAATGCGAATGGGTTGATCTTTAAGGTGCGAATGGATGATTTTTAGTTGCAAGCTGCAAATCAAACATTTTATGTTTCCGCAGTTCGGTCGTCCATCGTATTCCGTCGCCGTTTGCAGTATTCATAAAACATTTGAGTTTACAGTGCTCCAGAAAAGATACGCCACACGCTAGAATTTCGAAAAACTGGAAAATGAGTAGTAATGGAAATTTCAAGTCTCTTGAGAAAATAAGTAAAATTTGAATTTGTTTTCAAGATAGCGACCGGAAATTGCAATAAAACAGAAAAATCAAGAAAACGGTCGATAAATCAACGGGGTGCCTATTAGTGCCAAAAACTTTAATTTCTGCTATGCGCCTTTAAGATTGCCCCAGAAGCTGTTTCGATTTCTAACTTTTCACAAATTGCGGTTAATTTGTGCTAGAAGTGGGCGAAAATTGGCATGGCTTGTCGAGTTTTGCTGAGCTTCAATTTTCGTCTTCTCGATACTTAAAAAAAAAATAATTTTTGAGTTTATTACTTGTATTCTGCTCATGAAATTGATTTTTCAGAGCATTACTAAACCGGCTCAAACGAATAACTGCTCCCGAAAAATATGAGTCATATTTCTGATGAAATTAGCAGTAAAGGCCACCCCCCTTGATTTATTGATTTTTTTTCTTACAATTTTCTGGTTTTCTTACAATTTTTGCTATCCAACCTAAAATTTCAATTTTACTTTTTTTCTCAAGAGACTTGAAATTTCCATTACTACTCATTTTTGAGTTTATCGAAATTTTAAAGGGTGGTGTATCTTTATGTAGAGCACGGGACAAGGCAAGAAATCTAGAAATGTCGCAATTCAAACAATCAATTCCCCTTTCTAGTAAATCGCTATCATGCGATTTACAGTGCGCGTCATAAAAGGCAGTGCGCGTCATAAAAGGCCCCGCGACGCGGAATTCTGGCTTTTCTATTTTACGCGCTACATTCACTTCAAGAAATTGCAAAATATTGCTTTTTTCCGTAAATTGGCGTCGCAGTGTTAGTGTCGGGAAACCGGATATTTTTCCGGTGAAAAGCAAGTGATAACCCGCGAAATAAAACATTTTATTTCACTTCGTAGGATGATTCCAACTCTTTGACGATATATGGCTCATTTTCTTTGTAGGGTGGTCCTTTGAAAGTTTTGCTGTGGACATCCCAATCCGGCGGCTCATCGGGAGAGCAGTTGTTTGCCTAGAAAACCACAACCACATTCTAGAATCAAGAATGTGTTTTGTTTCATTTAAGACTGATAAACCGGTTCATTCTGCGATTATGGATAATATGAAAGATTCAGTTTATAACTTTTTATGCGCGCTCTGTTAGGAAAGAGCTGGTCTTGCGAAGACCGGCATTGAAATAACTGCGCTATTTCAAAATAGTTTTTTTTACATACATTTCCGTCTCCTATGCTTTGAACAAATTATGCGGTTAGTTGGGGCGGCGAACCAAATTAGTAATGAATAGTTATCAAATATCTCGACACGAATTTGGTTCGATTAGGCTTATGAAGCTGAAAGGCTCAAGGAACACTTGTTTCAAAAGAAAAAAAACTAACAATGGCAGCAGATTGCACATTGCGCCTGACGAAATCGTAGTCCGGAATGCTTTCATATTTCAGCTTGTCGATATACAAGAGAATGGAGCTCATCTGCTCATAGCAACACTTGCGGAATAACTGCAGACACATTAGGTTTTTCTTTAAACGTTACCACTAGAGATATTTACAAATTTCATCACAGTGGTCTCCCTTCGAAGACGTTTTTTTAACTGACGAACGGCATCTCGATCGGGACCGCGAATTGTTTTCCATGGCAGTTCAGTGGATATCATTTCAGCAACCATGTACCACCAAGATTCAACGTCATCTTTGCGAGATTGCTCTTTCTAGAAATGACTGCAGGATTTAAATGAAAGAACGGCAAACGCGAAATTTGGTTAAAAAGAAGAAGAGAATTTTCATTTTTGACTTAAATTTCCATGGCAATCGGAATTCTAGGCCACGACAATTATGTTGCGGAATTTCTGCGGCTGTTCATCGATTCAAAAATCTGATTTTAAACGCGAATAGTATAATAATGATTTTTCTAACTTCAGCTAAAGGTGGCAGAAACGGTAATGGATCACATTGATGCAAGTATGGATACCAAGAGATGAAAACCGACTTGTTGGAATGTCGTTTCAGAGACTTTTAAATTCTTTGAGAAAAGATTGGAAGACAGCTCAATACCTCTTGGAGCCATCGCACCATCGCAAATGACAAGAAGGCCGGGTGCGCTGTGAGCGGCGGTCAAACGATGAGAGCGATGAACTGGCCGGGCCGGCTAGCAACTTTTTGAATAAAATCTGTCCAGGTTTTACTTTAAATAAATAATGTATCTCATCATTTTAAACTTTTCGGAAATTATATAATTAAAAAAAATTGAATTTCCTTTTGACGAACCAAAAACTTACGCCGAAATGAGCAGCAAGTGAAGCATATCTAGTCGTTCCACGAAATGCACAGTCTTTTCTCGGAGTTCTCAAATCTTTTCCCTTTAGAGCAATCCTTCGGCAGAGTCCAAGATCCAGTACGAAAATTGTGTGGAACGAATCGTCTTCTCTTCTTCCGATCGAAAAATTTGGTGGCTTGATGTCACGATGTAGAAAACCGACCTGCTATTTTTCAATGTACATATTTATCATCGAAATACATGGGCGGCGGTGATTGTGTACTTTTAAATCTGTTCATGAGGTCACGCTGAGAACCCAGGGAAACGGCTCAGAGAACTTTTGAAGAGCATTCCCAGCAAAAAAGCAGGTGACTGTGTAAAATTTCAAACAGGAAAAGGTCCCGTGCAGAAGTTTTCGTCGCGATTACCTGCCGAACGGCAGCATGCCGAAAATTCAGAGAGGAGAAACTATGTAACTAAGGTGTTCTGCTCACATTTTCACAATTATCGATTTAGTTCTCGTTTCCGCGTGCAAAATGTATAAATAAAACTATAAAACTAGTTAAAAACATAGAAATTAAGGGGATTATTCACAAAATAAAAGGAAAACCTGGATTTTAATTTTGGGAAGCGATCATTTATTTAAGTTCTGAGTGAACATAAAAAGTCTGAAAAATGCCAAATTTTCTCATTAATTTTCGACTATTTTCCAGAACATTTTTGTTCTCTTCATATTTCGCAGTTTTCGTGAATAACCCCATTAGTACTAACTCTGTGAAGATCTCTAATGCCAGCCAGTGTCTGCTCCGCAATCTTCAACGCTGTAGACAAGGTGAATCTCTTCTCCGGTAGACTGGCTCGAACATCCCATAAATTGGCGCCAACCAATTTCAGAACCACGAACAAAAACCGATTATTGACTAACCCTTGATCAGTCATTTCTATAAAATGTGGAGAGCGAAGGAGATTTAATGAAAGGAGTGCTCCTGCTTCATGCGGAAGAATTGCTCGTCTCATGTGCACAGACTCGCACTTCATTGCAAGATGAGCCTTGTCGGATTTTCGAATCACTTCGTAAACAGCACCAAATGAGCCTTGCCCAAGTTCAGCGATAATCTGAAAAATGAGGTTTATGACGGCGCAGGAGGATTTAAAAAACGGTGCCACATCAACACTGTCTGTAATTAAAACTGGCTTCTTTCCGCTGAAAAATTAGAAAATTCTCATTACTTTGAAATTTAATTTATAATAATTTAGAGAAGTCGTAGATAAAGAAAAAGGAGCGAAAACAAGCGAAAGCAAAATATTAGGTCGCGTCCCCCAATGGCTTTTAGGACGGGACCCATTTTTCTCCCTCCCTTTTCTACGACTTCTAGGTTGCTTCGTGGAATTTCTAATTCGACACTCTACCCGAAAAGCCGAAAACCCCAATGACCATGCCACGCCATGTTCTTGAAATACATCGGCGAGTTCTCTAAAACGGAAACTCTCTAAAATGGAAACGTGAGTTTCTCAGCGAATTTTTTAAAGAATAAACAGCATGCTATTTCAAATTGTTTTTTTTATTTTCTCAATTTTCAATTTAAAAAATTCTCGAAAACGTTCTTCTCGCTTTAAGAATTCTAGTTTGATATATAAAACACTTCTTGAGTAATATCCATGGGTCCTACAACGAAGAAAAAAACGTAATACTTAAAAAAAACCAAGTTTCCGGGAAACGTTGACTTTTTTTTGAAAGATCAGCAGAGAAAAAAGAAAACAATATCAGAATAAAACAACTATGACAGAATGATAAAGTATAAAATTGTTGCTCAAATAGAAAAAAATATCCTCTGAGACAGTTTTTGTCAGTACATTTCTGATTTGATACGACGCAAATAAATATGTCATTAAATATTAATCATTATTAAAAAGAAATTTGAAGAAAACGCCACTGCGGAAAAGATACCAAAAATTTGCCGGAAATTTGCAAATTTTTTCATGATTTTCAGTGTTTTCAGATTGCATCCCGTATAGTCAGCACGGTGATTTTTTCGAGACGTATTTTAAGCGCTATTTTAGTTGGGGGATCAATGATTTTTCGACTTTTTTGGTGGAGGTTGTAGAGATTTTTTTGTTCAATTGCTTGTTGTTATTTTTAACATATTTGTATGTTTTTTTTTCACGCGTTGGCGCTTACCCCCCAAATAGGATAGCGCCGTATTTTAAATTACTCGATTTCAATGTTCCGAGAAAATTAAAAAAAAATTTTTTGATATGAAAATGAAGAGAAATTTTAAAATGTCAATTATGAAATCTGCTTTAAATCAGAATTGGATTGTTTGCGCTTATCGATTTGTTGTATTTAGGAACTGCTACGACTCATATGAATTCAGATTCAGAGATACGATAAAAAGACAATGCACACGGTGTCGGAAGCAGCGAAGACGCAAGATGCGGGACGAGATCTCAATGCACAAAACCGGAGCAGCATGCTGAATTTAAGATGATCAATATCTATTTAAAAATTACTGCGTGGAACTTCTTTTTATAGCTTCTTGGTTTTGAGCTCTCCGGTTTTGCTTGTTGCGGCTCCCGGCACCGCGTGAATTAACAAGATTCTATTCAGATCAGTTCTAATTTTGGAAGAGTCCTTCTAACAATGAAATTGGTATTCTAAGATCAAAGATAACTCGCCTCATACGTATCGGTGTTCGTTTTGATTTCATTCTCGCCTGTCCTGAAACGTGGTAGATCACTGTTCTGTGCTTTTTTGTTTTGAGCTCGTGTTTCCTCGTTTCTTTTATCATGTCTCCCTTTTTCTTCCTTCTCCTTCTCCATTCCTTTTTCTTTCTCATTGTCCGCTTCATTCTCTTTATCCTCTTTCGGAGTATGTGGTGACGGTTGCATATTTCAGAATGTGATAGCCTCTAACTTTGAGAACTTTGAAATTGTATTTTTTTGGAAAAATAGGAAATGAGTGGAATTGCCATTCTCTCTGAAAAAAATAAGAAAATAATATTTCTTTCAAAGCCTATCGTGCAACTTTCAGGTTCAACACGTAATGCAGACAGTGATCATTTATGAAACACCAGTGAAATCACCAATACACGCCAGCCTGAATGGGCGAATGGAAAACAAAGGTATTTGAATTTTTAAAGATCGGTTCGCCCGATTTATTGCTTTTCAGTTTACAGGAAGTTTCAGCTAAATGTATAAACGTACAGAAATTATAATAAATTTTTTTGTTTTTTTTTTGCCTATATTTAAATTTAAATTTTTGCCTTTTCGCTTTTTCAGTTATTTTCACGAAAACATTTCTCTTCTCATATGTACCACAATCAATAGAATTCGTCGGCGTTCCAGAATATGCAGAAAAATAGGATGGAAACGAGTTATTTTCTAACGTTCCTCTTCTTAAAAAACTATCCCTTAAGTTTTCCATCAGGTACATCCGAAGTAGCTGGACAGGATTTTCCCTTTTGAGCAGCATTTTTTCGGATGAATATGTGGCATCTCTTTTAAGTTATTGGAATAAATCAAGAGAGCAAAAGCTTTTTTTTAGATTTGTAAATTTTTAGAATTTTCTATATTAAAACTTCCTCCCGATATTTCAAATTCAAATTCAGCTTCCTTTCTGTAGAATCAAACTCTTCTATAATGCGAGCTTCAGAAATAGAATTGACTACAATTTTGAAAACCAAAGTTTCTATTTAGTTTTTATGCTACTCTGTTCTTTTTGCACGACGTTTATTAAATCTGCAATAAAATTGTTTCTTTTTTCAATTCAACGAGATAAGAAAACGTTTTGCAGAGCAAAAATTGATAGAAGCAATTTGAAAATGTTACAAAAATTATTTAATCAGCCAAATTTCGCGCCAACAATACGCGAGGGTTTCGCCTCCATAAACAGGGAAAGCGCAGAAGTATGGATATTATCGGATTGCGAGTACGTGGTTTGTCGTATAGTGGCGGTGTTTGGGTCTCGTTAGGGGATAGCGCGTTTTAACGCGCCAATTTAAAAATTGTAAGGAAGCGCACACACTGCGTTTGTGATTTATTTTTGAAAATTGAAGCGAATATTGGAATTTTTTCTATATTTTGCTTCGAAATTCATGTTTTTTAATTAATTTTTATTGTCAAATTTCTTAAACTGTTTATTAAACTGAATAAAGTGTGGGCGCTTTCTTACAATTTTTAAATCAGCGCGTTAAAACGCGCTATCCCCTAACGAGACCCAAACACCGCCACTATACGACAAACCACGTACTCGCAATCCGATAATACCTCTGGTTAATCAGATTCTGTTGATTTTCAGTGGAAAGCGAAACATTTCAAAACTTCCCTTGACAAATCAGAATTTTTTTTCGATTTTTCGTTTTACAAGATTGATTGATCAATTCAGAAAAACATTTTCCCTGTAATCCCAGGCGTTGTGATCAGCGATTGAGGTGCTAGCTACACTAAAATAGCATAGCTATAATTATGTTTTTCTCTTATAAAATTAAAAAGGAAACGCGCTAGAAAGAAAAATTTAATGGGCTCAATTAATATAACTTTTGGCGTCATTCGTGAGGATGCCGAAAGCCCAAAGTTATATGCTCATTTTCATTTAAAATTCGCCGAAAGCCGAGAAAATGCGCTAAACATGCGTTGAAAATCATCTAATATAAACTGAATAACTCTTTTTTTGAACATTTTAACTACTTTATAGCCAAGAACAGGTATTATCGTCGTAAAAAAGTTCCGACATTTTTTCGAGTCGGGATTTGAATTTAGAGGCTCCGCCCATTCATCATCGTTGTAGCGCATTTGCTATGCGCGATATATGGGCGGAGCCTCTAAATTCAAATCCCGATTTTCGCGGGCTCGAAAAAATGTCGGAACTTTTTTACGGCGATAATAGGAAGCATTAGAAAAAATTTAGCTGGAATTTCTTTGTCCTTGAGGTTTTCAGAAATTATCACTGCCTGCGCTGTGTTTAAATATTCTGAAAATGAGCGAAAGCTTTAAAAAAAAAATCGTTTTCTTCATTTTTTTCAAACAAAATGAAATTTCATTAATTTCTGAAAAATGTTTTAAAAATTTAAACAATTATTTTTTTCAGATAAGGTTCTCTAATCAAATTGAACACCTTGCTATTCCTGTTACGGGAAGAGTTCACGGCGGACCGTCAGATTCATGTACCTGCAATTTGGCAGCGCGCAGCGCAGGTAAGCAAAATTAAAGGCGTGAAATTTAGACTCCTCGTGCCAACAAGCCATATTCGAAGGCTTTACTCATTTGGTTCCAGATTGATGCATGCCATGTGTTAGTGTGAAGACTCTGGAAAGTGTCATCGGCGAAGGCAATCTTCTATGATTGAGATACGAAAATTGGCATTGGTGTGGAAGAAGGTCTCGTTCAATTTTTCGTATTCATTTTGAGATCGAAGTAGTTCAATTTTTATTATTCATCACACGCTGGTAAATTCTGCAAATATCTCGAGCGTCCTTCCGGCGCGCCAAAAACATCGAATTCTAATTTTTACAAAATATTTTTATAATATCGATTTGAATCACACGAATGATTATTGATTAGAAGCAGTGCTCAGTGCTGTCCTGCACGTTAACATAAATTGCTTTGACCTGAGTGTACGCACGAAGAGTTTCGATGCAGTTCTCACGTCCATGTCCCGAGTTTTTGAATCCACCAAATGGAACGTTCACTTCTGTGTCATTGTATGAGTTGATGAAGACGGTGCCCGCCTGAAGACGTGCAGCGACACGATGTCCGCGTGCCAGATTTCTGTAAGGAAAAACTAAAATGTTTGAAAATTGATTATAAAAAACTCTAAATAATAGTTTTGAATTCTAGCTTTGATCGTTTAGGCAGTCTGCCAAGTATAGACTACCCTGAAATAGCTGCGCGTTTTGAAAAGTTCTGCTAAATCTATCTTTGTTTTTGAAATAAAAATAAACATAAATCACAGATTAATTTTGATTCAAAAAAAAATAATAAAATTCAGGATAAATCGACCTATGATTTTCTTGCGATTTGCAACAGCAAACCTCAACGCAGCGCGGGGTCCTCGTTCCTTCCAATGGCTTTCGTCAGCCATTTCGCCGAAAGAGATCGTTGATTAAAACATTGCAAAAAATTTGTTTTCAAATATTTTTAACGGAATTCAGAAGCTCGCTTTGCACACCCCTGAAGCGCGGCCAAAGTTTACTAATACCCAAAAACCATGTTTTTAACTGCTCATCTAACATCTATCTCTGACAGCGAAATCCGATTGATGGTAGTAAATCACTTCACTGCAGAGGCAACATCTGGTTGGTGAGCAGAAATGACACAAATGTTTGAGAAAAAAGCAACTTAATAAAAAATTGAAATTATTCGTATATTTTGCGATTCTCATGAAAATTGGGTGGAGGGAAATTCGATAATTTTTCTAATTGATATCGTTTTATTTTAATTTTTGCAAAATTCTGTTTGCAAAATTCTGCAGAAAGCAAACCATCAAAAGTTTATATGCTCGGGGTTTTATTTTATGCGTTAAACCTTTGAGCTTCGGCTATAAATACGAATCAGAAACCTAAAAGCCCCACGATTCAACAAATCGGGAAAAAGTAAGTCTTCCAGTATTACGTAACTATGTATTCATTCCTAAATTTCAGCTAATGAACGTCTACTCTCTTTTCTTGTTCGCCGTTCTTGCTATTGCTTCCGTTTCCGGACACCGTTGCCGTGGAGGATACAGCGGAGGAGGCGGCGGAGGAATTATTATTGGAGCCAAGAAAGATTAATTTCGATTTGGAAAAGTCTCCTTTTGTTTTAAGTGTTTTCAAATGAAAAAGTGAGCATTCCTATTATTTTGATATTCAATATAAAAACCCTATATACGGTTCGATCCGATTTGAATCTTTTCTCCAAATTGAAATAATGACTCGAAAAAAGGGGAAATTATAAAAACTGATTCCTGACTGAATTTTTTTTCTATTTGAATAAGTTCACAGAATTGTGCAGCGTCAACTATTTGCGACCGATTTCGCGCCAAATTTCATTTTTTAAGAAGCATCACAAGCCTTTTGAAGGCTAATAGAATTTGGAAAATATCAAAAAAAAAAAAGAGCTGCTTTAAATAAGAAAAAAATAATTCTTTTACCGGCGGAGCGGATGACAGATGCGGCATGAAAATCTAGGAGTCAACCACTCACGAAAGCAGTTGAAAAGAACTGCTGCCGTGATCGAAATTGAATTGATATTCGAGAAATTGTTCAGAATATTTAATATTCTGAATAATTTCTCGAATCTGCTTCACTGATTCGCATAATTTCAGTTTAGAAATAGATACGGACATTAAAATAAATTTCTCGTAAAATGCTCAAGACTCTGTTATTCTTTTACAATTGTTTAGCAGATGTTCGATTTTAATTGGAAGTTACTAATATTTCTAGATTTTACAAAAATCGTAATCTTTGTCCAAGTCTGATCGGAACGGAAGAATCAAAGCTTGGATGCTTCCGTTACAAAAATTGACATTTTTTGATCGAATTTAAAAATTTTTATGCGTTTGTTTTAGCCTTTTTTATCGCTTTTATGGCCTAAAATGCTTCCGATTTAACCCAGTTTGCACCTGAACATACCCTGAGAAAACTCCAGCCGCAAGTCCGTAAGTGGTATTGTTGGCTCTTGCGATAACCTCTTCTTCGGTATCAAATGGCAAAATGAGCATGATCGCTCCAAAGATTTCCTCTCTAACGGCTTTCGCATCATCAGTGAGCCCTGTGATGATGGCAGGATCAAAATACGCTCCTCCTTCAACGCCAGTCGGATGAACACGAACACCTCCTCTCAAAACGACGCCGCCTTCCTGTTTGGCACTCTCAACGTATCCCAAAATGTGTTGAAGATGCCTTTCATTGATATTGGCGCCAACACGAGTGTCTTCAAGCAGTGGATCTCCCACCTTGAGCGTTTCATTGGCTTCGTTTACGACGGCTTCTGTGAAAGAATCGAGAATTCCTCTCTGGACGAATACTCTGGTGGCGTTGGTGCACACTTGACCTTGGTTGAGGAAATTGGCCAACATTGCAGTAGCTACAGCCGACTTGATATCAGAATCATCGAAGATGATAAGCTCCGATTTTCCTCCGAGCTCCAGAGTGACTGGCTTCACATTTTTCGTGGCCGATTGACGTTGCACGGCCTCTCCGGTTGCAACGGATCCAGTGAACGAGACTTTGGCAACTAGCTGGTGCTCGCACAGGGCGACTCCAGTGAGTTGCTCTCCTTGAATCACATTATAAACTCCGTCTGGAACGCCGGCCGCCGTCAGAATTTCTCCGAGAAGCACGGGAGACGCCGGGGCGAACGGAGACGGCTTGTAAACCACCGCATTTCCAGCGGCAAGAGCTGGAGCCACTTTCCAGACGCATGTCTGAAATGGATAGTTCCATGCTCCAATGCATCCAACCACTCCGTACGGCTCACGACGCGTATAGGCAATACGCTGAGATGGCCCTCCTGGCAGCTCGAGAGAGTCTCCTTGCAGAACGGCAGTGGCGATTCCGCCGAAAAAATCGAAAGTGTCAGCGGAAGACTCGATGTCCAGACGAGCCTCGTAAATTGGTTTTCCGTTGGTTTTCACTTCCCATACTGCGATTTCCTCGGCATGCTTCTATAAAAGGGGGTATTATTTGAGATTAAAAGTTTATTGTGGATTGTCTCCAATCAAATGCATCAGTGTCTCGCTTCATTGAACCGCTTACCGCCTGAGACTATAGAACGTGAAATCCGGATGTCTAAAAGCGCATGTACCACAGCTCAAATCACGATTCCCCCACCTCCTTCCCCTCCCAAAAAAAAACTGAAATGAGGAGCCAATTCTTGATGAGTTCAATCACACCAGGAGAATGCATGTTATCAACGTACTCTTATCAGGTCGGCCACTTTGTGAAGAACTTTTCCTCTATCAAGAGCAGTTGTTTCTCCCCATGCTCTTTGAGCAGCCGCCGCGGCCTTTACATACTCATCGACGATTTCAGCAGTGGCCTTTGGACATTCGGCAACAACTTGTCCTGAAATAGTCCAATATTATCCTCTGAAGATAGGAGTCTTTAAATATCTTGAAATCCCTTTAAAAAGGAGACAAGAAGACATAAACAAGGAACACCAAAGGAGCCAAATCCGAGTTAAGAGCTTATCCCGTCAACTCTTGTCTTAAAAACCGATGGACATGCACTTCTATTCAAAGCCTAAACACTTACCGATACGTGGCTCGATAACATCGAACGTGTCAGAAGAATCGATCGTGGTCCTCTCTCCGTTCAGGAAATAGAGACCGCCGGAAAGATCGGAAGGAACAGTGAACACCATTCTGGAACGAATGACCTGAAAAATGTTTCAACATGTTTGCCACGGTCAAGGAGAAACTGAAGAAATGAGATATGTTGCAAAAAAGCAAAGGATCACATGATGTATTGAATGGAAGAACGGAATGGAATGAAATGGAAGAATGGAATGGAAGAATGGAATAGAATTGAATGGAAGAATGGAATGGCAGAATGGAATGTAAAGGAATAACATGGGATGGAAGAATGGAATGGAAGATTGAAATGGAAGAATAGGAGTGGCCAATTAGTTGAACTAGGAAAGAGATAGAGAGGGAAATAAAGAAAGAGCAGTAAACCAAGGTGAGACCAGATGATGCAGGAGCCGCTGTCCGAGTCTTATCAACCTGCAATTGTTGATGACTTGTTGATTGACATACAACAGACATTTTTCGGCGATCTTTGTTTTAAAGGGAGATGGTGGGAATGCTGTGCAAGTTCTTGCAAGTCCTGCAAGACCATATTTTGAGAAAGAGAATGAAACTGATTGCCTCCTGTCTCAGCTCTCCTTTTATATTCGAGAAAAGTATCAGAGGGGTGGAGTCTGGTGTTCTGGGAAGAATGGGAGAGCACAGAATGCAGGTTTCCTCTGGGCAGTCCATCATTCACATCGTAAAAGACGCGATCGATAGTACTGACTGCGTTTCCTTCATCACATTTGAGAGGAATGTGAAGGAAATACAGATGAGCATCGTCAAGAAAAGATGGTTCATCTGAATCCCAGGTTGCATCTTACAAAAAGGCTGTCAGGGGCACATTGATAACTGGAATAGCTGTATCAAAATCTTGAACGAAATTTCGGTCTTCTCGTCTCGTCTTCGTCTTCGTCTTGAATTCGTATGACCTGCGTAAGTTGCGTTTATACACGACTTTGACTTTGACTGCACAAACGAGAGTCGTCAAAGTGATCAGCCAATGAAAATTGCCGCGTGCTAATGAGTAAGGCTTCCAAGAAAGACGAAATCAGACAGTCTCGTCTCGTCTTCGTCATCGTCTAAAATTCGTCTGATTTGCGTAAGTTTTGCGCATATTGCCTAAGACGAATGCAAGACGAGGAGACGAACGACGAAAGGAATTGTCTTTTGTGGTAGCCTTAGTAAAAGTTACTGCACTAGTTAACTGCACTGTTCCTACACATGCATTTTGATTGACGACGTAAGACGAACTAGACGAAAGGCTTCCACGAAAGACGACCGCTTTGTTTCGTCTTTCGTGGAAGCCTTACCGGTGAGGCATAAACGATAAATTGTAATCACTGGAACCCTACAGCTAACAGAAAACACCTGGAATGCGGCAAAAGCTCTAGAGAGTCTCTAATAAAACGGCACTGCAAAAGAGAATCATTGAAGGACAGCTGTTTCCCTTCTAAAAATCAAAAAATTCTAAAAATAAAAGAAAAAAACGCACCAGCAGTCATTTTCAGTTAGAAAACACTCTTTGTGCACAGTATGGGAAACACGATCGACAGGTGTGCGTGCTTGAAGACTTCTAGACAAGAAATGATGTTCCAAGACAATAAATACCGTTTTTTCTTCCCGCGAGCAACGTCAGACATCCTACCGTCTCCCGCTGCCTTTTTCATTGTTATGGCTCTCCGGCTCTTCCCAAAATGGCTGCTCAATGGAATTCAGAATCGAACTTTGGCAAGGTCATGCTCATGTGACGACTACGACTGAATCAGTCTAGCACATTAGAGAAGTGAACGGCTCAGTGAGATGCCCACAGATTGGAGCGCCGTGATCTTGTGTCTGGCGATCAGCAGTAGTCTACTCCACTTCACTTTGTCGCTGCGAAACACGTTGGGCTCAGGCTCCTTGGAGTAGAGCACTGACGTCCGTAGTATGACGTACGGGCGTTCCATGGCCGTCCACATCACTTGCATCAAGTCTGCGCTTCTCTCTCGTGGCAGCCAAGATGTACCGATCGATAAAACTACTCGTTTCTGAAAAATTTCCTGGCGCTTTTTAAAGCTGAAAATCGAAGAATAAAAATTGTTTTTCTGAAAAAAAAACGTGAGGAAATTTCAAGCTAATGAAAGCAGCTGAAATGGCGATAACCGTAGGCGATGCGGACGCTACAGTACGATGGAACTCAATGAGCAGCGGCAGTGTTATGATCCTTTAAATGCATTTGCTTCCCTTGCAGCTAAAGGATCATATGCGCCACTGCTCGCCCGGTCTCACCGATTCGTAGGATCCTGTGAGGAGCTCGATCAATATGCTGCTAAGGGAAGACAGAATGGGATTCTGGAAAACAAATGCGAACGCCCGCGGTCGGTGAATGAAACCTTTATAATCAATTTCAAGACAAAGAGAGATTTGAGGATGAAAATATTAGTTACTCTAATATAAAAAGATGAATTCTAAAATACAATACCGATTCTAAGATAAGGAGAAACTCGATGGATGATAAATAAATTACAATATGAAGAGAAAAATGAATAATAACCGAAAACAATAACACGTGTCGTGACGTAAGAAAGTGCGTTAGCGCGCATTTACATTAAAAATTAAGAAAAACAAGATATGGGCGACTCAGAAAAAAGTATAAAAGAATTAGAGATTGAAGAAATATCGACAGATTATAAGTATCGTAACAACGATTTCGACGGACCGTGCCTCGTCCCCCGCTCCCGTGCTCCCGTGAAACGGATCTTGAACTCGCGGCGAGCAGAGGATCGTTCGCTTTGAAAGAGCTCTTTTTTCAGTCGCCGCCGCTCTTCTCCAAGAGCTCTCAGATGGTGTTGAGCCAAGCACGTCGTTCTATCGGTTGTCCGTCTTTTTGCCGTTCTCCAGAGGCCCACACGTCTTGAGCTTTATGAATATTTTGATGGATGGTAGAGGGGGGGGGGGAGGGAGCGAACAAACATTCTCCTTTAACACACGGGGTGTATTGTATTGCCAGAAAGTATTAGGGCATGCCCTACTGACTCCTTTCTTTTTGCTTCTGTTTTTTGGTGGTTTCCTTTGCTTTTTCCACTCGTTTTCTTTCAAATTGAAAAGAAAAAAAAGGAGGAAAGAAGTAAGACTTTTGTGGAAAATCTTTAAGACTGAAAATTGAATTTCGGAAAGGAAAGAGGGCTCACGAGGAAGGAGTTCCAGGAAGTGAAGCTGAAGATGCAGCCATTCTTGCAGCAGCGCACTTTCCCTCTTTAGCCTTTCAATTCTGATGAATTTTCAGCTTTTTCAGTGTTAGTTAATGGTATCCCCCGCCCCACCGCTTAACCTTCCCTTCGCTAGCTGTGAAGCTTTTATCGCCAAAATTCGGTAACCTCCAGAGTAGGGCGGAATTGGGTTTTGGGAACTGGGAATCCGGAATCCGGAAAACGGAAAAAAAACTTTTCACGGAATCTGGAATCCGGAAGACGGAATTCCGCCCTTCTCTGGTAACCTCCATGCAATTCAAATGCATGACAAAGATAGGCCAAAGTTAGGCCAAAGATTCGGCACATCTATCGATTTTTCACTGTTTTCCTTCTGACTAGTCGCATTCCTTGCAATATTTATTATTTTTTGAAGAAAACATTTTTCACGGAATCTGGAATCCGGAAGACGGAATGCGGAATTCCGCCCTTCTCTGGTAACCTCCAAGCAATTCAAATGCATGACAAAGATAGGCCAAAGTTAGGCCAAAGATTCGGCACATCTATCGATTTTTCACTGTTTTCCTTCTGACTAGTCGCATTCCTTGCAATATTTATTATTGTGTGTGTGGTGTGCCGTGCCGTGACGTCGTCTAATTCTAGAACCGGCAGTCAGAAGGACATGAAATTTCAGAAAATGGCCATCTGGGTGGGTCACTAACAATAGGGAGTATGTGAAATCGGACCAAAAAGAGAATAGAACTCATAGAAAATCAGAACCCGATGGATATAAAACTGATAAAAAAGAAAACTGTAATGAATTGGAACTGATAGGGAATTAGAACTGTTTTAAAGTAAAACCGCATGGAATTGGAACTCTGTTCAATGGAGCGCGTTTGCTTTACCCAGAGTATTTTTTAGTTGATTTATCGCGGAGAAAAGTACTCTTGTAAAGCAAACGCGCTCTATTGAACAGAGTTCCAATTTCATGCGGTTTTACTTTAAAACAGTTCTAATTCCCTATCAGTTCCAATTCAATACAGTTTTCTTTTTTAACTTTTTTATTTTCATCGTGTTCCGATTTCCTACGAGTTCTATTCTCATTTTGTTCCGATTTCACATACCCCCTAACAAGAATTATTAGTTAATCCTGATTCTTAAGACATCCTGGCTTGACGATGAAGGCTCGAAGACGTCGGGTGTCAGGCAGGATGAACTCTCTGATTCTTTGAAATGAGTCATTTTCGGAGCTTCAATGCTTCAGTGAGGCATTGACGTTACCCTCGGCTTCCAATATTCTAAGATTCTGAGACCCGGTGACGATGGCGTTGTGATTGGGATTGAAGCGAGTTAAACGGGAGAAAGCAGTGCACATCGACTATTTTGAAAAAGAGTTTGCTCCCATGGGCATCGAATCACCACAGTGGAGGTCCTTTTGTCCATCTTCAAGACGGTGCTTCAACG
Source organism: Caenorhabditis inopinata (assembly GCA_003052745.1). Lineage (NCBI taxonomy): Eukaryota > Metazoa > Nematoda > Chromadorea > Rhabditida > Rhabditidae > Caenorhabditis > Caenorhabditis inopinata. Next base: position 3,606,642 of record AP018153.1, read on the forward strand.
CATACCAGCAGAGAAGGGCGGAATTCCGGATTCCGCCTTCCGGATTCCAGATTCCGTGAAAACATTTTTTTTCCATTTTCCGTATTCCGGATTCCGAGTTCCCAAAATCTAATTCCTCCCTACTGTGCACACCAGACGGGAACCTTCTTGAGCCACTCTTCCCGACCTCCCCAGATGTGTGTGCGCGTACTTGGTTATAGTGTGCGTTGAATTCCGCATTGGCAGTGCTTCGCTTCTTATCAGTGAACATCCTTATCCAGTGCTCTCCACAGCGCGCCTTTAAATCTTGATCCGAAGTCTCAAAAGTCGGAATCTGGGATTCAGAAAGAGTCTGCCTGGAGTCGGAGCCAGAATCTGGGAGATTTCTGAACTCTCAGATAATCAGAAATCAAGTATATGGCTGAATGACTGCTTTTCTCACACGACGATAGAACATCTTCCGCGTTTTCAGTCTGGCGTTTCCGCATTCACTTTGGCACAATGCCAGTGCGATTCTACAGCGTTTCAAGATGGGCGGTCCTATCGGGGAAGACAAAGTCGGATAGACGGCTAGGAAATGTCGCACAATGGAGCAGCGAATTTTGATACATCGAAAAATTGGAAAAATAATTGAAATCAAGATGAAAAACATAAATTTAAAAGTTAAATTCACGAAAAACGCGCCAATAAATCACTGGGGCCCATCGAACTTGTGTACGGGTAATTGTGCGCCAAATATCAGCGCAACATGCTCCAAAAAGCTTCAAAATACGTAAAGACGCTTATATCCAGAGAAGGGCGGAATTCCGGATTCCGCCGTTTTTTTTATTCCGTCTTCCGGATTCCAGATTCCGTAAAAAAAAAGTTTGTTCCGTTTTCCGCATTCCGGATTCCGCGATATGGCGTTTTTATTCCGTTTTAATTCTTTATTCTCAATTGTTGTGAAAAGTATACTTTTTTGAACTCCCGCAAAAAGTTTTGCGAACAGAGCGCATTTCCATCATTTTTTATTTTTCGAAAATATTCCCAACAGTTCATGTTTTTTAAAATTCCGTTTTCCGCATTCCGCCGTTTTTCACATTCCGTTTTCCGGATTCCAGATTCCGTGAAAAAATATTTTTTCCGTTTTCCGGATTCCGTGAAAAAATATTTTTTCCGTATTCCGGATTCTAGATTCCGCGAAAAATATTTTTTCCGTTTTCCGGATTCCAGATTCCGTGCGAACAGAGCGCATTTACATGATTTTTATTTATTTTTCGAAAATTTTCCAAACAGTTCATTTTTTTTAAATTCCGTTTTCCGCATTCCGCATTCCGGATTCCGCCGTTTTTTACATTCCATTTTCCGGCTTCCAGATTCCATGAAAAACTATTTTTCCCTATTCCGGATTCCAGATTCCGTGAAGAAAATTCTTTTCCGTATTCCGGATTCCAGATTCCGTGAAAAAATATTTTTCCGTATTCCGAATTTCAGATTCCGCGAAAAAATTTTTTCCGTTTTCCGGATTCCAGATTCCGTGAAAAAATATTTTTTCCGTCTTCCGCATTCCGGATTCCGTGCGAACAGAGCGCATTTACATCATTTTTTTTTATTTTTCGAAAATTTTCCCAACAGTTCATGTTTTTTAAAATTCCGTTTTCCGCATTCCGGATTCCGCCGTTTTTTACATTCCGTTTTCCGGATTCCAGATTCCGTGAAGAAACTTCTTTTCCGTTTTCCGTTTTCCGGATTCCGAGTTCCCAAAATCCAATTCCGCCCTACTCTGCTTATATCCCGACATCGAGTTAGTAAACAATAAAACAAAACGCAAAAATATTATTTTTTTTTCTCTAAAAGTTAGTTGGCCCATTCACTATTAAAGAATGAAGACTTCCCAAATTTTCATTAAAAATGAATGTATCGCGTGAATTTGAATGCGTATATTCTGTGCGCATTCGGCGCGGTGCGCAAGGACGACGTCTTGATGCACCCCCCCCCCCCCCCCCTCCTTTTCGAGATTTGATGAGCGTTTCGCTGCCGCGGGGCACATTTCTCATTCAGCCAATTCTCTTTTTTGTTGTGTTTTTGAAATATTCAATGAATGAAAGATGGAAAAAAGCAACTCCAGGTGTCAAGTTAATTTTGGATTTCGTCTATCGCCGTTGTCCTTATTTTCTCTTATTTTTCATGGTTTTTTAAATTTATTTTCAGACATCACACATTATTCACTTTGAATTTATTTCAATAAATTAAAGTTAGTCTTCGCCTATTTGGCCTTTTCCAGAGTTGGGCGGAATTCCGGATTCCGTGAAAAATTTTTTTTTCCGTATTCCTGATTCCGGATTCCGCGATATGGCTTTTTTATTCCGTTTTAATTTTTTATTCTCAATTTTTGTGAAATGTATACTTTTTTGAACCCCCGCAAAAATTTTTGCGAACAGAGCGCACTTACATCATTTTTTATTATAAATATTCCCTTATTAATGGTTAAAATTCCGGATTCCGCCGTTTTTTTCATTCCGTTTTCCGGATTCCGGATTCCGTGAAAAAATATTTTTTCCGTATTCCGAATTCCGGATTCCGTGAAAGAATATTTTTTCCGTATTCCGGATTCCGGATTCCGTGAAAAAAATTTTTTTCCGTATTCCGGATTCCGGATTCCGAGTTCCCAAAATCCTATTCCGCCCAACTCTGGCCTTTTCCTCGCCACTTAACTTTTTCGATTGCCAGAATATTCCGACGCTTTTCTCGGAAAATTCGGAATGTATTAATTTTTTTTATTTTTAGTTATTTATTTTTTTGCCTTTTGTGAAAATAAAGTGCAAAAAAAGCTAATAAAAAATAGATAAATATGAAAAACATCTTCTCGAAATACAAGATATTATCGCCGTAAAAAAGTTCCGACATTTTTTCGAGCCCGCGAAATAAATTCGGGATTTGAATTTAGAGGCTCCGCCCATTCATCATCATTTCAGCGCATTTGCTATGCGCGATATATTTTTTGAATTTTTATTTTTTCTTCTGAATTTTTTTCAGAATTAAACTGGATTAAAAGAACGAAATTGTATTAATCGTGAATTTTTTTACACGTTTCTTCAAATGTTTAAATATATCAATTTGCGTCATTTATTTTTTTTTCGTTTCTTCTGATAAAAATATATCGCGCATAGCAAATGCGCTCTGATGATGAAATGGGCGGAGACTCTAAATTCAAATCCCGATTTTCGCGGGCTCGAAAAAATGTCGGAACTTTTTTACGGCGATAATAGAATTCTGTTAGGCGCCTTTAAGGCATACGGTAATTCTCTTTATTCGAAATTTTTTTGGGAACACTCCGATCAGGGTTTCATTCTGAAAATATTTTTTTTTGGAATCCTATTCATCAGACATTCAGAATTTTTAGAAAGCTGTCCTCCGCCTCTCGCCTCCGATCTCCTGAAATCTGAAAATAAAAAATTAATAGATTTCTCAAAAATATTTTAAGTTTCCATCAGCTCAGCTTTCAGAAGCATTTAATGTTTTAAAAATTGATATTCAAGTTATTATCCATCCGCGAAGACGTGAGCCTTCGTTTAAAGGCGCAACGAATTAACTGTTTGGGTCTCGTTAGGGGATAGCGCGTTAAATTGTAAGAAAGCGCACACATTTAACGCGCTATCCCCTAACGAGACCCAAACAGTTAATTCGTTGCGCCTTTAAACGAAGGCTCACGTCCTCGCGGATGGATAGATAATACACTCGACGCGAAACTTGTACGCGATTAGTTTTGTGCATTCAAGACCGATAGTGTAGGCATAACTCAAATCCTGTTTCTACGCAAAATGCCTCAACAATTGTTTTTTTCGTAGAGAATAACTGAATTTTTCCAGTTTTCAAAGCCAATTGTGAGCAACAAAAACCATAGATCACTCGGAAAACTATGCTTGAATACCTGCGCTAAAGCACTTGTTGACGCGAGGACGATGGTGCATTGCGCGAGGCAGTATCTTGCAGAGTAGGGCGGAATTGGATTTTGGGAACTCGGAATCCGGAAAAAAAAATTTTTTTCACAGAATCTGGAATGCGGAATCCAGAATTCCGCCTTTCTCTGATAAAAACGCCATATCGCGGAATCCGGAAAAATATTTTTTCACGGAATCTGGAATCCGGAAAACGGAAAAAAAATATTTTTTCACTTAATCTGTAATCCGGAAGACGGAATGAAAAAAACGGCGGAATCCGGAATTCCGCCCTTCTTTGGTATCTTGGTGCATTTCAAGATGGTTCAGGCAGTGTTATAGGCGCAATCGGTTCGTGTAAGAAAATACGCCACGTCTTAAATTCGTACGGCGCATTGCAAAGTTGTAGGCGCAGCTTCGGCACGAATTTCAGGGCGTGGCCAATTCTTCCGCTTTCATAGCTCTTCGCACACGGGATCTATTGCGGTATTAAAATTTTAAAGACGCTTAGTGTAAGTTAAGGCTCATAATAAGAGAAAGCTGTAAACACCAGAGAAGGGCGGAATTCCGGATTCCGGATTCCGCCGTTTTTTTCATTCCGTCTTCCGGATTCCAGATTCCGTGAAAAAAAAATTTTCCGTTTTCCGTTTTACGGATTCCGAGTTCCCAAAATCCAATTCCGCCCTACTCTGGTAAACACCAATTGTCTATTGCTAAAAAAAATACATAGTGCGGAGCTATTTTGCGGTATTATCCACTGAAAAGATCATATAAAAAACCATGACCCGGCTTGAATGAAAAACTGAAAAAACAAATTGAGAAAGTAAAGATTCCGGAAGAAAAAAAAATGAAAATTGTCCACAAAAAGTGAAGAAAATTCACTTTTTGTGGAAAATGCCAAATTTCGTATATACATTCCGCTGTTTTTTTTTATTCTCAAAAGGTGAGCTGGAAATTTTGTAAAATCAAGCTGGGCTGAGCCGAATATTGAAGAGTGATTTCTGGTCCCGGCGCTACCCATCACTCGTGTTTCTCAGCTATTAAAAACGCTCGGCCATGGCCTAGAAACCATGTTCTATCGGCCGTTATTTTGAAATATTGTTTTTTTTAACGTTTATCTTTGAATCGGGAAACCGGGCCCACCGCTGTCCTAGCGGAGGCGGTGATTCGGAGCGAACAAGAGCAAAGCGATATCTTAGAAAAGGAAACAAATCCTTATTTGCCGATTTTCGTTGATTTTTTGCGGTGAAGCGCATTTTCACCTCCGGGACTAGAACCAAATGTGAGCTCTCTTATCAAACGGCAAAAGTGCTCTTTCCTTATTTCCATTTTTTTCATATCTATCTGAAAAATCTTGTGCTCCATCTTCTTTCCTTTGCGACGACAACATTTCCGGCTCCTCATGCACTTATCGTGTTGTATCTCTAATCGGCGGTCGAAAGGCCAACTACTACTTGTCGAGCAAAAAAAGTTTATTTTTTTCCCCCAATCTCTAATAGGATAAAAGCCCCCTTCGTTTTCTCCACGGAGAAATGACCAAGCGGAAGAAAAATCCCACGTTTCGCGCTCATTTGCTCATTTGTTTAAGGCCGTCGTCGTGGGATGGGTGCCAAAATGGCCCCTATCGGCACATAAAACGAGGAGCCACGGAGGCTGTCCGTTAGTTCCATCCGTTTTCTCTAGTTATTCTTGCTATTTTTCGGCCGTTTTTCTTGTGTTCGTTGTAGTTTTTGTTGGTTAGTCCACATAATATTTCACAATATCGCATTGTCGATCCGTCTGCAACGTATAATATTTATTAAATAGTTAGTGTCGTTTTATTATTTTTTGAAGAGAGCGAATTCACAAACACAAAAACCGCGGAAAAGTTTAAGCTCGCTCAAATTGGAAATGAGCAGAGCAAAGAAATACGATATTTATGCCTCTGAAATTGAAAGAGACGCAGACATGACTAGAAAGTATCTTTTTACGACCAGAATGCGTTAGTTTCAAAACGGATTTCAATGGAATTCAAATCCGTCGCTCATTTATTTTCTCTATCGAACACTCTTTTTTACGGCGATTTTTTCGCGCCGATTAAAAAATTTAAGGCCGCATTCCTTGATGGCACAACGAAAAAAAATTGCATACCGAATTCGCTGCTAGATACTTCTGGAGAATCGTTGGCATCGCTGGTAACATCAGTGCCACGCAGTGATTCTGAGATTCTGAGGTGTCCGTCACGCGAAGAGATTGTTCGATGGCGTGCGATTGCGTGGCTCCTCTTTTTTTATCTCTTTTTTTTGCTCTAGCTGAAGCAGTTTAAGTTTCCGTATGGGGTTATTAATGAAAATCACAATTGCATTTTAATGCAAAAAATGCCACTTTAATGTTATTCACGATTGCATTTTAATGCAAAAAAATGTTTTTTATATTGAATATTGAACAAAGAAAAACGACAAACCATATAATGCTATGATTTAGAATCGGCTGAAAGTCAAGAATTCAACGTCTCGAAAAACTCACTGCGCTTTGAGAACATACCGTAAATGCTCCACTTCAATGAATCCCAAACAAAATTGTCTTTTCGGAAAGTATTTTGAACTTTTCGGTTTAGCGCCAATTTCAAATTCAATGTGTCGTATGTTTCGTTTCGTAGCGATCGACGGCGATACGGATAAAAGCAAATTTCGTTCTGTATTAGCGGCGAGAGTTTTCTTCAAAATCGCATGTGCCGTTTTGTGTCGACGCCGCCTCGTTATTGATTCGATGTTTTTGTGTCTGAATTATTATTTTTATTTATGAATTTAAATAAAAATTCATAGAACTCACCGAGATCACATTTTTAGAGCATTGATTTGCGATTTTGAGGACTTTCCGTTGATCTATGCATCTAAAAAAGAGTTAATTCTCAAATTCCTTTAGAAAATTTCTAGAATTACGCTCTAATTAAAGCACTAATTAAAAATCGGGAAGGTCGGCGCGTCGGAATATCATTCGCAGGCACCGCCGCTTTGTGTTCAAACAATTTTTTTCCATTTTTGTAGTCTGTTAATCAGAAAATGCGTCTTGTTCGCAAGAATTACTTTTTAAACTGAATTCTTTCCCAAAATTGGAAAATTCCATGGGGTTTTCTAGAAAAATCGATAAATAAATGGAAAAAACTGAAACATGTGGAAGAAATTGACTTGAACAAGATGGCCGTGACTGATTTTCCGGCGTGACCATCTTCTCGAAAGACGAAATGAGACCGTCTCGTCTTCGCCTTGGATTCGTCTGATGCAGAGATAGACATTGTGTTGGTACACATGTACTTTAATTGACGACGTAAGACGAACGAAGACGAGACGAAAGACGATTTTTTGTTTTCGTCTTTCGTGGAAACTTTAGTTACAAGTCTAAAACTAGAATGACTAACTGCTTTCGCCTTCACTCTATTTTACATCTTTTGAGACGTACTTTCTGATATTTTCTCGCTACTAAAACCTTTTAGAAGCAAAAAAATTTCAGACTATAAACATAGCGCGACTCGCTTCTTAAATTTCGCTGAGACTCCGGACAATAAATGCGTAAAAAGAGATAGTCATGGACCCTCCATATTTGATATGTTTGCGTTTTTTCTAATCTCGATCTCTCTTCGCATTTCAATTTGTTTTCTGAGCAAACGGAATAACGGAATCTGCAACAGAAAGCTTCGGATTTCATGTGGCGCACAGGATTTCCGAGGTTCTTCGTTTTGGAGCGAGGAACAACGCAAGCTTGGAGGCATACTTAATTCAAGAGCCACAGTTTGGGCAGCGTGGACCAAAGAAAGTGGGAGTAAGGAGTTTCGCGCAACATCTGCTCAATTCCTGCTCAATACCTGCGCAACTACAGCGCATCCTTCTCAATTTCATGCGCGACACTGCATTAGATGAGGATCGTTTTATTTGGTTTTTGTGTAGCTGGTAGTATTTGAACATTTTCGGTCGTCTAGCCCAGCTTAGTTTCAAAAGTTCTCTTGAAATTGAATAGTTGCGATTTGGCACGTTTCAGCACTTCAAATTGAACTGCTGGTTGTTTGAGCCGGATCCCCGCTCCACTCAATTCAGAGAAAGACGCCTTCCTTTTAATCATGAATATTCAAATGTTAATAGCAGAATTCGCTTTAATTTGTTGACTTTGATTAACTCCATTTTTTTATTTTACTTCCTCATCGCTGCAATCGGCTTTTAGGGAGCAGTGTTTGCACCCGGGAAACTCTCCCGGGTAATTCCCGGAAATTTGAATTATAACTAAAATTTGAAAAAAAAAAACTATTACTCAATTGCTCAGTGTTCACACATTGCTCAGCTTAACCGTCTGATTGAGTTATTTGATTGTCCATAACGAGCTCCTCAAGCACTAAACTTAAAAAACGATGAAGAATCTAATTAATTAAGAAAAAACCAAATTTTCAAGTTTTCAGCCTAATTTTTTAAAAAACAGCTATCCCGGAAAATTCCCGGTAACACTCCCGGGTGTACACACTGTTAGGGAGTTTCTTTGAAATTAATATGACTTCCGTAATACTTTAGGAAAATATTTTAAGTAAAATGACGTTCTATGAACCCCTTTGCAATCGCAGAGGAAGCCCGTTTATTTCTCTGCAGCTCACTCACAGCGAAAGAATTTCTTTCTATCTTTTTCTGTAGGCTCGTGGACTTCATTTTTTTAAATAATATTAGGTGTTCTATTTAATTAGTGATTTTAAAAATTAGATTCAACTTCTGGTTTATGGAGAACCGAGAAATCCACCCGAATCGGCCCTAACTTCAGTTTCTCTTTCTAGCTTGTAAGAAGCCGCTAGAATTCAAGACCACGAAGTTAAAATCTTGCGTTATTCGCTCTTTTCCTCCGTATTTATTATTTTTAATTTTAAGAAGGGCGAACGCTTTTGCGAAAATCAATTGAGCCTAGCCTGCATCTGCACTGTTTCTTATAGAAGTCGTGCACGCGCATAGCTTATTTCGCAATATTAACATTTTTATTGGAAGAAACGAAATTCTGAAAATTTTAAAATCGTTTTTAAGCTATATATTCTGGTAGTCATCTAAATTCACATAAAAATGGCGGTCCTAAACGGAATTTATTTCTAAACAGGCTGTAACTGAAACAGTGGAGACTGATTAGAAGGAAACATATAAAGCATGAAACCGGAGAGGAAAAATCGAAGGAAGCACGAAGCATAACACTAAATAAATAAATAGAATAAAGCTTCCACAAAATACGAAACAAAGCGGTTGTCTTTCGTGGAATCCCTTCGCCTCGTCTTCGTTCGTCTTGTTTTCGTCTTACATCGTCAATTAAAATACATGTCTCTGCGCCGGACGAATTCCAGAAGATGACGAAGACGAGACGAGACGGTCTTATTTCGTCTTTTATGGAAGCCTTAAAATAGAATTCTTGCTTAAGAAAATTTTTTTTTAGAAGAACTGCAAGATTTTTATGCCAAAATTATATTAAATCGGTTTTGACAATTGTTATTATGAAAACGCTAAATAAATTAATTTCTATATTTATTGAAATTGATTTGTAGCTGTTATGCAATAATAATTTTCAAAAATTTATCGTTCTTCAGAGGGACGACTTCAAATGCTTGAAACCGTAATATTTTCCGTACTTTTTTCAATTTTAATTGTCTGAAATATTGCAAATTTTTAATTAATTAAATTTAATACAAAGTAAAAAGCATAATAAACGAGAATAATTGAGAAAATGTTCGAAAAATTTAAACGGGAAATGCAAAAATTATTCAAGATGTGATCGCGCGCATAACTTTGCGAAAAGGTGTGCCAGGACATTGCGGAAGTGGGAGGAGCAGTAAAAAGGCGTTTCGATCTAATATCGATTTTTTGGTATTTCAATTTTCTTTGTCTTTTTCGACATTCGATGTGAAAATAAATGTTTAAAGAATTTCGTTATTCACGGCGTTAAAATATTCTCTTCGTCAACTTTTTTAAAACAAATACGCGTGGCATAGAAATGAACGAAAGTTGTTTGAAATTAGTGAATATTGATTTTATTTATAACGATTTTCATTGAAAAACTGCTTAAATGTGTAAATTTTCTTTGTTTTTATGCGGATTTATTCGATTTTTGCTGATTTACTATCGATTTTTGTGTAATTTTCAGCCGTGCCGGGCAGGGCTGGAAAACATGCGTTCTCGCTAAACACCAATATCTCATTTCGTCTTTTTTTCTCTTTGATTTCTCATATTTCCTTGTTTTTTTTCTCTCAAAATCATGTTCGGAAACAAAACGCTACTAGGTGTAGATGTAAGAACTCACAAAACATGCACGTTTTCCACTCAAAAACAGTGCTCGAATTTCCAAACGTGACATCGCCCTTCATGTGCTTACATGCTTCTCCTTCTATTCATTCGTCTTCCTTTTTCTCCGTGATATGAGTCTGCTCTTATAGGGTTCTCATTTCTTCAAAGTTTCCTCCCGATAATCTTACTTTCTAATCCCTTCTCTTTTCACTCTTTTTTTTCTTCTTTTTTAACGTCTTCATCTCTACAAAAAGAGGGCTTTTTTGCAGGTCTGCACAATTCTTCTTCGGCTCTCCGCTAATGTTGGTGCGCATGCGGCGCTTCACGAAAAATATTTTTTTGAAATATTTAATACAGGTGCTATCAAAATATCAAAACATTTCCGTATATTTCTCCTAAACGGTATTTTTTTTCTTGGAAAAAAATTTAGTTCGATTTTGAGTTGAGATCTAAGTTAAGATCAGGGTAAATTGAGATTCTCAAGCATTTTCCAAGCTTAAAAAATACATCGGGAAATAATGGCGATTGCCTTTCGGCACTTTGCCTTCAATTAAGGCGTCCTGCTACTTCTCCTGGAATTGCACTTTAAGGGAGTACATAACGCTTCTTTGAGTGCATACAAGCTGCGAAAAACCAACTATCAAACGGTTCAACGCGTGCAGTTTTCTTCGAAAATAGCGCCAACTCGACATTTTTGATTCGAGAATAGCGCCGAACTTTTGGAAGTTGGTACGCAATGCTCTCATTCTCACAAAAAATAGGCTTGGCTTTAAAGACTAAAACTGCGCCTGTTAAATTATTTAGTTTAAAATTAATATTTTTTAATGAATTGTAATTTTACTGCATTTGGGGGGTTGCTCCACCAGCCGGTAGCGCTATATCTGTCTAACCTATTATCGCCGTAAAAAAGTTCCGACATTTTTTCGAGCCCGCGAAAATCGGGATTTGAATTTAGAGGCTCCGCCCATTTCATTATCAGAGCGCATTTGCTATGCGCGATATATTTTTTGAATTTTGAATTTTTTTTTTTGAATTTTCAGAATTAAACTGGATTAAAAAAACGAAGTTTTATTAATCGTGAATTTTTTTACGCGTTTCTTCGAATGTTTAAATATATCAATTTGCGTCATTTATTGTTTTTTTCGTTTCTTCTGATGAAAATATATCGCGCATAGCAAATGCGCTCTGATGATGAAATGGGCGGAGCCTCTAAATTCAAATCCCGATTTTCGCGGGCTCGAAAAAATGTCGGAACTTTTTTACGGCGATAATAACTAAGACTGAAAGCTGAAAACTGTATAAATGTATTTTTCCTGCGCCTTTAAAATATACAATATAGTCCTCGTCATTCAGATTTTTTTTGAAAATATTCCGTTCAGAGCTGCCTTCTGAATATGTAGTATTGAATCCTATTCTGAAAGCTGACGGAGATTTTTGGAATTCCATTAGGAAATGTTGTTAGTTTCGAAATATTTCGATGAGAATTTTGGGAATAACAAAAATTAGCTGAATAAAACAGATATAATGTGATTGCTCGAATTTTAGTCTCCGAAAGTGCTTCCATGCGTTTCAATTTGCTGAACCTTTCCCAGGGAAATATCGATTTGCCAGTGATTGAAAGCGTCTTGCCAGTAACATGCGGACAGCAGCGCCAATTTTTAGGGCGGTATTTGATTTCAGCTCATTGTTTTGCATTTGCAGTGGAAACTATTTACGTAATACGCAGACTTCTTGCACAACAATGAGCTCGATCGATTTTATCGCAACATTCCATATTTATTTTTTTGGAAAATCGCCAAATATCCTGAACTTCCCAAATTTTGTTCGTTTTTATATTGCGATGATAAGTATTTTGAATGCACTCGGCATCCATCCTTCAAAATGAAATCTGGCCAGACACAGCGACCTACTTTAAAGCTTTTTTACGAATTGGTTTTTGATGTGTCCGAAATGTGTTTTTGAGGAGCTAGCTTCTTGTAAGAAGCGCTTCAATCTGAAATTTGGTTTTCTCACCGATAATTCGTTTAAGCATTTTAAAATAGCTGAAAATGTTGCTTCGAAAAGAGAAGTGGCAGGGTTGTGCGGAACGGACGTTTTTACAGTTTTCAGAATGCCGGAGTATTCTGGAATTTAAACTGATTTTTAAGTTTTTAAGATTTTAACGAAATGCATTTTCTAAATTTGCATTCTAACCTATTTTCACGACATCATTCCGAACAAAAATCGAAATTTGTGGAATACTGAAATTCGTTACGCACATCCGTGTTCCAGTATTGCCGAACGACGTTTTCTTCGGAATGGCGAAATCGTGACGTCGCACGCTCCGCCAATATTTGTGGAATCTTCTTGAATTGTAGATCAAAGGGCTCCGATCAACAGCAAGCAGCGTTGAATGAAGATTCAGGCCTTCAAGCCAGCTTTCCATTCATTGCTTGCCGGCGTTTCGTAGCGTTCAAATTCGAGCACCGTGGTTTGCGATGCTCACTTTACAGCGTTCAAGGAGACCATTGAAAACAACGTTGCTCGAAATATCTGAAAATTTGCTCCGCTTCCTGCGTTGCTTTTGCCGTTTGTAGCAAATCATTCGCGTATTTAACGAAAAATTCTTGTTTTTTTCAATGGTTTCATATAGAAAACGGAAGAGTTTAAAAAAACGCGCAAGATTCAAGAAAATTCCGCTTATTGTCAATCGTTTTATCGTTATTTGCTCAATTTTCTATGAAATTTCAGAATTTCTCGATTTGCATTGCTTCCCGAAAATGAATTTCAAGCTCTTATATTATCCATCCGCGAGGACGTGATTTTTCGTTTAAAGGCGCTGTTTGGGTCTCGTTAGGAGATAGCGCGTCAAATTGTAAGAAAGCGCACACACTGCGTTTGTGATTTCCTTTCGAAAATTTAAGCGAATATTGGAATTTTTTCTATATTTTGCTTCGAAAATCATGTTTTTTTTAAATTATTTTTTATTGCCAGATTTACAATTAATTCTTACAATTTAACGCGCTATCCCCTAACGAGACCCAAACAGTTAATTCGTTGCTCCTTTAAACGAAGGCTCACTTCCTCGCGGATGGACAACACCATTCCGTTGGGTTTTGGGATTTCACGTTTTATGTTAAATGCTACAATTGTTCATCTGTAACGAAAAACGAAAAAGGAGAAAGCAACGAGCGGCCAGAATATCGGCTTGAAGCAGTATTGTCCGTTTCTTAATCGGTACAGCGGAGCGCGGTAAACCTGCGTTTTCTTTCCCGAATAAAGCCGGACAGAGTCATTCTAACTGCTTTCAGCTCGCCATTTCAGCCCGCCACTTAGTTGGACGATTCCAGCCTGCAGCCTTTTCTCCGCTACTTCATATCGTGGTTCGCAAATCCTTTGCAGGCTCCACTGCTCTTTTGTGTGTGTGTGTGTGTGTGTGTGAGAGAGAGAGAGAGAGAGAGAGAGAGAGAGAGAGAGAGAGAGAGAGATCGAAAACGAGTTCCTTTTTGTAATCCTTTGTGCATGAACTGATGGCGAATACCCTGTGTGTGTGTGTGTGTGGGTGCTCGAAGGCCAGCATTTTTCCTCTCCTTTCAACTTTTCGAGCAGTAGTAATACGATTGAAGATTCGACCCCCCCAGCTTTCCCACCCTCTTAGATCCTCTTCTTCTTCTTCTTTGCCCCCTTCAAAACGAGGTGTCAAAATCGTGTTTAGCAACACCGAGTTAAAAAGAGAAAGAAAACGAAAAAAGGAGGTATTTTCGCGATACTTGTGATGTCACGGCCATTCACAATTCTTTCGAATTTTTTTTTTGGAAATTCTGAAATTCTTGTAGTGATTTTTGTAGTCGCATACACCCAAGTAAGGCTCCAACGAAAAACGAAAACGAAAAGTCGTCTTTCGTCTCGTCTTGCATTCGTCTTACGCAATAAAAAAGTGCCAACACAATGCCTCTCTGCGTCAGACGAATCCAAGACGAAGACGAGACGAAGACTTATTTCGCCTTTCGTGGAAGCCTTACTCCAGTGTGTCGTTTCGAAAAATGATTTCTCGAAAATTGTGTTTTTCGAAAAATTTCCGAAAAATTCGCTAGAAATTTTTCTCGTCGATTTCTCGAGAAATCGCGAAAAATGATTTGAATGAAAATACGATAAACAACGCGCTTTGTGTTATTTCGGAGTGTCGTTCGAACTATTATCGCCGTAAAAAAGTTCCGACATTTTTTCGAATCGGGATTTGAATTTAGAGGCTCCGCCCATTCATCATCATTTCAGCGCATTTGCTATGCGCAATATATTTTTTGAATTTTTATTTTTTCTTCTTCATTTTCAGAATTAAACTGGATTAAAAAAACGAAATTGTATTAATCGTGAATTTTTTTACACGTTTCTTCGAATGTTTAAATATATCAATTTGCGTTATTTATTTTTTTTTTCGTTTCTTCTGATAAAAATATATCGCGCATAGCAAATGCGCTCTGATGATGAAATGGGCGGAGCCTCTAAATTCAAATCCCGATTTTCGCGGGCTCGAAAAAATGTCGGAACTTTTTTACGGCGATAATAGTTTATTATTATTTTTTATCAAAATTTCTTTTTCGAGAATTTTTCGAAAATTTCTCGAAATGCTTTCGAAACGACACACTGCCTTACACCCAAGTTTTCAGAACGGCTTGCTCTTCTAGCTTTAATCGTTTTTCTTGTTTAACACTATCCTTGTTTTAAGAGTGCCTCTAATAGAAGAGCGCTTGAGCAGTGCTAGCCACAGCTTTAAGCGATGAGCTCGCTTTTCTCATCGCCTAGAGCTACTGAGTTGTTAAATTGCGCTCTTCCCCTGAGAAAAAAACCTTATTATTTTGCTTTAAATGTTTTCTTTTTTGTATCCATGCTTTTATATTAGAAGACCGCGCAACGCTTTTGGACATTCTGGGCGGGCAGCTCTGCGAGCTCCCATTTCACTGTTATTTGATTATAAATTTCAGAACAAGAAGGGTAGTCTCTTGTAGGGTCTCTAAATTTGTTTGAGTTTCGACGGCGCAGCGCGGATTTCCATTTTTGGGAGGTCCCTTGAAAAAATCCGCGATTTTTATTGATTTTTTTGAAGAAATCAAGGGAAAATTGCCTATAGGAAAATACTCCGATGATTCGTTATTTTTCGATATGCCAATGCTTAAAGGGCGGAGCCTTTTCCACATGAGAAGTGTTTTCGTTTGGTCCCGTTCAGTAAAAAACCGCAGCAGCTGTTCGCTTTTCAAAGTCTGCAAGTTTTCCTCGAGGATCTCTGATCCCTTTGTCCAGCTGAATTGGATGTAGTTGCCTTTCGCCATACTTTGCTTTTTCCTAATCAAATTAGACGAACGTCGCAAAGCGCATGCGAGCTTTTAGTCCATCGCCACTTCTAATAAGTTATGAAGAAAGCATTTGCCCAATGTTTGTATATTTATAGAGCTAATAAAGTTTGAGAGATTACTGTATGAAAAGACGAAAAAATGGCTGAGAACCAGAGTAGGGCGGAATTGGATTTTGGGAACTCGGAATCCGGAAAACGGAAATCGGAAAAAAATTTTTTTCACGGAATCTGAAATCCGGAAAACGGAATGAAAAAACTGCGGAATCCGGAATTCCTGCCTTCTCTGCCGAGTAGAGCGGAATTGGATTTTGGGAGCTCGGAATCCGGAAAACGGAAATCGGAAAAAAATTTTTTTCACGGAATCTGGAATCCGGAAGACGGAATGAAAAAAACTGCGGAATTCGGAATTCCGCCTTTCTCAGCAAAGTAGGGCGGAATCGGAGTTTGGGAACTCGAAATCCGGAAAACGGAACAATTGTTTTCACGGAATCCGGAATGCGGAATTCCGCGCTTCTCTGCTTAGAACCAGGGAAGGAAGATTCGCAAAAGAGACTGTTTCTTATTTTTGGAAGAAACGATGCGAAGCAGAGACATGACTCGCCAAATTCTTCCCAATTTGGAGCCAAACTTGGCTCAACACATGGCTAGGTGCTCAAGTAAATCAAAGACCGGATTGCCAATGTAAGGCTTCCACGAAAGACGAAATGAGACCATCTCGTCTTCGTCTTGGATTCGTCTGACGCTGAGAGACATTGTGTTGGTGCACATACACAACTTTATTATTGCGTAAGACGAATGCAAGACGAGACGAAAGACGACTTTTCGTTTTCGTCTTTCGTGGAAGCCTTATACTAATGTACGGCATCTGACCAGTTATGTAGCGCACCTGCTGTTCTTATCTATAATACTGGGATAAACTATGAGAATTTTAATAGTTTTCCACAACGCAGTCATCTCACAAAGTTAGCACCAACGGTGACCAAGGTGTTTAGGTAGCTTAGACGTAAAGCTTCGCTAAATGAGCAAAGGGACTTCACTTTCCTCAATTTCCGGTCTTTGGGGTTTTGCTCCACACGATTATCATCGTGGACCATAACCTTGACAGCACTGACTCTCCCAATGACGGGGAAAACGCAGTTGCGCTCCCATCCCCGCCGTCTCATTTCCATTTCACCGGACAATCACACGATTCGCAACGTGAAGGCGACAACTGTCACTTCTACGTCTCGCTTGAATGCATTGTCCCTTTGATATTTCTTGAGACACCAGTGATAGGCTCATCCGTTGTGCTTTCCACCACTCATTTTTTTTCTCTATTTTGTTTCTTTTTCATAACCAACATAAGCGCCCACACCGCAGGAGATCAAGACACTCATCTATGAATTCACCGTGGAAGACATCTGGAGCACTTATTCATTTTCTTGTTCTCTCCGCTCGTTTTTCTGTTCGTCTGTTCGTTTCGTCTGTTCGCCCGTTCTTTATTTCATATTTTAATTGATTTCTAAATCAGAACTTCTGGAAGAGAATTCATTGTATTAATTGCTAGGCCACAAAAGAATTGATATCACAGTAGTCAATCACATTGAGAGAATCGGCTGTGCATCGTTTTGGAATATACGGGCTCCTCAGAAAGCGCTAAAGTCCCGCCAGCCAGCCAAGGCGAAAAATAAAGAGCATTCCAAGAGTGATAACTCTGCATTACGAGCAGGACCACCACAAACAATTTTTTGTCAGATTTTCTACAAAAAAATATATTTTTTTAAAATAAAAACCAAATAGAGAATTTTTTAAAAATTTTTTGAGGGGTTTACGATGTATTTACAACAATTTATAGCTTTAAAAGAAAACGGGAATACTAAAAAATAAAATAAATTAATTTAAATTATAAAAATTGTGTAAACACCCTGAGAACAATGTATGATGCTTACCGTATTTTCTTTTAAAAATATTAATAAAAAATTAATTAAAAAATTGTTTTTTAATTGATTTTTAAAAATTTCTAATGCTTGTTTTTTTTTATAAAACCATTAAAAAAACAACGCATTTTTTTCAAAGGATCAAAAACTGTAAAATCAAAATTAATGGTCTAACCTTCTCCGCATTGAAATGTTTCCAGAGATGTAGCTTTTTTCAAAATCTCAAGCGGCTTGCGCCTTTGAATGTAAAGACGGAAGAGAGCTCTGGAATTCGAGCTTTACGAATTAAGATTTGCTGATTCCTATTGTTTCGCGGCGCTTTCCTAAAAAAAAATGAGCGTTAGCGTATCCTGTGCGTCTTTCAACCCCGTTTGACCATTTATTCAGCCAGCGGTTTCTAGTTAAAGCTTCCACGAAAGACGAAGACAAAAAGTCGTCTTGCATTCGTGTTACGCAATAAAAAAGTTGTCAGCACACTGCGTCAGACGAACTCAAGACGAGACGGTCGAAATTTCGCCCAAAGGGAAGTCACCACTGCTCTACCGTTCACCGAAGAAGTGGTCTCGAAGCGATTTGTGAACTTGTAAACAAGGTTTCTTCAAATTATCTCTTTCGCCGCAAATTTACCGGAGAAAATCACAGAGTATTTATTTGGAATCAGTGTGCTTCACCGGCTAAAAATTTCGCGATAAAGGGGTGAAAGCTAAAGGCTAATTGACCGGTTAATTAACCGACGGTTAACCGGTGAATTTTATTTTTTAATCGAACAATTATTCGGTTAAATTAACCCACGGTTAACCGGGGAATTAACCGGTGAATTAACCGGGTAATTAACCGGGAAATTCACCTTCGGTTAACCGAGAGAGCACATCATCCAAAATCAAATTTTAGGCTATAAAAGTGAATTCCGGGAAAACCAACAAAAATATTGAAAAAGGAAAAAAATCAACAACGACACTCCAATTATATGCGCGCGCGTTCCTTAGCAAAACTTCTCATCGCTTAACCGTTTCACCTGCGGTTAACCGGTTAATTTCGAGCTAATTAATCGGTTAATTAACCGGTTAAAGTTTTTTTACTCGGTTAATTACCCGTGAAAAATGGTGAATTTTTAACGGTTAATTCACCGATTAACTACCCGAAAACTCATTTAACCGTGGAAATTTTAACGGTGAAGCACACTATTTGGAATTATATAAAATTATGAAAAAATAAAACGAAGAAAACCCACAGAAAACATTTGGGAAATTTGAAAAGAAAAATGATTGAGCGACTTTAAAGGCGCTTTCGCCCGTTCCAGACTACGCCTTTTAAGACCACAAGAGGCCGTAATACCCAAAAGTTTGACGGTTTCATAAGTTCCTGACAAGAAAAGTGTCATGTGTTTTTCAAGGTGTTTCGACGCGATTAACTTGATTGATTGTGGTTTCAGTTGAAGCTTTTTCATTGGAAAATGCAGCCTTGCCGCTTTATTATATTTCCGTCGAATTTCTTGTCCAGATAAGTTTTCGTCTTTCTCAGAATTGATTCAAAAATATGTATAACTGCTGGAAATCTCATTTCGAGGTGTTGTTCGATTTCTGCAAATCATATTATTATATTTCTTTCATTTTTCACAGAGAGAAACTGGAAATCTCATTTCGGAAGGCTGTCCCTTTTTCTCTTCCATTTCTGTGTGTTTGCTCAACATTTTTGACACCAATAATATAATATACATATATTAATAAATATGGGACACAGAATGTTCTGATGAGTGTTCAATGCCGTGACTTTTAAACTTTAAGACTTAAAGGGAAGAGTAGATTTTTGGCGGCTAATTGACCGCCAAAAATTCAGCAAATTTTGGGCAGAGAAAGAGCCTCGTTAATCGTGCAGGGGAGCTTTGCCCCAAACAGTTCAGCACATTTGCCGCGTTGTTGACGCACAGCTGGCCTCTAGTGGCGCAAATATGCCCAATATTTGTAGAGAACGCACTGTTTTTATAGACCATGGCCATTAAAATGCAAATTTTTATGAAGCGGTCACACCTCACTTCATAAGATTTTTTTTAGTTGAAAGTCGGTCCTGGTGGAGCACCGAAAGCATCTAGAAAAAGGGAAGCAACTCAGATATTGCATTATTGAGCTCTTATGTTTAAGAAGTTTTTACTGTGTGGATAAACGGTTAGAGAACTTGAAAACGAGTTTAAATGAGCTATAACTGAGCGTGTTTTATAATGCAAACGTCGCGGATACCCGGTTCCGCATTAGTATTTCATTTGAAGGGAAATATATCCGAACTCAGGTAATTTTTGGCACATGTGCCCCAGGTTGGGGCGCGGTTGCCGGTGCTACGGGTTAGCGTGCACGCTTACCGCGTAGCACCGGCAACCGCGCCCAAACCTGGGGCACATGTGCCAAAAATTACCTGAGAATAAAAAAAACGAAAAATGTTAATCGGCTCCAGTCGGCACAGTGGCTGGAGAGTGAAAGACGAGTGGAGCCTGCTAGGTCGAGTTGAGATAGCAGCAATCCTGGCGAGTGTGAGATCTACTTCTTACTAACTAAGTAAGTAAATAGGCTAATAGTTCCGTCTGCGTGTCCGTCTGTCGGTCCCAGACTTTTTTTTTGAATAACTCAAAAGAACGAGGGCCTCCTACTTTGATATGTAGGATGGAGTCAAGGCCACTCGAGTGCTTCACAGCAATATCTTTTGGAAGTCGCTGGGTACTTGGGATAATGTATAATTATACACCCAAAATTTACAAAACTGTCTTAACAACGATATAAACAGTCAAAATTTTGCTGATATAGCAATTTAGATGTCCGTGTATCATAAAGCTGCAACTTCAATAGACACTGCTTTCCAGTGTTTCTAAAGCATTCTAGGATGCTCCAGAAAATTCTAGAACAGTGGCGTAGCCGCATACTTTCCACTGGTGAAAGCTGTCCACCCAGGGCTGTGCGGAATGGAGATTTTGACAATTTTCTGAATTTCTGAGCAACGAAATAATCAGAAAAATAAATTCGGGAATAAAATACAAATAAAAATGAAAATACTCTTACTCTCGCTCATTAAACGATTAACTGCATATTGAGCATTATGTCGAGTTTTTCTATTCGATTTTTAAAAAATTAATATCTCATTTTTCAATATTCAGGTGATAGAACAAATTAATCTAATCGAGACGCAGAACAAAGTATTTAGGTATGCGCCTTTAGCATACCATAGCCCTTTATCCTGATCATTTGTTTCTCCCTGTGCCTATTATCCATCCGCGAGTACGTGATTTCTCGTTTAAAGGCACTGTTTGGGTCTCGTTAGGGGATAGCGCGTTTTAACGCGCTAATTTAAAAATTGTAAGAAAGCGCACACACTGCGTTTGTGATTTCTTTTCGAAAATTGAAGCGAATATTGGAATTTTTCATTGGAATTCAAACGCAGTGTGTGCGCTTTCTTACAATTTTTAAATTGGCGCGTTAAAACGCGCTATCCCCTAACGAGACCCAAACAGCGCCTTTAAACGAAAAATCACGTACTCGCGGATAAATAGTATCTAAATTCTATATTGGAATTTCATTCCGAATAATATCAGAGTTTTCGGGATTCCGAACTCCGTTCTGCACACCACTAGTATCCCCTTGAGGAGGGAAGTGCAATTAGTGACTCAGCTGATGGAATAGATATGCGTGTTTCAGCAGAAACACGCCTCGCCATCGTGCTTTCCACCTTCAATTGAATGATGTGATTGCCATAAATAGACTGCTCTTGAACATTCAAGGAATACTCGTAGAGCGCGACGCGTGTGCGTTGCGTATCTCTGCAAAAGCGATTTTCATCAAATTTAGATGAAATTAGATTAATATGGCTTTCATAACACGTTTCAATATGAAAGGCTCACGTATTTTGAATAAAAAAGTTCAGTACAAACTTGTTTAACAATTGAATCAGCAGTCTATAGAATTTGAATCCATAATTCCAGAGTAGCTTGATGAGCACACGTTCATGAAGCTATTCTGGAAATGTAGCTGGGCACTTATTTTGTAAAGTTAAATAAGATGAAAATGATTTTTAAAAAACACGAGAGAGAACAATCGAATACCGCAGTTCTTTCTAAGTGTCGTTGGTAAAAGCAAACGATGAAAATCGCAGTGTTCGGAACCCCGTAACCAATTTCGAAAATCTGATTAGACCGAAATATTTTGCGGAAAAGTGACCCGGGGTTTAGTGGGCAATAACTGGGACTACTATAGGGAGCCACATCCTGAAGAATCTTAGCCGTTGCTTTCTAAAAACTCATTTTTCAAGATTCCGATGCAAATCTGTCCGCGCTGCATAAACACTTAATTCCAAACAGTATCTAAACCCAAGTTATCCAGATCATGAAGCCCTCAATTTCTGAGCTCCTATCTGGAATGGCGAAAAGTCAAAACGGGTGGCGTGTGCATTTTTGCAGTACTTTTTCATCAAAACTGAACAATGGAATTTTCGCTTTTTCCTGTTGTTTCTGATGTCATGCAATCGTGTTAAACCCGATTGATTCGTTGTGCACTGAAATATCAGAATGTTTGCGGCCAATTTTCGGTGTAACCGTTTGCCTTCTGCCTACTTTTGCCTTCGATTATCAATGATTACCTATTTTCAATGGCTACCTAGTTTGTAGCCATTGATTTAGTAAATACGATTTTCAATGAGCAAAATTTAATTTAATTTTTAAAATTTTCAAAAAATTCAAAAGGTAGCCATTGATCAAGTAGCCAAAGATTAGGTAGCTTAGGTGAATATTGGCGCAATTTCTGAGCTCCTATCTGGAATGGCGAAAAGTCAAAACGGGTGGCGTGTGCACTTTTGCAGTATTTACTGTTTCATTAAAACTGAAAAATGGAATTTTCGCTTTTTCCTGTTGTTTCTGGTGTCATGCAATCGTGTTAAACCCGATGGACTCGCTGTGCACTAAAGTTTCAGAGAGTTTGCGGCCAATTTTCGGTATAACCATTTTTCATTCTGAGCTATTCTTATTGGTTTGTTGACTGCTATTTTATAACATCATCGAAATAAATATGTTTTAACACCAAAATAAATATTTTTTTTAACTTGCAGCAATCAAGTGACAGGCGCCGCTGTGAGGGGAAGAGTGGTTCCGTGTTGGCGTCCTATGCCTCCAAATGAACCTTCCCAGAAAATATGATCGAAATCTGAAAAGCTTTACAATGTTTCATTAATCTTATTGATTTCTTTTTTTTTGCTATACCCCTTCAATATCATAAAATGCATTCCTTTTTTTTTATAATTTGAAAAACTAGAAAAGGAGAATATTTTCAGCCCGTTCGCCAGTTTTTATTTGTTTTCTGCGCATCTTATGATTTTCGTTTGAAATAAATTAGAATGAAGATTTGAAAAGAAAAGTTTTACAATTAAGACTCACATTCAGCTTTGCTCCTCTCCTTCCTATACTTCATTTTTCGCCACCTTCCGCCGTCTCATTTCTGATCCGTAATTTCAGCTTTTTCGTATTTCTTCGTTTTTCAGCAGTAATAATCAAGAAGACGTTCTTCAAGTACGCCTTCAGTCATCATCATCCAAATGATCTAGGCGATATGCGAGTTTTCTTTTTTGCTCAATTTTTCCTTGTTTACTTCTATTTCTCCACTGCGGCAAATAGCCCTAAGAAGTGTTCACGGAATAGGTGAGTCTCATTTTTTTTTCTGATTGACTAGAGAGCACGTTCTATCATTCCAGAATGTGCATCTGTCGTAGCTTTGTGCACAACCGTTTCGTGCGACGAAATTTAGTTGCTTTTCGCGTTTTGTATCATTTATAGAAACTACCTTGGGTGACTGAAAAAGGATTTTTTAATTTTTGTTATAGTCACGACGATTTTTTCCTGAAAAAGTTTACAAAATAGTCGGTAATGACGTATCTTCAAACACTTTGCTTGCACATAATATGACAAATGCACACTTTCTAATATGGAAGGCGAGCATAGCAAAATTTTTATTTAACCGCCTCGCGGTTTTTTAAATACGGGAAGTTACGCGTATTGCGTAGATAGCTTTTATACTTTTCATTTTTTCTGTTTCTTTTTACATTATTCTGATAGTTACTTCCTATATCTTCTCCCACTTTTAAAATAAAGATTAGTTAAGAGTTAACCCATATTTAAACTTACAATTCTTTCGCCTGAGATTCCAGTGTCTGTATTCTAGGAATTCTTGAAAATTCCAACTTCCATTGTGCGTTGATGAATGGCTAAAACAATTTATTTGAGGGATGTAACCAACTGGATCCTAGATCACCCAATTATAAATCTGCATGCCGGCAGAGATCTTTGATTTCCTAGAATTTAAGTGGTCACGTCCAAGAAAAAGAAATCCGGAATTGTGACCAATAATCAGCACACAATAAACTTCCAATTTTCAGAGCTGATGATTGATCACGGCTACGGCTACTGAAAATATGGGTTACCAAAGCAAATTGTTTTTTGAGGGTCTGAAATTAAAATTAGTGTTGTTTTTTTTTAATGTATTCCATTTTTTAAGCTGCATTCATCAGAATAATATTGGTCTGAAATTTCAGCATAAACCTCGGAAAACTAATCGACACTCTACTCACCGACTATGACACTCATTTATTGCCCGAGGCGGAAGGCGTCAATGTCACAATTGAGCTACACGTACAGGGAGTTTCTGGAATTTCCGAAATTACTGGGGACTTCTCGTTGGACGTGATGTACAGCGAAATTTGGCAAGACCCACGATTATCGTTCAAACATCTGAATGTGTGCGCAACAAATATCACGTTGAAGGTGCGTCTTCGAACTATTTTCGTACTTATTAACCATAATTTCTGTTTGAGTATTTGTGCGTGTTTCTTGGCGCAAAAAATTATATCCGGCCTGAAGGCACAATTAACCAAGAAATTTAAAAATTACCGATGAGAAAAGGAGGAATAAGAACAATGTTTCTTAATAAAAGTGACTTTATTTAAAATAAATTTACGATAAAAAATAGTGAAAGCTAAGGAAAATTTCAAAAAGATAGTAATGCGACAATGAAAAAAAAAACACGAATGGAGAAACAAAATTTAAAAAAAAAGCAGAGTTAACGGAGCTCTCATCTGAAATTACCAAAAACTTGCGCGCTATCGCACTAAAAAGAGCGCGGAATACGGAGTGTCGTTGCGGGGTCTCTGGATTCTGTGACTCGGCAGTAGTGTGTCGTGTCGATTCAACAATCGATCAATTTTGATTCGATTTGTTGAACGGGCAAATCGATTTGAATCGATTCGATTTCGCGAAGGAATCGACTTGAATCGATTCGATTTGAATTGGATAAATACTTGAATCGATTCGATTTTGAAGTCGGTACGTCACCCCATTTAACAACCGATTCGGTGCGCCGTTTCTGAACAGCACCATTTATGTGCTGTACCGTATTTGAACCGCTTCTCGTGGCTCGAGCAGATTTCGAATTTATATCTTCTTTTTTTGCTTAAAATTTCGATGCTTAGTTATACATTTTGCTGTAAAAGTCATAATATTTTTACAATAATTAAATTGTTTGAAGAAGCCAAATCTTGTTTTTTAAAAGTAAAATGTAATAAATGTATTTGAAATTTTCGAAAATTAATGCCGCGCTCAAAATTGATTTCCAGGAGAAATTTCTTGGAAAAACGCTGTCCAAAGCTGCCATTTTTTCAGATTTTCCGGAAACTGTCGCAACGAGTGTTACAATTTACTCACGAATGTTTTCGAGATCTTCAACGATTTCTCCGTCGGAATCCAGTATTTGAAGCGAAATAATGGATTTAAAATACAGCCGAATATAGCGAAAAAAAGTTGAAAAACTTGAAAAAATTGCGTTAAAAAAGAGCCGTAAATCGTGCGACGGTCGGTGGTCTCGAAGGAAAGAGGCAAACTACGGTAACACTTGTTGCGACAGTTTCCGGAAAATCTGGAAAAAATGGCAGCTTTGGACAGCGTTTTTCCAGGAAATTTCTCCTGGAAATCTACTTTGAACGCGGCATAAAGACAACTTATTCGTCGTCACGTGTTTCTAAATGACTTTAAAAATTAAAAAATTAAAAAATATATAAATAAAAATGTTTTTTTTTCAGCTAATTTTTAAATAAGTTGTTGGTTTTTCTTAATAGTAGAATCTGCACTTCTTTTTTAAATTTTGCAGCTTCCTTTTCTTCGGTGCAGATGAAAAACAAATAATATTCAATTAAACGTCCACGGATTGCTGAAAATGCGTCTTATTGGCAAGTATTGCTCATTTATTCGAAAATTTCCTTTAGAATTTTAGAATTTCTCGCGTTTTCTATCTGATTTACTCTTTTTGAATTCTACGACTTACCAAATTTCTATGAATTTTTAAAATTCATTATTTAAAAAAAGGAAGAGAGCGATAATACCTATTGTTTTTATACTGAAAAACGAACAGCGAATTAAAATAAATGACGTGCATCTAATGATCGCGTTTGCTGTGATTGATTTTAGGACGCGTTGGACTCAGGCTACTCCCGAATACAAAAAAGATACACAAATTACTAATATACATGTTTCAGTCTGATTTCCGCAAAAAAATTTGGACACCTGACACGTGTATCATCAACTCGAAATCCAGCTCAATACATTCGTCTCCAAGTGAAAATACGTTCGTTATTCTATATGAAAATGGACTCGTCTGGAGTAACTTCAGGTTTGTAATTTGCAATTTTCATTCTATTCATAATAATGAAATAGAATAACCCAAATTTTTTTCAGACTTAACGTCAAAACGCCGTGCTCTGTGAATCTCAAGGTAAATATTAAATATAACATCGAGAAGCTATCGTAGAACCTCTCATACCTTTCATTTCTGATTGAAAGACTTAACATTTCAATATTTCAAATAGATTCTAAATTTTTTTTCATAACATTTCCCTGTTTTTCACAAATTATCTCCAACACCTCCAACAAAAAAGCTCTTAATTAATTCCGGATTTTAATATTTGCCTTTTCTATAAAATTTAAAACATTTCATATTTTGCTTGCTATATTTAATTAGTTGGAAGTCAGAAACTTTGAAGAAAAAATAGCGATGAGCATCTTTATTCTCTGATAGCCCTGCTCCCAGGGATGATTCGCTTGGCGCTTTAAGTAGATTACGAATAATTTTCAGATGTTTCCATTCGATTCTCTCTCCTGTGAAATAGTCTTGGAGTCCTACTCATTTAACACCGATGAAGTGCGATTAATGTGGCATGACGTACCTATAACGATGATGGAAAAGGTAATGGAATCTGGCGTCTATTGTTTAAAAAAATTAAATCTAATAATGTTGAATTTGAATCCATAAAAAACCGAGAAATGCGAATAGAATGCAGATTTTTTGTCTTTTTTTTAATAGTTACTGTGGCCTAGAAATCCGCTGGTATCGCAAATCAGCAATCAGTTTTCGAAATTTTCGAAATGAAATTTCGTATTATTCTGATATTTATAACTCTAATCCTTACAAAATAATTCGCATTTTGTAGGTAGAATTGCCCGATTTCGATTTGATTGGCTGGTCAACAGATCATCAGAGACTCGAGTACCCAAATGGAATTTGGGACCGCGCCAAAGTAAGTTTCTCTCTGTCTCTCTCGCTCTCTTGCTCGCTCTCTTTGCTCCTCTTTTCCAGCATTTTAAAATAGTGAGCTATGCATAGGTAGGATTTCCACTTAGGCAATACTTCTCGCTTTTCAATTTATAAATTTTTTCCCAAAGTTTTCCAATTTCTAAAAATTAAAGCATTCATAAACGCATTAGGCATTTTTAATACATAGCTGATCGGTTGCCCGGCAGGTGGCCAATCTTTGCACAAATAGAAAACCTGCAGGTAGGGTCATGGTGTAGATCTGTCGATTTCAGACAAGAGTATCCACAAAAACTGCGTTTGTAAGTCAGCAGCATGACCCTATTTGTTTTATATTTCTCCCCTCTATGTCACAGTGTGCTGCACATGATCACGTGCACCATTGCAACGTGGTATACCGAACTCTTGAAGCGTTGTCCTACACGTGTTACAAAAAACAGAACTCATACTCTCCCCGTACACCCCCCCCCCCACATCCTTCCCCTTAATAGTGGTGCATCGCTTTGAACCATTCGAATCCTACAATATTTGCATCCAATTTAAGAATGTCATCGATTTTTCTATATATTAAAAATTTCTGAAAGAAAAGTTTATGCCGCGTTCAAAGTTGATTTCCAGGAGAAATTTCCCGGAAAAACGCTGTCCAAAGCTGCCATTTTTTTTTCAGATTTTCCGGATGATCGATTTGTGACGAATTTGTATTGTTTTCGTCTTTAACGAATTCTCCGTCAGAATCCATTATTTGAGGCGAAATATTCAGGAAAAAAAACAGCCGAATATAGCGAAGAAAACGTTTAAAAACTTGAAAAAATTGCGTTAAAAATTCGTTGCGACAGTTTCCGGAAAATCTGGAAAAAATGGCAGCTTTGGACAGCGTTTTTCCAGGAAATTTCTCCTGAAAATTAATAAACTTCTCACTTCTCACTTCCATTTCTTGATAAATTAAAATGAAGAGATTAAAAGTTATCGAAAATGTTAATTAATATTCCAGCTATAGCTGGGCCGTGCTATCAGGACTTTTGAATTATATTAGAATTAATAATGCGGTACATAATATTCATTGTAATTTGTTGCCCTTCGATATTTGAAATTTTCACTATAATTTCAGGTCAAATTCACATTCGCTCGACGCTACGGCTTCTACCTGTTCCAGTCCTATTTTCCCACTTCACTGACTGTAATCTCCTCATGGGTTGGATTCTTTTTCGATGTGCGAAGCGTTTCTGCAAGAATCACTCTGGGCGTCTCGTCTCTTCTCGCACTCACTTTTCAATTTGGAAATGTTCTGCGACACTTGCCACGCGTCAGTTATATCAAGTGTCTCGACGTGTGGATGATTTTCTCGGTTATTTTCATCTTTTGTACATTAGTGGAACTGGCAATCGTTTGTCAATTGAACAGGTATGAGACGTGTTTGAATTGAAGATTACGGTAGTCAATGCAACTTTTGAACGTCAAGCTGGGTAGAATTTCAGTCAGGGCTATCGCCGAATTAATGTAACTTAGAATAGTACCAGGCACAACCTGTTTGAAATGAAAACCTGGCGGTTTGATTGATTTTGTTGTGTTAAAACTAAAAAAGCTATAAAACAATTAGTCACCCTTCATAGAAAGCCATGCTTTTCTATTTTTGAGAGATGCAAAAAGGAAATTTTAATTCTGAACTCTATTTAAGAGAAACTTTCAGAAGAAAGCTTTAAATGTTTTCTATAGTGGGCAGCATAGTTGGGCGGAATTGGATTTTGGGAACTCGTAATCCGGAAAACGGAAAAAAAATTTTTCACGGAATCCGGAATACGGAAAAAAATTTTTCACGAAATCCGGAAAACGGAATGAAAAAAACGGCGGAATCCGGAATCCGGAATTCCGCCCTTCTCTGGTAGGCAGTGGTGATAGCGGAGATATCGATATTATACAGGGTGCGGCGGAAATGTTGATACGCAACTTTGCGTGGACTCTGGCAAGTGCGCAGACTTCGCAGAGCCATAATTTTTTGAATTTATGTTTATTTAACCTTTTTTGTTATTTCTGCAAATTTTCAGCTCATAATTGCATCTTTAAAATAATGACGATGGTTTCTCCATAGTGCTATTGTAGACTGCATTCAGAATGGTCTGTGCAACGCCGCGATCGTCAGGCGTTCGAAGTTGCCACGAATTCTATTAAATCGAACCGTTAAACAATTAATACTGTTAAGTAATAATGGACTATCAACGATCGTGTCTTCTCCTCACTATTTCTGCTCAAAAAACGGTGAAATCTCTCATTGACAAAATCCGAAGACCGAAGATCCGAAGCTTGAGAAAATGACTGATGAATGCGGAATGAAGGAAATAGCTATGCGAAGAAGTGTGAAAATGAAACTCAAGATGATCCTTATATTATGCGAAGGACTGCTTTTTTACAACTATGAGCAAGGAATTAATCGATTAATAAACACTAAATACCTTCTTCAATGCTCACGCAATGTCAAGCCCATGACTATTCTTTTCACGGAAGAGAAATTATTTTCTATCGATCGAGGCTAACAGAAATAGTCAAAACCATAGAATAATATCAAGAAATTTCGAAAGTACTTGTCGCTATTGTAAAATCATCAATAAATCCGCTGACCCGTCTTTTCC
Source organism: Caenorhabditis inopinata (assembly GCA_003052745.1). Taxonomy (NCBI): domain Eukaryota; kingdom Metazoa; phylum Nematoda; class Chromadorea; order Rhabditida; family Rhabditidae; genus Caenorhabditis; species Caenorhabditis inopinata. The sequence continues at coordinate 3,636,278 of AP018153.1, forward strand.
TATGGTATGTGCTGGAGTATATTCGGATACTCCAGCACATACCCTATTACCGGAAAGAGATTCTGGAAAAGTAGTTCCTTCTTTGTCCCAAATACATTTCGGGAATAGCAAGATGCACCCCCACATGCTGCCAATGCGACCCAAGCCCACTTTACGGAATTATTCGTAAAGGATTAACGGCCAGCTTCATCGCCTGACTTGCATCCGATGAATTTAGGCGTCTGGAGTTTCTTAACCGGAAAATTCAAGAACTATCAAATACCGTAGTATTTCGATGTTCATGTCCGCTCTCTTGAAAGCTTGGGATGGAATCGATGAAAAATTCTTGCTTACCGTCATCGTATTCTATCTGAAACGATTTAGTCCTTGGTGAAGACAAATGGCAGACGATTTGAATATTATTTATACTATATTTATTCTAGCGTCCGAATAAACTACTTTGAATTTTTGCGAAATTTGATTGATTTTTAAAGTTGCTACAATGTTTTAAACTTAAATCACTATTTATGACGCACCATGTAAGTATCTCCCGGAGATTTTTTTGGTATTTCGGCTATCCAAGTAACGCCAATTTTTCAGATGGGAAAGAGAACGCCAAATCGGATCAAAAGTTCTTGGACATTGGTTGAATCAAATTCGGAAAACAAGGAAAAAGGAATCAAAGGCTGACGAAGGTGGTGGCGGTGGACTGTTAAGGAAAAGAATTCCAGTTCTTGCACAGTTGAAAGAAGCAGCTAATTCGGATTCTGGCGCTGCTTCGACAGCAGCAGCCATTACTACACCAAACTCTAATTCAAATTCGGATAATAATAAGTTGGTGACAAATAATTTTACGTCGGTGAGTGATCTTTCTCTGATTTTTCCAATAAATAAATGTTTAGATCGAGCACGAGACATACGCTTACGAGAAGAAAAGTGGATTTTCACACCGTCTCAGGCGATTTGTTTACGCCATTTGCCCACCAGATCGAGATTGGACAATTACGAGTGTACAGGTATAAAAGCCATCTAAAATGCACAAACGATTAAATAGCTGTAGGGTTATTCATGATGCATTTTTATGCAAAAAATGCCACTTTAATCTTATTCACGATAGCATTTTTATGCAAAAAAATGCATTTTAGTTCAGTACTATGTTCAATTAAAATGCAAGGCGGTTTTGGATATCGTCACCGAGAAAGTCTATGCGCCTTTAATTTATTTTTAGCTTTCAAATAAATATTTTTACTATTTTCTCACCATTGCCATAGTAATTTTACGCTTTTTCGCCTCCTCATCGTTCATTTTTGGCTGTAAAATATTATTTTTATCAAATTAATTTAAATTTTTTTCCGAAAATGTGAATTTTTCGCACAATAGGAGTTCTTCTCCAAAAAATTGAGGGCCTCGTAAATCGACACATTAAAGGCGCACAAGACTTTCTCGGTGACGGTATCAGACACCACCTTGCATTTTAACTGAACATAGCACTGAACTACGATGCATTTTTTTCAATTAAAATGGTATCGTGAATAAGATTAAAGTGGTATTTTTTGCATAAAAAGGCATCAGGAATAACCCCATTAGAATTTTGCTTTTATAAATTATACCGGTTTGAAAGTAAAAATGAACCGAAAATATATTATAATCCGTTATTTTCTGGGCTGCTTTAAATTCTAGAAGATCAGTCTTTCTTTCGAAACTGAGACCTTTGCAACTTGTGCTTTGTTCGATGGAAATTGTGCTTGTTTTCGGCTTATTTCATCAATTTAAAAGTAATTCAGAAGTTGTATCTTTTTTTCCGAAAAAGCTTCGTATTTCAGACTGAAATAATAATAGAAATATATAGTTTTCTTTTACAGGTGGATCGCTGTTCCATGATCATGTTTCCCCTCTCGTTTCTCATCTTCAACGTTGTGTAAGAATGGCTTTAAAATCATCACATTTAAAAAAATGGTTTTCAGATACTGGTCAATTTACTTCATGAAAATGGATCGTCCGATGTAATGTTTCACATTCCCGCTGTGTCTTTTTTTGTTCTTTCCGATTCATCGAAGCTTCAATTTTTCAAAACCTACACTTTTTTCTCGACCAATTTCCCCTGCCCTTTAATAGCCGCTCCGGTGCCATTTTTCAGTTCCACGCAAACGTCAGGGTAGTATCTCACATTTTGACTATCATTTTTTATACTTTTATATTCAAACAAAGATGTGAAACAAATTAATGATAAAAGCAATGAAAACGAAACCATAAAGTCTGAATAATAACATAATAAAAGTAAAATTTTAAATTTTACAAAAGGGGTTATTCATGAAAAGCACGAAAAGCATTTCAATGCAAAAAATGCCACTTTAATGTTATTCACGATTGCATTTTAATGCAAAAAAAATTGATCGATTGAATCGAATTAAATCGACAATTTTTGAATCGATTCAATCGATTCAACATGATTCGAATCGCGATTGAATCGAATCGATTCGATTCGATTAAATCGAATCAACAAAAATAAAGAAAACGCGCTCTACCGATGAATGCCTTCGGCGGCGGTTTAAAATCGTATTTTTTAACTGTTTTTTAGTAAAAAAATAACAAGAAAGATAGAAGAAAAACAAATTGAAAATAAAAAAAGATGCGATTCGGTTAAAAAAGTGTAAAAAACTCATAATTGCTTTAAAAAACGCAATCTGAATGAAAGCGATACAAAATACGATTTCAAACCGCCGCCGAAGGCATTGATCGGTAGAGCGCATTTGCACTATTTTTGTTGATTCGATTTTATCGAATCGAATCGATTCAAGTCGATTTGCCCGTCCAACAAATCGAATCAAGATTGATCGAATTTTGAATCGACACGACACACTATTTGTGATTTTTTTTCGAAAATTGAAGGGAATATTGGAATTTTTTCTATATTTTGCTACGATACTAATTTGAAGAATATAAACTTCTAATATTGAAAAAAAAATCATTTAGATTCCGGTTAATAATACTTTATTCAGTTTAATAAACAGTTTAAGAAATTTGACAATAAAAATTAATTTTAAAAACATGATTTTCGAATGAAAATATACATAGAAAAAATTCCAATATTCGCTTCAATTTTCGAAAAGAAATCTTACAATTTAATGCCGCGTTCAAAGTAGATTTCCAGGAGAAATTTCCTGGAAAAACACTCCAAAGCTGCCATATTTTCCCAGATTTCTCGGAAACTTTCGCAACGAGTGTTACCGTAGTCTGCCTCTTCCCTTCGAGACCACCGACCGTCGCACGATTTACGGCTCTTTTTTAACGCAATTTTTTCAAGTTTTTTTAAACGTTTTTTTCGCTATATTCGGCTGTATTTTAAATCCATTATTTCGCTTCAAATAATGGATTCTGACGGAGAAATCGTTGAAGATCTCGAAAACATTCGTGAGTAAATTGTAACACTCGTTGCGACAGTTTCCGGAAAATCTGGAAAAAATATGGCAGCTTTGGACACCGTTTTTCCAGGAAATTTCTCCTGGAAATCTACTTTTAACGCGGCATAAAGAAAACTTATTCGTCGTCATGTGTTTCTAAAATGACTTAAAAAAATAAAAAAATTTAAAAAATATAAATAAACAATTTTTTTTCAGACAATTTTTAAATAAGTTGTTGGTTTTTCTTAATAGAAGAATCTGCACTTCTTTTTAAAATTTTGCAGCTTCCTTTTCTTCGGTGCAGATGAAAAACAAATAATATTAAATTGAACGCCCACGGATTGCTGAAAAAAGACACCGTTTTTCCAGGAAATTTCTCCTGGAATTCAACTTTGAACACGGCATAACGCGCTATCCCCTAACGAGACCCAAACAGTTAATTCGTTGCGCCTTTAAACGAAGGATCACGTCCTCGCGGATAGATTGCAATTGCATGGTTAGCTGTGATCCGCGAACTCACAAGCGATTTTCTTTTCCGCAGTTATCTGATTTTTCACAGTTTTCCATTGATTTTAATCTTTTACAAAGTAGGTCAAAAACTTTTACTTTCTCTTTTATAAAGACATATAAAAATGATAGTTTGAAATCGAAAACTTAGCTTTTCCCTAGAAATTTTTCGCTAATATTTTCCCAAAGATTCCCAAAGAAAACCATCTAAAATGACCCGAATATCCATAGAAATCTATATGGTAACGGGCGCGGTTTTCGCTGGAATTACAGTCACTTGTCATTTGCTATTTTTTCCATTTCTATTCTCTGAAATCGACGCAATTCGCATGGAGTTCGATGATGAAATTGCAAAGGCGCTTATAAGTTTTGAGAGCTCTCATAAGCATTTAATTGGGATCAGAGGGCCATCTAATCGAATACGAAGGAATAGTGAAACGGCGTTACAGTGAGTTTGGGTCTTTAAGCGAAATCAGTGTGTCGTTTCGAAAGCATTTTGAGAAATTTTTACGAAAAATTCTCGAGAAATGTTTCTCGTTGATTTCTCGAAAAATTTTTCGAGAATTTTTCGAAAAATTTCCGAAAAATCAACGAGAAAAATTTCTCGAGGATTTTTCGAGAAATTTCCGAAAATTTTTTCTCGCTGGACATCTCCAGAGATTTAAAAAAAAGTTAAAAAAAATTTTTTTCACTCCGAAATAACGCAAAGCGCGGTGTTTGTCGTATTTCCATTCAAATCATTTCTCGTGATTTCTCGAGAAATTTCCGAAAAAATTTTCGAAAAATTTCCGAAAAATCAACGAGAAAAATTTCTCGAGGATTTTTTGAGAAATTTCCGAAAATTTTTTCTCGCTTGACATCTCCAGAGATTTAAAAAAAAGTTTAAAAAAATTTTTTTCACTCCGAAATAACGCAAAGCGCGGTGTTTGTCGTATTTCCATTCAAATCATTTTTCGTGATTTCTCGAGAAATTTCCGAAAAATTTTTCGAAAAATTCTCGAAAATTTTCCGAAAAATTCTCGAGAAATGTTTCTCGTTGATTTCTCGAAAAATTTCTCGAAAAATTTCCGAAAAAAAGAACATTTCGATAAAAAATAATAATAAACTATTATCGCCGTAAAAAAGTTCCGACATTTCTTCGAGTCGGGATTTGAATTTAGAGGCTCCGCCCATTCATCATCATTTGAGCGCATTTGCTATGCGCGATATATTTGTTGAATTTTTATTTTTTCTTCTGAATTTTCAGAATTAAACTGGATTAAAAGAACGAAATTGTATTAATCGTGAATATTTTTACACGTTTCTTCGAATATTTAAATATATCAATTTGCGTCATTTATTTTTTTTCGTTTCTTCTGATAAAAATATATCGCGCATAGCAAATGCGCTCTGATGATGAAATGGGCGGAGCCTTTAAATTCAAATCCCGATTTTCGCGGGCTCGAAAAAATGTCGGAACTTTTTTACGGCGATAATAGTTCGAACGACACTCCGAAATAACGCAAAGCGCGGTGTTTATCGTATTTCCATTCAAATCATTTTTCGTGATTTCTCGAAAAATTCTTCGAGGATTTTTCGAGAAATTTCCGAAAAAATTTTCGAAAAATTCTCGAGAAATTTTTCGTAAAAATGTTTCGAAAAATTTTCGAAAAACGCATTTTTTACTAGAAATAATTTTTCGAAACGACACACTGAGCGAAATGACGTGGATTTTTACATTTTAAAGATATTTTCAAACACGTTTTCCCTTTCAGCGTAAGCGGAACGGAGTATCGTTCAATTGGAACCGCTCCGGCTGCTCCTTCGATATTTAGTGAGGAACTTCGAAATCTCGCAAAAGAAATACCTTCGCCAACGGATGATTATGATGAAGAGGAATATACAGAAGATGTTTCAGAGATTCAGAAGAATGAGAACGCGCCACGAGTGTCCCAGTCAACGTCCGACTTTTCAGGCATTCAAAATGAGCAAAAACAAGCTCCAGTCCTCCTTCCCATCTGTCCACTGAAGGAAAACCGTTGCCCTCAAGGTCCGCCAGGCCCTGCAGGCCTTCGAGGAGAGGCAGGAGAGTCGGGAATCGATGGAAATGATGGAGATCGAGGATCTGATGCTATCGACGAGCTGATTGCTAGCCCTCCGTTATTTTGTGTCACCTGCCCATCTGGACCGGATGGGCTTCCTGGAAAGCCGGGACCAATGGGAAAACCGGGTCTCGTCGGAGCGCCCGGAATTCCCGGAATGATGGGAAAAAATGGGCGAGCGGGGGCTCCCGGCGGATACGGCAGCCCTGGACGACAAGGGGCGACGGGACCCCGTGGAATCTCGGGAAGACCTGGGCAAGATGGCGTGGCACTTTTGAACACGAAAGGAATTAAAGGACCGCCCGGTAAACCTGGCGTACGCGGAAAACAAGGAGAGAATGGATCAAAAAATGACATACCGGGACCTATTGGCGAACCTGGGCACCCTGGAAACGCTGGACATCCTGGGAGGTTGGGATTATATGGGCGACAAGGAGAAGTCGGAGAAATTGGACAAAACGGCGAGAATTCAGAGGTAATAAAACCTATGAAAAGGCTCAAAAAGTGTTAAATAATTAAAACTTTGACACAAAAGTCCGTGGACAAGTTTGCTTGATATTTAAATAAAATAAAAAATTAAGAAATGTTTGATTTATTTAAAAAATGTTTAATTAATTAAAAAAATTTTTAATAGTTTTAAAAAATTTTGATTAATTTAGAAAATTTTAATTAATTTTAAAAATGTTTTATTAATTAAAAAAATTTTTAATTAATATAAAAAATTTTAATCAATTTAAAAAAATTTCAATTCTTTTAAAAAATTTTAATTAATTTAGAAAAATTTAATTAATTTAAAAAATGTTAATTAATTTAAAAAATGATAATTCACTTTAAAAAAAATTTAATTCATTTAAAAAAATTTAATTAATTTTTAAAAAATTTTAATTCATTTAAGAAAATTTTAATTCATTTAAAATTTTTCTAATTAATATAAAAAATTTTAATCAATTTTAAAAACTTTTAATTCATTTAAAAAATTTTAATTTATTTAAAATTTTTTTAATAGATTTAAAAAATTTTAATTAATTTAAAAAATGTTAATTAATTTAAACAATTTTAATTAATTAAAAATGTTAAGTAATTTTAAAAAATTTTAATTAATTCAAAACATTTTAATTCGTTTAAAAATTAACATAAAAATTTTTAATTAATTTAGAAATTTTCATCTAATTCCCAAAAGTGTAATTAATATAAAAAAAATTGTAATTAATTCAAAAATTTTCATTTAAGTCTAAAAATTGTATTTAATTTAAAAAATTCTAATTAACTTTAAAAATTTTAATTAATTAAAAAATTTTAATTCATTAAAAAAATGTTAATTAATTTTAAAAATTTTAATTAATTTTAAAAAATGTTATTTAATTTAAAACAATTTAAATTAATTTTTAAAAATTTTTAATAAATAAAACAAACTTTTCCACGAACTTTTGTGTCAAAGTTTAGTAAAGAAAATGCATAAATTGAAAGACTTCGCTGGTAGATTTCTAGGAAAATAAAAAATAAACATTTTCCTAAATTTTACAAAGAGAAATTATTTTTTTCAGTTCATTTTTAAGCTTCTTCACTTTCAGCCGTGCACCTGTGAATCTCTAATGAATAAAGCGATCAAAATCGCAGAAAGTGCTGTATACTTATCCGTTGAGGACCAGGCAATTTCAATGCAACAACCCGTTCCACCACAGGAATCAGAATCTGAGAAACGCGACGTTGAAATCCGACGAACACCTCAAAATTTCTCAGCTGTGGTATCCTATGACATACCAACTCTTGAAGAACTCCGGAGCAATTATAAAACAGAAGCGGAAGCAGTCACAAAGCAGAAGAAGAAGACGCGGCTCCAACGATTTGCTGTCGATTCCGGTGACGTGACGAGTACAGAAAGCAACGAGCCACAGTCAGCTCCAAACTTTTCTCAGTTTGCAGTATCCCAGGAATCTGAAAGTCCTTCTGAAACCATAGTTATAGATAGAAAGACAGATGACTCGGATTTTTTGAGATCTGATAAACGTCCCATCCTGTTTGCTCCTCCACGAGCCTCACTGCCAAGAGTATTACAAGAGAACATATTGATCGATTCGCAAAATGTAAAAGATCACAGAGTCCCAAATCATTTTCAACGTGGCAATGGAAGCAGTAAAAAGAAGCTCACCTGGCGTCCGAATGCTAACGCTCAGAATGCTTCTAAGAAGACTCGTGCTGAAAGCAAAGCATCTCGTAAAAGGAAGAGACTCGCGAAATTGAAAAGAGCTTCGTCGACGGCTAGCGTACTCTCTGTGAGTCGATTAAGTTGCAGATTTCATAATATTTTCGCTAAAAACTGACATTTTTCAAATTTTTTTTCGGTTAAAATACATCTGAAAACTCTGAAACCTCTGGAGATGTCAAGCGAGTTTTCAAAATTGTATTCCATGAAAGACGAAGACAAAAATTTGTCTTCGCTCGTCTCGCATTCGTCTTACGCAATAAAAGAAAGTTGTCAGCACACTGCGGCAGACGAATTCAAGACGAAGTCATATCTACAAGCTGCAAGCTTCGTTCAAAATGATAGTTTTCAGAGTCCGCTATTCTAGAAACCAGAGAAGAGCGGAATTCCGGATTCCGTCGTTTTTTTCATTACTTTTTCCGGATTCCAGATTCCGTGAAAAAAAATTTTTCCGTTTTCCGGATTCCGAGTTCCCAAAATCCAATTCCGCCCAACTATGAGTTTTAATACTTCATTCTCAATTTTTGTGAAAAGTATACTTTTTTGAACTCCCGCAAAAACGTTTGCGAACAGAGCGCATTTACATTTTTTGATTTTGATTCCCTCATTAATGGTTAAAATTCCGTTTTCCGCATTCCGCATTCCGGATTCCGCCGTTTTTTACATTCTGGATTCCGGATTCCAGATTCCGTGAAAAATTTTTTTTCCGTTTTCCGGATTCCAGATTCCATGAAAAAATAATTTTTCCGTTTTCCGGATTCCGTGAAACATTTTTTTCCGTTTTCCGAATTCCGAGTTCCCAAAATCCAATTCCGCCCTTCTCTGCTAGAAACCTTGTGTCCCTTTAAATCAACGAAAAATTTCCAGACAACAAACGAGAATTACCCTCTGAAAATGGACGAAGGCGAGAAGGCGTTTCGAGTTGAGAAGGAGATAGCGAGAGAATCAGAGAAAAAAATTGGGAATCTCAAATCAATAAAACGAAATTCAAAAGACTTGAGCAACGAGTCGAAAAATGGAAATAACGATACAGTAGGTCTTGAAAAACCCCATGATTATAATCAGGCACAAAAATCGTGAACTCCGAGAGGACAAGACGAATAGAGCAGTGAATAAATATCTGAAATTTCTCCAGAATTTCTTTTGTCAATAAACTGTTCAAGTCGCGACTCGCGACGCATAAATATGTCGAAGAATATTTCAGACATCGATACTCGATGATCTTGAGTTTTTCAGTTCTTTTTAAGAATTCGCCTAGCAGACAACTGATACATTTTTCGCTTCCAGAAGCTCCGACGTGTCGACGTGACGCCTTCTCCGATATTGACGAATCAACTTCGCGAGAATTTCAATATTTTGGAGAACATTGCAAAACAGTTGGGGATCCTAGAAAAGCCGAATCCAAACAATGAGCAGCAGATGAAACGGGTCTTAATTCCATGAGCTTTGTGCACATTTTGTTGGCGTTTTGTGTAAATTTGAATACAAATAAAGTTGTCCTATTGAACGCCAAACCCAACGAGATGCCGCTCACACTTTTCTTCATCGGTTTTCATATGGCGTTAAGCCTTTGATAGCTTTAATCTAAGGCTTTCACGAAAGACGAAATAAGACCGTCTCGTCTCGTCTTACTCTTCGTCTTGAATTCGTCTACCCATGCACAACTTCTTTATTGCGTAAGACGAACGAAGACGACTTTTTCTTTTCGTCTTTCGTTGGAAGCCTTCATTTGATCAATGTTCGTATTGGAACCTATTGTGACTGCTTTTTTCTGAAAATCATCCGAGTCGACGACGTCCCATGCAGCTGTCAGAGCAATCTTCAGGGCTCCTCAATTCCGATAATTTTTCGTGGATACTTGTTGGGTCAAATATTCCCAAAATCCATTGGATTGAGGTCTGGGCTCGAAGCTGGCCGCTTGAACAATCGATTTTGCGATGGTTGTTCGGGTCGTTGCGTCGTTGGGTCGTTGCTGACTATCATTTTTTATACTTTTACATTCAAACAAAAATGTGAAACAAATGAATGATAACAACAATGAAAACAAAAGCATAAAGCCTGAATAATAACAGAATAACAGCAACGGAAAAGTGGTTCTTACTGGTAAGAAATCTAATTAAACAGAAACACTGTCAAGAAGACATTTAGCGACTTCAACGATCTCCTTTAGTTTTTCGAAATCCTTTCCAACAACACGATTTGCAGATTGTTTCTCTATTCGCGCCAAAATTCCACGAAGAGATAGTCGTACTTTGGCCGATGCCTTAAAGTTTAATTTGTCAACTTGCACAGAATATTACACGGGAGGTGTTATCCATCCGCGAGGACGTGAGACTTCGTTTAAAGGCGCAACGAATTAACTGTTTGGGTCTCGTTAGGGGATAGCGCGTTTTAACAATTTAAAAATTGTAAGAAAGCGCACCCACTATCCGCTATTTAACGCGCTATCCCCTAACGAGACCCAATACGAGCTGCTAAAATATTACATAGCTTCTTATGGGGTTATTCATGATGCATTTTTATGCAAAAAATGCCACTTTAATCTTATTCACGATACCATTTTAATTGAAAAAAATGCATCTTAGTTCAGTGTTATGTTCAGTTAAAATGCAAGGTGGTGTCGGATACCGTCACCGAGAAAGTCTGTGCGCCTTCAATGTGTCGATTTACGAGGCTCTCAATTTTTTGGAGAAGAACTCTTATTGTGCGAAAAATTCACATTTTCGGAAAAAAAGTTAAATTAATTTGATAAAAATAATATTTTACAGCCAAAAATGAACGATGAGGAGGCGAAAAAGCGTAAAATTACTATGGCAATGGTGAGAAAAAAGTAAAATTATTTATTTGAAAGCCAAAAATAAGTTAAAGGCGCATAGACTTTCTCGGTGACGGTATCCGACACCACCTTGCATTTTAACTGAACATAGCACTGAACTAAGATGCATTTTTTTTCAATTAAAATGGTATCGTGAATAAGATTAAAGTGGCATTTTTTGCATAAAAATGCATCATGAATAACCCCATTAATATTTAGCAATTTTCTTAATATTTAATATTCTTAATAGAAGGGAATACCCTTCTATGTTAAAGCGCCTAATTTTTAATACATTTTTTTGAGAAATGATTATAATCGTACCTCTTTGACTGATGTTTCGGATGCAATGAATCTGGCCAATTCCAAACGATCCTCAGCTAGGCGAACAGCAGTTTCAACTACTTCTACAGCAAGACTCTCATCATTTGGCCATGACAATTGTCCATTAGCTGCTGCAAGACTCTTCTCTATCAATTGCACATACTTCTCAAATTCTGAGCGAGTTTCAGACGTCAGGACAGTCGGTTTTTTCAAAAGGGCATGGGCACGAAGAGTCTGCAAGATTTATAAAATAAAAAAAATATTGAAAACTCTGTATGCTACTTTAGCCGATAGAGTGTGATGATTAGCAGAGATTCTGGCCAGCAACTTGATCATTTCTTCCTTTTCCTTCTTAATTTCTGCTTCACATTCAATTTCATTTTTCGAGTTGTCAAGTGAAATTTCACGTTCTCTTTTAAGAATTTGCGTAGCAATGAGTTCTAATACTTCATCATCTGCTCCGCGTTTATTCATGTCCAAAAGACGGTGATACGCTTGAATCGCTTGCGAGAATTCTCCGACGTCAACAGACAACAGCATATAATTTTCCCAAACATGTGGATGTTCATAATTGTATTTTAGAGCCTCCTGCAGAAGTTTCCATGCTTTAGGTTTCTGACCATGGCGAATATATGCTGCCGAAAGATTATTCCAAGCTTCAAAGTGGTCTGGTTGAAGGGAAACGCATCGATGATAACATTGTGTAGACTCCTTGAAGTTTTCCAATTTCCATGCACAGTAGCCAGCGTTGAACCAAGTGCCCAATTGAATCGGCTTAAAAAAAAGTTTAATATGAAATTCTGTGAACTGTTAGATCAACTTTAGATCAATATCAAATGTCTATTTTTAATTCAGTTTTCGAAAAGAACGAAATGTATTGTTTTTTGTTGATTTTCACAGAACTTAGAAAAGATAACTTTTTCTTCTGCTCTGATAAGTGTCTGATAAGCAGAGTAGGGCGGAATTGGATTTCGGGAACTCGGAATCCGGAAAACAATTGTTTTCACGCAATCTGGAATCCGGAATGCGGAATCCGGAATTCCGCCCTTCTCTGCTGATAATGCTTCTGTTATAGTTTTACTGTAATGTTTAGAAAAGAAAAAACACATTTTCTGAAAATCAGAAATTCACCTGCAACTCAAGACTTCGCCTGAGATGTTTATATGCATCTTCAAACTTTTTGTCCATGAGAAGAGTATGTCCCAATGAGCGATGGGCCCGAGCATTCCGATCACCTGATAACTCGATAGCTTTGTGATAATACTCCGGATTCCTCGTGATATCTCCCAAATAAACATGCATCATGGAGTCGTTTGGATTCTGGTTGATGAGCCTTCGGATTAATGTTTCCGCTTTGTCCATTTGCCCCAGTTGTTTGTAGCACTCAATTACACCGTCCCACATTTCTAGTTTTTCCAGAATGAGTAGAGCTTCAGATGTGCATCCAAGAGACTTGAGGATGTCGGCTAGAAGAACAGAAGTTTGCCAGAATGGGGGAAGACCGGATGTAAGGATATATGGTATACGGGAGAGCCGATCTGAAATCCAAATTTCTTGTTAAAATTCCAATAATTCTAAACGGTTTTGTTTTTACCTTTCATAGGAATTACATCATCAACACCTCGTTGCAACTTGAGCACTAATTCGGATTGCACACATGATCGATCAACAAGCCGTCCACGTCCTTTTTCAAGTTCGGCACGGACTAGGAGAGCAGCAGCTTGGATGCTCCAGTGTCTACGTGCGGAGATAACTGTGTCCACAAAAGGAGAGCATCTTTCCCGAATAAGTACGTCGTGGCGATGAGTGGCAGCTTCATGTCGCGCAATCCAAATAAGACAGGAGAGTTGGCACGCGGAGAGACAACGGCCATCTACCGTAGGGCTTTTATCAGATATGGCTATTTGTTCAAGAAGAGTATCGTCGTTTAGATCACAATTTTGTGGAATATCAGAATCCTCCGGCAGAGCATCCCCTGTAATTGTGGGCTCCTGGAAAAAACTATAAAAATTGAAAAAAAAAACAGATTATGAACTACTTTGTGGACTAAAACCAATTGTGCAATATCTCGCTTTTGAAACCGTGTCCTCTTTCCAAGCATTCCAGTTAAATCCACGTTTAGCTCGCATTCTTGTCCTGCTCTTTGAATCAGATCGTCGGCTTTATCGTATTCGTAAAATCTAAAATGAATGGAAGCCATTTTCAAAAGTAATTGGCACCGATCATCGGATGACAAGCGATCGTTTTGCTCCAAAACAGATTTTTTCAACTGCTCCATCTGAAAATATAATTTCGACGATACATCTTGAAATGTTTGCTTACAATAGGCTCCACTTCCATTCGTATAGATTGCTCCGGGTCGAGAAGAAGCTGTTGCCAAACAATAAAAAAATCGAGAAGAATAATCAAAGAATTTAGGGAAATATCTCGAGTTTTTTTCAATTCTTCGACGTGTTCGTGGGCTAGATACAAAGCCCATAACGATTTTGACGCGGCACTTGGAGCATTGAGACCCCTTGTGAGCTTTTTTCTGGCGACTTCTTCTGATATGAAACATGACGTAACGTGATCTGAAAACAAATGTTTGGAATTTTGAATTTAGAATAACTTCATTTACACATAAAAAATGCATGCATAGAATTTAAATTTCGCATTTTTCAATTCTGCGTTATTTGAGTTGTTCTATCCGAGTTGTGCAAAACCTTTTAATTTAAAAGCAATGCGTCGTGGCAGGGGTAGAGAACCGAACCCGAGTCGCCGATTCCCACTAGATGTCGCTCAGAAGCCCTATCCACCCAACCATCGCCGCTGATTCGAGCCGTCGACGTTGACTCCACATAGCATGAGCATTTCTCCAGTTTCAACACACTTTTCGCATGCATGTGCCTGCTTTTTTTTTTCCTTTTTTTGCTTTTTCTTTCTCTCGGAGCACATGCACACAAGAACTAACACAACAGAGGCGAGTGTGCAAAAAAAAGCGACGGCGCGGCGACGACGTGGTTAGAGAGCAGCCGGCGCCAGGAGATCGGCAGAGAAGCCAGGCTTATGCACTACCCTTTATCTTCCTCTTTTTTTCAGCAGCACTTGCTAAACCTATATTACTTTTTCAGTTAAAGATTTAATGAACAGTATTCATTTAAAAATATTTACCAGTGTATCCGATGTAATTGCTCGCCAACACATGTTGCACAAGACTCGCCACAAACTGCCAGATGTCCTCTTGATGATTCTGTGCAATCTGAGAAAGATTAATTGAGAACACATAATAATTAAGTTAAAATAACATTTTTTTATAACGTAATAACAACTTTGGCTTAGGAATATAAGCGGAACGATATTCAGAAAAAGGTTTTAATTCATATAATAAAATATTGAAAAACATATCCTACTTTATTTGAACTTTTTTGGCAATGGCTACGGAGAAGAAACGGCGACGGTAATTACTGATGGGCATAAGTAGTCTTGACAAAATTTATTTCAATTTGTCGCGGGAATAGAAGCACTAACTTCACTATACTAAAGAACGGTCAATAAGCAGATTTCTCTCATTGAAATTCCTGCCAGCAATTCGTTTTTCCAAGTGCCTGCAGTCTTCCTCTTTGTCCCGACCATTGGTATACAGTGCTTCATTTCATATCCTTCGTCGATTTTAATTCTTGAAATCGAAATCGACTAACTACTTCATGGACAACCCATGCCCAGGATCGCAAGGCATGGTTAGCTGTGATCCGCACTCACACAAGCGATTGACGGATCGACTAAGTAACTAAGTAACTAAGTAAGTAACCTTTGAGAGGTGGTGTTGAATTGAAGTCGTGAAGTTAGAAGTTAGTGCTTCTACTTCCGCGACACATTTTTTCGAAGATTCAAAGATGGAGTGGGCATTTCAAAATCTTTTCATATTTTATCTTCACCTTTGCAGTTAAAGAAAATCCTCTTACAAGTGAACTTCTGTTATTCCCTGGGCTTACTGTGCGTGCACTTTTTGCCCAGCATTGTACGCAATACCACGAACAAAATATTTTAATTTTTTTTACTTACTACTCGTCTAATTTTCTGCATCTTTGCTTTCTGATTGCTTCATTTCAGATCTTTTATTACTTTTTGAAGATTACATTAACTCGGTTCAGAGGTTACAGAGGTTACTACATGGGGTAGATGGTACAGAAAATGTGCGGAATAGACTTTTGGCGATATTTAGGAAAATCAGAATTGCCTTCTCCGGAACGTCGAAGTTTTGATCTTCAAATCTTCAAACTTTGGAAGATTGTTTTATTTAAGATATTTCAGAAACTAGTTAATAACCTTCTCAAAATGGTTAATACATTTAGCAAAACTTTTCTCAGCTGGTCGAGAGCTCGTTCACGGACAATTGTCTTGGAACCATCCGAAAGTATACGACGACGACTACGCTCAAAAGCCAGGAATCGCACCAAAGGTTGGAATCTCGCCCACTTGATATTCGCAGACGACCCACGAACTGCAAGTCGAATACACCGACGCTCACACATGCCCCCTAATGCGGGCTCAAGTTTTCAACATCATCGTTCTTCCCGCGTTCACAAACGGATCTGAAGCCTGGACCCCTACACAGGGCCCTGCTAAAGAATTCGTGTGACGCATGCATCACTAGAAAAAATATTAATAGGAATGACCCTCACGGAACAACGCTAACAAGACTTACACCGCGAAGAAATCCGAAACATCTCCAAAGTCACGGACCAATTTAACTACTTCAAAAAAAATAAAGATGGGCCGGTGACATAATTCGAAGAATCGACAGAAGATGGACGAAACTGATACAAGAATGGATTTATCGAGACAAAAAATGACCTTCGACTGACTACTGGGCAACCATCGCCCAGGATCGCAAGGCATGGCTAGCTGAGATCCGCGCCCACACAGGAGAATGACGGATCGACTCAGTAACTAAGTAAGTAAAGGACTAATGGAGTTAGCCTAGTTTTAGATTAGTAGTATGCCAAAATACTCATTTTACATTATAAAGTTACCTTTTCCACTTCCTTTTCCTCCACTGCTTGGGCTATACTTGCAATAAGTTCAGCAGAAGTCATCTGAAGCCAGGGCTATTTTTAGAAAGAAAACACTCATAAAATATTCGAAAAGCCACGTGGTTCAACGAGCTAATATGGAAAGGAAAAGGGTATGCACATGCTCTTCGTATTTTATTTGGAAGTGATAGAGAACATCCGAATACACAAGTGTCGAGCAACGGACTGGATTTTCTCGAGACTGAATTACAGACCAGCCAATTGCCATATAACTCGGTTAGAAACAAACGATATGCGAAGAAAAATCGATAAAATATATCAAAATAAACATTATTTTTCCATATGAGACATTAAAATCTAAGAGGATTACTATTCTACCTGTATTAATAGAGATCAGGACAATGTTCAGAATGTTAGAGTGCCAAAAAACTTTGTGATGAGAATGATTTTATTATTTTTTAAATCCTTTAAGGATCGGGTAGATTTGTCCAAACGCGTCGTCAATGTCTTTCTTCGTTTTGGCTCCAGTGATCACAACCTGAAATACAAAATTTTTGAAGATATATTCAGAACAACACTTTAGTACTTTTCCTGATACGAAAATTAGGAGAACCACTCTGGGTTTCACCATTCGATATATCAAACCAGGGAATAGTTCTGGTTCGTAGGTGCTGAATTGAGCGTGAGTGATGCATAGACCTTCAAGTTGAATTGGGAAGCGAACATCACATGATCCTACCATATTTTGTACCTGAAATGATAATTTTGCGATCTTGAAATCTCGCAAGAAATTTATTCACCATAAACTCCGTGAATTTAGCTTGAAATCCCAATTTTTGAACGATTCTTGCATATTTCCTAGCAGCTAATCGGCTAGCCTCCTCTGATTTTGCTCCTGTGCATACCATTTTTCCACTAGAGAATATCAAAGCGGTAGTTCGTGGCTCCCGGATTCTCATTATAACAGCGGCAAAACGTTTTGGATTATATTCGGCGTTTCTGGCATGTAGAGCTATCTTTTTGAGATCCAATGGGACACCTAAGTTCACGGTGGACACAATATTTTGAAGTGCCGGCATTGGTATATCCAATTGGCTTGCAGGAGTTGCTGGCACCATTGTAGTAGCGATGTTACTAGCTGGAGGATGCATTAGTGCGTCTCGTTCATATCCGGAGTATGCAAGTGGTGTCATTGGAACAGTCAGATTTTGATAAGCAACAGAAGGAGGATTGATATCCAAATTATGATGAAGCATTGATCCTGGGTTACGGTCAGGCCCAACAGATGCTGGATTGATGTTCAAATTCAGATTTGAGTTAGCCAGATGAGAATGCATTTGCATGGAAGACCCTTGCAGACCTGAAAAAAAATTTGAATCTCGAGAATTTATTTTTAAAAGTACTATGCATCTGTTGTGACGTCATTGGCTGAATAGATTGTGGATTGACGACACTTCCAGGTCCAAGAATGGAGTTAGGACCCATAATCGAATTGGGACCAAGTCCGGTGAGAATAGAAGATGGTCCTTGGCCGCCGAGAACCGAATTTGGGCCGCCATGAGCTGGAGTATCACCGCCCAGCAATGAACGACTCGCAGGACTGTTCATATTCATTCTGACGATAGCTGAAGTTATTAAATAGAATTTCAAAATCAAGAACTTTAAAATTGGGCATAACCGTTCTAAGCTATTTTATTTTCAAACAGCTATGAGATTATTATATGTAATGTTAAAAATGCGGATAGAACACACCAAAATCATCGAAAACAATTTCAAAGGAAACGAATTACAGGGAAAATGGGCGGACTAATTTGGTAGCTTACCACGCACGTTATTTTGACGGTTTTGCTTTATTTTCTGACCCTTAAGTTGTGGTTTTATCGATTATAAACGATAGGAAAAACCTGCCAGATTTCAAATTTCAATATCGATCCCTTTTCCCGCAGGAAGGTACTTTTAGGGGGTGTTTTACTATTTCGATACTTTTTCTTCCGTGCCTGTAGAAATTTTTAATGCATTGGGAGTTGATACTCAGTTACTTTTTCGTTTTAAAGCACTTGAAACAGTAAACTGACATCATGCTGCATTAGGTTTTTTTTTTAATGTAAGACTCGAAGATAAACATTTTTCTTAGTAATTAATGTACATTTTGGTAAAATAAGCACATTCTTAGGCCTTTCAGCTAAGAAGTAATGAATACTCTGCTCTCAATACCCTAGCAATTAGGTTGTTTTCGATTAAAAAAATTGGCAACGCGTTATTCAAGGTCTTCGAAGTTTGATTGGGTGAAAAACGGGAGAGACGAATAATTCAAACCCGAGTATCAACATTTCAAGCGTTGATAATCATTGAGACCACCATGGCTCCATGAAATAAAATACGATCCTGCGTGATAAACAGTAAAAGACATGAGTATACCTAACAACGGTAGCCTAAAAATTTTCAACATTTTATATTTAGAAAAGTAACAATTAAAAAAAAACAAGAAATTAACAACAATTATAGCAATAATATTCAAAATCAGATTTCCCACAATTTTGGGACGTCTAAAATTGGTATGGATCTGTCAAGAATTCCTTTAGGGGGCTCTGAATTTACACCAACAGTTTTAGCCACTTTCTCTTCGTGTTTCGGAGCATACTTTCCACCAAGTCCGTTACGACGAGCTTTCGTATTTTTCGGATTTCCGGTAACTTCTTCGTCTTCATCCCCATCTTGCAATTTTCGATATCTCTCCGCTTCACCATCCTCTCCACCGAATGATTTTGCCATGTTCACTGAGAACAGCTCATCGGAACATCGAAACCTCACGTAGGACTCGATTTTTTGTATACTTCTATCAGTGAAATGAGCACGCTTTCGAACACTTTGATTCCAATGAAGCTGCAGAGCCTTCATCTCCCAAAGACTAGACTCCAATGCACGAGTTTTATGTAAATCTGTTTGATCGTCATCAAAAGGGTCATCGTATAGTGTGAGAGGAATTTCTCGGTGAACTAGTTCGGAGCAATTTGGATGTCTAATTACGAGGTTGCGAATAAGACCTAGAATCGGTTCTTGAGCATCGATGGGAGCCAATAGAAGGCATCGTGAAAGGCGTTTGAGAAACGATGCAACGATATAGGTGGGAATATGGCTGGAAAATACGAAGTTTTTTTAAAAATAATTTTCTTATTTTTTCTCTACTGAACAAACTGTTCGAAAATTTAACAATGTTCAGAATTGGCATTGTTCAGATGTTGCAGTTCGGAATTGTTTGGAACCGGTGTTGAATAAGATCGAAAAAATATCAGCCATGAGTGAAAGTTGATCACAAAGGGCTTATCAGGAATACAATGATTGAGTTTTCAAATCCCTTCGGGACATGTTTAATCTCTTTTTTTTTACCAAGGATTCATGTTCGAAAAAATATATATATTACCCCCACCCCTCCCTTCAAAGCTTCATAGGAGCAAAAATCAGGCTGATTATAAAATTGTGTATTTATACTCACGTAGACGACAGGAAGCGATCCAATAAGTTCAAAATCGATTCTTTTTGACTCATATAGAGCAGTGACGAATTAGTCAATGAATATACTTTGTCGTAAAACTTTGGATACTCGCTGTAAAAAGTAAGTTAGTTAAAATCCAATAACAATGCACGACATACAAATTGTGTTCAGAAATAAGCCTGAAAATGGCTCCAAGCGATAAAATACCGTGGTAATCGCTTTTGTCAAACATTTTGAAAAAGAAGTCAGCCGATTTGAACGGAGATCTTAATTTCGAAATTACATTCTGGGTAACATAAGGGATCAATTTCAGCGTCAATTTATCGCTGATTTGTCCATTCATCACAGCCATCCACGTGTTATCAAAGTCCGTAGAGATCCAGGTCAGTTTACGTTTCTTCATGTTTTTCTCACTGAACGGTGTTCTAACACAAAACTGACGGAACAATGATTTTGAAACTTTGTCGGTCGGGTGAGGCACGAATGTTAGGAAATTGAAGAGATTGAACCAAGCAGAAGTTCTCGTCCCTTTCAAATTCTTAAAAAAAAAACAATTTTGAAAGTTAATAATTCCTTTAACTGCTTACATTAATGGACTTTATCAACTCCTGTGAAATATAATGAAAAACATCATATCTTCCAAAAATCTTAGAGACTCCACGGAGGACCGGCTTTCGTATGCGTTTAGCACCTAAAAGGTATTGAACAAAGCCGATAACTGTGTATTTCAACGATTTGGTGGCAACGACGTCCCCTGTTTTTTTAGCTTTTTCGAAAAACTTAAGTTGTTTGAAATAATTGGTGATATCTTCCGGATATTCGCAACTATGAAGAAACTTTGCAAATTCTTCAGCCGATTTACTCTTCGGTTCATCTCTTTCTAACTCGTAGTTAGGGTCAATGTTATTGGGTAATTCCTCATCAGAATCGTCATCGTTCTAAAAAAAATAATTATTCCTGGATTTCCTGGTTTTTTATTAATTTCCTACAATCTCTTCATCTGCATCTTCAAAAAATTGATCCAAATCGTCATCCATTACACACCAAAATAAAGTAACTGAATGTAACAAAGCTTAATAAATATATTGGAGGTAGGAGGGTGGGTCGTCGTCAATTTAAGTGCTTGAGTGCTGAACCACGACGGTTTTTGCGTACATTTATCGACCGTAGTTCGTTTCCTTGTTGCGCGCCAAAAATTTATAACGCTATTTTCTCCTCCGTGTTTCGGTTTCTCGATGATTTATTTGGTGTTATTTCCGGTGCTTCTCTGCCACGTCACTGAAGCAGAATCTCAAAAACCATCCGAAAGGTTATTCAGTTAACATTCTGTTTTCAATAGCACGATTAGAAGTATTTGAGGATTAAAATGGATTCAACATTGCAACATACTCACGGAAATTTAGTTTGGAAATTGATAACTGGGAATGAGAAACATTCCAGTTGTCCCCGAATAAATAAGCTTTCCATCTGAGATATTTAAAAAAGAACGGTGTCCTACCCTATCCCTCTCTGCGGCCTATTTTTAGTGAAAATTCTTTAATCTGCAATTTTTCTTAGTTTCCTGTCATCTTGATAGTTTATTTTAGTAGTATTTTCATAATTTCAATTTAAAAAATTTGTAATTTCAATTTTTATTTAAAATTTAAGTAAAATATTAATTACACCTAACTTTTAATTTAAAATTTTCATAATTGATAGCGTTAATTTTTCCTTGATTGGTTTCTATAGAAATTTAAACACTTCTGGCTTATTTTACGCGTTTCTCTATCAAACTTTGACATTGCACTTTGAAAAATACTGCATATTCTTTTAGAATGACTGAACTTCAATTTTCCGGTGTATTCTTGGAAGACGTGGGTCTCTTGGCCTCTGGAACTCTGCGGTTAACAGAAAAATCGATAAATTTCAAAGGAGACAAAGGAGGAAAGTCAGTAAACGTTTCAGGAAGCGATATTGATAGTCTTAAATGGCAGAAGCTAGGAAACAAACCAGGACTACGTGTTGGACTTAATGATGGCGGTGTTCATAGATTCGGCGGATTTAAAGATACTGTAAGTAATTTTAAGCGCGGAAACAACTAAGCTTGAAAGATACCTAGTCTTAAAATTATTCAACTGCTATCGTTTGTCTATTATTATCTAAATGTTGCCTATTAGACTTATAGGCCATGCTGATTTCATTTAAAAATTAAACGATTTTAGTTTAAATCATTTTTTGTTGCAGGACATCGAGAAAATTCAATCATTTACTAATTCTAACTGGTCGCAGCCAATTGATCAATCAAACCTCTTCATCAAAGGGTGGAATTTTGGCCAAGCAGAAGTGAAAGGAAAATGTATTGAATTTTCATGGGAATCCAAGTCTCTCTTTGAAATTCCATGCACCAATGTGTCAAACGTTATCGCCAATAAAAATGAGGCTGTTTTAGAGTTTCACCAAAATGAAGACAGCCAGGTACAACTAATGGAAATGAGGTTTCATATGCCTGTTGATGCAGAAAATGAGGACGATACTGATAAGGTAGAAGAGTTTAAAAAGGCCGTTTTGGCATACGCTGGGTTGGAAGCAGAAACAGAGCAACCGATTTGCCTTTTGTCGGATATTCTATGTACAACGCCACGTGGAAGATACGATATCAAGGTGTACCCTACGAACATTGCGTTGCATGGAAAGACATACGATTACAAAATTCCTATAAAGTCAATAAATCGCTTGTTTTTGGTCCCACACAAAGATGGCCGACGTGTATTCTTCGTTTTGTCACTGAATCCACCAATTCGCCAGGGACAGACACGATATAGCTACCTCATATTCGAATTTGAAAAGGAAGATGAACAAGAGTTGGAGCTGTCTTTGACTGAGTAGGTTTGGCTTTAAAAAAAAAAAGTCTGTTAATAGTTCTGAGTCTCAATTATCTACTTATTATTAAGCGAATAGTTCTGTTTGTCTGTAACTCTGTCCAAGACGTTTCATTGAATAACTCAAAAGATCGTGGGTCTTTTACTTTGATTTTCGGGATGGAGTCATGACCACCCGAGCGCTTCGAAACCATATACTTAAGAGGTCGCAGGGTACTAGGGATACTGTAGAACCGTACACCCAAATTGTACAAAACTGTCTTAAAATCGATAAAAAAGCCAACATTTTACTGAAATATCAGTTGGCATGTCCGTATATCACATGTAAAAAATCAGCTTGATATCATTAAAACTACAATTTTTATGGACATTGTTTTCCAACGTCTTTGGAACATCACTATCTACTTCTACTTATTATTAAGCGAATAGTTCTGTCTGTATGTGACTCTGTCCAAGACGTTTCATTGAATAACTCAAAAGATCGTGGGTCTTTTACTTTGATTTTCGGGATGGAGTCATGACCACCCGAGCGCTTCGAAACCATGTACTTAAGAGGTCGCAGGGTACTAGGGATACTGTAGAACCGTACACCCAAATTGTACAAAACTGTCTTAAAATCGATAAAAAAGCCAACATTTTTGCTGAAATATCAGTTATCATGTCCGTATATCACATGTAAAAAATCAGCTTGATATCATTAAAACTACAATTTTTATGGACATTGTTTTCCAACGTTTTTGGAACATCACTATCTACTTATTATTAAGCGAATAGTTCTGTCTGTATGTGACTCTGTCCAAGACGTTTCATTGAATAACTCAAAAGATCGTGGGTCTTTTACTTTGCTTTTCGGGATGGAGTCATGACCACTCGAGCGCTTCACATTCATTTATTTAGGAGGTTGTAGGGTAGTTGGGATACGGCACGGGATGTAAATCTTATTTGGTTTTTGACGATCTGCTAATAAATTGTTTTACTAAAAAGTGGAAAAGCAGAACGCCTACAATTATTTCTAAACGAAAGCCAGTGGAAGTCGCGGCGTAGCCGCGAACTTTCCGCTGGTGTTAAGTATGGCACTATGATAAAACCTTCGCATATCCACTGTTATGCCGCTATATAGGAAGCGTCTAGGAGCTGGTTGTAAACTTCTATTGCACAGGTTTTTTTTTTAAATACAATTGCCATTCAGTTTTTTTTTTCTGAAAACAATGATGAGTTCACTCTCAGCTATTTTATTAATCAACTCGCAATTTATATTACAGCTGCGATAAACTTTTAATGTTTCAGCGAAAACGCGTATTTTTTTCTAATAAATACAAATTTAAGTTCATTGTTGAATATCTTCTAGACTATTTGATATTTCGAGGTTTTTTGAATAGTTTGAGTAGACCTATTAGGCCGCCTGCTAGACCTGTTTCAAAATTTTTGACTTTCTTATCCTTTACTATACATTGTCCTCACCACGTATATGACAAGCCCCCTCATAAATCGCCAATATTTCCTTCTTGCCTCAATATCCAATACTTAAACTCATTAAAATTATTCTAAAATTATTTATTTCGAGTGCAGTACATTAAAGGCCGAATTTCGTGTAAAATTAAATATTTATAGGATATTGTTCGGTAACCCACCCATAAAATTTTCTATGCTCCCTTTTAAGAGTACATTTTAAAAAATGTTGTGTCGCACCAATCGTGGTATGAAGGAAGCATTTCTAGTCATCTGGTACCACATTTTTTCTTTTTTATGGATCAGGTGTATGGTGTAAAAATAAAAATACTCATATTAATAGAAATCTGTATATATTTTTAAAGCTTTTTTTCTTATAACCATTTAAACTAGGTTAAATCTTTTAGTTTCTAGCTTATGTACACTTCATGCTTCTTTGAAAATAAATTTTCTGCGTATTTTTGAAAAAAAAATCTAGGTGAGTAGTTTAATGAAATACACATATGCTCTGTTTTCCTTACTTTCCGGTTTTCTTCAATAGAGAAATATTTTCTAAATTCTTTGAAATCCGATAAAAATGTCTTAATAATGGAGACGTCACCAACCGGTCCTTCCACATTTTGGCCGAAAAATCATAATTATAGTTATAATGAAACGTTCGTCTTTCCACATGAAATTCGAATAGTCCGTATATGTCCTGTGTTTTATCAATATCGAGCGGAAATCGGCCGCCAGCATCATTTAGCCGTTAGCCGTTTTTGATCCGTATATGGCCCATATTTGGTCTTGCGCCTTGATTGAATGATTATTCGCGGATGGAATACTGTCCATCTCTATATTTCTCATCTCACCTGAGCAGATCTAAAAAATATTTCCGTGTGTCTTATTGGTTAAGTTTTGAAAGTCAAATTTTTCAGCGAGCAGCTCGAAGAAAGCAATGGCAACCTCAGACGCACTATGAATGGTCCTCTCTATGAAATCGTGTCAATTCTCTTTAAATCCATTTGCAATCTCAAAATTACTGTTCCTGGCAGATTCCTCGGAAGTTCGGGCACTCCAGCAATTGGTTGTACTCATCGTCAAAATGTGGGATTGCTGTATCCGATGGAAAAAGGCTTTCTCTTCATTCATAAACCTGCAATGTACATTCGATTCGAAGAGATCAGTTCGTGTCATTTTGCACGATCAGATAGCGGTACCGTAACGCGAACATTTGATTTCGAAATTGATCTGAAAGCAGGAACTCCATTAGTTTTTAATGCGATGGAGAAAGAAGAAAATAATAAGCTATTCGATTATTTGAACAAAAAGAACATCAAAATTCGCAATCCACAAAGAATTGATAATAGAGTCGCTGATTCTAGTGATGACGAAATTGATCATTACCAAGCGACTGTAAAAGCTGAGGGGCGTAAAAGAGATGAAAGCGAAGATGATAGTACGGATGAGGATTATGATCTTGACCAAGATTTGAAGAAGAAAGCTAAAGAAAAAGATTCTTCTGATGGATCCGGAACCGAACCAGATGATGAATATGACTCCGGGTCTGAGCAAGACTCCAGTGGCACTGGAGAATCTGAGCCGGATTCTGAAGAAGATGTTCCATCGAAGCGACGCAAAGCTGAGCCAAAAGTGAAAAAAGAAAAGGAAGGGAAGGAAGGGAAGAAAGGAAAGAAAGAAAAGAAAGAAAAGAAAGAAAAAGATCCAAATGCTCCGAAGCGAGCATCGTCTGCATATTTCCATTGGTTCACTTCCAATCGACTGTCACTTAAAGAAGACGGAGATTCCGTGGCTGATGTTGCTAAAAAAGGTGGGCAAAAGTGGAAGTCAATGAGTGCGGATGAGAAAAAAGTATGTTTAATGACAATACATCCCCTGTAAAACGTATTATTTTTTAAGGAATGGGAAATAAAGGCTGAGAAGGACAAAGCTCGTTATGAAGCTGAAATGAAAGAATATAAAAGTAATGCACCATCGACTTCTACAAAATCTGTCTCCAAGAAAAGCAGTGGGCCATCATCATCTAAAGCTATATCGAAAGAATATATCAGCGATTCTGACGATTCAGATGATGAAGAGGAAGAAAAGCCGAAAAAGAAAGAAAAGAAGTCCGCACCAGCGGAAGAATCAGAGGATAGCGATGGATCCAATGAATCAGATGATTCCGATTAAATGTTCTCAATTTATTGCATTCATATTTATTCATTTTGTTCATGTTGCTTATTATCTGTGTATGTCATCCTAACGAATCTCCTTTTACTAATAATCGAACTATTCATGAATATTTATTCACTCACTGTAAAAATATTTAGTGATATCTTATAGTTTATGTTGAAATAACTGAATCCAATATCTATTTGTCTCTTGACTTTTATTTTGATTATAGTTTTTATTCAGATGTCTATTCTATCCGACTTTTTGAAGCACCCAAATCTTCTTCAAGTTACTGATGGAGGGCAGCTGGTCGATGGAACCGATGGAGTTGAGGAAACCCGAGTTGTTGGAAGTGCTGCCGAAGCACGTCGTAAGTATTTGATTTGTCTGTAAAGCTTATGCTGGTGGAAAGTCGGCCCATTCTCAATATATATGACCTCCATAAAAGCCTTGTTGTCTTGGGAGCAACACAACTTGGATAGAAAATGGACAATTTTTCGTGACCTGAATGAAGTGAAGGGCCGGCCCGTCCTATTGTCCTCAAAACTTTCCCCTTAGATTTTTCACAATTTACTCTCAATGTATAATGATTTGGAAAAGCACTAAATTCTAAAAACATTATGTTGCTTAGCATATTCATTGAGAAGTTTTGTTTTTAAAAATAGCTTTTACCTTGCGTTTTCGGTAACTTTTGTATCAAAGGTTTTTACAAAAAATTATTCAAAAGCTCGTTCCTAATTCCGAATGTACAAAGTGTTCAAGTTTTTAATTGCTCACCGCAACATGCAGAATTACGGGGGTTACAAACGTTTTATGTAGCTCCCATTAAAAACCTTTAAAATTAAGGTTGCGATGTTGAACATTTTCAGATCTTATTTTGAGCTAAAGTACTTTTTATGGAAATTCTTAAAATTCTCACAATAACTTTTTAAAAAGAAATGTTTTGATAATTGTAACCTGAAAAAACAGTTTTAGTAGCACTGCGCACTCTTTACCTTCTCGCGCTATCCATTTGCTGCTCTAAAAATATATATATTGCGTGGTTTATTGTTTGAATTTGAATTTTTCAGTTTTGCGTGGTCCTGATTCTCTTCTCGAAGAAGTGGAGAGAGCCATTATTCAAGTGCGAGAAACGGAGTTACTCGCCGAAGTATGCAATACAGTATTCGACGTTATGAAACAAAACGGAGAAGTCATCGTATTTTCACAAGATCTCACTATTACTCAACGCAAACTCCGTATTGCCGGTTTCCGAGTTACCGAAACGGTTACCGAGTTCCCTGTACGTGGTGTTAAGTCTGTTAACTTTGGAGAGAAAGTTGCGTTGGATTTGGGAGCTGCTGTAGATGATCTTGTTGATGAAGATGGCTTGCTTCAGGAGGAAGATTTTGAAAAACCAACAGGAGATCAACTAAAAGCTGGTGGGTGTGGACCGGAAGACCCCAACAAGAAAAAAAGAGCCTGCAAGAATTGCACTTGTGGTCTTGCTGAGCAAGAAGAGAAGGAAAAAATGGGAAAAATTGCTGCCGAGCCGAAAAGTAGTTGCGGAAATGTAATTCGATAAAACAACGAATTAATTTTTCAAATTATAATTTCAGTGTGCTCTCGGAGACGCATTCCGCTGCTCAACCTGCCCTTATCTCGGACAGCCTCCGTTCAAACCGGGAGAGACAGTTAAACTCTCATCAGTCGACGACTTCTAATGCATTCCAGCTCTCACCCTTCTTACACGTGGTTTTCCCCTTTTCGAAATCGCCATCTTCTCATCTACAAGAAACCGAATACCTTTTATCATTCTTTTCTTTTAATATTACCTTCTTTGTTCGTTTAAATGCGCGTAGAAAATTTATTCTTGTCCTATCTTGTGTTGAAGAGGAAATAATAAAAACTGCTAGTTTTTTTTCATTTTTCAAATCAATATTACAAATTAGCTTGCCTTCTGCGTTTATATTTTAAAATCAATTTTAATGTTGCTGTTCACAGTCAGTTTGGTGTCTCATTTATTCCATCCTTCGCACCTTATTTGGTATATACGCGTTTCCCTTTCTATTTTCTCTTCTCATCAAAAGTATCAGGCTGTTCATCTCTGGGTCTGACCACCAAATACCCACGAAACCAAGGGTCAAGGCTGCATTGACAGAGTGATCTGTGAAATACTGATTGAAAAGTGTCTAATTGTCACGCTTACTATTCCTTGTGAATTATTTTATCACATGATGTCATAATCAAGAACGGGAATAGTCACGTGGTCTATCTTTTTCCGCTATTTTCCCCCTCTCCGGTGATAGACAGGTTCTGCGACAACGAATCGGCACGTATTCCCCCTCCCCTTCCCTACATTTACGTATGTTGAAACCACGTGCCTGCTTATCGTTGGCGGTTTTCAAAATCTGGAAATGTCTACTTTATATAACTAAATGGAATTTTATTTAAAAAAAAAAAGCCGAAATCAATCAAGCGCACGTGTTCATATTCCGTCATAGTTCGGTGGCATAAAAACGAGAAAAAAAAATAAATATTGGAGGGTGCGAGAGTGAAGAAGGATGAGAGGTGAGCGCGCATCTTATGATGTCTGCCATTGAAAACTGCTGCACACTCTAGATGCTCTTTCCCTCTAAGTCAACGGATCTCTAGTTTTGTGGATGCACTCGACCACACACACACACAAAGCACACGCACAACCGAAACTCTGACACGCACCAAACCCCCGAATATAATTGGTTTTCAAGCAGTATTCACATTAAATTTCTAAATATTATCTTGTGCATTCCAATTAGTTTAATTGTGACAATTTCTATGCTTTTTTTGCAGATTTAACAGGAAAAATTTAAATTAAACAAAGATCAAGTAAAACAAATAATAGACGTAATAAAATCTTCCAGAAAAGTTAAAAAACAACTATTTTTTATTCGTTTCCTTTCGGTTTTCGTATTAATAAAAAGTTACAATGAAAATCGACGTAGA
This sequence comes from Caenorhabditis inopinata, assembly GCA_003052745.1. NCBI lineage: Eukaryota > Metazoa > Nematoda > Chromadorea > Rhabditida > Rhabditidae > Caenorhabditis > Caenorhabditis inopinata. Next base: position 3,665,515 of record AP018153.1, read on the forward strand.
ACATTGCCCATATTACCCCAGAAAAATCCTGAGCGGCCTTTTGCCGTTATCAGTATTATCAGATTGTGGGCACTATGTTTGATCAATCGTCGTCTCCTCTTCCATCTATCGCCTTCTCCGTTTCATTCCATCATAAATATGTTTAGTTCTCTCCCTATTTCGCACCAACGCTGTTGCTGCTGTTGTTGCCCTGCTGCTGACGATTTCGTTTATAAATTTCTCCCCCCCCCCCCTCCTCTATCTTTTTGTCCGTGTCGCCTTACGTTTGTTCTCTGGAACAAATCGATCGATTAGTTTTGATCGTTCTCGTTTATCATTTACTTAATAATGCTAAATACCGCGCCGCCACCAAAATAATTATACTTACTTACGTAGATTGATTAACTAAGTAAGTAAAGGAATGCGTATCAGAGAGGTCATTCTATCATTCTCACGTGATGTTTGCATAATTTCCAATCGAGCTCGTTTACTGATGCTCCCCCCGGTGTGGAAACCATGACGCCCCACGATTTCGGCATGGGTGGCAAAGAAACGAAAGCGATGTTTTGTCGACATCTAAAAAATAATTTGCATTCGTCACTTTATGAAAGTGAAGAGAAGCTGGCAGTGATCAACGCTATTCAATTTTCGGATTGCCTCATGGTTATGAGAGATTAGCCTTTTATCCGCTCTCGTTTCTTCCTTACGATTGCCCCAAATCGTGATGCTTCCGGCGTGTGTACGCGGAATTTGACGGTGGTGGACACCGCTAGTGCCATCCCTGTAGAGTAGTTCTCGTTAACAAATTGAATATAAGTTAAATTCAAATTCAGTTCCCGTAAAAAATATCGCAATGTTTCCGGGTTTTATCTGAACTTTTCAGTTTTCCTTAGTATTTTTGTTCTTTTTATCTCAGTTCACAAAGTTCAGTTTTTAGAAAATATCACGATGAACTTGTTTGATTTTCATATCAATTATAGATTTAAACTCAATGAACTCGAAAGTTCAAATATAGCCAAGATTTGAATGTGCGTACGAATACTATGAGTTCTGATGATATTCTCACAAGCAGAGCACACCCAACTTGTAAGTGGCCCTAACTACAACGCCTTTTTCAATGGTTTTGAAAAACAAAGCTCAAGAAACGTTAACCAAACTAGAGACCCAGACACTCTTCTAGTTGGTCACGTGTTGTAACAACTGATCCTCCTCACTCCGTCTTTCGTTTCTTCTTTTCTTATTTTCACACAACCAACTTTCCTGCATTCTTCTAGTTTCTTAAGCTTCCTACCCACACCTCTTCCAGCTTCCTTTCATGAAGTGTTATTTTCAGATATTCAGAATGTCGCGGGGTCAGAATATACACAGTGGTCACTTCATGTGCTCAAATCTGCATGATGATCTCGCTCCAGATGAAGACGAGGAGGATGTTGAAGTAGATGTCGTTGAAGATAATGACAAATCGACAGAAGCATCATCGTCCGTCAATAAAAATAAAGTGCTCGATGAAAAACCGGTGACATTTTACAAGTTTGGAGTTGGAAAAACACAGTCGATTGCCATAGATGTGTCGTTGAACAAGCTGAACAAATGTATCAAAGTGGCTTATAAGTGCGAAATTCAAAAATTCAAATCTAAATAATTTCTAGTTTCAGCAAAATGACAACACCGAAATGGAAGGATTTCAAAGGATTGAGACTACATTGGAAACAAAGAATTCGCTTGAACAATGTTATATGGAGAGCATATTATATTGAATGTAGGCACTTAGTGATTAACAATAATATTCGCTACGAATATTCTTGCAGTTCGAAAAAAACAGCCGCAGAAACCTAAAAAACCGTTTTGCTATTTTGCTGTACCGGATGATGACACTACTCATCAAAAAATCGAGGGTTCGATTGTCGAGGGAATGTACTGGAAGCGAAAAATGGAAGGCGTATGCGCACAATATAAAAGGTGGAGAATCAGATCGAAGCATAATTTAATTGCTGAAAAAGGAGGAATGATTGCGACATGCTCATCAACCAGTGTGAGTAGTATCTCTGGAGATATAAAACGAAAAAGGGTGAGTTTTTTCCTCAAAATCTTATTTCTCGATAATTATATTTCGGCTATCTCGCGCTGATAGTCTTTTTAAAAAAGCCTCTGGTTATCCATCTGCATAAAAAGTAAATGAGGCCCACTTTTGTCATCATGATTTCGATTTCTGTCAGGTGAAACTGAACCTTTGACATTTCTCTCTCTGAATCTGCGTAACGGAAAACTTTGGTGCATAATAAACAGTGTGGCTGCGTGCACAAATATGCGCCATCCACGTTTTCATCCTTTTTCCCTATATTGTAGAAATCCTATTTCTTCCACATTTGTTTGCGCGTACTTTGGGCCCGCACATTTCTTCATTCCAATACGCGTTAATTGAATAATAAATATCGGTGGACCCAAGGAAGTGAGAGAAAGGGATTAAATACGGGACACAAAAACACGGGGAAGTGGACACTGGACACGTCGTGCGGCAGATTGCAACGAACTCTTTGGCCGGCGCTTTCCATCATTTTTGTTTCCCGTGTTTAACTACATTGTCTCTCTTCCGACGGTCTGAAATACGAAATTGTCTTGTACCGCTGGAATCTTCGATTTAAAAAATAAACTATTTCGATAATACGCCATAGGTATTCAATTTCTTTTATGGACCTGAAAATAAGTCGATCTTAATGCGGTGGTAGCGCTTGAAGTGTTAGCAAAAGGAAAGAAATGCACAGTTAAAAATTACAGCGTGGAAAATAATTACGCAAACACATTAAAGCCGGTGTAAATCCAGAATTAAAAAAAACGGAAGCGGTTTTAAACAATTAAACTTTTTTAAATGACAGAAATGCTATTGAAATGATAGAGAAAAATTATCAATTAAAATTGTTCGCTTCGGACACCTTTTGCTTTGATGGAAGCACGAAAACGACTTGGATGGGTGTCTACTCCAGCACGCACGTACGCACACGTTTTCACAGAAGAGAAACTTTTCACAGCGGGGGCGGAGTTCAACCCACAAAATCGCAGAGTTATTGCCGAAAACTGCAAAAAAGCTGCAAGAAAAATAGAGCCGTCCACCGTGTTTCTCATCCTTCCACCGCCTCCACCGCCATTGTATTTGGAGTGGTTTGTGCAACTAGCAAGTGCCCATTTATTTCTGTGGGAAAACGTGTCAAAGGGGATTCTCGAGAAGCATCTTCTTTCCTGGTTCCAAAATCACTAAACAAGACAACATTGGGTTCTCCAACAAGATGAAACTGCGGCTCATAGAGCAATACTTACCCATGACGAGCGTTGAGCCACAGAGATAGCTTTCGTGACTTCGTCATCAAAGACAAAATGCACGATTCCTCGTCTGACCTGAACCCTCTGGAGTTTTTGGTATGGGGAGTTTTTCAGAGTAGCCTCACCCCATTATTGAGTGCGTGTTGCAGAATCCAAAGATGACCGAATCGAATAATTTTATTTTACAATTATTCTCTATAATTCCAATAAAAACTTAATTTTCTACTGTTTTCGTTTTTCAGCTGTGGAGTTGTACCGGTTCTAAAGTGCCGGGTAATTATTTTCCATTCTGTGAAATAACTATTGTGTATAAACAGGCAGAAAATGTCGCTTCGAATAAAAATAGAGATTTAAAACACAAAAATGAAAGCTAGTATTTGTCATTGTCTTAAAACTATTCCAATTCTTCTTTTTTTTCAGAAACAAAACGTTCAAAAAGAAACAATCGACAACAAAATACGATGCTTCGAACCTCCTGTCAAAATTCAACGAAGTCAGACACCAAAGCACACGATTTCCGACGAATTTGCGTGGGATTTAGACGACCTCGACAATGTCTTCACCGACGATTTTTTAAATTCGCTCAGCGAACCATATATGTTTCCTGATCCAAGAGATGTCTGTGAGTGTTTAGCTTTCGAGACAAAAAAGAAATCGCATTAACAGTCGACATAAAGTCGACTTTCTAAATGTCACTTTGATAGTTCAAAGATTAAAATCTCGATAAACATTCCGATCTGTACAGAAAATCGGAAAGAACGTAACATGTTCCTGTGTTCTATAAATAGTTTGAAAATCGTCATCAATCGTGAACCGGTTCTTTTTTCTAAGGCTTTCACGAAAGACGAAGACAAAAAGTCGTCTTGCGTTTGTCTTACGCAATAAAGCAGTTGTAAACACATTGCGTCAGACGAATTCAAGACGAAGATAGATGAGACGAGACGGCCGAGATTTCGCCCAAATGGAAGCCTTACTTTTTTCAGATGGTGGAAACAACGCCGACATAATGCAGCCAGGACTCCTCCCTCTACAACCCACGATTGAGGATATAATGATCTCGCTCAGCGATATACCCGATTCACCACCATTTCCAAGTGATCGTGACACTATGCGAACTCCTATCACATCTGCGCAGCAGGTTCCGCAAACGAGAGGATCAGTTTCCTCCTCAGCGTCGCTTCATCAGATGCAGGTGGCTCAGCAGCAACAGGCGCAGTCCATATCGCAGTCGACGCAACCCCAACATCAAATTCAAATTCAGCAGCCGGTCGCTAGGCCACCAACTCACGATTTTATGACTTCTTCGATCATGATGGATTACCGTTTAATGCCAACACGTCAATCATCGGCAATAACTTCACAAATGCTCATGCTCAGCCAGTCAGCATCCACGTCATCATCACAGCCACAATATGCAACAGCTACACATTACAATTCGAATAATTCATTTCTACCGGTCCGAAACACAATGGCAAATCAGCATCACCTGAATCATTCACAGCATTCAGCATGGAACAAGCAGCAGCAGAGCAATTTTCTTGTAAGCATTTGTCTTTAAATTTATTTTAATGTAGTGGTCGTTCTTTCAGGTTTCCCTACCTCAGCAATCACATGTGGAAAGAATTTTGAACAATCAATCATCATTAACTCAAAGATCCAACTTATTGCCGACTCACACGGACACGTACATGCCTCAATTCTTGCAATCAACTCAAGCCACATCGCTGCAGCCACAGCCCCAAGATCCTATGATGGCACCCTCTAGGTCTTGGTGGCTTGATGTCCCATTAACAGCTAGTGTGCAGTCTCCATTATCTGTGGCTACTCCATTACCATTAGCGAATCAGACAGGTCCTCAGACGCCATTAGGACAATTGATTGGTAACGCTGATAATGGATTTTTGATTGGAAGCAATGGCTCGTCTGGAGGCTTCAAAATGAATGGAGGGAATGGCGTCCCAACACTATCGCAAAGATTGGAACAGCCTCCAATCCCATCCGGTCATAGACCAACTACACTTTTCGGTAGCATTGATAGTAAACCGGCAAAAGTATTCACCTCATTAACATCGCAAAACACTCCTACGCCGTCTCCATTGGATTTCGCCAGTCTCTCCCGACTACGAACAACTTCCCTCAATGAATCGTGGAAAATGAGCCCGGTGGCGGAATGTTCGCCCTCGTATCAGGCTCTTGCGGCAGCTGCAACCACTACACCGTCTGTGTTGGAAAGCCCTTCTGTATCCGCAAACGAAAATATGAGGGGGCCAGTGTCGGTTCCAACTACCGTACCACTCCCGCCTCCGCAACAAAAGCCAAAAATTATCTTTCCGCCGTCTAAACGAAAGGATCACGACGGTCCGACGACACACCTTGTTAATCGGCAACAATCGTGCGATGTGAATTTACTCAACGAGCAAAAACCTCAAATGCCCGTTAAACCAGAAGAGAAATCTGGAAGACATGGTCCGTTTTTGCATAATAGTTTTGTTTTTTTTTTGTTCTTATATTCAAGTATACAAATTTTTAATAATTTCAGCTGGAAATACGGCTTCAACTGAATTCAAAGAAGTTACAAAAGAAGAGCCAATGCTAATGAGCGCACCATCAAGTGTCAAGTCGATGCGAAGACAGGCTCCTGATTCAACGCTACATCCAGAAGAACGTAAGCGAATATTACATTTGCACGCTGAGCAGAATCGGCGAAGTGCTCTAAAAGACGGATTTGACCAGTTAATGGATATAGTAGGTTCAAACACGTATTAAAGGAGTTTTAAAGTGGAGGCTTTTCAGATTCCGGACTTGTATTCTGGAGGTTTGAAACCAACAAACGCAGTTGTTCTTGCCAAAGCGGCCGACCATATTCGGCGATTGCAATCAGAAAAATGGGACAAAACTCAAAAAATTGACGACGCAAAAGCTAAAATCGAAAAGCTGAACCAAAAAATAACGTATAAAAATGAAGCATATCTTAAAGCCTTTTAATCTTTACAATTCAGGTCACTTCAATCAAATCTTCCACAGTCCAGTGCTCCTTCCAGTTCATCGCAAGTAGACTCAAAGACATCTCTAGAAACATTCTTTGATAGATATGTGAAAGAAGGAGCTAAAAAAGATTGGAGGTTCTGGGTGGTAAGTGCTCATTAAAAGTTGTCACAGTGAATTTCAGCGCCGGTAGTAATTTCTAATGCTACAGCGCGAAGGCTTCCACGAAAGACAAAATATGACCGTCTTGTCTCTCGTCTTCGTCTGACTTGCGTTTATTGCGTACGACGAAAGACGACCTTTTTTGTCTTTCGTGGATGCCTTAACTGAGCTATTGAAATGCCACTGGCGCTGGTTTACGGCATTTATTTAAAAATGTATCTTTGATTTATTGATTTATGCTAATCACAAATGTGAAACACCTGTCACTTTGAATATTTATGCTACTTTCGATAATTATAAGTTTTCGATAGCACAATTTATTATCTTGAAAGCTGAAACCCTATTCTATCAATTAGAAACATTTTAGATGTTTTACTCAACAAAACTAAAGTCCAAAAAAGCCACAGGTGTAGCACAAGCAACTTTCTCACTTAGTTGATACGTTATTCACTTGTATGGTCGTGGATCACAGCTAGTCATACCTTGCGATCTTTAGCGGCAGTGATCCATGAAGTAGAACTCAGGCAGATATTTTTGGTGCGTCCATACTCTATTATGGTGTGCAAAGTCAAAGTTAGATCTGACAAGTTTCCGAGAGTATTGAGCGCTACCTCTGATCCGACTAGACACGTCGTACATACTAGCCAACTGAGACTCTGCCGGGGTGTCGATATTATCCGGATATGTAGAAAAGAATCGTAAAAACATTTTCTACGCCGCGGAGAGACTAAGGGCATGGAGAAGGACCAGAAAGTCTCCCAAAATTCGCGGATTCGAAAATTAATTTTAAAGATATTCGGGATTAAAGTTTAAATTAACGATGTCAACAAATTAGCCACCGTTTCCGATTCCTTACGATGCACTTCTTCTTTTGCTACAATATCAGCACTAAATTTTGAATAAAAGTGAATTCTTTTTTAAAAAAATTGAATAAAATGCCAGTAAAAACGTTATTGGAATCTGGGCCTAAAGTTGCGAAAAGTCCAAGTTTTGTCTAGCCTTGTGAGAAGCTAATAATCGTTTGCACCCTATCTGACATGCGCAAAATAATTTAAGAATAGACGCATTCAAATATTGGAAAAACTTCAGAATTTATTTCGAGTTTTTTTTCCTTTTATAGATGTCACAAATGCTGAAGCCTATCTGTGTCTCTCAATCCAACTCGTTCGCTGCTTCTGTAGCTGGCGATTCTTCATCAAGAAATGAAGTGGCGGCGTCGTGTTCAGATTGGCTGAATAAAAATTGGAAAGCCACCGAGCTGCGGCCGCTTGCTAGCACGATATTGGTAAGGTCGGCGTTGTAGTGAAATTTCAAGAATGATAAATTTCAGGTCTCTCTAGCCACCAATTCGAATATCCTGTCCGAACCTGATACGCTGGCAGACTATGTTGCCCAGCAGCTAAAAACTCCCTTTTAATTAATTTTAGGATCAACTTGATTTAGAATTTAATATCTGTTTAAACCGCTAAAATGTTTATTGTTGCCATCGTTATTATTGAAGAACCAATTCCATTGGAAATCGCGGGTTTATTTTTAGCAGCCACTCTTATTTATTCGGGTTTATATCTATACCGTTTGCTCAATTTTCTAATCTGTTATGTACATATACATTGATGTAATAAACTTTAATAAGCGTATTCTCCTTCATTTTAACAACGTGACCGGACCCAGCCGCATTACAATTTTCGCTGAGATTTCAGAGATAAGAATTTAGAAGCAGAAAATATAGAAGAATTCGATTAATTTTTTTAAATAAGCCTCACTTTGAAGGAGAAGTGTATGTGTTGTAGAAGGACTGCTCCAATTTTTGCTCAATTTTTCAGTTGTCACAATAGATAATGGACGTAAATATCAGTGATCAAAATGGAAAACCATTGGTTAACCTGTAAGATTTTGCATTATAATCAGAGTGAAATCAATAAAAAAAAACTTAGAAAAATGTCTCTTTGGCAATATCAATTCAATGAAATGCTAGTAATGTTGGCAATCATCATTGGCTTGTGATATTGTAGGAATTTAACTGAAAATTCGGTTGGGGGAGGGGTCAGTGGGTTTTCGACTTTTTTGGATTTTTTTGTTTCTAAAAATATTATTATTAGACATACTCGAGTAACATTAGCAATTTTTACAACAATTTTATTGGCAGACAACAAAAATACGTACAAAAAATAAAATGACTAGGTGACTGGATATTTCTGGGCGATTGCGGCCCATAACTCGCAAATAGTTTAACAATAACAACAAACATTTTCAGAAAAAAATTGCAAAAACCTCCAAAAATGACTAAAAACTGGTGGACTCCCCAACTAAGATAGCGCCAAAATACGCATAAAAAATGGCAAAAAAAGAATAAAACAAGCAAATAACTAGGTGGCTGTATATTTCTTAGCGATTTCGGTCCATAACTCGTAATATTTCGCTTCATAGAGATATTTAAAATGCCACAGCGCCTCAAAGTAATGCTCATCTCATAAATCGTCTTTGATAAAACGAAAAATAAACTTGAAATAAATTGGCTCCACCCATTTTTGCAGCTCTGTCACATGTTAAAACGCAAGTGCTACGCGCGCGTTTTAGTACTTGTAATTTTCATTTTTTTTTAAATTAACCGCAAATTTTTTTGCCTCATTTTCGACTTTCCCTTTTATTAAATACATATATAATAGCCTTATTTACTTGAGTATGTCTAATAACATTTTCAGAAACAAAAATAATCCAAAAAAGTCGAAAAACCATTGACACCACCTTCCCCCAACTATGATACGCCGTTTTTATATGGTTTATAGGATATGAATGCAGAATGAAGCTTGAGTGCTAGAAAATAGATTTTCGAATGCTAAAATGATTATCTTCCGCAATCACGATACGCAAATTTGCGGAAATAGCATTATACATGACGAAAATATCCCAAAAAAAGCTCTTTTCGATATTTCATTTTTTTTTTAAATTTTTAGCTAAATGAAACGTTGTAAAAAATGAAAATAATAGCATTAGAAACTGACAATTTCAGCATTTTATGCAATATGTTTCAGTTCGGCGGAGGAAATCAAGGAGCAAAAAGAGCGTCCGAAAGGCGAATTGCCCCCAATTCTCCGCCCCAAATTTGTGAAAAATCAACGGCCTACTCGTAGTAAAGTGAGGTTGACCTCAAAGGAACTAGCAACAAAAGAGGAAGATGTTGGTGTAGAGAGGCTGGATACGCTGGAGAAGCTTGAGAAAGCGACAGAAGACAAGGATGACGAGAAGGTGTTACCAGATAGGTTATCCGCTGAAAAAGTGGAACCGGATGAGGGAAAGGATTCAAAAGAAAAGGAGTATGAAGACCAAGATGGTCGAGAAGTCGATGTTCGAATTACAACGGCTGAAGCACAGAACAGTGATCCAGACAATCGAAAGGCTTCGATGTCAAAAGAATCTGCGAATGAAAAAAGTGATGAAAACAAAAAGAAAAAGATGGATACACTGGATGACGCTGAAAAAGCAGCGGTGAGGAAGGAATTGAGGAAGGATACATCGAGACATAAGAAGAGACCGAAAAACGGCGGGAAAGCCAGTGTAAAACGATTCCATATGAACTTATCAAACGATCGGAAAAGGCGAAAAAAACTGCCATCGAAAGAAAGTCTATCAGTAAGCTTTTTTTTATTAAACTATTATCGCCGTAAAAAAGTTCCGACATTTTTTCGAGTCGGGATTTGAATTTAGAGGCTCCGCCCATTTCATCATCAGAGCGCATTTGCTATGCGCGATATATTTTTATCAGAAGAAACGAAAAAATAAATAAATGACGCAAATTGATATATTTAAACATTCGAAGAAACGTGTAAAAAAATTCACGATTAATGCAATTTCGTTCTTTTAATCCAGTTTAATTCTGAAAATTCAGAAAAAAAAATAAAAATTCAAAAAATATATCGTGCATAGCAAATGCGCTCTGATGATGAAATGGGCGGAGCCTCTCAATTCAAATTCCGATTTTCGCGGGCTCGAAAAAATGTCGGAACTTTTTTACGGCGATAATACAGGGTGGCTGAAAAGTATTGAGACACTTGTTTTTTGTTGTATTTTCAAAAATAGAGTTTCAACAAAAGGAGACACGTAGTGTGTCGTGTCGATTCAAAAATCGATCAATTTTGATTCGATTTGTTGAACGGGCAAATCGATTTGAATCGATTCGATTTCGCGAATAAATCGACTTGAATCAAATTGAATCGAATCGATTCGATTTTGAATCGATTTAGTTCGATTCAATTCGATAAAATTGAATCAACAAAAATAGTGCAAATACGCTCTACCGATCAATGCCTTCGGCCGCGGTTTGAAGTCGTATTTTCCTTTGAAAAATGCTATTTACTAAAAAACAGTTTAAAAATACGATTTTAAACCGCCGCCGAAGGCATTGATCGGTAGAGCGTATTTGCACTATTTTTGTTGATTCGATTTTATCGAATTGAATCGAATCGAACGATTCGATTTTTATTCAAACGCAATTGGAATCATGTTGAATCGATTGAATCGATTCAAAAATTGTCGATTTAATTCGATTCAATCGATCAATTCCAAAATCGACACGACACACTAGAGACACGGCAAAAACGAGATACAAAAAACGGGATACACGCAATTGCGCTCCACCGCACACACTTTTCGAATGGGAATTTTCACAGTAAAACTTGAGTTTTCTTTATTTATTTTAAGTTAGAAAATTTCGAGCAAAAAATAACAATGTAAGTGTGAACAAGAAAAAAGAAGGAACAGGGAAAAATTGAATTTGAAATTTGAATTTGAATTTGAAATTCACGTTCGAAAAGTGTGTGCAGTGGAGCGCAATTGCGCGTATCCCGTCACAGGTTGTACCCCGTTTTTGCCGTGTCTCAACAAAAGACTGTCGGCTTATATACCAAAGTAGGGCGGAATTGGATTTTGGGAACTCGGAATCCGGGAAACGGAAAACGGAAAAATTTTTTTCACGGAATCCGGAAAACGGAATAAAAAAACGGCGGAATCCGGAATCCGGAATTCCGCCCTTCTCTGCTGACAACATCGGAAAGCAATCATCATTTTTCAGAAAGACACCTCGCAGAGTCCAACAGGCGTATCTTTGGATAAATCTCAAGAAACAGTGGGACGAGGAAAACGGAGTCATAACAAGGGTCCAGATCTGGCAATAAAGACATCAGCGATGGATACGACTAGAAAACATCAGAGAAAGAAGTTCAACACGTTTTTCAAAAATATATTCGAGAAAACTAGGTCGTGGATGAGGAAATCGGACGATGTAGCACAACCGTGAGTTTTTCAAGTAAAATTTGCGAAATGATCGGACCCAAAAACCAAAAAATAGAGAAAAATGCCAATAAACTGCGAGGTCCTTTATGCCGCGTTCAAAGTTGATTTCCAGGAGAAATTTCCTGGAAAAACGCTACCATTTTTTCCAGATTTTCCGGAAACTGTCGCAACGAGTGTTACCGTAGTTTGCCTCTTCCCTTCGAGACCACCGACCATCGCACGATTTACGGCTCTTTTTTAACGCCATTTGTTCAATTTTTTTAAAAGTATTTTTCGCTATATTTGGCTGTTTTTTTCTGAATATTTCGCTTCAAATAATGGATTCTAACAGAAATCGTTGAAGCCGAATTAAGCTGAATTAAGCAATTTAAAACAGAAAGAATTATTTCCCTAAAAGTTTCATACTTATTAATTGAAATTTTTGGATTATCCGGATGATCGATTTTTGACGAATTTGTATTGTTTTCGTCTTTTCCCATCACGTCTTCAACGATTTCTCCGTCAAAATCCATTATTCGAGGTGAAATATTCAGAAAAAACAGCCGAATATAGCGAAAAAAAGTTAAAAATCTTGAAAAAATTGCGTTAAAAAAGAGCCGGTCGGTGGTCTCGAAGAGAAGAGGCAAACTACGGTAACACTCTTTGCGACAGTTTCTGGAAAATCTGGAAAAAAATGGCAGCTTTGGACAGCGTTTTTCCAGGAAATTTCGAACTAGTTTGGATATGAGTATGGCTGAACACTAATCTCATACAGACCAATACTCTAAGGCGTCCACGAAAGACGAAGTAAGACCGTCTCGTTTTGAGTTCGTCTGACGCAGACATTGTGTTGGTCAAGTAAAATTCACAGTACACAACTTTTTTGTTGCGTAAGACGAGACGAAAGGCAAGACAAAACACGACTTTTTGTTTTCGTCTTTAGTGGAAGTCTTACAATACTCTTTGACTTTCCCTTATTAAAAAAAATAATGTTTTGCTCTTTGACTTTTTTTACTCTTTGACTTTTTCACTTTTTGTTACTAGTATACTCTCTTTTATAAAAAAAAATAAAACAGTTATTAGCGATTTTTTTACAATTAAAATAAAAAGTAAATTTGGAAAACAATTTTGTTGCAAAATTCAAAGAGACAAAAAGTCAAAGAGCCATGATTCTAGGAGTATTTACTATAAGTACATAATAAGAGATCCACGAAAGACGAATCAAATCGGTCGTCTTTCGTATTGCCTTGCATTCGTCTTACGTCGTCAATTAAAACGCATGTGTACCAACAAAATGTCTATGTCTAGGTCAGACGAATTCAAGACGAAGACGAAGACGAGAGGAGACGGTCTTATTTCGTTTTTCGTTTAAGCCCTAATAAGTAACAGCGATAAGAAAACGTTCAAAATTGAAAACGGCATAATTGAGCTCGGAAAGTACGCAACTCAAACGATAAAAATTAAAACGAACGTATCATGGAAACGTATGGAAAAACACCCATTTTTCGAAAAATTTCGAATTTCTCGATTACTCAGTTTTATTTTATTTTCGCTCCAGGACCCATAATTTTGTTTTTCAAATGTGCTTCCATGCTAAATAATTAGGAATTACTGAAAATCGAAGTTTTGAGATTTTTGGGGGTGAACGTAAGATTATGTGGAGCGTTGTATAATTCTAAAGCAGAAATGCAAGTGATCTATAATTAAAAGGGAGAAAGTCCTATAGATATTGACCGCTTTTTTGGAATCAATCCTTGCCAAATTGTAGACAAATTGTTGAAAAATTGTTGCCATATTGTGGACAAATTGTTGCCAAATTGTGGAAAAATTGTGGACAAATTGTTGAAAAATTGTTGCCATATTGTGGACAAATTGTTGCCCAATTGTGAATAAATTGTGGACAAATTGTTGCCAAATTGTGGACAAATTGTTGAAAAATTGTTGCCATATTGTGGACAAATTGTTGCCCAATTGTGAATAAATTGTGGACAAATTGTTGCCAAATTGTGGACAAATTGTTGAAAAATTGTTGCCATATTGTGGACAAATTGTTGCCAAATTGTGGAAAAATTTTTCAAAAATTGTTGACAGATTGTTTCCAAATTGTGAACAAATTGTTGCCGAAATGTGGACAAACAAATTGTTGACAAATTGTTTACAAATTGTTGCCAAATTTTTGACAAATTGTTTACAAATTGTGGACAAATTGTTTCCAAATTGTGCATAAATTGTGGACAAATTGTGGACAAATTGTTCCCAAATTCTGGACAAACTGTTTCCATAAATTACATAAAGCATAAATTGTGGACAAATTGTTGGCAAATTGTTTCCAAATTGTGCATAAATTGTGGACAAATTCTGGACAAACTGTTTCCATAAATTGCACAAAGCATAAATTGTGGACAAATTGTTGACAAATTGTTGCCAAATTGTTTCCAAATTGTTGCCAAATTGCAGTTAGAACTACAAATTTTCAGAACCAAAGAAATGCTGTTCAAGTCATACGTTCTACCAGAATACGACTCGAATAATGCGGCAGATTTCTTACCGGATCCACATTCACTGTTCTCTGAAGATGAATGGAAAGCCCGTGTGAAAAATCAAAAGTCTGAACGTGAGGAAGTCTTCATTAACAACCGGCCATTCTGGGTTCATCGTACAACGGACGACGTCATTCCAAAGTGTAAACTTCTCTCACATAACGGACTAGTTGCTCAACATGCTCTGAATAACTCTTGTTTTCTCAAAGAGCTGCCGAAAAGGAGTTTTTACGATCCGAAGTCTGAAAGTATGGAAAAGCTGACGTCCGTCGATAAGATGTTAGGCATTGATCCGATGGATATATCGAAAGAAAAGGAGCTGAAAAGGGTGGCGTCTAACACATTTTATGGCACGTGTCTTATGCAAGCGAATCGAAAATGTTTAGAGAGCAAGAGGAAAGCTGTAAGTGTAATAAGGCTGAAAAACCGCCATTTCAAAAGTGAGGCTTTGGTAATATTCCAGAATCACCCCCCCCACAATTCCAGAATCACACCCCACAATTCCAGAATCATCCCCCACGATTCCAGAATCATCCCCCACGATTCCAGAATCATCACCCATGATTCCAGAATCACCCCCCACGATTAATTCTAGAATCACCCCCCACGATTCCAGAATCACGTTTTCGTTTTCAGGAGGACGCAGACTTGAAAACCGCCGACGATAAAAAATCGGGATATGGAGTGAAAGTTACTTTTTTAATTTCTGATAAAAACCAAACATTGCACTTGTACAGTCGGTAAAACGTGATTATTTGATTATTGACCCAAACGATTTTTATTTTAGCAAAGATCGGCCGGCGCCTGGAGATGTTCGAAGGTTTTCGAAAGTGGACACCTTGCCAACTGACATGTACCGAAAACATCCGTCTAAAACGAAAACGCATTTTCCTCAATGTTCGGTTATTAGTCTGGAAGCGTCTACTGACAACAAAAACGAAAAATAACTTCTTCGTCGTCTTCGTCAATTTCTTGTTTTTTTTTCTTGTACATATTAGGTTGATGAAAAAGTTATTGCGGTTTTTAACATTCCGATTTAAATTATAATACCATAACTTTAAAAAAAAAAATCAACTTTATTAATCGAAATAAAAATCATTAGAATCAATACATTTTGGGCAACGAGAAGCAAGTTCGGATTTCTGGAAGCGATGAATTCATTGAAGGCGAATGAATCGGCTTGAATCGATTCGATGCGATAAAATCGAATCAACAAAAATAGTGCAAATGCGCTCTACCGATCAATGCCTTCGGCGGCGGTTTGAAATCGTATTTTTCTTTGAAAAATGCAATTAACAGTCAAAAAATACGATTTTAAACCGCCGCCGAAGGCATTGATCGGTAGAGCGCATTTTCTTTATTTTTGTTGATTCGATTTAATCGAATCGAATCGATTCAAATCGATTTGCCCGTTCAACAAATCGAATCAAAATTGATCGATTTTTGAATGATCGCGAGAAATGCTTCAAAAGCCAAAACGACGCCTTCAATGAGTTCATCGCTTCCAGAAACCCGAACTTTTACGCTTGTTTATCGTTGCCCAAAATGTATTGATTCTAATGATATTTATTTAAATTATTTATTATCCATCCGCGAGAACGTGAGTCTTTGTTTAAAGGCGCAACGAATTATCTAACGCTATTTAACCGCGCAATCCCCTAAAGAGACCCAAACAGTTAATTCGTTGCACCTTTAAACGAAGGCTCACGTCCTCGCGGATGGATGGAGGGTGGGTATAATACAATAACTCCCCCCCCCCCCGTTTGATATAAGAGTGACCCCCCGGTGGAAGACTGTGAAATGGCCCCCCCCCCACCCCTTCCCCTAACGTCAGTTTTTTCCACCAATTTTTACAATTTTCATAATTGTAAAAATTAAAATTAAAAATTAAAAATTAAAAAATATTTCATAATTTTTACTTCATTTTCATTTTTTCATTTCATTTCGTCTGAATCTCATGGAAATATTGGAAGGGGGGGGGGAGGAATATTGGAAGAAGGGGGGGGGAAATATTGGAAGGGGGGATCATTCTTGGATCTTCCGGTGGGGGGATTAGTACTGTTTGTTGGGGGTTGATTATTGTAAATTACCTAGGATCCAAATGTCCCCCCCCCCATTTCAACTGGCGGGGGATTAATATTGAATAACGACTTCGTATAGAACCCCCCCCCCCCTACAGTAATTATCCCCCACATCAATTTTGATAATGAATAACACTGATTGGGGGGGGCTATTATCGATGGTGGGGGGCGGTTATAGGGTGGGGGGCGATTCTTGGAAATTACCTCAGCGTCTCTTATTACAAGTTTCAGCGCATTAAAAACAAATGTTTTCTTCAAAGTTATGAATCGGCCTACGCCGGCCGTTTCGCAACTGTGAGCAGTTCTGAAAAAAACCGAAATTTTCCAACGATTTTTCTTTTTTTTTTTTGAAACAAAAATTGTTGGAAATTTTTATTTATTTTATTTTCTTTTTTTTTGCGAAAATTTTTTCTAAAATATGATATTAAAAAAATAAATTTCGCTCTACTGCACAAATTGAAAACCGGGGAGAGGTGTGTTGGAAAATCGGCCACGGCCACCAAATCCCAAATCCCCCATACCCCCCTCCCCCCTATAATAACAGTAATTATCACCCACATCAATTTTGATAATGAATAACGTTGGTTGGGGGGGGGCGATTCTTGGAAATTACCGGAGGGTGTAACGCACGTGAAAAGCCTGACCTTTAAGCGTCGCTGATCATTATCAGCTACCCTTTAAATAGGCAGAGTTCTCTCTGTTCCCCAGTTCGAGATTTGTCCATTTCTCCTCAACATTATGCTCTGAATAAAGCATTGTTCCTAAGGCGTCGTCTCACCCCACCATGGTCTTGACACCTACAAAAACAAAAACGTCAGAGGAATTTGACGTTATTGCTGGATATGATGTGACGTTATAATATTGCGGATTCGTTTTTCTCAAGCATCCATTCCCCAACGCCGACTACTATCATGGAAAATCTACAATTATTCATTAATTATTAATTTTATTAATAAACGATTTTCCACGCAGAGGCTGAGCAACTGTTGAAGTAGTGAGGAAATGGAGGGTAATTTCCAAGAATCGCCCCCCACCCTAGAACCGCCCCCCACCATCGATAATAGCCCCCCCAACCAACGTTATTCATTATCAAAATTGATGTGAGGGATAATTAATGTTGGGGGGCTTCTATACGAAGTCGATATCCAATATTAATCCCCCGCCAGTTGAAATGGGGGGTAACATTTGGATCCTAGGTAATCTACAATAATCAACCCCCCACCGGAAGATCCAGGAATGATCCCCCCTTCCAATATTTCCATGAGATTCAGACGAAATGAAATGAAAATATGAAAATGAAACTAGTTCATGATGCCACATAAAAATCGAAAATAATTATGAAAATTGTAAAAATTGGTGGAAAAAACTGACGTTATGGGAAGGGGTGGGGGGTCATTCCACAGTCTTCCACCGGGGGGTCACTCTTATATCAAGCGGGGGGGAATTATTGTATTATACCAAATGGAGAACAGAGAAGAGAGCGGAATTATTGTTTTAAGGAGCGCGGAAATCGGAAGAAGGAATATAAATTGAATAAGCTTAGCCTTTATAGGAAAATCTCGTAAAAATCTTTGTCTCTGGCTTCTGGAGCGAATCCTCATTGAATACGTTACAAATCAATGTCAGAAACAGAATCAGGCTCTAAGGTAGTTGGGGGGGGGGGGTCAATGTTTTTTAGTCATTTTTGGAGCTTTTTTCTTAATTTTTTTTCCTGAAAATGCTTGTTGCTATTGTTAAAAATATTTGTAAGTTGTTTTTTTCGCGGAATGCGGAATGCGAAATCTGGAATTCCGCCCTTCTCTGCTAAATTCAGAAGAGATGCTATTCGTGAAGTACGGTAGTGGTCACTCAGATAACGATGTTTCGTGTTTCAGACGACGATGACGACGAACGATAGGAGGCTTCTGAATCCTTGAAGATTCCAGAATTCTTCAAAGAGACGTCTCATGGGAATTCTAGATTTCAGTCTTCTACATTAGCCACTTTTCAGAAGACTTAAATTCCAGAGTTGGGCGGAATTGGATTTTGGGAACTCGGAATCCGGAAAACGGAAAACGGAAAAAACAATTTTCTTCACGGAATCCGGAAAACGGAATGAAAGAAATGGCGGAATCCGGAATTCCGCCCTTCTCTGCTAGATACGAATGCAGCGGTGGCCGAGGGGGGAAGAGTGATGTACGAAAATCTAGGGAGTGTGGGTTCAGTTCCTCTCCGGCAAACTCTTTTTGCTATTCTGATTTTGATTTTATTTAAAGTTTAATTGGATCATGACAAAAAAAGATATAAAAAGATTTTTTTTAAATAAATTTTTGAAATAACTCGAATAGATGATTCCATTCGCTGCGTGCGTATTGTTGCGGGACGGCCCAATGTTCTCATTCGCTTCAATTTTCTAAAAGAAATCACAAACGCAATGTGTGCGCTTTCTTACAATTTTTAAATTAGCGCGTTAAAACGCGCTATCCCCTAACGAGACCCAAACAGCGCCTTTAAACGAAAAATCACGTACTCGCGGATAGATAATAATTCCAAAGCTATTTTGGAATAGTTTGGAAAAATGTTTCTCGAAAAATTTCCGAAAAATTCTCGAGAAATGTTTCTCGTTTATTTCTCGAGAATTTTCCGAAAAATCAACGAGAATAATTTGTATTGAATTGGATTTTTTAATGGATTTTTTAGAGAGATCTCCGGTTAGTTTTCTGTTTTTGAAGTTGTTTTGCTTGCAGAGTTTTTTTTTGTCGTTTTCCGTAATTTTTGTTTCTCATCGTTTTAATTATTTAAAAAAATCTAATTCTAAAGCTATCTGCGTAGTCGAAAAATTTCCGAAAAATTCTTGAAAAATTTCCGAAAAATTCTTGAAAAATTTCCGAAAAATTCTCGAAAAATTTCTGAAAAATTCTCGAAAAATTTCCGAAAAATTCTCGAAAAATTTCCGAAAAATTCTCGAGAAATGTTTCTCGTTGATTTTTCGGAAAATTCTCGAAAAATTTCCGAAAAATTTCCGAAAAATTCTCCGAAAATTCTCGAAAAATTCTCGAAAAATTCTCGAAAAATTTCCGAAAATTTTCCGAAAAATTCTCGAAAAATTCTCGAAAAATTCTCGAAAAATTCTCGAAAAATTTCCGAAAAATTCTCGTGAAATGTTTCTCGTTGATTTTTCGGAAAATTCTCGAAAAATTCTCGAAAAATTCTCCAAAAAATTTCCGAAAAATTCTCGAAAAATTTCCGAAAAATTCCCCTAAAATTTGTTTAGGATTTTTAGAGAGATCTCCGGTTAGTTTTCTGTTTTTTAAGTTGTTTTCCGTGATTTTTTTTTCTCACCGTTTTAATTATTTTTTTTTTAAATCTAATTCTAAAGCTATCTGCGTAGTCGAAAGTATTATCGCCGTAAAAAAGTTCCGACATTTTGCTATGCGCGATATGTTTGTTGAATTTTTATTTTTTCTTCTTCTTTTTCTTCGCAAATTGATATATTTAAACATTCGAAGAAACGTGTAAAAAATTCACGATTAATACAATTTCTTAAATATATTAATTTGCGAAGAAAAAGAAGAAGAAAAAATAAAAATTCAACAAACATATCGCGCATAGCAAATGCGCTGAAATGATGATGAATGGGCGGAGCCTCTAAATTCAAATCCCGATTTCCGCGGGCTCGAAAAAATGTCGGAACTATTTTACGGCGATAATATCTGTGCTCGAATTTTTAGAACAATTTGTGCTCAGTGCTTTATAGAAAAATAAGAATTTCAAGAAAACTTTATTTATTGCCAAATCACCACCAAATATTCGTTTCCTCAACATGATCTATTGCAGTCTATCGTCATTAGGTTCATTAACAATAATTTGGTCTTCCCTATCACGGAGATCAATAGTATAGCGATACTTGCAATGTGACCCGTTACGACACAGAGGAAAAATATATATTCTTGCTTTCATTACATTCGCTCCATTTGTATTTATTGCGCAATTATGTTCGACAGTCATGTAAAATTGGCACTTCTGAAAATAAATAAAATTTCAGGAAATTCTCTGCAGAGTTTCAGTGCAAAATAGTGTGTCGTGTCGATTTTGGAATAGATCGATTGAATCGAATTAAATCGACAATTTTTGAATCGATTCAATCGATTCAACATGATTCGAATCGCAATTGAATAAAAATCGAATCGTTCGATTCGATTCGATTTTATAATTGAATCGATTCGATTCGATTCAATTCGATTAAAATCGATAAAATCGAATCAACAAAAATAATGCAAAAATAAAGAAAAAAAATTTTTTTCACGGAATCCGGAATCCGGAAAAAAAATTGTTTTTGTTGATTCGATTTTATCGAATCGAATCGATTCAAGTCGATTCATTAGCGAAATCGAATCGATTCAAATCGATTTGCCCGTTCAACAAATCGAATCAAAATTGATCGATTGTTGAATCGATACGACACACTAGTGCAAAGCATGAAATATAAATATATCTTTTTTCATTTTTATTTATTTTTGTTCAATTAAGCAAAATTCGGAAAATCTTACATTCCATACAATTTGATTTTTATGCAGTTCTGGCAGATAACATTGTATTTGTGCAGTGGAATTGTAAAAGCTAAATGTTTTCTTCTCTGTTAACATGGCGTCATCTCGAAATAACTCCTCTTCCCAAAGCTGCACAGTCAAATAACCATTGTCGATAGGACAATAGAAATTGAAAACGATATCGAGTTCTGTTGCGCATGACACGAAGGAGCTCGTCGCAATCAGAAGAAGCAGAGCTGTTATTCCACGCATTGTTGCCGCAGGAGTAATGGATGATGTGGAACGGAAGAAAGGGGCGGAGACAGCCTTATTTTCAGCGCGGGGGGGGGGGGGCACGTCACGAGAATATTAACGAAAGGTGGCCACGCTTCAAATTGGAAACATTTTCAAGGATGTTTCAGTACCGGAAAAAAAAGGAATCAGTCAGAATTCGTCTAACGCAGTGTATTGACCACTTTTTTATTGCGTAAGAAAAAGGCAAGACGAACGGAAAAACGAACAAAGACGACTTTTTGTCTTCGTCTCGCATAGATTCGATAGGGCGCTGCGGGTAAGGTAGTACAAATTTCCAGACCAACAGAATCAGCTACTGGAATTCCCATGCCTTCGTGGCCCCTTTGTTTTATTACTAGACTGCAGCAAAAACGGTCATCGTCACCCCAATGTAATCTTGGGCAACACAGCGGCAGATGTTGGTTACATTCCAAGCAGCGAGGGCTCCACATGCGTCCTTCCCACGGGAAATCTTGCCGGACCATTCCCTGGTGAGCTCAGCCCTTTTTTCTGTAATCGTAGACAGTTATTTTAATAGGTCACTCCTCATTAGCTGTTTTTTGGAGGAAATCTGATTTCTGTCGATATTCTGTACTTACCAGCAGTGTGTCGTTTCGAAAAATTATTTCTCGAAAAATACGTTTTTCGAAAAATTTCCGAAAAATATTCACGAAAAATTTCTCGAAAATTTTTCGAAAATTTTTCGAAATTTTTCGTGAATATTTTTCGGAAAATTTTCGAGAAATCACGAAAAATGATTTGAATGAAAATACGATAAACACCGCGCTTTGCGTTATTTCGGAGTGTCGTTCCAACACGTTTCCAACACGTTTCACGTTTCTTATTCCAACACGTTTCGTTTCTTATTCTTCTTCTTTCGTTTCCAACACGTTTCGAAATTTTTCGAGAATTTCTCGAAAAATTTTTCGGAAATTTCTCGAAAAATCCTCGAAAAATTTTTCTCGTTGATTTTTCGAAAAATTTTTACGAAAAATTTCTCGAAAAATTTCTCGAAATGCTTTCGAAACGACACACTGCTTACCAGGCTTCGCGTTTATCCGTAATATACCGTTTTTTTTAAAATTTAATTCTGCTTCAGAATCCACTAAAGTCTTCAAGGTTTGTTGTACGAAAAATGAAAACCATTTTTGATTCTTTTCATTACAAAAGAGGACTTCCCCAAGACTCTCAGCGCTCCTCTTTTACCTCAAATTGTGGCTATAGGTACCTTTCACTACAAACTACAAGCATTATTTTTCAGGAAACAATGTGTACATTCTGCGCCGACGAAACCATGAAGATCCGTCTCGAAAACGAGATGCTCAAGAAAAAGTTGGAGAAAGATCTCAGCTTCTTCCTTTCAATAATGGGCATGGAAAAATGTGATTTGGAAACGGAGCTGGCAGCTCAGAAGGTTTCGGTGGAAAACTTGTCCAAGGACAAGGAGAAGTTGGCGGAGGAATCTGATTCTATGAAGAGAGAGCTCGAAAAAACGTTGAACGAGAATAGAAGGCTGGCTCACGAGAAGGAGCAACTAATTAGCCTGCACCAGAAGGAGGTGGAGGATCTTGAAGAACACATCGCCGAGTGTCAAGAAGACAAGAATGATCTCAACGAGGAAGTAAGCTTGAGTCATCTGGAGATCGAGCACCTGGAAGAAGAATTTAAGGAAGCCGAAATAAAGTTGAGGGTCTCCCGCCGATTGCATAGGCAGCAGAAGCAGGAGTGGCTGAAATTGATAAGCTCCACGGAAGAGTTATTCATGGATAATTTCACTCTTGTGGAAAAGCTGAAAAACGCGGAGGCGGAAATGAAGCGGTTGAAGGAGCACAATGAAGCTGTTGTTGAGGTTAGTTCAGGGTCGAATATTAAAGAGTTAGAAAATTGGTTTAAGAATTACTCCTCCCAGGATGGAACTAGACATCCCTTTTTTCGTTCGAAGCTTTAGAGCCTGTTTAGCAGAATCTTCTCGCGACAAATTACCACTTTTCAGGGCTATAACTACCTTAAGAATATTGTCAACGGACTCGCGAACCCGCGAAATCCTTCAGCGGAGAACGAAGCCGAGCCAGGAATTGCAGCAGAAGACAACGATAAGCTGGAAAGAAAATCTGAAGACGATGGAGATGCTTTAGAAGACGAAGATGAAGAGGCAGAGCTCGTAAACAGTCCCGAAGTCATGAAGTCTAATAAAATCGAAGAAGAGGAAGGCGGAATAGCCGGAATTCACCTCTTCTGTACATCGGTCGGAGTATTAGAAAGTTTAGGAGATTTCTGTTCCACTGACCCTTGTTAATTATTGTTTAACTGAATATGACCGCAGCTGCTGCACTTCTTTTTTGGTCATTTTTCGTGCGTATTTTTGTTGTCTGCAAATAAAATTGTTGTAAAAATTGCTAGTGTCACTCGAGTCTGTCTAATAACATTTTCAGAAACAAAAGAATCAAAAAAAAAATCGAAAAACCAACGAGTCCACTACAACTAAAGGAGAATGAATATTTTTTGTTTTATTTAAGTTATTTATACCGCTTCTAAATTATTTGTTAAAATTTTCATTTTATTTTTTAGCTTAAATTTGTGTCAATCAGGCGGCTCGCTTTCAAGTACTTTTACTAAAAAAAAAAGATGCACGGTCCAAAAGAAGTCGACGAGAAGGAGCTGCATTTTTGTTTTTGCGTTTTTTTTTAAATCTTTCTCTTGTTACGCGTTACAAAAAATAAGAAAAAATCGGAGTTTCCATGAAGAATTTCAATTTTACAAAGCAAATTTCTAGCATCAATAAATAAAAAATTGAGAAACGCCAGGTTGCGCTCTCTAAACATCGAATATTGAAATAATTTATAAAATAATTTAATAAAGAAACACTGATCAACAAACATTCCTAACTATATATTTTAAAACTAGTTCAACACGAAACAACTTCGAAAATTAATAAAATTTCAAAAATCTTGCAGTTCGACGAATTTCAATCAGATTTTTGAGCGCGATTTCACGAGATTGGCGCCGGTTTCAGAATTTAATAATATTTTATTCGATAAAGAGCACGTTGGCTTCTTATGGGGTTATTCATGAAAAGCAGAATTGCATTTTATTGCAAAAAATGCCACTTTAATGTTATTCACGATTGCATTTTAATGCAAAAAAATGCATTTTTTGCATTAATATGCTTTTCGTGTTTTTCATGAATAACCCCATTACTCATTAAGGAAAAAATGGGAATATTTCAATAATTTTTACGGTTTAAATACAAAAAAGATGAGAAATTACATGAAGATAAATGGGCTTTAATAAGACAAGTTAACGGGAAACGAGGAAAGACACTAAAAGCGAAAAATTCAAAATTACCTTTGAAAAATTGGTTTTGAGTGGATGTATGTAATAAGTAGATCGCTTCTAAATGATTCGTTAAAATTATTATTATTTTTTAACTTAAATTTGTGTCAATCAGGCAGCTCGCTTTCAAGTACCTTTACTAAAAAAAAGATGCGCGGTCCAAAAGAAGTCGACGAGAAAGAGCTGCATTTTTGTTTTTGCGTTTTTTTTAATCGTTCTCTTGTTGCGCGTTACAAAAAATAAGAAAAAATTGGAGTTTTCATTAAGAATTTCAATTTTACAAAGCAAATTTCTAGCATCAATAAATAAAAAATTGAGAAATGCGAAGTTGCGCTCTCTAAACATCGAATATTGAAATAACTTATTAATTAATTGAAAACACTGATCAAAAAGCATTTCTTACTATTATATATATTTTAAAAACTAGTTCAACACGGAACAACTTCGAAAATTAAAAAATTTTTAAAAATCCCACAGTTCGACAAATTTCATTCAGATTTTTGAGCGCGATTGCACGAGATTGGCGCCGATTTCGGAATTTAATAATAGTTTAGTCGATGAAGAGCACGTTGGCTTCTTGCTCATTAAGCAAAAATTGGGAATATTTCAATAATTTTTACGGTTTAAATATAAAAAAGATGAGAATACATGGCGACAACGGGCTTTAAGAAGACAAGTTAACGGGAAACGAGGAAAGACACTAAATGCGAAAAATTCAAAATTAGATTTGAAAAATTGGTGGATGTATGTAATAAGTAGATCGCTTCTAAATGATTCGTTAAAATTATTTTTTTTATTTTTTAACTTAAATTTGTGTCAATCAGGCAGCTCGCTTTCAAGTACCTTTACTAAAAAAAAGATGCGCGGTCCAAAAGAAGTCGACGAGAAAGAGCTGCATTTTTGTTCTTGCGTTTTGTTTTTTATTGTTCTCTTGTTACGCGTTACAAAAAATAGGAAAAAATCGAGGTTTTCATTAAGAATTTCAATTTTACAAAGCAAATTCGAGCATTTTACAAAGAAAATTCGAGAATAAATAAAAAATTGAGAAATGCGAGGTTGAGCTCTCTAAACATCGAATATTGAAATAATTTATAAAATAATTTAATAAAGAAACACTGATCAACAAACATTCCTAACCATTATATATATTTTAAAACTAGTTCAACACGGAACAACTTTGAAAATTAATAAAATCCCACATTTCGACGAATTTCAATCAGATTTTTGAGCGCGATTTCACGAGATTGGCGCCGGTTTCAGAATTTAATAATATTTTATTCGATAAAGAGCACGATGGGATCTCACTCATGAAGCAAACAATGGAAATATTTCAATAATTTTTACGGTTTAAATATAAAAAAGATGTTGGGAATTGTCAACCCAACCATTTCAATATATTGTTCCCCCTCTTTATCCTCTGCCTCTTTCATACTTTCCTCCCACCTACATCCCTATGTCATCTGTACAGAAAACGCCCCTTTATGACTTGTACAGAACACGCCCCTTTATGACTTGTACAGAACACGCCCCTTTGTCACTTCTGTCCGATTCACGACACATGGTCTTCATTCTGCTCTGTGAAGAGAAGCTAGCCGGCTTCTCATTCCCTTTTTTTCCCTTTTTACTTATACTTTTTGTTACTCTTTATTCTTTCATTTATGAAATAAATAGTTTAATTACCCAAGTTTGAGGTCTGGCATATCGGAGTAAAGGCGAGCAAAATCCCCCACACAAAAGATGAGAAATTACATGGCGACAACGGGCTTAAAGAAGACAAGTTAACGGGAAACGAGGGAAGACATTAAATGCGAAAAATTCAAAATTACCTTTGAAAAATTGGTTTGGAGTGGATGTATGTAAAAAGTAGTTCGCTTCTAAATGATTCGTTAAAATTATTATTTTTATTTTTTAGCTTAAATTCGTGTCAATCAGGTTCAAGTACTTCCGAAAAAAAAGGATGCGCGGTCCAAAAGAAGTCGACGAGAAAGAGCTGCATTTTTGTTCTTGCGTTTTGTTTTTTATTGTTCTCTTGTTACGCGTTACAAAAAATAAGAAAACATCGAGGTTTCCATTAAGAATTTCAATTTTACAAAGAAAATTCGAGCATCAATAAATAACAAATTGAGAAATGCGAGGTTGCGCTCTCTAAACATCGAATACTGAAATAATTTATAAAATAATTGAATAAAGATACACTGATCAAAAGCATTCCTAACTCAAATATTTTAAAACTAGTTCAACACAAAACAACTTCGAAAATTAATAAAATTTCAAAAATCCTGTAGTTCGACGAATTTCAATCAAATTTGAGTGCGATTTCACGAGGTTGGCGCCGGTTTTAGAATATAATAATAGTTTATTCGATGAAGAGCACGTTGGCTTCTTACTCATGAAGCAAAAAATGGGAATATTTCAGAATTTTTTACGGTTTAAATATAAAAATGATGAGAAATTACATAATACGAGGAAACGAGGAAAGACACTAAATGCGAAAAATTCAAAATTACCTTTGAAAAATTAATTTGGAGTGGATGTATGTAATATTTACAGTTCTCTTGTTGCGCGTTACAAAAAATAAGAAAAAATCGAGGTTTCCATTAAGAATTTCAATTTTACAAAGAAAATTCGAGAATAAATAAAAAATTGAGAAAGGCGAGGTTGCACTCTCTAAACATCGAATATTGAAATAATTTATAAAATAATTGAATAAAGAAACACTGATCAACAAACATTCCTAACTAAAATATTTGAAAACTAGTTCAACACGGAACAACTTCTAAAATTAATAAGACTTCAAAAATCCCACCGTTCGACGAATTTCAATCAGATTTTTGAGCGCGATTTCACGAGATTGGAGATCAGAATTTAATAATAATTTAGTCGATGAATAGCACGATGGCTTCTTACTCATTAAGCAAAAAATGGGAATATGTCAATAATTTTTACGGTTTTTAAATTAAAAATATAAAGAAGATGAGAAATCACATGATGATAAATGGGCTTTAAGAAGGCAAGTTAACGAGAAGCGAGGGAAGACACTAAATGCGAAAAATTCAGAATTAGATTTGAAAAATAGTTTTTGAGTGGATGTATGTAATATTCACCGTTCTCTTGTTACGCGTTACAAAAAATAAGAAAAAATCGGAGTTTTCATGAAAAACTTCAATTTTACAAAGAAAATTCGAGCATCAATAAATAAAAAACTGAGAAATGCGAGGTTGCGCTCCCTAAACATCGAATATTGAAATAATTTATAAAATAATTGAAAAAGAAACACTGATCAACAAACTAAAATATATTAAAACAAGTTCAACACGGAACAACTTCGAAAATTAATACAATTTCAAAAATCCTGTAGTTCGACGAATTTCAATCAGATTTTTGAGCGCGATTTCACGAGGTTGGCGCCGGTTTTAGAATTTAAAAATAGTTTATTTGATGAAGAGCACGATGGCTTCTTACTCATTAAGCAAAAATTGGGAATATAATTTTTACGGTTTAAATATAAAAGAGATGAGAAATCACATGGCGACAGTGGGCTTTAAGAAGACAAGTTAACAGGAAGCGAGGGGAGACACTAAATGCGAAAAATTCAAAATTAGATTTGAAAAATAGTGGATGTAATTGCGGCACTTGAAAAGAAATTTTTTTCAACTATATGTAGAACAAATTAACTCCGTGAAAAGCAATTTTGAGAGAACACTTGAGCGATGCAATAGCGCTCTAATGAACAAAAGTTCGCGCCGTCCAAAAAATAATTTAATTTTCACTTGAATTTTGCAGTCGCTTGAAAAATGCGAATAATGTTATTTTTGAATACGAAAGGGTGTCCCCTTTTAGCGCATTTTAATATTATTATTATACCAGGTCATTTATTGAAATAAACACAAAAATAAACAACATTAAAATGCTTTTATTCTGTAGCTGAAGGCGTCGTCACTTGTTCCGTTGGCACGTTACTCTTCGTAGTCGCCGGCGTTGCAGATTCAGCTGGCACGGGTGGCATCGCTTTTATGGACGCAGTTGGAGAAAGAGGAGTTTCTTGAGATATTGACTTGGCCGTGTCCACATCTTCGGTTTTTCGAGGCGGAGCGTGTGGTCTAGCAGAAGTTTTTGGTGGAGTGGTAGCAGCCACTGGTGAAGGTGGAGCTTGTAGTGTAGCAGAAGAAGCAGGTGGAGGTGGAGCATGTGGCCTAGCAGAAGTCTTTGGTGGAGGCGGAGCATGTGGCCTAGCAGAAGTCTTTGGTGGAGGCGGAGCATGTGGCCTAGCAGAAGTCTTTGGTGGAGTGGTAGCAGCCATTGGTGGAAGAGGAGTTTGTAGTGTAGCAGAAGAAGCAGGCGGAGGTGGAGCATGTGGCCTAGCAGAAGTCCTCGGTGGAGTGGTAGCATCCATTGGTGGAAGTGGAGTTTGTGGCGTAGCAGAATCAGCAGGGGGAGGTGGAGCATGTGGCCTAGCAGAAGTTTTTGGTGGAGGCGGAGCTGGTTGAGTGGCAGGAGCCGCTGGTGGAGGCGGACCTGGCATCGCCAATAAACTAGACATTCTTGCCGTTTTCGTTGACAAAGCTTCGTCAGCTTGTGGTGGTTGTGGTTTCGGACAGTGTTGTGCTGATTTTCTTACCGATTTGGCGACATTCACGGTAGGCTCTACTGATTTTGTGGGAGCCGAAGCCAGAGACACCGTAGGTGCCGACGACGAAGAAGGCATTGCAGGGGATGATGACAGTGATGTAAAGTTCGTATCACAAGAAGGCGCATGCGCTAGTGATTTCGATCTACTCTTTCGTTGCCTCCTCTTCATCGTCGAAAACTTTACCGTCCTTTCGGAAGACTTTCGCCTCTTCAATGTGATACAATGCGTCTTTAATTTTTCGTCCGACTTTCTCTGAAAATTCCAGTTAGGTGTTCACGAATCAGTGGGCACAAAGGCGACGGCTTCGGCTCACCAGGCACAGCGACTCTTTTTCAATATTCGCTTCCCCGTTATTGGGTGACGCTTCCATCAGGCATTGATGGTAGATGGCGGACATACGTCGTTTCACCGTGGAGAAATTCACTCTAGTTTTTGGATTCTGAAAAAAATTGTCTGTCTGTGTGTCTGTGTCTGTATCGGTTTCAATGGAAAAACGAATGCACCAAAAGTTTTAAATTTGGCGCCGCAATACTCTAAAATTGCAATTTGGAGGTCAAATCGTGGCGTTGCTTCGGATAGCAGAGAAAGGCGGAATTCCGGATTCCGCCTTCCGGATTCCAGATTCCGTGAAAAAATATTTTTTTCCGTTTTCCGCATTCCGGATTCCGCGATATGGCGTTTTTATTCCGTTTTAATTCTTTATTCTCAATTTTTGGGAAAATTATACTTTTTTGAACTCCCGCAAAAATTCTTGCGAACAGAGCGCATTTACATCATTTTTTTTTTATTTTTTGAAATTTATCCCAACAGTTTTTTCTGTTTTTCCTTTCATTTTCCCATGTTTTTTAAAATTCCTCTTTCCGCATTCCGTTTTCCGGATTCCAGAATACGTGAAAAAATATTTTTTTTTTCCGTTTTCCGGATTCCAGATTACGTGAAAAAATATTTTTTTTTCCGTTTTCCGGATTCCGGATTCCGCTGTTTTTTTCATTCCGTTTTCCGGATTCCGGTTTCCGTGAAAAAATATTTTTTTTTCCGTTTTCCGGATTCCGAGTTCCCAAAATCCAATTTTTGAGAACTCGGAATCCGGAGATATTCCTAGGCCAAGGCCAGCGCGCCACGAGGGACACTAAATGATCAAAAGTTTTCCTAGAGGAGTACACGGCCTAGAAAACGCGATTAGTACCTTATCACAGCATATATCCACTAAGCTGAGCAGCTCTGGAATCTCGGAATTTTCGATGTGATGCGGATGCTCCGACTCCTTCACCCACTTCTGCGCCTCCTTCAAGTTTCTCGGCGCCAATGGATCATTCTTGCACTTTGTCATGAGCTCCGTGAGCAAGACACCGTACGACCAGACGTCAGTCTTCTCGTTGAATACCCCTTTGGCGAAGGTCTCGGGTGCCAGCCAGCGGATCGGCGCCTTCTTGAGATTCTTCACTATCACCTCAGTCGCTTGAACGGAGAGTCCGAAATCCGAGATCTTAGCGATGCGACCTTTGGTGACGAGGCAGTTTCGGGCGGCGACATCTCGATGGATAACGTTTTTAAAAGCGAGATGTCTCATCCCATTTGCAATGTTCAATGCGAAGAAGAGGATCTGGATCTTCGGAAGATTCGGAGTTTTCTGAATATACTTCTGGAAAAACAAGCACTCTACAGTCCGCAATCGACAGCGAAACGAACCTTGAGATCCCCTCCATTAACCATCTCCATGACGACCATAATCGGCTCCTCCAGCGACGCGATTCCATAAAAGGATACCACGTTCTCATGCTGCAACACAGCCATAATGCTAGCCTCGTGACAAAACTCCATGAGAGCCGAACGGCGACAGGTGCCCTTCACCAGCTTCACGGCCACTTCAATGGCGATGGACGCTTGATACGGTGTGTAGGTCCCTCGGTGCACTTCTCCAAACGCGCCTTTTCCGAGTACCTCTTGCAACTGAATGCACTTGTGCTGAAGCACCATGGATTTTCTGGAAATCGGCACAATGAACGTGGCGACGGCGGACCACGCATCGATCAGATTGTAAATGTGCTGATATCGTTTCTTCGGCATCTTCGGGAACTTGTCGTACAGCTGAAAATATGTGATCACGCTTCTCAGTGAGAGCGCGAGCCGACAGACAAACCTTCGGACAAGCCCATCCTTTGTCATTCAACATCAATTGGTAATGAAACAGTTTCGAATCGATTCGAACCGAAATGCACAGCAGTCGGTGCGACGTGGAGACCATGGCTCTCCGCACCAGAAACGAGTAGTCCCATTTCAGAAGTTTGTCTACAATCTGCCCAAACATCATGCCGTGATACCACGAATAATTCTTCAAGTGATTTCGCACGTATTCCTGAAAAAAGAGGGTTCGTTAGAGCGAGCTTGTCAGTCTCCATCCGTTTCTGAAATCGTTGTCATCCATCAGAGAAGGGCGGAATTCCGGATTCCGGATTCCGAGAGTTCCCAAAATCCAATTCCGCCCAACTATGAGTTTTAATACTTTATTCTCAATTGTTGTGAAAAGTATACTTTTTTGAACTCCCGCAAAAATTGTTGCTAATAGAGCGCATTCACATCATTTGATTCCCTCATTGATGGTTAAAATTCCGTTTTCCGCATTCCGCATTCCGCCGTTTTTTACATTCCGTATTCCGGATTCCAGATTCATTTCCGGCGCTGTCCGCAGTCGAATTTCTAATTTTAGATTTTACGAAGAGCATCAGTGATAATCAGAGAATCAGCCGAGCTTACGCTGCTGCTAACTGTCCGGATATCTCCCATCAAAAGGCACGCGGGCAAAACGCGAAAGTGATCCACTTCGCATCTACGTTTTTGCCCCTAACTGACAGCGTTTGGCAGAGAAGGGCGGAATTCCGCATTCCGCATTCCGGATTCCGCCATTTTTTTCATTCCGTCCTCCGGATTCCAGATTCCGTGAAAAATTTTTTTTCCGTTTTCCAGATTCCGAGTTTCCAAAATCCAATTCCGCCCTACTCTGCAGAGAAGGGCGGAATTCGGGATTCCGCCGTTTTTTTTTCATTCCGTCCTCCAGATTCCAGATTCCGTGAAAATATTTTTTTCCGTTTTCCGTTTTCCGGATTCCGAGTTCCCAAAATCCAATTCCGCCCTACTCTGCATAGAAAGGCGGAATTCCGGATTCCGCCGTTTTTTTCATTCCGTCCTCTGGATTCCAGATTCCGTGAAAAAAATTTTTTTCCGTTTTCCGTTTTCCGGATTCCGAGTTCCCAAAATCCAATTCCGCCCTACTCTGGCGTTTGGCTCTATTTTGGCACTCTGGCGCACAACTGGCTGGGCGCCAACGTGATGTGCTCAATTTCAGCATTCTTCTCGCATTGTGATGCCCCAGGCTTTCGTAAAACCTAATGGCTAATGCTTCGTTTTCCCTTGCACCTAGGTTAGGTTCCGCGCCCCGCCTCCTCTCCTATCATTACAGTAGTTGCAAACAGTGTGTCGTTTCGAAAAATTATTTCTCGAAAAATGCGTTTTTCGAAATTTTTCGAGAATTTCTCGAAAAATTTTTCGGAAATTTCTCGGAAATTTCTCGAAAAATCCTCGAAGAATTTTTCGAGAAATCACGAAAAATTATTTGAATGGAAATACGATAAACACCGCGCTTTGCGTTATTTCGGAGTGTCGTTCGAACTAGTTTATTATTATTTTTTATCGAAATGTTCTTTTTTTCGAGAATTTTCGAAATTTTTCGAAAAAATTTCTCGAAATGCTTTCGAAACGACACACTGGTTGCAAATATCTGAAAATCCATGCATTGGATTTTTTTTGCTTATTAGTTAATAATAACTTTGTTAATCATAGATATGAATAGGACCGCAGCTGATGCACTTCTCGACTTGAAATAAGCCTAAGCGTAAGACTAAGCCTAAGCCTAAGCCTAAGCACAAGCCAAAGTGTTGCCGAAATATCCAGTCACATAGTCATATTCTTTTTTGTACGTATTTTTGTTGTCTGCCGATAAAATTGTTCTAAAAATTGCTAGTGTTATTCGAATATGTCTAATAACATTTTCAGAAAAAAAATCAACAAAAAAGCTCCAAAAACGAGTGGACCCCCCCCCCAACTAAGATTGCGCCCGCACGTCGTACCGGAGCGCGCTCTAGGTGCTCTCTGTCCACGCGCATCGCAGCATGCCGAGATGGCCGTACCTCCTCCGGATCCTCCTTCACACTGCCACTCATGCATGTCACTGATTTCAACGTTTGTAAATCCGTATCCAACAGATCCTTGTCTATGTCATTCGGTAATTTGTCACATAGATCTTGGGTATGCTGAAAGTTGTCTCTTTCAGAGACGGCTTCGGTGCCAAACTCACGTTCTGTCGCATACACTCAAGCGAAAGAATGCTATTGCTTGATTCCGATTTTATTAAGCTCATTTTATAATGTTCGCAATTGTACAATTACTACAAAAAATTCGAAATGAAGGCTGAAAGGGAAATTTCGTCCTTTTTCGAAGAGGTCACGTCGTCCAGAATTCTCTCGGTTCACTGTAAGGTTAGCTTTCTGTAAACCGCCCATTATGGTTGCTTTTCGCAAGCAGAAAGGCAAACCGCCAGACTCAAACTCGTTCCAATTCCGTGCCAAAAGGGGAGTGAATTTGGAACCGAGAAAAAAAACGGATGAAGTGAAGGTTCTTGTTCGTGTCGCTCTGGCATTTGGGCCATTTTTGGCTCACGTTTGGTTCACTTTGGCTTCTCATTTGTTCCAATTTGATACTCTGCCAGTCTAGTTGTCAATGATAACATTCGCATTTGGACTCCGCCCCACCAGCTATCATTTTTCTATTAAATGAAACAAATGTATAATAATCACGCGGATGTCGTCATTTATGATGTTATCTCCGCAAACACTGGCAGATGCGCATAGCTCTTTCAAGCATTGCGCTAGTCTTCTGATGATTCAATTTGACCGCAGCTAGATTTGTAAATGTTGGAAGTTGAGAATAACGGATTTTAAGCCGCATTTCCAGAATAACTGTAATTCGGAGCATTTCGCTAACCAATGGTTCGCAATTCTTGAAAGCTGCTTCGAAGAAGCTCTTCCAGACAGCTTTAATGATTCTAACAAAATCTCCAGTGTGCTGGGTTGGTGCCAATAGGTATTCGCCTTTGAGTTTTGAAGTCCAAATCTGGTTGAAAGAAAAAAAATTTCGATTTGAAGTTATACCGTCGCCGCATCGTTTTGCCGCGTTCAAAGTTGATTTCCCGGAGAAATTTCCTGAAAAAACGCTGTCCAAAGCAGCCATTTTTTTCTAGATTTTCCGGAAACTGTCGCAACGAGTGTTTGTATCATAGTTACAATCTACTCACGAATGTTTTCGAGATCTTCAACGATTTCTCCATCAGAATCCATTATTTGAGGAGAAATATTCAGAGAAAACAGCCGAATATAGCAGAAAAAATTGCGTTAAAAAAGAGCCGAGCCATAAATCGTGCGACGGTCGGTGGTCTCGAAGGGAAGAAGCAAACGCGGCTGTTTTTTCTGAAAATTTCGCCTCAAATAATGGATTCTGACGGAGAAATTGTTGAAGACGTGATGGGAAAAGACGAAAACAATACAAATTCGTCAAAAATCGATCATCCGGGTAATCCAAAAAAACTTCAAAATAAGTAAAAAAATAAGATAAGTATGAAACTTTTGGAGAAATAATTCTTTCTGTTTTAAAAAACAAAAAATTTTTATTTTTAACAGAAAGAATTATTTCTCTAAAAGTTTCATATTATCGCCGTAAAAAAGTTCCGACATTTTTTCGAGCCCGCGAAAATCGGGATTTGAATTTAAAGGCTCCTTATTTTTTCTTCTGAATTTTCAGAATTAAACTGGATTAAAAGAACGAAATTGTATTAATCGTGAATTTTTTTACACGTTTCTTCGAATGTTTAAATATATCAATTTGCGTCATTTATTTTTTTTTCGTTTCTTCTGATAAAAATATATCGCGCATAGCAAATGCGCTCTGATGATGAAATGGGCGGAGCCTCTAAATTCAAATCCCGATTTTCGCGGGCTCGAAAAAATGTCGGAACTTTTTTACGGCGATAATATGAAACTTTTAGAGAAATAATTCTTTCTGTTAAAAAAAAATTTTTTTTTTTTTTAAACAGAAAGAATTATTTCTCTAAAAGTTTCATACTTATCTTATTTTTTTACTTATTTTGAAATTGTTTTGGATTATCCGGATGATCGATTTTTGACGAATTTGTATTGTTTTCGTTTTTTCCCATCACGTCTTCAACAATTTCTCCGTCAGAATCCATAATTTGAGGCGAAATATTCAGAAAAAACAGCCGAATATAACGAAAAAAAGTTTAAAATCTTGAAAAAAATTGCGTTAAAAAAGAGCCGGTCGGTGGTCTCGAAGGGAAGTTGCGACTGCGACAGTTTCCGGAAAATCTGGAAAAAAATGGCAGCTTTGGACAGCGTTTTTTCAGGAAATTTCTCCTGGAAATCAACTTTTAACGCGACATAAATCATTTATTCATTTGATAAAAATCTATTATCGCCGTAAAAAAGTTCCGACATTTTTTCGAGCCCGCGAAAATCGGGATTTGAATTTAGCGGCTCCGCCCATTTCATCATCAAAGCGCATTTGCTATGCGCAATATATTTTTATCAGAAGAAACGAAAAAAAAATAATAAATGACGCAAATTGATATATTTAAACATTCGAAGAAACGTGTAAAAAAATTCACGATTAATACAATTTCGTTCTTTTAATCCAGTTTAATTCTGAAAATTCAGAAGAAAAAATAAAAATTCAAAAAATATATCGCGCATTGTCTCGACGGATCGGGCGGGTGTACCCTCCGTCGAGATTAGGTTTTTACAAGGGTGTTTCTTAGCTCATTGTTTATTGGTCAGTTTAGTTCAATAGTTCTCACAATCAGTTCTTCTAACCGTTGCTGGTCGGCTTCATTCTTCTTTTCGTGGTGGTGGTCGGTCGTAGACTTCGAGCTGAAGATGCGGAGTAGTTGACTGGCGGAGTAGTTGACTGGCGGAGTAGTTGACTCGCGGAGTAGTTGACTGATCTCATCGTATTGACCACAGGGAGCTCCTTTTATAGCCGGCTGTTCGATCTTATCACTTCGTCCTGGTTGTCGAGGTCATTACGCGGTCGATGAATTTCTTGCTTTCCGTGTAACCGTGTGAGCCTGTTTCCCGTGATCATTTCGACGTGTGATTCGGTGTATTCGATGTAGTGAAGATGAGCTGTTATCTTCCGCGACACTGGGGAGGGCGAAAAGAAACCCTGTTTACAGGTTTACAATAAACTAAGAAAAAAAATTTTTATTTTATTTTATGTTGTTGTTTTTTTTTTTTTTTTTTTTTTTTGCAGTGGTATTAAGTTCAATTCTGATGAGCTGGTTCACTGCTTGCACGAAGAGAGCGGGGGCCACTTATGGTGTGGTAGTCGCGGTGTTTCGACAAGAACATTGTGTTCAATTTGTGGGTCAGTGGTGGCAGGTGTTTTGGATTGTGAGCTAGTGGGAGCTGTCAATCGATTGGCCGAAGCGCCGCAGTGTCGGAACTTGCTGTTGCATTAGCCGTAATTGGACGACTGTGGATGATGATGTGGATGATGATGATATCTTCGCATTCAATGAGAAGATCCATCAATGATCCATCAATACTGTTGGATTGATGTTGTTCTGATGGAGAACGTCTTCCTGTGTCTGATCTTCGGTGTGCTGATCAATTTGATCTTGGATGATCTCAAAGTTCGTTTGGAGAGCTTTGAGCTTTTGTACAAGGAAATGTTGGGTTCGCTGCTGGATGCGAGAGACTTGTTGTATTTTGTGTGTAAATTGGTCCATCTTGGTAGTAAGAGGACTGAGCAGTGAGCTCAACATGATTTTAAAGATAACTTGGTGATAGTTGGCTTGATAATGTGAAAAGGTCGGGTGTTTGAGCCGACGGTCGTGGGGGGAGCTGTGGAGTAGGCTGGTCGGCCTGTTTGGTTCCGCTAGACTCTACCGGACACGTCTGAAAGTAACCTGGAGGAACGCCGTGTAGGACCAATGTTTCCGAGGGGACCTTTTCTTGGTTGGTACCTGAAGCTTGAGAGATGAGGTTCTCAGCAGGTTCTTTTTCCTTATCGGCGCTTTGGATGGAGGCATCGAAAAAGATCGGAATGACGATCAAAACTGTTGGATATAACCTGTTGTTGGTTACTGGTTGGCAATTGATCGGTTTCTTTGTTTGGTATCTGACTTTGACCCAGAACCTTTTCCGAAATATGTTTTTCGGCTGGCAGTCACGTCTTTTGATTAGCCGTTTTGCCTTGCTCGCTTGTTTGATGAACCGAGTCTTGGCTGGACCCAAGTGGATCCACTCACCGTACCGTTTTCCTCCCTTTGAAGCGTTGGGAGAGGTAGACGAACGTCGAATACCTCGAGCTTGCGGTTGCGGGTAGGAGCGACGGGAACGGTGCGCCTTGGTGTCGGCTGAACTGAGCAATTGTGTGAATTGAACGTTGTGTTTGAGCATTTTTGTCGTTTTAGCTCGGTACCCGAGTATATTGATTAACGTCTCTTTTTTGCTACGGGTAGAGACGGATCGGAATCTCCGGGAAGCTGTGCTCTCTTCCTAGGCTCAAAGAGACCGGCATTTCCTGGTATTGCCGTGCGCATCGGCCATACAATGGGATAGCTTGTATGTTCAGGATGGAAATGTCGAGTTAGGTGTCACTCTCATAAATGTTCCAACTGTCGTGGGCGCCTTGACAATTGGTTCAGTCACGAAGGTGGCTCGTAACTTCCAATCTGCTGCGGCTGGTTTATCCCTTACGGGGGACCGCAACTCTCTGGATGGGTGTGATTCAATGGGAGAATCAGCTAACTGCTACGGCTGGTTTATCCCTTACGGGGGACCGCAACTATCTGGATGGGCGTGATTCAATGGTAGAATCAGCTAGTTCTAAGACGCAATGAGGATTGTGCGCTTATATGCTACGGCTAGTTTATCCCGTACGGGGGACCGCTGCTCCTCGATGAGAGTGATTCTATGGGAGAACCAGCAAGTTTAAGACGCAAATAAGATGGTGCGCTTATATGCTACGGCTAGTTTATCCCGTACGGGGGACCGCTACTCCTCGATGAGAGTGATTCTATGGGAGAACCAGCAAGTTTAAGACGCCACTCGGATTGTGCGCTCAGTTAATTAATGTGTTAGTGGGGTTATGTTCCAGTAGTGTGAATATCTGTGAGAAATTCAACTTCAACTAATTTCCTGATGAAACAAATATCACTTTATGTGAAGAGTAAAGCGATTTTTTTTTTTTGCTTCTTTGGAATTTTGAAGGCCTTTGTGGCAGGGGAGATGTCAGTTGCATGCGGGGTGTGCTCGGTGCCACGTTTCTTTTGGGCACTAGGCCCTCAAGAAACCGGAGCACAGCCCTAGCACGCATTGTTCGCTCTTGGACTCTACTACTAACGAACTACTACTAATGCTACTTTACCTCCAATAAACAACTTGAAACTCCCAGTGTTCACCCGTGGGTTGCGAGCCATGGTTGATGTACCATGCCTCGACCAACGGTCGATGCACCATGTCTCGACGGATCGGGCGGGTGTACCCTCCGTCGAGATTAGGTTTTTACAAGGGTGTTTCTTAGCTCATTGTTTATTGGTCAGTTTAGTTCAATAGTTCTCACAATCAGTTCTTCTAACCGTTGCTGGTCGGCTTCATTCTTCTTTTCGTGGTGGTGGTCGGTCGTAGACTTCGAGCTGAAGATGCGGAGTAGTTGACTGGCGGAGTAGTTGACTGGCGGAGTAGTTGACTCGCGGAGTAGTTGACTGATCTCATCGTATTGACCACAGGGAGCTCCTTTTATAGCCGGCTGTTCGATCTTATCACTTCGTCCTGGTTGTCGAGGTCATTACGCGGTCGATGAATTTCTTGCTTTCCGTGTAACCGTGTGAGCCTGTTTCCCGTGATCATTTCGACGTGTGATTCGGTGTATTCGATGTAGTGAAGATGAGCTGTTATCTTCCGCGACACGCATAGCAAACGCGCTCTGATGATGAAATGGGCGGAGCCTCTAAATTCAAATCCCGATTTTCGCGGGCTCGAAAAAATGTCGGAACTTTTTTACGGCGATAATAAAAAAATTTAAAAATCACACTTCGCGTTTTCATTGAAATCGAAAATGTCCCGATTTCTTGCGTGCTATCTCAGTTTTTTCTATGTTTTTTCTATTTATTTTTATTCGAATCAATGCACGTTTCTACAAAAAAGCGAAACACTTTTATACTTACTTAGTTACTTAGTCGATCCGTCATTCGCTTGTGTGAGCGCGGATCACAGCTAACCATGCCTTGCGGTCTTGGGCGATGGTTGTCCATGAAGTGGTTAGTCGATTTCCTCGGTATATTGAGATTTCTTTTCGTAAAGAGTCGGACCATCTCATGGGGGGTCGTCCGACAGGTCGTTTTTGATCTCGAGGAATCCATTCTTGTATCAGTTTCGTCCATCTTCCGTCAGTTCTTCGCATAATGTGCCCGGCCCATCCTAATTTTTTCTTTTTGATGTGTTTGAGTGGGTCCGTGACTTGGGAGATTTTTCGGATGTCTTCACGGTGTAAGTCTCGTTGGCGTTGTTCCGTGAGGGTCATTCCAATTAATCTTCTTTCTAGTGATGCATGCGTCACACGGATCCGTTCAGCGAGGTTCTGTGTGAAGGTCCAGGTTTCTGATCCATATGTGAGCGCGGGAAGAACGATGGTGTCGAAAAGTTGAGCTCGAATTCGTGGGCAGGTGAGAGCGTCGGTGGTGTTTTTGATGTTGTTGAACGCGGCCCAGGCTGCCCGTCTTCTTCTGTGGAGTTCAGGTTCTAGCTCATTTCGTGAGTTGAGTAGCCTGCCAAGGTAGACATACTCATCCACGTCTTCGATTGTTGTGATGGTTGTATTATTACTGATGATCACCGGATGTGTGGTGGCGTATGTGTTTCTCAACACTTTGGTTTTGTTAGTATTGATTTGAAGGCCTACTTTTTTGCACCTTTCTGTGAACTCTTGGATCATCTGGCTGGCAGTTCGTGGGTCGTTTGCGACGAGAATGATGTCGTCTGCGAATCTCAAATGGGTGAGATTTCTGCCATTGATCCTTATTCCTGGCACGTGAGCGTAGTCGTCGTCTTGTCCTTTGAGGTGATTCCAAGACAATTTTCCGAGAACGAGCTCTAGACAAGCTGAGAAGAGGTTTGGTGATATTGGATCACCTTGGCGTACACCTCTTGTGATGGGTACCTCAACTTGTCTATGGAATGGTGTAAAGGTGGTTGTGCAGTTTGTATAGCACTCTTTGAGCAGGTTAATATAGACTGCATCTACTCCTTGTGCTCGAAGGCTTTCCCATATCGCTTTTGGTTCCACACTGTCAAATGCCTTGTGGAAGTCAATGAAGACAAGTGTGAGCGGGATATGGTACTCGCGGCCAACCTCGAGCAAGCGTTGTACTGAGTGTATGTGGTCGATCGTTGAGAATGATCGACGGAATCCTGCTTGCTCGACAGGCTGGGCTTCTTCTAGTGTTTTTCGTACTCTATTTAATAGACATTTTGAGAATGTCTTATAGAGTACTGATAGGAGGCAGATAGGCCTATAATTCTCCAAATTTTCTCTGTCTCCTTTTTTGAAGATCAGAGTAGTGTTAGAGGATTTCCATTTCAATGGAACTTTTCCGCTTTCTAAATACTTCGAGAATCGTCGTGCGATCAGGTTAATGACATTGTCATGACAGCTCTTGAGAAAATCTGCCGTGATTTTGTCATCACCTGCTGCCTTCCCGTTTGGGAATGAATTGAGGGCAGTTCGCACTTCTTCTGGGAGGAACGGTGGTGCTGGTGGTGGTGTTTCCGTTCTGATGGTCGTGTTGGTTGATGTGGGAGAAGAGAAGTTGCTGCTGAATAGTTTCGAGTAGAACTTCTGAATCTCCTGTTCCATCTTTGTCCTGGAAGTGATTCTTTCGCCGCTCGATGGAGACTTAAGGCAAGGTATTTGAGATTTATACTCTGTTATGTCTCTCGCTACCTTCTTAAGACTCCTTCGTTGATTAGCGGCATTCAGTAGGCGGCTTCTGGCGAATTCTTCATGGTCTTTCTCGACAGCTTCTCGGCATTCTTGAGACAGTGACTTGAAGTTTGGGTCTGATCTGTCTGTGAAACGCCGTTTGGTTAGAAGCTGACGAGTTGCTTCCAAGATTCTTCTGTGTGCGTGGTTGGATGGCCTTGTTATTGCTTTGTCCTGTAGATCCTTGAGTACGTCGATTAGATTTTGATAATCTTGATCAATGTCCGTATTGGGATCTATTGCGACTGTGGCACTGAGCGTGTGCGCAGTGTTCGGGTCCAACTCTCTCTTTGGAAGCTTTCTTCGCTTGACCTGCTCGTATCTTGCGATGTTGGTGTTGAAGTGCAGGTGGCTGCGAAGTAGACGGTGGTCACTACCATTTGTGAATGATGGAAGCACCGACACATCCGTCACAAATTTTCCATTTCCCAGTATATGGTCGATTTCATGTTTGTGCTTCTGGTCGGGGCTGATGTGTGTCCATCGTCTATGCATTGGCTTTTTGAATTGCGAGTTCATGTGCCATAGACGATTTGATTCACAAAAGGTAGCTAATAATTCGCCACTTTCGTTTCTTGGTTCCATTGAATTCGTGCCAATGTATCGTTCCGTGTCATTTCTTGTACCCAATCTAGCGTTAAAGTCGCCTATGATGAGCTTGTACCTGCTACGGCAGGTAAGATAGGCGTCTTGAAGGCTGTCATAGAAATCAGCGAGTTCCTCTGGATCGGTATCAGCGACAGGTGCGTACACCTGGAAGATGGTACAGCTGAGTTTTCTTCCTACTTGTAGAGTAAGGTAGCCGATCCTATGGTTGAGGAACTTGACTTCTATGATTTTTGGGAGGAGGGTGCTCTTAACGATGAAGCCGATCCCTCCTGACACGGAACTACTGTTCCGAGATCCTAAGAAAACTCCGGTCCCGTCTCGATGCGTTTTGTGCTCTTCTACTTCTCGTTTTGTTTCCGATAGTCCGATGATATCGTACTTTATTCTTTTTGTTTCTTCGAGAAGCTCTGCAAGTCTGCTTTCGGATGCGACAGACCTGCAGTTGAAGGTGCACACTCTTAAATCGATTCTTCTTGTTTTGGGCCGTGTTTTCTTCTTTTCCTTTTCCGAGTGGTAGACGACCGGTACTCCGAGATTTGATCGCCTCTCCCGACTTACTTCTGAATCTACCGTATCAGAAGCAGAGGCCGAGTGCGGAGGACTGAGGCAGTTTTGGTTGCTGTTTGTAGCAATTATTGTGTGTCTGTTTACTCTATTATGACCTGCTAAGCCAGTGCTAGAGCTACCGGGACAAAGAGTATTGGGCGCTACCTTCGACCCGATATGACACTTTTCTACCCATTGGCCAACTGAGACTCTGCCGGGGTGCCGAGCTCCTCCGGATATGTAGAGGAGAATCAGTTGTTGATCTTCTACGCCACGTAGAGGCTGAGTAAAATGTAGAAGAATTTAAAAATCACACTTCGCGTTTTCATTGAAATCGAAAATGTCCCGATTTCTTGCGTGCTATCTCAGTTTTTTCTATGTTTTTTCTATTTATTTTTATTCGAATCAATGCACGTTTCTACAAAAAAGCGAAACACTTTTATTCCTTAATATTTTCTATTAAAATAATCGTCGAAACCAGCTTCGTTCTATTTCAACATCAAGATGTCTGCAGTTGAGAAAAATAAAGCAAATAAGAAATCAAGAAGAAATGAGCAAAAACAAGTAATCAAGAACAGTAACAATTCGCATAGAATCATCCGTGATAATATCAAAAAGTCGTCGTCAATAATTGCACATAAAAAGTCGGTGTCGCTCAAGAAAATGGTAAGAGAATAATAAAAGAGGAGGGCGCAGAGAAATTGGAAACTTCTCGAAAAATTTCCGAAAAATCCACGAGAAAAATTTCTCGAGAATTTCTCGTAAAATTTTTTATCGAACACCTCAT
Source organism: Caenorhabditis inopinata (assembly GCA_003052745.1). Taxonomy (NCBI): domain Eukaryota; kingdom Metazoa; phylum Nematoda; class Chromadorea; order Rhabditida; family Rhabditidae; genus Caenorhabditis; species Caenorhabditis inopinata. Next base: position 3,708,660 of record AP018153.1, read on the forward strand.
TTTTCGAGAATTTTTCGAGAATTCGAGAAAAACGCGATTTTTAAAAGAAAATTTCGATAAAAAATAATAATAAACAAGTTCGAACGACACTCCGAAATAACGAAAAGCGCGTTGTTTATCGCATTTCCATTCAAATAATTTTTCGCGATTTCTCGAGAATTTTTCGGGAAATTCTCGAAAAATTTCCGAAAAATCAACGAGAAAAATTTCTCGAGAATTTTCTTGTGAAATTTTTTATCGAGCATCTCATTTTTCGAGAAATTTTCGAGAATTCGAGAAAAACGCGATTTTTAAAAGAAAATTTCAATAAAAAATAATAATAAAGTAGTTCGAACGACCCTCCGAAATAACGAAATACGCGTTGTTTATCGTATTTCCATTCAAATCATTTTTCGCGATTTCTCGAGAATTTTTCTAGAAATTCTCGATGAATTTCCGAAAAATTCTTAGGAAAATTCTCGAAAAATTTCGCAAATTTCGAAAAATTCTCGAGAAAAATTTTTCGAGAATTTTCTCGTGAAATTTTTTATCGAACACCTCATTTTTCGAGAATTATTCTAGAATTCGAGAAAAACGCCATTTTTAAAAGAAATTTTCATTAAAAAAAATAATAAAGTAGTTTGAACAACACTCCGAAATAACGAAATGCGCGTTGTTTATTGTATTTCCATTCAAATAATTTTTTGCGATTTCTCGAGGAATTTTCGGGAAATTCTCGAAAAATTTAGAAAATTCTCGAAAAATTCTCGAGAACATTTTCGTAAAAATTTTTCGAGAAATCATTTTTCGAAACGACACACAAACACACACAAAAACCCACAAATATAATATTTTAACAGTAAAAACAAACATTTTCAAAACAAAATTAAGAAAAAAGCTCCAAGAATGACTAAAAACCATTGTGCCCCCCCCCCCCTCCCAACTAAGATAGCGCCCAAATTGGCCCCTTTTTGGTGCGCGTTAGGGAGAGAGAGAGAGAGAGCGAAAGAGAGAGTAAGAGTTGGGAAGATACGCAGAGAAACAAGAAGCAGCTGACATCTCACAGGCACGCGAAGCGCTTCTCTGCGTCTCCTATTATTGCGTTATCTCTCGATGTGGTTCAGAGTTTTCTCCATTTTTTTCAGTTTTCGGCACTTTTTTCTGGAATTTTTATTTTCCGCCGAATTTGAGAATTGATAAAGCTATCGTTTCATATAACTTTCAAGGAATTTGGCTGAGATAGTGCGAAACTGGAACAAAGTTGGGCCCAAATGAGCATTTTTAGGCTTTTTCAGAAATTTTTCAGACTTCAAATGTCGTAATGTAATGGACGAGTGTGGGGCTAACGCGTTTCTAAACTCCATGCGCCTTTAACAATATTATTTTTGCACAATTTTCAGAGGAAATTTATGGGAAGTCGTGAAATGATGAAAACGATGTCGGCGACCACCTCCATAGAAAACACGGACCAAACCACAGTGAACGAAGATGACGCCGCGGAAACAACAACAGAAAAGCTGATCAGCTCGCCGAACGGCTCGAGTCGGATGCCTCGCAACGGGTCAAGAGAAGTTCCTGAGAAGGCGCCGCCGACGCATTTCGTCTCGGTCACCGTCAGCTATCCGTGTCACCTCTGGACGCAGTTCTTCGAGTTTTTTGCGGTCAACAGGAATATGGTGATCACTGAAGTGCAGCGGTGCTTCTTGCATTTATTTATTCCGGGAGATCAGATTTCCGGAATTAACGGAACACCGTTGTGGAGTAGAGAAGATTTGGATAGAGAGTTCCAGGTATGTGTGTCCCGATGTCCGCCTATGTTAGAGCCGAGCCGTCCTCTTGTACATCTTCCAGATGCTTTTTGGACGCTTTTCTATTTGCGGCGAATTGTGCAGTCACTTGCTCCAATCTTGCTCCAGTAGGGCGGAATTGGATTTCCGGAATGCGGAATGCGGAATTCCGCCGTTTTTTTTCATTCCGTTTTCCGGATTCCGGATTCCGAGTTCCCAAATCCAATTCCGACACTCATTTCTTCCTCCCAATTTTCCTTCTTCCCAATTTTCAGGGAATTTTCTGGTAAATGTAAAAAACCGCCGTTTCGCAACCCGGCCATTCTGAACTGACTGGTTTAGGTAATTTTACAGAATCGCCCCCCCACACGTCTATCGGGGGACTATTCTGTAAGGTATAAATATCCGAATTGCCCCCCACCTCTTGATCTCTTGATGTGGGGGGCGATTCCGGAAAAGAGGTAATCTTTCACAATGACCCCCACATTATATCTTTATTCTCCCCCACTGGAATGCACCGGAATCACCCCCCCCCCTCCCATAATCTCAGAATCACCCCCCACGATTCGTTTCGGCGTGATTTTTGGATGAATAAAATGAAAAAAGGGTTCCGGTTCATTCCAGTGGGGGGTAATACCGAGGTTTATGGCAGAGTAGGGCGGAATCGGATTTTGGGAACTTGGAATCCGGAATCCGGAATCCGGAATACGGAAAAAAAATTTCAAGCACGGAATCTGGAATCCGGAAAACGGAAAAAAAACTTTTTTTCACGGAATCTGGAATCCGGAATACGGAATATAAAAAACGGCGGAATCCGGAATGCGGAATGCGGAAAACGGGATTTCAACCATTAATGATGGAATCAAATGATGTAAATGCGCTCTGTTCGCAAAAAGTTTTGCGGGAGTTCAAAAAAGTATACTTTTCTTAAACAATTGAGAATAAAGTATTAAAACTCATAGTTGAGCGGAATTGGATTTTGGGAACTCGGAATCCGGAAAACGAAAAGCGGAAAAACATTTTTTTCACGGAATCCGGAAAACGGAAAACGGAATGAAAAAACGGCGGAATCCGGAATTCCGCCCTTCTCTGGTTTGTGGGGGGAAATACAGTTATAATACCGAACTGACTGGTTGAGATTGGAGCGCAATGTTGCGAAACGGACCTAATTTCCCCCCAAAAACCAAAAACGCTGAGACAACCAAGACAAAGAGCATTACAAAATGCTGGCGTGCATTGATCCACGCGCCTGATGATGCTCTGTTACAGAAGCAGCACAAGATCATTGCCTTGTCCGTAATACGCGCATGGAATTTGAAATGTTTGACTGAGTCTCAGGTGGAACAAGTCGTTCCTCAAGTAGCTGCAATAAAGCAACAGTACTTCTCGGTGACCGTATACTGTAATGGCAAAGCAAGTGGTCTGAACTTGTACACGGCTAGGAAGAAGGTTTATGTGAGAAGCGTAAGTGGACTGAAAGCTTCTCGCCCTCTTCTGTCTGTCTGTCTGTCTGTTTTAAACTTTGCTCTCTGAGCCCACGCTCTCATACCGTACTCAGGTAGGAAGAAGGTCTAAAACGATGATTTGACAATTTCTATTCAATTTTCAGCGGTTTCTTTTAAAGAATAAAATTTTATAGTACATACAGTACTGGCCATAAAGAATGCGCGCGGTGGGTTTTTTGGGATAACTTCGCTGAAACGGCTCCGATCGGTCTAAATTTTTTTGGAAGTGTTAAAACTAGCCTGAGTAACATATTCAGTAAGTTGTAGCTTGTAAATATAGACATTTTTGGAAAAAATTCAAAATTGGAAACAGCATAATTGAGATGGGAAAGTACGCAACTCAAAACAACAAAAATTAAGAGTGAACGTATCATTATGTTGAAAAAGAACACCCATTTTTCGAAAAATTGCGAATTCCCCGATTGTTCAGTTTTATTTTATTATCGCTCCAGGACCCATAATTTTTTTTTTCAAATGTGCTTCCATGATAAATAATTAGGAATTATTATCGCCGTAAAAAAGTTCCGACATTTTTTCGAGCCCGCGAAAATCGGGGATTTGAATTTAGAGGCTCCGCCCATTTCATCATCAGAGCGCATTTGCTATGCGCGATATATTTTTATCAGAAGAAACGAAAAAAACAATAAATGACGCAAATTGATATATTTAAATATTCGAAGAAACGTGTAAAAAAATTCACGATTACTCCGATCCGATCGGTCTAAATTTTTTTGGAAGTGTTAAAACTGGCCTGAGTAACATATTCAGTAAGTTGTAGCTTGTAAATATAAATAGTTTTGGAAAAAAATCCAAATTTTGAGAAAATTGTGAAAAATTTACTTTTTTGAAACTTTTAAAGACATTTTCCATTTCGATTTTTAAAATTTAAAAAGGATTTTTTTATTCGTTGACTTTCTTTACTCTTTGACTTTTCACTTTTTGTTACTACATATTATCGCCGTAAAAAAGTTCCGACATTTTTTCGAGTCGGGATTTGAATTTAGAGGCTCCGCCCATTCATCATCGTTGCAGCGCATTTGCTATGCGCGATATATGGGCGGAGCCTCTAAATTCAAATCCCGATTTCCGCGGGCTCGAAAAAATGTCGGAACTTTTTTAAGGCGATAATAGTATACTCTTTTTTATTTGAAAAAATGAAACAATTATTAGCGATTTTTTAAAATTAAAATAAAAAGGAAACTGTCGAAACGAGTGTTACCGTAGTTTGTCTCTTCCCTTCGAGACCACCGATCGTCGAACGATTTACGGCTCTTTTTTAACGCAATTTTTTCAAGTTTTTTTAAAAACTTTTTTTCGCTATATTCGGCTGTATTTTCTGAATATTTCTCCTCAAATAATGGATTCTGACGGAGAAATCGTTGAAGACGTGATCTTCATTTATTATATTTTCTCCTCTTCGAATTTCTCACTTTTTCAACTCCTTTCTCTTTCTCATCACAGCGGTAATAACAATAATAACGATTTTTCCGTCAGAATCCATAATTTGAGAAGAAATATTCAGAAAAAACAAAAAACAGCCGAATATAGCGAAAAAAAAATTAAAAAACTTGAAAAAATTGCGTTAAAAAAGAGCCGTAAATCGTTCGACGATCGGTGGTCTCGAAGGGAAGAGGCAAACTACGGTAACACTAGTTGCGACAGTTTCCGGAAAATCTGGAAAAAATGGCAGTTTTGGACACCGTTTTTTTCTGGAAATCAACTTTTGATTGCGGCGCTATATTTATTCCCCACCGTGTAGTAAATTGAGAAAATGAAACTAAATGAAGTTTTCGGCGATTTTTACAAAAACTTATTTTCCAAGCTCTTCTGAAAATAGAAAGCAGTATTTCTATAATTGTTAGATGCGTATGTCATTGCAGATTCAAGCCAACACCCCCGTCAGTGGAGCATTACTTGTAGGAGATCAAATTTTGTGTGTCAACAATAAAATTTTGGATAACAAAAGTAAAAAAAGGATACGGAAAAAAAAGTTTGATTTGGTCCTCCCCAATAAACGGAAAAATGGCGTTATTCGGTAAGTGTGTCTTGTGTTTAATCCCCCCCCCCCCGAACAACTGAAATTTTCAGCATCGTGGCGTGCCGACCGATTGGTCCCCGCTGCTCACCGGCGCCAAGTTTGGAAGCTGAAATCGCGGAGAACTTTGTAGGATATGCGATTGGCGTTGAGAAGGGAACAAAGACGGAGAAACGTGAGTAGATTCGCCATATCAGGTTCCAGTTAGATAGTTCCACTCTTCAGGAGTCGATGATGTCATGACATGGCCCTTGGATGCTGATGCTTTGGAAATCGCTATGCGAGAATTGACATTTTTGCAGCAATGGATTGATTTAAAATCGGATAATATTGTGAGTGCAATCACAGTGAAATATTTTGTTACTTTTTCAATCGCGCTCCATTGACACGAAAACTCTGCGTCTCTCAGCGAGAGAGTATTGGTCCTCGAGAGGGAAGCATTAAAATTTTGAAATGAATTTCGTTTCTTTTGTGATTTGAAAAGCGATTTTCACCGATTTTCTTCGTTCTTTTTCTCAAATATAAATAAATAATACATTTTTTTCATGATTTCCTTTGATTTCAGATTTTGATCTCTTGTCCGAGAGGACCATCTCACTGAGAGACGCAGAGTTTTCGTGTCAATGGAGCGCGAATGAAAAAGTAACAAAATATTTCACCGTGTGCAATGGCCATTTCTACAGGGTCGGGAATAAATATAGCGCCGCAATTTTGCATAAGCTCCGGCGCCTGCAGAACGATTTGTGTGGCACACAGTATTATTTTTTTTAATTCTGTATTTTGTTTTTAGCAATTTCCGAAAATTTTAGCTAATTAGGTGCATTAAATTTGAAGGTAATGGTGGCGCCTTCTTCATTCCGATCTGCCATTGTGGAATGTGCAAAGAAGGGGATGACTTCTTCGGAGATCGTTCAGAAGTGAGGCGTCGGAAAATCAGTGGTGAATCGAACGGCTCAGAGAGCTAAGAAGGACGAATTCGGAGGAATCTGGAGAGAAGCATGAGAAGAAGGCCCAAAATCGATGAGACTCATTGCCCGGAAAGAGCTTCATATAGTCCCTTATCGAATTCAGAAGGGCGCCTTCCTCACTGACCGCAACAAAGCGTTGCGATTGAAGAAAGCCAGAGCTTCTAGCCATCTGAAGACGCTGTTCACAGATGATAAATTGTTCAGAAGCGAATGAGAACGGCCAAAAACAACCGGATTTTAGTTGTCGATTATGAAATTGCCTGCAAGAAAGAAAAATTTCTGAATAAAACGTCTCACTCGGACGCCGTGCTCTGATGGGAAGACGCCACAGGAAGAAGGCAATTTCCCCGATTTTATCACTAAAGATCAATGACCGACTGCGAGCCTTATTATCCAAAATTAAGAAACTTGAGATCGCTCTGACAGCTGCACGGGACAATTTAAACGTTGACTTCCTCCGTGCCGTCGTCGACGCGTACCCGAAGAGACTTCAGACAGTCATCAAAGCGAATTCTATAATTTTTTTTTAAATAAACATTTTGGTAGATTTTCAGAAAAAGATCTTTCGATTTGAAGCTATTACACCGTCTTGAATGCGGCGCTATATTTATTCCCCACCCTGGCCAGCAGTGTGTCGTTTCGAAAGCATTTCGAGAAATTTTTCCGAAAAATTCTCGAAAAAAAAACATTTCGATAAAAAATAATAATAATAAAGTAGTTCGAACGACACTCCGAAATAACGCAAAGCGCGTTGTTTATCATATTTCCATTCAAATAATTTTTCGCGATTTCTCGAAAAATTTCGAAAATTCTTGAAAAATTCTCGAGAAATCACGGAAATTTTTCGAAAAACCCTTTTTTTTTCTAAACGACACACTGCTGGGTCAGCAAAAATTGAAAGGCAAACCTCATTTTTTGCGAATTTTTATCGAATTTGAGTGAAAAATTTAATATCAGAGAGCAAAAACCATTTTTTATAGCCAATCATTGACAGAGGAGCATCACTTCTAGTTACATCCGCAGCAACTATTGGAAGTAGAGAAGGCGCCTCCCATTTTTCTTGTTTTGCAACCTCTCCAACAGCCCATTTAACAACTGTAACCCCTCCGATGAGAAAAACGTCATGCTCAGCTTTAACGAATCCAAGTCACATGGGCCAAGCTCCACTCACCGGCCCAGGCGCTCACCCATCAACTCATCAGGTGCCGGAAGTAGCGAAACCGCTGAGTGTTCCGAGTGTTGTGGCTCCAACCACTGTAACAACGATGCAAGCGGTCAGTCCAGCATTTGGAGAAGATGTAAATAAAGAAAAAGAAGTTGGAAATGAAGGTTCTGCGCGTGTGCCGAGAAAGAATTCGGAGACTCCTCCAGTCACTTTTGCGGTGAGTTTTGACAACAAAGGTGGGCATTGAGCATTGGTTTTTCAGGAGCATCTTGAATTTTCCAATATAACATCAGATGTACCAGAAGAGACCGAGCTGAGTAAATGCGATCTGAAATCAGGAATGATTGCGTACATCAGGAACAAGTGGAGAAACAATTGATCATTTTTTAAAACTTATTTTCATGAATGATTGAGGACAACAATTAACCAGATTTTTCTGGTATTAAGAGAAAAAAGATGTTAACACACAAAGTGAGAGAAGGTAAAAGAGAAAATAGATTAAATTCAATAAAGCGTTATAAATAGGTTTTTTGAATCAACAATAATTTAATTTGATAGTTTAAAATAGTGTTCAGGCAGGAATTGAAGAGAAGGCGAATTTTCGTTGCTCCTCCATTTGGTGCAAATATCTGAAAAATAAGCGTTGGATATTAAATTATGAAAATGAATTTACGGATATGCGATTATATCATCATTCCATTTTTATATTAGGCAAAACTCACTTCAAAGCTCTTTTCGCTGCAGTCGCTTTGGCAATTCGATAGTTTCTTCCCATTCCAGTGAATCTCATATTGTTACCAACATCCACCGTTACGCGAACCTTTCCACTCTCCAGAATTCGTTCCATTTTACTAAACCGCGCCTTACTCTGCTCCAGCTCCATGAGCTCTCGAATCGGGGATCGTGGCGGATTGGCACAACACGATTCGATGGTGCTGCGCATCATGTGGAATATGACTTGCCACGTGATATCCAGATTACGTCCCGAATCGAGATAAATCGCTCCAGCTACCGATTCGAATATGTCACCCATAGCTTTTGGCACTTCAATGTCTTCTTCTTGGCCTTCATCTATTTCTTCTTCTGTTGTTGCCATGTACATCTGAAAACTCGTAGGATTTCGAATATAAGTAATCAGAATTCACTTCTAAATAAAAGAACACATTTAAAAGATATTACCTCTGTATTAAAATTTGTATCGAAATTTCGTTCCGAGCACAGCTTTACAAACTTCTCGATCATGTGATAAAGTCCTGGACACATGGCAATGAAATGCTGTAAATATGTTTAGATTTCGATCCAGTGCGTTTTGAAATAACCTTCTGAAACTCGTATTTGACTGCCAACGAAGCAAAAATCGTATTGTTAACAAGAGCAGATCTCAAGTCAGTCAACACTCCGGGACTGTATTGGCGGACGTCTTCAAATAAATATCTGGTAATCATGTAGTCTAGCACAGCGTCTCCTAGGAATTCTAGTCGTTGATAGCATCCAGTGACCCGATTATTAATGTAGGACGCGTGGGTGAAGGCTTGAACGAGGTACGCACGGTCTTTGAAGCGGTATCTGAAACGTGTAACTGCCTTTACTGATTTTTGAAATGCTCTGTTCGGTTCAAGATTTGAGCTAATTAAGTTGATGTACTTGTTTAATACGAAGCTATATGTTCATCAAGTTTTGTAATGGAAATACAAACTCATAACCAACCCAATCTTTTCCTCCAATTGGGAAAACTGAAACTGTTGCCACAAATTGTTTAATTGCATTAATGATGCATTCGGATTTATAGGAGTATCGATGAACCGAAGAAGTGGTGGAGGAACATCGCTTTTCCGGTCCTTTTGAATCACTTTTAGTCCCATCCAATTCATCACCTGAAAATATTGCAATAGGTGAGCAAAACAAAAAAATCATTAAACTCGTACGCAGAAGATTAAATGCAAATGTGGGTAAAAATGTGTTAATCTTTAGTTGTAAAATTTGTCTTAAAACATACTGTCCCGCCGTACAAATGTGCATTCACGCGTAAAGATCTCCATAATCAACTAACCTTAAGAGTTGCATTGGGTCCCAGAGTAAGTAAGTGAACCCCGATGAGTGCTTCCATTGCGTCGGCGATCGATTTATCCGAAATGTTCTGTTGTGTAAGCAAGTTATACGGCAGAGGAGAGATGTCATCGTTTACAAGACGAGTTTGCTGAAATGTTAATATTCTAATGCAGAAAGAAATGAAAATTTTCAAAATTCTCAGACCTTCGGAAAGTCTATAGTCTCTATTCCATCGGCAGTCCTCTTAGTAACATCTCCACCAATATCCCATCCTGTCGTTTCCTCTGGCTTTTCTTCAATTACTTGTCCACTCAGAAGTCGCTCCATTTCATTGTCCTTCTCCTCTGCGTCTTCGGTGTTTGGAGCTTTGAAGTCACAAGTTGGAACATAACTGAAAAATCAAGTTTATAGGGAATTTCAAACAAAAAAGGCTTATTACAACTTTCGAAACACAAATTTTTGATTGCACTCACCATGGTGGTAACCAAGAATCATGCGCGTCAAATTTGTTGGCAACTATCAACTGAGGAATTCCCAGTCTTTTTCCGAGACGATACAAATTACAATTGGAGACTTCCTTGCTGCGAGCCCACGATAACTTTCCTTCGTGTTGATCCAGAAGAGTGTGATAGAGATAGTCAGTTGTGGCGAATTTCAGGAAGGAATCTCCTATCGTTTCGAATCGTTCCAAAGACATTCCTACATAAAGACATAATACCAGTTAGTTACTTCAAAAGTTAACTCGTCCACCGTAACCCTAGGACTTACCATCAGCAGCGTTCGAGGTAGTCAATGCAGTTAATAAAAGACACGGTGATACACCCATTTCAGCATCCGAATCCACGTGGGATATTGTATTATCATTTGATACTTGGCTTAAAATCCGCCCCCGCATAGTTTCACTTTCTTTGTCAAACGAGAAAGGGTGTGGGGGGAGATCTAGAGCAGCCACTGATAAAACTTCACAACTGTCTCGCTCCGTTACATTCAATTTCACTGTCCGATCGTCTATGGATTGTTTCCGTTGAGCACCGGCTGAGAGCTCCTCGATTTCTTCATCCATTGTTATTGGGCGAACTGGTGTTACCTTAAGGAAACTGTCATTAATGCTATTCATGTTTTGCACTGTTCCTACCTCATCGTCATTGCTTTCATCATCCATATACTCTTCCAAATCCACAGTCTCTTCCAATCTTCTAGGTTTCTCTCTTTCATCAGACATTTCCAACGCCTCCAGGCGTTCCTTGGCCTTCATGAGCATCTCCTCCTGAATCTTTCTCAATTTCTCTTCTTCTTTCGTCAACTCTTTTCGTGGTGGCGTGCTGAGATCCACTGGTGGTGAAGACGGCTTTGTGAGAGAAGCAGAAGCTGTAGACATCGCTGGGTCGAAAACACGTCCCACGTCTGCCATGAGAGCTTGCACATTGAGTCCACTAGTAGGTGTTCCAAGAATTTGCTGGAACATTTGATAAATGAAAAAAAAATTACGGAAAATCTTACGAAAGGCAAATCAGCGGCATTTATTTCAACAGCATCTAATTCTCCCCATCCACTTGGAACAATAGAGGAGTCTGGCTGGCCCCATTCATTCGAAGCGCCTTCCAGATTTGCAGTAAGACGCGCAGTGTAGTCGTGCATCACAAATGGGAGATCGTCATCGTCCTCGTCGGATATGTTTCCGTCATGGAGCCCTGTAAAAGTTCAAATACGCGATTTTCTTTTTTTTAATATTCGTTTATTCGATTATACCTTGTGCTAATCCTACAGTATCGATATCATCGAGTTCCATTCTTTCTTCTCTAGAACGGATATCTACACCAATTCTGACAGCTTCTTCTGGATCCCAGACTCCAATAACGAACTCACAATTTTCATTTGATTCTTTCAAAACTTCTCCCTTATCTTTTTCTTCTTGCACGTCTATCGACTTCTGATTGAGCTCACGAAGTTGTTGTATTTTCTTTACAATAATCGACTGCTTCTCTTCGAAACTAGTTGTATAGGCTAGCGGACTCCATTCAACGTTGTCATCTAATTTTACTTGATCTTTTCCGAAAGCTTTGCTCAGAATTCTTTCACGAAGTTCATCACTCAACAGTAATTGGTTCATACGGTAGAAAATACTGGGAAGTGCTGCAATAACATTCCAAAGAGTTGCAGAAATTGGATGAATGTCCATCAGCTCCGGAACGAGGATCTGTCGTTGAGCAGAGTGTGGTTGAGAAGATGACGTGGATTCTTTGGAATCAGAATTTGTCGCGGTTATACTAGAAATTGAGGAATTGCTGAGAGTTCGACAACGTCGATGTTGGTTCTGAATACGCGGTAGAAGCAGGTTCAGACGACTGAAAACACGATTACACTTATAAAAAGAACCCTGAAATACTTATAGATTGACTAACTTTGAAGTGAAATCGACATCAAGCAAGCTTTGATTCTGATCGTATATTTCCAAATTGTACTTTTTGATAAAGTACTCATTGAACGTTTCAAAATGCTGATCCGGAAATTTAGAAGACGGACGAAGGTCCGTGAGAACATCAGCAACATAGTAGAATATCGGCTGCTCCACATTACGATACCAGGGCATCACAACAGCATCTTTGTAGTTTTCAGCCTTGAACTTGAATAGGCGACGAACGTCGTCCGATGGGATACGTGGCATATTTTCCATGTTGGCCACTACTTCTGTTACATAAGTCATGTTTATCGAGTATGTCGACTCTTCTTTACCTCAAAAAAATTTATATAGAAGCATGGACTCATTATCAATCCAGACATACTCTTATTTAATGGCACAACCAACGTGTTGAGCGGAGCATTTTCAGACACATCAAACGCCAGATTTCCAGTTTTGCACAGTTGTAGCACTTGGGTGAACAAATAATTGTGGAATGATTGAATTTCTTCAAGTTGTGCACTTGTCACTGTCGTCTTGTTCTGGGCCATTGTCAACCGAACTTTCATAGCTCCCTGTCGCAAAAATACCGGGAATGGAGGAATCTGAATCAAGATATTATATGCAAATTCAATGGGTAAAGAAATTCAAAAAAAAAAGAAAAAGAAAAGAAAATTAATACTTTTGGAATCCGTTTGCCGCTCAAAAATCCGAAGCAGTATTCATATTCATTGGTTTGCTGGCATTTCCGACGCTTTGGATTCGCCATTGGCTCTGCATCAAGGACTTTTTCCAGTTCGAATGCATAGATATAGCATTCTCTTTCTGGCTCCACATGAGATTCATTGAGAGCACGGGCAATCTAAAAATAGTTCTCTAAGCATGGCTATGATAGAGTATCCAAAGATTTCTATTGATACCTTCTTATCATACAACTGTTTCCTCTTAGATGATCCTACTTTTGCAGCCATTCCAGGTGCGTATTCGTCAGGCTCCTCGTCGATGTGTTCTAACAGTTTGGCAATAGACTCTCTTCCCTTTGGCAGTAAATTATCATCCAATTCCCCCTTGATGTGCAATTGTCTACATGTTTCGAGAGCAACTGCCATCTGCGCAGTTTTCTTATTTGGCATAGGGGTTTTCAACAGAATCGCGTGTTTTATGGGAGAATTGATAGGGAGAAGAAGCTCTGCACAATATTTAGTCACCCCGTTTTCTTCGACTGGAATGATTTTACTGTGGGGAACAAGGCGAGTGAAGATGTCAGATGGCAATTTGGAGCAGTATCTAAAAAAGAATACTATCAGCTTTAGTATACTAAACTAGAAGTCGTCAGCGTGATACTAATAACCTGTTAACTAATGCAATAGCATTAGACATTTTCAATGTGGCTTTAGTTGACTCAACGATGTATGGCTCCATGAAACTATCAATATCATCTAAATTTACATCTGACGAATCATCTTCCACTGGATTATTTACAGTACGATGGCGACTTAGAAGAATCTGAAATAGAACTTCGAAAATTGGGAATGTAAACTATTAAAGTTTTTTAGTGTCTGAAAATGCTGAACATTCGAAATCAACATATTTATGCGTTTTGAAATAGCTGAAAATTAGCAAGCAGGCCTCATTGAATTATTAAATTGAGATTTTATGCAGCCGGATCACCTTTTCAATCTGCTGGAAATCTTTTAAGTCACTGTCCCACGCCGAGACGTCCTTCTTATCAACCATTACAACATATCTGGAGCCAGCACGACGAGCCCTTCCTTTCGACTGAACGTAGGATCGCATGTCGAGGGGACGGTCAAACTTGATGACCACATTGCACTGTTTCACGTCCACACCCTCTTCAAGAACTGATGTTGCAATGAGCACGTTTATGTCATTTTTGTGAAACCGGCGGAGCACCTAAAGAACACCAGTTAGTTTGTAAAGAAAAAGTAATATTCAAAAAATACAAGACGAGAAATCTTGATTCAAATTTTCAAAAAAACTGTTCGTATTCGGAACTTGATCATTAGCGCCAGCATATAAGTATTTTTAAAACTTTGTTTTAACATTCAAAAATCCAGATACTTCCTTTTACCTCAGTCTGTCTATTATGTAAGCCTTGATTATCTGAATTTGCCAAATTCTGTCCACTCGCTCCAACCACATAATCCGAACTTACAAACTTGAACTTCGGATCCCATTGACGGATTTGACGAATCATGATCTACAAAATCACATTAATGTTTGAATTGTCGAATTTTCAGAAGCATACATGCAACGAATAAGCAATATATCGTTGATCAACAAAAATGATAGCCGATAGACTTTCCGGTTTCTCTAAATTCATTCGCTCTTTTTGAAATTCTGGTTGAAACATTTCTAAGACTTCAAATATACGGATGACGCGATGTGGAATGTAGCGGCGGAGGTCATCGAAACTTTTGATAGCTCGCATCTGGAACTCTTAAAATAATTATTTTCAAAAACTATAAAATATACCTCGGGTTCCAGTAGCCGTTTAATTGTAATCATGGAGGTTCTTGCCAGGTTCAAGAACATAAGGGCCTTCTCAGGCAGAATTTGCGATTTCGTGAGTTTCGTTAACTCCTTATCCCACATTTGAGCAGTTTTCCATGCCGCCCATGGTCCTAACTGTCGGAAGACTGCTCTTGTCGTTTTGAGAGAATCTCTAATGCATCGTCTAGGATCTAAATCTAGATCAGGATGGAAGATTGATGTCGTGTTCACAAAATTTTCCGTATTGTTGATCACTTCTATGATGCTCTCGTATTTCGGAATTCGGAGTTTGTCGATTTCGAAATCTTTACACAGAATAATGGCTTCGTATGGTTTAGCACCATATTTTGAAAGCTGAAAACAAGATTACGTATGCAATTAATATTTTATTTGTTTTTCTAACTGATAAATTTATGACCAATTTTCAATTTGCATTGCTCATTTAACATTGTTTTTTTTCATTCATTCATTGAAATTTAACTTCCAAGTCTTTTACTCTTCAAGTCAAAAATTGTCCCTATGTTTATTTTTTCACAATAACTTTTTTGCATTTTTCTTATCACGCACTCCTCGTTCGTGAGAAGAGGTAGAGAAATTTCAGAGAATCAACTAGCAGGAATCGGCAACTCATTCCACGAAATCTCTCAAATCATCAAAGACAAATGCCAGTTCAAGAAGAGAGGCCCAAATCAACATAGTTGTCGAGGTATTTGTGAGATATCGCCAAGACTGTTAAGGTAGAATAAGTTGGAGTATTACTACTAATTTCGAACATATACAGGTATTTTCAGCCAACATTTCTAATTTGAACTAATACGTTAATTTGAGTTTTTACCTATTCTTCCCAAGCATTCAAACTTATGTTTAAAGTTAAAGTTTTACAGAATTGCTCTCTTACTTTTTATTCGCATGAATATCTCATTAATAAAACATTAAAAGATTATAATTCGAACAAAACTTCGCAAGGAAAAATGAAGATGAAAAATTAACAGGTTAACCTAGTGAAATAAAATTAAAGCGCTATAACTAAAAATTCTTTTTTTTTTACTTTATCACAGAATTTATTTCACGGATAACCCTGACGTTTACTAAAAGAAAATGAATTTCCGCAAAAATTGAACATTTCCACAGGCCATTCAAAGCCCCCATGCTTTGAGGCGTCCGACATGGCGACGCCATTTTACAAAGCCACTTCTCCGCATGATTGGGAATAGTTTTCAGCCAAATGTCTTGGACTGACCCAAAAAGGCATGATGAGGACTGCGACAGAACACCAAGAGTGGGAATCAACAGTAGAAATCTAGCAATCCTGAGATTCTTGTCAAGAAATACTCAGAAACTGCAACACTGAAAAGGATTAATAACTTATCGATAAATGGGGAAGGCAGGACTTCAAATTAACACTAACAAAACGAAGGTTTTAGCGAACACATTCGTTTCAGACTATGCGGCCTCCATCAACAACGGCGCAACCACTACGGTTATCGAAGACGTTGAAGGGAACTATCTATCTCGGGACACTACTAAACACAAAAAACCAACTAGAGCAACCTATCTTATTAGCTTTTATCATATTAGCTCACTTGTCCCAAAATGCGCCTTTTCGACTCAATCGCTCACGCCGCTCTCATTTACGGCTAAAAAATTTGGGCTCTCCCAAAAGCACTAGCAGAAAAAATCAGAGAGACCCATGCATCTTTAGATTAAAGACTGGCGAGTGTAACACTCGTAGAACAATGTCAAAAAGACATTAGACGTCTATCAAACGTTAGAGAACCTCTAAAATTCATAAAAAGATGGAATGGACATTTGTAGCGCAGAAACGACAATAAATGGACCACCTTGATGCAGGAATGGATACCAAGACCAACGACCAACTAGCATTCCGACGATCAGATAGTCGGAATCCTTGAGAAAGGAAACATCAATCCGACATGAAAACTATCTCATTATCTCTTGGACCACAATCGCAAAAGACCGGAAGAGCAGGTTCACTTTGATCTGCGCTCAGACGATGTGAGCGAAGACCGGATCGGCTATGCATGTAATATAATAACTAAACAGTCCTATATATATTTTTTTTTAACTTTTTTACAGAATTTATTTAGGCATCTCCCAGAAGTTTGTTAGAGAAGTACAGAACAGTGTAATAATTGACAGTTTAACAAAAATTTAAAAAAAATTGTTTTCTGAATAAAAAAACAAAAAAATCGTTTTATATCAGAACGTAGACAATGTAAGCATTATTGTCTAAATATATTAATTCATAAGGAACTTTTTTCGTTACCTTTTCTATGGCACACTGCAATTTAAAATACTCACCGATACTAGATCGCTGGCCGTTTCAATAACACTGTCCATAACGGATTCTAATTTGTTCAACTGCTCCGCCACCTTTTCTGGTGCCACCTTCTCCTTGATTAAACTGGCAGTGAGACCCAATACACGTGGAACTGGTTCACCAGCTGAAACATATTAATAATAATAAAATAAAATGTCGGCGATTTTAAAAATGTTTCAGGCTGGAAAAAAAAAGTTTACCTTTCTTCAGCCGCTTATATTCTGCCATGATCAGCCTGTATGGATGTCTGGACCCGAGCGCATGATGGCACTCGTCGAAAATCAAGACACATGTATCTTGAATTTTTATGTATGCATGGATGATAAAGTCTAAAAGACATTGAGCAGTAATCACGATAACCTAAAAGAAACGAAGAAATTAAGTCATTTTGAAAAATGAAGCATGTTATTTTAAACTTTTCTAATTCGAAAATGCAGAATGTATGAATATCCTTGATATTCTCGTTTTTGAAAAGACTTCTGTACTAAAACGATAAATTTCGAGTTTTTTTTGAATACTGTTTTTTGTTCAATAAAAATGGTTTAAAAAAACTTTTTCGTCGTACATGATTTTCCCTCATGAATTTATCGCACATCTCTTTACTTTCCCACAAATCGTTGTTCATCTGTCCATGAACTTTTCCAACACGAAACCTTGTGTGAACTTCAATGTGCTTTGCTTGCTGTTCGACGAGATTCACTAGAAAAAAATCATAAAATTATTTTTTTTAACTTTTTTCATCTCATTTCATCTTACCTTTTTCAACTAAAAAAAACGCTCGTTTTCCTCCTTGATCCAAGGGCGCAAAAATTTGAACTCCATATTCTTTGAGCAGAAGAACCGCGATAAATGTTTTTCCCGATCCTGTTCCCAATTGAACTATCGTATTCTTTTTAGAAGCTTTATCCAATAGTTCCACCTAAGAACGAAATTTTAATGTCTTTTCGCTTGATAGTAGACTACCTGATAATCTCTGGGGTTGAAACATTGTAGATCAGGCCGAATCCTGACCATTGTTCACCTCAAAATTTTAAATTTGAATTTCGAAAGATACTTTTAAAATATGATCGAGAAATATGATGGTCTATTAAAAGCTGCGAGTAAGCGCGCTCCACTGATTTTGTGTCTGGGTCTCTTTTATTCAGCAAGAAACATTATCTGAAGAATTCAAAATGGAAAACTGAAATAAATTGAAAAAATCAAATTGAAACTTTGAATTTTTAATTGAAAATTGTTTTCAAGGGAGGTACAGCAAAGATTCAGCTTTTTACCTCCGAGACCAGTTTACTTCTTCAATGTATGCGCCTTTAATACTTATCGTTTTCCAATTTTTATTAAATTACTAAATATTATCACCATTTCCGTCCCACCACATCCGAATAAATCGTCGAAAAATGTCGCTTTTTGACAGAATGACTTCAAACAAAGAGGCGGCTATGAAATACAGGTAGCATTTTTCACAAAAAAATTGAAAAAAAGAAAAATCTATAAAATTACAGAGCATTTTGTTTCTCAAAAAAGAAAGAAGTTTGGGATGCATTGATCTATCATGCAAAATTCGCAAAAAATGTCGAAAAAGTTTATGATATGACAACATGTCTGCAAAGAGTACAACAGGAGTGCTTGGTGGTAAGTTTTTTGGCAATAATTGAAGTAAAAAAATTCAAAGTATTTTAATTTCATGAAGTATTCAGTTAATATGATTTTGTAAAGCGATACGTTTTTTTTCTTTTCAAATAATTGTAATTATTTCTGAAAATCGCCGAATAAAATTATTTGGTAAATTTCAATTTCAAAAAGCTTAAAAATTACGTTTTTTTTCATTACTTTTTTAAAAATCACTTAAATTTATTTTTTTTTAATTTTCTTCAATTCTGAAAACGCATTTCTAATTAAATGTGAAGTTCTGCTAAGCTACAAACACAAAATACCTAAGCTCTTCTTCTTCAGTTCGCATTAGAAAACGGTGTCGGAAATCCAGAGGTTTACGATGCAGCCGAGTTGATTTTCCCGTTAGCAATGCAGGAAGTTGTTATCAAAGTGCTCAGGCCGTATTTCTTGTCACATTTTGCAAGTTTTAGATGTAAGAAAGTAAATCCTTCTAAACAATGTCCTATTTTTCAATTTCCAGTAGCCTGCTACATGCCTCATCGCAAAATCGATCATGGAATTGATTTAAACGAAGAATTGTGGACATTGGAAAAGAAAACTGGGCATGACCAGTATGTTCAGGATTTCAACGCGTTCGTTAATGAATTGTAATCTAAAATCGTGTTCTCAATATAAAAACCAATAATTTTTATTCAGAAAAACTGGTATCCTAAACTGCAATCGACATATGAATGCTGCAGTTTCACTCTATATTCGAGAACTGGCGGCATCTTTGCTAATGCACGAGAAAGCCGCGTTTGACAATGAATTAAGATGCTCAATGCTTCAAGAAATCATGGAAAGTCTGCGGATTTGGGCAGATCAAGTGACAATGCAAGACGCATTTCATTTGATCAGTGATACCATTTACAGGGATGTTTTTCTAATGCTTTCTAAGCAGGTTGGTGTAAAATTCTATTTCTTCTCTATATTTTCGATTTTACTACTTTCAGGCTTACCAAATGGTTGCCGTTGATTTTCCTGAGAAATTTCGTGGAATTATCACATTAAAATATTGCCTTCTGAAAACAAACAACTATGGGAGGGAAGATCTCACAAAGAATTTAATTGATCAAATTGAAACGAAACTTCTCGTTGCTTGTAAGTCAGATGTCTGCTCTTTTCGTGGTTCTCAAATCACCATTGTTCCAGCCGTCGACACGAAAGAGATTCTGAGAGCGTATGCCGCGTGTGTGGAATCACTTCGGGAAATGGACAGTAGTTGTGTAGTGATGCACAAAGTTTGTGGAGTCATCAGAGAGTATTTAAAGTAAGCGAACCATTTACTTACCTACAGCACTATAAGAAGTAAGGCGCTATCTTAGTTGGGGGGGGGGGTCCACTCGTTTTTAGTCATTTTTGGAGGTTTTTCTAATTTTTTTTTTGTACAATTGTTCGTTGTTACTGTTCAAATATTTGTAATTTTTTTTCACGCGTGGTGCTTACCCGTGGCACGAAATCCACGATTCGATCTGAAAATCCTGAACACCGCGCCCTGTTCTCGCATCCTTTATTCCCCTTCTTTCCTGTATGCATTCTCCACGTTGAATTAACCAAGCAGTGGTCGCCGAGGGTGAAGAAGGGGGACCGGGAGTCTGGGACTTTTTGGTTCAATTCCGCTTCACCGTATGTTTTTTTTGCTTTTCTGATTTTGTTTTTTTTTAAGTTTAATTGGATCAAATAAAGATAAGTGACATTTGAATAAGCGTGGTACTTTTCAGAAACAAAAATAATCCAAAAATGACTAAAAACGAGTGGACCCCTCCCCCCCCAACTAAGATAGCGCCAGAAATAAATTAGACAGTATAGATTTCGAATTTATTCTGCAGAAAAAGTGCATTCCACAATTTTAATGCTTAAAAACGAAGCATTTAGGCACACTTTCAACAAATCTTCAACGATGGTATCGATTTCATTACCATTATTTTTAATGTGTTTCTGATAAGCAATTTTGTCTCTTTTGTTTTGCTGATTTTTGCATATAAAAAATATTCACCGTTACTCAGTTGTAAATACTGCAAAACCTATTTTTTTTTCAAGGAAACGGCCGGATACTGTGCAGCAAATTATCAGCTACATTACATCAAGCAAAAAGAATGAGCTGGAAAAAGATATGGTAATCTATCAAAGTTATTTGAATGTTATAACCTCCCGAAAGATGTTTCAGTCAAAAACGGTACGTTCAGCGATGATGGACGAAGAGGAGTTGAAGGGAGTCAATGACGATTTCTTACCCGAAAATATGGAAACAATGGGATGGGAAAAATGGATGCCGAACCCAAGTGATGCTACTGTCGGTTAGTCAGAAGTTTAAAGTTTAATTAAGGCAATATTCTTGAAAATATTTTAAAATATTCAAAAAGTATGTTTAGGCGATGGAGCACCTGGTCATCAAGGAGTAGATGTCTTCAATATGCTTGTGTCCGTCTACGGATCCAAAGAGCTGTTCGTCAAGGAATACCGTAACCTTCTTGCTGGCCGACTTTCATCATCTGATAACAAGGATGTATGCGTCAAAAAAAAAACTTTAATACCAGTTTTTAAAATCTTAAACCTTACAGCCATCATTCGAAAAACGATATCTTGATCTTCTGAAACTTCGATTCCAATACAGCGAACTTCAGCACTGTGAAGTGATGCTGAGAGATGTACGGTACAGCAATGAGATGGATAAAATTTTCAAAATAATGACACCATCTTGTCCAATTGATATATCTTCATGCATTATTTCAAGTCATTATTGGCCGAAATTGGAGACTGAAAAAACAGATCTGGTAAATACTTTTAAAAAGTAAAGAAAAATGTATATTTGCACATTGCCGTTAAATGCATTTAATACGTTGCTACATTTCAGCAAATGCCAGAAACCATACAAAAAGCAATGGACATGTTTAAAAGAACGTATCAGCAAATAAAACGAGATAGAAAGGTAGAATTGTACAAAACAGTTGGATGCGTTGAACTATCCATCGAATTAGACGGTGTTGTTGTTGAACGGACCATTCCCAATAACTATGCATTTGCTCTTTTCTTATTCCTCGAAAAGGAAGTATGGACGACGACTGAGGCAGGGGAGCGACTCAAATTGTCGGTTGTGGCCACCAAAAAACGTTTAGACTGGCTAGTTAAACAGGGATTTATTGTCATGGTCTGTTTTTGCCTCGATTTTTAGAAAAACGTATAGCATTTATATTTATTTTTGCTGCAGAATCCGCAAGTCGACAGTGATTCGTGGTCATTGACTCGTAATCCAGCTGGAATTGCACAGATTTGCCCAGAAACGCCGGATATCGGTGAAGACGATGACGTGGAGCCAGAAGAGAATTCGGATATGGTTGATGCATTGGAGCAGTATTGGAGTTATACTAGAAACTATATTGTAGGTTTCCTAAAAATTAGTAATACATATTTCACAAGAATTTTAAGGAATAACAATTAACGAATCACGGTAGAAACCCGACCGTAATCATAATGTCCCAATATATTTTCCAGTTCAAAAAGGAAATGTCCTCAGTTACTATCTGCTATCTTTTTTATTCTCCTCACAATGCAATTAGCCTAAGACCGACACCATTTTGCAGGCAAACCACGCTCCCAACGGAGAAGTGAAAGCAGAACGAATGCATCGTGTCTACCGAATGTTCGGATCTCCAACTTCAGCTGGGCCAACTCTCGACCATGTCATTGCATTCTTTCAGCGAAAAGTGGCGCTGGGTCTTCTCACATGTGTTAATGGGTCATATCGTGTAATACCGCAAAAAAAGGAGCAAGAGAAGGAGTGATGATTGTTAGTATTCTTTGAATGATTTATATTTTCTAAAATCTGAAAAAATGATTATTGATTGCTTAATATTGCCAGTATTTTAAATCTCATTAATACTCTGCTATGAGATACATTTTATGACATGTTCAATATTCTTGATCTAATGTTTAAATTTTTTTTTAAATCAGACCTCCAAATGATAAATAAATATAGAACTCGTGAGCGGTCAATCATTTTTCGCCTATTTCGGCGATTTGTATTTTCTTTTTCTCAGAACAGCATCGTTTGAATTTTAAACAAAGTTTCATGAAAAAATAAAAAAAAGCAATAACAGACAATTAAATTATTTTAAAAATTAAAATTTAAAATTCGACAAAGCTTCCATCAGAAACCTCAAAAGTTCAAAACCAATTCATTGAGCTCTTCGTTGACGTTTAAAGATGATTTGGGTGTTTTTTCAATGTAAATTGTCTTCTATAATAGTCTATGGAATATAATAGAACAGTCTCAAACTATTTTTCGGTTTATGCACTATGGCGCTATGGTAGTTGGGGGAGCCACCCGTTTCTCGTCTACTCCGGCGATTTTTTTCTAATAACAGCATCGCTTGCATTTTTTATTAATTTTTATGAACACAATTGAAAAGCAATACGTAGCATTTAGCTAAAACATTTTTTAGAAATGAGATATCGAAAAGAACTTTTTTTGGGTTATTTATTTGTATTTGTGCTATTTCTGCAAATTTTCGTACCTTGGGTGCGGAAAAAATACAAAAGCAACGACGTTAAAAACGTAAACGTAGATACATAAAATGCAAAACAAACATTTTTATTCCATTATGGAAGAGATTCTACGAAGTGTTTTCCATATTTCTACCATTGGCAAAATTTCAGGGGTTTAAGAAAAGGAAGAACACCCAACAAAATGTTATCTTGAACTTTCACTTTAATTCAAAAATTAAACATTTCGAATGCTCCTAACACATCCCAAAGTGTCATCTTCATCTTGAGACTCCATAAACGTTTCTATCTTCTTCTTCTTATCTACCATTTTCACTGAAAATACAGAAAGGGAAAATCGGAAAGTCAGAAGCAAGGAATCTCACATTGTGGTCCACGCGCAGTTTCGGTTTGCTGCTTCACTCCAGTTGAGAATTCGTCCTGGGTTGGGCATAAACCCTGTGAAACGGACCCTAGGGTTCCTGTATTGGATATCTGAAATAACTCACTTTAAGAATACTAGAGCGTTTCACAAAACCTGTGTTTGGTCCAACATCGTTTCCGTCTTATTTCGGTTATTCTTGCTCGATGCATCCTTGTCTGTTGTTGCAAGAATGATATCATTTAAACCTTCGTCGTTAATATTTTTAAGTGATCTATTTTCATTTGGCTGAAATTCACAAAGTTGCGAGGCCATGCGGCTCTTCTAAACCTTTTCAGAATTCTTGCTCTTGCTTCCAGTTCTTTTTTTCAACTTGTTCAATTTTGGTTTTTCCTGAGGAACCTTTTTCGGTTGTTCACTCTTTTTTGCGCACTGATTCAAAGTGAGAACAACGATATAAACGGTGGGCAAAAAATGAGTCAATAATCCGAGAGCAATTGGCATGTTCATAATTCTAAAAGTTTTTTTTTGCTCTTACTTTTCATACTAAATAAAGTATATTTATACTTGAAGGAATTTCCAATTGAACTGGAATAAATTGCAATAGAAAATTTGAGAAATAAAGCTCCTCAATCACTATTAAAGTGGAAAACAACTGGGGAAAAAAAGTAAATTAGAGGAGTTCACGGAATATGAGTTTATCAGATGGTCTATCTATTTGCCTGAATGTACTTTTCACATGTTATAAATAAAAAGTTAGCCAATTTATTATTCTAGATCAAAAATTTGAGCAAAAATAAAGCAACGTAGTTTTTGCACATTTCTCGTATTTTGAAGTTTTCTTCGTGCCACGTGGCCATAATGGAGCAATAGGCTTTTTGAGGAGAGGGAGCTCTGCAAGCATAGAAAATAAGCAAAAAACAAGTTTGTCCGAAAGGGTGAAATTAAGAAGCTAAAAATTCGTTGGCTGAAATATTTTTCGGTACAAACAGCTACAGGGTGAGGAATAAATATAGCGCCGAATTCAAAACGATGCGGCGGCGGTATTACATCAAATCCGAAGATTTTGTTTTCGCTTTAATGATTGCTAGAAGTCTCTTCGGGTACGAGTCAGCGACGGCACGGAGATAGTCCAAAAAATAATACTAAATGGAGAAGATTCTTGCCGTGGTCCAAATCCATTTTCGTGGGTGGCGATTAGACGTACCAGCAGGACGGAGCGCAGGCTCACACCGCAAAACTCACTCAGCAAGCCAATTTCCCCAAATTTATCACTAAGGATAAATGGTTTCAACACTGAGGATTTTATCACTATTTTTATTCACCGTTCTAGCGCAATTTTCTCGACCATCTCGACCACTGGATTTCGACTATATTTTTTTATAGCACAGCTTTTCGACTTTTTCGACCTTTCCCCCAATTTTTGAAAATGGCACATTTTTGAGGAGATAAGACATAAAATCAATGAAAATAAGCCTTAATTTCCCTAATGGCTCAAAATGTGTAAAATCTGGACGTGGTCGAAAAGCTGTGCTGGAACAGTATTTTATCTATTATTGAGATAGTCCAAGAGGGAATATTAAATGGAGAAGATTCTTGAGGCGGAGGTATTGTCGTGGTTCAAATCCATTTTCGTGGGTGGCGATTAGACATACCAGCAGGACGGAGCGCCGGCTCACACCGCAAAACTCACTCAGCAGTGACGCGAAGCCAATTTTCCTAATTTTATCACTAAGAACAAATGGTTTTATAACTAAAGATAATATTTCAGAAAAAAAAATCTTTCGATTTGAAGTTATTACACCATCTTGAGTGCGGCGCTATATTTATTCCCCACCCTGTATAATGGAGTAAAATTATTCCGAATAAGAAAGTAAGAGGGATTCGAGGGTACAATCCTATTTTATTCGTGTTTCCTTTAAATTTTTTTATTAATAGTTACCTAAAGCACCTCCGGAGCAGGGAAAGCTATCTCGCGGCCATAGCGTAATTTACTACCGAATCATTAAATTTGTACTATTGTACCATACTGTCGTCTGTATTTTTAAGCGCTTTTTTGGGTTTGACATAATAATTATGATAATATACTTTTTAATTGGTAAATTTACAGAAAAATTGGAATCATTATGAGTGATATTGTTAGCAAACAATATCACTCATAATAATTTAATTTGGATTAAATTTGGACTAGAGGTGACAATGTCTTCGAAGCCAATTTGGCCGCTTTATAATAATAATGAATGATAACAACAAACCTGCACAAAATATTTGCACTTTTCAAACCATTCCGCATACTCGCTACTTCGTTTTCCTTTTAAAAGTTGTCGGTACAAATTGTACATTCTTTCACATGTTTCATTGGAAAATATGTGAGAATATTCAGAGTTTCCACCATGATTCAGGAGTCGTTTCGCCAAGAATGACACGTGAATTTGTAAATCTACATCTGATGGAATTGGAATATCGGATAAGTCTAGGGGAGCAGTGAGACGAACGGCGATGGCCAGGTTAGAGCCATTGCACGCAGTGCATTTCTGGAAGGAATTGTTTGAACGCTTTCGGAGCACTTATCGGTCGAAAATGATTCATTTTGTTTTAAAAATACAAACATCATCTTCTTTTCTCATTTCCACGAAATCTTCAGGCGAGTGAGATTGACACACTTTAGTGAAAAGGACGTATTGCATATTGTTTTTTGAGTAGTGATTCCAATCGAATTTGTAGACGCTGAAGCAAAAATATAATTATTTGCAGATATTTTGAGAACCGAACTTACTATTCAAAATGTAGGATTTCATATATATTTCGGTTTTTTTGAAAAAGTGCAATTATCTCTTCGTACTTTGTTTTAGGACCCGAACTTTTTGATGACTCCGCCTGTTTGTTCTTCGGTGTTCTTTGCATTGGATGGCACCCATATAACTTGAAATGCTTCCATTTTTCAGTTTGTTTCTTATTATGAGCATGTATATTATATTCTATACAATCAAAAACAGAGTCGGAAATTGAAGAATCATCTGAATTTGGTGCTGTGTGCGGAGAAGACTTTTCTGAAGTTCTGAAAAATGTTCTTTGACAATAATTCCCCTTTTTGAAGCTTTTATTACGGGAATGTTTCAAAATTCTGGTTTCTGATCCATTTTGCGCAGTCTGACGTTGAGTGTTGAGTTTCTAGATAAACTGGAGAAGCCATCGTGAATGACTAGCCATTAATACTTATTTACTTTTGTCATTAGCGCCGAAAACAAACTTTTTTTGTAAGATTACGGTGGAAAATTCTGTAAACACCAAGAGATATGAATGCACAGCTTGCATCGAACTTGACGAAGTTTAAGATCGCGCTCGAGACATAGCGAAAAGAAAAGGATCACCGCGATGGAAGCAACGAAAACGAATGTCATGAAAACGCTAAGAAACCAAACGGAAGCGCGGAAACGAAAGCCAGGCCGCCGCCAAAAGCTATGCCAAAAGCTGAATAATTGCGCACCTCGAAGCAATTTATTGTGACCAACAACTTAAAAAGTGGTTATCAGCTTTTAGCGCAGATTTATGGCCATGGCTCTTCTTCGCGTCTACCGCTTTGGCATTTTACGTTGTCACGGCTTGCATTTTCGTTCGTTCCATCACCGGGCATCTTCATTTTTCGTTGTGTCCTTCATGATTACCTGGCTTTTCTTAAATATTATTTAATCCATTCCCCTCTTTTTCTTAAAGATCTCTAGTTTTTTACCAATAAAATCTTTTCTAATTTATTGATTTTTATATTAAGGCAGAAGAAGTATATGTACAGAGAAAATCGATAAATGTCTTCGCGATATTCAGGTTGGGACATTGAACGTAATGTTTTAAATTATTTATCAGTTTCAGAACGAAACGGATTATCAGAGACAGAGAAGATGACACTTCCAAAAGTGAGAAAAAGGAAGGCGCAACTTGTTGATGAAATCGAGGCTTTGAAAAATGAGGTAGTTTTTTAAAGCCACTTTTTTGAAACCACTTTCAAGTAACCTATGAAAAGAATATAGAGTATAATATTGTCAAAAAATGGAAAAAATCATAATTTAATTTGGGAAAATATTAAAATCACTCAAAATAGAAATTAATCGATTAAAAACAACCGAATATTATTGGTAAATCGTTAATTTGAAACTTTAACCCCCAGTTTTCTTAATTTAATTAAAAATGACGCAGTGCAACAAAACATTGAGTAATGAACTTTAAAAAGCAAAGCCAATAAAATAAAATATATAAAAATTTATCAGTATTCTCTACTTGTGAAACGTTTTTATATTGTTGGGGTGATCAATAGTCGATCGATCTCTTCTTCTGATTTTAAGTTAATAAGCATCCATGGAATAAATTATATTGTTCACAGATTGAATGATTTCATTCGGTTAAGTAGAAGATCGCTTCTGATAAAGTCTTATTAGAAAAAAACTGTAAAAACATCCTTAAAATATTGAAAATCTAAAAATTCTCGTTCATTTCTTCAATCAACTACAAATTCCCTGAAAATATTTGGAACTGACTCACCTCTAAAAGCATATTTTCTCTTAATCTTCGCTTATAATGCCCGTCCTCGTTTCTCGAGTTATGAAATATTTCAAAATGTTATAGGTACGAGAAGTGGACGAAGAACTAGATCAAGTGTACTACACTCATCCGAAATCGAAAGAATATCAGAAAATTGTTGTGAATGGACGGAAAAAGTTCAATCAAGACCCGTGGAAAGCATTGGATTGGTTGGCCTCTCGGAATATTGTATCAAAAGATCCACATGCACTTGCACTATGGATGAAAGCGGTGGGTGAATGATTTATCTTCGATAAAATACTTTTTGTCTTCAAAAAATGCTGGAATTTTTAAAAATGATATTCTGATTATTTTGGACTTTTTTAAAAATTAAGCAAGAAAAAACCAATAATTGTTTTTTCTTAATTATCGCATAATTTTAAAAAATAAACACAAGAATATAGTTTTTTTTTCCTCTAACAAGGAAGTAATTGTAAAATTTGAAAAATAATTTGTTATCAACGTAATTTTCCTAAATCATCAAAGCACCAATTAATAATTTTTAGGGCGAAGGCCTCTCGAAAAGCGCAATCGGTGAAATTCTCGGTGATAACCGTCCATTTGCATTGGAGACTCTTGATCGGTTTACTAAGGAGCACAAATTACATGACGTTCCAATTGTGCCAGCACTCAGACAGTACTTATTCTCGTTTCGGTTGCCGGGAGAATCACAAAAAATAAATAGAATTTTGGAGAAATTCGCAGAAGTCTACGTGCAGCAAAATCCGTCTTACGGAAATGCAGACCAAGCTCACACTGTTGCCTATTCTTGTATAATGGTTAATACATTGTTGCACAATCCTAACGTTAAGGATAAACCTTCACTCGAAAAGTATATTGAAATGAATGAGGTTGGTTTGAAAAATTTTTTTTAGAATGGCTCAGCAATTTTCTTATTTTTAGCAACTCCTCGAAAAAGGCGCAATAACAATCGAGCAACTAACAGAAGTATATGAATCAGTGAGCTTAACACAATTCAAAATTCCTGAAGAAGTATCGAATACTGGAAAAGGAACGGTCAATGATATACTTCTGCATGCGGAACGAGAAGGATGGCTGTTCAAGCAGAGCAGTAACCCATTGTTTTCGGGTGCATTATCTTGGAAGAAACGATGGTAAGAAGATATTAATTTTGATAAAAACGAAAAGATAAGATATTATTTTTCAGGTTTGTGTTATCAGAGAACTGCCTCTACTATTTCGATCAAATGACAGATAAGGAACCAAAAGGGATTATCACACTGGCTAACGTCGGTATAAGGAAAGTCGAAGCTCCAACAAGGGCCTTCATGTTTGAGGTACACGTTTGAGCCTACTGCAATCAGATCTAGAGTTAAATACGCCGAAAACACGCAAATTTGTTAACACTTATGTAGCGCTAAAGTTCGCAATGACGGTGTGGTCAATCCGTAATTTTTAAAATTGATCATTCTTAAATAATTCGTTTCAAGCATTCCGTATGCTCAGATTTCTTTAAAATTTTAACGGCAAAACTCGTTGAAATTCGTCAATATCCCATTCAAATATGATGTGTTATTTTAAGAGACGATAAAGATTAATCCTCTTATAACACATTTTTCTCTGACGAACCCCTCCCCACCATTTTTATATCAGTTTCAGTGAAGTTTGCTTTATAAGTTTCACATTTGATTAAATAGATCCATTGTGGAAATGGAATTCAATATTCAGAAAAAAAAATCGGAAAAAAGTGCGCAATTTTTTTGAAGAACATCTGTGTTTCTTCTTGAAGATGTCTCCAATAATCTGTTTTCAGGAAGTTCACAGACATCACAGACACTAAGTTCCATTTTTCTTCATAAAATAAGATATCTGTTTGAAGACTTGACGGACAGTGATTTTTATAGGCTTGTTCTTCAGAAAAATAGTAATAATGTTAATAAAATCAATTGACAAGGCCTTAATCTGTACTCATAGAATTTTGGTAATTTTTATTTCAAATTGAGTAAAATTCATACGTTTTTCTTCATATCTTTTTCAGTTCTGCCGTCTACCTTAGGTTTTGTGTTATATTGATATTAGAAATCTCCAAAAGGTTCCGCTGCAACTAAACACCTTTCAGAAATGTCCCTTGACGTTTCACTTCCAGATTGTCGTTTATCAAAAGCTGCAGTTAATCCTTCAATATTAATATCCTATCTTCCAGATCTTCTCGCTCTCCGACGGACAAATCAAGGCTTGCAAAACCGAACAGGACGGAAGGCTTGTCGAAGGACGCCACTCAATTTACAGAATATGCGCAGTAAACGATGAGGATATGCGGTCATGGATCAACGCCATTTCACGGATGATGGCGCCGCAACAGAATATCCTGACAAGACCCAAGAGTACGCACTGAGCCTTTCAAACTCCTTAAATTGCTCTCCGTAACTTGAATATTTTGGGATTGCAAATCCTGGCTTTTTCGTACAATGATATCACCAAACAAAGTCCGTTCATTTTTCATACAAAGTTGTGTCATTTTTATAGTCGTTCTGCATTTATTTTTCACTCACT
The DNA here is from genome assembly GCA_003052745.1 of Caenorhabditis inopinata. Lineage (NCBI taxonomy): Eukaryota > Metazoa > Nematoda > Chromadorea > Rhabditida > Rhabditidae > Caenorhabditis > Caenorhabditis inopinata. Next base: position 3,739,001 of record AP018153.1, read on the forward strand.
CATTTTCAATTTATCTGTTTTTCATGTTAAATTATTTTCTTTTCTTTTGTCATCATTTTTTTTTCTGTCTTTATGCAATAATTTCGCTTGAGTTAATAATTTTTATGCTTAAAAAGTGTACATTTCCACTGATATTCTACTATTTTTTTTGTAGAAATTTCATTTTTTTAATTAAAAAATTACTAATTTTCATATTTGTTTTAACCGTTCTAAAATTTGTGACTTGTGACATCGTCAAATTATTATTTTATTTCATTTACTATATTCTAAAATTATCAGTTAATAATGGAAAAATGTTTTTTTAATTCAGAAGAAAATGGGGCTCACATTGAAAAGCATAGAATTTTTGCATGGCGTCGATCCGTTTCGTATCGACAACGAAAATCATGAGAATGAGGAGAAAACGGGAGAGGAGGCCGAGATGATTTCAGCGGAAACCGATGCTGGAATGGCATTGGTGTTGGGTGAGTTCTGATGGAAATTTTTGGTCGCCAATCTTGTATTTATTATTCGATGAAAGTAGTTCTGGTCTTATGTTTTATGTAGTATTCTTCAGTTTAATTACCAAATTAGCCGATCTCGCATTTATTCTATTCGTTTCGCTGGGTTTCGCAATCCGGATCAACAAATATAATTTGATTTTCAGAATGGAAAATGCGTCTATCTGAGGACTCCGATATGTGTACGACGTGCAATTGCCCTGTGGATTTTGGTGATCGAGCAGTAATTCTGGAGCACTATCAATCCTTATTTCACAGGTGAGACCTATCACTAGCATGAGTATTCCGTAAAATACAGACAGCTAGTTTTCCAGAACGAACACACTTCGGAAGGCCAAGAAGTTACCGGTGTTCACAGAAGAAGACTTTGAAGGAATTGAAACGTGCGAGAATGGTTTTAAAAATATAATTTCCCTTCTAAAGTATAGGAAATTTTATAAGTTTCAGACTTAACAACATGCCAAACGACCGTCGGCTTAGAATCCGATGATGAAGAATTTGACGCACTTCTACTTCCTGCAAATCGTTCGTTCTTCGTAAAGAATGGCTTGGTGTATTCTGTTCCAAGGTTGTGAATACTTCTGACTTAATTATTTGTTAAGTGGGAATTTCAGAAATATTCTCCACGTGAATGAATCTGAAGTCTCTTCAGCCACATTTCTACGCTACTTCGATTGTGCTATATTCCTGTGGAATGGAGGACATTTCGCAGCTGCCGTGTTTGAAAAGTACTTATTTTTACCATTATATACTTCATAGTGGTCGTGGATCGGTCCCTTGTCATAGCATTCCCTTTTACATCATATACATAGTATTAAAATAATTTTAAATATAATTAAAAATAAATGACCTAAAAGGGAAATTGCGGTCTCGTTAAATTTCTTGCTTTAAATTACAATATGCTTTAGTTGAGATTTAGAAGATTTCTTAGTTTTAGTGATTTGAAATTGCACCAAAATTAGCAAAAATTGGAATTTTTTCTTAATTTTTTAAATATTCAAACGGGGTTCCTGGGCTGTCAAAAAAAAATTAAATTTTCATTCAATAGTAATATTATTCCACCGTCCTCTTGCACTTAAAATGTCTAAAATTGTCACGGATCACTAGCAAAATGCAAGCCATACGTATATTTCCAGTTTTTATTTTTCCAGTGACAAAATGACAGTGCAAAAGTCATTTCATCGATATGTGGCTCGTGCGAAACAAGGAGGAGTTCAGTCACAACATGATTCGGGCGGTAAAGGTGCGGCAAAAAGTGCTGGAGCACAATTAAGAAGGTTTATTTGAGCAACACTGAAGAATCTCGGACAATGTCCGCGTAACTCATGAAAACTAGAACTTAGCCATGAAATCATTAGGAGCAACGGGCCTCGTGTTTATGTAGACGTAATGCACGGTGCTTCTAACCTGAAAACGATTTTTTTTTCATTTAAAAAGGTTATGACAACGAGTAGTTCTTTCGTATTTAAGCTAATTGTAAGAATAATGGCTATCACATTTTACGAAACATCACGTGCATGTCTGCCAATATTAAATTAGATCTTTGTTGAAATACAAAACTGTAAATTAAATAACTTTCAGATACAATGAGCAAAAAATGAAGGAAGAGATCCAATTGATAATATCAAATTGGAAGGAACGCCTCCAGAAGACTCCCCTCATATTTATCAGATGCGCTGCCTACCATCGTAGCGTTGTCTTCGAAACAGACACTGGAATAGAAGCAAGAGATCCACGTATTCGAACGATTCCATTTGAAACAAAACGGCCAAATATCGATGAGATCTCAGAGTGCTGGCAACGTCTTCAACAAGTGACAGAACACGGAGTGGATTCAGAATTCAGAAAAGAGATGGTAGATGTGAGCGAGAAACGCAAGAAGTTGGCAAGGAAAGTGGCTGGAAAGAAGAAAAAAGAGAGTGGAATTCAGATGATTTGTGAATGGAGTGATGATGAGAAAATGGAGGAGAATAGAGGAAAGAAAGAAAAAAGGATACACCACATCAAAGTGCGAACAATACGAAAATCAGGGGATACGGTGGCTCTGTGGCCTGGATTGGATGATGAATGGAGGCAAAAGGTATAGTAGTGATGTACCTTTCATATTTGACTGGCATTGGGAGTACTGTTCTTCGCATAGAAATATTTATTCAAAATGACTTTCTTCTTAGATGTTTCACAGAAATGCTGTATTTGGAATGCCTAAGACTGTCAGAAGCATTTATTTGCATATTTAAATCTCCGATCCTCTTGCTTTGTTTTTTTTTTGCTGAAACTTCCCACCTTTGTAAAAGAAACAAATTCCCCTTTTTCCAGACTTACAACCTCGTGCGACAAGACAACGTAGATGGTCTAAAAGAACATTTGGCATCTCTAAATGAAGCCGTCTCTCATGAGGCTCTTGACTATCTCAGAAATGCTAAAATGCCACCGAATCGTTCCACTTTTTTGCATGTCACCGCTGCGAATGCATCTAAAAAATGCATAAAGGCATGTTAAAGTTTAAAAAGGAACATGTGTCCATATTTTCTTCTATTTTCAGTATCTACTCGACGACGTTCGCTGTGATTCTGGGGCCAAAGACGGTGCCGGTCTGCCGCCGTATTCGTCCTCGGCGAATTCAGAAATCAAGTCCATTTTTATCGAATATCGTTTTCAAAATGAGTCAGTGGGTAACTGGGGAAGGACGCATATTCCGGAGCCAAAAAAGAAAGTGGAGCTGACAGATGAGCAAGAAAAGGAGCAGGCAGAGAAGAAGAGGGAAAAGAAGCAGAGACAGAAGGTGATAAGTCCACGGCAGCAAAAGTGCTACTACAGTTATTATTTTTTTTATAGGAAAAAGAATTCCTGAAAAAAGAGAAAGCAAAACGAGATGCAGAGGAAATGCAAGAACGCCAGAAATACGTAAAAATGACGGAAAGGGAAAAGAGAGCGGTAGCTATCGAAAGACGACTTGCCGGGCTTCCACCGCTTCTACGATGTCACCAGGTATAGATAGATACGGCCCTTCAATTTTTTAACCGCCCAAAGTAGGGCAAAGATGCCCGCCAACGTCACTGACGAAGTTTCATTGCTCAGCTTTCAGTGTGGAGCCCAATTGCCTGAAACGCCGTTCCATTACTCCCACTTCAATTTTTGCACCACTTCGTGTGTCGCTGAACATCGAAAAGCCAATCCACAGTGATAAATCTCGAGTCTATTAAAATTTAGTCGATATCTATTAAAATAATTATTTCTTCTTCTTCTTCTGCTTTTTCTATTTTGTGTACTTCGAATTTACGGTTTCCATTTTTCCTTGTGACCATTACTTCCATTTGACGTGTTGCTTTATTTTTTAAATTTAAATATATACTCGATTTTTATTTTTACAAAAATCGCTTTGGATTTTTCACAATTGTATTCGTTTAAAAGCGATTCAAAGATATTTAAAAGGCGGGAAGGCAAGATTTTTTTTAATTTTCCAAATTTGTTTAATGATTTGTGCGATAGATGATGGACACTGAAGTTAAAGAACGTGGCTTCGGTGTAGGCTTTTCGGAGACATACTTTCTTTTTTTTCAGAGAAAAAATTGGCCACACCGGCGGTTAGAATTACATGTAAATCCTCTCGAGCTGCTTGCAATACCCGAAATTATCAAGTACCATCACAAAATTGTTCTGTAACAAACACCGAAATGAATACGTCACTTCGTAGGTTCTCGCAAATCAACGCAGCTCGCCGAATCCTCGAATTGTCCAACTATAATGCTCAACAAGTTGAATACATGGGAGAAGAGTGCATAAGTGTCGATGGAAACGATCGAATCATTGGAGTAGTCAGCAAACGGGATGCGCACAGCTCACACCAATGTTTGTTATCCTTACAGAATTTATCTATAATTTAAAATTCGGAATGATAGATATTTCTTTCAGTAGTTCTCCATCGAGCATTCTCAGTCTTCTCATTTACTTCGGAAAACAAACTGCTAATGCAAAAAAGGAGTGCTGAAAAGGTAAAAATAAGTTTGCAAGTATGAAACGGTCTACTACCATCATCCATGTAGTTAGTAGTCAAGTCTCTCTATCGACTTTTAGCTTGCTTCCAGGTAACCGTGGCCTGAGTGGCCATGATTAATCGCTTGCAAAAAATTGAATTTTCTATTCTGACCAAACATTTACAGATTACATTCCCAAATTTATGGACCAACACGTGCTGCAGTCACCCGCTACACATTCATCGAGAGATGGAAGGCGTTATCGGAGCAAAGAGAGCAGCAATAAGAAAGCTGGAACACGAATTAGGCATCACTGGAGTGGTAGAGGATCAATTTCAAATGTCGGGCAAATACATCTACCGAGCAGAAATGGAAGATGCTCCGTGGGGAGAGCATGAGTTGGATTACGCCTTAATTTTAAGAGGGATAGGAAGGGAGCGATGCGAAATAAATGAGAATGAAGTTTCGGATATTAAAGAAGTTAATTTGGAAGAGCTTCGGTCATGGATGAAACGAGGTGTCCTCAAGAATATTATTATTTTTCAAAATGTTATTTCTTTTCAGAACCACATTCGTTTACCCCGTGGCTGAAACTGTTCTCCGAGACTGAAATCTTCGAGAAGTGGTGGTCAAGAAATGCAGACAAGACGACAGAAGACACTAAAATTTATAAGTTAAACTGATATTTCTTCTTATTTGTATTATATAGGGTGCTATTTTCATGTCATACATATGTTTAGGTACAACTAGAAATGTGAAAATCTCCTGTATCTCCTTGAACTAATAATATCTAGGGATTTTTTAAATGTTTTGCCCATTAAAACGAATTGAAAAATAATTCTTGTATTTCTTGTAAGGTAGCCGTTTTGCTCGCCGAATTAAATATTTTGAAATTTATTGAAAAGTAAGATATTCAAATTGATATGCATTTTTTAAAAACATCACAGATTGATAGTTCTACCCGGCTTCGCTCCTTCGTCTTTACCAGAAAATGATTTTAGATGATTATATTTCTCGAAATCGATCTTCATCAACAAATTGATTAATATTTTTTCATCATCCGAGCTTATTTTCTGTTGATCACAGTTCTGTAGATTTTTCAAAGCAGTTGGGGATCGAAGGTAAAGGAATCGGCATATGTAAGCCAATTGGCAGATATTTGTTAAATAGGCTATTATAAAGAATATCAGAGAACGATCCGAAGGGAACCTGAAATAATAAAAACATTTTTGAGCATTATGATTCGAGGGAAAAGCGAGAGAAACGAACTTGGTCTGTCCAAGTTGCGCATGTTTTGAGGTTAAACTTTTAATTTTGCGAAGATTTTCGGACAATTGTAAACTCCTACCTAAGGCTTTCACGAAAGACGAAGGCAAAAAGTCATCTTAGTTCGTCTTGCATTCGTATTACGCAATAAAAAAGTTTTCAATACACTGCGTCAGACGAATTCAAGACAAAGAAGAAGATGAGACGAGACGGCTGAAACAGGGATTTACCGTTCTTTCATTCAGTGTGACATTTATTGGGAACGGCTGCGCGCACTGTGTCCTTTCAGATTATTCTAGGCGAATTTTGAACATCGTTGTCGCACAGAATTTCAAATGGTAAGGCTGCATGTTTCGATGCGTGGTTGCCGCAAAACTGTACGATTTAGAATTAAAAATGTCCATTCAACAATCCATTCGCCGTGACTACTCCCCCCTTCCTCAGTTTTTTTTCTTCGGTTACTCTAACAACTGCGGAATTGCGAATTTTGCTGACTCACTTTTTCTTTTTGTTGAGGCCTGCCAGAAGACTTCCTTCGTAGACGAACGTCTTCAGAATGCATCTTTAATCAAAAACACTTTTTGTGGCTTGAGCCAAAAATATGAATTTTTGTTACCTGTTCATATCCAACACGTTTCTCCATCTTGCTAACTTTCCAGTTTCGCTTCGATTGCATAGCAAAGCACCGAAACCATTGCCAATTCTACGAAGATATTAGTTTTCCGGAGATAAGAACACGAAGAGGGAGGTAGCAAACTAACCTACTGGGGTCTGTCTCTATCCGTATTTTTTCTTCAGCTCGTGGAGCACTTTCTCTCGGGATCACTATACTTAGCTTTTCCATCATGTCTTCTACAGTGCTCCTCCGTTGCTCTGCTCCACAAATGACCATGTCTTCTCCACATAGCAAAGGGAAAAGAACCTTGAAAATGTATGAATTGAGCTTCTAATATTTGGTTTTTTGAAATTGTCTTACATCACCTAAGTTACCAGTTATTGCTTTTAAAGTTTCCTCTCCATTGTTATCAATGGAGAGGAAACTTGTTGCAGAATTTTCAGAAATTGTGTCCCATTGTTGTGACGACGTCGCAAATGGCGCAACTGTAGATATGGGGCACGCTCCACAGAAAAGGGATGCAGGTCTTGTAGTACCCTTTACACTATTCGAGTCTCTGAGCTCTGTACACAGTTGCCGAAGTTTAGGTGTTATCGACGAAAACGCCTGCAAACTACGATAGTCGACTGCAAATATGCAAAATTAAACAAGAAACTTACACAGGGAGTAAGAGTTTCAACTGGGCTCAATGGAATTGACGGCACTCGGAATGAACAGATGATATCCTCCGCTTCACTCATGTTTTCCGTCTTATGACCACAGCAAATGTCGTCTGAAGATGTGCTTGGTATACGGTAAGAAATTAGATAACGAACCATCGAATATAATTTCTTGGAACCTCTTTGTTAGAAATTTACTCTTCAGCAGTCTTGTTTGCTCAAAAACTACATTGAACCTGCTTGCATCCGTTAGCTTCTGAGAATCACCATTTAGTGTATAATACTGTTTGAGTGTGTCTTCATCTGGAATTATACGTTAGACTAAGCATATGATGCTAAAATCTATTATATTTTAGCAATTAACCGATACAATAACATTTTATACAAACTTCAAAAATTACAGGGTAGGAATAAATATACCACCGCATTCAAGACGTTGATATAACTTCAAATCGTAAGATTTTTTTCTGAAAATCAACTAAAACTTTTATATTATCCATCCGCGAGGACGTGATTTTTCGTTTAAAGGCGCTGTTTGGGTCTCGTTAGGGGATAGCGCGTTTTAACGCGCTAATTTAAAAATTGTAAGAAAGCGCACACACTGCGTTTGTGATTTATTCAGTTTAATAAACAGTTTAAGGAATTTGACAATAAAAATTAATTTAAAAAACACGATTTTCGAAGCAAAATATAGAGAAAATTCCAATATTCGCTTCAATTTTCGAAAAAAAATCATTTTTAAATTATCGCGTTACACCGCGCTATCCCCCAACGATACCCAAACAGCGCCTTTAAACGAAAAATCGCGTCCTCGCGGATGGATAATAAAACAACTGCAAAAATTATAGCATTACCAGTTTTCGAATCTTCCTTCTTTCGCTTTGATGACTGCCTGAAGTTTCTTCGACGGCACGGAGGTAGTCAACGTCTAAATTGTTCCATTCAGCTGTCAGAGTGATCTAGGGCGGGGCTCCCAAATTTGGATAATGTTTCGTGGATACTTGTTGGGTCAAATATCCCCACACAGCGAAATCCATTGGAACCACGGCAATACCTCCGCCTCAAGAATCTTTTCGATATAATAATTATCCGAATTTGGGAGCCCTGAAGATTACTCTGACAGTTGAATGGGACAATTTAGACGTTGACTACCTCCGTGCCGTCGTCGACTCTTACCCGAGGAGACTTCAGAAAGTTATCAAAGCGAAAGGAGGAATATCCGAAAACTGGTAATGCTATATTTTTTGTAGTTTTTTAATAAGCATTTTAGGTGATTTTCAGAAAAAAAATCTTTCGATTTGAGGTTATTACACCGTTTTAAATGCGATGCTATATTCATTCCTCACCTTGTAAAAAACGGTTCGATGGGTTTTTAACTCTTGAAAAAAGCTTACCAATACTATCAGAAAACTTTACAATATCCGTTACATGTCGAATAAACAACCGTCTGTTGCAAATCAGTACTGGTGATACCAGATTCTTCATCGATTTTGAGAAATGATTTAATGTACCTTTTGTTGGTTTCTCAGAGCTCAGATAAGCAATGCATAGATTTCTCTGAACAATTAGAGAATTCAACGACGAAAAATTAGAGATATATGTTCACCTGAAATGCTCTTGCCCTCATATCATACAAATTAAAATAATAGGCCGCTGCGTAAACACCAGTTTGAGTATTTTCCAGAACAATCATGGTGCCCGGCACGGTATCAGAAGACATCAACCAGATGGCCATCTCGTTTATATCAACGCCACAAACTGAAAACGGACATTTTGTTCACTTTTAAAGGATGCCGTCACTCACTTTTGTCATCAGGCTGCTCTGAAATAACCGCTAGCGATTTTGGTCCGATAACTTGGCAAAACTCCACAAGTGTCAGAAATGGATTTATTTTTGCTACGAATCGGTTGAAAGGATCCACCACTTTAGATGGTCTAAGAAGGAAATCCTCAAATGAGATCATATCTGAAAATAAATATGAATGCATTATTATTATTATTAAAAATGGAGGAATATTATTATTTAAAAAAAATTATTTACCTAATATGCTATTATTATTTAAAATGGATTTTTGATTTTTATTTTTCATATCAAAAATTGGGATTTCTATGTTTTTAAAAAATTCGTTTGCCGATAATTTTTTTAAAATTAAAATAGTAGTGCTCTTCAGCGCGAAAGATTTCTTGCAGAGTATTTTAAAGTTAAGCAATAAATAAATATTTCAGAGAAATATATTCAAATAAGAGGGGACAAAATTAAACCATTAAAAAATATGGAGGCCGTAATTCTTCAAAAGGTATGCTAAAACTTTAAAATTAATTAAAATAGGATTTACAGCAGAAGCAATAGTAGTGAGACAATAGTTTTAGCAATTTTAGTTTTCTTTTTTTTTTATGTACTTTTATAATGAGTGTCTATGAATTTTAGAGACTAATCGCACTTCCAAAGAATAATTAAATTAAGCAGGTGGTAAAGCTGTGAACATTTTTGCGAATTTCTAAAATTAAATCGCAGAAACATTCCAATCGATATTTTAAAATAATGAATGTGCTTATGAACGATCAGATTCATTCAGCACGCTGCAAACTGTGTGCATAGTGAGCCTCATGAAACTTGCCATTGTGACCGTGGCCTAAGTTTTTATTCACTGTAATACACTCACTATATTAACCTTTTTGTTCGCAAATTTAATCGCTGATTACGACGTACTATAAATACCTTTTTCTGAAAATTTCTGAAATCATATTTCAAATTGAAAATGTAAGTCATTAATTTTAATTCGAGTATTTATAAACTAGGCTTCGTATACATGAAATTTGAAAGAAGAAAATTAGTCACATGTATCAGATTTATATGCTCTCATTTCCGATTTCGTTAAGACATTTTACACGTTACAATATTCTTTGGATGTTTCAGACTGCTTGGATTCTTGCTTCTTGCTGTTTTAACGTTGACTTCCGCTTTAAATTGTTCCTTGTTTTCTTTCATTTATTGGAGCTGTCTTCGGTAAAGATAAAGATATATGCGTGATTAACTTAAAAATTTGAGGAAGTTTATGCAACGTATAACATTCTTAACGGATTTCCTTTAGAAATCACGTAAGTTTGACTCAATGTTTATATGTTTAATCTTATAAAAAGTTGATTGCTTCCGTTTAGAATACTCAAATGAATGTCAGATGAAATATCACTGTTTATGTTGTTGACAATCCGCTGGCTATATGCTTTTCCAGTCTTCCTTGACCTAGATGACAGATGGTTATCACTTTGTCTTAATTCATTTCTTCATCCGCAAAAAGCAGTGTTTTATTTTTTCCTTCAAAAAAGACAAAGTCTAACTTCCGAAACCAGATTTCCTCATGCATCGCTGTCTTCTAATAGTGTGACAACATGTTCTCCATCTTCTTCTTCCTCAAAACCGATCGATTGAATTTCGTGCGTCTCTCGCGTCGAACAGTATCCTCTTCCAAGATGTTTAACGCTGTGACTCCCTGAATTCAGCATTATTTCTGTCATCGCCAATAGGCCGCAAATAAATCGACGTCTTCTTCCTCGTTCTCTTTTCTGCGTCTTACGATAACTTTTGTGTCGCTTTGTTTTTTGCCACGTCATCTATCAAATGTTTTTTAGAATTATGTCCTGGTGAATAGAGATTACTGAATTTGAGCTAAACTTGTGCACCATTTATCGATTGACAGAGATTTCAAACAATTCGGTGGAAATATCGAAACATATATTTTATATTAGCCTATTTTTCGTTTCAAAACTACTGCTAACTCTATTTTTTTCAGAGTACCCTCTCTTACCTTCCGTAGATGTCCGAATGTCCACACGACTTCCATTCTCAACACAATCACCATTTTCATCGTTCAGTGCTTGCTTACTCTCTGTGTTATGTTCTCTTATCACGTCAACCCTAGCTGATCAGCAGGTACGATTTAAGGAAAAACCGGGTTATTCGCGATAGTTTAATACTTACATTTAGGCATGGCCACTTCCGGAGGAAGTATCCGCGTCTCTGCTCCATGAGATCCCGGTTCTTCATACTGCCTTTGTTCAAATCGGTGAAGAACTCCATTATTTAAATCATCCTATACGGCCTGAAAATATACATAATTTACCTGTATTCTCTCCAGATCAATACTCAGAGAAAACTAAAAATGCGCTCACCGCAAAAAGGCAATTTAGAAAGAATACATTTAATGTTTTGAAAATGGCCGGGAAGGGTAAACTACCGATAGAAATGGACCCGCCAATGATGGATTTTGGACAAAAGTAATTTTTTAAAGCTTGTGTGCTTGGATTACTAAAAAAATAGAAAAAGGAAAATGAAAAATAGGGATTTTCAGTTCTGTTGGCACGGCGCAGAAGAACAAAGTCTACATCCGAAACATGAGAAACGAGCCCATTGAATTAGACGTCGTGTCAGTCAACTCAATGGAGTTCCACACTTCGTTAAACGGACAATTTGTGAGTTCATTGCACGTTGAGCTTCTCAATGAACACAAAAACTGTTTAATGGAATTCAAGGTGATTAAAAACTAATTCCAGACGGTGGAGCCGTATGGAGTCACTTCTGTAGAAATTGTATTTCTGCCTCGAGAGGTTGGAAAGCGCTCGACAACTGTTCACTTTTATACTTCTGTTGGAATATTCGCTTATAAGGTAGATTTCAAGTGTAAATTAGCTCTGAACCTAATTCAATTTTTATAGGTGCAAGGCGACTGTGTGTCAAATCCTTATCGTATTTCTCCATTTACCGGTTATCGGGTTCCATTGAACTCCTCGATTTCAAAGCCTATTACCATATTTAACCCGTACGCGTATACATTACGGATTAAAGAGGTGTGTAGTTTTATTATTGCAATGTCATCTAGAAAAATATCTGAATTAAATAATTAAAGCGTGCCTTTCCAATAGAATTCAGTTCTTTTTCCTTTCAGATTGGTTCTTCCGGTGGTCAGGGCCATATTGAACTCCCACACGAGGTTGACAGTCTACTTGCTGGGGAGCCACCACAGTATTGGGATATTCTGCCATACCAAAGCAAACAAATCGCCAAGCTAGTACTAGTCGGCATGAAATGCGAAAACGGGACTTTTTTTGTCAGAATAGGCTCTGAGATTCATCAGAGTTCTGAGAATCGTTTGCCAAATACCGACATCTACCTAACGATCCCCATTGAAGTCGTCGATCGTCGAGGAGTGTACGCAACGGACGAGATTTTGGATTTCGGGTTGATCCGACAAGGTGTTAAATCGGATGCAAAAATTTTTTCGGTGTCGCAATTTCAAATTGGTGGGAGGCTAGAGTTTGAGACCCTCTATGTAGAAAAAGGAGATCATACTGCAATTTATATGGAATTTGCATCACATCCACCTATTATTGTATATCCTCCCAACAATAAAGCAAGCCGTACTATGGGACCGAAGGCCGATCTAGTAAAGGTTTACTTAGAAGGAAATCGAGTTCAAATGCTGCCACAACAACAACTGAAACATATCAGTGGGCACATTATAGCAGTTTCCAGAGGTGGCAATTATAACGTAAGCATTCCGTACCGTGCAGATGTTTTTCGAGGCGACCTAGTTTCGATTGGCAATGATCTGTCAATTCAAGAGGATCTGAAACCACCCCATAAAAGGACTATCCGTGTGGAAAATCAATTGCCGTTCGACGTAGCTGTTTTTAACATTTCATTAGCACCGGAATTGGTTTCTTATTTTTCGGTGAGTAATTTCCATCAAAATATTAAAAAAAACACTCTTGTTCGTTATATTGAAGGTTCGTCTTATCGATCGCACAACTCTCATTCGATCAGGTCAAATTGCACCAATCTTCGTGCTAAAATACAATAAAAAGCTTCCTTTGACTGTAGAAAGTTCTACCATCTCTGTGCACACCAACGTTTCAACTTTCAATCTCACTTTATCGACTTACTCCGGACGAATGAGCGTGGAAATGACATCCGTTGACAAAAATTCGTTCGATTTTGGATTTGTCGAAAGAAACGATACTAGAACTATTCGTGTGAGTGTTCATTTTATTTTATTGAAAAGTTCGAAATTGCTGGAAATTGGTTTTATAATAGTAAAAGTGCGAGAATTGAACAATTATTCATTTTGTCCTATGAAGTTGATAAAAAGCACAACAGCTGAAGGTTGAATTACTTTTAAAGTTAATTATTAAACGAAAAACTAAAAAAATTTGAATAATCAGGTTACTTCTGAACAATAATTAACAAAGCGATTGATATTTTGTAATAAATTCAAAATTTTCCTTTTTCAATTATAAAATACCTGATTTGCGTAGTATTTAATAATACATTTTTATCCTGGATGGAGTATTAGAGGCCAGTTGAGTTGGAATAACTATTAAGTAATAATAAACTGAAATGCTGAAATTCTGTAATTATTTTGCTCATTACAAACGAAATTCGTTCCATTTTCTATGTCAGTATGCTTCAAAAGTTTCTTTCGATGTTCCATTAGATATTTTATGGTATTAAACGAAATGTTGTAAAAATCGCTGCATTAATTTGGCAACAGAACCGGAAAAAGAGTGGTGCAACAAGTAGTTCTCGAATAACTAATGAATTTTGAGGAGACATCGATTTAGGTGTTTTGCGTTAAAAACTTCTCGAAAATTATTTTAAAATAATCAATTTTTTAAAATAATTCCTTAAATTGTAAAAAAGGCGGGCCAGGCCACTCGGTATTCGCGACAACTGTGCTTTTTTCAATTTGTTATTTCAGTTCATCGTCTGGAATCTCAACCGAGCGGAAATAACACTCAAAAATCTTGCTGTCCCACACCGGTCCGCATATCGGTTGTATGAAGTCGGTGTGAAATCAATTGGAAATTTTTCCGATGTTCGAAACGACGAGCGTCTAGAATATGTCGAAGCTACAGATGTGGACATCCCGCAAATGAAGGGAAAGATATTTGACCTAGAATTGAAAGTCCCATGGGATGGAGTTGTTAGAAATGGAAATATTGTTCTGGAATCTGACTTTGAAAGTGGGGTTTTTGGAGTAACTTATCAAGTGTCAAGTGGATCACTTCAATCTATTCCTGAAGAGATTTGCTTCGGACAGACCTTCCCGTCCAAATTGGTTTATCGAACTCTTCAAGTACGTTTAAAACGCTTCATTTATAACAAAAAAAAATTGTTTCCCTAGGTATTCAATTCATTCTATGAAGATATGACAGTGACTAGACTGACAACACTCAACCAAGATCCTCGATTCTTTTTTGAAGGATTCGATCCTCGTTCGCCTCCTGTTTTACGTTCTGGACGACTAACCAATCTTGGGCGTGTCATGTTTTCACCGTCCGCTCCATGTGAACACGAATATTGTTACCTTGGGCTGCCATTAGGAAGCACAGACGGCGCATGGTTTACTCATGGACTGAGTTTACCATCTAATTTGCCAGAAATTGATTCATATTTGTACAAACAACTTAGAAGAAAATATGATGCATTGGTCAAAAGTGGCAAACATCATGTGAATACAACAATCATCTTGGATACTGATAAAGCGAAGAATATCAAAGTGAAGAACTTATAATAAAATCAGAAGACGTAGTAATCCTGAAAATTTACAGATCAAGACATCCGCCGAATTGGTCTGGCCACGCCTTCTGACTCGTAACTCCATTCATTTCCCACTTACTGCCCTTGGAAACTTCACTATAGTCAATCTGACACTAGCTAATCCAACAAATGTTCCAGTTGCAATTCAAGTAATTCCACTGGTGATATACCCTGATGCAGAGTCTTTAGTAGAATTGATGCGTCCGCATTTAGTATCAGATTTGACTGACCACGTCGAAATGAACGAGACGCTGATGTTTTCATTGCGAGATACCGAACTGTTCACATTAAAGTCTGACTCGCCGGTTCCTAAACTTCGAGAAGCATTCGAGTATCACCTTAATCATGAAATGCCTCGATATAATAATGATATCAACATTCCTAGGTAATCATACTTTATTTAAAGAAATACCTTGTTAGTTTGAATTTTCAGATTTACACTATCAATGATTTTGAAACCTCATATGAGAATTCGACTTCGTCTTGGGTTTTTACCATCGGATTACACTCTCCGATCATCTCTTCTTTTAATTCGGAACAACTTAACTGCTTTAGAACCTGTTGTGATGTATGGCAAAGGTGCCCGAATCGGTGTAAAAGTTGAAGGAGCCGAAGCCAGATCAAGAAAACCGTTATTGTTTGAAATTCGCCATGATCACCTCTCGGATTGTAATAATCCAAAAAGTTAGCTGGAAGCCTCATTCTAACAACTTCCTATTGTTTTCTAGGACTCATGCACAAACTTCACTCAACTCTCACGGTTCGTCGTCCGTTCCAGGTAATGAACAATGGCGAAGTGCAATTCACAGTGACAAACATGAGTATAAATGGAGTACCGTGTGAAAATCGAGGATTTCGTATTTTAAATTGCTATCCGTTTCGTCTACAGCCCAACGAAACATATGCTTTAGATATTGCGTAAGATTTCATATGTAAGCACTGATTTATCTGTTGTGTTAATTTCAGATATACTCCAGATTTTCTAACCACAACAAATGAAGCTGATTTACAACTCTATATGCATATGAACGGTAGTGCGTGGCTTTTCCCGCTGGCAGCAACTGTCCCTGGTGACATGCTAGCCAAATGTCATCAGGCCCTTCCACGACCACCGTTCGAGAATATTATGTACTACAGTTGTGTGACAGCATTAATGTGAACTTTCAAACCACGTTTCACATTGCAATAATTATATTTTCAGATTTTGCCTTGTATGCGTTCTTGCTTGTGCCTATCTGGAAGGAGATCGCGCTATTGCTTGTGCCATTAGACAACAGTTTGCTATACCTCGACACATATTCGATCTCAATAATTTGAAAGGAGCTATGTCCTTATCATCATCTACTGCCGCTGTTCCGAATCCCTGCTCAACAACAACTCTGGCGGAACCCGCTCCTAAAAAACCTTCCGAATCCACCACACCTACCAGGCCTTCCACGCTCCGTGCTTCTTCCGATGCCTGGCTGATTTCGAGATATCTCGTCAGTATTGCAAATTTAGTTGTTAAATGTGTTCATTTGGTTTGGAGATGGTCACTGTTCTGGCGCAAGGAAAAGTCCGGTGGTGATAAGTCTTCAAAACCGCAGAAGATGGTTAAAAAGAAAAATCCAGTGACTATGCAAAAAGTTGAGGAATTCCGGCAAATGCTGGAATACGTTGGCCAGCAAAGGAAACAACAGAATACTAGAGAAATTGCAACAGATTTTGATGAAAATGAAGAGGAACAGTTGGCTGAGATGTGGGCCCAAAGAAAGGATTCTGGGGTTAGTTCTGTTTCTCAAAAGGGGTCTGTTGTGGCTACATTAACTGATCCTGAGCTACCCTTGTCCCGGAATCAGAAAAAGAAGAAACGAATGGCGCAGCAGAAAGAGAACAACAATTTGGAAATCACGAAGCCAATAGTACATGCTCCGAATTCAACTATCAAGCAAAATGAGCCCGCTAATGAAACAGTCCCGGGGCCGTCACCCAAGCCGAAAACGAATAATCAAAAGAAAAAGGCTTATTCTTCTCACGCCAAAGCTCCAACCTCTATTATTGCGCACCCTTCTAAAGATACTATAGCTCCTGCATCCACGTCGAAAACCGCTGCTCCAACGGAGAAGAAACATAGTCAAACTACTCCTGTGGGAGTTTATAGCAAGTCACCTCCGCAAGTGGAAGTTCCTCCAGTTGCAGTGTCTTCTCTACCACCTCCAGTCCAAGCTGAAACGTTTTCTCTAGCACCTCCCTCTACTACCCCCGATATATTCTATCGACAGTTTTTGGCTTCAATGGGAATGCCGTTGGACGCTGGAATGTGGGAAACTCCAGCCGCTCAAGCTGCAATGCCATTTATGAATTTGTGGAACTACGGAGGGCCGCTAAGCGTTGAACAAATGGAAGAACTAATTCGGCAAGCTACCGGACCTCCTCCTACAACAAACACTTCGAATACAACAGCCACAACGCCTTCAGAAGATGCAATGGATTGGAAAGCTAATGGACACACTGGCGGTGAAGAAGAAATCATTGATGAGGAGGAGTCACCTGATTGGATTGATGAGGTGAGAAAAAAGAACTCCTAAATGAATAGTGTTGTCAATGATAAGAAAGTTTTGTAGGAAGTTACTGCTAGTGATGCTGAAATGGATTTCTCGTCAATGGCTGCAGCCTCAAAGGATATTTTCCAAAATGATGAGATAGATTATCAAGATTTTGTAATGGGAAGAAAGAGGAGTCCTAGCCAAGCGTCCTCGACTTTATCTAAACGAGTGAGCTATTAAATTAACTGATTTATAATTTTCAAATTTTTTTTGCCTTTCAGCTGGACAATCAGAACAGTTGGACACCACAGAAAATAGGCGGTCGTCAATTGACAATTGGAAGTGAAAAGAAAACCAATCAAGCTCAGAACTTCACACGAACTCCTGGAAATCCGAATAGAGTTCAAAGCTCAATTCAGAATAACGTTCAACCGACACCTACTACAAGTCTTTGGGGAAACAGTTCGAATGATCCATGGGGATCATCTCAAGTGTTTACTTCTCCTGCTAACAGTCAAGTCAACGATGATCCATTATCGCTTTCTCATCTGGGAATTAATCTGAATTCCGGTATGTTCTCATTTATCCAGAAAGAAGTGAAGCACTGACTGTTATTGAAAAGTTTGACACCTCGTAGAATTATAAGAATAATTATCGTTACTTTGTTAACACCAGAGTAGAGTGGAATTGGATTTTGGGAACTCGGAATCCGGAATCCGGAAAATTTTTTTCACTGAATCTGGAATCCGAAAAACGGAATGAAAAAAACGGCGGAATCCGGAATTCCGCCCTTCTCTGGTTAACACCCTTGTTATTTACCATATCTACCACTATGTACCATCTATCAATTTTCAGCCGAATCTACTGCTGGGCCTGTATTCAACATGTTCACTGGCCCAGAATTCAACCTGTGGTCATCAAGTTCCCTGTTCCATCCCCCACCACAACAGCCTTCTACCCAGATGCCAAAAGATGATGAAAGTTTCGACAAAAACAAGTTCAACTAACTAACTGTTATTTTCAAGTTTATTTCTACTTATTGATCGATTTTTCTTCATTGGAGGTGCTGCAACAGATTGCGATAAAAAGTTTTCCATTAGTCTTTCTCCTTTTATCTGACGAGTTTTTTCAACGTTTCTTAAAATCATAACATGACGCTTCTTTTCATTACAAATTTGAAATATTTTAGTTTAGAATGATACACAAATACTTATTCTCGAAGCCCTGCATCAAAAAAGAGCTTAAAAACTGCAAATCTCTCCAATCTAAATGTTTTTAATTCTTCTTAACACTTCCAGAATAGTTTCGTTTTGATTTTTCCTGGCCGGGTCTTCGAGAACGTGAACTTCAGAATCCCCATTGCTCAGTCCGAATGCCATGTATCCAATTTTTGCTTTTTCCGACAACCACGTATCAAACGCTGTAATTTGGGCCGAATCCTGAAATACTTATGGGGTTATTCATGACGCATTTTTATGCAGAAAATGCCACTTTAATCTTATTCACGATAGCATTTTAATGCAAAAAAATACATTTTAGTTCAGTACTATGTTCAATTAAAATGCAAGGCGGTGTCGGGTATCGTCACCGAGAAAGTCTATGCGCCTTTAATTTATTTTTGACTTTCAAATAAATAATTTTACTATTTTCTTACTATTGCCATAGTAATTTTACGCTTTTTCGCCTCCTCATCGTTCATTTTTGGTTGTAAAATATTATTTTTATCAAATTAATTTTAATTTCTTCCGAAAATGTGAATTTTTCGCACATTATGAGTTCTTCTCCAAAAAATTGAGGGCCTCGTAAATCGACACATTAAAGGCGTATAGACTTTCTCGGTGACGATATCCAAAACCGCCTTGCATTTTAATTGAACATAGTACTGAACTAAAATGCATTGTTTTGTATTAAAATGTTATCGTGAATAAGATTAAAGTGGCATTTTTTGCATAAAAATGCATCATAAATAACCCCGTTAAAAAAAGTGTTATCGGAGTACATAACTGCTCGATATTACCATTCGATGGTCTATGCTTTTAGCCGTTAATTTGAATCCTAAATCCCAGTAAGTGATGATATTTCCATTGTGAATAGCGTAGAATCCAGATGGGTTACTGTAATAGTTTTTGGTTCTTTCCCCGTTTCATCAACAGTAACAAACGTGAGACTCCACGTAATGCAAGTTATACGAGTCGACAAATCAGCTGTTGGAATGTTGATAATGGCTGACGTTTGAGTGGTACGGTACACTGATATCGATCCATTGGAAAATCCAACCTCAAAATTATTAGATAGTCGAAAAGAAACCCCTGAAAAACGCTAAAACTCACCAAAAGAACTGTGTTGTCTGTGAAATTTGCGGAAATTACAGTAACCTCTCCGTATTTTTCTGAAAACAGAGATTCGAGAACAGACGAAAAAGAAAAAAAAATTTTCTCTCACCTTTTTCCGTTTTAAACAGCTTTGGAATGGCTTGAGAAGTGTCCGATTTATACACTGAGTACATCATTCCCGTGTCTGTTCCAATAAAAAACCGTAATGGATTTGTGACGTGGCAAAATGCGGAAACGGCAAAAGATGGTGAATGTCTGCAAAAAAAAGGAGTGAGAGTAGCAAATGAAGAGGGATGTACCGTCTGAGAACTGGATGGGGTCTGATAACTGCGGTCAATAGAATCCTTAGCTCATTCTTCTCGACGCGATTCGCAGCCCAATAGGATATTGTTCCACACGCGTCAATGGTTGTGATGTCTTCTCCAGTACTAAATTTCGATTATATAAAAAAAAGGAACCGGATTTCGAGATATTCCAACTGCAGTGTAAGGCTCTCGTCTCGTCTTCTTCTTCGTCTTGAATTCGTCTGACGCAGTGTGTTGACAATTTTTTTATTGCGTAAGACGAATGCAAGACGAACTGAAAGACGAACGAAGACGACTTTTTGTCTTCGCCTTTAGTGGAATCCTTAATACAGTCTTTCCACAGTAATCCAGTAAAATAACCAGGTAGAAACAGAGAACAGGCATCCCTAATACTGAGTCCATAATGATTTAGCCTTGTTCCCAAAAATCGTGAAGTATAAGACAAAATAAAATCAATTTCACGCTCTGGAGCATGTAAAAAAATATTCCTCAATTAGTAGGTCCCCCATGACAATAAGTGGAAAAATAGGCAGGAACGCCTCTTTGCGAGTTCAGAGTTCAGATATTATCCATCCGCGAGGACGTGAGCTTTCGTTTAAAGGCGCAACGAGTTAACTGTTTGTGTCTCGTTAGGGGATAGCGCGTTAAATTGTAAGAAAGCGCACACATTTAGTGTGTCGTGTCGATTCAAAAATCGATCAATTTTGATTCGATTTGTTGAACGGGCAAATCGATTTGAATCGATTCGATTTCGCGAATAAATCGACTTGAATCAAATTGAATCGAATCGATTTAGTTCGATTCGATTCGATAAAATCGAATAAACAAAAATAGTGCAAATGCGCTCTACCGAACAATGCCTTCGGCGGCGGCTTGAAATCGTATTTCCCTTTGAAAAATGCAATTTACTAAAAATCCGTTTAAAAATACGATTTTAAACCGCCGCCGAAGGCGTTGATCGGTAGAGCGCATTTGCACTATTTTTGTTGATTCGATTTTATCGAATTGAATCTAATTTATTCGATTCGAATCGATTCCAATTCGAATCAAATCGAACGATTCGATTTTTATTCAATCGCGATTCGAATCATGTTGAATCGATTGAATTGATTCAAAAATTGTCGATATAATTCGATTCAATAGATCAATTCCAAAATCGACACGACACACTACACACCTTGCGTTTGTGATTTCTTTTTGAAAATTGAAGCGAATATTGGAATTTTTTAAATATATTTTGCTTCGAAAATCATGTTTTTTTAATTAATTTTTATTGTCAAATTTACAACTAATTCTTACAATTTAAGCGCTATCCCCTAACGAGACCCAAACAGTTAATTCGTTGCGCCTTTAAACGAAAGCTCACGTCCTCGCGGATGGATAATATGCAGTTTGTTAGTACGGTAGAAAATATTTCACGCAATAACCCACGTTGAATCTGCAACAGTGAGCCCTACTAGAGGCGTGGCATCAGAAACAGTAGTAGCCAAAAACGATGAGTCAAATGTAGGACGGCGAAGAGCAATGTTTGATTCCGAATCTGTGATTTGCAAAATGATCAAAGAATAAAGATCCTGATACCCCGCTTATAGACTTACCCACCCATGGGAGATTATCTTCAAAGAAAGCATCAGTTATAGATAAGTCAAAAGCACAAAGTGTACCATCCGCCTGAAACAATTCATTTTCGAGTTCAACTCCGAATTCCTTCCAAACAAACCAAGCAAACATAGAGTGTCTGGAAGTTCTGGCTCAGTTTCATCGCCGAAACAACACTTTCCACCACAAATAATCTGAAAATGGAGATATATTACTAATTTGTTTCATTAATAGGCCCAATGGGTACCGAAATAGCTTCGATTTCTCCTAGAATTTCTCGAACACTTCTCCTAGAGAGGCTATGTTCAACTCAAATGAAAAAGTGCGCTTTTAGTGAAAATCAACTGAGGCTTGACTCTCTGCTTTCAAAACGTCGGCCTGGTTTCTATTTAATAAAGAATTTCGCAATATTATCGTTTTTTTTTCTTGGAAAATTCGAATATTTTCATTAAAACTAATTCATAAAAAATATTTACTCAATAATAGTGAGCTGAAATAGAAGAAATTCACATAGAACTAGAGAAAAAAAAGAATGGAAACAAAGAAAAGTATTTTTTCAAAAAGATTAACAAAAAATATTTGAAATTCTTGATATAGCAAGTATAGCAAAATTCGTTACACAAAATAAGAAAGAAATATGATTTTTTGATTAAAATAAAAAAAGCGAAATCGCTTTTGACGACAGCTTCAATACAAATTTGTTTCTACATAACAATAAAGATCTTACCGTAAATGATTCTCGCATCGGTCAAAAGGTCAAAAGAAAATGATTGCGAATAGCTATTTTCCAGACTATTTTAAGAGAAATATCATTGAAATATTTTGGGCATCACACTTATTTAATTTTCATTTCAATGAAAATGACACCAGCAAGGAATATTGCGGAAATACTGGAATATTCAGCTTTAAATACAATAAATATTAAAGAGGCACCGCGCGCCCCAACCTTGCGAAAAGGTGTGCCAGACATTTGCAGAAACTTGAATGCACGATTTTTTTGAATTGACGATATAAAATTGTCAATTATAATCAGTTTTCTCTCAAAATTTTGTGCAACCATTTCACATTTATTAAAAGGAAAATTTTCAGCGAGCACACAGCAAATTGCATTAGACACGGAAGGTTTCTTTAAAGTTCAGAAAGTTGCTGCAAAGAACCAACGAAATAACTACACGTTCTAGGACAATCAATGAGAAAACTACATGGTAGTTTGCGAAACATTTTCAAAATAAATCCTTTTAAAGAATTAACAAACCGTTTTGGTGGTCGTCTTTTGTGAACGAAGTATTCTACAATAATACTTTTATTAATAAGGTCAGAAGCAGGCGATTCAAATACTTCATAAGCCACAATGACGCTGTCCGATTCCCCTTTTTGAATGCATGTCGCTTTGCTTTCTGGAAAAAATATCGATTTTATAAGAAGACGATTTCTAACAATGAACGTAAAGTCCCAAAAAAATGGCATACTGTATATCTTAAAGGAGCATAACCAACTTTTGCAGTGCATCTCGAAAGGAATTATATTATATTCCTCGTCGTCTGAATTTAATTTTTTTTTGAACCGTTTTGTTACGAATTTCTCTGTATCACATTCTCGTGCTTGTCCGAAACAACGAAAAAAAAATTTGAATGGCAAAATAAATTTCGAAATTTTAAAATTTCGAAGCGATATCTTTGTTGAATTTCTTCATTAACAAAATTAAGCGAAAAAACTAGCAAATAGGGATTTCGGTCCATATCTCGTAAAATTCGCTTTTTCGTGATATTTGAATTGCAAAAACTTCTTAATATAGTGGAATTACAAATTTTAAATTTGTATTGCTGCGAGATTATTTCGAAATTATTTTCACCGTGGCCGTTTACTCACGGAATATTCACTGGTGAGGCATACAAAATGCTTGTCCCTACATGAAAATGCCTAACTTTATTATCTGAAATCTTCGTGTCTAAAACTGAATTTTTGTAGTTGACAACTTTTTGCACAAAATCGAACTTTCCCTTAATAAAATTCACTGATTGGTAGAGCGCGCTTGCATTTAGTGGAAAAAGAGGAAAAACTGGGATATTTTTATCGAATAGCTGTCATTCGGCTCAGCGTAGCTCTACTGCACATTGAGTTCAATTGAGCCGATCTTCGGGATTGGGGAAAGTTCAGACTCGTCATACTCTTCCCCCCCCCCCCTCTTTCCGATTCTCCGGGCGCGAAATCGCGGATACATCCTATGTTGCGCGCAGGGGTAGTTGGGCAGATTTCTGCCGCCTTCCGCAATTTTGCGTCATGGTGCTAGTAAACCTTAGAACACCCGGTTTTTAAACCCTTCAGATTCTGCATTTTTTTTCGCCGAATTTTCAGTCGTTTCATTTGGAAGCGTCTGAAAATCGGTAATCGCGTAGAGCTCCTTCAGAAGTACTAGAAACCATCCGATTTCATGGATTAGCTGTCTATAATTTCAGCATGAACCTTGGAAAACGAGATTTTGAATAACTTGCTCACTTGTAACAACTTGACATAGCCGAAATTGGTTATATCCTCTTGAAAACTTCAAAATTGACTTTTCTCTCGTTTCGCCTTCTTCGCTCGTTTTGTCATCACTAATTAGAATTTCGCGTATTGTCTGAAACGTGAAACTGCAATTAGAAGAGCTCCCTGCTCTCTCAATGCTCTTTTCTAAAAGAGCCTTAACGGAGTGCTCGAATTAGAACTAGAAGGGTTCTAAAAATGGGTTTGAAAATGAGAATAAGAAGAAGATGCTCTTCTCTTGAAGGTTCTCATGGCGTACCTGAGTTGCAGCGAAGAAGAACTTCTTCAGCCGTGCCCTATCCGCTGCAGTCCTTTCCGTTCCGCTTCCATTGAGAGCTCTTGTGCTCTCCAAATGAGGGCATTGAGTTTCTTTATCCTCCAACTCTCGCTTCTCCGTCTGCACTTCTTCCGTGCTGCAGTCGTTTCCAGTCTGAGCAAACGAGTGAGCTTGATTCGCCGGGAGAGAGGTGAATGGCTCGAAGATATTCGACGACAGATCAGTAAATACCTGGCTTTTCGTTACTTCAATACCTGAAAAGACCTGCACATCTTACTCTCGAATTGACAAATTTCAGATTACTGTCAGTGCGGCCCGCTTAACAATCGCTCAATACATGATAGGCCGCCCGAAAACGTACCGACTCTTAACGCTCTTTACAATGGAAATTAGGCCTTTGAAATGGTGACTAAGGCTTCCACGAAAGACGAAAGCAAAAAGGCGTCTTTCGTCTCGTCTTCGTTCGTCTTTCAGTTTGTCTTGCATTCGTCTTAAGAAATAAAAAAGTTGTGTACTGTGCACACAATGAATTTTACTTGATCAGCAAAATATCATCAGACGATGACGAGACGAAGACAAAGACGAAGACGAAGACGAGACGAAGACAAAGACGAGACGAAGACCAGACGAAAACAAAGACCAGACGAAGACAAAGACGAGACGAAGGCGAAGGCGAGACGAAGGCAAATACGAGACGAAAACAAACACCAGACGAAAACGGGACAAAGATGAGACGAAGACAAAGACGAGACGAAGGCGAAGACGAGACGAAGACGAGATGAAAGCAAAAACAAGACAAAGACGAGACGAAGATAAAGACGAGACGAAGGCGAGACGGAGACCAGACGAAAACGAAGACCAGACTAAGACAAAGACGAGACGAAGGCGAAGACGAGGCGAAGACAAATACGAGACGAAAACAAACACCAGACGAAAACGGGACGAAGATGAGACGAAGACAAAGACGAGTCGAAGGCGAAGACGAGACGAAGACGAGACGAAAACAAAAACAAGACAAAGACGAGACGCAGACAAAGACGAGACGAAGGCGAGACGAATACGAGACGAAGACCAAAACAAAGGCGAAGAAAAAGACGAGACGAAGATGAGACGAAGACGAGACGAAGACAAAGACGAGACGAAGACAAAGACGAGACGAAAACAAAGACGAGACGAAGGCGAGACGAATACGAGACGAAGACGAAAACAAAGGCGAGACGAAGACAAAGACGAGACGAAGACAAAGACGAGACGAAAACAAAGACGAGGCGAAGGCGAGACGAATACGAGACGAAGACCAAAACAAAAGCGAAGAAAAAGACGAGACGAAGATGAGACGAAGACGAGACGAAGACAAAGACGAGACGAAAACAAAGACGAGACGAAGGCGAGACGAATACGAGACGAAGACGAAAACAAAGGCGAGACGAAGACAAAGACGAGACGAAGACAAAGACGAGACGAAAACAAAGACGAGACGAAGGCGAGACGAATACGAGACGAAGACGAAAACAAAGGCGAGACGAAGACAAAGACGAGACGAAGACAAAGACGAGACGAAAACAAAATCCAGACGAAAGCGAAAACGAGACGAAGACGAAAACGAGACGAAGACGAAGACGAAACAAGACGACCTTATTTCGTCTTTCGTGGAAGCCTTGAAGGTGGAAAATGGTAGAACTCTGTGTGAAGCCACTATAATATTTGGCATTTTTAAGTTCGATATAAGTCGTCCCGGGTCTGAGGCATTCTTGAAAGCCACCTCTAATAAAAGAGCACATCATTTCCGCCTAAGAAGCGGTGCCTATTTTTCTCGTTTTAACTCATTTTTAAAAATGAAGTCGTTCGCCAAGCTTCATTTTAAACATGAAGGATTTAGAAAAATAGAAGAGCATGATCTTCTATTTGAGCGTTTTACTTGTAGCATAGCACTTCGCTACTCTGAAATGCTCAATATGAGCGGGGCGATCTACTCCATCCAAGTTTGAATTCTGTTTGGGTTCGCCTGAGAAGGAGCATAAGCAGCTGGTAGAAACGCGTCGTTGGTGCTCCAGCCGCTATGAATTAATAATGAAAAGACACTTACTGATGAGCCCACGAAGTTTTTGCAGTCTTCCAAGTGCTCGCTGCTCCTGTGCTCTTCTCTCCTCGTTGCTATGGTACGGTCGGTTGTCAATCTGAAAAAATTAAAGTTTTATCTGCTTTTATAGATCCTTTGAGCTTCATATTTCAAGCTAGGTATCAAAAAATTCTAAAAAACAATCAATAAAGAAATCAGAATGTAAAACGAAAAATTTTCGCAAAAAAAATGTCTACTGTACTCTTAAAGGCGCATCGGAAATCTCTACGTCGGGTCCCGCAGCGATAAGCTTAAAACATTTAGTTTTAAAGGGTAATTGGCAGAGAAGGTCGGAATTCCGGATTCCGCCGTTTTGTTTTTGGTTCCGTCTTCCGGATTCCAGATTCCGTGAAAAAAAATATTTTTTTTTCGGTTTCCGCATTCCGGATTCCGCGATATGGCTTTTTTCCGTTTTAATACTTTATTCTCAATTGTTGTGAAAAGTATACTTTTTTGAACTCCCGCAAAAATTTTTGCGAACAAAGCGCATTTACATCATAAATTTTCCTTCATTAATGGTTAAAGTTCCGTTTTCCGCATTCCGCATTCCGTCGTTTTCTGGATTCCAGATTCCGTGAAGTACTCTGGTGACTACTGTATCCTTTTCAGGTATCAATACTCCTATATTAGAGGGGGGGGGGAGCACACGACATATTTCTTTAAATACAACATACTGCAGACTGAAGAGAGATGCTGGCATTGGAGATTTTGACGGGCGGTGCCGCTGGAATTTCAGCTCTCCTCATATGACTAGTAGCCAGTCGCTGCACAATGCTGCTTTCGAATGGATCCTGCAAAATCGAGATGTGAAAAGGCACAGTGCTCCGCGCGAATGCGATTCGCATTTAGAGCGTCGACGGCTTCGCCGATTCTTTGCTCATTTCGGCGGACTAGAATCGGTAAATTTCTTCAAAACACACTCGTTTTTGCTCTAAAACCTTGCCGAGACGATGTTTTATTAGGAAAAATATGGAAATTTAATGCATAAATTGTCATTGAAGAAGCGAAAATTCGGCCAAAATTTTCTACAAATTACATTTCTTTAAATTCTGGAAATTCTGGTAATTCGAAATTTTGGAAATTTTGGAAATTCGAAATTTTGGAAATTTTGGAAATTCGAAATTCTGGAAAATCGAAATTCTGGAAATTTGAAATTCTGGAAATTCTGAAAATTTGAAATTCTGGAAATTCGAAATTCTGAAAATTCTGAAAATTCTGGAAATTCGAAATTCTGGAAATTCTGAAAATTCTGGAAATTCGAAATTTTGGAAATACTGGAAATTCGAAATTTTGGAAATTCTGGAAATTCTGGAAATTCTGGAAATTCGAAATTTTGCAAATTCTGGAAATTTGAAATTCTGAAAATTCGAAATTCTGAAAAGTCGAGGTATTTCTAAAATTTTAACTTTTGGCGTTTTTTTTTCAAAAAATTTCAAAAAAATTATAACGGAGAGAACAAACCCCTCCCACTTTTGCAATGACCTGGCACACCTTTTCGCAAAGTTAGGGCAAGCGGCTGCGCCTTAAATAATTTTTAAATTTTATTTTAAAATTTCGATTTTTCTCAAATTCCCTTCTCCAAATAAACGTAATTCCCCAATATTTCTGAATTACCACGTTTTGAAGTAAATTTTTAAAAAGTTTTTCCATTGAAAAAAGTCGCATTTTGAATACATTTTGATAAAAATAGGCGATCTTCAGAAAAAAAAAGTTAGAAAAAATTATTTAAAAAAATAGGTTCACCTCTATTTTTTTCTCATTTTTTCCGGTTTTTTAAATATATTTTTTTTAATAAACCGCTGCCGGCACCCTTTTGGAAGGATCCCCATCCTGGACTGGCCAGCTTCTTGTTCTCCTAATATGAACATTATCGAAAATATGTGGGACTGAAGGCTTCCATTTGGGCGAAATTTTAGCCGTCTCGTCTCATCTTCGTCTTGAATTCGTCTGGCACAGTTATTTGACAACTTTTTTATTGCGTAAGACGAATGCAAGACGAATGAAAAGCTGAAAAAGGAGATTGTTGCGGCGCGGTTGATTGTGGACGAAAAGCTTATTGGCAACTTCTACTTTTCCCTCGAATCTCGTTTTTTTTTTGAAATGTCTATCAACCAGGGGGGGGGGGGTTATACGCATTATTATCTAACATGTTATTCCATGTTTCCTTCTAATAATTCTCTTTTTTGTTCCTTTTTTCTGGGTGAACCTATCTTTTTTTGGAATTTTTTCAAACTTTTTTTCTAAAGTTCACTTACGTGCATCAAAATGTATTTAAAATGCGATTTCTTTTTCAATTGCAAAGCCTATTTTAATTCAATTTAAAACGTGATTATTCAAAAAATGCGGGTGAAC
This sequence comes from Caenorhabditis inopinata, assembly GCA_003052745.1. Lineage (NCBI taxonomy): Eukaryota > Metazoa > Nematoda > Chromadorea > Rhabditida > Rhabditidae > Caenorhabditis > Caenorhabditis inopinata. Next base: position 3,767,646 of record AP018153.1, read on the forward strand.
CTATGTTTATTTGGAGGGCTGTAGAAGCACACGTATTTCCAAAATTTCAACATTCGGCTGCTGGTTTTGACTCTAAAAATTTAATGAAAAGATGCTCCCCGCTGAAACCTCTTGCACAATTTGCGAAGATTGTGTCTGCACCGCTGGCTTCTCGGATTCTGGCTGATCTTCAACGCCGTCTTCCTCTTCTTCAAAATCGTCCTCATATTCCTCAAAATCGTCTTCGTACTCATTTTCTGGAGGTTCCGGAGTTTTCGGCTTTTTTGGCTTTTTCGGCAATTTTTTATTTTCTTTCTTTTTCTGCTCTTTTTTAGATGATTTTTCTCTGAAATTGCGAGATTTAAACAAATTTTTTTCACATTTTCCGATTTTAAGATAACCACTCACTTGTCTTTTGAAGAAACTCTATGCTTTGATGACATTCTAGCCAATAAAATAAAGAAAAATAGACAAAACGCTTGAGAAATGGAAAATCGTTAATCCCCGCGCACTTTAGTTTCCATGGAAACCAATCTCATTAAATGGAGTCCACTTCGTTCTTCAATGATTATTTATTTATTTTTTGTGATTTCTTTGTTATTCTGATAGAATAAATGTTCACAGTTCTTTAACTTATTTTCCGCGTTGCTAGTCCTGTTTTAAGCGCTCCTAGCTTTACCCTTAAAAATTGAAACTCCCGCCACTTTTGGAAATGGCGGACTAGTTTTCTCTACGACCATTATCAGAAATTTATTTTTTTTATGCGCGCGAGTGCGTTTTTTTACAACTTTGCGGAGTTTCCCAGTGAATGATAAAGGAGAGCAAATTTTCAAATAGTGAAAATGTCAGTTGTACGCAGTATTGATGATTATTTCGCGCAAATAGAAAGGTGAGCTAACATTGATTGAAGTGAAGAGAACAATGATTTTCAGCTTACTATATTGCCAGGATTGGAAAAACGGCGAAAAAATTGCGCGACTTCTGTCAATAGACGATCATCACTCACGTGAACCATTTTTACATGTAGCTATATTTATTTATTTCTCAAAATAACGCAACATTTTTCAGATCGAAGCATATGGAGCTAAATCAAAACGGTGCAGGATTGCGGAAGACGAAATTATCGATGAAATTGTTTGCTTGCATCTTCACGTTCTCTATAATATTCATGTGGCTAAGGATTTTATGACAGCTCAGTCCACGCAGGTTCAAGTAAGCTTCTTTTTAAATAGTAATTTCAGAAATGAAATTTCCTTTTTTTTTCTCTTTCATACTATCTTATTCCAGATCATTCAATTATTCAATAAGGAGATTCTCCAAAAAAGAAAGGACGAAAATTGGTTTTTGCCAATTTTTTATCGCTTGTGCACCGACTTGAGATCGCTCAGTAAATCGGCAGAAGCTTGCTTGTCTGGTGACGATGAGGGTGACTTTAATGCCAATTCATTCTTTGAAAGTGCTGCAAAAACAATTACCGAATGCTATAGAACATGTGTGTCTGATGTGTAAATTACTTTTTTTTGTAATATATTTGTTTAAAAAAATAATTTTTCAGACACGCCGAAGAAGGAACCACCAAAAAAGTGGCGATGCTTAATATGACCAATCAACTTTTCCAGATTTACTTCCAGGTATTCATAGATTTTTTTTTAAATAAAAAAACATTTGTTTCAGATCAACAAATTGAACTTATTGAAGCCTTTAATCCGAGCAATTGACAACTGTGGCTCACTGTATAATGAGTTTTTAATGGCTGATAAAGTTGCGTACAACTACTTCTTGGGAAGAAAAGCAATGTTCGATGCTGATCTGAATTTAGGCAAGAACTTAAATCGAAATTACTTTCTCTCACGTCTTCGCTTTTTTTACAGCTGAGACATCGTTACTTTATGCATTCCGCAATTGTCCCATCGAAAGTATGGGAAACAAAAGGAAAATCTTGATTTATCTAATTCCTGTGAAAATGTTTCTCGGTCACATGCCATCTACACAGCTTCTTCATGAGTACCGTCTAGACGAGTTCCAGGAAGTTGTAGCTGCAGTCAAAGGTAAAAAGCGAAGTCATTCAACAAATTTGATAATACGTTTTCAGAGGGAAATTTGGCTCAACTCGATGGAGCCCTTGCCGGAAATGAGGCGTTTTTCATAAAGTGTGGAATCTTTCTAATGCTTGAAAAGTTACGAATGATAACGTACCGGACGCTTTTTAAGAAAGTGTGAGTTTTTCAAAATGAATCAATTTCTAAAATCTATAAATACAATTTTAAGAAGCCAAATCGTCGGATCCGCCCAGATTCCACTTGATGCTTTTCAAACTGCTCTTCGTTTTGTTGGAGTGACTGATGTTGATATGGACGAATTGGAATGCATCATCGCTAATCTTATTGCATCGGTTAGTAATTCTTTTTCGAACGAACTGTTCGAGAATCAAATGAGTTATTCCAAAAAAAAAAGTGATTTTCTGCCGGCGAGGAAGTAAAACATGTGAGGTTTGAGTCCCGAGCAAAACAAATAATCGGTTGACTGAACCACAAATGGAATATATCGCCGGCAGGTATTACAAGGCCTCTCGACAACTGTGCTATGAATTTTCGTTAGAATTTTCCATCGAAAATAATTTTTTTTAGTAGCATCGATGAAAGTAGTTTTCAATGCTTTTGTGAAGTTTGACCAATTATTAATAATTTCTTCTACAATAATTGGGTTATTCATAGAAAGCACAATTGCATTTTTAATGCAAAAAATGCATTTTTTTACATTAAAATGCAATTGTGTTTTTCATGAATAACCCCATAAGATTCACATCGAATTTCGAAAAAAAAATGCAAAAATAAATAATCTAAACTATAAATAAATCATAAAATAAGAGTAAAACCTTTTCAGCTAACCTATCAGAAATACGTAAAAAAAAAAAAGATTTTTCCATCAATCATACTAATAATTTATCAGCATAAAACAACGGTGCGCGATAAGTAGAGAAAACAGAAGAAAAAGAGAATAGACTGGAACAAATAAGTACAATAACTAATTTGAGCCAGCTCTAGTGGATAGCCTTAGTATTTCGAAGGGAATAGCTTCTACATGCGTCGCATAGGCCTTAAGACAATGCTTAATTCGAATAGATTGGAATATAAGGAACGTTCAAATTTAGTTCCGTAAACTTTTAGCAAATACAGAGACCAGAATGAGTTACAAGGGAACACGTAAAAAGGCTGGAAGTGATACTTTTTGGTTATAATCTTATGCAGTGTGCGTAGAACCATGGCGGAAGTAGGACTGTGGACTTTTATCGCGGAAGACTTGTTGGGCTCGTTTACGACGTTTTAATTTGGAAGCCTACGAGATCTGGATAATATGCTTGTCAAATTTCTGTTAATCATCAACATTGATTCCTAAAACTCTGAGCGAACTACTTTCCGCGCATTACTGCTGTTTTTTTTTCAGTTTGAAAGACACATCTCTCCTCAATTCGGGGCTCAAGTTACTGTAGAGTTATGGAAGTTACCGTAATCCAAAATTTGGAAAATCTTGAGAGACGAGACCATTCTTTAATTTCGTTCTATTATGTATTAAACACGTATTACAAAATATTCTAACAGCAAAAATGCTTGAACAGATGGTGATCTTATGGGGTTATTCATAAAAAGCACAATTGCATTTTTAATGCAAAGAATGCATTTTTTGCATCAAAATGCAGATGAAATAAGACCGTCTCGTCGCGTCTTGAATTCGTTTGACGCAAAGATAGACATTGTGTTGGTCAAGTAAAATATATTGTGTACACAGTACACAGCTTTTATTGCGTAAGACGAATGCAAGACGAACTGAAAGACGAGACAAAAGACGACTTTTTGTTTTCGTCTTTCGTGGAAACCTTAGGCGCAGCTATGAAGCCAGAAAAAAATCATTTTTATTTGTTCTGAACTCGTATCATTTGCTGGAAACTTATATTATTCTGATTTTGAAAGTTAGGTGTTTACAAGGATAAAGCTCTTTGCTCCTGGTTCGCTAAATATTATTCAATTGGTGTTCTTGCAGAAAACGATTAAAGGATATCTGTCTCATCAACATCGGAAGCTAGTCATCTCAAAAATGAACGCATTCCCAAAACTGTCTGGTGTCTCCGCTAATTAATTTCGAATTTGTTTTTTGTTTGTTCTTTATTCAGTTATATAAATTAATATCGTGATTTTTCTTCTACTTGAACAGTAATAATCAAATCGAATATATTTAAAATTAGAATTTAGTTGAAAATTGTGATTGGAATCCAAGAAACTTTTCGAAATATTTTCTCTTTCATTTTTTGCCATGCGTCTTTAATCTTACTGTATTCCGGAGTTGAAATTTTCTTGGTTTCCAGCATTTTCATAAAATTGAATATTCTCCGTAATCTATTTATTCGTTTTGCTTACTTCTATACATTTTTTATATACAAATGTCAAAATTGAATTAATATTATTTTTTTTCTGGCGAAAAACTCAATTATTCGAATGAAAATGAAATCGAATTTGCAGGTGGACTCCAAAATGACTCAGACGCGAAGAGGACTCTCGTTTGTCGATGCAAGTTAGTTCGGGGCAGCCTGTATTCTTCTGAAACCTTTTCATCGGCCTCCCGGTTCAAATGTTACGAATTACGAATATCCCACCGGCAACAAAACGCTTTTTTAGAAAGATGAAGAAAAAAACGTGAAGTCTCACACGGTTTTTATTCCAAAAACCTCCCCCCCCCCTCTCTATAAATTCATTTAAATGTTGCAAAAAGAGCTTAGGCGATGTTGAAATTACTTTGCGAAAATACAATTAACTGCTTATCTAAACCCTCGGGTTGAAATCATGTATAACTCGTTTTTTTCCTATTTTCGAAATTGCAATTCTCAGTGAATAAAGCCACGATTTCACAAATTGAAATCCCTAATCCATCCGTCATATTTCCTGCGGATTCAGTTAATCGGAAAACGTGATTGAGGAACTAATAAAAATAGTCATTTTGCAAAAAGATAATTGTGGTTTTCCACTTAAACAAGAAAAAACGTTCACTCCTTTCTCCCCTTTGTCATCTACTCTTACTCAAACAAATTATTTTTTTTTGCAAAAAGTGAACAAAAAAAGAAAAAACTAATAAACCTCTATTAGTTGTTTCCTAATTAATTATTAGTTTAGAAGGTAACAAGGCAAAATAACGTAAAAATAAAAACTTGCGACTTTACTCCGTTAAAAATACTCATTTCTATTTACAGATCGATGGAGGAAAAAAGTAATTCTAATTTCATCGAAGTATTTAAAAATAAAATTTGCTTTATTATTATTAAAAGAAAAACGTATTTTAAGAAGCCATAAAACGCCCTAGGAATCGTTAAGGCATCCGGAAAATTAAATAATTTACATATATATTTTTTTGTCCCCTTTCCATGTTACATATTCAAATTAATGTTGCTCCCGTCATTTCACTTGGTTTTGTAACTAATTCGCATCATTTCCTGGCTAGAAATTATCAAGTTTGGTCGTGTAGCCATGCATCTTCGCGAAAATATAACAATTGTTGCTTTCAAAAGCATGATTTTGAGCGCAACACCCCTTTTTCAATAGAAAAAATCATAAAATATGTTTCAGAAGCAAGCAACGTCAAGAAAATAGCTGTGATGGCGAGCACGGTAGCTTTCGAATTCAATAAAGCAACCCTCAGACTAAGGTAAATTTAGAAGAAAAATCATATATTTTTATTTTTATAATTTTCAGACGAAGCTTGCATATATCACCAAGAAATTCACCAGAAGTTCAGCGGAAATCGACAGCCACCGCTGACGTAAATATTGTGCCGCCAGGCAGTACGCAGAGGTTTCTACCCGCAAAAAATGCACAAATTAAAATATTTTCAGCACCTCGAGAAAATGCTCAAAACGACATCGCCAACTCTGCGCCGAGTTATCTTCTTTTGCACTTTACCCACTTTTTGGTTTGGTTTTAGAAATTCTGGAACTTCTAATAATTAGATTAATATTCAGGCGCCCGCTCCCCATCACACTTCTCATCGCCAAACCTCCTGTTTCAAAACGAGAAAAACCCCTCAAGTAGAATACTTGAATTTATGCAATTATCTGGCACATATATTCGTCAAATTATTTGCTTTTTAAATGGCAAGTTCTCAAGAAATTCTCGACAAAATAACTGCACTGCTTTTCCAGCCAAATCTCTGCTGAACTTATCACAAACATGCAGCCAACTACGACAACTTTGCATTGCCAACGAAGAAATTGTTGAGAAGAGAGATGTAAATTTGATAAGCTGCTGATTTTTTTCCTTCCAGCCTATTCTTGTCCTCACCTTTCAGGTAACTTCTCATGAAATAACAATTTCATTCAATCAAATCCGGCGTCGAACTGAGGTTCGTCTTCTGAAACGAGAACGTGCACGTGTAGATCCTCAGTTCACAGGTGCCAATATTCGTAAAGTTTTAGCGCCTTTCTCACGAGCGCTGACCAAAGTAAGACTTTTTAGTTCATTGGGGATGTATATTCTCGTTCCATCGCATGTATTTCTTTCTAAGATCACCTTCGAGACAACTGTATTCGTAGCAGATTGGCTCGATGAAATTCTCTGTTTGCATCGGGAAAATCGTCTAATTCCACTGAGCCTTGTGTTCACTGGAGGTGCTCTTACCAAAGGAAACCAGCTCACCGGGGCCGATTTGCGAGCTATAACCGAAGCCGAGTTCATTGACTTTGTAGCGAAACTTCAACCGCATTTACAAGAAGTGCAATTGAGCACATCTAGGTGGGCGTAATGGTGTAATGGAGCCCCGCTGGAAAGAAGGCTAACGCCCGCGCTAGTTAAAATTATATTATGTGCTGGGTCGCGAATCGAAAAGATATGAGTTGATATTTTCTTTCGATTCAAATTCATTTATAAAATAGCGTATTACAGTATAATTAAGTATTAAATTTGGTATTATCTATCCGCGAGTACGTGATTTTTCGTTTAGAGGCAGTGTTTGGGTATCGTTAGGGGATACCGCGTTTTAACGCGCTAATTTAAAATTGTAAGAAAGCGCACACACTGCGTATGTGATTTCTTTTCGAAAATAGAAGCGAAATTTGACAATAAAAATTAATTTTAAAAAACATGATTGTCGAAGCAAAATATAGAAAAAATTCCAATATTCGCTTCAATTTTCGAAAAGAAATCACAAGCTCAGTGTGTGCGCTTTCTTACAATTTTTAAACTGGCGCGTTAAAACGCGCTATCGCCTAACGAGACCCAAACACCGCCTCTAAACGAAAAATCACGTACTCGCGGATAGATATACAATTTATAATCGATAAATGCTCAAATCGTCTTTCGAAAATAATGGAAAATTAATAAATAAATAAACGAAAATATAATTTGAATTAGCTGAAGTTTTTTCATGCCGGCCGTAGAGACACTAGCTTATTCCAGCGCATCACATTTCAACCGAGGCTAATGATTTGTTTCAGAATTTTCAAAATAAGCACTCACCCTCCTCGTCTTCTTGCAATGATTTCGATGTTATCAACTTTTGGAATTGTCTACGAACGACCGCCGTTGCGATTTTATTATGAAGAAATGCTTGATGCAATTACAGTTATCCATTTTCACCGATGATCGCCTGTAATAATAATTTTGAATGTTTTACAGTTGTGGCGATCTGATCCTCTGTCGAAATGTTGTGATGTCTATATGCGTCGCCCGCACGATATATCAATGGAATCATGGCTGAAGCTCAGTGGTTCGATAGACGAAAGCCGCATAGATCCGTACACAAGCGAAGTTCTTGTATCGAAAATAACAATCAAACACTCCTTTCTTGTACATATCGACCTAGTTTTCCACTTTCATTAAAGTGATTAATTATCACATCGTCACCAGCTTCCGCGTTTTATCATAACGAACGTGGCTCTATTGCATTTGTAAAAAAATTAGAATTACTTATACGTGGTGTTGAATGTTTTACGTGTATTCTCGGTTTGCATAGGTCTAATTGCATAAAACACATTCGCGCCATTTCTATTTGAATTGATTTGAAAACAGAAGTATTTGATCGTTTGTTAATAAAATAAAAATGTACACAGATGAGAGTGAATATTCTGGAGAAACTGACGACGGCGGAAGTACAATGAAGAGAATGAGCCCCACTACACGGCAAAGTAAGTGTTCGAGCGTTGAAAAAAGCATAAAACGAGCGCTTTTTTAATACAGATTTCCGCCAAAACGTTAATATTGTTGTGTGCCTATCCGCTGGAGCAGCCCTGCTCGTTTTCAATATCGTCGGAGCGCTGATATTTTTAGTGGCTGAAAAGGATAACTATGATTTTTCTGAAAACTCTCAAATCTCGAAATGTCTTCAAAATCTTCCAATTGCAAGTAAAGTGACAGAAGAAATGAAGAAAAAAGTGAGCAGTTGTCTGATCAAGAGTTCGAGAATAGACGGTTTTGGAAAAGCAATCTTCTTTTGTTGGACTCTTTACTCAACCGTTGGATACGGAAATTTGGTTCGTTTCACTTTTCATTTGCTTAAATTGGCGAATTGGGAAAGACTGCGAATCGTCCCGCAGGTAGAGAGCAAAAAGTGCCAGGAAGTAGTTTCTAGATGGTATGCGATCATATTTTGCTGAAATTTTTCTGAAAAAAGACAAGTAGAGGAGTAGTGTTCCGTGTCGATTCAACAATCGATCAATTTTGATTCGATTTGTTGAACGAGCAAATCGATTTTGAATTGTTTCAGATCGATTCGATTCGATAAAATCGAATAAAAAAATGTACTGCAAATGCGCTCTACCGATCAATGCCTTCGGCGGCGGTTTGAAATCGTATTTTTTATCGCTTTCATTCAGATTGTACGATTTTAAGCCGCCGCCAAGGGGGTATGTGAAATCGGAACAAAATGAAAATAGAACTCGTAGGAAATCGGAACTTGATGAAAATAAAAATGCTAAAAAAGAAAACTGTATTGAATTGGAACTGATAAGGAATTAGAACTGTTTTAAAGTAAAACCGCATGCAAGCGGAACTGTATGGAATTGGAACTCTGTTCAATGGAGCGCGTTTGCTTTACACGAGTATTTTTCTCAGCGTTAAATTAACTAGAAATACTCTTGTAAAGCAAACGCGCTCCATTGAACAGAGTTCCAATTCCATACAGTTCCGCTTTCATGCGGTTTTACTTTAAAACAGTTCTAATTTCCTATCAGTTCCAATTCAATACAGTTTTCTTTTTTAACATTTTTATTTTCATCAAGTTCCGATTTCCTACGAGTTCTATTCTCATTTTGTTCCGATTTCACATACCCCCGCCGCCAAAGGCATTGTTCGGTAGAGCGCATTTGCATTATGTTTGCTGGTTCGATATGATTCGAATGGATTTTTTGGAATATCGGAATGTATTGACACCATAGAACGTAGAGAAAAGTTCCTTTCAAAAATGTTTTTAAAGTAAACAATTTGTTGGAAAAATGCAGAAACGGGATATTCGTGACGAAAATGTACGGAAAAGTTAAATTTGAAGTAAAACATACCAAAATAAATCCATTTGGGACGCAATTCCGAATTTTCCGAATATTAGAAGTTCCATTCTGAAATTTTCATTTTCCGATTTCGAATTTTAGAGCATAAAATTTCTTTTTGCTATTTTGCGATCGTTTTTTTCGGAAAATTTTTTGAGCGTTCGCATTTGAGCTAATGCTTTCACTTCTTTCCGCGCTTCAAGTGGTTCTACAGCGATTCCATTTTTTGAGTCTGGTTGTCAGTGGTGAGACTTCCTAAGTTTGAAGAATGATTGACTGTCTGATATACCATGGTAACCAGCCCAGAAATCAGTAGAAAAGTAGAAAAGAGCAGAAGCGGCGGCCATTTTCAGTGTCAAAGCTTTTAGCGAAATAGCTGCTCAAAAATTGCGCATTTCAGAAAATGAAATTTCACTGCAAACATAAAACTTTAGTATAATATAGATACGAAATCCAGCAAGCACTGTAAAAAAAAACAACTAATGCGCAAAAATCGCGAAGATTGATAAAATAAAACCGAAAAAAAAATGGTTTGATTGCAATCACGCGCGTTTCCATGGAAAATTGAGACAGTGACGTCTTTTTAATTGAAGATGTATCTAATTCTGTCTTTAAATTTAGAATTTATTTATTAACTCTCTAAAAAAAAGGTCAGCCACCCTGTATCTACAGGGTGGCTAATAAATTGTGTTACGCAACTTTGCGTGGATTCTGGCGCGTGAACACAAGTCGCTACCGTATTAATTGTATTTTTTATTGATTATTTACATATTTATTACTATGCTTTTCAATTTTCTGGTCGCAACATCCATTTTTAAGGTCATGACGGCTGCTTCACCCCATCGTGGTTCTATTATTCAACTGATACAGCAATATGTTTCGAATTGGGAGATCGCTAAGCGGTTGAATGTCAACCGAATGCTTGTTCATCGGACTGTTACTCGCTTCCACCGTCTTCGTACACCTGATGACCGTCCAAGTTCAGGTCGTCCTGTCACGGTGACGACGCCAAGAGCTGTGAAAGCCGTTCGAGAAAGAATCCGAAGGAATCTGGAGCGAAGCATGAGGAATTTGACCCAGAAGGTTTCCACCAAAAACTACGCTAGTTTAAGCGCTCTGAAGGTCGCACTTGTGAGAAAGCGTGGGACGAAATGAATGCCAACTACTTGCGTGCCGTGGTGGACGCTTACCCGAAGAGGTTGAGAGCGGTGGTGAAGGCGAAAGTACGGCGATTTGAAAACTATTGTTAAAACTTGTTTTTGTATCAGTTCAATAAACTTTTGTCCAATTCTGGTAAAAATTGAACTTGTTTAAAAACATAAATAACGTTTCTAACGTGTAACACTATTTATCACCCACCTTGTACTGTCTACACTAACAACCGATCGTAACGAAACCACCGACGACTTTATTGACGGAGTCGCGGAAAGGTTTCCTTAGTCCATCCGACGACTCGTAAATCTTCCTTTTTATTTTTTTTGATCCTTTTATCATCGTTCAAATAAACGTGAGATTGAAAAAAATCGTTTTCTTTATTATCACACCGCTTATCTACTCAAAGGGAACATAGTGTCGGAAGCACTTTAGGGATCGGCCAGCCTGCTCTCGGCGGAGCTGCTAGGGAGGGGGGGGGGTCGACATGAGCCCTTTCTGATCCTTTTAGAAAATATTGTTCAAAATGTACAAAAAATTGATAAAAACTATTTTTTAAAATCAAATTTCAAATAATCTAATAAAAATAGCAATGCAAATGGCTAAAGCGACTATATCAGCTTGCTTAACTGCGACTTCTGAACTAGGCGAATCAATGTATTCGAAATTTTGTATTCACTCATTTTCGATGTTTATCTGCTTAATCACCCAAAAAGATATAACCGTTTTTGGGAAAAAAAGTTAAAATAAATAAATAAAGCGAATTCTATTCTGGCTAAGACTTCCACGAAAGACGAAAACAAAAAGTCATATTTCGTATTCCCGTCTTGCATTCGTCTTGCACAACTTTCTATCTCTGCGTCAGACGAATTCAAGACGAAGACGAGACGAGACGGTGTACTCCATTATCAATGTTATATTGCAGTACACTCACACTACAGTTGGTCGTTTTCTAACCATCATTTATGCTCTTCTGATGATTCCGATTTACATTGCATTCAAATTCGAATTCGGCACGTTCCTGGCTCACACTCTGGTGATCTCGTTTAATCAAATCGGAATCGAACTGAGAGCACTTTACAACAAGTGAGTGCCTTTAAAATGTGATAACATGCTTTCAGCCTAGCTGAATGGTGAGCTGTCATAGTTTTCAGAGGCGCAACAATTTTAATTCTGAAAATCTGTTACATACAGTTGATTTTGCTCATTATTGCCGCTCTCCGTGTCGGTCGGATAAAGTTGCGGTCTGAAAAAGGCGGAGCCATTCAACGTGCGAAATCACCCAGACGGGAGTAAGCTGTGCGCCTTTAACTTGTTCGGATGTTTATTTTGAATTTGAGCGTCTATTTTTGGGGAATTTTCATAGCTTGACAACGAAAAGATTTTCAAATTTCGAATAAAATAAAAACGCTTCCGAACCGAATTAAAGGTTGTGCACTGAACTCATTTTCAACTGCTGTCGTGGCTATTTTTCAGACCGCAACTGCCGCTGGCTGGAACGGGACTGGGGAAAAGATCAAAGAGAAGGGGCAAAGTTGCAGGCGTATCTTTGCAAAATCGAATGAAAACTCGAAAAGTGCGCAAGGTTTTGCAATGTTATAAGGCTTCCACGAAAGACGAAAACTTCGTTCATCTTTCAGTTCGTCTTGCATTCGTCTTACGCAATAAAAAAGTTGTCAACACATTGTGTCTGACGAATTGAAGACCAAGATGAGACGAGACGAGGCAGTCCTATTTCGTCTTTCGTGGAAGCATTTTCTCTCTCATTCCTTCACGTATTAAAGAATTAAGAAGCAGGCAAAGTTCGCTTCATTGTAATGAATCGATTCCAAAATGTAAAATGGCGTCCATTTCGCTTAGAATTCCGTCAGAATAGAGAATTTTAATAATTTTATCGATATCTCATGAAAATCATGTTTTTCGTCTTCAACAGTCCAGTCATCTTTCGTCTTTCAGTCCGTCTTGCATTCGTCTTACGAAAAAAAAAAACACACTGCGTCAGACGAATTCAAGACGAAGAAGACGAGACGAGACGGCCGAAACTTCGCCCAAATTGAAGCCTTACAATTGGCATTCTTATTACTGCCCTCTCCGCTATTAATTTTTCAATCTGTTTTAGTGCAATGGAGCGAAATTGTAAAGTCTTTGTTTTCTCTGCAGATTAATTCGTAACCTCGACCGTAATCAAGTGCATCCAAATCATCATGCCTCACCATTTCATCGAGATCATTTAATATTCCTCACTTCCATTCTCATTTGCTCATTATCACTGCTCTGTTCAAGTACACTGTTCTCCTTCATCGAAAATGTGTCGTTTGCGAATTCCATTTATTTCGGAGTGATCACCACGTTTCTCATTGGTCTCGGAGACATTGTTCCGACGAATTTACTCTGGTTCGGTGGATATGGCTTATTTTTCCTGGTCTCTGACGTTTTATCGAATCAAATTTTTTACTTCTGCCAGGTACGATTAAAAAAGAACAGTAAGACTTCCACGACAGACGAAATAAGACCGTCTCGTCTTCGTCATCGTCTAGAATTCGTCTGACGCAGAGATAGACATTGTGTTGGTGCACTTGCATTTGAATTGACAACGTGAGACGAATTCAAGATGAACTGAAAGACGGAGACGAAAATCCGACCTTTTTTTCGTCGTTCGTCTCACGTCTTTCACCTCGTCTTTTCCGGCTTTCTATTCTCGTGTAGTTCGTCACTTCTCCGGGTTCCGCGTATCTTCGTACTTGACCTTACAAGCACGTTTCTCACTTGGTAATGCATGAAGCTGTGCGAAACCCAGGAAGCGTCTGAAAATTCAGGAATATATAGCAATGTCTGCGTCAGACGAATTCAAGACGATAAAAAAGACGACATGTCGGCGGAGACAAGACAAGACGGGCGAAATTTTTCCCGAACGGAAGCAATTATATCATATTCCGCACTCAAAAAGTCTCAGTTTTTCTGTAATTAAGTCATTCTATTCCAGTTTTCACGATAGCTTTGATTGAAGCTCTATTTAAGACTTCCATTTGGGCGAAATTTCGGCCGTCTCGTCTCGTTTTCATCTTGATTTCGTCTGACGCAGTGTGTCGACAACTTTTTTATTGCGTAAGACGAATGCAAGACGAACGAATCTTTCGTGGAAGCCTTTGCTGTATTTTTAAAACACATTTTTGGTCCAAATTTCTCAGGCACGAATAAGATTCTTCCTTCATTGTGTCGCTCGCGGAGTTTTACTTCTTAGAAATGACGATGAGGAATACCCACTGGAAGCAACACTATCGCTACATAACGTTCCAGTGATCAGCAGCAAATGCATGCCAAGCCGTTTGTTTTTTTTTTGTGACGCCTTCTTTTTAACTAAAAATACGCAATTTCAGTTGTTTTGGATTGCGAGAAAGAAGAATTGGATAAAGACGAACAATTGATTTCTCCTCTAACAATTTTATAAATTGAACTAAACAACTCGGAATATTCTATAAATCATGAATTGAATTGAACCGTATTACGCAAGATGATAGTGAGAATTCTGACTAACAAATGGTTGTCTTCTGGCGACAAGCTTGAATTGCTCTTTGAATTTGATCATTTTTAAGGGTCTTTTTTCTTATTTAAAAATCTCATTTTTTGTTTTTTACTTTAAAATTGCCTAACACTTCAAATATGCCATTAAGGATTCCACGAAAGACGGAAGAAAAATTCGTCGTTCGTCTCGTCTTGCATTCGTCTTACGCAGTAAAAGAGTTGTGCATGTGTACCAACATGTCTATCTCTGCGTCAGACGAATGCAAGACGAAGACGGTCTTATTTCGTCTTTTGTGGAAGCCTTATATGCGATTTTACTGAAAGGAAAATTTCAAAAATTAAATTCTCAAAAAAATTTTGAAAAATTCTCAGATTTTTAAAGGGAAACCTCTGAAATATTGCCCAAAACACCTGCAATGAACGAGTGGGGAGGCATTAACGTTCTTTTCTGAAATAATTTCAGATGCAGAGCTATTACAACCCAATAACTTCTAAGAATCAAATATAATTTTGATAAAACTAAAAAAACAATTCAAAGTTGTCTCTTAAAAAGAGATTCCAGAGTAATGAAACATCCTAAAACATGAAAGAGGAATGGGTAATTCGAATATGGAAAGGCATGTTAAGACCCGTGTGATTTTGAAGAATCAACGGATGGAGGACTCAATCGCATAGCGTCCACCACGTTTTGACTTCTTCTAACTGTTTTTCATGTGACATTGGTATCACGTCAATTCCAGAATATTCAAGCGATGGCCGTCGGATTTCTACATCAGTGTCGTCGTCTTCTTCCACTTCCTCCAGTTCATCATACGTTCCCATTTGCATTTGGCGCAGAGTTCCCCGTCGGTCATTTATTTTATCTTGCTGACTTCGTTTTATACTTTTCTTTAGGCCGTCTGTGACTATCTGAAATATTGATAATTCACTGAGTGAATCGGTGATCCTTTGAAAAATACAATTTCAAAAACGGACGCTTTCAATTCGAAAATTGATAAAAACTTCGTAGATTTACAGTTATGATTTATGATGTTGTAGCTCAACTTTGAAAGATTCTCACTAAAACTAAATACGATTATTCTGCAATTCGCGTTCGGGAAATCATCTGAAATATACTAAATCAGACGGTTTACGCTGCCAGCGAGTTTTTTACTATAAACAATTGTAGAAAGATCTGGAATGACCTGGAGTGTTCTAGAACTTTCTAGAAAATTTCGGAATGTTCTAGAAACTTAAGAAACTTAGTGTGTATAGTTCTACAGTATCCCAAGTACCCGTTCTTGTGGCCAGGACTCCACCCCGAATATCAATGCAAAAGGCCAACGTTGTTTCGAGTTCATCAAAAAGACGTCCTGGACAGACAGACGGAACTATTCGCTTAATAAAAAGTAGACGTTTTAGTATTATTCATTTAAATCTATTTGATCTTGCTTACATTACAAGTTGAAGGCACACTTTCGTTCAAGGCCATAACTTTGTGTAAACGCGGTCGCCTTTGATCTTGTTACGACAAAGACCGTCTCTCACGCTGGACGATCTGTTTCTACGCCCCTTTTCTGCAGTACGCCCCCCCCCCTCCATGCTCAAACAGTATAAAAGAGCACTGCAAGGTGCCTTTTGTCATTTTGCCTTTTTTGTATTTTATAAGTATCTTTATTTTTTTTATTCGTTAATTTGAAATAGAAATGCCTTCTGTATCCTGGATTTTTATCCGTTGTGTAAAAATCATATGAGCCAAGCTTACGACGCGCCGAAGGGCTATTACCCTAGATTCCCAAGCCATTTCAACTTGGTCTCCAGGGCTAAAGCTGGCTTCAACTGATCCAACCCCTCTTGTCTTTCCGATTCTTTAACTTATCATGTGCCATTTTTTTCTGTCTCAGCAAATAAATTATTATTACAAACAAGGACACATGGAATTTCGATTATAAAAGTCTAGTGAAAACACACAAGTGTTCCATTTTTTGCTTAAATTTGAATTTTCGAAAATTGGAATTTTGGTAAAAACGCAATTAGTTCGAAGCAGTGCCTAAAAATCATCTTTATACGGTACCCCGTTTTCAGAAATCTAGCTGTAATTCCTTCTTTTCATCGAACTTTCCTTAAATATATATTTTTTGTGACAACGAGTACGCATTACAATTTTCACCCAAGTTTTGCCATATCGCTAATTCATCGGCAACCGAACTTGCGCTTTGTTGGCGGGGTGAGACGCGCAAATTTCAAATTTTACAAAATGCCGCTTCTGAGGAGAAGAAGGTGGGCGTGTTTAAAGTATATTTAAGAATCACAAACCTCTGTTATGGAATTTCCTCTCTGCGGCTTCTTCTTTCCGCTTCCTTTATCGCCCTGTGACAATTCTTCTTCCGGTGAAGGCTCAGTTAGCACAACTCCTTTCGTCAATAGCTCTTGTGACGGTGGAAATGCGAATGTTGAACCGATAGAGCTCATCTTCCCGAGTGTCTGAACACATATTTGTTAATGTAGATTTACCAAAATGTTTACTGGATTCCAGCATTCCAGTCTTTTGACGTTTAAACTGAATATTACAAAGTTAGGAGGCCATTTTTAATGTATTTCAAACAATGGTCCCTTCAGCTTCTATCATCTTTTTAAATTGGTCTTCAAGACAGTGACTCACTGTTTTCGTCATTTTTTCATCTTAAATATCGGTGTACACTATGAGCAAACCACCAACATCCCGCCCCCATCCTCAAACAGTATAAAAGGGCACATCAGGCTTCCTTCTATCAATTCTATCATTCTTCTTTTTGTTTCTCCATTTGATTTTGTACATTATCTTTATCTTTCTTACCAAGTAGGGCGGAATTGGATTTTGGGAACTCGGAATCCGGAAAACGGAAAAAAATTTTTCACGGAATCTGGAATCCGGAAGACGGAATGAAAAAAAAACGGCGGAATCCTGAATTCCGCCCTTCTCTGCATAGTAGGGCGGAATTAGATTTTGGGAACTCGGAATCCGGAAAACGGAAAAAAATTTTTTCACGGAATCTGGAAGACGGAATGATAACGGCGGAATCCGAAATTCCGCCCTTCTATGTTTCTTACCCTTATTATAAAATAAAGTTTAATTTTACAAGTTTCAGGTGCTGAATAAAGGCGAGGACCGACTCTACCCCCTGAGCTATACGGTGCATAGAAATATACGGTGCATAGAAGGATTCAAATCGAGGTGCGTTAAGTTTCGCGTGCAAGTTTTTTCGAGTTCTCCATTTAAAGATTCACCGTCGAAAGAGGAGAACACAGAGACAACTCTCTTTTTCAACAGCTGTGACAGGTTCTTCTCAGTAACACCTCACCAGTCTTCCATTTTGCGGAGGATTCACAGTAGGAGCACATCTCGCATCTGAGTACCTCAATTCAGCCTGAACATTCTAGTTGTATCATGTCACTTACCGTAGCACGTGGAAACCTCACAAGAGGTATCAATGCTGTTCAAAAGACTTGCAGAGATGTTGGGGTGCATCTGGATGATTGGAGTAAGATGGCAACTATGGACAGTTGCTACGAAGATATCGTTTTATGGATCAAGATCCTATACAAGCAGATGGAGAGAATGAAGCATTATTCAAAAGTATTGATCCAGGAAGCGGAAAAGATGCAAAATGCAGCTCCCGAAGAAGTTCGAAAGAATGAGGACTACTTCAACAAATTCTCCGACGCTTTAGACGATGCGTCAAATACAATGGATTTGCTTGAAATCCAATGTGAGAGAGGGGGAGAGAATCCACTTCCACAACTTTGCGAGCAATTACATCAACTCGAGCTCATGGAGCTCCGAAGAGCCAATGTATTGGGAAACCAATCAGTGCGTACAATGTCAAGGGAACAAATTCTCGAGGATGACTCAGCCGAAGGACAACTACAACAAGAAGTCACGATGAGAGAACCACCACAAAAAATGTTTTCCGAACAACCTAGCCTGCCCAAATTCGATGGAAAACCTGGGGAGTTTCAGAATTTCTGGACTATGTTTCAGGAATTGGTTGGAAGCACCAATCAATCAAACCTAATCAAGATGAATCATCTTTTGAATCATCTTGAAGGAGAGCCGAAAGATTTACTGAAGAATTTTCGGTTGTGCAACAAAGCCTACCCAGAAGCAGTACAGCTTCTACAAAAAACGTACAAAGATGGTGAAAAAACCATCGCGGAGTTGACTGAAGGGTTAGCCATAGAAGAAGTAAAGTCATCCCATATTACCGAGCAGAGAAAAGTGTTAGACCAGATTATCCTAAAAATCGACGAACTCAAGGACTTCCACGAAAACGTGGAGAACAGGATGATGAAAATAGAAATACTCAAAAAGTTTTCACCATACATCAGGAAAGAGGTTCTTCGTCAAAAACTGGATGTCTTACCGGATGAATGGACGACAGAGAGACTACTGAAATGTCTGGAATTCGCAATATCCAGGCAGGAACAGCTAGAAGAATCAATGAAAGAATTCGAAACGAGCATATCGGAAAAGAAGCCAACGGGCAACAAACAGAGGGAAGATCCAGCAGCGTCCAAACCGCAGAAATGGCAACAAGATCAGAATAAGGAACACTTTTGTGTGTACTGCAAAGAAAAGGGTCATTTCCCTGATCAATGTAAGAAAGTTGCAACTATCGTGGACCGAAGAAAGCTAGTCTGTGAAGAAGAAAGATGCGCTCAATGTTTAACAAAAAAACATCCAACAAGTGAGTGCCAATGGAAACCATGTCGCACGTGCCAGAAGAAAGGCCACCACTCGTCCATATGCTACAGAAAAAGCAAGGGAGACTCACAGAATGCTGCAGAAAAGAAGCAAAACGAAGAAAAGCAGAAGAACAGATTCATAGCAACGACAGTGGCTACGAGGGGATACATCCCAACTCTCACGGCAACAGCCCAGAATCCATCAAATGGAGACTGGGAATCAATCTCGATGATGATAGACAGCGGAGCAGACCAGACTTACATCACCAGAGATATAGCTCAAAAATGGAAGCTACCAGTTGAAGGAACAGAAACCTTTCTATTGAGGACATTCGGATCGGCCAGTCCAAGCTCGAGAACATTCGACAAAACGTCGATTCAGATCAAAACTGGAGAAACAACTTTGGAATTGAAGGCTCTGGTTTCGGAGAACCTTGCTGGAAGAATTTGGAAAGACAGCCTGACGAATGAGGATCTCACACATATGCTAAAAACGAAAATCGATATAAACGAGGATGTTTTGGCAGAAGTAGTTGAACCCCAACTCATCATTGGGTGTGATTATTTCAGTGAGCTTATTATCGGAAATCTAATATCCCTTCCATCTGGGATAAAGTTGTTGAACACTCATTTAGGGTACACTACGATCGGGCGGGGAAACCCCTCGTTCAAGGATACTAAGCCTCCAGGAGGAAAAGAAAGCGTCAAGGAATAAAAATTATAAAGACAGTCATCACATGATGGCGTTCGAAATGAAGAATCAAGATCGTAACACTACCGCTTATAATAGCTAACAATATGTATCCGCCGTAATCGAAGACATGCTCAATTGCACAATATGATTTTTTGCATTAAATGATCTTAAATAAATCCCTCTCCCCTTTCCCACTTCATTTTTATTCTAATATTTCCCCTTGATTAATTTCACTTCCCTTTCGCTTTCCCTCGGAGTGACTTGGCTTCAATTCCAGAATTCCAGCCTTGACGTTTAAACTTATGCTTTAATATTACAATGTGAGGAGGTCATTTTTAATATATATCAAACAATGCTCCCCTCTGATTCTATCTTCTTTTTACATTTGACTTCCAAGACAGTGACTCACTTTTTTCGTCCTTTTCTTCATCTTAAATATTGGTGTACACTAAGAGCAAACCACCATTTTTATCTTAAACAGTATAAAAAGGGCACCTCAGGGTGCCTTCTGTCAATTCTATCATTCTTCTTTTTGTTTCTCCATTTGATTTTGTACTTTATCTTTATCTTTCTCACATTTATTATAAAATAAAGTTCAATTATCCAAGTTTGAGGTGCTGAATAAAGGCGAAGACCTACTAAACCCTTTTGGAAAATCCGATAATTATCTATATAATGTGAAGTAAAAACAGAAGCGACAAGGAGCTTTCGACAAAGGCTTTCGACAATTGATCATTTCTGGGGTTGAGATGGTACGTGCTTTGCCCCAGCGCGTGTGGCTCTTCTATTTCTGGCTTTCGGTGTGTTCCAAGCAGTTTAAACAGCGAAACACTCACGTTATTCTGTTTGGCTTTGATATTCTTCAGGCAACTTTCCAGCCATGCTCTAATCGTATGTTTGGCAACCTCTTCTTCGATTATATACTCCAGTTCTTCTCGCTGTAGAAGCTCTTCCAATTGCAAGCTTTTTCGTATGTCAACGCTTCGATAGGAGAGCATACTAAACATGTTTCTTATTATCTTAATGCACATCATTGAGAGAAATTCGATTTTTTAGTTGTTTTTTTTTCATCTTCGAAGAAGAGAAACATTTTCAGAAATTTATGATAATTGTGCTGCAGAATTTGCAAAATCTTTAATAGAAGACGCAGTTATTCAATTTCCTAATTTAAAATGCCAAACATTTACAGTCACAAACATCAACTTGTGCCACAAAAAGGGTTTTGTTTTCATTATACACGTGGTCCCTTCGTAAAAGAGCTCTCCGATTACAGATTTTTTCCGATAGATTACGAAGAATAAAACAACAAACTTTAGGACATCATGAAATGAAACGTCATCTCCATTGTGCAATCTTTCCATTTCGTGACACATATGCTTGAATAATAAGCCATCGGAAGCGTCATTCACTTCAAGCCGTCCTTTCAATAGTCTCAGCAGGAATTTCACTCTTCGAACTGGAATCGACCGTTTCTGCTCCGTATCCACCATGTTCCAAACTAATTGAAAGTTTCGAATATCTGCATAAGAGAGCAACGCATCTTCTTCGGATGAATAAAACAATGAGAAATTCTCCATGATGATAGCTGAGAAAAAAAACTTAATATGGCACCTGCTCTTTGGGGTAAAAATTACTCACGAAACCTAACGTACAGAAAAGAGATCAAACGAACGAGGAGGGTCAGGTGCGGGAGCCGGAAAGCAGAAAAATGGGGCAGAGCAGGGAGTTAAAAATATTTCTCACATTCTTTCGTACTGTGCATACAAGTCTGTGCTCCGTCCACTTATTCCGCTTTTTGGCTCACGCATTTCTAGTGTGCCACAGCGTTAGAATGGCTTCAATTTATTTATCGAGCAAGAACTGGGGTTTTATGGGGTTATTCGTGTGTTTCAGCAATATCGTTTCCAAGAGCGGTCGAAAGTATTTTGGCTTCAAAATAGCACAAAACGCAGCAGCAAGCACTCTCGACGAGTTAAGTGTAGGTGATTGGATTGTTGGGATTTTTTCAAAAGTAATTGTTCGATTTTCATCTTTATAGCATTAATAGAATCGACAGAAAGGAACATTAGTGTGCCATTCTGTGTGTTTTCATTGAATTCCGAGGAAACAGATAATATAATGAATAGAAAACCCACAGCTTTCGGAACTTTCAACTTTTATAATACGCTCTGTTAAATGACATGAGGTGTGGGAGTTCTGGGTCAAAATTTCTATATTTACTGAAAAAGGGTCTTGCAGAGACCTTATCGACAGCCACACGAGACCCTTTTTTTCTGTAAATATGAGATTTTTTTAAATTTCCGAATGCTCCACAGTTTTTAGATAATAGATAAAGATTGATGCTTTTTTGATAAATGCAACACGAATAACCGCATTAGGGCTTTCTCTCCAAAACTAAACGCTTGACACCTGGGGCAAAAACGGGGCATTGTTCTATCAGATCAGTTGAAAAATGGCCGTGCCTCCAAAAACGAACATGCTCCTTATCAAATTTCGAAAACTCGCAGAAAAAGAGAGACATTTCATCTAGAGCTATTAATTTGTTCACAAGCTTCTTTGAGACATTCTGATCCGGTGCTCAATACAGCTTTTGCTTTTTTTTGAGGTCGTGGTGCCTATTACAAAGTGCTTTTAAATCTCAAAGCTCATTGGAAGATTGCAACAAATTTTCTGGTGAACAAAGTGGTACACACGGACTGATACCATCGAATGTTAATAACCTATTCCGCACTAAAATAAAACTAACCGACAAGAAGATTGAGAACAATATAAGTGATGATTAGATAGAATGAGCAGAAGTAGACGATTGCACCAAAGTAATTTCCACAATCGGTTTGCCAGTAACTGAGTCCTGGATGCCAGTTACAAAATGGCGGTGCTCTCATGCAGTCGTGCATTATGTCATTCCAATCTTCTCCAGTCACGGATCGAAACAACACTACCAATGCTTCTCGCCCATTTCGAAAATTCACATGCCTAGAAGCAATTGGAATCAATTTTTTTTTAGAATTGGCCGCCTCGTAACTTTCTTAAATACCAAAATCATTGCTCGAAAAAGATACATACTTCGGTGCATTTATAAGAAAAACGTTCAATTGCGCAGATGGGTCGAATGACCATTGAACTAGAAGCTCTTCAACAGCTATGTCGACCGATTCTAGGCCGATGCTGTCGGAATGGTAGCTTTATTGGCTCCGTTCCAAAACTGTATTTTTAATTTTTTATATTCATAAAACTCGCTGAAATCAACAATTTGCAACTTTTTCAATTAGAAAAGATTCGCGCGATTCGACCCCGATCACAAGTGTACGCTCAATAAACGGATCAATCAGGTCTTTACCAAGAACGGACCGCGGGATAGAGAGATAAAGCTACCGACAAGATAACGCTAGCGCACTTTTAGGCCACTTCCACGAAAAGAAACAATTGCGCAACGCGATTTTTCATTGAGTTATTTAATTTATTACGGATTTGAGACAACTAATTGTTTCAGATAAACGTTTTCAAATATTATTCATCTTTACCTACTTTAAAAAAGAGTTAAACTCACTTCCCAACTGCCTGTCCATATTTAACCATCCCAAAGAGGACAACTCCCGCATTTGCATAGAATAACACCAAAAGGAACATTGCAGCAATGATGAATGACGAACGAACCATTGACATTACAACAGTTAACATTAGCATTTTTAATGTGGATTTACGCCCAGCTATTGTGAAAAAACGGAGGATGACAACAAGATATCCATATGTGTATGTTAGACGCTTCCACTCCGATATTCCTCCAGCGAAATAGGCTGGTACTGAAAGCATAACATATTTCGATTTTGGTAAAATGTTTTTTTTTTTGAAAAAAATTACAATTAAATTCCAAATACCCTTTCAGAAAGTCATCAGCAACTTCTACCGATAAAATAACGACGAAAGACGGTTTTTGGCAGAGGCGGGGGAGGAAGGCAATGAGACACCCGACATCCACCGCCGTGTCATTGCTATAAATCATCGCCGAGTAAATTATAATAGCTTCGAGTTGCAGGACCGGCCAATGAAATAATTTCCTATTCGACTTTAACAGTACCGTTTTTTTCACGTTTTCAGCTTTTATCCAGTAAAAATTGAACATGCCAGATGCTTTGCACTAGTGGTGACAATCCGTCAGAATCTGATTTTTATAATGAGAATACGAGGCGGTTATGTATGTAAAATTATTATTACTAAAATTATAATTTTTCAGGTTTTTGTGCAGCTTTAGGATTTTTGTGAGAAATGGGTCGAAAAAAAAACAATAAACCAACTCACACTGGAATAAAAAGTGGAAGACAATCCAATTGATTCCCAGAATAGTGATGATGAAATCAATTCGATTCCTTCTTGACTGCCAAAACCCGGAAAGAGTGAATGCAATCATTTTTAGGAGGCACTCCAGAGTGAAAAGAATGTTGCAAACGGCCGATATTACTGTGAGACTCAAAAGAAACGTTCTCCTATCCTGCTCCTCACTAACGTTCCAAGGAATGACCAATGTAAAGGAGTTCAGTACAACAAGTGCAGCGAATAGTTGCTTGAACCATCGAGACGTTGTCATATCGTAAAGAAAGCAGCGAAGTTTGGCAGATTCTGGAGGTTTTGGGGGCACATGCAGAGGTTGAGCCATTTTGAGGCGAGCTTTCAGATCATGCCAACGACGTTGGTCCACTGTCAGAAGAGCTGTTCCACGGTTTTCAGTGTAATTCGCAACGACGACTCCGACGAAAAGTGTCAGACCAATCATACATCCAATGAAAACGTAGATATGAATGAATAGAACAGCCCACTGAAAAGTTTAAATATTGAAAACAAAAGAGCTAGAATATGACTGAAAAAATTAGAATTCCTTATTATTATTATTATAAAAATACACTAAATACTATATATTCGAACTTTTAGAGGAACGGTAAAGCTTACGACTCCGGCCTAAATAATAATTTATCTTATTTAAACTTTGTTTGGAAAAATCCTTTTTAAAACTCTGTGGTGCACGACAGACAACATTGTGGGAAAAATAAATTCTATTGCGCCCTTGACAGTTTAGTTGGGTATAACTTTTTTAAGAGCAGTTTTCACATTTTGACTAGAAGCACAAACGAAAAGATTGAATTGTTTTTATACTACCTATATTTCAAACGCGGTAATCAGAATTTTAGCGGTAATCTTTTTTTTGCCCTTATTTTCGTGAATAACACCATCTTATAGTAGCTTCAGTATTTACGGATAGCATACGGATACATTCTTTGAAAAAGCACAAATCAAGTAGAATCGAAACACTTACAGCGCCATGTCTCAAGTATAGAATATCCCTGACAACATTCCATCCTTTGTAAGAAAGTGTTTCAAAAAGTGCCAGCATTGCATTCCCGATATGGTCAAAATTGAAGTTGCGCGGATTCGTCCAAACACGCGGCACAATGATTGAGGGATGCATTGCGTTGTCGTGTTTGCCATAAACTTCCATACGAGTTACGAACAGTTTTACCTCGTAAAGGCCTGTACAGTTCGCACGGGACGTTACCATTGGATCATTGCAAGATGCCAACTTTCCGCCAACAAGCTGCACTCCGAAACTTGCGAATATAAACATGAGAACGACGAGGAGAATTGTTACCTATAATTGATTTATTGCCAGTATAATGGTTTCTAAATAGCCCAATCCTAGCACACTATCTTATGATCAAGTTTAGCTGGAAAATAGCACAAAACGCTCCAGCAAGCACATGATTCGTTTTTTCTTCTATTTCATTTTGAGCATTGCTCTTGTTCGACCTGGTTTAATGGTGCTCACAATAGAGCAGCTCTCTAAGAAATATGCCCCCAGTTTTTATTATCAGCACGAACTTACCAACAAAATCTCCCGAAATCCTCTGCACAATTCAACAACGACTCGACGAATATGTGGGATTAGCGCGTACACTCTGAGAGGTCGCATTGCCCTACAAATCATTAAAAGCTGTGCCCAACTGTTGATTTCGATGTGATTTGGCATCCAGATAAGAAAAATCAGACTTGTCTGAAAATTGAACAGCCATTGAAATGCAGTGAAATGCAGAGGTGTGCGGAATGGACTTTTTGGAATGCCAGAATACTCCAAAGAAACATCTAGATATCTCAATAAATGAAAATCTCTTCAAGGTATTCTGAACAAAACTTTTGGAGCCGGTGGATGTCGACTTTGATAGTTTGAAGCTTCCGATTTTGGCAAGAACCATCGTGTAACAAGCATTACTTGGCGACGCCCGATATTTTTCCAACGAACACTCCATTCTCCATTGTCAGAAAGAAAGCCAAGTTATTTCGAGAAAAAAGATGTGGTTACGCGCCTTTAAATTTCACCGTGATTGTCGACGAACAAAAGTTCGAAGATATCGTAGAAGAAAGAGAAATTGAAAACATCAACATCAAAAATATGTTCGTGATGATTCATCATAGATGGGAAACGATCGGGTTGGCTCATAAGCATGATGGAATGTAGGAACTTCAGATGGTTCAACTCTTTTTTCTTTTCTTTTCCGATTTCCATTCCGCACATTTTTCCAGAGTCGAATAAAACTTACAATGTATATAAAAATGGTAAGAATATCTCCGACGTCAGTGACCAAGGCTTTTGGAGTGAAAAAAAGGCCATTCGCAATACATTTCACAATTAGTTCAAAGCTCATCACGAGAACGAATATGTATTCAGCGATCTGAATTCTTTATGAAATATAGAACGTTTAAACGAGAGAAACCCTTTAAAAAAGAGCAGTGTTCAATTGGAAGTCGATAATTCAATGTGATTTCGAAGTTCATAGAGAATTTCAACGGGGCATTCTAGTACGCCCTTTACGATGCAGTTCAGAATTAAATTAAAAGAAAACTTCCACTAGAACTTGTGAGGGAAGGTGAGATTTCAGTATTTCTCCTTCTCACTCCACAAATCTCCGACAAGTCTAGGCCAAACTTTGAAGGCTCACAAGTGCAGGTCATGCCTTCCAAACGTTTACGACACGTTTTACCCCAGACTTGTGGAGTTTTCCTGAGTTGAGTATATAATATTATACAAAAAAATACCTGCAAATAAAAATTATTAAAGATCAGATTCTCTCCAGTAGTTGGCCAAGGTGATTCCCAAAGCATACTACAACAAGACAGTGTCGTCACAAGAACCATTGCCCAGTCCAAGTATGTCATGATTGCCAGAAAATCGCTGAACGAACAAGTTGTTTTCAGATTTGAAGCGCGACGTTAATCGCGCGCAAAAAAAAGACGACTAACTGAAACGGTTTGTACTTGATCGAATGCTTCCGGTGTTGCCCATCACTTTGATCGTAAGAATGGCGAGAATGAGCTATAAGCTGGCACATTCGACGCAGAGATGATTCACGACCGACGAGGAATAATGGACGATCGAACATTGGGTGGTTTTCGCGCATTTCTTCTTCGATCCGATTTCTGAAAAATGGTATTCATAGCACAGGACAATAGAATAGTTCTTAGAAAACACGCTTTTAAGGTAGGATATACAAAGAAGCAGAGCCGATTCAATTTGTCAGAATCTGTGATGCCCACTTAACGGCTTCTGGCCCGTTGCGAACTTGCTCAATTGATTCTTTCAATTTCGAAAACGTTATGCATTGGCCTTAATGGGCTCGAATTGCAAATACGATTTTTTTTTTCAATAATTTTTTCAATAAGAATATGTTTCTTCGACAGGCTCTTCTATTTAAGCGTGCTCTTCTTGCAAAGCGCCCTTCTATTCCAGATTCTATTGTAATAAACGAGTCTTGTTTCTACTAAAATTAGTCAAAATGGACACGAAGCAGGTGATCAAGTTAAAATACTTGAAAAATAGAAGGTCACCTTCAAAAGAAGAGTACTCATTCAATTCATCGCAAAAATAGAGGGGACCGTTTATAATTAAAACTTTAAAGGTAGTTCAATTTCGGCGGAAGAAAGAAACCTCGTAATTTCAGCATGCGCTCGTTTCATTTGCAATGCTTTAAAGTCGATTTCTCCGTGTTTTTCCACTTTTCTCGCCGTGTCTTCTGGCCGCAGATCTCCGTTTTCTTTAAGACCCTCAACCATATTTTTGCCTTTCAGTGAAGCCAATCCACGTGTTCTTGAACGAGAATTTGTCGATAATACTCCGCTTTTTCCTTGTTTCGATGACGTATTACTCCTTGTCAAGCTAGCCAAGTGTTGATTCGATTCCGAGAAAAGAGCTCTATTTCGATTGGATTCAGTGAGCATCGAAGTGAGAATAGTTTTGCTTGACAGTTGGCCTACATGTCGGATTGTTGTGCTTATTCGCGTTTCTTTTGAAGGTCCTTTTCCAGAAAGCATTGAGCGGACTGAAAACAAAAATAATAATAATAAAAGTTAATAATTTTACTGTTGACTTAAAATGCTATGTTTAGCTCTGTTGAGGTACTTTGCTCATCGTGGTATCACGATTCTTTACAGAGTAAATTCCTCTCCTTTATTTCGGTAGATCATACTATGTGCGGAATTCATACTTAAAATGGAACTGGCGTCCGATGAACATTCTGCTAAAATTTCAGCCGGAATTATGAAATCAGAAAAGTTCATACATATCCGCTATCATTCTTTTTTCTAAATTATCGTTTTTTTATTTCAAGTCAATATCTTAAACCGCGATTTGACATTCGCGTAATTGAGAGTAATATGAAATTGAAAAAAATTACGACATGGTTTGGCTAGAGGCCAGCCGAAAATTCGTGCCACTAGCATTATGTGATAGAGAAATGTTCACTACCTTTCATCCCAATCTCTTGTATTGAATCATCGCTAGTTTCTACAAACTCATCAGCAAATTGTCTGGTGAACGAATCCCGAATCTTTGGAAGTGGAAATTCTGACGGCACTTTCTTCAAAGTGACCATTGTGGGTGCAGTGGGAAATCGATTGAATATTCGCAGACGCATCGGAAGGGTTGTCTTGATCGTGTCTTGCTCTCTTGCTTTCAACTGTTTCACTTTCTTTAATTCTTCGTCCATTTCCAGGTTATCAAGAATGACCGCAACGAACAGAGACAACACAAACTGCAAATAAATTACTAGAAACGCCTATTAGAAGGGTAAAAAGCTTCCATTTTTTATTGCTCTTCTGTTTTAGGATTCTCTTTAACTCGAGATGTCTTTCTACCATAAACTCCTAAATAGGTATGCGTCCCAAGAGACTGCTAGGTGAAATTCGTCAATTTTCTAATGGTTCTTCATTGCTTAATCATATTTAATTAATTTGATGGTTTGAACTGACCAAGGTAACAAGTAAGTGATATGCCACAAAGTAAATGGCTACAAATGGCACCGCTTGCTCGTTGCACGCCCTCAAAATTTCAATGACAACGTCCGTCCAGCCCTCTTGTGTTATAATTTGGAACATTGACATAAACGCCTGAAAATTATAGAATTCATCTTTCGGGAGACGCCTTCCTCTCTGATTATTACGGCTGCAAAATTGGTGAACTTGTTGAGTTTCGGCACATAGCAAAACAGCTGCAATGAAATCGCAGAAGTGACAATCAGCAGGATCCCGGTGAATATGACGAGCCCTCCCAGTTTCTTTCCAGGTCCAAAAATTTTATAAACAAAGTCCTCAAGCATTGGGGAGGCTTTTATGAGACGAGCAATTCGAAACACTTGAAAGTATGTGAAAATGTTCGTTTCATAAAGGAACCATATTGCGTTCAGACTGGAACCTGTAATAATCACTATGATTTTAAATTGATACCAGAAAATTACGCAAGAATTAGAGTAAATAAGTGGAAAACCCTACATTTAGTTGAAAAAACAAACTATTTCGCAAAAAATTTTGAAAACCATGAAGAAATTAACGAAATAAAGTAAGCAAGTGGAAAATATTAACTCTAGTAGACATATTGGGATGTTTCGCATAATATTTTGAATGGAAAGTTTTTACGGTATTCTGAAGAAAATCATAATTGGCGTTTTTTTTTTAATCAGATTGGGCTTTTTTCTTATTTTAATCGACACTTACCAACACAAAGAATGCAATCAAATTTATGTTGGCCGCGCGCAATGTACGCCTTCCATCCGAATGCGTAAATCTTGATGATCACCTCCGTATTGAAGAGAATCGTGAATCCGACTTCGACGTAGTAATACCAAATCTTCCGGATTTGATCGGATTCATCGTGGTAAAACACAAAAGTCGCATGAAATATGGCATTCGCCAGTATCAATAGCTGCATGACCGTTTGGAAAACAGTAGACGTCACTATCTGCGAAAAACACTATGAGGATAGTTAGTAATAATCAAACGATTTAGTTCGGTCAAATCAAATACGATGTATCTAAATCTAAATTCAATTAGAAAGAGCCAGGCCTCCAACAAAACAGCCATGATTTTTCAATTAAAATATCCAAAAAGTAAATATAAAATACAATTCGAAATTCCAGAAAGTTTTAATACTGAGGAAATAGATCAGACCATTCTGATTTTAGATTCTATGAAAAAATATAGAGCGAATTGATTCTCGTGATCTTCTATAAGAAGAATTTCAGGTTATTCAAAGAGAAAACTTGGACATCTGAACCGGGTATATAGTCTAAGGCTTCCACGAAAGACAAAGACAAAAAAAAAAATCTTTTCTCTCGTCGTCTTTCAATTCGTCTTGCATCTAACTATAAGCGCAAGACTTACGCAAGTCAGGAGAATTCAAGACGAAGATGAGACGGTCATATTTCGTTTTTCGTGGAATCCTTAATATAGACCATTAGCTACGTGAGGTACAACATCATTCAAGAAACTCAGTTGTGAAATAAATTGAAAAGTTGACTAGTTTGCAAAAAATTTCGGTTCAAAATATGCTAGTCGTAGATTATTTAATGATATATTTTCTGGGTCCATACTTGTATTACAGTATAACTCAGCAATTATGTAATCTGGGGCGAAAAAGGTCCCGGTGCGTGCCGATGCTTCTTTTTTCATCTGGCGAATCCCTGCTTAAAGCCTGTAGCAAGTTGTGGATCCTAGTCTATTTTATAATGAAAGTTTAAATATAAATGCACTGAACTAATTGGCCAAACTACAGAAGCTGTTAGTTAGGCGTCACAGATTCCATTGCATTTTAAAATTGGACAACTACCATCGGAACAGCACTTCGCACAATCCTCAATTTTTGATCTTTTCCAAATGTTAATATCCATTAAAATTCTCCATGTATTTACCGTATGCAAAAAAAGCGAATTATTTGTATGTGCCCTATTGTACTTGTCCACTTCGACTAACTTCCATCCGTCTTCATCTTTTTCCAGCTTCTGCGTGTACACGTGATCAGTTGTTGTCTCACGAGTCTGCCACATTTCACTGAATTGAACACGAATTTCAGCGAATGTTTCGGTGATGACAGCAATGAAAACATTCTGAAGAAGAAAGGCTTTTAGTGAAAAATAAAACTGATTATGGACGAAACTTAGTTATTACAAAAACTAATTAAGAAAATTCCTCGGTGCCTGTCACCAGTGGAAAAATAGGAAAAGCAAAATTTTCTCCTTTTTTGAATATCATCTCTGGCGAAAAAAAAAACAAAAATTTCAGTTTTTTTGAACACAGCACATTTTAGATTCGGAGAGCAAGGCGTAGGATTTGAACATAAACGATAGAAATGTAATAGAAAATCACAAAATTAAATGAGAAAGCGAATTCCATTTATAAAACTCGAAATTTTATTTGGTTTTTTAGATGTCGGATTAGCCTGATCATCTAGCGCGTTCAAGATTTTTAAGCGATGTAAGCTTATCCTTTCTGCACATTCAGAATTCATTGTCATTGTGTGAACTTTCAGTTTACATTGCTTCAAATATTTAACGAGATTTAATAGGTGTATTTAAGGTAAAAAAACGTGTAAAAATGTTGAGAGTGGCTCAGCCGACTTGAAAAAAGGTTTCGGAAAATAGTTAAAAACTAAAATCTACTTTTTCAAGGACACTGTAAGTTTGAATATTAGAAAATTTACCGTGCAATGCTGATAAAATGCTTATTACTTTCCCCAAGGCTTCCGTTCAACAATTTTTTAATTTTTTTACTTAATTTAAAATAATACATTAAACTTCCAATCTGAAACTTGCCTTAACTAGCCAGGCCAGAAAGAAAATCAGCGTGACAAAGTAGAAAAATGCGAGAAATGATGGAAGCGAGTCCAGACAGTCGTAAAGTACGTAGACCCATCCTTCTTGACTTGCTGCCAGGTAGACAGTGAATAAAGAAGATGCGAAATCGCTGAATTGCCCATAGAATCCTTCCTCCTGCGGTTTCAGCTGCAATCGCATGCATACCATGTTGCCCGGGCACTCATAACCGCCGGCTCCTTTCTGGGAGCACATCGTGTCCGGTATAGCCAGGTCAGCAATTGTCACGTTATTCGGATCAGTTCCGTTCACGACGCAATGGTAGTTGAGTCGTCCGAATAATTGAACACCCATTATAGCGTAGGAAAATACAAAAAACATAAAAAATATTGTGACATTTTGAATTTGTTGTGATGACCGCCTGCAAAATAGAAAATAAGTATTATAGAAAAATAGAAAATGACCCTATTTTTATTATTTTTTTAAATTTCTATTTTACTATTTCAATATTTCAATGATAAACTACAGAAATGTCTAAAAAAATTTGTTAAAAACCGGAAAGCTTCCGCGCTGTGGCTTAGATTTTTGGTGCCCGTAGCCGCTAGTGCAGCCTTCAGATGCTCTCGATTTCACAGCACCTTGCACTGTAAATGCGCAAGAAGTTTTGCATCACTCATATGCGTCTTCATTGTGATTATCTGAGACGCCGAAGAAAGGAAAATACATGAGAATTCTCCAAGAAAACGGTTAAAAACAACTATTAGTAGATTCAAATGCTTAAAACTCACTTCATAATCAATTTTATCCGATTTTTAGGAAGTTTGAATCGAACAATTGATCGAATAAATCGCAAGAATATGAATGGACGAGCCGAACGTAGCGCTCCAAGCCATGGATAATACTGAAAAAAGTTGGATGAGGATACCCAATAAACGTCTCGTAGGAGAGTAGGTGTACTTTAACCATCTGTTGTCGATAGTGTGGTTTTTCCACTAAAATCGACAACTTTGCGGCCTTATAACTCCGGACCTACCGATTTTCACCGCTAAGTCCCCGGATTTCACGCCCGCTTCCATAGTTTTCTCCGTAAATTTATCCGTTTATGACCAATTCGGTGCTCTCTAATTCTACTCAACTTCGCTAAAGGACGTTTGAATATGTCTGTGAGTGAGATGTGCAGGACCGCGACGCGACACGCGCCACGTCCTACGGTCGCGGAGACAACGACGCGCCTTTTCGAAAATTTGGGGTATGTGAAATCGGAACACGATGGATGTTAAAACTGTTAAAAAAGAAAACTGTATTGAATTGGAACTGATAGGGAACTAGAACTGTTTTAAAGTAAAACCGCATGGAAGCGGAACTGTATGGAATTGGAACTCTGTTCAATGGAGCGCGTTTTTTTTACCCAGAATATTTTTTAGTTGATTTATCGCTGAGAAAAGTACTCTTGTAAAGCAAACGCGCTCCATTGAGTTCCAATTCCACACAGTTCCGCTTCCATGCGGTTTTACTTTAAAACAGTTCTAATTCCCTATCAGTTCCAATTCAATACAGTTTTCTTTTTCAACAGTTGTATATCCATCGTGTTCTGATTTCCTACGAGTTATATTCTCTTTTTGTTCCGATTTCTCATACCTTGAAAATTTTTGGCCCACACAATCACCTTTTTTTCAATCTACGACGACGACGTGACGCGGCCGGAGGTCCGTCTCTTTTTTCTATTAAATTTTAATTAAATTTAACCCTTTTTTCATATACATATATATTTTTACTAATTTTGCGTTACACTTTGTAAAAAATGGATTAACGGAGTCGCGGATAGGTTTCCTTGATTTCATCTACTGAGGTTTTCATCCATCCGCGACTCCTAAATTCCCTTTTCCTTTCTTTGATGCTCCCTTTGTATAATAAACGGGTCATTGAGAAATCGTGTTCTTTATTATCGCTCCGCGTATCTAATCGAAGGGAACTTTGTGTCGGATGCACTTTGGGGACCGGTCAGCCTGCTCTCGGCGAAGCTACTAGGCAGGGTCGACACAATCACTTCCCATGAGATCCAAAACTTGCCCCCCCCCCCCACAGGAAGACCTAGACCTGTTGTTGGCCAACCCCAACAACATTCATAAACTTTTCCCCTCTATCCAAAAATCAAGCCTCACCAACTTGGTACAGCGATTGCTTATTTTCTTGGTCCCTTTTGTTGTTAGGTGTTCCCTTATCCAGGGCGTTAAGCTTAGGGGAAGGGTCAATCGTATGACTACCAGACGGAAAGTTTAGAATTACGAGTGCGATGAAAATAAAAAGTGTTGAAACTGGTGGGGGCTATACAATAGCCATCCTGCGGGGGGGGGGGTTATACTTTAATTTTATAGGGGAGGGGGTGTGATTTTTGGATTACACCCATAATCTCAGATGCAATCAATTTCGATAGAAATTGATTGCATCTTTTCGATATCTTACTGCATAGTACCGCTAGCAATTGAAAAAAGTGTCACTATATTTAATGTTTTAGGGGATCTAGGAATGCCACAATTTCAAAAATATACAGTATGTGCTCGCGGAAATACACCCTATGGTCCAAAAATAGATCAAGGTCTAAAGGTCTAAGTTGCAAATTAATGGTCGAAAATGCAAATCGCTTCGAGTCATTTTTGATCTTCTTTTGATTCATTACCCATATAACTGTAGACCCCGATTAGAGAAAGGATTGAGCGGTTGGCGACACGGAAAACGAGAACTCACCACAAAATTGAGCGACGGAAACCATATGGAACAGAGCTCATAGATGTGAATCACACACGACAGAATGTGATTAATAAGAAGAAAAAACTCGAATTGATACCATCTATCTCGTAAATACGAATTCTGATTTTCAAAAAGCCCGTTTTGATTGACTGTAACGGCGGCTTCACCAATGAACACAAGTGTCACGATGACGTCATTCGCCAATATAATGTAGTTTAATGGTGGCCACATTTTAATGGTTTCGGGAGTATGCAAGCACAATGAAATCATTGATAGAAGACATGCCGCACGGACCATATCTCGAAGAAAACGTTCGTGGAGCAGTTCTGAAAAAAAAACTATTATTAATAGTCTAAAGGAGATCAAGCTTCAAATCTGATTGTCACCAGATTGGCTTAGAGTAAAGATCTGAATCCCTCTTGGAACACAGTAGAGAAAATGTTCGAACACAGGAAGACATCTAAAAATGATGCGTGAAACCTCCGGCAAAGTAACTGGCAACGCAGGTAAAACGCTATTACCGAAGAAATAGTGTTCAAAGGAGTGCTAAACGATCACTCAGCGATTTTTGCACGAACGCTGATTACCGAAGAGTCAGGCAAAGAACACTAAAGAAACGGCTGACTAATAAATAGCGTTTCCCATTTGAAACACCTTTAGATTTCATTAAAATTACACGAGACTTGAAAAAAAAAGAGCTGAAAATCGTTTTTGACTATTCCGTCTCGAACTTAGATGATTTCCGCTACGGTAGGCAAAATAATTTGTATCAATGTCGCCCCATGTTTTGAGCAGTGCCGTCTTGAGAGTATTAATATAGCGATACTTTTTCGCGGAGGCCTCTTGTGTCAAACATCTACACATGGCATATTTGATTAGATTCAATAACGGGGATGGAGCAAGCAATTTTGAACACGCGAAACGCGTCTTCAAGGATTAGCCACAAATTCACAAATTTCTAGACGACAACTG
Organism: Caenorhabditis inopinata; assembly: GCA_003052745.1. Classification (NCBI taxonomy): domain Eukaryota; kingdom Metazoa; phylum Nematoda; class Chromadorea; order Rhabditida; family Rhabditidae; genus Caenorhabditis; species Caenorhabditis inopinata. The sequence continues at coordinate 3,803,062 of AP018153.1, forward strand.
CCTGATTGTTTCGTTCGGCAATCACCATTCGCAATTCTTCGATAATAGCGTTTCACCTGTGAGCAGATTTGCATAGACAGGTGCATGCTCAATCTCCACAAGCCGATTCTGACTTTGTTTCGATGAAAGAAGCAGTCTATCACTAACTTGACTATTTTGCTCGTTATTTTCAATACATTATTCGCTTTTCAGAGAAAGTTCAGGTGATTTGAAGGAACATGAAACAGTAAGCAATTTTAATCCAAAACATTACCAACTAACGATAAAGGAAATATTTTAAAAAACTGCCGTCACATGCAACGCTGCTTGTGCAAACACGGATTGCAGGCGCAACCTTATGTTCTACGAAAGACTACTGACGAATCCACAAAATAGTCGTATATCACTGAGGAACGTTATGAGCGTTACCATTTCTTTGTAAATTGACTTTTAAATGCAAAACATGTTTTTTGTGCTCCCAAGATTTAGACCGTAATTTGCTAGAAAAATTGCTAGTTCGCGGCGCGTCGAAATCGGCGTCGAAAACGCGGTGCTATAAAAGAATCTTCTCTTGAATGTTTCCGCTGAAATTGGCACAAAACCCAATTCTAATTTCCGAAAATTGTCTTGAAGCTTTTTTCTGGAAAGTTTGGAAAAAGCAACCGGAATTCATTGTGGATAAATGAAAGAAAACTCAAAAAGGAGGTTATATATCTTATCGCTCGAGGACAGGTCCGTTGAGATCTTGCGTCCGACCTCAAAGGACCTGTCCTCGAGCTAAAGGGCGTATGAGACAAATGCAGATGAAAAATAGGAAACTGTTTTTGCGAAAAAGCGCCTTGTCACCAATGGGAAACCTGGGATCTGGGCCCGCTCATTCCTTCATTCGAAATGGAAGTTTGAGGGAGGGGGGGGGAGTCGTGCATCATAGATCACGGCGTTTTTTTTTATACATCACAGTAGAATTATAACTATTGTGCAAGTGTGCACCGGAATGGAAGCACTTAAGCAGCCGGAGCGACAGAATATCAAAGTATCGGCCTTAAGGCTTCCACGAAAGACGAAATCGGACCGTCTCGTCTCGTCTTGAATACGACTGACTGACGCAAAGTTTTATTACTTAAGACGAATGCAAGACGAACTGAAAGACGAACGAAGACGACTTTTTGTCTTCGTCTTCAAGCCATAATTAAAATTTTCAAGGAGGTCATGAGCGCGACTCGGATCACAAGTTAGTAGCGGAGAGCAGTGCTGTCAGACATTTGGGTACTTGCCCATAATAGACAGTGTGTTGAAAATTCAATGAAAGTGTGAATATTTTAGGTCATCTTGACACTTTTTGCCGCTTCGTTTGCTGCACAAACATACGAATTCGGTGTTTCCTGCTGCTGCTCCTCCTCCAATAAACACGCATACGAATACGTACTAACCAATGTTCAGTTTAGGGCGAAAGGAAGACGATGGAAGAGCATTGGGAATGGGAGACACTGAAGAGCTCGTATTTCATTTCATTGCTCTTCACAGCTAACTGCAGAAGTTTTTTTTTTGTTTCCGGCGCTGGTTTTTACCGGATGCGTTTTCTTTTTAAGCACTCTAACTCGAGCTCATTTATTTAATTTTTGATGATGTGATAACGGACCAGAGTGCCATTCCAATTCATTTTTATAGAGGAGGACGCATTTTATTTTCATCAAAACAAAAAACAGCGGGAACACCCCAGCCCCCCCCCCCCCTTCCCCTCTGAAGTAGGCCGAAAGTTTGAATAAGAAAATTTAGTAAAAGAGCAAACAATAAGAGCGCTAGAAAATAAAGGTCTTTTTTTACCAGAATTATTGATTGATTTATTTAAATACAATAATTATATCTCGGGTATTCAAGTCGAAAATCGGGAATTTAATGCGGAAACAGTTGAAAATAAGTGTTACCGTATTCCGTGCGCTTTCAAACGTTCCACAAAATTATAACCTCACTATGAATTTTTAGTAAATTGATGGTCGTTGATGGCTTCCAAAAAAGGTACAAAAGCAGAATAACAGTAGCAATAATCAAGCATTCTGCAGAATTCGTTTTTTTTTCGAAAATTATTGGGCTTTGTGGTTCAAAAAAAGTTAATTTTAGGTTTCTTTCTTTCTTTCTCACCGTCAGACGTAAGACGAATGCAAGGCGAACTGAAAGACGAACGAAGACGAGACGAAAGACGACTTTTTGTTTTTGTCTTTAGTGAAAGCCTTATTACGCATAATGGGCGAAAAAAGTGCACGTACTACCGTACTACTAACCTTTCGACTTTTTTTTTCGAAATTTTAATGGATGGCGTATCTTTATGTGGAACACTGTATTACACATTAAGGTTTTCACGAAAGACGAAATAAGACCGTATCGCATCGTCTTTAATTCGTCTGCCGCAAAGATAGACGTTGTGTTGGCCAAGTAAAATACATTGTGTACACAGTACAAAACTGTTTTATTGCGTAAGACGAATGCAAGGCGAACTGAAAGACGAACGAAGACGAGACGAAAGACGACTTTTTGTTTTTGTCTTTAGTGAAAGCCTTATTACGCATAATGGGCGAAAAAAGTGCACGTACTACCGTACTACTAGCCTTTCGCCTTTTTTTTGAAATTTTAATGGATGGCGTATCTTTATGTGGAACACTGTATCACTCATTAAGGCTTTCACGAAAGACGAAATAAGACCGTCTCGTCTCGTCTTTAATTCGTCTTCCGCAAAGATAGACATTGTGTTGGCCAAGTATAATACATTGTGTACACAGTACACAGCTTTTATTGCGTAAGACGAATGCAAGACGAACTGAAAAACGACTTTTTGTTTTCGTCTTTCGTGAAAGCCTTATTACACATAATTGGCGAAAAAAGTGCACGTACTACCGTACTACTAGATTTGTCACGTGCGCCGCAGCTGCACAAGCGGGCGGAGTTTATTCGAAATTCATTTTAGGCGCCCAACGAAAAGCTGCCGCCGAAACACGTTTGTTCCAACCTGTTGACTTGTTGATAATGCTCGCTGGCTCGATATTGATCATATCCGTGAAAGCGCCGCCAATCGATTCGCCTCTCCTCCGACTCCTCTCCGATTTCGTGCCATCGATTGACGACTTTCGACGCGTCAGCATTGTCGTCGACAATGCGGCCGCACGGCACGCTGACAGTCCTGCAAAATGGAATGATTTTAAGAGAAGCTTCCACTAGAAATCAGCAAATTGAAAATTTCGAGGTTTTATGGAGCGTAGATAGCGCTGATTGGCCACAAGAATATCAAAAAATGGGTAAACAAATTAGTTTTTGCCAGTTTTTCGACAAGTCCTTCCATAGCATTTACCGTTAAAGCGGCCTCAAAGAGCTTGAAATACACGATGAAACAATGACAAAGCAAGTAAAATAACGCGATTTCAACGAAGCTGTGCCGTCATGGAATACGTCCAAACTAGATATTCTGTCAGTTCTATCAGTTCTAACACCTATAAATTAGGCGAGGGTCTTGCCTTACAAGCCCTGGTGGGCTTCTCAAATCTCGAAATGAGCTCGAACCAGAACTTCACAATAGACGATGAGCAGACTGGGCAGCGTTCAACAACATGTAAAACACCACCGACGCTCTATCCTGCTCACGAATTCGAGCTCAACTTTTCGACACCATCGCTCTTCCCGCGCTCACATACGGACACAGGCCCTCGCTGAAAGGATCCATGCATCATTCGAAAGAAGATTAGTTGGAGCAACCCACACGGAGCAATGCCAACGAGACGTGCACCTCGAAGACATCTGAGTAATTGCCCAAGTCACGGATTCCCAGTCCCAAGTTAACTACATCAAAAAAAAAGAAATAATAACGATGGACCAGTTACTAAGGCTTCCCCGAAAGACGAAATAAGACAGTCTCGTCTCGTCTTCGTCTTGAATTCGTCTGACGCAAAGATAGACATTGTGTTTGTCAAGTAAATTACACTGTGTACACAGTACACAACTTTTTTATTGCGTCAGACAAATGAAAGACGAACTGAAGGACGACTTTTTGTTTTCGTCTTTCTTGGAAGCCTTACCAGTGACATTAAGGGAAAAACTGACTACCGCCTCCTCTCAATATATCGAAGAAAGCGACTGATTATTCCATACTTAAATTTGCCTCAAAGCACATGTTTTCAGAGTTTTCAGCTTTTCAGTTGAGCTGTAAACTGAGCTATCCGGAACGAGTCGAATAAGAATAAGCAAGCTTCATATGTGTCCTTCTTAGGTGTTCAAACCATGCATGCAGAATTCGTGATGGTTTTTAGCAGCGGATAGCTAAAATTACAACTCTTTAAATGTCGGTAAAGGGGATACGAAGACTTTCAGTTACTGTAATAGTCACTAATGGAAACGCGCCCTACTGAACTGAACGATTATATTCGGGAGGGTTGGCGCGTACTAATATCAACAACGACCCGCTGTGTTTTCGTTGATTGTAGGTTATGTTCATAATGCCGCGTTTAATGTTGATTTCCAGGAGAAATTTCCTGGAAAAACGGTGTCCAAAGCTGCCATTTTTTCCTGATTTTTCGGAAACTGTCGCAACGAGTGTTACCGTAGTTTGCCTCTTCCCTTCGAGACCACCGACCGTCGAACGATTTACGGCTCTTTTTTAACGCAATTTGTTCAAGTTTTTTAAAACTTATTTTCGCTATATTTGGCTGTTTTTTTTTCTGAATATTTCTCCTCAAATGATAGATTCTGACGGAGAAATCATTGAAGATCTCGAAAAAAGAGGCAAACTACGGTAACACTCGTAGCGACAGTTTCCGAAAAATCTGGAAAAAAATGGCAGCGTTGGACAGCATTTTTCCAGAACATTTCTCCTGGAAATCAACTTTGAATGCGGCATAATGAAAACTAGTTGTCCTTGTTGTTTCTTTTTCCATTTCGGAGTAAAATCCCAAGCGAGTATTGCAAAAAAATTCTATAAAGTGTCGAAACCTCAGCTAATTGGCAGTAATTTTTTATTTATTTATAAATTTCCCATCTGATGCGATGAAAATGGCGACGAAACCAACGAAACAAGTTTTGTTTGTAAACAATTAACGGCAAATGGAGAAATGGGGGCCGTGGTTGATATTCCGAAGATCCGGCCCTGGAGTATAACGCGGTAAACCCGATTTTCGTTTTTTAAAATTGCTATATAAGGAAATTCGCAGATATTTAAAGCCTTTTCAGAACAGAACAGTGAATAGATGATAACTTTTAGAAACCAGTATTGTTGCTCGTAGAAGAGCAGACCAGTGAATGATCGGAGGGCGTTCATGTGCACTTCTCCAGGGACTAGTTCCGTGTGATGATTTCGAAAAAAAGACGAGGAAAAAGGTGAAGGCATCGCGAACTTCTTGAGAAACGGCGAAGGGAAATTCTTCCTTTTTCCCCTATGTTTACCTCCGAAAAACTTTTTTCGCCTTCCAATTGAAATCGAATAAAGCTCTTCCCTTCTTACATCCCAGAAAGAAAAGGTTTGAATGGAAAAAGGGAAAGGCGCGGGAGTGGGGGGGGGGGGGAATCATCATTCTTCGTTTCACTCTTTTCCAGTATATTTAGAGCTTTTCGGTGGTGCCCGGCGGACGACCTAATCTCCTTTACTCGTTTGTGCATTCGGACCACCGCGCTCCGTGTTTTTTTTTCGTTGCGCATTTTTTAGTGATTTCATATTAGCGGCTATTCGTTTTGAATCGTTTTGAAACTGCTTGGTAGTGTTTGGATCGTACACCTCTTCTGAACACGGCGAAAAAAAAACGCTACATGATAGAGCGAGCAGTTTAAGAGCTTGTCGTGCAGAAGAAGCACAGCGTTTCGAAAGTTTGCTCATGCGTTTAGCAGCGCTGCTCAAACGTTGAGCACTCGCCAATGAAGTCATTAGCTTTTTTTTCGCTCTAAGCTTAATTGTTGCTCTCAATTTTAATTTCTAATTAATAATTTCGAGATAAGCACATTAATTTATTTGAGAAAAGAAAACAAGTAATGATGCAATCGCGCTCCATTGAACAAACCGTTTGAACTAGCGGCAGTTCTGGCAGTTTTGTTCATCTTATTATTGCAAAATGCAGAAAAAGACAACTCTCTAAGCTTTTCATTAAAACGGAACCTCTAATAGACGAGCACTGCAATAAGACCACAAAATAACGCATCAAAGTACGATTTTCCACGGATCAATGGTTAGCCGGAAAGATCTCACAATTTGTCTCCCTATCGAAGCACGGAAAGCCATAATCTCTTATTAGAGGGTGTACGGCAGGTGTCTTGAGAAGCGAGAGTCAGAAAATCGTTCTGAATAGAAAGGCACTTCTAATACAAGAACAGGAGAGCACTCCCAGTTTTCAGCAGAAATTTCATTTCAAATTTCAGGAAAACTATGGAATAATACGAGTGGTGTTTTAAACCAGATCGGGGGGGGGGGGGAGGAGTGGTGTTAAAATACATAAAATATCCCTTTCACCGACAGTTTTTCAGCACACTTAGAGTGCACTTATATTAGAGATTCTGTATTATGTTACTGCGACAATCTTGAGTTGCGTTTTTCAATCTTAAAACTTGATTGTTTCACTATCGTTTTCCGTTAAGTTAGCTTTTCAGAACTTCGAAAAATGAGTCGTACATATGCAAAAGGAAGCCTGTCCTGCTGTTGGTGTAATATTGAGCACATTGCCGTGTAAAACGGCGCACTGCTTACGGTTCAAAGACACTTCCCACCCACTAAACCGTTCACTAATACAAGATTCTCTCTCCCCCCCCCCTTCAGAAGACCTTTTCAGATGCCGAGCAAGTCTGACTTCCAAAAGCTGTTTTTGTTACTTTTGAATTGCCACATTGTTCAGAATTGCGCTTCTATTTTTTGTTCGCATTAATGACAACATTGAGGTTGAGCGGGTAACGGCACGACACGAAACGGGCGCCGTATGGTAAGCAGATGCGGCGGGAAGACGGCCAGGAGACATGTTTTGGCGCAGTGAGACAAGTCGAAGCTGGCATGTCTTGTCTTTTGGCAATATGCCGCGAAAAAGCTTGCCGTATTCTTGCCCAAGCGCTGGGGACACTGGCACAAATCATGAGCAAATCATTCACTTTTTAAAACAAAGGATAACAATTTCCCTTCAATTTTTGAGATATTTTCAATAGAATATCGCACAATTTTCACGAAATTTGCTTCTAGTATCCAACATCGAGCAACAAAAACTATTCGCCGCAGGTGGTGGGGAGCTTTAAATGCCAGCTCCACCCCATTGCCCGCATTTCTCAAATAATGTGAAATGAACGAAAAGAAAAAGGCGCGAAAAGGGTCAAATTACAATTTCTCAAACCACTTCCGTCGTCATTAAAGAACCATTAAACTTTTTTTTTCCTCTCTCTTTTCGTTTCTTTTTGCTGACGAAGAGAAAGTGGATGGCGAAAGTAGAAGCTCATAATAAGGGAAACGGCTCTAAAATTAAAATAAACGAACAATGAAAGTGCGAGCGACTGACGAAGGAGGAAATGCAAACAGAAGAGGACGATCAGGAGTGGAAAGGAGGGGAAAAAATAGGGAGAGCCCCCCCCCCCCCCCAATGGACGGGGACTCTAATTGGTGATGCTCATCTGATGAGAGAAAGAGAATATAGAAGAAGAAGAAGACTCTGGCAGAGACGTCGGCACGTCTTCTGAATGAAGAGGAGTTCTACAAGTGTTGAAGACGTGTACACACTAACACACGTGTGCCTTCGCCGTCTTCTTCTCCTTCTTCGTGCCTTCGGGCGGTCCTTTTCTCCATCGTTTTCTACAGAGGAGACAACGAAATGCTTAATGAGATGCAAACGATGTGGGGAGAAGGAGGAGGAGGAGGAGGAGGAGGAGCTGAAGAAATCCGAAAAAACGAGAAGAAGTTAGTGTTGAGTGCTTTTGAATGGCGTAAGCTAATGTGGAGAAGGGAGGAGGTTGACGAGAAAGATGAATTTTTAGAGATTACGAGTCGCGGCGACATTTGAATACAGAACGCCGAGCATTTCCAGTAAGTCTCCAATAGCATTCTTTTCATGTCCAAATATCATTTCAGCAGTTTTCAGCCCCGTTTAATTTTCAAAACATTTGGAAATATGGCAACTGGAAAGTCGAAAGAAAGCACATTTGACACTGCTCACAATACGGACTTGATTATGGTGGTTTACGGTACTTCTGAAACTAGAGTAGCGACGCAATAAATCTTCTAGAGGACTACATGGCACATGTACTGTCTCCAGAGGCACAGTGCGGAGCCGAGCCTAGAACTTCCTTCATTTCCGTATACTGCCAGAATCAGCCGTCCCGACTGCTGATTTTGATAGTCTTCGCTTTCAAACTGCTTTTTACGCCAATTTTTTAAAACTTGTTGACCTGGGTATTAGGATCATACTGTATTCGCTACGAGAGTTCCCTGTGAAAACGTATTTATTTCACATGCTCACTGACAAAGTGCTAAACAGCCACGAAACGAGGACGAATTCCGACCAAATGCGGCAGTGCGACAGTGGGAGATAGACCGAGAGACACTAATAAAAGTATTCGAATTCCTGAAGATGGAAAGAGCCATATTGGAAATTCATTAATAGGAAGCCAAAATACGGCGAAGCGACCGTTCACAGTTAACATTATTCGCCGCATTTTGGCTTCCTATTAATGAATTTCCAGCATGGCTCTTTCCGTCTTCAGGACAGGAATTCGAATACTTTTCTTAGTGTCTCTCGGTCTATTTCTAGTTTTACCTCCCACTGTCGCGGAGCCGCGTTTGTTCGGAATTCGTCCTCGTTTCGTGCCTGTTTAGCAACTAGTGAGAGTCTTACAAAATCGCGACCAAATATCCCAATTAATTAACCAATCGACGGAAAATAAAAAGACTGGCTGGCATTATGCAACTGCAAGATTCGGTAGGGCAAGCCAAGGATCCGACGACGTTGCCAGTCTAGGAAAACAAGTGTTTAACTGCTACGAGCAGCCACACAGCGGGAGCGACGCATCGTACAAGAGCCAAACCTATTGACTTGAATAAAAGAACACTAACAGCTGGAAATTTCATGGTAAACGCTGCATCTCATTCTCCTGTGTACCTAGCTTCATTATTTTGAGTTTTTCTAGAGAATAGTAGGCAATTTTGCAGACTAGGAAGAAGAGGCACATTTTGAAAAGCTGAACAGTACAATTCGTTTAGGAAACATGGGAAATTGAGAAGATATTTCTAAAAAATGGTGACAGATGAAGGAGAAAAATGTACGAATACGACGAAGAACTCTTTTCTCTCTCTCTCTCTCTCTCTCTCCTTCAGAATAAGAAATATCAGAGATTCAGATGAGATAGACGAGAAGAGGGGGAGGGAATCTAATAACCCTATTCGATAGAAGATGAAGTAAAAAAAAATTCGACAAATTGAGGGCAAGAAGGAAAATGATGAGAAAGAGATACACCCTAGAAATGCCCCAGTGATTGGAAATTTCCATTTGATAACTAGAGAAGACGTTTCACAAATGCTCTAGTATAAACTGAATGGACTCATTGAGCATCGCCTAAGAGCTCAACCTCTCCCTCCATTATAAATGAAAGTGAAAAACAAGAAGAAACAGCGGCCGGATGTCTTCTGAATCTGACGTCTTCATCTCTTTTCCCTTTTTTGCTCCGATATCCCATTTATTCCAGCCTCTTTCGAGACAAATGAAAAAAGACTACATACGACTGGAGATACGAAATTAACTGTTGCGCCTTTAAGAATTTCGAATAGAACAGACACGCTATTTGGACGGTGTTTGCTAAGCATTTGGCGAGTCTCCATTCGAACAGAATTAACAGAAGATACGCCGTTTGTAAGCAGAACATTGATCAGCGGAATGGAATTCAGAATTGCAAATACACCAAAAATTACGACTATTTCCTGAAAGAAATTTCAATCTTAAGGTTTCTAGCAGAGAAGGGCGGAATTCCGGATTCCGCCGCTTTTTTCATTCCGTCTTCCGGATTTCAGATTCCGTGAAAAAAATTTTTCCGTTTTCCGTTTTCCGGATTCCGAGTTCCCAAAATCCAATTCCGCCCTACTCTGGTTTCTAGAAGCACAGAATAGTAAATGCTACGGTATAACTTAAAGGCGCATAGCTTTAACTTGTTTTGCGTCTCGGGAAGATTTTCATCACAATTCCAAATCTTACTTTAATTAAATTAAAAAATAATAATTTTTGCTGCCACTTTCAATCGGATCATCGCCACAGACTTTTAGTCGGCCTGTCCGAATGGGAAATTCCTCAATACCACTTCTCATCCCGCCTCCGTGATAGTTTTGGCGGAGTCTGTATCAACGGAAAAACTCTGCTCATTTTTGTGGATCCAGGAGTCAAAGTGAACCAAATGTATTACAGAGAATGCATTTTTGAAGCATGTGTACTTCCTTTGGTCAGAAATCACTTTAGTGTAAATTCTGGGATCTTCCAACAGCACTCAGCTCCAGCTCATCGCGACAAACCAACACAACAGTGGTGCAAGGATGATTTCCCCAAGTTCATCACTTCTGCAGAATGGCCTGCTTCTTCGCCGGATTTGAATCTAATGGACTATGCCGTTTGGGATACCTGACCCAGATGGTTTCCACGAAAAACCACTCCAGTTTGGGTGTTTTGAAGATTGCGCTTCTGATGGACTGGGACGATCTTGACGTTAACTACCTGTGTAACGTGGTCGACTCCTACCCGAAGAAATTGAGAGCTGTGGTGAAGGCGAAAGGAGGAAGATTCGACAAGTGTTAATTTTGGTTTTTTAAATAATGTTTGAGTAAACTTTTGACCAAGTTTCATATCGATTCCACTTTTTTTGCAAAAATTATGACGTTTGAAACCCATCCCATTATTTATGCCGCACCCTGTAGTATTCTTAGTATTTTGTAGCACACCGCAGACAATTCGCGTTAGCCACCGTCGAATAATGACGGAACAATCTGAGATTTCGAGTGGGTCGGTGATTTTTTTCAATTGTTTTCCCAAAATTTATTGTTTTTTCTGTTTTATTTATTTTATTTTAAACTATTTTTGATCGTATTTCGTTCATTTTCCGTAATTTCTACAGTACAAACGTAACGGGAAAGAATTATTCAGTAGGTTTCAAGTTATTTTTTGGGTGAATCATGTAATATAACCACCCACTTTCGACCCATTTTCATATCGATTCCACTTTTTTTGTGGCGTTTGAAACCCATCCTATTATTTATGCCGCACCCTGTAATATTCTTAGTATTCTGTAGCACACCGCAGATAGCCAAGATCAGGGGAGAAGTAAGATGTGCAGGTACAGAGAAATGAGAGGATTCAACGTATTCAACAACATCTCTTATGGGGTTATTCATGAAAAGCACGAAAAGCATTTTAATGCAATCGTGAATAACATTAAAGTGGCATTTTTTGTATTAAAATGTTTTTCGTGCTTTTCATGAATAACCACATTAGTACTTTAGGTTCGATAATAATCTTTCTTAGATAACCCGAGATTTCACTTATTTTTTTTTGAAAATTTTTGGAAATTTTCCTCATTTTTGGTCTAACAAGGGAACCATTTTTAGCCTTCATCTCAGAATTTTTTCTAAATTTGCTCATTTATAGTTTCGAATATGGGCTTTCTCGTGGTGTATTTGGTTTTCTGCACAAATTTCTAGAAGTCGTGAAAATTCCATCTGAAAATATGCTGTTTTTTGGTCTCCTCATCCTTTCCACTTTCCCCCCTTTCCTCTATACATTCTCCACCGTGGAAATACCGAGCAAAAGTGGCCGAGTGGATAGTGGGGATGGATAGGAATCACAAGTTTCTGGTTCGATTCCGTCATTGTCAGTTTTCTTTTTTTTTCATTGATGTTGGAAGGAGAAAAACTCCGAGGGTATGGAAGCTTCTAGAAAAGCTCTGGAAAGGGTATAAAAGGGCTGATTTTGATTCATTTGGTGTTTTTTCCAGTTTTTTTTTGCTGTTTTTATTCCTGTGCGTTCTATCATCTACCATGATAAACGTCGATAAAGTTGTGGACTATATTCACGCTCATTGGAAAGGTCTTCCAAAAAAGCCCTGCTTGAATGGCGATGATTCGAATTTCGCCGATTTTTTGCTGGAAGCTCTGAATTCTGCTGCCAATGGGAACTTCGAAATTTTCAAAGAAGAGTTCTTCACTGAATTTGAGGAGGACACAAAGGATACGAGTGAGTTTTGCTATAATTCCAAGAACGTTTAGTTTTCAATCAATTTATTGATTGGAGCCCTGATCAGAGTGGGTTCCAACTCGAGATGTATTCAGCAAGAACACTAGCGATCACTGGTTCGAAGCATGTTCATTGCGTGGTCCAAAATGTGGCGTCCACCACACACGCATATACAGTTCTTCCTCTGGTCTCTGCTGCTGGAATACTTCACAAAACATTATACATCACATTGAAGATAAGAAATGGGAAGTTTCCACAGAGAATCTGACAAAGAATCTGATGAAGACGTTTTTCAAAGAAATTGTATTTGATCCATCGATGCCAAAGGATGTTCTTCTGTTAGTGGACTCTTGGACAAGCTGGAAAGATGAGAGTGCCATCGACAGCTTCCAAACACCAGCACAGTACCTTTTCCCCAAAAAGGTATCCCAGGAATGTCATTGAAACGGATGCAGCAAAACCTCATTTATAAAATGCATTTATTGTGAGGAACATTTTTGTTTCCAACACTTTATACTTGTTCAACATAGATGCTGTTGATTTCCTGTTTTCGGTCTTCTTTTTTGTAATAATAAATATAGATAGTAAAATACTTTTCTAATTGAGAGAAATAGGGTTTAAAATTCTTCCAACATCAATGAAAAAAAAAGAAAACTGACAATGACGGAATCGAACCCCAAACTTGTGATTCCTATTCATCCCCACTATCCACTCGGCCACTTTTGCTCGGTATTTCCACGGTGGAGAATGTATAGAGGAAAGGGGGGAAAGTGGAAAGGATGAGGAGAGGAAAAAACAGCATATTTTCAGATGGAATTTTCACAACTTCTAGAAATTTGTGCAGAAAACCAAATACACCACGAGAAAGCCCGTACTCGAAACTATAAATGAGCAAATTTAGAAAAAATTCTGAGATGAAGGCTAAAAATGGTTCCCTTGTAAGAGTATTTTTTTAAAGATTACTATTTCCGTGGACATTTTCAGACCGCAATCGCCAGGTAAACCACCTGGTCATTCTTAAAACAAACATGTTCCTGAGCTGCTTCGAGAGCTTCAGTCTTGAGTGAGGATCAAAGAAAGCTACCAAGATATATTTGGATGGATACTAACTGGTACAATGGATATACCATGCGGGGATCTCAAATTAGCGATCATTTTTATCGCAAGATCGCCAATGCCCAGTTTTTCATTTTTTTTTTTTGGAGCCGCGTGGACGGCCAGAATCGCAAGTATGAATAAAATGAAAACGAACCCAGGAGCCTAGCTGTCGTCGAACTCATCTTTCCAGACGATGTAGCTGAATCAAGAAGAACGATCGTTCATTCCTCGCCATCGAGGCTTCCGCATTGAGCGCCTGGAAATGGAAATGTATGTGAAAAAAAAGAAAAAAAACAGAGAGCTGAGCAGGATAAGCTTTCGGGTGGACTCTTTTGCATACAAAGTGTAAATTGAATCGTATTTCAATTTTTTTTTGGAATTTTTGGAATTGAGAAAAAAAAAAGAAACTGGTGTATCTATTTTTACGCTGAACATACTTGACTCATGAAAAGTAATAGAACAAGAACAGGAAGAGAGTAAGTAAGAGAGAGAGGCGAAGAGATACAGAGAGAAAATTGAAGGAGATATGAGTGAATATTTCCCCAAGGGAAAGTGAAATAAATCTCCAACATATTTCTAAACTTTCTTTCACGAAATGCATTTGTTTTCTTTTCCGCGGCGGGAACTAAATAATTGTGGTCACTGTTGAAACTAGCAAAGCTTCTGCCGCTTTTAAACTGAGATATATGCTCCATCCTATCAAAGATCCCATCCGCTGGCTTTAAATGGAAAAATAAGCTATTGGCATTTTGCGATTAGTCGCCGTTATGAAAGGAGGGGTGGAGTAAATTGGCTGGAGAAAGGAGTTGTTGTTGCGCTCATTTGTGTTTGCGATGCGCCGACTTGTCACTTGAAAACTGCAGCAATGGCACAGGACTTCTATTCCTTCGAAAGTATGCGATTCGACTCTGCAATTTCTTTTTTTCATGATTTTTCACAATTTCATAATCACAGCGCCTACTGGATGCTCGCCTAACGATACTCCGCTCGGATGTTCTAGAACAAACCTTGTATGCCAATTACACAATTTTTTTGAGCCAGCTGTCGCCGGGATAGTTTCTACTGAGACACATTCGTCTACTCCGTCAGTACAGGTAACGGCATGGCCAGTGTTGCTTCAACCTCAACTCGACCAAGTCCAAACTGGTGCCACACTCGCTGAAGCGATCAGTAGATCACTCACAAGGGAACCTCGAATAGAAATCCTCCTAACTTTTTTTTTTAATTTGACCACAGGTACTTTCGATTACGGAAAATTCAGTACACATAGTGGCTATCTGCGCAAACTTCTGGAAATCGAGATACTTCGATCTGAAAATCCGGAGATCTGCGCCCTTTCCTCGCCTCCTCCCTTCCCCTTCTTTCCTATATGTATTCCACACTTTAAAAAAGTTAGGAGGATTTCTATTCGAAGTTCCCTTGTCAGTAACAATATTCGGTGCAGGTATATGAGAGCCGATGCGTTGGAATTTAAAAAAAACGCAAAACGAACCGATTTCGGTGTTTAGCCATATGTCAAGTATATTCTGCACATTAGTGGCCACGAAACTGTTCATTCATTCATTTTAAATGCTAATCTAGTACTAAAATCTATTATCTATCCGCGAGTACGTGATTTTTCGTTTAAAGGCGCTGTTTGGGTCTCGTTAGGGGATAGCGCGATTTAACGCGCCAATTTAAAAATTGTAAGAAAGCGTACACAATGCGCTTGTGATTTATTCAGTTTAATAAACAGTTTAAGAAATTTGACAATAAAAATTAATTTTTAAAAAACATGATTTTCGAAGCAAAATATAGAAAAAATTCCAATATTCGCTTCAATTTTCGAAAAGAAATCACAAACGCAGTGTGTGCGCTTTCTTACAATTTTTAAATTGGCGCGTTAAAACGCGCTATCCCCTAACGAGACCCAAACAGCGCCTTTAAACGAAAAATCACGTACTCGCGGATAGATAATAGTTAGAACGTTATTCGGTAATCATAAGTCTTTGAAAGCACATCGAATAGGCGCGATTGCACTATGCGGCCGCCGCGGCAAACGTATTCTATTTTTCCGCCATTATTGCAGTCAGAATATTTTTTTCACAAACGAAACAGTTCACCGCAGAATAATAATTATTAAGCGAATAGTTCCGTCTGTGTTTCCGTCTGTCTGTCCAAGATGTTTCTTTGAATAACGCAAAAGAATGTAGAATGTAGAACCGTGAATCCACAATCAACAAGATTGCCTTAACAACGATAAAAACAGTCAAAATTTTGCTGGTATATCAATTGGGATGTCCGTGTATCACATGTCAAAAATCAGTTTCATATGTTCAAAACTAAAACTTTAATAGACATTGTTTTCCAATGTCTCTGGAATATTCCAGAATGTTCTAGAACAGCGGCCTAGCCGCGAACTTTCTATTGGTTTCTTACAAAGCAATTAAGGGCGAATAACTTTTAAATAATGCTGGAAGAGATTTAGCTCTCACAAGGGAACATCGAATAGAAATCCTCCTAACTTTTTTTAAAAATTTGACCATAGGTACTTTCGACAACGGGAAATTCAGTACACATAGTGGCTATCTGCGCAAACTTCTGGAAATCGAGATATTTCGATCTGAAAATCCGGAGCTCTGCGTCCTTTCCTCGCCTCCTTCCTTCCCCTTCTTTCCTATATGCATTCAACGCTTTGTGAAAAGCAAGCAGCGGTGGCCGAGGGGTAAAGAGGGGGATGTGAGTATTTTAAGTGTGGGTTCGGTTTCGCTTCACGGCAAAATTTTTTTTCGCATTTCTGATTTTGCTTTTGTTCAAGTTTCAAAATTTTTACAGGATCATGATAAAAAAAATGAAACAAAACCTTTATGATCTGCCTTTCCAGACTCAGAAAAGTGTCTTGTTTTTCCTGTTTATTTTTACCAGCGGAAAGTTAGCGGCTACGCCGCGACTTCCACTGGCTTCCACTGGTTTTCGTTTAGAAATAATTGTAGGCGTTCAATTTTTCCACTTGTTAGTAAAACAATTTATTAGCAGAACGTCAAAAACCAAATAAGATTAACATCCCGTGCCGTATCCCGACTACCCTACAACCTCCTAAATAAATGAATGTGAAGCGTTCGGGTGGTCATGACTCCATCCCGAAAATCAAAGTAAAGGACTCACGATCTTTTGAGTTATTCAATGAAACGTCTTGGACAGAGTCACGGACAGACAGAACTATTCGCTTAATAATGAGTAGATAGTGATATTGAGAAAGTTTTTGACTATGTCTATGCTTCCATGCGGACTTCCAAGTCATTGGCGGCTCAAAAAGACACACAGAAGCAGAGTTCAGAATTTCGAGAAGGAAATCGGCAAAAGTGGAATCCTCTCCGTCCAGGCAAGGCTTCTTTGGAAGACATTTCCAATGAGCATAGACATATCTTGGAAGAAGGAAAGGTTCTCCATGATGCCACACTTCGATTTCTGATTGTGGATATCATCAATCGAAATAAGATGAATATCAAATTTGTTTCTCCAGATGATTGATTTGGAAATGACAACAAGGATTTGGACTATCATCCCGGAAAATCACGAAGTTCGTAGCGAGTGTCCTGCACAGAAATCGAGACAAAATCGAGAATATAGTGTTCCCGTTGATTTCTGCCGTTGGGACATTTCATCCAAAGTTATTCGTGACGTTGAAACAGAAAGGTGGAAAGTTCCCCAAAAAAGGCCACTACAAAGCATCAAATTTGATGGTAACCTGTCACAGTTCGCACATCATGACGAAACATTTGATGAAGGTATTCTTTGAAAAAGTCGTGTTTGACTTATCGATGCCAAAAGATGCTCTACTTTTGGTGGACTCGTGGAGTAGCTGGAAGGATCAAAGTGCCGTTGACAGTGTCAAACCAGCCGCCAATGACTTGAAAGTCCGCATGGAAGCATAGACATAGTCAAAAACTTTCTCAACATCTATCAGGACAGGAATAAAAATAAACAGGAAAAACAAGAAACTTTTCTGAATCTGGAAAGGCAGATCATAAAGGTTTTGTTTCATCTTTTTTATCATGATCCTGTAAAAATTTTGAAACTTGAAAAAAAAGCAAAATCAGAAATGCGAAAAAAAATTTTGCCGTGAAGCGAAACCGAACCCACACTTAAAATACTCACATCCCCCTCTTTACCCCTAGGCCATCGCTGCACAGGTAAAACGGGGTTAGCGAATGATTACCGAAAAAGTGCTGTATTAGCGAAGGGTTACCGAACGATTGCTGAATATGGTCCGAATTAGCGAGTGATTACTAAGCGATTGGCGACCAGAGAAATTGTTGAACAGTTGTTGAATGATTACTAAATCATTTCTGCTTTTTTTTGCACAGTTTTTGCGTTTTATCTTCACTTTGTACATACGTTTGTGACTCTTTTTATAGACAGTTTAATATACACTGTGATGCGATCAAATCGAAGTCTATTTCCAAGACTGTCAGCGACTACACGGGGGCAGTAACTCGAAATAAAATAAGAAATAAGTGAAATACAGATTATATACGAACTATATATGGGTCGTACGTAAAACCTTTAATAATGAGGAAACATATACCCGCGGATAAAATACGTGTCATTTACGGACCGTTTTTAGAGGGACGCAGCGTTTTTGAGATTTCATAATTACTGTGATTTTTTTTCATTTCTTTTTTATTTTTCGTAAATTATCGTGATAATTTTTGTCTAATAAATTTCTTAGCATATTCGTTTGTTATTAATTTATTTTATCATGTGTTTGCAGTCTCAGTTAAATATTTTATTTTCTAAAATTAAGTAATGAATTCTGTAACTTGATGTGACACTTTATTATAGAGTTATTCACAAAAGATTCAGTCGACTATAACTTTGCTGAAAACAGATGGAATTTAAACTATCTCCGTTGAAAAATAAAAAGATTGAACATTTGCAGACATTTTTAGTTAAAACGTCGAAATCGATTTTTTTTTCATCGGATTTAACAACACTGAAACTAAAATTGTTTACACTGTTTTTAAATTTCCATTCAAGTCGACATTCAAAATTTTTATAAAATGTTGTGTATTTATTATAGAAAAAAAACTATCTTCTTTTCTTTTAATGAAAATAATTTTTCAGTTCTAGTTTAACGTACTTCTTCCTCCGAAAAAAATTGATTAGAAATCATCGATCTTCTTGTTTGGGAGTGAAGGATTTTTTGTTCTTCTGGGGATTGATTATTTCATTAATTTTCAATTTTCATTATTTCACCCGCGGAAAGTTCGTAAATTATATTTTAGTAAGCGCGCTCCACTGAACGCGCTGCGTGTCAACCGCGACACGCTTCTTTACATTCTTGTAAATATCATTATCGACAAAAATTTCCTATTTTTGTAATAACCTATCTTTGATTTTTTCTTGAATTCTCCCCATTTTGGTGGTACCGTCGTAACTTTATACGTTATAGGTTGTTTCCATTCGGAAGGATAAACGCGAGGAAGCCATTTCTAAACGGCGAAACATCGATACTCAGCTTGAGTAAGTTTTAGTTAACGTATTGTGAATTTTAAGAGTTAAAACGCGGCGCAATGATTTTTCTTTTTTCTGCTTCTCTGTCAGTAATAAATCCAAATTTATAAATCCTCAATTACATCGGTTTGGATAAAAAGCGAAAAAATGTTGTCATGAAAGTTTTTATCGACTAGCCATAGTTTTTCCAGAAATAGCCCATATTTTTTTCATGAAATATTGCAGTGATGATGTGGAGATATCAACAACACCACCAGGTCCATTCGATGCTAACCTACTCCGGTTGACCGTCACTGCCGCTCAGTCATCCGACCCCGTTGAGCAATCGACTAATGGGCAGTGAAATCCCGCTCTTACTTCCCACGTGAGAAGCATCATCAGGAACTTTATGTGAGAGGAAATTAGAAATATTATCAATTTGAATTCATTGTTTCAGTAATCGGCGTCGTGGAAAGTGCCTCGCCGAAACGGAGAAGCGATTGAAAGAGTTCCAAGAGGATTTTGCCGAGTGAGTTTCGAATTGCGTTTCACTCCAAACATCATCATTTCAGAGACAATAACTTCCAACTTCACCTAAACGTCATTGGAAACGTGGACACTGCTCCGGAGGAACAGGCACTCTTCTCGGATGATGAAGTTCCGTCTGAGAATAATCCCATCAACAATCAAGAAATCGTCTCCTCTGATAACGTCGATTAAAATTTTCTTTATTCCTTTTACTCTATCCTTTTTCCTTGTTTTGTTGCCCCATTTGTTGCTGTTTTTGAATAAACCAAGTTAAAAAAAACTGATGTTCAATAATCAAGTGAAAAAACACGATTACTGAAGGATTGCGCAGCAGTCGATTGCTCAAGGGTTAGTAATCAATTATTGAATTCATTCGACAACCGATTGTCTACGCCTCAGTGATCACTCGCACACTGATTACTAATTCTTCGCTAACCCCGTTTTACCTGTGTGCTTGCTTTTCACAAAGCGTTGAATGCATATAGGAAAGAAGGGGAAGGAAGGAGGCGAGGAAAGGACGCAGAGCTCCGGATTTTCAGATCGAAATATCTCGATTTCCAGAAGTTTGCGCAGATAGCCACTATGTGCACTGAATTTCCCGTTGTCGAAAGTACCTATGGTCAAATTTTTAAAAAAAGTTAGGAGGATTTCTATTCGATGTTCCCTTGTCAGAGATATTTATTTTTGGAAGAATTTCGGAAAAAAATGCCGAATAGTCTTGTTATTTAAAGGCTAAATAACAGAAAATGACAAAAAACGATTTCAGGGTTTTCAAAAGCTAATTAAGCATATTTTCGAAATATTTTTAAAGTTTTTATTTGATGTTTTTACGAAAAAAAAATTCTTTTTTAATTTTTATTCGGGTTCTCAACATATATTTGATTTTTTCTTTCAAAAATGTCTTCAATTATTGTCGTGGGCAGGCTTTCTCAAATCACCTGGTTTTTTAGAGTTTGTGTTCGTCGGCCTGTTTCGAATCGGGATATTTGGACTTACTTTTCTAGACCGGGGATCTCACGGAATCGACACTAATCAACACCTCTTCAGTCTCTGGGCCTCGAATGCACCGCTTTTTCCTCATTTTCGAAGGATCACTATGTACTTTTGTTGTTCAGAAGTTGCAAATAAAAAAATACATATTTAAAAAAAATAATTATTCAGGAAAAAGGAATACGCCTTCTACCACGAGATCTCCATCTCCGCCGCAAAATGCAAGTGCGCCCCACTGCAAGCATAGTAATTTAAAATTGCCGGACGCCGCGCCTTTGAATTTTTCCTGAGAGAAGAGAGGTAGGGAAATCGAGCTCACGATGGTGCCCTTCTACTAAGAAATTCCTACCATTACGAATTTGCACCCTATACGCAATATTCGCTGGGTAGTATCAAGTTTTGTCAGAAACACCAAAATTTGTCATCGATTTCTACCAAATTAGAAAAAAAATTGAATAAGAAACTGATAAAGTAAAACGATAAAATAACTGTGCCATTATATAAAGGTACTCAAAAAATAACGACGTGTAGGGAAACAATAGTGTATAAAAAAGTTCAAGTGCTGAAAAAAAGGCCCTTGCCATGTATCCCTGCTGATGGTGCTTATGTTGAAAAAAGGGTTCGATGGGTTGGCATAGAATATTTTCAAGAAAATTTTATTTGATAATAATTCATCCACATCGATGCTCTGGCGTGGCGCAACACGCAATTTTATTTTTCACCTGGCGGTAGTTCGCACGCAAATATGCGCATTGTGGGCGTGCTCCAGCCCACCAATTTCACATAATTCGAATTTTAGATGATAGAAGCTTCAAATGTAGAATCTGCGCCGATTTATGCGAAACTTGCGCCGCCAATCAGAGATTCAGTAATTCAACAGGGTGTAGAACTCAATTTACGTAGGAAATATACAGCTTGAGGCAGTGTGTCGCTTTGAAAGCATTTCGAGAAATTTTTCGAGACATTTTTCCGAAAAATTTCTCGAAAATTTTTCGAAAAATCAACAAGAAAAATTTCCGAAAATTCTCGAAAAAAAACATTTCTATAAAAAAAATAATAAAGTATTATCGCCGTAAAAAAGTTCCGACATTTTTTCGAGCCCGCGAAAATCGGGGTTTGAATTTAGAGGCTCCGCCCATTTCATCAGCGCATTTGCTATGCGCGATATATTTTTATCAGAAGAAACGAAAAAAAAAAATAAATGACGCAAATTGATATATTTAAACATTCGAAGAAACGGGTAAAAAAATTCACGATTAATACAATTTCGTTCTTTTAATCCAGTTTAATTCTGAAAATTCAGAAGAAAAAATAAGGAGCCTCTAAATTCAAATCCCGATTTTCGCGGGCTCGAAAAAATGTCGGAACTTTTTTACGGCGATAATAGTTCGAACTACACTCGGAAATATCGCAAAGCGCGTTGTTTATCGCATTTCCATTCAAATCATTTTTCGCGATTTCTCGAGAAATTTCCGAAAAATTTTCCGAAAAACGCATTTTTCTAGAAATCATTTTTTGAAACGACACACTGGCTTGAGGCAAAATTAATTTGAAAATCGGAATCGAAAATGATTTATCTTCAAAATACTTCATTGTTCCCTGTAGTTTCGCCCAATTTGCAACTTTAGAGCTGCAAGAGTGTTCTACTGCAACGATATTTCTTTAACACCAAACGAGTCTTCGCGCTTAATTTTTTTTATTGCTTTTAACTGCTCAATTTTTTGTTCATTTCTCAATTTTGAACAATTTTTCTACGGTTCTATAAAATAATTCAGAAGCTGTCAGAGTTAATTGAAAATAATATGTGGCGAAGGTCTCGCGTTCTGCTTTAATTTTCAAAACTATTTATTTCTCCCAATTATACATTTTCGACGTACTAAACTATAAAAAACTCGTTTTTTTTTGTGTTATAAACACTGAAATTAATGCAGACACAGAAAGGTGGCAATTTGAATGCAAACCATCAATTAACTGATATTTAGCCTTTTTTATAATGTGTAGTCTGCATCTTTTCAAAAATAAATGAAATACGCGTATTTGGAACTTTTTGTAGTTGTGGAAATGCGGAAATAATTTGGAAAGAAACATGTAATCGAGTATAAAATAAGCAGTTGCCAGCGCTAAGATAAGCTGGAATAAGATGAAGCGATGAATGCGAGAATAACCAAATTATTCGTTTATCCACCATACTTTCCCGCATATCTCTGTTGTTTTAATGTTGAATGAATTTCATGTTGCATATTCTTCCTTTGCCTAGAATAATTGGTCGATTCATGGCGTTCAAACCACTATTTCCGAAATAACTAAAATTTTCAGAAGAACCACGAAGGCGAAGCTCATGGTAACGTTGCTGGCCGAGCGGTTTTTAATAATCAAAATTAGAATTTGATAATCGTCTGGTTTTCAACTTTTTCCTCAGCCGATTATCGAGAAAAAGTCGAAAAGTTTTCCGAAAATTGAAGCGAAACACGAGCACTTAATTTTTATTATTAATATTGCGACTTTTCAGTAATTTAGAGATTATTTCTTTTTGCCTTTTATTGTTTACTTGTTTTATCGAGAAATCTGCTTAATAATTCAAACATTGTTACATTAGATTTGAAAAAAGCTGCTAAAATCAGAGAAATCGTGAAAAAATCATTTTTTTTTCTGTGTTATACACAGTAGGTTTTAGGCCACGTCCACCGCTTTGTTTAGGTTTTTCTAATTTTCGGTATACGGCAATAGCTGAAAATCATCGACAATTTAATTTAGAAATTCATAATTTGCCCGGCATTTCAATAATCGACAGAAACGAAAATCGGTAATTTTTGATAGTCGTTGTCTTTTCGATTATCGCAAGACATTGATATTTTTGATAATTTTTATCCTGGAAAAACTTTGAAAAAAACTGCATAAATATACAAAATGTGCAGAAAAATGAAGCTTATTACTATGTATTCCCCTGTTATCTTGGGGATTACTTTTTTTTGAAAAGGCAAGTCTTCGAAAAAGCTTATTTTCACTTTAGTATCACTACGAAAATAGTTGAAAATAGATGTTTTGTTTTCGATTTTAAACCCGTTTTGTAATTAACGTCGAATTTTAGCTATTTTTCTGGGGATTCCCATCAATATTTGTTGCGCTTCATACAATTGAAAAAGTTTAAAATTCGAAATAAATTTTTAATTAGGGTGGCACTGTGGTAGCTTTTATTTTCGACTTTTTTCGTGGCGAATTTGGAAATAGCTGACTTTTTCTGCAGGGATGTACGCAATGAATCGTTCGAAACGTTGGCATATTCCGAATTTTAAAATTTCAAAGTTTATTTATTTTACTATAGAATATTAATTTTTCTATTCATCACGAAATGTATTTGAAGTTAGGACTAACAAAACAGCAAAAAAATTTAGCATCTTACCCAGAAAATGTGATATTTTACATTTTTACAATTCAGGCTTTGAGAATTTTTTTTACTACAGCTTTCAATTAGATCTGTGATTTAGAAAAAAAAAATTGAAACAGCGCAATTTATGAAGAACTCGCGTATTTATATGAATGAATATTTTGGAAAGGATAGTTGTAAATGTTGGTATTTCCCTGCGATTATTGAATGAATAACTGCATAATCTGCATTTCTTGATACCTCTGATTTTTGTTTTAAATAAGCAACTAAATTGTGAAAAGGCGAAAAGGGAAATTGGTGGTAAGAGTGTAAAAACCTAAATTTGAAATTTAAAAAATGCGAAGTTAAATAGTTCTCTCGAATTTCAAACCAATAATTTGTTATGCATGCACCTTTAAGATAAGAATACGGTAATCCAGTTTTTCCAATTTTTTTTCGGAAAATTCTGAAAAATTCCTTATTAATTTTATCGATCGGAGTCGTTATTCTTCTTTTTTTTAATTCTGCTCTGTCAATGTTATTCTGACCATCCACTCTGTTCTTCAAATTGGTAAAATCGGTATTTTCTAAAACTCTAATTGAGATTCAAACATCTAAAAATAAATGCTTATATTCTATGGAATTTCAATAGAAATGTGCACAAAGTTTTCGATGCTCCTGTATGAGGCCGAAGGCGTTTTTTGTTGACTTCGCTATTATTTATAATTCTAAGCTTTTTCTGTAAGTTTCAAGGAAAGAAAATCGCAATAATATGAAAACAGCAATTAAATAAAGTTGTGAAAATGGCCTAATAATCAATTTTTTATATCTTGAAATTGGTTAAAATAGGTTTCATGGTAGAACTTGGAAAATTGCCCGATTACTTTAATGCACGATATGCACGAAAATTGGTGAAATATCTAAACAAATTACGAAAGTTACTCCCAATGAATCGAAAGTTTTAGAATAAATCAAGCCATTTTCGTCTTGAAAGAGTTCCATGAATATATAATAAAGTAGGCCTGAGCCAATCATTTTTCGGTATGAGAGGTAAAGAGGGAAAAGGTCAGATGAGAGCAAAAAACAAAGAAAAATAGGGGGCACATAGTTTTCCCATTTTCCACTCTTTTCAACTCCTTCTAAGAGTCATAACTCATAACGGCAAAAAAAGAAGAGAAAAGAGAAAGTTTGCTGAAGCGTATGCCTTTTTATGAAAAGAACGAGACGAAGACGTTTTGAAGAGAGAAAATGTCAAAAAATGTTCGGTTTTTGGTTACTTTTCCGTTTATTTTTAAGTATTTTCTGCCCGCATAGAACGTATCTTGCCATTTAAAAAAAGGAAAAGAGAAGCGGTCGTGAGTAGTATACTGACATCCTGCTTTACTCGTTTTCCAAACAAACAATAACAAATGTTAAATTGGGGAAAACGTCGAAAAATTGAACGCCGACGCAATCGACATAGACAGATGACATTATGTGAGATTTTGCTCATTTCAGATCATTACAGCAAAAACGGCACACATATTTTATTTTATTCTAAGAGGACTCAAAATTTAATCGTAATCTATTTTCAAAAGCCCGAAATATGCATTAAACCTATAATTTCTATTTTTATTGCCGCTATTGTTATCCGTCGAGCTTTCCCAACCGCCCCATTCAAAAAACAGAACACAATAAATATAGAAAAAGCTTTAAATCAACAATAGAAAATTTCCTTTCTCGATGTTTCCTTATTTTTCTAATCTAGAAATTTTCTTTCAATTTTCTTATGTTTTCAGTGCTTTTAGAAATTCTTATTCTGAAAGTGTGCCTTTTTTATTTAAAATTATGCCAACTTCTATGAGAATGCTGACGCATCCTATTCGTTGACGCGTTTTACGATATATTTCTTTTTTTGCTTTATCCCATCGATTTTCATATGAAAAAACTTATTCTCTTCTCATTTATACCTAGTATCTTACTGGCTGCTGTTGAAGTATGAACTTATCCTAACAATTCCGACAAAAAAACTTTCTCTGACTTCAGAATGGCGGATGGATCACAGAAAAAAAAGATGTTGTCCAACAGAAAGATAAATGCAACATTGAACGCCACGACGCTCATGAGCTAACTCAAAAAGAATTTTTAAAAAGGTAAGGAATTTGAAAATTTTTCATTTTATGATTTTCTGTCTTTATAAGTTCGTCATCGGAAACTGATTGAATTAACCATTTTAAACAAGCTGTTTTCATTTAAAGAGAATCTTAATTTTTCTTCAGATATGCATTTTCTGAACCTGTTATTATCTACAATGTTGACAATGAAGAATTTAAGAAGCTCACCGAAAAGTCGGAAATGCTATCCACGTGGCATGATGTTGACGTAACTTTGAATTCTGCTAACACATACAGTTATACAAGAGTAAGTACCATTATTCCGATTTAAAAATTGTTATTCTACTAGCCTGTGATGTTGCTATACAAGCCTGAAATCAAGGAATCTACCCTTATTCTTGTGCGCCTTTAAATTTTTGACCCGCATGTTGTCCGTAACTCATTTCTTTCTGGTTTTATGTCCGTAAATCTATTTACCCGGACCGAGTATTTTCTGGGTTGCCGCGTTTTATGTCTATTCAACCAATTTTGTGCGCTAAATATTCGATTTCCGGCTAGATTGTGTCACATGTAGTTAAAAAGTCATTCTTCAGGTGCCAACGACATTCGGGAAATACATTGAAGAGAAGATGAAGCCGCAAAGCTTAGAAATGCTTGGAAACGAAACGCTGTATCTTTTTGGAGATATTGACCAAAAGTGAATATTCTTATCCGTCTCAAATTTAACCTTTAAAAATTATATTTTTCTCAGAATATGGAAGCCACTTCTTGATAAATATCATCAGCCCGAATGGGAGCTTCCAGGCCACACAGCTGCTCTTTCTTTCGGAATTGCTGGTGCTGGTACTGGAGTTCCTTTCCATTTCCATGGTCCCGGATTCGCCGAAGTGATCCACGGATCTAAACGATGGTTCTTGTATCCATACGAACAGAGGCCAAATTGGAATCCGGATAAAACGACTTTAGAGTGGTGAGTTTTAATTTTAATTCATATTTTTAGAATCGTAACCTGCTTGTTGGTCATTGCCTCATAAACTTCTGAAACTGCAGGTACACATACGATTACCCGAAGCTTCTCCGCGATGAACTCCCATTGGAATGTGAAATGAAACCTGGAGAGCTCATATACTTTCCCGACAAATGGTGGCATGCTACTTTGAACATTCAATCTTCGGTGTTTATTAGTACTTTTTTGAGTCCATAATTAAAATTTTCTATTTCCAAGTTTTAATAGGGATCGTTTTTTTTTAATTATAAGTCTGTTTTACTGGTATTTTATGAAAATGTGATTTCATATAAATAAACGAGTTTTTATTTCAACGGAAATTGTATTTTTGCCTAAATAGTTAAAGATCTTCAATGCAAATATTTTTAATTCTTCCATCCTCTAGATTATTCATTAATCACTATAAACTTACCGCTTCCAGCCAAAAAATGGCTACTCGACGCAGAATTGGTGTAGCTGCTATTCAGAAAAAGCAGGAAACTGCTAATAAGGTGAGATAAAGACTCAAATAACTGAAAAACAATTGCCGTTTCCAGTTTGCCGCCAAAGGAGATCAAATGGCTGGGGAGCAACTGATTCAATTTTCACAGCAATTGGATCAACTTTCTGCTGGGTAAATTTACGAAAATTAATATTCTTCGTTAATCAATCGCTATTTTATACATTTTTAGCTATTCATTAATTCATCGCATAACTCATTTTCAGACTCGAGTTGTTCGCTCAACGTCACCGGGACGAAATCAAAAAAAATTCTCAATTCCGTCGCTATTTCCAGGAGATGTGCGCTAGTGTTGGAGTCGACCCGTTAGCTTGTAAGTTTAGTTTTCAAGAAAAAGTAATATATGGTCATGAAGTTTATAGCAAGTAAAGGATTTTGGGCCAAAGCTTTGGGATTTGGTGATTTCTACTATGAACTTGGAATTCAAATTGTGGAAGTGAGTTTTTATCGAATTAATAGGAATTTGCAATTGCCTGTTGTAGATCTGTCTGTCAACCACACATATTAATGGCGGTATTATGACTGTAGAAGAAATTCGTAACCGATTGATGAGAACGCGCTCCAGAACACGCAAGGATACTATCTCAACGTAATATTTCTTATGGGGTTATTCATGAAAAGCACAATTGCATTTTTAATGCAAAAAAAAATGCATTTTTTTGCATTAAAATGCAATCGTGAATAACATTAAAGTGGCATTTTTTGCATTAAAAATGCAATTGTGCTTTTCATGAATAATCCCATTAATATTCCACTCTCTATATGTACCAAACTACATGTTCCAGTGACGATATTCTTCGTTCAGTCGAAAAGCTAAAAGTTCTAGGAAACGGATTTGAGTTGGTTCCACTTGGTGGGGGAAGGTTTTTAGTACAGTCGGTTCCTGGAGAGTTGAGTATGGATCATTCGAGAGTCCTCCAACTTGCAGAAGACGCTGCATATGTTACAAAAGAGCTCATTGTAGACAAATTGAGGTAAGTAATTAACTATTATGTTTTTCGCTCAGCAACATAAATATGTCATTCAAGTTTTATTTTTCAGATGGGATGAGCCTCGTGCTACAGCAGCATTAGAACATTTAGTTAAAGAAGGCATCGCGTGGATTGATGACCAGGCATCTGATACGACGCAATACTGGTTTCCTTCTCTATTCCTCCAACAGTACTGTCATTCATCTTCGAATACATCAGTGTCGGAATCGTTGCACAGCATGAGCTTTAGCAGTTATCAGTAACTTATTCTGACAACTTTGGCCAATCATTCATTTTTTTCTCTGAAACTTGCCAAAAACTCTTTACTCTCAAGCTCTTAGTGGGCCTTCATTTGGGCCTTCAGTGTAGATGTAAATAGAAAATTATTTATTTTATTGTGTCTACTCGATTTTAAAATAAACATAATTTCAATGTAATAATGTACTCCTAAATACTTTCATTCTGTAATTTTCTTACAGTGTTAATACCAAACATCTTAAATTTTTGTTATTTTATAAGCTATTCATATTTCGCAGGAAATATGGCATCGTTCAAAGTAAAGCCAGAGCACACTGGTCCCCCAGAACTAGTAAGTATTGCGCTATAAAATCAATTGTGACGTTTACAATTTTCAGTATTACAACGAAACAGAAGCGGCGAAATATGCGTCGAATTCTCACATCACTGCAATCCAGCATGAAATGGCCGAAAGAGCTCTAGAACTATTAGCACTTCCAGAAGGGAAAATTGGATTTTTACTTGATATTGGTATGGGATATGGGACCATAGAATTTCTATAATCTTAACTTTTTTTGTTTTCAGGGTGTGGCACAGGAATGAGTTCCGAAGTCATTCTAGAGGCAGGCCATCATTTTGTCGGAGTGGATGTTTCTAGACCAATGCTTGGTAAGAATTTAATGATCAAAATAAGGCGTTATGAGGAAATTTAGAAATCGCTAGACAGGACGATGATCTAGAAGCTGGTGACTTTATTCATCAAGATATGGGGCTCGGCATGCCATTCAGGCCAGGAAGCTTCGACGGAGCCATCAGGTTTTTTTCCCATGCGCGTTTCAACACGTTCAAACAACAATTTTTACAGTATATCGGCAATTCAATGGTTGTGCCATGCGAATGCATCTAATGAAAATCCACGAAAACGTCTCCTCTTTTTCTTTCAATCACTGTACGGATGCCTTGGCCGTGGCTCACGTGCAGTATTCCAATTCTATCCGGAAAACGATGAGCAATGCGATCTGATTATGGGTCAAGCAAACAAAGCTGGATTTAACGGAGGGCTTGTTGTCGATTTCCCGGATGCCGCCAAAAAGAAAAAAGTGTATCTAGTCCTGATGACCGGAGGAATTGTCCAATTGCCAAAAGCCCTCACTGAAGACGGAGAAGAAGAGAGAACTCAAATTAGCAATACAGGGAGAAGGTAAGTCTCGCAATCGATTTATTAAACCGTAAAGTTGGTATTTACTCTCTTTCTAGATTTGTTTGGAATTCTCGAAAAAATGAAAAGGTGGTCAAGGGATCAAAAGCTTGGATCGAATCTAAAAGACAGCGACAAATTAAACAGGGACGCGATGTCAGGCATGAATCCAAATACTCTGGCCGAAAGAGAAAAGCCAAATTTTGAGTGTACTTGATCAGTGTTCGTTGTTGTTTTTTATTGCTATTTTTGTTTGTTGTTTTCGACGTATTTCAATATTAAAATATTTATTTATCGATAAGTTAGGAGATAATTGATTGAGTGATATCGTTTCATGAAAAGGAGCATAAAGAAGGGGTGTTTCCTGAGTTAGATGGGGTGGTTTCCGTATTCATATAAGGGGAAAGGAGTACATGTTTAAAGGAAGGGGATTATTGAATAGGAATAGAGGCTTTGTTTTGTGAAATCCACAATGAGATCCAAAATAAAGAAGGACCTGATGGCGAGTTTTTGGAGGAGCAAAACAGTGACAAGATTAGAGTGACAAGAAAAAATAATGAGAATAACTGAAATTAAATAATTTACAAAATTTTCAATGCTTCAAAAAGCCAGGTCAGTTGTTATTAATGTCCTGATGTCTGGAGCTCAACGGTGATTTGAGAGAATTATATCAGGAATGATTCAGCGGCGCGCCGAAAGCATCGACGGGCGTTAAACGCCAAAGTGCCGCTGCGTCACTATTGACTAGAAACAGTTTTCCATGAGGCCAGTTGCCGATTAACTGAAATAAAATTCAATTCATTTTAAAATATTTGAAGGTAGAGAGAAAGATTCCAATCTCAAGAAAATCTAATAGTCTAAAATAGTCTCACGAGATAAAATAAGCGTGGAAATGCTATATTAGAACATGAACAGACTATTTATGATTCCCATTTCGAGTGGGACGCTCAGTTCTGCCGTCTTAGCTAGAATCACTGTCAAATGAAGCACATTGCATGGACAACCGTAGATCTGCTATCGCATGACCAAACGCCCCTGCTCTACACGTATAGTAGTATTTATGAGCCGAATTACAACGCGTATTCCGGCCACCGTCATTTTTCTTGTGATTAAACTCACCGCTTCATGAACAAGTACATTGACTCTTTGTGAACAGCATATGACTATATTTCCTTCGCATCGTTTACCTGTGAATCCTTCCAATGCAGCGATTAAGGATCTCTGAAAAATGACAATATGCAAACAAGTTAGACGTTTTTTCAGTGTATTTAATCCAATTAGAAAAATCTCAGATCATGATATGGAATTTCTAAACTAGTTATTGAAGATATGAAACTGACTATATTTATTTAAGTTCCAGTTGATAAAACATTTTTGGGTGGCAGTACTCTTATATTACATATTCGCTTCATATAGAGCTCAGAGATTAACAACATTATCTTACCTCGTCTCGACTCATAACAACAACCGGAAGGAAGACGTTCTCATCTGCGCCGTTATCATGTGAAAGAAACAAAAGAAGAGCTTGTTCATCTCCTTGCCATTTCACTCCGAGTTCACGTTTTGGATTCATAATGTCTATTATCTGTCTCGTAATATGTTGCGCAGATCGAAATTCTTCCGGAGTCACACAATCCTCGTCTTCCTGTTTTATTACTATTGGCTGAAAATAGTTCAACATTTAGACTTATTAATTTCAGAATAATTGAAAAATTAAATTTAGGAATAGATCTCAATATTTCAGGAACAAAACGAAAGCTTACTGATATCATTTCAGTTGACATCACCGTCGTCGACGTTGTATTTTGATCGACAGCAGGTGAACTAATTGGTGCAGTTGCCGAAGCGGCCGCAGCATTGATTGAAGCAAGAAGCATCAAATTATTATTTTGTTGCATTTGTTGCAATGACTGGCTCGCTGCACCAATCTCAATTTTTTCGGGCACAACTTTTTTAGAAGCTTGTGAGGGTTGAACTGGAGCGACACGGGACGCGCGGCTCAGTTTTCTTTGCATGTATGACCGATTTATCTGAAATGAAGAGAAATTATTACAGTGAAACTAGCGCGAGCATAATTTTCTTTAATGAAAAACTATAAAAATATAGCGGGAATTGTAACCATAAGATGGAATAATGGAACATAAATTCTCACAAAACTTTTAGTTCGGAAAAACCAGCAAACGTTGATCTTGGTAATAAAACTATATTAGAGCTTACACTTTTCACAGGATGGCAATGGTTTGAATCCAGAATCGAGAAGTCTTGTTCATAAAAAGCCAATTCTTCAGGCGATGGTTTCTCATGGTTATGTGGATGCAGTCTTCGCACAATTTCTCGTGTATCTATATCGGAATGCATTCTCGCATTACAATCATTTTTGCGTTCGCATCTCCAAAAATGTCTAGTTCCACAGCATGATTTCTTATCGAATGACATGATATATCCTTCCGCATACACTTTTTCTCTAACATTTCTTGGTTTGTATTCTGGCTCATGTGCTGGCGTTGGTTTTGCGATCGTTTGTACACTATTTGAAATTGCGGTGGTTGTTGAGCTGGGAGTGGAGCTAGCTGATGAAAGTGTTCCATCTATTACTTGTTGAGGAATATTCGTAGGTTGTTCCAAAAGAAATGAGAATGCTCCTAGATTAGGTAATGAGGCGTTCGTTCCGAGCGCTTGGATCGTCTGAAAAGAAAAAATACCAATATGTTGCAGTATTGCAAGAAGATGTTAAATTGCGATTCTTATTTTATGTATGGTAATACAGGAAACGATTGAATTCTTCAATAAATTCACAACTTCAATATCTAAAAATCTTAGATATCAATTGCAAAGGTCAAGTAACCCCGTAAGCCTATTTCAGCGATTCGAGTTGCTACAGGGGAGCATCGACGGATAAATGATGTGAATCTTCTCTAATCTCCGAGAATCAAGCATGCATTAACGCAGCTAACTCAACGCGAATCCCTACGGCCTCGAAATCCGGGAACAAAGAGCTCTCAGATTATAAGTTAAGCATCTCCAAAAATCTACAAAACGGCACTTCTTTGTCTCGGAATAATAATTTTCCGGTAGAACAGACGCAGTAGAAATAGGGAAAGGAAAAACGAAATAATAGAAATCGCACTAAAAACCGTCCGATGCGCAGCAAAATTGCAAACGAAAAAAAATTCTGTGTGCCGCACGGTTTTTAGGGCGTGGCCTATTCCCTATTCTTCCAGTTTCTTGAGATGTAATCGGTTTTTGGCTTCGTTATTTTGGTTTTCGGCTAGTTTTTCATAATCGATCGATCAGCTTAATGCAATTTGTTTATTGTTCAATAGCTTTTAAATATAACATATTTAGTTCTGCTCTCGCATTCTTCTTCTAATCCTGCTTGGCTGCTTATCTCAAACGTGGGTATTTAAACCTTTTTTATTACAGATAATGCAAATAAAAATAGGTTCCGCCACTGCGGTGAGTATTAACAACTATTTTTGTAATCCAATCAGTCGCTTCTCTGAAGTTTTTCTTCATTTCTTCAAGCTTTTCCTTTAATGTTTCCTTGTTCATCGATTTGTAATTAAGAATTTATACAGACTGCTTGTTGGCGACTTCTGCGAGAGCCGTTATGCTCATTGTGACATTTGTCCACGCAGTCGATAGACTCCTCCACGTTTCTGCGTTTGGGCTTACTTCATTCGTGAAATTCTCGGTGCCCGTGGTTTTGAAGAACGACTGCCCGGCGGATATCGTCCAGACTCCATAAAATAACGTAGTTATTCTCTCCGAATCTCAAAACTTGGGTAGTTACATCTTCATAATTGCAAAAAATAAGAAAAAAAATGGAAAATAGTTTACTAAAAAACAAAATAAAAAAGAGAATCACAAAATTCTCCTAACAAAATAATAATTGAAAATTGATAAATAGCATGTCAAGGCTCTCCCCTGTTATGTGGGCGCGAGGGGCGGAGGAATAAAAATATGAAGAATACCGTGTGATGCGAGTTATATCTAATTTTATCTCAGTTTCTGTCAATTTCTTAAATGCTCTCTTATTTTCAGAATTCTCAGCACTCCTCGCATTCTTGTTTCTCGCCTTACATGTACAAAAAAGCCGACCAACCAACAACCGACATTGCGGGGAAAATTGTTGGCTAGTTGGCCTTGATGGTTAGTTTTTGAGCGCGTCGGTATTCTATGCTTTATTAGAACTTTACGATTTTCTCTGCAAAACTTTGATAAAATTTTGTACTCTGAAAACCGCGTCGATGGTGTCTCAGAAAAGTAACGGTCCAAAACCGAAATTTCAATTCTCAAATTATTGAGAGCTCAGGAAAAGGGAAAAAGCCGTTCGAATACAGTTTATACAGGGTTTTCGTTCAATAATTGCTCAAAAAATTGCGCTTACCTGGATAATATTCGTATAATCAATTTCTGTCATATTCCTCGGCGAAGTACCCCCATTCATTAAAGCCGGCGCCATTGCGATTTGTTGTCCGAAAAGCCCGGCGACCACCATCTGTTTCTGCGCTTCGTCGAGATTCGCCAGCATATTCATCTCAATACTATTATTATTATTACTGCTCGACGTCGGCGCCAACGCGGGCGGTGGAACGCCGTCTCTGTTATGCTCCGCCATAGAGATAGTCTGAAAATCGTTAAATATTGGGAAAAGCTAATATTAAAAAAAAACGGCGAAGAGGTCTTTTCAAACGGATTTCCTAAAACGATTCTTCGGAAAATGTTATAGCAGAATATTTCATTAAAAGGTGCGCTGAAAATGGCTCAATTTTCACAAAGAATGTGTGGCTAAATGCGCAAAATGCCGTCTGCTCGCAGAGTTGAGCTGAGCTGAAGAGCTGAAAATTGTTGTCTGAAATTTTCACATCGAAAACTGCACTTCTCTACTTGACGCATTCCTTCTACAGTCACAGCCAAGGGTTGCTATAGCTCTATAGCGCCAGTGCTATGATGCCATCACTTCATTGAGCTTTTGCAGTCTTGGCTGGGACTCTAGCAGAATGTTGTTAACTAGAAAAATGCAGTGTTAGGTGTGAAGATTTCAGACAACAATTTTCAGCTCGGCATTTCAACATCTACCAGCTCATTTACTCGGTCTTTCTACATGATGTAGTAAGAGATACTGCAGCATCATTGAGCCAGCAATACAACTTATATCGTACTCCGTTAGTTGGAGGTGGTCTTCTATTAAGGGAGTATACTAATCTAAGTGAAAAAACGTTTGCACTTGGAGCCATCTGTGAGCACTGAAAAATATAAAATTGAATGGATAGCGCGAGGGATGCAGTTGCAATCCCCCGTTTTTACTATGATCTAAAACGACACAATTCGATGGGGGAAAAAAACGGTGCTAAAGGGAGTTTCTGACGCATCGAATGCAGTACGTGGCGACAAGAAACAAAATAGTCGCGCCAGGCGCCAGCTGGTCGCGGCAGGCGGTCGTCAGACGCGTCGGAGCCGTTGAATGGCTCCGTCCGTTAAAACCGCCGCTGAATATGCGCGATGGCTCGCGGCGACGAGGTGGAGGGACGCGTGATTTATTGGCGCCACGCTGTGTTTCCACTTATTTATTCATCACGTTGACAGCGCAATTCTGAAAATGCGTAACGCCTACAATTAGACAGATGCGCACGTCCCATGATTCAGAGAGAATCGGATGGACGCTTTCATCTTTTCAGCTTCCAGCAGAGTAGGGCGGAATTGGAACTCAGAATCCGGAAAACGGAAAAAATGTTTTTCACGGAATCTGGAATCCGGAAACGGAATGAAAAAAACGGCGGATTCCGCATTCCGGATTTCGCCGTTTTTTTCATTCCGTTTTCCGGATTCCGGATTCCGTGACAAAAATTTTTTTCCGTTTTCCGGATTCCGGATTCCGAGTTCCCAAAATCCAATTCCGCCCTTCTCTGGTTTCCAGCCACAATTACAGTATTACAAGGAGGCTTCGCTGCTGTAAAGGCGCATGGCCGGATGTATGCTGGCTGGAATATAGCGTCCGACGACTCTTCGACACAGGGAAATGGGAAACGCGTGGGTAAGATACCAGCGATATTCCTTCACCATTCGCAGAGATCTCACAAGGCGGAAAACCGAAAAAAAATGAAATAAAACGAGGCGAAGGGGGCTTTAAGCTCGACTCCCAGAGAGGCCGGCGAAGCGCCCGTGCCAATCGAGAGCAGCGAATGGAGCAAGATGAGAGAGAAGCGAAGAGTGAGAGAGAGAAGCGGTCAGATGACCGCCGCGCCCGTCAAAATAGAGGCGCGCGGCCGGACGACGAGAAAACGGGATCAGGAGGGGCGGGGGGTGGCGTGGGGGAGTTAGAGAGCAAGAAGAAGAAGTAGAAGACGAAGAAGACCTCCCAACCAACTCCGGCTTCTCCACCCTCAGACCAGCGTGCCCATCGCTCGTCATCACCGCTTGCTCTCCTCCTCCTTCTTCTTCGTCTTCTACATTCTATGTGCTCAACGTTCTGGCGCGAGGTATGCTAGACAACAGAAGCTAGTTGTTGGGCGAGCGACGCAATTCAAGAACGAGCTCTAATAGAAGAACAATGTGTCTTCCTTCTGTTTTCAGCAAATTTTAGAAGCGCTTTCTCTAGTTTTCTGAATATATTGATGATGGGCACGCTGATCAATCACAATTATTAAATCAAAAAGCATAAAAGAAGGCACTAAAATAGTAGCGCGCCATTCGCTACTATTGGAGGATACTGTATGTAGAAGCTCCGCCCCCACCCCTCCCCCCATCACTTCAGCATTATCGCCCACGTTATAGGCAACAATAGTTGGAGGGGGGGGGCCAATTCCTGATAGAGGCGAAGAATGAATCGGTTTGTGAAAAATAGGTCTCCCCCTGTCAGTCCCATAGTACAAAATTAGAGTGTGGTGATGATGGGGGGGGGGGGAGGAGCGGAAGGAGCCAGAGTAGGGCGGAATTGGATTTTCGGAACTCGGAATATGGAAGACGGAACACGGAAACAAATGTTTTCACGGAATCTGGAATCCGGAAGACGGAAGGAAAAAAATCGGCGGAATCCGGAATTCCGCCCTTCTCTGCAGAGTAGGGCGGAATTGGATTTTGGGAACTCGGAATCCAGAAAACGGAAAAAAATGTTTTTCACGGAATCTGAAATCCGGAAGACGGAATGAAAAAATCGGCGGAATCCGGAATTCCGCCCTTCTCTGGAAGGAACCTAATTGATTTTCAATGTCTTCGCGCCTAGGTGGGCTTAGCGAAGTGGCAACACTTTCGCTCAGCTGTTAAGGCCTAGATGAAGGCTAAAGGAGCATTCCAACAACCTCTATTAGAAGAGCACCACAGAATAAGACCTAGTGTCTCTTCGGATTCCTGCACCGCCGCTCTCGTTTACAGAACGTCCGATTCGCTCTGAATTGGGTAGATTTCCACGGAATCTGGAATCCGGAAGACGGAATGAAAAAAACGGCGGAATCCGGAATTCCGCACTTCTTTGCAGAGTAAGGCGGAATTGGATTTTGGGAACTCGGAATTCGGAAAACGGAAAAAATTGTTTTCACGGAATCTGGAATCCGGAAGACGGAATGAAAAAAAACGGCGGAATCCGGAAGACGGAATGCGGAATTCCGGAAAAAAAAACAAGTGTTGTTTAGAAGCTAATAGAAAGGCATGCCCTTCTATAAAAAGGTTCGAAATTTCATTTATCGGTAAGCCCTCAATCGGCTTTTCAAGAAGGCCCTATTAAAGAGGCATGATACTGTAAAAAGATGAGAAAGCGTTGAAAAATAAAACGGTTCAAGGAGAGAAGTAATAAGAGAAATGGATGGGAATATCAAGTGATGGCAGGTCCGTTCGTCGATTGTAGAGAAGGGGCGTTAGGCGTTGCGTGGGGTGGGGGGGGGGGGGGGGGGGGGGGGGGGGGGGGGGGGGGGGAGGGGCCAAGCGGGTCTCGGGAGTAAATGGCGGCGGCTGGCAGCCAGCCAGCGCGAGGGGCGGATGGATGGGGTCGAACGGAGAAGGGGAGGCCGGTGAGCGGACAGTGGGGGGAGGGGTGCGGCAATCATCGCAAGAGTGTGCCACACGCGAATAGAGAGAACGAGAGAAAGAAGGAGACACAAAAACGAAAGGGTCAGGCAGTATGCGCGCAGCGCGGAAACTGGCGACGCGGAAGGCCACGCGGAAAGAAATTAGTAGGCGAGCGAGAGAGGAAGGGAGAGAACGGGGGGGGGGCGAGGAGGGCAGATGGCAACCAAAGATGATACATAGATAGAGGTAGATTGGAGACGGTAGAAGACATGGAGACGCAGACATTCATTGAATAAACAGCAAAAAATCGGTTGGTAAGGCACTCATAATAAAGGCACAGAAGGAGGGGGAAGAGACAGAGAGAGAGAGAGAGAGAGAGCTCCTCTCTCCCTGTCACATCTCCACCAATGTGCACCAGCACACTGTGTGAATGCGCCTTCTCAAGGGATTCAGAGAACTGACTAAACTATAAAAAATTTGCAATTTGCATTAAGAACCTCTATTAAAAGGGCACCCGAGAAACATTTTCCTGCTCAGCGACTCAGCAAATGGTTTATGAAGAGAAACAACTATTTTGAAATTACTGCTTAGATTCGAAAAATGAATAAATAATTGAAGCACATGCTCTTTTAATAGAGTATTTGGGATTTTTTTTTCGAAAAATAAATTAATAACTAATTGAAGCGCATGCCCTTTAATTAGAGTATTTGACATTATTTTTTCCTCGGAAAAATGAATAAATAATTGAAGAGCATGCGCTTTTAATAGAGTATTTGACATTTTTTGTTCCCCCGAAAATTGAATAAATGATTGAAGCTCATGCTCTTTTAATAGAGTATTTGGGATTATTATTTATTTTTTTCTCGAAAAATTAATAAATAATTGAAGCTCATGCCCTTTAAATAGAGTATTTGGGATTATTATTATTTTTTCTAAAATTGAAGAGCATGCGCTTTTAATAGAGTATTTGAGATTTTTATTTCGAAAAATAAATTAATAAATAATTGAAGGGCATGCTCTTTTAATAGAGTTTTAAGGAATTTAGAGTTTCCAGAACAGATTCTCCTTATGTAATCTGTTAGCAGGACGCTCTTTTTCAGAGTACATTGTCCAGCGAATGCAAAATGAAACAGTGCCTTAATAGAGGAGCATATCTAGCTGAGTTAAAGCTGAAAGCAACCTTTAATAGTGGAAAACTTCTAATAGAGCGTCACCGAATGATTCCATGGTTAAAGATTTTGGAGTCGAACAGTGTGCTTCTTCGGCAGATTCACGACTTGAATAGGAATGTTTTCAGTCGTCTGCTGAAGCCAATTTTCGCATATTCATCATCGCTATTATCGCCGTAAAAAAGTTCCGACATTTTTTCGAGCCCGCGAAAATCGGCATTTGAATTTAGAGGCTCCTCCCATTCATCATCATTTGAGCGCATTTGCTATGCGCGATATATTTTTTGAATTTTTATTTTTTCTTCTGAATTTTCAGAATTAAACTGGATTAAAAGAACGAAATTGTATTAATCGTGAATTTTTTTACACGTTTCTTCGAATATATCAATTTGCGTCATTTATTATTTTTTTTCGTTTCTTCTGATAAAAATATATCGCGCATAGCAAATGCGCTCTGATGATGAAATGGGCGGAGCCTCTAAATTCAAATCCCGATTTTCGCGGGCTCGAAAAAATGTCGGAACTTTTTTACGGCGATAATAAATTCTCGAAAAATCGAAGGAAGTGCGCTTGCACTGGACGACGGTCTCCTTTGCAAAATTGTTTGTAATTTTTGATTTCTGACAGCCGAATTGCTGATTTACACTGTGTCTTTCAGATCTGTCTTTCAGATCAAGTTCGCTTTCATTTACAGATTGAATTTGGCGATGAGCCGAATAATGAAGCTCGTTGGAGTGTTCGGCATCGCTTCTTGAAAACTGCGAATTATTTTAAATCAAAAAAATTTTTTCAAAAATTTTTTAAATTATTTTTAAAAATTCGCATTAAAAATTATGGTAATTTAATTATTTTAAATCAAAAAAAAATAATTAAAATTGATTTATTATTTTAAATAAATCAATTTTTAGAAAATTACACCATTTAATTTTGAAGAATATCGATAATAAAAATTCTCAAACTATGCTCACTGGAGCATCCCTTCTTTTAATTAATTTTGTTCTAAAAAGTTCTAAATTTTGTTCTAAAAGATAATGTAAATGCGCGCTAGCGCACTCGTTTCCCTCCGCGCCCATGATGACGTCAGTTGTTATTGTTTTCGCATTTCAAACAGTCTTGTTTTGATTATCGATTTTTGCGTTTTATTAATTTTTTTAATGAGGTTATTCATGAAAAGCACAATTGAATTTTAATGCAAAAAAAAATGTATTTTTTTGCATAAAAATGCTTTTCGTGCTTTTCATGAATAACCCCATTAATTATGCTAATTCCAGTGATTTAATTCAAACTTTTTTATTGTTTTAAATAAAATTAATTATTTAAGTTTTAGATCCGCAGCGTCCAAGAGTCGAACTCCATAGCTCATAGCGATTTGACGGATAAGGCGAGCACCCAACACACAACTGGCACCGACTAGCACAGGCGCCGCGGTGCATTAAATTATATATATTTCCATTCTCTAAAAATGATATTTCTTCTCAAAGAAAATCATCTAATAAAGCAAAAATTTTGATTGAAATATTCTCTAATGAGGTTATTCACGATAGCATTTTAATGCAAAAAAATGCATTTTAGTTCAGTGCTATGTTCAATTAAAATGCAAGGTGGTGTCGGATATCGTCACCGAGAAAGTCTATGCGCCTTTAACCTTTCAAGTAAATAATTTTACTGTTTTCTCACCATTGCCATAGTAATTTTACGCTTTTTCGCCTCCTCATCGTTCATTTTTGGCTGTAAAATATTATTTTTATCAAATTAATTTAAATTTTTCGCACAATAGAAGTTTTTCTCCAAAGAATTGAGGGCCTCGTAAATCGACACATTAAAGGCGCATAGACTTTTTCGGTGACGATATCCGACACCACCTTGCATTTTAACTGAACATATTATCGCCGTAAAAAGTTCCGACATTTTTTCGAGCCCGCGAAAATCGGGATTTGAATTTAAAGGCTCCGCCCATTTCATCATCAGAGCGCATTTGCTATGCGCGATATATTTTTATCAGAAGAAACGAAAAAAAAATAAATGACGCAAATTGATATATTTAAACATTCGAAGAAACGTGTAAAAAAATTCACGATTAATACAATTTCGTTCTTTTAATCCAGTTTAATTCTGAAAATTCAGAAGAAAAAATAATAATTCAAAAAATATATCGCGCATAGCAAATGCGCTCTGATGATGAAATGGACGGAGCCCCTAAATTCAAATCCCGATTTTCGCGGGCTCGAAAAAATGTCGGAACTTTTTTACGGCGATAATAAATATGACCGCACCTGCTTTGGTCATTTTTTGTGCGTATTTTTGTTGTCTGCAAATAAAATTTTTGTAAAAATTGCTATTTTTACTCCAGTGTGTCTAATAACATTTTAAGAAACAAAAACAAAAAAGTCGAAAAACCATTGACTCTCCCCCCCCCCCATATGGCTTCCACAGAAGACGAAGACAACAAGTCGTCTTGCATTCGTCTTACGAAATAAAAAAAAGTTGTCAAAACACTGCGTCAAACGAATTCAAAATGAAGAGGAAGACGAGACAAAGACGAAAACGAGACGAAGACGAACTCGGAACCCGGAAAACGAAAAAAAAACATTTTTTCACGGAATCTGAAATCCGGATTCCGGAATGAAAAAAACTGCGGAATCCGGAATTCCGTCCTTCTGCAGAGTCTCTAAATTCAAATCCCGATTTTCGCGGGCTCGAAAAAATGTCGGAACTTTTTTACGGCGATAATAGCACTGAACTAAAATGCATTTTTTTGCATTGCTATCGTGAATTAGATTAAAGTGGCATTTTTTGCATAAAAATGCGTCATGAATAAACCCGATGCTCACTATTCTGGAAGACTTCGAGCGCCCGGCGCCCGGTGGTCCCTTACAAACCGCGTTGGCTTTATATTCACGCAAATTACCCAGAGCAAGAATCGAGAAAGTCCAATTGCCCTTCTGCGGGGCACAGATGCACTGCGCAGAACTCCTGGATTAGTCCATGGTCCTTTCCCCAGTTTCTCTCTAAATCGCATTCTCTCGTGCGTTCGTTCCTATTTCTCTCTCCCTTTACCCCCCCACGACGACACCCGGCGAAAACAAACCGAGGGGACACCCCCCAGTCGGAGACTTGTCTGCGTCGCCGAATCGGCGCGGGTCACCGCGGAAACTAACCACACAATGATGGAGAGAGCGAGAGAACGGGTGAGAGAGAGAGAGAGGAGGGGCTCGACGGACACCATCTCCTCTATGTATACCGCCCGGGCAGCCAACAACATTATCGCTGTTGGTGAAGGATCGAAGAGAAGAAGTGCGAGAAAAGAACACATACGGTGAATACGAGAAACAGAGATGGTCAGAGAGGGAGAGAATCATTAGGAATGGTGGCAGGGTTGGCGAGGCGAGGCGCGCGCGCGCAAACAGACGGGAGAACACATGATGTGCGAGAGAAGGGAGTCCCCGTCACGGGGCCTTTCCGCATAAGAAGAAGAAGAAGAAGCAGAAGCAGAAATAGGTGTTGAAGGCAGAGGGTTCAACAAAGGCTGATTATGAGTTCAAGGAATATTATCGCCGTAAAAAAGTTCCGACATTTTTTCGAGCCCGCGAAATTCGGGATTTGAATTTAGAGGCTCCGCCCATTTCATCATCAGAGCGCATTTGCTATGCGCGATCTTCTGAATTTTCAGAATTAAACTGGATTAAAACAAAGAAATTGTATTAATCGTGAATTTTTTTACACGTTTCTTCGAATGTTTAAATATATCAATTTGCGTCATTTATTTGTTTTTTTTCGTTTCTTCTGATAAAAATATATCGCGCATAGCAA
Organism: Caenorhabditis inopinata; assembly: GCA_003052745.1. Taxonomy (NCBI): domain Eukaryota; kingdom Metazoa; phylum Nematoda; class Chromadorea; order Rhabditida; family Rhabditidae; genus Caenorhabditis; species Caenorhabditis inopinata. The sequence goes on from AP018153.1 coordinate 3,845,683, forward strand.
ATGCGCTCTGATGATGAAATGGGCGGAGCCTCTAAATTCAAATCCCGATTTTCGCGGGCTCGAAAAAATGTTGGAACTTTTTAACGGCGATAATATGTTATCAACTTTCAGCTAAATTTGGATTTTGTAGAATTCAGACCACGAAAATTCAGGTGTTTTAATTTTTCTGAAATTTCATGATGCCGCGTTCAAAGTTGATTTCCTGAAGAAATTTTCTGAAAAAACGCTGTCCAAAGCTGCCATTTTTTTCGAGATTTTCCGGAAACTGTCGCAACGAGTGTTACCGTAGTTTGCCTCTTCGCTCCGAGCAGAGTAGGGCGGAATTGGATTTTGGGAACTCGGAATCCGGAAAACGGAAAAAAATGTTTTTCACGGAATCTGGAATCCGGAAAACGTAATGTAAAAAACGGCGGAATGCGGAATGCGGAAAACGGAATTTTAACCATTAATCACAACAATTGAGAATAAAGAATTAAAACGGAATAAAAACGCCATATCGCGGAATCCGGAATGTGGAAAACGGAAAAAAATGTTTTCACGGAATCTGGAATCCGGAACGCGGAATCCGGAATTCCGCCGTTCTCTGCCTTCGAGACCACCGACCGATTTACGGCTCTTTTTTAACGCAATTTTTTCAAGTTTTTTAAAAACTTTTTCGCTATATTCGGCTGTTTTTTCTGAATATTTCTCCTCAAATTATGGATTCTGACGGAGAAGATCTCGAAGGGAAGAGGCAAACTACGGTAACACTCGTTGCGACAGTTTCCGGAAAATCTGGAAAAAATGGCAGATTTGGACAGCGTTTTTCCAGGAAATTTCTCCTGAAAATCAACTTTGAACGCGGCATGACACTTGAGCACAAGTTAACGGAAATACCGTAAAACCTGAATTAGACTTGCATGCAATACTATTCTTCAACGTCATTTTTTACGGCTTAAAGGGAACAATGCTATAGTTCAAAAAAAACATGTTGTCACTGTATCCTTTGTTATGAAAACCACACATTGATTTTTGAAAAAAAATCAATAAAAAAAGGAAAAATCAATCGCAGTGACATCGACTTTATCTTCGTCTTCCTTTCAGCTTTTTTCCAGCTTTCCGTTCAAATCTAGCTTTTCAACGAGCTCTTGAACCAAGTTGAGTGACATGCGCATTTCTTCTATTCTTCTTCTTTTATTTTTGGCAACTCGAAACCCTCTGTCATATCGCAACCTTCTTTGAGACAGTGGAATCTCATTAAAATCGTGATTCCAACCACATCTGCGAGATTTCTTTCTGAACTTCTTACTCAGCCTCAACGTGGCGTAGAAGATCAACAACTGATTCTCTTCTACATATCCGATGGAGATCGGCATCCCGGCAGAGTCTCAGTTGGCTAATGGGTATAAGTGTCATATCGGGTAGGAGGTAGCGCCCAATATTCTCGGTGTACCGATAGCTGTAGCTTTGTCTTGGCAGCCCTTGGCTGAGCAACACTGGCTTAGCACGCCATAATAGAGTAAACAGACACACAAAAATTTCTGCAAACAGCAACCGAAACTGTCTCTGTCCTATCACACTCGGCCTCTGCTTCTGATATGCTTCGGATAGCTGGTAGCGAGAGACATTAGAGAGAATAAATCTCAAATACCATGCCTTAAGTCTCCAGCGAGCGGCGAAAGAATCACTTCTAGGACAATGATGGAACAGGAGATTCAGAAGTTCTACTCGAAACTATTTACAAGGGTTACAAGAATTCATAACTGGTTGGTTGCAGTTCAGCTGCCTCCAGTCATTTTTTTCACGAATTTTGTAATTTTCCGGAGCTCTGCGCCCTTTCCTCGCTTCCTTCCTTTCCCTCTTTTATCTATGCATTCCAATTTATAGAACACAAATACAGAGATGGCCGAGGGGAAGAGTGAGGGATGGGAATCTGGGAGTCGTTGTTCGGTTCCGCTCCACGCCACTATTTTTTTTTGCTTTTTTCAGAAACAATCCAAAAAAGTGGAAAAACCATTGACATTGCCTCTTATTTCTCATTTCCTCAGTGTTTCGTTTTTAGTACTTCTTGTTTACGCCAACATAATGAACATCTGTCGAACTGAAGTCTGAGGAAGAGCACGACGATTCTGGCTGGATCAGATTCATGAAAGATGAGGCGTTTTTCATGGAAGCGGATGAAATTTTCCATGATGTTCTTAATGATCTAGATCCAGTGTACGAATACACAACATCATAAATTGGAGTAAAGTCATTTTTCTTGAAGCTTTGAATAAATCGTGAAAAAAATGACTGGAAGCAGCAGTATCGCGGCCAACCAATTATGAATTCTTGTAACCCATACCCTGAAGTATAACATTCTGATGAGAAGTCACGTCCGGTAATATATTTTTTTCCAAAAAATGGGAAAAAAGGTAACAAAACAGTAGAAAAATGACAAAAATCGTGAAAAAAATAACTGGAGGCAGCAGAACTGCGGCCAACCAATTATGAATTCTTGTAATCCATACCCTGAAGTATAAAGTTCTGATGAGAAGTCACTTCCGGTAATATATTTTTTTTCCACAATACGGAAATAAAACTATTTCTTCCCGAAAATTCAATTTTTTGTGGTGTTATTCATGATGCATTTTTATGCAAAAATGCCACTTTAATCTTATTCACGATACCATTTTAATTGAAAAAAATGCATCTTAGTTCAGTGCTATGTTCAGTTAAAATGCAAGGTGGTGTCGGATACCGTCACCGAGAAAGTCTGTGCGTCTTTAATGTGTCGATTTACGAGACCCTCAATTTTTTGGAGAAGAACTCCTATTGTGCGAAAAATGCACATTTTCGGAAGAAATTAAAATTAATTTGATAAAAATAATATTTTACAGCCAAAAATGAACGATGAGGAGGCGAAAAAGCGTAAAATTACTATGGCAATGGTGAAAAAATAGTAAAATTATTTATTTGAAAGATTAAAGGCGCATAGACCTTCTCTTAACTGAACATAGCACTGAACTAAGATGCATTTTTTTTCAATTAAAATGGTATCGTGAATAAGATTAAAGTGGCATTTTTCGCATAAAAATGCATCATGAATAACCCCATTGTTCGGAAGGAGAAAAGCTAGAAAAATGTTCTCCACTACAAAAATGCTTCATAAGTGACCGGTTATCGATTCCAGAAAAGAAATCGAGGTTACCTCAAACAAGAAAAAAAAAATTTTCGACACATCCTACCGTATCTCAGCTCGAAGGAGGCGGAGCCTAATTCTGAATACGGTTTTGTACTTAGGGCATCACAAGTACCCATTATATAAGAAATCAGGCCAATTGAAACAACTTTTTTAGACTGTGACTACTGGTGGTCAACCCCCTCAGACATTGTCTCTTAAATAATTGATTGTATTTAAAAAAAAAAAAAAAAGTTTGAATTAAATCACTGGAATTATTTAGCATAATTTGAAAAATTAATAATATGAAAAAATCGATAATCACAACAAGACTGTTTGAAATGCGAAAACAATAACAACTGACGTCATCAGGGGCGGAGCAAAAAAAATGCGCTAGCGCGCATTTAAATTATCTTTTAGAACAAAATTAATTAAAAGAAGGGGAATAATTGAAGAATGTTCCAGTGAGCTCATTTTTTACTTGATTTCAATGGGCTTCGCATTCTTCTCTCACCTTCATATTCATGCTGTTAATGCTATCTTTTTTCTTCATGGAAAATGCAGGAAAATATTATTAAAAAGCTGAAGCGCAATTTTTATTCGATAAGAAGAAAAGGATATTTTTAATAACATGAATATTTTCATCAAACGCGCTTTCTTTCCTACTCATATTCGTGTCACCCTAACATTCCTCTAGTCAATCGCTTTTGCCGAAATAATAATGGATCTCTCTTTGCAATGAATTTTTAATGCTTTAATTTTGTATGCATTCTTGATTATTGAGTCAGTTTATCTCTGCAAACTGTTATTTATATATCTGGATCATTAAAAAAATTTTGATCTACATTATTTTGGATCTTTTAAGAAATATTGATCTACATTATTTTGTAGCTTCTCATTTTTTGTCTGGGTTCATAAACGAGAACGGCAAAATATGATGTATGATGAAGATGAAGGTATGCCAAATGCGTCCATGGATTACGAAGAGGAGGAGAATGCAGAAATCAGTCCGGAAGCGTGGCAGGAAGCATGTTGGGTTGTGATCAGTGCCTATTTCGACGAAAAGGTACTTTTTGAGATATAGATTTTTATTTTCAAGATAAAATCATTTGGTTGTAAATTTTTTTCCTGCTATTTCTATTTTCAGGGTCTCGTTCGACAACAACTGGATTCATTCGATGAATTCGTCCAAATGAATGTGCAAAGAATTGTTGAAGATTCTCCACCAGTCGAACTTCAATCAGAAAACCAGCATTTGGGAGCTGATATGGAAAATCCCGCCAAGTTTTCTTTAAAATTTAACCAAATCTACCTATCAAAACCAACACATTGGGAAAAAGACGGTGCTCCAATGCCCATGATGCCGAATGAAGCACGTTTACGAAACTTGACATACTCGTCGCCGCTTTATGTAGATATTACGAAAGTAGTAACAAGAGATGAATCCGTTACTGAAAAGATCTACGAGAAAGTGTTCGTTGGAAAAGTTCCAGTTATGCTTCGATCAAGTTATTGTATGCTCTCAAACATGACGGATCGAGATTTAACTGAACTGAATGAGTGTCCACTTGACCCAGGAGGTTATTTTGTTATTAACGGCTCCGAGAAAGTTCTAATCGCACAAGAGAAAATGGCAACGAATACAGTCTACGTCTTCTCAATGAAAGATGGAAAGTACGCTTTCAAAACAGAGTGTCGTTCTTGTTTAGAAAATTCGTCTCGTCCAACTTCTACGATGTGGGTGAATATGCTTGCCAGAGGGGGCGGCGGTGGAAAGAAGACTGCTATGGGCCAAAGAATCATCGGAATCTTACCGTACATCAAACAAGAAATTCCAATTATGATCGTATTCCGTGCCCTAGGTTTCGTATCAGATCGTGATATTTTAGGGCATATTATCTATGACTTCAATGATCCAGAAATGATGGAAATGGTCAAACCTTCTCTGGATGAAGCTTTTGTAATTCAGGTCAGTGTCTTGTTAATATTAATGCAAGCAACTAAATTTGGTCTAATGATTAATATCATTTGGAAAATTTTTGATGCATTTAGTCGTTATTAAAATGCTTGTTATAGGAGCAAAACGTAGCTCTCAATTTCATTGGGGCTCGTGGAGCTAAACCAGGAGTAACTAGGGAGCAGAGAATCAAATACGCTCGAGAAATTCTTCAAAAAGAATTGTTGCCTCACGTCGGTGTATCTGAGCATTGCGAAACAAAAAAAGCTTTCTTCATTGGTTACATGGTTCATCGGCTTTTGCTTGCGGCTCTAGGACGTCGTGAATTGGACGATCGTGATCATATCGGAAATAAAAGACTTGATTTGGCCGGTCCACTACTCGCTTTCCTTTTCCGGGCTCTGTTCAGAAATTTGTTGAAAGAGGTCAGATTTTTAGACATTCCTTTATTTCTCAATGGCAAACTTTTCAGATGAGAATGACAGCTCAGAAGTATATCAACAAAAACGATGATTTCGCCCTGGATGTTTGTGTCAAAACTTCTACTATCACTCGAGGGTTGGCTTATTCATTGGCCACTGGAAATTGGGGAGATCAGAAGAAGGCACATCAGTCAAGAGCAGGTGTATCCCAAGTATTGAATCGACTCACTTACACTGCTACATTGTCCCATTTACGGCGTGCAAACTCGCCAATTGGACGAGAAGGAAAACTTGCGAAACCTCGTCAGTTGCACAATACTCAATGGGGAATGGTGTGTCCTGCTGAAACTCCCGAAGGACAAGCTGTTGGACTTGTTAAAAATTTGGCACTGATGGCTTACATTTCTGTCGGGTCACTGCCTGAACCAATTCTCGAGTTTTTGGAAGAATGGTGCGTATATTTTAGTTCCATTCTTTCTATTATTTCTGAAATATGTGTTGTCTTATAGTGATTGAGCTTTGTTTGAAATTTAGGTCCATGGAAAACCTGGAAGAAGTTTCACCTTCTGCCATTGCTGACTCTACTAAAATCTTCGTTAATGGTGCATGGGTGGGAATTCATCGTGAACCAGATCAGTTGATGATGACGCTCAAAAAACTACGTCGTCAAATGGATATAATTGTTTCTGAAGTATCAATGGTCCGTGATATCCGAGACAGAGAGATCAGGATTTATACGGATGCCGGAAGAGTTTGTCGACCATTGTTGATTGTTGAGAATCAAAAACTTGCTCTGAGAAAAAAGCATATCGATCAATTGAAAGTAAGTTCTTCTTAAATTCAGAAATAAAATAGAAAAGAATGATTTTTAACTGCTCTAATTAATATATTTTTTAATTAGTTGTACAAATAATTGCCTTAAGGATGTCCATGAAGCGAACAAGAACACATGGTCAGATTTGGTCGGTAAGGGAGTTGTTGAATTGATTGACTCAATGGAAGAAGAAACTTCTATGATTGCAATGATGCCTGAAGATTTAAGAAGTGGTGGTTACTGCGACACTCATACTCATTGTGAAATTCATCCAGCAATGATCCTCGGCGTCTGTGCTTCGATTATTCCGTTCCCAGATCACAATCAGTCTCCGCGTAACACTTATCAGGTAATTTAAAGTATTTTTAAATACTTTAAAATCCGTATAATAATATTCTCTATTAGTCGTTGGCATGACTGTTTTATTTCAACCTTGAAACATTTTAGAAATAATAATTCCGTAAGTTTTCAGAGTGCTATGGGTAAACAAGCTATGGGTGTCTACACCACAAATTTCCATGTCCGAATGGATACATTGGCACATGTATTGTACTACCCACAGAAGCCGCTTGTCACTACTAGATCCATGGAATATCTTCGATTTAATGAGCTCCCCGCTGGAATCAATGCAATTGTTGCCATTCTCTCATATTCCGGATACAACCAGGAAGATTCTGTGATCATGAACAATTCTGCAATTGATCGCGGGCTTTTCCGTTCTGTTTTCTACCGTTCTTACCGAGACCATGAAGATAATCTTGATAATGCAAATGAAGCGCTTATTGAGAAGCCTACAAGAGAAAAGTGCTCAGGAATGCGTCATTCGCTTTATGATAAACTTGATGAAGACGGAATCATCTCTCCTGGAATGCGCGTTTCCGGAGATGACGTAATTATTGGGAAAACTGTCGCACTTCCTGATATTGATGACGATTTGGACGCCACTGGAAAGAAATATCCAAAGAGAGATGCTTCAACATTCCTGAGAAGTTCAGAAACAGGAATTGTTGATCAAGTTAGCTTTATATATCATGTATTTGTTAATAATCGTTTTACCGCTTCCAGGTCATGCTCTCTCTAAATAATGATGGAAACAAGTTTGTCAAAATCCGTATGCGATCCGTGCGTTTACCTCAAATCGGAGACAAATTCGCTTCTCGTCACGGTCAGAAAGGTACAATGGGTATTATGTACCGGCAAGAAGACATGCCGTTCACTGCGGAAGGACTTACTCCAGATATCATTATTAATCCTCACGCTGTTCCATCTCGTATGACGATTGGTCACTTGATCGAATGTCTACAGGTCTGTATTTTTTCTCGTTTTTCGTTACTCTTGTTACTCCATTCTTTATTTCATTACTGTGTGCTCTAATTTCCAAAACTATCTTTATGTTTGATTTTTTTTAACTTTTTAAAATGTCACTCTACTAGTTTTCTTATATTATTTCCGTAGTTTTCTTATTGAACTTGTACGAAAATGTAAGTAAAAACCGATTTAAATGTATTTTCTTCAGGGTAAACTCTCAGCCAACAAAGGAGAAATCGGAGATGCCACCCCATTCAATGACACTGTAAACGTGCAAAAGATCTCAGGACTTCTTTGTGAGTACGGCTACCATTTGCGTGGTAACGAAGTTATGTACAATGGACATACTGGAAAGAAGTTGACAACTCAAATCTTCTTTGGACCAACTTACTATCAACGTCTCAAGCATATGGTCGACGACAAGATTCATTCTCGGGCAAGAGGTCCGGTTCAGATGATGAATCGTCAGCCTATGGAAGGAAGAGCTCGAGACGGAGGTCTTCGTTTCGGGGAAATGGAGCGAGATTGCCAAATATCACATGGAGCCACTCAGTTCTTGCGAGAGCGCCTTTTCGAGGTTTCAGATCCATACCATGTTTACGTGTGCAACAATTGTGGTTTAATTGTCGTTGCTAACTTGAGAACGAACAGTTTTGAGTGCAAGGTAAGATATATGTCGTGTAAACAATGGAACTTTCTATTGTAAAAGTTTTCTGTGAATTTAGTGATGTTATACCACAAAGATGAAATCCATTAAAGAAATTCTAAGCTTTACAGGCAGAAAGCCTTGGTCGATGTAAAGTATAATGTTAAAACAATTTTCAGGCTTGTCGAAACAAGACCCAAGTGTCTGCGGTTCGTATTCCATACGCCTGTAAGCTTCTCTTCCAAGAGCTCATGTCAATGAGTATTGCTCCAAGACTCATGGTAAAACCTCAACCATCAAAGCGTTCAAAACACCAGTCGGAGGCTTGAAATACATCAAACCTTTCAAAAAAGCAATCAATCTCTTATTTACAAGAAAAGCTTTCTGGAATGTTTCGGTTATTAATCTTTTATGGTCTCCTCATGTTGTTATCAAGTTATCAATTTTGTTTTCTTGTCTTCCTCTTATTTTTACCTTATTAATGTTTTCCTCGTTCATTATCTATAAAATATCCTTTTTTACCCCATTTTCCACCATCTTGACCCTTATCACCAATGCTTACTTGTTGGTTAAATAAGAAATAACAAAAAGGATGTGACTTTAATCATGTTATAAGCCGGCTCAGACCCGTTTGTTACTTGTAACACAATTGAACTTTATAAACTTCGTTCTCATACTCATGCTTCAGAGTTTTCCGAAACATTTGTGAGAAAATAATGATCGACGCGCGCGCTTCGACAGCTACTCAAGCTCAACAAACCGCGGTACCATCTTCAGCTAATCTTGATATAAACACGTGAGTTGAACAATTGAAAATCTTTGAAAATAAAGCAGTTACAATCTATTGCTTCCGTTGCAACTCTGAAATTCTTAATTTTAGGGATGAAATCATGCAGTGGATCATTGATCTGCGCGATCCGCCAAAACGTGAAGTAGCTCTTCTCGAGTTAAGTAAGAAAAGGGATAGTGTTCCTGATCTGCCACTTTGGCTTTGGCACTCGTTCGGCACCATGTCAGCTCTACTTCAAGAGGCAAGTAAATCGAGCTATGTTTGAGATGGTGTAAAGAGTTTTTAGGTGGTTGCTATTTATCCCGCTATAATGCCTGCTAACTTGACTGCCGCACAATCGAATCGTGTGTGCAACGCTCTTGCTTTGATGCAGTGCGTCGCCTCGCATCGTGAGACACGTGGACCGTTTCTCCATGCGCACGTTCCGCTCTATCTGTACCCTTTTTTGCACACAACGAAAGTCTCACGTTCTTTTGAATATCTCCGCCTTACTTCACTTGGAGTTATTGGAGCTCTTGTTAAAACCGACGATAAAGAGGTAACACAAATTTGGCGTTCTGCCATCAAAATTGGCGAATACTAAAAATCATTTAATATTTTGCAGCAACTCCTTGTTGTCATCAATTTCTTGCTCTCTACAGAAATTATTCCTTTGTGCTTGCGCATAATGGAACATGGAACAGAGCTCTCGAAAACTGTAGCCACATTCATTCTGCAAAAGGTCCTTCTCGATGACACAGGCCTTCTCTATATTTGCCAAACGTATGAACGATTCAGTCATGTTGCTATGATATTAGGAAAAATGGTTATAAAGTTAACAAGAGAACCGTCGGTCCGATTGCTTAAACACGTCGTTCGATGCTACAGTCGACTGAGTGACAATCCGAAGTATGTTTGTTTCTATAGGCGATAGCCTTTAATATAAAATACCTATTAAAATACTTTTTAATTATTTAGAATTGAGAAAATTGTGGCCCTTAATGTTAAAAACGCTGTAGTTTCGTAGTATTACTTTCAGTTTAACTATCGATGCTCGTGTTGCTCAAGCTGGTGGAGCTGGACAAAATGTGAAAGTCCGCGCTTCACAAGCTCTCAAACAGTGCCTTCCCGATCAGCTAAAAGATTTGACATTCAAACAGCTTCTCCAGGAAGACCCAAGTACCATGAACTGGTTGAGACAGCTGCTCACAAATCTTGGTAAGTTTTCCAAATGTGAATTTCTCGCTAGTTTTCTGTCTTTCAGAAATTGACGGAGCCATTCTTCATGACAAAGAGATATTGCCAAAGTAATCTACCTCTCGCACCCGTGTCTACTGCATATTTCGGTTTACTGTTTCTGTTTCTGGCAGTCCATCCATCTTTCATCCACTTCTTATATTGGTCTGTACTGATACTCTTACTTTATTACTTTTTTAGTCTTAAGCTATATTCTTATCTTCGATTTTTCAAAATTCATACAAATCTTTTTTTGCATAGGAAAAATATTACTTTCAGCTTAGAAACACAAAAAAAAAACAATAAAATGGGTACCCCTTGTTTCTCTGCTATTCTCTTTGCCTTTTCTGTGAATATTTTCTTTTATGTACCAAGGAGAATTCTGACGGTATGTACTTCCTTCTTTCATTTTTTTCTTTTTACAGAATCTTCCATTTTTTGTAATTTTGACTTCTTGAGAGATTCGATTTCGTACATATATTATTTTTCAGCAGCATTTTTATATATAAAGTCGCGTCAAAACAGAAAGCAAATTTTCTCCGCACTGACTAAAAGCGCTTGCGTTTCTTTTTTTTTAATCACTGTTAGTGTGCTTCACTGTTAAAATTTCCACGGTTAAATGAGTTTTCGGTTAATTAATCGGTGAATTAACTGGTAAAAATTCACCGCTTTTCACGAGTAAAAAAAATTTTTACCGGTTAACCGATGAGAAGTTTTGCTAAACAACGCGCGCGCGTATAATTGGAGTGTCGTTGTTGATTTTTTTTTCATTTTTCAATATTTTTGTTGGTTTTCCCGGAATTCACTTTTATGGCCTAAAATTTGATTTTGGATGATGTGCTTTCTCGGTTAACCGAAGGTGAATTACCCGGTTAATTAACCGGGGAATTAACCGGTCGATTAACCGGTCAAAGCATTTTTCACCGGTTAACCGTGAGTTAATTTAACCGATTAATTGTTCGATTAAAAAGCAAATTTCACCGGTTAACCGGTCAATTAGCCTTTAGCTTTCACCCCTTAATCGCGAAATTTTTAGCCGGTGAAGCACAATGATCACTGTGGAGCGTAATTCTTTTTGTTCTGATTCGAACAACGATAGTGAACAATTTTTCGTCAGTGAACAGAATACTCAAATGTTCATTTTGGCGCGTGTCAACAAGGAGAGCTTTGCACTTCTTCATCCGGGCCATCTTGTTCCTTTCCGATAGAATCGCAGCTTTTCGAACACGATAGGGGGTCATCCCGAGCTCTCTTTTTACAATTCTTCTAATCGAAGAATGATTGATTCTGAGCTTTGTGCTCAACTTTCGCATGCTTCGGTTGCGAATTCCGACGTAAGTATTCACGGACCGTCTTGATCCTATCCGGAGTGACAGAACTTCTTTGTCTTCCGCTTCTGGAACGGTTGTTGAGTGTGTTGAGCTCTCTATACCATTTAATCGTCCTCCAAACGGTTTGTCGAGCAATCCCAAGAGCTTTGCCGATGGTACTTGCACTTTTTTCGCCATTTCAATGATGGTGTCTCGGTGTACTAAATTGGATACCATTTCTTTAAAAATTGAGTTAGCGATTAGAAAATTTGGCAAAATTGTAATTAAAACATGCTGAAGTAAATGGGACAAATGGGACAAAACGCCTGCTAGGTCCAAATTTTTGTCACCATAATTTTGGCGCACCCTGTATAAAGATACATAACAATTCTCAGGATTTGCTAGCTTAGAGGTTTTACGGTAGTTTCATTTCCGTATTGTGGAAAAAAAAAATATATTACCGGACGTGACTTCTCATCAGAATGTTATACTTCAGGGTATGGGTTACAAGAATTCATAATTGGTTGGCCGCGATACTGCTGCTTCCAGTCATTTTTTTCACGATTTATTCAAAGCATCAAGAAAAATGACTTTACTCCAATTTATGATGTTGTGTATTCGAACACTGGATCTAGATCATTAAGAAAATCATGGAAAATTTCATCCGCTTCCATGAAAAACGCCTCATCTTTCATAAATCTGATCCAGCCAGAATCGTCGTGCTCTTCCTCAGACTTCAGTTGGACAGATGTTCATTATGTTGGAGTAAACAAGAAGTACTAAAAACGAAACACTGAGGAAATGAAAAATAAGAGGCAATGTCAATGGTTTTCCACTTTTTTGGATTGTTTCTGAAAAAAGCAAAAAAAATAGTGGCGTGGAGCGGAACCGAACAACGATTCCCAGATTCCGTCGCTGTATTTTTGTTCTACAAATTGGAATGCATAGATAAAAGAGGGAAAGGAAGGAAGCGAGGAAAGGGCGCAGAGCTCCGGAAAATGACAAAATCGTGAAAAAAAAATGACTGGAGGCAGCTGAACCGCGGCCAACCAGTTATGAATTCTTGTAACCCTTGTAAATAGTTTCGAGTAGAACTTCTGAATCTCCTGTTCAATCATTGTCCTAGAAGTGATTCTTTCGCCGTTCGTTGGAGACTTAAGGCATGGTATTTGAGATTTATTCTCTCTAATGTCTCTAGCTACCAGCTATCCGAAGCATATCAGAAGCAGAGGCCGAGTGTGATAGGACAGAGACAGTTTCGGTTGCTGTTTGCAGAAATTTTTGTGTGCCTGTTTACTCTATTATGGCGTGCTAAGCCAGTGTTGCTCAGCCAAGCGCTGCCAAGACAAAGCTACAGCTATCGGGACACCGAGAATATTGGGCGCTACCTCCTACCCGATATGACACGTATACCCATTAGCCAACTGAGACTCTGCCGGGGTGCCGATCTCCATCGGATATGTTGAAGAGAATCAGTTGTTGATCTTCTAAGCCACGTCGAGACTGAGTAAGAAGTTCAGAAAAAAATCTCGCAGATGTGGTTGGAGTCACGATTTTAATGAGATTCCACTGTCTCAAAGAAGGTTGCGATATGACAGACGGTTTCGAGCTGCCAAAAATAAAAGAAGAAGAATAGAAGAAATGCCGCTCAACTTGGTTCAAGAGCTCGTTGAAAAGCTAGATTTGAACGGAAAACTGGAAAAAAGCTGAAAGGAAGACGAAGATGAAGTCGATGTCACTGAATTGCTTTTTCCTTTTTTTTATTGATTTTTTTTTCGAAAATCAAAAAGTAGTTTTCATAGCAAAGGGTACAGTGACAACTCTCTAACATGTTTTTTTGAACTATAACATTGTTCCCTTTAATTATATTGCCGTAAAAAATGGCGTTGAAGAATAGTATTGCACGTAAGTCTAATTCAGGTTTTACGGTATTTCCGTTAACTTGTGCTCGAGTGTCATGCCGCGTTCAAAGTTGATTTTCAGGAATAAATTGGCTAACTTTTAATTTATAACTTGGGAAAAGTACATTCAGGCAAATAGACAGAACATCTGATAAACTCATATTCCGTGAACTCCTCTGATTTACTTTTTTTCCCCAGTTTTTTTTTCCACTTTAATAGTGATTGAGGAGCTTTATTTCTCAAATTTTCTATTGCAATTTATTCCAGTTCAATTGGAAATTCCTTCAAGTATAAATATACTTTATTTAGTATGAAAAGTAAGAGGGAAAAAAACTTTTAGAATTATGAACATGCCAATTGCTCTCGGATTATTGACTCATTTTTTGCCCACCATTTATATCGTTGTTCTCACTTTGAATCAGTGCGCAAAAAAGAGTGAACAACCGAAAAAGGTTCCTCAGGAAAAACCAAAATTGAACAAGTTGAAAAAAAGAACTGGAAGCAAGAGCAAGAATTCTGAAAAGGTTTAGAAGAGCCGCATGGCCTCGCAATTTCGTGAATTTCAGCCAAATGAAAATAGATCACTTAAAAATATTAACGACGAGGCTTTAAATGATATAATTCTTGCAACAACAGACAAGGATGCATCGAGCAAGAATAACCGAAATAAGACGGAAACGATGTTGGACCAAACACAGGTTTTGTGAAACGCTCTGGTATTCTTAAAGTGAGTTATTTCAGATATCCAATACAGGAACCCTAGGGTCCGTTTCACAGGGTTTATGCCCAACCCAGGACGAATTCTCAACTGGAGTGAAGCCGCAAACCGAAACTGCGCGTGGACCACCATGTGAGATTCCTTGCTTCTGATTTTCCGATTTTCCCTTTCTGTATTTTCAGTGAAAATGGTAGATAAGAAGAAGAAGATAGAAACGTTTATGGAGTCTCAAGATGAAGATGACACTTTGGGATGTGTTAAGAGCATTCGAAATGTTTAATTTTTGAATTAAAGTGAAAGTTTAAGATAAAATGTTGTTGGGTGTTCTTCTTTTTCACAAATTCCTGCAATTTTGGCAATGATATTAATTTGGAAAACCCTTCGTAGAATTACTTCCATAATGAAATAAAAATGTTTCTTTTGCTTTTAACGCGTGCATTATTTACGTTTATGTTTTTAACGTCGTTGCTTTTGTATTTTTTCTGCACCCAAGGTACGCAAATTTGCAGAAATAGCACAAATACAAATAGGTTATTAAAACAACCCAAGAAAAGTTCTTTTCTAAAAAATGTTTTAGCTAAATTCTACGTGTTGCTTTTTGATTTTGTTCATAAAAATTAATAAAAAATGCAAACGATGCTGTTCTGAGCAAAAAATACAAATCGCCGAAATACTGCATATTTCCCGAGCGGTTTCGGCTGCTTTTTGCTTTCGATGAAAAGCGAAGAAGAGCAGATGTCGAAAATGCTGATTTTTGCATCCTGGATAGTTCATTTCTGAGCCTGAAAAATTTTGAAAAATTAAAATTTCAGAACAAACTAAAAACACTGTTTTGTAGAGCAGAAAAAGCGTTATCAGATAAATATATAAATAGGGTAAAAAGGATTTTTATAGATAATGAACGAGGAAAACATTAATAAGGTAAAAATAAGAGGAAGACAAGAAAACAGAATTGATAACTTGATAACAACATGAGGAGACCATAAAAGATTAATAACCGAAACATTCCAGAAAGCTTTTCTTGTAAATAAGAGATTGATTGCTTTTTTGAAAGGTTTGATGTATTTCAAGCCTCCGACTGGTGTTTTGAACGCTTTGATGGTTGAGGTTTTACCATGAGTCTTGGAGCAATACTCATTGACATGAGCTCTTGGAAGAGAAGCTTACAGGCGTATGGAATACGAACCGCAGACACTTGGGTCTTGTTTCGACAAGCCTGAAAATTGTTTTAACATTATACTTTACATCGACCAAGGCTTTCTGCCTGTAAAGCTTAGAATTTCTTTAATGGATTTCATCTTTGTGGTATAACATCACTAAATTCACAGAAAACTTTTACAATAGAAAGTTCCATTGTTTACACGACATATATCTTACCTTGCACTCAAAACTGTTCGTTCTCAAGTTAGCAACGACAATTAAACCACAATTGTTGCACACGTAAACATGGTATGGATCTGAAACCTCGAAAAGGCGCTCTCGCAAGAACTGAGTGGCTCCATGTGATATTTGGCAATCTCGCTCCATTTCCCCGAAACGAAGACCTCCGTCTCGAGCTCTTCCTTCCATAGGCTGACGATTCATCATCTGAACCGGACCTCTTGCCCGAGAATGAATCTTGTCGTCGACCATATGCTTGAGACGTTGATAGTAAGTTGGTCCAAAGAAGATTTGAGTTGTCAACTTCTTTCCAGTATGTCCATTGTACATAACTTCGTTACCACGCAAATGGTAGCCGTACTCACAAAGAAGTCCTGAGATCTTTTGCACGTTTACAGTGTCATTGAATGGGGTGGCATCTCCGATTTCTCCTTTGTTGGCTGAGAGTTTACCCTGAAGAAAATACATTTAAATCGGTTTTTACTTACATTTTCGTACAAGTTCAATAAGAAAACTACGGAAATAATATAAGAAAACTAGTAGAGTGACATTTTAAAAAGTTTAAAAAATCAAACATAAAGATAGTTTTGGAACTTAGAGCGCACAGTAATGAAATAAAGAATGGAGTAACAAGAGTAACGAAAAACGAGAAAACATACAGACCTGTAGACATTCGATCAAGTGACCAATCGTCATACGAGATGGAACAGCGTGAGGATTAATAATGATATCTGGAGTAAGTCCTTCCGCAGTGAACGGCATGTCTTCTTGCCGGTACATAATACCCATTGTACCTTTCTGACCGTGACGAGAAGCGAATTTGTCTCCGATTTGAGGTAGACGCACGGATCGCATACGGATTTTGACAAACTTGTTTCCATCATTATTTAGAGAGAGCATGACCTGGAAGCGGTAAAACGATTATTAACAAATACATGATATATAAAGCTAACTTGATCAACAATTCCTGTTTCTGAACTTCTCAGGAATGTTGAAGCATCTCTCTTTGGATATTTCTTTCCAGTGGCGTCCAAATCGTCATCAATATCAGGAAGTGCGACAGTTTTCCCAATAATTACGTCATCTCCGGAAACGCGCATTCCAGGAGAGATGATTCCGTCTTCATCAAGTTTATCATAAAGCGAATGACGCATTCCTGAGCACTTTTCTCTTGTAGGCTTCTCAATAAGCGCTTCATTTGCATTATCAAGATTATCTTCATGGTCTCGGTAAGAACGGTAGAAAACAGAACGGAAAAGCCCGCGATCAATTGCAGAATTGTTCATGATCACAGAATCTTCCTGGTTGTATCCGGAATATGAGAGAATGGCAACAATTGCATTGATTCCAGCGGGGAGCTCATTAAATCGAAGATATTCCATGGATCTAGTAGTGACAAGCGGCTTCTGTGGGTAGTACAATACATGTGCCAATGTATCCATTCGGACATGGAAATTTGTGGTGTAGACACCCATAGCTTGTTTACCCATAGCACTCTGAAAACTTACGGAATTATTATTTCTAAAATGTTTCAAGGTTGAAATGAAACAGTCATGCCAACGACTAATAGAGAATATTATTATACGGATTTTAAAGTATTTAAAAATACTTTAAATTACCTGATAAGTGTTACGCGGAGACTGATTGTGATCTGGGAACGGAATAATCGAAGCACAGACTCCGAGGATCATTGCTGGATGAATTTCACAATGAGTATGAGTGTCGCAGTAACCACCACTTCTTAAATCTTCAGGCATCATTGCAATCATTGAAGTTTCTTCTTCCATTGAGTCAATCAATTCAACAACTCCCTTACCGACCAAATCTGACCATGTGTTCTTGTTCGCTTCATCGACATCCTTAAAGCAATTATTTGTTCAACTAATTAAAAAAATATATTAATTAGAGCAGTTAAACATCATTCTTTTCTATTTTATATCTGAATTTAAGAAGAACTTACTTTCAATTGATCGATATGCTTTTTTCTCAGAGCAAGTTTTTGATTCTCAACAATTAACAATGGTCGACAAACTCTTCCGGCATCCGTATAAATCCTGATCTCTCTGTCACGGATATCACGGACCATTGATACTTCAGAAACAATTATATCCATTTGACGACGTAGTTTTTTGAGCGTCATCATCAACTGATCTGGTTCACGATGAATTCCCACCCATGCACCATTAACGAAGATTTTAGTAGAGTCAGCAATGGCAGAAGGTGAAACTTCTTCCAGGTTTTCCATGGACCTAAATTTCAAACAAAGCTCAATCACTATAAGACAACACATATTTCAGAAATAATAGAAAGAATGGAACTAAAATATACGCACCATTCTTCCAAAAACTCGAGAATTGGTTCAGGCAGTGACCCGACAGAAATGTAAGCCATCAGTGCCAAATTTTTAACAAGTCCAACAGCTTGTCCTTCGGGAGTTTCAGCAGGACACACCATTCCCCACTGAGTATTGTGCAACTGACGAGGTTTCGCAAGTTTTCCTTCCCGTCCAATTGGCGAGTTTGCACGCCGTAAATGGGACAACGTAGCAGTGTAAGTGAGTCGATTCAATACTTGGGATACACCTGCTCTTGACTGATGTGCCTTCTTCTGATCTCCCCAATTTCCAGTGGCCAATGAATAAGCCAACCCTCGAGTTATAGTAGAAGTTTTAACACAAACATCAAGGGCGAAATCATCGTTTTTGTTGATATACTTCTGAGCTGTCATTCTCATCTGAAAAGTTTACCATTGAGAAATAAAGTAATGTCTAAAAATCTGACCTCTTTCAACAAATTTCTGAACAGAGCCCGGAAAAGGAAAGCGAGTAGTGGCCCGGCCAAATCAAGTCTTTTATTTCCGATATGATCACGATCGTCCAATTCACGACGTCCTAGAGCCGCAAGCAAAAGCCGATGAACCATGTAACCAATGAAGAAAGCTTTTTTTGTTTCGCAATGCTCAGATACACCGACGTGAGGCAACAATTCTTTTTGAAGAATTTCTCGAGCGTATTTGATTCTCTGCTCCCTAGTTACTCCTGGTTTAGCTCCACGAGCCCCAATGAAATTGAGAGCTACGTTTTGCTCCTATAACAAGCATTTTAATAACGACTAAATGCAACAAAAATTTTCCAAATGATATTAATCATTAGACCAAATTTAGTTGGCTGCATTAATATTAACAAGACACTGACCTGAATTACAAAAGCTTCATCCAGAGAAGGTTTGACCATTTCCATCATTTCTGGATCATTGAAGTCATAGATAATATGCCCTAAAATATCACGATCTGATACGAAACCTAGGGCACGGAATACGATCATAATTGGAATTTCTTGTTTGATGTACGGTAAGATTCCGATGATTCTTTGGCCCATAGCAGTCTTCTTTCCACCGCCGCCCCCTCTGGCAAGCATATTCACCCACATCGTAGAAGTTGGACGAGACGAATTTTCCAAACAAGAACGACACTCTGTTTTGAAAGCGTACTTTCCATCTTTCATTGAGAAAACGTAGACTGTATTCGTTGCCATTTTCTCTTGTGCGATTAGAACTTTCTCGGAGCCGTTAATAACAAAATAACCTCCTGGGTCAAGTGGACACTCATTCAGTTCAGTTAAATCTCGATCCGTCATGTTTGAGAGCATACAATAACTTGATCGAAGCATAACTGGAACTTTTCCAACGAACACTTTCTCGTAGATCTTTTCAGTAACGGATTCATCTCTTGTTACTACTTTCGTAATATCTACATAAAGCGGCGACGAGTATGTCAAGTTTCGTAAACGTGCTTCATTCGGCATCATGGGCATTGGAGCACCGTCTTTTTCCCAATGTGTTGGTTTTGATAGGTAGATTTGGTTAAATTTTAAAGAAAACTTGGCGGGATTTTCCATATCAGCTCCCAAATGCTGGTTTTCTGATTGAAGTTCGACTGGTGGAGAATCTTCAACAATTCTTTGCACATTCATTTGGACGAATTCATCGAATGAATCCAGTTGTTGTCGAACGAGACCCTGAAAATAGAAATAGCAGGAAAAAATCCACAACCAAATGATTTTATCTTGAAAATAAAAATCTATATCTCGAAAAGTACCTTTTCGTCGAAATAGGCACTGATCACAACCCAACATGCTTCCTGCCACGCTTCCGGACTGATTTCTGCATTCTCCTCCTCTTCGTAATCCATGGACGCATTTGGCATACCTTCATCTTCATCATACATCATATTTTGGCGTTCTCGTTAATGAACCCAGACAAAAAATGAGAAGCTACAAAATTATGTAGATCAAAATTAAAAAAAAAACAGATATATAAATAACAATTTGCAGAGATAAACTGACTCAATAATCAAGAATGCATACAAAATTAAAGCATTAAAAATTTATTGCAAAGAGAGATCCATTATTATTTCGGCAAAAGCGATTGACTAGAGGAATGTTAGGGTGACACCAATATGAGTAGGAAAGAAAGCGCGTTTGATGAAAATATTCATGTTATTAAAAAGTATCCTTTTCTTATTATCGAATATACGAAAATTAAAAAAAAAATTGCGCTTCAGCTTTTTAATAATATTTTCCTGCATTTTCGAAAAAAAAAAAGATAGCAAGCAAACACACACAAAGAGTTTTTGATACGTTAGTGACGTTTTTGTCTGAAAAAACGAATATAAATTTTAAAAATTGAAAATGCCGAAAAAGACAGCACATTTTCATGGTAACCGCAAGCTAGTAAGGAAGAAAAATAATATTTTTCGTCAGAAAACGCTATCAATTCCATTGTCTTCTACTTAACGCCAGCGCGGTGAAATATTTTGTTACTTTTTCAATCGCGCTCCATTGACACGGAAACTCTGCGTCTCTCAGCGAGAGAGTATTGGTTGGTGTAGTCCTCTCGGACAAGAGGAAAGCATTAAAATTTTACAATGAATTTCGTTTCTTTTGTGATTTGAAAAGCGATTTTCACCGATTTTCTTTGTTCTTTTTTTTTAATTCAAATAAATAATACATTTTTTCATGATTTCCTTTAATTTCAGATAGAATGTCCAGCGGAGAGACAGGGATCGATCACACCAAGGAGGACACGAACATGTTCAGGTCATTTTTTCCTCTTTATTTCTCCGTTTTTCGAAATTAATGCCATAGTTAGAGTTCACTCTTTCAGAAATCGTTCATGAACTTGTATCAGCACGACACGTACAACAGCTCTCACAATGATCGGCTATAATCGGAAGCAACATCAAGAAGTGGAAACGCTAACGTAAATAGCCGACACTATTTGGGAGAATGCAAACGCGCCCTACCGAACTTGCCAAAAAAAAGTGATTTAAATTATGAAAATTTCCATTTGGATCGGAAACGAAGCGTTTTAGTCACAGAAAAGGCAGATTTAAAATGAAACTATGAAAAGTCGAGTTAATGAGCAAATTTTGCAATTTTTCTGGATTTTTTAAGGATTTTTTTTTGCTTATTAGTTAATCATAACTTATATCTAATAACATTTTCAGAAAAAAAAATCAAGAATAAAGCTCCAAAAATGACTAAAAACCATTAACTCCCACCAACTACCATAGCGCCTTTTTTTAAAATTAAAATATGTTTTCTAGAAGAAAACTCATTGAAAAACAAAGAAAAACAATTGGATAATTTTAATAATTTAAATCCCCGCTTTTTTTTTTGCAAGTTCGGTAGGGCGCGTTTGCATTCTCCCAAATAGTGTCGGCTATTTACGTTAGCGTAACTATTTGTTTCGTTTGTAGGTGACATTATTATGGTTATTACCGCAGTAATGAGAAAGAGAAAAAAGTTGAAAAAGCGAGAAATTCGAAGAGGAGAAAAGATAATAAAGATCACCTCTTCAACGATTTCTCCGTCAAAATCCATTATTTGAGGCGAAATATTCAGAAAACACAGCCGAATATAGCGAAAAAAAAACGTTAAAAAACTTGAAAAAATTGCGTTAAAAAAGAGCCGTAAATCGTGCGACGGTCGGTAGTCTCGAAGGTTGCTTTATTGTTGCTCAAATTTTTGATCTAGAATAATAAATTGGCTAACTTTTAATTTATAACTTGGGAAAAGTACATTCAGGCAAATAGACAGACCATCTGATAAACTCATATTCCGTGAACTCCTCTGATTTACTTTTTTTCCCCAGTTTTTTTTTCCACTTTAATAGTGATTGAGGAGCTTTATTTCTCAAATTTTCTATTGCAATTTATTTCAGTTCAATTGGAAATTCCTTCAAGTATAAATATACTTTATTTAGTATGAAAAGTAAGAGGGAAAAAACTTTTAGAATTATGAACATGCCAATTGCTCTCGGATTATTGACTCATTTTTTGCCCACCGTTTATATCGTTGTTCTCACTTTGAATCAGTGCGCAAAAAAGAGTGAACAACCGAAAAAGGTTCCTCAGGAAAAACCAAAATTGAACAAGTTGAAAAAAAGAACTGGAAGCAAGAGCAAGAATTCTGAAAAGGTTTAGAAGAGCCGCATGGCCTCGCAATTTCGTGAATTTCAGCCAAATGAAAATAGATCACTTAAAAATATTAACGACGAGGCTTTAAATGATATAATTCTTGCAACAACAGACAAGGATGCATCGAGCAAGAATAACCGAAATAAGACGGAAACGATGTTGGACCAAACACAGGTTTTGTGAAACGCTCTGGTATTCTTAAAGTGAGTTATTTCAGATATCCAATACAGGAACCCTAGGGTCCGTTTCACAGGGTTTATGCCCAACCCAGGACGAATTCTCAACTGGAGTGAAGCCGCAAACCGAAACTGCGCGTGGACCACCATGTGAGATTCCTTGCTTCTGATTTTCCGATTTTCCCTTTCTGTATTTTCAGTGAAAATGGTAGATAAGAAGAAGAAGATAGAAACGTTTATGGAGTCTCAAGATGAAGATGACACTTTGGGATGTGTTAAGAGCATTCGAAATGTTTAATTTTTGAATTAAAGTGAAAGTTTAAGATAAAATGTTGTTGGGTGTTCTTCTTTTTCACAAATTCCTGCAATTTTGGCAATGATATTAATTTGGAAAACCCTTCGTAACATTACTTCCATAATGAAATAAAAATGTTTGTTTTTGCTTTTAACGCGTGTATTATTAACGTTTATGTTTTTAACGTCGTTTCTTTTGTATTTTTTCTGCACCCAAGGTACGCAAATTTGCAGAAATAGAATTATACCTGACGAAAATAACCCAAAAAAGTTCTCTTCGATGTCTCATTTCTAAAAAAATGTTTTAGCTAAATGCTACGTGTTGCTTTCTGATTTTGTTCATAAAAATTAATAATAAAAGTTATTAAAAAAAAATCGGCGGAGTAGACGAAAAACGGGTGGCTTCCCCAATTACCATACCGCCATAGTGCATAAACCCCACAAACCGAAAAATAGTTTGAAACTATTCTATTCTATTCTATAGACTATTATAGAAGACTATTTACATTAAAAAAAAACTCCAAAATCATCTTTAAACGTCAACGAAGAGCTCAATGAATTGGTTTTGAACTTTTGAGGTTTCTGATGGAAGTTTTGTCGAATTTTAAGTTTCACCAGGAGGTTAAATTCTAAGTCTCGCTGCGAAATACCCGATAACTTAATTGTCTGTTATTGCTTTTTTTTTTATTTTTTCATGAAACTTTGTTTAAAATTCAAACGATGCTGTTCTGAGCAAAAAATAGAAATCACCGAAATACTGCACTGCATACACTGCATATTTCCCGAGCGGCTTCGGCTGCTTTTTGCTTTCGATGAAAAGCGAAGAAGAGTAGATGTCGAAAATGCTGATTTTTGCATCCTGGATAGTTCATTTCTGAGCCTGAAAAATTTTGAAAAATTAAAATTTAAGAACAAACTAAAAACACTGTTTTGCAGAGCAGAAAAAGCGCTATCAGATAAATATATACGCTTTGCCAAACAACAAGAAAATTGTTGTGAAACAAAAGATAATATAAAAACTCTACAAACTTATTCCTCAACCCAATACATCAAAAAGAAAAAATTAGGATGGGCCGGGCACATTACGCGAAGAACTGACGGAAGATGGACGAAACTGATACAAGAATGGATTCCTCGAGACGAAAAACGACCCATGAGATGGTCCGACTCAATACGAAATACAAAATCTCAATATACCGAGGAAACCGACAGATGGACCACCATCGCCCAAGATCGCAAGGCATGGTTAGCTGTGATCCGCGCCCACGCAGGTGAAAAGCGAATCGACTAAGTAATTAGGTACATCGTACAGTTTCAGAATATATAGAAATCATTTTTCGGCATTTCTACTGAAGATACTGTGGACCGAGTCTCGTCTCCACGGCCCGCTACTTTTGACATAACGCCAGTAGCTGTAGAAATGGAAAAATAACCCGTTCAACGTTTTGTGGACTTCAAGAAGTCGTTCGTTTTGGAAGTCACATTTATTGAGGACGAGACATGTGAAGAAAACTTTCAAGACGAAATCGCGGAAATGGGAAAATGTTTACATTGTTCGAATCAGAACAAAAAGAATTACGCTCCACAGTGATTAAAAAAAAAGAAGCGCAAGCGCTTTTAGTCAGTGCGGAGAAAATTTGCTTTCTGTTTTGATGCGACTTTATATATAAAAATGCTGCTGAAAAATAATATATGTACGAAATCGAATCTCTCAAGAAGTCAAAATGACGAAAATGGAAGATTCTGTAAAAAGAAACAAATGAAAGAAGGAAGTACATACTGTCAGAATTCTCCTTGGTACATAAAAGAAAATATTCACAGAAAAGGCGAAGAGAATAGCAGAGAAACAAGGGGTACCCATTTTATTGATTTTTTTGTGTTTCTAAGCTGAAAATAATATTTTTCCTATGCAAAAAGAGATTTGTATGAATTTTGAAAAATCGAAGATAAGAATATAGCTTACAAGGGAACTGTTTTTAGATAACGTTTGAGAATTTTATGAAAATTGGTACACAGATACTTTCGAGCATGCTGAAAACCATGACAAACTTTTTTTTGCCTAAAACTCTCCAGAAGCTGAATATTCGCATCTGAAGTTCTCCCCCCACCTCGGGACCTCACTCTTCTCTATGCTTCCATATCATTCATTTCCGGAAGCAGCGGTGGTGTAGTGGCAGTGGGATGGTTTGGAACCCTGGGGGTCCCAAGTTCGAACCCTACTATGGTGATTTTTTTTTGTTTCTTGTAATTTCATTTTCTAGAGGTCTCCAGAGCACATTGGTCTCGAATGGAACTTGCAGAACTCTGAAAAAGGGTATATGAGTTGTGTTTAATTGTTTTTTGATCTCAAAGGCTTCTACTCTAAACTTTAGAAAACAACAGACATTTTCGGCTTGGAGGATGGCTTGGAGGCTTGGAGGCTTGACGGCGTCAATTGCTGCCGTGTCTTTCCAAGTGCTCCAGGAGTCGACGATCAAAAGAATATCTTTGGGCATAGACGAATCGAAAACCACTTTTTCGAAGAAAGTCACCATGAAAATCCTACATGATAACGTTCTACGCTATCTTATTGCTGACATCATAAGGAAGAACAACAGTTGCATTGGAAACTTTGTCGGATCGGATAGTTGGCTGGCTGGATGGAAGAAAATGTACGGAATTTCCTCCAGGAAAATCACGAAATTTGTGTCTACCGTTCGACCCAAGACTCGCGATCAGATTGAGAAGGATTCCAAGGATTTCGTGAATTCTGCCAACCAACACTTCCAACACCCATCCAGCATGCTGATCAGAGTGCAATGCTGATCAGAGTGGATTCCAGCTCGAAATGAACACAGCTCGGACTCTTACTTTTACCGGATCGAAAAATGTTCACTGAGTTGTTGGAAGTGTCTCTTCTACTACACATTCATACACAGTACTTCCATTGATCTCCGCATCGGGAAAAATGCACCCCAAATTATTCATTAATTTGAAAGAACCCAAAAGCCGATTTCCCAAGAAAGGTCTTTTTAAAGCATCAAATCTGGAAGTCACGTGCCATTCCAGTCACATCATGACTAAAAACAACATGGTGACTTTCTTCGAAAAAGTGGTTTTCGATTCGTCTATGCCCAAAGATATTATTTTGATCGTCGACTCCTGGAGAACTTGGAAAGACACGGCAGCAATTGACGCCGTCAAGCCTCCAAGCCTACAAGCCATCCTCCAAGCCGAAAATTTCTGTTGTTTTCTAAAGTTTAGAGAAGAAGCCTTTGAGATCAAAAAACAATTAAACACAACTCATATACCCTTTTTCAGCATTCTGCAAGTTCCATTCGAGAGCAATGTGCTCTGGAGACCTCTAGAAAATGAAATTACAAGAAACAAAAAAAAATTTACCACAGTAGGGTTCGAACTTGGGACCCCCAGGGTTCCAAACCATCCCACTGCCACTACACCACCGCTGCTTCCAGAAATGGATGATATGGAAGCATAGAGAAGAGTGAGGTCCCGGGATGGGGGGAAAACTTCAGATGCGATGAAAATTCAGATGAAACTTCAGATGCGAATATTCAGCTTCTGGAGAGTTTTAGGCAAAAACAAAGTTTGCCATGGTTTTCAGCATGCTCGAAAGTATCTGTGTACCAATTTTCATAAAATTCTCAAACGTTATCTAAAAACAGTTCCCTTGTTAAGACTAAAAAAGTAATACAGTAAGAGTATCAGTACAGACCAATATAAGAAGTGGATGAAAGATGGATGGACTGCCAGAAACAGAAACAGTAAACCGAAATATGCAGTAGACACGGGTGCGAGAGGTAGATTACTTTGGCAATATCTCTTCGTCATGAAGAATGGCTCCGTCAATTTCTGAAAGACAGAAAACTAGCGAGAAATTCACATTTGGAAAACTTACCAAGATTTGTGAGCAGCTGTCTCAACCAGTTCATGGTACTTGGGTCTTCCTGGAGAAGCTGTTTGAATGTCAAATCTTTTAGCTGATCGGGAAGGCACTGTTTGAGAGCTTGTGAAGCGCGGACTTTCACATTTTGTCCAGCTCCACCAGCTTGAGCAACACGAGCATCGATAGTTAAACTGAAAGTAAGACTACGAAACTACAGCGTTTTTAACATTAAGGGCCTCAATTTTCCCAATTTTAAATAATTAATCAGTATTTTATATTAAAGGATATCGCCTATAGAAACAAACATACTTCGGATTGTCACTCAGTCGACTGTAGCATCGAACGACGTGTTTAAGCAATCGGACCGACGGTTCTCTTGTTAACTTTATAACCATTTTTCCTAATATCATAGCAACATGACTGAATCGTTCATACGTTTGGCAAATATAGAGAAGGCCTGTGTCATCGAGAAGGATCTTTTGCAGAATGAATGTGGCTACAGTTTTCGAGAGCTCTGTTCCTTGTTCCATTATGCGCAAGCACAAAGGAATAATTTCTGTAGAGAGCAAGAAATTGATGACAACAAGGAGTTGCTGCAAAATATTAAATGATTTTTAGTATTCGCCAATTTTGATGGCAGAACGCCAAATTTGTGTTACCTCTTTATCGTCGGTTTTAACAAGAGCTCCAATAACTCCAAGTGAAGTAAGGCGGAGATATTCAAAAGAACGTGAGACTTTCGTTGTGTGCAAAAAAGGGTACAGATAGAGCGGAATGTGCGCATGGAGAAACGGTCCACGTGTCTCACGATGCGAGGCGACGCACTGCATCAAAGCAAGAGCGTTGCACACACGATTCGATTGTGCGGCAGTCAAGTTAGCAGGCATTATAGCGGGATAAATAGCAACCACCTAAAAACTCTTTACACCATCTCAAACATAGCTCGATTTACTTGCCTCTTGAAGTAGAGCTGACATGGTGCCGAACGAGTGCCAAAGCCAAAGTGGCAGATCAGGAACACTATCCCTTTTCTTACTTAACTCAAGAAGAGCTGCTTCACGTTTTGGCGGATCGCGCAGATCAATGATCCACTGCATGATTTCATCCCTAAAATTAAGAATTTCAGAGTTGCAACGGAAGTAATAGATTGTAACTGCTTTATTTTCAAAGATTTTCAATTGTTCAACTCACGTGTTTATATCAAGATTAGCTGAAGATGGTACCGCGGTTTGTTGAGCTTGAGTAGCTGGCGAAGCGCGCGCGTCGATCATTATTTTCTCACAAATGTTTCGGAAAACTCTGAAGCATGAGTATGAGAACGAAGTTTATAAAGTTCAATTGTGTAACAAGTAACAAACGGGTCTGAGCCGGCTTATAACATGATTAAAGTCACATCCTTTTTGTTATTTCTTATTTAACCAACAAGTAAGCATTGGTGATAAGGGTCAAGATGGTGGAAAATGGGGTAAAAAAGGATATTTTATAGATAATGAACGAGGAAAACATTAATAAGGTAAAAATAAGAGGAAGACAAGAAAACAAAATTGATAACTTGATAACAACATGAGGAGACCATAAAAGATTAATAACCGAAACATTCCAGAAAGCTTTTCTGGTAAATAAGAGATTGATTGCTTTTTTTAAAGGTTTGATGCATTTCAAGCCTCCGACTGGTGTTTTGAACGCTTTGATGGTTGAGGTTTTACCATGAGTCTTGGAGCAATACTCATTGACATGAGCTCTTGGAAGAGAAGCTTACAGGCGTATGGAATACGAACCGCAGACACTTGGGTCTTGTTTCGACAAGCCTGAAAATTGTTTTAACATTATACTTTGCATCGACCAAGGTTTTCTGCCTGTAAAGCTTAGAAATTCTTTAATGGATTTCATTTTTGTGGCATAACATCACTAAATTCACAGAAAACTTTTACAATAGAAAGTTCCATTGTTTACACGACACATATCTTACCTTGCACTCAAAACTGTTGGTTCTCAAGTTAGCAACGACAATTAAACCACAATTGTTGCACACGTAAACATGGTATGGATCTGAAACCTCGAAAAGGCGCTCTTAAAGCAATTATTTGTTCAACTAATTAAAAAATATATATCAATTAGAGCACTTAAACATCATTATTTTCTATTTTATTTCCAAATTAAAGAAAAACTTACTTTCAATTGATCGATATGCTTTTTTCTCAGAGCAAGTTTTTGATTCTCAACAATTAACAATGGTCGACAAACTCTTCCGGCATCCGTATAAATCCTGATCTCTCTGTCTCGGATATCACGGACCATTGATACTTCAGAAACTCGAGGATTGGTTCAGGCAGTGACCCGACAGAAATGTAAGCCATCAGTGCCAAATGTTTAACAAGTCCAACAGCTTGTCCTTCGGGAGTTTCAGCAGGACACACCATTCCCCCACTGAGTATTGTGCAACTGACGAGGTTTCGCAAGTTTTCCTTCTCGTCCAATTGGCGAGTTTGCACGTCGTAAATGGGACAACGTAGCAGTGTAAGTGAGTCGATTCAATACTTGGGATACACCTGCTCTTGACTGATGTGCCTTCTTCTGATCTCCCCAATTTCCAGTGGCCAATGAATACTCCAACCCTCGATTGATAATAGAAGTTTGGACACTTGTGGACACTCATTCAGTTCAGTTAAATCTCGATCCGTCATGTTTGAGAGCATACAATAACTTGATCGAAGCATAACTGGAACTTTTCCAACGAACACTTTCTCGTAGATCTTTTCAGTAACGGATTCATCTCTTGTTACTACTTTCGTAATATCTACATAAAGCGGCGACGAGTATGTCAAGTTTCGTAAACGTGCTTCATTCTGCAGGGCACTGGAGCACCGTTTTTTTCCCAATGTGTTGGTTTTGATAGGTAGATTTGGTTAAATTTTAAAGAAAACTTGGCAGGATTTTCCATATCAGCCCCCAAATGCTGGTTTTCTGATTGAAGTTCGACTGGTGGAGAATCTTCAACAATTCTTTGCACATTCATTTGGACGAATTCATCGAATGAATCCAGTTGTTGTCGAACGAGACCCTGAAAATAGAAATAGCAGGAAAAAAATCTACAACCAAATGATTTTATCTTGAAAATAAAAATCTATATCTCAAAAAGTACCTTTTCGTCGAAATAGGCACTGATCACAACCCAACATGCTTCCTGCCACGCTTCCGGACTGATTTCTGCATTCTCCTCCTCTTCGTAATCCATGGACGCATTTGGCATACCTTCATCTTCATCATACATCAAATTTGGCGTTCTCGTTAGTGAACCCAGACAAAAAATGAGAAGCTACAAAATAATGTAGATCAATATTTTTTAAAAGATCCAGATATATAAATAACAATTTGCAGAGATAAACTGACTCAATAATCAAGAATACATACAAAATTAAAGCATTAAAAATTCATTGCAAAGAGAGATCCATTATTATTTCGGCAAAAGCGATTGACTAGAGGAATGTTAGGGTGACACGAATATGAGTAGGAAAGAAAGCGCGTTTGATGAAAATATTCATGTTATTAAAAATATCCTTTTCTTCTTATCGAATAAAAATTGCGCTTCAGCTTTTTAATAATATTTTCCTGCATTTTCCATGAAGAAAAAAGATAGCTTTAACAGCATGAATATGAAGGTGAGAGAAGAATGCGAAGCCCATTGAAATCAAGTAAAAAATGAGATCGAAGATATAAAAAACAATTTCGTCGATATACATTTTTCAAGTATTATAGTATTATAGATTACATATTTGATTTGAAAAATACAGCTGCAAGAAAATCGAACAAAATTAAATAAGGGAAGAAAGGCCGCTAACTGCAAAAAAATTTGAACTGCTTCGTTTTTAAACTGAGATGCACGGTAATTTCTTTGAGAACGATTGGCCATGATTTCGATATTTTGCTCAAAACATTTCTCAAACACTAGGATTAACCCTTTTTATGATAATACTTCTAAATACATTTATGATTAATTTCTAGAAATTTGAGTTCAAAATCGATATCCTTGGCAGAGCGAATCCTTTAATGTACTCAGATAGATCATCGGCAGGTAACCCGAACCATACCGTTTTTGAACTAACTCGTCCCGTTGAGCGCAACTGCAGCAGTCGTCGGTTTTTTTTTTGAGAAATTTCTAAATTTGCACTTCAAATTTTTAGCAGAAAAATTTAGAATTCAGAATTTTCGTTACGGCAATTAGGAGTTTTGAAGCGAGATACAATAGCGCTCTATGTAAAGGAGAATTCGAGAATTGGATATTTCGGTTTTCCCCCCGTTTGAATAAACGACTTTTTTGACTCCGCGGCTGGTTCAAAAATTATACAGTTCGGTATAATGAATTTGTCCCGAAAGCAAATTAAAATTATGCAAGCAAAAGCGGTTCAGAAAACTTCTGACTTTAACCCATTTGCGGACTTCCTACGTAAACCATTGTTACTTCAGTGTTTCCATAAACTGCGCAAATTGCTGGATAAAGACGAAGTGGTGGTATATGACTGAAGGCGATTCCAAGAAACTCAGAATTACGCTCAAAGTATGCAACATGGGTGTCACAGTCAATCACAAGACGAATTTTTTCGCCGACCTGTAAAACGCCGATATAAATGTGTTTTTTTTTGTTAATTTGAGATAACACCGATATAGACGCCAATAAATATGAGCATGCAATTTCTTATGCATACCTCATATTTTGGGGGATTATTCATCTTTGGATAAATGCCGAGCTGATTTCCATTATGCATCAAAACGTTGTCAACGAGATTCCATCCCCATGATTGATCATCGGACCCAAGAAGAGCTATGTAACCAACACAGTGAAGAGCAGCATGCCTTAATTAGTTAGCTAATTAAATTCCTATTGCTAGTAGAAATTTGAACTTTTTTCTATATTAAGTGGAATGATGATTTCTCTAGAGATAAGGTGAATGTATGACGCGCAAAAGCTGGGCAAACCTTGTCGCGAATCCAACAACGGCAACAGTTCCTAATGGTCCATCCCATGAAATGTCGAATGCATGAACACCTCGCGAAATTCCTCGTTTTCCACGCACGCCATCAGTCGACTGAGCCACCGGTTGCCGATGCACCGTGAATCCGTTTGTTCGAATGTAGTTATTTCTTGAAATATCACTAGTGTTCCAGGCATAATACCAAGCCCTCAATTTCTTTCTGGCAGATCCCAACTCAGAAAACAAGAATGGATCGGCGATGGCTGCTTCAGGAAGCTTACGCACGAGGAGATATTGCCAAATTTCGCTATCCTCCATTGAAAGAGCGTTGTTCCAGCTGTGGCATGTTAACATTGCAGATTGAAGATCTTTAACAAATTAACTTGAAGTCACAATTGATTAAGTGTCAAAAACCTTTCAATGGTAAATATTGGAAGATCAGGTTTAGTACTTTCAAGGGTAATCTTGCTGCTGACACTTCTGGACGCCGCGGAGAACGACGCGTTCGTGTTGGAACGCTGTCAGTAGTGGGATGAAGAGATTCGTCGGGATTAATAGGTGGGTTACCCTCGCCATCACATTCTATAGAGGTTTTTCGTTCTTTAGGACTGCCCACTTTCTGAAAATCACACAATAATAAAATTTAAAATTACAGACGCCATCTTGGATACTGTTAAAAATACTTACTTCCAAATTACTACTTTTCATCGGCGTGGAAGACGCCAAATTGCATTGTTCGTCAGGGACAATGGTTTCTTCATCGTTTTCAGTCATAATCTTCGTTTCCTCGCATTCACTCATTCACCACGTACTATTCATCTGATTCCACTACAAAAATAGTGTTATAATAGTATATTTAAAAGTGAAAATATTTCGTTTGGTTGGAAAACCGGTATTAAGAAATTAATATTAAGATTAATATCAAAACTCTTTCTTGAAAAACAAAAAAAATAGCAACGATATAAACTAAAATGCCTACTTAATAAAAATGAAAATCTATATAAGAAACAGAAAACAGTAAAATAATTGAGACAACGATAATTAAATAAAACACTAGATAACATATTATTTTTTAACTTTGGCAATTTTAGCCTTCGTTTTATCTCTACCAGTGGATTTTTTGACGTCGGCATCAGTAAAAACAACGGATGGTGATGTGAACCGAAACAAGTTTTCGGAGAAATGTTCTTTGAACAGAAGATTTTTTGGGATCATTCCTTCTTCCGGTCTACTCTCAGATTCTTCCTCAATAGTTTCAAGAGAAGGAGTCCATGTTGGCATAGGACCGGTCTGAAACAATGTTTTTCTTTTCACATATAATGTTGTGAGAAACGTACTCTCAGTCGCTTTTCATCTTGCAAACAGTCTTTAAGCAATATAGTTTCCCCAACATCACCTGGAACAGATCCTTTCACATATATAACTTGTTTATCAATATTGATTCGAACAATCTAAAGGTAAATTATGATTAAGTCTGTAATTAAGCGAATGCATTGTGTTCTTACCTTTAACCCAGAAACCGTTCTCCATTCATAACCCATGTGTCCAGGCATTCTCTTTCCGGGCCAAATTCTCGCATCTCCCACAGAACCAACAGAGCCAATTCTGCGATGAGATTTGGTTGTACGTCTTGTTGGCTGTCCACGCATTCCCCATCGATGCATTCCACCCTAAACCGTAAGAAATGTATTATATTTGTGAATAATGCACGCATAAATCGAACTCATATAGTACTTCGCGAAATCAGATATTTGAATGAAATTCTAACGTTAATGAATGAAAAAATATTTACCTGAAAACCCCAATCAATTGTTTTTCCCGTAGCTGTCACGTACTGATTGACTCCAAA
This sequence comes from Caenorhabditis inopinata, assembly GCA_003052745.1. NCBI lineage: Eukaryota > Metazoa > Nematoda > Chromadorea > Rhabditida > Rhabditidae > Caenorhabditis > Caenorhabditis inopinata. Next base: position 3,878,935 of record AP018153.1, read on the forward strand.
GTGGCGAGCATCTAGTCTCTGTCCAGCTGAGGGAAGAGCATCTTCAGTGACCAAGAAACATCCAAGCTTTTCTGAAATGTGTGTTATTTCAGATTATCTGTAAACAGGCAGATTCAGAATAATAATTTTATTTTCAAGTATTTTAAAAATTCACCTTTGACTGGGATTCCAGCTCTAGTGAACTGTCTGCGGTATGGCAAAGTGTATTTTGTGGGATCATCGTTACCAGAACCCACAGTGACTCTCCACATAGGCCCATTTCGATTATAAGCTTTTCTTTTTCCAACCACAGATGATTTATACCATGTTTCTGGAGATGTAACTTTAACAACGTGATTTTCATCCACTTCAAGAACTGTGCACAACATTCTGTCGCCAGTGTTTGTCCATTGAGGTAACATCCCAATTTTTCGTACCACAAGACCTACACGACGAGAAGTATCAGGAATATTAGTGATCGACGCTGAGGCGTCTTGCGAATTTTTCTGAGCAATCACTGAGGCGGCAAGAGTTTCTTTGCTGATGACAGATTCCAAAAGATTTCTGAATTTTGAATCTAAAAGATGTTCCAAACAAGTGAACAATTCTTACAGTGTCTGAGAACTAATGTTCGATTTAGTTTTATTTATGTTCTCATTGACCGGGGGAAGCCATGGCACTGGTGTTAAAGTTCTTCGGCGCCCTCTCTGCTGATTCATTTGGCAACTAGACGACAAAAGAAATCTGCTCGCCCATTCAGTAGTCGAACCTGTTGGTACACCGGAAACCAGCGAACGAAGCATCTGCAATTACGAGTTCAATTATTTGAAATTGTGGATTAGTATTCAATATGACGCGAATTAAAACAAATCTAATAATGGGGTTATTCATGAAAAGCACAATTGCATTTTAATGCAAAAATTCCACTTTAACAAACAACAAACATGCATTTTTTTTGCATTAAAACGCTTTTCGTGCTTTTCATGAATAACCCCATAAGATGCTACCACAATAGCTTTAGAAAAAATATCACTGTTAAATGGTGAAAACATGTTAAGCATAAGAAAACGCAACAATTTTAATATCCGCTTTTGAAAATGACGACAACTGTCCCTGTTTGAATGTAATCAATGCTTCGACCAGTTTGGAAAATGCTTCGCAAATAACTAAACAAAGCGCACATGTAAAAAAAACGGAGTATCGTTACAAAGAAGCTTGAAAATTATGTTTTATTTATTTTTAAAAAATACACATATATCTGCATTAAACGCATTAAGAGGCCTATTGGCCTTTTTACATTGTTTTTGTTTCCCATGCAGAATCAGTAAAAAAAAGTGGCTTCTTAGAATCAATGTTTCGCCATTTGTTATTTCAGAAGAGCTTGCAAGAACTTCTCTGAGTATTATAATTTGTTCATTGCGAAGCCCACTTATATAAATCACTTCAAAACGTATATAACAGACTTTTTTTTTCAAATATCATAATTTTCAGTTTTATTTTAATTCTTTCATAGATTTTCCGAAGCTTTTCCTGGATATAATATTATTCGAAATCGTGATTTGTGATTTGATCCCAGCATTAATCTTCCTGTACTTCATTATTTTTCCTGAATCATCCATCAAGATTCTGAAGAGCAATGCGTCAATGATATCCGGATAGAAGAACGGTGACCTGAATACCAGACGACCAGTTTTACTATTATCAAGCTATTATTCTTAATGTTAATTTTAGCTTTTAACTATTCTTTTCAAATTTTAATGTCGGTTGAAGAACTTGCTACATTTTCCCAATACTTATTATTTTGTTTTTTTGCTGTTTTTATAAATAAACCCGTAGATTGTGTATTTAAATATAAATGTATTTTCTATTGCTTTGAAAAGTCAATAAATGCGCCTATACCTTAAAAATTTTTCTGAACTTTTTCAAGAGACTTCGGCTTTCAGTATATTTTTTTAACTTATGGCGGTTTTCAAGTTGATTCAAGAATCGCGTAAAAATTAGAAAAGTTATACAATTTAAGAGGACCTCGGAGAAATGCTGGTTTAGCAGTGACAATTCGGTTCTGAAAAGCGCTGAAGGGTAAAGCAGCGGCGAAAAGAAAATCACCGATAAACTATGCAGATGGAACGGTCGTACTTGTCGATCCTCTCGGTATTCTCCGCTCCATCACCAAAAGAAATGGCTCGGAAGATCTGAAACTGTGCATTTGCGCGTGGTATACAGCGCTTTCGTTTCTTTCTCGTAGTACCTTACTTGAACTTAACAATATTTATAAATGCTTCAAAGTTCACAAAAACACATGTGGCGGAGTTGTGCAATGTCACGCGATAATCTCTCCACCCAATATTATTACCCGATTGCAGTACCCTGATCGTCCATGCCTCCACGGTGTTCGTTGGCCTCCTAGATCCATTCCGATTTTGCGATCCTACAAATATTTATAGATCGGGAAATGAACATCGAAAAAAGTGCGCGGAGCGATCACCATGCGTCATTGCAACAACCACAATATACGTTTCTTTGTATTTCTTCTGATAAATTGCTTAATTGAATTCGAATCGGAGGAAATGCGACGCCGCTCTGTTGTCGTTTTGTCCCTTATTCCATGGGCCTTTTTGCTTCCGTTATATTCAAAGGGTTTCACGATTTTACATTAGAGACATTTGTGGGTTGGTGAGAATAATTACTGAGCTGCAAGGTATGATTTTTTTTTCCAATAAGAAATTCGATCTCCTAATGTTGCCGCGCTGCCTAATGTTTGAAAATGATTTCCATAAAAAATGAGCACCACCTCAGCAAAAAAAAGTGTTTTAGTCTTAAATGTTTTAGCCTCGGCAGTTTAAAAAAGAGTCCTCCGAAAATATTATTGAAATCTTCACTGTTTTCAAACGTCCGCGGTGGTAAACTTTTCCAACTTCTTGCATACTATGTACTGATTTTCCATAATGAAGGCGCCATCTGACTTTTTAATGTTCTTATTTTCAGGTTTGGTAAACAATAAGCTATGCGGTTGACAGTTCTACTTCGAGAAACTATATCACAAGTTCAAAAACTCGTAAAGGACGATCTGAATATTCTGAAAGTCGATAAATACATCGTGAACGTGAAAGCAGGATCTGGCGGCGCCGGTTTAGCAAGGTGACAACATAATAACCATAGAAGATCAAATTTTACATTCAGGTATAATGGAGTAGGCGGTAATGGGGGAGATGTCTACTTTGTCGCTAAACCATCTCTTGCATTTTCTGACATCAAAAAACGATTACAAAACAGGATGAGAGTGAGTGGAACCTATTTCAAAATATCATGTTCTTTTATCAATTTATCGTTTATATTTATGCAGTTCAAATTGTTTTAATTGAAAAATTCGAATGTTCTAGATCCGAGCAGAAAATGGCCACGCAGCCCAGGAAACAACGCTAATTGGACAAAATGGAAAAAACCAGTATTTTGATGTGCCGGTTGGTATTGAAGTTGTGAATCGGGAAAACAACACATTAATTGCCAGATGCTCAAAACCTTTTCATCGGATTTTGATTGCTCGAGGCGGTGATGGCGGAAATGCACGAAATAGTTATAAGTGTGTTTAATTCATTCGGCCAAAGAAGTCAAACTTGATAACATTGTCAGAGCCTTCTTCATAGAAACATTTTTTAGAGGGTCGAAAGGCGATTCATTGGATGTTGAAATTCATTTGAAACTCCGACCTAATATAGGACTACTTGGATTTCCAAACGCTGGAAAATCTACGCTCCTAAAGGCATTTGTACCCAAAAAATCTGTAAAAATAGCTGATTATGCGTTTACAACTGTCAACCCTCAAATCGCTTTTTGGAAAAACACTGATTTTGGCTTCGAAGGTAAGTTTCGTTAGCTTCAATTATGTTAACGAACAACTTTACTTTCTCTGTGTGTGTGTAAGGCTTCCATTTCGGCTAAATTTCAGCCGTCTCGTCTTGAATTCGTCTGACGCAGTGTTTTGAAAACTTTTTTATTGCGTAAGACGAATGCAAGACAAACTGAAAGACAAATTTTTGTCTTCGTCTTTCGGGGAAGCCTTATGTGTGTGTGGGCAAACCCAGCGCTCCTCAGTTTGCATTGCATTGTTCAATCGACGAAATTTTACAGTAGTGATGCTTTATATGATATTTCACCTGAATAAAGACGTTTTTCGTTTTTAAAATAGCCTAACAAGGGAACTGTTTTTAGATAACGTTTGAGAATTTTATGAAAATTGGTACACAGACACTTTCGAGCATGCTGAAAACCATGGCAAACTTTGTTTTTGCCTAAAACTCTCCAGAAGCTGAATATTCGCATCTGAAGTTTTATCTGAATTTTCATCGCATCTGAAGTTTTCCCCCCATCCCGGGACCTCACTCTTCTCTATGCTTCCATATCATCCATTTCCGGAAGCAGCGGTGGTGTAGTGGCAGTGGGATGGTTTGGAACCCTGGGGGTCCCAAGTTCGAACCCTATTATGGTAAACTTTTTTTGTTTCTTGAAATTTCATTTTCTAGAGGTCTCCAGAGCACATTGGTCTCGAATGGAACTTGCAGAATGCCGAAAAAGGGTATATGAGTTGTGTTTAATTGTTTTTTGATCTCAAAGGCTTCTACTCTAAACTTTAGAAAACAACAGAAATTTTCGGCTTGCAGTATGGCTTGGAGGCTTGACGGCGTCAATTGCTGCCGTGTCTTTCCAAGTGCTCCAGGAGTCGACGATCAAAAGAATATCTTTGGGCATAGACGAATCGAAAACCACTTTTTCGAAGAAAGTCACCATGAAAATCCTACATGATAACGTTCTACGCTATCTTATTGCTGACATCATAAGGAAGAACAACATTTGCATTGGAAACTTTGTCGGATCGGATAGTTGGCTGGCTGGATGGAAGAAAATGTACGGAATTTCCTCCAGGAATATCACGAAATTTGTGTCTACCGTTCGACCCAAGACTCGCGATCAGATTGAGAAGGATTCCAAGGATTTCGTGAATTCTGCCAACCAACACTTCCAACACCCATCCAGCATCTACAATGCTGATCAGAGTGGATTCCAGCTCGAAATGAACACAGCTCGGACTCTTACATATACCGGATCCAAAGATGTTCACTGTGTTGTTGGAAGTGTCTCTTCAACTACACATTCATACACAGTACTTCCCTTGATCTCCGCATCGGGAAAAATGCACCCCAAATTATTCATTAATTTGAAAGAACCCAAAGGCCGATTTCCCAAGAAAGGTCTTTTTAAAGCATCAAATCTGGAAGTGACGTGCCATTCCAGTCACATCATGACTAAAAACAACATGGTGACTTTCTTCGAAAAAGTGGTTTTCGATTCGTCTATGCCCAAAGATTTTCTTGTGATCGTCGACTCCTGGAGCACTTGGAAAGACACGGCAGCAATTGACGCCGTCAAGCCTCCAAGCCTCCAAACCATCCTCCAAGCCGAAAATTTCTGTTGTTTTCTCAAGTTTAGAGTAGAAGCCTTTGAGATCAAAAAACAATTAAACACAACTCATATACCCTTTTTCGGCGTTCTGCAAGTTCCATTCGAGACCAATGTGCTCTGGAGACCTCTAGAAAATGAAATTACAAGAAACAAAAAAAATTTACCATAGTAGGATTCGAACTTGGGACCCCCAGGGTTCCAAACCATCCCACTGCCACTACACCACCGCTCCTTCCAGAAATGGATGATATGGAAGCATAGAGAAGAGTGAGGTCCCGGGATGGGGGGAAAACTTCAGATGCGATGAAAATTCGGATGAAACTTCAGATGCGAATATTCAGCTTCTGGAGAGTTTTAGGCAAAAACAAAGTTTGCCATGGTTTTCAGCATGCTCGAAAGTGTCTGTGTACCAATTTTCATAAAATTCTCAAACGTTATCTAAAAACAGTTCCCTTGTAAGTGCACTATTTAACAAAATTCGTCTAATATGAACTATAAAAATCAGAATTTGCTGCATAAGTCATTCTTTTAATGTTTTGGAAAAATAGAAATAGCTTCAACTTGAAGCATTTTAATTACAAAATTGTTCTTAACCACTTTCTTAAAACGTCTGGTATTGCAGAGAATTATGAAAAAAGGAACATCTTTTCCCGGAATTCCGAGAATGAATGCTTGGGTGCCAGACACTGCGCCCGGAAGTGTCGACTGCTTATTTCCTTCCTTCTTTGCCACCTACTGTTGTTCTTTAGATTAAAAAACATTTTAAAATATGATGAAAGAATGAAGCCGCCGTAACAGCCGCTACCTTCGGTTTAATAAATAGACAAACTAACGATCAATTATGTATTTAGCCTGTCAAGTTGTTCTATAATTATATTAACTGGTATTAAACACGCATCACTTTTATTCAAAAAATGGTTTCTGAGAATCCGAAGTTATTACAGATGCCCCGGTTACGCTGTCCGTGGTTGATTTACCTGGAATTATCGAAGGAGCTTCTCGCAATCGTGGCAAAGGTTTCAAGTTTCTCAAGCATTTGGAATACGCTGATGTGATTTTACTGGTCGTTGACTGCAACGGTTTCCAATTAAAAAACGAGTTAGACTGTCCATTTAGGTTGAGTTTATTTTTAATCACGAATGCATACGTGCTGCTTCAGAAACCCTCTTGAATCAATTGCACTTCTAAATCGCGAGGTGGAGCTTTACAGTCCAAAAATGGCCAAAAAACCAGTAATCTGTGTGTTAAACAAAACAGATCTCCTGGATGAAAATCAGAAAAGTGTAAGAAGCATTTTCTAGAGTGCTTGTTATTAAATTATTCGATTTTCATTACGCATTCTCACATTTGATCTACTGAATTTTATATTTATCAATTGCGGATAACAATCAATATTTCTACTCTTTCAACTTCAGAAAATCTCCTCACTTGCGATTTCACTGCGCTCTCAAAAGTGGATCAATGAGTTGCCTGACGAAATGCGCCCGAAAATTGCCATGAACTTCGAGCATGTCATACAACTCAGCGCAATCAATGGGAATATAGAAGAATTAAAGAAATCTATAGCCCTGATGAATCATTATCTACATTCACTAAGAGATTATGAAGAAGAGCCAGATATGAGAATGAAGAATAAGAAACGATCAATATAAATTACACCTGTCTGAATTTTTCATTGTCATTGTTCATTTTGAAATGTTTTATAGCGTTAAAAATTAGAAAGAAAATCGGGTTTTAGAAATTTGCACTTTTTAAATAACATTGTCTTCCTACCGTTGTTAAAAATTAAATTTGAAGTCCGCGCACAAAACTGTCTTAATGGCCGTGGCCGAAAGCTATTGGAAGAAGAATGTCTCGCTCTTCGACTCGGCCTCCACTGCTTTCGCGCCGTTTCACTAACAAGACGTTAGTTCCTCTGCCATTTTTTCAAGTTTAAAAATTAAAATTTTTTAAAGATACTCAAATACACTTAGAGCCATTCATTTAAAAACAGTTATTCACAAAACTACGGAAGTCAAAACAATTTCACTGCCAGAATCACCGTTTTCGCAGGACCATACTTTATTCCTCAAAACTTATGAAAATAACTGATTTCAGAATTCATCAGCCCCAGGCAATTATTGCACTTTTGCAATCATTGCCGTACAGTAATAACTGATGGAAAATGTCGGCACATGAACCGTCACATCACTCGCCGCGAAAAGCTCATTCAAAACGTGATAAGGTAAGAATAAGGTTGTCATTTAACTCCTTGAAAAAGCAACGTTTTTAGCCAACCGTTAGCAATAATAGCTCGAAAAAGCTTTCATACAAGTCTGCGTGGCAAAAGATCTATGAATCGGGAAACATATATATTCGGTGTGACGGGAACCCACAAGGTTGTAAATCGGCAGAAGATTTTGAGGTAAAAAGTGGGCGAGAGAATTTAAATGCCAATCGACCTCTTTTTTTTTCTCCATTTTCAACTAAAAAAATTGTTTTCTACAAAAATTAATTTCAGAGAGTAAAACGAATCGGAGTTAATAAAAGTAATGATAAATCCTTGGTGGACCCCAGGTCTCTTCATAGAGACCAACAGCACTCCATATATCATAGTAACTCATTTCGAATATCTCGCTATCTCCCTCGCCCGCATCTTCGAGTGGATTCAAATTACATAACAATTCCGCCAAAAAGAGAAGTTTCGCTGTTCAGTATGGATGACAATTGCACTGAAGATTTACTCAGGGATTTTGCAGAGTAAGTAATTAGAAAATTAAACCATTAGACATTTTGCGTATATTAGTCTTTGTTTGACTTGATTGATTGTTTGAATAGCTAAAAAAAAACAAAGTTTGAAACAGAAGAGATTGAAAAAAAAAATTGTTTTGACAAGAATTCATTAACTTCTGAGCATTTTTGTAAATCTATTACTAAAAATTGTGTTTTCTCACAAACAGAAAAACAGAGAAGATCACCATGCCTTAAAATTAATATCACTATAAAGTCTGATTTTCAGAGCTTGTGGCCAAGTGGAAAAAGCATATGTATGTATTCATCCTGAAACGAAACGTCATATGAAAATGGCGTACGTTGTGTTCGCCACTGTTAAAGAAGCTGATAATTTTTATAATAAATATCACGCCCAGAATCTGTTGGCCACAAAATGCACACCGCGGATTGATCCATTTTGTGAGTTAATGTTTAAATATTCCAAAATTAAAAAAAAAGACGCACGAAAAAAGTAAGAACACTATTATTGTTTAGAAGTTTTTCAGCGCTAAATTTCTAATAGAATTTCAAGTTTCAAGTTTTAATTACGGGGTTTTCTCCTGAAGTCGTATGTTCAACATGATCCATTAATACATTACGGTTTTTCGGTATGCCTCGCCGTGATTTTTCACAACATAAAACTGCTAATTTGAATTATTGACAAAATATTGACGAAAGCAAGGAAAAACTCTGTAAACATTTTAATAGCTTGAAAATTTTTAAAAATAAATAAATCGCTCAAATGATCATTTTAGATTAAAGACGGTTTTGACTTATCAAATTTGAAAACTTTAATTAATAGGAAATTTCAGTTTTAAACTATTTGTCTCAAAATTGTATGTCGCTTTAGCGGAGTGTTTATTATCTCACAGAGTTTTTTCCAATTGTTTCTTAAAGTTCACAGAGCTGTTATCAGTTACTATGAATTATCACTAGAACAAAGCGAGGTTTCAGATTTTCATCCGCTTGTCAATAAGAAAAAAAACAATTTAGTTAAATAGTTGAACAATATATTAAATAATTTTTGCAAAGATCAGACAATTTTTAAATGAATACGAAATGATTTTAAATGAATACGAAACGGCGCGGTTCTCGCGGATCTCACTCGACTTGAAAAAGGTGGGTTGTTGTTTCCACTTTTTCCGAACCGCCAATCAACTGCGTTATCTTATAACGTTGCTAATAAATTGTGTTGTTATACAACGTTTACGAGTTTTTAAAAATATTTTATGGAATATCAGAACGCACAATTTTCAATGACACAGCGCTTTCTTACAAGAGTTTTCTGTTTATAATTATAGTATCAATGCTCAATGATGCGTACGAAAGAGCAACAGAAGGACGAGTGCTACCCAAACTACCGGAGGATCTCGCTGCTATTAATAGCAATGTATTAAAAGAATTAAGAGCTAATTTTTTGAGAATTGACAACGAGAAACATGAAAGAGCACTAAGAAGTTCTGAGGGAAACATACATTTGAATACTTCTGCTGTTTCCGGTAACGATGAAATTGATGAAAAAATGGATCAAGATTTCAAAGGTGATATAGTTAATAATCAGTTAGGATATCCACTTACCGGATATAGAAAACATTGTTATATAACGACTTGTATGAATCGAATTACGGCATGTCTCATTGTTAAGGAATTGAAAACAGTTTTGGTTTAAAATATTTCAGCATTTCTCAATGTAATCTGATTTCAGAAAGTTCTTCGAATACTCCTCCTCTACCTTGCAAGGAAGATTCTCCACCACCTCCTCCACCACCGCTGCCACATGTTTCTTCTACCCATTCAATGCCATCTGTTCCCCTTGTACAACCTCCATATTACAATCATATACCGCCGAGTTCCAGCATGACGCACATGCCAGAGTTCCGACCGTCAGGTAATTGATGACTTTCTATATTCCTTCGTTAACAGCTTGTTACAAAATGCACTATTTTTGCATGCTTTTTCAATTTTACGTTCACCCATTGCATGTTTCAATGCACTTTTCAGAGCCCAGATTAACACCTTCAACTTTGTTACAATCACCGCCAAAACTATGTCATGAGAGCAGTCAAAAAGAAAATATAGTTGGCGTCAAAAGAGGAAATTATGACGATATCGATGGTGCAGCCATTAATTTTCAAAAGAGCTTTCGATTTGGCGGCTGGAAGCAAGAAAATAAGATACTACCACGCACCAAAGATTTTTTCTTCAGCACGATTACCAATTCATCACCTCCATCAACAAAAAAAGATGGTAAAGAGACTAACTGATTAAAAAAAGTGGAATTAAAGAATGTCATCTGTGGTTCTTTAATACTACATTAGTTATGCTTACTGAATTAAGCCTGGTTTACTCTACTTTCTTAAGTTCCTTAGTTTTAAATTAGGCTTACAGTCACTTATTTTATGCCCTTGATTTATATGCATCTTCACATCCGACCAACGAACTGTTCTATATATTTTTTGAAAAGTCTTGTTTTACCTTGGTGGTGTTGCTTTTGAAATATATCCTATTTTTTGCCTGAGTTTTTTGAAAGCGCTTCCTTATTAATCCTCTTTTTAGTTTTTGTTTCAGAGCCTCCGCCGTCTTACTCACGTATTGATCCTTGTCGCAGCACCAGTCGTAGTTCTACTTCTCGACGCCGGAATCAGTCTACAAGCTCGTGTGATGACCATGACGATTCTCGACGAGATTCTGGTAGCAGGAAAAGCCACCGGGGTTCGGAATCCAGAACTCGTTCAACAACAAGAGAAGACGATAGCGTGGTGAAGTACAAAATTTATAAATCAGAGAAGCGTAGTATCGAATATGAAGCAGGAATGAAAAAATATGAGCAAGTGCACATCCGGAAACGAACAGCTGTTATACAAGGGAAGGAACAAAGGAAGGGCGTTTCATCCGATGAAATTCCATCAACGTCTGCTTCAACTAGTACTTCGGCCACATATCCTGATTCATCTGATGATGACAGAAAGAAAAAAAAGGTATTGTTTGGTTTCTTAAAATTTTTGCAAAAAAATTAGATTTAAAGCGCTTTAAGTGGGACGCTAGGTCAATGTAAAGTTATTAAATGTGAACATAATTCGCTGACAATATAAAATATTTAAATTCAAAAGCAATTTGCATATCTTGCTGAAGATGGAAGATAACTTTTTTTATTGAGCCACCTGTATTTTTAGAGTTTCAATATGGAAATATTGTTAATAACAGAATTATTTTTGAAACATGAAAAACAAGTTGCCGACCATTCTTCCCTACCTTTTTTTCTTCACAGTTTTTATATGTTTGGTTATCACCACACCGAACTAGTGACCTATGTAGAATTTTAAGGTAATTCACCGGTGACTTTAGTTCTATTGCCAGGACCGTTTAAAAAAAGCGATACATTTTTACACGTGTCTTGATCTTTAAAATTGTATAAAAATGTTTTTGTGTTCCCGAAATACTGCTGTCTTATTGTTGCTAAGGACACGTATTGGCGTATAATTTGTTTAGAAACCCCCCCCCCCCTTTATCCAGCTTTTTCAATTGCTTTATTTGATAAAATTGAAATGCTAATATAGAAACAAGACTGCGAGTATGTGCCTATATGCATTATATTTATTTTTTTTTATTTCAAACGAGGCTGGTGTGTTTGAAAAATGAATGAAAATTACACTTAAAAGTTTGCATTTCGAAAATTTCCTACCACCCGATAAAACCTTTCTTAAAAATATATTTTATTGTTTCAGAAACGGTCAAAATCTCCAGATAGGTCAAAGAAAGAAGCAAGAGCATTTGGATGGGACTCGGAAACTGACGAATCAGATGATGATAATAGAAAGCGTAGAGGCGGAAGATCGAAAAATAAGGAAGCTGAGCGGAAGTCTCAAAATTATTTGTCATCCACCTCTTCACGTCGCGATATCAACAGCTCGCATGCAAGCAGTGCAAACTATAAACTTCATGGAACACCGCCTCCTCCACCTCCGAAAGTTGTACCAGGGCCTCCTAATCTTCCAACAAATTTTCATAATCCATATCAGCATCATCATCTCGTCCCATCTACTTCAAAAATGGGGTCAACCCCTTTTTATCAACTACCTCAACATGTTGCAATTCCGAGTTCACATATAATGCCTGCGCACGTTCCTCCGCCACCTGCAGATTTTCGCCAACCACCACCAGGATTTGTCTCTTCGTTCAAGACGGTTTACCAACCTGTCCCGCTAATGTCTATTCAACCTACACCACCATTACCAGCGCCTTACCAAGCTCAAGATATACCACAACCTGGGCTGGTTCATATAGGTTCTCTATCTGTAGCTTCTGATTTTACTAACACTGCATATGACACACCACCAGGGCAACCTTCCATTCATGAAGATTGTGGAAGATCAGAAACTCCTGAGAAGCCCTCTCTTTCTCTGCAACAAAGATTTTCGGGGATATTCGGTGGAGCGCAGCATGAAGAACCACCGCGAGTCGAATTCGAGTGTACTCTGAAGAATTCGGAATCACAAGACGATCGGCACTCATTAGAAGATATGGATGTCGACGTTTCAAGTGAAGGTGAAACAGTTTCTATAACGGAGCGAAGCGAATGCATGGAAGAAAGGCGACGTCAGGTGAACAATTTTCGAATGATTTGTTTGGTTTTACGAAGTTTAGCTGTCTCCAAGGTCTAGAATTTCTTATAACCATTTTAAAATATTTCTTTCACATCAAACTATAAAAAAGTTTCTAAAGCCCTGCTAAGAAAATCATATTTGGATTTCAATATCTAGATAGTCCTAACATCCTAAATTCTATACATAACTGTATAGAGTTAATCAATAATTTTTCAAACGTCTAGCTACCAAAAATCTATATTTGATCTACAGTACCGGCCATAAAGGTATTATGTTATGGTTTTTCGACAATATCTCATTCGGCATAGAACGAATCAATCTGATTTTGGCAGTAATTGATGCAAATGGTTTCCCCACAAAATATTGAAATCTCGCAAATAGAACGATGAAGAAACTATGAAAAAATCAGATTGATCCCTAAATTTTAATGTTTTTGTGAATAATTATTCAATTATTATTGATCCCGCCTCTTTTTGTCGGATTGTGGAAGCCGTCCGAATAGCCACTAGCTTATATTTTTTTCACTAATGAAATAAGTGAATTAAGCAGAATACTAAATAGAAAGATTTTCATTAAATTTTGAAAGTTTCTATGATTTAATATTAATGAAATTGCAGTTGATGGCTTGCATAGAGGTTGCGCGGCCACCGATCGTTTTGAAGTGCAAACAAAAAATGATTGAAGAACTTCAGCGGAAAATTAGCGAGGATATCAGGCAACAAGTTTTGAGACAATGTTTCTCATCATTGGGCGAAAAACTTCGCTTAAAAGCCATAGCCGATGAAGAGAAAAGGAAAAAGGAAAGAGAGGAAAAGGCTAAACAAGAAGCAGAAAAACCGAGCAATAATTTAATTGCTGATATGATGGTATGATTTTTTATTAGATAAAGAAGCCCCAAAATCTTGTGATTACATTTTAAATGAACACTTACGAATAGTTGTTTCGTGTATAAACTACACCTAACAGTGATCGCCTGGATCGAGTTTCAAAATGAAAACTTCAACAGTTTTTGAAGTATAAGAAATACGAAAATTTTACATACATTTTACATAAAATACCAGCATTTTCAGGCGCTCTACAACAATCAGTCATTTGCAAATGCTTCTCGTGCCAACTTCTCCTTTTACAGGGTAAGTTATTTCTGCATGACCTGCAAGAATGATTGTTTATAGTAACGTCTGCAATTGTTTTTGGCAATTTTCCCATAACGGTCTGACATCTTATTATCATTTTACAGAAACAGAAGCCTATACCGAAAAGCAACGACAAACGTCATCGTACAAAAGAGTCGATGTCATCTCCAAAATCGTTTTCCGATTCATCGAGAGAATCGTCCATTGTTTCAAAACATCGGCGGACTACATCAGTATCTTCTTCTTCCTCATCTTCATTTCCTACGTCTTCGCCTGATCCGTCTGATGATTCTGACTCTGAACCACCATCCTCTGTTCAAAAACGTAAAGCATCTGTTTCGAGCACCGATGAGCGCCGAAGACGAGCTTCGTTCAGTTCTACCAGCATACAATCCAGTCAGAAAAGATCACGATCAGTCTCGTCGTCCAGTTCGCACAGTTCGGAAAACATAAAAATTAGTACTGAAAACATATTGGAAGAAAAGGCACGGAAAAGAAAATTGATAATTTCGAGTGATGAGTCTTCGTCATCGAATTCTACTATAACTTCGCCTGCTACTAGTAGACAAAGTAGTGTTACATCTCTATTGGCGAAAGAAGAGGAGCCACCAAAAAAGAAGTCTAATACTGAACCGGAAATGCCCATTGAAACTGTGTCCGTAAATGAAGAAACTATGGATACCGCTCACACAGCACGACTTCCTCCAGCCATGTCATCTGGTCCACTCATTATTGAATCTGATCATCTGCCGTATAAAATAGTTCACTGGGAGAAAGCGAATCTGAGTGCGACTCAACTTCCTGGAAGGTCTATACGAGCCGACGAGTATCACCCCTTAACGACGGAACATTGTTATTTCGGAATAGAAGATAAAAAACAGCCCAAAATTCAAATATTTGATATATGGCCAAACAATTTGGCGCCGGGACAGAACGCTCCTAAAATTACTCCAGCTCCTTGGGGAGATTCTTCCTCAATTATCGCATCATCAGTAAGTCTTGAGGAATCTGGTCCGTTAATTTATATGGATGCTGTCGTGGTCAAGAAGAAAAATATAAATGATTCGATACCAAAGAAGCGAAAATCAAGAAAACAAACGTTTGAAAAAGATTACTATGAATTCCAGGAGCCCGATATTTTTAAGGCAAGTTATTTGTGAAATTTGATAATTTTCCTTTTATTCAAACGGTTGCAGTTATTTCCACCGCCACCTCGACCAAAGAAAGTCTTCAAGTCGCGCACAGACAACGAAAAGAACGCCATCATTCAGAATTGCTCCGATTTGCCAGATTTAGAGGATCAATGGTTCCTACGATCAGTTCTCAATGAAATGCAAGAGACTGCAAAATCTGTTGACGATTTGCCTTGGAAACGGATTTTAACGTTCAAAGAAATGCTTAGACCGGACGACCCTGTTCTTAGAGTATTTTTTGATCATTATATTTATAAAAAAAATGTTATTTTTTCGCAGATTAATCCAATTCGGTCTAAGAAAGGCCTACCAGATGCTTTCTATGAAGATCCGGAGCTAGATGGTGTTATTCCTGTGCCCGAGGGCTGTGCACGTGCTCGTCCATACAAGAAAATGACAATGAAGCAAAAAAGAAGTCTCGTCCGACGTCCTGAAAATGAATCTCATCCAACAGCAGTGTTTAGTGAGCGAGATGAAACTGCTATGCGACATCAGCATCTGGCTAATAAGGATATGCGGTTACTTCAACGACGACTTCTTACCTCACTTGGTGATGCGAACAACGACTTCTTTAAAATCAACCAATTGAAGGTGACTTTTGTTATTTCAAAAAGCCGGTGATTTATGTTGAAAATTTTCTTTTACAGTTTCGCAAGAAGATGATCAAGTTTGCTCGATCCCGTATTCATGGTTGGGGACTATATGCAATGGAGACCATTGCACAGGACGAAATGATAGTGGAATACATTGGTCAAAAAGTGAGATAATAAATAAAAAGCTCACTAATTGAAAAAACGTTTTCTTATATACATTTTTTTTAGATTCGCTCTCTAATAGCTGATGAGCGTGAGAAGGCGTATGAACGTCGTGGAATTGGCAGCTCGTATTTGTTCCGAATTGACGAACACTCGGTTATAGATGCAACTAAACGAGGAAATTTCGCACGGTTCATAAATCATTCGTGCCAACCGAACTGCTATGCAAAGGTGAAAATCGGGAAGAACCCATTGACTAAATTATTGCTGCAACGTTTCGCCGCTTTGAACTAAAATGCCGTAATTTTTAATTTTTATTCATTGCAGGTGCTAACGATTGAAGGAGAAAAGCGCATCGTAATCTATAGTCGAACCGTCATTAACAAGGGAGAAGAAATCACATACGACTACAAGTTCCCTATCGAAGACGACAAAATAGATTGCTTGTGTGGTGCGAAAGCATGTCGCGGATATCTCAACTAACATTAATCCGTGTTTTTAAATTTCATATTTGATCTCCTTTAGCGATTTATTTTTTGTTGAATTATGTTATCTACTGTCTTCCCTTCGCTGGTTCGATGTGGAATCTGAAAAGATTAGGCCGGTTCCTAATATTGAGTTACAAAATCTGCACAATTGTTGTCATTTTTTTCTCTGAGTGAACTGTATTAATTGTTCTGTATCACAACTTTATGTCAACTCAAAGCCGTTTTCATTTAAAGTATTCGGCATTAAGAAATTTAAGCTTTGGTTTTATCAATTGTTAACTCTCTATAGGTTTGTCAATTGCTTCCTTCAACCAGCTTCACCGTTACGTTTCATCAAAAAATCTTTATTTAACTCAGACAAGTCTTTCTGAATTCCCCATACAAGTCTTCTTTATTTTTAGCCAAGATGCCGATCCTTCAGCTAGTCCGAATATAGCGTTTTTTTAAAGTTATCTCTTATTAAACAAAAATAAAATGCCATAATGGCGATATTAAGAATTAATTCGTTTTTTGTTCCTGGCAGTGGTTAACCTCATTCCCCCGTATTATTCTTGAAAAAATCATGCAATCTCCAAAATGCGAACTTAATTGAATAATGATACTATAATGAAAAAAATGAATATAAATATGTTTTTTTTACTAATCTATGCAGAAATCGCATTTGAATGCACATTAACGTGTTGTATAATAATATAATAATTCATTGTGCCTTCAAAAAAAGCCACTATAAATTTTTCCCCGAATAAAAGGCAGCAAATATAAATAGCAAATTGTATTAATTTCAAAAGCTAATGTTAAATTAAAACATGGTTGTTCTCTATATTATAAAATATTTTTATTTTCTGAATAAAATAATTAGAGGCACTCCTTTTTCGCTTATTTCGGCGATTTTACCGTTTTTTAGAGAACAGCAGCGATTTGATTTTTAACAATTTTTGCGAACAAAATAGAAAAGCAATACGCAAAATTTGGTTGTATCATTTCTTAGAAATCAGATATCGAAAAAAAATTGTTTTTCTTTTTTTTTTTTTGGTTATTTTCGTCAGGTATAATGCTATTTCTGCAACTTTACGTACCGTGATTGCAGAAAATAATTAGTTTGAAAAAATGGCGCTTTTTTTTGTGCGCTTCAAAAATTTAACCATGGTTATAGCACTGTTATAGCACTGAAGCCTCGGTTTTCTTTCATCTCCTATAAAACACATAGAAAAAATCCATTTTCTTTTCATAATTTTCGAAAATCGTAAAATGCGAGTGTCTAGATATCGAAAATTGTGTGTGCTACCAAATCACTGGTCAAATTCATGAGCGGTAGTTACTTAAATGTATTTATTGATGAAGAATTTCACTTGTCGCAAGAGACAATTAAAGGAATACGAAGGAATATATAATAGTATCCATCGTTCTCAGTTCTTTTCTTGCTTTTTTAATCGTCCCAACGACGTCTAACTGAGTTATGCATTATTATCCTTAAAACTATCAATGTTTTTAATTTCTTTTTTCTCCAAATATGTTTAAAAAGGAGCAGCGGAAAAAAAACTAGACGAAAAACCCTGAAATTGCGCGTAGATTTCTGCAGAGTACGGTACGGAGGAGTCCTCCATTCTGTGACATCTAGTTGTTTTTTTTCTTCTATAATCATTTTTGCCGCGCCGTATGCTTTCGAGACCTGCTTTACGCTTTGGGAAACTACATAGAAAACTCAGAGAGCAAGTGATAAAGATTAGGAATAACAACGGGAGAGGTGAAAGAACTGAGGGCGGGGAAGAACTGAAAAGCGTACGTTCAAATTGCTAAACAACGCTGCTAAAAGGGAAGAAGTTTTCGAAAACGGAAGATTTGGTGACGACCTTCAAACTGTGCGGCACACTGGAACTATTGCAAAAATTGCAATGTGGCAAAATTAAAGAAAACTTGGACATTGCACTATTTCTCAATATTCTGATTTATGGGCTCCATGACAACTGGTGAGATCTATAGTGTGCGAGTAAAAACAGTTTCTTCAGTTGCATTTTTATTTTGTTTTTAATTTACTACCAGGAAATGGCGAAAAATGAAATCATTTCGATAATTTTAAAATTAGTTAATGTTGGTTCGAATAGCATTCGTCTGAAAGCCAAAAACTGAGAATAAATAATCGACCGCGTGTGTTATTCCAGACAGCGCGCTAAAATCGTACGAGCTCGAAATCACATATAAAAGAAGGAAGCATCAATTGCAACTATAATTTTTTTAGATGATACGGAGCTGCGTGCGCTTGGTACCACGATCATTTGAAAATCTTCCAGCCGCGTTCCCGCTGCTGTGCAACGAATATCGTCATATTTCCACAAGTTTATCAAATATGGGAAGAGGTTTCAAGCAAGGTATAGCGTACAGTGTGTGTTTCGATTTTACTGTATCGATTCTGGATAAAATCAGTGAAGTCTCGATTTTTTTTCGGTTCTGTTGTAGCGTTAAGCTCGGGGTTTTCGAGATAAAACCGATTTATACAACGTGTGACGTGAAATTCTATTGGAGCGTGATACGTATGGGATCACGTAACGCGAAATTATTTAGTTTATACGGGAAACCGTAACAGGTTATTGTTTGATTCTTCAAAAAAGCATCGGTACAAATGCTATTTTTTTCCCGAAAACTATTGTTTTAATGTTTTCAGTATTATTCTGGTATTTGAAAAGTGTTCTGAACCTAATTTTAATGATCTTCATCTGTTATCTGTCTGAAGAAACTCCGAAAGAAGCATTTACTACAAATTTCAGGGCATACTATGAAAACTTGAAAACATTTTAATAGAAATTTTATTTCAAAAAAAGCGACAAACCTTGTTATTATTCTTCCGAGAAAATATCTGACCTGTTAAATTATTTTTAAATTTAAATGTTAGCCGCCTCAGCAATCTCCTAACTAAATCAAGTCATTTTCTAATATATATATACCAGCGGAAAGTTCGCGGCTACGCCGCGACTTCCACTGGCTTCCACTGGCTTTAGTTTAGAAATATTTGTAGTCGTTTTTCTCTTATTAGTAAAACAATTTATTAGCAGAACGTCAAAAACCAAATAAAATTTACATCTCGTCCCGTATCCCAACTACCCTACAGCCTCCTAAATATATGAATATGAAGCGCTCGGGTGGTCAAGACTCCATCCCGAATATCAAAGTAAAAGACCCACGATCTTTTGAGTTATTCAATGAAACGTCTTGGACAGAGTCACATACAGACAGAACTATTCGCTTAATAATAAGTAGATGTATATATATATATATATATTAGTTTCGAAAAGTTATGAAAATTTTAGTAAATGAGTAAATGTAGTTCGAAAACAGGCTGAAAGTTTTACAAAAACAAGTGATAATGACGACATAGGTCTCTTGCAGATGAAACCCATTCGAGAAGAATGTTCTCTTTTCTCTTCGATCTCAGAGAATATGTTTTTCTGTTTCGTTCACTCGGAAAAAATTAATAACAGAGAAGGTATTTCAACACTACATGATTTATTTCACAAGTTGGTTTGGCGCTATCTTAGTTGGGGGGGGGTCAATGGTTTTTAGTCATTTTTGGAGGTTTTTGCAATTTTTTCTTCTGAAAATGTTAGTTGTTATTGTTAAAATATTTGTAAGTTGTTTTTTTCACGCGTGGCGCAGCAACTGCGATGAGCAATTTTTGCAATTTTTTTAATTGGATTTTTTTTTTGCTTATTAGTTAATCACTTCTCGACTTGAAGTCGTTTACAGTTTTCAATGGATGGCCCGGTGTCGCGAGAATGTCATCTGAAGACTTAGCAAGCATTAGGTTTCTTTAAAATTTTTTTTTGCAAGCTTTGGGTTTCGACCATCAGACAGTGAATAATTCTTTCAAATATCACGATGAAGCGAAATTTTACGAGATATGGGCCGGAATCGCCAAGAAATATCCAGTTACCTGGTCATTTACTTTTTTGTGCGTATTTTTGTTGTCTGCCAATAAAATTGTTCTAAAAATTACTAGAGTATGTCTAATAACATTTTCAGAAAAAAATCCTCTAAATATGACTAAAAACCATTGACCCCCCCCCCAACTAACTATAAGATAGCGCCATTGGTTTAATTTTGTCTAAATTAGGTAGAATGAGCAACCTAAATTAATAACGTAGAATGGAAAATTTGTTTGAAAACACCCACAGTGAAACTGTACAGCGCGGTGGGTATAGCCTTTCAGAGTATAGTCTGCTCCTTTAAATGTTATGACGTTGTTGTGTAAAAATAGTGTTTTTTTTTCCTTGTTTCTCAACGAAAAGCTTAATAACTTTTCTCTGTGTCTCCTCTAATGGGCTCTGCGAGTTCAGTTAATCTCGAAAAGAAAAAGGAAAAGAAATCAATTTCCAGGTAGAGGTACTGGTGACTCTGGCCAGTCATCTCTCTACAACAATGAGCGTCGCTGGAAAGACGATGCTACATTTAATGCTATTGGAGCAACTGATGAACTCTCCTCATTTCTCGGTGTTTGTGGTGCCTCGGCGCAGAACGACGGTAACATGGACGATGTTGTAAAGACGTTGACACGTCTTCAATGCTGTCTACAGGATGTTAATGCTCATCTTGCTACTCCTCCCAAAAATTCTTCCGAAAAGAAACAAAGTACTGTTCGGGTTTCTATTGCATGTCTAATTATGCTATAATTTTCAGAAAAGACTGCATTCGACGTGGCTATGGTTGAATGGATCAATGCAGAAATTGATCGATACGGTGATGAATTGCCTCCAATTCGTCAATTTATACTATCTGGTGGAGGAATGACTTCAGCTCAATTACAGTACGGACGTGCCCTATGCCGTCGCGCTGAAAGAAGTGTTGTATCACTTCTGAGAGATGAGGATATCGATCCATTGGCTTTAAAATTTCTGAACCGGTGCGGTGAGAGGGGGAGAGGGTGTTGGTGGGTGAAAAGATGCCTTTAGCAAATAAAAGCAGAAAATTAACACTTATTATCTTGATTATCTTGTAGACATACATACAATAATTCCAGAATGAGCGATCTTCTATTCGTACTTGGTCGTACAGCCTGTATGCGAAACAAACAAGAAGAGTTAACCTATCTCCGTCCAGATTCGTTCACCAATATGAAGTGGGATCGTACTTCTCTTCATAAGAAAAACACATAATGCGTTCTAATAATTAATAGTGTACAGTTGCCATAGTTTTCGTGTGTTTACTTGCTTGCCATAAAGTTTTTCTATTCTCCTATTTTCCATTTGCACTTTTATCAATATTTCGATTGTGATTACTTCAACCTATCTATATTTCTACCTCACTCACTCACAAACTAGAGAATGGCAAAATCATTGTATAAAATTCAAGTATTCAAGATTGTTTTTCTTCGTTTTCAGACACTGCGGATGATGTCTCCATCTATACCTTTAGACCTTTTTAATCGATATGATAGACAAGTTCGTTTATGGGGCGAGGAGGGACAGGCATCAATTGGAGCAACAACTGCGTGTGTTCTCGGTAGTGATTCACTAGGTATTAATGTGTTCAATCAATGCTTTTTTGCTCATTTACGTATTTGAATGGCCGTTCTTGAATACACGTATCGCAATCCAATATGCATAAAAGTTACACTAAATTGAATCACTATGTTTTGAACTAAAGCTATCAACGAGGTAGTATGCAATTAGGAAAAGAGCATGAAAGAAGACTATTGTGGTGGTTGAGAAAGAAATACAGCGTTGTAAAAGACATTAAATAGTTTTAAATTACCTCTATTGAATGTTTTCAGCCACGGAAAGCTTAAAATCGTTGGTTCTCGCAGGAGTTCATTCGGTTGTTATTGTGGATGACGCATTTGTCGAACAGGCTGACCTCGGTCAAAACTTCTTTCTATGCGCTGATGATATTGGACGACCTCGAGCTGAAGCTACGTTGGACAAACTAATAGAGCTCAATCCTTCCGTTACCGGTAGTGCAAGCTGTCAATCGCCCAGTGCCCTGGCTCTTGAAGATGTCGAGAAATTGGCGTCATTCTCGGTCGTGGTGGCTGCCAACCAAACAGAAGAGGTCGACATGAAATTCGCCGAAGTTCTCTATAATATCAGAGTGCCATTCATTTGCATCAAGTAAGTGGTTGTGAACAACTAACTATTATTAACCTCAATGCCTTCAGAACATATGGTTTAATTGCAACTATCAGAATATGCATCAAGGAGCACACTATTGCCAATTCTCACGAAGAGAATCCCAGACCTGATTTTAGGTTAGTTATTATATGAAAAAAACGCTGAATAGAGAGACAATTTAAACATATCTTGAAGACTGGATGCGCCTTTTAACAGTTTACAAGATATGATCAACGAAACTAACATAGAAGAAATGACGGTAGATGAACTGCGCCATACTCCGTATATTATTCTTCATTTCAAAGGTATTTAGCATTTGACTCATAGATGGACATAAAATGTTTTTGAAGCATTGGAAGTATATAGAAAAACGCGAAATGATTTCAACGCATTTCCAACGACGACTCAAGAACGAAAAGAAATCCAACAGATTCTGCAAAGTTTCCGCAGATCGACTGAAGATTCAGGAACCAAGGATTCAGAGAATTTCGACGAAGCAAGGGCTGCCGTAATGCGAGCATTTCAGAAAACTACGGTCAGAAAATGCTTGCATGGCCGCTTTAAAGTCTTGTTAATTTTACAGATTGGTGCATCAGTTAAATCAATATTTTCATCTCCGCAATGCGCAACCTCCACTCAACCGTTTTGGTTGATTTGCGAAGCGCTTCGTCGTTTTGTTGAATTAAACAATGGCCTTCTTCCTCTACGTGGAACTCTCCCAGACATGACCTCTGATTCTGTTCGATACACTCGCCTGGCCACCCTTTTTCATGAAAAGGCTCTTGCAGATGCACACGAAGTACTGCGACTTACCCGTCAAGTGGAAAAAGAACGTGGAGTAGGGGATCTTATCTCAGAAGACGTTTGCTACCGGTTTTGTAAAAATGCAGATAGAATTCGCGTTCAATACGGCGAGCTGTTGAACTACCAACGTGAGACTCAGGAAATTGTTAAGAAGATTCGCCAGGGGAATGATAATGAGTCATGCACCGAGAACGTGGATAGTGCCACGTGGATGCTGCTGATGCGGGCTGTTGGAAGATTCAAAAAAGAGAAAGGGCGATTCCCTGGTACAAATGGCGTTCCCGTTTCAATTGATACTCAAGATTTAAAAAAGAGAGTGGAGGCGTTAATTAAAGAAACTTCAAGAGTAAGTTAGAAGTTAAATCCTAGGTAATTTTTTTTTCAGGAAGAGGATATATCTGCTATTCTTAGTCATATAACTGATTCTTCTATAGCGGAGATGTGTCGCTTTGGAGCTGCTGAATTACACGTTATTTCGTCATATGTTGGGGGAATCGCTGCTCAAGAAATTATCAAGTTGGCTACTAATCAATATGTTCCTATTGACAATACTTTCATCTTTGATGGGCACACACAAGAATCAAATACTTTCAAACTTTAAAGATAAACATTTTTGCTCGTTTTGTTTTATCGGTGTTCTTTATTAAAGTGTATCTTATTCGTCTGAATTCATGAAATTTTTAAAACTGCTGAGAACTGCAGGGATTCGTATTTAGCTTCATTCATCATTTTAACAATTTTGAAATAAACTCACGATCTGACAGCCTCAATTAACTGCTGCTTAATGAGAATGCCTCGTAACACTTCTTCCTATTTAAATTGCCGCAGAAACCTATTGAATTCGCTACGAGACCCACACTGGTTCCCTAAGACTGCGCCTTTGAAAAAGAATTTTGGAAAAATTATATTTTGTGAATTTTAAACTTTTTGAAGACTATATCTTTTTCTACTCGATTTATTTATAAAAGCTACGCATTAGGAGATGGCTGGAATCATTTTTGATGACATGTTCAAAGTGAAAAGTGTCGATCCGGATGGAAAAAAATTTGACAGAGTATCGCGATACTTTTGCGATGCTGAATCGTTCAAGTAAGTAAGCATGTTATTTTATTATAATAGGAGAATACACCTACTTTGTTTAGAATGGAGTTAATAATTGATATAAACTCACAAATTTATCCTCTGAAGGAAAACGACAAGTTTCGTTTAGTTCTAGCAACAACTCTCCGAGAAGATGGTCTTGCCGACGAAGGAGAGTACGATCCTAAGGTGCGTTTACAATAAAATGGTTTTCTTCTCATTTAAATATTTCTTGAATTGTTTATGAACGTGTTTTTTTCGAATGTTAAATCTTTCTTTTTTTCAGGCTGACTATCCCAGAATCAAACAGTACGAGTATGTCATGTATGGCAAAGTTTATCGCTTAGAAGATGACGATACTGGAACCGATGGTGGAAAGTTGGCAGCATACGCTTCTTTCGGTGGTCTTCTAATGCGCTTGAAAGGAGAGGCGATTAATTTGCACGGTTTCGAAGTAGATATGAATCTGTATTTACTCATGAAAAAGACGGACGCATAATTTTCAGTTGATTCTGAGCTTGTTTTATTGTTTTGTTGCTCTATTTTTATTTTTCTTGACTAATCTCCATTCCAAATCGGATTAATGTTATCTCATTCAATCGACCCTGTTCTGAACCTCATAACGAATCAAAAGTTTTTCGTCAAGATCTGTGTTTCTTGTTTATTTTTTCCGTTAATAGCAGTGCTAATGACCTGCTTAATATTTGTGTTCAATATTCTTGAAAAGGTTTCATGCTATAAAATATTTTAACAGTGCTCGACGATGTCAGCAAATAAAGAGCTGCAGCAAGGATATTCTGATTATTCCTCGGCGGTCAGTTTTTGTTTCTGTCAAATTTATTCGTATCGTGATGATCTGTGTAGCTTTCGTTTTTCTATGACTTTCTAGGAACCACGGTTAGTGTGGAAAATTGAAAAGCGAACGGCAGCGGATACGATTGTGCAAACTGACTCATTTCGATATCTTCCGCCGTCCAACTTTTATATGTTGGTCCCTTGTCCTGTGTGTTTAACATGCGTATCTGTTGTTGTTATCTTCATCCCTATTCAATCATGTTCTCGGGTGTCTTTTCGATGTTTTAAGTGTATTTTACTTACTAGTACTCTTTCGCAGCTATATAGTTAGGTATGTCTAAGAATGAAGTTCATTTTTAGTAGAACTTCTCCATTTGTTTATTTTTCAGTAAGCTTTACTTCATTAAATATATTTTTTCCAACTTTCAGATTGACCAGTCTGCACTTCTTGGTCGGCTAATTTCATCAATGGAAAAAAAGGAGCTGACTGATGAAGTACTGGAGCATATTCCTGAGCTTAACGAAGCTAAGAAGCTGAACGACAAGCTCAAATATCAAAAAGCTATTCTCGAAAATAGTATTGCTGAACAAACGGCGAAAAACAAAAGAAATGGAATAAAAACTGGATCCTCGGTTACTGGGTCTGCTGCCATTGAAGATTTGAATTCTAAAAAAACCGGCAAAACGTGCGTGTAGATTTGGGCGAAAAATAATTATTATAATTTTTGAACTAATTTAATAAATCTAATAAACCTGTCTCTCTCGTACACTGTATTATTTTGAGCCTCATACATTTTCAATGTTTTCAGGGGCGGTGCTCCTCCGAAACAAGCTACAAAAATTAATTACGTGAGAGTTGAAGACTATGGTAGCAGCATCCTTGGGCGTCTTCAGTCAATTTTTCAAAAAGCAATTGAAGATGCTTTCCCAGGACTAGACGTTCCCCTTCTGCTCACTGAAACATCGAATGTTCAGTTCGGTGACTATCAGTGCAACTCGGCCATGAGAATTTCGGCGGTAAGGCTATGCCGAATTTAAAATCTAAAAATATAGTTAAGCAGCTTACTGTAAAATGGTATCGCTAATCTTTACAGAAACTCAAATCGGCTGGAGTTGTCAAAAAACCGAGTGAGGTGGCCAATGATATCAATGCAAGGATTCAAGCTGACAGCGGTTTTATCGAAAAGATTGTTATCATGCCAGCGGGATATATGAATATTTTCTTGAACACCGACTATTTCCGTCGTCAAATATCTCTTCTTGCTTTAAACGGCGTTAGCCTACCTAAGGTGTCCAAGAAGCGAGTACTCGTTGACTTCTCATCACCAAATATTGCAAAAGAAATGCATGTTGGACACTTGAGGTCTACCATCATTGGTGATTCCATTTGTCGACTTTTTGAATCAGTTGGATTCGATGTAAGATTTTAAGCAATTCTCATTCATAAAAACTTAGTAATTCAGTCGTTTTACCACTTTTTCCCTTACAGGTACTTCGTGTCAACCACATTGGCGACTGGGGAACACAGTTCGGAATGCTTATTGCTCACCTTTACGATAAATTCCCAAATTTCATAAACAATCTACCCGATATTTCTGATCTTCAGGCATTTTATAAAGAATCGAAGAAACGATTCGATGAAGATGAAACCTTCAAGAAGCGTGCTTACGAATGTGTTGTCAGGTTGCAAAGTCACGAAGCGGATATTGTCAAGGCATGGAATACAATTTGTGATGTGTCCAAGAAATGTATGTTCTTGATAGAATATAATTCTAATACATATATTTTAATATCATGCGTCTTACAGATAACCAAGTTGTATATAATCATTTGGACATCAAAATAAACGATGTTGGAGAGTCATTCTACCAAGACAAAATGGTTGATCTCATCAAGTGGATCAAAGAGCATAGTACGCCCATACTTGTCAACAATTTTTGAACATTAGTTGTTGATCACCATTTTTTTTCAGAACCTGAGATGATTCGTGAAGAAGAAGGTCGCCAGATCATGTTTCCGTCGGGTTGCGATGTGCCGCTCACTGTCGTCAAATCTGATGGTGGATTTACTTACGACACTTCTGATCTTGCGGCTCTTAAATACAGAATGCTTGAAGAGAAGTGCGATTGGAACATCTACGTCGTTGATGCTGGGCAAAGCCTTCATTTGGAAACAGTCTTCGCTGCTGGAAGGGATTTCGAATGGTAAAGTCTTCGCCTTTTTATTTTATAAAAAGAAATATGTTTATTTATATTCTGACGAGACCACATAATATATTTTCATTTTTTTTAAAGTATCATATTAACCAATTAGTTTTAAGGTACGACGAATCGGCTCAGCGCGTTGAACATGTTTCTTTTGGACTCGTTCTCGGAGAGGACAAAAAGAAATTCAAAACACGAAGTGGAGAAACAGTCCGTTTATTAGACTTGCTGTCCGAGGGAGTCAAACGTGCTGCAGAGAAATTAGAAGAGAAAGACCGAAGTTCTGTGATGAGCAAAGATGAGCTGGCTGCAGCTAGAGATGCCGTTGCTTTCGGCTGCATCAAATACGCTGATCTGTCTCATTCTCGAACTCAAGTAAGGATACGGTATCTCATATCAAAATTAATTTTTTTTTAGGATTACGTTTTCTCGTTTGATCGAATGCTGGATGACAGAGGAAATACTGCAGTTTATTTGCTTTATGCCTATGCGCGTATTCGATCAATCGTTCGAACATCTGGAGTTACTGAAGCTCAATTGTCTGAATACGTTTCAAAGACTGCAATACTTCCATTGAATCATCCAGCGGAATTGAAGCTTGCTAAACAATTGTTGAAACTAGCTGATTGTGTACTTCTGGTTCTTGATTCTCTGATGCTGCACCAACTGTGCGAATACGTCTACCAATTGGCCACACTTTTCCACGATTTCTACAATGAGTGCTATGTAATCGAGAAGAAAGAAGGCGGTTAGAAATCATTTTTATCTCTTCATCCCCTCTGTAGAAAGAGTGTAATGACCCCAAAGAATTCCTTAAAAACTGATCAAAGGGAATACGGTAGTTAGATTTGAAGGCTTACAGAGTACTGCTGACTAGTGCTGAGGTGTGACTTATAGAAACGTGGTAATCTTAATTTTCGAGTTTTTGGAATGTTTTTAGTAGCAGGATCCTCGAAATTTCAAATTATCTGCTGAATTTCGGAAATCGATATCCGGAAGATTCTCTATAATCAAGTTTCATTTAAGAATGAATTATTCATCCCCGCTCCCGTTATTGAGGGAGCCATTACTCCGTTTGAAGCTGTTTCAGAATTGTTGTGCTTATATTTGCATCCACTTACCAACTTGTATGTAGTTGAAGCGCGCACTAAACCAGTCAACCACTTTCAAGCATTTTAGCTCTCATAAACTCAAACTTTCCTTTTGCAGTCCTCATGTCATGTCAAAATTTTTTCTTCAGAAACCCCAATAGTTCATTTCCATCGTTTGGCGTTATGTGAGGTAACAGCTAACGTCATCTCAACTTGCTTCAAAATTCTTGGAATTCGTGAGGTCCCCAAAATGTAGAAGAATTCAATATTATTCAAGTTTGCCGACCGGCCGTCATTTGTCATTCGAATACTGTTATTCTTTTCTAATTATTTATATTTGTTGTTTTTCTTCTATATATTTAAATGTGTTCCACTACTGAATTATATAAGAAGATTTGTTACCCCAGTAAACTCGAATTGATGGTTTGAAAAAGCGTCAAGTAACCCAATATCACATGAAATTCAATACATTGATAAAAGCACAAGGCAATAAAGAAGTATATCAAGTAGGAAATAAAATATAAATTGTATTATTTAATTAGCTGATACACAATCTAATCTAGATCCTCCTCAACTTCGACCTTTTTCGGAGCAGGGGCTGCGGGTAATGGGAATGCGCCAATAGGAGTTTTTTGAAATGACGCCGACGGCTTTTGACGAGCTGGCGTTCGAGATGTGATATGCGATATGGCAGTTTCCTCTTCCTTAGACGTGCCAAGAAGCCCTTCAAAGTTTATATATTCCCTAAATTAGCGAATCTCAAAATTAAACATACCGGACAAAAGACCACCCAGCCCTCCACTCATGCATTGATTGTCGCGAATACCGAAATAGATCTTTCCGATTCTAGTTAAATAGCCAATGAAGGAATATGATTTTTTAAGTTCCGTTTGATAGATCGCAGTGAGCTCCGAATATTGGGGTTGCTTAAATCATGAACAGATTATTGAGTAAACCATTAAGAAACTCATACGTTTTCTGTTTCAATAACATCGAACAATATGTGTTGGAAATTGAGAAGCGGCAATTCGAATGGATACTTGCTCGGAGCCACGTAATCGTTGAAAAGAGCAACGGCGAAAGGGAAACGGTCAAGGCACAGAGTCTGAGCATTTTATTAATACCAGATTCATATATGTGTATTGTTTACCTGTAGAACAGCTTCGACAATAATGAAGTCAGCTTCATTCTCTCCTTCGTGTTCTTTTTTATATTCTTGGTGGAGAAATTTAGCGAAGGATTTATGGTCGTCAGATAGTAAAAAATGATTTTTAGCGAGCTCCACGTGATCTACAGAGACGAACTTTTTTGCGAGAATGGTGTGAAAAGCAGCAGATCCGTATTTTTTTTCGCTCGGCGTTGTTGCTTTTTGCTTTGTCCTAAAATTGTATGATACATTCCATTTTCCGAACAGATTTGTAATTCTTACCATTGAATAGCCAAGTCGACACATTTACAACGTGCAGTGTTCAGCAACTGTTCAGCTTGAGAGTTTCCTTCTTTATTCTCAATTTCAGCAAAATTAGCGAATTTGGAAACACTGTCTGCTAGCAATTCAAATGCTGGTTCCTCTATATCAATATTATTTTTTGATAGGCACTCGGCATACTGAGTCGTAATATCAATCGCACATTGATATTGTCTTTCTGGAAAGAAACATATATAGCTGAGAAAGTTTAAAGTGAAATACAAACCTTTGAAGAAGAACTCGAGGGCGTGATTAACGAGAGGAATAGCTGCGTCGTTTCCATTTTTTAGGCGAAAACTTCGGGTTACTTTCGTCCGGTAGAATTGGAGAGCGTCGTAAAATTTCTTACCTTTCTCGAATTCAGCTAATCGCGAAAGAGTTGTAGTGTCCATGTGCTAGAAACAACTTTTCTTAAGCACGATCACAAATGAAGAGAAAGGAATGAAAGTCAAGATGATAGCCAAAAAATAGGCTTTTGAGAAAAAAAAAGAAATTTTATTTGATTATTCTTGAAACATTATTGAGAGTCTAGGAAAGCGATTGAAAAATGATGAGCTAATGGATAGACAGTGATATGGTGCAGCGTAAGTCGAGACGTGACAGAATTTTTTAAATGAAAATAACTCAGGAGTTTGGTGAGATTCTATCAATTTTTATAATTATCATGATTAAAATTGGCACCGCCAGTTGGTTCTAAAGCAAAATAAGAAAGTCTCGAATCCGGTAAATTTCAGAATATACGATTGTTCAGATATTCAGAACTTGCCGGCTCAGAAAAATAGAGAATCAAATAAAAATGTGGAAACTCGCTGTAGTCGGAATCTAGGCCACGGACTACAATTTAATGTTTTTGTACACCTCTCGGACAAACGCACTTCTTACTTCCCTCGGTGCCGTCATTTTAGTTTGTTGAAAACATCTGCTGCATGAATTCCTTTTCAGGTTTTTCTTATTTTAAAGTGATAAGTCCCACTAATTGCATATTTTGCAGATTATCGAAGTGAAATATGGCTATTTCTAGAATCATATGGATGGCTGATAGTGTTTGTCTTAATTCTTGGATATATCGTTTACAGGAAGCACTTTCACAACTGGATTGAAGCTAAGAAGAAAGAGAGAAAACTTGCCGAGCAAAAAAAATTTGGTAAGATTAGCAAAAACTGAATTAACACACTGATTATGCTTTTGTCTCAAAATTGGTCCCATTTACGTGATTTTATAATTATTTCTTCAACCTCTATTCTTTTAAAATTATAGATTTCACCTTAGCTAATAAGATACATTCTATCTATGTCTTCAGGTGCTTTTTTTCAAAAATTTTTTTCATTTTGTTATTTTTTAAGACTATGTGATATACCGTTCAAAATTTGTTTTGTGAAAACAATAAAAAAAATGCATTTTCAGGCGTTTCATTTTACGAAATTCGCAAAAAACAAATGAAAATAAAGAACTATTTTTTAAAAATTCGCGTACTATCAGTAGGCGTTTCCGGGAATCCTGACAATTTTTTAAAAATGTCATAGGAAGAACTTGACGCGAATTCACGGAATTCCCGTGGTTTCCCAAAAAAGGACCGGGGAGTGGGGTCAAATACACCTTGTTTTTCTTTATAAGGAAATTTGAAAACCAGAAAAGTATTTTTTTTCCATCGGAACACAAATTTCAAAAAAAAATGTTTTAGCAATAATATTAAGTTATAAAAGCACTCTCATTTCTAACGAAATTACCAAAAATGAGTAAAAAAGGTGAGAAATTCACCACACCCCATACAAAAGAATGGAGGTTGGAAAATTTTTTTAACGCGAGTAGCAGAATATTTTTTCCCCGTGCCAAAAGTTGATTACACTCTGTAACTATAAAAATCATGGCGAGAAGCCCACGAACTAAACCAGAACGACAAAAAAATTCCATTAAATTGTCCAACTTCTCAGCCAGATCGTTTGGTTTCCTCAGATCGGCACATTCAAGATAAGTATGAAGAAAAAATCAGGTTTGCAAGGGAGAAGCAGCAAAAGGAGTACAACGAGAAGGAAAAGTTAGAAAGGGCGAAACGTGTAAAAAGGGAGAATGAAGAGAACGCAAGGAAGTTGAAGGAATTGAACGATCGGAAGATGGTCAGTTGTATAAACTAAATCCTCCACGAAAGACGAAATAAAACTGTCTCGTCTCGTCTTGCTTGGTCTTCATCTTGATTTCGTCTGGCGCAGGGATAGACATTGTGTTGATCTAGTAAGATACATTGTGTACTCAAAACACTATTTTTTAAGCGTAAGACGAGTGCAAGACGAACTAAAAAACGAACGAAGACGTGACGAAAGACGACTTTTTGTTTTTGTCTTTCGTGGAAGACTAGTCGGTTTTAAAGTAATTTGAAAGCCGACTTTTCCTAAAATCCAACATTTATTTAGGATACGTACAAAATGAGCTTCAGTTTCACTTTAAAAGCTAAATATTAGCTAAAAACTATTGCAAACAATTTCGAAATATTGATTCATCAAATACCGTTAGAAATGTAACAGAAGACCTTGTAAATAAATTTCAGAGATCCTCTTTCTTGCACTAGTGAATAGCAAAACCTACCCTTTTACATTGCAGGCTGTACTACACGAAATTAGGAAGAAATGCTGAAATCAACTTCTCTGTATAACCCTGTAATAAATGGGACCTTTTCTCGTTAGTCCTACAGCGAGTTCTGTTTAAAAAAGGTGTCCCATTATTACTAATTTTCGATATGCAAGCTTTTTCCTATGAGAGTCAGTAAAACGTGATAAAATATGATACGCCGCCAAAGCCAGCGCAATAGTCGAGCAAACAATGGTTAGTCTAACACAAATCGGTGATATGGTAGTTAGGAGCCACTCATTTTTCACCTTTTTCTGCTATTTTTTTTTCTCGAAATAACATTGTTTGCATATTTAAAAATTTTCATAAACAAAATAGAAAATAAAAAAGCATTTGGCTGTAACATTTTTTTAAAATTAAATACCGGGCAAAATCTTTTTGGTTGTTTTAGTATTATGCTATTTCTGCAACCTTCTGTACCGCGATTGCGGAAAATAATAATCTTCGAAGAACATACCTTTCTAAAATGCAACCTTTCATTTCTCTTTTATAGCACTCAAGCTTCAATTTGATTTATCTCTCAATAAAAAGCGTAAAAAAACAATAACATTTTCACAATTTTTGGAAATCGTGAAAACAAAATCCTTATTTATTCAATAAATCAATTAAGAAAACATTAGTTTAAATGATATTCTTCCATTTGTTTCCAATTTTAATGCGAGATGGCACGAAGTCAGGGCATTCGATTTCCAACTTCAACTTTTTCTTCTCTTCACGATCGGGGATAGTAACTTCAACATCCAGCTCAATAATTACTCCATTGCAAGAAACAATCGGCGATACACGAACTTGATCAGTCAGGACTTTGCACTCAAATCTCGATACAGGCTTCTTCCCGGCTGAAGCATTAGATGCCCCGGATGTGTTAGTGCGAATATCCTATGAATTTACATGTTGTGCCCCTGATTAGAGAAAGAAAGATGCCATTCATACCGTTTTTTCCACCTCTTCCTGACTCGAACTACCACAACTATACTCTGAACTTCTCTTGGCTTTTGATATGTTCACTGACGGCTTGTTTCCCATATTTTTCAACGAAGGTCCGTTTTCGCTTTTTTCAGGTGGTGATAAAGAGAATGGTCTTGGTTCGTCACGGATTTGTAGACTCTGTAGTCGTTTTAATAGGCTGTAAATCTAGATGTTAAAAGCTACCTTAGAAGCGATGACATCTCCGGTGCTACGTCCAACTTCTCCATGCAAGGCTTTCGAAATTTTCACTTCACAACGGTCACCGGTTTTTGGCAATGCTAGCAAAACCTGAAACTGAACATTCAAACGAGGAAATAGTAACTGCTCCACAGTATTAGTTAAAAGCTTTGCGAGGGGTAAGCGGAGGCTTCCCATGTCTCACAAAATGACCTTCTCGACTTCATTGATTGTGCGAAGAGAAAGACCATTCAGGTAGCAGATCGTGGCTTTTGCGTCTACCATTGCGTAGTTATAATCAAACTAATTTACAATTTGATAAACATATTTTTGTAATAGTGAAGGTCAGCTTGTTATGGTAAGTTCACGGATCGTACGCTGCTTAATTTAAAACATTCAAACTATTGCTGTGAAATCAAAACGCTTACATTGCCAGTCATCGTTTCCTAATTTATTACAGACCTTCCAAACTCTTGGGCGCTATTCAACTCCTGCTCCAATTTCGTCTCCATCAGTTTCCACTAAAAATGCGAAGAAAGAAGCAGTGGAAATAGTGGACGCTGTAATTCATTCAGCTACCATTGTTGTGCTCGGTGGCAGTACTTGCCCAGATTTTAGGTCAGTCACCTTCAGATGGAACGTCCTTAATTCAAGCCTCCAAATTGTTCTTAATTTCAGAAAAGTTTGTCAATTTGTGTCCACTTACCGAATGGATACCGCGGAATTTCAAGTCTTCGAATTCGACAAACAACCCGACTGGCCTGTAGAAAAAGTATTGGAAGAAATGGAAAATCGATTTCTCACTAGAAAATCTCCATTCGTGAGAGAGACCTATCTTGAAGTTAAACTAGTTGTTCTTGCAGGTGTTCATATGCGGAGAGTTTATTGGTGGTCTCGAAGAAACTAGAAGCTATGATAAGAATCACGGATTAATTAATGCAAAATCCATACATCAAGAATGACTTCAAAACTGTATTTATTGTGCTGCAATAAAAGTGATTATGGTTTATTCAGTGTCTAAAATTTGGTGTACTCGTTGCGTTCGCTTAATATATATATTTTTTTCATTTTTATTCACTTATATAATCCATATTTTTCTCAGAATATGTCTGAGAGTCTTAATGATTTTGAATCGCAGGCGACTGCAGAAGACGGTGTCAATCTGGGATTCACGGTGAGAGAATAGAGAACTCGGAACAATAGGTTTCTTCATTAAAGCACTTTTAGAAAGAGCTGATTGATGAAATCCGAGGCAAAAAAGAAGAAAATCCGGGAATGTTTGTATCAGCATGGCAGGACGATACAGACGGACTTGAAGAAAAGAATGTGGAGGACCCCATTGAGATGTGAGTGCCTTTTGTAGTCATATCTGTTTCATTTCAATTTTTAAAGATGGCTGACTGCAGCGGAAGAAGGTGAGCTGGAACTGGTAAAAGAGATTCTGGAGAAGACGCCCAGTCTTCTGAATGTAAGATGGCTGCAATACGAAATTTTAAAAATTAAATATTTCGCAGTCACGTGATGCTGATGGCTACACTGCCCTTCACCGTGCTTCTTACAATGACCATGCTTCGATAGTCGATTTTCTTTTGTTATCAGGAGCCAATAAAGAATCGAGAACAAACGAAGGGTGGACACCATTACATTCAGCAAGTAATTGGGCTAATTTCAACATTGTGGGACGCCTTCTAAGCAATGGAGCCGACGTTAACGCTCTATCGAATGGTAGTTTGTCAGCTCTTCACCTGGCTGTTAACAGTAGGAGTGAAGAACCTGATAATGTTTATACGACGATTCGATATTTACTGCAAGCTCCAGGCAAGATATTAATGGAATTCTGAATGTTTATGGAAAATTTTAGGAATTGATGCCGGAGTAATTGCTGGTAATGGAGACACCCCATTGGCAATTGCAAGGCGAACATCTGAACGTCTTTATAATGCTATTCGTGAGTTTTTGGAGCGACCATAAAATTAAATTATATATATTTGTAATATAATTTTTCGGCCAAACTCTTCGCGACGGGTTCTTACTTCGAGCAGAATATAATCGAAGCATTAACCTGTATTTGGCTTGTCTAGTGTGTTTATTAAATGGTATTGGTTCTTGTATAAATTTATTTAATACTGACTCTCAACGCTCATCATAAAATAGAATTATAGTTATCATATTAAACGCAAAGTTGTTTTTGGTGGAATAGTTTCTTGTGGTTGTGCTTGGTACCTCAAACTTGGGTAAGTAATTCTTTATTAAAGATTAATCTATACATATATATATATATAAAAGGTAAAAGTAAAAATAAAATACACATAAAAGACAGATACGCAAGTAGTGAGGAGCATCAGTTGGACCCTTTTTATGAGAGCTATAAAATGGGGGTGGAAACATAGTTGCATTTGTCTATAAAAGGGTCTGCTGTAATATTGCCAGCAGAAAAACTTTGCAAAAGTGCCAGAGTTCTTTAGCAAATTGTTTCTTACCCTCCAATATAACGGGAGATAGGAAAGACTATGCAATATAATTAAAAAATAGTTTAATAAATGTAAGTGCTTAAAGGTTCAATACCATAGAGATCAGAAAATTGCAATATATGAATTATAAAAAAAGAACTCGAAGTAGGATTCACGTGCAGTAAGTGGTTTAAAAATGTTTTAAATAGTTAATACAAGAAAGTTACCTGCACTTATCATCGTTCCAAAGATTTTTCGAGTATGGCTGCCTGACAATAACGAACACAATAGTTATAACAAAAACAGCCGTATAGAGGGTTAGGCAAACATAACGAATAATTGTTTCAATACGATGCTCGACTATGTTATACAGAACGACATATCCGAAAAATATTCCAGTTACTGCTCCAGCAATATGAGCCAAGTGAGATATTGAGTCACACTGGCCAGCGTAGAATCGACGATGAATGGCAGAACCAAAATCGAAAGCAATGAAAACGGCAAGAACCAGCACTCGTATCCAACGGAAAGGCATCTCATGCCAGTTCTGAAAAAAAAACAATTATATCTCGGGCAGCAAGTAAAAATAATTGCCCACCAAGATAACATTAGCGACATGGGCAAAGATAAGAGCATAAACTCCAGCAGATGCTCCTACTAACAGGCTATTGGGATCGACAGCATACTGTAGAAGTGGCCCAGCTGTTACTGCCAGCAAGTAAATAGGACCGATTCTCCAAATTTTATGAGCTACTTCTAATGGAATACCAACCAAGAGCTGTATGATAACGTTGCCAAGAAGATGATTCAATCTGAAAAAAACCACATTTCTTCGCTTATTTCCCAAATCAATTCAGAAGGAAAGTACCAACCCAGCGTGTAGAAACATGTATGTAGTGAATCTCCATGCTTCCGCTCTCAATTTCGGAGCAAAAATAAGCAAGCCAGGCGCTGTGTGATTGTGATAAGTGAAACAACCAGAACAGTCGGTCCAAATACTTCCGTGACCATCAGACACCCAATAGTAGAGGAACACAGCAATCTGAAAATGGCCATGATGAAATAATATGCCGTGCTCTAATTTTAAATACAACAACTGAATTACCTGCATCAACGTGATGAACAGTATAAAAACTGGAGGAGGGCAACACGAATAAGTGTCGATATACGAGTGAACTTCGATTTTTTGACTGTTACTCATTACTGGATCCGCCAGGTCATACATTATCCTTTTGATTGATGACATTTGGGCTGCTTTAGAAGTCACCTGGAATAAACGGAACAGTGAGAAATGCGATCTTCTTGAATGAATTATGAATTATATTCAGGAGCCGCGACGACGT
Organism: Caenorhabditis inopinata; assembly: GCA_003052745.1. Classification (NCBI taxonomy): domain Eukaryota; kingdom Metazoa; phylum Nematoda; class Chromadorea; order Rhabditida; family Rhabditidae; genus Caenorhabditis; species Caenorhabditis inopinata. Next base: position 3,916,396 of record AP018153.1, read on the forward strand.
TTTTCATAAGCTGTTAAAGGAAATTTATCAGTTATGCAAGGGGCGGCAAAAATACTGTAACTCAACTTCAACGCGCATTCGCGCTATTTTTTTTTAATTTTTTCCCCGTATTTTATTTGTCGATTTGCAAAGTTTCATATTTCAATCTCTTTGTTTTAACAGTAACGACGAGCCCTTCTATGCACCGATCTTCAATTATCGCTCTGCACAAGCAAAGCAAGGTGACTGTTGAGATCCCTTCAGCACTCGGAATTGATAAAGTTACTCCGGACGGAGGACCATCAAACGTTATGGGATAACTGGGGATAATACTGATCGATCGAGAAACGGCCGCCCGGCGAGTTCCGTCACTCCTGAGCCATTTAAAGCGATTTGAGAAAGGATCAGACGCAATCCTCACAAAAATATGCAAAAGATGGCTGAAGAAGTTGCTGCTTGCCGGCACACGACAAAGCACGCACTAGGCAGAAGTGCTCATCGATGAGAAGCTATTCAATTCCCAAAATCATTGTGATTTTGCTCGAGATCTTCTGGAAACCAACAGCAAAGATCAGCTTATTTATAGCAAATCGGTTTTTGGAGGAATCACATCCAATGGAAAGACACCTTTGGTTTCTGTGGAACTAAGCTTACTATCTCAACAAGATTTTGGCGAAGGTCATGCTTTCCTGGTGCCAATTTATAAAATTGGACTCTCCAGCAGGGCGCAGCAACAACGGCTCACACGGCTAAACAAGTTCAGCAGTAGTGCTGAAGCGAATTTTCCGAGTCTCATCTCTGGGACAGAATGGCCTGCCTAGAGCCCTGAACTCAATGAGAAGCTCCGACTACCAGAAAACAAGGATCCTTTTACCTAAGAAAATCTTTGTCCGATCCTGATTTATTGTGCTTACTTCATCAGCGTCAACTCTTAAATCCGTTCTGTAAGCTTCCGGCTGGTCGGACGACCCCTTATGATATGGTCCGACTCACTACGAAAAGAAGTCTCAATATACCAAGGAAACCGACTGACTACTTCGTGGACCACCATCGCCCGCGATCACAAGGCATGGTTGACTGTGATCCGCGCCCACACAGGCGAATAACGGATCGGCTATGTAAATAAGTTCGTTAAAAACAGTGCAGATGCTCCGCTGCTTCTCAGCATGACCGCATTATTCTGGAAATTACTTCTGCCACCGCCTAACGACTCCTAATTGCGCTTCAGATCAACAAATCTGAAGACAGAGCTAACAGTAAATGTTTTCAGATAAACTTAATTTTAAATTTTAATTTTTTTTTTTAATTTAAAAAATTAATTAACTGAATTATTTGAAGTTTTGAAGCTTCTAGAGCAGTTATCCAAAGCAGAAAGCTCACTGCACATTTTCATAGTATTTTACAGCTTTTTCAATACTTGACAAGAATTTTAAATAATATGAAAAACCCACAATTTTTTGAAATCCGTCCACATCAACCAGCTCATCTGGAGCTTGTTTTATTGCATTTATTTGTCCAATTGTCAACGGAATTTTGCGAGTTTCAATTCTAGATGCCAGAGTTGACATTGGTATTTCGGTTTCATTTCCAGAACGCAATTGATTGAATTGATGACGATAGGTCTTCCGAAACTTTCCTTCACTGTTAAACATCTTGGCGGGAGGTCTGCAAACAATTTCAGTTGAAGACGAGACATTCAGTGACAAAAGAAAACGAGAAAACGTCTAAAAAGTGCATTAAAAAGATGGTTTTAATACAAATATTGTGCAACGCAACAATCAAATCAGATTCTTCGTTATCGATTTCTTTTCCAGGGAGGAATCTGAGCAAGTAAACGAATTTTCTATGTTATTCGGTTCTTAAAAGAGTTTTTTTCAAATTTGTAAAAGTCAACTGCCCGAAATTCTAATTATTTTCGGAGGGATTTTTCGATTGTAATGATTGTAACAACAGAAAACATTTCTGATTAAAATTCCGATTGGAATATTCTGAAAAATGTGAATCACGAGGATTACGGTACATCTTCAAGGCGCATAATCAACTTTTCTTTCAATTTTTTAAAATTTAAATACCTTTTCTGAAATAATGAATTTCATTATTTTTCTTATTCACAATAAATATACGAAAATTTTTTAAAAAAATTTGATGTGAATACATTCCGAAAATTCCGCAAAAGTTTCGTAATATTCCAAAATCGCGAAATCAGAAACTTTTTAATGTTTTGACAGTCCGAAAAACCCATCTAGCACGCTATCTAGCAGCAGATAAACTAAACGAAGTTCATTCGATTCTAAATATTAATTTTTTATAACCGTATGCTACAAAAATAAGCGAAACTCTGGCAGTGAAAAAAATTGTGCCGAAGAAACGAGCGTCTTGCTCAGCGTAGCTTTCCCAAAACGAAAAGAATGTTGAAACAAAAGTTGAAGCTTTTCTTGCGCATTCTAGAATTTACCAGCAAAATCGCAACCAATCTCGTAATAATAAAAGTGAGAAAGAAATGGATATTTGTCAGGTTGAATCCATTTATTTACTCTACAAGTGTCGCTTCGAATAAAAACGGAAAAGAATGAGTGCACCGCTGTGATTCATTGGATGAGAGAGGCGGTGGAAGACTCCAGAAACGATAAGAAATGGACAAAAAATGCCGTGATACACGCACACCGATAAGGAAGAAAGGCGAGAGTGTATGCAAAAAACGCACGAAACCGTGTTTATTATTTTTTACTAGCAAAAGGCTGTAAAATCAAGAAAACTGGAACGGGTTTCGCAATAATCATTTCTCAGCTCTCACGCAAAAAAAGTGGAGAAACGTTGCTCCATCCGATTTGAAAGTTTCGAAAAAATTGTGAAAACTCAAATAAATAAATTTCAGTAAAAATCGGTATATTGTAGCTGAAAATCCTCAACTTCTTGTTGATAATTTCAGTTCCTGGCTATTTTGCAACATTTCCAATACGCTTAGTCTATAAAATTTCGAAGAGCTTCAGTGTAAAGGTCGGCTCAGCCCCATTTCAATGAAAATGCTTTAAAGGAATTTCCTCAAATTTGGTTTTTTTTAATGGCATCTATTCGCGAAAATAGGGATGGCGGGTCAAAAATAGAACAAAAATTTAAAGTCTTTTGCATCCGCTCTCCGCGTTATCGCAAGCAGGTAATAACTGCGGCAGGAAGAGGAACGTACAATAATAGGATGCAGAAATGACTAATGCAATGAGGTAGGTTATAGATCAGTATCTCATTGTGCCATTCACAGAAAGAACGGATGAGTGGGCTCATTATAAACGAATGTGTGTTGTGAGTGCTACGGAGATGAGTTATGATTTGTGTTGGTTCACTCGTTGGCAGCTGCTGTCATTGCTCTTTTTGAAGGTAATAAGTGCGTCTCAGGTATCAAATAAGTTTGATGACCGAGAACTGCTAGGATGTTTCTAGGCCTCTATGTATAACAAACACAAGAAGCGATAAGAAGCGAAATTGTATTTTTCTATTTGATGATCACATACAAAGCAAGTTTTAGATGTTTTTTTGTCATTTTCCTATATATTTTTCATTTTTTATGGTAAACTTGAGTCTAATTTTTGCCCTATTTCCCACTGCTGCGACCATGGCCGAGTCTCCGAAAACCTTGGCCAATCACTAAAATTTCGGCGGGAGCGGACAACATTCGAATTTCCTCACGTGTAAAATAATTGCTCCGCTCGCCGTGAACTCTTGTGACTACAATGGAGACGTGGCAAGTTGATGAGATCCTTCAGAACCCGATCTGCATCAGAAAATGGACGGTACGCTGACGCTACAGGTGGGTCACTTTCTTAATGGAGAAAAAAAAATAGAAGCGGGGTTACAAACATTGATTAACAACTGAATTTAAGGGTAATAACTCACCAACGGATATACCCAGAATTTTATGCAAGCAATGCGACCGGATGTTTCATAACGAACGATCTCTACGCTGTCACATCAAAGTTCATAGTAATAAGTGCTTTTTTAAAGAACAATAACAACAATAATTTCAGATGAAAAATGCCTCAAGTGCTGTTTCTGCACTCAAATGTTCAATCGAACTGACACACTTTTTCTTCACGCTCTTGAACATATCAGCAAAGGGTAACAATTAATTGTAATTCAATTTTGGCTATGCTTTGATTGTAGGACCCTTCCGTGTCGTGCTCACGGATGTGACACTGTAGTTGAGTCGATGCTAGAAGGGGAACAACATGTACTAGCAGATCACGGGATAAATGGCACAACGTTGATAAAGTGTAAGGTAAGCGAAGTTTATGAAAACAGATGTTTGATTTAAGCGTTAAAATAGTGATAGACGCGTAATGGACATATTCGGCGTCACAAATATAAAGAAATCCTATAAGTAGAAAAATATTCTGAATGTCTCTGAGAAATATGTAATTTAAAAAATCGTGTGGCTCATTCAAATTTCTGAAAAATTGGTGGTCCGAGCGAGACTTAACTGTGTTATGTCTGAGCACTCCCAATCTAAACAATGCTGAATTTGCCGGAATTCAACAAAATCTAAACTCCCGGATTCGTGACAAAAGCGTATGATCTCGTGGGTAATGTACCTATATCGGCATATTCTGACGCAAGGATGGATTTTGAAGCGAACTCTTTGCGCAAATCGCTAATTCGCAAAATTCAGAATTTACTATTCAGAGATTCTGGGTGTTTTTTAGGTATTGCATTGCTTAGAATCAGTGTTTCGGGGTTCTGCCAACTGTTCTACCAAAGATCTTATGATAGTTTTTGCAGGATTGCCCTGAAAACCTAACATCGTTTCGTAAAATGCTCTACCATCACACGTTCAAGCACGGCGAACTTAAACAATATGCAGATGAAATGACTGCGAAACAAAAACAGTTTCTACGAATGAAGAAAAATCAAAATAGAAAAGATAAGAAAATGTCTCTTGAGCCGAACATGAAAGCCGAAAATTCGATTGAAGAAAGTGAAGAAATACAAAACGGCACTGATAATGCCGGCGAAAACGAGGAGCCCGAAGATGAAGACGGAATCCTGGAGCAATTACATGTGAGAAATAAGGGAATTCGATATATGGTTCATTTCTACAGATCGCATTGGCTGGCACATCGGAATCAAACGCTGAAATGATTGGAAAAGTTTCGGATGTCATCGCGGAGCTGTTTCCGCCTAGTGCAGGAGACCAGTGGCAATGCTTTCACTGCTTGATGGTAAGCAAATCTTCTTTGAAACCTGCAATTTTAGTTCGTGTTTGTGTTGCATTACACCCATGCATTAGTTGACATACTTATATGGTTATTTATGAAAACCACAATTGCATTTTAATGCAAAAAATGCATTTTTTTGCATTAAAATGCTTAATTGCTTAGTTGAAATGCTTAGTAAACCCCACTAGTTTTGATCTACACCAAGCAAAGAGACGCGCTTATTTATATATTGCTGTTGTTTACACGCAAAATTAATAAATTTTTTTCTCTATTAATTCTCCGGCCTACAAGATGGCGCAAGACACAACAGCTCGGTTTACAGAGCTTTACTGATGCGATCCTTTGGATGACACATCTAGGATATCATGATTTCAATAATCCATTCAAATGCACTGGCTGTGACAGAGAGTTCGAAAATCGGTAAGAATATTCATTTGTGTTTATTTTTTTTTAATAAATACGCTTACAGGCAAACCTTCGTTCTCCACCTCACCTATTTTGCTCATGGGGCCAAATAAATCGAAAAACTAGGGCCAATTTTTATGTATTTGATTATTCGATTATTGTTTTTAGCAATATATAAAATTATTTTGATATCAATTTGCGCCTCGCCCACTTTTTGAAGTTTTAATCTCATAATTATTGTTTAGTTTTAAATGCTCATTACGCTCTACCTGTTCCAGGCGAATATCATGTCAGAAAGAAGGAAGGACTTAGCACATATGCTGGATACCACTATGAAGACTTTCACAAAAGTGTTGATGGAGTCGAAAGATTTAATTAAGCTGGTAATTTTTTACTTACAAACCTTGTGTGACGGACGGGATCTGCTAATTTTTTTATGTTCGGTAGTCTATTTTTAGCTTCAATTTTTTCAAAGTTCTTTTAATAGTTTCTACTCTGCATCTCTTTTTTTTCCGAATGCAATCGAACTGCACATAAGGTTAAGGCTTCCATTTCGGCAAAATTTCGGCCGTCTCTTTTCGTCTTCACCTTGAATTCGTCTGACGCAGTGTGCAGACAATTTTTTTTATTGTGTAAGACGAATGCAAGACAAACCAAGAAGACAGAAAGTCGAGTCGTCGTCTTTCGTGGAAGTCTTACATAGAGTTACTATCGCAGCTCAGCAGTAGGAAGTTCTCATTTGCTGATTAAAAAAGAAATTGCTTGTTTCTTGGCAGGCTAATCATCGGAAGCTCGGTCTCAAAAAGTCAGAGGCTGATGTCTTGATGGCCCAAATGGCGAAGGAAACTCATGATGAGATTAAAGAAAAAACAAACCAATTGATTGAAGACTATCAAGTTTACGAGCTGTTTGACAGTTTGGAAGATCTGATAAAGGAATCTGAGGAAACAAATCAAAAACTCGGAAGAGACGCTGGATATCACTTCGTCCAGGTAGAAAAAATGTTCTTGTTTTAATTTCGTTAAATACGTGTGTTTCAGCCGAAGAGAGACGTTGCACTTCATGTTTCTGAAACTGTAGAAAAACTCCTGAATGAAGCGGATTCGGAAATCTTGAAATTAGAGGAAGAACTCGCTGCGGAAGACGAAAAGTTGGGTCGCAGGAAGCAAATTCTTTCAGAGATTTCCGCTGTCATCGAATCACAACAACGAATGTTGTAAATGTTTTCAAAACTATCGACTACAGTCCTACTCCTCCAAAACCGGGTATTCACCATCGCCCCATACTATCTTCCAACTCTATCCACCTTCAAACGTTTACGTTGTTTAATTTTCGTATTTAAAGTGTTCGAAAATGTATTTTTTTTGTGTTTTTCTTGGTTATCCTGGTAAGACCCTCGCGTATCTAATGTGGCATGACGTCTTTGCTTTTTTTTTGAAATATCTCCACTCATTGTTCAAAATAAAAAGGGAAAGAATAGTCTAGTCACTATGAACGCAGGATAATGTTTTCAATAGGCCGCTACTCTGTGAAGATACAAGTGCCAACGTGCGAATTTTTTCCAATAGGTGGAAGACTGAGAGCCAATCTTCTTTAATCACGAATTTTTTTTGAGATTTTGACCGTGTCGTATTCTATGCTTTGTTGAATTAAAACCATTTCACATTAATCTCGTAATGACGCTGTGGTAGTTAGGGGAATTCGTTTTTAACGAGTTATATTGATTTGTACGCGTTTTATAGGAGATGAATGCAAGATGAAGTTTGGCTGCTATAAAAAACAGCAATGTTGCATTTTTAAAAGGTACGTTCTTCGAATATAATTATCTTCCGCAATCACGGTACGCAAATATGCGGAATTCACATTATACCTGACGAAAATATCCCAAAAAAAGTTATTTTCTTTCTAAAAAATGTTGCGTGTTGCTTTTCTATTTTGTTAATTAGAAATGTTAAAAATGCCAACGATGCTGTTCTGAAAAAATCGCCGAAATAGGCGAAAAACGAATGGACCGCAACTACCATCTTATTTATTTTTGGAGCTAAAGTAGTTGGGGGGGTCAATGGTTTTTAGTCATTTTTGGAGCTTTTTTCTTGATTTTTTTTCTGAAATTGTTATTAGATATACTCGAATAAAACTAGCAATTTTCAGAACAATTTTATTGACAGACAGCAAGAATACGCGTGAAAAAAAGTGGAATCGTGGTTTTCGTGTAAAGAGTAAGCGCCACGGGCGAAAAAATTTTTATTTTATTTTTTATATAGGTAATTGAAAATATTTTAATTTTTTTTCTAATGCCCGTTTAGCACTAATTAATCGGTTATGGTTAACAACGATGCAAATCCAATTTATTTATTATAATATAGGATTTGAAAATAGATTCCTTTTTTTCAACTACTTCTTCTCATCTGCTTTATCGGTTTTCTTCTCGCTTTTCTTTTCTTCGTCTTTTTTCTCATCATCATCCTTCTTTTCATCGTCCTTCTTATCACCATCCTTCTTATCTCCATCCTTCTTATCTCCATCCTTCTTATCACCATCCTTCTTTTCGTCCTTTTTCCCTTTCTTCTTTCCTGCAGCTTCCTTTTCGCTCAATGTTTTATTGAATTCACTGTTCTCGATCACTTTATTCCAAGTTTTATAATCTCCCTTATTTTCTGCTTTCTTCTTGTCACCTAACTGGAAGAAACGATGGATGAAAATAATGACTCTTGCTACTTACTTCCTTTTTCCTATCAGCGTCTTGCTGTTTCGGCTGAATGGCATCGAATGTATCTTCCATTTTCTCTTTCTCTTTCTTCTCGGCGGCACCGTCAGGCTTTTTGTCATCCGACTCCTTTGATTTCGTTTCATCTTTCTTTGCACCATCTGGAGCTGCGTTTTCAGGCGGATTGTTTGAAGGGGCAGCAGCCGAAGGTGCTCCTGGATTTGCTGGATCCGACGATGGCTTCTTTCCAGGATCGGTCTCCTAAAATGTGAATTACAATTGGCTATCCATGAGCAAATTGATTAACTACGCACTGGAACCGGAGGTGCCGCTTGCTTCTTCGGTTTCGATTTGCATTGGGCGATCACACCGACATAAAGAATCGCACTGAAACGTTCCAAGTTAACAACCTTACGGAAAGAGCTCTAAGCAGAATTTGTAAACCACGTGAAAATGTGAACAAGACACAAGACTGGAATCATTCTTGGTGCAATTTCGACAAAAAACAACGGCGAAATGTTCCTCAAGGCGAATTAAACTAAGAAACAGGAATATTCTTTCTTAATTTGGAGCACATTTTAAAAAGTTCACGGATGAATGTTTATTTTAGTAACATTTGAAGACTCAAATGTGATTCATATATGTTAGAAACGTGAGTGGAATGGAACGGGCAAGCGGCCAGTGGAAAGTAAAGTGAGATGATTAGTCATGAGGAAGATTAAAATGGAAGGAAATTTTAGAATAAAGGGCTAATAAACATCTTATAAGGAACAGATACATACAGAAAAAAGTAAGGCACAATATTACACGAAACCAAATTACTTAAGATGGGCAATGATAATGAGATTCTGCAAACTGATTCATTCGTTTCACATGCTCACTGAAGTAATTAACCATTCCTGAATTGACGAGACGTCGTGGAAGACCACCTGAAAAAGCAGCTATAGAAAATAGAAATTAACAAATATATTTTTTATAGGAAAAATTCATATATTCGGTTTTTTCAAAGAAAATTATAAGATTATGGATAACAGAACTTACCCTTCAAATCAGTCTTCATAAGCCATTCGAAGTATGTGACTCCATCCTCATCTTTCTGTGTTCGAATCATTGATGGAAAGTTGTGACCCCTCACAATTTTCGGATTGCCGTTGCTTGGGCATAAATTAGATTCAACTGACACAAAAAAACCAGTGTACACGTCGTGTGTTGAATCTAGCTGTATTTTCCGAAGATCAAGGAAGTCTCGCGAAGAAATGTATCCACGCATTGCTGGAGCACTGACTGAATAATACAAGTCTGTGGCATTATCTAGGTGTGCTATCATCTTTCCTTCTATCACCTAAAAGAAAGTTTGAAAGGATATTCTATTTTATATGTATATATATATATATATAGGAAATATAGGAAACTTACTTGAGTGTTCCATTTCAACATATCTTTCCAAGCAATATTAAACAGCACAAGAGCAGGGAACTTGTTGAATTCCGCTCGAACTAAGAAATAGTTATCCGGTCCTTGAAGTACAGTAGGACTAGCAGATCGAAGAGTTTTCCATCCTCCAAGAAGCGAATCTCGCATTAATTCCTCAACCTGATCAATACATGCCTTCAAAGTGCTTTCAAAGAGCCGTCTTGTATCAGGAGGAACCAACAGCCGCGATCGGGCTTCCTCGTCTGAAGAGAACTCAGCTGCCGACCTGAATTCATCGTAATCGGACGCAATGAAAACCGCAGAAGAAACGCGAGTTGGTACAGCGGTTTGTGTTTCCGATTGATTTCCAGAATTTTGTTGACGGCGCCCACGACGAGGACGATAACTGTAAATGCATTATAAGCAGATCAATGACTGGAGAAGGAAAATCCTTTTTCCGGGAAATAATGTTGAAAGCTTAAATTTTATAAATTTAAAATTGATTATGTTACATCCTCCAAGATGCGAATCTCACATTAATTCTTCCACCTGATCAATACATTCCTTCAGTGTGTTTTCAAAGAGTCGTTTTGTATAAGGAGAAACCTACAGCAAGTTTTGATCGACATTTTTTCTATAGCTTTAAAAATGAGTTTTCTCTCGTTTTCAAGGCTCTGTGGAATGAGCGTTACAGAATTTAAAGTCGGAATTAGCCGAATATTTACCTGGAAATGCCGCACGTCTAAATTTTGTTTGTTTTTCCCAAATTTCGAATGAATTTTCTCCATTTATTCGGAATAGAACTTTTTTTAATTTTAGCTAAATTTCTTTAACAAAAGATAACAATATCAAACTGCTTCTGAACCTTTTCAGTTATGACAATCGTCTTTTTACCCACACTATTAATAGATTATATTGATTGCACGAAATGTTGAAATACAAAATTTTTCTACGACTTTTAAAACGGTGAAAATAATATTTCTACAACAAAATATGGGCTGTGCAACAAGTATCGAATACTCATATTTTCGTCAACAGTCACTAACTGCACCATATAAATTTACCCGCATCATAAATTGGTATAAAATGCTAAACTGCTAACGCTGGATTTTGATTGCCTTAAGAGAAATGAAGTGTACCTTTTCCTTTATATTTAAGGAAAGGAGAACTAAAATTTCACAGATGAGAATAGAAAAGTGAAATAAGAAATAAGAAATGTTGCAGATTTCTTAGCTTGAAATACAAAAACCAACGACAAAATTGGTCTTCAAGTCTTATTAATGTATAATTTTCTTTTTTTTTTATTTATTTATAATTTCCTTTATTTTTATATTGAAAATTTTTCTTACCTTAATCTGGCTTCATCATCTGTAGTAAACTCCTGGTTTTCGATTCCATCAATCTCTCGCCTAGCATCTGTAATTTTAAATATTTTAAAAGATTACTAAAAGGAAAAATTACATCGACGCTCTCTAGGCAATATTTGAAACGGCATCAAGTAGAATTCCGACCAGCAAAGTGTAAATGAGGTGATGATGAGAAGTAGAGGAGGTACCGCACTTGATGAATGATTGAAGTAGAATAGAACCTGGATGAAAATCTAATCTATAGTAATCCTAAATGAAAATAATCGCATTGAAGCGAGTAAATCTTCGGTTGGAAAACCATTTTTTGCGAAATGACTTACCTTCATGAGGATATAAGCACTCGATGAGAACGTGGTAAGCGCTACTGCATACCATTGTTTAATCAGAAAAACTCCATACAGAACTCCGAGAATCGCCATTCGAAGAATTGCGAGAATAACAATATCAAAAAGTGAAATCTGAAAATTTTACGGTGTTTTCATCTAAAAATAATGAGGAGTGGCGGAGGTTACTTTAATAAATTTTGGATTCAATATATTTATTTCATCAAAGAAAATTTTGTCCCAATCATCATCCCGAGTCACGGTGCACACCAACCATAGAAGGATTGTGATTGAAGCATCGAAGAGCGTGACCACAATGAATCTGTGAAGGTATCGATTGAACCGATTGAAGCTTTCAGACATACCGCTTTCTATCTTTGCTCACGCCGATTCTTTGAGATCCGGGAGAAATTAAAGCTTGACGCCCACTCATCGCTTTTTTCCTTGCTCTTCCATTCTTTTCTGGTCTGAATTTTGATAATATTAAATTTGAAGAAAAATGAATTATATCACTTTTCAGATGCCTCTGAAGCTGAGAAAGTATGGTAGGAGATAGTTGGCGAGGAAATTTTGTATGGTGATGCACAGAGTAAGGCAAATGATAACAAACAGATATCAAATTGATAAGGGAACTGCCAACTGGAGAGAAATCTATGTGAATGATGACATTCAAAATTATATAAGATGATTGCTGTAAATAAGGTTTGGAAAAAAAGCCGATCTTTCTTTAAAAGCAATTAAATTAAAAAAAAAACAAGAGAACATGGAGAATTGAGAAAGATAATTGCATGAGCGAAAATTTTTTTGAGTAAAACTTATAAGTGGAAAAAAAGAAAAGATATGCGGTAACATTACGTTCCTTTAGTTTTAAAAACACTTCTTCGTTGGAATATCGTTGTTATACTGCTTTAATAAACAATATTTCCATTTCTTTTATCGAAAAAATTGCTATGGAATTTGAATGACAACAAACAACAGAAAAGTCGCGAGAATTTCGCGCCGCAGCCTTGCAAATCAACTGCGCCCCCTCTACCGCCCACTTGGCAGGCAGCCAAGAAATGACCTCGCATTGGGAAAGTGCAGCTGGCACTATGCCAAAAGGGCGTGCCTTCTGCGTAGCGGCCGCGAAATTGTGTGTCATGTGTATGAGACGATACAGAAAGCCGTCTGTCGCTCCCTCGCCACCCTCTTCATTTTATATGTTCTCTCCGGGATGTCTGCACACGTCCCGTTTAAAAGTACGCTACTAATTGCTGTTTTTCGTCGAAATGACGTCATTTTTTCGAAATTTGCAAATTGATTTTTTTTCAGTATGTACAGTTTGATATCAGCTTTTAATGAACTGAAATATTTTGATGGTTTTCTCGGCAAATTGTCGAGAAAAACGTAGCGAAAGCCTGTTGATTTTTTCCTGCAATTACAAATCGTGATTTTTTTCTGAAATTTATTTTCATCGTTAGTCGGTATTTCATCTGATAATTCTGCTTTCGGTAATTACATGCGTATATTTCCTTTGTACTAAGAAGTTTACTCAGTTCAAGGTAAGAACACTTCTTTACTACCAAAATTTAAGGTTTAAAATTCAGTGTTTAATTCATTGAACTGCAGATTATTATGGGTTTATTTGCGCTTATACAAATAATATAGATAGTTTAAACAACGGTACGGGGTACCCCGCCTCTTCCATTTCTTGTAATCGGCATTTAATAAACCTTTTAAATTCTCAAATGTTTCCTTATCCGTATTAGCGTTCTCATGAGAAAAATTAGCCTTCTAATCTTAACCTGACACTTACAGTTCACACTCCAAGTGTGCCCCAACTACTTTTCATCGTGTTGTTTTGCATTGGTGTGCTTAACAAGCACTGGAGAAGAACAAAGTACATCAGCGTACGATCCCTCTTCGATACGGAAGATGAGAAAAGCGTCAGACCGGCCGACTTCGGTGGCCAACGGCAGGCATGACTCGCCAGCCACAACCACCAATAACACTCAAAACAGTGGAACGCCCAGTTTGAATGGCCAAGACCCGTTGAGGTAACTTTTATATTATGACGCGAATTCTCTGCATTTGAGTATGTTTGCATATTGCGCTATGTTGTTAATCCTGCATAGTCCAACAAAAACATTATAGGTCAACGTCGTCTTCACCAATGTTTGGAACCGAACCTTTACCAGAAGATGATCATGCCTCATGTCCTTACTGCCAACAGGATTTTCGTAAACCGCGAGTTCTTGACTGTCTTCATTCCATGTGCGAAGACTGTATCATCGCTCAACTCGATGGGCATCTTCAAGCAAAGTCTGCGGCTATTGAAGAGAAAAAACGAGTAGCATCAGCAGTGCTGGATTTTGAGTTGGAAACGCCGAAAATAAAGGAAAGACCTACACCTCCAGGAGTCATTCGGTGCCCTATCTGTGCTCAAGAATCTCATGTCGGAAATGACGTTCGATATGTTCATGCTATGCTACTGGATTATGTAAGCGTTTATTAATTTCACACGTGAATGAGATCATGTACTGAAACTGCCACACTGCCAGCTATAGTAAATTGAAAAGGCGATTGTATAAAAGAAGACATACTAGGATGTGAGCATGCAAGTTCCAGTTAATTGGCATACAGTTAATCACGGGGTTCCTTATTCTGGAACACTTGCTCTGCATAGAATATATTTCTTCAAACCTATTAGAGCACGTAATCTTTGTTTAGATCTTAGTTTTCTATTAATTAGTCAAACCTTGAATTATTAGAATTTTCAAGTGCACACAATCTAAAAATTTTTAAATAGCTTTTTTCTAACATACCGATATATATCTTTGTCAGTAATGCAAACATATCAAAGGAGAGTCAAGGAGAATACAGTTATTACGTTTGAGGATCCGCTCGCCCTCGTATTTTGTATTTACATGTGTTGAACTTGCAGGGACTTAAAATAACAGACGAATTAATGACAAATATTATCGCTGTCAAATTTTAATAACAAATACTTTAAATAATTCTCATAATCTTCAATTTAGGGCGCGATTGTTGTAATGTGAAGTGTGCTGAAATGTGGAATTTCCGTATGATTTATTAGCTAATATTTTTTATTAGGTTGCATTAGTGCCGCAATATAACGATCGCTCGCGGCGTGTTTAGTTCTTATGTAGGATCGCCTGTTGCGTTTTTGGGCTGACGATACAAAAAGGTGTTTTTTAAATATAGTTATCACAAATATTTGCTAATAACATGGCGTGTAAGTTTGTATTCCATTTTTTTCAGGTTCGTCTCGCAGAAATGAAAGAGGTAGAAGTGGAGAAGATGGTGGCACATCACCGCAAGCCGTGCACAGCGTGCAAATCAGAGCAAGAAGCTATCGCATTTTGCGAACAATGTTCATCGGATCTTTGTGAGAATTGCACAACAGCTCACACAGTTATGAATCTCTTCGAAGGACATGTAGTTACTACTTTTGCTGATCTTCGCTCTCCTGGCGCTCATCCCGAACTTCGTCAAGTTCTGTGCTCTACTCATAATCAACCAATGAGATATTTGTGTGCAGCTTGCGAAACCGCAGCATGTAAACAGTGCTTAGAGATTGACCACCTGAATCACAAAATTATTGATATCAACGAGTTAGTCATAAATGCCATCCGGGATGATGTGACAAGTACGGTAGATCGCGTCGAAAAGAAGTACAACAATTCTGTTGCTGATATGAACAGTTTGCCGGACAAGTCTCAACAGCTCAATGAGCAGTATGAAATTGCCAAGTACCGAGTTGAGAAACACTACGAAGACTTGCGTAGTGCATTAGAAGTAAGCCCTCGATTTTTAGCTTATTAATATTCTATTTCCTATATTTTGAAATCCTTGCGAATACTCGGTAATTTCATTTTTGCAGGAAAATCATCATAAAATGTTAAATGAGCTTGAGGAGGCCCGTGTTCGTCAAGAATCGAACATTGATGACATGTACCGTAAATCACAAGTAAACGAGTCACGTGTTCACGACGCCATTAACTTTACTCGACGACTTCTCACTAAAGGGAACGGTCTTGAGTTGGTTGTTTCGCGCAAAAAAGTTATACAGCAATTTGGGAATTTATCTCATGCAATTCCATCTCATGGGCATCAGGTTGAATTGGAATTTTTGACACCGTCAAAGAAGCAAATCGATCATTTTGTTCATCAATTAACTGGCACAGTAGTTGGAAGAGTAATACAACCTACTGTAAAAGACGTTGGGAATTCTATTGATGTGACGCCGGAAAGATGTGAACGAGGAAGCTCTCAATCAGTTGGCGGAAGGTCGAGTTCTGCAGCAAATATTTCTCAACAAGATGGTGAGTGAAACTTCTCTCCTTTTTTTCTTTTGAACAATACTTACAGAATGGGGGCGTCCTGTCTATCAACAAAATCCACAACTTGGTGCTATTGGTGGGGAACGCAAGAAAAATACTCAGAATGGTACAAACGGTACACGCTTAAGTGGAGAGAACATCACGTTCGGAGGTTGGCCTCCAAGCAGTCACCCACCAGAACCGTCAACTCCACCACCGGTCGCCGTTCCCCAACCGCTCATCACTGGAGGGCCAACGCAGGCAACAGCTCCTATGGTTACCCAACAGCAGCTTTCGGCCATTCCGAATGCAGCCGCTATTGCCGCTGCCGCAGCCGTCGGTATGCGTCCCGATCTTGTCGCTTTGGCTGCGAACCATATGGATTTATCTAGTCTGACGAATGGATCCGCTACAGGAAATCAAGCCCCTTTACCTGAAGCCTTATTCCCAATGTGGCCTGGTCGTGCAGGAATAACTGCTGTTCAAACTCCAACAACCTCTGGCCTCTCTACAAACGCATCAGCTGCTTATATGCAACAAAAGCTAGCTGCTGCTCAACTGCAAGCACTTGCAAGTCATCGTTTGAATCCGCAAATTCTTTCTATGGTGGGTTGGATTTATTTATTTATTATTATTAATATCGTTATTTCCAGGGAAACCTGCGAAACAACCAAACTCTCCAAGAGTTATTGGCAATGAATGCAATGAATTCATTGACCATTAACCCTCAACTTTCAACAGCTGCAGCCGCAGCTTTAGCGAGTGCAGCCGCAAATTCTTCCGCAACGATTACTTCTGATGCTACCCAAGTACAAAATTCTGGAAACTCTCAACGAGTCAGCGATCTAAAAGTGCACAGTGTATTCGGAACTTCCCAACAGGGAAGCACTATTAGAGAACTGCATTGCCCTTCCGGCTTTTGTTTATCAGATACCGATGATATTCTCATTGCTGATACAAACAACCATAGGGTAGTCGTCTGTGGCCCACCACATCCTTGGAAAATTGGTCGTCCTGGAACAGATGATGGTCAGTTATGTTTTCCGCGGAAAGTCATTGCTTTGAGAGGTGATGCTGTTCGTTATGTGGTTCTTGATAAAGGTGGTGATGGAAAGACGCGTGCCCAAATTTTCGAAGCTCGTGGTGAGTTTGTCAAGCGGCTCAACATGGTTACTCTGGTTCCACGTGGAGGAATAGAGGTTTCTGCGGCGGCGGCCACTCCAAACGGACAACTTCTACTTGTTGACACTGCTTGTTTTGTGTATTCAATCGATGTTGATGCTCCAAGAGTAACATTTTGGTTTGATGCGACTAATCAACTCGGAGAAGCATCGGATGTTGCAATGTTTGACAATTTGATTTATATTACCGATTTCAAGCATCATTGCGTACAAGTGTATACCTCCGAAGGTACTGTTCATAAAGAAAATCAACAATTCTAAATGATAAGTTTAGGAAAGTTTATCCGTAAAATGGGAGAACCGTCACAAACGCCATATCCAATTGGAATAGACGTTTCTAAAGCAGGAGAAGTTCTCGTTGCTGACACTCACGGAAATCACTTGCATGTTGTCGTTTTTTCACCAGAAGGGCAGCATATTCACTCGTTTACTCATAACGAGTTCAGAGTATGTTTTCAAACTAAAATAAATATAGAAATTCTTCAATTAATAGTGGACGGTCCGAGAAACGTGGCCGCCAGGGCCATACCCTAGCTTTCAGGCCACAATCTGCAGAAATACACGAGAATCATTCCGCGCAACAGCTAATATAGAAGCATAGGCAGAGGAAAGAAACGAGAAAGCGCGAGAATGCAGCTTGCTTGAGGCTTGGTACGTGCACCCGCGCGCTCCAATGTGTCAATCGTTGCTACAATTCGCCCATTTCTGGTTTATGTAATATATTGAAATACGAAACTAGTAAAATCTTCTAGTTTCTTATAGTAAGATTAAGATGATTTAATTAAAGATATCATATCGGGCATCATTATACGCATATAATTTTCAAAGATCGTTCGAAAATTCTGTATGTTAGAAGTTATTCTTTTATTCTTAATTTTCAGCTCTCACGATGTGTTGGCCTGCGGATCGCAAAGAGTGGGCATATAGTAACACTTTGCAAGCACAACCATACTCTTTTCGTCTTCAAACCTCTGATTCTTCCAAATGGAATTCCTGTTCCAACTCCTGTACCACATGCAACATCGCTAATCAGCAAGTTCCCATGAGAAGCTCGCTGTTTCATTATTTAATTTTTGTACATTTCTTCCTCATTTTTAGCCGTCTTCTTTCTCCTTTTGTCTAATCGCCTTTTTCTTGTTGTTCCCGGTGTTGTTCAATTATTTTTTATTCCTAAGTTTCTTTCTTCATCCCATATCCTTTTATTCTTTCGTTTCCAGACCTCTTTTGTCACCTTCAACCTTTTTAAGCGTTTTATGCAGAAACTAGCCTCTAATGTTGCTTAGAAATTCTCGAAATATAATTTTTTTTCATTTATGAAACAACTTATCTACATTTATATTCAGTTTATACCATTTTATTCGTTTAAATGTAAATACCGTTAGTTTTTTCTTTTTCCCCAGACACCTTCTTTCTCGCCCCCACTCCCGCCTTTCCGTTTCAGAAATGTTTTTGTTTTTTTTTTTTTTCCAAAGTCCCCCCTAGGAGTTCATCGTTTTGTATCTATTTTAAGTGAAACTTGAATTTCTGCCCCAAAAACATCAAAAAAAGCAAAAAAAAATTAGGGCCTTACCCACCTTTTACTCACTTCCATTCATTTTTTCTTTTCAATACTGTTATCTTTTTATAATTTCAGAACATTTCTGAAGTAATACTTTTCTGTGTCCTTAAACTACAGCAAAACCTCATCTTTATCGTCCCCTATTCTATTCTGAAATGTCCCTGTGCACCTGTTTATTTTTCCAACTCTTTTGCATTCATCAAAACTTCTTATTATCCGATGTTTTTATGCTCCCATCCAGATTTTATACAATTTTACGAACTGCTCAATTTTTCTCTCCCGGCTTCATTCTTTTCTTAGCGATTCTAGAGGTCAGTCATATATATTCCATACGTTATATATATATATATATATATATAATTATAAGATAAGTGCAGCATGTTTATTAAAAGTGTGGCCTAACATTCAATTAAAGCTTACTTTATACATACAGTGTACTTTAACCTAGTCTATTCGCTCTCCGATTCACGTTATTCTTAGTGAATAACAAAAAGCTCTTTAAAAGCATACTTCGTTACTCAATTTCTTCATATTCCCATTTCCGATAATTTTGCAAAAGTGTCGAAATAGTATATTGGTTTTGTACATTTCATTTATTTTCTAAGCTATCAAATCGAACCTCATCGTTACTCCTGTTTCGTGATGATTATAGACACAATTAATTGTTCGTTTTCTTATAAATCCCTTTTTTTTTAATCCAAAGTTTTCCGCTCACACTTCATTTCCGCAGATATTGGCGTTTCTTTCATTCACTTTTATGCTAACCACTTTGATTCTTCCCCATGTTTTGTCAATCACGGCAAAGCCAAAACGCTTCCTAGTGCACTTTCTCATTTTGTGAATATTCCATATTTGAGAGTTTTATTACATATACCAATATGTTTGTTCTAAGAGATTTTATTGAAATGAAGTTTAAGAGAGTTAATGGCATTTTGGTTTTTTCTGCAATTGGCAACGGAAAGGTACGCGTGAAATATCGAGAAAGGTTGTTAGGTGATACCGAGGGAGGCCCAGACATGAAAAGTGGAGTGGACGATCGATAATTAACTGCACCAGTCTATATAAAACAAACGCTTTTTAAACGCTGAAATTGACAAACGTTACTCAAATTCATGGCTGACATTGGATAAGGCATTAAAAATTGACTGTTGGGCGGGTTTTTCCTTTTTTTTCGTTTTTTCTTAGAGATATTTTCTCAATTTTTTTTAACATTTTTTGTTCCAACAAACGAACAACAATATATTTTTCCTATTATGTTTTCATTATTGCAAGATTACGCAATGTTGAAGTTCACGTGTTTCCATGAAACTCCTTGTTCCTTGCCAAGTATAATGCGCCTTTAAAATTACGGTGTATGCCACAGAGTCTCAAAAATATTGATTTTCATTCGAAATTCTCCTCGCGCATTTATTCGTTATAAAGCAGTTTTTCAGCTTTATTCAACGATAAGATGTTAAACATCAGCGACGTGGAAGCCCGAACTTCGTCTCCGCCGTCCCGAGATCCACAATCGATTAGTGAATTAGCTCGGATCGAGGTAGAAGAACCGCCTAGAAAAATGAGTACGTTTGTCGGGCTGTATATTGTTAGTAGACACTTTTCCCGTAATATCATAGATGTAGATTATTGCGTTAATTGAATTTTAAAGGGTTGATGTTCGGTGAAAGTCGAATTGTGCATATCCGGTCAGATGGTCTGAGAAGCCGAATAGCTCGGGAAAACCTGAAAAGAACACGAGAGGAGACAGAAAAAAATAAAAAGAACATTACGGATACTGATTCAGCAGCTCTTAAGAAAACAATTGACGATGTTGCATCAGGGAATTTGGGATTTTCTTGTTCTAATACGACGGGATCCCCTTCAACACCAAGTAAGTCATCATCATCATTGTCTGATTTGCCTTTATGTAGCAGAATTTTATTTTTTAAGCTATCCGTTCAACAGATGGCGATTCGGTTCTATCTACTGTAGAAATCGCGCAACAATCTTCCTGCGCTCACGAGGAAGTGCCGGAAAAACCGATAAATTACAAAGCTACCAATAGAACTTACTATCCAATTAAGCCGTTTCATGGAGAATCGTATGCTAAAACCAATTAGATACAATATTAAATGCAAATTTTAGTACATTGGTTCCACATAAGCAACGATGGACATATCAAACTGCATGCGATATCAATGCAGCCGAGCAGAGTGGTGATAGGTGGGCAATAATAGCGGAAAAACACAGAAAGCATTCATTCGTTCCCAAAAAGTTTTTCAATTTTTCAGTCAAATGTATTATATCGCGGACCCGTTTCTTCCTATGCCCCGTGACAGGCGTAATGAAGTGTGTACTGCAAGTCGTATGAATTATGCAGCTCAAAGATTAGACAATCGAAAGTTTCGGGGCCAAATGAGAGCAGTTAACGAGATATCTAATACTGAGAGTGTTACTTGTGAAAAGTAAGATTTGTACTGATAATTTAATTTAATTTAGCATAATCCGGTTATTCAAGGACGGAAAACCATTTTCTCCTTTTTCCTTATTCTAAAAATGACAAAAAAAGGAAGAAAAGTCTGGTCTCGTTCAATACGTCTTTATAATTTTTTTTTCGAATTACGGCTGAATCCGTTTAAATATTTAAACCGATATTTAACGCTTTTTCTGCGAAAATTTTATTTGTCCTTGATTTTTTAAACAGTTTTCTCTGATCCAAAAATTACTTTGGAAATATCCAGGGAATGCCTGGAAGTGATTTGAAATAAAAGGCATTCCAGTTCATCTTAAAGAAAAAGAAAAACGAAACGCAAAAAAATGAATATTCTTTTGCTGGGATTCATCGTCGCGTTTGCGTTAATTTTTCCGTATGATCCTGAATAGATTAATTTAGAAAATGTATACTGTTCCATCAAAAACAATTTCCGAAGAAAAAGCAATGCATTTTTTGCGAAAAATGAAAACATGTTTCCCTTTAAATCGGCACAAAATTAAAGACGCATTAACCGTTCCCGAGAAAATTGAAAACCGCAAGAAAAATTATTTCTTTTTTTGCCTTTAATTGTAAGTGCCGATTGTCGAATAAGGGAAAAATAGAGTTTTTTTTAACCCTAACGAACGAATTTTAGACGTATTTCATTTCAGATGCGGAATGCGATATTTTCTTGAGTCGCTACGCATGCAAGAACGGATATCGTATCTTCAACCAACGAATGAGGAAGATCTTCCGACGGTATTATTTGACTGTCCAGTGTGCAAAATAACGACAACAGTTTTCGCTTGATTCGGCAGACGACATTTGTCACCTTTCCTATCTATAAGAAACACTGTGAAATAGAAGCCGGAATTAATCAAGCGCTAATCATCTAATTATGCCCCTATCTGCAGGGCGGGGCGGATTCCAGTAGAGATATAAACGAAACTGGATGATGATCGTGTCTAGTAATTTCATTAATTTTCTTTATTTTTTCGAACTGTCTATATTTTAGATTTTTTTTGAAATCCAGTATATCTTAAATGTTATGTCTCGGAATTGATCTTTGTGATTTTTAACGATTTTAAGCTTGTGCCTTTCAGTAGCTCACTGAACCCATCTTTTCGTTTGAATAAAAATCAAAATCAATATTTTTCTTTTTTTTCATGTTGTTTTTATGTTGTTCCCTTTGTTTTTGAGCATGTGTGATCTCGTGTGACTACCTTGAATGTTTTCTCCGTTTCCAGACAGATTAGCATTTGTGAATGTTGCTACTAAAGTGTGAAATCGAGGATTCAAACATCTTCCTATAAGAACCCGCAACGCCAGTCTGTTTGCCTTTTCCCAATGTTTCCGTTTCGGATTCACTTTTAATTTCTTCCGTACAATATTCCTCGAAGCGTTTGCCTTGGTTTTTTTTTCGTTTTGTTTGTGTTTTAAATTCCGTGAATTTCACGCTTTCTGGTCACTAACAAGGAGCCGGATTTGCCAGGCATCCGAGAAAATTAGTATATTAAAAGAAATTTCAGAGGAAATTTTTCAGGGAACCATAAAAAAAGCGATAAAAAAACGAAGTCATAACGCAATTCTTCATTATTTTTTTTTCATTTTCGCATTTCGACCTAAAAATTATGTCTAAATACAAAATACTCCCAGTTTTTAAAAAATAATTTCTCATTTTGCGAATACGAGATTTGAGCATCGATTTTTAGAGCGCTTCAAAGTAATAATGTGAAAATTTCGAGAATTTTTCTAGTTGATTTCCCTTGTATGAGACTTTAACCAGCAGTCAGTAGCCTGAATTCTAATCAATTGCCTAGGCACAATTTATTCTTCACGAACTTTTGCTCAATTTCCGCTTCCCGCTTTCAAGTTCGTAACCTCATTTTCGTGTGTTTTTACAATAGCAAAATCCGTTAATATTTCTATAATTAATTTAAATATATTTTGGTGCATGTCACTGTTCACGCGATCTCTTAATCGGTTCGCTGGTTCTTCTGAAGGGATTCCAAGTAATGAGAAAAATATAACACACCGCAAAAAGATTTCCGCTGTATCAACTTCTCTTCAAGGAGACGACGGTAAATGTACAAGTATGCAGAGTGCCAACCATTTTTTAAAATTCCAGTTCCGGTTGCTGCTTCGCCACGTAATTGCTACACCCGAAACAATGTGGCTACGCTTCGCCGACGAATTTTCGATGAGCCAGACGGTGCAACCATGAGCACTCCAGTCCCTACTCCCGTCGAACTGAGAGCCGCTGAAATCCGTCGAATGAACAGTAAAAATGAGCCGTCAAGGGAGGGGTAAGTCTTGTGTCCATCCGTGTCGGAAAAATTGCTTTTGCCTTTCATAAAAAGTCTGGAAGTTTATTTTCTAACATCGTTGTGCATTGCTGGCCTAAACGTCCACAGAATATTGCCGAATTCCACGTCTTTCTGCCAAAGTTTGACAGTTTTACCGTTAATCCATTTTTTCTTACAATGTGGTACAGTAGATAAATATGTTTGCCGCCGATTTTTTGCTTTTTCGTATTCTCGTGCAGTGAACATAGAAAAATACTTCATTTCGTATCTGTGTAGCGCAATAATTAAAGAGCGTTAATATAAGATATTTTCTGCTTTTATGACACAAAAAATATATAAATATACAATAAGGCAACGGTCTGTTTACTGTTTTCTTTGCATTTCTTTATAATCTTTTTTGAGAACTATTCTTGCAATTGACTCATTTTTCCTACCTTCGCCCGCCCTCCTATAAGCAAACACTTTTTCGAACACCCTCTCGCAATTCATCTGTGCACCGCAAAGAAAAAAGTTAGCACTCAAATATTGGCTCATTTCTCCGTTTCTCGTATTCGGACACACGTTTCTCTTCCAGAAAACGGAATAAGAAATTGTGTGTGTGTGTTTATATCAGTGTTGATGTTCTCTTAACCTTTGAGAGAATCAAAATCAATGCCGTTTATTTGGCATTGTGCTGGAAGGTTTGTGAAATTGAAAAAGTTAAATTAAAATAGCCTTACACTTCATTCAAATAGCTAAACTTTGTTCTAGAAGGCATGCTCAACCGCCAATCGAAGAACCCTCCTCTTCTTCGACAACCACAGCAGTGTCCCACCAGAAAAAGGCACGAACATCGACGTCCTCACTGGCTTCTGTTTTTAGAAGCAGAGCCAGTTCACCAATCGAGAGAATGCGCAAGCTAATTGGAAGGTATGTGACTATCGA
This sequence comes from Caenorhabditis inopinata, assembly GCA_003052745.1. Taxonomy (NCBI): domain Eukaryota; kingdom Metazoa; phylum Nematoda; class Chromadorea; order Rhabditida; family Rhabditidae; genus Caenorhabditis; species Caenorhabditis inopinata. The sequence goes on from AP018153.1 coordinate 3,940,540, forward strand.
ATACCAACAAAGTAGTATTTCTGAAATCAAAGTTTACATCTGGAAAGGGCAATGCTATTTATAGACTTTCCGATAAGGGTGCATCATCTTCCTTTAATATTTTATCGATTCTCATCATCTTACTATAGAATAGCCGCAGAATACTCGCTCATTTTTGAAATGAAGTAAAATGAAAGAGATTGTTCCATGCACGCACCATACTCTACCCCGGCAAAATCCATTTAAATATATAGTTAGCCAACTATGTTTATTCGATAGAAAAGGGCACCCAAGAATGCAACTGTTAAAGTTTACGAACTAAAAAAATTGAAAATTAACTAGTTACGAGTAAAATACAAGTCGAAAGACTCTGGCAATGCTACCTAAGGCTTCCACGAAAGACGAAGACAAAAAGTCGTCCTTCCTCTCGTCGTTCGTCTTTCAATTCGTATTGCATTCGTCTCACGTAAGACTTACGCAACACAGACGAATCCAAGACGAAGACGAGACGAGATGATCATATTTTGTCATTCGTCGAAGCCGTAATGCTACGGATTGCCTTCGCATGTATGAACTTTTCGCATATTTAACCGGATTATAACAATTAGTTATGCGTAGATAATACCTTAAAGATTAGCTAATAGTTCTGAAAACAATGCTACTCCGTGCTTGGCCAACATTTTGCTGAAACCGCAATAAAAGTGAACATCAATGGGCAAATTCTAAGTATTTAACCATTAATCAAGATGAAAACTCATGCGCCTTTAAACCTTTGCTCTTTTATGTCCATTACTCGTTTTTGTTAATATTTTTGTCCGTAAAGTTATGGGATCTCATTCTTCGTAGTGGTTTTTCTACAAAATGTGCATATTTTACAGACTGAACACTCAATTTACAGAGGCATTTGAATGTTTCAGATTGTCTGCACTGCGTTTGGTCTAGTACTTTCTGAATGAATAAATTAGAAAAAAAACTCGACTTTGACATTTCTGTTTCAAAAATAACGCTGAAACAACATAAAAAAAATAATCTGAAATGAGCCTTTCAGAAATATTTTAATACTATAACGTTAATGCTTTGCACGAGTCATTAGCGGTAACCTAATACGCGTTAAAAGCTGAAATCTACACCTCTGTTTTCAGCGTTTTCTTTTCCAAAAGGCATTTTTTTAAAAAGGACAACTAACCTGCAAAGAACATGGCTGTATGGACTGAATATTAAAAATATATGGACTAAATCAGCAAAAAAAATCAAAGATTTGCTTCAAAATATCACATTTTTGACAAAAATAGTCTTTTAAAACAATTAAACGTTTTGTTTGATAATTACACTGTGTTCACAATACTAAGGCTTCCGCGAAAGACGAAATAAGACCGTCTCGTCTCGTCTTCGTCTTCATTTTAGATTCATTTGACACAGAAACAGACATCGTGTTGGTGCACATGCACAACTTCTTTATTGCGTAAGACGACCTGAAAGACGAGACGAAAGACGACTTTTTGTTTTCGTCTTTGTTGGAAGCCTTACACAATACTGTTGATTACTGGTTCTTCTCTATCACAATAAGCGCGCATCATTTTTCCCAGATTCCCCCCTCCCCCGATATGTGGCATAAATTTAAAACTCCCTGATTTTGAGCCTATTTCGAAATGATCTCAGATGGATCTCAGATATCTTTAATAAATTGGAAATGTGGACATTATTTTCATATCAGATCTTCCTCAAAACAACCAAAAGAAACCGTAACACCGTCTCCTCCTACAACTTTAGTCGCACCGACTTCTGAAATGAATTGTCATCATTTCATCGGTGAAATTGAAAAACTTCGAGAGGAGCTAGCACAAGCTCAACTTCGACTCGCTGAGCAGAACGCAACGCTTAAGCGCTTTCAACTGGTCACATCTTCCCAGCAGACTGATGTTATTCCTGTAACTACCACGGCGACAATGACGGACAATCCGGTGAAGGACGAGAAGATGGAAAAAATGGTTTTGGACAAAGAGAACGTGCGTCCGGACATCATTTGTATTGAAGAGAGTGTTTTTAAAACACAATTTCAAAGTTTGCAACAAGAAGTGGCGAAGTTGAAGGTATGTTGACTCGTCAAATGTTATTTATTGCATTTTTTAAGAAAGAAAACATTGAACAAAAAGAGGAATTCCGTCGTACTCGTAAAGATTTTATCCTAATTCTCAAAGAAGCTGTCCTACGAAAAGATGAGGCTGAGAATAAATTGGAAACTATTTCAAAAAGTATTTCTGATGAAGACGATTGGATCACTCTGATGTCTCAACACAGACACACGCTTCGTCGGAACGTTCTTCTCATGTGGGTCCAGAAAAAGTTCGTTTATTTTATTGTCGAAAAGCAAGACGGTGTGATGTGAAACATTATTTCAGACTGGAACCCTACTCTGATCAGCTGTCTGTTTCGAATTTTAGCTCTGACTGGACAGACTGCCGTGCATTCTGTGTTCTTCTGTTTGATCTTTTTCCCGAAACAATGCCTGATGTAACCATTTCGCCGATCGTCGGTGACTGCGTTTCGCGCTGTCGTCGCACATTCCAACTTCTTGAAATTCCATTTAATGAAAGCGCTCTTGGTATACCGACTTTTTCCTCAGCAATAACCGATTCTGGAGCTGACGAAGACTCTTCCTCCGCCGGTAGTGTTATTTCCGGACTCCCCGACTGGCGTTACATTATGAATACAGTGTTTCTTCTCTACAAGCGAGGAGTTCTAGGAAAATAATGGTTTTAATTGTTATTTTTGAGAGCAAATTTTTGTGGACGGCATATACGCCTAAACATTTACTTTGCATCTCTTATACTGTTCTCACTCAAAATATGATCTCCACCCCCCCCCTTCTCCGCCTCCCCCTAGTGTATTTCATTTAATATCTTTTCCCAAAATGCATTTCCATTTTAATTTCATTTATTTGTGTGTGTGTGTGTGATACTGGTTTTATCCTACTTCGCTCAAATATACGGTACACAACTGTTATTAAACGTACCAATCCAACTTCAATTCAACATGACTCATTCGTGAGATTCTAAGAGGTACAGGAGGTTCAAATGAGCACAACCTGTTGTAAAGCAGAGGTTTGGAGGCTGAGAGGTCGCATGAAGTCAACCCTTTGGATTATTTGCGTCAAGTATAATGTTATTTCTGCAACTTTACGTACCGTGATTGCGGAGAATTATTTTCGAAAAACGTACTCTTCAAAAATCCAAAATTTTCAGTTAATTTTCGATGATCTGCAGATTTTTATAGCGCTGAAACTTCATTTTGCAAAACAAGAGCAAACATGAAAACAAACTTTTTTCCGAAATCGTGCCCCCCCCCCAACTACCATAGAGCCAAAATTACGTCTTGAACTCTGAACTCGATAATACAGGGTGGCTGATAAATAGTGTTACGCAACTTTGAGTGGATTCTGACGCATGAACACAAGTTACTGCCGTATTAATTTTATTTTTTATTGATTATTACATATTTATTACTTCCTTTTTTAAGGTAATGACGGCTGCTTCACCCCATCCTTGGTTCTATTATTCAACTGATGCAGCAGTATGTTTCGAATTGGGAGATCGCTAAGCGGTTGAATGTCAACCGAATGCTTGTTCATCGGACTGTTACTCGCTTCCACTGTCTTCGTACACCTGATGACCGTCGTAGATCGGGTCGTCCTGTCACTGTGACGACGCCAAAAGCTAACGTGTAACACTATTTATCACTCACCCTGTATAATCAATATTCTAAAGCGCCGATTGATAGTAATATTTATTTAGCCTCGTATCACAAGCGACAGATAAGGAAATAGTATTGATTAAATAACCTGGTGCACAAATTATAGTCGAGCTGGTTATGTAGACTTTTTAAGAAAATCAATAGGGAACGGCTTGACGTGCGCTGCAAAATGATTATGGTAGAGTAGACAGTAAGGCTCTCACGAAAGACGAAAACAAAAAGTCGTCTTTCCTCTTGTCGTTCGTCTCCTCGTCTTCGTTCATCTTTCAATTCGTCTTGCATTCGTCTTACGCAATAAACGCAAGAATTACGCAAGTCAGACGAATTCAAGACGAATAATGCTGGAACTGCGAAAAAACGCCGGAGGCGAAAAGAACTCAGAATGTCGTTGCAACATGCACTGTAAATGCGATCAAAAAGTTCATCATTCCTCACAATTGGATGATAAATGGGTCGAGTTCCAAGTCGACACTGGATTGGACATCACATTGATCGGAAGAAAGGAATGGGACAATTTGGGTAGACCAAATTTGAAAGTTACAGATGTTCAAGTGTTTGCTGTCAGCACGCAAAAATTCTACGGATTTTTGCAGTTTTGCGTCGAATGTAACTGCCGTAATTAACCAAGTCAACGAGTTTTATTGATTTTTTTTCGAAATTAAAAAAAGTTTCTCAAATTTTCTTTACGCGCGAAAAGTAAAAATAAAAATAATAAAAAAGCAAGAGAAACGCACGGGTTCTTTGTTCACAATTTCTAATTTTTCTTTAAAAATATAAAAAGAATAGAACCACGTGAAGTTTTCCTCTTGAATAAAACAAATATATAGAAATAAAAATGATTTTTTTTGGATAATATTCCATTTTATTCGATTTTCTGAGAAGTCGTGGCTGGTGGCTAATAATTCATATTCTTGCATTGTTTCCCTTTTATTATTTTCGATAATTGATTATATTATGACACAGTTCTTGCTGTTTTTCTTGAATTGAGAAAAAATTGCTGAAAATGCCACAAGAATTTCAGTTTTTTGCCGTGAAATTTTAATAGCATCAATATAAACGCTGCCACTTTTATTACACGCATTCGCCTATAAATGTTTAACTTATTCTAATTGTACACGAGCTTACTGCGTTTTGCAATTTTCAGAAAATCAAATTGAGAAATCTGATTATAGCTCGATGTAGCAATTCTCAAATATTACAAGAATATTGTTTTGGTTGGTTAACCGATGTTTTCTGAATTAAATCTGCCAACTTTAATTATTATTTTATGAAATAAAATAATAAAGCGAGAAGAGAAATAATCTAATCACAAATAAAAGAGCGAGACGCAAATATGAGAAATAATAGAGAATAATTATAATAATTATTATTATTAACAATACAAAGAACAAAAAAAATAAAAACGAGTAACTGTTCGTTATTCTTAAGTCTCAAGCCTACTGGTGCTAAGAATCCACGGTGTGATATCTTACCAGTTTTTCAGTCGCGCTCCATTGACACATATCTCTGTGTCTCTCAGCGAGAGATTATTGGCTCGTGCAGCCCTCTCGTTTTAATGCTTAAGCATTAAAATTTTGAAATTAATTTCGTTTCTTTTGTGATTTGAAATGCGATTTTCACCGATTTTCTTCGTTCTTTTTCTCAAATATAAATAAATAATACATTTTTTCACGATTTCCTTTGATTTCAGGTAGAATGTCCAGCGGAGAGACAGCGATCGATCACACCAAGGAGGACACGAACATGTTCAGGTCACTTTTTCCTCTTTATTTCTCCGTTTTTTCAAATTAATGCCGTGGTTAGAGTTCACTCTTTCAGAAATCGTTCATGAACTTGTATCAGCACAACACGTACAACAGCTCTCACAATGATCGGCTATAATCGGAAGCAACATCAAGAAGTGGAATAGCGAAAAGCAATCGAAAAATGTATTGAGTTTTTATTCATAAATTGTTTATTGCCTTTGAAACTGAATCTTTTTTTCAATGTTTGTTAAGAATATTAATTAATAAAAATTTATTAATCAAAATAAACAGGAAAATAAAAAAGTTTTTATAAGCATGATGACTGATGATACTTCGTGAGTTCAACTTTCCAGTGTTCCCTGAAAAAAAGGTAATGCCCACGGGAGATAAGTAAAGAAGAAGAGAGACTGAAGATCCTATGGGGCATCTATTAGAAATTCGATCAAAGACGATATCAAAAAGCACTCTCTTATCTTACGCGCTCTTTTCTATCGCAACCATTTCTCAGACTTCTCATAAGTAATTCTTCCTTATTTCAATAAATCTCAATTATTTTTCCCTCACCATCCTTTTGACAATCTTCTTTCTCGGTTTTCCAAATCTGCTCGTTGCATTCCTCATCCTGTATTGTTGACTATGAACGATTTCTGAAAGAGTGAACTCTAACCACGGCATTAATTTGAAAAAACGGAGAAATAAAGAGGAAAAAGTGACCTGAACATGTTCGTGTCCTCCTTGGTGTGATCGATCGCTGTCTCTCCGCTGGACATTCTACCTGAAATCAAAGGAAATCGTGAAAAAATGTATTATTTATTTATATTTGAGAAAAAGAACGCAGAAAATCGGTGAAAATCGCATTTCAAATCACAATAGAAACGAAATTAATTTCAAAATTTTAATGCTTAAGCATTAAAACGAGAGGGCTGCACGAGCCAATAATCTCTCGCTGAGAGACACAGAGATTTGTGTCAATGGAGCGCGACTGAAAAACTGGTAAGATATCACACCGTGAGAATCTTGGAAAAGATGACAATCGAACAGTCTAGAAATGCGCGCCAACCTCGGTGTGTGTGCACACTTTTGGATCTACCGTAGTTCCATAAAAAAGCGAGAGCTGACGATCTTCGCAACATCTTCCCTCCTCAACAAAAAAATAAGGATATTGACTTCGAAAATACGGAACATCGGCACATCGGTGGTTGAATGACATACAATAGATTTGACTTGATGGTGATGAATGTAGTTTGGAGACAGTTGTTTTCAGCGAGTGGATCACATGTAGATCGAAACGAACTATTGAATTTTTCGTTCTGGAGCTTCTTCGGAGCGGTGCAGCATTGGGACTCGAGCTTTGTCTCAAGATACTTCTAATCGGGGCGTCAATGACTTGACTCTCAGCATTAGTATGGCTTTCCGAATCCACCCTAGGTGATACACACACAACTCCGATTAACTACTATGCGCCCTAGGAACATCCGCAAAAGTCTCAAATGGCTCATCGTGGGACATAAAATTCTCACCTAGACCTACACAGTTTTTCTTTAAAATGTAACTTTTTGACGACTTTTGGTTACCAGCGGCTGTAGACGATGACGGAGGAGACTTTGATTTAAAAATTCTTGGATTCGGTTGGAGAACTGGTGGAGTTGGTGGCAAAACGGTTGTTGGCACACGATTTGATGTTGATTCGCCACGATTGATCGGATTTTCCATGAAATCACTGCTCTGCGAATATGAAAACACCTGAATGAGTTAGTGGTAACTGGAAAGTATCAGCCATTGTATTAAACCTCTTTAGAGAGAGAGAGACAACTTATTTTTCCGCATCTGGTTTGCATAGAACTTCTTGATATTTCCCTCGTGCTTCACTGTATACACGACTGGATTCACAACTTTGCTCACCACACCTTCTTCCCGATTCCAACGGTTCTGACGGTAAATCTTGACAAAAACCTTCTCATCATCCTGGAAAAACTTGGATATTGCGCCTTTTTCATCGAAGTTATCCTTCATAAGCTTTTGTCTTGAGGATAGATTTTTTTCTATTTTACCAGATGATTCACTCGGAACCAATAACGACAACTTTGTCCTCAACCTACGACCGTTGTGCAGCTCAGCTCCATTGAGGATACGACTCCAAACGCGATTCGGCTTTGGCCACGGTTCCAATGATGACTTCGTCGTAGACTTCTGGTATTCCTGACATTTTCGACATTTGTTCACCAAATCCGCACAATCCTTGTCGATGCCTGGCCAATATACACAAGTCCTTGCCAACTGCTTCATTCTCTCTATACCTGTGCGATTTTCGAGAATTTGTCGGATTACCTGTAAGCGAAGTGATGCTGGAATCACGACCCTTTCCTGCCATAACAAACATCCGTCTGTCACTGACAAGAACGACTTCTTGTCGGCAAACGGTTTCAGCTCTGAGCTGAAATGCACGGTGTTTGCAGAAACTGCAGAAGTCAAACTGAACTGCAACGCTCAAGGACTACAAATTCAAGGAGACTACGTCGATTTCGAAGCTTGCGCGGAAAATTATTGTATTAGCAACACTCGATACACGTGGCCATTCGGACAAAAGAAAAACATTTAGATCCCACCATCGATCAAAATTCACCCTCACCACAACACTATCAAAGTAAACGATGGCACAAGCATCAATGTGATTGAAATGGACTGTCCAGCAGTTCAGTTCTGTGAAACAATTGATTGCATCTTCTGCCTATCCAGCATTTTGAATCCAGAATGTCACATGACGTTTGCGATTCTGGGACTTGGAATGGTAGTGTTCATGATGCTGATGATCATACACATGATGTGCAATGTACCAGTTACTCTGGGAGCACTATTTGTAATTGTCTGGAAGATTTGCAAGGGATTGTGGATTCTTGAAGGAAAGACATTCATCTATCTAAAAAGGACATTCTGCAAAAGACGACAATCACAATGGAGAGAAATTCTCGCACTGCTAGTCAAATAGCAAGCGCAAGCCAAGAAGTGGACATTTTGACACAATTCGAAAACATCTGTGACGCAGAAGGAAACTGCAAGACCATGACAGAAACTGTGATGCACCGCAATCAAGGTCACAGTGAAGGATGTTTACGTGCGGACAAAAACGGGACACAACACTCGTGGACATTCGTCTACAAATTGTCGAAATCGAGCTGACATGCACAAAACGGACAATAGTCTTCACCCAAGACGTGGAAACTAGAGTGTGGAGCACGAAAAGATGTCCGAGAATGGGCTCTTGTCAAGAAAACAAGTGCGGAAACGTAACCTGAACATCGCTCATTCCAGAACTCGCAATAGTGAATCATTTTGTCGAAAACCCTGGATGTTCGGAGAGTTGCGGCGGACCAGGATGTGGATGTTTCTACCTCAGTTCCGGTTGTCTGTTTTACAGAACATATGCAGTACCGAAATCCGAAGATGTTTTTGAGATATTTGAATTCATGGAGTATCAGCCATCCGCCCGGATAAGGATGACAGTCACCACACTCAACTCGTGGAAAAACGAAGCGAAGACAATATAGATCAGCAGTTCAATTGGGAAGACAACCACTATGCAGCAAATGTCAATTACAGTGGAAGACATTCAGACACCACCATCTCCAACACTTAACAGTTGGTTCATTCGAAACAATAACTCACTGGCAACTTGGACACCAAATCTGCTACCAACGTACAGATGTGATCAATTTCTCAAGAAATGTGTTCTACAGGAAGAGTGTTACTTTAATCCAGCTGAGGACGATATCGATATCGTAGAACACATCAGACGGACAGATCGACATTTACCAGTACAATCAGGAAATTGGAGATTTGAGAAAGACAGGGACACCGTGAAAGGAAGTAAGTCTACTCCTCAAAATGAAAAACCGATGGACGACAAAGATTGTCAGGACACGGGAGACATGCTCAGCAAAGTCATCTCCAGCGACAGGATGTTACAGTTGCAGCACTGGAGCAAACGTGGAATTCTGGTGCCAAAGCAGTCACAAGGACACGATGGCGAATATGAAATGCCAAGAAGAAGAATTTGTGGTAAAATGCACCCGAGATGGAGCAAACGCAAACGTCACCTTTTTCACCGAGACAGCCAAATTCCGAACGGAGTGCGAAATTGACTGTGGAGAAAAAAAGACAACTTCTATCGAAGTGACAGGAATTTTGAAGTACTCCGGTTCAATTTGGACATCTCTCTACAGAATACTGGACGGAAATACAACAGTTTTCAATGAGATTAACCTGCCAGATTTCAACCAGAGTATGGCGGAATTGGATTTTGGGAACTCGGAATCCGGAATCCGGAAAACGGAAAAAAATTTTTTCACGGAATCTGGAATCCGGAAAGCGGAAAAAAATTTTTTCACGGAATCTGGAATCCGGAAAGCGGAAAAAAGTTTTTTCACGGAATCTGGAATCCGGAATACGGAAAAAATATTTTTTCACGGAATCTGGAATCCGGAATACGGAATGTAAAAAACGGTGGAATGCGGAAAACGGAAGTTTAACCATTAATGAGGGAATCAAATGATGTAAATGCGCGCTGTTCGCAAAAATTTTTGCGGGAGTTCAAAAAAGTATGCTTTTCACAACAATTGAGAATAAAGTATTTAAACTCATAGTTGGGCGGAATTGGATTTTGGGAGCTCGGAATCCGGAAAACAGAAAGCGGAAAAAAATTTTTTTCACGGAATCTGGAAAACGGAAAACGGAATGAAAAAAACGGCGGAATCCGGAATTCCGCCCTTCTCTGATTTCAACCACATTTTCGACTGTTATCTCGCGTACGTCAAAACGGTTATGATGACACTGCTCGTAGACATTATCCTCCTCATCGGGACATACTCCACAATCACGAGAACAGGACAAAAAATCATCAAAATGTCACTGAAACTGATATGGACAATTGTCAAGTCACCATTCTGGATAGTGAGAAAATTGTACCTGATGATGTACAGATGGAAGTACAAGAAAGCGCACGTGCATATTCTTGTTTGCATGAATATTTGATTTCCACTTGTTTGCGAGTACAATGAGATTAAGCTACGCCGGACACTCGTCGGAGACGCGGGAGGCTTCCCCATGGAAGTCTTCTCAGAAAACCAGATCCCACACCCAATCGTCGAAGTCGAAGTTGAAAACACATTAAAGTCATCTCTGAACATCGTAATGGACCGAGAATTCGAAGAAGGACAAGATCCTCTCGAGGAGCGCAGGACACTGTTCGAGAATCGAAGGATCCAAAGTCGGACAATCATCATCGAGACCTCAAGAGGAAAGCTCAGAGTCGTCAAGTCGACTCGAAGGTCGTAAAAGTTGAAAATCCAGGACAGAAAAAAAAATACACGGACACCCAAAGCTCGACTACAAGCGCTGTTTCTGCGATTAACATCACATTTCGGACACCTGCACCAGCATTCAAGACTATTGTTCATCGGATCGACACCACCCCTCACTATGCCTGAAGTCGTCGGCCGATTCAATCGATAAACAGAAAAGAAAGAAGAATATCAAGAATCACGAATAGCAACGAGTATCCGCTCGTTGCTCTTAAGTCACACAAAACTACGTGTCCTCAAAATGTGGAAATATGACAATCGAAACAAATCAAAAATGCGCGCCAACCTCGGTGTACGTGCACACTTTCGGATCGAACGTAGTTTCAAAACAAATGCAAAAGCTGACGATCTTCGCAACACTTACAATCTCAAGTATCGCCCCTTAACACAATGATTCATACAAAAGCTTTTTGTGCTCGATGAGCAATCCCGAAGGAAGATCGCGAAGATAATCGCGAGTGTATACGACCCAATGGGATTGCTCGTTCCACTCCTGCTGCCAATGAAACTATTCCAAAGAATACTTTGGAAAGAAGAGGAATCATATGAATGGGACACTAATTTGAAGCCTAATCATAAAGCAATGTGGGAAACAATATTGGAGAAAATCGAAGGATTCTCGAAGAATATTCCTCGACATGTCATTGACAAATCAGAAAAAAACAACATCGTCTCTTTTTGCGACGCCAGTTCAAAAGCAATTGCAATATGTATCTACATTTGCAATCAGTATGGAACGAATATTGTATTCGGAAAGTCCAAAGTAAAACCTTTAAAGGAAAGGTGGACAATACCAAAACTGGAAATGCAAGCAATGAAGATTGGAGCAGAAAAAACAAAAGTAGTAGTCAATTCACTTCTTGAAGGAGACATCCAAATAGAACAAGTGGTGATACTGTCAGATAGTGAAATTGTCCTAAAATGGCTGAGAGCTGCTCCAGGAAAGAAGGAAGTTGGAGTTTTCGTAACAAATCGTTTAGCAGCAACCCGAAGAGAAACAGAAGAAATTCTTCAAAAAGGATTGGAAGTTTTCTTTGGTCATGTGAGCACCAACGAAAACCCAGCAGATCTGGGAACAAGAGGAATTGATAAGGAAGGATTCCAACAAAGCCTTTGGTGGGAAGGGCCGAAATTTCTGAAAGAGGAACCAAAATTCTGGGAACAACGACATAATCTGTTTAAATTGGATCAATCGGAAGAAGAAGTCTCCTTGATGAATCTGTGCAAGAAAATAGACGAAGAAGCAACAGATATCGTTTTCAATTTAAACAGAACGCATTCGCTACCAAAAATGATGAGGATAGTGGCATACACCTTCCGAGCCATAAAGAGAATGACTCGGAACTTACCAGAAAAGACGAAGAAAAGAATATTGAAGAACATCCCGGAGCTGAAGGAAGCTCAATCTGGCGCAAGACCAATTTGTGCAGAAGAGCAAAAGATGGCTGAGGTCAAAATCATGAAAGAACATCAAGGTCAAATCAGTCCACAGACACTTAAGGAGTACAAGAATCTGAATCTTAAATTAAGCGAGGATGGAATAATCGTTTGCCGAGGAAGATTGGAGAAAGCGGAAGAAACGTTCTTCTCACTCCAACCAATTTTAGTTCAGCCGAAAACGCATTTGGCCCGCATGATAATACTCGAGTCCCATGGGGAGTGGCACAGAAATGAACAACATACCATGACAACTGTCAGGCAAAAATACTGGATACCACGTCTCCGACAACAAGTAAAGCAGATATTGGGAAAATTCGTGAGATGTCAACGATACAATCGAGCACCTTTCAAATATCCAGGCATGACAAATTTGCCCGAGTATCGAGTTCAACGATCAAAACCATTCCAATACACAGGACTAGACTATTTTGGACCTATCGATTATCAATTAGAAGATGGGACAAAAAACACTTGTTGGGGGTGCGTATTTTCATGTGCTACAACAAGACTCATCCACATCGAATTGGTTACCGAATTAACTACAAAAGCATTCTTAAATGCCATGCGAAGATTTGTTTCCGACAGATCAAAACCGAAACGGATTGTAAGCGATAATGCTCCTCATTTCATGTTGGGAAACAAAATATTACAAGAAGTAGTTGATCGAACAAATGAAGAATTAGAGAAAGAAATCCAAGATTTCCTGGGGAATTGGAGAATCGAATGGAGCTTCATCATTCCTTACGCCCCATGGAAAGGAGGAATGTATGAGAGAATGATGAGATCCATAAAACAATCCATATTCAAAGGAATTGGAAGGAAAATTCTCAAAGTGGATGATTTGCAAACAGTCATGAAAGAAGTAGCTGGAATGCTGAATTCAAGACCTCTAACATATACTGGCGAAGAGATTGACTCAGGAAGAGTCATAAAACCAAATGACTTCATTTATCAAGAAATGAAGGTGAACATTCCTCTCAAAGAGACAATCGAAATGGAAAGGGAATATATTCCTCCGGAAGAAGTGAATATAACCAGAGAAGAAACTTTGAAAGCTCTGAAGTCGTCAGTTGAAGTAACGGAAGCCATCTGGGAAATTTGGAGCACCACATACATGGCGGAGCTGAGGAGTTCTCACAAAATACGAATGGACAATAAGAAAGGAGTATCCACCATGCCATTCGTTGGGCAAGTTGTGCTTGTTTGCGACTCCAACCTCCCAAGGAACTATTGAAAACTTGGAAAAATAATAGAACTTAATTATTCTACAGATGGAATACTACGTGGCGTCAGCCTATTGACATCTACCAGAAGAATTATTCGACGACCAATAAACTTGGTAACACCGCTAGAAATTGAAGACATCAAAGAAGATGTACAAGAGACAGCAGCAGAAGTTTCTAAAGAAACTATCGAAGCAACGAGCCAACTAGATTCCCTCAGAGCCAAAGCCAAAACAAGCCAAACAACTGACAAAGAACCATTGGAAAAATCAAAGAAATACAACCTTCGGAACAAGACAAAGATAAATTACAATGAAAATGATGATGATGAAGACAACGACGAGAATGTCAGAAGCTCTTTCGTCACAACTGGATTAGGAGAATCCATATATAAATCTATATCTACAGTCATGCTCATGACAATGATGATGGGTTTATTTTCGTTAGCAACAGCAACGGATTCAATTTTGGAGTGTACATCCACTGGGATAAGGATAAACCAGAAATATGACAGTTTTGAACTCTGTGTAAAAGATTACTGCTCAAGTAGACCACGAATGGCGTGGAACACAGGTACCACTCGCTATCAAAATTGCTCCTCATCTTTGCACTACAAAAATACTTGTGAACAATGAGTTACAAGTATTCGAAAAAGAGTGTCCAGGAGTCCAAAGATGTGAAAACATTGATTGCACCTTTTGTTGGAGCAATCTTGCGAATCCAGAATGCCATCCTATGTATGCAATTGCAGCATTGGGAATGATGATATACTTCTTGTGCTCGATTGAGCACTTTCTTTATATTAAATTCCTTTCTTGATCCTGACTATTACACTAACATTCGCCCCCGACATTCGTTCCTTATCTTTAAAACTGTAAAAGTATGTTATATCCCTTCCCCTCCTTTGAAGCTGTATCCCAGTATATAAGGGAGATCCTAGCTAGATCCTTTCATTTTTCTCATCTTTTACAATTTTCTTCTATTTTAAACTTATTTTTATTCTTTTTGTTATTTTCATAAAAGGTTTAATTACCCAAGTTTGAGGCACCTTCTGACAACACTAAACGGACAACTGACAACACCACTGAGCCAACCGTGTTTACTTCTTACTGATGATTGTACATTGCATTTTTCAAGTTCCAGTGAAACTAGGAGCACCAATTAGTATCGCTTGGAAAATTGTGAAAGGATGCTTAACTGGAGGACTCCGAATTGGACGAAATTTGTTCAGAAGACAACACCAACGAAGAAGATACAATTGGGAATTGATTATTCCATTGTTGCTTATTTTCACACATTCGATTGAAGGATGCCAGGAAATCAATACTCTGACACAATCACAAAAACAATGTGTAAAAGAAGACGACATTACAAGATGCAATCTGATTACAAAAGAATATGTACACATAAATTCTTACCAAAAAGAAGGGTGTATTAGATTGGAAAAAAATGGAGAAGTTAAAAAGGAAATTCGGATCAACTTCAAATCAATTCAAATGGCATGTTTGAAGTCGACAATTGGATTTACAAAAGACGTTGAACTGAAAGTATGGAGCTCGAAGAGATGCGCTCATACAGGATCGTGCAAACAAAACAAATGCATGAATGTAACCAGATCATCAATCATTCCAGAACTTGGATCCGCCAATATGTTTGTCGGAAACACTCACTGCACAGAGAGTTGCGGTGGACCAGGATGCGGTTGTTTTTATCCTTCATCGGGGTGCCTTTTCTATAGAGTGTATGCACAGCCAAGTAGCAATGAAAGTTATGAAATTTTCAAGTGCTCCGAATGGATTGAAAAAGTCCGCATTGAAATTTCAATCTCAGACTTTAATGTGAAAATTCCGCAGTGGGAAAAACACGAAATCATCATTCCATTCAATCTTCCAATCACAGTGAAGGATATCACAATAATTGTAGACAGTATCCACAAACCGGAATCATCTCTTCTTGAAACATGGTTTGTAAGGAAGACTCAAAATGAAATTGCTTCATGGGAAGCTCATTCAAAGGCAAGCTTACAGTGCCCGACGTGGGAAAGTCAGGACAAAGAGTGCAAACTTGACGAAAACTGTAATTGCCAACCGGCAGAAAATGAAATACGATGTGAATGTAAAGACAACAACCCCGCAAAATTGTTCAACACCATTTCTCGAAGACTTCCAATACAAGAAGGGCATTGGAAACTGATTCCGGACGATGGATCTGTGAAAGCAGTGATCGAAGATGAAGTCACAACTGGAATAGCTCTAACGATCAGGGACAATGTGACCACATCTATACTGGTGAACAAAGACAAATGTCATATGGAACCAGGACATCTTACTGGTTGCTACAACTGCAACACGGGAGGTGTGGTAGAAGTACGATGCACTTCGAAAAAAGAGAAAACGATAGCTAATGTCATTTGCGATCAAGACATGTTTGCCATACCTTGCACACCAAGGGGAGCCTTTCATAATATCACATTCTTCTCCAACACAGCGAGATTCCGCAGGCAGTGCAGGATCAGTTGTGGGGGACAGTTCGAACAATTTGAGATAACCGGAATCCTAAAATTCACTGGATCCATCTGGACATCAATTTACAGGATAATACAAGGAAAGTCAACAGTATTCGATGAAATTTCCTGGCCAGATGTGGGACATATCTTCACAAGTTACATGACGTTCATGAAATCAGTGATGATTACAATCATAGTAGCAGTTGAATCATTCCTAGCAACAGGAGCCGTAGTCGCTTCTTTCCTGCTAATGGGAGCAAAGAGATCGATCTCATTCATGCTGATCATTCTGGGATTTCCTTTGTCATCACTAAAATATTGCTATTTTTTCTGCATGCACCGATGTCGGCCGTTACGGAAAAAGCCGGAAAGACAAATTGCATGATTGTCGAGACATCGGTCAACCTAATGCTTATAAGACAAAGTGTCAAAAATAAAGTAATTTCACATTTAGAACCATCAAGAATGGATCAGTCCCAACAGCAGTCGTCAAAAAAGCCAAGTCCAAGTCCAGTGGAGAAGCTGGGGATGAATATCATATGCCAGTTGAAAACTCACGTCGCAACCGCCAAGCAAATCGGAAAATCAATGGAAGAAATAATCAAGGAAAAGAACGTCTTGATGAAAGAGCTTATCGAATTGAAGAAATCCGAAAGAATTGAGATGTGGGGACGACCGAGTCAGAAGCAAGCTGACAGGAAGTCTGCTCATATTCTCTGCTGAATGCGACAACTTATTCAAGAAAAAAAACGAAATGCAGAAGCTGGCAGATTTTGAACTGATTTCGGAAGCAACAAAATGTCGCATGCTCGCCGAAAACGGAGTGACAATGCAAGAGATCTTCGAAGAGACAGATCTGACAAAAAATTCTGCGACTCTGCACCTAGCTGAACTCTCGGAAGTGATGAAAATAGCTTGGAAACAAATGGGAAAGGAACAAAGTCTCGGGGGCGGAGCTCCAATCTCAAGTGATGAGAGTGGAAGAAGCTTTGAAGGATCTCAAAAAGACTGTGGCAGTGGAGGACACAATCCAGAAGATGAGACTACAGCTATTATCGATATTGAGGCAATGAGCCTATGGAGCAATGAAAAGCTCAAGAAAGTCGAAGTAGACTTTAAGGCCCAAAGCGAGGCAAAGGATCCAAAGTCGAGAGTCGACAAGGATAAAGTCGAATGTCGACAGCATCAACTCGAATGTCGACAACATGGATTAGAAGAGAAGTCATCACCGCTGAAGAAGCGATTGATGGAGGATCTCAAGGAATCTGAATTCAAACAGCCAAGCAGTCGACCAATCAGGCGGGATTACGCAAGGAAGGAATGTAACAAATATGATTGCAACTTTTGCAAAGGACACCATATTTCAAATATGTGTCCAACGATTCGATCTGCAAAGGTCAGGAGAAAAATCCTGGAATCAAAAGGAATATGTATCAAATGCACTCACAAATGGGGGGCAAAAGGACACGAAACAAAAACTTGCGAGCACACGAAGCCTTGCATTTATTGTGGGAGTAAGCAACATCATTACTCCATTTGCGAGAAAGCGGAGTAAAACTAATCTTTCATATTTTCATCCTTGCCGACCCCCCGGTGTGTATTCAATTCTGAATACTTCATTTTTATTTTCCGTAGTGTAACAAACTATTATCATGTGCACATACAATATTAAACCTTGTCAATCTCAATGATGAATCATAAATTCCTCACTGAGATTAAAACCATTACGCCTCCGCTGTTTTATTGTATAAAAGAAGAGCCTACCGGCGACAGCCGCCATTCTTATCTTCTTTTTCATTTTTATTTTGTACCAACTTTTATATGTATCTTTTTTTGTATAGATTTTCTTTAGTTGAATAAAGTTTAATTACCCAAGTTTGAGGTTATACTTTCCCCACTACGTCAAATTTCGAACACTTTTTAGAGAAATGGTAAGAAATATTGCCTCTTTCCCTTAACTAACGTTGGTCTTTGTTTTGGTTATCTCAAACTTGGGTAATTAAACTTTATATAAATACAACAAAAAAAGGTAAGAAAATATAAATATATAAGAGTTGATAGAGAAAGGAAAAACAAGGAGCCACATCTCCGATCTGTATGTGCCGACTCCGACACACAGGAAAATGGACGGTCACAGGAGGGGCGGAGCCCGCTACATTGACGATAATTGATATTACAAAATGCTGGAGATGATGATAAACCAAGAGGGAATTTTGTGTGGGTGATAAATAAAATATATTAAAACTGTAAAGTGTAAAGAAGAATGTTCGACATTAATCTCGGTGCTCAAGTGAGCACAAATGGTGGAAAACTCAGGACAAAATAATTTGTTAAAATTTACACATCTGCCCAGTGTGTCGTTTCGAAAGCATTTCGAGAAATTTTTCCGAAAAATTCTCGAAAAATTTCTCGAAAAATCAACGAGAAAATTTCTAGAGAATTTCTCGAGGAATTTCCGAAAATTTTTTCGAGAAATTCTCGAAAATTCTCGAAAAAAAAACATTTCGATAAAAAAAAATAATAAACTAGTTAGAACGACACTCCGAAATAACGCAAAGCGCGTTGGTTATCGTATTTCCATTCAAATCATTTTTGGCGATTTTTCGAGAAATTTCTAGAGAATTTCTCGAGGAATTTCCGAAAAATTTTTCGAGAAATTCTCTAAAAATGTCGAAAATTCTCGAAAAAAAACATTTCGATAAAAAAAATAATAAACTAGTTAGAACGACACTCCGAAATAACGCAAAGCGCGTTGGTTATCGTATTTCCATTCAAATCATTTTTGGCGATTTTTCGAGAAATTTTTCGAAAAATTCTCGAGAAATTTCCGAAAATTTTTCGAAACGACACACTGCATCTGCCCAACTCTCTCTCTCTCTCGGAAGATGCACTCCAACTGGTCTCCAAACTGACCATAACAGGAGACGACTTCGAAACAGCAATGGAACTTCTGGAAAATAAATATGGCGATTGGAGGAAAATCATTTCATCATTGGTTCGCAATCTCCAGGACATTGGAGCACAATCGGACAAAACCAAAGATCAACGCGATCTGTTGGACACTCTGCAAATCATCATCAGACATGTCACGAATGATCGTGATCTTCGAAAACCAAAACACCTACGTGCAACTGTGTAGTGTGTCGTGTCGATTCAAAAATCGATCAACTTTGATTCGATTTGTTGAACGGGGCAAATCGAATTGAATCGTATCGAAAATCGAATCAAATCGATTCGATTCAATTCGATTCGATTCGAATTTCGATTCGAATTAATTCGATTCGATCTGATAAAATCGAATCAACAAAAAAAATCTATCCTTCTTGTTATTTTTAATGTTTATTGTAACAGTAAATGCGCGCTAACGCCCCGCCCCTTCTTGCTCATCCTATGATAACGAAAGTTTTTTTTCTTTATTTTTGCATTATTTTTGTTGATTCGATTTTATCGAATTGAATCGAATTGATTCAAATCGAGTCGATTCCAATTCGATTCAATTCGATTCGAATTTAAAATCGAATCGCATCGATTCGATTCGATTTTTTTTCAATCGCGATTCGAATCAAGTTGAATCGCTAAATTCGATTCAAAAATTGTCGATCCAATTCGATTCGATCGATCAATTCCAAAATCGACACGACACACTACAACTGTGCATGCAACACAATATTCATCGCCGCCTTTATGACTGCTATGAGTCACGAATGGTGAGCCATGAATACTCGTGACTTGTACATGGACGTGATTTGCCACGACACATGCAATTCGATTTTTATCTCCCGCTTTTACGCCCTCAATTTCGGAGTATAAATAGCTCCGATTTTTCCCTGTCAATGAATTATTTTCGCCTTTCTTCTCTTTTCTTGCTTCTTCTCGGACACGGCGAACTCATTACTCCGAGAAATTACAGTACGATTAGGATATTACGTCTTCTTCTTCTTCTTTGGATTTCTTTCGTTTGTCTACTGCGTATCCATTGTGATTCAAATTTCGTCCGTTTTGTCACCAATTCTCAATCTTAGTTGGGGTGGTCCAATGGTTTTTCTAATTTTTTTTTGTACAATTGTTTGTTGTTACTGTTAAAATATTTGTGAGTTTTTTTTTCACGCGTGGCGCTTACCCGTGGCACGAAAACCACGATTGGATCTGAAAATCCTGAGCACCGCGCCCTTCATTCCCCTCTAGCAGCGGTGGCCGAGAGGGGAAGATGGAGGACTGGGAATCCGGGGGTCGTAGTTCGGTTCCGCTCCAACGTAAGTTTTTTTTGCTTTTCTGATTTTGCTTTTTTTTAATTTAATTGGATCATGACAAATAAGGATAAGTTACATTTGAATAAGAGTGGTGCTTTTCAGAAACAAAAATAATCCAAAAAAGTCGAAAAACCATTGGACCCCCCCCCCAACTAAGATAGCGCCAATTGTTTTTGGAAAGTGATTCGGATATGGTTGAAAGGAGCCCTCAAAATCATTTGTCGGGCATTTGTCAAAGCAAGGGAGCTACCACCAACAAGGAAAACTATGTTTCTGATAGTTCTCATCATATTCCAGGCGACTGCTGCCTCATCTTGCACCGAGGTCGCTCACATCAATTATAATGAAAGGGTCGGCTATTTGAAGGATAACTCTCAAGAATACGTCCTGAACACTGTATCATCTACATTTGTTCTTCCCGTCTCCCGCTGAAGAACAAGCAAAGCGACCTACATACTAAGGAAAACGAACTGATTTTCTCGCTGAAAATTGAAGGAGAAGCAATCGTGCTTTCCTGCCACAAACATGTTGTTTCCTACGCAAGGGATCATAAACTGCAATTTGAGTACTCCCGACGGTGCGATTCTGCAGGCTCGTGTTCTATTGATCGATGTTCTCAAATACAACCCGACGAGGAGATACCGGAGCTGACCAACATGGCTAAAAACAGTCCTTGGATTCACATCATGCGCATCAACTGTGGATGCTTCTATTGTGACCCTTTCTGCCTATTCTACCGATATTATGCTCAACCAACAAACAAGGTTTTGTACGAAATCAGCAGATGCGCCACGTGGACGCCAAGACTTCGAACGAAGATAACCCTCAGCGACGACGACAACTTCTGCTCTCCGGGGGCTAGAGCTGCTTGTGACAATGCCGAGTCCTTCTAAGCCTCTGAACGTTCAGAGCCATTGCCGTGGGTGGGTAGACGGCCAGGGATGCCCAGAAGAACCATTCAAGGACGAGCAGAACCGCGACGATGACTAGGACCAGAAATTTCGTGAAGAACAGACAACAATTCGACAAATACTGCAACTGGGAGTAAAATTCCGAATTCCGGGGACAAACATTTCGATTACTGCTATCAATCTTGACAACCCTCCCATGCCGGTTCATCAGGCAACATTTATTTCCGCCTATGAGGATGGACAAGTCAAGTGGTTATCATTCACCCACACTCAGCCGTCACCCCCCCCCCCCGGAGTACCAACGCGCGGACTCGTTGGAGAATTGCATTGCCCAACCAAGTGAGATGCTGAAGCGTTCAAATGTCATTTTGATCCAGCCTTATGTCGTTGCGTTGGTTTCGCAACAAATTGTCAATTGTCGGATTTCCTTTTGAAATCCAACAGATTCCTTTTAGATGCAGCACGATACCTCAAACTTGGGTAATTAAACCTTTATTCAAAGAAGCAAGAAGCAAGAAGCAAGAAAAGAGAAGAAAGGCGAAAATAATTCATTGACAGGGAAAAATCGGAGCTATTTATACTCCGAAATTGAGGGCGAAAAAGCGGGAGATAAAAATAGAATTGCATGTGTCGTGGCAAATCACGTCCATGTACAAGTCACGAGTATTCATGGCTCACCATTCGTGACTCATAGCAGTCCTAAAGGCGGCGATGAATATTGTGTTGCATGCACAGCTGTAGTGTGTCGTGTCGATTTTGGAATTGATCGATCGAATCGAATTGGATCGACAATTTTTGAATCGAATTTAGCGATTCAACTAAAGGCGGCGATGAATATTGTGTTGCATGCACAGTTGCACGCAGTGTGTCGTCTCGAAAAATGCGTTTTACGAAAAATTTTTACGAAAAATTTCTCGAAGAATTTTTCGAGAAATCACGAAATATGATTTGAATGGAAATACGATAAACACCGCGCTTTGCGTTATTTCGGAGTGTCGTTCGAACTAGTTTATTATTATTTTTTATCGAAATGTTTTTTTTTCGAGAATTTTCGAAATTTTTCGAGAAATCAACGAGAAACATTTCTCGAGAATTTTTCGGAAAAGTTTCGAGAATTTTTCGGAAAAATTTCTCGAAATGCTTTCGAAACGACACACTGGTTGCACGTAGGTGTTTTGGTTTTCGAAGATCACGATCATTCGTTTCACTCCGGGGGCTAGAGCTGCTTGTGACGATGCCGAGTCCTTCTAAGTCTCTGAACGTTCAGAGCCATTGCCGTGGGTGGGTAGACGGCCAGGGGCGCCCAGAAGAACCATTTAAGGACGAGCAGAACCGCGACGATGACTACGACCAGAAATCCCGTGAAGAACAGCTTCTCGAAGAGCATGTTGCATACCCATGAAGACAGCGAACCGAGCAATGACGAAACCTCAGAGATTCCCTCGAAAGCTTGAGCAGCGTGGTGTCCGACCTGTCTGTGGTTGGCTTCAAATTGCAGGTGACCTTCGAGGGATAAAGAAGTCGGTATTCCACACGAGACACTGCAATTGGTGGAGATATCCAATTTCTCTTTTGGAGCAGCAGATATCGCAATTTTAATCTCAGATTGCGTCGAATGAGGGCTGCAGTCGATTGAGGGGCGGTGTATCCATATTCCGCTCTACGCTCCGGGGATACGCTCCGCTACGCCTATTGTGTTTGAATTGCCACCCATTCCGCTACAGTACTCACGACGGGTCTCGCCACGACTTCCCCCGCCTTTGGCTCCGGACCGATTGACGAGGGAGACACTCTTGACTTTTTAGCAGCTTTTTAGGCCAAATGGCATAGTTTTTACCCTTTTTTCTGAATTTTGTCCTTTTTATTTTAT
Organism: Caenorhabditis inopinata; assembly: GCA_003052745.1. NCBI lineage: Eukaryota > Metazoa > Nematoda > Chromadorea > Rhabditida > Rhabditidae > Caenorhabditis > Caenorhabditis inopinata. The sequence continues at coordinate 3,963,571 of AP018153.1, forward strand.
TCTTTTTTCTTCTAAAATTATCCTTTAATTTTTCCTTCAATCCCCGTAGATTTCTCCTTTCTTTTAGTTTAATCTCTGTCAAAATTCTCTATTTTCCCTTTGGCCTAAATTCCCCTTTATTTCCGAACTTCTAAAAATGAGGTTTTAATGCCGTCATCATGACAAAGTTTTTTCCTCAATAAATGCTTAATTAGTCTAACAACCTTTTATTTATTTCTTTCGAAACGCGCCGCATTCACCCGCACTCTGCGTGATCTTGCTTGTGACCCTTTTCCCGGGTCACAAAAGTTGCAGCAGCCTTCCAAAGGATGAACTTGGTTTGCAGTGCATTTGTTGATGGTGGTGTGTCGACTGACTGTTGCATTGACGGCTTCGACTTGCAAAGCAACGAGCGAATCTTGAGTAGCCTCGACGACTATCCCTTTCGAGGTGTGATCATACAGGACTTGATGATGCTGTCCTTTGAAGGAAAGGGTGTTTTCCCTTTTGTAATCGGAAATCGTCGTGAATTGACAATTGCATGAGACCTGTGTTGCGAAACACTCTGCAAATCATCATCAGACAGCTGTCCACCGTTTTCATGCAAGATATGTTGGTAATGAGCTTTTTTCACTGCTTCCGCAAACTTGGTTGCTTATTAATCTTGCGATGCGATCTCTTCGTCCGATGGCGCTTCGTCCGTACTCGGGGCCACTTGACGCTCGCCTTTATCAGTCAAATTGAGTCGGATTGGAGTTCACTATAATTTGAGAGTCCGAGTCTAGTATGATTTGATGCCTCGGAGGACGGCATGAAGGAGGATTGGCCAAACCAGTAGGTTGTGTGCACAGTTTCTCTATCTGAAGCCTCTCCGAATGTGATCATCGCATTTTCGGCTTTTTCGATTCCCGCTTTCAATCGTTGATAGTCGACTTGAACAGAATCGATGATTGCTGCATTTGTATCAATGAATTTTTTGATACTGGATCAGCTTGGTGTTAATTGTATTGATTAGTTAGTTCATTGATTGAATTACAAGTTCGTGTCACTCGTGCTCGATTGAGCACTTTCTTTATATTAAATTCCTTTCCCGCTTCTTACTATTACACTACCATTCGCCCCCGACATTCTTTCCTTATCTTTGAAACAAAAGTATATATTATAAAAGTATATTATGCCCCTCCCCCTTTTCTGAAACTTCCCGGATCGATCTGATATTTTAAGACAACGTTTGAAACGGTAAAAGAAATTGATTCAGCAACAAGAATAGCCAAATTTTTGAAAATTTGAAAAAAAATTGAACTCTCAAATTTTTTCCAAAATTCCAAAATTTTTGCCGTTTTCATAATTTCTTCAACTTTTTTTTTTCAAATTTTCGAAAATTTGACTATTCTTGTTGTTGAATAAATTTCCTTTACCGTTTTAAACTTTGTCTTAAAATATCAGATCGATCCGGGAAGTTTCAGAAAAGTGCTCGAACAACTGTTATTTTGTTATTTAAACTTATTTTTATTCTATTTGTTATTTACATAAAGGTTTAATTACTCAAGTTTGAGATACAACTATCATTGAACGACCGACAACACTTTAGTGTTACTTGTGCTTTAGTGGGTGATATTGATATTCATGGTGAAACAGTTTGGTGTTGGTGTCCTTGAAAAGACTGTGTGTTTTCAACTTGGTGTCCAACGACAAATTGTATGAATGACTACTGCCACGCGGCACCCTCTTTTTCGTTATGATCGATGCACCTGTGCTCACTTGAGCACCGAGATTAAAGTCGAACATTCTTCTTTACACTTTACAGTTTTAATATATTTTATTTATCACTCACGAAATTCCCTCTTGGTTTATCATCATCTCCAGCATTTTGTAATATCAATTATCGTCAATGTAGCGGGCTCCGCGCCTCCTGTGACCGTCCATTTTCCTGTGTGTCGGAGTCGGCACATACAGATCGGAGATGTGGCTCCTTGTTTTTCCTTTCTCTATCAACTCTTATATATTTATATTTTCTTACCTTTTTTGTTGTATTTATATAAAGTTTAATTACCCAAGTTTGAGATAACCAAAACAAAGACCAACGTTAGTTAAGGGAAAGAGGCAATATTTCTTAGCACCATATAATTTGTGCCGTCCAGCTCCTTGTCCGCCTCGTGAATCTATGTGGGGGGGACCAAAATGTGTGTGGGGAGCGACCTCAAACTTGGGTAATTAAACCTTTATTTCAAAAATAAGAAAAGTTAACTAACGTAACAATAAAGAAATAAGAGTTAAAATGAAGACATACAATGATAGGGTAAAAAATGAAGAGTTCTACTAGAGCTCTTTTATACTGTGCTCTTTTATAAAGTAGGCGGAACTAGAATGATTGTGCGGATTTGGTGAACAAATGTCGAAAATGTCAAGAATGCCAGAAGTCTACGATGGAGTCACCATTGGAACCGTGGCCAAAGCCGAATCGCGTTTGGAGGCGTATCCCCAATGGAAACAATTGGTGGAAAGTCGTCAGCAGAGCTGTACAACGGTCGTACGTGGAGGACAAAGTAGTCGTTATTGGTTCCGAGTGAATCATCTGGTAAAGTAGAAAAAAAATCTATCTTCAAGACAAAAGCTTATGAAGGATAACTTCGATGAAAAAGGCGTAATATCCAAGTTTTTCCAGGATGATGAGAAGGTTTTTGTGAAGATTCACCGTCAGAACCGTTGGAATTGGGAGGAAAGTGTGGTGAGCAAAGTTGTGAATCCAGTCGTGTATACGGTGAAGCACGAGGGAAATGTCAAGAAGTTCCATGCAAACCAGATGCGGAAAAATAAGTTGTCTTTCTCTCTAAAGAGGTTTGATACAATGGCTGATACTTTCCAGTTACCACTAACTCATTCAGTTTTTTTCAGATTCGCAGAACAGTGATTTCATGGAAAATCCGGACAACCGTGGTGAATCAACATCAAATCGTGTGCCAACAACCGTTTTGCCACCAACTCAACCAGTTCTCCAACCAAATCCAAGAATTTTTAAATCAACACCAACCTCCGTCATCGTCTACAGCCGCTGGTAACCAAAAGTCGTCAAAAAGTTACATTTTAAAGAAAAACTGTGTAGGTCTAGGTGAGAATTGTTTGTCCCCACGATGAGCCATTTGAGACTTTTGCGGATGTTCCTAGGGCGCATAGTAGTCAACCGAAGTTGTGTGTATCACCTAGGGTGGATTCGGAAAGCCATACTAATGCTGAGAGCCAAGTCATTGACGCCCCGCTTAGAAGTATCTTGAGACCAAGCTCGAGTCCCAATGCTGCACCGCTCCGAAGAAGCTCCAGAACGAAAAAGCCAATAGTTCGTTTTGATCCAAGCTACATGTGATCCACTCGCTGAAAACAACTGTCTCCAAACTACATTCATCACCATCAAGTCAAATCTATTGTATGTCATTCAACCACCGATGTGCCGATGTTCCGTATTGTCGAAGTCAATATCCTTATTTTTTGTTGAGGAGGGAAGATGTTGCGAAGATCGTCAGCTCTCGCTTTTTTATGGAACTACGGTAGATCCGAAAGTGTGCACACACACCGAGGTTGGCGCGCATTTCTAGATTGTTCGATTGTCATCTTTTCCAAGATTCATAGCACCAGTAGGCTTGAGACTTAAGAATAACGAGCAGATACTCGTTTTTATTTTTTGTTCTTTTTATTGTTAATAATAATTATTCTCCATTATTTCTCATATTTGCTTCTCGCTCCTTTATTTGTGATTAGACTATTTCTCTTCTCGCTTTATTATTTTACTTTATAAAATATTTATAAAATAATAATTAAAGTTAGCAGGTTTAATTCAGAAAGCATCGGTTAATCAATCGAAACAATATTCTTGTAATATTTGAGAATTGCAACATAGAGCTATAATCAGATTTCTCAATTTGATTTTCTGAAAACTGCAAAACACAATAAGCTCGTGTGCAATTAGAATAAGTTAAACATTTATTGGCGAATGCGTGTAGTAAAAGTCGCAGCGTTTATATTGATGCTGATGCACTTCTCGACTTGAAGTCGTTTACAGTTTTCAATGGATGGCCCGGTGTCGCGAGAATGTCGTCTGAAGACTTAGCAAGCATTGGGTTTCGACCATCAAACAGTGAATCATTCTTCCAACTTTGAAAACTTCGTCACTCGTCACCAGAGAAGGGCGGAATTCCGGATTCCGCCGTTTTTTCATTCCGTCTTCCGTATTCCAGATTCCGTGAAAAAATTGTTTTCCGTTTTCCGGATTCCGAGGTCCCAAAATCCAATTCCGCCCTACTCTGCTGGTCACCATACCCAGAGAATTGAATCGCTGTGGAGCTACTTGAAGGCGAAAAATAAAGCCAAAGTGTGACCTCAAAGGGAATTTATGGGATGATCATTACTTTGAGGAGCTGTGGCATTTTAAATATCATAATAAAGCGAAATTTTTCGAGCTATGGGCCGGAATCGCCAAGAAATATCCAGTCACCTAGTCCTTTTCTTTTTTGTGCGTATTTTTTTTGACTGCCAATAAAATTGTTCTTTTCTATATATCCATTTCTCTATATTTGTTTTATTTAAGAGGAAAACTTCACGTGGTTCTATTGTTTTTATTTTTTAAAGAAAAATTAGAAATTGTGAACAAAGAACCCGTGCGTTTTTCTTGCTTTTTTATTTTTATTTTTCGCGCATACAGAAAATGTGAGAATTTTTTTTTTTTTGAAAAAAAAATCGATAAAACTCGTTGACTTGGTTAATTACGGCAGTTACATTCGACGCAAAACTGCAAAAATCCGTTACAATCCTGGTTTTCTCGTTCTCACGGCGTATTAGTATACAGTGCGCTTCGAAAGTACAGCGACCCCTTTGATTTTGGTTGTTCAGGACTTTCTGGGTTAAATTAAAAAAATAGGACTGTTTTTGGTATTGTTACTCTGATGGCCAAAAATGGGTATAAACGCCAGTTTTTTTTAAATAATTTTTTCTCCAATATGCCACTTGGTACTCACTCATCCGCCACCGAAAGCGCTCAAATCGATGTTCTGATCGTTAGAGAAATATCAAGATCTTCCATCGCCGGCAGTCCGGATCTGAACCACATCGGGAATGTCTGAGGGTTTTTTTTGTGTTTGAAATAGAATGGCGCTTACAGATTTTTGATATCTCTCCGTTCTTCGGATAGATCACAATTAGAGGGGGGGGGGGGTCTTATAGATATTGACCGCACTGTATTCGCATCGAAAAGTGTTCGTGTCGAAAGTGAAATTTTTAATCCTTACGAGCTATACCATACTATTGAAAGCTAAAGTAGCCTGAAATTAAAATAGTTCTTGGCAGTAGGTTTTATCAAACAGAAAGGAGCACTATGATTACATTTGAAATCGGTTCTATTCCTAAATGTTTAATTAATAAAAATTTCCAATAAAAACGTGATTCTCTTGAGATTAAAATGTTAGCATTTATACTATTTCAGTCTCAAAAACCAATAATTACCTTCATTTATACATCAGCGTAGGTTAAAGTGGGCAGCTGAATTTCCAATTTGACAAAATGTCTACCAGTTCAGTGTATGTTTAATTCAGCGCTGCGCTGAAAAAGCATTCGAAAATTTGCTTTTGCTCTTTGCGTTTTTAGTGTCTGCCGTGGCGAGATCCTCGCGAATCGAAATACTATAGTGGCGCGAAATGGGAGGCAATGTTCGCCAATAAAAAGTATTTCAGCGCCCGTTTTTTTTTTCGCAAAACTTTCGATTAACATCAACGATTTTTGGGGCATTTTTTTTATTTATAAAAAGCAAATATTGCTAAATATTTAAGTAACCTGGTATTTCTCGGTCAATTCGTCCCATAGTTCGTAGAATTTTGTGCTTTTCTCATAGCTGGCTGATTGGAGCCTCTGAACCACCGAAACCGCTGACAAGGGAACCATTTTTAGCCTTCATCTCAGAATTTTTTCTAAATTTGCTCATTTATAGTTTCGAATACGGGCTTTCTCGTGGTGTATTTGGTTTTCTGCACAAATTTCTAGAAGTCGTGAAAATTCCATCTGAAAATATGCTGTTTTTTGCTCTCCTCATCCTTTCCACTTTCCCCCCTTTCCTCTATACATTCTCCACCGTGGAGAAACCGAGCAAAAGTGGCCGAGTGGATAGTGGGGATGAATAGGAATCACAAGTTTGGGGTTCGATTCCGTCATTATCGATTTTCTTTTTTTTCTTTTGATGTTGGAAGAATTTTAAACCCTATTTCTCTCAATTAGAAAAGTCTTTTACTATCTATATTTATTATTACAAAAAAGAAGACCGAAAACAGGAAATCAACAGCATCTATGTTGAACAAGTATAAAGTGTTGGAAACAAAAATGTTCCTCACAATAAATGCATTTTATAAATGAGGTTTTGCTGCATCCGTTTCCATGACATTCCTGGGATACCTTTTTGGGGAAAAGGTACTGTGCTGGTGTTTGGAAGTATGGTGGTCTAGGGACGTCATATCCACAGGTATGCCAGGCATATTGGGCCCAAGGCTGCAACTTCGGAGAGCACAATTGCCACCAAACCAGTGACAAGAGCTGAAATATGATTTGAATTTTTTCACAGTTTTTTAATGAAAAAACTGTACCTTTAATGTCTCGTCACGTGCGTAGATCTTGTATTTGGGATGGGTCAGCTGTCCATGAGCTGTGATCATCTTCACCACTTTTTTGAATGATCCAAAAATTCCAACGTCACATGGCTGCACCATTCCAGTGCAACCTGGAGGGATTACACGAACTTCAAGGTGGTTGTTTGGTGGGGTCACGCTGTCGATGGCACTCTGATCTTTCCAGCTTGTCCAAGAGTCCACTAACAGAAGAGCATCCTTTGGCATCGATGGATCAAATACAATTTCTTCGAAAAACGTCTTCATCAGATTCTTTGTCATAATATGTGATTGATTCTCACTTGTTGCCTAATAGTTTCGAATCTTTTGGAGGTGATATGGATTTTTGATGAAACGAAATCGACCTTTCATGGCTTCAAAGGTAGGACGGATTCGTGCGCCGGAATTGGTAACACCGGACTTCGATCCATAAAATTCCACCGCTTCTTTCACTTTGTCCAAATGCACGAAGTCTCCTTTAGAAAATTGGATCATGTTCGGTTGTCCAGGAAGATCTTCGACATCGTTGTAGACGTTCAATTGGTGATACTCTTCATCTTCTGGGTTCCAATCTATATAATGATTGAAAACTAAACGTTCTTGGAATTATAGCAAAACTCACTCGTATCTTTTGTGTCCTCCTCAAATTCAGTGAAGAACTCTTCTTTGAAAATTTCGAAGTTCCCATTGGCAGCAGAATTCAGAGCTTCCAGCAAAAAATCGGCGAAATTCGAATCATCTCCATTCAAGCAGGGCTTTTTTGGAAGTCCTTTCCAATGAGCATGAACATAGTCCACAACTTTATCGACGTTTATCATGGTAGATGATAGAACGGACAGGAATAAAAACAGCAAAAAAACAAACAGGAAAAAACACCAAATGAATAAAAATCAGCCTTTTTATACCCTTTCCAGAGCTTTTCTAGAAGCTTTCATACCCTCGGAGTTTTTTTCCTTCCAACATCAAAAGAAAAAAAAGAAAATCGATAATGACGGAATCGAACACCAAACTTGTGATTCCTATTCATCCCCACTATCCACTCGGCCACTTTTGCTCGGTTTTTTCCAAGGTGGAGAATGTATAGAGGAAAGGGGGGAAAGTGGAAAGGATGAGAAGAGCAAAAAACAGCATATTTTCAGATGGAATTTTCACGGCTTCTAGAAATTTGTGCAGAAAACCAAATACACCACGAGAAAGCCCGTATTCGAAACTATAAATGAGCAAATTTAGAAAAAATTCTGAGATGAAGGCTAAAAATGGTTCCCTTGTGAGAACCTGTATTTTTCTTCGATTTCGTCGTGTTTGGCGAGTTCTTTAATCGGCATGGAAGATTTTATGTGCAGAAGACTGAGCAAGAAATTATTTCTATCGTCATGCAGGCTTTCAAGGAAGGTGCTTTGAGATATTCGAATTTCCATGAGATTTCAGCAGATCGAAAAGCACGCTTTCATTTTTGACGAATCACCTACAAAAACTAATTTTCGAAAGTAAAAACAATTTTTCATTTTACTTTTCGTTACTTTTCTAGAATCCTGGCTTGAAGGGCGCAGAACATTGGACCATAATTTGCTTCTTTCTGAAATATACGAGTGAAATTCTTCTGACGTCATTTTTGCGACAACGGACAATCCCGTGACAAGAGAAAACGATCACACTTTCAGTGTCAAAGATTTCAGCAAAATTGCTGCTAATAAATTCCACAATACACTATCTAAAATTTCCCTACAAACTATATATATATTTGAATATTGTGCCGTTGCGAGACCCAAAGAATACAGTAAACGATAACAAAAACAATTATGCCGCGTTCAAATTTGATTTCCAGGAGAAAATTCCTGGAAAAACGCTGTCCAAAGCTGTCAATTTTTTTCCAAATTTTCCGGAAACTGTCGCAACGAGTGTTACCGTAGTTTGTCTCTTCCCTTCGAGACTACCGACCGCTCTTTTTTAACGCAATTTTTTCACGTTTTTAAACTTTTTTTTCGCTATGTTCGGCTGTTTTTTCTGAATATTTCGCCTCAAGTGATGGATTCCGACGGAGAAGTCCTTGAAGATTTCGAAAAAAGAGGCAAACTACGGTAACACTCGTTGCGACAGTTTCCGGAAAATCTGGAAAAAATGGCAGCTTGGACAGCGTTTTTCCAGGAAAATTTTTCCTGGAAATCAACGTTGAACGCGGCATAACAAACATGCCAAAATCGCGAAAAAAAACGGTTCGAACTAATTAACTATTTAACTAATATAGAGCCGCATTTTACGCGTTTTCTCGACTTTTTATTCCTCACCTGAAAAGCGCAAACCGCACGGCAAGAGCCTTTAATTCACTTCGCCCGCAGAGTGTAAGAATCGACTATCTCGCCATAAATTCATTTTCACCTTTTATTCCATGATCCTTTAATTAAAAAAAAATTGATTTTTAAATAAACCTTGCCTACATTCAATTTATCCAATATAATCGAAGCCGCTGAAATTAATTTTTCAGGTCACATGAACCAACGGTTGCGTCGATAGAAAAAGAACCCTACTATCATGGACTCTTGCCTCGCGAAGATGTTCGTCAAATATTGGATAAAAATGGAGATTTTCTAGTTCGAATATCAGAGCCAAAGCCGGGAGAACCTAGGTCCTATGTACTGAGCGTGATGTTTAACATCAAATTAGACGAGACGAACTCTGTGAAGCATTTCGTGATTAGTTGTTTACAAAAAAAGTATTTCATTAACAACACCTTGTCATTTAACTCAATTCAACAATTGTTGAGTCATTATCAAAAGACCAATACGGAAATACAAGATTCGTGCAAGATTGTGGCTCCGAAACGACGACAGTATTGGGAATTGGAGCATGATATGATCCGTATCACAAAAAAATTGGGTGAAGGCGCTTTTGGCGAAGTTTCTGCTGGAATGATGAAGTTCAAGAAGGGCGGAAAATCGGTTCATGTAGCTGTGAAACAGGCTCGTTTGACACTTTTTTCGTATTAAAGTTGACGTTGAAATTTCGCAAAAATTCATTGGCGCTTGTTTTTCGCAATTTCGGAAAATTACGAAATATTTTTTTCTAACATTCTGTTTCTAACATGTTTGATAAGAAATGAATGCAAAATGAAGCTTGAGTGCTATAAAAGAGAACTGTAAGCTTGGATTTATTTCTGAAGGATGCGTCCTTCGAAAATAATTATTTTCGGCAATCACTAGCAAAGTTGCAAAGGTAACCAACGAAGCTCTAAAAAAACTGAAAATATCGCCGAATTAGGCAAAAAACTACAAAAAACTAATGCCCCCACTATCATAACACCAAATTATTATTATTTGTTCTAGGATCTTCATCTAAACTTTCAAATAATTCGAAATTTGTATTGCTCCGTGTAGTCTCCGAAATAGAAAAGAATGGAGTTGCTAATAGGAAAGCATCTCAAAGTTCCAAAACCAACTCTGTAATTTTCTGCAGAAAACCAGGTTTTCCCAACATTTTGAAACTTCTCCACATTAGTCACTTAGGTATTTTGTATTCAAGTTCTCAATTTTGAGGCGAAACTGGAATCTATGGGAAAAGAACAAATCAAGAACTTCATGTTGGAAGCCAGAACAATGCGAAAACTCGGTCATATGAATGTTGTCAAGTTTTTTGGAGTGGCGGTGCTGCAAGAGCCACTTTATCTTGTAATGGAACTCGCAACTAATGGAGCATTAGACAGTTATCTGAAAAATAATGAAGACCTTTCCGTTGAAAAGAAGAGCGAAATGCTTCTTCACGCTGCTTGGGGACTCGAGTATTTGCACAACAAGCCGATGCTTCATCGTGATATTGCTGCTAGAAATTGCCTTTATGGTGACGGAGTAGTCAAGATTTCTGACTTTGGATTAACTCGATCGGGCACATTTTATCAAGTAAAACCCAATACTATCGCACCAATCCGTTGGCTGGCTGTTGAAACGCTTAAGACTATGGTATGCTTCGAAATTTCCGTTAGTTAGAGAAAAATGGTTTTTTTTTCTTAGATTTGCTCTCAGAAAACCGACGTGTGGGCCTATGGAATCCTATGTTGGGAAATATTTAACAATGCAGCAGAGCCATATCCAGGAATGACACCTACAGAAGTTGCCCAACAAGTTGCGACTGGATACCGTATGCCATCGTATCCGTATGCTCATCAGGAGATTCAAACGTTGATGACTGTAGGGACTGTCATTCAAACATTTGTCGGATAATGACAAGAACATTGCAGAAATGCTGTGCTGAAAATCCAAACGATCGTCCTACAATGGGCGAAGTTGCTCACCTTCTTGAACGAGTTTTAGGAATTCACCGCCCCAATTTTGCAGCTATCGCAAAGAAGGAAGCCGAAGAGGTATTGTATTGCCAAAATCCTATTATTTACGCTGCCGTGTGTTAAGATTTCCCAAAATTCCCTAAATAATTCCATATTCTGAACCCGCCCTGTCGCCGCAGTCTACGATGTTCACTTTTTCCAAAATGAAGCCGCTCTTGACTATTTTTGAAAGTCATGATTTCAGCTTCTTCTCCTGAACTCGACAACATTGAAAGGAACGGGACGGCGGAAGACGGGTAAAAAAGTTCCAAAGGGAATGTGAAATTTTAAATGTTTTTTTATTGAATGAATGAAGAATTAGTCATCACTTTAATTATTAAATTGTAAACAATTCACAAAATAATCCACCCGGGTGAACTAAATTTGATGGTTACGAATAAGGTTTAATGGGGTTATTCATGAAAACCACAAAAAGCATTTTAATGCAAAAAAATGCATTTTTTTGCATTAAAATGCAATCGTGAATAAAATTACAGTGGCATTTTTTGCAATAAAATGCAATTGTGCTTTTCATGAATAACCCCATAAGAAAGGGAAGGAATCAACCGATACAGTTCAAAAGTTTTACTAGGAATGACACACGGAAATTCACTGTAAAACTGTATTTGATGCTTTCTTATAACATTAATGTTCTGATCATGTGAAAGCGTTAAAATCATTTTCTGCAGCGTATAATTTTTTTCAGTTCGCTGAATATTTGCTTGAAATCTGCTGTGAAAGCCTTATGGGGTTATTCATGAAAAGCGCGAAAAGCATTTTAATGCAATCGTGAATAACATTAAAGTGGAATTTTTTGCATTAAAATGCAATTGTACTTTTCATGAATAACCGCATTAATGAAGATCTTCCACAGCAAATACCTCTATCGGAAGAAAGCGAAGAATATGACAGTGACGTGCCTATCGATTTTTCGTAAACTTTATTCCAATTTGTCGCGCCAATAAAGCAGGGTTTAAAATTTGACGCAAGCGCCTCAAATACAGTTTTACAGTGACTGTATCGATTTATTTTTTACGCTGTCCGCTTCCTGCGATTGCATTTTTCTTTTTAGCTGGAGCCGGTCCTCCAAAGAAGTTAGCCATCATTTCACTGACGTCGGGCATATCGACTTTCGGCATTTGCATGTTCTCCATTTCACGTTTCAATTCTGGATCGTTGGCCGTCATTCTAAAAACAATAGAACTGACGATTACTGGAGGGCGGAGGAGTAAATTAAGGCACACTATTAAGTAACCAAGAAGTCTTATGGATTTTTACTCCATTTTGATTAAAAAAACATACTTAGGCAAAATAAGCATTACAATGAGTGGCAATACGAGCATCAATACCATCGGACTGAACAGCATATCTGTGATTCTCCACTCTTCTCGCTTCCGGAAATACCGAGCTGGCCCTCGGGCTGATAGGCGAAGTGGATAAGGAAGAGTGTTTACGTTATTTGGCTGAAGGTGGGATAATACAATTAATTTATTGGTTTTTTGCACACCTGGAGAATAGTCAGTTTCCTTGATCTCATCTTTCCCTTTGACGTGATATCAACGCGAATCGGTTCGAAAACGAAATCTGTGTTCTCTATTTGAACGATGTAAGTACCACTTGGAACAAAATCAACGCGGAATGTGCAGTCTTGACGGATAAACCCAACATGCTGCCCGTGATTTAAATGAACACGTGCACCCGTTGACCATTTTGCGCAGTTCCGAGTGGAGGGAATAGCGATCTGTACTCAAATGAAATGTATTTGAAGGTTTCAACGCTACTCAAAAATCGGAAAATTGTTCGTCTGTCTGCGATGCTACATTAAATGGTACACATGATTCATTTTCATCCAAACGTCAAACATTTCCCATACTAACCTCGCCTTCCACAGAAAATAGTGTTGTTTGCTCAGTTCTGCTCACTTCGTCAGTCGCTCCACCGAGAGCTAGAAAAGAGAAGAAAATAATAGCGCTGTTTAAAGTCCTCATATCTGAAAACAATGATTTTATAAGGTTTCCTGAGATGGTAAATCCACACAACTAAACGCAGATATTTTAAGAATTCGGAGAAGAAAACCGATTGTCTGTGTAAAAAAAAAGGCAGAAATTGAAAAGATTATTGATAAAATCAGCAGTGCAACGAAAATATTGTTAAGGAAATACGAGTCCTACAAAAGAAAAAAAACGAAAATGGTCATTTTCAAAGTGATGAAAAAAATAAGCGTGGAAAAAGGAGTAATTATTTACACAATTTGATTTTGAAAAACCGTGGATCATAATAAATAAAGTCGGAATTCGAGGGAGTTTGAGAGATAGAAGGACAAATGGAAAATATAAAACATTTCAGTTGAATCGCTTCAAAAATTCTTCTGCCGATACACGAGCACGAGCATTCAACGAGAGTTTCATCTCGGAGATTTCCTGAAAAAGAAGCTTTAAAAAACTCATAATAGAATAAATCCCGATGGTCGTGAAGTAATTTAGGCAAACAAATGTCCGCTTTTCTACTGTGGTGGTGAAATTGGCTCGGTGTGGGAACTAATTACGAAAAATAGGCGATAGGCGTGTATTTGGCATTAGTTTAGCCAGATTTTGTTTTAAAAATGCGAAAGGTATTGAAAATGATTACATCATTCGAAAATGTTTCGAAAATCAAGGCATTGATTAATCTTAATGGATATATTCAAAAAATGCTGATAAATTTTAACAGCAACGTATTTTTTACCAAACTTGCCAAACTTGCGAATTACCAAATTACCAAATTACCAAGAATTACCAAACTTGCGGCATTATTCAAGAAAACTATTTAGACGAAAGTTATGAAGCAGGACTTGGTTGTCCAGCTCAGCACAGATGTAAGGTGGGGTTGCCATCTCTTATAGATACCCAGTAATTCTACTTTGAGACAATGGGAAATTAAATTGTTTTTTTTTCAATAAGATTCTAAATACTGTACCTTATCGATCTCCTGCATGAAATGGAGAAGGAAGTCAACAAGTTTGTGCTTGAACATAGCTTCTGTATGTGAGGCAGTGATCAGAAACGATATATCATAACCTGAAAATGTGTTAAGTAAGCAGCAAAATATGCATTACAATATAAATTAAATGTTTTACCTGGCAACGGCTTGCGGCGGAGCACGAAAAAATTATCAGCTCTCTGGCACATGAACCTCGTGAATTTGTGACACAAAATCTTTTCGATTTCGTCGGATTGCTTGATGGCAATAGATATTCTGACAGAATTAACCGAGGGCTCAATGAGAACTCGTTCTTGTTTGTTTCGAGCAACAACAACTGGCGTCATCAGCAATTCTTTCGATGTTTTCACCTCTACCTAAACATAATTCGGTTTGCCAAAAGCGAAATTAATATATTTTTATTCAAGAGTCTGGTTCAAAAGTTTGGAGAAAATTAACATTGATTTTAAAATTTTTCTTCAATTATTCAACCAGGAGCAGTAGTCTTTTGGCCAATTTTAGTATAAAATCTAACCTCTGGTTTGTTGTGTCTCTCCACAACCTGCGAACTGAACTGTTCGAGACATAGAGCGGCCTGAAGCGTGTGACGCACCGCATCCAGATACGGCTGGAGTGTTGCGCTCATTACCTGAGGAATTTTCTTATTTTTTATTGTATGGAGAAATAGGAAATTATTTTCTATAGTAAATAACAAAAGGGTTGAGAAGAATGTATGAGAAATAAGAGGGAAAATGCCAAAATTGCGGTCGATAATCCGAAAATGAATCACTATGTGCACCTAAGCGAATACCATGCAAATGCGCTTCATAGAAATTCTATTTGAAACGGCGCGCGAAACTGAAAATTATTTTTGTCTTCGCGTTTTCTTTCAAAGTTTACGTTGCTTAGATTGCTTAATTACTTAATATTTTTAAGTTTAAGCATTAAAAAAAATACTTTTTTAGACTATTTAACTTCCTTTTAAATAATTCGTTTATATAGTTAAGATATTTTTTAATTATTGCAGAATGGCTTACGGTGTAAAATATCAAATTGTTCCATTGACTAATGTTGAGCACAGCAATAAAGTTGCATCTACTCTGGAGAACAAATTTCAAGCAAAAGAGAAAAAGCGTATAACACTGAATGAACGTTTTGGAGTTCTCGGTTAGTTTGCTTTCAATTAGATTCGTAAAGCTCGTAATTAAAGTCAGAATAGGACTTTGAAATGAACTCATTCGACGATAGCCTAAGTCTAATAAACCGAACGCAATTTTTCTGACTTTCCCGACAAATTATTATTATCTTACAGAGAAAGGCTTCATTCTTCAAGCAACCGAGCCAGAATACTCCATTAACGATTCAAATGCCTTTTTAGTCGTCCATGACAACTGCTTGATTTCAAAAAAAGAGTTTGTCGAGGTGAATTTTTATAATATAAAACAGTTTCATTTTCTCCAATTCGGGTTGGAACGGTATTCTTTTTTTTTATTTCCCCTGAATTGCTTTCCTTCATAAATTTTTTAAAAAATCATATTTGCCGTTCGAATTTTTTGATTAAAAATTTGAAGCAATCTAAAAGTTTTTTATATGTGCTTTAGTATTTTCAGAACAAACTTCGAAATATGATTGGGGGTTACAAAGCAGTTTCAGAACAGAGCAGTCCGTATCGGGCATGTCGCTAGTTGCCAAGATAGCGCCTTTCTTATCATAAATAAATAATGATTTTTCGTTATAATTATTCATTTTCAGAATTATCTCGCAAAGAATAGCATCGCCAATTCATCAGCAAAGATTGCGGACGAAGACAAGGAAAATGGCCCGATTGCCCCTGTGGTTCTGAAGAAGTCCTCTAACAATAAAAAACCATTTATCTGCGATGAATACGTTGAGGAAATTTCAAAGAAAATTCTGCAAGCAATCTAACTCATTGATTTTTAATATTTTGCTATTTAAATCTTATCAACATTTTCTTAATTTTTCTTGTGACCTTAGCGTAATGTGATCTCAACTATTGTACGTCCCTCATTAAGCAACCTCGGTTGTCATTTTGATTTTTATTTTCTCATTCAAACGTTTCCCTGGGAGTGGATTCTTTTCTTCAGTAAACCGTTGAAAGTGAGTGCACCGAGAAATGTGCGCATAAATGAGAAAAAAAAATGGAATCTTCTCAAATTTTAGTTTAACGCAGACGAAGCAAACTAGAAATATTGTTTTGAGATTGGCACGTAAAATAACACTGTTAAAATGGGGGCCGAAGTACCAGCACTTATAGTTTGCATCGTCATATCGTTGGGCTTCAATGTTGGATTCATTATCTATCTGTTCATCAAAAATCAGAGGTAACATAGCGCGTAATTCTGCGTAGCTCTTGTGAACGAACTGATCTGCTCTGGATCGAAAAATACTTCAAAATCAAAATGACTGCTGGGAAACAACGGAAATTTTTATTTCAGATTTTAGATTTTGTCCAGTTCTACTAGTTTATATACATCATTTGAACAGCACAATTTTGAAATTAATAAAATGTGACCGAGCTGACATTAACTGCCGCCTTTTTCCAACGCATAATCTTAAGTTTCCAGACGGTTGCAACTCGGTTAAGCCAGATTATCACTATTAGGCACTGATTTTTTAAAAATTTATTTTCTGGGAGTCCAAATTCTTATTTCATAAGGAAAATACGAGAGTACAAAAAAGTGGAAAACTTGGATGTAGAAAATCATCAAAAAGATGGCCAAACGTCGCTTATCAACAAAAATCCGCTAAGAAGTCCTGAAAAAGCTAATGAAACGAAGGATTCGGAACAGAAAATAATTGGGAAAGTGGATCCTCCTGTTGGAAATTTGAACCGTTCTGATCAAGTGGTATAGAAATGGGGTAGACTTGCAATCCGGGCCGGGCGCACACCATACTTTCTTCAACTTTAAATTGTTTTCTTGGCTAACCGACTTTCGACAAATTTCAAGCTATATTATTAAAAATACATGTCTGATCTGATTAGTTGCCGGCCCGGACTGCATATCAGCTCACGGTGTAAACGTAAAAAATATGAAATACAGGATGGTATGAAAGAACCACAACAGAGAAGTGACCGCCAGCGACTTCAAGAGCCCGTTGGAAGACATGAGTTCGTGCGGTTTATGAATTCAGTTGTTCAATTCATCAATGAGTATTTTGATGAATCTCATAAGCAACCAGTTGTTCCAGGTATGCTACCCCTTTTGAAAACCAAGACTACAAGACAATCAATTTGAGAGCACGATGTGAATTCTGCGAGGATTCATGTGAAACCGCCGGAAAAACCAGAAGAACTTGATGAAATTATAAAAGATTTGAAGGAAGTTGTCATTCCGAATGTAATGGATTTTCCAGCAAGCCTAATGAGCGATGCTTTAATCTTCAGATCTGCCACACTAACCACCCTCGTTACCATGCTAAGTTTGCCGGAAAATCACTGGCTGATATTCTTGGCAGTACTATTTCCGCAGCTCTAGGACCAGATGTTGTAAGTTGAGATCAAAAGGATAGGAGGTTGGCTTCAAAAATATGAATATTCTTTAACCGCGAAACACCTAATAGAATAACCCCCAGTAATTCCTAAGTCTGCCCTTATTATTTCTTAATTTTTCTGACTGTTCTTATCATAAACGACTTTATTCACCGAAAAAAAGGCTTTAAAAATTCTTGTTTTTAGGTAAGCGGGAAAATATAGTTTAAGTGCGCATCAGCATACTGTAGAGAAAATGCCACATCGGGATAACGCAAGATGGAAACCGCGTGCGCCTTTAAATTTTCCGTCAATGTATGAGAGATTTTTTCGAATTTAAATATACTGATTGTCGATTTTCAATCCTACTTTATTCAATTATTCAATGGTTTTTACTTTTTTGAAAGAATCGTTAATTACTTGTTTCAACAGTACCACGCTAACGCGCATATTTGAGCAAAAAATGGAAAAATTTCCGACATACGAAATAAATTCAAAGCCCTAGAAATACGATAGACGGAAGGAAGAAGGATGGACATAATAAAATAATTAAACAGTCCGATTTATTTGAAATAAGCAAAATTTATTTAAAAATTAAAGAAATTGACTTCCTGGCAATATTATCAATTTGAAGTCTCAAATGGAACAAGACCTGGTCATATTGGACTTATTTAATAATGGAAATTGTCGTATTGAGTTATAAAACCGTATTCGTGAGTGGAGGATGGTTTAAATATTTACTTTCAGTGTCGTCGCGCTATCCCGGAAGAAGAGCAGAGACGCTACGGAAAGAGTTGTTGAAGGGCTTTTCTGCACAATCCGGCAATTTTCTATTTTTATTGAATGAAAGCGCCAAAATAGTCTCAAATTAGTTATTGATAAAGCGTAACAACATCGCATAAATGTAAATCAAACCTGAAGGAGCACACGGTTTCCAGCTTGTATTAGGTTTTCTCCACAGAATATTAATGTGCATTTTACCACAATTCCTTGCTTATTGAAAAAACGTGCGGTCAGTGTTTCGAATTTGTATATTTTTTCACTTTGAGATTCTCACTCACAGTACGGTTCCTCGAGTTCCGCGGCGCCCTTCTAGACGTTTATATTTATGTATTTATTTGAGATACAGGATCGTGTAGCTCCGAATTGACTAGACTTCTGTGCCGATTTTCAACGACGCGCCGTTGCGCAAGCGTAAAAACTTAGAGCAAACAGCAAATTTCGCACTGTATTCGTTGCAAGTTTCCTTGAAAAATGCCCGCGTACGGTAAAACTAAAGTTCTATTTTAATTTTTCTATTACAGAACTCCTCTCCAATCATTAATACAATTGAACGACTCTTATGTAAATGGCTATCCTCCACGATGGCCATTAGTCAGATGAAGACGTGCACGAACGAGCTGTGTGATCCCATTGGAACTGTATTCTACTCGCCGCGGGATGTTTTTACGTCTGTTGTTCGGCATGCAATTCGCAAATTCGAAAAAAATAATGCGACTGAAAAAGAGAGGTCATCGAGGAGTGGAGATTACGTGGTTTACTGCAGTGACGATGCTCAAGTTGCACTGGCTGAAGCGTGCATGACAACCAAAGTAAAATTACGAAAGGTCACCACATATGAATCGAATTCGTCCGGAATGACTTCTGCCAATCTTTCAAAGCAGATTGAGAAAGACTTGGAAAGAGGCTACACTCCGCTGGTGATTATTGCGAACTATGGGTCGGCAAACGTGGCTGCAAATGATGAGGTTTGGGATCTAGTCGCAATTTCGAGAAAGTGAGTTCGCGTAAAACTCTTTATATCAGAATGTCTGTGAAAGAGAGTACTGAATGTGGTACTTTTCACTATTTATTCGCATTTAACAATGGATTCTTTCGATTTCTTCGAGTTTGCGAAATACGGTGCTTTCTGATTTCGATATTCTTCATGAAATTCTTCACAACTATTTCGAGGTATCAAAATTGAATGCCGCGGTTTGACGGCACTTTAGCTGCAATGCGTGCTATATTCGCTTTAACTTATGATTGTAAAGGAAATATATGTGCAGAGGCCAGAACGATAGAACAGTGATGAGTGAAAGAGGTGCTCGGCTGCGACGTTGTTGCTCTCCGAAAAGCAAAACCATGAGAACAGGAAAAATACTGAAAAAAACAAGCGCTCGCATAGTAGCGGCGCGTAGTTAAAATCGCCATGTCCCATTTGAATGTTTGGAAGCGATACGATTCACAAAAAATTGAAGAGAAATGGCTGCACGATTCTCCAACTAATAGAGCGCAACTCTATTTTGCTAGATCCTTTAAAAAAATGTTAACAAATCCTGTTCCTGTTTTTTAGCGTTAATTGTAACATTTAGAAGAAAAATATGGCTTCATCTGGATGCCACGTATGCAGGATGTGAGTGGCTTGACCCCAACTGTAGGAACAATGTGCAGTAAGTAAAGGAACAAAAGTCCTAGTTGAGGACACTGGTTGTAACAGTGAATTCCATTGTACCAGATGAACAATACAGCAAAACGTGTTGGCACCAGCCACTATAGAATAATCCTCTAATATATGCCAAAAAGCGTAATGTCAATTCTTAAAATCGCATGTTTCAGTGCATTAGTATCAGAAGTTCACTCAGTTCATATTGTTTGTTCTTCTCTATTCCCATATTCTGGAAGAATATCAATAGTTTGGAGCTGCGAAAACTTAGAGCTTGATGGGTGTAAGTGTATGAATGTACAAAGATCAATGTGGGTCGCCTCTTGTCTCCTTGGGCCGTCGCCGAACGTGAGACGCTGCGCAACCAACCTTGACCCTTGTGAAGCCTTAAATGTGTCAAATGAATATTTTTTCGAAGGCGACTTGAAGGTTATTACAGCTAAAATTCATTACGGTGAGCACCCAATTCGATTATGGATACTCATTCGTCTCCATGGCATTCGGTCAATTCGAGAAGCTGTCAAACGAAAAATTATTCTCGGAAACGCGTTTGCTGAACGCATTTCGCATCATCCAGAATTCTTCGAGTTGCATCATCAGAACGAACATGGGGTCGCCGTATTTCAGTATAATAATGTGAGTTCCTGATGTTTAATGACGATGTCATGCAATTAAATAATTTTAGAAAAGTATCCTTAATCGTGCTGAAAATACCAACAAAATAACTTCAATGTTTCACAACTACCTGGTTACGTCATCGTCCCTCAAATTCACACTCTTATCGGTATGTTCGTAAAGAACTGAATCTAATAGAATTTAGATGTGGAATCTGAATATTACTTAAGAGTTCGTTATGCAATGTGGCGCAAAAATATTAATAAAAGTTATACAATTTTAAAAATACGTTATAACTTCGTCAAAATCTGAATTCATTGAGACAGCATATGCGGGTCTATTCGAAAGCTGCGGTAAATATCTTCTACACCACTCTTTGGTGAGATGAGCCGGTGACCCATCTTGTTGGAAAAGGTAAAACTGATTACCTAAGGGTGGATTGAGCAATCAGAGGAAACTCAATCATTAAACACACCAACAAACTCAAAGGTTTCCTCACTAGTAGGTGTCATCCAATATCCACGAAATCCAAAGTTTTTCGAAGATTGCAAGTCAAAACGAAGGCAAAGTCAAAAAGGAAGACCTTGAAGTAGGCTGTATGAGAGGTCTTGTTCCTGATTCTTCAATTCTAAGAGGCAACGATAGTTGATTTGCGTATTCTCTTTGAGAATACTTCCTATAAATTTTTGGGACGTTTTGAAATCCAATGCGAGGATCCTTCCGCATTTCGCCAAGTTTCGGCTCGGATTCCTGAATGAAAATATATATTGAGCTGTTTTTTAACAGGATGGGAAAACAATGCAAACAAAGAAAAAAAATACAATGTTAATCGTAAACGCGCATAAATAGTTTTTAAAAATAAAGTGCATCAACAAACCAACTGGTTTTCGGTTTATTTTAGGAGATTCTCCTTTTGTCGATAATCAGACCAGTTACTGAGAAACATTTATTCAAATTGTACAGCTTTAAAAATGGAAAAAATAGTGAACCCCCGCTAGGAATAGTGAAAATTAAATATAATTATGTAATTAGGGCTCTTGAAAAGTGTGCTATTTCAGAGTTAGTTATTTTTCGCGAATCAAGAAATAGTTTAGGTTAAAATTTAAGGAAGAGACAGTTCCGGCAGAATGATCCGGACGAAAAATCATTGGTATTGTTCTTTGAGGCTCGAGGCTTCCAGGTTCGAGGCTTTTTGTGCGAAAATTACTATAGCATCCTTTTTTTTCACAAAAAAAAGCACTCACAAGGGAACATCGAATAGAAATCCTCCTAACTTTTTTTAAAAATTTGACCATAGGTACTTTCGACAACGGGAAATTCAGTACACATAGTGGCTATCTGCGCAAACTTCTGGAAATCGAGATATTTCGATCTGAAAATCCGGAGCTCTGCGTCCTTTCCTCGCCTCCTTCCTTCCCCTTCTTTCCTATATACATTCCACGCTGTACAAAAAACAAGCAGCGGTGGCCGAGGGGTAAAGAGGGAGATGTGAGTATATTAAGTGTGGGTTCGGTTTCGCTT
Source organism: Caenorhabditis inopinata (assembly GCA_003052745.1). Taxonomy (NCBI): domain Eukaryota; kingdom Metazoa; phylum Nematoda; class Chromadorea; order Rhabditida; family Rhabditidae; genus Caenorhabditis; species Caenorhabditis inopinata. The sequence continues at coordinate 3,985,509 of AP018153.1, forward strand.
CACGGCAAAATTTTTTTTCGCATTTCTGATTTTGCTTTTTTTTCAAGTTTCAAAATTTTTACAGGATCATGATAAAAAAGATGAAACAAAACCTTTATGATCTGCCTTTCCAGATTCAGAAAAGTTTCTTGTTTTTCCTGCTTATTTTTATTCCTGTCATGATAGATGTTGAGAAAGTTTTTGACTATGTCTATGCTTCCATGCGGACTTTCAAGTCATTGGCGGCTGGTTTGACACTGTCAACGGCACTTTGATCCTTCCAGCTACTCCACGAGTCCACCAAAAGTAGAGCATCTTTTGGCATTGATAAGTCAAACACGACTTTTTCAAAGAATACCTTCATCAAATGTTTCGTCATGATGTGCGAACTGTGACAGGTTACCATCAAATTTGATGCTTTGTAGTGGCCTTTTTTGGGGAACTTTCCACCTTTCTGTTTCAACGTCACGAATAACTTTGGATGAAATGTCCCAACGGCAGAAATCAACGGAAACACTGTATAAGAATTGGTCGTGGAAGACACATTCTGGACGACACAATTAATATCTTTCGATCCTGTGAAGGCCAACGTTCTTGCATTGTTCATCTCCAGCTGAAATCCGCTTTGATCAGCGTTGAAGACGTTGGATTTGGGATACGTGGAAAGGACTTGATGGGTCTCTTTGACGAAATCCTTGGAGGTATTCTCGATTTTGTCTCGATTTCTGTGCCGGACACTCGCTACGAACTTCGTGATTTTCCGGGATGATAGTCCAAATCCTTGTTGTCATTTCCAAACCAATCATCTGGAGAAACAAATTTGATATTCATCTTATTTCGATTGATGATATCCACAATCAGAAATCGAAGTATGGCATCATGGAGAACCTTTCCTTCTTCCAAGATATGTCTATTCTCATTGGAAATGTCTTCCAAAGAAGCCTTGCCTGGACGGAGAGGATTCCACTTTTGCCGATTTCCTTCTCGAAATTCTGAACTCTGCTTCTGTGTGTCTTTTTGAGCCGCCAATGACTTGGAAGTCCGCATGGAAGCATAGACATAGTCAAAAACTTTCTCAACATCACTATCTACTCATTATTAAGCGAATAGTTCTGTCTGTCCGTGACTCTGTCCAAGACGTTTCATTGAATAACTCAAAAGATCGTGAGTCCTTTACTTTGATTTTCGGGATGGAGTCATGACCACCCGAGCGCTTCACATTCATTTATTTAGGAGGTTGTAGGGTAGTCGGGATACGGCACGGGATGTTAATCTTATTTGGTTTTTGACGTTCTGCTAATAAATTGTTTTACTAACAAGTGGAAAAATTGAACGCCTACAATTATTTCTAAACGAAAACCAGTGGAAGCCAGTGGAAGTCGCGGCGTAGCCGCTAACTTTCCGCTGGTAAAAATAAACAGGAAAAACAAGAAACTTTTCTGAGTCTGGAAAGGCAGATCATAAAGGTTTTGTTTCATCTTTTTTATCATGATCCTGTAAAAATTTTAAAACTTGAAAAAAAGCAAAATCAGAAATGCGAAAAAAAATTTTGCCGTGAAGCGAAACCGAACCCACACTTAAAATACTCACATCCCCCTCTTTACCCCTCGGCCACCGCTGCTTGCTTTTCACAAAGCGTTGAATGCATATAGGAAAGAAGGGGAAGGAAGGAGGCGAGGAAAGGACACAGAGCTCCGGATTTTCAGATCGAAATATCTCGATTTCCAGAAGTTTGCGCAGATAGCCACTATGTGTACTGAATTTCCCGTTGTCGAAAGTACCTATGGTCAAATTTTTAAAAAAAGTTAGGAGGATTTCTATTCGATGTTCCCTTGTCAGGGTCTTAACTGCTTTCCAATTAGATTATATCGTTGTAGAAAAGAAACAGGAAAGCTATTAGGTTGTGCGAAAAGTCTTCGTAATTTTTTTGTTTCGTCATTGCTTAGTGTTAATTTAATTTTTTCTGATTTTGTTAATTTATTTTTTTAATGCTTATTATGCATGCTTAACGCACCTGACAAATTACAGGTAGCGTTCAAAATGAGCGAGAGTTTGTTTGCTGATCGCCATGTTCTCAGAGTTGTTTTTCTGTATGGCTTTCTCCAGGGTCGCAAATGCAGCGAAGCTTGTCGTACCGCTTTGAAGATCTCCAGAAGCTCCAGACGTTCGGAGTCCAGGTCTTGTGACGCCCACCGTATACACCAGACCTGACCCCAACAGATTATCATCTTTTACATTTCCTGCAGAATCAGAAGTTCCATGAAAGAAAGGATGTCGAGAACTGGTTGGACGACTTTTTCGCCTACTAGTCTCCCGAGTTCTACGCGAATGGAATCGATCAACTTCCATCGCGTTGGCAAGACGTCATAAATACTAAATATATCAAGATGAACAAGACCTCTCATAGAGCTTACTTCATGGTCTCCCGCTTTCTTTCAATAAATTTCGTTCCGAAAAAATTTCGAAAAATTACGAACACTAATATACCTAATATAATCGAAAAAAGGAAAAAAAATTCGCGTATGTATGATTTCGTTTCAATTAATGGCAGTTTCTTTAGTTTCATGGAAAAGTGTTGATCAAGGCAGTGATTAACTATGGCCGATGTAATCTCTCAATTATGGAAGAATCAGTTTCGACACTGTTGAACTGCGTTGAAGAATTCGAAGAGGCAATGAGTAAGTCGGTCAATCAAATCAAAAATTTAAGTTTCCTGCTGTACATTAATTTCTATAGTTTTATATTTTAAACCGCGTCACGTTCTAGCTCATTCTTCGCAATGGGTCTTAGACCCCCGAGCAGCAAAATTGTAGTTTGTGTTCTAATAGATTTTAAGATTGCTATAGAAAAAAGGGTGTCCGTAGTATAAGATTAGACCAGCTTTTCCATATTGCATTCATAAAGAAAATGACTTCTTAAAATTCTGAAAATCCAATTTTTAAGTGCGATTCAGAAATTACTTCAATTTTGTTAATTTTCACCATTTCCTCTAGAAGCAAACCAGAAAGTAGTATTTGAAAAAAATTATAACGGCGAAAAAGCAGGCGATGTACTCGTCCACCGTCGTCCTCGCGCTGCCTTCGCCCCGCACTTCCGTTCATCCAATGTGTGCCTCCATCGTAGTTTTGTGTTAACGAGGTTTCTGCAGAGATAACGTCGCGTTTTTCAATTTAATGTTCTTATACTCGCATAATTTAACCGAAAAGTGACAACATTTGAGTGAATTTAAATGAAATGCTCTGGTAGTTACGGCGATAGACAAGAAGTGCACACGGGGATAATATGGGATGGTGGGTAAGAGAGGCCCATTGTCCCACAAATGAAATGCCTACCAGCAGCAATATTCAACGAAGCTTTATCTACATAATAATAATATGCAGCTACTATAAACAGCAGATTCCGTGTGCAACTTCTTGTACTTCGCCGGGGAGATCGGAAGTATTTCATTTGTTGATTTGATCTATATCGATCAATACTGATTACCAGTTGAATGTTCGCGCCTACACCGCTGTTCTAGAACATTTTCGAATGTTTTAGAAACTTTGAAAAACAATGTCTATGAAAGTTGGAGTTTTGCAGTTATAAAGGCGTAAACTGTTCCGCGCCACCGTCCATTTTTCAGAGAAGAAAAAGAAAGTGAGTGAAACGCCCAAGAGTGATTTTTGTGAAATGATCGGAGGATCGCCAAACGAAACAACGGATGTCACACAGCCAGAAGAGGATATAAAAACTAATGGAAAAAAATGAATATTCATTGAAAATAAAACTTTACCCTTTTCATTTTTTAAAAATAATTCTCAAAACTGATTTAATCGCTTTACATCCTTTGCCAGGTAGTGTGGAGCGCTCGTCATTACTTCCGAGCGGAAGGAGCAGCCACGGCGGGGCGTTAGAAAAACGCATTTTTGGATGTCAACAAATATTTTCAGTTGGGTTTCTTGTTTTTGTATGGAAGTTCACAATGTGAGAAGACCTAGATTATTAGTTGAAAAAAAAAGATTTAAAAAAAAATTTGAAAATATAAATTTTGTCAAAGAATAGAAGAAATGAACGCCTACGGAGGAAACTGATAAACTTAAAAAACGAGAATGTCTGAAAATAAATATTCAAAAAGAATGCAATAAAACGAAGAATGAATAATTTATTGATCTTTTATTATTTCCTTTCGACTGTACTACGAGAAAACCAACTGAGAAGAACGTTATTATCCGAATCAGCAGGCGCCGATTGTTCTAGAAGCGGCTTTCGTCGAGTTGATGGAAATCAATCCGGAAGCCAATAATCGGCGGGTCAGGTGAGTAGAATTAGAGAAATAGTTGTTTATTGTGGTCGTGCATGTTTGAGATGTATCGCTATAATTGTTGTAAATTCGCGTATCTAAAATCTATGTTTTTAAGGTTGAAATGTGAATTTAAGTCTTCTATAATGTTAATTTTTGTGTTTAAATGGTAAATCGGCGAAGCTTGTTTTCATTTAACCGAATCCGAACGTAAATTTTACGAAACCACGGGATACGCGAGTAATCTGATGTGACCATGCAGGTTTTTGTGAATTCTCTTTCCTGTAGCTCGTTTAAATATACAACTGTTATTATTTACAATGGGTTTTCGTGAATTTACTACAACTTTTCAAAAATATGTAATTATTGCGAACTAATTGCAGAGTGCAATTCCAATATCGAATGGAGAAGTTTCTTAACAAATTCAAGGACTACTCGGCTATAATTAGTGGATTGTTCCGCGATTTTCATCAGTAGTTTCTCTAATTTGTTGTGAAAAAAGTTACATAGTTTATTTTAATTTTAATTTATTTGCTTAACCCCACATTTAAGATGTACAACTCACGACGATCTGACCTATTGTTTCCTCTAGGAAATTGCGAAATCTCCTTCAATTACTTCATTTTAGTAAATAACTTAATTTGAGTTTTCGCCTCAGATTGCTTCTTTACCTTCCAAATGATTGTGGCAACTATGGCTAGAATAAGTATAATAAGAAGAACACAGTCAAATCAGGTTGACTCAAAATAATTGTACCACGAAATAAAGTGACTATACAACACTAATTCGAGTACGATGGAAAAGAAAGTATTCGAAAATTAGAAATTAGAAAGTAAAGAAGATATTCATATTCATTCGGGTACATAAGCCCCAAATCTTTTTACAAAAGGTAAGAAAGTTCTATCATTCTATCGAAAACATTTTTCTCGCCTTTTCGAGTGGAGACTCCTTTGACGGAGTTTCCCCTTCTTTCAGTCCCTCGTCAATGGGCTCAAGCTGAGTATCGTTCACGTCTGTATCCAGTTTATACATCTCTGAGGATATTTCCAACCAGCCAAAGAGTAGAAACTTCTTTGACAGAGTTTCCCCTTCTTTCTCAGCTTCTGAACGATATAATGCTCTATAAAATCTATTTATCAGTCTCTTGTCGGCTTTTTTGAACGCAACTTTGTTGTCTTCAAAGAGCTTAAGCTGAGTATCGTACACGTCTGTATTCAGTTTATACATCTGTAAGGATATTTCTAGCGATTTAGTCATCGTTATAACATTTAACTCGCCTTCATCAGTTTGTAAATGACAGCGGCAGCGCTGTTCGCCCATCTTATTTAGTATCTCATGAAACTCAATATCGGTATTCTTGATTATCATTTGGGTAGCAACATGCAATCCAATAAAAGCCATAGTTCTTCCCATTCCAGCGGAGCAATGCATCACAATTGGATGCTGAAACTAACAGCTCTCATGTCAAGGCACAGTTTTCAATTTTTACCTTGTCTTCCTCCACCATTTCTATCAATTTACAGACATTTTCGTGGCCAGGTGTAATACAAAGTTCGTCCCAAACGAGGAAATGAAAATTTTTGACTTTTCTTGTTGGATGCTTATTCCTGAAAGAATAACTGAGGCTAATAAAAGCGGGTTATATTATCGCCGTAAAAAAGTTCCGACATTTTTTCGAGTTGGGATTTGACTTTAGAGGCTCCGCCCATTCATCATCGTTGCAGCGCATTTGCTATGCGCGATATATGAGCGGAGCCTCTAAATTCAAATCCCGATTTCCGCGGGCTCGAAAAAATGTCGGAACTTTTTTACGGCGATAATACGATAGAACCTACTTTTTGTCGACAACCTCTAACGTCCTTTCCACGGAGGTGTTATTCATAATATTTTTGACGGAGGTGGTTCTGATTTTGAACCGTCCGAATTCCTGCTCTTCTCCTTTTTTTAGTGCAAAGTACGGATCCGCCCTGTTTTTCCCTTCTTCCATAAAATTACAATAAAGTTGCATTTGTAGTGAACCACCATGCTCCAGAAGTCTACATCGCTGCTGGCATGGGAGCCTTCAATACTACAATGTAAGTTTAAAATTCAGTGCCTTTTAGAACTGAAAACCCAGCTTCTTGGAATATCGAAGAATACTCTCCTTTTTTATTTTTTTGTTCTCGGAATTGAAGCGAAAAAATGAGTAGAATCAGTGAGATCAGTATTCTCAGAATAGGAGAGTAAATAGCTCTTAATTCAAACTCAAAACACCAAGAATGTGGAATTTTTCAGATTTAAAAGGATGAGAGAAAGAGAGAAAAACTGTCTGTAATCTGAAACGCACACCTGAGCTGCGATGAATCGAGTCTCATCTTCACGCCACGTACCGCTGGCCGACACCTTGTCGGCGTGAATCTCGAAATACTTGCCGTCCAATTTGAATTCGATTGCTGTTGCCGGGTTGCATGGAATATTACCGTATCTAAAGCCAAAAAGATTAAGTCAACCTCATTCAATAGATCACTTACCGTTTTTTGTTTTTTGTTTTTCGCTATCCAGATTATTATAAATATATTTTGTAGCATTTTGCAAGGAGATAAAACTTTCCATGGTCGAATATAATTCTCCTTTTTCTCCTTCTCCTCCTTCGCCTTCTTCTTCTTCTTCTTCTTCGATATTTGCCAATGAAGAATACAGCGAATAGTGCAATAAGTACGCAGTTATTATCCACACCCAATATCTGTAATAATGAAGTAAGTAAAAGCAAGATATCGTTTTTTCACGAAAACACTTACGGGATTCCTTCAGTAACACCTGTCACTGGCATCGGAGCAACAAATTAGTTAGTAGTAGTAGGCAATATTTGTGATAATAAACTGTGAATCGCTCCAAAGGCAGGCGTTGGGGCATTTTCGAGCTGAGCTTTGTGGCTGGAAAATTGAAGATTTAGAGATGCGATCACGTCGAGTGTGTCCTTGCTTGACCGAAGATGTGATTTGACGTTTGGGTTCAGATGAATCAATGTTTCCAGAGCCTTCGATTTTTCAGCTGCACTGATGTTAACATCAGGAATGGTCGCCAATTCTATTAATGGAACACCATAATCGCCAATTGTTTTAGCGTTTGCGGTATTCAATTTATTACTAAATGCGTTGACTGCTTCCAACGCTGCATCCAACTGGGCCATGTCCTTTGCATGATCTTTCCCCCGTTGTTCAGCAACGCTCTTTCGGTCTTTTGTATTCGAAATGTTACTGATTGCCTCTTGAACGGTACTTTTGAGCAGATCAATTGACGACTCCAGATTCAGAACATCATATCATATGCGTTACGGAGAGAATTCGCAGATTGCCCGATGATTTCCGAAGTCGTCGCCGACCCCGGCAATTGAATGATCTTCTCAGTTACATTGTTGGCATCTTCTTTCATTTGAGCAGGAACCGCTTCGATACTGGATAAGCTTTTTGAAACATCGGAAATCGAGGGAGCAACGCGCTCGACGTCGGCAAGCAGCATCTTATCCAGTGATCTCAGATTTCAGATTTCAGATCATATTTGAAGACTGTTCCTCTATTTCCTTTAGGCATTTAAGAAAGTTCATTGTCAAATACCTTTTCTTCTCGATATATTGATCCTTTGCCATCGTTTATGTTTTTAAAAAGAGCACCTATACCGGCTATAGTGGCATCATTTAGAGCTTGTTTAGCATTGGAAACGCGTCTTTTCAAACTTTCTAGCGCACGTTTGTCCAAATTTGTGATTACTGTTGGTAGATCGATTAGAGACTGCGTCATATTATTTAGATCCTTAAAGGCTAAGATACCTTCATTTCGCTAACGTTAAACTTGCTCACATATTCCTTCATGGAATTAAGAGAATTCTTCAATAAGCTCACATTTTGAGGAAATCTTCAGCTGGTTTCATATCATAATTACTGTAGATTGCCGATCCCGAACATAGTGTATACTTGTGTATCACCTCCGATGTATTGAACGAATGCGGCGTTATTGCAGATACCTCACTGTGTAGCTTAGCGATGTTTAGGAGTGATTGGTAGACAGTTGAATTAGAAACCGGCAATAGCTTATCATCCAAAGATTTTATCTCGACACTAGCAGTGATCAACGGGAGCAATCCTTCTCCTAATTTATGGAGATCATCTTGATTGATATTGAGAATCTTGGAAATCCATAAATCATTGACATTGGTCTCGACCTGTGTCACGCAGGCAATGCCAAAACGGAAGCCAGATGTTTTTCGTCGTACCAATTCAGTTTTCATGGAATATAAAGTGATTCCGCTGATTTCAGTCAAATCGTTCTCAATACTGTTGAGCGTCTTATTGTAATCATCAGCATCGTTTACCAAAGATGAGTTCTAGTTCTTCGAGGTATCGTTATGAAGAATTTCTTTCGCATTTTGACCCGGGATTGGTGTTGTGCACAATTCATTATATTTGAAAACGATCTGCTCAGCGTCAATAATGTGTTTTCCCGCATTCAGTTTGTTAGCAGTCCCCTTTAGTTAGAGCAGCGACATTGTCCGATTGGAAGATGCGTATCTGGCTCACACCGACAGAACCAAGGTTGAGAAGCTCACCGACAACATCCTCGATTGGAATGGTCTTATCCATTATACCAGCTTGAAGAGCAATGCCGTTCGCGATGTGAGCAACGATGACGGAGTGATTAAGAAAATTGGTCATCTGGTCATTGACTAAAAAGTGTATATGTATCACTATTTTCTTCATCTTAAAGCCGAATATGGCAATTGGGGGCTTTTTACTCGCTTTTTACGATTTCAAAACATGATTAACGTGTTTGTTGTTGTTTTTAACGTTTTATAGAGGACACATGTAAAATAAAAATAAAAATAAAATAATTCTGTTTATTTAAATTGTTGCAAATGCTTTGGAGTTTTAAAAGCGAAATATTTAATTAATATTTTCTCCCTCCTTATTTTATTAATTTTTTCATAGAAATTATTGTATGCGCATCTTCTTATGTCATCCTATGATGACGACACTTTTTATTGTTTTGACTCTTAAACGAGTATTGCCGCCGAACAAACGCCGAACAAACTGACCTCTTCGGCCGATTCTCCGGGTTCTTGGGAAGCATCGCGACGCTGGCGTTGTAGATTGAATGAACATCATCCGAAGTAATGTTCCGGTCAGGGTGTGGCTCTGCAACAAAGTGTTATTTAGGCGTGAAAGAGAGAAAAAAGAATGAGAAAGAGAAACCACTCACTATGCTTTAAATCCTGCGGATTGTTACCATTGCAGTACTCGGCAGGAAAGGCAAAAGCTGAAAATCAATAGAGTTCTTCTGAATATTCTTTCTATTCCGAAACAAACCAGATTGGCAGCAGAGATTGGGAACGCAGAGTGCCAGCAGTGAACCAAATTCCACCGCTCTGCACAGAGGCGGAAAACGGTGGAAACGAATTTTCGTGGGAAATGGTATTAAACGAACTATTCGTTTATTCCCCCGAAATTTTTATTTCGTTTATCGGTAAATTTGAATGGTATCAGGCATTTTTTATATATATTTAAATCAGGGCAACGGGACACGTTGAGTATATACCACGCGGAAATACGGAAGAAAACAACTTTCGTACCGGAAATAACTTTTCCGAACCAACAAACATAAAATCTCATAAATTTGAAGACAGACCCAAGATTTTCAAATGACTCTATGATGTAGATGCCACGTGGAAATATTTTGTCGGGTTATCGCCCGGGTTTTAGACGTGTATTTTGGACTCTGGGTGGCCGGCGCGAAAACAGAAAAGGGGACATTTAGTTTTTAGGACGAGGAGAGTGGTTTTTCTTGCAGTTGCCTGTGAAGCACGTGTTTTTTTGTTTTATTTTTAATTGTTCACAAACCGTTGTTCTTTTTCTTTTTAACGGTATTATCTATCCGAGAGTACGTGATTTTTCGTTTAAAGTCGCTGTTTGGGTCTCGTTAGGGGATAGCGCGTTTTAACGCGCTAATTTAAAATATGTAAGAAAGCGCACATACTACGTTTGTGATTTATTCAGTTTAATAAACAGTTTAAGAAATTTGAAAATAAAAATTATTTTAAAAAACATGATTTTCGAAGCAAAATATAGAAATAAATCCAATATTCGCTTCAATTTTCGAAAATAAATCACAAACGCAGTGTGTGCGCTTTCTTACAATTTTTAAATTAGCGCGTTAAAACGCGCTCTTCCCTAGCGAGACCCAAACAGCGACTTTAAACGAAAAATCACGTACTCGCGGATAGATAATAAATATTAATGAGAAAAGTGGGAGAGAGAGGTAGTTGTTCTTTTCTGGAACTATCCAGGTGAATTTTCAGCTCTTTTAGACATTTCAATTAATCCATTCGGATTATATTAATGTAAGTCAATTTTCGTCTTCCTACAACGGTTCTGCTTTATTTCAGCGAAAAAAAATACTTTTGTCGCAAAAATAAATAACAAGCACTTCAATATTCCATAAATAATAATTCGAGATTGTAGATTTAATTAAGTTAAATCACATATTGAAATACGTGAGAAACGTAACAATTACATTTCTGAAAATCTTGAATCAATAGAAGATCGACAAAAAGCGGCACTATATTAGCTGGGGGGGGGGTCAATGGTTTTTCGTCATTTTTGGAGGTTTTTGCAAAATTTTTTTTCTGAAAATGTTTGTTGTTATTGTTAAAATATTTGTAAGTTGTTTTTTACACGCGTGGCGCTTACTCTTGACACGAAAACTACGATTCCATTTTTTTCACGCTTGGCGCGATTCAACGATGAGCAATTTTTGAAAAAAATTTTTTGGAGTTTTTTTGGTTTTTTTTTCGCTTATTAGTTAATCATAACTTAGTTAATCACAGATATGAATAGGACCGCAGCTGATGCACTTCTCGACTTGAAGTCGTTTACAGTTTTCAATGGAAGGCCGGGTGCCGCGAGAACGTCGTCTGAATACTTTGCAAGCATTGGGTTTCTTTTTTTGCAAGAATTTGGTTTCGACCATCAGACAGTGAATCATTCTTAAATATCATTATGAAACAAAATTTTATGAGATATGGGCCGGAATCGCCAAGAAATATCCAGTCACCTAGTCATTTCCTTTTTTGTGCGTATTTTTGTTGTCTGTCAATAAAATTGTTTTAAAAGTTGCTAGTGTCATTCTAGTATATTTAATAACATTTTCAGAAAACCATACCATACAGCTTCCTCGACCATGCTTCACTGTTGGTAATTGGTATCTGAGATCATACCAGGAGCCAACTGGACGCCGAAACCATTGAATTTCTCCCTGGGGTGCGCTTTAAGGAAAAGGTATTGGTCCGATCCACCGCATCACAACTATCATGTCTACAATGATATCCTAGAATCCAAAATGCTGCCGCATTACAAAGCCAAATTTGTCAAGGTACATTAGATTCCAATTTTACCGAATATTTTGGATTTTAGGATTGGTTCTTGAGCCGTAGAATTCGAGTATGGACTGGCCCAGCCAGTCCCCTGACTTGAATCCGATCGAACATTTGTGGGAAGAGCTGGAGAGAAGATTGGCAGGAAAAAAGCGACAATGTGGACGAGAAGTACCAACAAATGGAAGAGGAATGGAAGAAGATCCCACAGTCCGTAATCGACTCTATGCAGCGCAGATGCCAGGCTGTTATTAATTCTCGTGGCTTTGCAACAAAGTACTAGACCCAATTTGTTAGTTTTTAGATGTTATGTGTTGAATAAAAGCGTTTTTCAAAAGTTATGATTTTTTGAAAAATTAATGTCAAAATTTGATTTTTTTTTTTCGAAAATTCGACTTTTTCACCTAAAAATTTCATGTTTTTTAAATATTTCTTTATGAAATTTGGCCACATTCCGTCAAACCTTCTTAGAAACAGCTGGTAAAAATTTTGGCTCCATATTGGTACTCGAAAAATAGTTATGCTCGAAAATCACGGAGTGGACAACCTTTTGTACGGTACTATATGTAAGAATACATTTAAATGAAAAAGAAACCGTAAAAACTAGGCAAATACTCTTTGACTACACTTTTCTAATTTACACGTTATAAAAGGCTGAAATTTTTCTCCTTTTCTACATTTTTGAAAGCTAAATATTTATAGTACAAAAAAGGTTATTAAATTCAGAAATTTGCTCATCGATATCATTAACCACTCCGATGCGACTGCTCACCGACTATGCTTTGACTACCTTTAAGGGAATAGTTAAATATCGAAAGCATGATTTAGTTGGATTAAAAGATACTTGAAACACTTAAGAAGTCAGATCTTTTCCGTTCTAAAATCACTTGATGAAAATGATCGTATAAAAGAATTTTGAAGATGGTCAAAGCATAGTCGGTGAGCAACCCGTTCGCATAATTAGTATTATCGATGAGCAGATTTCTGAACTTAATAACCCTTTTTGTGCATAAAATATTCAGCTTTCAAAAATGTAGAAAAAGAGAAAAATGTCTGCCTTTTATAACCTGTAAATTAGAAAGTGTAGTCAAAGAGTATTTGCCTAATTTTTACGGTTTCTTTTATTATCCATTCGCGAGGACGTGAGCCATTGTTTAAAGGCGCAACGAACTATTTAACGCTATTTAACGCGCAATCCCCTAACTAGACCCAACAGTTAATTCGTTGCGCCTTTAAACGAAAGCTCACGTCCTCGCGGATGGATAATATCATAATTAAAAGATAGCAAAACATGGAACTGAATGGATCCATAGTCCTCGCCGTGGTTCATTCTCCGGCGGGTTTGGCTTCCCGGTCTATGTCTCTAATAACTATTATCGCATCGCGAGTACGTGGTTTGTCGTATAGAGGCGGGGTTTGGGTCTCGTTAGGGGATAGCGCGTTTTAACACGCCAATTTAAAAATTGTAAGGAAGCGCACATACTGCGTTTGTGTTTTCTTTTCGAAAATTGAAGCGAATATTGGAATTTTTTCTATTTATATTTTGCTTCGAAAATCAAGTTTTTTTAAATTAATTTTTATTTTTCGAAAAGAAATCACAAACGCAGTATGTGCGCTTCCTTACAATTTTTAAATTGGCGCGTTAAAACGCGCTATCCCCTAACGAGACCCAAACCCCGCCTCTATACGACAAAACACGTACTCGCGATCCGGTAATATCATTATTACTTAATAATTACCTTATTCTGCTCGTTTCGCTATGCACCGGGGGGGGGGGGAAGCGGCGGCGACCATCCTGAATAACTAACGAACGTGAGGAGCTTTCGTTTTTGTCTATTCGTTTAACACCAGTCCGATTTAATACTGCTAGTTTTAGAATCCACTTCTGAAATGTAAAGAAAAACCCGCGCTTTTTGATGATTTTTTAAAATGATTCTTGATGATCCATCTGTATGCTTTATTTTCAAAATTTTTATTGCATTGATCAGAAGACTAGTCTATTTCTCCTAAAAATAGCAATGGTCGCGTTTTGGTCTTGGAAATATATCTTTATTCGCTTTTAATTCACGTTTTCTACTATGCATATGTTGAAATAGCGCTGCGACATCGTCTCTCATCTCCAAATCAATGACGGTGGGTGGCTCAAGGCTTCCTAGCTCTCAGGGGAGCCCAGCGCTCTTTTTCAAAGTGTATATGCTCCTGCTTTCTCACACCACATCTATACTCTGTGAGTTTGCGCTTGTCGTCGCCTTGCATATAAGGAGGAATCAAGAGAAGAGAAGAAAAGGCAAGAGAGCCACTCACTGGATTGCAGAACCAATGGTAACCAAGTGGCGGCCGCCATCTTTTTGAGATAAAGGTACCTTTACGCACGCCTATTTTGTTTTAAGAGTGATCCGCCAGGCAATTAATCGTTCTAATTGGAAAAGTTTATTCATTTTTTTTTAAATATTGTTTCCTTCTTTTCCGGCTTTAAGAAATACGTAGTAATGCAAGTTTAGCGTTGTTTCAACTTTTTTTTTCTGAAATTTTGCAAAAATTGGAGGATTTTTAAATAGAAAAAAGGGTTCATATGGAGTTTTTTTTTTCGAAACATTCGAAAAAATAAGGATTGCGAGATAAGACCTGACATTTTTGTTTAATTGAAAACCCCACTGAAAACTTAAACATAACTTAACTTAAAATCATATATCATTTTAGTTTAAGTGTTAATATTTCCAAAATCCTCAAACTTCACATTTTGGCACTAAAATTGATCTGAAATAATAATGAAAGTCTAGTTCTATTTTTCTCCAATTTTTCATGTTTCCTGACCCATTTTCAACAATTTTACAGAGCTAAAACACCGTTTTTGGATTTTTTTTGTATATCCGCAATATGAACAATGCCTTTGACACACTATTATTTAACAATTTTGCTAAATATTGAATATTTCAGAAAGTGTATAATAGAAGTCAAATGAAAAAGAAATGACGATAATTAATAAAAGAGAACTAGTATATACATAGAATAGAATAATAAAGCCTAAAGCCGTTTATGAAAAATACGTTTAGGCCCAACTTAATGTCGGAAAAAAGCAATTACGTTTACGGTAACTTTAAAGGCGCACCACTGTATTGATAAAGGAGGCTGGTCTCGCCACGACAGCATTTCTAAATTATTTTTTTGCATCTCTCTTTCTTTGGATGAGTTTTTACGAATTTTATAATATTTTCAAACCAATACGAGCCGCGCCGTGCCAGGAGTTCAAATTCTGGAACGACTGCAAGTATGGCTAAAAAAAACCGCTCGCTTCCATTTTCAGCACTGCTTTTTTTTCGCTAATTTATCGATTTAAAATATCTTCGATATAAAATATATTTTAATTTAAATACCGAATTGGGTAATTATTTGTTTTTATTTTTCTCGTTAAACAAGAAGAAAAATATGCAGTCACTCATATTGAACTTTATATTTTTCTAAAATTTTAGGAGCCTCAATTGTGTATTTATAAAATAAAATATACAGAAAAATTATGAAGAAGATTTCCTTTATTTAATATAAGTGTTATTGATAATTCGATAGGAATTAAATTTTCACACCTATTATTTAACTTCACTTTTCGCTTTTTTTTTACTTTTTACTTTTTCCATCTTTCTTATCATCTTTTTTTTCATCTTTCTTATCTTCCTTCTTTTCTTCTTTCTTTTCCTCTTTCTTTTCTTCTTTCTTTTCTTCTTTTTTTTCTTCTTCCTTCTTCAGTGCAGTCTTTACATCATTTCCTTCGATTTTCGACTTCTTGTCTTCGTCGTTATTAAAAATTCCCTTATCCACCTCATTCAATGTCTCGTATTGAGGATCCTTGGCGTCTGCTTTCATAACTTTCTCTGGTGGCTTGAACTCCTTCTTTTTTCCGTCTTCTCCTTCCTTTTTGTCTTCTTTGAATAAATCCTCTCCGAGCCCATTCAATGTTTCATATTGAGGATCTTTGACATCAGCTTTCTCAACTTTTGTTGGTGCTTTGAACTGTTTTTTGGGATTTTTGTCGGGTCCAAATAAGTCATTGTTCAGGCCACACAGAGTCTGCAAACACGATTACAAAGTTTAATTTATGTCTGAATGTGGCGGATTGAGCCTTTTTAAAACTAATTCTGAACTAGTGCGCCGTTTCCGACGCCTTTCTGATTCGAGAACGCACCTGGTAATTCGGGTCCTTCTTGGGGACCACTGCATTCTCATCTTCCGGCTTTTTAAAGTTATCTTTTCCTTTAGGATCGAGGTTTTTTAACTCATCCTTTTTTTCACCTTTTGATTTGTCTTTATTCTCATCTGCTTTGTCCTTACCATCCTCTTTCAATTTTTTGTCCTTTTTATCGGATTTATCGTCCGATTTTTTCTCTCCTTCCTTCTCTTTTTTGTCATTCTCTTCTTGTTTATTTTTATCTTGTTCTTCTTTTTTGAGCTTATCCAATTTCTTCAATTTAAAATAATTATATTTCAATAAAATTCTTGAAAATCTACTAACAGTGGTGGACCAAGGCAACCATGTGCTGAAATTTAATACTTTTTTTAGAAAATGGACGGCGGTCTTAAATTTCCGGCGAATTTCAAAGCAAAATTGTGAATTTTAAGAAAATTATGAGCTGGTCCGAATCACAAGATTTTTTAATCATTTTAGAGCGAAAAAAATAGTTTGAGGCGAGTTGTGAGCCAGCTGGTTGTTGCCCTGGCCCGCATGTCTGATAAAACTCTAAATTGCAATATAACTCACTTCTTTGCTTTTTTCGCTCTGTTGTCCTGCGCCAGTCGGGTTTTGTGCCGGATCCGGCACGGGAGGTGGTTGGTAGACGCGACGGGCTCGACCAGAGGAGTTCGCAGGTTTTTTTCCTTTACAAATTACCCAAACAGTCGCGAGACTTATAAGACTCATGAGAGACCAGGCGTTAATTAAAACAAAGTTCCAGTCGACCTGAACCAGATAAACTCGGGCTATGGGCACATTTTGGTCGACTATTGTTCAACTCACAATTTGCCAAAACTGTGAGGACATTGTATCTCCGAGAAAATAATTCGAACTCAGAAAACCACTCTCTTGAGGATTCTTTGTTAGTCGAAATAGTAGAGATTGTAGGAGAATAGTTTAACAGGAATAATTATTCCTATATCGAGAAGAAAAATGAATTTGGGTTGTTTCACGTGGATCTAGAATGTGCTAGTATTCTTTCGTTTTCAAGTTTGTGTAGTAGAAGGAATTTAAAAAAAACCAGGAAACAATTCTCAAGTAGGTTGACGTGTCGATGCGGTTTTTTTTTTAAATTTTTTTGCCTTTCGATATTTGCAAATCGAAGGCGACAATCGACTTTCATTTGTGTCTGAGAATTTCAAATTTTGTTGGGAAATTCGATTTTCAGCCTTTTCTATATGTTGATTATCGAAAAACTAATAAAAGGTTTTTTAAAGATTTTTTGCGAATATAACTCACTTTTATATATTAAACAGTGTGTCTTAATGGGGTTATTCATGATGCATTTTAATTCAGTACTATTTTGAATTAAAATGCGAGGCGGTGTCGGGTATCGTCACCGAGAAAGTCTATGCGCCTTCAATGTGTCGATTTACGAAGCCCTCAATTTTTTGGAGAAGAACTCATAATGTGCGAAAAATTCACATTTTCGGAAGAGATTAAAATTAATTTGATAAAAATAATATTTTACAGCCAAAAATAAACGATGAGGAGAAAATAGTAAAATTATTTCTTTGAAAGCCAAAAATAAATTAAAGGCGCATAGACTTTCTCGGTGGCGATACCCGACACCGCCTTGCATTTTAATTCAAAATAGTACTGAATTAAAATGTATTTTTTTGCATTAAAATGCAATCGTGAATAAGATTAAAGTGGCATTTTTTGCATAAAAATGCATCATAAATAACCCCATAAAATACAATTAAAGTTACTTACTTGATCCGTCAATCGCTTGTGTGGGCGCGGATCACAGCTAACCATGCCTTACGATCTTGGGCGATCGTGGTCCATGCTGTTGTTAAATTTCAAAAATTGTGAAATAATAAGCTTTTAGGCCACGGCCAGTATGTCGTTTCGAAAAATTTCCGAAAATTTTTCGAGAACTTTTTCGGAAATTTCTCGAGAAATCGCGAAAAATTATTTGAATGGAAATACTATAAACAACGCGCTTTGCGTTATTTCGGGGTGTCGCTCGAACTACTTCATTATTATTTTTTATCGAAATGTTTTTTTTCGAGAATTTTCGAAATTTTTCGAGAATTTCTCGAACAATTCTTCGGAAATTTCTCGAGAAAATTTTCTCGTTGATTTTTCGAAAAATTTTCGAGAATTTTTCGGAAAAATTTCTCGAAATGCTTTCGAAACGACACACTGGCCACGGCCACCGTTTTCTTCGTTCTTCTTTTTAGCAATTTTTATCGCAATTTCCGAAAATCGATAAGGGGGGAAAAGTATTATATAATTTCTAATAATCTGCTCGCTTCGAAATTCAACGTTTTGAATGAAAACCGATTTTTAGCTGAAGCTCAAGTCGGCCAATATCGATTTTCGAATTCCAGTTTCGGCCATGCCCAGAAATGGAAATTTTAAATTTTGGAGTCTGACTCGAATTTTATATAAAATTCGTATTCTTTCTGCAGTGGTTCTGAAGGTTGAAATAATTTTATAATTTTTTTCCGTTTTTCAATGAATTGCGAACTCCGACTATAAAATTCTACTTTAAAAAAATAAAATGCGCTACGAGTCAAATAAAATTTTCTTTTAAGGTGTCTAAAAATCTAAAATTGCTTACTTGCAAATTTTCAATGAAAATTGGCGAAATTTGAAAATCCGTTGAAAATATAACATGTCCAAAGCAATTTAATTGTTTGATTAGTCTTCCGGAGCACTACACGCGTCGTGACCGTGAGAAAAGCATCGTTTTCGCCTCGAAAATTCCGTTAATGCGTTCGTTTGAAGATTCAGACGAGAACGTTAATAAACTGAAGAATTTATTGCAAAAAAAAATTCAAAAACAAATTTTTTTTTCAAAAAAAAATATTTTAAACTTGTTTTCAGTTCTAAAACGATTCAGCTAACACGGCGGTCTGCAGAAGCTTAAATTTCAATTTAAAACTAATTTTTTTACTAGATTTGAGACGGAATATATATTCAGAATGTATCTAATATATAGTTCTGAAAACGAGCAATTTTTGATCATGTTTTTCTTGGCAATTTTCTCTCTTTCTCAGTTTTTCATACTTTTCAATTAAAACATTATTCGTATTACAGATGCCAAAGCCAACATGAGCATAAGTTCGGATCACGTTGAGCAAGAGTACGTTCGGTCCATATACTCCCGATTAGCAACTTACCAGCAAAAGGTTTCTATTTTCACATTTACTTCTGCATTACCTACACTTCTACATTGCTAAGGCTTTCACGAAAGACGAAATAATACCGTCTCGTCTTCGTCTTCGTCTTGAATTCGTCTGACGCAGAGATAGAAAGTGAAAAAGTACACAACTTTTTTATTGCGTAAAACGAATGCAAGACGAACTGAAAGACGACGTTCTGTTTTCGTCTTTCGTTGAAGCCTTACAGATTGTCACAAGAATACTCTATTAGAAGAGACTTTAGAATTCGAGCAGTAAGGGAGCAGAATTGTTGTCCTGCTGAAAATGTCCATTCTTCTGTTGGTGGAGAACTTTCTCACCTAGACACGTATTCTTCTAGTCGGCAACTTTCTTCTACAGGGTGTGGCAAAAGTACTGTAACCCAACTTCGACGCAGGCTGGCGTGCGTTGGCGCACGTTTCGTGCAGCGCTATTTTTAAAAAATCTTTTTCTCTGTCTTTCATTTGTCGATTTGCAAAGTTTCATGTTTTTATCTCATTTTTTACAGTAATAACGGGCCCTGCTATGCAGTCTGCAGGAGTGTATCGCTCTGCACAAGCAAGGTAAGGCTACTGGTGAGATCCGCTCAGCGCATCTGCACATTGGCAAAGTTACTTCAGACGGAGGGCCATCAAACGTTTTAAAGCAACCGGGAATAATCCTGATCGACCGAGAAGCGGCCGTCCGACGACTTCACTCACTGCAGAGCCAGTCAAAGCGATTCGGGAAAGAATCAGCCGCAATTCTCACAGAAGCATTGGCAAAATAGCTGAAAGAGTGACCGAACTGTGAAAAGAGTTGTCAAAAGGTGTTGGAGATGAAGCCATATCGAGTGTGA
The DNA here is from genome assembly GCA_003052745.1 of Caenorhabditis inopinata. Classification (NCBI taxonomy): domain Eukaryota; kingdom Metazoa; phylum Nematoda; class Chromadorea; order Rhabditida; family Rhabditidae; genus Caenorhabditis; species Caenorhabditis inopinata. The sequence goes on from AP018153.1 coordinate 4,005,383, forward strand.
TTCCGATCGAAACAAACTCGCTCGACTCTAAAAATGAAATGTGCTTCTTGCTGGAACGCGAGCACACGCACCTGTCGAAAGTGTTCATCGATGAGATGCTATTCAATTCCCAAAATCATTGTGATCCTGCTCGAGATTCTCGGGAAGCCAACATCGCAATATTGGACTTTTCAGCTGTGCAGAGCAGCGGCTAAACGAGTTGAGCAGTTGTGCGATCTCTATCCAATGGATTATTTCGTGTGGGGAACTCTTCAACCGAAGGTTCAAGCTCGTCCTCACCAAAATTTAGAAGATCTCAAAAAGGTTTTGCTCGTGGAATGGGATAATCTGTCGCCGGACTACCTCCATACCACCATCGATGCATACCCGAAGAGATTGAGGGAAGACGAAGTGCGAAAATCGAAAAATTATAATTTAATTTTGTTATTTGTTATTATGATAAATTCCTGTTAAAATATTGATTTGATTCGACTTTTTTTTTGGGAAGTTATACCTTTTTGTTTCGGTTACAGTACTTTTGCCGCACCCTGTAAAGTCACAGCGAAGACCACTATTCGGTTATTTTTGATACAGACCCCTCAGCGTTATACATTATTTTCAGGATCATAGACCATCATCTCCACGAATCTGGCCTCGTGTCCGTCAGTTTGTTGACCAGCAGACCCCAGGAAATGTGATTTTAGACGTGGGATGTGGCGAGGCAAAGTATACATCTCAAAAATGTCATGTCATTGGTCTTGACACGTGTCCGGAAGTCTTGAGTGCTAGTAAAAAGGAAGACATTGATCTGTGCCTGGCTGATGCAATTAGTGTTCCTATTAGGTTCGATTTCCAATGCTGTCAAAAAAATATTTGTTCGACCTCGGTGCTTCTTCCAGCTAGCGTTTTGTGGGCGAGGCGAGGCACGCTCATTCAAACTTTCAAAATGCCTCCAGTTAGGAAAAAAAACTTCGCAATACGCTAACACCGATGTCGAAGAAACGTTATCTTCGTAATATCAAAATAAACTTAATTAAACCTCAAAATTGAAGAGACAACAGTGTAGATGCAATTCTGAATGTTTCGGTAATTCATCATTTGGCCACAATTGCTAGGAGACGACAAGTTTTACAAGGTACGAGCCACAAGCCACAAGTAAGCCACAGCCGCAAGCCTCTTTATAAAATTATGCATTTTCATTTATTAGAAGCACAAAAGGAGCACAGTTAATATGTAAGAAAGCGTGAGGATAAAGCCTAGAATTTTGGTAGCTTATTGCCAACAGAATTTTTTCTTTTTTCGACAATGACTTTTCCGCCAATTTTTCTTGCAACTAGCGCACGTCCTTTTTTCGCTGCGCAATTTTATTTTCCTAATTTATGCATTGTTTTCAGTAAAACATCACCATAAATGTTATTTTTTGCTTTCTGTTCGTTCTTTTCCTAAATTTTCGAATAATATGTGGAATTTGAGATTTTTCGCAAAAACCGCCTATGAAAAGTCAGAATTTATTTATAGCAACCATACTGCATTGAAAATCTAAGAGAACCTCGTCAGGATATCTTGAAAAACATCACTTATCACAGCATTTAGTAAATTAAAAAACGGAAAAATGGGTGAATGAAGGAAGCATGATCTCGTGCGCAGAGATGGCAAAAGCGCGTGCGGCCGTTGCAAAAAGAGAGGCAAATTGGGCGTGGCCCATTTTTATTACGATATTATCGAATCGCGAGTACGTGGTTTGTCGTTTAGAGGCGGGGTTTGGGTCTCGTTAGGGGATAGCGCGTTTTAACGCGCCAATTTAAAAATTGTAAGGAAGCGCACACTGCGTATGTGATTTCTTTTCGAAAATTGAAGCGAAATTTGACAATAAAAATTAATTTTAAAAAACATGATTTTCGAAGCAAAATATAAATAGAAAAAATTCCTATATTAGCTTCAATTTTCGAAAAGAAATCACAAACGCAATGTGTGCGCTTCCTTACAATTTTTAAATTGGCGCGTTAAGACGCGCTATCCCCTAACGAGACCCAAACCCCGCTTCTAAACGACAAACCACGTACTCGCGATTCGATAATATGTTTATTACATTACTGATCTTGCGGTTCTATTTTTGTCCCTTTTTCAAGAATGTGCTCGATGCCTACGTGTTGGCGGCCAAATGCTCATATATGTGTGGGCATTTGAGCAACCGAATGGGAAGTTCGCATCGCAGGACATTTTGGTTCCGTGGAACATGCACGAAGCGGCTATTGGAGGTAATTGGGATTTTACCTTGCATCAAGCTAATTTAAAATTACAGGCCGTCTTCCAAAAATCAAATTTCACTTGAATACAACAAAAGAGCAACGAATAATAGCGGCTTCGATTCCAGTAAATATCTCTGACGGCTCTATGACTCAACGGTGGTTTTCTGGGGTGCTTAGTAAGGTATGCATTTTTAAACTATGAAAAAAGTAAATCGTCCAAAAAAGTGACTAAAAATCGACAACGCACTTCTGGCTCAAGTTGGTTTTTAATACAAACTACAATAGCGCCGCATTTTGTTAACGAAATGTGAAATGCTGTTAGTTATTTATGAAATCTTTGGCGTCCTAAAATTATTATTTAAAAGTTAGTTTTGCATTTTTTTTCTCGCTTCAAATGAAAAATAAAAAATATAACATAGGAAATTTCTTGTTGGAAATCCTGAATATTGGCGGGCATTGTTCATTTTGAAAATTTTTTTAAAATTTCACTGAAGATTTGTAAAAAATAAATTGAGATGCTTTGATCTGCACGTTGATTACCATTGTAGCAAACGACACAAAGCAACAAGTTGCGAATAGACTTTGCTCGCCGTGTTTTTATAGCATTAATGGAATACTGTGTTTTCCACGGCGGCCAACTTGACCAGTCGGCAATCTGTCGGAGTGGTCCAGTTTCAGCAGAAGTGGAAATTCTAATACTTTGATCGAACACGTTTTGTTCTAATTAAAGTAGGATTTTGACCGCTACAATGGTACCTTTTTTCAAGAAATTGAATTCAGCAGACTTGCATTTTTGGATTCTAGACACCGTCGCGTAACATTTTAAGATTTTGGTCCGGGAATTAGTGTCTTCCCGAGTCGGAGGGGCAAGAAAAATTTCAAAGAAATATAAAGAAATATACGCGCACACCAGTACTTCTAACACTGGTTAAACTGATTTCTGTGAATGCTTTCCTTGTTTAAGGTCACCTACCTCACCGAGCAACTTCCGTATTTCTCCAAACGATGCGCGACTTCTGGATATACTCTCGAAAAAACTCCAACCGGATCAATATCTTCGCCTACCGTACAAAAGTTGCCATCTGCAGCTCCACAGTATCTTCCAACTACTAATTCAATAATTTCTGGCTTAAAAAGATGGAGTCCAATGTTGGGACGAAAACTTGCTTCCTTGTTAGTTCCTGTAGAAGAGCAATTCGGAGAAGAATTGGCTCATACGATTATGAAGGAAAGTATCACTGAGGCAATGTCTACATTGAGAGAAGTAATTTTTTCTACTTTACCGTCCCAAAACTGTAATAGACGGGCTCCTGTAACATAACAGTTCCTCGGAGGATTGTCAGAAAAATAATGACCACTCGGTTATTTTGAAAAATGTTCGTCTCTTGCAGTTTTTGAGTAAACTTTTTAATTTAATATAATTTTGTTTAGGTAACGTTCTATCGCTTTTATCATGTGTTCAAGAAAGGAGAGCTGCCAAATTTGGTTGATTCTGTTGAGAATCTCAAAGTGATATCTACCACCTTCGAGCATGGAAATTGGTGTGTCGTCGCTGAAAAACTTCCATCACATCCCATAAGACCTTGAATTATTGTGCACTTTCCGAAATCTTCCTTAAAATAATACACATATCCTCGAGTTCAATATACAGTGCGTTTCAATATTATACGTCCACTCTTGTTTTTGGCCGTAACTTGAGAACCGGTTGAGATATCAATCTAATTTTATTAAAATTGAATTCAGAGCAACAAATTACATCTAGAAAACTATTGTTGAGAAAAAATATTGAAAACTACTCGAGATACAGAGAAAAATCTGAAAATGTGACATTTGCAACCGTTTCAAAATTATACGTCCACTCTCAGAATCAATGCTAAAATAGAGAATAAAAAATATTTCAATACTTTGTGGATGAACCTTTAGCAGCAATGACATCGAAGAGACGATTTGGCATCGATTTGATAAGGTTTTGGATGTATTGGGTGCTCTTAGTCTTGAACTCCTGCTCCAGCAGACTCCACTCAGCAATCAGCGCATCCCGAAGCTCTCCAATACTAGCATACTTCTTTCCATGGCGGTAAAGACGACGAACCAGCTCGCCCCAAACATTTTCCATCGGATTCAGATCTGGAGAGCAAGCTGGCCATGGCAAGACATCGATGTTTTTCGATTGGAACCAGTCCAAAGTGGAGCGGCTGACATGGATTGCAGCATTATCTTGCTGAAAAATGAACTGGCGGCGACTGAATCGACGACGAAACGGGATAAGGTGGTTCTGGAGAACGTCTTGGTAGTCTGTGGAGTTCATTCGACAAGTGGTGAAAGCGAGCTCCAAGTATCCAGCCGAAGCAAATGCTCCCCATACCATCAAACTGCCTCCCCCGAAATTCCTTTTGGCAAAAACGGCTGGATCCTTCCGCAAGTCGTGCCAGTACGATTTGAATCCGTCGGGTCCATCAAGATTGAATTTTTTCTCGTCCGAAAAAATTACCTGTAAAAGATAAGATAATTTGGATAGATAATTTTAAATTTAATACCTTATCCCAGTTGGTTCCCATGTTTTTTCGAGCGAAGTCGAGACGGCGAGTTTTGTGATTGTCAGTGAGCTTCGGAGCAGGGCGCATGACTGCTCTTTTGATGTTTGGATCATCCTTAAGAGCCCTCCAGATTGTACACTTGCTCACTCCAAGATTCAGCTCTTTTTTGATATCATTACAAGACTTCATGGTGTTTGAAGCCACACGAACGATTGATCGTTTGGCTCTTGAATTGAGTTTTGGAGGACGTCCAGCCTTGTTGGGTTGATTGTTGCGGGTCCGGTTCGATACAAAACGATTAATGCAATCGTGGGAACGATTTAGATGTTTCGCGATAGCCCTGTTGGTCCAACCAGAGGTTTTGAACGCGTCGATGAAGGCTTTTTCAGCATCAGTGAGCAAATGGCCACGAGACATGTTGAAAAGTGGAGAAAAACAAGGAAAATCATAATGAAAAAAGTTTCTCACATTGGCAGCAAAAAACAAAACTAAATTCAAGCTTTTCCGGCTCCGCCAAAGGTCAAGATCGACATACCTTTGAAGTGGACGTATAATTTTGAAACGGTTGCAAATGTCACATTTTCAGAATTTTCTCTGTATCTCGAGTAGTTTTCAATATTTTTTCTCAAAAATGGTTTTCTAGATGTAATTTGTTGCTCTGAATTCAATTTTAATGAAATTAGATTGATATCTCAACCGGTTCTCAAGTTACGGCCAAAAACAAGAGTGGACGTATAATATTGAAACGCACTGTATTAATCATAATCAATACAGTGCGTTTCAATATTATACGTCCACTTCAAAGGTATGTCGATCTTGACCTTTGGCGGAGCCGGAAAAGCTTGAATTTAGTTTTGTTTTTTGCTGCCAATGTGAGAAACTTTTTTCATTATGATTTTCCTTGTTTTTCTCCACTTTTCAACATGTCTCGTGGCCATTTGCTCACTGATGCTGAAAAAGCCTTCATCGACGCGTTCAAAACCTCTGGTTGGACCAACAGGGCTATCGCGAAACATCTAAATCGTTCCCACGATTGCATTAATCGTTTTGTATCGAACCGGACCCGCAACAATCAACCCAACAAGGCTGGACGTCCTCCAAAACTCAATTCAAGAGCCAAACGATCAATCGTTCGTGTGGCTTCAAACACCATGAAGTCTTGTAATGATATCAAAAAAGAGCTGAATCTTGGAGTGAGCAAGTGTACAATCTGGAGGGCTCTTAAGGATGATCCAAACATCAAAAGAGCAGTCATGCGCCCTGCTCCGAAGCTCACTGACAATCACAAAACTCGCCGTCTCGACTTCGCTCGAAAAAACATGGGAACCAACTGGGATAAGGTATTAAATTTAAAATTATCTATCCAAATTATCTTATCTTTTACAGGTAATTTTTTCGGACGAGAAAAAATTCAATCTTGATGGACCCGACGGATTCAAATCGTACTGGCACGACTTGCGGAAGGATCCAGCCGTTTTTGCCAAAAGGAATTTCGGGGGAGGCAGTTTGATGGTATGGGGAGCATTTGCTTCGGCTGGATACTTGGAGCTCGCTTTCACCACTTGTCGAATGAACTCCACAGACTACCAAGACGTTCTCCAGAACCACCTTATCCCGTTTCGTCGTCGATTCAGTCGCCGCCAGTTCATTTTTCAGCAAGATAATGCTGCAATCCATGTCAGCCGCTCCACTTTGGACTGGTTCCAATCGAAAAACATCGATGTCTTGCCATGGCCAGCTTGCTCTCCAGATCTGAATCCGATGGAAAATGTTTGGGGCGAGCTGGTTCGTCGTCTTTACCGCCATGGAAAGAAGTATGCTAGTATTGGAGAGCTTCGGGATGCGCTGATTGCTGAGTGGAGTCTGCTGGAGCAGGAGTTCAAGACTAAGAGCACCCAATACATCCAAAACCTTATCAAATCGATGCCAAATCGTCTCTTCGATGTCATTGCTGCTAAAGGTTCATCCACAAAGTATTGAAATATTTTTTATTCTCTATTTTAGCATTGATTCTGAGAGTGGACGTATAATTTTGAAACGGTTGCAAATGTCACATTTTCAGATTTTTCTCTGTATCTCGAGTAGTTTTCAATATTTTTTCTCAACAATAGTTTTCTAGATGTAATTTGTTGCTCTGAATTCAATTTTAATAAAATTAGATTGATATCTCAACCGGTTCTCAAGTTACGGCCAAAAACAAGAGTGGACGTATAATATTGAAACGCACTGTACATATTATTGCTTGCTTAGAATTGTGGCCATAGCGTTTCGCCACATAGGGTTCAGTTTTCAAACGATTATTTTGACGTAATTTTTGGTGTCGTGTACGCTTCCTTTAAAAAAATCTAAGGATATAACTTTTATGGATATAACAAAGGCTTCCACGAAAGACGGAGACAAAAAGTCGTCTTTCGTCTTACGCTGTAAAAAAGTTGTGTACTGTGTACGCAATGTATTTTACTTGACCAACACAATGTCCATCTCTGCGTCAGACGAATTCAAGACGAAGACGAGACGAGACGGTCTTATTTCGTCTTTCGTGGAAGCCTTAATCGTTTCTACCCTTTCCCTTTTATACGGCCTCCTATCTTTTTTTATGTTGTTGCAAAAATTCCGCAAAATCCAGCAAGAGCCTAACCTAAGACCAGTATTAAACCTCACTCCCTCCAGATAATTTACTGCTTTATGATATGGGAATTGTTAACATCGCCTATTTTTTTAATAATTTAAACAATATTTTTCTCATTCTAATTAATAAAAACAATTATTTAAACAATATAAATAACTGGTACAGTACAGTTGAAAAACTAGAAAACTGATTACCTTTCGAGAATTTATTGATCGGATCTAATCGCTCTTTATCAGAATGATTTAATTCAAATTGAACGAGATCGCATTAGTTGAAAAATTAAAAAACATTTAATTTTTTTAAAATCTGAATAATGCTGAAAATAGGCCGAACTTCAAACTTTTTTGCTCGGAACCAGTGTGTCGTTTCGAAAAATTTCTCGAGGAATCGCGAAAAATGATTTGAATGGATATACGATAAACAACGCGCTTTGCGTTATTTCGAAGTGTCGTTCGAACTAGTTTATTATTATTTTTTTATCAAAAATGTTTTTTTTTCGAGAATTTCTCGAAATGCTTTCGAAACGACACACTGCTCGGAACGTCGTATTTCGTAATCATGACGACACCCCTCTCCCAGCGGACTATCAGTAACAATAATGTGTTTATATCGTATTTGTCTATACAAAATGCAGTAGATTTAAGGTCCTTCAGGTCGCTTCACTTTGTCATCATCTCTTTTGATGTCCCTCGCCAATATATTTTTTGTTGCATCCGTCCATTTTTTGAGGATTTTTTGAGAATTTCCTTCTGAGTGAGATGGATTCCTGCAAAATTGGAAAAATCGATAGTTTCCGATTAGAATAATTCTTACACCAGGGGGGTATTCGCATCAATATTGGATTCTCTCAGCACTTTTTCCGCGTCATCATCCTTCGCTTTCTTGACTTTTGCAGCTACCATATCTGTCATTATAATTGATGAATCCTTCGCATTGCACACTGTTGAGCCCGCATTATTGTTAAGCAATGCATTGTCGCTCGACTCTCGGAAAAAGTCGAATGGGTTCTTATCCGTACTCTCCTTCTCATTTACTTTTCGAGTTATTTGTTCAAGAAGAGTCACATTTGGCTCCTGGTATCGAAGGCGTTCGGCCAATTGTTGAAGCTGAAATTTTTTAATATTTAAAGCGAAATGTTTTGCCCGTTTCTCCATTTGCAGTCCGAGCTGCAGCAGTGCGTCGTTTCGAAAAATTTTCGAGAAATCAACGAAAAACATTTCTCGAAATGCTTTCGAAACGGCACACTGCGCTGCAGACAGTGGCGGTTTTGGTGATTTTCAATTATTTCTCTCATTTTTCTCTTAATTTAGTTTTTCACTGAATTTAAAATTTTTCCAGTGGAAAATTTCCACAAAAGGTTTAATTACCCAAGTTTGAGGTGTCGTCTCGAATCTAAAAGGAACGCGTTGGAGTTCGAAAGGAAAACCAACGGTAAGGCTTCCCACAAAAGGCGAAACAAATCGGTCGTCTTTTGGAGCGAGTTTGCTTTACCCAGAGTATTTTTTAGTTGATTTATCGCTGAGAAAAGTACTCGTGTAAAGCAAACGCGCTCCATCGAACAAAGTTCCAATTCCATACAGTTCCGCTTCCAAACGGTTTTACTTTAAAACAGTTCTAATTCCCAATCAGTTCCAATTCAATACAGTTTTCTTTTTTAACTTTTTTATTCTCATTTTGTTCCGATTTCACATACCTCCATAAAATCGAATCAACAAAAATTGTGCAAATTTGCTCTACTGATCAATGCCTTCGGCGGCGGATTTGAAACGTATTTTTTATCGCTTTCATTCAAATTGTACGATTTTAAGTTGCCGGCATTGTTCGGTAGAGCGCATTCGCATTATTTTTGCTGATTCGGTATGATTCGATCAACACGGCAATAATCGAATTGGATCGACAATCGATCAATTCCAAAATCGACACGACATATTATCGAATCGCGAGTACGTGATTTGTCGTTTAGAGGCGGGGTTTGGGTCTCGTTAGGGGATAGCGCGTTTTAACGCTCCAATTTAAAAATTGTAAGGAAGCGCACACACTGCGTTTGTGATTTCTTTTCGAAAATCTAAATTGGCGCGTTCTCAGGTAATTTTTGGCACATGTGCCCCAGGTTGGGGCGCGGTTGCCGGTGCTACGCGGTAAGCTTTTTCAACGTGAACGCTTACTGCGTAGCACCGGCAACCGCGCCCCAACCTGGGGCACATGTGCCAAAAATTACCTGAGTTAAAACGCGCTATCCCCTAACGAGACCCAAACCCCGCCTCTAAACGACTAACCACGTACTCGCGATTCGATTATACTAATTCCAATGGCACAAAATTTACCTTCCACTGTGCAAACGTTAGCCATCGCATATCTCTTCGCAACCCAAATCGCACATACAACATTAAAACCATTGTTAAGAGTGTCATACATGTGCACGCAATGATCATCCATAGATTCGGACTACATAGTGCATAACTATAATTTTAAGTAGTGAAGAAACATATTTTCATCATAAAAAGAGACTGTGAAAATTGGTCCATCAATCCATATGAACACGCCATTTTTACAATTGAAGAAATTGGAAGTTTTATAAAAATTTAAATAATGAAAATTTCTGAGCGATGAAAAAGGAACAAATTCCTACGTGAAGGTCAGTAGGTCAATAAGTTTATCTTGATAGAAACAGGTACAAATAGATTTGGAAAGGTTGTAGAAAGCCACAATTCTTTGTTGAAGGAGTTATCACACAATGTCGCTCACTGCCGATCCACCAGCGTGCACTGTTCCAGCTGGAGGAGGATCCTCCACTCATAAGCTTGTCAATGCAGGAGCTGAGAAAATGATCTTCAAGGTGATTTGTCAACGATTTTCCAACATTTCCGGTATTTTTTAAGATCAAGTCATCGAATAACAACGAGTACCGTATCACGCCCGTGTTCGGTTTCGTTGATCCATCAGGATCAAAGGATATTGTGATCACTCGTACTGCTGGTGCACCAAAGGAGGATAAACTCGTCATTCATTTCGCTGTCGCCCCAGCTGATGCCACTGACGCTCAAGCGGCTTTTGCTGCAATCACTCCATCAGGAAATCTCACCATTCCATTATCGGCGACGGCTTAAACTTGACGGCTTAAATTCATTGGGTATTATGAAACAAAAATGAGCATTTTTAGAAATAAAGAATACAAAATGGAATTGTTTGTCTTGGATCCTCTTTCGGAAAAAGCACACATCTCGTCACACAGCCGCACTAGTTAAATACTATCGCGTTGAATGTTTCGGCACAACAGCGCTCGAATATTCAAAAAAAAAATTTTTGTTACAGCATGGTTGTTAGCAGGCACTAGATAATCAATCAAAGGAACGGACAACACTTCTCGAATTTTTCCAGCAATGGAACTCTCACATTGCTAGGGAACTTGTAATATATAAAATAAAAAAATCAATAGATTTAAATTTAAATAAATAATTCTAAAACATCTACTTTTTATTAATCGAATAGTTCCGTCTGTTTGTCCAGCACCTTTCTTGAATAACTCCAATGAACGTGGACCTCCAATTTTGATACGCGGGATGGAGTCATAGCCACTCGACAGCTTCGTAACCATCTCTGGGTGGCCGCTTGGTACTTGGGATACTGCAAAACTTCAACTTTAATAGACATAATTTTCCTCCAAAGTAACAGCGGCGTAGCCGCGATTTTCACTGGTAGAATATTAGAAAAAAAACCATTTCAGTTTGCTCTATTAAGGTTGTCTAATAGTTTCAAAAGGCATCAATATTTATTTTTCGTTTTGGAGCCGAATGGTAAAGATAAAACCATGAAAACTGCCTTTTTGCAGCGAAAATTCTTCAACCTAGGCGATTATGTGGGCTATTTCGCAATCTATTTCATCTCACCATCTTCCGTTATTTTTCAATTTCACTTGCCATAATTATACTCTGCAATACGATGTTTAATAATAATAATAATAAATATTAATTCACCATTTAAAAATCTACAAAGGGCGTTGCGTGAAATGCGTCTTCGGTCATCTCGTTTAAACCAATTTTTTGAATTCTTCGTTGTTTTTTCTTAATCAAGTAACAACTTAAATAGAAGATATATTGATTAGCTATGATAAAAACATAAAATTTACAAACGGATGAAAAAAGGCAAATAGCGCAATTATCAGAGAAATTCTCACTCAGAATGGATGCACCTTGCAAAATAAACGGGATTTTCTGAAAAAATATTGATTGATGAGCAGTGATTTTTTTTAGTTTTCGTTAACGAAAACAAAAAAGCGCGACTAAATTTTAAAAAATTGATTTGAAAAGACAGATCCGGAAAGACAGATACGGTCCTCCAAAAGTTCAATTAGTAAAGAAAAATTAATTGAAATGTGTTCCTTACTCAGCGAATCGAACTGACAGTGGTATGATGCGGAACTGCTGAGGGAATCCTGAGCAAATAGGTTTGGTATGAGGTTCTTTCGAGATGCTTCACCTTTACGCCCCGTCGAGTTCTCTTTCAGCAATCACTGACATTGGCATAGTGACGGTTCCAGATGACGTGAACTTCTGATTTACTGCAATGATCAGTTTTGAGTGGAACAGGAGCAATATACTCAAGTGGATCGACTGTCAGAGATATTTTGTGATCATTTTAATGATAAAGATATGTATACGGATTTTGGAAGTTTAAACACATGTACCTTAAATCAAACTTTTAAAATCAGAATGCACCACTAACCAGCCGTGAACTTAATTTCTATCAGGTTTAAGAATAATGAAAGCAGATTGAATCAGCAGCTTAAGATCATTTCAAATTATTTTAGTTGTTTCAATCATATCGATCGAATCAATCCGCAGCAAGTATGACGTCAGAGAAAGATGAAGATCCGATGAGAAATGTAACGTTCACTGAAGGAAAAAAGTTAATAGATTAAACAAGGTGCAGTTAACAAGAAAAAATAGATTTCAGATTTGGTGAATGGAAAATTGGGCAAGTTTTGGACGAAGGAGGATTTGGAAGGGTTTACCTAGCGACTAATATTAATGATTCAACTAAACTAGCCGCTCTTAAAGCAGAGTCAAACGAAATAGAAGGTGGTTCAGCAATAAAATTGGAGGTTAGTCAAAAAGCAAAAACCAGCTATGCAGACTTTTAAAATTTGGTTCGGCTTTCTGTAGGATTGAAGTATGCGGGCACCGTCACACTTCGGTTCATCCTGTCGAGCAACGGCATTTATATAATTTCCAGTGAAGCGCGTTTATAAATTTATAACATTTATAAACATAATTTATTGAAAAACTTTGGCATTCTTGCAGATTTTAGAGGAGATGGGTAAGGGCGGGTGAGAGCGTCTCATTAGAATTTTTCCAATTTGAAAATAATTGGATAACGGGGTTTTACTAATAAGACGGGGAAAACATATTTTTTAAATTTTGAAATCGTATATGAATTGTTCTCATTCCTGCATCAATCTTCTATCCTCTATCTTATCGTGAATTTTTAGGGTTTTTTAAAGTGAAAATACTTATTAAGAAAATGAAATGCAGGCAAAGTGTCGCAACCCGCTCATTTGGAGATCAAGTCGTTGACGAACACCCGTTAAAACGGACAACACACTGAATTAGTTTGAAAAAGTTTAAAAAAATGCACAACGACATTTTTTTAAAATTAGCATAATTTGGAAATGATGCCAACGGAAATGCCGTTGCAAAATCTGAAGATAGGAAGCATTTTAGCGATTTATTTTTCATACCGCACAGTTTTTTATTAGAAATTAACAAAAAGCGCGGTAAATATAATTATTTGAAGACGAAAATCAGCGACAAGGATTTTAAAAATTGGCCGAACTGGCCATTAGCGAGTTTCTGACTTTCGAGACACGGCCCTGCTTAGTTCATTGGAGCGAACTTTGTATGCGTTCTCTTTACCTACTTTTTTTTTAAATTTTCGCTTCCTTTTGTATATTTCACCACAACTTAGCATAAAATGTGTATCGCGTGTATTGCAGAATCTGTTTTCTCTAGTTTATCAATTGGAAAATTTGTGGCCACAAAGCGAATCAACTGTTCAAATCACTCAACCACCAATGACGTCGAGAATGGGATCATATTTATTAAATGGAAATTGAAAAAAAAAACAAATTATTGTAAATAAAAATTCAAAAATCTTGCACTTGACAACTCATTCAATTTTTCACATTCGCGAATCATAATATTCTTGGTTATAACGTCTAAAACCGTTGTTTTAAAAATATTAGTAAAAGGAAGAATGTAATTGCACTAATCAATGCTGTAGAATGCTATTCTGTAATTTAAAGAATCGGAATGAAAATTTGTAGTAGCTAGAAGGAAAAGTTAAATTGAAAGAAATATTTATTCTTCTAGGTACGCGGCTATGGCGGCACAGGTTATCAGTTACGTTTCTGGAGTTTCAGGCAATGATTCTCAACAAATTAAACGAAAATGGTCCAGCTCCGCATATTCCATCTGTCTACTTATGTGCCAAACGTAAGCGATACTGTTACATGGTGATGACGTTGTTGGGGAAGAATCTTCGAAAACTGAAAACATCAAACGTGGTCGTGAGCAATGGATTCACACCTGGAACATGGAGTCGTATTGGGATGCAATGTCTCTATGCAGTAAAGTTCGTTCATGACAATGGCTTCATCCATCGTGACATCAAACCGCAGAATTTTTTGTTGGGACATGAAAAGGATGCTGAAAGAGCTCGAATTGTGCACATTTTGGATTTTGGGCTTGCGAGACCTTATGCAAATTATGTAAGTTTAAAGCACATTTAGTTTCTTAGAGATTTCATTAAAAATTTAGTGTCCACGGGAGAAAAAATGGGTTGCTCGCAGGGCACGTGGAACGGCAGAGTTCCGCGGGACTCTGCGTTACACGTCTCCGAACGTTCACATGCGAAAAGAGCAAGGAAGAGGAGACGATATATATTCACTAATTTACGTCCTAATCGAGCTAAATGGTGGCAGAGCCCTTCCATGGCAAACTGATTCTCAACGCGAGCGCGTCGAACAAATGAAATTGAATATGAGCTATGACATTGTGATGGCTAATATGCCGAAAGCCATGAACAAAATATTGCCCCATCTGGAAGGACTTGACTACTATCAACGACCCGATTATTGGTACCATTTTCTTTACCCTTTTTTGGTTTAGAAACTCTGGATTTCAGCATGATCTTTAAGTCTCTGTGGCAAGTGATGGAAGACTGTAAGATAACGCCTGCCTCGAAATACGATTGGGAACCTGACAACTTTGTGGTAACTATCATTTTACAATTCAGACTTAATAGGTGTTTATATCAGAGGTCAGGTCCTCCAGCGGCCTGGGAAAATCCACTTGGCTCTTTCTTTTTAGCGGACCCAGTCGGAATTAATGGACCACCGACAGTGGCTGAAGCAGTTTCGACTGAACAAAGTGGGAAAAACAAACAAGAAAAAAGGTGATTTCACATTAATAAATGCTTATCAACATAATTTGTTACACACTAACACTAGAAAAAATATTTTCTAAATTTTGCATCCTTGATTCTGCTCAACTCCGCCAATGAATCCATCTTCCTTTAGCTTGTGAAGAGCAGGTGTCCAGTACTTTTCAGGCAAATTTCTCAGCTCGACAATTCTTCTTTTATACGAAGGATTGTTGTCCCGCCTCCAAATTCGTTCTTTTTTCGTACACTGCCACACCGCTTCATCCCAGTAGGAACATTTTCCGAGCATTTTTCCTGAGATAGAACTTCAATTATATCACATCGAATATTGAGTTTATTGAAATACCAATAGGTTTTTCCGAGTGACATCTCTGCAAAAATTCGATAAGCATATTGCATTCTTTGGTATGCAAGTGTGGTGATAAATCCGGCAGCATCTAGGAGAGAAATTAAGAAATTATTTTGCATCATACATTATAATTAAATGAAACAAATAACTTCACAGTAGTTGAAACTGTTCAGAACCGGTAAAATTTCAGCAAATTGAGAAAAAAAACCTTCATAACGCTAGTAAAACATTTACAACATTGCTATAAACTTTAGTAAAATTCTCTAAAACCTAGATTGAATACCAATTTTAAAAACAAAGCAAACGATTAGTTGATATCAATATCCTTCCCATCCTCTCCATACACATAATTTCGATGAATTTCATGGAAAAGTCCTCCACAAGAAACGGTAGCTTTGAGTTTGGCGGCAAGAAGATAACACCCGGAGAGCTTGCGGTGAAGAGAATAGATTTCTTCAGGCGGAGATGTTAATCTGGAAAAAAACACAAATGTCGGGGCTTTATATGAATGTTATAAACCTGTGCTCTAGCATCACTGGTATCAATTTCTGAATTCTCGTTGTTACATTCTGGCTTGCAAAGTTGTATGGATGATTGCTCGCAAGAGTTTCTCCCATAATCATCACTGATTCGACATGAGCATTCTCCATCACAGAAGTTTCGTAACCAGTTAAGAAACCTATTTCACGAGAGTATCTGCAAATATGGATGCTTAAAACATACATTTTAATTAGAATTCTCTGATTTTGTTAGGAATCAAAAAAAGTATAACGAAGAGAGAATTGACAAAAAAAGATAACGTACTCAATAATTTTCTCCTTATCTGCATTATAAGCGGCCTTGATTATGTTCATGTAAATATCGACAAACTTCTTCCCATATGCTCTCGATGCTCCAAAGTCGAGAAGAATAAGACAAGGCTCACCGGTTTTAGGATGTTTTCCGAATAAAAAATTCGACCAGTTTGGATCTGTTTGCATGAATCGCCAAACGAAAATCTGAATTGGTGTTTTGAGTTTTTAATAAATCAAGGTTACTACCTCTTTGAGGCATAGTTCAATGAACCTTCCACAAATATAATCTCTAACGATCTGGGGATCATTAATACATGCATCCACTGGTTTTCCATAAACTAACTCTGCTGTGAGAACTCTTGAAGATGATAGTTCATCGATTACTTCGGGAACATAAACGTCCTTCCAATCAGCAACCAATTCACGGAATTTCTTCATTGCTCTTGCTTCCCTTTCGTAATCACATTCTTGTTTTAATTCTCTTCTTGCGACACCCACAAATGCATCAAGAAACATTCCTTTTGGAAACAAATTTCCAACTGACAGTACCGAAACAAGGTTATCAATATCTGAATCAATTCCTTCCGCTACGCCAGGATACTGCACCTTGACTGCAACATGACGTCCATCTTTCAAAGTTGCTTTATGAACTTGTCCGATAGATGCGCATGCGAAGGGCTTGTCATCAAATGTTTCGAATTTATCCCTCCAATCATCTCCGAAAGCATCTCTCATTTGACGGTGAACTTGTTTCAAAGGCATGAAATCTGCAGATTGACGAACTCGTTCGAAGACTTGAAGAAGAGCCGGCGGAACTGTGGAGGAGTCTTGAATTGATAGCATTTGGCCTAGTTTTAAAGCAGCACCTCGTACCTGATAATATCATTTCTTAGAGTTTTATAGTAGACAAAGGACTAACCCTACACAAAGTGGCTACAATACGATCAGCGTTCGCTTCTGAGAGGAATGGATTTTTGGGAATATTTCCCTCTTTCAGCGTCTTTCCAATTCCAAATGTTCTTCGTGTAACTTCCGCTGTAGCACCACCAAGAAGGCCAAATGCTAACTGGCCAAAAGTGGCAAGCCTTCCGATGCGACTTGAAGGCACTGTACTTTCATTGCTGCGAGACAGCAGGTTTACTTTTCCCATCTCAAAGTTTACTTCAAGGTTCTCTGGAAGCTCCGGACGATAAACCTCTGGCTTTTTCTTTTGGTCTCCGTAAATCGCCATTTCTGCATTGTCGTCTTCAACAGATTTTGCAGCTTTGATGAGGAATTCGGCTTCTTCTTTGGTTAGTGTTTTGTCGAGAGGTTCGATGAATATAGGTTCTGAAAAGTATTCGATATGTTGTAAATTTAGGATACAAAAGCATTTAGAAAAACTAAAACCTTTTGATATTTCATTTTCGCTATCTAATTTGTGAGAGATCCTTTCTAGATTCAATTTTCTTGATTGCCGAGATTCTACTTCAAGACTCTTCTGGGTTATTGATTGTCCCAATACTGTTTGAAGTAATGGTTCGATATTTCCTATCGCGGGTATCGCTGCTTTAAGTTGCGGCGGAAGCGGAATGGGCATCTCCGCTTTCGAATTCGCAATCGCCCATGTCCCTAACTTCGTTATTGTCGGAAGAGGGAATGGTGCCAAGGATATAACTCCTTTGCTAACCTTATCAGCAGTCTTCATCAAATTCGATACTACCGTCGCTTGAATTGGTGACGTCTCTTTCATATATTTCCTTTCTCCTGTCTCGGTAACTGTGAACCCAGCAGCTCCGGGATAGGTACCCTGTGACATTAACTTGGCATAAGCTTCTATTCCAGCAGCAACAACTCGAGCTCGTTGTAAGGCTTCATTTGTGGAGAAGAGAGTGTTGGAAGGAGCATCGGCTTTGATTTGTCTCTGTAGAAAGCTTGCAGTGGTAAGAAACTATGCATTTAAAAAATTACATTGAATGGATCTACACGCTCTCCACCCATCACTACTGTCTGCAATGCTTTCCTTCTGATCTGTTTCTCCATTCTACGTCCATCATACCCAATTTGGCTTCTCACGACCATACCTAATCCCGCACAAATCGGGCCTAATTCTTGTTGGCACCATTTTAGTGTGGAAGCTGGCGGACGTTTCGTTGTCATCTTGTGTTGTCTGAAAATACCAATTTTTATTAAAAATATTTTAAAGGGGAATCAAAGAAAAATACGCGCAGATCAGAAAATAAGAAAGTCAATGAAACAAGGTGTAATCCAGAAAACTAGAATCTCTATTCGTCGCTTCTTGTTGAGAAACAAATGAAGAACAATAAGAAATCAGGAAGTATGATTGTGGCGTAGTTGTTTCCATTCTGGGATTCCCTGTATCAGAATTGTATTTGTATCCTGAGTTTCTAGCCAAGCAATTGTCGATCTTATATAGGTCACTACTTTTAGCAAGTGAACTGGATCAAATTCGCGGTTCATGTACAAACATCTCCATATAGCGCCAGCAAGCACACGGTCGTCATGCAAGAATCCCTGAATTAAAACTCTTTTTTTTTTTTTGAAAAAACTTTTGAAAATTTTTGAACGTCACTCGTCGCTAGCAGAAACAAACCTCATCATATTCGAAGAATGTTTGCAAATGTAATCCATGCATATGCTTCATATCATTCTGCCCGGTCATTACTTGATTTAGTTCTTTGCTCACGATTCCCAACCTTCAAAAGAACAGTGACACCTTGTAAATAGGAAAAATTTTCTTAATTTCATTGATACCTATGATCAATGTCCAGCCACATTGTGGAAAGAAGACCTCTCTGCAGCCTCATGTACGCTTTTCCATCGAATTCTGAATGAAGCCTCATCAAAACCATCCAAACGTGCATTAGCGTTAGTTTGTACCTGAACATTTATATATTTTTCATAACATCGTAGTGTCTTCACTTATAAAATGGTAAGCTAAATAACCAATTCCGAAATCAAGATTCTCAAATTGCTCGATTATGAAAAAACAAAAATCGGGTGAAAAATTTTCATATTTCTCTGATCTTAAGCTGACCATGATGACATGTAATCCCCAAGTCCAAAAGCTTTGCAGAGTAGTTGAAAGTCATAGTTATCTGCACAGTTATAATAAAGCTGAGCGGAAGCACGATCCAAAATTGATTTCACGGACTGGTCAAGACCATCAGACTTGAACTTTAATCTTAGTGAGCTTGCAAGACGCTGAATTGCTGCAGGAACTTTTGAAACTGGCGTCTAAATTTCATTTTTTTTAATGCAAAGATGCCAAATAGGTTTTGAACGGTACCTGCAGCATTTCTTGCGTCATATCTTCAACTGTCTTCTTTTTTGCAGATGTCGATACTCGCGTTGTAGAGAGAACCCGTCTGAACATATATCGATTCAAACTCAACATTCTGAAACAATTTAAATTGAATAATAAAATATTTAATACAGCAATTCACATAAATAAAGTAGCCTAGAATGAAGATTCAGCTATAGGTGGTTTTAGAAAGTGAATTATTATTTTTCTTTTAAGATATAAATTCAATTTAAAAACTAAATCTGATTAGTAACTTCTGAATATTATATTAATGAAGAAATTTTAAATTAAAAAATTTGATTTAATATTTAGAGAGAATATTGCAGATGCGCTCCAATGGCACGCATCAGAGAGGTGGAACGCAGAGACAATGGAATGCTCATGGAGTTCCGCAGGATTATCAGCCAAGATCTTGCTCTTATTGTTGAAACTTTTGGCAAATTTCTGTAATTTATAACTTTTATTTGACCACAGTCCCGTTCTAATTAGCTATCTTATATTGCTTCTCTCTAATCTCAATTCGCCAAGCTTTTTTTAAAAATGTTCTTTATGGATTTAAAGAAAATTAAATAATGAATAATATCCTTCTAGAACAATATTAAGTTTTCAGTCACCACGATGCTTTTTCCTCGCTCAGACGAGATCAGGCGAGCAATGACACCATTTCATTTCTTCAATACACTATTAGCATTGGCATTTCCAGTAATTCGCTCCACTTTCCTGTGTGATTACGTGATCTCAGTCGAAGGAAGTGAGCGATGCGAAATCGATTCTGTAAGTTACTCATTCTTTCAAAGTTGATTGATGTCATTTTTAAAATAGTTTTCTGAATACCAGTCGAACATACAGCAAGTAAAATTAGTTTCTTATTAACAAAATTCTTCCTGAAACTGATCATCGAACTAGATTTTCCATCGTTTTCAAACGATATTTGTATTTCAATTAGTACGAAATGTATATTAATCAATAATCAATTAACATCAAGGTTGCAGCGAGAACGCGAAATTCTCATGTTCCTTCTAATCATTCTGGCCTGGAAAGGAAGAAAAACCACGAACTGGATGCACTACGTTAACAATATATTTTTGTTTTCAAAGGTATAGAAAGTTGTTTGAATCGGAATGCGATAATTAGTAAAATACCAGATCGCTGGAATGTTCTTGTTTATTCGCGCTGATATTCTTGCCGGTATAATTTACATTCTGTCATGTCTCGGTGAGTGGATTCCTTTCTAATTTCTTGAGAAATTCGTTGGTTTTAGTCATTACTGTTGTATTTCCGGAGCCAGTGTATAATATACCGGAGCAAGTCACATACTTCCAAGGAGAGCAACTGTTTGAGGAACTCACCAGAAATCGTAACACAATTTGGGTCATTCAGTTCTTCACTACATGGAGTCCAGAATGTAGACATACGTCTCCAGTCTTTGCTGAACTCAGCCAAAAGTACTCCCTTCCAAACATGAAATTTGGCAAGTTAGACATCGGCAGATGGGCTAAGGAAGGCGAAAGATTTCGAGTGAATGCACATCCTATGTCACGGCAGCTACCAACGATTTGTGTGTTTAGGTGAGCTAATGAGTTTGAAGATCTCACTTCGTTGCCCAATTGCCCAAATTAAAAATAATTATTTTCAGAGACTCCAAAGAAATAGCCCGTCGTCCTTTGGTAAATGAAAATCGGCGTGCGGTTCCCTTCGTTTTCAGCGAGGAGAATTGCGTACTTGCTTTTGACCTTTTAAACCTGTATAATGAGCAAAAGCAAAAAAAAGTTTGCAAAACGAAAAAGGACGAGTAGTGTCTCTAAGAAATCTCTAAAAAGTATGGTTTAATGCTCTAAAAAGACATTAATTTTATTATTTTTAATAGTCTTTACGAGTTTCTTTATGAATTGCTCAGTTTTACATACATTTTATGCTTAATTCTAGTTAGCTATGTGTCTTTCTGAATACCGGCAATTGTAGTAATTATTTCAGTAAAAACCTATAATAAATAAATAATATTCTGATTGACAACATTTTTTGCGCGAACTCCGAGTATTCCAGTTATCAAGCATTTATTGAGACAAATTTAATTCTTTAGATATTGAAGAAGGTTCTACGAAGAATATTCTGGAGAGAAGTAGAGCATACGTAGATTACTGATAAGTTCCATTAAAAATAACGAAATTCACACAACTACACGAGGATCCCAGCATGTTTTGTGATCAACGGTGATTGATAACAAACGTTGGATATCCTCTTGAGAAATCTGAACTTCTTCAAGTGATACACGGGCTACTAATCAGTAAAAAACATACTTTTAAGCTGGTTACTTTGAAATTGCCAGAAACGTGGTCGGGGTTAGTGGTTCTTGGTAGAACACTGATCCCTTGACAGTAGGCGAATCCGAGAAGTAATACAGGAAGTTCGACATCGTACTTCCGCGCGAGCTCTTCAATCAAAGGTTCTTTGATTAATACATCTCGATACGTTGGACTACCAAGACTGCTATACGCCTGAATAAATATTCATAGTGCTAACATGGTATTTCCGGAAATAAATACCCTGAGATTGAGCTGGGTATAGGAAGGTGGCAAAAATTAGAGGCATTATGTACCAAGTCGTTTTATACGAAAATTCCGATTTTTGAAAAACTGACCATTTTCCTCAAATCTACATATTCGTTTTGTGCTATTAGTGTGATTTAACAAAAAATATGAAATTGCTTTATGATATTTTCAACAAAAAAAAACGTTTTTTCCACCAGAATCGGAATTTTCCGAACTGCAGAAAAAGTTTCCAGGTTCAGAGAAAACTGGAATACGTTAAATTGACATTGGGGGGGGTTTCATCTCGATACAGACACAAAGATTTTACAAAACTTCAAGTGTCATTCTTGATATTATAAGCAGAGTGAATCGTTCTCACGAGAAGCCGTAAAATGTTCAATATTCTCGTTTTTTTGCCGAATCGATTAGATAAAAATGAAGCTAACCACGATTTTATGAAAAAAAAGCTCGCCTAAAAAACGGAAAAATTTGTATTGAATTAACTTTTACCCCCATGCCCAACTCAATCCCAGGGTTTCTATTTGAGATCATTCCACGTATGGGCTCTTCCTATTTATTGTAAAACGCGGAGCATTACCTGAAAGTGAATATTATTCTCATTACAGTACGCAACTAGGTCGTCCTGATGGAAGTGCGGATGATACTCAACCTAAAGAAAATTCAATATTGGGTTGGCAGATTTCTGGCATATATTTAAATATCTAAAAATTATTGATTTTTAATTTAAAAAAAATTAAAAAATTTTAAAAATTATTTAATTTGTCTGATTCAAGGCAACAGAAAAGTGAAATTCACCTGGTTGACAGAGGGAAGAATATTGGATGCCTTTTTAAGCTCTTCAATATGACAAATTTCGAAGTTAGACACTCCGATAGCCTTAAGCTTTCCTTCGTCCATAATTTTGCTCATAACATTCCAACTCTCGACTCTCAATTGTTTGTTTTTCGGATCTTCGCTTTTTAGTGAGCTTCCAGGCCAATGAATAAGCATTAAGTCAAGATACTGAACTTTCAAATCGGATAACGACTTCTCAATACTTTTGCGTGCAGACTTAATCCCAGCGTTGGACGGAGCCAATTTTGAAGTGATCCAAATGTCCTCTCTGTCATGAAAATTTGTTTGAGGAAACGATTTAAAAGTTATGACTTATGACTTATGAATGAATAACAGGTAATCTTTTTTTATAATTTTCAAAATGAATAGTTTCAGATTACAATATCTTGCTCATAAAGACTGAATTCACGGAAGATGCGTATTCAAAGTACCTTTTCAGACCATGTTTCGGAAGTAAACTTTCCAATATTTTTCCAATGGTCGCCTCATTTCCGTACACTTGAGCAGTGTCAATGAACCGATATCCCTCTCGAAGTCCCGCATCGATAACTCGATAGAGTGTGTCCTCTTTTTTAACCTTTAAAGATCTCAGTTACAATTTTTATCTCTACAGGGTGCGGCATAAATAATAGGATGAGATTTTGCGTCAAGTTTTGCGCAGGTACACCGCGCCCGGCTCATGCAGCGATTTTTATTTATATTTTTAAAGTTTTTCCTTAATTTTTTCCGAATTCTAGTCAATGGTGGCTGCATCTCCGCATAGACTCCCGATCCTGGATTGCATGAAAATGGGATTGTCCAATGCTGAGATTGCAAAAAAGCTGAAAGTGCATCATTCTCTGGTCTATCGGACTGTGACTCGTTACCAGCGTCTTGGGACACTGGAAGACAAGCCTAGATGTGGTCGTCCCACTACTGTCACGACTTCTAAAGCTGTCAAAAAGGTACGTTCGATAATTCGCAGAAATGCAGCAAGGAGCATGAGAAAGATGGCTAAAGAGATGGGTATGAATGAAAAGTCTATGAGAAGAATCGTCAAAAACAAGTTGAAGATGGTGAAGGCGAAAGGAGGGAGAATCGAACAGTGTTAATTTTGTTGGCTTTTGTATTGTTTGAGTATACTTTTGTCCAAATTTCACATCAATTTCACTTTTTTTGCGATAGTTACGGCTTTTGAAACCTATCCTATTATTTATACCGCACCCTGTATTAGTAGCCGGCACACCTGCCATGTGCCAATACCAATCAACGGCATTTTGCGTTTTACATACTCCCGATGATCCATTTATCTTGAATGTTTTCAATTCTAAAATTTATTGATTATGATTCCTTTGTATACAAATACAACTTTTTAAATATCGAATTTTTGAAAAAAAATTCATTTTAATGCGTTCAATGTTAGGCTTAGCTTACACTCAAATAATTTATTCAGAACCAGTTTTTATTTAAAATTATGTCATTTTTTGCTTTTTTTCGTTGAATTTTTATAACATTTACTTATAAAAACACCGATTGATATATCAGAAACTACATTGGAAATCTGCTTCATTCCTAATTTAAGAAGTTATCTAAAAAATCTCGTTATATTAAGTGGACCACAAGTCTTCACTCTAGAAATAAAAGCTTTTGAAAACTATTTAGATATTACGAACTATGGTTGGAACTTTCCCGCGTCTGATAAGAGATAGAGAACCTGTCTGAATCCTAACAAGAAATTCCAATCAAGCAGAAAACTGTTTTCCGAAAAAAAAAAGCTTAAAAGGTGGGGGGCAACGCGTATTTCTTTCGAACACGATTACCTATGATCCGGACAAAACTAGGGCGGCTCGTAATTTTCTTCAAGATCAAGCTTAAAGCTAGGAAAAAAAAAAAACATTCAGGAAATTCAAGTTTTTAAAAGCCGATTGGTCCGAGGGCTCTTCATTTTTGAATTACAAAATTTGCCGAAATCAACGAGAATATCGAGAAACCAAAATGAACGGAGTTTATGGAACAAAATAGTTCACCTACCGACTTTTGAGTCACTATCGTGATCTCGGTTTTCATTTTATTTTCAAAATATCTTTGCAATTGAGGTGGAAACATATAAATGTAACTAACTATTTCGTATGATTCAATTAGTCTTTACGATAGATTGAGTTGAAAACTGAGGAGAACAGTAAAAAAACACATTGCTCAAAAAATTTTTCATTGAATATAACAAATACTAATTAAATTAAGATATGGATAAAGAAAAACAAGGCATTTCGTTACCACTAAAAATTAATTATGATAAGAGTTTAAATAAAATACATCTTTCAATTTGCAAATTTTGGATTAAGCTTTATCCGTAGTGCGATTACGGATGCGTCCAGCAGTTGCACTAGCAATATGATTCAGCCAATCTGAGAAAATAAAAAATTTAGAAAGCATCTCTAGAAAAAGACGCACATCCTCTCTTGTCGAAGGGAATTCCCAGAAACAATCCACGGTCCACAAAATTTTCCTTAAAGTGTGTTTCCCATCGTTTGAGCACGATGTTAAATTGAAAAATTTGCGCCAGATTCAGCAGAAGTCTACAGTAAAGTTTCCCTTTTGGAAGTACATAATCCTAAAATTATCTTTTAAAAAACTGTTTTAGTTTACTACGTGAATCCAAAACCTCGTTGGGCATTCCTTTAAACTCTTTAAGCACTTCGGCCCACTCGATTCCATGCTCTTCAACGGCACTTTTGATCCTGCTCCAAATAGACGAATGCAAAGGAGTACTAAGTTTTTGAATTTTATTTACATATTGATCCAAGAATTTCTCAATCGCCTCAAAAACAAACGAATTTATACATTTATTACTAATTATTGAAGTGATTACCAATTGAAAAATTTCCCCATCGTGCTCTACTCCTTTCTTCTCAGCTATGTCGAGCAATGAAATGTATGTGAAACTAAACCAATCATCAGTGTCACATTTTTCATCAACAATACTTTTTATTGTCTCAATTCTTCGCTCACACGCCATCGCTTCATTTTTTCCACTAAAAACGAAGCTTCCACTTTTCAAAAGTCTCAATTCGACATTCGTCTGTTCCTTCACAGCATCAGCTATCGCCATATCCCATCTTGTGACTCGTCGTAAATGCTCCGCTTTGCTCATTCTCTCTGAGTTCCAGTGTTGATCCACATCAGTTGGTTTCAATTTCATAGTATAGTGATGATTATAGTAAAGTCCCATAATCCTGTTTAATAATCTCACTCTTTCTTCCAAGAATTCGATGAGATCTTTTTTTGGGTCGGTAGACTTCGTAAGTTCTGCCAAAATCCGTTCTTCATGTCTTAAACGAGCTTGGACATTCTCTCCTGAGAGTTCTCCGAGATATTCACAGTCGTCAGAGTCGGAAAATGTTTCTGGTTTATTTTATTTATTCGGCGGTATTCCGTTAGATGCGTGAGCTATTTCTCCAACTTATAATCTTAGACTCTCAGATTCATTAGACTGATAATATCATCTGTTCTAAAACTGGAATCGAATGTTTGCTTTTGAAACGTTGCTTGCCTTTCTTCGTGGCAACTTCACATATCAAAACAAGTTTGCCATTTGAACACGTTTCTAACAGAACTCCACAGTTAATTCGTCAGGTTTGAAAATTATTCATAACACAATTTACCCGTTCTTTTCGATTGTTCTGAGGATGCTCCTAGTTGACAGAAAGTGGAAGACTTTAGAGTCTGCAGAAGTTCATAATGTTCCCGGCCGCTTTCCTTCAAAAAATTGAGAATTAAGAAACGTACGATTTCCATTGTAATATGAATCGATACAAAAGACGAAATTCAAAAGAAATTTCTTTACGGGAAAACGCAGTCAATTTTGTAACAAGTTTTCAACGAATGCATCGATGATTATTTCAGTACAGGTAATTTTAGTCTATTAGTCGTTCGAAATTACTTTTCAATTAGGAATTTACCGTGAGCACAGGAAGGATTCGGCGCACACAGGTTTTCATGGTCAATGCACATGGTGTTCTCGCCATGTTCAGACCTAATAGATTCAAAACAAACGCTAATCACTTGTAAATTCGGTAAATTTCACCCCTCTCATAAAAATGGGCGGGCCAGTGACACGCGATCTCGCAATGCCCAACGCAATCCAACATACACACCGAGTGCGCACCGACAATTTTAATAACGACGATGTTTTTTCCCCCGGAATTCAATGTTCTTCAGGAATCGTACGCGTACGATGCTTCAGGTTAAAAAACACTACTGATATTTAGTTTTAATGATACAAAATGTTAAGCCCTATTACGATAAATCGAGCCAAACTGTTTATGTAAAGAACTCGAGAGAACTCGTTCACCCTAAAAAAAGTTCAAAACTTACATATAGACGATATGCTTCTGAACTCTTTAAGGTTTTTCCATCTGTACGCACCGTCAGATTCAACTTTTCTCGCTCTGCATGTTGATAGACATTCCGTTGGTCCAACGTAACACTAGCTATATCAGTAAAATTACCCAGAATTTTAGAAATTTCTCGACTATTACCATGGTGAATTTCATGTTTTTCACTTGATGAATCGTCGAGCTCTCGATCTGCTCCGCGTTTCTTATTTTTCATTCTTCCGCCTTCGTGTTCCACAAACTTTGAATTAAACATTTTTTTCCCTTTCTCTGTTATATCCATAGAAAAGGTTTTAGGTGAACACCGATTAGTACACTTATTAATATCCATAAGTTCCTCATCCGTGAATATCTCAGCTTCATCCTTGCTGTCAGCCTGTTCTCGACAGCAGTTTGTATTTTTTGAAATATTATTTAATCCGGCTCGACCAATTGAAATTTGCGGTATTTTACGTAAAATTACTTTTTTGATACTTGTTGGTCCATCAAAATCATTTATTTCAAGTGAGCCGGAAGGCTGAGTATCAGTAGTCGAGCATCTTTTCTCCTGCAGACGGGATATTGATGATTTAAATTGTATTCATAAAATTAATTTAATCCACCTAACCAGAGTAGTTTTAGAATACGGCAACATCGAAAAAGCGCTATCGACAAAAAATAATAGAAAATATCTATCGGTTTTTCTGTATTTATAGGTGGTACTATTAGCATTCATTCGATTCAATCAAAGTTACATATAAATAAACAAACCTCAGGGTTTTTGTTGTTGGGTGTTATCCTCATAATTCGTAATCTATAAAGCTCTCGAGCTTGATTATAAATTAATACATGGAAATAGTGAGATGTCAGAAAACAAGATTAAAATCAGCGAATGAAAAAATCAAGTCGGAAATTAGAAATTTTATTTAAAACTCTATTAAAAAAAACTTGGTGATTTATCTGATTTGGTTGGAGATGAAGCAGGGGAACTGGTCTGTTCAAACTCGATCCTCATTGATTGAGTTTCCTGAATTAGAAAGGAAACAGATTGAGTAAAGCTGTCAATAACACTTTGAATTAATATTTTTCATACTTTTTGATTTTTTATCAAAAACTATGAAAAATTAATAACGTTATCCAAATCAAATGTTCATGATTCATACCTCTGGTGGAATAAGGTTTACTTGTGTTGACATGTTCATCGCCCTATGAAACTCGTCTTTGTAATGCGCATCTCGGGCATCTCGGAACTCCGAATTTGTGCATGACTCTCCAACTGGTTTTGAAGTAAAATACGGCGTCATAGGGTCTGGCTTGAAAGAAGTATGTTAACGGCTATAATAAATATTTTGAATGGGGACACAGATGAAAGAGGCGGAAGTACCACTTTTTTCTCCAGAGTTGCCCTGCGAACAAACAAAGACAAACCGATTATTTCCGATAGATTTTAATTTGACTCTATACTAGTAATACTAGTCAGGTAGCATACGAATCTTAATTAATACGTACAATTTTTCAGATGTTTCCCGATTTTCAGGTTGTTAGTTTTCTCATTGGCACTAAATCCGGTGCAATGTTTGAAACTTTAAGAAAACGACAAAAGGGAAGAGAAGTTTATAAAAATGTTGGAAATGATTTCATTGATTAAACAATTTGGGAGAAACAGTCCAGAAGCGAAATGAATATTTTAGTTTAAGATCGGTGTCAAAATATAGTTTTAGAAATTGCCTTAAGTGTAGAACCTAGACGCCGAGACATATTAAAAAAAAAATGTTCGGCTCCGAAATTATCCACACATGTGCTAGCAACAACTCTGGAGAACACCTGTACAAAAGTGGAGAACAAAAAATGCATTGTAGGCTTGATATTTTAGTCGAGAAAATTCAGGAAAATATTGAACCACAAACACAATAATCAGTTTCTTATTTCCAATGTAAACTCACTATAAATAGATGCCCATGGGTTAAAGCTCTAGGTTGGTAGGTGAGTAGCAGGTTTTGCTCGTTGAAAGTCGTTCGCCGAGCCCGTGACACCCATTGATCAAATACAGTAAACCACTGTAAACTGCCAGTGAAATATTGAAAAAATAGTTTCAAAAGGCAAGGTTTTACGTAAAAAAATGGATTAAAACGTATTTTACGCGTTTGTAAAAGCTATTTGATTCTAGTTGAGAAGAACTGTACCTTACATAATAGAAAACCTACAATGTACAAAAAAATGGTCAAAAAAACATCTAAAACTCTTGATGGTAAGCCGTTGACAGCAAGAATTTCGACGAAGTGCAGTATCCCGGCGAGAGTAAAAATTACACCAACAGAAGAGAAGAATCGCACATCTTCGAAACTAAAAAAATTTTTTTAAATTATAATAGAATAGGATCTTTTAAACTTTCAACTCGAAACTGGAAAGCGATATATCGGTGGAAAGAAACTAAAAAGCATGCTGCTGTAAAAGGATTGCCGAAATCGATTATTTATTTATTCTGTGTTATGGTAAAATAGACTTCCATCGAACAACTCGCCCGGAACGTTCAGCAGCCTATGGGCAATTAGTAATTTTCTGCTGAGCAGTCGGAGGGACTTGAGCTGGAAGTCTTCGGCGTCGCTTCGTTTTATGCCGCTATTTTTAGCTGAATAATTTGAAAATACAGTGGATGAGCACGAAATTAGCCAGGTTTCTGATAAAAAACTCATAGAAGACCAATTTTTCGAACTTTTTGCAGGCAATGCGCCGAATTTTCTGGCAGGCTGTCAATGCGCTCAGATTTATTCATATATGAAACGAGTCGGGTTAGCTATTTCTGAATTTTCGACCCGTAACGGAGCAGCCGGTCAATTATCTATATCGTGCCAGTGCTGCATCATTGAAATGAAATTACCAAATGCTTAACGATAATCACGACCATGTCCATCCAAATCCCCCAAAATGCTAATATATACAGCATCAGTAACACTCTGACTCGAACCCCAACTCCTGCTATAGATTTGGATATTTTCACCGATTTCCTATTAAAATTTTACTAACATGCAGAGCGAAACATCGCTGTTTCTTGCCTCTGCGCAAAGCACCATCTTCAGATTCCGAACAGCTTCTCATTTTAAGACCGCCATCACGTCTTCCAGAAAACCCGTTTTCATACAATGTCCTTTCCAATAGGTTTTCAATGCAAAACGGAAATATTTAAAGAAATTAATAAATTCGCTATGAGCAAAGATGAACCCTCTAATTTCAATAGGATCTTGCGAATTGTTTTGAGCACTCACTGCATTTTTCAAGTCTCCAAACTTGAAATAAGCTTTCTCTAATAGTGAGAATTGAACGAAACAGTTTTGAAAATATTAAAATAGTTTTTCCGTAGTTAATAGAAAAACGTTTCAAGTAGTCACGATCAATTCACGTACATAAATTAACAACAAAAATATTGAAAATGAAAACACTTATCGATGAGAAAATTTTCCAGATCATAACAAATTTCGAAGAAAGAAATAGTAAAAGAGAAACCAGGTTGACAAGATGTGCTGAGTATCAATTAAATGCGAGATGCTTCTTATACCATAATTAACGAAAGAAAAAAAGGCATAGAGATAAAACAAATAACAAAGGAAATTATAAACATATGCCGGCTTTGATACAGGACAACTTCTACAAGGATATGAACTTTTTTAGAGAATCGTAAAATGGACGATGAATTTGCATAAATTTGTGATAATCTTCCGGACGCATAAGACTATCTTCTGGCTTTGAATAACTATCACCAGCTGAGGGACGACGAAACTTTTGAAGATGAGAGGGAATGTGCCGTTCTGGGGTGGAACTATTGTTGTTGCCCATCTCAAGAAGACCTTGTTCCAAAGTAGCGACTCCGCTCTGAATAAATATTACTATTTTCACTTTTAACCACCATACTGCGCCTTCTACTTTTTTAAAGGATTTAATATACTGCAATGGAAAAAAAACTATCTCTCTAATTTCTTCCCCGGACCGATTCTACTCCGAAACCTTCGACCAATTTTCTCTGTATATTTGATAATTTTATTCAGCTCTCAAACCCATTTTTTGAAATATATCCTATTACTTATGTAATTGAAAAAAAAAAGAATTTCGGACCGAACTTTTTAAAATCTGAACTTGTAAGATATGGGGCGTCTCTTTACTAACATTAACTAAGGTTGGAAAGTGTGCAGTTGAACTTTCCGTATTACCAATAATTAATTTCTATTGACCGCTTCACTCACCGCGATGGTTTGAACATGCACTACATGCTTTAAGAACAGATGAATGACGAGATCAATTTTGTATGTCAGTACTGGAGATCGTTTTCCGCTTAGTAATGCTCCGCGTCTAAAAATTAAATGAAATTAAATCCATTAGAAAAATAAAACCTGGAGAAACATACTTGCTAAGCCGTTTTAATTTATCTGCAACTTCATCATCTAAATGCTCTTCATCATTCGAACAAATGTCAACTGGAATAACACATGACCATATTTTGACAGGAATATCGATTCCCGGAGGCATAACGACAGCAAACGCTAATGCACTACGATCTTCGTCAGAAAGAATCTCCACACACCGTTGAAGTGCAGTCGAAAGCGATTTGTAGCAATATGGCGTTATACATTCGACCCCTGATAATCCACGCGTTTCCAACTTGTTATTCAGTTGAGCCATCCTGCAAAAAATTCAATCTGAGCATTGAAACTGTCTACGTACTATTATAATACATCTTCAATCTCCGGCATTTAACCAGTTTTCTCAAAACTTACTTTTCAAATGTTTTTGGTTCACACGACTTGAATACCATCATCAGAGCTGCGGGATTTCCACTGGTCAATTCAATAGTTCTGTGCAAAATATCTTCTTCTTTTTCACCAACGGGCATTGGCATTCCGTACCCTTCCAACATTTCAAAACATTCAAATGGTTCCATTGGTGTTATTTCCACAAATTCGCAAGTAGGGGAAGCAGCATTGGAAATTTCCACATCGCGGGTAGTGATTAGACAACGAAGTCTCAATTCTTGAGCCCATCGTATTGTTTCTTCTTGAACAACGTCATCAAGTACAAAAAGAGTATTTGGGCGATCGATAAGAGCGTTAACGATCTATAAATAGATATAATTGCTTATTGTTATTGAATAGCTGAGCTAAAAATACTATATAACAGACGTCTTTTTGATTGAAACGGTGAATCAATTGTAGCGTATGCTTCCACCTGTCCATTTTTATTAAGTTTTTAGCAAAAAGCTTACCATTCTTTTGAGGACTACGGAGGTGACGTTTTCGACAGACGGAAAATTGAGTAGATCATCTTCGCTCCTTGAAAGAACACGGTTAATGAAGTCGGTGATCGAGTGCGAGTCATCCGTGTCGCTCACAACACGGGCTCGTCTTCAAACACACAAAACATGCGAGTGCAGAAAAAAGTGCTGTTCGAACAATGTAATTATTCGGTGCATTAAACTACTACTCTACTGAAAATGCGGATCTTGCGGTTTTTAAGGCCGTAAACACAATAAAATTCCGTATTTCGGCTTTCTTTAGACGCACTTCAAAAGCTGATAATTCAGTTTACTCACTTCAGCATGAGCAAGAGATCTGTGAAAAGATCAAAAGTGGACTTTGCAGTTGTTCCACTGTCCTTCAGCCATACTACCGAATCGTAATTCCTAAAAAAAATTAATTTTCAGGGTGCTCCAAAAGTGTCCACAAATGTGGATTTCGCAATTTTCAAGCTAAAAAAAATTGAAAAGCATACACTCCAATAAGCTGTTCAGACTTAGAAAGCGCCTGCGATGTAATAACTGATTTTCCAGATCCCGCGCGGCCATGAAGAAAAAGAAAGAACGAATCTGAAAAATAATTCACAAAATATATTAATAGATACTCTGCACACCCAAATCACACATTTCATCGAGTTTTTCAATTACTTGGTCCACGTGATATTCTCGACGATAGCAGCTCATTTGTTTAGGAACATTTCCTAATAGAAGTTTTCGGTCGAGCATTTGTCTCGACAATTTCGGAGCGATGACAACTGGTCGTAACTGATCCGGTTCATTGATAGCAACATACATGTACTCTTCAAGAAAGTTAGCCAAATGAATTTGATTATTGTAAGTGAAAAAGTCGATAAGGGGTCCTAATTCAGAAGCTTGACGTCTATAGGCTCGAAGAAAATTCGCAATTCTTTCTAAACGGGTTGGCATTGTGCTGATAAGATCTGAGTGATCTTCAGTAAATATTTTTTGACCTTCCAAATAGGTCAATGCATCACGAGGTTCAAAATCTTGAATAAGCATGATGTGAGCAGCATTTAATGCTCGGCATTCAATTTCGCAGAGCATCTAAAATTAATTCAAATCATTGAACAAAACTATCATTAAACAAATATAATAATTTCGGTAAATAACGCTGCCAACAAGGAAAATACAAATATTTCATATCACTGGTTAAAAAATTCATTGGGATAGATCCATTGCACAGGAATGAGAGATATCGAAGAAACAAGAATTACATTGGTGAATCAATTTATACTTATTCTAGATAAGGATTGAAAAATTGCATTATTATCCTCGGTCCTTGGTTTTTTGCTTTGTTATCAACAAGCGTCCTTCCTCTAAATCTTCCAATGTCGCCGTTAATTGTCGAGTGTCCCAACCCTAAATACTCATGGATAAAAAAAAAAGAATAACGAAAATTAAGTTAACCATTGCTCCTTTCAAAATAATCATATTTTCGGAGGTGATTTCGAGTTTTGCAAGCATATTTCCAAATATTTTGTTCCATGCATTAACGTCTTCTCCATGTTTGAAAGTTTTATTGTCAATTGTTAGTTTGGGTTTCTGAATGGAAACTACACTAACAATCTGCCGCCGAGATGTTGGCCGATTCCAGATTATATCCAGATCATTTCGAATTCTCGCATTATCGTAAGCAAAATTCAACTTGAATTCTGGTATCCGATTGTTTTGAGTGAAATAGGTGATCGGTTCGATGAGTTGTCCTCCACGGCCTCTCAATGTCTTTTTGTTGGATTCGTAGGAAACTGGAGTAGCGGGAAATTTATTTATATCAATGACTCCGAAATCATTGACATTCGTTCTTTCCAGTTCGTCGCATCTTTTTATAGATTCATCAATTAGTTCATCTAACCGCGCAAGATATTCTGATTGGTTCTCTTTTTTTTTATCTTCGAATTCTTGCTTTGCTAAAATACATAGTTTAATAATAGATTAATTTAATAATAGCATCGTTTTATGAGCCCATCTCTTCTAAAAAGAATCAAAACTCACAGTGTAATTAATATATATTTTTTTAATTATGAATTTTTTTACGAAAAAAATATTACCTTTCAGCTCAGCTCGTTCCCGATGAAACCTAATTCTGTCTAGTTGCACATTTCGATCCCTATTGATACCACGCCGCACTGTGAGGAGAAGTGGATGACTATCTGAAAGTTAGTTTTGTTTTGAGTTTTGTAGTCGAATTGCAAAGAATATGCATAGCATTGGCCGGGTCGATACCTTGTTGTAAATAGGCCAATTCTTCTATTAACTTATTGATTGGCATGTGACGAGCGCGCCGTATGAATTCTGCAATAGCAAATTCAGATGACAAATAAAATAGTTGATTATAACCATACGATCATCAAATTCACAATCGTCATTTGAAGTACTAGCGATTTCGGAATCCTGAAAAAAAATAATAATTAAAACTCAATGAAAAATTTAAAAAACTACACAAATTTGGGAGCAATTGGAAAACGGGAGATGGCGAAAGCCGTGAGTTAAGTATCAATACGGGATACAGAAGCGTAGAAAAGGGTAGAACATAGAGTCGAATCAAGTCGCACTGACTATTCCTTTCCTAGTTTTTGTGGGGTCTCGCCAAAATGGCTTTGTTAGGTTAAAATATTAGAAACGCCAGAAACAAATTCAGATTATTTGTATTCTTTTATCGCATCTAAATGATTTTCAACTAAAAAATTAATCTGTTAACTGTTAACACAGTTTTTGCAACTCTCACACAGATTTTACGTTCACCGGATTTCGAATTGCTCTCCGAATTGTGTGATTTCATGCTTAAGAGCTTACCATCATTAATATGTCATAGAGCCATAAAAACTGTTTTCTGTGTTATAGAATCGTATAACTATTTCTGGAATTTTTTTCTGAAAAAAATCAAATGAAACAATCAAATGCTGACAATATCAGTTAAACACCTAAAGCTGATTGACTTAGCATAAAATCAATTATTTCTGGCTGGGCATGGCGCTGGCCTATTCGAATTGGCGGGATAATGAAACGTCGTAAGATAAAGCGCATGAGTACCTGCAAGGTCCAAAGTGATTGCGGAATTTTCAGTTAATTGTGACCCCACTTAGAGCCAAATTTTCTGGGCGTTACATTATCTTATTATTGATGAAGACGGTTTTAAAGTAAGCTATTACACCGAATACATTATCACATTTTTGGTTCACTTAAATTTTCATACTGAGAAATTAGTTTCAGAATCATTTTTTACTTGTTTACTGTTACTTTTTACGAATTTGTAAGTTCTTTTTGACTTGTGGTGCTCCTGGAACTCCGCACTGTTTTCGCTGAAAACACCGGCAAGCGTAGCAAAGCTGCCTTCGGACCAATCATTTCTGATTTTTGGACTGGTAACATTTGAATTACCACATTTTGCTTCGTCCAACACACCGTCAGTCATTCCTTCAATTTTGTAAACCCGACCACTGGTCACAATACTACGATACTACGATAAAGTGAAATTTTACGAGTTATCAGCCGAAGTTGCCAAGAAGCATTCGAAAAATAGATCGTACCCCCAGCTCTAACCACAGGCGCCGGCTTTTAAGATGAGCAATACCTCTTGAAGATTAAAACAATACGTTCATTGCCTGTATTTTTATTCAGCTGCGCACCCAAAATGCCAGTTTCGTTGGTTTTTTAGTCTTGGTGCATTAGCGAAACATTGGTAAATATGAATGTACTGAACCCGAACGGGTCTCTTTTTATGATTAATTTCATTATTCATCTAACTCCTGCATTTATTCCGTTGTCTTCCATCTTATCCATTAATCGATTCATCGAAAGATCGACAACGATCACACCATCGAGATCGAAACATTCCTTTATTATCTTTTATTAAAAGCATTGTTGTAAAAGCTCTGACTAAGAGATTGACGCCCACTGTCTTAAGACATTCTTCCCCTGGCAGTGGGGTATAAAAGTCACCAACCAAATCATATATTCTTTTATCAAATTTATTATTTTCTTTTCATTTGTATCCCTTTTTTATGTTTACTTTTATCTTTTTATTTATTAAATGAAGGTTTAATTACCCAAGTTTGAGGAATCACTCACTCATTCTACAACCACTACACACTCCTCGTTCCAACCTTGGAACGATTTCATGTACTGAGGTGAAACAGTGCAGCTTGTAGGTTCTTTTTGATATTCTCAGCAACTTCACATATAGCCAGTGCCCCGGTTTGCTAAAAGCGTAGTAAAATGATGCATGCGAAATATGAAAATAATTTCCGGCCGGCTTGAATTTTACACTATAATTAAACCGGAAGAGCGCATCGACTTCCGAAAATCCTCGTCTTTAGAAGATTGGCGAATGATCCGATCCCGTATTTCAGAAGAAACATTGAGTTCGGTGATATTCCATTTCTCGTCTAATTCTCGGGATTACTAGAAGCCTTGCATTGGGGCGTGATACGGACGGTCATGCGTCAAAATGTTATTTAGTTGGCATGGTCTTTTGCATTCTTTAAAATCCTTGAGACTCTGAAATACGCGATAGCCGATGCATGAAAAGAACATTTTAAAATAAAGTTTTATTTTTTTCAGTGCCCAATGAAATCTGCGAAGCATGAACAGTGCTTTCAATTTGATGCAGATTACGCAAGCATTACGAAATGCGTGCAGGAATGTCATAGAATGCTGATAGTGCTCCGCGGCGTTACTGGATCTGGTAAAACAACAACAGCCAAGTGAGTTTTTTAAAAATTAATAATTGCTTTTTGCTCAGTTGTGGAAATAATACGATTATCAATGTAAATTAAATCGTTGCAAAAAACCTGAAGCATCATTTTCAGACGATTTTTAGCGAATTCCACAAACAGCGCTGTTTACTGTAGAGATAACTGGCCTCCCAATTTCATCAGGGCATGTGCGTTTTTTCTCGAATTTGGGATTCAGTTAAAATTTTTATTATTTTCAGTAAGAAAATCATTCGAGGAAGATACACATCTTGTTATTGTTGACGATGAGAACATTGATCGAATGAGCATCATTAAACTGGCAAAAATAGCTATTGCTGAGAAGTACGAATTGTTCATCCTAGAACCCGAGACCCCTTGGAAACACGACGCCTGCGAATGCAAGAGGCACTGATATATCTCTGAAATTGCTAATTATCAAATTTTAGAAAAAGTGAGCGAAATGAAGACATTGAATCTATTGAAAAGAAAATAACAGAGATAAAGGAGAATCCAATCAGCTGGGAATATCTGGTGAATGGTGGAGAGGCGAATGTGAAGTAAGCATAATGAACATTTTGAATTAATAAAAAGAAAGAGAATGTGGAAAAGCTATATTGAATTGAAAATACGAACATTTCGTTTTTTTTTTGTTTTCTATCCTCGTTTCAGTATTCTAAACTTCCATCTTGATGAAACTCCAGAAGCTTCAACCTCTTCGTGTCAGTCACCGAACTCTCATCGTTTATTTTCTACAGCTTCAGGCTCATCAACCAGTTCTCAACATCAAATAATTTCGATGGTTCCTCAACCAAAGATGAGGGTAATGAAAAGTGTGGGAACTCAAGTCACAACAGACTGTAGTAAGCTTTCGTTTAAAAATGTTAAAATGTTGAATAAATATAGATAATTTTAAACTTTTTAAAATTTAGCAGATGTATATGTTCTTTTTAAAATTAAAATTCAATAATTTACAGTTTCGTTCGAAATGGCTGGTTTAGCGGAAGACATTTCGTACTGTGGCTATTTTTTCGGCACAGAACAGACCGAAAGCTATAAAGAAAGAACTAGGACGAGTGAAAGGAAAACGGGATCAGAAGACCTTCAAGCCTTCATGTTTGGAAATCCGACGGTGCCACCTTTTCCACCACTTGTTGTGTATGTTATCCTGTTCTTGCCGATGACGTAATCATATATTCAGTGGGACACCGGAAGAAGTTGCGTTTGCCATGCTCCGTAGTATTTTTCAACAAGTAGAATTAGTAGAATTACACCACCATCTACAGATGTATGGCTATGAAGAAACTTTTCGACTTCTAATATTGTTAGGAGCAGATACAACTGTTCGAACATTGCCAGGAGACGATAGGCTGCTTTGGGAAGAGTTGGAAACGATGGAAAGTTTCACATTGTCGAACGCTACTGTAGAAGAAGAAATAGAAGCAAGACAAATAGAAAGGCTAGCACTGAATTTCATAGAGGGAGCATGTAAGTTCGAAATAGTTTTATGCCGTAATCTACAACAAGTATAAAATTGCAACACGTCAAATTTCAAAGTTTCGCATAAAATATCAATTTTTTTTAGACTATCCGGAAGAAACCGAAAATGATGAACACATTGCGCGTCTTCTTGATGCGGAAATTAACGGAGAGTGCGAAAACAGTCCATTAAATAATGCTGATCATCATGCTATCGAGCAGCTTCTACAACATTTTCCTTCAACTACCATGGAAATGGTTAAGCAAGCATACGAATTCGCATGTAAAAACGTCGAAACGGCTCGTGATTTTCTGTTGGATCATGGAGAAATAGAGAACACTTATGCCCCACGTTTTACAGTATTTTCTCCAAAAACATGGAGTGAAACTGTTGCTTCGTCTTCCATTCGCCATGAACCACCTAAAAAAACGAAGAAACAAGGAGAAAATAAGTTTTTGAAGCAAGAAGGAAGGTACTTTTTTTTAATATGGCGTTGTGGGGTTTTACTTTGAAAAACACCACGAATAAGTCTATCACGCATGTTTCTACTTTCAGATCTCAACTTAAGCTTCAAGATGTTCAACTTATGGCTGTGAGATCACGTCAAAACATCGAAGCGGATCGTCTCTCAACTACTTATTACAACACGGATAATTCAACCTTCCGTCATACTGTTATGATGGAACGGGTAGCGCTACTGAAGGAGAGAAAATCGTCTGAAGTTCAACAAATTGATCGAAAGATACGCGAAGCGCACAGCAACCCGTGGTTTCTCGACTTGCATTATATGTCAGTCGATGGTGCTCTCAGCCTTGTGAAAGAAGCCATTGAAGCAGCCGAATACCTTTTGAAATCGCGTAAGTATTAAATTTGTTTTCACTCCTCTTTAATTGTCGATGTCTGTATGATTTCCTATGATACAGTGAAAAGCAACGGAAGGTGGATAACAGTGGTTACCGGTTCCGGAAACAACTCAAGATACGGCGCTAAAATCAAACCACATGTTCTCTCCATGCTCAGTCGTGAGAAGTATTCGTATGTAATGATCAATGATGGATGTGTCAAATTCAAGGTATAGGAACCCATCTTACATAAATGGAAATTTCAACATTTTTCGTTTCCCTTCCATTGTTTCAACCGCTCATGTATTTCATTCATTTCAGATTTTCACAGTTTCCGCAATATGTATTATTTTTTTAATGATTTTCCTAGTTCCTAATTACTTTACGATTTTCCCATATCTCTCCATTTGCGAGTCTCAAAAAATACCTCAATATTTTCATATCCTCACAATCTCGTAATATACAACGATATCCATAAAGATGCGCTCATGTTGAGAAAATGAATTCGATCGAAATTAGTTGTTTAAGGTTTTCAGGTAAGCAACCGAAAATTGGGAGAAAAATCCATGTATATCAGATTATAAAAATTGATAAAAAACGAATAAAAAGGATTTTGTTTAAATGTGATTTCAGATTTCAAATGTGAATCAATGGGCGCCATAACTGCGAGATGCATCAGAAAAACTAAATTCCATGGAAGAATAAAGGTTGACCAGAAATGTTTGCTCTCTACCAGTACCTATGATCGCCTGTTAGTTATATAAGAAAAAAAACAGCTTGCATGGCTGATGGGATGATGTGAAAAGGCCTTTAGAATCTCTTTTATACTATTTGCAAAAGAGGCAGGCTAGTAACAGAAAATACAGTACTGGCCAAAAAGGTATTCACAAACGGTTTTTGAGAGTAACTTTTGCTGAAATTTGAGGGATCGATCTGAAAATTTTACTGTATTTGTCGTAAACGGTGACAACAAATTGCGTACAAGGAAATTGCATCATTTCCAGAAAAAAATGTTTTTTTTTTCAATTTTTTCGATTTTTCACTTTTTTCATATTTTTATATTTTTTGATATTATAAATATTATCGCCGTAAAAAAGTTCCGACATTTTTTCGAGCCCGCGAAAATCGGGATTTGAATTTAGAGGCCCCGCCCATTTCATCAGCGCATTTGCTATGCGCGATATATTTTTATCAGAAGAAACGAAAAAAAAATAAATGACGCAAATTGATATATTTAAACATTCGAAGAAACGTGTAAAAAAATTCACGATTAATACAATTTCGTTCTTTTAATCCAGTTTAATTCTGAAAATTCAGAAGAAAAAATAAGGAGCCTCTAAATTGAAATCCCGATTTTCGCGGGCTCGAAAAAATGTCGGAACTTTTTTACGGCGAAAATAGTTTCTAAGAATGTTGCTTTTGGGTCCTGTGTATTTAAAACTGTTTACAGACATGGTCAGACGCCTCGGAAGGAAAAACATCTTTCAGGACATCCGTAAAGCAATCGTCATCGGCTTCAGAAGTGGATGTTCCAAGGACCTCTTGGCGCAGTAGTTCAACTGTAGTAAACGTGCCAGCCAACCATAAGGTATTTGTTAAAACAGGACCAAATGCGCCAGCCTATACAGAGTCCTGACCTTGGTGGGAAATGAAAAACACAAAGCTATGACCCTGTTGAAAATCTTTTCCATCCACCTGTACAATTTAAGCTAAAAGAAGATAGAAGCAAGGTAGGAAAGTAACCCGAAATTTCGTGGTGTGACGTATCTTTATGTGGAGCACTGTACATTCCCCACTCGCTTGGGCTCATTGATCTACTGTACTTTAGTCACTAAAAATTTCGGGAAAATTCTCGAGAAATTTTTCTCGTTGATTTCTCGAGAATTTTTCGAAAAATTTCTTGAGAAATCACGAAAAATTATTTGAATGGAAATACGATAAACAACGCGCTTTGCGTTATTTCGGAATGTCGTTCGAACTGGTTTATTATTTTTTTTTCGAGAATTTCTCGAAAAATTTTGCTCGTTGATTTTTCGGAAATTTTTCGAAACGACACCGCTTTAGTGGTCTCAGAAATCTTATACCGTTTTTCTTCTGCAAAATCCACGTTTTCATAATTTTTCTTTAAGTTTAAAGTTTTATATATGCCTTACTTTATAAATATTGTGTTTAATACAGCTTTAATTGGAAAATGGATTCAGCTCACTCGCTGTTTTCTGTGCGACTGCTACTAAGTGTCTGGAAACACGGAGACTGAAATGGATGGGTGACTCTATGGCATAAAATCTGCTCTTTCTGAAATTGTACGGCTGTCTCCGGGAAAGCGAATTTGTGTTAATAGTGTATGCGATACGTTCCTTCGGTCTCCATTTAAATAATTGTTTTCTGAAGGAAACAACGAGGAAAATAGCAAAAAAAAACACAAATTCCAGACCTTTTTCTCGCGAAAATTAATAATTCAACTTTCTCAACTGGAAATAAACCGACGGACGAAGACAAAAAGTTCATTCATTCATTTCATTCATCTTTCAGTTCGTCTTGCATTCGTAGTACGCAATAAAAAATTGTCAACACACTGCGTCAGACGAAGCAGAAGACGAGACGACCGAAATTTCTCCCAAATGGAAT
Source organism: Caenorhabditis inopinata (assembly GCA_003052745.1). Classification (NCBI taxonomy): domain Eukaryota; kingdom Metazoa; phylum Nematoda; class Chromadorea; order Rhabditida; family Rhabditidae; genus Caenorhabditis; species Caenorhabditis inopinata. The sequence goes on from AP018153.1 coordinate 4,047,342, forward strand.
CCTTACTCACAACAAAATTTTTTGACTATTTTTGAATTTATCTCTTTGGAAACACGAGGCGAGCTTCGTATTAAATATCTTAATAAAAAATAAATAATTTAAGGAACAAATTAGCATTCAAAGCATATTTTTTTTATTTTAAAATGTTCATTGTTCACATTGGTTAGCCTCTTCTGGATTGTTGCTCAACTCAATTCTCCAATTGTTTAGCAATTGATGAATTTCCATTTTAAGTTTGCTCACTTCTTCAACAAATTGCTCGCTTGCTTCTTCTTTTTTCAGACCTAGAAGAACATTGAAAATGTTAATTTCAAGAAAAAAAAAGAATAACTCAACCTCGAAGTTTGTTCCATGCATGCCATTTTTCATTTCCATTAATCCACCGCCACATCCACGATTTCTCACCCTCGTCTATCTCCATATAATTTAGTTCTGAAAATGAGCGAATTGTTTTCGTCTGTCCCTCTGTGTCCGCGCTACTGGTTTTGTATTATAGCTTTGAAATTTCTGTTTATTTCTTTGCATTTCTATGAAATAATGCTTCGTAAAACGCTTCTGTTGTCGATTGTGTGGTTGTTCCACAAAAATCGACAACTTTGCGGCCTTATAAATCCGGGCCTATCGATTTTCCCCGCAAAATCTCCCGGATTTAACGCCCGAAAAAATATTTATTTTCTTCCTTCGTTTTCCACGTAAATAAATACGTTTATCTCTTATTCGGCGCTTCAATTCAACTCTACCTCGCTAAGGGTCGTTTGAATTTATCTGTGAATAAGATGTGCAGGACCGCGACGCGACACGCGCCTCGCTCTACGGTCGCAAAAACAACGACGCGCCTTTTCGAAATGTTTTTGACGACGAGGATGGAAGCATTTTTTTCTTTTAATTTAAATTAAATTAAACCCCCTTTTTTTAATATATAATTTTTGTTTTTACTAATTTTCGCGCTTTTTTGTAAAGGGTTTTGACGGAGTCAGGGAAAAGGTTTCCTCGATTTCGTCTACTGAGGTTTTTGTCCATCCGTGGCTCCGAATTTCCCCACTTTTTTTCTTTTTTTCTATGACCCTTTAATAAACGGCTCATGGAACCGTCTCTTTATTTTTGCATCGTTTATCACATAAAAGGGGACCAAGTGCCGGATGCTTTTTGGGGACTGACCAGCCTGCTCTCGGCGGTGCTACTAGGCGGGGTCGACAGCTTCTAAATAGTAATTTCTTGAAATTCGCAATAAAAGCAGCAGAAAATTTGAAAATTCCTTTGGTGATTTCTAGAAGTTATTCATTTTTTTGAGCGCTGCGATTTCGCACGTGGCTGACTTCGCTTACGAGTGTTCTGAACTCAATATTTCTATTATTCTGAATCACTGCGTTTCCAGTTGAATATAATTGAATAGAAACTGCAAAAATTAATTTAAGATGTCAGATATGCGACGGCTGTAGTTGCCGGCGAAACTCACTTGGAACATTTATGTCACCGACGGTTGCCTGTTGATAGAGCCCCCATACGTGTCTTGTGTGATTTTCGAATTTTGTAAAAAGCTCGAACTCATATTTGAGCACTTTTCTTTGAACGAGTCGCGTTCGCATTCGTTTGAAATCGTCCAGTGCGTTTTCCATATCCTTGAAGCATAAAATAACATAACAGGTATCATATTTTATCAGTTTTCTCCAAAATTACGGAGCGTTTTTTTGTTAATTTCATGACTATTATCAAAGAAACGCAAAGCAACATCGAACGAGATTAATCGAAGAGAAGGGAAAAGGAATGAACAATAATGAAATAGAATGTTGGAGAATAGGAGAAAATGGGGTCCCCAGTGGAAAATTGGCTCTCATTCAACACCCCAATTGCCGTCATCGTTGTCTTTCGAGCATTTGATCGTTCGAGGATCGCTTGTCTTCTGTAATAAATAAAAATGACAGCATGATGGTTAAATTATATTCTCAACGGGTGAAATAGTTGATCGTAGGCCTCCCGCTTGGCCAAATGGCAGTTTCTAGTTCATGTGTTCATTTACTATAATACTGAACAAATTAAAATAATGAATTTTGAAAAATTTAGCACTGAAAGTTTATTTGCAAGTCTAGCTTCAAGGGTTTTCGCAGAGCTGACCACCTCGCTCACACGAGCGAATAACGGATCGACTAAGTATTCTAAATCGTATTTTAAAACGATTTTTCTTTAAAATCGAAAAAAAACCGACACTTCGCAATTCGGCTATTGCTAAAATAATATTTACGCAGAACATCGATTTAAGATTTATTGTCAAAATTAATGTTTCGAAAATTTCAGGAGAAGCGATTTTTTTTCCTTTCGTGAAAATTGTGCATGCGGTAGAAGAAAAAGGCGTTGTACCTCAATACGTACAATCGTTTTTATCTACTTTAAACATGTATTCAATATCCGTAACATGCAATAGAAGCATGTAAGAATTAAATGCGCATGCAAAATTGCGAAAACCAAAGGCGCATATAGATAATTCACTACAAATACATATTTGTTAATGTTAACTGGTCATGTCTGGCTCGATAAAAAATTCCAAAAACTGCTGAATTCACCGAAAGCTTTTTTCCAGATTCCGCGTGAAAATTGGTTTTTTTTTCAATCAAAAAGCTGTACTGCAAGAATGAAACACGCTTGCCAAATTGTATAATTATCGCTTATACAGTGCTCCACATAATCTTATGTTCACCCCCAAAAATCTCAAAATTTCGATTTTCTGTAATTACTAATTATTTATCATATATGATATGGAAATACTTTTAAAAAAGAAAATTATAGGTCCTAGAGCAAAAATCAAATAAAACTGAGGAATCAAGAAATTCGAAATTTTTCGAAAAATGGGTGTTTTTTTTTCCACATAATGATATGTTCACTTTTAGTTTTTGTCGTTTTTTGACTATTAAACTTGGTTTTAATCTGTTTACTTATTGTTTTTTTGCTTTCAGAAGACATGCCGAAAGGTAAACCTCTAAGTGAATATGAAAAAGGACTAATTGACGTCAAATTGGCTGAAGGACTCTCGCACCGTTAAATCTCTAAAGAAATGAAACGTTCCCTAGATTTAATCAATCGATATGCTGCAAATCCACTTGGTTATGGTATAAAGAAGTCTTCTGGCCGTCCACCTCTTCTTTCTGGACGAGACAAGCGAAGAATTATTCGCAGAGCATCAAATTCTAATGTCACTTGCTCAAAGATCAAGTGCGAACTTGGACTTTCCGTATCCGCGGAGACTGTTCGCCGCGTTTTTTGATGAGAAAATTCATCAGACGCCAAAGAATGAGGAATGCTCCAAATCTGACCACCAAACATCGAGAAAAACCGGATTGAATTTGCTAAGAATAACCAAAGAACTGACTGGAAACAGGTAAGGATTACTGTACCTTTCTTAAACTGGTATTTTGTTTTCAGATTATTTTCAGTGATGAAAAGAAATTCAACTGCGATGGACCGGATGGCTACCGTGATTACTGGCATGATTTGAGAAAAGAAAAACTGCGGTTCTCACGTCGAAACTTCGAAGGTGGAGGAGTGATGGTCTAAGAAGCAATCAGTGCCCAAGGCAAAGTCAAACTTTGCTTTATACCCAAGAAGATGGATGGTTGCCAATATCGATACGTGATAAGAAGAGGTCTCGTACCATTAATCCGTCGGAATCGCTCCAAAAAGTTCACTTATCAGCAAGATGGAGCTCCATGCCATCGTGCTCGACGCACAATCAAGTGGATATGTGACCGTGGAATCCCGATTCTCGATTGGCCGGTCTGTTCCCCTCACATAAACATCATCTAAAATGTCTGGGGATACATTGTACGGAAAATCTACGATGGAATCAAAATTTATGCGGACATTCCATCCCTCAAAAAGGCTATCATTGAAGCATGGCAAAAAGTGGACCAACAGCTGCTCGACAATCTTTATTCGTCTATGGATGAGCGAACATTTGAAGTTGCTCGACAGAATGGTCGTCCTATCGATTATTAATGATCATTTGTCTGATATTTTCTCTTTTTTTTTAAGTTTTCAGAAAGTGAACATATGATTTTGTGGAAAACTTTTTAACCTTTTTTCATAAAATTTTGGTTTTTTCCTGATATGTGAATTTTTAGGCTATTTCAAGTTTTTATCATGAAACACCTACTAAAAGCCCATATTTCTTCAATAGGAAGCATTTTGGTTGAGAAGCCAGTTTTCGAGATTTCGGACATTTTTGGGGTGAACATAAGATTATGTGGAGCACTGTAGTTAGTGTGTTTTAATTTATGGACTTTTTTCTCTCAAAAAACATTTTTTCACGAAATGAGCAATTTCGGCAACGGAAATTCTCTGCAACCCAGGCCGTGGATCTATTTTAGCTTTTAGTTTTCAGAAAATATTGCTAAAAATTAATTTTTCATTCATTCCTTTTAACTAAAAGGGTATCGATAAATACTTACCATCAAATAATTGTTGATAAGCTTGAAGCTGATTGATAGCCCGATTGAGTGAAGAAACCTTCCAAGTGGAGAGACGGAGCGGGTCTCGCAGAACATTTCTCATTACTAAAAAAATGGGTTTTATTTGAAATTCTATATTCTTTTCTCTATTTATTTTGATATTACGTAAACATCCATCTCCATTTTTGTTGCAAGCGAATGTAATCGAAATAAGAAGAACTGAAGAGATCAAAAGCGAACGACACATGAGTTTCATTCCGTCTGAAAAACATTGGAATCTCACAAAAATAAAATAAAGGATAATACGTTTTTTGGAAGATGAAGACGACGAAAAGTTGAGAGAGGTTTATTATATTAAATAATTACAAATTACAAAGTGGGAAAACTACGAATCACTTTAGATATATTCTATTTGAATTAGAAATAATCGTGTAACGGAAGAGACCCGGAAAAGTGAAACTTGTGATTCATTAATAGAATCCACAAATATTTGGAAAAAGATTGGCTAAAAGACATTGAGTGGGTGTGCTGTGCGAATGAAATAAATAATTGCGTTGAAGTGTCGTGTTATTGGTTTTATTGAATCGTTTAGTAAGTAGTAAAACTAAAATTATGTACATAGTACTGAGCAGCAAGAACTGCAAAACGAGAATTGCCAGCTGAAAATTCCAGACTTTTATATTCTGAAAATAGAAAAAAAATGCTTGATACCTTTCTCCTACTGCCTCAGCTAAGGGTTTAAGCTAGAAATTCCAGACTTTGAGGTACTGAAAAGAGATGTTGGGAATTTAATTCGGGGGGTACAGCGGGGTACAAACTATTCGGGGGTACCAAGTTCATGATTCGGGGACGCTTCTTCTGTCTTTTTGCAGTTCGTGGTACTTGGGGAGACGAAGAATTGGATGAGTCAGTGCTCATATTGAACTCCGGAACACGATTTTTGCTTTGAGATCTGAACAATGACTCAAAAACAGATTTACTGTCATGAACTTGGTACCCCCGAATCGTTTGTACCCCCCGAATTAAATGCCGAGATGTTGTTTGAAATTTTTAAATCGAAAACTGAATTTCTCTACTTGATACCTTTCTTCTACAGTATCAGCCAAGAGCTGCTATGCCTCTATGGAAAATGCGAATACTAGGCCTCCATTTCATTGAGGTATTTCAGCCTTGGCTAATACTGTAGAAGAACGTTGTTAACTAGACAAATGCTGTTTTAAGTGTTAAGATTTCAGAAAACGGTTTTTAAAACATCTCACAAGCGTCTACTAACTTATTTTCAGAAACTTAAAATCTGACATTTTTAGCTGAAAACTCCTTTTTTTTTGTAAATCTTGCTGCAAAGTATTTATTATAGTCAAAAATCAATAGAGCGCTTTTGTGAATGCGCCATTTTTCAACTTTCTGAAATAAGGGCATTCCCATTAATTAACGCGTTTCAGCTATTAAAGATACTTGAAGCCCCTCTCTTTACATTAAGAAAGTTTCCAGCTACAAAAAGTGTAGTTATAGGTGTTATATTATTAAATTATTGTTATATTATTAAACGAATAGTTTCTGTATGTCTGTCGAAGACGTTTCTTTGAATAACTCAAAAGATCGTGGGCCTTTTACTTTGATATTCGGGATGGAGTCATGGCAACTTCGCTTCGCAACCATATCTTTAGGAGGTCGCTGGGTACATGGGATACTGTAGAACCGTACACTCAAAATCTATAAAACTGTTTTAACAACGATAAAAACAGCCAAAATTTTGCAGATATATCAATGGGGATTTCCGTATTATCGCCGTAAAAAAGTTCCGACATTTTTTCGAGCCCTCGAAAATCGGGATTTGAATTTAGAGGCTCCGCCCATTCATCATCATTTCAGCGCATTTGCTCTGCGCGATATATTTTTTGAATTTTCCTTTTTTTCTTCTGAATTTTCAGAATTAAACTGAATTTAAAGAACGAAATTGTATTAATCGTGCATTTTTTGACACGTTTCTTCGAATGTTTAAATATATCAATTTGCGTCATTTCTTTTCTTTTTCGTTTCTTCTGATAAAAATATATCGTGCATAGCAAATGCGCTCTGATGATGAAATGGGCGGAGCCTCTAAATTCAAATCCCGATTTTCGCGGGCTCGAAAAAATGTCGGAACTTTTTTACGGCGATAATAATTAAGTTTTAATATTTTGGAGTGCGATTACAGAAAAAAAATCAAGATTTGATAGATTTCATCATAAAAATTCAGTTAGAACTCACACACCCGGAATCCAGGTACGCGTCGCTGTTTTTAGCTAATTTCGGCTTAGTTTGAAAATAAAATATTAGGTTGATGGAAAAGTTATGTCGTTTTTGAACCTTCCACTTTAAATGACCATAACTTTTTTTAAAAATCAAATTTATTAATCGAAATAAAAACCATTAGAATCAATACATTTTTGCCAACGAGAAACAAGTTTCTTTATGCCGGTAGCGTGAAAGTCCGGGTTTCTGGAAGGGACGAACTCATTGAAGGCATTTTCGGCATCGTCTTGGCTTTTGAAGCATTTCTCACGAAGGAAGTTGTCGAGGAGCTTGAAAAAGTGGTAACCGGTGGGCGAGAGGTTCGGTGAGTATGGTGGATGAGGCGGAGTCTCATAGCCTAATTCGTTCAGCTTTTGCAGGGTCGGTTGCAGTGTGTCGTTTCGAAAAATTATTTCTCGAAAAATGCGTTTTTCGAAAAATTTTCGAAAAATTCTCGAAGAATTTTTCTCGTTGATTTTTCGAAAATTTTCGAGAATTTCTCGAAAAATTTTTCGGAAATTTCTCGAAAAATCCTCGAAGAATTTTTCGAGAAATCACGAAAAATTATTTGAATGGAATTATGATAAACACCGCGCTTTGCGTTATTTCGGAGTGTCGTTCGAACTAGTTTATTATTATTTTTTATCGAAATGTTCTTTTTCTAGAGAATTTTCGAAATTTTTCGGAAATTTCTCAAAAAATCCTCGAAAAATTTTTCTCGTTAATTTTTCGGAAATTTCTCAAAAAATCCTCGAAAAATTTTTCTCGTTAATTTTTCGGAAATTTTTCGAGAAATTTTTCGAAAAATTCTCGAAATGTTTTTCTCGTTAATTTTTCGGAAATTTTTCGAAGAAATTTCTCGAAAAATTTCTCGAAATGCTTTCGAAACGACACACTGGTCGGTTGTGCAACATGTGGCCGAGCATTATCGTGGAGAAGAATTGGTCCCTTTCTGTTGATCAATGCCGGGCACATACGTCGTAACTTCTGATGCATTTCGTCAATTTGGTGGCAGTACTTCTCTGCTGTAATTGCTTCACCCGAATTTAAGAAGATGTGGCGAATGAGGCCGGCTGCAGACCACCAAACAGTCACCATAACCTTTTTTTGGTGGATTTTCGGCTTCGGAAAGTGTTTGAGAGCCTCATCACGATCCAACCACTGCGCGGAACGTCGTCGGTTGTCGTAGAGGATCCACTTTTCATCACAAGTTACGATCCGGTCAAGAAACGGCTCATTTTTGTTGCGTAAAAGAAGAGCGGACGACACATCAAAACGACGATTTTTTTGATTTTCGTTTAATTCGTGTGGCACCCATTTGTCGAGCTTTTTTGATTTGCCTATTTGCTTCAGATGAACAACGACTGTTGATTGGTCAACGTCGAGTTCTTCGGCAACTTCTCGTGTTGATTTGAGAAGATCGGCTTCGATTAAGGCTCTCAATTGATCGTTATCAATCACAGACTGCCGGCCGTCACGATCTTCACCTTCAATGCTCTCGTCACCGCTGCGGAATTTTTTGAACCACCATAGTACCGTACGTTTATTAGTGGTTTCCTGGCCAAATGCATCGTTGATATCGCGAGTTGTCTCGACAGCGTTTCGGCCTAGTTTGAACTGGAACAAGAAAATCGTTCGAATTTGCCTTTTATCCATGCTTTTTTGAAGTGCTATAAAAAGTGACATAATTATTTCAAGGAAAAATCAAAAAGGCAAGTAGATAGAGCGAATTACGCTCTTTAAAATGATGTATAACACGATCACAGATAACCAAAAATTTTATTCAAAAATCTTTCACAAATGTAAACAACATAAAAACGACATAACTTTTCCATCAACCTAATAAAATATAAACAGAAATTAACTTACAGATTTCATCGTCTGGTAGCTGCTTTCTCTATTTTCCCCAAGGAATCCAAATTATCCGGAAACTCTGTTCGTTTCCTGCGAAGCATTGCGTTTTCTCATCAGTTTTCTCATTTTTGACGATTTTCTGAAGATATAAAGGGGAAAAAACGAAAGAAATGATAAATTAATTTTTAAAAAAAATGGAAACGCAAAAGTACGCAATCGGCGTCTGCGTACTTTTGCTTACAGTAACGCGCTTTGCCACAAAAATTGCATGGTGTGCGCATTTCATAAAATGACGTTATTTTACATTTTACAGGGAGGTGTTTCATTTTTCGAGTCAGCAGCTCTCCGGACATCTATTCGGAATATTTCACAACTTATAGCAAACAATCCTCACTAAACAAATACTTCATCATACTCAGATGAAAGCGAGCAAAAGGAGATTCTATGGTTTTTCAGTGCGTCATTTGAAATTCTAGTCATATTTCATGAACCATAGCCAGTAGAAGGCTGTTGTGTTCACAAGAAGCGACGCTTGAAGTGATATCGCATCAATGTTAAAAAGAGAGGAGCTTTAAACAAAAGCTCGTCGGGCTTCAAGTATCTTCTATAGCTGAAATGCTTTAATTGATGGGAATGCCCTTATCTCTGAAAATTGGAATTGAAAACGGTGCATTCCGGAAACTGGAAAAGCGCTTTATTGATGTTTGGTCGTATGAAATTTTTAATTATTATACATAGTAAAGCTACTATTCTGTAGTACAGTGCAGCAAGTTTCAGAGTTTTCAGCTGGAAATTCCAGATTTTGAGGTTTTGAAAATCGGTTATTAGACGCTGAGATGTTCTGAAAATTGTTTTCTCAAAACTTCACATCGAAAACCTTCTACATTCTCAGCCAAAGGCTGCTATATCTCTATGAAAAATGCGAATGCTAAGAACCAGCACTTCACTTCATTGAGCTGTTTCAGCCTAGACGGGACAGCAGTTTTAGGAATGAAGATTTCACAAAACTATTTTCAGAACATCTCAGGGTCTTTTAACTTAGTTTCAGAATCTTAAAATCTGGAATTGTTAGCTGGCTCAAGCGAGCTATAGAAAATGAGAATTAAGCTGCGCTTAAGCAACGGCATCTCAATGAACAGATCAAAGAGTGGAGCCCGGAATGGGATTGTGAGAGAGAGAAGTGTTTCATGTTTCAAACCCAATTTGATAGAATATTCTGCGCCCTTTCAGGCTCCATGCACGAGGAAAGCCAATCAGAATCTTGCACACATTTGATGATCTCATTGAAGTCGTTCACGGAAGCGTGAACATTTGTTTTAGTGAGAGGAAGACGCTCTTCTTCAAGATTAATAGCACGCCATTTCGGTTTAAGACAAACTGGGAACAACATTGGGATACAAAGCAGTTCTGCATGCTGCTTTCCGGCGCTGGCACACGAGTTTAGCACCGCACATTTATCAATAGCAAAGATGGGCGGTGCTTTTCATTCCCTAAAGCGAGGATGGAATAGACCGAAAAATAGTGTTGGAAGCGAGGAGGGCGCAGACTGTAAACAACATATTGTCTATACCTATTATGGCCGTAAAAAAGTTCCGACATTTTTTCGAGCCCGCGGAAATCGGGATTTGAATTTAGAGGCTCCGCCCATTTCATCATCATAGCGCATTTGCTATGCGCGATATATTTTTATCAGAAGAAACGAGAAAAACAAATAAATGACGCAAATTGATATATTTAAAAATTCGAAGAAACGTGTAAAAAAATTCACGATTAATACAATTTCGTTCTTTTAATCCAGTTTAATTCTGAAAATTCAGAAGAAAAAATAAAATTTCAAAAAATATATCGCGCATAGCAAATGCGCTCTGATGATGAAATAGGCGGAACCTCTAAATTCAAATCCCGATTTTCGCGGGCTCGAAAAAATGTCGGAACTTTTTTACGGCGATAATAGTCTTCACATAATAGTTATCGATTTTTCTTTGATTTTTTTCAATTGCCAATAATTTTTCTGCGAAATTACGCATTTTTAGAACAATTTGTTATGTTTTCAGCGAAAAATTGACAAAAATTCGATATTTTTTTCGAAAATTGGCCTAAATTTGAAATGTGTACAGATTACTGTATGTATTGAAAACGACGCAATTTTTTTCTCTGCGCTCTCCTCTTCCTCCACTCTCTCTCTCTCAACGTTACTTTAAAAATGTTAGCTCGCAACCACGAAGCGCTTCTTCCCGCTTTCTCCAACTAATGGCTCAGTTTTAGCAGGGAAGTATTACAGGTATTCCAATCGATTTTTTCACTGAACGTATTCTATACAAAACGGATAAATTGTATTATCAAAATTTCCTTCGCCCTATCAAAACTTTTTTTAAAAATCGATAAAGACGCCAAGATGAACTGGCGCGTTGCGTTTACTGAATATCGACGCGATCTATAGTTATTAATTTTAACATTGCAAACAATTCTTTGCAAAAAACAACAAAAATGGCAAAGCTGGCTTCTTTGTAACTTCGCGAACGTCGCTTGGTCCGCATTTTTATGCCGCAATCGTCTCACGACAGGCACTGATAATAATAACGAAATGCAAGATATATCGAGCCGGAAACCGGGAAAAAAGCTTATTCTGATCTATAGATAGCAGTGACTTTCGCGACATGGATACGAATTGACTCAGGACAACAACGCCTTGTCATAAAAACTTGCAAAGTTTCTGACTAGACTTTGTTTTTTAATAAAGCAGGTGACACTAAAAGAACCTCTCATTATAATATGAAAAAGAAACAACATTTGGCAAGTATAGCAAATTCGGTGGGTTTCGACTATATAGCAAAGTTAATTTGAATTTTTATGTGCACGCTCACACGCGATAAGTAATACCATTCACATAAAGTTTTTTTTGTGCCTTTCAGTAGGTTTTTTTTTTTACTTTTAGAGCGAATTTATCACAATTGAAAAAGTTCGATATCGATAGATTTTCTCAAGCCACAGAAGAGTGCAATGAACTTTCGGAATAATTTGAATTTTAAATTACGCAACGAGATTCAAAATAAGTTTTGGTTATGCGCCTTTAAGGTATACCGTAATCCTTGCCAACCGGAATATTTTTCGAAATATATCGATCGGAAAATACGAGATTCCGTTCAAGGTATCCTTTTCTTTAGAACTGCTTCGAGAGAAACAAAATTGAATACTTCCAGGCGCAATTCTACTGAAATACCAACACGCACTCCATAAAATAGTTTTTGAATGAATTAAATTACTAGGCCGCGACTTCATACTTCATGTTATGCCCAAAAAATTGTCTTCAAAGGCGAAACTATGAAAATGGGTAGATGGTGTCTGAATAAGAAAATGGCAAAAAAGAGAGCTTCTCGAGAAAAAAGACTTCTTAATTATCGATTTAGTTCGAGAAATTTTTGATAAAACTGTAAGACTAGAAATTTATTTATCTAATTAATCTCTTCGGCTTTTTTTCGGCTCACAGATCAATCAAATCGACGATCTTCGATGCCGCAGAATAAATGACGGCTCCAGTTTCCTAATGTTTCCATTAAACACCTTATAATTCACAAAATGTGTGAGCTATTTGCATTCAAGGACGCCAAGGACAAAAAAAGGAGTCACCCACGTACGAATACTCCGTGGATTTAATTGAAAATTGTGTACGTAGTCGGGGTGCCTCAAAAACGGTTCCACGACATATATTTTTGCGTCAAAATGAAGAATATCCGCAATAAATTCAATGGGCCCCGCCGAGGTCGAACCTCCGTAAAACTACACAAGTTTAGTCCTGACGCGACAATAGAAGTTGCCCAAATCATAGTGAAAACATAACGAAGACTTGCTTCACTTTTTAAAAACTCTTATAAACAGCCACCGTGCTCCTGAGCTAAAAACTTGCTCCTGAGCTAAAAACGGTACAATACATATCGGCTCCCGGACGTTTCACAACATGTCGCTTTGCAACTTGATGCGTCGTACCGTATAAAACGAAAATCCGATAATAACTGATAACAAAAATCTTAAATAATACAGAATACGTGGTTTTTCGAAAAAAGGGTAAAAGTGGGCCGCCCCGCGCAAACTCACTTCAACCGTTGAGCTATTATCCATTCGCGAGGACATGATTTTTCGTTTAAAGGCGCTGTTTGGGTCCCGTGAGGGATTAGCGCGTTTTAACCCGCTAATTTAAAAATTGTAAGAAAGCGCACACACTGCGTTTGTGATTTCTTTTCGAAAATTGAAGCGAATATTAAAATTTTTTCTATATTTTGCTTCGAAAATCATGTTTTTTTTAAATTAACACCAATATTCGCTTCAATTTTCGAAAAGAAATCACAAACGCAGTGTGTGCGCTTTCTTACAATTTTTAAATTAGCGCGTTAAAACGCGCTATCCCCTAACGAGACCAAACAGCGCGCGCCTTTAAACGAAAAATCACGTCCTCGCGGATGGATAATAGGTTTTTCTGTTTTTTTGGCCTAATAGATTGTACGCATATTGTGGTATCGGTCTCACGCGAACATTCTACAGCTTCAAATGTTTTGTTTATTAAGCCTCCGGAAATCTAGTCCTTCCGCTTTTTTTTGAAGCGAAAAAGGAAGAAATACAGTTTTCCGAAGATTTTCAACACTGTTTGCTTTAAAACAAATATCAGAAGTATTAAAAAAGAGTTTCTCGAAGCCCGGAGCAGTTTAAGCACATAGAATTACCGCTATCTCCTAAAATATTGTTTTATATTACCTCCGTCTGAGCGGGTGACTGAGCGAGTGGCGGCCTAAAAAAACACGGTTTCAGCCACGTTCCGCAGTCACAGCTAAAACCGTTTAAATGAGTGCTACCGTAGTAATGCGCCTTTAATACAAAAATTCACTTTTGAGCTGGTTTAAAGATCAGAGAAGGGCGGAATTCCGGATTCCGCCGTTTTTTTAAATTCCGTTTTCCGGATTCCAGATTCCGTGAAAAAAAAATTTTTCCGTTTTCCGGATTCCGAGTTCCCAAAATCCAATTCCGCTCAACTATGAGTTTTAATACTTTATTCTCAATTGTTGTGAAAACTATGCTTTTTTGAACTCCCGCAAAAATTTTTGCGAACAGCGCGCATTTACATCATTTGATTCCCTCATCAATGGTTAAAATTCCGTTTTCCGCATTCCGCATTCCGGATTCCGCCGTTTTTTACATTCAGTATTCCGGATTTCAGATTCCGTGAAAAAGTTTTTTTTTCCATTTTCGGGATTCCGGATTCCGAGTTCCCAAAATCCAATTACGCCCTACTCTGGCTAGGACCCCTTTTTCAGCCGCCAATAAATGAAAATCGCATGCCTATAATTTCCAGATATATGAGATCTCTCTAGAAAGCTTTACTGTCAGTTTTCATTAATTCCCTTATTTTTTTATTGTAAAAAATAGAAAAACATGACCTTCTATTATCGCCGTAAAAAAGTTCCGACATTTTTCGAGCCCGCGAAATTCGGGATTTGAATTTAGAGGCTCCGCCCATTTCATCCATCATCAGAGCGCATTTGCTATGCGCGATATATTTTTATCAGAAGAAGCGAGAAAAAAATAAATGGCGCAAATTGATATATTTAAACATTCGAAGAAACGTGTAAAAAAATTCACGATTAATACAATTTCGTTCTTTTATTTAATCCAGTTTAATTCTGAAAATTCAGAAGAAAAATAAAAATTCAAAAAATATATCGCGCATAGCAAATGCGCTGAAATGAGGGGCGGAGCCTCTAAATTCAAATCCCGATTTTCGCGGGCTCGAAAAAATGTCGGAACTTTTTTACGGCGATAATATTTATACTCTTACGCAACTCTTTTTTGCCTTCAAAACTTGTTTTTCTCAGTTACAAAAGCTGTTTTCTGCTTTCATAACAAATTGAAATGTTGTCAGTTTGGCAAATTTCAAATCCATCATTCGAAAACACATTGATTCGTTAAATAGATCAAAAAAAGCTCCGGCGAGCAAGATCGCTCTGCCGGGCCAAACACGGACGAGAATAATTAATTGAAAAATGATGGAGCATTCAAGTTGACTGGTACTACATAGTTAGGCAGTCAGATGGCATCTTAATTCGAATTGAGCAAAACGGAAACGGCAAAAAATGTAAGGGATAAGCGCAAGTCTCCTCGGGCGCTGAAAAAAGCGAAGACCGCCCGGCGGTTGGCTCTTCAATTTTTGGAAAACGAGCCATGTAGTGCGGGTGAGAAACGAATTTACAAGAAGGAGCAGTGAAAATTATTAGTAATTGTTGAGCTGAAAATCATTTCACATTGAATCCGTTTATCCCGCCCTTTCCCGACAGCAAAATATTTTGCAAATTTCCGTTTTGTTGTGGGCTTCGATCTCTACGTGTAAATGGTGGGAGGAACAAGAAGGGTCAATGCTCACTATTGACTTTGGAATAAATTAGAATGAATGCAATTCGAACTCAATGGTTTCCCGGAGTCAATCAATGCAAATCGAATCGCGTTTTCCATTTGAATTCAATCGTTTTTGGCAAACGTGATTCTGAAAACATCGAATAAATTAATTTTTATATTAATTCGAGCATAGATAATAAACGGCTACGCATCAATAAAACACGCACAAGAAATTTTAAAATTTTTTATTTTTAGGTATATCCTCAAAATTTTTGAAATACTATAATAATGTAATCATGGAGAAAATAGAAAGGAAAATTAAAAAAAACTTTTAAAAAAATTGTTTTCAATGCAGAGCCGCATGCCCAACCATTGCGAAATTGTGTGCGAAGAACTTGCAGATGTGGGAGGTGCTTACATTCCACGTCATTTTTTGAATTAACAAATTTATTTTATTAATTGCGAGAACAGTGGTCATGAGATTCTTATTAGATAAATTTAAAAGCTAATCTCTGTTTCTGCATATTCTCATTATTTGTGCACACGCCATGTATAAACCAGCGCCAAAGTGAAATTCAGGTCGAATTCTTGAAAAAACAATGCAGAAGTCAATAATCTATCTCAAACTATACCTGACCGAAGCCGCATTTTCTCAAAATATTGAACTTACAAATAAGAAAATGTCACGTTTTTCTCTCTACGTGGGAATCGGTCTCATGAATTCTGTGCGAAAAGTGTTTCGGCCGAAAAATTGACTCCGTATTCAGAGATTTTCCGAAAATGTTTTTTTTTCTGTTTTGGGAATTTTCGGCGTAATGTTTCTCGGAGAAAACATTTTGCAGTAATATTTTGCCGGGGAATACACAAAATTAAATAACTAAGATAGAAAACGTTGTCAAAAAGAAAATTTTAAATTTCTGTGACTAAAATATTTAATAAAACAAGAATAAATCAATGAATTAAGACTAACTGAATAAAAATGTGGCAATGGCGATATTTTTTTTTGGACGTATTTTAAATTCTTCGGTTTCGAAATAATTTTAGGAAATAAAGACGCCATGTTTCTTGCGTCGCTGTCACAAAGATTCTTTAATGACGGAAAGCACGGAAAGTAAAATTCGGTCTGTATTAGCTTCTAGAACTTTCTTTAAGACCATAGACTACATCCCTTAAGTCGAATGCAACGTGTTTCGTTCAACGTTGGCAGAATTTTTCCACGCGATCGCAACACAAAAAAAATTATCTCTCCGATTATATTTATTTTGTCGTTTGTTACAATTGCAGAGAGTGCCTACATTTCTTTACTTTTTATTCAAATTTCATTATGTTTTTTTTTTTAATTTTTCGAAAATAATCGCCATCGAAACGTCGCGCGAAGCCTGCATTTGATGAACGTTGATGCTCCTCCCACTGTTAGCAACAGAGCGTCTTTACCCTGCACGCTCAACTTTTTTTCGAAAATTCTTTTAAACTTTAAAATAGCGTTGAGAAATGTTTTTTTATTATATATTTTTATTAAAATACTTAACAGATAAGACTATTAAATTGAAAAGAAACGAAATTTACCTCTTTTTCGATATGTTTCATAATCGTAAATTCTAAATTTTCAAAAATATTATTTTTTTTTTATTTCTTTTTTGAATACTATTACTATAATTCCAGGATTCAACTGTTCAATCCGTCAATAATCATTAATTAATTGAGATAGGAAAGCGGGAATTTAAAAAAAAATAGAAAATTATTATTTATGTTGCAGTTAAAAATGAATTTAAAAAAAAAATCGAGGCTACTTGCTAAACGCGCTCTGATGCTAATAGTGCAAAAGATTTTCTTTCATTTTTAAATTTATTTATTTAAAGAAAAATTCATTTATAAACTTTTGCTTTTTTTCTCTAACCCAGAAATTCGAAAAATTATTTTGTTAGAGCATTTCAAAAATTTCCGCTAAAATAAATCTATATTTCAAAATCCTGCATTCCAGTTGAACATCCTTTAAGCTTATTTTCAGTTTTAAGACTTTAACCCTATTTTTCAAAGGTTTAGCAGGCCTAGTTATTTTTGGGAAAGTGGTATGCAGATTTTTAATGCAAATTGGAAGAATCTCTGAAGATCGCCTTGCTCATGAAACTGGACTAAGCGAATTTCAGAAAGCTAAAAATTAAAAAAATTAATCTTATTTTTCCGTAATCGTAGTCTTACTTTTTAGAAAATCACAATAAAAATTTAGACTTACGATTACGAAAGTCGACGGCTAAAATGCTCACTACATTCCAGAATGTGGAGCAAATTGGATATTTCAAACTCTAAATAGATCAAATTGAAAAAGAAGGAAACGAGGCGGACGTTAATAGCGTTTTCCACCATCCTCTTCCTCGCTTTAAAACTCTAGCAGTAATCGCGATTGTTATAAGAATATTCCGCGGCTATTCAAATTTACAAAGCTAAAGGTTTCCCTAAGTTGCTCTCATAATATCCAGGCTTCCAATTAGGAAAAATGGAGAGATGAACAACAGTGTATTGCCGCTGAAAAAGCACGTTGTGTGCGATGTCTCTTCGTTTCTGTCTTCATTTTCATTTGTTCAGGGGTCTGCTAATCCTGTTTAATGCAAAGCGAAGGTACGAATTTCACATCGCAGATTACATTCAAAGGCACATCGAACCAGCGAAAACCCCATTCTCTTAAATTACAGCTCCTTCAGACGAAGGGGTGTTCGGTCTCCTTGAATTCTCTCTGGGCTAGAATTTGAATTTCTCTTAAAATTTCGTGTCTTGGAAGGAAGAAATTTTGCTGAAAATGAAAATATTCTATCTTCTCAAGAGCACGAATGAGGTCTTCAACAGCAAACCTTGTATCTTAAGGGAATATTTAATTGTAAGCAAGAAAACCCTTAAATATTAATTCCAACTAGTAAACCATGGCCACCAAAGCGATTAGCTCAAAGTAGCTGCAAAAGTGCGGCCATTTTCGAAAAAAATTATTGTCCACGTGTAGTACACAAGGCATTGATACAGTAAGACCACAGGCACAACAACTACAAGACAGGAATATTGACTATATTTTAAGGGGTTTATCGTATTCATAAGACAGCAAAACGGGAAAAGCCTGAGGGGTTGCTGAGTTTTCTCGGCCACGGTCACAGATTTAGGGAAAAAAATCCCTTTACGTCCTTTGAATATCGCATTAGGTTTGGATTAAATTTGAGGGAAAAGAGCAGGTTAACCGCGCTCCACTGTACAATTTGAAGAAATCGGGAGGATCGTTGTCGCGACGCGTCGGAAATTTAACCACGGTCATGTCAAACTAGCCAATAGCACATTCCGATAGCCGTTGCAGAATTTCTGATGCGTCGAGACAAAGGCCCCCTCGATTTTCAAACTTCGCCGCTCCGCAACCTTTAGCAAATTTTCGTCGGCTTTCCGCTTAAAATTCCCTCGAATTATTTGGTAATCTGCAACGTGCATAAGCAGGAGACTGCGCGTTACTTCTCAATGAAGGTCGAAAACTGTAGGTCTCGGTCCGGCAGATTCCAAGGAGATTTCGTCAGTTTTCTACGATTCTCGAGTTTTTTTTTAAATTTAATTAAAATTTTTTAACGGAAGATTTTGATAAATTTGAACAAAACCTCGTGAAAAAAATAATAAAACCACAGTTTTGGCATACATTTTTCTCTTATCTGTGCCCCAAATCTCAAAAATTATTGGTATAAAAGAAGAAGCGTTTCGTACATGAATCCATACTCTGAGCACCAACAACTCACGAAGAACTCAAAGAGAAATGGCTGACAAGTCCGCATACATGTCCGCTGGAGGATACAGCTCCGGATACATGGGAAGCAACGCCTCTTCCTCTGGATATGCTCGGGAGGAATACGCAACTGGAGGATCTGGAGCCGGCCAGGGATCCGGTGGAATATCTAACCCAGGAGCTCAAGTTTTCAAGGCTCGCACCGATCAATCGGCCTACTTGGGCCCATAATACTGCTGCAGCTGCTTCCGCCAGCGCAAACCGCCACTAGCCGATCGTCGTGTCCTTTATCAATATGTCTTTCCTTTTTTGAAAAATAAAAAAGTTTTGAAATTTGTTTTGTTTATTCGATTGACAACTGGTTGATTACCAATTACTGCATCGTGGCCGATGTGCTGCTCGTTCTCGTGTCGGTTTCGCGGCCGTGCCCGGCCGGATCTGTGTTCCTGTTCTCCACCTGTCCTGTAGAGATCAGAAGGACAAGAACAGACAAGAAGAAACAGGCTAGGGACCGGCGTTTCAAGCAAAATCTTTATCCGGTTTGAGCCGAACCGGCTGAATTTGTCCTCTTCGTGGTCAGAAAATTCAGAAAAATTTCTGCAATTGCAATTTCTGTGAAGTTTCTTTCTGTGAAGCCATCGAACGTTAATGTGTACGATGCTCCGAAATTCCGTTCTTCAGAAGAGAACTAGGGTAATAATGTGAAATTGTCTCATGGTCAGCGGCTCTGTCAAATCGCAACCTTACACGAATTCTTTCGTTTTAAACGTCGGTTCTTCCACCGATTGTATTTAAAGTTGAAGGAAGGATCCTACTAAAAGTGATCCGGTATCGGTATAGGTATCCGGTAAAAGGTATCATCACTCACCCCCGCCCCGTCCGTTATAGGGACCCGAACGAATGTAGGCTTGTATACTAGTAATTAAACAAGGAAACAATCAATATTTATTCATTCCACACAACTCTCAGCTTGTGCTCTCCTTGTGGTGGTCCATAATGCTCCGCCCAAGCTCCCTCACACGTACAGTTCTCCGGGGCTGGAATATGATAGACGCCGAAATGCTGTCTCTCAGCGGGAACTTTGTCCAGGCCGCCTCTGAATTTTCAACGAATCTAGCTAGTTGTCTTATGAATGAAAACCACGTTTACTTGTAGATAAGAACGATGGTTAGAGTCTGATTGTAGTCGAGAATTCCAGTCGATGGTTTGATGCGGAATAGGTCATTTCGAGTGCATTTTACCTGAAAAAAATGGCTACTATTTCTATTCTGTTTTACTAATTCGAGTGGAAGCGGAATTTGGTGCTCCGCTGGAAAAAAATTTTTGAAATTTTGAGCATGGCTAATACGGGTGCGCTCCACCGAAGCGTCTAACCGTCTCGTCTCTCTTTACCGCCTCTGCCGAAACGCGGCAATTTGAATATGCCTGTGAAAGGATGGGCCTAATATTATTGACTTTCCTTTTCCATTCATTCCTTATTTACTTTTCATTCAGGAGATGGTCGGATGCTTTGCGAAAAGTGTCAATCCGATGTTAAAATCACCTGATTACCTCTTGGAACGCCATCGCAAAAGACCGAAAGGACTGGTTCGCTGTGATCCTCGATTGAACGATGTGAGCGGCAAAGAACAGATCGACTAAGTAACTTAGTAAGTGATTCTCTAAGACATAACAAAAAATTCCTCCTTCGCAAGGCATTTCATTTAAAACATTTCATTTCCACAATAAAACAATCGCGCAGATCAAATCCGCTTTTTTGGTAGTTTTCCGTAGAATTATCTGTATATTCAGTATAAATTACAATACGGCACGCGAATAAAGTTGAAATAGGTGATGCAAATCTCATTTTTAATTTAAAATTTTTAAAAGTGTTTTGTCGAGTTTTATATAAAAAGCAGTAATTCAAAGCTGCTATTTTAAGCTCGCTTCCCAATTTTTGACAACAATTATTGGAATTGAACGCAGATCATTCTTCTCGTTCCATTCCATCCAGCGCATAAATCAGTTCGAAGTTCGAAAAAGTATGCCAAGAAAATACTGCAATTTATCGATTTTCAGAAAATTTCAGGAATTTTCAAAATCGATAAAAACCGTTCACTTACGCGCTAAGAGCATTCTTCATAGCGCGATTTTCACTATTTTAAAGCTTACATAAAAAATATTTAATTTCGCGTTTTGAAATCCTGCAAAATCGAATTGCCTATTTAACTGCTTCTTCTGCGCCTGCTCTTCCCTTCGGTTCTGTTCCTTGTATTCAGCCTCCTTTCCTAATTTTTGTAATATTCATTCAGAGTTTTCAGTTTTTTTTTGAGGCAATATTTCAACTAATAAATCACACGCTATAAAAAGGAAAATTACCGGCTCAGCTCATAATGCGCGAAATTATGGCCAACCAAGTTATTTTTTTATTTCAAAATAACTTGGCTGTTGGCTAATGCGGCCGCTTTTCTCATTATTTAATTTTTTAAATTAAACCAAACTCCTTCGCATTTTATGAGAACGAAATATATGTTTAACCCTACTTTAAATGCTTGTTTCATTTCACTTTGATTCGTGATTTTCAGAATCGTTTTTTGCTCTTCATGTGGTTCCGCAAGAAATTTGATCTGAAAAAAAGAATGCAACAGACAGGTCATATAATAAAGGTAAACCACCTTATCAGTTGGTTCTGTGACAATGAATTGTTTTTTTTCAGCCATTGGAGCAGATCGAATTCGAGTTTTAGAAAAGTGAAAACTGAATAAAATTATATTTTTTTGTTCTTCATTTCCATTTTCCCATACCTCATACCGCGTGGTTATCACGCCTCGAAAATATGTTTCCAAAGCTGAACATCTCCACACTTCCGCTTAATTGGCGTGCTTACAATTAGAATATACTTAATTACATAGTCGGTCTGATCTTCGCTCACATTACTAGTCTTCTGGTCTCCGACCAATGATATCGTCTGCGAATCTGTGTGAGATTTCTGCTGCTGACTCGGATTCCTGGTGCTTTTTCGTAGTCCTCATCATGATTTTTCAGGTCGGTCCTTGACATTTCGCTAAAAACTTTTCCAGGAGGCATGTCGAGAAGATGTCTGGCCAAATGTTGTCGCCTTATCGGAGTGCCTGTGTAATGTTGTGAGTGTAGTGCTGCATTTTTTTTTGTTAACACATTGCTATGTTTTCCAGAAGCCGGGCTCTGTCTCCTTTTTTCAAAAGTGTGAGTCGTTTTCGAGCTTTTCCAATTATTAGAGATTTCATGGATATGACATTGCCATAACAAATTTCTAAGATATCAAATGCGATTTTGTTATTTCCTGCTGATTACCCGTTAGAACAATTTTTTTTTTTAGCAGCGTTGTGATACTTATTTGAAATTGGGGTCTGATCTTCTCAAGAATCGTCGCATTGTGAAAGTTTCTTGGAAGATTTCGAGATTCTTCTCCTGCAGCGATTTATTGGCCGTGTTATAGCTTTATGTTAAATGTCTTTCAGCATTTTAATCAGATCATTATAGTCTTGATCGATTTCTGCTGTTGGTTCAATGATAGTAGTAGAACACTTTCTATGGACGATTGCCCGATCATATACTCTTCTCGGTGGTATCTTCCGATCGACCTGGTAGAGCTTTGCAGAGCTGTTGTTAAAGTGCCGGCTTCTGCAAAATAGATGTTGATCGTTGCCATTGGTGAAGGAGGGGATTACTGACGCTTCAGTCGAAGATTTCCTTGCTTAAACATCATATCTTCGCAAATTGGAATCCGGCGTCTTTGGAGTGCTTTTTTTTTCTTCTTTACCGGTTTTTTAAAATTGAGAGAGAATACAGAGTAGTCCAATGTACCGCAATATGTGTTGTCGTCACCCCATTGTATCATTAAAGGGGCCAGCTGATTCAATTTGATTTAAAATTGATTGATTTAAAATTTGATTTAAATCATATCGTTCGCTCAAAATTGTGCAAATCGCTCTTCAGCTATAAGGGGTTCATTTTTCAAAAACTGCTGGTTATTTCAAGTTTTTGTCTTCTTCCATTCTCATTAGTTATTCACGAGCACGTGGTCGCCCCGCGATTGAAAATATGTCGTAAATGCTCTGTGAAATTACCAAATGTTTCGTTCTCACACATCATCTGTGATGGTACACTTCTAAACCTGCTTATCTACCACCATTTCTCGCTAGCTTCTGCTATTTTTCTTTCTCTGCGTATGCAGGTGATTTCTAATATCGTGTTTTTGCCGTTATCACAGCTTGATCTGCGTAGTCACACACACAATCACTGATTCATCATGAGAAATTGCAGTTTCCTAATTATTTCGCTTATATTTTTGCGTTTTTCGAGTTTGAAATCTCAAATTTCTAACAGTAGGTCTATAACTTGCCACGTTTCGCTGTTCATTGAATCTTTACAGATCCCTTTCAATTTCCCGATGAGTTGGAGGAAGAGGAAGAAGAGGAAAAAAGTCTCGAGAAGGATATTTTAGTCATCCCAAACCGATTTCCAAAGCGTCTCAATTGGTTTTGTAATCCGAGAAATGAAATGATGAGAGATCGACTTTGTATGGGAGAAATTGACGCGTTCGCACTGGCTTGCGCTGATAATTCTCCGCCGCTTCAATTGGTCCCGTTCTGCTTAGGCTATAAGGTTCGTCTTTTTTTCTTGTTTATCAAATTATTCAAAACAAAAATTTGCGTTAAAGAAAGTATAAAAATTATAGATCTGGTTATGTTAAAGATGACTTCACATTATCATAATTCGAAAAATGTATTTCTGCTTTGGAAAAACATTTAAAAGTAAACATTTATTAAATAAAAATCGAAACGCACCTTATGGAAAAGGATAGTGAGTGATAGATTGCAAGCTATAAGATAACCTGAATCACTTGACTTGAAAATAACGCAGAATGCGTCAAAAAAAATGATGACGCGTTTAGTTTCTGTTAGTTTTCAGCTGAAAGCACAATTTTTAAAAATTTCTTGTAAAAGCGACATTTATTTCTCCAATATCTAATAGAATAGAATAGAAGATGACCATTTTGCTTGTAATTCCGTACGTTTTCGTTCAAAACACGAATAAAATAACTGCAATACTGTGTTGCTCGTATAAAATTCTTCAAGAAATTAATTAATTTATTTATTGAAAAATGACCAAACAGCTTCTTATATTTTCAAGGTGATAGAAAAAAAAGAAACATAAATAATAATTACGAAGCAATGAACGGTTCAAAAAATGCACGGAGTTTAAAGTGAGATGTATGGCGAAATTAAGATGTTCAATATTAATTTTGAAGAGAGTCGATGAAATTTTAGTGGGAAAGACGGCGTGAGAAAGAGCGTTCCAAGCTTTGATAATACGAAAAGTAATAATTGATGAATATAATAGGAGTGACGCCTAAGATGCTTTACATTTGATGGGGAAATAAATAAGTTGTAAAATAATAAAATAATAAAAACGTTCTTTCGAGGTTGAAGCTTTGTACAAAAAAAACCAAATCTGTGATGTGATAAGTCTTCTAGAGAAAAACGATTACAATCATGGAGACAATCATCGGTGTAATTGAATTTTTTGCAACATCAAAAGAGGAAGAGCTTTTGAACACCTTCTATCAGTTTTATCTGCTCTCAGGAGAAAACACGACAGAAGCGGATTGGGGGAATATAAATAGCAAAGCATTTGATGAAACAAAAAAAGGGAAAATTGCGATGGGAAACGTCTACTTCAAACTTAAAAACCGAATTTTTACAACTTTCAAAGTTAATATTGAGCAAAAAAGAGCTGATACTGCAAAAAAAATCCATGCCGACGTCACTCTTTCCGTTTTTCATGGCAGTTTCTTTGGCGCGTTTGTCGTTCATGGCAATATGAGCATCTTCTACAGTGCGGTCAATATCTATAGGACCCCACTCTAATTGGGGTCTATCCGGAGGACGGAAAGGGATATCAAAAATCTGTAAGCGCCATTCGATTTTAAACACAAAAAACCCCGGTGCCAAAACTTCATGAAGATACTACTTTCGAAGACTCTGTAACAACAAAACGGTGCATCTGCCCTTCCTCCTTTTCTGCTGTTTGCAGAAAGGAGGTCCTTCGGAACTTTGACTTTTTTTTGTTTTTATTTTATTACTCGTTTTCGGTTTCTACAGTAATTTTACTCTTCTGGAGTCTTTCCCGCTTTTTGAAAAAAAAAAACCTAATCCACTAAATTACAGATTAACAAACATAGTTTATTGAAAACTGTAAAGAAATAGCAAGAAAAACATCTAGAACGAACTAAAATTTAATAACTGGCGACCATATTCTTGATAACAGCGCTGCTGATGAGGTACCACTCCGATTTCACAGCTCTCTCTCTTCGTGTACAGTGTTGTATTGACGGCCGTTGTGGTATACACGTCGAACCAAGTATGCCCCGATATTCTTGATAGGTCTAGGCTACTGGAGCGATCTTCGGAAGGATCCGAAGTACTCTCGAATCGCAATTTCGGCGGTGGAATTTTGATGGTTTGGGGAGCATTCTGCGACGGGTAGAAGTTGGATCTACAGTTCATTAATACTCGCGAGACGTTCACCTCGTATCATCAGACTCTCCAGAATACTATCGTTCCATTCTTACGGAACCGCCGCAGTACCCACACCTTCCAGCACGATAACGCATCAATCCATCGCAGGAAGTCCACAATGGATTGGTTTTTCGCCAAGAAGATCGATGTGATGGAGTAGGCCGCCTGCAGTCCGGATCTGAACCCCATCGAGAATGTCTGGGGATACGTGGTTCGACGTGTGTACCACAACCGCCGTCAATACAACACTGTACACAGGCTAAAAAGAGCTGTGAAATCAGAGTGGGACGTCATCAGCAACGCTGTCCTCAAAATGGTCGCCAGTATGCCGAATATTTTGATTGAAGTCATCCAGAACAATGGAGGAGAAGCCAGTTATTAAATTTTTGTTCGTTCTTGATGTTTTTCTTGAAATGCCTTGAAATCCAGTGTTCAATAAACTATGTTTGTTAATGTGTAATTTAGTGGATTTGGTTTTTTCAAACAGCGGGAAAGTCTCTAGAAGAGTAAAATTACTGTAGAAAACCGGTAAACGTGTAATAAAATAAAAACAGAAAAAGTTCCGGAGAGCCTCCTATCTGCAAAGAGCAGAGTATTTTTTAGAATTTAAACGAAAAGTTGCATTTCTTATTTCGCAATCATTGCACGTTAAGTGTACAAAAAATTCATACAGAGTGGGCTTTCGTGAATTGGATTTCGTTGCAAGACTCTTTTTTCAAAATCGTAGTAGCACTGATGGAAGTTAATATTTTTAACAATTTAAAGGAAAAAAATAGTTCCACATCTTATTAGACTGGTGTCGAAGCACTCTCCTTTGACTTTGACTTTGACCTTGTCTTTGACTGGGGCTCGCCGGACTCTTTCTTCTCTTTGGTCTCTTTGGCCTCTTTGATCTCTTTAATCTCTTTGCTCGACTTAGACTTTGACTTTGCCTTTGACTGGGGCTCGCCGGACCCTTTCTTCTCTTTCTTCTTGCTTCCACTCTCTTTATCCTTTGCAGTTTCACCCGATGACGACTTCTTTTTCTGCCCATTCTTCTGCGATTTCGAGTGAGATCCCTCTGCTCTTGCCTTAATCCAACATGGTTTCCATGCTCCTCCTTCATTGTTGCTTGTGAATCCGTCACGCAAAATGGCTGTCAATTGAGAATATGGCTTCTTAATTGTTGTGTCTGCCACAATTTGTGTAATTTGAAGAAGCTGAGGTGGCAGTTGGGTATTGTGAACGAAAAACTCTTCATATGATTCCCAGAAGCTTTTCTTGCAGTTCAACGTTTCATCTTCTTCCACCATATCTCTCCATGGGAGAACAGTGAATCTGAAAGATACTATTTGTTAGAAGCGCAATACACTTTTGCGCACTGCGTCAACCACGGCCCGGTTCGCAACTTTTCCTAAAGACTAGACTAAGTGATCCTGATGAGTTCTGTGAACGCCTGTTTAGATCGAAAATTTTAAGAAATCCAGTTTTTGAAATCGAAGAAAGTTGTTGGTCCGAAACAACGGTCCGAATCGCAAGGGTTATCCAGCGAGTTGCCTAATTCCGTTCAATGTGCTTAAAAGTTGGACGTCGAACACTCTAACTGTTGCTGCTCCTCGCAAAGAATACGTGTATCTGTTAAATCTGCGACGTCGCCTTTGTGAACCTACTCGTCCGTTGATTACTAATGCTGGCACGCGCGCGGTCAAAATCCAAAAAAAACAGGAAGACCAGAATCCTGGGAAAAACAGAAAATTCGTCAAACTCACAATTCGAGAAGCATGTAAAGCCAACTCTCAAGGTCCATGAAAATTGTCGCCTTCGTTGGACGTTGCACAGCTTCATGAGCAACTCTCGACAAATAAGGGAGCGTCAGTGCGTCTGGAGGAGAAAGTAGCGTTTCATCACCAATCGCACAGCTGTCGCCAAAATCGCACAACCACCAATTCTTGTTCATTTTGATGCTCAACACCAAATTGGCCGGCTTGATATCTCGATGAACAATCGAGTGTTCGTGGCATTCTTTGATTCCGATTAGTGCTTCCTGCCCGATGTAAAAGAAGTCTGCTAGTGAAAATTTTTCGCCAATTTCTTGCCTAATTTTTGCCAGATTAGCATCCATCATTGGCATTATCAAATACGGCGTTCCGCCGGCAATTCCGTGAAAAAAGATGGGCGTAATATGAGTTGGTAGTGATATTTTCTTTTTTCTTTTTTCCGAGTTTTTGGAATCAAAAAGATAGGAAAGTACGGTAATTTCATGCTGTAATCTTGTGGAAGCGTACATTCGTCGACTTGTTTTCATAGCCATTGCATTTCCAAGACCGGCGCGTTGTCTATAAATAGAGAAATATGAGGAATCGATCGACCGCTTCCAAAATGAAAGCATGGCGTCATGTCATATCCCAAAACTATGGAAGATCTTAGGAGGGAGACGAGCGCATGTTGAAATCTGACCGTAGTTCTAAAACACTAAATCATCGACCCACATTTGCTTAATAGCATATTCGCAGGAGCTGGGCTGCCGACGGGAATCAGTGGAGCCGGAAGTCGATAGCTCCGGAACAATCAAAAATCAGTATAACCGAGCTAAACGCCATCCAATTTTCATAATCGGAACTGTGACAAGTGCGGGCCGGCGGTCAGTTTCCTCGGCATTCCGACAATTAGTCCTAGTTCACTCCTAGTCCAAGTTTAGTGGCATTCATCAGACCGTCTCCAAGGATAACTCCTAAACCCCTTTAAAAAGGTGGAACCTTATGTTCTTCATTTTTTGGAAGCTCATAGTGAATAAAGTCAAATTCCTGAAATGAGCTGCAGAGCATTTTCTCGAACTTTTCTACATGGAATTCTCTTCTGCTCGAGGCTTTAAACTAAGATTGTTGGGGTCTATTGCGGTTTCGAGAACTTCCAAATTTCAAAAATTTCGAGAAAAGGAAAATGCGCACAAAAGCAGGGTCCCTTCCAGATCTCAAAGAACGCACGTCGTCTCCTCTCCATGCGCCAACATTCATTCAATTTCGGCGGTTTGCCAAGTAAAAAAAAACTGCTCTCACTGTTCTTGGTTTGCCTGCCGGTGGATTAAATAGATCGAGGCAAATCTTCCGCGCGCATAGAGCGTGATCACAGTAACATCCTCTCCTACGCCCACCATCAGACTGCTGAAACAAACATCGTCGGGGGTTGTTTAACCGGCTCACGGTTGTGAGGCGTGAAGCAAACCTGTCACACTCTACAACGGCTCCCAGGGTGAGGCTGATTCCGTTCCTCATTTCTCCCTTCTGCAAGAGATAACCATCCAGCATTTTCAGTTCGTTTTCAGTCAATGTATTATCCAAACCAACTAGATCAGGCCTTTCAGTTTGAAGGATTCGTTTAAGGTAATTCTTTGGATTCGGCTTGTTGTGAACCACCTGGCCGAGAAGCTGAAAAAAAATGTATATTTCTTCTGGGTTATCTTTCTGGTGTTTGGTGGGGGAAGGAGAATCCCTTATTTTCAGCCCGGATCTCGGCGCTATCTCAGTTGGGGTGGGGGGAGGGAAGGGGATGGTTTTTCGACTTATTTGGATTATTTTTGCTTCTGAAAATGTCTCTACTTTCCTACGTGACCCATAACTTGGCTGAATGGTGGTGAGCACTTCTCCTCTTGTTGGCCTTGGTTCCCTAACATTTTAAAGAAAGTGCAGGAGCGGTTAATTCCGCAACGCGGATTTCCTCCAGGGAGGCTAGCAGAACCTAGACTGCATTAAAATTTCATTTTTAGGCCGCAGCTAACTTAAGATTTTATCTCTATTCTGCTCCTTTATTGCTCATTGATGCAATCGCGCTCTACTGTACTACCAACAATTCTCAATTTCTCAAGATTTTCTTAAATATAGCAGCCAGCCGAAATAAGATTATGCGGCCTTTTTTTTTCAGCGTTTCTTTCTGAATTTGTTAAATCTGCAGAAAAGCGAATAAAAATTAAAGAAAGTTGCAAAAATGAGGTTTTGAAAAAAAAACAATGAAAAATCGCTATGCGAAACCGCTGAAACAGAGAGCTTCAAGCTTCAGGAGATGAAATAAAAAGAGAGGGAGGGCTCCGGAATGCTTCTATATTGGAGGTTGATATCTCAAATTACTTACTTCGTAACAAGGCAGATTCATGGTTAACTTGCTCGTATCACCATCCGAACTTGCACAATCGACTGACATTGTATAGCCGCTTTGATGACTCTTTGTTTTCCGATTCGCTTCATTCTTTTTGTCCTCACCCTCGCCACCTTTCTTATTAGTAGGCTCCTTGGATCCATTCATATCTTCCGTCGATAAATTGCTATTATCACTGGAATTATTACTTTCTCTTTTCTTGCGGCTAAATACGCCTTTCAGTTTCTTAAGCAATACGCACGGACACATTCTGAAAGCTGAAAACTGAAAATGTTCCAGAATTATGAGTGAACGCAAATATCACGGAAACTCACTACTTCTCTTCGAAAAATAATAATAAAAGATTAAAAATAAAGGAAACAAGTGATTGTTCTTCTTTTATAAGTCCTTTCGGTGAAGTTCACGGAAAAAATCGTTCAAATTTCGGGCTGTATGAGTTCTACGAAGACTTGGGAAAGAGTAACGTTCAGTTTGGAAACCGCGACGATTCGGTGTCTTGAATTATCTTGAAAGTAACTGTAAACTGTGCGATTTTGCGCCGCGGTGACTGCACCTCGAATCGCCTGAAAGCGCGCTTCGACTTCTTGTTAAATGGTTTTAAAATTAGGTTTTTCTTGATGAACGGATGAAAAGGAAATCCGAAGATCGCTCTCGGCAGCAGAGTTGGGCGGAATAGGATTTTGGGAACTCGGAATCCGGAATCCGGAATACGGAAAAAAATATTCTTTCACGGAATCCGGAATTCGGAATACGGAAAAAATATTTTTTCACGGAATCCGGAATCCGGAAAACGGAATGAAAAAAACGGCGGAATCCGGAATGCGGAATCCGGAATTTTAACCATTAATAAGGGAATATTTATAATAAAAAATGATGTAAGTGCGCTCTGTTCGCAAAAATTTTTGCGGATGTTCAAAAAAGTATACATTTCACAACAATTGAGAATAAAAAATTAAAACGGAATAAAAAAGCCATATCGCGGAATCCGGAATCCGGAATACGGAAAAAAATTTTTTTCACGAAATCCGGAATCCGGAATACGGAAAAAATATTCTTTCACGGAATCCGGAATCCGGAATACGGAAAAAATATTTTTTCACGGAAAACGGAATGAAAAAAACGGCGGAATCCGGAATGCGGAATCCGGAATTCCGCCCAACTCTGCTCGGCAGCTTGGCATTCTCGAATCGTTACAGTCACCGATACAAACACAACCATCAGTGAACATTTGAAGCGGGGGCGTCTAAAAATGGCAAATATCATGGGATTCTGGGAAAGACGACTTGTAAGCTGAGTGAAAGATTCTCAATACAACGTCTCTCTCGGCTTCTGTTAAGGCTTCCACGAAAGACGAAACAAGTCGGCCGTCTTTCGTAGAATTCTTTCGTCTCGTCTTGCGTTTGTCTTACGTCGTCAACACAATACATGTGTACCAACACAATGTCTATCTCTGCGTGAGACGAATTCTAGACAGTGACGAAGACGAAACGAGACGGTCTTTTTTCGTCTTTCGTGGATGCCTTAGAATTTAGAATACATGTACACCAACACAATGTCTGTCTATCTCATCTCTAAATAACTGACAAGACGCCTTTGTTGATCTGGGATGGCCAAGGCGAACAACATTTTGCATACACCGAAACCGACGTTCTTCCAACAGGATGGGCTCCTAACCAGAGCTGCAAAAACCACTCTGCTATGTTCGTCTTTGGTGCGGAATGGTCGGGTTCGTCGCCACATCTCAATCCGATGAACTATGTCATCGGAGGAGGCCGTGCTTCTGAAAGACTACGACGACCCTCCCGCACTTACCTCAGTGTAGTCGTCAACGCCTACCAGTAGCGTCTCCGAACTGTATTCAACGGCAAGGGAAGACGCTTCGAAATGTTTCGATAACTGTTGTTTTTGTATACAGTACCGTGCAAAAGGTTGTCCACTCTGTGGTTTTCGAGCATAACTATTTTTCGAGTACCGATATGGAGCCAAAATTTTTACCAGATGTTTCTAAGTAGGTTTGACGGATTGTGGTCAAATTTCATAAAGAAATATAAAAAAATAAAATTTTTAAGTGAAAAAATCGAATTTTCGAAAAAAAAAATCAAAAGTTGACCTTGCAATACGTTGCTGAAAATTGGCTTATTTTCAGAGAAAATGCAGTTTTTGGAGCGCGTCTCCTTATTTATCGATTCCCCTGTATTGAGTTATGATTTTCAGATTTTTTTGTTATTTTTCTGGTCTGGAAAGAACTTTAAGAAAAAGAAGGGGTCCTTTCTAAAAATTCAGAACATCTTCATGACACCTCTTAAGCGATTCTGATTGGCAAACACTGAGCCAACGTTGCATATGCCCTGGTCGAAGCGTTGGAAAATTTTCTTCGATTTTTGCGTTTTTCCTGTCTGCGAGGGTCTCAAGGCTACGGTTGTAGTGCTGCGGAATACAATTCTACGACCCTCCGACGCCTCCTCGTTTTCGTTTCCTGCGTCATGGTGATTTGTTTGGAACGCCGCGTTCAAAGTTGATTTCCAGGAGAAATTTCCTGGAAAAACACTGCCATTTTTTCCAGATTTTCGAGTGTTACCGTAGTTTGCCTCTTCCCTTCGAGACCTCCGACCTTCGCACGATTTACGGCTCTTTTTTAACGCAATTTTTTCAAGTTTTTTAGCGTTTTTTTCGGTATATTCACCTGTTTTTTTCTGAATATTTCTCCTCAAATGATGGATTCTAACGGAGAAATCGTTGAAGAACTCGAAAACATTCGTGAGTAAATTGTAACACTCGTTGCGACAGTTTCCGGAAAATCTGGAAAAAAATGGCAGCTTTGGACAGCGTTTTTCCAGGAAATTTCTCCTGGAAATCAACTTTGAACCGGGCAGAATCATTTGGGGAATTTTTGATCCACACCGATCAGTTTTCCTGAATCATCTCTTTATGTATTAATAGCTTTCAAAATATCGGTTCAGTGCCGTGATCTGGCAGAGAGGCATTTCCTAAATAATTCTTCGTGCGTATTCAACCTCGTTTTCGTAGTCTCTCGAATATTCAACGCGAATTTCACGAATCTCTTGTTTTATTCAATAGAGCGTGATTGCAGACGTCCACGAACGCTCCTCCCCTTCCCCCCTCTTTTCCAACACCTTTATGGACCTTTTTGCAAGCGCACTCGTCTGTTAATATTTTTTTTATTATTTAAAAAGTTCCACTATTTGAATGTTGATTTTTTTTCTTCAGCACCAATGCGCCAATGCCAACTACCCATCAGAGGATTGGTGTGAAAAGGAATACGATCATTACAAGGATTACTGTACGCACTGTATAAAAAATCCTTGTATCTCGTTCACCCATGATATTGATTGCTACTGTGAGCCTTACGACAACATTTGGCGTCGATATGGTTATGAAACGGCCCGCTGGTGTCAGAAGTACGAGCTGACTTGTGATGAAAAAGGGAGGAGAGAGAAGGGAAATGAATTGGTTCAATTGATGCAGGATAGAATCAAAGGTGGGCCGAAAACATCCGTGAAATGGACATAGCCGCTACCTTAACGCGCCGGACATCTTTCGTCTTGAAAATAGCCAGAACCGCGCCAGCCAACGCTCTTCAGTGGTATTTAAGGAGAATTGGCTAAGGCTTCCAGAGAAAGACGAAACAAGTCGTTCGTCTTCGTTCGTCTTTCAGTTCGTTTTACGTCGTCAATTAAAATACATGTGTACCAACACATTGTTTATCTCTGCGTCAGACGAATTCTAGACGGTGACAAAGACGAAACGAGACGGTCTTATTTCGGTCTTAGAGAAAGCGAGAGAGAGAGAGAGAGAGAGAGAGAGAGTGGAGTGCCCAGAGAAACAAAATAGTGGCTTTGTTGTGATTATCAACTACAGTAATACCCTGCATTCCAAATTTAGGCCACATTTCGCAAAATGCATCGATTTTCAGTCGTTTCCCTTCTATTTTTCACGTGATTTTGTCCTAATATTCACATTTTCTTGCAATATTTATTATTTCGTATAAAAAAGACTGAAAATCAGCTTGGCTTCACATTTTAATGAGCTGCATTAAAATTTGAAGTGCTTCTAGAATACTGTTGGCGGGAATAATGCGCATTGTTTTACTGCCTGCGCTCTCCTCATTTCCCACACTGTTTTTATTTCGATACTTTTTGAAATAAAATAATCGCAAACAGTGTGTCGTTTCGAAAAATTCGAGTTCGAACGACACTCCGAAATAACGCAAAGCGCGTTGTTTATCGTATTTCCATTCAAATCGTTTTTCGCGATTTCTTGAGAATTTTTCGAGAAATGTTTCGTGAAAATTTTTCGAAATTTTTTCGAAAAAACGCATTTTTCCAGAAATCATTTTTCGAAACGACACCCTGATCGCAAAAGATGCCTCTTTCACTATGAAATTCGCCAAAAACACTGAAAAAAAGAAATATTCCACTTAAGTCGCATATTTTAAACAGAGACAATAAATTTTTATAATTTTTAAGTAAAGAATTCGAAAAAATCTAAGAATTTTTGTTTTTATGCCAAAGAACTTGCTGCGGAATCCCATTATCCGGAGCAAAGAGCAACTGCGAATTCATGGAACAAGATGAGCTCCACAAAAGAGTGATATTATAATGCATTGCTGAGACTGTAAATTTCTGAAAAACCTCTTTAGAATTCTCAACGTTTTATTGGCGTAAATCAGGATAATACTTTCAAAAAACGACAAAAAATAAAAGTGAACGTATCATTATGTGGAAAAAAAATACCCATTTTTTGAAAAATGTCGAATTTCTCGATTGCTCAGTTTTATTTTATTTTCGCTCCAAGACCCATAATTTTCTTTTTTAAAGGTATTTCCATATCATATATAATAAATAATTAGAAATTACAAAAAATCGAAATTTTTGAGATTTTTGGGGGTGAACGTAAAATTATGTGGAGCACTGTAGCAGCACAAGAAGTCTGGGCGGAGCACCTCGCTTAGCCGACCTATAAAACTGAG
The DNA here is from genome assembly GCA_003052745.1 of Caenorhabditis inopinata. Lineage (NCBI taxonomy): Eukaryota > Metazoa > Nematoda > Chromadorea > Rhabditida > Rhabditidae > Caenorhabditis > Caenorhabditis inopinata. The sequence goes on from AP018153.1 coordinate 4,081,692, forward strand.
AAGTGAGCAATTTCTTTGCAGTTCACTACCGATGTCTTCATTTGTTCAACTTGGCGCACGTCATCTGTGATCCATTTTCCACAAGATTTGACTGGTACAGATGCATGAAAGTGAGTTCGAAACAGTGTTTCTAGCGGAGCCTTTAAAGACAAAATGTTCAGTTCCTGTTCGATTGTGAGCTGGTTTCCGACTGGGACGAAGAAGACTACGATAATGTTGGAGTTATCGCTGTTAACGAACCAGTCAAGCCGAGGAAACCACCACCGCAAGTTCCCAAGGTAGTTTAAAATGTGTGCACTTTCCGAATAGCAATCGTTGTTGCAGTCGCTGATTCCGGATTCTTCGATTTCCGATCAAGCCGAAATGTTGCTGAAGAAAGGGCTCTCCTCGAAACAACTACAAGAGAATGCGGCAATAAGAGAAAAAGAAAAACAGCTGGAAGCGGTCTTCAGAAAACCGTAATAATTTTGTCTATTCTGTGCTCTTTTATTCATTGATTTAACTTTAAAATATAAAATATAAATTCCAGTAAAGCTTCTTTTGGCATTGTCGTCCAAAAGGTCTGCAATTGGCGCGCAATAATTTTCCCTTCGGCACCACTTTGAAACCATCATCAATTAACCTAATTAATTGATTTCCAGGAGAAATTTCCTGGAAAAACGTAGTCCAAAGCTGCCATTTTTTTCCAGATTTTCCGGAAACTGTCGCAACGAGTGTTACCGTAGTTTGCCTCTTTTTTCGATATCTTCAACGATTTCTCCGCCAAAATCCATCATTTGAGGAGAAATATTCAGAAAAAAACAGCCGAATATAGCGGAAAAAAGTTTAAAAACTTGAAAAAATTGCGTTAGAAAAGAGCCGTAAATCGTTCGACGGTCGGTGGTCTCGAAGGGAAGAGGCAAACTACGGTAACACTCGTTGCGACAGTTTCCGGAAAATCTGGAAAAAAAATGGTAGTTTTGGACAGCGTTTTTTCAGGAAATTTCTCCTGGAAATCAACTTTGAACACGGCATTATGTTGAACGTTTCTGGAAGTGAGAGATACCACTGGTGCGCGGCAGCGCGTTCTTTAATTTTCGAAAATTGTATTACTGTAACCACCAGAATCCAATCAGCTTTCAGTTGAGAATAGCTGAAAATGACAAACTTTTGATAATGTTACGTTCCCAGGATACTGTAGAAGAATAATGAGTACGCCGATACGCAGACAGTCCTCCAAATAAACATAGGTTCACCAACATTTTTTGAATTATCTCGCTTTAAGTTAAGTTTTAAAAAAGTTTTGCCATTGAAAAAAGTCGCATTTTGAATAATTTTTAATGAACATAAAAGAACACCAGAAAAAAAGTTTGAAAAAACGCTTGAAAAATTCCAAAAAAAGATAGATTCACCCAGAAAAAAGCGTTAAAAAAGTTTTGCCATTGAACAAAATTTGCATTTTGAATAAATTTTAATACACATATTATCCATCCGCGAGGACGTGAGCCAATGTTTAAAGGCGCAACGAATTAACTGATTGGGTCTCGTTAGGGGATAGCGCGTTAAATTGTAAGAAAGCGCACACACTATCCGCTATTTAACGCACTATCCCCTAACGAAACCCAAACAGTTAACTCGTTGCGCCTTTAAACATTGGCTCACGTCCTCGCGGAAAAATAATAAGTGAACTCCAAAAATAAAACTGAAAAACACGTTGAAAAAATTCCAAAAAAAGATAGGTTCATTTCTATTTCTTATTTTTTCCGGTTTTTTTTTAAATATTTATTTTAAAATAAACAGCTGCAGACAACGTTTTTGATGGTTTTATAGCAATGTGCAGAGCAAAACCGCTGACAGATTACGAGCAAGTAGTCATTGACGCAAATTCTGCTCACCGAATGTCAAAGCTAACATTTTATTCCATGTTTCTTTCTGATAATGCTGTCTTTTCTTCCTTTTTTCTGGGTGAGCCTATCTTTTTTTGGAAATTTTCCAGCGTTTTTTTTTAAACTTTTTTTCTGGTGTTCCCTTATACATACATATGTATATTAAAATTTATTCAAAATGCGACATTTTTCAATAGCGAAACTTTTTTAAAACTTAATTTAAAACGAGATAATTCAAAAACAGTGTGGGTGAACCTATGTTTATTTGGAGGACTGAACACTTATGGGGTTATTCATGAAAAGCAAAAAAAGCATTTTAATGCAAAAAAATGCCTTTTTTGTATTAAAATGCAATTGTGCTTTTCATGAATAACCCCATTAGTGAATGGAACATTGCATTCCAACTTTTGTAAAATTATTTGTGCGCGCAATATGCGTCAGCAGTCTGCGCCTTGGCGCCAAACTTGCGTTGCAATATTTAAAAGCCACCCTGTAGTGAATGGTGCATTGCATTCCAACTTTCGTGGTAGATAACACCTTGAACCGTAGTTACCCCTTCTCAAGTTTCTGTCGCAACGGTATTCGGATTATGGTAGCTACAGTAATCATAATTCCAAAATATTAGATAAGTCGTTTGTTAAATTCAAAATACACGCCTTATGCGCACAGATAGATGCTTGACATTAAGGCTTCCACAAAAGACGAAAACAAAAAGTCGCCTTCTTTCGTCTCCCCCGTCTTTCGTTTGTCTTACGCAATAAAAAAGTTGTGTACTGTGTAACTTTTTGCGTCAGACGAATTCAAGACGAAGACGAAGCCGAGACGAGACGGTCTTATTTCGTCTTTCGTGGAAGCCTTATTTGACACATTTTTATCAGAGTCGAATTCCGTATTTCGCAACAGTTTGCAGCATAGCATTCCGCGTTCCGTATTCTGGAATTCAGGTTTTTTTGGGCTTATCTTGGTTTTTCTTATAATAAAATAACTGTTTCCGCACTGATTGTTTTATCAGTTTGATCTCTTTGTTCATCTTCTCTTTGAACTACAATCGACCATTCGTGTGAAGCGCAAAGTCCACCGGGAACCGTTGACACCTCGTCCATTCGTATCAGGCGCCTGCTATATTTGGATATCTAATTGAAGAGAAAAAAAGAAATAAGAAAGGAAATAACGAAATAACAAAAAGGATGGAAGCCTACAACATCCTGTTCATTGGAGCACAATTGCGCGCGTTCTTCCTGAAAAAGGAGGCGTCGCAACTTGATATATTTGATATACAGTACCGGCCATAAAGCAGAGAAAGGAGGAATTCCGGATTCCGCATTCCGCATTCCGGATTCAGCCGTTTTTTCCATTCCGTCTTCCGGATTCCAGATTCCGAGAAAAAATTTTTTTTCCGTTTTCCGTTTTCCGGATTCCGAGTTCTCAAAAATCCAATTCCGCCCTACTCTGCCATAAAGGTATTATATTGTCGAAAAATCATAATATGATACCTTTATGGCCGATATCTGTATGTAGAATGAGCACCGGCAAGAAGAAGAGCATTGCGAGATGGGGATTTTTAGGCAATGTAATCAGAAAGAGCTGAAAATGCATCTGGAGCAAGTGAGGCTTTGGGCAGCGAAAATTGCAAAAGTTCAAAGAATTTGGTGTGGCGTTGAGCATGCAAAGAGCTAATTACCAGAGTAGGGCGGAATTGGTTTTTGGGAAACCCGCAAAACGGAAAAAAATTTTTTTTCATGGAATCTGGAATCCGGAAAACGGAATGTAAAAAGCGGCGGGATTCGGAATGCGGAATGCGGAATCCGGAATTCCGCTCTTCTCTGCTAATTACAGTACCGGCCATAAAGGTATTATATTGCCTTAAAACCATAATATAATACCTTTATGGCCGGTACTGTAGAATTTAAAGGTTTTTCCTATAGTAGAGCATCTCTATGATCTCGGGAAACAAAGCGGCACATGGTGGCTCATATGCCGCTAAGACTTCCATTTGGGCCGCCGTCTCGTCTCGTCTTCTTCCTCGTCTTGGAATCGTCTGACGCAGTGTATTGGCAACTTTTTCATGGCGTAAGACGAATGCTACACGAACTGAAAGACGAAAGAAGGCGACTTTTTGTCTTCGTCTTTCGTGGAAGCCTTATCTTGATCGTTGATCGTTTTCCCCAACCTTCATTTTCTGCGGTTTCTGATCATTTTGGGACTTTATTATTTGAAAAAGATTGCGTCATTTTTGAGATCAAAATGTTTTCAGACCATAAATCAATCCATAACATCTAAAAATATTAGAAAAATGTAGAAAAATGGGAAATGGGCAAAATGGTCTGAAAACATTTTGATCTAAAAAATGACGCAATCTGGGACATGGGACACTCGAACAGAAATTTCCTAAACTTTTTCTAAAAATTCGACCACAGGCAGTGTGTCGTTTCGAAAGCATTTCGAGAAATTTTTCTCGTTGATTTCTCGAGAACTTTACGAGAATTTTTCGAAAAATTTCCGAAAAAAAATCTCGAGAAATTTCCGAAAAATGTTTCGAGAAATTCTGGAAAAAAAAATTTTCAATAAAAAACTAATAATAAAGTAGTTCGAACGACACTCCGAAATAACGCAAAGCGTGTTGTTTATCTTATTTCCATTCAAATCATTTTTCGCGATTTCTCGAGAACTTTTCGAGAATTTTTCGAGAAATCATTTTTCGAAACGAATTTTTCGAAACCACAGGTACATACTTTTGACTACGGAGAATACAGTACATATTGTGGCTATCTGCCGAAAGGTCTGAAAATCGAGATATTTCGATCTGAAAATCCGGAGCTCCGCGCCCTTTCCTCGCCCTCTTCCCCCTCTTTCCTCTATGCATAAAAGCTTCCACGAAAAACGAAAAAGAGCATTGCGGGATGGTGATTTTTAGAAAATGTAATCAGAAGCAGGTAAGTTATATATCTGAAAGAGCTGAAAATGCTTCTGGAGCAGGAAAGACTGGGGGGGGGGGGCCGCGACACTGACTGTGTTTCGAATGGGGAACCATAATATGATACCTTTATGCCCGGTGTACTGTACTTATAGTTATTTGAATTCCAAACAGAAGGGAACGCTCTCTCTCTCTCTCTCTCTTTTATTGGTTTCATCAGTAGTGATTGTTAGCAAACCGTCGAATAACACTTAGAAACCGCACATCCGCCGTCCGAAAATAGAATTGAGAGGAATGTAGTCGATCAACTTGTTTCATCTCTCATCTCTCAACTCTCCTCGATTTGAAATTCGATGTATCTACGTCACCGAACCATCGGAAATCGAATGGAACGATCATCAGCCCTATTCTCCGGGTGATCAGTACGAGAGAATTCACGTGAAGCATGCGACGGAGACCAATGGATGGAATCGGATTCTGAATAAATGAATCTTCAGCAGCGTATCCTCCTGATTTCTAGTTATTTGTGCAGACAGATTCAAAGATTTATAAGGATCAAAGGTCAGAATGCGTTGAGAGCGATGGCAGAACCGCTTGTTGATTTAAATCCGAATCGAAGATCATTTTGTATAGTTTTCCGCTTTGGATCTATGGATTCAGTGAAATAGAGCTCAGCTTAGGCTCCGATTTTCAGACTTCTGCTAGCACCATACGTCTACTCTAAAAGAGAGTTCTATGCTTGAATTAAACATGAAATTTGAGATGGAGACTAATTTTCAGACCTGTATCAGCATGGAACTCGTTGTGCGGTGGAGCGCGCTTTCTGAGCGGAAAAACAGCGGATTTCTCGATATTTTCGAATGGTTTTCACTGATTTTCCTAGGTAGGCATTATGACAAGAAATCATTGTCTTCTTAAAATGAAACAAATTTTTCTTAATGATTCTCTAGCAACCAAAGCATGTTTGTAGTTTGTAGTTTGATGTTTGATGTTTGATGTTTGTAGTTTGTAGTTTGTAGTTTGATGTTTGATAGTGCGACGCTTTTGAAGATTTTTGAAAATTTTCTGAACCATCATGGGGGAAAATCTCGAAAACTCTCAAAGCGAGCCACACCGTCTGAAATCTGAAAGTTGAAAGTTTGTAGGTTGATATTTGATGTTTGTAGTTTGTAGTTTGATATTTGTAATTCAGCTACAGTAACCGCCCGTGCGACAAATCGGTTTGACCTACATACGAACCGCGCGCGCGCTCCTATCTTTCGAGAAAACGAAAAATCGATTTGAATTAAGAGGCTCCGCCCACTTTTAGCATCAGAGCGCGTTTACTGTGTGCCACTCATTTTTTTTTTGAAATTTTTTTTTAACTAGCTAGAAATAAGTTGAAAATTGCGTTTTTTGCTCATTTTTTTCAGTTAAAAAAATAATGTTAGATGCAAACGCGCTCGGATGCTAAAAGAATGAGGAGCCTGAAAAAAGCGTCGGAACTATTCCACTCGGATAGCAAATTGTGCGCACTTTGAGCATTTAAAGGTATATTTTTGATATTCACGGATTTTGCCCCTCGGGTAAACGCGCTCCACTGAAAAAAAGGCGGTTGTCTTGCAACGACTTTTATCAGAGAATGAGCGCTGAGACCTGTTGTTCAGCGGAGCGCGTTTACAACGGGGTCACTTAAAATGCATGGAAAGCTTAAAATGTAGTACTCAAATACTGTAATTCCTATAGGCTCTTTCGGCTCTCTAAGAGCCAAACAGTACCCGTTTGAAGCGCCTTTTCGTCAGAATATGAAGAGACAGACAGACAAACAGACAGAGGCTTTAAAGCCAGACCAACAGAATGCCAAACTTACACCAAAAGTTGTCCAAAAGCCAGAGTGAATCTGCTTTGGTCCAAATGTGGTACTTGATTGCGAATGGACTATGCAGACTGGCAAATACGTACCAAAGTGGGCCACCTTTTGCTCTTTGGTACCAGCTAATCGTCGGCTTTCCCAGTACGAGCAAACATGCCTTTTTATAACAGGAACTTGCACAGAACAATCCTAGAACAATGTGGCCGAAGAGATTAACAAATTCCCTTTCTATTAATGAAGTCTCCAGTGAGTTATGCGAAACTCTTCGAAATAGTGTACAATTCCGAGAGGCGCAGACATTGCTGATCTTTCACAGTTCAGAGACCAACCGTGAATCGCGTCGAGGTCATCGATGGGTAATAGAGAGAAGGAGATTCAGATTTCCAAAGAGATTAAACATCGACTCCGCCCATTTAAAGGCGCATTCGCTGCCATCGTCCATCAGGTGCCGCCCATCACTTTTCTCATATTTAACACCGTAATCAATCTCTGAAATCAGAAGCCACTAGCATTCAACTTATCGACTCGTCATCTGAAACTCTCAAAATGTCTTTGGAGCTGGAGAAGACGCCATACACGCAAGAAGAGCGTCTCGGTTGCGTCGAAAACGTGAAGAAATGGTGCAGGAAATATCTGTTGGAAGGTAAAACATTACAACTCGGCTCGTCGAGCTCTCACTTTTGCAGGACAGCATCTCGAGGAGCATCACGCCGAAAAAATGGCACATCTTCCGGAAAACCCGTCGCTTGGAGACTTGGTGCTCATCAAGTACCGGAAGTTTGCGGCGATGCTCTTCCCATTTCTCTTGATCCATGTGTGTCATATCCATCATAACGGACTGAGATAAGTCGCCACAATTTCAGATGATCTGGTGGTCGACGGCGATTCGTCACAACCTCTTCCGATTCTACCATGACTATTGGCATATGCCAGTCACGATGACTCTCGGCTCTTTTGTCGGTGGCATGACGTCCGAAGGATCCGGAGCTGTCGCTTTTCCAGTCATGACTCTTGCTCTTCATATAAAACCGGAAATCGCCAGAGATTTCTCATTGATGATCCAATCAATCGGAATGACGTCTGCACTCGTTTGTGTGCTCTTCATGAAGGTGCAATTCGAGCATCGTGCCGTCATCATCGGAGCGCTCGGTGCAGTTCCTGGATTCATAATCGGCGTTCATTGGATCGATCCGCTGTTCAGTGGGCCTCAGAAGAAAATGCTTTTCGTCTCCATTTGGACAGCGTTTGCATTTGCATTGGGAATTTTGAATTCTCAAAAGAAGAGAGCAACGTTCCGCGAGATTCCCGAATTCTGCGCCTGGAAAGGATGGATTCTCTTCCTCACCGGCGTGCTCGGAGGGATCTTCGATGCATTTGCGGGGTCTGGAATCGATATCTGCATCTTCTCCGTCATCACACTTCTCTTCCGCGTCACTGAGAAAACGGCGACTCCTACCACCGTCGTTTTGAAAGGAACTATCGCCGTGTTCGGCTTCTACTACAGAGCCGTTATGATGGGAGACATCGATGAAATGGCCTGGAGGTACTTTGCCGTTTCAGTGCCCGTCTCTGCTGCAGCCGGACCGCTCGGATCATTCTTGGGGTCACATCTCCATCGCCAAGTTGTTGCTGGATTCGTCTACGTTCTCGAGGCAATCGCCCTTGTCGGATTCTTATGGACAAGACCAGCCTGGCAACTGATTGCGGCAGGAGGTAAATTAGGCTCATTTTAAGCTCCAAATTAGAACTATTCTGGAAATTTCGATTTTGTCTGCAATTTCCTATATTCATTATTCATAATAGAAGAGCATGTCTTCTACGGAACGTCAAGCTGATTTTTCTTTTCCAGGATGTATCATTTTCGGAGGATTTGTGTTCTTCTCCGCCATGTCGAAAGCCGGCGCAATTCTAATGAAACGCATCGAAGCTCGCCAGCAAAAGGAGGCTCAAAACGTTGGAATCACAACCCTTTCATTCTAATTTCCCACATTTACCCTCGTATTTGTTTGAATCCATTGAAACCAACGGGTGCTTCTCTTTTCTGTGAATTTCAATTATCACCACGGGCAATTTGAAGCCATTATTCTCTGACCGTCTATGTGAGCCATTTGTCTTTGATCTCAATAGTGCGGCATTCCAAAATAAAAAATTGTTGCCTGTCTACAAGCGATGAGCAAAGCGGAACTTTGAACTCTGATCTCCGGGTATTTAGGCCATTTTCAAAATTCCCAACGCAAATGTTGAAGGTTACGGTATATGTTAAAGGCGCATAGTAAAATTGTGCTTCGCATCTCGAGAAGAATTGTTTCGTATTTCGTTATTTCAAATTTGTATTTCTTTTTGTTTTTCTTTGTCACCAGCTTTCCTTTTTCGTCTTTTTCTGACAACGTTTGCTTTTAATCTTAATAGTGCGGCATTCCAAAATAAAAAATTGTTGCCTGTCTACAAGCGATGAGCAAAGCGGAACTTAGAACTCTGATCTCCGGGTATTTAGGCCATTTTCAAAATTCCCAACGCAAATGTTGAAGGTTACGGTATATGTTAAAGGCGCATAGTAAAATTTTGCTTCGCATCTCGAAGAGAATTGTTTCGTATTTCGCTAATTCAAATTGGTTTTTCTTTGTCACCAGCTTTCCTTTTTCGTCTTTTTCTGACAACGTTTGCTTTTAATTTTAATAGTGCGGCATTTTAAAATAAAAACTTTTTGCTTGTCTACCAGCGGTGAGCAAAGCGGAGCTTAGAAAACTAATCTCCGAATATTTGGCTCCGGGACATTTTAAAACCGGACATTTCAAAACCGAGACATTTCAAAACCGGACATTTCAAAACCGGACATTTCAAAACCGGACATTTCAAAACCGAGACATTTCAAAACCGGACATTTCAAAACCGAGACATTTCAAAACCGTGTTTTTGACTATTAAAGCGTTTTCGAGTTTACTTTTCTCAAAATTTGAATTGCGAGAAGAACTAATCAAGTTTCCTACTGTTTTCTCTGTGACTCTGCGTGCACTTTTATCATGAGCAATGCATTTCGCCTGATTTTTATCCAATTTGTTTCGTTTACGTTTATTTTTTGACAATTGTTTCATGTTTTTCAGCTGTTTTGAATTAAATTGGATTTTGATCCACTTTTTACAGTAAGCGCGTTGAACTATCAAAATTCTAACATGGGAATATTTAGGTTTCGGCGGAGCGAAAGTAGATTTTTGCCGGACTTCTCTCCAAACATGTTTTCAAAGTCTCTCAACCCGTTTTTAAATTTTGATTTTTGAGTATTCTTTGAGTATTTGAGTAATTTGAGTATTCCTTATTGATTTATGTAATGAATTCTTCCGTTGATATCTTCAACTTTTTTCTTTTTTAAAAGCAACCGGAATTCCCGAAAATCTCATTTAGGCGCAGAGACGCAGAGAAAACAGTAGGAAACTTGATTAGTTCTTCTCGCAATTCAAATTTTGAGAAAAGTAAACTCGAAAACACTTTAATAGTCAAAAACACGGTTTTGAAATGTCTCGGTTTTGAAATGTCCGGTTTTGAAATGTCTCGGTTTTGAAATGTCCGGTTTTGAAATGTCCGGTTTTGAAATGTCCGGTTTTGAAATGTCTCGGTTTTGAAATGTCCGGTTTTAAAATGTCCCGGAGCCGAATATTTAGGTCATTTTTAAAATTCCCAACGCAAATTTTTGAAGGTTACGGTATATGTTAAAGGCGCATAGTAAAATTTTGCTTCGCATCTCGAGGAGAATTTTTTTGTATTTCGCTATTTCAAATTTGTATTTCTTTTTGTTTTTCTTTGTAACCAAATTTTCTTTTTCGTCTTCTGACAACGTTTGCTTTTAATCTTAATAGTGTGGCATTCCAAAATAAGATTTTTTTACCTGGTATTTCGGCTATTTTCGTTGTCTCAATCATCTCGATTGTTTCCATTGATTTCTCGGATTTTCACTATTTCTCTTCACTTTTTCAATTAGATTTTCTCTTTTTTCTTCTGAAAATTTCAGAGCAGAAATTAGATTTTTAGAGTTTTTCCGGTTTTCGTGTCTGGATTGGACAACACCGACGGTGATTGTGAGAAGATAGAACAACGCCGGGGTCAGGATGGCTGAATTTATTACTACGAAGCACGAAAAATTGTAGGCTCAATTAAATAAATTCTGAGCACACATTTGCTTCCGCTGCTCATCACCAGTCTCGAGTAAATTATAGAGGCACTCGTACTTGTCGACTTTTTGGCAATTGATCCCACTTTGGAAGTAATGGACACCGGGCAGAATTTTTTGGTCCGAAAAAAGGTATTTTTTTGAATTTTTTCGTTGAAAAAGGTAGAAACAACCAAAACGCATTTTAATCGATAACAACAGAACACGAAACAAATTTCAAAAAAAAACAACAATTTTTGCTTTTTTAAAAGTTAACAATCATAGCCCTTTTTGATAAAATATCTCTAAAATATTCCTTTGAATAACGTTTTTGATGTGAAGTTGCTCCTTCTCCTGAAAACCGAATTCTGAAAAAAAAACAATAGTTTATAAGAAACCATTAATATTGGTAATATAAAATGAATCCACTCGAGACGCAGTATAGTTTCTAAGCATGCGCCTTTAAAACACCGTAACTTTTTATTCCTATTTTTGTTTCTCAGTATTCCGCTATAAATTTCCATTTCCAAATTCTTTTTCGGGATTATTCCAATGGGAATTTCATTTTGAAAAAAATTAGTAATCTAAAATTACATGAAGCGCCAGAAATTTTTTGGAAAAATTCTCAAAAAATTTCCGAAAAATCAACGAGAAAAATTTCTCGTGAAATTTTTTATCGACCCCGAGAATTTTTCGAGAATTCGAGAAAAAAACGATTTTTAAAAGAAAATTTCGATAAAAAATAATAATAAACTAGTTCGAACGAAACTCTGAAATAACGCAAATCGAGTTGTTTATCGTATTTCCATTCAAATCATTTTTCGCGATTTCTCGAGAAATTTCCGAAACATTTTTCGAGAAATTCTCGAAAATTTTTCGAAAAACGCATTTTTTCGAGAAATAATTTTTCGAAACGACACACGGCTGGGTACGAGAGCTCTCGGTTTTTTTTAGCATAAAATTGGCCAAAGCCTGTTCAAAGCTACACGAAACCGTTTTCTGAAAAGGGAGCCCTCCTACGTGTGCATCTTCGTGATCTCTTCGTTTCGCAATTGTACGATTCGTAACCGTCTACTTCGGAACAAGCCAGCTCCTGAAATGTCCAGTGTTTGCAAAACTGCCCAACTTTCCAAAAAAAAAATTTCACATTTTTGGGACCCTCTGACGTCTATCTGATTTTTCCATGAAAAGGACAATGAGATCTGCAATTATCGAGCCAGAAGTATGGAAGTTTCAGAAAGTTAAGCCCGAGTTGAACGCGTTGACCCACCACCCTTTTCAAGATTCACTCGACCCTCTCCAGCTCTGTGCTTCCACACAAACAATGAGCTCTCACACATTCTACATCTCTGCCGTCTTTTAAAGCTTTCTTCCACCTATTGGTTTCCATGGAAACTGGCATCCAATGAAGAGATGAACGCTATTCAGATTGCTTTACCTCTCGCTTTCAGAAGAGCACTTTTCATTTTTATTTCATCACATTTGCATCCAAAAACCAACGTAGCCCTTTAATAGGAACTTTGTAGCAATTCAAATGTCAAACCCTCCAATGCTCCGGGGTAGTTTGTGCCGCGCGCCAAGGGGTTGCCGTGAGAAACGGCGTGGCTCGGCAATCAGCCGTTTTGTCGGCAAATTGTCGACAAACCGTCTTATTTTGTGGTAGGACCGCAGGACGGAAGTGCGACGACGATAGTTAGGCTGCTTCAAATTGTTTTTAGTGATTAATTAAGGGAAAAGGAAAAAAATAACTTTTTTCTTCCGATTTCATACATTTGGCACCGCGCCAGATTGAAGCACATCGGAGCAGCAGTCAGGAGTGCGGAGCTCAACTGCAAACTCTTTAACAATGGCTCTTATTGATTGAGAGTTGGGATATAGCGAAAATCGATCCCGCTGATCGCAATCATCTGATCAGAAATTCCCTTGAAAATCCAGCGTTTTTATAAAGAGTTCCGAGCGGTGTTGCTCCGCGTGTGTGAATTCTCTTTCCGGATTAATGCGTTGCGCCGTATTGAGCAACGAGACAGTTTTATTGCCAGTCCGTTGGATAGAAAATTTATGCATTTCGGCACCCTTTTCCTCTCCATTCATTCCATTCTTCTCGCCGGATTAGGAGTCGCCTATCGGCAGGCCGACATTGTCAAAAGAGCGAAATTGCATCATCAGTTTCGGAAGCAACACTGAGCAAAAAAAGTGCGAGCTTATGGGAGTGCATATTTCTGCAATAAGACAAGGTGTGGACTCACACTTTTTGCTCCGCTTTATAAAAAAATAGTTCAGTTGGCCGCTCAGCCAATGCCCTTCAGCCATCTGGCAGATTATCGATACTTTATTTCTTGTGAAATTCATTTGAACTCTTGCCGAAAGGTCATTCGGCAACCTGTCACTTATTGACACCCTTTGCCCATTCATCATTTTTGAAAATACAATAGAAAAGCCAAAACTGTATTGGAAATTTGCTCCATTTCGCACAAAAAGAGGAATCCTCATGGCTCGAAAGGTCGACTTATCTTTTTCTCGCCGCTAAAACGGCTCTTACGGCGAATGCTTTGTTCCAGCAGAGCCATGGGCTTCTTTTCGTCACTCTCCAGCCTGTTTGGAATGGGCAAAAAAGAAGTGAACATCGTCGTCGTTGGATTAGACAACTCGGGAAAGGTATGCTCCATCCATGGCGTGCCCTGACGCTTATAATTGCAGACGACGATTCTGAATCACTTGAAAACTCCAGAGACGCGCAGCCAGCAAATTGTTCCAACCGTCGGACACGTTGTCACCAATTTCAGCACTCAAAATCTCAGCTTTCATGCATTCGATATGGCTGGGCAGAGTGAGATTTCTTTTTCTTTTTTTATGTCGAAATTAGGCAAATTTCATTGAGCAATTAATATTCGTAGCTCTCAAGAGTCTAAAATTTAGTTTGAACTCACCACTAGAGCTGTGCGGATCCGATGTTTAGCTATTTTCTTACAAAATATTCCAAAAATTTCGAAAAAGCAAGAATTACGGTATATCTTAAAGGCACATAACTAAATTTAATTTTTCTCTTTGAGCTAATTTCTTCCCTATTTTTCTAATTCAAATTTACCTTTTTTTTACTCAAAATTTTCATTTTTCCTTCTCCTAATAGACCAATAGAAATCAAAATTTTAAGAAATTTAAATTTTCTTACAGAATATTCCCAAAAATTCGAAATAACAAGGATTACGGTATATCTTAAAGGCACATAACAAAATTTAATTTTGCTCTTTGAGCGGATTTCTTCCCTATTTTTCTAATTCAACTTTACCTTTTTTTTACTCAAAATTTTCATTTTTCCTTCTCCTAATATACCAATAAAAATCAAAATTTGAAGAAATTTAAATCTTAAAATTTCGGATAAAAATATTCAGAAAATTCTGAATAACCCACATAAATGAAGTCATTCTGAAACATTGTAACCTAAACTATCATTCATTTTTATTTGAAATTTCACAGCACTTTAATATTACAGTGAAATACCGAAGTACATGGGAAAGCTATTTTCACTCATCACAAGGCGTCATATTCGTGCTGGACAGTTCCGACCGACTCCGTATGGAGTTGCTTAAAGACGAGTTGTGGATGGTATTAGATCACAAGGATGTGGCTTCCCGAGGGGTAAGTTCATGATTGCCCGAAATCTCTTTCATCAGGATATTCCCATTCTCTGGGGGATGTCTTGGCAGACATTTACTGCTTTCAATTTTGGGAAGAACGGCCGTCTGCCAGCGATTTTCAAAAAAGACCGCATAAAATAGGGAAAGTTGTAAATAACCATAAACAAGTCAATCATATTTTTCTAAAAAACTGCTGGCAACTGCTGGCATTTGCTTAAGCATATAAAATTACCAAAACTCAATCATGAACACCATCCAATGTTCTGTATTTAATTCAAACATTTTCAAATAAAAAAATAATTAAATTTGCTATAGTCTACTTTCAGAATATCGTATGGGAACGCTCATTGTTTTCAGATTCCAGTGGTCATTCTCGCTAACAAAATGGACATTCCAGGCGCTATGACTGCTTCAGATATCACTACGGCACTTGGTATTCTCATATTAGAATCAAAAATAGTTGAATATAAAATTCTTCTCATCAGGTCTCAATCTCCATCGCAGCGGTACATGGTCGATTCATTCAACATGCGGATTGACAGGAGACGGATTGGCCAAAGCCATGCAGCAACTTTCAACAGAAATCACAAAGTACATGGAAACCAGGAGAACCTAGTTACAGTTGCATGTCTAAATGATAAATGATGAATGACGAAAAGTGGAACGAAATGAAAAATGAGCGAAAAATAAAATTAAAGGAAAAAATAACTTTTAGGATATTTGTGTATTGCATTAATTTTACAGTAAAAGCAAGATTATTATAGCAAATAATGATTTAAGGGAAAGCATTGAAATACGATGAAAGTAAAGTAATTCAAGTGATCCTGAAAATGCCGAATCTATTAATTTACACATTAATTAGAGCTCAAGAAAACGACTTTGCTCCAATTAAAAAACGCACCAAAAGTGTTTCGCAACTTGGCGATACGATATATCTCAAAAGCTTAAATGCAATATTTTTCCGTAATTTTTAATCAGACATTTTTTTGAAATTTTCCAAATATTATACTTATTCCATAAAATACAAGAAAATGGAAGAATAATTAAGTATATTTGACAAACTTTTAAAATTTAAAAAGAAATACGAAAATTAATTGAAGCGCTGCAGCTTTGACTTTGCGAAAAGGTGTGCCAGGTCGTTGCAAGATTGGGAGGAGCTTATTCTCTCCGTTAATTTTTAGTAATAGTTAGCGTTATTTCCGATTTGTGCTGATTTTAATATTTGATTTGCAGTTAAATTTGTTTAAAGTTAATATTCATTCTTTTCAGTTTCCTCTGCGAATGTTCTTCTCGACATGTTCCTTTGAGAAGTTCCATTTATTTCTTCTTTCTTAAAACCGTAATTCCAGGAGCAATAAAAATAATTAGTGCGCAATTATGTAAGAAAAAAAGCTGTGAATCAATTCGAAAATGAACTCTTTCGTGAGGCATGCTGGACGATGCTGACCATTACTCTACTTCGAATTGTGCAATTCCGAGATTTCATCCGATGATTGTCTTCTGAAAAAAAAAACCAAGTCAACAGCTATTACATCATAATAGTTTTCTCCTATCCGACTTTGTTGATCCCTCAATTTGCACCCGCTCAATTTCTAACACATAAGCATTTGCAGAGGTCACTCGAATTGTTTATATCAAGTGGCCGCCCCCTCCCGCTTCTCGTTGTCGGATAAGTGACAAAAGATGCGCGAAAAGAAATCTGAGAATAGAAATAGCGAGGAGCACCCCCCGCCGATGGGCGGCGGTAGGCTTTTTCTTTAATCCTTCCGCAACTCGGTCGTAAACCGTCGTATCAAGCAGCGCGGGGACGGTATCCATGGATATCCGTATCTTATTACAAAAAATTTGGGCACTCAAATTATACAATGGAAAAAGATGGTTTACATGTTTTGTGTTTTGCGGCACACTAATCCTCAGCGTGGCAGCAAGAGTGGTTGCGCCACCCGTCTATGAGAAACTGTAGAAGACCGAAACGTAGCTCTGTCGAATTCACCCGTCCATAATTATGTCAACTCTTTGGAAGACAGTACCGCCGAATATCAAAAGATCTAAAGACATTTGAAGAATTGTATCAAATGTTTGAAACGGCTTAAAGAGCTTCCGTTCCAGATCGATAAATGATGATTTTGCTCGCTGAGCTCGACATTGTCTTAATTTTTTCAGCTCTTGTAAGACCAAGAAACCTATTTAGTGTACCGAAAACAGCAAAAATGAAAAGGTGCTATAGCGCGCTTTTTCTGATGCACCCTGTCCGAAATCCAATGAATATTTCCTCTATTTTTTATAAAACAAAATTTACAATATTTTTCTCCGGCTAAAATAGATAAATTTTGATTGTTCAAGTAATTATGAACATGCATCAATAAAAAATGAGGTTTTTGGCTAAATGTTTGAGAAAAAAGCCGAAAAAAACATACGCATCGTATTTGCAAAAAGCAAAGTTAATTTCTCCGGGAAATGCGAATTTTGCAGTAGTGAACTGCAGTTAACTTCACAGGATATCGCTTAATACCGTATTTTTTCGGGTATTGCTGGGTTATAATGGGTTATAATGAATAAAGCCCTCGTGACCGGGGAGGTTCCGCAAAGACCAAATCAAAAACAATGGGACGCGTTTTTCGACCAAAGCTGAACAGACACATAAAACAATATTGCGTCATATGCTATTGGACAATAAGCGGAATCTGAAATTTCACTAAAAAAAGCAATACTTAATCTTGAAATAATATGAACATAAATACATCCGAAAAGACGATTTTTAACTAATTAAAAATCCTACAAATCTAATTTAAGGATGATTAATGTACAACGTGCCAGATTTCCATATTTCTAATTCGATTCCAAATAGAGCAGTCGTGCACCGATGTACGGTTTGCTCATTTATTTAAATTTAATTGGGATTTCAGAAAACTAGTTCAGATAAAACATGAATATTGATTAAATAAAAATCGGGAAATTTAACAAAAAAAATCTAAGAAATTTGAGTATTGTAAACAAACTGGAGCTCTTCGAAAAGAATATGTCGACGTTTCCTTCTAGAATTTTAAAAAACGTTTTTTGTATGGCCCATACCGGGTTTAGGCTGAGCCTTTGTTCAAATAATTTGTGCTAGTCCTGATCATTGAATAATAGCTGAATCGCTCCAAAAGCACCATGGTTCTTCGAATGGTTTTCGCTTCCTGGTGACGTCATAATAATCGTCGATATCTTCGACTTCTGTAATGTTTATATATGTAGTATGACTGTGAATTTTTACGAACGTTTTTTTCTTTAATTTTTATATCCTTGCGCTAATTCAGTTAAAGACCGCTGAAAATCATTTTAATACAAATAAAGTTAATTCAAAGTCAATTTCTTAGAGTAAAACTGACCGTATAACCAAACGGCGTATTGTATTTCTTTTTTGAGTTTTCCAAGGACGGCACGCTGGACTTATGGGATCTTCGTAGGAATGTGAGAATTTCTGAGAGCGCCGTACGAGGAGCGGGGCCTATTCCAAAGGGATATTCTCGTCTCTCACTTTAAATCAATTAAGCTTCATTTTTTGGCTTAAAAACAACAGAAATATATAATTTACGTTTGAATAGTGAACTAATTTTCTTAAAAATTCAACAAATAAGTTTAAAACTAGAAATGCGCTAACCCATTGCTGACGCACTTGCAGTTTAATGTTGTAAACCTTATCAGAATCAAATTAGTTTGCAGTTGTTGTATTCAAAATTGGCCGATGGTCTAATTTGGTTACAATCGACTTGCTAGAGTATATTAAATATCGATATTTTGCATTTATGCAAAGAAATTTAAAAAATATATAAAACTAATTTTGAAAATGAGTGAATGCCAACTTTTTAAAGAATTTTATAGTAAAAAAGGAGCTGGCAAATATCATTTAAAAATTAAAAATAATAAGCGAATATCTATTTTAAACTAGCAGGGGATTTCCGATACCGCTTGTTGTGGATTCAGGTTATTTTCCAGCAGAGCTCGTTAGCATTGCGATTTGTTACTAATAAAGCGTTATGGGGTTATTCATGAAAAGCACAATTGCATTTTAATGCAAAAAATGCCACTTTAATCTTATTCACGATTGCATTTTAATGCAAAAAAAAGGCATTTTTTGCATTAAAATGATTTTCGTGCTTTTCATGAATAACCCCATTAGTCAAAAGAGTCAAAAGCGTTGTTCCGCCACTTCACGTGATCTTTATTAATTTCTAATTCTAAATACGTGCCCACCTATTCAAACTGTTGTCATAAATACAAATTATGCACAGGCTAGTTCAAAGTAAGAGTAAAGGTATATTTTTTCTGTAATTTATTATTTTCAGGAGCAAGTGTCCGCGGGTTTTCAAGGAGAACCATGATCTCAACCAGATATTCAATTAACAGCTGTTGGCTTTTTTAGAAGAAGTGTTCCCAATCGTCCTGCGCAATTTCCAATAAGGATACAATTTGCTTAACCTTCATTCCTCCATTACAATTTTTCCGAAACACCAAACATTGATCGAGCTGTAAGTTTAATTTTTAAAAATTACAATTCTTATCATTTGAAAAATTCAAACAACCACAAGACGAATTTTTCGCTTCTTTGAAATTATTGATTTACTGTTGTAAAAACTCTCGCAGCGAATACAGTATTCAACCTGCTGCTCACTCAGATATTTTACGCGGAGAAATTATCCTCATATCCACCACCTAATACATTAAAAAGTTTACGGCAGCCACGCGGCGAATATGGTAATGCGTCCTGAATCCCGAAAATCTGCACCACGTAGTCGTGTAAGCTAAAAAAATATAAATTCGTAGTCCTGCGTTCAACATGTAAAGTTTGTGTTTAGTGCAAGAGTTTTAAAATAATTTTTCGTATAAAGATTAAGGTAAACTTGATATTATATAAATGATCGCCGTATTTATAAAACCGGTTGTCAATTACAATTAATTATGTTTTTTAAAGTAAACAAACACAGTGAAAGAATACATTTAATTTCGAAATTTCCAGATTATCAAAGCAATGGATGCTATGGCTGCGCAGTCTGCAATTTTTGCTCCATGTCTTCAAATGTAGATGAACATAAACATGAGTCTTATCGCGCCGCGAGACTGTGAGAGAGAGAGGAGCACCGGCTGGAGTCTCGTGTTCTTACTCAATTTGAGAAAAACATTGGATCTAAATTGCCAATGATGCCCGAAGATTGTCTAACCGATCAAGTTGTACTCCCCGTAACTGCCAGCCATAGTTCCTAGGAGAAATCGTCTCGATAGTTAGCCTACACGTCACCGAAGAAACCAGGTCGTCCACGCCCTCTTGAAATGGCAATGAAAGAGCTTACTATTAGAAAAATGGATAAAAAATTTAAAAATCACTCGACGAAACATGACGAGATTGCTCATGATTTTTTAACATTCATTTCTTCGCATGTTTCAGAAATGGCATACTTGCAGTGAACGGCTTGGTGCATGACAATGTAAGTACCAATGAAAGAGAATTGACGCATTGCTTTCAACTTTAATTTCAGGATATGAAAAATGAAAGTGCAAATCTTGCACAGTTTTTCGAAACAGAGGAAGAGCTCGCTGAGCACTTTAAGCTAATCCATCCAATGGAATCGGAAAAATGATATAAATTAATTTTTTGTTTAAAAGTTTGTTATTTTTTAACATTTTTAACGTCTAATTGTAGCTTTAAGTAAAAATCGCAAAAAAAAAGTATCGAGACAATTAGTTTTAGCGGTAAGCGGTAATAAATAAAATCGATAAATTAAAAGCGGTGCGATAGCAAAGAGCAGACGGATTACGTAATAGGAAGTCAGATCAAATACAGGTTAAACTTGATAGTATTGCCGGAAAGATAATTATTCTTTTTCCAGTTTGCAGTTTCATTTAAGAAGACCATGAAGTTCAATTGCGCATTTCCCAGATCGTTAACTTTTAACGACCGTTTATTTCTACGTGGTTGACTCCTCGCCTAATGACAAATAATCAGTTGAGCAGTCAGAGCATTTCTGGAAAGAATGAGACAGCTGGACAATGTAGACCTCGAAGTGGAAAGAAATGCTTCAAAAGCATAACCAATTCGTAAAAAATAACGATTAAAAATTTTTCAGCCTGAACATACGTAATTTATGTGATAAGGAGCCTTCTCGGTTACCGTACCTTTCCAAAGCATTTGTCTATCAAATTAAAACTGAATCTTCTCTTCTTTGCTTTCATTTCTTTTCGATCTATTATATTTGCTCTTAATTTTTTCTATAAATTCCTCGTTTGAGCCTCAATTTTCAATGGGAACGTTGGATGGCAGGCTTGCAATCCTTTAGTCGGGACCGTTCAAATATAAGGTGAGGACGGGAGTTGGCGGGAAAAGAAAATCACCGTTTTTGTTCTCTTTTTTTTCGTTATTTTAATGGCGCTTACAGAATAATTTTAAGGCAAAGAAAATTGTGTGTTGCGAGCGCGCCGCCCGTGTCTTTTTTACAAAATTTCTGCCTTGCATTATGAAAAAAAAATCAAAATCAACTTGAGATTTAAATAAATTATGTTCGCTCTCCTCCAATTATAATTCTCCGACATTCGTTGTGCCTTCTAAATGAAGATATCTGATTTAAATTAGAAATTAATTTAAAACGCACTATAAATATATATTTTTATGTCGAAATTTTAGAAAATACCCTGCTGCGAATACTCTTGTTTCTGTTTAAATAGCGCGAAAAAAAACGTGCAGCAAACTTGCTCTACAGCACAATGTGAAAAAAATAATTAAATAATTTGCTTGCTTTCTAGGTAAGTTGTTTCAATGCATAAAACTGTTTTTTCTCGTGTTCTAATAAATCAAATATCCTTTTGCCGTTACATCTGGCGAAGCATCGTAAAGTTGATCTGTCGATCTGAAACTGCTCGAGCTGTAAATCATTCTCGCCTCCCCATTCGTCCATCTCGTTTTCTATACCCCGCCTACTGGAGCGTCGAGCCGATAACTGAGAGATGCGGTGGGGGGGGGGGGCGGAGCATTTCCATCATTTACTCTTTTCTGCTCTGACGTTTCATTTTCAAGTTTATTTCTGAAATCTCTGAAAACTGATTTTTCGTCTGTGCAAAACACTTGCTTCCCATTCCCCGCTCCAAAAAGTATTAAATTAAAATAACTTGTTTTTAGAATGTCAGTTGATGCTAAATCTGATTTTTCGGAAAACGAGTCATCTTCCACACCGTCCCCCAAATGTACTACCGTAAATGCATCATGGGCAAACTACCCGATGATGCCATTCATGAATTCCCAACCGTTTAAGTAAGTTCTTCTTGATACGGGTTTTCCAGCTTTTTCGACTAATATTAATTAATAGAAATCGTCATAAATTCCTCTTTTGATTATTATCATCCATTGGATACGTATAATTTTGTGTACAAAGTGTTGTAAATGAATGCCCTTTGGTTGTTGTTCCCCTCAAAATATTTGCTTTCCACGTCTTCTCAAATATTGTCACTAACTTGACGGTAAAATTTGTTGCAAAGGTTATATGCAAATTATCCATCTGCGGTTACTGTAGACATACACTAGTGAAAGCACCGCCCATTCATTGCATTGGAAGATATGACTCCGCCCATTGTCGGCCTGCTGACAGAATGAAATAAGGTGTCTAGGAGGTAATAGGCGTGTGTGTGTGTATCAACTGACAATTACATTTGGAAAAGGAGGTGCTATTCTGTGAATCTGTTTTTTTAGCTTGTATCCTCTTCAAATAATGATGATCCTTTAAAATTGTCCGCTTTTTTATCGAATAATTTTGCAGAGAAAAAATGCTGCAACCTTCCTTCGATCCACAGCTCTATGGAAGGTGGCCCCAAATGGGAGATGCAGGTTTTTACGTCAGTTTTTATTCATCTAATCTAGCAAATGAGATTTATTTTTAGGGTCATCCAGATTTTTACTCAACATTTGGAATTCCACAACTCACTGCTAACAATCAAATTCCTGCGCCCGAGACGGCGGACGTGAAACCGCCGCTTTCAAATGGTAGCAGTAGTAGTGACAGTGGAATGTATCCTTCACCAAACGACATGAATCCATTCCCATCAACATCTACTGGGGCAGCTTCTTCTTCTACAGATCTTTCTGCTGCTGCCGCGGCCGCTGCCAACTATCAGATGAGAGCTGCCACATGCTACCCGCAGACAGTTTGGCCGTTCATGGATTATCCGCAGGTATCTTTTTGAAAAAAGGGATAAAGCAAACGTGCATTCATCAAACCTTGGTTTTTGCAGTCCTTCTCGTGGAAAATGCCGTTAGGAAATAGCCAGGTGAAAGATCGGAGACAAAGCAATTCATCCAAAACCTTGCCAACAGGTCCTGGAACGAACAGTAAGTATTAATATTTAATGTGAATAACCTTAAAAGTTTCTACATTCGAAAGAGGCGTAGTGTCTCGCATACAAACAGTTCCCCAATCATTAAAAGAAACCGCTATCTATCATGCTTATCAGTAACTGCTGTACGGGAAAATGGTTGTTTATGGCTATCTTTTTCGTTATTCACATCCATAATTTTAAGGGATCTCCTAATTAAATCAAAATATTTTCTCGGAGATTTTAGATTTATTACACTTATTTAAAGGCGATATTATACATAATTCTCACTTCTCAATTTTATCAATTAAGGTATAATTAATAAAACGGTGGATGAATATCTAGATTATCAAGAGCGCTTCAGAGTCTTCATCAATTTAAATTCCTTTATTTGTGCACAACCAATAACTCATTTTTCAGATGTACGTGTCCGGACAGCTGACAAATACCGCATGGTGTATTCAGACTATCAACGACTTGAGTTGGAAAAAGAGTTTCATACATCAGCATTCATCACATCTGATCGCAAAACCCAATTGTCAACGATGTTGAGTTTAACAGAACGCCAAATCAAAATTTGGTTTCAGAATCGGTAAGCCTTGTTTTCCATTTCTGTTTTCTGGTAACGAAGCCGTTTATTCTGATTGATTGGTACAAGTTTGAAGACACGAATGGAAAGAATACTGATATTGTATGGAGATGAAAGGGCGGTGTGAGTGACACGGTATGAGTTACGATGCTTACGTAACTATCCCCGTGTGGTAGGAAGGATACTCTAGCCGTGAAAGAGTTACGCGTGGGCTAGTGAGTGACCTCCATTAAGTGTGGTGACGAGAGGTGGCAAATTGGGGTACTGATTTTAGCATTAAAAATGGCGCGTGCAGAATAAAATGTTTCATTTAGAAAAATGAACAATTTGATTTTGTCCACCTTTTTCAATAGTGACTATAGAACGTTTTTAATATGTGCAATCTGTCTTAAAGCAATAAGGCTGTATACCAGCACTTATGATCAATGATCTGTACTTCTAAACTAGGTAACATCATTTTCTTAACCCGTACTTTTTGGGAGATGAACCCAAGATCTAAAGCGAAATGTTGACATAATCCGAGCAACGTCATCTAATTAACAATTAACGGATGATGCTGCAAATCTTATTGAAATTCCATTCATTCGTCCATCCACTGGATGCGCGCTTTTAGGAGAAGTGCGCTGTTTGCTCTTTTCGTTTTCAATTTTGCCTCACTTTCTAAGGTCGCTTCTGAGACGGACGTTTCTTCAAATTTACCCGAATCGCTACCGTACTCTTCACCACAGACGCTTTCTGCCTTTCAGTTCATACGCAGCAGATTGATCCTTGGAATTAAAGAATCGTAAAATTGTGTAATTGGAGGCCGTATTGTGAGATGCGCGCTCCACTCAACGAAGGTGGAGAAGAAGTTTGTTAATTGGTCCAGTTTACGACTTCTACCTAATTTGGTTTACTGTAGATGGGGTGGTCTCTGCTTACATTCATCTCGTCATTGAAAGTGTCATATGCAGGATTGAAAAATATTGAATTTTCGCATTTTTGCACAGTGGATGAGTTCGTTAATGAATTGCGTCTCATACTCATTGAGACCAATATCTGCCAGCTACATTTTCGCCTGTCTTGTTTGACAACATCAAGGCACGTATGTAGAACGATTTACGAGCGGAACAGAAACAGAAACATAGTCGGCAGGTTCCCAGAGAGCTGTAAAATGGAAATCAGCGTATTCTGCCCTTTTCCTTCTGCCCGATCGTGGTCAAACAGGCACACACTGAATATAGAACAGACGTGCACTAACAGAGAAGAAAGAGGTAGCATAAGGACGGACGGACCATACAGGTCATTGTATGAGATGCCCGATTAAATAGGAATAGACGAAAGATTGATGTATATTCTTTCAAATGGATGCTCATTTTCAATTTCACCTAGCAGCGGTATTCCTTTGATCTCATCCATTTAAACATTTTCAAATACTGGTGATCGAGAGGATTGATCTAATAAAAATTAAGCACAATGATTGGGGTTTTCATTATTGTTTTTATTGCTTGAAAACCGCATGCATGAGTCTATAAGCTACCTTGTAATTTCAGCCGTGCAAAGGATCGTCGTGACAAGCAGAAAATTCGTCTCTAAAAAGTTGCTTTCACACCCATTCCGAAGAACTCATTTGAAAATTGCGGGACAACCATTGATACTGTATATATTGTTTTCTTTCAATCGAAAGTAGTTAAAGTAAGGTTCAATGTGAATTATTGACAGACGTGAACCACCTCGGTTCGATTTTCCTCTAATTTTGATGACTCAGATTTTTAGGAATTTCGTTTTCCCATTCGTTTCATTTTCTCTCAATCAAAATTACGGTTATTTTTCATTCTGATTTTATTTTTTATAATCTACTAGCTACAAGGTTTGCTCCAATCATTAATAACGAAACATGTCTGACTACTCATTAATATGTCTAATACTTTTTAATCATCTATTTACTAATATAGAGCTTTTATTTATTGTGATTCTGCCATATTTTTTCTCTCTCACTCACTGAAAAATATAGGTACTCAATTTTTGTTGTTTTTTTTTCTGTCACTAAACGGATCGTTTCGCAACATGTTCCTAGGCCTTGATCCAATAAGTTTCCGGCATTTTTTCACATATCTCGATTGCATCACATTGCATATTTATCTTCCAAATGAAATAAATGCTTCAAATTCAAGTGATATTGAAAATAATATAGGATCAATCATTTTCAGAAAAGCGAGCTATTCGGAGTTCTTAGCTCGATGGTGTTTCCATTGTCAAGTCCTTAGCATCCAAATTTTCAGTTTTTTCGAAGCGGATTAAGTCAACGGCGATATCCACGGATTTTTGCTTATGAAATTTGTAGGTTGCAGGCAGCTGCCAACGCAATTCAGCACAACATTCGGCCTGCAAGCAACAACGTTAGTTTGGAGTTTTCAGATAAAAGCAAAGACCTTCACGCCATTCCATTTGCTCGCTTTTTTCAGAATATAGTCTCTTGTCGACGTTTTATGAAGGGAAAACACGCTTCCGCCAGGCCGAATCGTCTGGAGGCCAACTTGTACAAATCTCATGTCGATTCCTGAAATGGTGTGAAGATACAGTCCTCCAAATGAACATAGGTTCACCCATATTTTTTTGAATTATCTCGTTTTAGGTTAATGTTACCGATATTTTTTCAAAATTCAAAATTCAAAATCTGAAATTCACTTATATGTATTAAAATGCATTCAAAGTGCGACATTTTTCAAGGGCAAAACCTTTTTTAAACTTAACCTAAAATGAGGTAATTCAAAAAATGTGGGTGAACCTATGTTTATTTGGAGGGCCGTAGAAGTACACGTCAGGCCTGTTTCTGTTAAAGCAGAACACCATAGTAATAACTTTCAAAATAAGAAAAAAATAAACACACCTGCGTTATTTTTAGTGCCAAACGGCGGATTTATAACGGCAATGTCAAAAGTATCACGCGGTAGTTCAGCCTCAGGAACGAGGATATCTGCTTGGAGAATTGTGCATCTGGAATGGAATTGTCGATTTTAAGACTATTTAATAAGGCTTTTATTTGGGCGAAATTTCGGCTGTCTCGTCTTCGTCTTCGTCTTTCGTGGAAGCCTTACTATTTAAAGGAGCTCCTATTAGACTGCTCCACAATAATTTGACCTCACTAGGAATTTTAAGTTAATAGTTATTCGTTAATCACTTCCAGAAAAGTGAATAGAGCAAAATAACAGCAAGATTGAGACAAATAATGGAAGATGAGCAATAATAAAAAATTTTTCAAAGCGTTTTTCATTTCGAAATAAATAGGGTAATGCGGTTCCACAAAAGTATAGGATCACTCAATTTTTTGGTTTCTTTCTGAAGTTTTCGTATATTTTTTTCGTAATTTTTCACTAAAATTAATTTCTTTGCGGTAATATCAAAAGATTCGCCCCTTACCGCCATTGAAAACCGTAAAATTAACGCAACATTAGGCCAAGGTCTCTCAAAGCGACAAATCGCTCGAGACTTGGGCAGCAGCCCACGTGTCATCAATAATTATGCCAAGGCCCTAACCAATTATGGTACCAACAAGGATCTGGACGCCCTTCAATCCTCACAAGCCGTGAAAAGAATTCGAAATGATCATTCGAAAAGCGTCCAATGTCTTGGCTTCGAGCTCCAAATTCAATGCGGAGCTCATTTTGAAAGCGTTTTCCGAGACTGATCTAAGAGTGCTTGCGAAGAGAATGCTAATCAAAAGACGCAAGATGCTAAAAGACTTTCATTTCACCAAGAAGCCTCGTGAAAAACGAGTGGAGTTTGCCAAAAATCCTCAAAAAAGAAGACTGGAACCAGGTAGAAAATACTTCCTTTGCGGAATTAACTGTGATCACTTTCAGCACTAAAGCACTTTCAGATTGTGTTCAGTGATAAGAAGACATTTGACTTTTGTATGTAATTGCCACCGGTACAGCATACAAAAAAGCAAAAATGCGACATTGTCGTCGTTACTTCAAAAGAATAGCAGTGATGGTTTGATCTACCATACTATCTACCATCTGCCATTTGGGCGAAATTTCGGCCGTCCCGCCTCATCTTCGTCTTTGTCTCGCTTTCTTCTTCGTCTTAAACTCGTCTGGCGCAGAGTGTTGACAGCTTTTTTATTGCGTAAGACGAACGAAGACCACTTTCTGTCTTCATATTTCGTGGAAGCCTTATCTGCCATTGCTATCTTCCGACTTTTGAAGATATCCTTCATTAAAAAAAGATGGACGGCTCAGATTATCGTAATCTTTTTCGCAGAGAAGTTCTTCCATTTTGGCGGCGAATTCCCGTTCCCAAAACGTGGTTCCAGTTCAATTCTACGGGTGGAGTCTGAAGAATTTCTAGACACGACAGTCGTTTTTTGACGCTGAAATTGTAGACATTCCGTTCATCGATTCAAACGGATACGAGCCACGAACAGGAGATTCCTGGCTGTCATGACCACCGGCTGTAAACATCATTGAGAATGTTTAGGGATGTCTTGTGACAAAGATTTACGACGGAAACAAGATTTTCGACAGTTTTACTGACTTGAAAAAGTCCATCGTCGTAGATTCCGGAAGTTCTGCGGATCAGACGTAACTTGACAATTGGGGGGGGGGGGGTCAGTTGATTATCAAACTATGCTTGTCGTTGTTATTTTTCCTCAAGTGAGGTGAAATTATACTTTTGTGGAACACCGAAATGCAATTTTCCAAATGAAATGCTCTTTCGAAAAATATTTTTTACGCTACTGGTTTTCACAACTCACCAACGATACATTTTGTAACCGAGAAATGCATATTTTCAGCTGAAATCTTTTGTGAATTTAAGTACTACAGGATGGGGAGTAAATATAGCGCCGCATTCAAGACGATGTATTTAATAACTTCAAATCAAAAGATTTTTTTTCTGAAAATCACCGAAATAGTTTATTAAAAAAAACAAAAATTATAGCATTCGCAGTTTTCGAATATTCCTTCTTTCGCTTTGATGACTGCCTGAAGTCTCTTCGGGTAAGAATCGACGACGGCACGGAGGTTTTCTACGCTGTTCACAAATGAGAAATTGTTCACTGCAGAAGCGAATAAGAACGGCCAAAACAACCGGATTTTAGCTGTCGATTATGAAAGTTCCTGCAGGAGAGGATGAATTTCGAATAAAACGTCTCATGCGGCGGCTGTCATGGTATTTGGTGGAACAACTTGTTTTTGGTATGTTGGAGCCAAAGTCAACAAGACATATTATTATCGCCGTAAAAAAGTTCCGACATTTTTTCGAGCCCGCGAAAATCGGGATTTGAATTTAGAGGCTCCGCCCATTTCATCATCAGAGCGCATTTGCTATGCGCGATATATTTTTATCAGAAGAAACGAAAATAAATAAATGACGCAAATTGATATATTTAAACATTCGAAGAAACGTGTAAAAAATTCACGATTAATACAAATTCGTTCTTTTAATTCAGTTTAATTCTGAAAATTCAGAAGAAAAAATAAAAAGTCAAAAAATATTTCGCGCATAGCAAATGCGCTCTGATGATGAAATGGGCGGTGCCTCTAAATTCAAATCCCGATTTTCGCGGGCTCGAAAAAATGTCGGAACTTTTTTACGGCGATAATATATCGAGAAGATTCATGATGCGGAGGTGTTGCCGTGGTCCAAATCCCACTTCGTGAGTGGCGATTATAACCGGACGAAGCGCCGGCTCACACCGCAAAACTCACTCAGCAGTGGTGCGAAGCCATTTCCCCGATTTTATCACTAAGGATCAATGGCTAGCTTAGAGCCCAGACCTCAATCCAATGGATTTTGGGAATATTTGACCCAACAAGTATCTACAAAAATTATCCGAATTTGGGAGTCCTGCAGATCGCTCTGACAGGTGAATGGGACAATTTAGACGTTGACTACCTCCGTGGCGTCGTCGATTCTTACCCAAAGAGACTTCTGGGAGTCATCAAAGCGAAAGGAGGAAGAATCGAAAACTGTTAGATCTATAATTTTTGCTGTTATTTAATAAGCATTTTGGTTTATTTTCAGAAAAAATATTTCGATTTGAAGTTTTTACATCGTCTTGAACGCGGCGCTATATTTATTCTTCACCCTGTAGTACTCGAGTTCACAAAAGATTACAGCTAAAAAATATGAATTTCTCTGTTAAAAAATGTATCGCTGGTGAGTTGTAAATACAAGAAGCGTGAAAAATCATTTTCGAAAAAGCATTTCATTCGGAAAATTGCGTTTCGGTGTTCCACAAAAGTATAATCTCACCTCTCTTGAGAATAAGCGTTGAAAATAATAAAAATAAAAATATTGTGTTTTTTCTTCGCGAATAACAAAAAAAATGATTTTTTGAAATAAATGAAAAGATCCATAGCACATGTTTGTGCTTGAATTTCAGTATTTCTACCTGTCCAGCGCATTAGCAGTCTCCAGATTCCGAGAGCATGCAGCTAATGCTTCGGCGTCAATGTCCACTCCTAGCGCCGACTCTACTTCATACAGCGTGGCAGCCGTTATCATTAGCATCCCACATCCACAGCCGATGTCGATCATTTTTGCGTTTTCCAATCCAATTAGCTCGTCGATCATCTCCATCATGGAAACTTTAGCCAATTGGTTCATATAATTAAATTTAAAAAGGAAAGAAATTCAGCTAAAAATTGTTGCTAAATGTCAATTTTTCGTAGAGATGATTTCACTAACGACACGAGAAATAGCTGCATAGTTTGCAACAGTTTTCGCATTTTTGTTATGCCACGTTCAAAGTTGATTTCCAGGAGAAATTTCCTGGAAAAACGCTACCACTTTTTCCAGATTTTCCGGAAACTGTCGCAACGAGTGTTACCGTAGTTTGTCTCTTCCCTTCGAGACCACCGACCGTCGCACGATTTACGGCTCTTTTTTAACGAAATTTCTTCAAGTTAAAAAAACATTTTTTTGTATATTTCGCTGTTTTTTTTTGAATATTTCTTCTCAAATGACAGATTCTGACGGAGAAATCGTTGAACATCTCGAAAAAAGAGGCAACCAACAGTAACACTTGTTGCGAGAATTTCCGGAAAATCTGGAAAAAATGGCAGCTTTGGACAGCGTTTTTCCAGCGAATTCCTTCTGGAAATCAACTTTGAACGCGGCATTAACTCGGACTTTTATTCAATCTATTTTCAAAATCTCACCGGCCAGTTCTGACGATGTGGCATACTGCTCTAGTTTGATTTTCGGTTTTTCAAATCCTTCCAGCTCATTAAGCATCCAGAGGGCCTTCTTGTCCGGCATCTTTTCAGTTCTACATTTCATTCCAGTTTTTCGATGATCGCAGTTACGTGGAAAGATAACCAGCCTTATAAAAAGTGGCTCGTCTGTGACGAATATCACAATTTATTCAATGCCAGAGAGCATGGAAAGAATAAAACAGAGGAAACACTCATAAATCACGGAAAGCGATTGTTTAAGCAATCGGCTGTTTGGATGAAAGAGACTAGTACTGACTTATTGTATATAGAAACGACTTCTATTTACAATAATGAAACCTTCATAATAAAATCCCGGAATTCAAAACGAAAAGAGAAAACAGGATTATACCCAATTTTGGCGAGAACACACTTAAAGTGAAACAAAAGAAATGAAAACCACAACACTGAGCATAAAAGGAGAATTTAAAAGAAATTGGAAACTCTAAAATTATCGCCCAATGTTCACTTGGGCCTTAAGAATGTCGAATTTATTAGCAGATTCCAGAAGATACTGAACGATTTGTGATTGCATTATCATTGAAAAAGCAAGATGAGAATTGGATTGGATCGCGTTTTGTTGAGGTTCTTCCTGCAAATAGGATGATTAATAGTTTCGAAAACGCGATCGCCGAAGCTTACTCCTATGTTCACTTACCTTTTTAGAAGTCTTTACTTTCTTCGCGGCTTTTTTATTTTTTGCTGCAGAGTTCGCAGCTCCGTCTCCATTGTGGAACAAAGTTGGACCAAAAACTATAGCAAGATTATGTTGTTGCATGCGATTTTGTGACGAATGTGAAGCAACTCTATTTAAATGTCGGAGCAGCATTTTTAAAGTTTCACGATTTTCGTTCGGAAGACGACTGAGTAGCTCCTCGAACTTCTTGAATCGATTCGTCGCATTTGGCATTTCTGAAATACTTTGTTGAATGTTCCATTATTTATGAAAAACGACTTACGCATCGCTGATGTGTATTCTTTGTGAAGTGCAATAGGGAAAAGTGGTTCTGAAAGCTCACGGAAAAACAGTTTAAGAGCGCCAGTGAGCACATGAATGTCTTCTTCAGCGACAAGAGCTTTATAGTTATCTTGATCCGCCTGGCATCGGATTTTTTGAACAGCAGACAGATTTCCACTAACTCTGAAATCATTTGCAATTCACAGAAGGACAGAAAATAAGGTTAAGAAGACAATTTTTTAAAGAAAGCTTCGATGACTAACCGATAAATTCCATCTGTTTCTAATCCTTTGCTTTCGATAACTTCTGTGATAACTCTGATAAACTTCGGAACTAAAGAACTTTCGTGTTGACAAATAGCCGAAAGAGTCGATCCAAAGACGGGTTCCGCTAAAAAAAATAATTGGAAATTTGGTAGAATTAGACATTCCTACGTTTATAGATTCCTTTTTCTTTAAGAATTTCGACTGTAGGCCGAGTTCGGAAAAACCTTCGTAGCTTTTCGAGAATCGTTTCTTTCGAGGGTCTCGATTCGTCCACAGTAGCACTTGTTGACAACGTTTCAATAGCAGACTGCGACATGGAATCATCACGCCGTCGCATACTCCGACTTCTGGAAAAAAAAGCAGCGCATTACGAAGATCGATGAAGAAAGAAATGATATAAAATTTCGCTTTTCTAAAAAGACTCACATTGGTATTAATGCATGCGAAAGTGGTCGGGTACTGCCAATATATGACGGATTACGAGCAACGCCGTTTGTTACATCAATCACCGGCTGATTCGAGGAACCAGGAGAAGGCTGAAAACAGTTATGAACTGTGCGTGATATTGTTGATCCACTTCTTTAAAATAGAGATTTCCATCAATCATTTTTTGGAATTAATATTTCTAGACATACTCTAAACTCTACAAATCACAAGGACGATTATTTCGACGCAAAACATTTTATTTTACCGTACCTCACTATTTGAACGCTGAAAATTCAGCATTCTAACTCTCGTGCAAGCTGTATGCCACATGGCTATCAAATAGAAAGTTGAGATTCAAGGAAGATGAATAATTTTTGAATACTAGAAAAATATGGCCTTTTTTCAATTGCCTCGGAAACAAGTACACGAGTTGCATAATCGCTGGACAGGAATAATCCCTTAATTGCTACTATTTCATTGGGAAGGAGGGAAAAACAGAGAAAGAATAAAGAACTTCATTCTCTTGATTTCAAAGACTACAGAAAAGAAAACAACTTCTTACCAGTTTGGCGACAACTTCCTCCAGCGATTTAAACCATTCAAAAACTTCTGCGTCATTCGAGCCTCTTAAAAGATATTTCTTTGTGTTGCATAGTTCCAGCTGTATGTATTTTCGAAGTTTTTTCTTTTGCAAATCTCGTCCATCTTGATACCAAGATATACTAGCGCCGCGAAGATCCCAAACGCCCTGTGGTGCGTCATAATGCTTCCCGTGTTTCTGTAAATTTAACAAATATTGAAATTGTAGTATAATTTCGGCAAGTTCTTTAAATGCACAGCACTGTCACAGTAATAAGAATGCCTCGAAAATATTACAAAAGAATAACAACTGCTAATCCGCCACAATCAGATTTTCCGTCAATATTCTTCTCTATCACTTTTTTCTCCGAATAACCCATTCGTTAACAATATTTATTATTTTATATGAAAATTCTTAACTAAATCTGCAAAAACTGCTTTTCGGTGTATTTTAAATGAATATCTATGAATATCTTTAAATGAATTTAAATGAATGAAATGAAATGAACATCGTTGTATAATTTTTTTGTTGCTTTTTCTATTTTCCACCTTTTCTCCAAATAGAGAGATTTCAAAAACCGTGTTCAAAATTTGAAAATTAAGCAAACTTCCAACAATTTATACATATTTGCACACACACTGTATGTTCCTTATGGAATGTTTCTTGGTGATGCACTGTTGTTTAGAGCAGTTTTAAGAATTTACCAAAAATATATAAATTTACCTCAGCACTCTTCTGATCCTTGTATAAAATAAGATGGGCGGTCGTCAAATACATATAGTTTGTGATCCATTCTCTTTTCTTATTTTTCGTTAATCTCTCAGCTAACTCTTCTTTTTCGCTTCTTTCTAAATCCCCGCATCGGATGGTTCTGACCGGCTCACGCCCCTCACTGCTTCCTCTTCGTTCATCGTATCGCGATGATGGTGCCACGTCATTTGACTCGTCAGTGATAGAAGCACGATCTGGTGTATTATGATAGTGAGGGTATTCGAAACTAGCAGAAGTTGTTGGAAGCACTTGAGGAATAGGAACATTCTTGAGAACTGTACATTTGTTTTGAAACGAAACTGATCGTAGACTAGATGGTGATTGCCGACGTACTCGGATACTGGAGGGGTTTTTGAATGATTCGGTAGCGTCTGGCGGAACCATGTATGGAGAATTTTTTTCTTTTTCTTCGTCTTTAGATCTAAAAATTATCAATATTTTTTGTCATGATATACATACGTCAGTTAGTTTAACATTAGTGTTTTCGATCCGGTTTTCAGCATAAAAAGGTATTAGACTTATTTTTGTTAAAGTAAAGCTCACACCTAGGAAATGTTGATTGGAATGTCGTCATTTGCACATAGGGATGTGGCATCATCGCTCCGGATGGCCCAGAAACTTTTCTTGACGTTGTGGGAAGTTGGTCTTCTTCGAAATCAGAATCAGAGAAGGAATCATCATTGTCAGTTTGCTTGATTTCGTGTTTTTCTAGTTTCGTACTACTTTCTACATTATCATCATCAGATAAGCTGTTACGTTTTGGAATAGGAAAAGGTTGAGATGAAATAGGAACAGTGTGCTCATATGTATTATCACAAACTTCATCAAAAATTTCTTCGTCTTCTAGTGATTCGTGTATGCCATCCTCCGCAGCACATTCATTACTTTCGTTCTCTTTTTGTTCTTCTGATAATACTTTAGAGGGTCCTTGAACGCTATAAGTAGAATCGAGGTTTGTTCGCGTTGCACGAAGAAACTCCTAAAATCACAGGTTTCCAGTTGACATTCAAAGAAAACGAAGGCTAATTATTTATACATACCTGCACCTGAGCAGGCGTTCTGATAAATCTAGGTGGAATCCATTGACTTTTCCCAGTCTCTTTATTGTAGAAAAAAGTACGACCGACATCCGTTTCGTATTCGTACCAACCGTTAAGCAGATCTCTTCGTGGTTGGGCATTAGCTTGCGGAGTAGGTGGCACAGGCCGACTGAAACTATCAGCAGAATTGTACCAAAACGGTAACTACCACTAATGAAACGAATTTTAAAGCACTAAGGCAAGCTAGTTCTATTTCAATGGCAAACTTTAAATGCAAACCTATTCAACTCTTCTATTTCTTTTATGTTCGTATACACATGTGACGAATCATCTGCGAAATTATGTTCGTTGTCACGTGCTGCATTTGAAGCGCTTGCTGATACATTTGTATGACTGGATGAAGACAATGACTCGGCCGATTCGGTCATCTGTAGAAATAACATTTATATTTTAAATACTCTCATGGATCTAAAGACACTTTTTTTTATAACTTTTATAAAAAAGTATGTATAAAGTCGATAGGTTAAACGATAATGTATACTGTGAATTTTTTTCAGCATATAGTATTTATATATTTGTTTAAAACTTGCAATTTCTTGAAACTGAATCAGATCCGATGTTCTGGACCCAGCCGATCCTCCGCCGAATCCAGTACTCTCTGATGATTGAACAACTGTAGTCATATCGGGTGGATTCTTTCAAAAAATTAGTTGATTAAATAACTCTTTTGACACCGCTGGTCAAAGCATTGGAGAATTAATGAAATGCTGAAACAAAAAAGCGTTAAATTTCATTAAATCTGAAAATAAAAAAGGTAGAAGAAAGGTTTCTATTTTACGCGTTTTAACAACAATTGCTAGAAATACACTTGGGGAAAAAGAATAACTATTTGGGTTCGGTTGGCGAAAATTCGACTGATCTTTAGCGAAATATGACACCACTTCAGCTGCCCCTCGGCTTTCTCCGTAGAGCATTCTACGAAAATTATTTATAAATTGTAGTCGTAGTTTTCTCAAGCTTCGATTAGTCATACAAACCCGAAATGTCAGATGCATCTTACGAAATATAAGAGTTACCAATAATTCTCATTTATTTACTGTTTTAGTCTTTGCATACATTTTGTTTATTGATTAATGCTGGAGGCGAGAGATATTAAAACATGTTGTTCGATACTCCAAACGATAAATAATATATATAAAACCTTCTGGAAACCCTAAAAAACCAAAGCAGGGAAGCGGATGATGCATCTGAACGCCTTTTTTCCTCTCAGCCGCAGAGTAAAGCAGAGAAAGATAAATGAAAAAGCAGAGGCGTAGATGGAGAAACAAAAAACGCCGTGTTCTCTCACTCGCTCGGGGTAAGCGACAGTGTCTTGACACAATATAGCAGACAGTCTCACAAACGAAGACGATCGATTCATTCGAAAACAGTATTTGCATACCAATAGTTTACGCTGATAGTGATGCGCATTTGTGCATATTTATCTTCTTTTAAAGAGTAAATATAATAAATAGCGATTAGATTATATAATTTTTATTCGCGAATGAAAACTAATAGACTAATGCGAGCTTTGAAAATACATATATTTGCAACTTTTATTAAATTATAGAATAAAAATAAATATGAAAGAGCTAAATACATCTCCACAAGATCAGTGTTCGTGATGGAGGTTTACTACATCATCAATGAACTCGGCCAGGGCGCATCAGCAAACGCGCTCCGTTGAGAACGAACAATAGGTATGCAGCACTTGAAAATGAGAGACGCAGACAGTAAATTTTCTTTAATGTGATTTATATATGACACCACCGGAAACATCCTGCACCATTCATTTTTTTGTATTTCTTCAGAATTATTCTCTAAATAAATCGATTTGAAGTGGCAGCCCTCGGTTTTTTTACAACATATTATTTGAAAAATATACTAAAAGTAAATATAATAACTGCTGAAAAAGATGGATAGAAGCGTTTGGTGCTATAGAAAGTATATGGGCAAAACTTCATTAAAATTCACAAAAATTTAAAATAACATCATTTTATATAAGAATGATTTCCCAAAAGTATATAATTTCACATTAATTCATTTTAAATACTATAAGAACCCTCACAACACAGGGTTTCCATTGAAAGTTAGTCACCAATCATTATCGCTATCCGAAGGCAATTCCGCATTAAGCGCTTGCTGTATGGTATCACAAGAAGACGCCGATTGCCGACAAGACACGGAGCGAGAACGAGGTGGAAATATCGAAGGGGTACCTTTCGACATTGGAGGAAGCAACAAGGGACGAACGGGAGCGGTGATCTGAATATGAATTAAATGGAATTAAAATAGTTTTCTCTTTACTTCTTGCGTTGCTGGCACGATTATTTCTTCCCAATCATCATCTGAATCTGTACGTGTTAACAGAGGAGAATCTTCTTTGCTACTGATAGTTGGAGTAGGAGGCGAATGCACGACATACAAAGCTTTTTGGCCGATATTACTGTATTTTGGTAAAGACTGAATAAGAAACATTTTCAGAAAATAAATTAATTAACAACCTTATATCCGTTTTGAATTCTTATATCGGCAACAGCTCGTTCAAATATAACAGAGTTTGCGCGATTTTTCACACTGGATCGTGCTCTCGGTTGAGTGCTTGGTAGACAACTAGCCGAACTGATAGTGTTCCTGTTTCCTTTGGAAGAAGTGCTGGTGTTTGCATTGGATGTTATTTGAACGCGGCTCACCGAATTCCAAGATGGAGTATTTGTATCTTTTTTGACTTTTTTCTTTATTTCTGGTAGATCTATATGAGCAATTAGTTTTAAAATATGGTTGGGACATTATGTGAACCAATACCTTTCAAGGCCACCTTGATGTTCAGTTTTGTTTCATCATATTTTTTCCCCTTTTTTAGGTCTTTTAATTGGTTTGAATCGTAATTCAGCTCGCTGACTGCAGATGTCTGCACGGTCCTTTGTGAAGAGAATGAAGGATTTGAAATTGGGTGATAGTTTTCAATTTCACAGAAACTGGAGGTCTTCTTAATGAGAGGAGACTTTACCATACGGCTCGAAAAATGTTCTGACGACTTTTGAACCAATCCGGGAGGTTTCTCAGGTGTAAGAAGAGCAACACGTCCCCTCAATGTGTTTCCTAAAACAGGACTATTATCAATATCAGATCATTGAATTGAATGATTAAAAATTCGTACCGTCCATCTTTTTAGAGACTTTTTTCATGACTGGCTTAGGAAGAGCTGGAACCTGATACCGAAATCCTTGATCACTCAGTGGAAGTAAGTTGTTCGGCTTTTCACATGATTGCGAAATCGAGTAAGATTCCGATTTACTGTTTGCATTCGGATCAGACTTGTTCACGATAGCAGATTTAAGTTTTGATCCGCACTTTTGAAACCAATCAGCTTTAAGGGATACTTGACCTTCATTATCAAGGCAAATCCAATCTTTGAATGTAGTTGTCACTATCATCTTCCAGCTTTTACTGAACATTTGCAACGGATCTACGGAAACTCCATATTCTTTCTCATAAAGATCCGTCAGTTCAGACAACTTAATGAAATTATATTATTTGGCGATACATTTAAGATAACTTACATGAACTGCTGTTGGATGCGCAATTAGCATGATACGCTTCGCATTTTCCGAGAACTCTTTGATGGAAGGCATATGGTTCGACTTCCGTGATTGTGGAGGTGGAGGGCTTGCATATATTAGACTTCTGCTTGTCCCAGGAATAGAGCTAATAGATACAGAAGATGACGTTGAGGGTCGTTGAAGCGGACGTTGCGCGGGAGGGACAAGACAAAGAGGTTTATTTGTAGCGGTAGGTAAACAACTCGTAGTTCCAATTCCAGCATATCGGATTTTAGATTTTCTTTCTGGAATCCCGAAGCCAGAGGATGTTGATGGCCGAGAATAAGAAGCGTTTGAGAAACCATTAGCGGGTATAGATGTGTTTGAGAGATGCTGAATTAACCTTATTTAATACGAGTTTTAATTTTCTCATATGTAAATAATATACACTAGAGCTCAATCTTCAGGATAATCGCCAGTCTCATAGATTCAAGAACAGTTTTTTCCTAAAAATAATCGAATAGACTTTTAAATTCATATTTAAAGAATGAAATGAAGTTCAATTCCGGTATTTGAGAACCAATAACTTTAAAAAACCAGTACTTCAATCGATATCGATTCAATTCGATAGGCCTCATTCGCTTCAACGAGGACTTTCAGGAGGAGGTGGCGGTAAACACGCGCAGGAAAGGACGATGAGTTGGAAATTAGAGGGTTCGTTTACATGCACAGCATTTTTTCTTTTTCCGTAATTAAAAAAAAACACTAGCAAAATCAGAAAAATCATTTAATCATTTTGCTCAATATTTGTATCGTACTGCCATAAGCTTTAAGAGTTTTATGAAAATGAAGATAAAGACTGATTCGTGACATGGGTTTCAAGTCTATCTGAAAGTTATTAAGTTTTGAAAACGGTACGTTGATCTTCATTTTATTCCTGATATTGATACTCAACGGAATTCTGGTCAAAATAAGGAGTATAAAAAGTATCACATTATAACCATGTTTTAGAATCAACGGATAAGCTCTAAAAAAAAGAAAGTGAACACATCAACGCTCAAAACTTTAGCTGAAGCTTCAACTGCTTATCTCAGATCACAGCTTATCACAGATTTCATACAAGTATACTATTCTATTCCAATGTTTGAGAAAAACTTGAATAGCTGAACATTACTAACCTTCTTATTGTTTGACCTTCCCTGAGACTCTGGCGCGCGACGTACGGTTCGTTTTGGAGAAGATTGCACATAGAAACCATGATAACTGAGAGATGAAAATGCTCGTCGTCCTTTTTGTGAAACAACGCCTTTTTTCTTTTTGTTGTTGTCTTTTTGCTTTGAAATTAAGGCCACAAGGTCTTGATTATTCTCATTTGCACTGAAAGAATTTAAAGCAACTACACAGAATACGCTCTACTTACACAATTTTGAAATTTCTCTCATCAATCTTCTCTATCTCCCGATGCTCCGTGAGAATCTGATGCATATCACGAACACCAGCTTGATAGTATTTTCCAACATAGGTGTAACCCAACGTTTCACTGAAAATTAGCTATTGTAATTTGCATATTATAAAACACGAACTCCATTCTCTGCTCCACTTGTCTTGCAGTAGCTCCACTCTTAAACGACAGGAGTACGTTGTAGGCATCACGTTCAATGCGCGCACGCATTTTTTTGATATTTGTATTCTCGTCCGTCATCCTTCAAGAATTTGATGGCCGCTGAAAGAAACATTTTTAATGAAACAACAAAACAGCCAAAATAGTTCCTCTTTGGCTGAACTTGTATTGTTGTTTTATTAAGTTATATTTTTAGAATTCTCCATATTTAGCTACGATTGAAAACAACAAAAATAGCTCCAATCAGGATCATTTCAATCAGGAATAGTTCAACGTTCACAAAAAAAAATTTAGCTAGAGAGATGTTAAATGAAGATTTTCCTCTTCGAAATAAATAGTTTAAAGAAAACTTTCAAATCATATGCAGTATGGCATTTTTTTTTACATATTCCATGCTTGTCGATGACAGGGCTGGTAGAACCTCCAATAACGAGGTTCTACCAGCTCGTATTTCAAAATAGTTCTTGGTTTTTTTCAATATATTTTTTCTTGTATTGTGTATTCTAGAAATGATTTCGGATTAAAATCTCTCGCATTCCGGGGTCTTCAGCTTATTTGGAAACTTTCCGCAGAATTTACTGCATTTTTTAATCTACAAAGCTAAAGCTAAAAAAAGCTTAAAAATTAGAGACTGTCAAATTCTCAGCAAATTTCAGCAAAACATATATATTTTTGAAACTCGGGATTTTTGTTGAAAATCGCCGATTAGAAATATTTTGAGAATTCAGACAACATCTTTTACAGTTACTAGGAACAAAGAATAACGAAAAAAAAATTAATAAACAACATCTTCCGGAAATCTCGGGAAAATTTACATGGCGGCCGACAATGTTCGCGGAAAAATTATTGAACCAGAACCGATTTTCCACAGTTACAACTTCCATTTATAAAGGAAAATTGTATTTTTATCATGGCTTAACGTTTTAAGATTCACAAAAGAAAAGCAGCAAAAGAAAGCAGAACTATATTATTACATGACTATTAAAAAAAAAGAAAAACCAGAAATCTTTTCATATTTTGCGAAATTATATTTTAGCTTATTCTACGGAAATCGCTTTGCCCGTTTTTGCTACTTTGCGAACATGTTTCTTAAAATTTGCGTCCGCGAGCATAATAAAACAAAGCTTAAAAAATAGAAATTCAGGAAAGGCAGCCCGAACATTATATATTTATAGCTCAGAAATTAAAATCCAACTAATATGTGTTTACACTATAAATTACGAGCAAACTCGTATTATTGAATCTACAGTAGCCCAAAATACCGAAATCAAGGGGACATACGAAAGGGAAAGGTGACACAAAAGTCCGTGGACAAGTTTGTTTTACTTATTAAAATTATTTAAACTAAAATAAAAGTTTAAAAATTTTAATATTATTTAGATACTACTTTAAATTTTTAAAATCAATGTTTATTTTTATAAAATTTATATAAATTAAAATTGAAAAAAAAAACCTCTGAGAACGTGACTCAAAATTCCGTGGACAAACATTTAAAAATAGCTTAATAATTAATTTTTTTTGCTATTTAAATAAGATAGTTAAAAATGAGAAACAAGTTATTCAAAAGTAGAAAATAATCCACTAAACCTTTATCATTGAAGAATAAAATAAATGAAGTTTATTCAAAAGTATTTTATAATTTTCTTTAAAAAATAGAAAAAATGACAGTAAATGCTTAGTGCGCGGTTAGTGACGAAACCTTTAAACGAATTGTTACGATATTTATCATTGTTTCAGCTTTTTAGATCTAATTTTAAAATATTATCCTTATGTTGCTGTGTGTAAAATAGGGTTCATAAAACTTGAAAACTGCCGATTTGGATTCACATTCTCTTTTCGCAGTACGACCTCTCTAATGCGACTCTCTTTCCGGAAATCTCAAATGATATCTTTCAAATTATAATAATATGGATTGTTGGAGGATATAAAAATACGAATTTGTTCTAATTTCTTAAATTTGCTTCGTATTCGTATCCGCAAAACATGTTTTGTGAGATCTTCAGAAATTGTTGGTAATACAGGCAATTTTCCGAAAAATTAAAAAATCTGTGCTTTTCTTTGATAACAATTTCACTAATTACTTTTTAATTTAATTATTTTCTTCAATATTCGCAAAATATATGAGGCAGGAGTGCCTCAAGGGTTAAGTTTCAGCCTGAAAATTGAAGAAAGAACTCCGTTTTCGGCGCTATGCACACTTCAATAAGCGATGCTGCCGCGATTTACGGCTATTTTAAATCGAAGGTGACGTGAATGGTTCGTTTCGGGTGTTAAACTTTTTTAGACGTATGATGTCCCATTTTTTCTATTCTCTTTTAGTCAGCAATCAGCCACCAGAATCACCGGCATTTGCCACATTTTAGGCATGATAATGAAGAAAATCTTCTTTGAAATGCTCCTTTAAAAGTCGATTGTGGAGCCGAATTGTCAGCGCTGTGGCGGAATAGTCGATGATTGAAAATACGGTTGTTTAAATCACATATTAAACAGAACCGTCAAATTCTTGGATGATTCGAAGGTTTTCAAAGAGGCTTTTGAAAAAGAATGTAAGCGTTGAAAAAAAACCCTTTTCCGACGTAAACCTGCCCCGTATTTGATATATGTAAGTATTTCAATGAAACACCATCAGAAATTCGGAATAAGTTCAGTTTGTTAATCAGAAAGAATTCGATCAAAACTCTGAAACATACTTAAAAAATGATGTCTTCGGATGAAACAGACGACGTACTTCCACGAGAAGACGAGCTGCTCAAAACCAAAAAAGACAAATACAAAGTGATCGCTCTTCTTGGTAAAGGGGGCTACGGAGCCGTATACTCTGTGCTTCGTATCAGTGACATGGAGAAGTTTGCCATAAAATGTGAGAAGGCTACGGCCGCAAAGAAGGTTCTTCTGATGGACTGTAACGTGATGAAAGGAGCCACCCAAATCAAAAGCCGCCATTTCTGCACTGTTTTGGATCGAGCAAATGTAAAGGATCGATTCAATTTTATAGTAATGAAGTTGATCGGAAAGAATTTGTGGGACTTGAGACAGGACCGCCCCGATGGCAGGTTTACTTTGGGCACTGCGTTGAAGACAGCGGCTCAGTGTCTGGTATCTATTGAGCACTTGCACAGTGTAAGTCTATTGTTATTCACTCAAAATTAATTTAAATAATAGTTTCGCCACAAACATTTTTTAAAATGAAGTCCAGTTCAGTTTTTAATTTTTGTTTCGCTTGTTTCGCTCCTTTTTCGTTTAAAGAAAACATTCACTTTAGAATCAATTTATTATCCATTCGCGAGGACGAGATTTTTCGTTTAAAGACGCTGTTTGGGTCTCGTTAACGCGCTAATTTAAAAATTGTAAGAAAGCGCACACACTGCGTTTGTGATTTATTCAGTTTGATAAACAGTTTAAGAAATTTGACAATAAAAATTATTTTATAAAAAACATGATTTTCGAAGCAAAATATAGAAAAAATTCCAATATTCGCTTCAATTTTCGAAAAGAAATCACAAACGCAGTGTGTGCGCTTTCTTACAATTTTTAATTTAGCGCGTTAAAATGCGCTATCCCCTAACGATACCCAAACAGCGCCTTTAAACGAAAAATCACGTCCTCGCGGATGGAAAATAGAAGTTTTGTTCTTTCTAATAGCTCTTCTAAAAAATAGAATTAAACGAAAACTTTGATGGTGCACCTTTATCAATGAATAGACTAATTTTGGGACCGTTTTCAACCGAAAAATAACTTTTAAATGCTGAATTACATAGATTTCCATTTTGCTTGTCTCTTAAAAAAGAAATGTTGACAAAACACCGTGTAAACGCTCCTTTTTACTCGAACATCATCACGGTAACTAGTAAGCGGACACAGGTTGGTCTTGAAAATAGCGCAACTAAATCGGATTTTATTGATTTTTAAAAGTTTCGTGGCTCTCCGAAGTTTTAAGAGAGTTTCAGCAGTCTTATAAGATTGATACAATCGGCGTGCAGGAAGATTTTACGTACGGCTTGACACGATTTGTAATAATGTAGCTGTAATTCTCTTATATTTCAATCTTCAAAGCTTTTCGAGATCTATATTAAGAAAGTTGGACATGGTTTAAACCAAAAAAAAGTTTGTCGGTGCGCTTCAAAATCATACCAAGGTTCCGTGCGCAAGAGTTTACAAGGAGTATCTCTTATCCCTATGCCCCTTGTTTCCTCTCTGTTCACATATTCAAATGTAACTTATCCTTATTTGTCATGATCGAATTAAACTTTAAAAAAAGCAAAATCAGAAAAGCAAAAAAAAACTTACGTTGGAGCGGAATTTTTATCAGGAATTTCAGATCTAATCGTGATTTTCGTGCCACGGGTAAGCGCTACGCGTGAAAAAAAAACTCACAAATATTTTAACAGTAACAACAAACAATTGTACAAAAAAAACTTAGAAAAACCTTAGAAAAACCGAAAAACCATTGGACCCCCAACTAAGGTTGCGCCCTAAGCACCTTTTATGTGTATAGTTCTTGCCACCATGTGAACTTTTTCAGTTTGGCTATCTTCATCGTGATATTAAGCCAGGAAATTTCGCAGCTGGCCGAAAAGAATCGAATGAGCATCACACGATTTTCATGCTTGACTTCGGTCTTTGTCGTGAGTTTGTGAAGAGGGCCGAAGGCAAGGACATGCGAGCCCCTCGTGGATCTGCGCCATTTCGTGGAACAACCCGTTACGCGCCATTAACTGCAATGCTTCAACAGGATCAGTCGCGCAAAGATGATATAGAATCATGGCTGTACATGGTTGTTGAATGGACCTCCGGAGGTCTCCCATGGCGTAAACTGAAGGCTCACGATAGGGAAAAAGTGTTACTGTACAAACAGGATGTACGTAGTAAGGCTGATGTTTTGGATGATTTCTTATATAATTGCCCGAAGAAGGAGTTCACCAGAATTTTAAAGGTAATTTTTGATATTTGGAAATCAAAATAAACACGTTTTTTTGAATAGTATGTGGACACTCTTGGTTATTATGCAGTACCAGATTACAAGTTCATTTACTATTGCGTGCAACATGCTTCAACTGCCAACAAGATAAAAGACACTGATCCCATTGATTGGGATCTTGATCACCCATATTTTGGTCCAATCGAAGTTCCTGGAGACGGAAAAGT
This sequence comes from Caenorhabditis inopinata, assembly GCA_003052745.1. NCBI lineage: Eukaryota > Metazoa > Nematoda > Chromadorea > Rhabditida > Rhabditidae > Caenorhabditis > Caenorhabditis inopinata. The sequence continues at coordinate 4,126,615 of AP018153.1, forward strand.
TATTGACTTAGACGTAGAGGGAGGTGCATCGACGAAGGACTTTTCAAGGAGACATGCTAAAGATAGCGATATAAATGAAGAGACAAGGAAAGGGAAAAAGAAAGGAACAACATCGCCGAACAAGGAAAAAACTTAAATTTGGGAAGTGAAAAAGTGAACTGAGGTCGTTAATGAAATCTGTTGGTAAACATTCTGTCTGTGCGTGCTTTTTTGAATAACTTTTCATTGGAAGACCAACTTTTACTTAACTTTGACGATAGTTAAAGATCTTCCTGCGCTTAAAAGCAGTATAATTAGAAGGTCAGATGCTGTAAGATTACGGCAGGAAACATCCTAAAGCTATGCTGTCAAATAAGTTGAAATTTACTGGAGCTGTACTCTGAACTATTAGTTGTTATGTTCAGAAAAAAAAATGTAATTTTCACCGTTTTTCAATTTATTAGCAAAGTTCCCCCACATTTTCTGATGCAGCCAACTTTCCGGCAGATTCTTTACCAAATGAGCCCTTCTGGACTTTCACTTCATTGAAATTTCGCAAATACTGAAAAAATGAATCATTAAATCAATCAAACAATAACCGAAAGTGCATCAATATCCAACACCATTGCATCAAAGTTTTGTTTCCTTACTTAACGTGACTCTTCAGAACCTGGGCTAAAAATCAGAAATTCAGCACAGTGCAGCATAACAATATTATTTATCAAGATGAGCTTTATAAGTTAACCTTCTGTATTTTTAAAATAAAGGAAATCGTTCCATCCTTCCCACATTAGAGCTCATTGTAAGTAAGCGAATACTCGCGAAAATCCACGGTTCAAAATTCATCAAAAACGGATGACTTTGTGTTTGTACATCTCTTGGCTTGGTGCAAATGTTGAACTTGATCAATATTCAATATATTCATTTAAAAAAATGTCATTAAAGCAAAAAAAAATTTACAAGTTTGTTAAATAAATGGGGAGAAATTTGAAAAACCATACGACAATACGTGAAAAGAAAAGATATGCAACATATACTTCAAAGTTTAAAAACATTTTTGAGTATAACAGCTAAATAAAGCTTTTCTTCCGAGGATATTATCAAAAAAAAAACCAATTATTGATGAGAATGGCGAGATGACCGACGAAGTGGAGTCTGAAATTATGTACTTTTCACGGTATCTAGGTGCGTCGACGAGCTCTTAAGCAGGAATGAAATGCGATTTCCAATTGGTTTTGGTTGTTTTTCGTTTAGGAATGGCATTAAAAGTTATAAAAATTAAGCTATCTTAGATAAAAGTTCATGGAATTTAGTTGAGAATGTTCTCGGTTGAATCTATCAATCTTATAAGGCGAAAATTCGCGAAGTCAATGATTTTGGGAAAATTGTGAGTTTTCATTTGAAAATAAGCAAAATACATTTATTCATTGCGCTTGTTGCCTATTTTCAAGCGAAGCTTTTCTCCGCTTACCGAATATCTTAATTTTTTAACTAAATTTTTTCCTACCTTTTGTGCTTTTGTCTCATCTAATTCTTCTTCTTCTTCATCGACTTTATTCAATGTATTTTTACGTGACCTTCCTCGTCTAGGCGTTGTTAAAGTTGTGGATGATGTAGCAACATCTCCTCCTGAATCAGAAACAGAATAACCATCTTCTGGAATCGCTTTCAGCGGAGTCAGACGTGGCCGTCCACGCGTCCTCTTCGTTGGCGTTTCCGAGAGTTCTGATTCGGAACGTAGGCGTTTACGAGAATCAGAAATAGGTGTATTTTTTGGGCTTTTACAAGTTCTCCCTCGCTTCGGCGTTGTCGGAGCAATCTTAGCTATCTGGGGTTCTGCAGACTGTGCTCGTATTACCTGAAAATGCTATCTGTATTCTTCAAAAAAATCTGAAAAATAGAAGATACCGTCGAAAAACTTTAATTGAAGAATAAAATACGCTTTATCGCACTTTGCGATTTGGGACTAACGCCAGTTTTCTTTTACTTTGGTAGTTGCTTACGTTCTCAAAGTACACTCAAAATATTTAATCACTGCTGCATGTTTTTTATAAATTCGATGATCAATGCACTTAATAAATTGCTTTTACATACATGTATTAATTTTTAACATTTTCTGGAACACTTGTTGACTTCTAAAATAGCTTAAAAGGTGCTATTTTTATATTTTGTACTTAAAAATAGAGGCCTTTTATTTTTGAAGTTCTCTCTGCGTGGCTTATCTAAAGAATAACAAAATATTACTGATTTTCTAGTGGCACTTCTCGCTTCAAGCGTATTTATTTCTTTTCTTGGTGTTCTTGCACGTCTCGATGATTCAGCTAGAACCTTCTTATCGTCTTCAGCAAATAATGAATTCAACAGCTCTGAGTTTGTACGGGCTCTCGAGGTGGATCTTTTATTTGAAACTTTTGAAGGCGTTACTTTCTCTGCAGCGAGTGGTACAGCATCTTTTCTCACAGAAGAGGAACGAGTTCTCCTCTGAAAAAAAAATCAGAAATTTCAGTAGAAAATTCAGTAAGAAGTCCCACCCTATATATGCATTCTACAGTTCTATCCAAATTGCCGAAAAGAGACCTTTTCTCTAAACGTTTTCCATGTTACTAGGGGTACTCCTCAAATGTACCCACACTCAAATAATAGAGTGCAGGTAGCGGACATAAAAACTCACCGATGGTGGTCTATCATCGGTTTCTGCAGGGTCTGCCATGATCTCCGATGGCACAACTTGTTGAATCTCCATTTCCGCCGCTACTTCTTCATTTCCTACTGTTGAACTCGGACGATGACTCGGTGTTCTTTCACGTCTCGATGATCCAGCTAGAACCTTCTTATCGTCTTCAGCGAATAACGAATTCAACAGCTCCGAGTTTGTACGGGCTCTCGAGGTGGATCTTCTAGTTGAAACTTTTGAAGGCGTTACTTTCTCTGCAGCGAGTGGTACAACATCTTTTCTCACAGAAGAGGAACGAGTTCTTCTCTGAAAAAAAAAATTAGAAATTTCAGTTGAAAAAGATAAAAAGAAAAGGGAAAAGGGTTAGCTACTGGAAAAAAGCGGAGAGTAGAGTGCAACGCTTTGCTCTGGCAGCACTCTGCCGGACTACTATTATAAACTAATTTGTTTAGCTTTAGCTATTTATTTTGCAAAACTTTAATAGCCGCAATTGTAGAAAACTGTAGGTTCGCCTAATTCCCTAACCCTTTAATAGTAGAGTACACTAATTTGAATAAAAACTATCTTACCTCGCGAATTAAAAAACCCCGGTATCATTGTTAAAAGCATCGATTCTCGTTCTCGCAATTTCATCTCTAATACATAGGATTGTCGCAGTTAATAGTGCATATTAAACGAAAGGCGACTTGCCAATATATATTAAATGTTACTCCGCTTGCTTAGTTCTCAAACATACACATTAACTGAGTAAATCTGCAAAGCGCATACTCCCATAGCCCAATGTCATAGGCAAATGCCGGTTCACGAGCTGAGAGAGAAGTCTCACCCTATATATGCATTCTACAGCTCTCCAAATTGCCGAAAAGAGACATTCTCTCTATACATTTTCCATGTTACTAGAGGCATTCCTAAAATGTACCCACACTCAAATAATCAAGTGCAGGTAGCGGACATGAAAACTCACCGATGGTGGTCTATCATCGGTTTCTTCAGAGTCTGCCATGATCTCCGATGGCACAACTTGTTGAATCTTCATTTCCGCCGATACTTCTTTATTTCCTACTGCTGAACTCAGACGATGACTATCATCTTCTATAACTTCTTTTTCCTGGACTTCTTCTGACGTCACAATTTCTTGCTTGTTTCTGTCTTCCGGAATCTCTTCAATTTGTTCTGCGGGAACGTCTTCTGCAATCTCGTGAACATTCTCAGTGTCAACTTCGGTTGAACTCTCCACCGGGCCTATTGCATCTTGAGATTCCACAGGCTCACAGTCTTCATCCGCTTGAATTTCAAAACTTCTGTGGACAATGTGATCTTCTTCTTCTTCCACTTGCGGCTTTGCTTCCACCTTTTCCTTTATTTCGAATTCATTACTTAATTCAAAAGTTTCATCAATCGGCCCCAAATCATCAGTTTGTTCTTCGAATGTCTCTTCTTGTTGAGTCTCCTCCGAAACAGCTATCGGTAAATTCGGCGATGTTTCATCTTCATTAATTGCAAATTCTTCTTGGCATTCGAAAGACTTTTCTTCTTCGATACACTCATCTTCGTCAGTTTCTACCTCTGCCTCTTCTTCTCCAATCTCCTCATCATCCAGCTTTCTGTTTGTGTTGCAAACCTCAACGACTTCTAGATCATCTTCCTGAATTTCGATAGTTCTTGATTTTCGCTTAGTCATCGTCTCCTCCTCCTCGTTGTCTTCTAGAATGGCAAAGTTCAGTGCAAGACCTTTGGAAGCGATTACTCCCTCAGTGCTTTCGTCGGGTCCTTTTGCAACACTTGCATGGAACCGAATCCTTCCGCGACTGGCAGAATTAACAGCTTTTGCAGTTTTCAGGATGCTATTTTGCGAGGGAACCGGCGGAAGTTTGCGGGCTGTTAGCGAGAGTAATTCAGTTTCCAGCTCCTCAGTGTCCATCGGACGCTTGTAGTAGCGCGACGGCGTTGCTATCATCATGTTAATTTCCGAATTTTGATTGGGATCATCAAAATTTTGAAGACTTGCGATACTTGAGTTGCTCGCAACTGGAGATTGCGACATTGTTGCCGGAGTACATGCCTTTTTCCATTGTGAGATTCGTTTGGGTGTCTGAAATAAATAAGTGTCATTTCCTTTTTGTTTGGTAATAAATAGTTATAGGAATACCGTAAAAATTGTGTTAAATGGACACTCTCAAGAGTTTTCTTTCCGATTATTATTATTTAAAACATTCCTAGCTAGCCAGTTTGCATCGCACTCTTTATAAAAGGTTTTTTTAAACAAAAATACATATTGCCGGGCGGATCCCAAAAGGATATCTAATCATTTTGAATTTCGTGGTTTTCTAATATGATTTTCACAGAATTAGTGGTTTAAAACCTTACAGGAGGGACATAGACTCCTGAAGAAAAGGAAACACTTTCAGGACTGCCTTCTCTTTGACTACATCTACGTTTCCTGTCGCTTTTTTCAGTTACTGTTGCGAACATTTCCGCAATCTCATCGTCATTTTTCAAGCTCTTCGCGAACATCGTCTTCACTGACTGTTCGATTTCTTTCTCTTTTCTGGATTTCTGCCGAGTTCGTTCCTTATTCTTGAGCACTCCTGTCGGCAGCTTCGATAGTACGTCGTTCGCTTCGATGGCGGCTGCTGACATCATATCAAAATTTCCGGTTTCGAAAAGAAATACTTGATAGAGAATCTCGGATTCCGGATCGAGAACGGGCACTGAAAAGAAGAAGTAGGGACTCAAGTATTCCGACAAAAAGTTGGAAGCGAGTTTAACATTCCAATTTTCAGAGTCTACTAGATTTTACTAATGGAAATCTACAGACGTTGAGACACGGAGAGACACACAACTTACTTCTGCATTTTCCACCTTCCAATTGCATTTTCAATCGGGTTTCAAACCTTTCCAAATCGTGTTTATTGATCGTTGACATCATCGGAACTGTTCCTCCCCAGAATTGCTCATAGCTCAATATTTCCTCATGCATGGAAAACACCTTCTCTCCAAGCCTTTTACCCACTTCGGAAGATTCATTGTTTTCTATTGCCGTCTTCTCTTGCTCTAATACGTAGTACACTTTTTCGAGACTGACGTTAAGCATCAGATTCGTCATCACTTTGATTGTTTCCAGCGCCAAATGTCTATCGCTCAACTCATTGTCATCGTACGAAGAAGCGCGTATCCAATCGATGACGTACTGGACGACCAGTTCTCGTTTCAGCCGCTCCGAAATATTGACGTTCAGAATGGATTCCAAGAGATCTAAAGGAGTGGGTGGATACCATTCGTCGTGAGGAATGCAGTTCCAGAACTGAGCATTCGGAGCAATTCGATTGATATTTCGAACGACTGATTGAACTGGGAGCGTTGATCTGAAAGGGAACCGTTAGGGAGAATTTCGAATATGTCAAACTGATGGTGAAGTTGAGACCAAATTAGCATAGCTAACTTTGCCAACATTAGGTATGCATGTCTGATAAGCAGCTATCCAGACCGGTCATATTCCCTTCTAGCCTTAACTTCCACCTCGTAAACGGTTATCATACCGCTTTTTACTCAGTATTAGCAATCTCGAGCTTCTATTCACGAAGGAGGGGATCAGTGGATTCCTAATTTCAGGAGGAGCGCCCACTTCCTTCATCGTGCGTCTTCATTCCGAAAGTCACTTTAGCTTTTTTGGCTTCACTGTTGTCTTATCATAAGCGATGTTAGCTACAGGGTACCGAATCAATGCATTTTCCAGTTTCTTAAATAAGGAAAGAGAACACAATAGACCAACAACAATAGAATGAAGAGAATCTGCCGCGCTCGTCTCAAAATTGGGTCTAAAGCAGATAAGCAGACCGTCAGTTTGATGAAATTGAAGTCTGACCTAAATTCGGTAATATTTCGCTTCACATTTGACGGTGAAATGGATCACACATTTGGACCGCATTTTGCTCATTTCAGTTTTCGATTCTCGTTTCGCTAAAAGTTGGCACTCCGGATGTCTGCCTGTGTTTATAGCCGAAGCGACAGGATGTCAACTACCCGGTTTGCTTGTTCTCTTGCTCTTCTCTACCCACTCTGCTACCGGCCATTGTTTTCACCTGCTCTTCAGATGAGGCGAGAGGAGCACGAGGACTTTGAAAGGGGGCTGTGGCTGAAGCGACTAAAAATTATCGAATTTCAGACCGAAATTTTCAGAATATCAGCAATTATAGAAGTTAGCGAATTGGCAGGATTTTCAATGTATTGAGAGAGATCTATGAAAACGAAGTGTTTTTTCTCTGAAGAGAACTCCCGAGGAGTAATACAACGTGTCAACTCCTGGCGTTTAGTTATGCGAGCACCGTGGAATGCACACGAAGTTGGCTTATTTCTCACCGAAAATCCCGATTGCATTGACCAAGAGCTGAAGATTAATTAACTTACGAGTTTCTTCTAGCCAAATCTCTCTTTTTTGAATGCGCTGCTCTCATTTTTTTCTGCACTTCTTGATTGACTGGTATGATAGCGAAGCGAATAAATTGACTGATGAGCATTGTTTGACTTCTTATGCAATTCACACTGTGCGCCCAACTGCGCAATCGAGAATTCTTCAGTTCTTTGGAGCACGTTTTCAGATACTCGTAGACAACTCGGAAAAGCTTGATCCCTTGCATGATGGAATCTTCCGCAAGTGGAGAAAGTGCTGCAGATCTTCCCTGGAACAGGGACACCATCTTATCGGAGATGGTTAGCTTAAAGTCAATCGCTTCATGAAGTGCCCATTCGGCGATCTCACTCTTCAACTGATCGCTGACATCTGGCCGGGCAGCCAGCTGACAGAATTCCTCCACTATTCCGTAGTATGCAACGAGATTCAGCAGCACTTTTTGATGGGACGTCAGTTGACTATTGGGCTGCTCAGTCGCGCTCTGAAGCAACATAAATCGTAATTTTGGAGTTTCGGTCTGGGGTTTTTTTCGCTTCCGGTTCAAGCCGATCTGAGCCGAACCACCTTTTGGCTCATAACTTAGCGACATTTTCCGATGGGAAAATGAAATTTAAAGAAATGTGAAATTCGGTCCGTGAGAGAACCGGCAGCAAAAAATCTAAAAAATGAACTAACTGAGTTAGGAGATCCGGATATAATGCTCTTCCTGACAAGACCAGCGGCAATTATTACAGCAGAAATACTTTGAGGTGATTGAATCAGATACGGCAGCTTAGAAGCACATTTTTCAATAATCTGAAACTTTATAATCAGAGAAACAGGTTTAAGAGACGCAATAATTCGCCAAAGTTAATTCTTGAAAAAAAATCTTGCAAATTCAGTACAAAAGGGTTAGAGCTATAGGCTGGAATTATGGGGAAAAACCAATGAAATCCGATAAACGTTTGAAATTTTTTCATGGGGGGATTAATAAGGGGTTGTATTCACTATTGCAAAGTACCTCGGTCATGATAAAGGCAATCTTTATATGAAAAGCATTAAGGAATATATAAAATACTCAGGTTTAGCATGGGAGGTACCCTTACATTATAGGAAAAATTCTATTAGTGGGTTTTCGGTAACTTACTGTGTCCTGGATATTCTGAATTTTCATCCATTCGATACAACAACTCGTGGCTACAAAAACCCTCTCATAACTAAACGCAGATGGATAGAAGAGCTGATCTGCATCTGATATCATACTGTGAAATCTGGAGACGTCGGTGGCGTCCAAAGTCAGAATGGCGATGTCGTTGACGTCTTCCGATCTCATCTGTGATTTTATGGACGACAGAAATGCGCATTGCCTCAAAACAGTGTCATCTGTTGACACCCTTCCAGGCACTCTTTTGTAGTACCAGGCGTCAATGTCAAAAACGGCTGCCTCAACAAGGTACTCCGGTTTGTCCTCTGGACACACTGCTCCCGTCACTAGTTTCTTTCTCTCATACGCCAGCAGAACTGAACTTCGGATTGCCGCAGCGCCGAAGCTTTGCGAAGCATTAAGCATCGAGTCCTCAGCTCCTGACCTCCTTCTGGCTGTCACCATATGTTCTCTTTCCGTTACAATCGGACTTACAGCCAGCCATTTCTCTCCGAACGGAATTTTGTACTCCAGGCAGACATTGAAGTGAGGCCGATCAAACCTCTCTTCTTCATCGACTTGGTCCAATGTTTTGAAGGATCCCCGCCACAACTGAATCATTATTGGATGACGAGGAGAATTACTGAAAATGCATTCAATTTTTACATTTACCCATATGATTTAGTGTCGCATGTCTGTTTGTTTGTAAGATACTTTTTTTGGTAAACTAATTTTTGTGATCATTTCGCATTGTCGAAATCAAAATACTCTGAACTAAGCAGACATAAGCTCCTCACGAACACCGCAGATATATCAAGCCATCAGAATGGACAAATGCCGAATGTTTTTTTTTTTAATATTTTTTTAATGTTGCACAATGCCGAACAAAGCCCACAATTTCGTGTTTTTTTTTCTCGTGAACTCAGATTTTCTAGAATTTGTGATCTGTCAAAAGCTCTGTACGGATTATGGTAGGCATACGACTGTTTCCGTCATCTTGATTTACTAAAAAAACCGAGGTTACACTTTCGTCAGGTCCAAAGTTCTACTCCGACTAGCGGAGAATCGTCGCACCCCACCCCCCCTCCCCCCGAAACTTACTCGACAGCAGCAATGAAATACTCAAATTTGTCAGGATCATCCTCCGGCTCCAACGGAGCGATTCTCCGAATAAGTCGCTCATTTCTCAGTTCCAACAAGATCATTTGGTTCGATGGATTCAAAGAAGCTGCCAGAATTCCGCCCATCGACAAGCCCACGAGCAGAGTACGACTTCGCGGCATCAGTGATAATGCCGACACGTAGACCCCAGAAGTTGGATACATGCGATAGCTGCCGTCATCCAGAGTGTACTGGAAGCTTGATCCATCGGTGAACGCAGCTGCAAATAGGCAGGTGGAGTTCGACAGGCGAAGTGAGCACTTACCCATCAGGTTGATCAGGCTGCTTCTGTCATTGTGAATAGTGATCGCAGGGTCTGCGGATCTTACGACAGGAGTCAATCGAGCCAAGTGGCATTGGGTTTCCTTGCAGCCTGTCGAAATATGTCATTTTAGAAAATTCAGCGATGGAATTGGAAAAATTACAACTCAATTTGACATTTGAAAGCGGAAACCGAATTCGTTACAGATTTACAGACAGCTTTTCGATTCAATACTTTTATGTAGAGCTGCGCACTTCTATTACATATGGTTGCTGTTGAACAGCTTTCGTGCCCTTAGACTTTGTCTGTACTATCTACCGTAACCTTTTCTTTGTTTAAAAGGCGGGCATGTCCGGTCTGCCCATCTTAAACAATTATTTGCCAGCTGCCGCGAAAAAAGCGCAAACTAACTTTTTGAACGGCAATTTGCAGTATTACATAGAAATTTATAGCGGCTTCGCGGTAGTTACACGTTTTAAACAGTCAGCAACCTGCGTTTTCCCACGGTAGTTCGCCATTCGCCCAGCAGGTTGCCGAATGTTTGCCGATAATTCTCTGGATTTACCGAAGAAAATGGTTTGTTTCGACGAAGCATACCGATAGCCACAACGTGATGCCACCTCATCAATCGATGATAAAGTCTTAAAACGCTTCTTCGAGATTCGTCAGACATGTCGGCAGATGATAGCAACGTCTTCAACACTGTTATCCTCGTCGGGACTTTAGCAGAGTGCGTCACTTCCATAGTCGGCGAATCCGAGCTGGCCGCGAGAGCGACCACGAAATGCTCGGCATCCCACGACCGGCGTGGATCCTCGACGCCGACTAGGATTCCAAGCTGTCCTTCTGGAAATATTTTAAGCATTTAAAACTGCAGCAATGCATTCGAGCAATACCTTCGGTTGGGAAATAGTCCACATCAATAAGGATGCATCCTTCTGGAAAAACGAACGAATGAGTAATGCGCTCCAATTCGATATCAAAAATCTGGCACGTATTCCTTTTGAAGTTCACAATATACGGAAGCTGTCGACCTAAACATGGTATCACGCATTAAAACCGGAAAGCTTCAGTGTATATTTTTAAAATGAAAACTTACCAATAGAATTCTTTAAAAAGACTTGCTTTTCTCCACGCCAGCATTCGTATTTTTGATAGGATTTGAAAATCGAAGAATTCTCGTTATCCATTGTGTAGAGCTCCAGTTATATTGAGTGCTGTAGTGGGCTCAGCACAACTAGCCAAACTGCTGCCAGTTTCCAATTCAAACGACCGGGAATTTCGTTGTGATAAATACGCGAACACGTTGACGGTGGATTGCGTACAGCACGCTTTTTGGACCGTCTCTGGGCAAGAAAGAGGCAAGGCACTACGGTAGGGGAACAATTGCGATGTTAGCACACGGAAGGTGTAATTAAAGAGTCTCTGTAAGCAGGGTGGCTTATTTCGGTATGTCAATCCTTTCCGGGTTGAACTAATCTAAATTAGAATGTTATAACATATTTATGAGAAGTTTCACAGCCATATTTGTAAAATAAAGCATGAAGACACAGTAATTTTTTTAGAAGGTCACGCCGTAAATGCTGGAATGAAATTTTTGATGAAAAATGTTTTTTAAATGTTTAAATAAAGTTACTTTATTTCTCTTATTAAAAATTAACAAAAATGTTTAAGCATGAGAAAACATGAAAAAGAAGCCAATGTCAAATGTAATAATTAAGAACATGCGCTTTTATTACTATTTTTTCTTATTTTCTTCCCATACAATAATATAGTTCTTTCAGCAGTTTTGAAACGGAAAAAATAGATATAAATGCACTAATTAAAAATATATGAGCCTTGAAATTTGCGTCCGATTTTATTTATTTATGTTTTTTTTTATAAATTGAATTAGCGAACTGCTTCTTTTTAGAATTTGGGAAGTTGCGCTAACCGCTTGGGGAATCTTAGCTTTTTTATTAAACGCCCATCCTGCTTCAAGCGAACAAGCTGTTCATTGCGTAAGCTGAATGTCTTGATGCTAACCGTCAGGGAAAAGTAAACTTTAAAAAAAAAGAATGGCTGCTCCAGTGCGTGGAGTTCTAGCTGTAATTAGGCCAGTAACAGTTGACGTCGAGCGCCTTTAAATAATACTTCCAATTTAAAGGCGCTCGACGTCAACTGTTTAGCGCGTCTTCTACCGATCTACACCGTATTGGCGCTCTCGTAAATCAACATTAAAACAATTTTAGTGCCAGGTATTCTGTCATTTTAGCCTGAAAATGAATAAATCTTTACAGGAGGCTTCATTTTAAATTTATCAAAATCGTTTAGAAAAGCTTTTCAGTTAATATCGCCCCGTTCTCAAAGTGGTAAATGAGACAGCCAGGCAGTGTACTAAGTAACACGCTGTTTAACCTCATTCTGAAGTGAAAAATGAAGTTTTATTGCCTTGTTCCTTGTTTATTTGTATTTATCTTTCTATATACTTTTTATGAACATATTTGCGTTTAACAAAGATTAAAGTCTAGTCTTTGGCTGCAACACGTATTTAAAAAAAAGTACTTATAAAAATTGAGCATTATCGTCGCGGTATACGAAAAATCCTAGCGCAAACGCGGGAACATAGCCAGAAATGCGGCAATTAGGCTTGTAATATAAAAAAGAAACAACGTTCAGAAGTATAACAATTACTCCTGTTTTTGAAAAATAAACATATTTGGGTACATTTAAATACATGAAAATTAAATCTAGATCTTTTGATTTCCAGGTTTCTAAACTTCTAAACTTCCATAGCCGTTTTCCTTTATGCTATAATGATAATTACGTTCAGTACACTCCTTATTCACTAAAAGAACATATAACTTAAAAGCAAACGTATTTTGAATCAATTTTTAGTATAAAATGATGCTCGCCCCGCAGCTCTTTCGAGACATTGTTAGGCCATGTCCTGGGTGTGACACACGTAAGTTTTTTACAAATAAAAGGTATAAACGTTTAGTTTTGTCTCAGAATACGACGTACGCCTCCATGCACCTCATCTGCTTCCATGCTCGCACACATTCTGCTTGATGTGTCTGTCAAAACACGATCAACGAAAAAAGAGAAGTTGCCTCATATGCAAGACAAAGTACACAAAATTTGCTCCCAACCTGGCACTGATGGGTATATTAATTGACAACTCGGAGAACTAAAAAAAAACAAATTTTCAGAAGTGTTCCAGCGAATCGACGAGCGACGTTTGTTCCTAGAGTCTGAAACAAGGCAATGCGATGAATGTGACAATCGAGTGGCAAGAACTATGTTGAGACAATGTGAAACTTGTGAAAAGCAATTCATAACCCGAACAGAATACAAACTTGTAAGACATTCTTGACAAAAATAGTCAGTTTGCGTGCCGGAAATATAGACCACCCATCTGTAATATGGCGCAGCCGTCGCCGTTACCTTCGCGCTTTTTGTGTAATATTTTTTGCACGAAACGGATAAAAGGCACATAACATAATAATTGTTAAGGAATGCATTGTGTGTCTGGAATGTTGCGTCAACTCTCATAATGGCCACTCTTTGAATCATTTGACGCCAGTGACTCCATCAATTGAATCATCTCCAATGCTGCACCCTAGAACTCGACATCCATCGACATCGTCAGCCGTGTCCGTTCACTTCAGGCATCCTTCCACCGTCTCGGGAAGATTGTTAGCTCTAAAAAATATTTTTTTTTCGTTTTTTTTCTAAATACTTATTCCTGCTTGTTTCAGAACAACAAAAGGCATCATAAACACTATCAAAAGTTGGTCATTTCGACAACCGAGCAATGACTTTTCATTCATGCTCAATGCACCCTCTAAATTGACTTTCAGTGAGGAAGACATTGTAATGCAGTGCCAATCGCCTTTCTATGGTTCTATATTTTACGTATTCTTCTAGTTTTAAAAATTTTTGTCCAGATGAAGAGCAACAACAACAACAACAACAACAAAAACAACAGCAGCAACAACAGCAACAAGGCCAAAACCAGATGTCGTCATCACGTTTTATTTGCTACGATGCTAGCAAATCAGATACTATTTCTGTTGATAGTGTGTTTGGTGTGTTTTTTAAAAAATAAACAAAAACTACTAACTACTGATCTGACTAAATAAAATAGAAAAAAACCGTTAATGTTTGAAATGTTTTCAGTAGATTCGCCGAAGTCGCTCCCCAATAACATGTCGTCAAAAGTCTCTCCGGTGTGCGCTAATCGATCATCTAACAATGATTCTGGAGTGATGATGCCGACCCCTTCTTCCTCTTCTACTCCGTCCGGGTTGTCACCTTCTCATCAGTTTTCGCGGTCTGCCACGTCACTTCGTATGCCATCACCTTCAACGAATGCCCAGAAAATCCAACATTTTTTTGATACGACGCGTGCTCCGCGCAACACTAGGATTCGAATGGGTGTCACCGATATCGTTAATACGTCAGCAATAATAATTCGGCATTTCAAAATGAATTCAGTTTTTGTAGGCCGCGGAGAACGATGCCACACCCACTCTACACATCTACCCCGAATAACCTGAATGTGGCTCGACCGGAAAATGGCGTGTTTCCAGCGACGAATCGCTCGCAACACCAATACTATTAATTTGTGGTTATATCTGTTTTATTTCTTTTAGTTATCTCCTGTTTTCACACATTTAATTTATATGGATTAATTTATATGTATTAGCTTGTTTTATGATTTTTTCCCCTACTTCGGTTTCTCTTTACGTATATCATTTTTATTATCTTCATCACCACTTCTCGTTGTTCATTCCACAATCTCTCTTCATAAACTGCCGTTTTTACACCAATCACAAAGTCCAAACATAAATAAATCGATGGAAAATTGTTTGGTTTTGTCACCGCATTTTCAGTGAAGAGAAGGAAGAAAAAATGTAAACACTAAAGTAAATGAAAACGATTGCCATCACTTCTGATTGTGTCTCTCACTGACACAATCTTTTCTCTATTGTTGTTAAGCGCCATGCGACGCCTTCTTGTTCTTTTTCTTGTTTTATTGGTTTATCAGTGAGTTTTTTCTTTGAACCCTATATGAGAATTGCAGAATTTTCGGGCAATTGTTTTTTGCCTGTCGCTGGCAATCGTAGCGTAGCTGCTACCTGATTTTCACTGTGAATCAAGTTTTAAAATGATCTTTGTAAACTATTCTTCTTGAAAAGTGCTTTTCTACATATATTGTCAGTATACAATAGGTTAAACCCGAAAATGTGTTCCCCCCGGATGAAAAGGGTTCCTTATTGGCGGTCGGTTTTACAGGAACTCTGCAAGCTCTTGTAGAAAAACATTATGTCCAAAACAATCCGGAAAGCAAATATCATGCGATATGTGCCACACTTGTTTGGACAGCAGATCCAGGTTGCTTTCTCACAACATTAAAGCAACAGCATTTCTATTCAGATTTTGCTATACATCAGATCACAAGAGCTGCCAATGTGCGACAATTGTTCCTGCGTCGTGTGGCAGTACTGGAGCAGTTAACTACACATTCTGTCATCTATTAGGTCATCCCATTCATTTCTCCTATAATATACCCAAAACTTTCAGATGATGTGGTACTTCCACCTCCAGAAATAGTGGCTCATGACGAACATTCCGTTTCTGCGATTGTTCCAAGGTTCTTTCAGCAAGCTCCATTCGATACTATGAAACCTTCCTTTCTATATCTACTAGCCTTATTTCCAAATGTAAGTCCTTCCTCGCCTTGGGAAGCCAAGGGGAATCTAGCCTTTTCAACAAGCAACACGAGCATTATTTGTCAGAATTACAGAGCGGATCAGTTTGCGCTCCCATCGGCCACATTGAAGCCTACCAAAGAAACCAAAACAAGTGCTTGCTAAGAATTCGGGTTCAAATGCCAATGATTGACTACAAAGGAACCGACGTACGTGTTCCAGTTGAAAACCGAGCCGAAACTGCTTTTCAGAACTATTACTACGACGACAGATCGCCTCTAGAATCTCAATTTTCTAGAGAACTATTCGGTTCAGCGAAAAATGTCTCTTTTTGGACCGAGCTTACTATTCGCAGAGATGAAAAAATCAGCAATGGGTCAGCAATAACTTTTGCCACAATTTTAAAGTCAGAACAACTTGATTATGTGTTGTAATATTTAAAAAGACGCAATGAAGAATTTCCAGCACTGTTCATTCAGAATACCGTTCCTTTTTATTTAGGTGCAAAATATGCAGATGTGGCTCCGCTAGCTCCGCCTCCGCCACCTCCAGCGCCCAGGTACATCGATTGTCCAGGAACTGAAATAGAATTTACGAAATACGAATATAGAATAGCATCAAGCTACAAAGGTAACGCCACTAACTTGGTTTGGGACCTCCACCGCCACAGCCACCGCCGCCACCAGATGGCCCTCCTCCGACACCAAAGTATGCCGATTGGCCTGCTGCTCCGCCACCTCCCATAACTCCTTGACCAACTCCAAAGTATCCAGAGACGGCTCCTCCTCCTCCTCCACCACCTCCTCCAGATGGGGCGGCTCCAAGCGCTGATCCTCCTCCTCCTGGTGCCCCTCCCACAGCAGTCATAGTAGATGCACCTCTTGGAGCTCCTCCCACGGCAGTCATGGTAGATCCGCCTAAAAGAAAGTACGGCCTATGCACTAAGTAAGCTTTTCAAATATCCTACCACCCATTGGCGCTCCTCCGACGGCAGTCATGGTGGAAGCTCCTCTTGGAGCACCTCCAACAGCGGTCATCGTTGATGCTCCTCCTCCTGGAGCACCTCCAACAGCGGTCATCGTTGATGCTCCTCCTCCTGGAGCACCTCCAACAGCGGTCATCGTAGATGCTCCTCCTCCACATGGCGCTCCTCCAACAGCGGTCATCGTAGATGATCCTCCTCCTGGCGCTCCCCCAACAGCGGTCATCGTTGACGCTCCTAAGAGAGTAATACAAGGTAACAAGGGGCATTAAGTAAGCCTTAGCGTTAAACAACTTACCTCCCATTGGAGCTCCCCCGACGGCAGTCATGGTGGATGCTCCTCTTGGGGCACCTCCAACCGCGGTCATGGTAGAACCACCTGAGGTACAGGGTAACAAGAGGGCACTAAGTAAAAATTTTAGACAACATACCTCCCATTGGAGCTCCTCCAACGGCAGTCATGGTGGAAGCTCCTCCTGGCGCTCCTCCAACCGCAGTCATGGTGGAAGCTCCTCCTGGCGCACCTCCAACAGCAGTCATGGTAGAACCACCTAAAAGAGTGATACAAGGTGACAAGCGCGCATTAAGGAAGCCTTTTAGATAACCTACCTCCCATTGGAGCTCCTCCGACGGCAGTCATGGTGGAAGCTCCTCTTGGAGCTCCTCCAACAGCGGTCATCGTTGATGCTCCTCCTCCAGGTGCTCCTCCAACAGCGGTCATCGTTGATGCTCCTCCTCCTCCACATGGCGCTCCTCCAACAGCGGTCATGGTTGAAGCTCCTCCTCCACCTGGCGCTCCTCCAACAGCGGTCATGGTTGAAGCTCCTCTAGGAGCTCCCATTGCTGAACCAGCACCACCGCCGCCACTCATTGGAGCTGAAAAAATTTTTTTTCAAATACCCAGAATAGAGAAATCCAACTCACGTGGCGCAGCACCAACACCAGCTCCAGTTGGGGTAACAGAAAAATATGCAGACTGAGCTCCTCCTCCTCCACCGGCACCTCCTCCAGCTCCGAAATAAACCGATGTTCCAGGTGGTGCAGCAGCTCCTCCAAGTTTAGAAGCTCCGCCGCCGCCTCCCCCAGCCGGTCCACCACCGACTCCGAAGTAAGCCGATTGTGCTCCAGCATTGCTCCCGCCAGCGACTCCGAAATAAGCAGATGTCATGGCCGATCGTTTGGTTCGAAGGTTTCGAATGTGATTGAAGTTGGGGATTTCATCGGGCTTTATACTGCAAATTTAAAGATCTTATCAGAAATGACCATGAAAGTGGAACACCTCGTTGCGTAATATTTTTAGATTGAAAACGAGATCATTACTGAATTTTACTCAGTACTCAAAATCTACTGAGTACTGAACGAATATAAACATTTTGCCAGAAAACCGTTACAGAAGCTACTAGCAAATCTTTCGAGGCTATGGAAAAGTATAAAAAGTTCAGAAAAAAAAAACAAAAAAGCATTTTTTAAGTATAGACGAAAATCTGGAAATGCGAAGTCTTTTATAACTGCTCTTTCTACTGCATCTTTCGGTTCTTGGGCAGCGATTTTCCGGAGAAACTCGGAAATATGTTACGTTCAACTATTCAGTTCCGTTTTATTAGGGGATTTTAAGCATTTTTTTATCCGAAAAATCATGCAGGGTAAACACACTTTCGTTTTTTCTTGCTCATCCTTAACAAAGCCTCAACAAACAATAGATCACGTCTTTCCTTTATAAATTTTTTTTTAATTTTAGATGGATATTTAAAGCAGAAATAAAACAGTAAAACCAAAAATAACAGCAAATCTCATTAAATCTATATTTTCAAACTTTAAAATGAGCGATGAAAATCACAGTGAAATGTGCGCGGACACTTTGCGTTTATGCCCCGCGCACACTTCCCCCAATTCGTTATTTCCCTCGCATGGCCTCCTATTTTTCTTTCTTTTATTGTATTTAAAGGTTTTGACGAAAATTACTGAATTGGAGAAATAGGCGAAATAAATGTTTCTTATGTTGTAAAACCGCTGCCGCCCATTCCTCATCCCCAAACCTCTCAAAGTTTACAAATAGTTATCGAGTATCGGTAACTTCTCAATCAATTTGTTTTGTAGTTTTCCTCATTTACATAATAAAGTTTAATCATATAATAAGAACCGGATACATTTACAGATTACTTTGAAAGGCACGAGGTATTTTGTAATACAACAGCTCGTTGTTCGTTTCAAGAAGATAGTGTCGGATGTCGATGTCTAAAAGGCTTTGCCATTTGAAAAATTCGAAAAACAACAAAGTTTTGAACATTTTATTATAACACATTAATAACAGAATTATTATAAGCAAATGTTTTTAGCGACGGGTGTAGACAGTGAATGGTTTTAGCATTTCATCTCTGTATTTATAAACCCGTAAAATAGAAAGGGAAGCAATAATGAGAAGAAGATACTTAATAACCTTCATAAGGTGTTATCCTTGGGGTCTGTCCATAAATAATATTCGGATTAGAATTTGTGATTATTCTCGATGTTCTCGCATGAAATTGACCACCATTCCATCCACGCACTGCGACATATTGTTGGCGTTCGATATTTCGTTTTTTTTTTAATAGTTAGGCACCGATGTAGTGCAGTAATCACCTGTGTACGGTTAAACAAAAATTTGAAATTAAAGTGAAACTATTCAAGAGATTAAACTGTACTTTTTAAGAAAGAATAATTGTCTAAGCTCTCCAGTCGTTACCTTATAAACCCAACTTCCAGCAGAGCTTTTCCTGAGCTACAAACACAGAAACTATATCCCAAACCAAAGTGGTAAAAATTCGAATCGAATAATTTTCCAAACAAGGAGGATTTGGCTACTGAGAAGGAGAAAGAATTGCTGAAAATCAAACATAAATTTAATAACTTTAAACTCACTCTTAATATCTGAGCTTTCATCTACTTTCCATGTTCCGAATCCAGAAGTTCTTCATCACCACAAAACATTAAAAAAATGACCAAGTTCTCTAATAGAATAGTTTTTTTCTAAAATATGCAAGAAAAATAGGCTAGTGGCGAGCCATGATTTATTTTAAAGAAGCCAGAGTATTGAAATTGCCTATAACCATAATTTAAAGAGAAAAACAATTGTGACACTGTATTCTATAAGCCAGAATGTTGACTAGAAAATAGCGCTAATTGCGCCAGCAAAATACCCTTGAAGCGCAAAATTTAGACGATCAGATTAAGATTCCCAACTGAAAATCGTGAGTTTTAAAATTTTCTTTAGAAGAATACAACTATATTTCCCACGAAGACAGTTGAAACTCAATAAAACCGTAACCTCAAGCCTTTACACCTTTCGAAAAGTTTTTTTTTTTCAAATTTTAAACATTTTCGGGGCTTTTTTGGGATTTTCACAATTTTTTGTATACTTTTAGATATGTAACTGTTTGTGTCATTCGCAAGTTCACCGACTCTGCATTTTTCTGGCACACCACTCGGCCGGCGATAATATCAATTTATTCATCAATACTTGTTTCCACTTGCCTGTATACAAAAGCGGCGGCGTTTGTACGGTTACAAATTTTGGCCTCTGTTGAACTGTTGTGGTTTCTACAACACGATCTGGCATCCAGCTCTTCAAGATGAAAGGATTGTCCGATGCACTAAATAGACCCGTTGAGTTTGTATCTTAAGAAATAGTTTTAAATAAAAAATGAAGCTTACGGGCAAAACCATGGAAGTCCAGCTTTTTCACTGAAAGACCCTGTCGAATTCGAATTATACGGAAGGCGAGATGAAACTTTTATTTTATAAAAATGGTCGAAATAGCTGGAATTCTGATGTTTTTTGCTGAACAATTGTTAATCAATGGATATTGGACAGTTTATATAATTAAGTAGATGAAGTAAAGGATGGGTGAAAGCTAAATTACTTTTAAAATAAATAATTCGACAAAGTAGAGATATTCGGAAGGATAATTCTGGAAAATAAGTATTAAAAACTTTGCTATTCGGTAAGGATGTTCTGAAACTTTCAGATTTATCCAAAAAATCTATTTTAAACAGAAATTAATAAAACATGTTATATCTGGGTTAGACTTTTAAAAGCTATGCAAATTCCGATAACCTTTCAGTTTTAGAGTACTGAAGTCGGGTAAATTTTTAATCTCGTATAACGAGGCCGAACTGAAGCAGGCCTCACGGACTGATTCATTTTTGGGGAATAACATCGACAAGAAAACGTTTTTCCTTCAGAGGTAACTTTGATACTAGCAAATGTCCTCCTGAAGGCAAGTGGTACAGTTTATTAAAAGCCGGCTGTCCAGGACGGACTAGCTGCCAGTCTCTGCACCCTCATCATATCTATTCATCTCTAATCACGGGTATAACAAGGAAAATTTTTCGGTTTTTAATTGGTTTAATTTCGCTTTTCTTATCTCCCACGTTTATGCACACTACAGGGCCGCCCTGTCACGCCGATGACCTTCACTGTGGTATAAATTATGAAATACCTCAATTATATTAAACACTATACTAATTATACTAAAGTTATACGAGCTATCAATTCTCCTTCAGCTTCCATTTATACCAGCAATGAACCAAAGATTTCCAACAGACGTTGACGGACCGGACACTATTGATTTTTAGGAATTTCAAATTACTTATATCACAACAAGGCGGTTGCTTGTTTGTTTTTTGTTTATATCTACAGAAAAAAAGCTTTTTTGAGTTTCTAATTTGGATAATTTATAGATAAATAAACTTCAACCGCTAATACGGATTCAAATTACAATACGCGCTCTGCCAAGAAATCTTTGAATTCGGACAATTCAACATGATCGACAATTTCCGTTATAATCAATCCAAAACCTCCTAAACAATTGTCCGGCTTCTTCACTGTTAAAACGAAAATAGCGCATTTCATGTCAGTCTTTAAATACAAAACGCTCGGATTTTTCGCGTGAACCAACAGGTAGGAGACACTGTTGGGCCATAATACTAAATATTCGAAATTGAAAACTGCTATTAAAAAAGTTAAGAAGCATAAATTACGTGAGGAATATAAGACAGAGTCCGGGTCAAATCGGTTTTTTCTACTTTTAGTAGTGCTTTTACTCGCCCATCCCCTCCATTCCCGGAAATCAGTGTCGCTAAGTCAGGCGTCTCTCTCGAAAATATCGGGAAACACATTCTTTCCTTACCTCTGAATGTATTTTCTTCTCATGATCAAAACAAGCTCCGACGCAGCCACCGTCCTTTTCTCGACTATTTTTCTTGAATCGTATTCTTCTGCCCAGCTCTAGAGTACATGAAAAGCATCCGCTGTGGTCGCGATCCACGCGAAATGGCGTCCGTCCGATTCTGAACTACATGCCCATTAGCCTCTCTCGATGCGTTGGTACTGACAATTCCTCTCAGAATCTCACACAACCAGGGCGGTACGGCTTTTCGAATCTCTGCTCTTGAGCGTTCGCCATCCTGAAAACGATAGCATTTTAATTATTTTGGTTATTTGACCGCACGAAATAGGCCGATCGACTCTTTCCCCTATGACTTACTGCCACTGAAACTTCGCAATATCGGCGTGGATAGAAGCTGCAGCGAACGAGCTAATCGAAAATAAAAATGATTATTTGTCAAACATCACGTTTAGGGTCACGTCAGGCGTTTCACAAGATTCGATTTTAGAGCCCTTTACGACCTACTTAAGGAATTTCCGATGAGACATTGTATCTGACTTCGCCGATGACCTAAAGCTCTGACCCAATTGGCATCCAAAAAGCGTAAGAATTGTCACCAACTGGAGCTAAATTTGGAGACTGAATTTAGCAGAAAAGAAAGCCGCATCAATGCACAGCTCGCGGAGTTGTTTAGATTTCTTATGTCGTCAAGCCGTGACTAAATCCAGTCTTTACACTTGTACTTCGAAAGACACAACCCGCACTCGAAAGACATGCCTGTTGGTACAGTGACTTAGCAGCAATTGTTATTTACGAGCAGAATTTTGGCAAACACTAATCAGATTTCCATTTAAAGTTGTAGTTTTGCAGCATGTAGCTTGAAGGTAAAAGAAAAATTCGAAGCCGATTTTCGCCGAGCAGTTTTATGTAAAAATTCTATTGTTGCAAAATTTTGAAGCGGAAAATCGGAAATCTGCACTACACACTACACTACAAACACTACAGTAGTTCAGTCCGAATGGTCGCTTTCAGATATCAAGATTCAGAAAAAATCAAAGAGAAGGGAACTGTGTGAAAACTAAAGCGTAAAGCGCGGTATTTGCACGATTTTACGATTCAAATGCTTTCGTGTTCAATACTCTTTCCCAACACCCAACGCTCAAAGGATGTGGAAAAACGGATATTCCTGGAGGATCAGAACATGACCTCATTCATTGTCTCAAGCAGGAAGAAGAAAATTCAAACGAATAAATTTTTTGAAAAATTCCAGAATTACTAGAAAGTAATCAAGTCGGTACGGCAGTCATGGTAGACGCTCCTTTTGGTGCTCCTCCAACAGCAGTCATGGTAGATCCTCCTCCTGGCGCTCCTCCAACGGCAGTCATGGTAGACGCCCCTTTTGGTGCTCCTCCAACAGCAGTCATGGTAGATCCTCCTCCTGGCGCTCCTCCAACGGCAGTCATAGTAGAAGCTCCTTTCGGGGCTCCTCCAACAGCAGTCATTGTCGATCCTCCACCGGGCGCTCCTCCAACAGCAGTCATGGTCGATGTTCCACCAGCCGCTCCTCCAACAGCAGTCATTGTAGACCCTCCTCCTGGCGCTCCTCCAACGGCAGTCATAGTAGAAGCTCCTTTTGGGGCTCCTCCAACAGCAGTCATTGTCGATGCTCCACCTGCCGCCCCTCCAACAGCAGTCATGGTAGATCCTCCACCGGGCGCACCTCCAACAGCAGTCATGGTCGATGTTCCACCTGGCGCTCCTCCCACAGCAGTCATGGTAGATCCTCCACCGGGCGCACCTCCAACAGCAGTCATGGTCGATGTTCCACCCGGCGCTCCTCCTACAGCAGTCATGGTCGACGCTCCACCCGGCGCTCCTCCTACAGCAGTCATGGTAGATCCTCCACCGGGCGCACCTCCAACAGCAGTCATGGTCGATGTTCCACCAGGCGCTCCTCCTACAGCAGTCATGGTCGACGCTCCTTTCGGGGCTCCTCCAACAGCAGTCATGGTCGACGCTCCACCTGCCGCCCCTCCAACAGCAGTCATGGTCGACGCTCCACCTGCCGCCCCTCCAACAGCAGTCATGGTCGACGCTCCACCGGGCGCACCTCCAACAGCAGTCATGGTCGACGCTCCACCGGGCGCACCTCCAACGGCAGTCATGGTAGAGGTTCCTCCTGGGGCTCCTCCAACGGCAGTCATAGTGGATCCACCTAAAAACCGTGTTGATTAAAAGTAACTTTTAAATATACTACCTCCCCCTGGGAATCCTCCAACGGCAGTCATAGTTGAAGCACCTTTCGGGGCTCCACCAACAGCAGTCATAGTTGAACCTCCAAACGGAACTCCTCCAACAGCAGTCATAGTGGATGTACCTAAAAACCGTGTTGACTAAAAGCAACTTTTAAATATACTACCTGCCCCTGGGAATCCTCCAACGGCAGTCATGGTTGATGCTCCTTTCGGTGCTCCAACAGCAGTCATGGTTGATGCTCCTTTAGGACCTCCCATAACTATACCACCGCCAACACCACCAAGAGCAACTGAACAAAAAATCTTGAGAACAAAAATGACCACGATGCAAAAAAAACAACTTACGTGGTACTGCGCTGACGCCAGCACCAGTTGGGGTAACAGCAAAATATGCAGACTGAGCTACTCCAGCAGTTGGTCCAGATCCCAAATAAACCGATGTTCCAGGTGGAGGAGCAGCTCCTCCAATTTTAGGGGCAACGCCGCCGCCTGCCCCGGCTGCTCCACCACCGACACCAAAGTAAGCAGATTGTGCAGCAGGATTGCACCCGCCAGGGACTCCGATATAAGCAGATGTCATGGCCGATCGTTAGGTTCGAAGTTTCGAATATGATCGGGATTGGCGATCTCATCGAACTTTATACTGAAATTTAAAGATCTTATCAGAAACAACCATGGCAGTGGAACACCTCGTTGCGTAATGTTTTTAGATAGAAAACGAGATCATTATGAGTTGCACTCAGTAATTAGTAAAAATCTGCTGAAGCTGTACTGAACGAATATAAAAATTTAGCCAGAAGTCCGTTTTGGAAGCGATGAGAAAGTCTTTCGATATTCTAAACAGCTCGATCCCATTTTTCTAGATTTACAGTAACATCTTTAATGGAAGGCCTTCATTACTTTTCCAAAATTCAAAAGTGATAAGTTTCGGAAAAGTGCCTATAAAAATTTGAAATGACAGACCCTATGCCAAAACCAAAATTTAATGAAAAGTCCGCAAAAAACGTCAATCACTATTTTTTTTTGAAATAATTTTTTTTCAACTTATTGTGTAAAACGTGTAAAAAAAGTTCAGAAAATAAGTGAAAAAGCATAAAAAGTATAAGCGAAAAGAAATCTCGAAGAGTGCGAAAACGTTTATAATTGTTTTCTTTTTTTTTTCTTCTTTCTTTCTTTAAGCAGCGGTCTCCCGGAGAAACTCGGAGAACACATTGTGCTTCACTTTTCAAAGAACCAGTCTTTTAAATAAATGACATTTTTTTTTACAATTTTTTTCTTCAAATTAGATTATTCTCAAGGGCAGTTGCTAGGACCGAACGGTTTGTTTTTATTTAGCTTTTTTCTGTCTCATGTTTAATTTTCAAAACAATGAAGATTACCCTGGTAAAATCGGCGGCCGGTGTGGATTATTTCAATTCGACTGCGATCCAAAAGCGAGAACTCCGTTGTGCATTCCATTGGTAGCTGTTAGAGATTGCACTCCAGACTGTCCTAATATGAGCGATGAATGTGGGTCCTAGCTACTGTCAAACTTCTAAGAATGTTTCTTTTCATTTTCCTGAATTTCAGAATTATTTGTTATTAAAATCATTAATCAGATTAATGAGTGTTCTTCTAGTAAAGGATTTGAAGCTGTTTTTATTCCAAAAATTATGCAGGGTGTGGTCAAGGAAAAATACTTTGTGATGCTGGTACTGGCCAAAAGAGATGTGGAAAGTGCGTCCGACCAGAAGATATGGCAAATTTGTGTTTAGATAGAAAATGTGAGTTTGCTTATCGACAGTATACTTATAGGTGTTCGACGCAGAACAAATTACAAATAAATTGAATATTTTACGGAAAAGTGGGGTCAGTCTAAAAGTAGTCGCCGCGTACTCTTTGCTACCTTTCTTCATATTTAACGAAATAAAATTGAATTTAACATATTCATCGATGATGTTTACTTCTGAAAATAGTTGATTTTAATTTTGATTAATCTAAGCGATGTACAAATGGAAAAACCGAAAAAATGGCAAATATTGTTACATTTATATTTTAAGGTTTAAAAACAAGCTGTAAAAATCGCAATGAATCGTGCGCGTTTCCATTTATGTCCGAATTACGGCAGGACTACAATAAAATGATTTTGCGCGAGTTCCAAGCGATTTACTTGCACCTTTTTAAACGATTTGACACGCGCGGTTCATCTTAAACTGAGTGTTGTTTACGGTCTATTCATACTTCACATTTGCCATTTTAAAAATAAGATATTCGAAATTTTTCAGCAACATTAGTTGCCGATTGTGCAGAAACTTGATCAAAAACGTTCAAAACACCAGTTGTTAAACAAAATTTCTTAAATTTATTCGATAATATAGCCTTATGGCCTTACGGTTTCTGTTTCTTTTTCTGTAATATTCCGTTGCACTGTTCAACGCAATCGAGGAAAAATGGGCACAGCCAAAACACACTTGCCGCGCACTCTTCTCTTCCTTGCTCATCTTTAACAAGGTCTTCCATTGAACGGCCCTTAAAAAATGTTTTCTTTTAATATTAGATGGATAAATTAAGCAAAAATAAAACAGGAAAATCGAAGATTCCGTATCTGCAAATCTCATTAAATTCGTGTTTTCAAACTTTAAAATAAGCGGTGAGAATCACAGTGAAACGTGCGCGGAGATTTTGCGTTTGTGCCCCGCGCGCACTCTCCGCCCATTCGTTATTTCCCACGCATGGCCTCCTATTTTTCTTTCTTTTATTGAATTTGAAAGTTTCGACGAAAATTATTGCATTGCAGAAATAGGCGAAATAAATGTTTCATATGTTGTAAAATCACTGCCGCCCACTTCTGGTCCCAGAGCCTTACCAATTTTGCAAATAGTTATTGAGTATTTCTCCATCTATTTCGCCAACTGTCCTATTTTTTCTGACCATTGAAGACCAAGCAGAGAGACAAAACTATTTTCAACTAGAGCCCGCTTGGAAAAATGTTACAACAATTTCGATCGATTAATTTGTCGATTTTGACTACTTCTCAGGGCAGCACCTATGTAACTACCAAGGAACCTATAAGTGTGCGAAAACAATGAACTGTGTGTTTGCAAAATGGTTAATGGACGGAAAAGACGACTGTGGCGATGGTAGTGATGAAGATGTCTGTTCATATGGATTAATATCTTGTTCTGGAGCGAAGCCGTCGTCACCTACAACAGTAATCCCAATTAATTCGACAGAAAAACCAAAAGAGACAACCAAGAAGCCTGTGTTCAGAGGTATTTAAAAATATGTATTAATTACATCAATTTATTTGCCTTTAAAAACTCTACCATGGTTGGTTTCCTGTATAAAAATTATAATTTATAAGAATGCGCGCTTGCTAATTCCGTTGTATTTATAAAATTGCATGTTAAAAAAGGAAAAATCATGACTTAATCTCAAATTAAACTGTGGATAGGAGTAGTTCTATAACATATAGCGGCGATGGCATTAGCTCACAATCCGAATTTCAAAAATGTTTTAGATAGAGGTCCGAATGTCTAGAATGTCTTCCAACTTCTGCAGTCGTGTTGACCGCACTTTAAATTTTTTTTTTCAGAGCGTTGTGATTTTGGGGAATTTAGATGCTTAGATGGGGAGTGCGTTGACGTGACGAAAGTTCTCGATGGACAAGAAGATTGTTCAGATGCTAGCGATGAAAGTGAGTTATCATAAAATTTGAAAACAATAAGGTTACAGACGCCGATGAAGAATGGAATCAATAGCCTGTCTTTTTTATTTGAACCTTGTAAGGAACCCCTAATCTAATTGCGATTGACGTGCATCTCAGATATAATAATGTATACCTAAAATTCATAAAAATATGATATTGGGGTTATTGGGGTTTTTAGTTCCATTTTGTAAATTCTTGAATATCCTGAAAACATTTACAGATTACTGTGAAAGACACGACGGTGTTTGTAATACAGCAGCTCGTTGTTCGTTTCAAAGAGATATTGGTGCATTTGGATGTGGATGTCCAAAAGGCTTTGCCAGACACCCAACTGGAATATGCGAAATTGAAGTTATTGGAACAAAAATTTGAACATTTTATTATAGCACATTAATAACATCATTATCATGAGCAAATGTTTTTAGCGACGTGTCTAGTATGTGAATGTTTTTAACATTGTTTTTTGTGAAAATTTCAAAATTCAACAATTTTTTCTCTGTATTTATAACCCGTAACCCGTAAAATAGGGAAGCAATAATGAGAAGAAGATACTTAATAACCTTCATAAGGTGTTATCCTTGGAGTCTGTCCATAAATAATATTCGGATTAGAAGTTGCCATTATTCTCGATGTTCTCGAATGAAATTGACCACCTTTCCATCCACGCATTGCTGCATATTGCTGTCGTTCCATATTTCGTTTTTTTCTAGAAGAATTAAACAGATTAATATTTAAAGAGGCACACATCATTCTTTGACTGTTCAATACATTAACTACTGAGAGATTAAACACGCCTTGTATTTAAAGGAAAACGGCGTTAACATGAATTCATTGTAGGATGTATAGTTAGATAACAGGTAAATTTCTTTAATCTCTTTAAAAACAACGTTTTATGAAATATTGTGCTTTAAGTATTAATAAGGTTTTCCATCCTTTTAATGAATAGGCTGTAAAGAAACAAACCTCTTGTTCATATACATGACACCCCAAACTAAAATGAATAGAACGACCCAAATTAAACCAGTTGCCAGAATAATGACGATGTAAACTGCTGAAAAGGAAAACAGATTGCCGAAAAACAAACAAAAATTTAACCTTGAACTTACTTTTAGTACCCGTGCTCTCATCTGCTTTGGGCTTTTCGTGATCAAAAAGATCCTTATCATTGATTCTTGGTTTTATTGGTGGCGCTAAAGGAATATGAATTAAGAAATATTTCTAGTAACTTTTATAGAAGTTACTTATTTTTTCTAATTTTAAAGATAGGCTTATGACTACAGATAATATATTATTTCAAAGCTAGAGCGTATTGAAAGTACCTATTATCGGTTCGCGAGTACGCAAGAAACCGCTTAGAGATGGGGTTTGGGTCTCGTTAGGAAATTGGCGCGTTAAAACGCGCCAATTTAAAAATTGAAAAAAAGCGCACACACTGCGTTTGTTTTTCTTTTCGAAAATTGAAATCGAATATTGGAATTTTTTTCTATTTATATTTTGCTTCGAAAATCATGTTTTTTTTTAAATTAATTTTTATTGTCAATTTTCTTAAACTGCTTATTAAACTGAATAAAGTATTATTTACCGGAATTTAAATGTTTAAAAAAAACATGATTTTCGAAGCAAAATATAAATAGAAAAAAATTCCAATATTCGATTTCAATTTTCGAAAAGAAAAACAAACGCAGTGTGTGCGCTTTCTTTCAATTTTTAAATTGGCGCGTTTTAACGCGCCAATTTCCTAACGAGACCCAAACCCCATCTCTAAGCGGTTTCTTGCGTACTCGCGAACCGATAATATAATTATAATGTAAGGAGAAGAACAATTAAGATACGGTATCGTATTAGCTGAAAACGCTGCCTTAGCGCTAATCGCGCCAGCAAAACACAAACGTGGACCATCAGGATTCGGTTATTCCCAACTGATAATCATCTTGTTTCAAAGTTTTTGAAAGAAAAATACAGATTCGCTACAAATATAATTGAAACTGACTGGCTTTGCATTTTTCTGGTGCAACTGACACCATATCGGCCGGTGGTAATATCAATTTATTCATAAATACTTGTTTCCACTTACCTGTATACAAAAGCGGCGGTGTTTGTACGGTTACAAATTTTGGCCTCTGTTGAACTGTTGTGGTTTCTACAACACGATCTGGCAGCCAGCTCTTCATGATGAAAGGATTGTCCGATGCACTAGATAGATCCGTCGAGTTTGTATCTTAATAAATAATTTTAAAAGGAAAAATAGTTTATGTTTACAGGAGAAGGCTGCGGATTAAATCAAATAACACTCGTATGAATAAAATACCCAAATTGACTTCAACCCCAGTCAAAACCACAGAGCTTTATCACTAAATCATTCTCTTAAACACTTTACAACTCCTTTAAACTAATTTAGTCGCTCTATGATACAAAACAGCTTGGAATTAATTTTATACTAGCTGTCGCGGTCTAAATAAATATTTTCAACTCCGGTCTGGCGATTAGTGCACGGGAGGAAAAAGGAAAAACATTTATTTAAATTTTCAGTTCGAAATTACTGGAAATCATTTTAGTATGTTGAAACATTGCAAAAATAATAATTCTGAACAAAAAAGTATCAAAAAAATTGCTATTCGGTAAGGATGTTATGAAGCTTTCAGATTTATCCAAAAAATCTATGTTAAACAGAAATTAATAAAAAATGTTAAATCTGGGTTGGACTTTTAAAAGCTATGCGAATTCCGGTAACCTTTCAGTTTTAGAGTAATGAAGACGGGTAAATTTTTAATCTCGTATAACGAGGCCGAACTGAAGCAGGCGCAGATTTATTCAATAGGAGGAACAGAAAGCGTTTGTAGTGCTACTTCAAAAAGAACCGGGAATTCCTTCTATGCTATTATCCTTTGTAAAATGTTAACAACGGCTGTGCCCTTGCGTCCGCGCGACAACTGTGAATTTTAAAAATGACTTACCATCGCTAGTAACTTCCATTAAATGAAGAGTTAAATCATCGACCAACGGGTTTCCTCCAACTGCTTTAGCATTTTCTCTAGCGGAACATCTGAATCCATCTCCATAATATCCTTTTCGGCAGACACATTTCGATTGAACTCCTTCTGACTCAACACATTCGGCGTTATGAGAGCAAGGCACTGAGAAACGAAACAAGCAGTGGTCGATTGCTAAAATTTCAGATATTGGAAACTTGTAATAACTAGAAAATTTTTAAACAAGTAACTGCTCCGGTGATCCTATTCGAAGGGTACGCTCTTTTAATACTCAAAAGCCTAAAATGAAACAAAATCTGAATGTTCTACCGTTCTGAATATTTTAAAATGGAGTAAATCGATTGTTTTTGAAACGATAATGAGATTACGAATCATTGTGGAAAAGAGCTATTTCAGCATTCTTAGCTTCTATTATAGTTGTTGCTTATTAAATTTTATGTAACTTACGTTTGCATTCTTTCCCAACTGGAGCAAATCCTTTTTTACAATCACATCTGTATCCACCTCTAGTATTAACACATTCTGATCCATTAGCGCATGTCACCAAATGCATTCCGCATTCATCAATATCTTGATCACACGAAGGTCCTTCCCATCCAGCTCTGCAAAGTGCTCCGGGACACATTCCAGTTATTACGTCACATGCGACCGAACCTTCGCAATGACAGGTAGACTCACAATTGATGCCTTAAATTTTTTCTAATTATTAAGCAAATAATTTTGTCAGTGTGTATTCCGATTCCCTACAGGGCGAATTTTGTGCTATGTATTTATCTTCAGAATGCCAATTTTCGTCTAGTAAAATCACGATTACGACGTCCCGAAAAATTCGCTGTGAGTTTATGATTACTCGATCTTTGTGGTGTCTCGGGTATGGTTTTTGATACATATATTATCGAAATACTTCAGAAACAAAAAACCCTCGTATTATGGTCGTGATCAGTGAGAATAAGACACACCCATTATTGTTTCTGCTTTTTGCATTTTTGCGTTTCTGCAACTTCCACGAAAACTGTTTAGATTCATTTATATATCAGAAATAAATACATTTTCTAATGGGGTAAAAGTTTACGGTTAAGGATTACAGCAGCACTCGTTTTCAAAATGTTTCGTATCATTTTCGCACAGGGCTAGCTCCGCCAATTTCCCTTTCAACTCCGCGCAGCCGCAGTTGGCACAGTCTCGGATAAGGATAATAAAGTTTATTATTATTAAAAACATCAAATAATGTTTTTCATGATTTGTATTTGTCTTTCTTTACGAACATATAATACGAACATCTGATAGTAAAACAAAGCAGAAATTATAGAAACCCTTATTTATAGCTGGATTAGACTTAAACCTCTAACGATAGCACCAGACTACCTCTACGTTAATATTTTTAGCTTCAAAATGAGCAGAAATCAATTAATTTAAGATACGAGTCGTGTTTACACTAACTAATGCTTTCGCAGAATAATTTTTGGCATGCTTCCGTGAAAAATTAAAAAAAAGTTGCCCTTCACAGCGATTTTCCAAATGCTCACCTACAGTATCGGCCAAAAAGGTATTCGCAAACAGTTTTTCGAGCATAACTTTTCTGAAACTTCCCGGATCGTTTTGATATTTTGAGACAAAATTTAAAACGGTAAAAGAAATTGATTCAACAACAAGAATAATCAAATTTTCAAAAATTTGAAAAAATATCGAAAAATTTATGAAAATGGCAAAAAACTGTAAAATGGAACTTTGACTTTTGAGATCTAGGAAAGACCGGTAAATGAAAAACTACAATAAAACATGACTAAAATAGTTTTAATACTTCGTTGGGTAGCCTTTGGCGTCGATGACCGCCTGACATCTTCTTGGCATCGAGTCGAGAAGGGTGTCGATAACAGACAGGGGGATGGCCTTCCAGACAGATTGGAGTTGATCGAATTTCTGATTGGCATTCGATGTACGGACCCCTCTAAGTTGTCTCTCGACATGCTCCCAGATGTGTTCGATCGGATTCAAGTCAAGAGAATGATTGGGAAAGTCCAGAAGATCCACGTGGCGGCGTCGGAACCAGTCCTTGATGTGCTTCGAGGTGTGTTTCGGGTCGTTATTCTGCTGAAAAACGAACGCCCGGCCCACATTAAACCGTGCCCAGGGTCTCATTGTGTTTTAAAAGATGTCTTCTTACACAAATCAATCCATGATGCCTGTAATTCTTCTCAGGAGGCTGATTGAAGTCCCCGAGAAACGTAGCGTAGCATGGGCCAGAGCTCATCTTCACTGGGGACGCCAGGATTGGGCTAATCACGTGTTCGGTGACGAATCCAAGTATAATCTGTTTGGTACTGACGGTATCAAATGGATTCGCCGTCCGGTTGAATGTCGGTTCAATCCCAGCTACCAGCTCCAAACCGAGGTGGTTTGGAGCTGTTTCTCTGGGACTTCAATCGGCCCCCTGAGAAGAATTACGGGCATCATGGATCGATTTGTGTAAGAAGACATCTTTTAAAACACAATGAGACCCTGGGCACGGTTTAATGTGGGCCGGGCGTTCGTTTTTCAGCAGAATAACGACCCGAAACACACCTCGAAGCACATCAAGGACTGGTTCCGACGCCGCCACGTGGATCTTCTGGACTTTCCCAATCATTCTCTTGACTTGAATCCGATCGAACACATCTGGGAGCATGTCGAGAGACAACTTAGAGGGGTCCGTACATCGAATGCCAATCAGAAATTCGATCAACTCCAATCTGTCTGGAAGGCCATCCCCCTGTCTGTTATCGACACCCTTCTCGACTCGATGCCAAGAAGATGTCAGGCGGTCATCGACGCCAAAGGCTACCCAACGAAGTATTAAAACTGTTTTCATCATGTTTTATTGTAGTTTTTCATTTACCGGTGATTCCTAGATCTCAAAAGTCAAAGTTCCATTTTTCGGTTTTTCGCCATTTTCATAAATTTTTCGATATTTTTTCAAATTTTTGAAATTTTGATTATTCTTGTTGTTGAATCAACTTCTTATACCGTTTTAAATTTTGTCTCAAAATATCAAAACGATCCGGGAAGTTTCAGAAAAGTTATGCTCGAAAAACTGTTTGCGAATACCTTTTTGGCCGATACTGTAGTTGCCGTATACTTTTCAATAATTCTCCTGGCTACTAATATTCAATGTATTTTTGAAGCCAACATACCATAATGACCTGCTGCACACTCCCTATCGCAAAGCGGCTCACTAATCCTTCCTGGAGGGCAAACTTGAATATCTGTAGTGTCAATCCGATACATCCATTTTCCAGGTTGGCCAACATTTGATCCACTAACCAACCGATTGTTTGGAAGCATCAAAAATCGAGTAAAACTAGATATTCCGGTCATGGGGCCACGAGCCTGCACCTTCTCGTAGATAAGCGACAAAATAGTAACACCTTCGTCAGATTCAGCCAAAACAGCTTGGAAAGAGTTTAAATTTTCCGATCCTGATTGTCTGACCCTATCAAATGTAAAAATATGAAGGCGTTTTGTGTTGAAGTTCTCAAGTCCTAATGAATTTTGAATTCCGATGGAAGAACGAATCAGAAGTGGAAGAGTAACAACGTCGGTGTCTGAAAATTTTAAATGACGTGACCTCCAAAATCAAAAGGGTTCACTAGAAAGTAATTAAGATCTGCTACAAGTTTGTTTCGTTAAATACATTGTTATTTTGAACATTTCAGAAATTTTTGTATTTAAATTTGTTTAAAAATAATTTAAATTGTAATAGAAGTACACCAAATTAGAGACAATTCCATCAGAAGAACTATTATTTCTGTTTTTACAGTAATTAAATTTATTTATTCAGAGAACGCTGATGAATTGTATTTGTGTAAACGTAAACAGAAAAGACTTTGATGTTCAAGAACATCTATTAAGAGCTATTTTTTTAAACTGACCATTAATGTACGTGTAAGCCACCAATCCATCTTTGATATAATCAAATTGAGCATGAAGTAAAAAAATGGCTGGTTTTTTAAGGGTGTCAGCGTGATCTATGAGTCCCTGAAGGGGTTCTTCAAAAGAAATTATCCCATTGACGGACAGCTGAAAATCAATTCAAGTCGATATTTGGAAACATCTCAGATGAAGGAAGACAGAACTTACGAATAATTTTAAATACTTCTTTCCAAATATCGTAATTTCTTTGGAAAGAGGAATAGCAGTTGAAGAGTCCCATAATCTCGGAATGACAATTGAATCATTTGATATTGGGTAAAGTATAGTCTCGTGACACGTTTTCCCATCTCCCACGAAACCATCCATGCATTCACACTTATAAGACCCTCTTGTATTACTGCAGGTGGCAGCTGGATGGCACGGCGCAACGGCGCATTCGTCGATATCTGTGCAGTGGGCTCCCTCAGCGATTCGCTCAAATCCAGGTAGACATTCACATTCGTACTCACCTTCCTGACAATAAAAGCGAATTAGAGCAGAAACTTATATATCCGAAAAATTATTTGGAAAAATGTGACCTATTCTCCGGATGGTTTCTGATGCTTTTGCAAAAGAATGACTTCAACAGTTATGCAAGATTAATTATTTGGTTTGAAATAGATGATTTTAAGTGGCATATTTCATTTTTAGTATGCTAATCCGATTATTACTACTGGAGAAATTTTTCACCGATATTTTAGACTTTTGCAAAGTCAAGCTACGTAATAACCGCGTTCTAGAACACCAAAAGTGTGCTCTGCAGCTTACTATCTACAGACGGTCGAGTTTAGAGATAAGGCTATGCCGGCAGAGCCGATGAAATTCGGAGGACCCCTAAGATTGGCTTCCTCGTAGGAGCACAAGATGTTGTAAACTACCAAAACAACATATCATTAACGTATTTCTGCTCGTAAAAACGAATAATTTCTGACGTTTTTATAAATTACGTATATTTTCAAAATAAAAGAGGCAGTTGTTGATATATTTTGATAGCTACTATAGAAGCATACCGTATTGGTACACTTTGCATTTGGTCCGCAAGCATCCACATCGTTTTTGCACTCATCTATATCTTTGCATTCAGATGATGGATCTCCCTCATATCCATCTTTACACAGGCACTCGAATGATCCATTTTTATTGATGCATTTTGTTCCTGCGTTTGGGTCTCCACAGATTTTTGGCAATTCACGACACTCGTCAACATCTGAAAGCATTAAAATACCGTGAGACAACAAATGGGAACCTCTAGTAAAGGAACATATAGAAAAATATCTGTGCAATTATACCGTCCATTGTATCGAAGTTTCTACGATTTTAGAATATATCATTTGAAAAATTCGCCGAAAATTCTAAACTTTCGGCGAAAGTTTAAAAGTTTTTGGGGGGGTGAACGTAAAATTATGTGGAGCACTGTATTTAATCTTTTATTAATATTCTAGGCACTCGTTGTATACTCTGCATCTTTTAATTGGAAATCTGGGAAGACAGTGATCTATCTTTAACAGTGCTCCATTATTATAAGCTTAGACATAAGCGTTTGGAAAAGAAAACAAACCTTGACAACTGCCATTTTCAAACCGATATCCTCCATGACAAGAGCATTCAAAACTACCAATAGTGTTTGAACAAATCGAGTGATCTCCACAAACGGCTCCAGGTATCTGACACTCATCGACATCATAGCATCTAAAACCGTCTCCCGTGAACCCTTCTAAACAAGCGCATATTCCGTTCGAGCATTTCGCATTTAGATCACATCTGGAACAAGCTGATGGTGTTGTAATTTTGATGGTTGTCGCTGTGGATCGTGTTGTACTTTCCGTTGTTTGAAGAGACGTAGGATCTGATATTTCTCTGAAAGTAAAACATAGTCATACCTAAACGATAGTTTCCTTTCACATTTCCATAAGAACAGTTTGTTATTTTTTGCAATATTCAAGTTCATCAGGATATGCTATACCGAATTCACTTTCGGTATGGCATGTCCTGATGAGCTTATCAGACATATCCGAAGGCAAACAAGAAATAAGTCTTATTTTCAATTAAATGCTAAATAGAAAACCTGTACCTGGTAGTAGTGGTCGAAGAAGTGGTGGATGGGATAGTAATAGATCGTGAGGTTGACGCCGTTGTTGACTTGAATCTATTTCTCGGTATCGCTGTTACTTTAGATGATGTTGGTGTTCTTGTGAACGTGGGGCGCATTGGAAGTACTTCGACCGGAATCGGAGCACTTGGCGGAGCGGGTTTCGAATTTTTACATTTCTGTCTGCCTTCATCGTATTCAAAGCATAGACACAAAAAGCTTCCCGGAGTATTCAAGCAATCCGGTTGCTCATTTGGACAATTGTCAATTTGCATTTCACATTCATCCAAATCTTCATCACAGACTGGCTCTCCGGACCATCCGGGTGAGCACTTTCCGTTCGGACATCTTCCACTTTCCTGATCACATGAGTCTCCTCCGTCACAATGGCAGCTTTTCGAGCAATCATTAAACCATTGAGATGGAGCACAACTCTCAATACATTCTAAACCTTTGAATCCAGCGCCGCATAAATATATTTGCTCTCCATCCACACGGAATAGCCATTCTCCCGGAATTCCAATGTCCGATTTCTCCGAAAGTAAAATGGCGTCATGAGTAGCCGAATCCGGAAGTGAATACGAAAATTCTCCAGCGGAAAAACCAGCAATCGCGTTTGTATTGTAGTTGAGTTTACTGTATATAAAGTGAGCAAATGTCATCGAATCTCCAATGATAAGAGCCAATTGAAAAGTGTTTCCGTCGGATTCCTAGAATAGAAAAAAAATAGAAAATAACCAAATTTTCAATTTTTGAAATTTAGAAAAGTGAAAGCGCATGCACTTCTAATATCGTTGTTTCGTTGATTCTCCACCCCGCAATTTGAACTTTTAGATTTAAAAACTTAAGGACAGTAAAAGTAGTATCCTAGTGTTTAAGAGTAAAATTAGCCAAATTGCTCCTAAAGTCGATAAAAAAAACTATAAATGAAGGAAATAACACTATTACAACCGGGTCGAGTACAATTTAGAACAATTTTTGTTCAAATAGACTTCATCCCTTCCTTTTTCTGTTTTTACAGATAAGTAGTCTAGCTACGACCATTTTACTTGCTATTTTCTTAGACGTTTAATCAAAATCCTTCTTTAGTACATGAAGTAATTTCTTAATTTCCACCCTCCCACCACCCCCCCCCCCCTCTTTTGAATTCTTTTTTACGCCGTATTCGATTGTGTATGAATGTCGCCAGCTTGCCGTCTATTATTTCATTCGGGCATGTAAAAGAAAGTTTCTGTCTGCTTCCGAAACTTAATGACCATTAAAAAAACAGTGACCAAAACCCACTACACACGTCTCATTTTAATAAATGTTATTTTTTCTATTTTCACTTCCTTCCCCCACCCCCTCTCTTTTTTTAGTCTCCTTTAATGTTTTCAGGTCAAAAACTAAAAACTGACCGGAACAAGTGGATCTTTCACCGCATCCCACGTAATAAGGACCACTGATCTGACACGAAATTGCGAACCGTATCTGTATTGGATGTTGACCTCGTTGTGTGCCAGATTCATTATGTTAACATCTGGAAATAGTCTTCTTTTCACAGTAGGCACTGTGGAGAGCACGTGTCGCTCTTTCAATGTTTCCATGTTTTAAGAGATAATGAAAATATGATGTCTGGAAATTCAGAGAAAATATTACAGACTAAATGAGCAGGGTAACGTGGTAACTGTTTATTGACCGCATTTTTATTAGATGAATCAAGAGCATATGATATAGTTTAGCGCTATTTTCCATCACTTGGACACTTACAGTCAAACGTGTATGAGTAATCCAAATTCCAGGTCTTTAAAAGTTCTGCAAGACTATTTTTTTTTCATTATTCCCTATTTCGTGATGATTATAGCTTCCAGCACATCTCCTTTGTTATAAAAACAATGAGAAAAGTCAATTTTAAGCTTTAGAAAAATTGAACTACATGAAATATAATGGCAGGCCATCATAAAGGTTCCCGTTTCATTGAAGATAACTTTATAAGTATTTTTAAAAATACTAACAGTTGTTTTAAAAATATTTTAATACATTTATGAACAATTTGTAGCATTATGCCGAATGCTATAAAATTGAAAAATCACGATAATAACCATTTTGAACTATTTCTAGTACCTTTCCACTGTCATCATGTCTTTCTTTCGACATTGCCGGTTGCGCATTTGGGCGTGGCCTGCGAAAATACGCTAGCTATGACCATTTTTGCCTCTTTTTCGCAATTGCCGCACGCGCTTTTTGCACCGCAGTGTCACTTATTTGAATTCACAACTCATACTTTTCGCTATATGAAATGCAGCAATAATTGTGTGTTTTTTTTTTAAATTTCTTTTTGATTACCTCTTAAATTTCCGCAATGCAGTCGAGATTAGAGAGATTTTTTAAAAAATCAGGCAAAGTCTCGGTCATAAAAAAAGTAGAACTTCCGAATTTTGCATAAAAATATGAAAAAAATTATAAAGTTATTTTTCATAATTGTCATTGCCGCATAATTGCACTTTAAAAAACTCATTCTTCACCAGTAATACTAATTGTAAGAGAAAAAAAGAAATATGGAAATTGTGCGGTAGTTTAAAAAAGAAATCAAAGGGCTTAAGGGGCTTATGACGTCATCATTCCAAAATCGCCAATGCCGACAGTGCTCACACAATGCAGGTTTTCTGGCGATTTTCATACACTTTTACACAATGTCTCTCACCGGAAGTCTCCCGATACCAAACATTTCCGAGTGTCGCCGGCTGCCAGAACACGGCAATTGTGGGTTCTTCAACAGGTAAAGCTGATGGTTTTTGCCGTTTCTCTGTGAATCCAACTGATCCATCTCTTGAGATCTGAAGTGTATATGATGATGTTTATTACGGAAACGTGCGTCGTCTCATCTCCGTTAGAAAAGGAAACCTAGCATTGAAAAATCCAATGTTCGAGGACTCTCGAAAGAGAGAAGGAGGAGGAAGAAGAGGCAGCGACAATGTAGACTAGAAGAATGAGAAAAGAAAAAAAATGACACAAAAAATGAATCAGAACATTGGACGGAAATTCGAGAAATTTTTAAATTTAAAACAATGCAAAAGTATTGTCAATTTAATGTCGTGGACGTCAAACAAATGGAACATAGATTAAAATGTGATCTAGCTAAAAATGATGGCTTCTCGACTGATCGGAATTATCTATAATATAATACAAATGCAAATGCACACATTTTTAAAAATCAACTGAGCCGCTCCTACAAATACAAAAAAGCTGATACAAAAAAAAACAGATTCCTACAAATTCCAAATTCCTACTTAGTTTATCTTTGAGAAAAAAAACGTATTTGTTTAATTTTATGAGATACAAACAATTTCAGCTCAGTTAGTCAAGAATGCATTTAAAGGAGAACAACAGCCTTAGAAAACCACCAATAATCTAAGCTTTGCACTTATTCAATTTAATACTAGAAAAATGACACAATAACTACGACTACTTCAGAAAAATCGAAAAATTTAACAGTCGCACTTTTTTTTGCGAAAAGGAGTGCCAGATAAGTGCAGAAGTGGGTGGTGCTAGCGCCATGCGCCATTTTATTAAATTGAGAATATTTCTTTGGTTTCATCAATTGCAAACTTTTAATCTTTGAAATTTGGATCCGTCTATTTGGGATTTTTATTTAAAAGATTGTCAACACCAGAACGAGTTATTTTATCACTTCCTGAGTATAGCTTCCCTATTGTCTATTTATTATGCCCTTAACTTGGTACTAAAAGGAACCACATGGTTCAAGACACCTGGTTTTCCGGTGCAATTTCTCGATTTTTCAGTTTTCCCCGATGAATCGGTGCCGCTTTCATTGAAGTTCTTCAAATACCTTAAGTTTACCAAAATAAAATGAATCTTCGATTTAGTTCGCTCGACCATACAAATTGAAGGTTACGAAAACCGTTAAAAATCGGCGTGAATTTTATCATGTTTCCTTCGCTTCAGATGACAAAAATTGAAAGCTCGTGACGTACAAATTTAGTCTGTCGAAATTCCCGGTTATTTGCAAATGTCGCCGATTCTCAGCGAAATTTTTCAAAACAACAAAAAATCTTTAAAAAATTGGTTTTCCCCGATGTTTAATTAGTTTCGTAGAGCGAACTAAACAGGCTGCTTATATGTTTTTACTTCATCTAATGATGTGTCCAATGTTGCCTCACCTTGTAAAATCGGTGTGAAAGGTAGATTTGCAATTTGATGTTTCGTGACTACCGTAATCTGTTTGTACTAATCAAAGCATTCAAACTGTTAGAACCGAGTCAATAAAAATTACTGCATCCAACTTGACCAACTCTGCCAACAACATCAAGGCGGAATTCCAGCTCCCAGTGTCAAAAAGCACGGTTCTCGGGTTTATCAAGGAGTCTCCACATAACGATTAAATGTTTGAAAAACCACGTATTTTCTCGAAAAATGGCTTTAATGGAGGATCTGTGATGTGCTAGACAGCATTCACCGCCACAAAGAAACTCCAACATTGTTGACATTTACTAGGATAGATGAACTGGCACAACAGCAAGTGCTCCAGACCAGTTTGATATCATTCATCAACTTCAACAATCGGGGGTTGTATTCCAGCAAGGCAATACCATGTCACTCAGCCTTAATGCCTAATTTGAAACATGTTACTAGTCGCAAGATTGGTCCTCACCATTTCGTCCTATTTTGACAGGTCACTTCCTGTTTTTCATCATTTGCCCAGATATTGAATAACTAAATCTATTAAACAAATAAATCGCGAGCGTCTTCTTATTCTTCCCGTCAATTACCCTAAACAAGTCATTTAGAATTCATAACACTATGGGTTGTTCGTTTCCAGTTTCACACCTGCCAGTATTTGCATTAGTATGCCATCGGATTTCATTTCATTCCGAATTGAATCTGATTAGCCATTCAGATAAGTTGTCCTTTTTTATTTCCGTTAAGTATAATATTACGAAATCTATCCTTACGCAATCTTTTTCGGGTGGGGGAAAAGCATTAAAATCGTTCAGATGGATAGGCGTGAATTGTTTTCTCTTCGAATCATCGTTGTACAAAATCATAAGGATTATATATCAAAATGTAGATAATGATTTTAATTGGCTTCGACCTCTTCTACATGATATTGATACGAGACGATCAGAAGAGAGAGAGACAGAGAAATGATGATGAAAAGATGATTTCACTTTCAAAAACTAATATGATAGGAAACGCAAGGCTGAGAGGGAAAAGTTTGAGCCTTCCTAATTGGTTCCAGTTCTAATACAATAGTGATGCATTGCGAGAAAACGAGAGTATGATGGAAGGGGAACACAGAGCGCAAAGCCGGTGATAAAGCATAAAAAGTTAACGACTAGGACGACAGATAACAGATAACCGTTTGGATAAACTGTACAAGATATTTCATATTATATTTATTGCTTATTATCACTCGAAAAAGAATAAGAGAAGGACGTGCACTTCTATTCTTCCAAAGCAAAAACAGCAAGTTTGTTTGCCTGTTCTCGACATGTTATAATCATAAATATGGTATATGGCAATATACCTGCGTAATACATGGGTAATTCTATTTTTCTCTATTAGCTGAAAAAGGCTATCCGGATAAATACAGGCCGAGAAACGACGAAAGCCAGTTTAATATTATCGATTCCAGTGGAAGGTCTCTCCAAGATCGGCGTCGGAAGACCCGCGCAATATCAAAATAGAGGGAAGTTTTGTGGAATTCATTGATAAACGCTCGAATCGGCATTTCAAAATAATAGAGGCATGTGCGAATTCCTATTTAGAAGTAGCACGGGTTTTCCGAGTCCAATCTTCACGAGACCACATTTTCATAGAGGAGCACGTTCAACGAATCTATAACATTAAACAAATAAACTTCTAGCGTCTAAAACAGCATGAAATGACGCAGAAATTTGGGAAATGTAATTTCTACTAATTCTTGGTGACAATTTTGCAGATTTAATGAAAAATCAGTAGATAACAGC
Source organism: Caenorhabditis inopinata (assembly GCA_003052745.1). Classification (NCBI taxonomy): domain Eukaryota; kingdom Metazoa; phylum Nematoda; class Chromadorea; order Rhabditida; family Rhabditidae; genus Caenorhabditis; species Caenorhabditis inopinata. The sequence goes on from AP018153.1 coordinate 4,168,988, forward strand.
ATTGTTTTCGGATCAGTCCGTGCATAGCCAGTTTTCGGGATTCAAAATTCTAAACTAAAGTTGTCTTGAAGTCCATAGATACATTTTTATAAATGGAGTTATGGCGCTTTGCCGACTCAGAAGCTCTAGTAATTTCAAGCCCCACAATAAAAATATCCGTTAAATTTCCTATATCTAATAATTGATTTCACTCCAAAAGAATATGCAAATCTTCTTATCACAATTCTGCCAACCATTCGAGAAAGCAGAGCGGGAGAGACCAGATTCTTCTGCTTCTTTTCCTCATTTTTCTCTATGGACTTCTATGCTTCATCTTCTTCTCCATCGTGAATACGACAAGCGGCATTCAGCCAGTTAACACCATTTCATTGTATGCGTTGTCTTGTGAATCTCGTCGATAACGATAAGAAGATGAGAAAAACGAAAGAGAAAATGAACCGAAAAATAGACAAGAAAAGAACAACGGCATCGCTTATGAGATGACTTACACATCCACTCTTTAGATTTAAAAAAATAATAATACTTACATAAACGCTATCATACACATTTCCCATGAAATGAACTGGATTTTCTAATTTATAGATTTCCTGCCTTCCATGGACAGATATATCTCCACGATTAGCACCGTAAGTATAAAGTCTTGCTGAGAAAATATATGGAACTGTTACATTCAGATCGATCTGTTGATTCGGCTCATCTAGAATTTGTCGACGGTACCTATGATGGCCTGAAAAACGAAACAAATATATATATTAAATTAGAAATACAGAAAAGTTAATGTGGTTTCAGCAAACCCTTTTTCTATGGCCTTTCAGAACGCTTAGAAGATTTCAGAGAATAGTTGAAATAAAAAATTGCAGCGAGAAGCAGTGGGAGCGATGCAAAAATTTTTGACTGCCGCTGGCTCTCGCTGACAACCAGAAAGTCTCTTCAGTTTATTAATTTTAATTTAGAATGGAGTTAGTTTTTAATGGGAACCTTCCCCGATTAATACAAAGTTATTTATGTAATTTGAAAGACTTTTAGACTAAAGACGCATCGCAAATTCTACCAAACCCCAATGTATATAAAGTTCTAACAAAAGAGTGTGAGTATCTGCATTTTTAAAAAGGTTGTGGGAAGGTTGTAATCTTAAAATTCGCATATTAATGCCGGGAAGCATCAATCCTTTAATAAATTGGCTGAAAATAGTTTACCTAGAAGGATATTTACCGAAATCATTATATACCGTCATTTTTATGAAGAAATTGCTTTCCCGAGCGATAAACTTAAAAGCAGTGTTTAACAACGTATAAGCTTTTTGAAACTCTGAAGTTGGCTGGAAAATTTTGTCTCGGTGAGCTTCTCGGCCGCGCTCGTGTGTACTCCTCGTGTAATTTATTTAAATTTCTCACAAGATGCTATTTTCTTATTTTTCTGCATTGAATTTCCTTTACTTTTCTTAATCTTCAAATCAAATCAGTTTATAACTATTTCTGTTGAAAATTTAATATTTGGGCCTAACTTTTAAAATGTTGTATATTATTAAATTGACTGAATAAATAAGGCGACGCTAAGCATCCAAGGGTGGGTACCCAAGCCGGAAAACACCTTTTTCTAAAAAAATTATTTAAAAAACTTTTTGTGTTATTCCATTTAGACATATTAGTCCGGTTGATTCTAAGTATGTAGTTCAGGATAGTTCAATGCTATTATCAAACTCTCAACATCATAACACTTATGAGCTGAGTTGTGAATTCTGAGCTATACTTGCTAAGCTGTGATTGCTTAGCATTCCCTTTAAAATTTGACCAAAAATCTGCTTTTTCTTGCCTTTACAATGTTCAAAAGTAGGATTATCTAGCCTAATTTCAGTACCAAACTAGTGTTTCTGTAAATTTTTGGATCCTTGACAAAACTCTTCTAACTCATACCCTTCCTATTAAGATCTTTTTAGTAGAATTGTGTATTTCGATCTCAAAATAATCCAAGAGCAACACATTATGTGCCCGGGAAATTAAAAGGAATTCTGCTCGAAAATGAAGAAATTTCAACTAGACAGCAGGTACAGTATACCGTAACTTATTTCAGAAGAAGCTTCTAGTTTGCGAGCGCCTAGACAGAAAAACCAACCGGAAAATGGATGTAACCCAAACACGAGTGATAAGCGAATAAGTAATGCAACTAGTACTCCATCTCCTCTCATTTCTCAGAGGGGAAGAGAGATTCGTGAGATGATCCTGAAGCAGTCGGGTGGTGGCTTGAATAGGCGCGCGGGAATGAACGATTCCGGTGGGAGGGCGGATGACACGCGCAGTCTTATTCCCTTCCTTCATCCTCTCTGCGTTTCTCACGTTTTGTGTACAAACGGCTCATGTTCTCTGGATTGCGGTTTTCGATCCTAAAAGAACGTACCGCCTCCCGTTTGCAGATATTTGTGGAAGGATGAAGCTCGTGTGTGTCAGCAAAGACAAATGGAAGGACGGCGAAGTGCAGTGAAAAATATCTGACATCAGAAAAATGTTAACTGATGATAAATATGCGAATCCTTATTCTGGTAAAGGCAGCAATAGAAATGCATTTTCAATTGAAGTACGTAGTAAAAAGAAACGTTTAACAGAGGGATACCTCTAATAGAATGGGCATCGGTCCGGCATTACCACGGGACCTTTTATCGCCTTCTCCGTCTAGTGCCCGTCTACTTTCCTGCGTGTGGCATGAGTCCTATGAAATAAATAGCTTTTTTTCCGAGTCGACGCCATAAAACACACTGTGATCTACAATTTGCGAGCTTTTAGTAAAAACTACTGAAACTACTTCTAGTAAAACTACTGAAATTGAATAAGGTTATAACAGGGGCAGTAGGAGGGTCGCCCACAACTACAGGCAACGAACCTGCGCCAAATATGGTCAAAACACAGTCAAAAAGAGAGTCGATTTGAAACAAAGAAAAACATTTCATCCAAATTTGGCCCACTCCTGTTTTCTGTCGACGTTTCGCACCCATTTCACACTGAGGGGTTGTCTGTGAAGCCGTCCTCATCTCCATGTTTTGCCCTCATTTAATCCACAATATACTGCTGAAAAAAAGCTAATTTTGATTTACGCAGAGACATCACCGCAACTTTTTAAAAGCCGTAAGCACTACAAACAACAGCACATTCAATGCCTCGCGGTTCAAGTCGTTTTCAGTCGTTCTAGAAAATCCAGCCTCCAAATATCTCTAATTTTAATTAAACTTACATTTTTTTAAACTTTAATTTCTACGGGTATTTGTATTATTAGGAGCTTTCCTGCATCCAAAATCAGTTTTCAAAAACAATCTTAAAGTATTTTTTGAAAAAAGTCAACCAATATTATACTATCATTAGCCATTCACATCCGGAAATTTCGAAATACATTCAAATAATGGTTCTTTTTTTAATTTGTCACCTGCTGTGTTCTTCTCTCATTAAATCAATTGACATTTCCTTCTTTTTGCAACAATTTTCTTCAGTCCACCTGCTTCGTTGGCTTGTACAATCGCTTTCTTCAAATGCTTTTCCTTCCATCCAGAATCGAAGTTTCTGCCGGAACACATTTGCGAACTCCTGATGAATTCTTGCTGATAACAAATGTGATATGAGATATCAGAAAGGTTATATAATACGAATCCATCAAAGAAATTGACGGCATCGGGATGCGAATCGGGACGGTGTCGACAGAAAGCAATGAGAAGAAGGAAAGATTTAATAATACAACTGATTATCCATCGCTCGCCACATAATATTTGGAAATTGCATAATGGATATTTGAAAAATTCGGTAGAAAATAGTTTCGTGGAAACTGATCTAATGCTAATATAAAATTATAATATAAGGATTATCATTAAAACAAGATGAGCCGTATTCGGGACACCTGCAGTCGGAAATTGACGAGCGGGTGCGCAGTAAGAGCGGACGGAAATGCAAATAACTTTTTGCGTGGAAATATCTGTGAAGACTCTCGGCGCGCAACTATTCTGCAATTATTAATTTCCGACGACGCCTACAGTGTGTAAATTACTTATAGAAACAACAATATAAAATGAGAATATCCCTGGTAAGTTGCCATGAACAAGGTTCCAATACGGTATTTGGCAGCGTTTTACCGTTGTGCATAGCACTACGGGAATTTGAATGTTATTTGTCTTCTCAAAATAACGTTTAGACGAAAATGCGGTAGAACAAATCGGCGTGAGCCGGGAGGAAAAACCCGACATTTGGAAGACAGGCTTCACAAGCTATTTCAGAATAAAATATTATCGGTTCGCGAGTACGCAAGAAACCGCTTAGAGATGGGGTTTGGGTCTCGTTAGGAAATTGGCGCGTTAAAACGCGCCAATTTAAAAATTGAAAGAAAGCGCACACACTGCGTTTGTTTTTCTTTTCGAAAATTGAATTCGAATATTGGAATTTTTTCTATTTATATTTTAAACAATTAGCTGCAAGTGAAAAGATACTAATTTGAAGAATATAAACTTCTAATATTGAAAAAAAAACATTTAAATTCCGGTAAATAATAGTTTATTCAGTTTAATAAGCAGTTTAAGAAAATTGACAATAAAAATTAATTAAAAAAAAACATGATTTTCGAAGCAAAATATAAATAGAAAAAAATTCCAATATTCGATTTCAATTTTCGAAAAGAAAAACAAACGCAGTGTGTGCGCTTTCTTTCAATTTTTAAATTGGCGCGTTTTAACGCGCCAATTTCCTAACGAGACCCAAACCCCATCTCTAAGCGGTTTCTTGCGTACTCGCGAACCGATAATACGTTGACCGCCATTTCGACCAAATTAGGGAATTTCAAACTTTTAATTAATGCCTCGTTCAAAGTTGATTTCCAGGAGAAATTTCCTGGAAAAACGCTGTCCAAAGCTGCCAAAAAACAGCCAAATATAGCGAAAAAAAAATTCGTTAAAAAAGAGCCGTAAATCGTGCGACGGTCGGTGGTCTCGAAGGGAAGAGGCAAACTACGGTAACGGTAGAGTTCAAAGTCTTAACGCGGCATAACTTATTCACAGACATAAATTGCATGCGCCTTTAAGTTTTGTGTCGATATACGATAGATTTTTTCGAAACTCAATACGTAACATAGATTTTCTACGCAATATAAATATATTATCGGATCGCGAGTACGTGGTTTGTCGTATAGAGGCGGGGTTTGGGTCTCGTTAGGGGATAGCGCGTTTTAACGCGCCAATTTAAAAATTGTAAGGAAGCGCACACACTGCGTTTGTGATTTCTTTTCGAAAATTGAAGCGAATATAGGATTTTTTTCTATTTATATTTTGCTTCGAAAATCATGTTTTTTTAAAATTAATTTTTATTGTCAAATTTCGCTTCAATTTTCGAAAAGAAATCACATACGCAGTGCGTGCGCTTCCTTACAATTTTTAAATTGGCGCGTTAAAACGCGCTATCCCCTAACGAGACCCAAACCCCGCCGCTATACGACAAACCACGTACTCCCGATCCGATAATACGTAACATAGATTTTCTACGCAATATATATTTATTTAATTGTTTTTACTTGTTTGAAAATACCGTGAATTTGATTTTTTGATCTAGTATCGCGAACTCGCTTATTTGTGTAGTAAAATGGAAAACGAATCTGCGATATACGAAATAAACTCAGAATCCGATAAATACGAAGAGACACTTATTTTTGTAGAAGAAACGGGAGATCCAATGAAAAAGAAATTTCGAAGAGCGAAGGATGCGCGAAATAAAAGTAATAAAATAGTTCCATTTATCCGAATTCAGCAAAAATTAAAAATTGAAGAATTTAGAAGCAAATTGTTGATGCCATCAATTTGACATTTCACAATGAACACGACCGACCGGAAACGTTGAAAAATATTTAATTAATTAATCATCCTGCTCACACTTGCCAAATCCTGCTTCACAATCGTGTTGGCATTGGTCAAAAATTAGTGAGAGTAGTTATATTCTCGATTTCTGGGCATTTTGGTATCCTTGGTGTTGCTATCCCAGAGCTATCCCAGAATCCCAGAGCCTTTAAGGACACTGAGCAGTATCCTGCCGATGTTCCAACGACAATTTGAAATGACACATTTAACTAGCGGGAAGCTTATAGTCTTCCATGAATGCCTGCAAGATTGCAATACTTTCAGACAAAATGCACCGTTAATAGTGTAATATTTTTACTTACCACTTTTTCCGAAAATTTTTCATTTGTATTAGATAAAAACGTCAAAATTCAATTAGCAGCGTTTTCATGTTTATTTAATTGATTTCTCTTGCTTTCCTGAATAAAAGTGGCAGAAAAAAGCAATTTTAGAATAATTGTTTTTCTGTGGGAAGTCGAAGTCCACAAAAGTTTTAAAATTTAAAGGATAAAGTAAGCGTACGACCGTTATTTCGGAGCATAGTTGTGAGCAAAACGTGCGAATTAAATCTTTGATTTTGCAATCTTATGTGAGCTCGCATGTGAGCTTAATTAACTCTTATTCCATATTCCATGTTTTTTTTTAATTTTCAGTCGGCATATCTCTGATTGCAATGCTTAATGCGGATGTTTATTTGAAAATGTATTTAATTATAAAAAAACAACCGTCAGAAATCAAATCTTAATTTTAAACTATTTCGCAGATCGAATAAGAGTACGAGTATATGCTGTAGAAACGAGAGACGAATCCCAGAGCCTTTAAAGACACTGAGCAGTATTCTGCCGATGTTCCAACGACAATTTGAAATGAAACGTGCCGAAAGCGGTCGAGTCATCGCAGACAAAAATCGGGAAGATAGAAGCCCTTGATGCGACGATCAGAATGGTAATTGTTTCTTTCGAAAACTTTCTGATAATACCCAATAAATGAACAGGAACGTGACCTATGGCTAAGACAAGGTTGATTATTTCAAGCTGTATTTATTATCTGTTATCGACACAAACCTTGCGATAATTGCGATCAACTCGTTCATTTCCATATTCATATTCAAATTCAAATTCAAATTGAATCTCAGCTAAAGTTTAAGAATGCAGTCTTCTGATGAAGGGGATGATATATTTCCACGGGAAAAGGAAGAGCTGAAAACGAAGAAAGATCGATATAAAGTGCTGTCACTTATAGGAAAAGGAGGATTTGGCGCTGTTTATTCGGTTCTCCGTCTTTCTGATTCCGAGAAGCTCGCAATCAAGTGCGAAAACGCAAGTGCTGGTCGTAAGTCGCTTTACATGGATTGTAATGTGCTAAAAGGAGCTGCTCAAATCAAAAGCCGTCATTTTTGCACCGTTGTCGATCAAGCTTCCGTCAAAGATCGCTTCAATTTTATTGTCATGAAGTTGATCGGCCGAAATTTGTGGGATCTAAGAATGGACACTCCAGAATGCCGATTCTCATTGGGTACAGCATTGAAGGCTGCTGCCCAGTGCCTCATTTCTATTGAAGAACTACACAGAGTGGGTTTAAGCATACGCATTGAAACCTATGTCGGAGATTATTAAACCGAACGAAAGTTTTAAAACATTTTTAGCACGCAGTAATCTACTTTTTTCATAGTCTTTAATTGAGAAACATATTGCTGATTGATAGATTCGTCGGCGCGCAACACACTTAACCATTGAGCACTACACGAAAAGAAATGAGCGAAAAGAGAAAAATATTTGAAATTTCACGTATAAATGTTTAATTTCTTGGATTTACACAGGTAGCGAATATGCCGACTTCATAGAGGACCGATGTATACTTAAAATATGCTTTATTTAAAAAGAGAATGCAAAAAAAACCTCATCGCTGTGAAAGGCAACACTTTCCCTATTTTGAAGTTAAGTTACAGGGAATCGACCCGGCATCCCTTAAAGTATTTGACTGCAAATAATTCAATAAGATAATTAATTTCATATAATTCCGTGCAATTCGGCTAATAAAAACTAATAAGGAAGAAGCTTGAGGCCAAGTATTTGACACGAAACTGCCTATAAAAGCCCATACGTTAGATGTTTCATGCATACGAATGGTTTCCATAAAGTAAACGTTCGCCAATTCAGTTTCTTTAAATTTATTGACGGAATATAAAAATTCATAGATAAATTGAGGACCAAACAGGAAAATTTCCCTGCGTCATCTTCAATTTTTATCACCAAAATTCACGTTTCTACATATTGCAAAATCGCGTCTAAATCATTTTCATTAGCCATTCGTACTATTTAGTTTGACCCTATATTTTTATCACACTATTTAAAAAATGATTTTGATTTTTCTAATAAATTTCGGCTTTGCATTAGGGCCTATGCGATCTGTTGATATTACCCAATTGACGGACAGTGATTCAACAATTGAGTTTTCTAAAAATTTGTTCGCTTCCGCTCCACGGTACATGTCGAAAAACCATTGACCCTCCCCCCAACTAAGATAGCGCTCTTTTTTCTAGCATATATGCAACTCTTTAAATATGAGAGGTACATCACATTCAAATATTCCTATAATTTTTTAAAGATTTTTTCTTCTAAAAGTGAAAAGACATGCCGACTTTTTGATGTTTCACGTTTCTCGTTTCCTGTTATTATTGTAGTTTGGCTATCTTCATCGTGATATTAAGCCAGGAAATTTCGCAGCTGGCCGAAAAGAATCCAATGAGCATCATGTAATTTTTATGCTCGATTTTGGTCTTTGTCGTGAGTTTGTGAAGCGTGGTGAAGGAAAAATGCGAACTCAACGTGGATCTGCACCCTTTCGTGGGACAACTCGGTATGCTCCATTGAATTCAATGCTTGAACAAGACACTGGACGAAAAGATGACATTGAGTCCTGGTTTTATATGGTTGTTGAGTGGACCTCTGGAGGATTGCCGTGGCGGAAATTGAAGGCTACAGATCGCGAAAAAGTGATGCAATTCAAAAAAGAACTTCGAACTAGTGAAGAATTGCAAGAGGACATGTTTTATAACTGTCCAAAAAAGGAGTTCTTCAGAATTCTCAAGGTATCAGCCTAATATAACTATTTTTACCATAATATGCTTTAAAATATTGTATGGTTAGCCCAATCACGTAGCCAAACAATTTAGAATCCAAATAAGTGTATCTGCCACTACGTATACTCAGAGCCAACTACGGGCTAGCTGATACCTTTTTTGAACTCAAAAAAGTCAGCAAATTGTAGATCTACGTGCTCCTTTTAAGATGAAAATTCATTTAGAGCTATTACATTTTACTAGAAAATTTTGAATAGCCGCGTCGGAAAATTCCGGACCAAGCCATTCATTCTATTTAAAAGTTGTACTGTCTAAAAGTCTTTCTATTCATACATATGAATTAATAACACTTACGGAGCTCCGCCGATTTTGAAACGTTATATGAAGATGCCTCATCATTAAAATAGAACTAGCGGTGAATTTATCGGGCATAGTACAAATTACGGAATTTTCTGACTCTACCAGAATTTCTAAGCCAGTCCTAGCCGGCTCAAATAGTTTTTGTATTTTGAATCCCTTCCCACCAATCACTTTTTTACGCTTGAATTTTAACTATTTTAATGAAGCTCGGTTTTAATCGGGCTAATCGGTAAGTTTGAAGTTCATTTTAAATTTTAAATAACCCGATTTTTTTCGTGATTTTTGAATATTTTATTTGCTTGAAATTCTCCCACGTTTGGTGTCGGCTAGCTATTTTCAATGGTTTTGTTTAATTATCTCAAACTTTGGTAATTAAACGTAATGTTGATAATTATGCGCCCAAGTTTGAGGTGATTAAACAAAACAATTAAAAATTGCTTAAATTTTTAAATAATATGGAATTTTAAACTCACTACATAAAACTTATAGTTTGGATTAATTAGGTTTTCTTTTAGAATTTAGATTTTTTTTCGCGCCATTCGATGCTATTGAAAATGTTCATTATTGTGTAGTTTTAAGGATCCTATCGTTTCTTTTTTGGTTTTTGTCTTTGGCAAAAAATGTGTCCTATTTTCTAAGTAATCTATTGTGATAGATTTGAAGAAATCCTTCTTAGATAACCCGAATTTTCGATGAATTTTTGAGAAATTTTTTTACCATAAATTGTTCGATTTTTCGGCTTAGATGTAAGCCATTTTCAACCATTTTAGCTTCAATTACTTATGAAAATTGAAGCTTTTGAAGTAGAAAGGTAAGTAGAGCCAAATGTAAAAAACACGATGAATGAGAAGATTAAAAATAGAATCGATATTAGCGAGTAACCATGAGCCACATGCCTGTTATTTTACCGATGTAGATCTTGTTGATCTTGCATTTGCTTACTTTTGAACCAGTGAAAGTTGTGAATCAGTGATTAATCAGTCCGAATCTGCCCTGCAACGCAATTGATTGATGGTTTTTTTTCAGTACATCGACACTCTTGATTTCTATTCTACTCCAGACTACAAATTTGTGTACTACTGTATTCAACACGCCGCCACTGCCAACAAAATAAGCGATACGGGTCCGTTGGATTGGGATCCAAATACCCCGTATATGGGTCCAATCGAAATGCCTGGTGATGGAAAAGTGATTGAATTGGAAGTAGAAGTCGGAATGTCAAACGAAGCATCCCTGAATAAGACAAAAAAAGAGAATGAGTGTGGAGACGAAAAAAAGAAGGATGAGAAAAGTGATACTGAAAATACGAAGACTAGAAACAGTGACTGTAAAAGAAGGTCAGGGCAGAAGAAAAAGAGAGACAAAGGGCGTTCTGAGAATAAATCATGAACTTCTTAATTTTTCAGTCTATTCAGTGAATATGAACATAAACCTTCTGAGAATTGAACATTGGTGTCCGACTCACATGAGAAGTTTTAATTCCAAAAAAAAATGTATACATTTCCATTCATCTCATCGTTTCTTTGTTATTCAGGAAACGCATAAACTGAACTTCGTGGTTGGCTATATTCCATAAAATATTGATTTTAATAAGTGCGCCGAGAGTGATTTGAAAATCATCCCGATTTATATAATTTGAGATTTTTTGGAAACGAATCGATACGGCTAGCCTGAGGACGTCTTCATAAGAAACATGGGGATTCCGCAGTTTTCCAACCAAAAAACGAGGATAATTCTGCATTTCAATATGCCAAACGTTCTCTTTATGAAAAATGAGGAAATAGACGCTTCTTTTCGGCAGTTTTCCGAAAGGAAGACGTTTATCGTGCAGAATTTTAAGTCTTCGTGTGAAGCTTTTGGTGTTACGCAACCCGGCGCAAAGAGCTCCTGGAATTTTTGAATATCCGCTCTGATTTTTCAGCGTCTGCCCACTGATATAACAAAAATACAAAAAATATATTACAAAAAAAAAATACAAAAAATGACTAGGTGACCGGATATTTCTTGGCGATATCGGCCCATAATTTCGCTTCATCATGATATTTAAAATGCCGTAGCGCTACTCTTATTCAAGTTTATTTTTACTTTTTTTGTCATGATCCAATTAAACTTTAAAAAAAGCAAAAAAAAAATGCCATGGAGGCGAAACCGAATCCACATCTCCCAGACTCCCATCCCTTCCTTTTCCCCACTCGGCCACCGCTGCTTGGTTATATCAACGTGGAGAATGCATAGAGGAACGATGGGGAATGAAGGGCGCGGTGGATTTTCAGATCGAATCGTGGTTTTCGTGCCATGGGTAAGCGCCACGCGTGAAAAAAAATATTTTAACAAATAATTGCATTAACAAAATTAGAAAAACCTCCAAAAATGACAAACCCCCTCCCCCAACTAAGATTCGAGATTCACCAGATGTCTAATAAACTGAGCTGCCCATTTGAGACGTTTTAATTTTCTTGGAATTCATTCAAATGACACAAAAACTGAACAATTGAAATGATCACATATAATGCTCCAAGCTGTCCGAATTCGAGATCGCTTAGATGATAGACGTAGTCAAAAATGAAAGCAACATTATGCTTTTTGCGTTTTTTTTTTGAGTTTTCACATTCCTCAAACCTTGCTTTAATCGAATAGCGTCGGAAATTGAAAGACCGTCTCTAATAGAAGGGTCGCTGAAGTGTTTGGCATATCATTCCACGCTAACGTAAATAGCCGACGCTATTTGGGAGAAATGCAAACGCGCCCTACCGAACTTGCAAAAAAAGCGGCTTAAATTATTATCGAATCGCGAGTACGTGGTGAGCCGCTTACAGGTGGGGTTTGGGTCTCGTTAGGAAATTGAAAGAAAGCGCACACACGGCGTTTGTTTTTCTTTTCGAAAATTGAAATCGAATATTGGAATTTTTTCTATTTATATTTTGCTTCGAAAATCATGTTTTTTTTAAATAAAATTTTTTAATCATGATACGAGAATTTTTCGCGGCTCGATAAGAACATAATTTAGATCCTCTTTTTCGGAAATATAGTGATTTTTCGTAGAGCCATTGAATGATTGCTTTCAATTAACTTTTGGGTGCACTAAAATTTTAGGAAAATCCGCCACTTCCTCCAGATGCTCACCCATTAAGACTTTGAAAGCCTTACGACGGAATGGAAGCGCTGCGTTTTATGCAAACAAGCAGCCCATTTTTCGTGTACTTTGAGTAACAAGCAATGCAAATGTTCCCCGAATTCTTATTTTACACTTTATCCAGACAATCACGAAATTGAAATTTATTCAGATGAAAATTTTCGATTAATTTTGACTACCTATAATTTTTTTTCGGGTTCTGTTGTTATTTTTGAAATAAAATTTTTTTTTAATTAAAATATGTTTTCGAGAAGAAAACTCATTGAAAAACAAAGAAAAACGATTGGATAATTTTCATAATTTAAATCCCCGCTTTTTTTTGCAATTTCGGTAGGGCGCGTTTGGTTAGCGTTACCATTCCTCATTATTAGTGGATAGACAGTACTGGCCATAAAGAATGTCCGCGGGTTTTTTTTGGGATAACTTCACTGGCACTGCTCCGAACGGTCTAAATTTTTTGGCAGTGTTAAAACTGGCCTGAGTAACAAACACTCCAAAATGGGAAAAAAATTGTTTTTAATTAAAAACTTATGCAATAATATTATGTTTTTCGTTGAGAAACGAGGAAAAAATGCTTGTCTTATTTTTACGCAACGACGTCATATCATTTAAAGGAGCAAACTATATTACTTGGATACTTGGATACTTGGACGCCCGGTAGTCGGCTGGAGATGTTCTCAGCGCCGGGCACACGTCTCTTTCCATTTGTTTCGGTCCTGTGCGGCTTGGGACCAGTTGCCGTCGGGAGTATTGAACTTCTTCAGTGCATCGGACCATCTTGTTGCGGGACGGCCCAATGTGCTTTTAACGTCCCTTGGATACCAGAAGGTGATTCGGTTTGTCCATCTATCGTCTTGTCTTCGTACGACGTGGCCTGCCCATCGGTATTTCGCTGTGGCTGTGTATTCCACAGCGTCTCGAAACAGCGTTTGCGTCTGGCATCCGAGACGCAAACTATATTTCGAAATGTAATCCCCACCGCGCTGCACAGTTTCCCTGCGCGTGTTTTCGAACAAATCTTCCATTCTACGTTGTTAACTTACTTTAGTCTCCCAACCCATCCATCCAGAGAGAAAGAGAGAACGAACACCCGAGGGTTAAAGAATAAAAAAAAGTAATAATCAATTTTTTTCCAGCCGTATTAGCAATAGCTTCGTTTCACGCACTACTGCGAGCCAGTGGAGTAGCCACACTCAAATGACTCATTAGAGAGAACAACATGCTGAAATTCAGAGTGGAGAGAGCAAAAAAACGATCAACTGGGATATGGGAGATCGATGTTTTTCAGATGCGAAGAAGGCAGTGGAAAGGAAGAACCGAAAAACAAGGAAGCAAATTCGTTTTCCCACACGTGATTGGAACAGATCAACCTTCCAAAAGAGGAGAAGCAAATTACATGAGGAATCAAGGGTTTCGGCTAGAAGAAATACAACAACGAGGATGGTGGAGATTGCTCGCTGGATTTTCCCGGTACCTGAAAGATAACCCAGTGGCCCAAGGTTACAGAAGATCGTCAAGTGAGCCAAAAATAAATAAGAACCATTCCGAAATCCAGATTAGCCAATAATGCTACATGTGAGACTTTTTCTTTGTTATTGTTAAATGTTGTTAAATTGTTAAATTGTTGTTGCTATTAAATTGCTATTGTTAAATTCTTTGTTAAAAAGTTATTTTTCACTTAAATTACCACGAATATGTTCTTGCTTAACTCTAACACTATTTATTAATTCTCGTTTTTTGCTCATGTTACAATGTTAAAATAATATATAATAGAAACCCCGTTCCAGTTTCCGTTCATCAAAACCCATTTATTCGGTTGTTACAAATATGCTATTACCGCCGTAAAAAAGTTCCGACATTTTTTCGAGCCCGCGAAAATCGGGATTTGAATTTACAGGCTCCTTATTTTTTCTTCTGAATATTCAGAATTAAACTGGATTAAAAGAACGAAATTGTATTAATCGTGAATTTTTTACACGTTTCTTCGAATGTTTAAATATATCAATTTGCGTCATTTATTTTTTTTTTCGTTTCTTCTGATAAAAATATATCGCGCATAGCAAATGCGCTCTGATGAAATGGGCGGAGCCTCTAAATTCAAATCCCGACTCGAAAAAATGTCGGAACTTTTTTACGGCGATAATACGTGTCATTTATTTTTTTTCTTCGCCCGCGTTTTTCTGTCTTTCTCTGATTTTTTTTAATCGTTCAGGTTAGAACATCGTTGTTGTTGCGAATACTACGTATTCACAATAATAAATTAAATTTCCACTGAAAAATTTCCTTATTTCATTTTAATCCTTTCTTACAGCTTTCGCCGCGGGAATTTAAACTGCCGCCGGAAACACTGGGTCTCGCCGCGATGCGCCGCAACGCCCGCGACTCGCGTGCGGTTTTGGGCCTTCAACAACTTTGGACTTAATTCATTATTCATTATCTTTTTTCATAATCATTCTAAATCATTTTTCCATCAAAACAACGATGGATTTTTTAATGGCCTTTTATTGTAATTTTTGCCATTTTTGATAAATTGAGGTTTTTTACAGCCGACCAACAGCGTCAGGCTTTTTTCCCCTCAATAAACATTTTAATAATCAATCCTTTTTTCTCTTTTAATAAAAAAAAGAACGCTTTCATCCGCACAGCGCTAGGCGGGTCGCCATTGAAGAGTCATCCTTAAATGACTTGTCAAATGGTGCATCGACCTAATCATAGGCATTCTACCACGCCCCGTTTATAAAAATTAAAAAACAAAATTTCACGTAGAATTAATCATTAAAAATTCACGTAAATTTTATAACAATTAAAATTCATCGATTATTTCGCGATGAATTGCGTCATCAGAACGTAGAAATAATTAACCAAAGCTCAAAATAAAACATTTGAGCGACGAACATGACAAAAGTCAGTAACGTGATTAGCAATTAAAAATTCACGTTTATTTTAAATCAATTAAATTTCATCGATCATTTCGCGATGAAATGCGTCATCAGAGCGTAAACTTAATAAAGCATAGCTCAAAATAAAACCTTTGAGCGACGAACATGACAAAAGTCAATAAAATATAAACATTTACTTGTGAAACAATGCCGTGATCCGTTGCTAAACTAAACACTTCAATACCTATCATTAATTGAATATCGTTCAGGCACCACCGCCACAGGATAATGCAGCCGTCATATCCCGACTACTGTCCAACGTTAACAAGCTTGGACGCTAATCAAAGTGAAAAAAAAATACGAGAGACGAGTGAGTATTTTAAATTAAAACTACCCTCTCCAAAAAAAAAAAAAAAAAAAAAAAAAAGTTCCAAATAAATCATTTGGGCAAGAACATGACAAAAGTCATCAAAAATTTTACGTGATTAATTTTAAAAATTCACGTATATCTGATAACAAATGAGATTTATCGATCAATTTTTAAAGAACTACGTCACCAGAACGTAAAATTAATTTTAATTAAACATTTAAAGTTTAAATAATTAAAAGTAATTAAGCATAGCTCCAAATAAATCATTTGGGCAAGAGCATGACAAAAGTCATCAAAAATTTTACGTGATTAATCTTAAAAATTCACGTATATCTGATAACAAATGAGATCTATCGATCAAATTTTAAAGAACTACGTCACCAGAACGTAAAATTAATTTTAATTAAACATTTAAAGTTTAAATAATTAAGCAATTAAGCATAGCTCCAAATAAAACATTTGAGCAAGAACATGACAAAAGTCATCAAAAATTTACGTGATTAATCATAAAAATTCACGTATAAAATTCATTTAATCGATCATTTTACAAAGAACTGCGTCATCAGAACGTAAAATTAATTACGCATCGCTCAAACAAAAAGAATTACGTAGAATTAATCATTACAAATTCACGTAAAATTTATAAAAATTAAATTTCAGCGATCAGTTCGCAATGAATTACGTCATCAGAGCGTAAAAATAATTAAACATAGCTCTACATAAAAACATTTGAGCAACGAATATGACAAGAGCCATCAAAAATTTCACGTCATTAGCTATTGAAAACTCACGTAAATTTTATATCAACACCGTGATACCGCGAACAATTTAGAAATTTGTCGAATAGGCCTCAATCATTTTCCTTTGCAGAAACAAAGAGAAAGAGACTCTGCTCTGCAACTTTGAACATGTTGAACACGCCAATCAGCCATAATTCACCGAGCGACCGTTCTCCAAATAAAATTGAAATCCCACGCGAAAGAGAGCCAAAGATCCCATCGCCGGTCAATATTGATGAGAATAAAAGAGTCTGCGAGGAAACTGTTCGTATCCATAATGAGCTGTCAGACGTGAAGCAAACGTTGGCGATGTACGTAGCTCAGCTCAACGAGGTTTCCAAAAAACTCGAAGAAAAATTAAATAAAGTCGAAATCGACGTTAAAGCCGAATCGGAAAAAAGGCGAGGCATGAAGCGCTTAATAGACGAACGACTTGCGTCGTTCGAAGAACACCGAAAGAAGGAGAGGACTCTCCAACATAGCCCAGCCACCAATGTGGCATGTGTGCTATGCTCCTCAAGCGCTCATGCTCTCGCCAATTGCCAACAGTATCCCACGAACCAAGCACGAGCAGAGGAGTTCAAACGGAGGAACCTTTGCAGACGATGCACAAAAGCACACTGCAGTATAAAAACATGCACCAGCGCATTTGTCATATGCAACACCTGTGCATCTCAAGGGGTGCGAGACCATAGAGCCATCCACCATCTCACGGAGTTATGCGTGGACCACCTCCGTGAGAAAGCACTAAAGAAGGAGAACATTCCACCAGGACATCGCCAGCAAAAAAGGCAACTCCACAAAAACAACGACGGTCTACCCTCGTATGTCCCAATGAGCTTCCCCATGAACATCTCTCAAATGCACCAGCAAATGGTGCCGGTGCATCCACAACAACCGATGGCCGTCATTCCTCAGCACATGCAAATGGCACAGATACACTCCCAAGTGCCTTTTCAACAGTTGGCTCCGGGGACGTACCAGATGCTCCAAAGGAAATGAGCGGAAAACTCATCAAGAGCCACCGTCAAGCGCCCACAGCACCATCACGCGCCAACAGCACCATCAAGTGCCAACAGCACCAAAAAAAAAAAACACATCATATCATACACGCAAAAACCAGTTAGTTAATTTGTTCCCTTCCCCCTTAAGCATTTCATAGTATACCCCGTAGTTTTATATCTTAATTTTTCTTTCCCCTTCACTATCACTCATTTCTTGCTTTCTGTCCACACTTAGTAACATTTTTAGCATTTTTAGCAATCTCTAATTTTTCAAAAATATTCTAGTTTCATCCAAACTATTCCCCCCTTTACTCTCTCTAGTTTAATCATAGTTTAATCATATATTGTATAATTTGTTGACCCCCTCTTAGCCTATAAACGGCAGGGAAAAACAGTTCCCATTGGTATAAACCATACTTTAACTAATGAATAAAAGCACAACAGTTGAATATTCGGTCAACATGTCTCTTATCACAACGCTTATCAGCAGCTATTATGAAGACATACAGATACTGCTCAACATAGCTCAACATAAACCAGTTGAGCAACGAATCAGTTGAGGCGAACACCTGTTACTTAACGGCCAACTACTCCAAGGGGTACAGGCAGATATATGTTCGGTCAAAACGTCTCTTTATGACAACGGTTATCAACAGATAAAGATATGTAGACACGAACAAATCAGACCGAAGTCAGCGCCACAAACATTGCAAGTATAGGCTTCAAATCATTTGAGGCGCACGCCTGTTTCTTAACGGCCTACTACTCCAAAAGGGACAGGCGGACTTCACATAGGCCCGAGCTAATAGTTTCCAGTGCTATTTAGCTGTAGGTGGATGCCTCGGTGGGTCCTCCTCGTCGAATCAGAAGCATAACTTCTGAGAAGTCGAGAGAGGAACTGCTCCTGTTGAATGACCATCAACAGTAAGAGGTTGACAGGTCAATCTTAAAGAAGGGGATGGACGCCTCTTTAAGGTTTTGACTAATTTAAAAATTCTGCTATTCTAGCGCCCAAACCACTTCCGCGAGCGAAGTCTAAAGCGCAGACAGCGTCCTAACAAAGTAAGACGTGACTAACCTTACTTGTTAAGTCAACTAGGAATTCTATGGCCAGCAGAACACAAGATGAATGAATTGGATTGTCAGAAATGAATCCACTCGTAACCGAGATATTCGAATAGGAATAGCTAACCTGTTCGAAACATCCACCTGACATTAAGGTATCGAGTTCTTCTTCGGCGCCGAAGAAGAAGTTCACAAGTTCACAGTTCACATGAACTGCAGCTGTAATTAGAAGCTCCTCAACCAACAAATATACACAACCGCATCGAATGAGACTCTACAACTATTGGCTTCTCGTCTTTATGGACTCCAGTTTGTTTACGTCTCACCTCTTTCGTTTCATTATCTTCTCCTTTGCAGATACTCTTTCCTATTTATTACTTTTTCTTTCAGATCCTTTCAATCTTCAATTCTTGCACTTGCATTCAGAATGACACCACCGACCGACACCGACAAGTCTACTCGGACGGAAGGAAGACTCTTCCAGGCCTTGCGCGCGTTTCTTACTAGAGAGACACACCGTTGGGGAGATTGTGTCAAAAGAAGTAGAGAAGCGTCGCAACGACTACAACAGGGAAGCCTCTCTACCGATGAAGCCGTACGAGCAGCAGCTGAACTGTCCTCATGTGTCACCGAACTATTAGCACTTCCGGAATCCGTGCAACCTAGACTGGCAAAGACTAGGGAGAACATGGACAAGTACGGAGTCGACGAAGAACACTTTGAAGAACTTGCGAAGGAGTTTCGTGACGAATTGAGCAAAGTGACGGATCGACTCATGAGACAAGCAGAGCTCTATCTGAAGGAGATGACGGATTTCATCGAAGTCGCAGGTCAGTTCGTACCACCATCAGGGGTCTCGAGAACAGAAGCCACCCGTAGTCTAGAAGAATCACTAGAAGCTTCGCTTAGAGAATCCCCGGTGGACGACAATCAGAAAGACCACCAGCACTCAGATTCCGAATCTCGCTTCAGATCTACACCGAACCGTAAACAGTACAATCAAGTACCAATCAATAGCAGCAAGTCAGCAGACAATGCTCAATCAATGAGACAACAGTACGGCAATCAACGCCATTACAATGAACAACTCGGTGAACCGATCGCACCGAATCAAAACAATAATCCTGCAAAAATTGAAACACTAACGTGTGAATGTTGCAAAGGAAACCATGAATTATTTATGTGCACAGATCAAAGAAGAATGTTCTTCTGTGCCACAAACAAAAGATGCATCAGATGCACAGCATTAGACCACCGAGTCAACGAATGTCAGCTACCAGTAAATACAGAAATGGCCCATAGCCCAATGTATCAGCAAGAGACATTGCGAGGACCACAACCATACACTCCAACAGCATATCAAGCTGGAGATAGATACGAACAACATATAAATGAGTCCGAACAGTCGTTCGAATACACCCGAACCAACAGAAAATGCCAGAGCACCCCAAAAGCAGCTGACCCAGCTCAAGAGTATCAAATGAGCAGCAAGCTCGACCAACACACTGCAATCCAAAGCTACTTAGCTCTCGTTCCTAACTTCGACGGTAAACAATCGGGATACCGAGGTTTTATCAGAGATATCAAAGGAATGGTGCTGGAAAATCCAAGCCTAACAACAACAGTCAAAAGAACCATCCTGAAACATAAACTCCAGGATGCTGGTGCGCATTGTCTCTCCGGACTCACCGACCTTCAGAAAGCCATCGACGAGACCTTATATCTTCTCGACAGAGAGTTCGGCGATTTGCCAGAATCATGTCTTCTCCGTCAACAGTTCAAAAATATTAACTTTGACAGTTCGAACGACAAATCATTCACAAAGTCTCTAAATGAAGCTCGAATCATCATGACACAGCTCCAAGAATTGGGAGCGGCGGCAGACGAGCAAGCAGCATTTGACTTTGTCGGAAAACTGCCGAAATACATGCAACGGAAATGTATACCCATTGCTAGAAGAGGAGGAGAAGACGCACTAGAAACCGTCATTAAAGTAGCAGAAGAAATGCACAGCACGAACAGAGCTTGCGCAGCCGTAACAGAGTATTCCAGAAAAACAGACAACTATCCGAGAACACAAAAATTCTCCAGACCCCAAACAGTACCGGTCATGTTTCTGAACGGTCAGAACGAATATTCGGGAACAGAAGAAAGCCAAGAAACAATAATGGCAATCAATCATCGGCCAATGAAGCCAAAACCAGCGGTAGCAATCGGAAATGTCCAGCCTACTCGAAACAATACCACGGACAATCGTAAACCAAAGCAGTTCATACCAGACGGAACGCCAGATTGTCCAGGAAAAGAATCAGGAAAGCTATTGACTTATGAAGAAGCCCTAGCAACCAAAGTCACGCAAAACCCGTCGAGTTTCGTATGGAACGTCGGAAGCGGCTACAGCGGGCGAAATTTGAAGTTCTCCTTCCCGCGAAAGTTCCCAAGTCAGAATCTCTACTGCCAGCTATGCGGAATCGGGCACAAGCTCATTCAATGCCCGAAAAGCAGTTCAAACGTCAGAAAATGGCTAGCAGAAAACTCCGCATGCACAAACTGCGGAAACACCAACCATCTCGCGAGAAATTGCACCTCGAAATACACTTGCGTCTATTGCTCAGCTAAACATGTGAGCGCAGGGTGTATTCTGAAGGAATACTTCCGAGACTACCGTAACTTCCCAGCAGAAGCTGAACGGCCCACGCACATCACATTTTTTCGTGGCCCAACGGGAGCAGATCAACAATAATTCAAAAGAAATGCCAATACTCCTAAACAAAAAGGAGGCATCACCAAAACTAAATAACAAAGTAATCAGTACTGAACAAAATAAGAAAACATCTATATCAACGGAGAAAACACCAATCACAGGAGAGAAAATATCAATCCTGCAAAAATCCCCGAGTCACCACGAACTCAAGAAATCCGGCATAATGACCATCAGAACCATTATAGCCACCTTATCCTCATCCAGATTGGACCTAAATAAACTAAGTCAACAGATAGAAAACATTTCTCTTCCATTCGCTATCATCGATACGGATAATGGCCACCAAATCAGAGCTCTAATCGACTCTGGAGCCGGGATCTCTCTCATCTTAGATGCAACAGCGAAGAGACTCGAGCTCGAAACTAAACAAACCACCCAGATCACAATCGAAGCATTTAACAATGTGTCCACTCACCAATGCAATATCTATCAGATTTCCATTAAAGGTAGAGATCACGTCTACTCGACATTTGTAGCTGGCTCTCCAAAGCTACCAAAAACGAAATATAAACACGCAACCCTTTCCGAAGAAGATAAGTTCGAAGTACTCAAACATGGTATCACCGAACAACAACTCGATAAAGGAGCGATCATGAATGACCAGGAAATCGAAATGATCCTGGGAAATGACATTTTGCCTCACATTATCAGAAATTCGAAAAGAATTCTGTTACCATCCGGTAGATACGTCGAATCGTCGACGATCACAAATATCATTTATCCGAGAGCACGTCATTGCCCAATCATGAAGAAACGGATGAGGCAACAACCTCCCATTATCCCAGTGAACATGTTAACGGCAAAAGAGCAAACAAAAAGGTACAAAGATAACCTCACGGATCTGATCTCCCACCTCTGGAGACTAGAGAACTGTGGAATCGAGTCTCCTGCACTTCTTGAACAAGAACACCTTGACAGTGAAACACTACTGAAGCTCTTCGAGGAGTCGCTCATTGTCAAAGAAGACGGAGAAATTGAAGTAGCTCTACCATGGAATGGAAAACAGAACCGTCTGAAAGACAACAAGTCATTAGCATTCCGAAGACTGGAAAGCCTAATCCGACAATTAAGAAAAAATCCGACACTCTTGAAAGAGTACAACAAGATCATTGAACAGCAAGAAGCATCAGGTATCATTGAAAAAGTGACATCAGAAATGGAAGTCAGTGGACCACACTATTATGCACCGCAAAGCGCAGTATTCAAAGAAAACTCAGCTAATACTAAAGTGCGCATCGTGTCAGACACCAGTTCCCACGTAAAAAATGAATTATCCGCCAATGACTGCGTACATGAAGGACCGAATATGCTGAACAAACACGTCGGGTTACACTTGAGACACCGACTTGAACAATACGCAATCACAGCAGACATTGCGAAAGCGTTCCATCAGGTACGACTTCAAGAAAAAGACAGAAACGTGACAAAATTCTTATGGGTTCGAAACATCGAGCACCCACCGACAGGAGAAAACCTCGTGACATATAGGTTCACGAGAATTCCATTCGGAATGAGATGTTCACCGTTTTTATTAGCGGCTACAATCAGGCATTATCTTCTCTTAGCTGCAAGCATTATCAGCAGAGAAATCGGCCAAAACCTATACGTGGATAATATCATGGTGACGACGAATGACGAAAATCAGGTCGTACCAAAGATCAAAGATATTCAAAAAGAATTCGGGAAGATGAAGATGCACGTAAGAGAATTCGGCACTAATCACCCGACAGCTCTTCAAGAGCTACCCGAGGAAGACAGAGCAGAATCACATCTCGTCAAGTTCCTCGGATACATTTGGAATACGACCACGGATACGATATCTGTCCATATCCACATGCCAAAAGAATCAGATCCGACAAAGCGTGAACTGACTTCAATGGCTGCCAAATCGTATGACCCCATGGGGCTAACGGCGCCACTTCACGTGAGGATCAAATGCCTCATTCAAAAATGCTGGAAAAGCAACATAGATTGGGATGAAAAGTTATCGAAAGAGCCAGAACTCGCAAAAGAATGGGAGAAAGTTAAAACTTTCTACGGACTCCAAAGCATAACAATCCCAAGAAAAATGAGACAAAATTACGACCATCCAGCTCGACCAGAAATCATAACATTCTGCGACGCGTCAAAACACACTTACGCAACAGCCGTATACCTGCTCTATCGCAACACCGACAACTCCATCGACTGCAACCTCATAGCAGCGAAATCCAAGCTGAAGCCACCAGGAGAAGCGGAGCTGTCGATTCCAAAGCTCGAGTTAGCATCAGCAGACATCGGGATCAGGCATTCCAAGAGTCTAATTGACGAAATGCCCGAAAACCATAAACCAACTCGACTGCATCTGTTTACCGACTCAATGATCGCCTTATTCTGGATCCTGAATAAGGAACAGAAACGAACATGGGTCCACAACAGGGTAAACACAATCCACAAGATAAATGATATTCTGAGAGAACAGAACATCGACGTCGTCTTCCATCATGTGGACACGCTAAATAATCCAGCAGACTTGGCAACCAGAGGTCTAGATGCTGAAAACCTCCAGAAATCAATCCTTTGGTTCAAAGGTCCAGAATTCCTGAGAAACCCCCCCGAATCATGGGAACCAAAACTGGAAGGAGAGATCGAATGCTCAGATTCTGAAAAAGAGCAAGCACTCCAAGAAACAACAGAATACAAGAAACCTAAAAAGGAAAAGACTACAATAGTCCAACACTTCCGTGTTATCCCAATAAATGCATGCACGACCATCAAAGAGAAAGGGAAACACGTATCAGAAGATAAAGTTTACTATAAGTCACTAGTTCCATTCGAATATACGAACAGGCTCGGGAAACTAGCAGGAATTACTAGTTTCGTGCTGAAATTTATCGCGAAAACATTAAAGAACAAAGAGCCAAAAACACAAATTCTGAAAGATCTCATAGAAACAGAAAAGATCACAGACCCAATCATACGAGCGATCGAAAGACGCCAACTTGCGAGAAAGTGTATCATCATTGAACATTACAAAGAAGCGGAAGGTTGTCAAATGATATTCAAAGAATCTTTGAAACCAACCCAAACGTCAGATGGACTGTGGAGAACGAAAAGATATGCACAAAGCCCAATTCTCCCACAGGAAACAAATAATCCCATCCTGATACACGAGAAACATCCCCTTGCAAGACTCATAATGGCTGAAGCACATGAGAAAAATGGACACTTGCCAGCACAGTATCTCATCGCAGCTGTCAGAACGCAGTATTGGATCAGAAAAGACGGAAGACTTGCCCAAAACGTCATCTCGAAATGCGTTCCATGCAGAAAGGTCAAAGCCTTCCCATTCGAATATCCATACAAAGCCGAACTACCATCCCTTCGAACAACACCGTCGACTCCCTTCGGAAGAGTAGGAATAGACTACTTAGGCCCGATCGACTACAAAAACAATGAAAGTGAAGAAAAACAATCGGCTTACGTCCTTATTTACACGTGTCTCACGACAAGAGCAGCACATCTCGAACTTGTCCCAGATAACACGACAAAGAGCTATATAACTGCCCTAGAAGCTATCTTTAGCCAACGGGGGGTTCCAACACACATATATAGCGACAATGCAAGAACATTCGTGCTAGGTCATTCTATGATCAACGAAGACATAAACAACTACGATCCAGTAATGGACTTTATCAGTCTTATGGCGACACGAGCCATCAAATTCAAATACATCACCCCGCTGTCACCATGGCAAGGTGGAATATATGAAAGAATTGTAGGCATCGCCAAGAAACAACTAAGAAAAATAATTGGCAAACACACGCTACCGTACTTTGATTTATATTCAACATTGAAACGAGTAGAAGCCGTAATCAACTCACGGCCACTCGCCAAGAACCCGAGCATGTCTAACGACGCATTGGTAATCAGACCAATCGACTTCCTATTACCGTCAGTTCTTCTCGAAATCCCAAACGAAACGGATAGAGAGGAAGAAGACGAGTATCGAATAAACAATGTACAAACAACAGAACAAACGACAAGAGAACACCTGCAACTGCTAGACAGAGTCCAGTGTCGTTTATGGAACGAATGGATAAACCACTATCTTCTAGCCTTAAGAGAAAGCCACATGAAAAGCAAAAGAGCAAGTCTACACACTCCGAAAGTAGGGGAAATCGTGATAGTCATGCCACAGAATAATGACAAAATCCCAAGACATTGCTGGCCTCTTGGAAGAATTGTGGAAGTACCAGAAGACCCAATCAGAACAGTAAAAGTACTATTTGACAACTCCATCAAGGAGAGATCAGTAAACCAGTTAATCCCACTGGAAATGGAGGACAAACCAAGTCGTCCGTCGACACGAGCGGCAGAGTTGAAAACCTACCGTAATCCAGGTATACCATCTCTTCTCCAGCAAGAACAACCCTCGTGGAAAAGAACACATGAGAATATCAGACCTCAACCGGCTCCCTCCAGGAAACCACTTCCCAGAAAGGCAAAAGAAGGGCCAAAAAATTATACCGTAGAACAAATGGAAATCAGTGAGAACCTCCTCCCCCCCGGGAGTGTTGCGAATACTACGTATTCACAATAATAAATTAAATTTCCACTGAAAAATTTCCTTATTTCATTTTAATCCTTTCTTACAGCTTTCGCCGCGGGAATTTAAACTGCCGCCGGAAACACTGGGTCTCGCCGCGATGCGCCGCAACGCCCGCGACTCGCGTGCGGTTTTGGGCCTTCAACAACTTTGGACTTAATTCATTATTCATTATCTTTTTTCATAATCATTCTAAATCATTTTTCCATCAAAACAACGATGGATTTTTTAATGGCCTTTTATTGTAATTTTTGCCATTTTTGATAAATTGAGGTTTTTTACAGCCGACCAACAGCGTCAGGCTTTTTTCCCCTCAATAAACATTTTAATAATCAATCCTTTTTTCTCTTTTAATAAAAAAAAGAACGCTTTCATCCGCACAGCGCTAGGCGGGTCGCCATTGAAGAGTCATCCTTAAATGACTTGTCAAAGTTGTTGTTAATACTAATAAGCATAATATTGTTGTTGCTATTACTACCAAAACCGTTTCGACCTAACTTATACAACATAAAACCAACTTGTAAAATAAATCAATTAGTGTCAAAATACCTTTTCTGTTATCGATTTTTTCCGAGAGAACGAAACAGAAAAACATATTCTCTGAAATCGAAGAGAAAAGAAAATGCAATTTTATTTTCTGCAAGTTGCCGTGAGGGTGTTTCGCGTCTACAGTAGAAATTTTCACGGCAAAATATCTGTTTTCAGCGTAGTTATCCCAAAAAAAAGCCCGCGGACACACAACATTCAGTACCGTAGCTTCGAATTAGGCGTGATCGCAGAGTACTGGTGTGGTTGTTATCGAAGAGGAACAGAATGTTGACGAAGATGAGTAAAAACAACGAAATTAACTATAACTTTGAGTTTAATCATAATCAAGGATTATAATAAGGAAACACTGACACACAAGCAGCAGCAATAACTCTGCGGCCTTGACAACGCCATGTTCCATCTGATGGTGTGCATGTCAGTACAGTATATACACCCATCTGAAAATTTGTAGAGGCGAAATTCATGCTCTGAAAATTTGATTGTTGTTCTGAAAAACTTTGAATAGTTTTGCATACTGTTCCATCTTCGAGCACAAGCACTACTGCATGATATCTTAAATCCGGATCATAGACGTTGCAGGAAACTTTCGTCGCACAATCCGATGTTGAAACGCCAACTGTCCGATATCTCACTTTGCAACCTGGATAATGTTTACCCAGTACAGTCCCTTCTTGGTACCACCACGCAAAATTGTATTGGCCTACATACAGCCCAGGAGAAGAATACATTCGACAAGGACATGGAGCTGAAATTTTGTAAAAATGCTGTTGTTTGTTCGGGTACTAGTTATCATGAATTGCCGGTTAATAACGGTCAAGAATATGTTCAAACGTCCATATTCACAAATGTATGAACCTCCGTGTCGTTAGGAAATCTCATCATTAAAAAGATTGCATTTAAATTTGAATGCAAAAGTTATCTCTACTATCTCAAATACTTGTTCAAATTCCAAGAAAAATGCTTTTCCTAAGTAGAATACTAGCTCACAGGGGCCGTTGTAGATTGGTGGCCTCAAAGTATGTTGCGGAGGCGGCACCCAAGGAGGTTGCGGAGGCGGGCCCCTAGTAGGTTGCGGAGGCGGCTGGAATGGAGGTTGCGTAGGCGGCTGGAATGGAGGTTTTGATGCAGTTGACGTAGTCGGCGAAGCCGATGAAGTTGTTGCTACTGTAGGTTCAGAAGATGACGAGAATTGAGCCATTGGAGCATTTAATATAGTCGGCGAAGCCGATGGAGTTGTTGGCACCGAAGATTCAGAAGACCACGTGGATGGAGCCATTGACGCATTTAATATAGTCGGTGAAGCCGATGATGATGTTGCCACCGCAGGTTCAGAAGACGATGAGGATGGAGCTATTGATGCAGTTGACGTAGTTGGCGAATCCGATGAAGCTGCTAGCACCGAAGGTTCAGAAGACGACGAGGATAGAGCCATTGTCGCATTTAATACAGACGGCGAAGCCGATGAAGCTGTTGGCACTGTGGATATGAGCGGCGAAGGAGAGGGGTTCGTTGGTGCAGTAGGTGCGGGAGACAACGGCAATGGTGTCGCTGGCAGTGGGGATTCGCGAGGCGGGTTTGTTCGCGGCTGAAATAATGTGTTTCAAAAATGTTTATTGGAAAAATATAACTCACTCTTATTGGTCCATGCCGGCATATGCCTTTTACTTGCGCAACCAAAAGTAAAAGAACTACAGTTGAGCGAATCATTTTTGAGATATGGACTATTATTCTCTTTTTATAAATTTCGTGTACAGATTAAAATCAATATCCACGTCATTTCGCATAATTATATTCAGTTCACGCAATTATTTACTTACTTAATTAGTTTTTAGACGTGCCGTCAATCGCGTGTGTTGGCGCGGGTCACAACTAACCACGCCTTGCGATCTTGGACGATGGTTGTCCATGAAGTAGTTAGTCGGTTTCCTCGGTACCATCTCATGGTGGATCGTCCGATAGGTCCTTTTTGGTCTCGAGGAATCGATTCTTGTATCAGTTTCGTCCATCTTCCGTCAGTTGATCCATCCTAGTTTTTTTTGCTGTATTTAAGTGTGCACGTGACCTGGGAGACTTTCCGGATGTCTTCGCGGTGTAGCTCTCGTTGGCGATCCCCGGATGCATGGTGGTTCCATTGAATGCGTGCCAATGTATCGTTCCGTGTCTTTTCTTGCACCCAATCTAGCGTGAAAGTCGCCTTGTACCTGCTACGGCAGGTTAGATAGGCGTCTTGAAGGCTGTCGTAGAAATCAGCAAGTTCTTCTGGATCGGCCTCAGCAACAGGTGCGTACCCCAGAATAGGGTGGAATTGGATTTTGGGAACTCGGAATCCGGAAAACGGGAAACGGAAAAAATATTTTTTTCACGGAATCTGGAATCCGGAAAACGGATTGTAAAAAACGGCGGAATCCGGAATGCGGAATGCGGAAAACGGAAATACATTTGAAAACTGAAGCTTGAGAAATAATGCGCGGAAAAACATGAACTGTTGGGAAAAATAAATAAAAAATGATGTAAATGCGCTCTGTTCGCAAAAATTTTTGTGGGTGTTCAAAAAAAGTATACTTTTCACAACAATAGAGAATAAAGAATTAAAACGGAATAAAAACGCCATATCGCGGAAAACGGAAAATTTTTTTTACGGAATCTGGAATCCGGAAGACGGAATGAAAAAAAAAACGGCGGAATCCGGAATTCCGCCCTTCTCTAGCGTACACTTGTTTTTATACTAGGAAACCAATGGAAATTCGAAAATTAAGAATATTGCGTGAATTGAAAAGGGGACGTTCCAGTAGTTACAAATAGCTTTTATTTTATTGTGAAAAAGAAGGCGAGCGTGCTCATTTCTGAAAAGAAATCATCTATAGCTCCAATTGTTGTTGGCGCAAATTGTTAATACAGAATTTGCCAATTATTGCAAATATCCTCGAATTTTCTGCTGCGTGGCCTAAAGTTTTAATTGGAATTCTGTCCCACATCATGCATTTGAATGATGGAAAAAAGTGATCGTATTGAGCAACCTGGAGTTTTTCAGTGGTGCAACTTCAAAGCTACAAATTATACCTTTTTGTAGGTTGTTCGAAGTAGAGATCGGCAACATGAAGAAAACCTTGTAGACGTCCACTTTGAAGCTTGGTGCAAATCGATCACCTGCATCTTGCGGAAGCATTTTCGGGTAGGAAGGGAAATCCAACCGTCATGCTTCTCAGCTTCATCTAAATTGAATCCTTTGCCGGATTGGAACGTGCCCTGAAATAAATATTAAGACACTGACAAAAATGGCAATTTTTCTCACTTGAGCATCCCTATGTGCATTTTCCTTAGATTCGGCTCGCTTCAGTTTTTGAAAAACGTGGTTATTCTGGAAAACAGTGTTAAAAGGTAAAAGTCGGTTTCCTTTGGATTTCGAATCAATTGTTGAAAATTTTCCTGTAAATTCCTGTGGAAACTGGTCACCGGGTCGTCGGCACCCTCACAGTCCCCAGTCTCTTCTTCCTTGTCATCGGCCCAAAACCCCTAACTTGTGGATAAGCTGTGTGGAAATTTTAACGCATTAAGCTCGAGACCCATTTATTACTAATTGACGTCCGTAGATCGTCTTGGGCCAGAATTAAAGAGCGAAAAAACAATAAAAGCGGGAAATGCAAGCATGAACATGAAAAGAGGGATGGAAAACGTAGACGTCGGCCGAACTGATGTGGACGAAGGAAGGACGTAACGTGAAAAACCACCAAAAAAACATGTTCGCTTGCCAAACGCGGGGAGCAATTAGCTCGCAAAATATGCACTTATGTGCAAAGGTATCAAATAAAAATTACGATAAAAAAACATGTATTTACGTGAAAAAATCGCTCAGAAATTTGCCGAAACGGGTTGAAGCACGTAGGCTTCACGGCAAACAATTTACACTGACTTGTTGTCGTTCCCGCAAAGCACTGTAGGCCCGGTTAAACGCCGCTTGGGTCTCGCCGCGCCCTCGATTACGGTGAATGGGGCGTGGCGCATATTTGAACAGACGTTTTGGCGGGAATCATTAAAATTGGATCGAATTTGATGAAGAAAAAATGATAGAAGTATGAGGATTTTGAGATTAATTTTTTGGTTGATAAATCAGGCATAATTTCTGGGAGAATTTTTGGGGAAAATCAAGTAGACCCTGAATTATATGGCTGTCAGGTTGGTGATGTCTGGTGAACATCGACAACAATTCCTGTAAATCAATTCAGTATTTTTTTTGTAAGTTGTAGCACTTTAGCCAAAATTGCAATTTTAAGTGATTTTTGGAAATTCTACCGGATTTACCGGATTTTTTCGTCAATGCGTCTCGAATTTCGGAATATTCAAATTTATTTTAATATAATACTTACGTTTGAATTGTCGGTGCCTGCAGTTTTCAGCAAAAATGGTGAACAACAAGGTGTTCAATTAGCGGTGAGCAATATTTTTTCTGCTGTTGCACATACGCGATGATGCAGAGTACGCAATAACAGTTGCCCACCGTATTTCTGCAGGCACTTCAAATGATGACAAATCCGGGTTCAGGGTAGAGTAACGCGTCGATGATGAGTCGAGTCGACGAAATCGACGAAAATCGAAAAAATCGAGTCGAAGTCGACTTGAGTCGAGTCGACTAAAGTCGACTAAAGTCGACCATGCTTCAAGTTGCAAATCCGCTCTATTGGACTGTTTTTAGAGGGGATTCAAATGTAAAACATTTTTCGGA
This sequence comes from Caenorhabditis inopinata, assembly GCA_003052745.1. Lineage (NCBI taxonomy): Eukaryota > Metazoa > Nematoda > Chromadorea > Rhabditida > Rhabditidae > Caenorhabditis > Caenorhabditis inopinata. The sequence goes on from AP018153.1 coordinate 4,200,132, forward strand.
ATTGCAACATGGTGAATGCAAGAAAAGCTTTCAAAATGAACGGAATGGAGTGAGTGTTTTGAAAATTAATGAAGTTTATTCGTTAACCAGTTAAAAACATTCATCCGAAACAACAAAACAATTAATAATTGGAAAATGTAAATCTTAAATCCTCTTTTTATTATTGGAGTCTGCTGAAGCTTTTTTATGATTCCTTTAGTAGTAACAGTTGACACACGATTATGTTTCAAATTATTCATCAAAAAAGTACATTCAAATTAAAAATTAACGAAAAGTACTCATTTAACAATAAATGTGTGGAAATTTAATTTTAAATTTCCCTCCAAAAAACTGTGCAATAAAGCGCGCTTGCAACTTTGAAGTCGAGTCGATTTTAGTCGACTTCGAGTCAAAGTCGACTCGACTTGAAAGTCGACTTGAGTCAAGTCGACATTAGTCGACCACTTTTAATCGGTAGTCGACTCCAAATTCGTCGAAAGTCGAGTCGACGCGTCACTCTATGTAGTTCAGGGAAATTGACAAAAATGACGAAACATAATAATAAATACACAAAACTTTATAAAAATGTTGAATGTCGACTGGAATGGAAATTTAAGAACGGTGTAAACAATTTTAGTTTGCATGTTGTTAAATTCGGTGAAAAAAATAGATTTCGACGTTTTAACTAAAAATGTCTGCAAATGCAAATGCAAATTCAATCTTTTTATTTTTCAACGGAGATCGTTTAAATTCCATCTATGTTTTCAGCAAAGTTATAGTCGACTGAATCTTTCGTGAATAAAGTGTCACATCAAGTTACAGAATTCATTTCTTAATTTTAGAAATTAAAGTATTTAAATGAGAGTGCAAACACATTATAAAATAAATTAAAAACAAACGAATATGCTAATTGTAAGAAATTTATTAGACAAAAATAATCATGACAATTTACGAAAAATAAAAAAGAAATGAAAAAATATCACAGCAATTATGAAATCTCAAAAACGCTGCGACCCTCTAAAAACGGTCCGTTAATGACCCGTATTTTATCCGCGGGCAGTGTCTCGTTTCAAAAGCATTTCGAGAAATTTCCGAAAAATCAACGAGAAAAATTTTTCGAGAAATTCTAGAAAAAAACATTTCGATAAAAAATAATAATAAACTATTATCGCCGTTCCGACATTTTTTCGAGCCCGCGAAAATCGGGATTTGAATTTAGAGGCTCCGCCCATTTCATCATCAGAGCGCATTTGCTATGCGCGATATATTTTTATCAGAAGAAACGAAAAAAATAAATGACGCAAATTGATATATTTAAACATTCGAAGAAACGTGTAAAAAAATTCACGATTAATACAATTTCGTTCTTTTAATCCAGTTTAATTCTGAAAATTCAGAAGAAAAAATAAAAATTCAAAAAATATATCGCGCATAGCAAATGCGCTCTGATGATGAAATGGGCGGAACCTCTAAATTCAAATCCCGATTTTCGCGGGATCAGAAAATAATGCACTTTCAGCTTTTTTCAAGTTTCAGAATTAGAGACAATCCCATTTTCTATGCGGGAATGCAGCCACCATTGACTAGAATTCGGAAAAAATTAAGGAAAATCTTGAAAAATATAAACAGGCGCCAGAGCTGACGCAAAATCTCATCCTATTATTTATTCCGCACCCTATATATGTGGAGACTCCTTGATATTCCCGAGAACCGTGCTTTTTGACCCTGGGACCTGGAACTCCGCTTTGATGTTTTTGGCAGAGTTGGTCAAGTTGAATACAGTTCTTTGGATGATTTAGTGCTAACAAAAAGACAGTTTCTTTTGCCTTTCCGTTCGTTGACCACTGAGGATGGGTTTCGTAGATAAGTGGATCTTCGAAGTTGAGTGGCTATGGAAGTTCTTGAGATCCCTTGAGCTCGTTACACAGCACATAAGCACGGCGATCTACATGAAACATTAAAAGTATTTTTTTTTAATTGAAGTAAAATGGCGTAAAAAAGAGATTATCCGCCTTTTATACGGATTTCTGCCTACCAAATTAACAAAAAACTGGTAGCGCGATAAGGATTTGTTCTAGATCAAGTTAAAATTGACCGATTTGCCTTTAAAAAATTGTTTGAGAATATTTTTTGGCACGCCTAACTTCTCACCATCTGATTTATATCATTTGAGATTTTTTGGCAACACTTAATGTACGTAATGACTAGATGACCGGATATTTCTTGGCGATATCGGCCCATAAATCGTAAAATTCCGCTTCATAATGATATTTAAAATGCCATAGAAGCTTTATTTTAACTTTTTAAACGTGGAGGCAGATCAGACTCCCATCCCCTCCTTTTCCCCCCGCGGCCACCGCTGCTTTAGGCGATCACGCATTAGGCGTGATCGCAGAGTACTGGTGTGGTTGTTATCGAAGAGGAACAGAATGTTGACGAAGATGAGTAAAAACAACGAAATTAACTATAACTTTGAGTTTAATCATAATCAAGGATACTTATATATATACATATTAATTCAGATCAGACAGCTATCAGACAAGCATCAGCAATAACTCTGCGGCCTTGATAACGCCATGTTCCATCTGATGGTGTGCATGTCAGTACAGGATATGCAACCGTCTGAAGATTAGCATAGACGAATTTCACGGCCTGAAAATTTGATTGTTTTTCTGAAAAACTTTGAATAGTTTTGCATACTGTTCCATCTTCGAGCACAAGCACTACTGCATAATATCTTAAAACCCGATCATAGACGTTGCAGGAAACTTTCGTCGCACAATCCGATGTTGAAAAGACAACTGACTCAACGTTCATTTGGGCATTTGGATAATTTGAATATCGATTAGCCAAGTTATTCTTTTGTTGTTCCCACCACGCAGAATTGTATTGGCCTACATACGTCCCAGGAGAAGAATACATTCGACAAGCACATACATCTGAAATTTTGTAAAAATGCTGTTGCTTGTTCGGGTACTAGTTATCATGAATTGCCGGTTAATAACGGTCAAAAATATGTTCAAACGTCCATATTCACAAATGTATGAACCTCCGTGTCGTTAGGAAATCTCATCATTAAAAAGATTGCATTTAAATATGAATGCAAAAGTTATTTCTACTCTCTCAAATACTTGTTCAAATTCCAAGAAAAATGCTTTTCCTAAGTAGAATACTAGCTCACAGGGGCCGTTGTAGATTGGTGGCCTCAAAGTATGTTGCGGAGGCGGCTGGAGTGGAGGTTGCGGAGGCGGGCTCCTAGTAGGTTGCGGAGGCGGCTGGAATGGAGGTTTTGATGCAGTTGACGTAGTCGGCAAAGCCGATGAAGTTGTTGCTACTGTAGGTTCAGAAGATGACGAGGATGGAGCCATTGACGCATTTAATATAGTCGGCGAAGCCGATGAAGCTGTTGGCGCCGTAGGTTCAGAAGACGACGAGGATGGAGCCACTGGCGCATTTAATATAGTCGGCGAAGCCGATGCAGCTGTTGGCACTGTGGATATGAGCGGCGGAGGAGAGGGGTTCGTTGGTGCAGTAGGTGCGGGAGACAACGACAATGGTATCGCTGGCAGTGGGGATTCGCGAGGCGGGTTTGTTGGTGGCTGAAATAATGTGTCTGAAAAATGATTATTGGAAAAATATAACTCACTTTTACAGAAACAATTGGTGAAATCCGGCATACGCTTTTTACTTGGACAACCAAAAGTAAAAGAACGACAGTTGAGCGAATCATTTAAGAAATATGGACTATTATTCTCTTTTTATAAATTTCGTGTATAGATTAAAATCAATATCCACGTCATTTCGCATAATTATATTCAGTTCACGCATAATTATATTGAGTTCACGCAATTATTTACAATGAAAACTCAAAGAAACGACGTCGTAGCAGTTTTAGAAAAGAAGAGGCCGGGATACACTGCCGTATTAGTTAGTTTTTGTGAAATTGAATGAAAATAATTGTATTCGTTTTTAAACAATTTTAGAATATCTGTAACAATAAGAAAGAGTTTTACTCTGTCGCGATTAATCACGACTTATCCAAATGTTCAACTAATGCGGCATATATCAAATGCATCGCATCATTTATTAATTCCATTATTGAATACAAAATCTAAGAATACAAGCAGGCGACACATTGATTGAACAAAAATGATAACGGCGTGGTAGATCTTCAAATATCACCCACAGCCAAAAAGAATGTGACAGAATTTATAGCAAAGTTTTTCGCTATATCAGGAGCACCTCTATATCGAATGGAACTTGAAACGTATCGGAATTTGTTTGCTGCCATAATACAGCATGGGTTCATCCTTAAGCATGTAAGGAAGAGATCAAAAATATAATACTTACAGAAAGAACACGGATTTTCCTACTGAAGCAGAGAGCGTACAATGAAGGTGACAAAACTCGATGACTCACAGCGATAATTTGTTAATTTGCGAATTTTGTTAACTTTTTTACTTTGTTAATTCGGCGGTAAGGTAGTTGGGGGGAGGGAGGGGGATCAATGGTTTTTAGTCATTTTTAAAGCTTTTTTCTTGATTTTTTGTCTGAAAATGTTTGCTGCTATTGTTAAAATATTTGTAAGTTGTTTTTTTCACGCGTGGCGCGCTTCAACGATGAGAAATTTTTGCAAATTTTTTTTGGATTTTTTTTTCGCATATTAATTAATAATAACATAGTTAATCATAGATATAGGATCGCAGCTGATGCACTTCTCGACTTGAAGTAAGCCTAAGCCTAAGCCTAAGCCTATGTGTGGCCTCAAAGAAAATTTATGAGATGATAATTACTTTGAGGCGCTGTGGCATTTCAAATATCATGATTGAGCGAAATTTTACGAGTTATGGGCCGGAATCGACAAGAAATATCCAGTTACCTAGTCATTTCCTTTTTTGTGCGTATTTTTGTTGTCTGCCAATAAAATTGTTCTAAAAATTTTTAGTGTTATTCTAATATATCTAATAACATTTTCAGAAAAAAAATTCAAGAAAAAAGCTCCAAAAATGACTCAAAACCATTGACCCCCCAACTACCTTAGCGCCGTTAATTCTATTATATTACTTGTAAAATATAGCTTTAGTTTATGCAGAATAATACTTACAGAAATCTTGTTTTTTGTTTTTTGTCTTTTGCCGATAACATTGACGAATTGAGGGTCTTCTTCGCGAGAAAACAATAATCTGAATAATTATTGGCGGAGAGAACAACAATAGTTTCGGCTGAAAACTAACCTGACAACATGATTTGAAAACTAACGATTTTGGGTTGAAGTTTGTCCGCTACTGTTGAAATATCGCTTCCAATTACTGAAATTAACGGAAAAAGCTATTTTTAACTAGATTTAATTTAAAAAAAGACTTGATTTTATTGATTTTCGTGAATATGTTTTTTTAATGAAGGTTAATCGTTCTGTCTTACTAAAAAATTAATGTTTTATAGAAAAATAAATCTTTAGAGCCGTATTCAAAAAAAAGCATAATGGGGTTATTCATGAAAAGCACGAAAAGCATTTTAATGCAAAAGAAATGCATTTTTATGCATTAAAATGCAATTGTGAATAACATTAAAGTGGCATTTTTTGCATTAAAATGCAATTGTGCTTTTCATGAATAACCCCATAATAATTTCACGAATTTCTAATAAAAACGGCATAAAAAACCGAGAATTGTCGTTAAAAATCCGACCTTTTGAGGAAGGGCTCCCGGCCGGCCGGTAAAAAGAACAGCCCTGCTGAAAACCATTGACCCCCCCCCCACAACTAACATAGCGCCGAAGCTTGTTTTGTTGAAAACAATACCACGTGTCGTTATCAAAAGATGACGTAAGAAAAATGCGCTAGCGCGCACTTGCATTAAAAATTAACAATGACAAGATTTGTGCGACTCGAAAAAAGGGGATAAGAAAATTAGAGATTGAAGAAATATCGACAGATTATAATTATCGAAACAACGATTTCGTCAGGTGAGAAGTCTGATTGCGGTTTGCTATAAAATAGTTCTTCGTCGTTTTTATGTTTACATGCTCCAACAAAGGCAAACAATTTGTCATCCAACGCAGTCGGATGCTTCTTCTGGTTTTTCGCATGGAGAGCATTCTGATATTTCTGTAAGTCGGCGTGGGACCATTTTCTCTCTCTTTCTCTTTCTCTGTAACTCTGTGCAATTCTTGCTATTTCATACCAGTGCTACTCATTTTTATTATCGGAGGTAAAGCCACTATCAGTGGTGCAATGAAACTCTCATGCAAATAATGTAAATACACAACTATTATGTGCACTATACTGCATTCATTTTGTTCTTTTTTGAATTGCAATCATCTCTTTTCTCTATTCAAATTAAATATCGGCCTAAAATACACCAATAGCCAGCTAGTTTCATTAAACACCACTAAATTGAACATTTTGTGCAATAGTATCTGACCAGCAGGGAAGGGCGGAATTCTGGATTCCAGATTCCGTGAAAAAATATTTTTTCCGCATTCCGTATTCCGGATTCCAGATTCCGTGAAAAAAATTTTTTTCCGTTTTCCGCTTTCCGGATTCCGGATTCCCAAAATCCAATTCCGCCCACCTATGAGTTTTATTACTTTATTCTCAATTTTTGTGAAAAATGTACTTTTTTGAACTCCCGAAAACATTTTGCGAACAGAGCGTATTTACATCATTTGGTTCCCTCATTAATGGTTAAAATTCCGTTTTCCGCATTCCGTATTCCGGATTCCAGATTCCGTGAAAAAAATTTTTTTTCGATTTCACAATAAAAGTTCAAATGTTAATCCCTTGAGCAAATGCGCATCGGCTTCCATTTGGGCGAAATTTCAACCGTCTCCTCTCGTCTTCGTCTTGAATTCGTCTGACGCCATGTGTTGACAACTTTTTTATTGTTGCGTAAGACGAAATGAAAGACGACTTTCCGTCTTCGTCTTTCGTGGAAGCCTTCTGAAATTGAAACAAGAAAAACTGAAAATAATTAGATATTTCAAAAAAGAAAATTTCAAACAACTCGCAATGAATCTGAATTTGCGATCGTTTTCATACAGTTCGTTTTGAAGAAAAAAATGCGCTCCTAAAGGACAAAAAATTAATATTCCCAATTGATTTTACCAGCAATGTTTCGAAGATTTTGGAAGAGCCATCTGTGAATCTTCCTTATCTTTCATTGCTACATAAGAAATTATCTTTAAAAAAATAATGTATTCTGACACATACCGTAGCACCTGCTACTGCTGGTTATCAGTGCACATCTCCAGAAGTAATTTTCAAATATCAAATTGTTTCCAGTTTGGCATTATTCGCTTTCCTAACCAGTGTGTCGTTTCAAAAGAAAATCGAAAAATTTTTCCGAAAATTTCTCGAAAATTTTCCGAAAAATCAACGAGAAAAATTTTTCGAGAAATTCTCGAAAAAAAAATATTAGGTTGAACACAAAGTTATGTCGTTTTTTAACCTTCAACTTTAAATGACCATAACTTTTTTTAAAATCAAATTTATTAATCGAAATAAAAACCATTAGAATCAATACATTTTTGCCAACGAGAAACAAGTTTCCTTATGCCGGTAGCGTAAAAGTCCGGGTCTCTGGAAGCGACGAACTCATTGAAGGCATTTTCGGCATCGTCTTGGCTTTTGAAGCATTTCTCGCGAAAGAAGTTGTCGAGGTGCTTGAAAAAGTGGTAATCGGTGGGCGAGAGGTTCGGTGAGTATGGTGGATGAGGCAGAGTCTCATAGCCTAATTCGTTCAGCTTTTGCAAGGTCGGGTTGTCCGATCATTATTTTGGAGAAGAATTGGTCCCTCTTTGTTGATCCATGCTGGGCACATACGTCGTAACTTCTGATGCATTTTGTCAATTTGGTGGCAGTACTTCTCTGCTGTAATTGTTTTACCCGAATTTAAGAAGATGTGGTGAATGTGGCCGGCTGCAGACCACCAAACAGTCACCATAACCTTTTTTTGGTGGATTTTCGGCTTCGGAAAGTGTTTGAGAGCCTCATCACGATCCAACCACAGCGCGAAACGTTGTCGATTGTCGTAGAGGATACACTTTTCATGAACCGTTACGATCCGGTCAAGAAACGGATCATTTTTATTGCGTAAAAGAAGAGCGGACGACACCTCAAAACGACGATTTTTTTGATTTTCTTTTGATTCGTGTGGCACCCATTTGTCGAGCTTTTTTGATTTGCGTATTTGCTTCAGATGAACGACGACTGTTGTTTGGCAAACGTCGAGTTCTTCGGCAACTTCTCGTGGCGATTTGAGAGGATCGGCTTCGATTAAGGCTCTCAATTGATCGTTATCAATCACAGACTGCCGGCCGTCACGATCTTCATCTTCGAGGCTCTCGTCACCGCTACGGAATTTTTTGAACCACCGTTGGTGCCGTACGTTTATTAGTGATTTCTTGGCCAAATGCATCGTTGATATCGCGAGTTGTTTCGGCCATCGTTGATATCGCGAGTTGTTTACAGAGTTTCGGCCTAGTTTGAACTGGAACAAGAAAATCGTTCGAATTTGCCTTTTATCCATGCTTTTTTGAAATGCTATAAAAAGTGACATAATTATTTCAAGGAAAAATAAATAAGACGAGTAGATAGAGCGAATTACGCTCTTTAAAATGATATATAACACAACCACAGATAACCAAACATTTTATTCAAAAATCTTTCACAAAAGTAAACAACATAAAAACGACATAACTTTGTGTTCAACCTAATAATTTTTTTATTTGAAGTAAAATGGCGTAAAAAAGGGGTTATCCGCCTTTTATACGGATTTCTGCCTACCAAATTAACAAAAAACTGGTAGCGCGATAAGGATTTGTTCTAGATCAAGTTAAAATTGACCGATTTGCCTTTAAAAAATTGTTTGAGAATATTTTTTGGCACGCCTAACTTCTCACCATCTGATTTATATAATTTGAGATTTTTTGGCAACACTTGATGTACGTAATGACTAGATGACCGGATATTTCTTGGCGATAAAATCGGCCCATAAATCGTAAAATTCCGCTTCATAATGATATTTAAAATGCCATAGAAGCTTTATTTTAACTTTTTAAACGTGGAGGCAGATCAGACTCCCATCCGTAACATTATTAGATATAATGTTATTATTTTAGTCTCGACCCGAGTTATACATTAGCACCTTGGTCTCGCGAGATGTTTATTAATGATTAAATATAAAAGGTTAAAATAAAAGAGATAATATATAAAGAGAGAGTAAATATAATGATAAAGCATAAAATAGAATAAGAATAGGAGAGATGAGGAAAGGTTCCAGAGCTCACATGTCTCACCCGAGACCACCACCACAACTGTCCTTCCCTTCCATCCTCCGCACGAGGACGAGCGTATGTGCTCCGCCCATACAGTCCGGGCTCCGCCCATACAGTCCGGGCTCTGCCCATACAGTCCGGGCTCCGCCCATACGCTACATCCCCCTTTTCCATCAGTTGAGCGCCCTCGCTCGACATTGATCCATTGGCTTTGATTGATTTGGATTAAAATCTTAGTATATTGTTGACTTGACTGGACCATTTTGTTGACTTGAATTGAGATCCGAGCATCTCCTTGACTTGACTTTAACCGGTGACTTGAATGAAGGTCCTAGTTTATCATTGACTTGAAATTGAACTACAGGGTGGCATCCAAATACGGTTACACGCTTTAAACGTTATAAATGTCTTCAAACAAGTTCAATTTTCACCAAAATTGGACAGAAGTTTATTGAAATGATACAAAAACAAGTTTTAACGATAGTTTTCAAATCGCCCTCCTTTGGCCTTCACCACCGCTCTCAATCTCTTCGGGTAAACGTCCACCACAGCACGCAGGTAGTTGGCATCCATTTCGTCCCAGGCTTTCACAAGTGCGACCTTCAGAGCGCTCAAATTAGCGTAGTTTTTGGTGGAAACCTTCTGGGTCAAATATCCCCAAACGGCGTAGTCCATAGGATTCAGGTCGGGTGACGACGCTGGCCATTCTGACGAGGAGATGAACTCAGGAAAATTGTTCTCGCACCACTTTCTCGAAGTTTCTCGAAGCTTTCGTGCTTTTTGCATTCGGAGAGCTTTGATTTTCTTGTTCAGGAATGCGCTATTTTGCATACGATACGGAGTCATCTTCAGCTTCTCTTTGACAATGATTTCCATAGAATATCGGCACTTTTTGAAGTCTTACGCAAGCTTCCTCATGCTTCGCTCCGGATTTCTTCGGATTCCTTCCCGAACGCTTTTGGCGTCGTCAAAGTGACAGGACGACCCGATCTTCGATGGTCATCAGGTGTACGAAGACGGTGGAAGCGAGTAACAGTCCGATGAACAAGCATTCGGTTGACGTTCAACCGCTTAGCGATCTCCGAATTCGACACACCCTGCTGCTTCAGTTTAATAATAGAACCACGATGGGGTGAAGCAGCCGTCATTACCTTAAAAATGGAAGTTGCAACCAGAAAATTGAAAAACATAGTAATAAATATGTAATAATTAATAAAAAATAAAATTGATACAGTAGCGACTTGTACTCATGCACCAGAATCCACGCAAAGTTGTGTAACACTACATGGCTGCCACCCTGTATTTCAGTGTAGAGAGATAATACAATAAATCCAATACAAAATAAAATTTACCATCAGAGGTTGCAAATAAAAGAGAAAAGAGAAAGAGAAGGGGAAAAAACATAAAAAAAACAATCTTAAAGGAGAGAAAAAATAATGATAATAATGAAAGTAATGAATGAAATCGATGATCATACCTTCTGTCGTCTTGCTGCAATTCGCATTGATCTTCTGGGATGGACTCTTTTTTCGTGATGTTGTTTTTCCTTGTTTTCTGAGCCATCTGAATCCTTAGTTTCTTCAGCTTCCTCCATTGTTAGCAGCTCCTTTGTTAATCGAACGTCATCCTTGTTAGCAATTTTCTTCTTCTTTCCATCCATGTATTGCACATTGTATTGATCCACTGCAACCACGATGAACGGTCCTTCCAACCTTGGGGCTAACTTGTTCGTTGGTGGACTTCTCCTCACGAAAGTCCGGTCGTTGACTGAGATTCTCCTTTCCATTGTCCGATTGTTTTGATTGTAGTACTCCTTTGACCGTGACGACTGCTTTGCAATTCTTCCTTTCATGGTGACATGTAGATCTTTCAAGTGTCGGGCCAAGCAGTTTTCGTAGTCCTCGACATCACAGTACGAGGAGTTGGCAATAAGCAGTTGTTGGTCTTCCGGTGTTGGGAGTTCCCTGCCAAAAAGAGCGGAATTAGGACTTACCTTTGTTATTGCATGTGGTGACGAATAGATTGCAGATGATGAAGAGCAGTTTCTGGTCCCAATCAGTCTGACTTGAGTTGATAAATGATGACAACGCTTCTTCTATTGTCCTGTGCAGTCGCTCAATCGTCCCATTAGCCGACTTGTGATATGGCGCTGTTAGAGTATGCTTCACTTCCAACATTTCTATAACTTTCGCAAACAAGCTTGACTTAAAGTTCGATCCGTTATCCGTTAACAATACTTTAGGCGATCCATATTTCAGAACGATATCCATCTTTCTTCCTGACGAGTACGATTGGACTTGTGAAGAGCGCTGTTGACGGTTCGGTAACGTCCAAAGCCAGCATTTCGTTGACTTGCTTCTCTACTTCTGGCTGATTTTCAATGGGAACTCTATAGGTTCTCGACTTCGGCAAGGGTAAATCTTTCCGAATCGTGATCGAATGTTCAATTCCTCCTTTGAATAAACCAATATCTTCGTTTTCCAGTGACATCTCATTCGATTGTGGTTGTGGCGTAATACAACGTGAGAGACTACACATACATACAAAAAAAAATACCGTGCTCGAGCAGGTGATGCTGCCAGCATCTATATAAAACCATCCTTAATAATCCTCGTCGAAAATTTTTGAAGACACGAAACATGCAACTTATAAGTTCATACAAATAACATGTTTACATTGCTTACCATCAAGTGTATTGTTTCCAAGCTGTCAAAAATCTAAAAGGTTTGTCGACGAATTTTAATAAAACTACAACAGACAAAGAAAGCGGATACTACGTGATAATCAGCGGCGGTAGGCCTACCTAATGTCTTATACCATCCAATTTAGCCCGAACTCTCATGGCGTATAGCATTGTGCTCGATTCGAGCACCATTAATTAAAATACCTAGTTTTTTTGTAATAAAACAAACATTCCTCATCGTTAGGAATTCAAAAACCCCAATTGTTTGGCGCCACCAGTAGCTCGTGGCGAGACTCACCTGCGAATCTTAAATTGTTGTTGACACCACGAGTAGCAACAGCCAATTTAAATTCTATTTGTTTTGTTTTCCTTTATTAATTTCTCCCCTTTTTGGCACACTACCTTTTGTTTTATAACTTATATAATTTTATCTCTTTCCCCGTAAATATGTGTCATTTGTTGTATCTCATTATTTGACTTCCTTTTATTGTAGTAATTACTTTGTTAATATTTTTGTTTAATACTAATACAGGTTTAATTACCCAAGTTTGAGATTATTACCCAACACAACTACGCGCCTTTCGACAGTGGAGAAAAAGAACATAAGCATATACGTTTATCCACTACTCTCAAAGAGTTCCTTGAAGTCCAAAAATAAAAAATACTAATAACCTATGCTCTAGGGCGAGTTTTAATTGAACATAGGATCTTCGACGGGTGTTCCTGATTCCCTAACCTACACCTTCTCGTGGCAGACAAAAAAAAATGAAAAATTATCGAGATAAGTGAAGCTAGAGTGCATTCCTGGTCGGGAATGCAGCTCACTGAACGAACTCCTACATATGCGTATTACGTGTTTACTTACCTATTTTTTTTTAAATTATTATTATTATTCTAATTTTTTTTAAATTAATTAATTAATTTTTTTTATCGCGGAGAGTACCTCGGTGAAGTATCTCCTCAAGGTTGGGACTTCCACGTAACATTATTAGATATAATGTTATTATTTTAGTCTAGACCCGAGTTCTACATTGCACTTTGGTCTCGCGAGATATTTATTAATGGTTAAAATATAAAAGGATAAATATGAGAGATAAAATATAAGGAGAGAGTAAACATAAATGAAGGATAAAATAGAATAAGAATAGGAGAGATGAGGAAAGGTTCCAGAGCTCACATGTCTCACCCGAGACCACCACCACAACTGTCCTTCCCTTCCATCCTCCGCACGAGGACGAGCGTATGTGCTCCGCCCATACAGTCCGGGCTCTGCCCATACAGTCCGGGCTCCGCCCATACGCTACACATCCCTTCCTTTTCCCCCCGCGGCCACCGCTGCTTTAGGCGATCACGCATTAGGCGTGATCGCAGAGTACTGGTGTGGTTGTTATCGAAGAGGAACAGAATGTTGACGAAGATGAGTAAAAACAACGAAATTAACTATAACTTTGAGTTTAATCATAATCAAGAATACTTATATATATACATATTAATTATACGCTATCACACAACCTTCAGCAATAACTCTTCGGCCTTCAAGACGCCATGTTCCATCTGATGGTGTGCATGTCAGTACAACATGTACATACCTATGTAAATCAGGAGAGGCGAAACTGTTGCTCTGAAAATTTGATTGTTGTTCTGAAAAACTTTGAATAGTTTTGCATACTGTTCTATCTTCGTACACAAGCACTACTGCATGATATCTTAAAACCCGACCATAGACGTTGCAGGAAACTTTCGTCACACAATCCGATGTTGAAAAGACAACTGACTCAAGGTTCATTTGGGTATTATATCGATTAGCCACGTTATACCGAAATTGGTCCCACCACGCATAATTGAATGGGTCTACATACATCCCAGGAGAAGAATACATTCGACAAGGACATGGAGCTGAAATTTTGTAAAAATGCTGTTGTTTGTTCGGGTACTAGTTATCATGAATTGCCGGTTAAAAACGGTCAAGAATATGTTCAAACGTCCATATTCACAAATGTATGAACCTCCGTGTCGTTAGGAAATCTCATCATTAAAAAGATTGCATTTAAATATGAATGCAAAAGTTAATTCTACTCTTTCAAATACTTGTTCAAATTCCAAGAAAAATGCTTTTCCTAAGTAGAATACTAGCTCACAGGGGCCGTTGTAGATTGGTGGCCTCAAAGTAGGTTGCGGAGGCGGGCTCCTAGTAGGTTGCGGAGGCGGCTGGAATGGAGGTTTTGATGCAGTTGACGTAGTCGGCGAAGCCGATGAAGTTGTTGGCGCCGTAGGTTCAGAAGACGACGAGGATGGAGCCATTGACGCATTTAATATAGTCGGCGAAGCCGATGAAGCTGTTGGCGCCGTATGTTCAGAAGACGACGAGGATGGAGCCACTGGCGCATTTAATATAGTCGGCGAAGCCGATGAAGCTGTTGGCACTGTGGATATGAGCGGCGAAGGAGAGGGGATCGTTGGTGCAGTAGGTGCGGGAGACAACGGCAATGGTGTCGCTGGCAGTGGGGATTCGCGAGGCGGGTTTGTTGGTGGCTGAAATAATGTGTCTGAAAAATGTTTATTGGAAAAATATAACTCACTTTTACAGAAACAATTGGTGAAATCCGGCATACGCTTTTTACTTGGACAACCAAAAGTAAAAGAACGACAGTTGAGCGAATCATTTAAGAAATATGGACTATTATTCTCTTTTTATAAATTTCGTGTACAGATTAAAATCAATATCCACGTCATTTCGCATAATTATATTCAGTTCACGCATAATTATATTGAGTTCACGCAATTATTTACAAAGAAACGACGTCGTAGCAGTTTTAGAAAAGAAGAGGCCGGGATACACTGCCGTATTAGTTAGTTTTTGTGAAATTGAATGAAAATAATTGTATTCGTTTTTAAACAATTTTAGAATATCTGTAACAATAAGAAAGAGTTTTACTCTGTCGCGATTAATCACGACTTATCCAAATGTTCAACTAATGCGGCATATATCAAATGCATCGCATCATTTATTAATTCCATTATTGAATACGAAATCTAAGAATACAAGCAGGCGACACATTGATTGAACAAAAATGATAACGGCGTGGTAGATCTTCAAATATCACCCACAGGCAAAAAGAATGTGACAGAATTTATAGCAAAGTTTTTCGCTATATCAGGAGCACCTCTAAATCGAATGGAACTTGAAACGTATCGGAATTTGTTTGCTGCCATAATACAGCATGGGTTCATCCATAAGCATGTAAGGAAGAGATCATAAATATAATACTTACAGAAAGAACACGGATTTTCCTACTGAAGCAGAGAGCGTACAGTGGAAGTGACAAAACTCGATGACTCACAGCGATCATTTGTTAATTTACGAATTTTGTTAACTTTTTTACTTTGTTAATTCGGCGGTAAGGTAGTTGGGGGGGGGGGGAGGGGGGGTCAATGGTTTTTAGTCATTTTTGAAGTTTTTTCTTGATTTTTTTTCTGCAAATGTTTGTTGCTATTGTTAAAATATTTGTAAGTTGTTTTTTTCACGCGTGGCGCGCTTCAACGATGAGCAATTTTTGCAATTTGTTTTTGGATTTTTTTTCGCTTATTAGTTAATAATAACTTAGTTAATCATAGATATAGGACCGCAGCTGATGCACTTCTCGACTTGAAGTAAGCCTAAGCCTAAGCCTAAGCCTAAGTGTGGCCTCAAAGAAAATTTATAAGATGATCATTACTTTGAGGCGCTGTGGCATTTCAAATATCATGATTGAGCGAAATTTTACGAGTTATAGGCCGGAATCGACAAGAAATATCCAGTTACCTAGTCATTTCCTTTTTTGTGCGTATTTTTGTTGTCTGCCAATTAAATTGTTCTAAAACTTTCTAATTTCTAATGCAAAGTTATAGTCGACTGAATCTTTTTGAATAAAGTGTCACATCAAGTTACAGAATTCATTTCTTAATTTTAGAAATTAAAGTATTTAAATGAGAGTGCAAACACATTATAAAATAAATTAAAAACAAACGAATATGCTAATTGTAAGAAATTTATTAGACAAAAATTATCATGATAATTTACGAAAAATAAAAAAGAAATGAAAAAAAATCACAGCAATTATGAAATCTCAAAAACGCTGCGACCCTCTAAAAACGGTCCGTTTATGACCCGTATTTTATCTGCGGGCAGTGTGTCGTTTCTAAAGCATTTCGAGAAATTTCCGAAAAATCAACGAGAAAAATTTTTCGAGAAATTCTAGAAAAAAAAATATTTGGTTAAAAATAATACGCTAACGTAAATAGCCGACACTATTTAGGAGAATGCAAACGCGCCCTACCGAACTTGCAAGAAGAAAAGCGGGGATTTAAATTATTAAAATTATCCAAACGTTTTCTTTGTTTTTCAATGAGTTTTCTTCTAGAAAACATTTTAATTTAAAAAAAAGGAGCTATGGTAGTTGGTGGGAGTGAATGGTTTTTAGTCATTTTTGGAGCTTTATTCTTGTTTTTTTTTTCTGAAAATGTTATTAAATATAAGTTATGATTAACTAATAAGCGATAAAAAAATCCTTAAAAAATTCAAAAAAATTGCAAAAATTGCTCATCGTTGAAGCGCGCCACGCGTGAAAAAAACAACTTACAAATATTTTAACAATAGCAACAAACATTTTCAAAAAAAATTAAGAAAAAAGCTCCAAAAATGACTAAAAACCATTAACCCCCCTCAACTACCATAGCGCCTAAATAAAATTTTATTTCAAAAATAACAACAAAACCCGAAAAAAAAATTAAAGGTAGTCAAAATTAATCGGAATTTTCATCTGAATCAATTTCAACTTCGTAATTGTCTGGATAAAGTGTAAAATAAGAATTCGGGGAACATTTGCATTGCTTGTTACTCAAAATACACGAAAACATCCACAAGTTAATTGAAGGTTCTCTACCTGTGCACAAATAGAACAGCGTCCAATTTTTCTTTTCAGGATCAAAATAGAATTGAAAGCGTTGATAGTCTGTCCTCCACTATAATACGTTTTTCTAAAAATAATTTACTCAATAATAAAGCAGTGAGAAATTGAACCTCGATGTGCAAATGATAATCACAAAAAACTTTATAAGGAAAATAAAGCAATCTTCCAATGGTTCTACGAAAAATCACTATTTATATTTCCGAAAAAGAGGATCTAAATTATGTTCTAATCGAGCCGCAAAAAATTCTCGTATCATGATTGTCCATGCGTTTGAAAAATTCTGAAAATGCATAATAATACGTATTCTTTCCATATTAACTCGAATTTTCATAGTTTCTTTTTAAATCTGGCTTTTCTGTGACTAAAACGTTTCATTTCCGATCCAAATGAAAATTTTCATAATTTAAATCGCCTTTTTTTGCAGGTTCGGTAGGGCGCGTTTGCATTCTCCCAAATAGTGTCGGCTATTTACGTTAGCGTAAAAATAATAATAAACGAGTTCGAACGACACTCCGAAATAACGCAAAGTGCGTTGTTTATCGTATTTCCATTCAAATCATTTTTCGCGATTTCTCGAAAAATTCTCGAGAAATTTTCGGAACGAGTTGCAGTCCGATAGACCAGAGAATGATGCACTTTCAGCTTTTTTCAAGTTTCAGAATTAGAGACAATCCCATTTTCTATGCGGGAATGCAGCCACCATTGACTAGAATTCGGAAAAAATTAAGGAAAATCTTGAAAAATATAAACAGGCGCCAGAGCTGACGCAAAATCTCATCCTATTATTCAATCCGCACCCTATATATGTGGAGACTCCTTGATATTCCCGAGAACCGTGCTTTTTGACCCTGGGACCTGGAACTCCGCTTTGATGTTTTTGGCAGAGTTGGTCAAGTTGAATACAGTTCTTTGGATGATTTAGTGCTAACAAAAAGACAGTTTCTTTTGCCTTTCCGTTCGTTGACCACTGAGGATGGGTTTCGTAGATAAGTGGATCTTCGAAGTTGAGTGGCTATGGAAGTTCTTGAGAACATGAGAGATCATGAGACATAAAGAAACTTGTTTCTCGTTGGCAAAAATGTATTGATTCTAATGGTTTTTATTTCGATTAATAAATTTGATTTTAAAAAAAGTTATTAAATCATTTAAAGTTGAAGGTTCAAAAACGACATAACTTTTCCATCAACCTAATACATGAAACATTAAAAGTAATTTTTTTAATTGAAGTATTATCGCCTTAAAAAAGTTCCGACATTTTTTCGAGCCCGCGGAAACCGGAATTTGAATTTAGAGGCTCCTCCCATTCATCATCATTTGAGCGCATTTGCTATGCGCGATATGTTTGTTGAATCTTTTATTTTTTCTTCTTCTTTTTCTTCGCAACTTGATATATTTAAACATTCGAAGAAACGTATAAAAAATTCACGATTAATACAATTTCTTAAATATATCAATTGTTTAAATAAATATATCAATTTGCGTCATTTATTTTTTTTTTCGTTTCTTCTGATGGTCGTAATCTCTCAATATTCAATACCTGAAGTTTTTTTGCATTTTTATATTTAATGCATCGTTTCTTCGAATGTTTAAATATATCAATTTGCGAAGAAAAAGAAGAAGAAAAAATAAAAATTCAACAAACATATCGCGCATAGCAAATGCGCTCAAATGATGATGAATGGGAGGAGCCTCTAAATTCAAATCCCGACTCAAAAAAATGTCGGAACTTTTTTACGGCGATAATAAAATGGCGTAAAAAAGAGGTTATCCGCCTTTTATACGGATTTCTGCCTACCAAATTAACAAAAAACTGGTAGCGCGATAAGGATTTGTTCTAGATCAAGTTAAAATTGACCGATTTGCCTTTAAAAAATTGTTTGAGAATATTTTTTGGCACGCCTAACTTCTCACCATCTGATTTATATCATTTGAGATTTTTTGGCAACACTTAATGTACGTAATGACTAGATGACCGGATATTTCTTGGCGATATCGGCCCATAAATCGTAAAATTCCGCTTCATAATGATATTTAAAATGCCATAGAAGCTTTATTTTAACTTTTTAAACGTGGAGGCAGATCAGACTCCCATCCCTTCCTTTTCCCCCCGCGGCCACCGCTGCTTTAGGCGATCACGCATTAGGCGTGATCGCAGAGTACTGGTGTGGTTGTTATCGAAGAGGAACAGAATGTTGACGAAGATGAGTAAAAACAACGAAATTAACTATAACTTTGAGTTTAATCATAATCAAGGATTATAATAAGGAAACGCTATCAGACAAGCATCAGCAATAACTCTGCGGCCTTGATAACGCCATGTTCCATCTGATGGTGTGCATGTCAGTACAGTATATGAAACCGTCTGAAGATCAGTATAGACGATATTCACGGCCTGAAAATTTGATTGTTTTTCTGAAAAACTTTGAATAGTATTGCATACTGTTCCATCTTCGAGCACAAGCACTACTGCATGATATATTGAACGCCGACCATAGACGTTGCAGGAAACTTTCGTCGCACAATCCGATGTTGAAAAGACAACTGACTCAAGGCTCATTTGGACATTTGGATAATTTGAATATCGAATAGCCAAGTTATACTTTTGTTGTTCCCACCACGCAGAATTGAATTGGCCTACATACGTCCCAGGAGAAGAATACATTCGACAAGCACATACATCTGAAATTTTGTAAAAATGCTGTTGTTTGTTCGGGTACTAGTTATCATGAATTGCCGGTTAATAACGGTCAAGAATATGTTCAAACGTCCATATTCACAAATGTATGAACCTCCGTGTCGTTAGGAAATCTCATCATTAAAAAGATTGCATGCAAAAGTTAATGCAAAAGTTATTTCTACTCTCTCAAATACTTGTTCAAATTCCAAGAAAAATGCTTTTCCTAAGTAGAATACTAGCTCACAGGGGCCGTTGTAGATTGGTGGCCTCAAAGTATGTTGCGGAGGCGGCTGGAGTGGAGGTTGCGGAGGCGGGCTCCTAGTAGGTTGCGGAGGCGGCTGGAATGGAGGTTTTGATGCAGTTGACGTAGTCGGCAAAGCCGATGAAGTTGTTGCTACTGTAGGTTCAGAAGATGACGAGGATGGAGCCATTGACGCATTTAATATAGTCGGCGAAGCCGATGAAGCTGTTGGCGCCGTAGGTTCAGAAGACGACGGGGATGAAGCCATTGACGCAGCTATTATAGTAGGTGAAGCCGATGAAGCTGTTGGCGCCGTATGTTCAGAAGACGACGAGGATGGAGCCACTGGCGCATTTAATATAGTCGGCGAAGCCGATGCAGCTGTTGGCACTGTGGATATGAGCGGCGAAGGAGAGGGGTTCGTTGGTGCAGTAGGTGCGGGAGACAACGACAATGGTATCGCTGGCAGTGGGGATTCGCGAGGCGGGTTTGTTGGTGGCTGAAATAATGTGTCTGAAAAATGATTATTGGAAAAATATAACTCACTTTTACAGAAACAATTGGTGAAATCCGGCATACGCTTTTTACTTGGACAACCAAAAGTAAAAGAACGACAGTTGAGCGAATCATTTAAGAAATATGGACTATTATTCTCTTTTTATAAATTTCGTGTACAGATTAAAATCAATATCCACGTCATTTCGCATAATTATATTCAGTTCACGCATAATTATATTGAGTTCACGCAATTATTTACAATGAAAACTCAAAGAAACGACGTCGTAGCAGTTTTAGAAAAGAAGAGGCCGGGATACACTGCCGTATTAGTTAGTTTTTGTGAAATTGAATGAAAATAATTGTATTCGTTTTTAAACAATTTTAGAATATCTGTAACAATAAGAAAGAGTTTTACTCTGTCGCGATTAATCACGACTTATCCAAATGTTCAACTAATGCGGCATATATCAAATGCATCGCATCATTTATTAATTCCATTATTGAATACAAAATCTAAGAATACAAGCAGGCGACACATTGATTGAACAAAAATGATAACGGCGTGGTAGATCTTCAAATATCACCCACAGCCAAAAAGAATGTGACAGAATTTATAGCAAAGTTTTTCGCTATATCAGGAGCACCTCTATATCGAATGGAACTTGAAACGTATCGGAATTTGTTTGCTGCCATAATACAGCATGGGTTCATCCATAAGCATGTAAGGAAGAGATCATAAATATAATACTTACAGAAAGAACACGGATTTTCCTACTGAAGCAGAGAGCGTACAATGGAAGTGACAAAACTCGATGACTCACAGCGATCATTTGTTAATTTGCGAATTTTGTTAACTTTTTTACTTTGTTAATTCGGCGGTAAGGTAGTTGGGGGGAGGGAGGGGGATCAATGGTTTTTAGTCATTTTTAAAGCTTTTTTCTTGATTTTTTGTCTGAAAATGTTTGCTGCTATTGTTAAAATATTTGTAAGTTGTTTTTTTCACGCGTGGCGCGCTTCAACGATGAGAAATTTTTGCAAATTTTTTTTGGATTTTTTTTTCGCATATTAATTAATAATAACATAGTTAATCATAGATATAGGATCGCAGCTGATGCACTTCTCGACTTGAAGTAAGCCTAAGCCTAAGCCTAAGCCTATGTGTGGCCTCAAAGAAAATTTATGAGATGATAATTACTTTGAGGCGCTGTGGCATTTCAAATATCATGATTGAGCGAAATTTTACGAGTTATGGGCCGGAATCGACAAGAAATATCCAGTTACCTAGTCATTTCCTTTTTTGTGCGTATTTTTGTTGTCTGCCAATAAAATTGTTCTAAAAATTTTTAGTGTTATTCTAATATATCTAATAACATTTTCAGAAAAAATTTCAAAAAAAAGCTGCAAAAATTATTAAAAACCATTGACCCTCCCCAACTACCTTAGCGCCGTTAATTCTATTATATTAATTGTAAAATATAGCTTTAGTTTATGCAGAATAATACTTACAGAAACCTTGTTTTTTTGTTTTTTGTCTTTTGCCGATAACATTGACGAATTGAGGGTCTTCTGCGCGAGAAAACAATAATCTGAAAAATTATTGGCGGAGAGAACAACAATAGTTTCGGCTGAAAACTAACCTGACAACATGATTTGAAAACTGACGATTTTGGGTAGAAGTTTGTCCGCTACTGTTGAAATATCGCTTCCAATTACTGAAATTAACGCAAAAAGCTATTTTCAACTAGATTTAATAAAAAAAGACATGATTTTAATGAATTTCGTGAATATGTTTTTTTAATGAAGGTTAATCGTTCTGTTTTACTAAAAAAATCAATGTTTTATAGAAAAATAAATCTTTAGAGCCGTATTCAAAAAAAAAGCATAATGGGGTTATTCATTAAAAGCACGAAAAGCATTTTAATGCAAAAAAATGCAATTTTATGCATTAAAATGCAATTGTGCTTTTCATGAATAACCCCATAACAATTTCACGAATTTCTAATAAAAACGGCATAAAAAACCGAGAATTGTCGTTAAAAATCCGACCTTTTGAGGAAGGGCTCCCGGCCGGCCGGAAAAAAGAACAGCCCTGCTAAAAATCATTGACCCCCCCCCACAACTAAGATAGCGCCGAAGCTTGTTTTGTAGAAAACAATACCACGTGTCGTTATCAAAAGATGACGTAAGAAAAATGCGCTAGCGCGCACTTGCATTAAAAATTAACAATGACAAGATTTGTGCGACTCGAAAAAGGGGATACGAAAATTAGAGATTGAAGAAATATCGACAGATTATAATTATCGAAACAACGATTTCGTCAGGTGAGAAGTCTGATTGCGGTTTGCTATAAAATAGTTCTTCGTCGTTTTTATGTTTACATGCTCCAACAACGGCAAACAATTTGTCATCCAACGCAGTCGGATGCTTCTTTTGGTTTTTCGCATGGAGAGCGATCTGATATTTCTGTAAGTCGGCGTGGGACCATTTTCTTTCTCTTTCTCTGTAACTCTGTGCAATTTTTGCTATTTCATACCAGTGCTACTCATTTTTATTATCGGAGGTAAAGCCACATGCAAATAATGTAAATACACAACTATTATGTGCACTATACTGCATTCATTTTATTCTTTTTTGAATTGCAATCATCTCTTTTCTCTATTCAAATTAGAAATCGGCCTAAAATACACCAATAGCCAGCTAGTTTCATTAAACACCACTAAATTGAACATTTTGTGTAATAGTATCTGACCAGCAGAGAAGGGCGGAATTCCGGATTTCGCCGTTTTTTACATTCCGTATTCCGGATTTCAGATTCCGTGAAAAATTTTTTCCGTTTTCCGGATTCCCAAAATCCAATTCCGCCCAACTATGATTTTTAATACTTTATTCTCAATTGTTGTGAAAAGTATACTTTTTTGAACTCCCGCAAAACATTTTGCGAACAGAGCGCATTTACATCATTTGATTCCCTCATTAATGGTTAAAATTCCGGATCCCGCCGTTTTTTACATTCCGTATTCCGGATTCCAGATTCAGTGAAAAATAATTTTTTTTCGGTTTCATAATAAAAGTTCAAATGTTAATCCCTTGAGCAAATGCGCATCGGCTTCCATTTGTGCGAAATTTCAACCGTCTCCTCTCGTCTTCGTCTTGAATTCGTCTGACGCCATGTGTTGACAATTTTTTTATTGTTGCGTAAGACGAAATGAAAGACGACTTCCCGTCTTCGTCTTTCGTGGAAGCCTACTGAACTTGAAACAAGAAAAACTGAAAATAATTAGATATTTCAAAAAAGAAAATTTCAAACAACTTGGAATGAATCTGAATTTGCGATCGTTTTCATACAGTTCGTTTTGAAGAAAATAATGCGCTCCTAAAGAACAAAAATTAATATTCCCCAATTGATTTTATC
The DNA here is from genome assembly GCA_003052745.1 of Caenorhabditis inopinata. Taxonomy (NCBI): domain Eukaryota; kingdom Metazoa; phylum Nematoda; class Chromadorea; order Rhabditida; family Rhabditidae; genus Caenorhabditis; species Caenorhabditis inopinata. Next base: position 4,223,847 of record AP018153.1, read on the forward strand.
AAAAAATGCCACTTTAATCTTATTCACGATAGCATTTTAATGCAAAAAAAATACATTTTAGTTCAGTACTATTTTGAATTAAAATGCAAGGCGGTGTCGGATATCGTCACCGAGAAAGTCTATGCGCCTTTAATGTGTCGATTTACGAGGCCCTCAATTTTTTGGAGAAGAACTCATAATGTGTCTCACAAATTAATTCTCACAACTCACAAATTAATTTAAATTTTTTTCCGAAAATGTGAATTTTTCGCACAATAGGAAAAAAAAATTCTGGAAAAAAAATTGAGGGCCTCGTAAATCGACACATTAAAGGCGCATAGACTTTCTCGGTGACGATATCCGACACCACCTTGCATTTTAACTGAACATAGCACTGAACTAAAATGTATTTCTTTGCATTAAAATGCTATCGTGAATAAGATTAAAGTGGCATTTTTTGCATAAAAATGCATCATGAATAACCCCATTATCTTTCATTGTTACATAAGAAATTATCTTTAAAAAAATAATGTATTCTGACTCATACCGTAGCACCTGCTATTGCTGGTTATCAGTGCACATCTCCAGAAGTAATTTCCAAATATCAAATTGTTTCCAGTTTGGCATTATTCGCTTTCCTAACCAGTGTGTCGTTTCGAAACCAAATTGAGAAATTTTTCGAGAAATTTTTCCGAAAAATTCTCGAAAAATTTCCGAAAAATCAACGAGAAAAATTTCTCGAGAATTTCTCGAGAAATATCCGAAAAATTATTCGAGAAATTCTCAAAAAATTTCGATAAAAAATAATAATAAACTAGTTCGAACGACACTCCGAAATAACGCAAAGCGCGTTGTTTATCGTATCTCCATTCAAATCATTTTTCGAGAATTTTTCGAGAAATTTCCGAAACATTTTTCGAGAAATTCTCGAAAAAAATATATTTCCATAAAAAATGATAATACACTAGTTCGAACGACGCTCCGAAATAACGCAAAGCGCGTTGTTTATCGTATATCCATTCAAATCATTTTCCGAAAATTCTCGAAAAATTCTCGAGAAATCAACAAGAAAAATTTCTCGAGAATTTTTCGGAAATTTTTCGAAAAACGCATTTCTCGAAACGACACACTGTTCCTAACCAGCGTTGATTTTTCGGAAATTTTTCGAGAAAATTTTGAAAGCTTTCCTAACCAGTGTGTCGTTTCGAAACCAAATTGAAAAATTTTTCCGAAAAGTTCTCGAAAAAAAAATATTTCGATATAAAATAATAATAAACTAGTTCGAACGACACTCCGAAATAACGCAAAGAGCGTTGTTTATCGTATTTCCGTTCAAATCATTTTTCGAGAAATTCTCGAAAAATTCTCGAGAAATCAACGAGAAAAATTTCCGAAAAATTCTCGAGAATTTTTCGGAAATTTTTCGAAAAACGCGTTTTTCGAAACGACACACTGTTCTTAACCAGCCTCGCTGCTGGCGTCCATGGTGCTCGGAAGCAGTCCGTGTCTTCCCCGTAAAATACCCACATCACCAAGGCCGCAGCGAAGCTTGTGATGAAAGCGAAATTTTGATGTATGGAGGAGCTGTATGAAGCAATCTGAAATTTTCAGACATCTGAAGATCTGAAGAGTGATCCTGAACTAGTAGGTCTCAAGATATGAGTCATAGTGCATGTCAGCCAATTTTCAGAGCAATTTGTACGCTTTTCTAGAGAGTATTCCCTTATAATTTCGCATTTCAACTATTATAATTTACGAGCGCTTTTTGAATGTTTGCTTTTTTTTTATTATCATTTTTTACGCCTTTTATCATTTCTTTTTCGATTTGTTATCAATTTTTTTTTGTTAAATAAGGCCTAGAGCGAAAAATGTTAAAACCGCAAAACATGACGAACTCGGCAATTTTGCCCCCATTGATTTCTTTCCAAACATTTTTGGTCCTGATTTACGGCTCGCACAACGTGACTGTAAATGCTTTTTTTATACCGCTACCTCACCTGCTCGGACGGCGGCTCAGTTTCAAGTTAAACGGGAATCCAAAGTCGACGAAAACTGCCGATAAGTTGAGCATCTTGCCCCTGGCTGCCCATGGACCAGTTTTAGAAAAAGCAGTCAAAAACACGTCTTGTCCTTTTTATGCCCACTCACTCTGAGGAGAACTTTGTTTCTACTGAAACTAGTCTTCAATTTGGAAAAAGGCGAGAAGTGATGCTAGTGAAGTTTGACTTTGAGGTGCTCGTTTGAGACTTGTGAGAAGATTGGCTTGGATTTGTGAAAAGATTGGCCTAGGCTTGTGAGAAGATTGGCTTGGATTTGTGAAAAGATTGGCCTAGGCTTGTGAGAAGATTGGCTTAGGATTGTGAGAAGATTGGCTTGGATTTGTGAAAAGATTGGTCTAGGCTTGAGAGAAGATTGGCTTGGATTTGTGAAAAGATTGGCCTAGGCTTGTGAGAAGATTGGCTTAGGATTGTGAGAAGATTGGCTTGGATTTGTGAAAAGATTGGTCTAGGCTTGTGTGAAGATTGGCTTGGATTTGTGAAAAGATTGGCCTAGGCTTGTGAGAATCTTGCACGTGACTTGGCCGAATAAATAAGCGTGCTGAGCATACAGCTCTCAGCAGCGATCAAATCCAAGCCTCACATGTTCCAACGTTTTCAGATGTGCCGGCGTCGACGGAACCTGCTATTACTGCTCTCGCTAGCCACACTAACGATGTTTGCCATTAGTTTTTGGAGTGTCATGGCCACAAAATCGCAGTTAGCAGATGTCCACATTCCATTAGCCGAAGTGAAGCCTGGAAACAAGTGGATTGTGGTTACAAGCGTCAGTTATCCGACGGAAGATGTTAAAGTGCGAGTGCTGCATCTGGAACACTAAAGTCATCGATTTTCTTCTAGAAGCTCGCCTCACTCGATGACTGGAATCTGGTGGTTGTTGCGGATACGAAAACTCCCGTCGATTGGAAGCTGGACACCGTTCATTTCCTTTCTGTTCAATATCAAACACAGTTGCGTAAGTGAGCTTCGCATTAGCCGGCTTGTAACATTGTAGCATTATGAGGGGCGCGTCTTCCGGTATCTCTCTATTGTTGAATGAATCGCTGAAATTCTGGAAAGCGTATACTAAAGTGTTCAGAATGGGATTGCGCGGAGTACATCGCTTTCCAGAATACGGAAATTGGAGTGTCGCCGCTCACCGTTTCAGCCTATTCATAAACGGAATTCGAGTGCCCCTAATGCCGCGTTCAAAGTTGATTTCCAGAAGAAATTTCCTGGAAAAACGCTGTCCAAAGCTACCATTTTTTTTCCAGATTTTCCGGAAACTGTCACAACGAGTGTCGCCGTAGTTTGCCTCTTCCCTTCGAGACCACCGACCGTCGCACGATTTACGGCTCTTTTTTAACGCGATTTGTAACTTTTTTCGCTATATTTGGCTGTTTTTTTCTGAATATTTCTCCTCAAATGATGGATTCTGACGGAGAAATCGTTGAAGACGTGATGGGAAAAGACGAAAACATAACAAATTCGTCAAAAATCGATCATCCGGATATTCCAAAATTTTCAATTTGTAAGTATGAAACTTTTAAGAAGGTGAGAAATAATTCTTTCTGTTTTAAATTGCTGCATTCAGCTTAATTCGGCTTCAACGATTTCTCCGTCAGAATCCATTATTTGAGGCGAAATATTCAGAAAAAACAGCCGAATATAGCGAAAAAAAATTGCGTTAAAAAAGATCCGTAAATCGTGCGACGGTCCGTGGTCTCGAAAGGAAGAGACAAACTACGGTAACACTCGTTTCGACAGTTTCCGGAAAATCTGGAAAAAAATGGCAGATTTGGACAGCGTTTTTCCAGGAATTTCCAGGAGCATAAAGGAGCGCGAATGACGGAAGACGGAATTCCGTTTATGAATAGGCTGAAACAATGAGCGGTGGTGCAAAATAATAAAAGCTCCTCAGAACTAATAGTAAGAGAACTCCAAATCATTCAGAAATTGGCATTAAATAGTCCGCAGACTGCCCAGAAACTCGGTGCTTTCGGCATCAATTTGCTCCAGCTAAAAGCTGAAATCAGTCTCAAAGAATTGCTCCACTCACTCAATTATTCAACAACGAGCAGCTCCGCTATTTTGAAGAATCTTAGGGGAGAATCTTGGAGATTCCGCTTATAGTAGCACGAGACAATGTATACGGCGCAACTCCGATCTACCCCTCTTCGCGCAATTTTATTGAGGTGTCATTCTATTCAGGAATCTCTTTGATTTAACGAGCTCTTTTCTGAGCAAAAGCCTGAGAACATTAACATTTGTTTAGCGTTCACTGTGTTGAGATCGCTTCCGTACAAGTCGTACACTCGGAAGAACGTCGGATATTTGTACGCAATTTCTCATGGTGCTCACTGGATTTATGACACTGACGATGACAATAAGCCATTTGGCAAGTCTTGAAATGCTCGGTGAGCAATTCCGAATTTTGCTGTTTTAGGCTTGGGATTGAATCAGTTTAACTACGAGGATACGGTATCCGGAGTCCGCTATCGCCCTCAAAATGGGAGTTTCACAGAGATACGGTAAGAATATTAAGTAGCTATTCTTTGGGAAAAAAGCACATTCCTTTTATTAGAGGTTTTCAGACAACGACTTTTCAATCCGTATAGATTTTATGGAATGGATAAAATGTGGCCGCGTGGATTTCCTTTGGAGCACTATCAGGTGCAGCACCGTTCAGACCAGTGTGTCGTTTCGAAAGTATTTCGAGAAATTTTCGAAAAAATTTTCGAGAAATTTCCGAAACGACACTCCGAAATAACGCAAAACGCGTTGTTTATCGTATTTCCATTCAAATCATTTTTCGCGATTTCTCGAAAAATTTCGAAAATTCTCGAGAAATTTTCGGAAATTTTTCGAAAAACGCATTTTTCGAGAAATCATTTTTTGAAACGACACACTGGTTCAGACTGATTGAATGTTGTCTTCGTTTTCAGAAGCACACAAACGGAAATGAGACTCAAATTTTATGCTACCGAATGAAAAGAGCAGCTGTGCAGCAAGGATTAGTGCATCATGATCCGGATGTCGATGCAGTTTACAGGTTTCCAATCGCAAATAAAGTGGCTCGCGATCGGCCGCATTGTAGGGTTGCGGAAGCTCGTTCTTGTTCGTCCCCCCCCCCTCAGAAATTTTCGGGTTGTGCAACTGCTCCGCGATAACTGTGCTCAACTATTTGGAAGTATTTCCTTTTGTTCTTGTTAATTTTGTTAATTTTGTTCCGATTTCACATACCCCCCTTTTTGCGCCTAATACACGCAGGTTCCTAAGCCTAAGCCTAAGCCTAAGCCTAAGCTCCTAAGCCTAAGCCTAAGCTCCTAAGCCTGAGCTTAGCGACAGCGAAGCATAGAGCACGGTATCTACTCGTTAGAAGAAGGGCTTCTGTCTTTCAAGAGCACGATTAACCGAGAACTAGTGACACTTCGATGCATATCCTCTGCCCACCCCCCCCCCCCCGCGCTCAAAATTTGGTAAGGACTACGGTTCGGGCTGGCTAAGGCTTCCACGAAAGACGAAAACAAAAATTCGTCTTACGCAATAAAAAAGTTGTGCATGTGTGCCATCACAATGTCTATCTCTGCGTCAGACGAATTCAAGACGGAGGCGAGACGAAGGCGAGACGGTCTTATTTCGTCTTTCGTGGAAGACTTAGTTTTGGCGAAATGAGCTTCGTTTTCTCCAACTTTTCGATTTGAAATTTCATTACCAACTCCGTTTGTTTTTCACTTCTGACAATGCGAGCTATACTCGAACTCAAAAGTCAATAGTTCGGTGACCACCACCGGAGTGTCAGGTGCATACCAGAGTAGGGCCGAATTGAATTTTGGGAACTGGGAATCCGGAATTCGGAAAACGGAAAAAAATATTTTTTCACGGAATTCGGAATCCGAAATACGGAATGTAAAAAACGGCGGAATCCGGAATCCGGAATTCCGCCCTTCTCTGGTGCATACGTCGTCTAGTGGGGATCCCAATTTGGAATCATAAAACATCACATTTGGTTTACTTCATAAATAAAACGCCTCTGACTCCGCCCATCGCAATAAGGCACATTGTTCAAAAGCGGGCCAATTTTTGGTGCAAATTTGGTTCGCTTTAGTCTTTGCTCCTCGCTTCGTACTCATTTGACACACTGGTGGTACGCCTGTGAAATTGCCCATGATCGTTTGCCCTCATTTCGCCCGCAACCATTTTTGTAATGTATAAGACACTGAATCCAGCTATCAAACTTCCATTGTCGACCGAGTTCTTAACTTGCTGCCGATTCGCCGCATTAGCAGTTTTCTCTAATATTTGAATCCCAATAGTAACATGGGTTACAGTAATCCAAAAGTGCGAAACTCGAAATTGTGCTGCTCTCTGGATGAGAAGGACAGCCAGTTTTTCTGATGTTTCCTGTTTCTCTTTGTCAGGTTACTCAACGCTGACCCGAATAGTGGTTTGGACGTCAAGTTCAACGAGTATGCACCGCCCATCACTCTGTCCGTTGGAACATATTCGCCGTGGAATAGTCAGAACACGCTGTTCCACAAATCGGCGTTTCACACCTTGTTCCTGCCTACCACCGTCTCTTTCAGGTGACATTCCCCTTCGTCGCGATTCGATTCTAATTCGCCGGAAATTTCAGAACAACTGACATTTGGAGATCATTCATTTCGCAGAAGATTCTCCATTTGTCCGGCTTAACCGTTTCGTTTGTACCGACAAACGCGGTGCAGGTGCGAAATGCTCACGCTTATTTGAAGGATTTCAACGACGAGAAACGAGTATACGAGGAATCTGGCAGAATGATTGAGTTCCTTCATCAATGGAAGTGCCCATCGGACATGTCGGACCATTTGGAGAACTGCATCAAACAATTAGGAAAAGAGCTCGTAGTAGAAGGTTTTTGGGAAGCCGCCGATTCGGAATTGATGGAATTGTTCTTGGACGATCTGAAAACGATGGGGTTTGTTATGCTCGTGAATTAGCGACAAAGATCTGCAAATGCATTTTCAGATTTAAGTTCCCTTTGATTGTCGGGAATGGGTATGAAGATGCATACGCACCATCAAACAATGAAACAACAAGAGATGTGAATTGCAGAAGAATGCATCTGGAATTCGAATTAGTGGAACCAACGAATCACGAAAAACAGGTAGAATGATTGAAAATGAATCGAAGTGTAACAGGGAATTGGATCGAATTGGATCGGCAATTTTTGAATCGATTCAACTTGATTTTAATTCGATTGTTGCCTTTGGCGGCGGCTTAAAATCGTACAATCTGAATGAAAGCGATAAAAAATACGATTTCAAACCGCCGCCGAAGGCATTGATCGGTAGAGCGCATTTGCACTACTTTTGTTGATTCGATTTTATCGAATCGAATCGAATCGAACCGATTCAAATCGATTTGCCTGTTCAACAAATCGAATCAAAATTGATCGATTGTTGAATCGACACGACACACTACTGAGGAGCACGTTTCGAAGCGGATTGCGCCACACTTACAGCTACAGCCGATATTTTAAGGCTGAGTTTTTCAACTGTACAGCCTCTCCTCTATTTTAACGTTTCTGGAATTCCGGTGACCGGTGGTTAGAAATTAATGACATTATACGATCAGGCATGCTAAAAAATTTAGAAAAACACATGTTTAGACTGATCGGTCAATTTTCGCTTGATCTAGAACAGAAACAATGTCTATCTCTGCTGCGACAGACGAATTCTAGACGATGACGGAGCCGTGACGAAACGATCTTATTTCCTCTTTCGTGGAAACCTTACCTTACTTGGAAGATCTCACACAATGCCGTATGAGAAGTGGTATTGAGGAATTTCCCATTCTGACAGGCCGACTGAAAGTCTGTGTCGATGATTCGAAGGTTTTGGTCATTCTTATTGACCTCCACCGTGAACAACTTCTCATCTGTGAAGACATTGCGGAAGTATGTGACGGTGAGAGTGCTTGTCAGGAGGTGACGGGTTTTTTGCATGCGGAGAGCCTTGTTCTTCTCAGTCTTCAGCTTGTTTTTGACGATTCTTCTCATAGACTTTTCACTCATACCCATCTCTTTAGCCATCTTTCTCATGCTCCTTGCTGCATTTCTGCGAATTATCGAACGTACCTTTTTGACAGCTTTAGAAGTCGTGACAGTAGTGGGACGACCACATCTAGGCTTGTCTTCCAGTGTCCCAAGACGCTGGTAACGAGTCACAGTCCGATAGACCAGAGAATGATGCACTTTCAGCTTTTTTTGCAGTCTCAGAATTGGAAAATCCCATTTTCATCCAATCCAGGATCGGGAGTCTATGCGGAGATGCAGCCACCATTGACTAGAATTCGGAAAACATTAAAACTTGAAAAATATAAATAAGAAAGTATACTAAGAATAAATAAAAATCACTGCGTGCGCCGCTTTCGTTCAGTCTTATTACACTTCGATGATTTAAAATTGAAAAGATTACAAGTAAAAACTAATAAATTTGAATCGGTATCGATAAATAATTATAAATAGTGTCCGAACAATTTTTCAAATCATACGTTTTCAAAGTTTCAGAATCTTCATAAAGCGGAGCAGAAGATAAACTATTTTGGAGATATAGCTGAATGGTGCGAAGAGGCGGGATATTCTGGTGAGTTCCTTTTGGCTAACTTGTGAGCAGCGTTGAATTCTGAGATTAAAATTGAGCGAACCCTTTTAAAGAAATACATTTTCTCTTTTCCCTTCGATCTCAGAGAATATGTTTTTCTGTTTCGTTCACTTGGAAAAAATCAATAACAGAGAAGGTATTTTAACAGTAAACGATTTATTTTACAAGTTGGTTTAAAGCTGTCTATGTTAGGTATTATCTTTCCGCGAGTACGTGATTTTTCGTTTAGAGGCGGTGTTTGGGTCTCGTTAGGGATAGCGCTTTTAACGCGCCAATTTAAAAATTGTAAGAAAGCGCAATTTTTTTTATATGGAATTTTTTCTATATTTTGCTTCGAAAATCATGTTTTTTAAATTAATTTTTATTGTCAAATTTCTTAAACTGTTTATTAAACTGAATAAATCACAAGCGCAGTGTGTGCGCTTTCTTACAATTTTAAATTGGCGCGTGAAAACGCGATATCACCTAACGAGACCCAAACAGCGCCTTTAAACGAAAAATCACGTACTCGCGGATGGATAATAGAATTAATTAACTAATTTAACAACGTAGAATTGAAGATTTGTTCAAAAACACGCGCAGGGAAACTGTGCAGCGCGGTGGGTATTGCCTTTCGAAATATATTCTGCTCCTTTAAATTTTACGTCGTCGTTGCATAAAAATAGGAAATTCATTTTTTTTTCTCGTTTCTCAACGAAAAACATAATATTTAATTTAATTTAAATACGCACTATGATAATTCTTTATTGAATTCCTCTATTTTGGGCTTTTTTCGTTGCTGTTTCTACTTTGAATGCAGTATGAACCCATTTCCAACTATCAAAATATACATGCTTAATTTCCAAATTCATTCAGCTTTTTAATGGCTCATGAAATCTTTAAAATCGGATACGCACAGCCATCGCTGGCGCTTTTAACAATTTCTCTAACCTCAAAAGTTTCTCTCTGTCGCTGATCAACGTGTTGTTCCAGCCTTGTCAAGCGTCGGCGGCTTCATGAATTTACTTTTCAGTTTCGACTTAAATTTAGTGGAAGCCAAAAATAAAATCGCTTTTAAATGACAAATTAAAAATGCATTAAGTGCCAGAATCAAGAAGAAATATCCCGAAAATTAGCTACATTTCAGAGCGCTGAAATTCGTTTTGTGGTTAGTGTTGGGGCTGCCTCTTTTAGGGAGTTGGAGCAACGCAGCGCTATAAAAGAACTCTGCGCAGCGTGTTCTAATCATGAACTGATCAATGTTGAGTAAAACTACTCATTGATGAAAAAATCGTGATTCTCATGTCCTCTAGTGATCCTGGAATCTGCCGCTAACATTAAATTGTAGACTCTCGATCTCTCGATCCCAGCACAGGAATATCCACCTTCTAGAAGAATACCAGGAGGAAGTAGTTACGGAATGACGTCGTGTGCGGAGCGTCACGCGTCTATTCCTCTGCTCACATTAGATATTTTAAACGCCCAATAGATGAAGCTCGGTATTTTTATGAAGGTATTGATGATTGGGGGAAAAATTATGTGGTCATTGTATATGCCGCAACAGTTCGTTTGTTATTTTATGTTCAGAAAACAACACCAAATAACGTTTTCCCCAAAAGACAAATTCATTCAAACCCAAAATCGCATTTTACTAAAGCCCGATCTGTACCGAAAAGCGTGGCTCTCGAATAGTGAAGACGAGGAGATCGCGAATCGAAAAATAATTTCGTTGTAGAAAAACAAGTTTCATAGACGACAGACAGATTCAGAAAGGATGACAAAAAGCATTTCGGTTTTTACTGGAAATACGAATAAAAATCGGGGATTAGGAAAATCTGAACATGAATCAATAAAGTAGGCGCACAACCCGAAATTCTGCCATTCAGTAGTCAATTAAATGCAGGAAATTAAATTAAACGAATTTTTTTGTAACAAAAAATAAACTAAAATATAATTTTATGACTAAAGGTGAAATCAGCGCAAAATATAAATGTTCGGTATGTAATGCAAACCCGCCCCATCAACGCGCATTCAAGATTCTGTGAATACTTCTGGATTATCGAATATTCAGGTCTAACAAATGTGTTTCCATCCGCCAAGAAACTCGCGGAGCAGCATCAAAACTCTCATGTGTTTCGAAATGATCAAAAAAGTGTCAGTTCTTTCATATTTGAACAGTAGAAAAATCCGAATTTTCTGAAAACTTGCCGAAATTTCAGGTTCTGATAGTTGCGAATAATTATCCATGGACATACGCTGTTGGGCTAATTCAAAGACTGTACCAGCCCTACTTTGCCGCCGTTATTTTCTGCGGATCGTGGTACCCTGAAAACATTGTTAATGCAGATAATTTCACATCAACCATTCATCCAGTCAATTATATTCATCTGAATCCATCAGAAATGTTCAAAGGATACTTTGCTTATCATTGTGTAACTCTCGTCAAAGAATTGAAACTGAGGAATGTGAAAGGGTACTTTTTCATGGCCGATGACGCTGTTTTCAATATTTGGCAAAGAATCGACTACTCAAGAGTGCACCATCTAAAAGGAGTTTACAATCAAACTAGTAATCCATGGTACAATGGTCCATATGGTATTTTCCTTTTCAATTTATTCTTTTAGGCAATGCTATTCTTCATTTTAGGGAAAGTTGCCGCGCAAAGAATTGTCAAAGCTGTCAAAAATACAAAAGAAACAAAAATCCTTGACGCATGGAAGAAGTTTGATGCAGGGCTAAAGAAATATGGATTTTATAAAATGTTTGATGACGCCGAAATACAAATAGTGCATCCAAATGGAAAAAGTGTTTCAGATTTGTAAGTTCTTTAATGCCTTTCTTGAATAGCTCCGTCAATTAAAAAACCGTAAGATCACCCTGACATAGCCTTCAAATGATATTAGAAATTATAGATGTTGTAATATAATAAACCGTAATATAATAAAATAGAAATTTAATTCCGTGGAACAAATTGGCATTAAACGACAAGCCGTTTCATACCCATTTTGTCAGCTCGGTTATTCTGTCTATCCTATTTCACGACATATTGAATTTTAAGAAATTATTAAATGACCTTCAATTGTCCCAGATTGCTAGTATGAAAAAACAGCTATTTCAATCGTTTTTTTCATAACCAAGTTCTCTAAATCTTATCTTTTTCGCTAAAAGATACTATCTTGGGTTACATTCAAAAAAAAAGTTATGACTAGCAGCTGTAGCGGTGAATTTTTGCAAATCAATCATACATAGTTGCCGGCCGGCGTTTTTTTAGCTTCCATAAAACTCAAGCATTTCTCAAGCACGTAAATAGTAGAAACTCGGTGTGTTTTATAACCTTTCCTTATATTTATTTTATCATATTCACGATAGGCGCTGGGAAGTAGATAGCATAATGTCTCCCGCCCGCTTTCTGAGTGAATTAAACAACGCTGTCTTACGAGTCTTTGCGAAAATACGCCAAGATCTATAGTTTAAGAAATTGATTGAGTAAAATATTGAATTTGAAGAAGTTTATAATGTGTTCCGGATTGTTACCTACTTACTTAGTTACTTAGTTAGTCGATGCGTCATTCTCCTATATGGGCGCGGATCACAGCTAACCATGCCTTACGATCTTGGGCGATGGTGGCCCATGAAGTAGTTAGTCGGTTTCCTCGGTATATTGAAACTTCTTTTCGTAGTGCGTCGGACCATCCCATGGCGGGCCGTCCGACAGGTCCCAGAGTGCATCCATCAAAATTTGCTGATGTTCGTAATTTCACGATTTCTAAGTCATAATTCTACATATTTGCTGTTTTTTTTGTTAAAATCAATTCATATATCATGATTCGTAGAATAAAAGAAGCTTAGCCGTGAATCAATTGTGAATTGCAGCAATTTTGCATTGTTTTCAGCTACTACGTTCCATCTTCTGAAATTGACTATTATGCTGTTCTCATGAGACTTTTCTACGAAAATCAATTTTTTCTGGAAATTGCTGTAAACCGATTTCTGAGATCAGTAAACCATCAAACGTAAGATTCAAAAATTGTCTTTTGCTAATAATATGATTAAATTATTTAAGATCTTTAGCCGGAAATATTAGTTACCTTTGGTCGAATCGTATGAAATGGGACAAAGTCTACAGTCCAAATATGGTCGCAATGCATCCAGTTAAAATGAGCCAATTTAAAACTCCTGGAGATAAAAGAAAAAGGTTTTTCCAAACTTTTACCGTTGGGGAAAACATTAAATTTTCAGATATTGTGCTTCTATAATTCAGACATGGTCTGATATTGTTTTTGGAGGATCCCAAAACTTTACGGTAAAAAATGATGACGAGGTAGACTATATTAATGGGTATGCTGTCACGAACAATTCTGTTAATATTTCCACAAAATAATCCCCCCACCCTTATATTAATTTATTGTTTTTCTTGGAATCATGATATATGAATTGATTTTAACAAAAAAAAACAGCAAATATGTAGAATTATCTAAACTAGCGTGTTACCCTTGTTTAATATTAATTTTTATCAACGTGACATTCTATTATGCTGCTCTACATGACGTTGGATATGACGTCATCGGAAGGATATAGCCGCCCTGAGAATCTTACAACTTCAAAACAATTATCGTTAACTGTTCTCTGTTTCAAACTGTTTTCAAAAAGCCCGAAACAATCATGCGAAAGCAAAATCGTCCAAATCAGGTAGGCTCTATTCGTGCTCTGCCCCAATAGATGACAGATAGTTTCAGACGGCCAGAAAGCAGATGCAAAATTTGACAGTGGAACTATTCGCAAGAGACAAACGTACCCGTCGTCAATTGCTCGATGAGGCTCTGTCAGTCTCTCCAACCACCCAAAATGAGGCACCAGCTTCCCCATTAACAACTTCGGAACAGCCGACCACCACTCCTGCACCTGAGCCAATTCCAGAACTCGTGCAGATCTTACTTGCTGCCGAGCCTAGTAAATACATTTTTCGCAACTGTGGGTCGTATTTTTCAATGAAATAATTTAGATAGTCCAACACCAAGAAAGCAGAGAAGTCCGAAAAAAATAGTTTCCAAGCCCAAAAATCGTGCCACCAAAACTACTGAACCTAAGAAACCAGAAGAAACCGAAAAAAGCAAGATTGATGAACCAAAACAGGCTATCTCCTCCAAGTCGCAGGAAAAGTGTGATATAGTCTCCGAGGCTCTCGGAGACACATCGGCTGGTACTCCAGATACTCCATCTCAAATTCCTCAAGAGGAGGAAGAGGCAATTCAACATAACGAGTCCCTGGTTGAAAAAGGTTTCGTTTTTTTTGTCTCATAGTTTCTCATACCCTCTTTTTTGTTCTTATCGTTTCGTTGATGTTCTAATTCAGATGCTCCATCCGTGGTTCCATCTACTCCATTGCAGTCTCCTGTTTCTCCAATCGAAGTGCCCGACACCTACGTGACACCACCTCCCCTTCAACGTGTTCCATATGAAGCTCAACTCAGCCATTTTGCAAATATTCGAGCCGTTACCGAGTCAATGAATATTGCTGCAATTCCATCTCAATCACTACACCTGCAATCACAAGAGCCCATGTCTTTTGCTGCGTGTGTTCGGAAGCAGCCATCAATTGAGAGCCTGAGCGTTTCTCCTTCGCCGTATGCCAAGTTTGATGGGAAAACGAGCCCTTTTAATGCGGGAGCCGGAGGATTCAGTAATCCCGGAGGGTTCGGTGGTTTCAGTAGAGATTCAAGCAAAAACGTTAGTTTCTACGGTCTTGAGGCTTCATTTGAACCATTAATTTTTAGCCAAACCCCTTCGCCAATCGAAAACGCTTCAACTACGACTTTGACTCATCACCTTCTCATTCGAATAACCGTTTCTTCGATCGATCTGATCAGATACGTGATCTCTCCGACAGCTTTTCGTCTCTGAATACAAAGCAAGCCAACGGATTTATAAATCGTGGAATTTCTAGAGAAAGTGCAAGTTCTGGAATGCTTCCTAACTGGTACAAAGGTCGCTCCTTCTCCACTGCAAGTTCCCATTACCCGTACAGTCAAAGATCCACGTCTTCTGGGCACTTCTCCTCATTCTCTAAGTCTTCCCAAAGCACGACATTAAACATTCCGACACATGGGCATGTCGAGGATCTTGATGGATTCCTCGCCGCTAGCACTCAATCTAACCCATTTTTCCACAAGAGATCGGACTTGAACATGAAGTAGGTCAACCGTTTCAACTACTTGTATCGCCTTCGTTTCGTTTTTTTTATAGACCCGTTTTTGTCACACCAATAAAGTTTTTTCAAATTTTGTTTTCCATTGGTTTAATTTTCAGAAAGGAAAGATGGGCTCGCATGAAAGCAAAAAAGCGTATGTTGAGAAGACCAGTCGAAGATGAGTATTACGAAGATCCGGATATTGAAGAGGAAATTCTTTGCGGGAACGGCGTCATGCTGAATCAGATTGTTCAACAGAGCTCGTCTGGAAATTATGAAGACGCTGATCTACTTCGAAAATATCGCCGGGATGTGGCATTTGTAAAAGAACGGGTGTTGAGTGCAATTGATGGAAATATTGATGGGATTCGTGACTTGAGGTTCCTGTTGGCCTCCGTTCAAACGTATGGAAACATTGATGGAGAATGTATGATGGCCGAGTTGGCAATGAATGAGTTTTCCCTATTTTCGGGAATTATCGAGAAATTCCATGCGATTGTTGGACCGTGGCAAATCGATAACGAGTCACAAAAAAGACGTGCAAGCAGGCATGCGTTCGAAACACATCGCATTCCACTTCAACATGCAATGGCCACACTTTCCAAGAGAAAGGTAAGATTCCTAAGATTTCAGAACTAAAGCATATTTGAGTGCTAAATTTTAGCTGGTCGAGGAGATTCTCGGTCGCGTGGAGCCGAGCATTGCGTGCCACCAAGGCGTTAAAGTCGGATTGTACAGTGATTCATGCAGTGATAAAACGAGAATCGAGTTGAATATCAAGAACAACTTCAAAGATCCTGGAATGATATGCGACAAGAATGATCGCAGATTCATACTCGTTCTTCAGTCTGAACTCGATTTAATGATGGAGAGTATGAAGAATTTGGCTAAAACCGTTGGTTTTCATTATGACGGTGAGGTTTATAATTCAAATTTATAAAAAATTAGGCACATATTAGAATCGCAATATTGTCGTTCCATTGTTTCATTCATTTTCTACATTTCTACGGGTGGAATTCTTATTTATTTCAATGTTTAGGATTTCCGGTTCACCAGAATTGTTTTGTTATCGTTGAAGCGTTTGTTGAAGCTATTTCCGATATAATGAATGAAAAAGTAGACATGGAAACGATGCGTTGGTTCAGTTTGCTTGGCCAAAAAGTGGATACAGAAGAAGTGAGATTTATTCGTGTTTCCATCGCACGTTTTTCTTTTCAGAGTGTTTCTCCTTGGGAATCTGGAACTGATTTTCATTGTTCGCGCCATTCAGAACCAAAAAGCAATTTCTGTGCAGCAGTTACTGTAGGTCGTACATGCTGCATCATTTATCACGTACTCGGCAGTTTCTTCCGCCGTTATCATCTCAAGAAAATTCCCACCGCCCATCAGCCGTCGAGCTACATTTCATTACAATGAGCATTACTATGAAGAGCAAACTCGATTTTTAAATAATCTTACTTCTTTCAATTTTTGGACTTGTAATTTCTCAGCTGTAAATTTCACTCAATGATATCGAAGAAAGCAATGTGAATGATACTTCATATGAATGAAATGGATGAGATGATTATTAATCTGATTATATTAACCGCAAATCCAAATTTGACAAAATAAGAGAAATTAGTTGGAATACAGAGTTTAGACCTGAAGAGGCTGTATGATATGAAAGGGGGAGCGCCAAAACGAGACATTAAAAATAGCCGAAGATCATCCAAGTGGTGGAAAATCATCATCTGTGAACGAAGGTCCAGTTGGAATTACTTGTTGCGCATTAGAAACACCAGAGCGTCTCTCATTGGCACGATCCTTTTGAGCTTGCCGCCTCGGCCGACTTGGACGTGAGTGCTTTAAAATTCTGTCACAGCCTCTTTCCTTTGCAGGTCCTGGCGCTCCAGCTGAACCAACCGTGATCCTATTTTCAAAATCGGTACTAGTTAGTTGTAGAGGAGCAGCGTGGAAACTGCACTGATTATCAAGCCACTCAGAACTCTGGAATTTATTAGATCAACGAAGGCTTTCAAATTGATACACTTACTTGAAACTGTTGCCGCATACCCATCAGCAAATTAGCTAGGTCCTCATGCTCCTTCTCTGTTAGAGCCGACAAAGGGCCAGATATCGAATCAACTGGTGATTGATTTTCTAGTTCTTGTTTTTCACAGTTTTCGAGATCCACTAATTCTTCTCCAGAAGTATTCAATGAATAATCGAACATCTTGTAACGATTGCCACGTCGCAGGTCCGGTACCAAATGTCCACGGGAAATCTGTTGGACACTGTTGATCGAGATAGATTCTAAATGCTCTTCGGGATTTTGATCATTGACAATGACGACTTCCACACGATTTAGATAAGAAAATGGAGGTAAACGTCGCCACATTGACTTGAAGTCCGCAAGAATAACCAACGGCTTCCCAGACGAAAAAGATCGCGCTTTGAACTGTAATATTAAGGAATTAGAAAAAAAAAGATATTGGCCCAATATGGTATGGTTACGATCGAGCCGTCAAGAGGGCGGCCGCGATTGGCCATGTGATATAACCGGATGAGGAGCAATTTCACGTGAATCGTATGAGAGAAGCACAAACAGAATTAATTGTTGACTAGTTAATTTTAGTAAATCAAGGAAAAACAAAGGCTTATTAATTAAACTATTTTAGAACTGAAATTTTCCGATTAAAAAAACGTAACATTAATATTATATCTGCAGAAAGGAATGCGATCAAGTCATTTATCGAAGAAGTATCGATGTAATTAACATCCCATTCGGTTTTTTTTCCAAAAATACAGCGCTTCAATCTACCGAGCTCTTTCAGATTTTTCACCGACTCCGTGAAAATGTTCAAAAATAAAAATAAAATTATTCAGATCCTTACCAATTTTTCTGCAAACACTTCATCTTGAAGTCGATGGTTTCTACAAATGTCCAGCGTTCTCAAACTGTCACACTTCGCCACTAATTCAACGATGGTTTTCGGACTGACGAACGCATCCTCTGATACCATTAACCTTTCAAGCTTTCCGGCTTGAGAGATGGCCTCTAAACCAATAGAAATATCTCGTTTGTTCACACCATCCAGATTCAAGCTTTTTAGATTCGGCAAATTTTTCAGCTTAGCAATCCCATTTGATCCAACATTCATGCAAAATGCTATGGATAAATGTTCAATTGTCGCGGAAGCTGGCGATTCCGACGAATCACATAGATCATGGAGAAACTTGTCGGTAACATTATTCAAGCCATCAAGGCACAGTGTGCTCAGGCTTGGAAGGCGGCGAATTTCCGCTAAACGGAAATTATTCATCTTCTCTTCAGGATTTGCTATAATGGAGAGGTTTCTCAGTTTCTTCATATCGCCTATCCGTTTGATAACTTGTTCATCTATGCATTGGATGAGGGAAACGTGAAGGGTTTGAAGTCTGCGTAACCGCGAGCACATAAGCAGAAATCCTCGCTTGTTTAACCTCTGACAGCACTCAAGTTCGACTTTGTGCATTGTTTGAGGAGCATTCTGTGAGAAGTTCAAATTTAAAAAATACAAATATATTAATATAGAACATCTAAAATTGTCAAATACAGTTGTATGGCTTTCTCATAGAAAGAAGTCTTGGAAACTTTAAGAAACTTTCAAAGCGAAGAGCCATAATTCGATATATGTCGGCCTTTACAATCAACGCAGGTAAAATCAAGTCGTCGATCAAGATTCACGACAATACAGAGAACTGTGATAATTCCAAAACTGTTTTGATTATATTCAAATGATGAAAACATTTACCCCAAAACAATGACCATTGATGTAGCTTGCATCCATTCTTAGCACTTCCAATTGATTGCAGTTCTTGAAGATAACTTGTAAATCACCGTCTCTTAAACGATGTCGACAGCAAATGAGTATGTCCAAATGTTTCAATTGTGTACACCTGATGACCGAGGAAATTACTGATTGCCGCCATGACCATTGCGTGTATTCGCGAAGAGAGCAAGAACGGAATAAGTCATAATTCATGCGAACTATATTCTTGCCATAAACGGAAAGAAAGAACGATATTTTCGCGTCATCACAGTAATCTAGCTCATCCCGGAGATATTCGATAGACTTCACTGATCGTTTCACGGAATCTGACAGCCTATGGCAGACCGGTCGTAGATTCACAAGACGATCCTTTAATGGTACATATTCCACAACAATATCCAAAAGACTATCTTGAAGTCGCAACAATGGGGACACCTTTAAACATTAAATGAAAACATTTTCAAATTATTTTTTATAGTCAAAACATTACTCACTTGGATAATCTCTTCTTCATCACGCAGATCTTGCAACGAAAAATAGGCAGGCTGCGTATGATAATTATTGAAATGCCCGAATCCATTGGAAAACATCATCGCCACTATAAAAGACAAAAATTCCAATTAATCACGAAAATGACTAGAATGTATGGAAGTATTGGCAAATCGTTCGCAATTAAATTTCGCGCGTACTATGATAGCGTATTGCTTGGAGCATCGTATTGCACAATGTTTAGCAGGATAAATAAAATGTAAAAAAACTAGGAGGAGCACACGAATTCTGAATCGAGAAACAATGACAAAATGTCGTTTAGAATAAGTATAATTCGAATATCTCGGTTTAGATTATGTTGGAAAGGAAGTGATAAAGAGAGGACGTGTCCAACATGTCCAAAGTGTCGTTATCGTAAATATTGTTCAAATTTTAAATTTAATTTTTTGCTTATTTATATTTCTATTATGTGCCATTCCTTTATGTTGAACGAATAAATTTTTTTTTCACTTTTCGTCTATTTTTTCTAATATATACAGTGCAGGTCCAGAATGCTCAAAAGATGTGACAAATGGAGGAAGTACACCCGGATTGTGTAACCATGCTGTGTCTCATCACAAGGAAGTGGCCGCTTCATTCAATATTGAATACATTGCAAGTTTTAAGTCACAGGTCAGAAATGTTTGGAACTGGGATGAATTGGTCGAAATGGCAAGCTATCAGGGGTCACAATGTCAACGTCTTAAATTTCGTACATTGAAAAATGAGAACAACGGTGAAATAAAAGTAATCCTGGAGTATGTACATTGGAATACAGTAAAATAAGTTAGAATAATATAAAGATCAATTTCAAATAAATAAATAAAAACTACAAAGTAGGACGCTTGGCCGTCATATCAATCATTTCATTTACTTGTTGTATTGGTGTCGTTTCACGTGGCTGAAAAAAAAGAACATTAAATGTTTTTTGAACAGAATTCATACCTTGCCTGCTACTTTTGCGTTTCCGTTTTTACCAGCTCGTGGAGGGCTTGTTTTAAAGTTAACAGTCTTGATAGAAACCAACGTTTTACTAAGATCTAATAAATTTAGCGCCAACGCTTCACATTGTTCGCTGCATTTTGCATTTCGAACATCTTCAGCATACGCTTCTAAAATTATTTTCTTTTAAAATAATATATATCATACGTACCCAGCATCTTGGACACCTGAAAACACATCATGTCTTGTTCATTCAGTCGAATCTGTAGAATTGACACTTGCTCCTCCATCAAATCAATCTCTTTCGACCAAAGACCTTCTTTTTCTGGGGATACACTTGATTCCTTTTGTGGCTCTTGCGTCTTCCGCGGTGAAGAAGGTACGGAGACGGTGTTTGCACGATCTCGAATCGTGTTTCTTACTCTCTGAAAAACAGGGGCAAGAGCAAGAATTTTTCCTGGAGATTCGGGCTCTTCCTTTGGGGATGCCGTTTTCGTTGAAGTTTTCTGTGCGCGCTGAGTTTGGTTGGGATGACTACTGCCAGCCACTGTTATATGAGAAAAATTGTTAGATTTCATTGATGGCTTAGCATTTTTCTGCAACTAAACTTTTTTGAGCACATTTCATGATTGAACGTAATTACCTTCGGATTTCTGTAATGCAAGGCAAGTTTCACAAATGAATCAATATCAGCAATAGGTGGATATCTCATAAGATATTGAAGACAACCGCCATAGTCCGAGGCTAACACTAAAAAACGGAGTTTTGAAAAAGCCAGGTAGAACACGACTTACACAGCTGCCTGATTTGTACAAGCAGAGATATGAAAATGCATTTTGCAAAAGGAGCGATTGGTCGATCAATAAGAATAACATCCCATAAGAAGAGCAAATCATGAAGGGGAAGCTCACGACCGAAGAGTAAGCGGAGCCACCGACTGAAAAATTTTTTTTGCTAATAATCTTTACGGCAAATAATTTTAAATTATCTTTTATGCGCATGAGAATCGCCGATACATCATAAAAAATCAAGCAATATAGAAAAATTGATTTCCTGTCTAAGAGTTTAAGACGAACTAGTTAGATAAACTTACATTCCGTAGAGTTGCGGAGGTATATCTAACGCGCTCAGATGTTTTGCAAGAGTAGGATCGGCTTCTTGAAGAAAATACCCTATGTCAACCAGATCTTCCATCAGACGAGATGCAGGAACCGAATCTTGCACTCTCATATAAGGTTCTTTGAGAATCGATTGTTTAAAACTCTCCGAGTACATAGGCTCTTCGTACCACCGTGAGACTTCCATCATCACTGCACAGAAGATATTGCTGAGAATTTTTAAATTTTAATTTACAGACATGAATCCAATATCAATGTAATATGACTTACTAGCTATCCTTTTCTAAATATTCTTTGCAAAAGAGACTGTTCAATATGTCTTCTTCTTCTACAGTTAGCATTTTTAGTTCATTATTCTCTTTAGCGTGTTGGAAAGCTTCGTTGTCGGAATAAATAACAAAAATTAGCGGTGCCAGAATTTCATGCATTCCTTGTCGATAATTAACAAAAGGATGTTCTTTAGCATACACCAATAAGATATCGGCCATCATTTGCCGAATTTCATTGGTTTGAAAAAATTCAATTTCCGGAAAAGTTCGAGATACATCTTTTCCAATAATGTCACGCAAATCGTTGTCTTCAAAGAATGAGTTCCATGGATTGTGTTCTTCTGATGCGAGAGGATTGTTGAATTCGGGATCTTGAGAGAACTTTGCGTCATGTGGGTCGATCAAGTGAGTTTCTTTTAAAGCTCGATAATGGTTTCGGCTTCGCGACAAACTAATTTCCCAATCTGCAGTTTCGTATGGCAGGCAGCGTAAGATCAACTGAAATTATTGAAAAAAATTAAAATTCATAGACATAACTATTTTACCCTCCACACAGCTGATCTACATGAAGAAGATCGCAATGAGCCAGACGCAGCAACTCGTGCCAGTAATTCGTCAGAGAGTTTGTACTTTATAAGGGACGTAGCATCAAAGCTGTAATTTTTTCTACATCTTTCAAGGCAAAGTGTCACACCTGAGTGGTATGAAAGAAGATGCTCCTTTAGATTGGCTCATTTCTCGTGCTTTACTGGCATCGTTAAGAAATCTGAAAATAAAATAATACATTCAAATCTTGAGTATTTTGAAACAAACAACTGTTCGGAAGAACATTTATAATTGAAAAACTGTTTCCCATCGGCATATATCTCTATGCTTCAATTTACGAACATTTTAATTTTAGCTGGAGAAATCAATGAGCTTTCCCAACTGTCAGAAATGTTTTCTTAAAGAGCCGTAAAACTACCCTATGCTGTTTGTCTCTTCCATTCGAGACACAAAGCGCAGCTAAATTTGTTGACTGAGTATTCAACGTTAATGTATTGCCGACAGCAGAAATGTAGGAAAATCCGTTGTTATATACCCTTTTTTCAAACATTTCTCGATGGTTTATGGTTTTGTCAATTTCTTTTTTCAGTTTTGCACGATTATTATTTTTTAAATATAAAGTATGAATAATTACTATTTTTTTAAATATAAAGTATGAATATTTATTCATTTGTTGCAGTTTAATACAAAGTTTTAATACATTTTATCCACGTAATTTTTTTTCTTGGTTTCAACTATCGTTATTCGGTTGTAATAATTTAATTTATAAGGTAATATGTCGAGCGGCGCTGCTATTTCCGCTCTCTCCGAGAAGGATGTCATGAAACTACTGGCTACTCATGCTCATTTGGGATCAACCAACTTGAACTTCCAAATGCAGCAATATGTCTACAAAAGGCGTTGTGACGGTTGGTATTTTAGAAGATTAAGAAAAACATTAGCTTACTAAATTTATTTAACTATATTACAATACTTAAATACTTCTGTTAATAATTGACTTTGAAATGAAATAATTGCTCTTATTTTAACTTTTCTAGGACCAAACGTTATTAACGTCAAGAAGACCTGGGAGAAACTCCTCCTTGCCGCCCGCGCGATCGCCGCGGTTGAGAACCCAGCTGACGTCGTTGTCGTTTCGGCTAGACCATACGCCCAGCGCGCTCTTCTGAAGTTCGCTGCACACACCGGAGCTACCGCGATCTTCGGACGTTTCTCTCCAGGATGTCTAACCAATCAAATCCAAAAGACTTTCAAGGAAGCGAGACTTCTCGTTATTTCCGATCCACGCATTGATCATCAGGTAAATTAATTGTCTATTTCAAACATAAAACAAAACTTTATATGCTTGATTTAGGCCGTTACTGAGGCTTCCTACGTGGGAATTCCAGTAATTTCCTTTGTGAACACTGAATCTCCACTCAAGCTGATCGATATTGGAATCCCATGCAACAACAAGGTTTTCCGAGTTTTTGAATAAAACATTCATTATTTTATTATAGGGAGATCGCTCAATCGGACTTATGTGGTGGATGCTTGCTCGCGAGATCCTTATCCTCCGTGGAAAGATCTCTCGTCAAACTGATTTCATTCTCGATGGAAAGGAGATCATGCCAGATCTTTATTTCTATCGTGATCCAGCTGAGACGGAGAAGGAGGAATCCGCAGTACACGCTGATGCCGCTGAGACCCAAGATTACCAACAGCCGATACAGGACATCGACTTCACCGCACAAGGAGGAAAGGTTGAAGACTGGGCCGCTGAGACTGCTACTTGGACAGCCGAGACCAAGACGACTGATGATTGGGGTAACGCTGCACCTGCGACCATCTGGTAATTAATTTTTTACGCTGTTGGTTCCTTTGAAATAAACCTTGTTAACTCAGTTATAAATGTGTACTTTATGACATATAATGAAATTAAAACGTATTAAAAAATTTTTTCTAATCCTATTTTTAAAAAAGTGGAAAATCGCTGCAAGTGTCCAAGATTCAGTTCACTCTTGAATAATGAACGTGTAAACACCGAAGGGACTCCACAAAATTTAAGCTCAAAACTGTTTTCATTTTTTTTAATCTGTTGCATTTTTTAAAGCTTTTTACGAAAATAATATTATAAGCATAATTTGTTTTGAACAAGTTACAAAGCAGGTTACAAAACAAATTGCAACATTTTATTATGGAAAGCAAAACAAAAAAGTATTAATTTCGGAAATATTAATCTCCAATCTGTCGGTCCTGCTGTTATCTGATTGTAACAGCATCGTCAGTTTTCTGTTTTTCGGTGATTCGCTTGTAAATTTTATAAACCTTTGAGGGTGCTTGATTTGTCATTTTAGTTTTTCCGTTTGGTTTATAATCTGGACACATTTTTTAAAAGGATATGCAGAAATCTGGAAGCTTCAGTCGTATCCAACGACTGAAATTCTTTTAATCACAGCCAAATCTAACAATTTCGACTGCGGCCTGCTGTTCGTCCACTTATTTAGAGGCTCCTTGATTGTGAACTTTCTCATTTTATATTGCATCAAAAGGTTTTCATAGTTTTGCGCTTCATATGCTGTTCTTTGATTGGGAATATTCGCGAAAAAACTTTTTTTGTTTTTGTTTAGCAAATGACCACAAAAATGCACACCGCTACTGAATAGATCATTCCATGCTTAATTTCTTTGCGTGAGGCTGAACTTTCTCGTAATTTCGGAGTGTCGGAACTTTCCGAATTTATAATTTACCCTATGGTTTACTTTTACTTTTATAGTTTATAGTTATAGTTTACTTTTATAATTTATAATTTACAGCGTACTTATAATTACATGATTTTGTTAAATTTCTTGTTAAAAATCCCTATTTTCATTTTTTTCGAAGCGTTCCGCTTTTCAATTCTTTGGCAGTAATCAATAAATTGGCAGAAAAATGTATACGTTTTATTGAAAGCAGCACAGTTAATGAGCAAATCTGTTGACAAAAACTGCTGATCTTGGAGGGCATGGACAATAAGCTGCATCATTTCCAGGTAAGCCTGGCCCACCGGGTGTGCCGGGCTGTCCACTTGGACCAGCGTTTCCTGGCGTTCCGTCTTGTCCTGGTGGCCCTTGAGGTCCAGGAGCTCCATCGCTTCCTGCACTTCCATTGTCTCCTGGTGGTCCTCCTGGTCCTGGTGGACCTGGTGGTCCGCCCGGTCCTGGTTCTCCTTTTCCTTTTTGTCCGTCTTTTCCGTTTGCGCCGGGCTCTCCATTTGGTCCAGGTTCTCCATTTTGGCCAGCGTCTCCATCCGGCCCTGGTGGTCCCGCAGGTCCATCTTTTCCAGCATCTCCTGGGGCACCTGGCTGTCCATTGGATCCCGCTGGTCCTGCCGGTCCTTCAGGACCTGCTGGCCCAGGTGGTCCAGCTGGACATTTGACGCATTCTGGGTCTTTTGGTGGGCACGTGATTGGGGCGTATGTAGAAGTGTTGTCCTCTCCGGGGGTTCCTGGTGGTCCAGAATTGCCCGGCTGTCCGGGCTCTCCTGGTGGTCCAGGTGGTCCTGGTGGGCACACTGGTTTAGTGGGTTCACATTGACACCAGGCTGGAAGGCCCGAGAAATCTTGCCTTTTCTGACGGAAAATTGAATTGAATGGGTTGACGCGTGGTTTTGAAGGAGGCGTGACAGTGATCTGAATATCCATCATATCCGTCCAAGCAGCATCTGTCTCCATTCGAAATACACTAACTCCATCAAGTACATCATCGTGAACCTGTAAATATACAAAAATAATTTACGATATCATCACCAAAATTACCTCTAAAATCGTGTTGTAAAGATTGGGAATAGTGATAACCATCACTAAACACGCTAATGTAGAAGCGGTTGCAGCCAAACCCACAATTAACTTCTCCATGGTAAAATGGAAAAAAAGGAAAAATGGGGGGAACTGGAGAATCAGAAAGAAGACGTCGACTTTTATACAAGCTGGCGTCAAGTGGTCTGAAGATTGAAGGAAGGAGAAGTGGGCGGCGTTTGAAGATGGTGGCGTCAAAATAATGAGAGGAAGAGGAAAGAAAACACATTGTGAATGCGGATGAATGAATTAATGATGATTGGATTCTCCCCCGGATTGAATATGATGTTTCACACCCATTTTCGGAACGTTTCAACTCGTTTTATATAATTTTACGTTTATTTTGCATGATTTCTATGCAGTACACTAGGAGAAAAATCTGAATTTTATGATTTTATTTTTGATTTTTAAGAAATTGCAATAAAATAAAGAAAGAAATGTTTATTTTATGAATTGAAAAAAAGGATTCACCTTTTGAATGTCGTAGAACATGTGACTCGGTGTTTGCACAAGCGGCGTCGCATGTGACGGCGATTTCTAAATTTTTAGGCGAGTTTTCTCAGTTTCTATGTTTCAAGCCATTTTATGAATTCATTTTTGTTTTTAAATGTTTATTTTTTCAAATTTTGAAAAAAGTAAAAGCGAAAAAGTTGCCATAAAGTTTGTATTCTAGTTTTATTGCAAAAATCAATAATTTCTCTTCAAACTTTTCGAAAATATTACTCTATTTCGCCGTACATTTTTATGTATTCTTAAACATCTATTCAATGAATTAATTTTTGCATTTTTTGTTCTTTCTAATTGATTTACGAATATTTTTATTTGCAGAAAAAGATACAGATAACAAATGAACCAGAAGTAAACGCAAACGAGCGGGTTTCTCGTGTTCCTTAATGCAAATGAAGGAAAGACTCGGCTGTTGCTCAAAAATATCTCTGAAAACGAAACTTTTAAATATTCAACTGTGTTTAAGGGCTATTGTTGTAAGTCTTCTATTTATTCAAGTCTGATCAAAAACGGAAATTCCAAATATGACTTCCTTCACCAAAAATCTTAAATAATCGGTGATGGTCACTGTAGATTTCAAAAAACAATGCCCAACTTCGAAATAATTGCTTTTGAGTCTAAAAATATTTTGATCCGCGCTAGCCCTTTGGCTGAAAACTATAGATTTCATTGCATTTTAAGAGAAAAAAAGTGAAATTAAAGTTGAAAATAAGCGGGCGTTGGACTTTAAATAACCGGCAGATTCCGTATCGATTCAGTTTTGGTCATGTCAATGATTCTGTTACATATCTTAATTGACTGAATTAATTTCCATAGAACACGTTAAGGTCCACAATTTTTCGAGCAAAATTTAGAAAAAAAATTATATATCAAACATTTAAAAATAACTTCGAAGAAATTGATGGCTTCAAAGTTCCCCTTAACTTCCGCAGTCGCCACCAAAGATTTGTTAATTTTAATTATTATTTTTTCATCTTTTCGCTATCAAACTTGCTCTAATTCTTATTATAAATTTCTATTGCAATACTCAACGAATTAAATTTCGTTTTGAGCAATTAAGGATGGCAAAGAAGCTGAAAAAGGGTCACGCTTACTCGTCCTCCCAATAGCTTAATTTTTTGTAGTTTTGTGTGTAAAAGCAGTCTTTACGGACAAGTTAAATGAGCGTTAAGCAGATACGAGTGTGGCCCGTATGTCCCATATGTCCCATGATCCGTTTTCCATCCGTAGCGTTTTACGGGCAACATCTAGACTGCATGCGGGCCGCACCCGTATCGACCACTAAGGATTCCTCGAAAGACGAAATATGATCTCGTTTTCGTCTTTGTCTTGAATTCGTCTAACTTGCGTAAGTCTTGCGTTTACTGCGTAAGACGAACGAAGACGAGGAGACGAGTGACGAGAGGAAAGGCGACTTTTTGATTCGTCTTTCGTGGAAGGCTTATGGTACACTTTGCTCTAAACTGAATTTTAAATGGCGTCGATTTTTAACAGGGCCAATTCTGAATTGTCTCTGATTTGAACATCTTGTTCAATGGCGCGTGATTGCATCATACTGCTAATCTTTTTCTTGTTCAAAATAGCTAACTTTTTGTTTAGAATTATTTATTTTTAGTTATTAATATCATAAAAAAGCAGAATAAAGGAATTACTGGGACACTGGTTCTCTAACTGAATGAGTTGTCTTCGTAAAAATGTTTAAATTATTTTTAAATTTTTGTAGTTTTATCGTAATCCGACGTGTTTTAGGGAAATGGCACCACCTAACATTCATCGCACTTCCTTCGTCGATTGCTTTTTTCGTGTATGCACCACGGTGAGCACTTCGTTCACGTTTTCGCAGAGCTGTTCGCCGTGTGCGAGCAATTCAGCTTCGTGAATTTCTGCCATATTCTTTTTTCTTTAGTTTTGGCAAAGGCTATAGGAAGCTTTCAGAAAACCGTCAACCGTTAAGCGGGTTTTTCATCTTTACAGCATTAGTTCATTTGAAAAGATTTGTGCTACTTTCAAGTTGATTTTCGTGTAAAAAGCGTTTCAAAATCACCAAAAACAAGAGATTCTGGCGAAGCTTCTCGTTCCCCTAGTCCAAAATCACAAAATCATTCCCCTAGTCCAAAAATACGGACAACCTGAGCGATTCAACAAGGTAGAGCTCCAGCTCCTGGAGTAATCTTCACACAGGACGGGCGTAGCGTAGAGACGGTATCAACAAGAACAAATGACCAGCTTCCTCGCCTGAACAAAACTCTGCATTTTCGGAGGGGAAGTTCTCCAGAATAGAACCAAAACCACACTCCAACGCCGAATCTCTGAAGAAGTCGTTGGCAGCGGATGCGTATGCACGTCGTTTCCGTGCTCTCGTCGATCGAAGACAAAGGCGGAAGAATCGATCTATTTTAATTGATAATTGTCCTCTATCGTTCCAATAAAAATCTTGGTAATTTCAATCATTTTTGTTTTTCTATTTTGATTTTGGAGTTATACAAAGCCACTGAAACGCACCATTGAACAAACTTTTTAAATCAGGAGCATTTTAAATATGCTCAAAAATTCAACAAAAATCAGATTTCTTCCAGTTAACGCGTCCACTGTTTTCCTGTGCGTTTTGCGCTTTTTCTCATGTTTTTTGCTGTCCTATTCGTTTTAATTTGCCATGATCGCTATATTTCAGAGACTGTGAGCAAGCCTACGGTATTTTACGGTATTTCGCCTATAATTCCTCGTTTACCCCGTTCAGCCGGGTGACATCGGCGTCCCAAAAAAAAGGAGTCAGGAAATGAGTGCAACGCTATTCTGTGCGCTTTTTTCTTTTAATTTCAATTCAAAGGCATTCATTTTGCTTTCACTGAACAATCTGCAAACCAGTGGTGGGAAGGTGAGAGAGGAAACGATATTCATCCTTGGACATGCATCATTGATATTCTTGTTACGTAATACCAGTCAGAACAGCCCATTTCAGAGAAATTTCGTAACGACAACTACAATGAATTCTTCCAGACACACATACATTCAATCATTCGGAATACCGGCTTTTACTTCCGATGCATGAACGATCAGTGAAAAACTGATCGATGCAACAGATAAATGAATCGACGTCGGGCGAACACAAAAAGCTGTCTGCTTATTTACTTGTATTAGTTAGTAGTAATACAGAAATTACTATTCAGATGCTGGTTTCTGATCTAAAATCTCTTGTCTAACGATTGAATAATCCGATAAGAACAACACCTATGAGTCCGCCAGGGAATGCATTGGTATTTCAACAACTCGCAACCAATTGAATAAAGCTTCCATTCGGGCAAAATTCCGCCCGTCTTGTCCTGTCTCCGCTGACATGTCGTCTTTTTCTTCGTCTTGAATTCGTCTGACGCAGAAATCGCTATATATTCCTGAATGTTCCGACGCTTCTTGAGTTTCGTGCAGCTTCATGCATTACCAAATGAGAAACATGTTTGTAAGGTCAAGTACGAAGATACGCGGAAACCGGGAAGTGACGAGCTATACGAGAATAGAAAGCCTAGACGGACAATCCAAGGTGAAAAATGTGGAACGAACGACGAGAAAAAGACGAATTTTCGTCTCCGTCTTCCGTGGAAGCCATAGAATTGAAAATGGTCAATTAGCGTAGAATATTCAGAACATAGAGTGAAACATTTCGTACAGTGATGAGCGTTCCACGCATTTCTCCTAGACTTAAAATTGAAATCAGTTTTCAATAAGGCTTCGGTTTCTAGTCACGGAACGATGACTTTTGAGTTCGAGTATAGCTCGCGTTGTCAGAAGTGAAAAACAAGATGAGTTGGTAGCGAAATTTCAAATCGAAAAGATGGAGAAAGCGAAGCTTATTTCGCCAGAACTAAGGCTTCCACGAAGGACAAAATAAGACCGTCTCGTCTCGTTTCGCCTTCGTCTTGAACTCATCTGACGCAGAGATAGACATAGTGCTGATACATATGCACAACTTTTTTATTGCGTAATACGAATGCAAGACGAACTGAAAGACGAGACGAAAGACAACCGATTTGTTTCGTCTTTCGTGGAAGCCTTAGTTTTCAACTACCATTTTTCGTTCTTTTTTAAAAGTAAAATTTAAGTCTTATCGCTTCTTTTTATAAAAAATAATCAATTTAGCAAATAAACAATAATTTCCAAGCTGTGTGCTTCACCGGCTAAAAATTTCGCGATTAAGGGGTGAAAGCTAAAAGCTAATTGACCGGTTAATTAACCGACGGTTAACCGGTGAATTTTACTTTTTAATCGAACAATTAATCGGTTAAATTAACCCACGGTTAACCGGTGAATTAACCGGTGAAAAATGCTTTGGCCGGTTAATCGATCGGTTAATTACCCGGGGAATTAACCGGGAAATTCACCCATCATCCAAAATCAAATTTTAGTCCATAAAAGTGAATTCCGGGAAAGCCAACAAAAATATTGAAAAAGGAAAAAAAACAACAACGACACTCCAATTATACGCGCGCGCGTTGTTTAGCAAAACTTCTCATCGGTTAACCGGTTAATTTCGAGCTAATTAACCGGTTAAAATTTTTTACTCGGTTAATTACCCGTGAAAAGCGGTGAATTTTTAACGGTGAATTAACCGATTAATTAACCGAAAACTCATTTAACCGTGGAAATTTTAACGGTGAAGCACATTATTTCCAAGTAAATAATAAAAAAAAAAGATTAAATTGCTCATCAACTGAAAAATATCATTAATTTACTGTACAAGCCGTATTTGCGTTTCTACATCATCTTTACCTCATCCTTCTACTGTACCATCAGCCTGCACAGTTACACTGAAGATTTCTCTCAAATGATGGTTTGTATTAATTCATAAAAGATTTTTAGATTTTCAGAAAAGGCAATTAAATGAGAAGAAAAACCTTAATCGATAATAATGAACAAATTAATAAGGATTGGATTCTAATACGATGCTTCACACCCATTTTCGGAACGTTTCAACTCGTTTTATACAATTTTTCGTGTATTTTGAATGATGTCTATGCAGTATACTAGCAGAAAAATCGGTATTTTATGATTCGTTTTTTTGATTTTTGAGAAATTGCAATAAAATAAAGAAAGAAATGTTTATTTTATGGATTGAAAACAAGGATTCGCCTTTTGAATGTCGTAGAACATGTGACTCGGTGTTTGCACAAGCGGCGTCGTATGTGACGGCGATTTCTAAATTTTTAGGCGAGATTTTAGTCATTTTCAATGTTTTAAGCTAGTTTATAAATTCATTTTTGTTTTTAAATACTCTACTTTGCCGTACATTTTTATGTATTTTATTCAAGCTAATTTATTAAAAATCTGCGCAAAACGCGAGTTCGACTTATTTTAGATCTTTTAAATGTGCTATTACCTAAAACTATTATCTGTCGCATTTTTGACTTTTTCGTGCGTTTCTCGTCGAAGTTTATAGGAAAATTATCACAAAAAATGTTGCGTTTTTCAAAAGCAATATGGAATTCTCGCCAAACTCACGTTTTCGTCGACTCTATTGATCTTTTAAAGCAGAACATCGCTAAAAATTCCGATAACTTTTCAGTTTTCAGATTTCTGCGTTCTAAGTGACAGAAATTTGATTTGCCTGTTGTTCCTTGTTGTCTTTTGCATATAATATTCATTACGCTTTCAGGGTGCTTGTTGATGCTTTTGACGTTCTTCTGAGCCCAGAATTCTCGGCTTATGGGATACCGCGCTGGACCCAACAAGTATGTTGGCAAGACAGGACACCTTTTTTCGCATTTGATAATCATGAAAAATTCACCGTAATACAGCAATTTTATTTCCAGAAAACCGACGTTGTCCGTATGACAGTATCATCAGAAACTGGGAGTTCACCGACAGCAAATGCAGGGTTTTCCAATTTTCTTTTATTATTGCATAAAATTGTTTTTAAAAAAGTTCAAAAATAGCGTCATTTTCAAATCTAGTTTTTAATAGAAATGAGTGTAAAGCAGACCCCATTTTCCGATGTTTTCGCACCTATTAATTGGCCGGAAAAACTAGAAATTCGAACGACGAAACACAAAAAGTCTATGAGAGGGGACCGACTGCATAATTCGCGAGGGAAAGTGTTGGTAATTATTGAAGAAATGTGTTAAAAAAAAAGTGCAAAGACATTCTGAGAAGAAGTCCCCCTCCCCCCACTCCACCCCAATTTTCCAGGCATTGTTTCATTTTTATATTTCTCCAAGCGCGAAGAAATATTATCTTGAAATAGAAAATCAAGCTGGGAGCTCCAGTCTTAAACAGTTCCCTATGTGTAGTACGGAGCAGAACAGTGAAGCGCTTGACGCAGAAGGATGATTTTCTTGCCGCAAGCAAGGGAATCCTATCAAGTTCACTAGAAATTCGAAAAAACGTTTGCATGGAAAATTAAAATAAATAAAGATGCTCGAAGGCTCCTGGAATTTCACTACTGAAAATCAGCTTTCAATGGAATTGAAGAGTGTCTGGAACGATTCAATGAATTTCTAGCTTCTAATGTTCGGCATCGAATGAGCCTCGAATGTAGGCACTTTGAGAAGAATCGCTTTATGCGAATGGGCAGCGCGAAAGTTTGGTGAGTGATGACACATGTTCATCTGAAAAATCTCTTCTCTTCATCTACTTTATCGTTTCTTCACTCATCAAGAGTCTGATCGGCGGGACGTCAATGATACGTGAGTAAGCTTTCTTTAATCGTTAAAAGGAAATTTAAAAATTAATTTTATAAGCACCGAGCTGAAAATTCGAAATCGAAAGTGTTGTTGTCAAGCAAATCACTTACCCGCTGTTCCTTCGAATGCGTTACATTCGCATTTCGTCGGTGAAGTCATGACGCTTCCGAACCTTCAATTTCTGTGACTTCTCCGCAAGTGTTATCACTTGGGATCATACAAACGAATGGGTTTCAAGATTTACAATTTAATTTTGTTCAATGTTAATTCAACTTTTCTAGAGAATAATTAATTGACTTCCAGTCATTTTTTTGATTATGTATGTCCTAGAATCACATCGAATCGAAGATAAAACGTCTTCAATTTATTTTTAATAATGCTTTCGAATTCGAAGAGATTTTTATAATTTTCATTTTCTTCAGTTTTTTTTTGAGAAAACGAATGAGAAAATCTTACACAGCCTCACTGACATGTCGAATTCTCTAACTTTCCTTTTTTTCATATTTCCTTTGTGTTTTCTATGGAAAATGGTGAGGCCGAGTCGTTACAGACCACAGAAAATTGTGTGAGCTACTGCAACACACGAATAACAGGATCTTGCTCTGCCCACTCATGCTCACGACGGCTGCGTCTCTCACTTTCGCATGCTGTTTTGCTTCTCGATTAGAGGATGATCGAGTGAATAAGTCGAAATCACCTGGAACTTGACGTCGATCTCGCCCATCCCTGGCTAACTGAAAAAGAACTGCAAATTGAACGCGATATAAATTTGGACTGCGGCTTCAGAACCTTATCAATTATGAGTCAGCGATTGCAATTTTTTATGTAAGCATTTTTCCTTCTTTTTTTAAAACTATTTCCGTATTTCCGATCTTAATAATTTAGCCGTAAAATCTGTTATGAAATTAAAGAAAAATGACAGGAAATGTTTAATAGATGAACATCCACATCTTACTTTTCAATAATTTTTATTTTCATTGCGATCTATGTTCAAATTTTTAAAAACTTCGATACTTCCAGAGAGAGAGAGTTCGAGAGAAAACAATATTGATAACGATATTTAGAAATTTCATCGATTCATTTCGAGTCGGGTGAAAAGTGAAAAAATTATGTTCCGCCGCGAGGGTATTTACGGCACGTTTTACTAGATTCTTGCAAAAAAACAATAAGCGGAAAGTATTGTCTCCAGACAATCATCGTCATCTTTCTCCACTCTCCATTTGATCATGGAAAAGAAAAAGAAAGGGGTCAACCAACAGATAATATTGATTATCGCGGTCGTGTCGCGGTGTGCGTGAGTGTCATCTTCGAAGAAAGAAGAAATGAGAAAAAAAACGAATTGAGGGGAAAAAGATAGGATGGATAACAGAATGGGATACCGATAGGAAACAGAGAACCAAGAAGAGAAAAGACACAACTAACGGGGCCTTTCTTCCTTTTCGTTTTCCCTTATTTCTAACTTACTCACTTACTAAATAACTTTTCGACACCGATAGTTTCTGCACTACCGCTTCATGGTTCCGTTAGGTTTCCTTCAAAACACTTTATTAATCAACCGACCCCTTCCATGCAGTGGCATTTGGAGAATACATTTGAAATTCTTGTTGCCTTTTGTCTGATATCTGCCCATAAAGATGTGCGGAACGCAATGTTGAATTATACGAAAGTCTCAACCTTTATCAAAACGTGATTCTGATTCGAATAATTTCGGAATGTAGGCGTTTGGGAATCGAAATTTTGGAATAAAAATAGATTACGGTACATCTCAAAGGCGCATGCCCATGTTTTTCGTTGTATCTCGAAAGGATTTGTTTTCTTTATTTTATATTTACCTTTTGCGACCTTACCGCCACGAATTTCCCTCTATTTCAAAATTAGCAAAGAGGTGGCTTGCATGAAAAATTAAATCAAAAATGTTTCCTAACAACTCCGAAAAAAGAAACGTTTTGAAATATACCGAAATTAGATCCCCAAGTCTACAAGTCCGCAAACCACCGCATAGCTTTTAGGTCACGGGACGTTTTAAAATAATTTCAAAACCATATAAAATGAGCAATTTTTTTACAAAGTCTTATTTTAAACGACCACAGTTAACCAAACTCTCTTATAAGTCGAGCCTTATTCCCCTCCCTCCTGTCAAAACTGCACGGCGATTGGAACAGGGCACCCAAAGTTGAATACCTACCGTATGCTTTTGCACAGTATATGCTGGAGCTTCTGAAGACTTCTTTGAGGTCTCAGCCATATTAGAAGGGTGTGACCTTCTGTTCAACAGCACTTTGCACTCCTCAAAACACTGACCGTAATTCTGACGATATCAATCTAGTTTGCAATAAACTAGATTCACGGTTCACTTTTGCTGTTCAAAGTCCAGCTGTACTGCCGTTGAATTGTAACAACGGCCCAATTGGAGGCCGGATTAGAAGCCCTCAAGCAGCTGGACCGGGGTTCTCGTCCCATTGCACTAATTGCATAATTTAGCACTTTTTTGAACTTTTCTTCACTGTTCATACGTGTAAAAATGATGCATTCAAAACAGATCCGCCACAATGTCAAACGGAGGAAAGAGACCGCCGGAGGATGATTCAAAACTACCATACTACAAGCTGGTGGTGATTGGTGATGGAGGAGTCGGAAAATCTTCACTTACTATTCAGTTCTTTCAGGTAATCAATAGCTGAAAATACTTTAAGACGTTGTATTGATGTATTGATGATTATAATGTATTCATCCCTACTCTCCATAATCAGAAAAAGAATGTCCATCTGCGTCGCACGTTTCCTGTTTGCTTTCGCGAATGCTGCATAACGACCCGTGCGCTGCATAACAACCGTCCCAACCACTCCCACCTCTACAGCAGAGAAGGGCGGAATTCCGGATTCCGTGAAAAAAATGTATTTCCGTTTTCCGCATTCCGAGTTCCCAAAATCCAATTCCGCCCAACTATGAGTTTTAATACTTTATTCTCAATTGTTGTGAAAAGTATACTTTTTTGAACTCCCGCAAAAGAGCGCATTTACATCATTTGATTCCCTCATTAATGGTTAAAATTCCGTTTTCCGCATACCGCCGTTTTCTAAATTCCGGATTCCAGATTCCGTGAAAATTTTTTTTCCGTTTCCCGGATTCCGAGTTCCCAAAATCCAATTCCGCCCTATTCTGCTCTACAGTAGCCCCATCCACTTCCGCGCATTTAGTACTCCAAGTTGGAGCCCTGTGTCTTGCTCGGGACTGGTGCCACACGCCCGCCTTCTCTACAGTAGCCCTGTCCACTTCCGCGCATTCAGTACCCCAAGTTGGATCCCTGTTTCGCTCAGCACATCCGCCCAGTCACGCTCTGACAAGAAATGCATATTTTCATCCCTTAAAAACAGCACTGGAACAGAAATAATTATCTGAAAGATACCTTCATTCCGCTGAAAATCGCAGATCGCCACAATGCCAAATGATCTCCGAACGTGTGATAGTGTGATACATTTGATGTCCATTTTCGTTTCCAATTGACCTTCCTTTTGACCGTTTTTGGACCAAATCTGTTCGCCTTTGCGCAGGATATTTTCATATGACATTTCATACATAAGCTCTTAAAGTACTGTGCTGTGATGAGTTCCAAAAAGGCAGCTGTCCACATTAAAAAAGTTCGAACCATCGCATCTAAATCAGTAGAGACGGCTGCGACTCGTATGGTGTCCGTCCCATTCAATACTTACGAGCAAGACACCAGCTCCGCACAATAAGGCAAGTGATAACGGCGGGTCTTCGCAAGTGCGGCTTCTTTTGGCATTTCACTGAGTTTCAGACAACAATTTTTTCGGCGCAATCTTAGTTGGGGGGGGTCCACTCGTTTTTAGTCATTTTTGGAGGTTTTTCTAATTTTTTTTAGAACGGAGTGCATGTCTTTAGGAAAACGAATCATTCAGCCGGTTAGAAAAATGATCGAAACGAATTCTAGAAGTCCTACCTGCTTATTAGTGAATTATGCGATTGAAAATTTAATTGTCTGCTTCCAGAAGCATTTCGTCGATTATTATGATCCAACAATCGAGGACCAGTACATACAGCATTGTGAAATTGATGGAAATTGGGTTATAATGGATGGTAAGCTCTTTGTGTTGTGCAAACTTTCCCGGGGTTTCGGTAGGGACGAAAATGAATTCGGGACAACCACCCGCTTTCTTAAAAAAAATCCTTCGAAACTACTGCTGTCCAGCTCCTGAACCGGTAGCCTCACCTAAATCTTCCAGTGTTGGACACGGCCGGACAAGAAGAGTTCTCAGCAATGCGCGAGCAGTACATACGCGGCGGCCGTGGCTTCCTTCTCGTGTTCTCCGTGACCGAGCGAAAATCGTTTGAAGAGGCCCACAAACTGTATAATCAGGTGCTGCGTGTCAAGGATCGCAACGAATATCCAGTGCTATTAGTTGCAAACAAAGTCGATTTGATCAATCAAAGGGTGGTTTCGGAGGAGGAAGGCAGAGAATTGGCAGCTCAGCTAAAACTTATGTATATCGAAACATCAGCCAAGGAGCCGCCAGTCAATGTGGATGCCGCTTTTCATGAACTTGTTCGTATCGTCCGTAGTTTTCCGACCGACGATGGAGAACATGAAGTGAGTCCGAAATTAAGTTCTTCAAGGTGCATTAAACGATTTCAAGAGTCACCAGAAGCCCGGCGGGGGTGGGGGAGGCTAAAAGAAATATAATATATTAAAATACAATTTACTTTATATTCAATATTTGCGAAAACCCTGATTATTCTTCTTTTTTTGTCAAATTAAAAACATTCGCAGCAAACACTCTACCTCACAACGACCTCCGGTATTGTGGGAACAATCAAGCAGCAGCAAAGTACATTTCTTCTTTATTGCTCCATTTATTCAGTCGTCTTCTTCCATTTTCAGCTGAAAATGCCAAAAATTGAAAAAAAAAACGTCTAATTCCTTACTAATGTAGAATCTGGGGCCACGCGCTATAGAAATCCGTTCGAAATTCCGTCATTTCTTTCTTTTAAAATTCCACGTTTTGAAAAATTTTTTTTGCTATAAACAGCGCAATTGTATAATGTGAAGAGAAAGGAATTTCGTATAGAATATAGAGATAGAGAAAAAAATTTATTCGAAATATGAAAATCACTTGGAGATTGCATTTTTCCTGTCGGAATTATCCATTCCGAACATCCAATTCCTAATTCCAAGATTGATTAACCAAGAATCCAAGAAAGAAACCAAAATTCAAAAAAAGATTATAACGATTATAACTAATCCTTTCAGGCATCAATGGCATCAGTACCGCGCACCAAAAAACGAAAGGACAGAGGAAAATGCTCAATTTCATAACCTCTCCAATACAATCCTCTTCCATTCCATTTTTTTTCGCCATTGTGATTGATTTTATTGTAACTTGCCGCTGGATTAAAAATTCTTTCATACAGCTCTGGATCTTCCATTCAGTTCGCGCTAGCATAGAACAGCCAGAGACTAGGTCCACGAGAAGCGCATTAAATAGCCCTTACCAGGCACCAGGACGAAAACAGGTTATATGGTTCTGCCGAAACGTCGAAAGTACAACAATGAATAATCAATTTATTGGCAAGAGCAAAAAAGGGGGGACAGCAGAGGGCGGCTACTCCTTCTTGTCATCATCCTTCTTATCCTGAAACTATTGTAATTAAGACACATTCACCTGAAAATCAACTTACGTCATCCTTTTTATCGTCGTCCTTTTTATCATCATCCTTCTTATCGTCCTTTTTGTCGTCCTTTTTGTCATCCTTCTTATCATCATCCTTTTTTTCCTCGTCGTCCTTTTTATCCGTCTTTGTTTTTTTGCCGGACTTACCGGACTTTTTGGACTTCTTGCCGGACTTCTCCTTCTTATCACCATCCTTCTTTTCATCCTTAACCTCACTCTTCTTCTCACTCTTTTTCTCTTCCTTCTTATCACCATCCTTCTTTTCATCGTCCTTCTTATCACCATCCTTCTTTTCATCGTCCTTCTTATCACCATCTTTCTTTTCATCGTCCTTCTTCTCTCCATCCTTCTTTTCATCGTCCTTCTTCTCTCCATCCTTCTTTTCATCTTCCTTCTTCTCGCTCTTCTTTTCTCCTTCCTTCTTCTCTCCTTCAGCGGCGGCGGGAGCTCCTTCAGGATGAGCAGCAGCAGAATCCGCTGCAGCTGCAGGAGCCGGAGCCGGTGGTGGTGGCGCCATCTTTGACGCAGATTTTTGAGGTCTTCAAATGGAAGAATACATGTACTATCAAAGCAAGGTAACTTACGACGCCTTCTTCTTGCCCCCGCAACCAATGAGAACTGCGAGGGGGCCGACGAGCAGCAGGGTCAGGTGCAGATAGTCGAACGGGCTCATCGTCTTTCCGTCGTTTCGCCGAGTTTATACGATGTGCTTGTATCGAGTGTGAAGATTCGAACTGAAGCAGATTCTCGGTTTTCATCAACTTTTATCGCCAGCACCTTATCAATGCTCTAAATCTGAATAACCGAGACAGTGGAGCATCACGTTGAAATGAGTTTCGTAGCAAAAGGTCTAGCTCGTTCGCTTCGAATATTAATTCACGTATTTCGTTTTTCGGCCCTGAAAATGAAATGAAATTCTGAGAATAAAAATGTGAGAGCACCGAGAAGAATAAAACTATAATATTCAAAGAAGCGCTGTGCCTTTCTTATGTTTCAGATACAAATACAGATTGAGCAATTCGAGTGTGGATAGCGGGACAACGATGACGTGTACTGCGCAATATTCGTTCATTTCGATTTTAATAATTTTCAGAAAAAGCGGCAAAAAAGAAGAGGAGTAGAAAAGAACGTTGCGGAAATGATGTCGTTTATGAGGAACGACGATAGGAAAGAAGAAAAAAGTAAGACGAAGCAGGAAGAGAAAAGTAAGCGGAAGGAAAAAGAGAAGGAGAAGGAAAAAGAGAAGGAGAAGGAAAAAGAGAAGGAAAAAGAGAAGGAGAAGGAAAAAGAGAAGGATACGAAGCCAGAAGATAAAAGTAAGCGGAAGGATAAGGAAAAAGAGAAGGATGTGAAGCAGGAAGAGAAAAGTAAGCGGAAGGAAAAAGAGAAGGAGAAGGAAAAAGAGAAGGAGAAGGAAAAAGAGAAGGAGAAGGAAAAAGAGAAGGAGAAGGAAAAAGAGAAGGATACGAAGCCAGAAGATAAAAGTAAGCGGAAGGATAAGGAAAAAGAGAAGGATACGAAGCAGGAAGAGAAAAGTAAGCGGAAGGAAAAAGAGAAGGAGAAGGAAAAAGAGAAGGAGAAGGAAAAAGAAAAGGAGAAGGAAGAGAAAAGTAAGCGGAAGGAAAAGGACGACGAAAAGAAAGAAGAGAAAAAAATGGATAAACAGAAAAGAGCCGGAGCGGTTTATAATCAAATGAATAATATCTGTCTGATAGCTGAAGGGTCGACTATTCTTGGAAGATTTCAAGTCGACGCAATCATTGGTGGAGGAGGATTCGCTCAAATCTATAAGTTGGTTTCTAAATTTTAATTTATTTGGAAATCGGAATATTTTTTGTTTTCAATATAGTGGTCGATAAGGGTGTAACTTAGCCCTCATTTTTTCGGAATAATTATTTTTAGAAGGTTTTTGAATGAGCTAAATTCATGAAAATATGCATTTTCCGCTTACAAAATTATAAAATGTACCTGTGATGAAAACAAGTAACGAGGAAAAAACTTAACTCGAAATAAAGAAACAAGAAAACAAAATCGCCTCGGGGTGCTAGGAAATTTAAGCTATGTGCCTTTAAGATATACTGTAATTTTTTTATTTTCCTTCTTCGGATTATACCTTTCTGAATTCCATTGCATTGTTAAATTTCTATTTTATTATTAAAAACCAACTTTCTAAATTGCCAAAACTAGGCGGCCGTCTATTCCGCTTACCAGAAAGTGCGCAACGTACTGCTTTTCCTATTTTTATCTTTTTCAGAGCATACGACAAAGTAAGAAAAGAGGATTGTGCCGTAAAAGTTGAGCATTCATCACAGGACATTCGAAGAATGAAATTGGAAATCACTGTACTTTTGGCACTCCGCGGCTGCGTCGGAATCCCCGAGATTCTCGGCCAAGGAAAGTGGGTGAATGGAGATGTTAAGTCTCAGTACATCGTAATGCAGCTGGTGGGAAGGAATCTGTCGGATGTGAGAAGATCTCTTCCACATAAAAAGATCAGTGATCGCACGCTCTATCGGGCCATGCTTCAGATATTAAAAGCTCTCTCGCTCCTTCACGGAGCCGGCTTCTTGCATCGAGATTTGAAACCGTCCAATTGTTGTATTGGAGCAACTGATTGTACTCGGATCTACTTGATCGATTATGGTAAATATCTTTTCGATTAGAAATTCCATTTTGAAAAAAAAAAACAATTTTATTGCGATTATAAAAAAAATGAAAAGAAATCATAAAATAAATCGATAACGTTAGCAGTTTAAAAAAGTAAAAAAAGACTTAAATTACACGTAAACTCGTGTAGAAGTAACATAATTGCAGTTTTTCTTGCTCTTCTTGAGCTGTGTTACCCTTCTGAAATTCTGAAAAATGAATAGTAATACCCCACAAAGTTGAAATTGGAGTTGCAGGACTTACTCGCCAGTATCTCGATAAAGGCGGAATAGTGCGGAAGCCTCGTGCCGGAGTTGGCCTTCGCGGAACCATCCGCTACATGAGCTTGGACGCTCATTCACGACACGACCTGGGTCCGAACAACGATTTGGTGGCGTTCCTTTACACCACGGTAATATTTAAACGAAATTCGAAAGACAGTTTGTTTCTGTCGTAGTTCTTTGCGTGTTCTCAGTGCTTGCGTATATTTTTAGATTGTTGTAGTGTATTTTATATTATATTAATTTTTTCTACTTCTAAACCGCAATGTGCATTGTATTTCTCGAAAATTCTGGCAAAAAAGGAAGTAATAAATGAGGATATTGTCATTTATGACGCTTCGGTCCCGCAAACACTGCGCTCATACAAAGCGACGTGAAGCGCATCTCTGTAAAGACTAAAACGGATGTGAACTGTTAAGTAAGATATTCTCGAATACAAAGGCGCCTCGTGAATTTTGTTATGTATGATGAATTGATCGTATTGTTCATATCAAAGAGGCAAAAACGCAGAGCGGTCGCCCATGTTTAACGGTTCGCCCGCGATTAATTCTGTGAGAATTGCGTGGTTTTATATTATAATCTGATTCAGCAAGAAAGTTTATGGAAATTTAAAAAATTGTCCCTAGATCGAATGTGGAGATGGTTCACTTCCGTGGGCATACGAGAAAACCCAAGAGAACATCATCAAGCTGAAACAGACGCACATTGGAGAGAAGCTTTGTTGCAAGCAACCCGTCATGACGAAGTCAGCAGAATACATTGAGTCGCTCAACTATCACAACATCCCTGATTATGAAAAACTTTTTACTCTAATTGAAGAGTGCAACCCACCAGACCTCAAGGAGAATGAGCCCTATGACTGGCAATATCGGTACGTTGTATTGGTTATAGTTGTCTTGACTTAAAATTGCGCTATTTTTCAGTCATGTTTATAACACACCTGGACAGCCGACCACCAACGAAACACCAGCTGGAACAAGGGAGAACTTGACCGAGCGGATGGTTGTCTAAGTCGGCATATTTGGATGCTGGCTGAAATGAATATTTTTTCAGCGCAGCAATTGAATTTTCTTTATACAGAGCAGTATACCTTGTGCGCCTCGCATATCAATAATATGACTGATGAGAGCGCGCGGTTTAAGACCAGAAATGTTGAAAACGGAAGAGCATTCTGTAATTGACCGAAAATTGCTTTTTCTTCCCGTTCACAGTGCATTTTTCACTGATTATTTTTCTCTGTGACCTTATTACATTTGGCGCACATTATATTCCAATTTTGAGGACATCCCATTCTTATACGTTTTATACGTGTCATCTTTCAAATTTAAATCCCGCATGCTTATAGCCGTCTATGGCTCCATAATTTCTATTGTATCATCGCAGTGAATTATCTTATACAAAATTCTGTGAATTAGTTTTGATTGTTACCTATTTCTATTGATTTTGATCAGAACTCCTGTTTGAAGCGCTTTAAATCATTTTCAACTGGTTCAGGCTCCTTCTGTCACTTTAATGCCTAGATTTATAATTTTTTTCAATGCATGTCCAGAATCTTTTCAGAAAGAAACGATTTATGCGAAAACACCGAAATAAAGAATAAAATTGGAAATCACGCAGACTCTGTTGAGACGATCAGATTATATTTCTGCTTATCCGTCGCTCTGAAAAAGTGTTATAATATCGTTTTTTACTCTTTATCATTTTCAGACTCGCGAAGTGCGTATCGAAACTTGCTATCAAAAATCAAAACTTCTTGCTCCGACCGATAAACTTTTTCAGCTTTTTGGAGAGTAGAATTTCGACGAAAAGGGAAAACCTGTGGGAGCGGCAGACATAACTCTCTCCAACCGAAACGCTGACCTTCTCGTGAAGAAGTTTTCTGGAATTTCTCTCGACGGAATGGAAATCAAGTTTGCAATGATCGACGCAGCCAACAATGCAAATCGGGTTATATTCCCAGAAACTCCAAGAAGAATTTCTAATGGAAATACAGAGAACTGCAGAGAAACTACCGAGTAGGTCACAGCCATTCGTTTTACGCAAGACTTACGCAAGTCAGACGAATTCAAGGCGAAGACGAGTCGAAATTTCGCCTAAATGGAAGCCCAGAAAAGGGAATAAACCCAAGAAGACAGTCGAGGAGTTCGATGCAGAACTGGACGCCTACATTTCTTACTTACTTAGTCGATCCGTTAGCCGCTTGTGTGGGCGCGGATCACAGCTAACCATTCTTTGCGATCTTGGGCGATGATTGTCCTCCATGAAGTACGGGAATGATGTCGTCTGAGAATCTGAAGTTGGTGAGATTTCTGTTTCTGCCTACTTGTCGCATTCAATCTAAATTGCTTCGTTCCCATTTCGAAAATATTCGATTTCATTGTTTAATGAATTTGTCAAATACAACAATTATTCATAT
This sequence comes from Caenorhabditis inopinata, assembly GCA_003052745.1. Taxonomy (NCBI): domain Eukaryota; kingdom Metazoa; phylum Nematoda; class Chromadorea; order Rhabditida; family Rhabditidae; genus Caenorhabditis; species Caenorhabditis inopinata. The sequence goes on from AP018153.1 coordinate 4,267,892, forward strand.
TTAAAAACCGTTTTATTAAAAAACTCGTGTAGTCTGGGAGGTTGCCCAGCAATGTTTGGTCCACCATTATCCATAACTCGATGAATGCCTGTTTTGGGCCGGGGAACTGTCGTTGCTCTTGTTTCAGTCGTAAATTTGGTTCCCAAAACATTCTCGAAAATATTTAATTCCGCGGTCGCGTTATTGGAGAAGTCCACGGTGGAATGTGTAATTTTTGATGCTTTTTTTTGATAAATGGTAGCATACATCTCATCACGTGAGTCTATTTTCTTCGAGTTTTCTTCTTTTTGCTGAGCTACCAAATGTTCGAAATCTTTCGAGCTTTTGCCGTGCATAACATTGAGATCATCCAACTTTCTGTAGTCTCTTGTGAAAACTGGTTACCGCGTCGTCGCACCCTCACGGTTCCCAGTTTCTTCTGCCCTGCCATCGGCCCAAAACCCCTAACTTGTGGTGAAGCAATGTGAGAAATTAAGAGACAATGTTTGAGAGATTCGACCATAGCTCAACTGCCCATAGTCACAGTCTAAAAAAGTTGTTTCAATTGGTCTGATTTTTTATATAATAGGTACTTGTGGTGCCTTAAGTACAAAACCGTATTCAGAATTAGGCTCCGCCCCCTTCGAGTTGAGATACGGTAGGGGTGTTTCGAAAAAAATTTTTTTTTCTTTTTTGAGATAACTTCGATTTCTTTTCTGGAATCGATAACCGGTCACTTATGAAGCATTTTTGTAGTTGAGAACATTTTTCTAGTTTTTCTCCTTCCGACCAAAAAATTGAATTGTTTCATTTCCGCATTGTGGAAAAAAAATATATTACGGGAAGTGAGATCTCATCAGAACTTTATATTTCATAGTATGGGTTACAAGAATTCAGAACTCGTTGGCCGCGGTTTGGGTGCGGCCGTCAGTTATTTCACGATTTTTGTCATTTTTCTACTGTTTTGGTACCATTTTTCCCATTTTTTGAAAAAAAATATATTACGGGAAGTGAGATCTCATCAGAACTTTATACTTCAGGATATGGGTTACAAGGTATTTGAGATTTATACTCTGTGATGTCTCTCGCTACCTTCTTAAGACTCCTTCGTTGATTAGCGGCATTCAGTAGGCGGGTTCTGGCGAATTCTTCATGGTCTTTCTCGACAGCTTCTCGGCATTCTTGATACAGTGACTTAAAGCTTGGGTCTGATCTGTCTGTGAAACGCCGTTTGGTTAGAAGCTGACGAGTTGCTTCCGAGATTCTTCTGTGTGCGTGGTTGGATGGCCTTGTTATTGCTTTGTCCTGTAGATCCTTGAGTACGTTGATTAGATTTTCATAATCTTGATCAATGTCCGTATTTGAATCTATTTCGACTGTGGCACTGAGCGTGTGCGCAGTGTTCGGGTCCAACTCTCTCTTTGGAAGCTTTCTTCGCTTGACCTGCTCGTATCTTGCGATGTTGGTGTTGAAGTGCAGGTGGCTGCGAAGTAGACGGTGGTCACTACCATTTGTGAATGATGGAAGCACCGACACATCCGTCACAAATTTTCCATTTCCAAGTATATGGTCGATTTCATGTTTGTGCTTCTGGTCGGGGCTGATGTGTGTCCATCATCTATGCATTGGCTTTTTGAATTGCGAGTTCATGTGCCATAGACGATTTGATTCACAAAAGGTAGCTAATAATTCGCCACTTTCGTTTCTTGGTTTCATTGAATTTGTGCCAATGTATCGTTCCGTGTCTTTTCTTACACCCAATTTAGCGTTGAAGTCGCCTATAATGAGCTTGTATCTGCTACGGCAGGTTAGATAGGCGTCTTGAAGGCTGTCATAGAAGTCAGCGAGTTCCTCTGGATCGGTATCAGCGACAGGTGCGTACACCTGGAAGATGGTACAGCTGAGTTTCCTTCCTACTTGTAGAGTAAGGTAGCCGATCCTATGGTTGAGGAACTTGACTTCTATGATTTTTGGGAGGAGGGTGCTCTTAACGATAAAGCCGATCCCTCCTGACACGGAACTACTGTTCCGAGATCCTAAGAAAACTCCGGTCCCGTCTCGATGCGTTTTGTGCTCTTCTGCTTCTCGTTTTGTTTCTGATAGTCCGATGATATGGTACTTTATTCTTTTTGTTTCTTCGAGAAGCTCTGCTAGTCTGTTGTCGGATGCGACAGACCTGCAGTTGAAGGTGCACACTCTTAAATCGATTCTTCTTGTTTTGGGTCGTGTTTTCTTCTTTTCCTTTTCCGATTGGTAGACGATCGGTACTCCGAGATTTGATCGCCTCTCCCGACTTACTTCTGAAACTACCGTATCAGAAGCAGAGGCCGAGTGCGGAGGACTGAGGCAGTTTTGGTTACTGTTTGTAGCAATTATTGTGTGCCTGTTTACTCTATTATGACCTGCTAAGCCAGAGCTAGAGCTACCGGGACAAAGAGTATTGGGCGCTACCTTCGATCCGATATGACACGTTTCTACCCATTGGCCAACTGAGACTCTGCCGGGGTGCCGAACTCCTCCGGATATGTAGAAGAGAGTCAGTTGTTGATCTTCTACGCCACGTAGAGGCTGAGTAAAATGTAGAAGTGTTCTCCACTACAAAAATGCTTCATAAGTGACCGGTTATCGATTCCAGAAAAGAAATCGAAGTTATCTCAAAAAAGAAAAAAAAATTTTTTTCGAAACACCCCTACCGTATCTCAACTCGAAGGGGGCGGAGCCTAATTCTGAATACGGTTTTGTACTTAGGGCATCACAAGTACCCATTATATAAAAAATCAGACCAATTGAAACAACTTTTTTAGACTGTGACTATGGGCAGTTGAGCTATGGTCGAATCTCTCAGACATTGTCTCTTAACGCGTAGAGCTCGAGATCCATTTATTATAATTTGACGCCCGTAGATCGTTTAGGGCCAAAATAAAGAGCAAAACATGAAAAGCGGGAAATACAAGAACATTAAAATATAGATGGAAAACGTTTGACGTCGGCCGTATAGATATGGCCGAGAGAAGGACGCCGTCGCAACGAGAAAAAACCACGAAAAACATGTTCGCTTGTCAAAACGCGAAGAGCATGTTGCTCGAATAGTAGAAAAATTACACGAGAAGGTATCAATAAAATCCGACAAAAGACATATGTTTAATATGAAAAAGTCGGTCGGCAATTCGCCGAAACGCATTGAAGCGGGTAATAGTGGTTAATAACAACACAACAACAAAACAATAGCGTTTAACAAAATTAACAATGAGATGTATCTCGGTCCAAAGAAACATTTTACAAGAAGCACGATGCTTTCACCTATCGGCGCATTTTTCGCTTGTTGGCGTTGCTGAAGTGCTGATTGTTGGACTCGGACCCTGCATAGATCCTCTTGTTCTCTAAGAAGAATCGTCTGAGTTATATATATAATTCCGTAAAATCTTTATTGTACCAATTTTTTGACGATCAATGCCTCTGGTTTCCTTTCCGGATTCTGGGCACACTGCATAATGGTGGAAGATTTTCTCTGATTCCGACGTACCATGGTACAAAATCGCACAATTCATGCACTTTCGGTTGGAGAATGGACAGTCTTTGTGAACTCCGGTTGTTGGCTCGGTCCCCTTTTTCAGACATTTCATGCATTCATCCTCTCGGATGAGGCGCTCTCGCCTCTCTTTCCAAGTCTGATAGCGTGCGCAGTCCTTCGAATTGTGCGTTGTTTGGGAACAGAACGCACAGATCGTCTGTAATATTAAATGTTTGTAAAATGCACAATTATTCATTTTTATCTTGTATGCATATATTCATTCACATACAGTACCGTGCAAAATTATACGAACCGGGGTGATTTTTACCTAAACTCGACTTCGGATGATCCGATCGACCCCAAAGTTTCAGGAATTGAGGAAAGCGCTTTAAAAAGAAGTTTGAATAACAAAAGAACGAATTTACTCAAAAAAAAGTTTTTTTGAAAAAAAATTAAAAAATTGAAAAAATGGCTATTTTGATTTTTGATATTCATGGAAAGAAAAAACAAAAATGACAAGTTAAAAATCAGGGGAAATGATACGAAATGATTAAATTAACTTAATACTTGGTCGCCATGCCTTTGGCTTTGATAACCGCCTCACATCTTCTTGGCATCGAGTCGATCAAGTTCATCAGGGTCTGAAGTGGGATTTTGGTCCATTCTTCCTTGAGTTTCTCGAATTTTTCGGTACAATTTTTTGCTTTTCTGACTTTCAAACGTCTGCCAAGGACCTGCCAGAGATGCTCAATGGAATTCATGTCAATGGGATTCAGATTGGCTTGGCCAGGTTGACTTGACGCTGTGCGAACCAATCCTTGAAAAAGAGGGAAGAGAGCTTCGGATCGTTGTCTTGTTGGAACAACCAACCACGACCTATCTGAAACCTTCCATATGGCAACATTTCGTTTTCCAAAATGTCCTTGTACATGTACCCTGTACTTGTACTTCGTACTTGTCCTTATACTTGGCGTGGCAGCAGCCCCAAACCATGACGTTACCACCACCGTTCTTAACAGTCGGAACCTGGTACTTGGGATCGTACCGTTTGTTAACTGGACGTCTTACATGAGTGATTCCTTCTAGCCAATCATCAAATACTTCGATTCGTCGCTCTACAGTAGCTTATTCCACTGCTGAGGTATCCAGTGCAGATGATCCTTCGCAAACTTCAATCGAGCCAGACGGTTCTTCTCGGAAATCATTTGCTTTTTCACTGGGCGCCTTCCGAAGAGTCCAGAATCACGCACACGTCTTCTGACATTGTCGTTGGACACCTATAAGCCATATCGATTGAAATTTTTTGAGAAATGTCCAAAAAACTAACATCGACTCCATATTGGCCCTTCAATTCCGAGTTGATGTCCGTACTTGTCAGCCGCGGATTTTTCTTGCACATCCTGACAATGATTCTGTCGGTTCCTGGTGATGTTTTCGAAGGTCTTCCAGTAGCATTCGATCGGTTTCGAGTGTTCAAAGTTGCCCAGATAACCGATTTAGAAGTCTTGAACTGCTTCGCGAGGGTGGGCATGTCCAGACCCATGTGACGATCACGGATGATAGCCATTCGCTGAGATTCTGATAAATTAGGTAAGCCACGTGGTCTACCCATTCTAAATAACAATAGTCATGCATAAAAAACGATAATATTTGTAAAAAAGGAAAAGACCAAAAAATCGGATTTTAGTATAATTTTGCACGGCACTGTATGTGCATGTTAATAAATAATTTTTTTAAAGATTAACACACACCTGTAGCGTTGAAGGGCATATTGTAGAGAAGTGAGGTTGAGGTTTTCCTCGATCCTCTGGAATGGGTGCTTGACCTCCTGCCACTTGACTGTTGTTCCGTGGTGAAGACAGCTGATTGATTTTTTACTCGAGGCGAGGGTACAACGTGACCAGATATTGGACTGTGTCCCGCGACGCCTCAACTTGCATCTCAATTCCTTTGTGTGTCTTCTCCAGAGGTTCAGTACCAAGCTTGGTACTTTCGAGGAGACTTGCCTGGCCTTTTCCAAACTACTCCTCGCCAAGTTCAGAACTTCAACACTCTCGGACACCATTTTTTCGATAGTGTTTGTTGTGTTGTTGCGAAGTCGTAGAGAGAACGAGGGTTATCAGGGCTTTGAGTTAGGTATTGGGGATCAATATTTAATAAAATTAGTATTATTTTAAAATTTAATTGAAGAACTTAAAATTCCGATCAAATTTTTTTTAAAGATTGAGAATAATCGAGTTGGAATTGGAAGTGATTAATAATAAACAACAAACTATCTATCGTAAACATCTATTTTATCGTAGTTACTTGCTGAGAGATGCTGACCGCCTGATCGGTGAGAAACTGGGACGAGGCTGTCATTCGGTCCGAAATGTTGGCGAAGAGCACTGAAGCAGGAATCTTATTCACTTACTTAGTTACTTCCTGTCGATCCGTTAGTCGCTTGTGTGGGCGCGGATCACAGCTAACCATGCTTTACGAGCTTTACGATCAGGTTGTCCACGGAGTAATCAGTCGATTTCCTCAATATATTGAGACTTCTTTCCGTATTGAGTCGGACCATCTCATGGGGGTTGTCCGACAGTTTTTGTTCTCAAAGAATCCATTCTTGTGTCAGTTTCGTCCATCTTCCGTCAGTTCTTCGCATAATGTGCCCGACCCATCTTAATTTTTTCTTTTTGATATATTTGAGTGGGCCCGTGACTTGGGAGATTTTTCGGATGTCTTCGCGGTGTAAGTCTCGTTGGCGTTGTTCCGGGGGGTCATTCCAATTAATCTTATTTCTAATGATGCATGCGTCACACGGATCCTTTCAGCGAGGTTCTGCGCAAAGGTCCAGATTTCAGATCCGTATGTGAGCGCAGGAAAAACGATGATGTCAAAAAGTTGAGCTCGGATTCGTGGGCAGATGAGAGCGTCGGTGGTGTTTTTGACGTTGTTAAACGCTGTCCAGGCTGCCCGTCTTCTTCTGTGGAGTTCTGGTTCTAGCTCATTTCGTGAGTTGAGTAGCCTGCCAAGGTAGACATACTCATCCACGTCTTCGATTGTTGTGCTGGCAAAAATAAAATGCCAGTATCAATCTTCTAGAGTCATTAGATAATCAATCGTATTGCTCACATTCGGTGCCATTGGAAATCCGATTAGTCACCGGCGCTGAATAAGCAGACGTCTCCGCTTATGTTGGAGTCGCAAAACGATGGCTACGACCTTTGCGGCTTCTGGCTGCCGATTGACTCGTTCCCGAGCAAAAGATTTTTTTAAATCTCTCCCACTCTACCTCCATCTTCACTCGAGTTAGATCGCTTTTTATTTTTTTCAGCTGGAGTGTCGGCAGTAGTAGCTGCCGCACTTTTCTCGACATCGCCGAGGACGTCTTCTTTTTCCGAATCGATCTCGGTTCTTGGAATATCCATTTCGTCGTACATCTCCTTTACTACTGGTGGAGTGAGCATCTGAATTATAGCTCTTTTTAATGGAGACGTTAGTGGCAGTGGTGAGAAATATGAAGAAATATATATTAGGTTGATGGAAAAGTTATGTCGTTTTTATGTTGTTTACTTTTGTGAAAGATTTTTGAATAACATTTTTGGTTATCTGTGATCGTGTTATATATCATTTTAAAGAGCGTAATTCGCTCTATCTACTCGTCTTATTTATTTTTCCTTGAAATAATTATGTCACTTTTTATAGCACTTCAAAGAAGCATGGATAAAAGGCAAATTCGAACGATTTTCTTGTTCCAGGTCAAACTAGGCCGAAACTCTGTCGAGACAACTCGCGATATCAACGATGCATTTGGCCAAGAAACCACTAATAAACGTACGGTACAACGGTGGTTCAAAAAATTCCGTAGCGGTGACGAGAGCCTCGAAGATGAAGATCGTGACGGCCGGCAGTCTGTGATTGATAACGATCAATTGAGAGCCTTAATCGAAGCCGATCTTCTCAAATCAACACGAGAAGTTGCCGAAGAACTCGACGTTGACCAATCAACAGTCGTTTTTCATCTGAAGCAAATAGGCAAATCAAAAAAGCTCGACAAATGGGTGCCACACGAATCAAAAGAAAATCAAAAAAATCGTCGTTTTGAGGTGTCGTCCGCTCTTCTTTTACGCAACAAAAATGAGCCGTTTCTTGACCGGATCGTAACGTGTGATGAAAAGTGGATCCTCTACGACAATCGACGACGTTCCGCGCAGTGGTTGGATCGTGATGAGGCTCTCAAACACTTTCCGAAGCCGAAAATCCACCAAAAAAAGGTTATGGTGACTGTTTGGTGGTCTGCAGCCGGTCTCATTCACTACAGCTTCCTAAATCCGGGCGAAACAATTAAAGCAGAGAAGTACTGCCACCAAATTGACAAAATGCATCAGAAGTTACGACGTATGTGCCCGGCATTGATCAACAGAAAGGGGCCAATTCATTTCCAAAATAATGTTCGGACAAACCGACCTTGCAAAAACTGAACGAATTAGGCTATGAGACTCCGCCTCATCCACCATACTCACCGAACCTCTCGCCCACCGATTACCACTTTTTCAAGCTCCTCGACAACTTCCTTCGCGAGAAATGCTTCAAAAGCCAAGACGATGCCGAAAATGCCTTCAATGAGTTCGTCCCTTCCAGAAACCCGGACTTTCACGCTACCGGCATAAAGAAACTTGTTTCTCGTTGGCAAAAATGTATTGATTCTAATGGTTTTTATTTCGATTAATAAATTTGATTTTAAAAAAAGTTATGGTCATTTAAAGTTGAAGGTTCAAAAACGACATAACTTTTCCATCAACCTAATATCTTGAATCAAGATTCTTGATATTAAATTGAGCAATTAACATTTTACCTATGTCATTTCAAGGTTAACATTACTTCACCCAAAAAAGTAATTATGCTTACTATCTTCCATTCTTTTTTGAAAACAGTGCTAAATTTCAATATCGAATTTGTCTGATATTTATGTTTAATTATTTCCGCTTCGGAACAATTTAAGAAAAAGCATCGTTACCTCTTTTCAGGATTTTCAGCAGGCAATATATGTATACACTTTTTTTTCTAAATAAAATGGCGAACTTTTTTTTTCGAAAAAGTCACGATTTGGAGTTACCTTAAGATAACTCCAAGTGAGATACAAACTATAATACAGCATGTCCACGCAAATGTGCCGTTGAACCTCTCAATTTGGTTTTTCTTGGCGTAATCTTATTTGGGGGGTTAATGATTTTTAGTAATTTTTGGAGGTTTTTGCAAAGTTTTTTTTTGTAAATGTTTGTTGTTATTGTTAAAATATTTGTAAATTGTTTTTTCACGTGTGGCGCTTACTCTTGGCACGAAAACTACGATTCGACTTTTTTTCAACGCATGGCGCGACAATGAGCAATTTTTTTGGATTTTTTTCGCTTATTAATTAAAACTTAGTTAATCATAGATATGAATAGGACCGCAGCTGATGCACTTCTCGACTTGAAGTCGTTTACAGTTTTCAATGGATGGCCCGGTGTCGCGAGAAAGAGAATGTCGTCTGAATACTTTGCAACCATTGGGTTAAAAAATTTTTTTTTTCGAGGTTTCGACCATCAGACAATTTTTTTTGGATTTTTTTTTTCGCTTATTAGTTAATTTTTTGCGAGCATTGGGTTTCGACTATCAGACAGTGAATCATTCTTTCAAATATCATTATGAAGCGAAATTTTACGATTTATGGGCCGGAATCGCCAAGAAATATCCAGTCATCTAGTCATTTTCATTTTTGTGCGTATTTTTGTTGTCTGCCAATAAAATTGTTCTAAGATTGCTAGTGTTATTCGAGTATATCTAATAACATTTTCAGAAAAAAAAATCCTTCAAAAATGACTAAAAACTATTGACCCCCTCCCCCCCCCCCCTACTATTATCGCCGTAAAAAAGTTCCAACATTTTTTCGAGCCCGCGAAAATCGGGATTTGAATTTAGAGGCTCCGCCCATTTCATCATCAGAGCGTATTTGCTATGCGCGATATATTTTTATCAGAAGAAACGAAAAAAAAATAAATGACGCAAATTGATATATTTAAACATTCGAAGAAACGTGTAAAAAAATTCACGATTAATACAATTTCGTTCTTTTAATCCAGTTTAATTCTGAAAATTCAGAAGAAAAAATAACAATTCAAAAAATATATCGCGCATAGCAAATGCGCTCTGATGATGAAATGGGCGGAGCCTCTAAATTCAAATCCCGTTTTTCGCGGGCTCGAAAAAATGTCGGAACTTTTTTACGGCGATAATAAGATAGCGCCAATAAAATTGCGAAGATTTTTTTTCGAAAAAGTCACGACTTGGAGTTATCTTAAGCACATACACATTTTAATACAGCATGTCCACGCGAATGTGCCGTTGAACTTCTCAATTCGGTTCGGTTTTTTAAAAGTTTATAGCCCTTTAGCCAAAATCACAATTTTAAGTGATTTTTGGAGTTTCTACGGATTTACCGGATTTTTTCGTTAATGCGTCTCAAATTTCGGAATTTTCAAATTAATAATATTTTAACATAATACTTACGTTTGAATTGTCAGCACCTGCAGTTTTCAGCAAAAAAAGTGAACAACAAGGTGTTCAATTAGTGCAGTCGATTATTCAATTATTTCAAGTATTCAATTAACAAGATTTTCTCTTCCGTTGTGCATCGGCTATGATGCAGAGTACGCAATAACTGTTGCCCACCGTATTACTGCAGGCACTTCAAATGATGATAAATCTGGGTTCAGTGGTATTTTCACGTTGATTCTGTTAAGAATCTGACCGCAATTGAAAAAAACGACGAAAATTGTGTGTTTTCTCACAATTTTAATATAAATTGCCTGAGAATTTCTCACAAACTGCGGACATTAGCTCGTATTTTAGGCTTTTTACTCGGATTTCCGCAATCACTGTAACCTTACCTCACTAGAACACAGAAGACTTATTGCTGACTTAGTTTTCATGTACAAAATATTAATTTCCAAAGAAATCTCTACTAACCTAAACTTGCCAATTTCCCCAGCAAATGTAAAACATCTCAGACGTCTCTCACATTATTTTCAACTCTCACTTGTAAACTTTTCTAAATCTTACTCACAATTTTTCACTTCTCGTATCATCAAAGCTTGGAACTCTCTACCACACTCAATTTTTCCCACAAAAATATCATCGTCCTCATTCAGAACTAACATCACTCAATTAAACCTTTCACCATACCTCACACTAAATTCCGGGAAATTCTAACATTATCTCATGTATATCTCTAACTTAATATGTATTATTATCTAATCTTTTCATGTATTCTCATGCATTATAACCTTGAAAATATAAGAGGCAAATCTAGTCCTTTTTCAATGAATAAATATTATATTTAAAAAAAAACTATGCCACCAGTGCATTTCTTCGCTTTGAGTACGCCACAATGAAGTTTCACTCACATATTCTCCAGAACTCGGATCAAACCTGTTAAGTCCACTAATTTAACATTTCCACGAATGGACCTTCTCGAAGTCGCTATTGCAACACGAGCAGCATCTACGATCGCATCCGAACTCAACATTCCGCTTACATCAGTCATCTTTTTGTGTGGCAACACCGCGATCCTGCATTGGGTCGTACACCACCAATCTTTTGACAAATGGATTCAAAACCGGGTGAAAGTCATCAACGACACCAAAAAAGAGCTGGATAAGCGAAATCTGAATCCATCGTTCCGATACTTTCCAACAGATCAAAATCCGGCAGATATCGTTTCTAGGTGTGCTACCTTAAGTCAACTCGGAGATACAGTAGCGGCCACTGAAATATCACCTTTTCGTTTTTCGGCTATAACTTTTTTGAAGAAGAGCAATGAAGCCAATTTTTTTTTGTGCATATTACCTGCGTATGTAATGTACTCCCGCGAAATTGCGTGTTGTTTCATTGAAGGGGGTATGTGAAATCGGAACAAAATGAGAATAGAACTCGTAGGAAATCGGAACATGATGAAAATAAAATTGTTAAAAAAGAAAACTGTATTGAATTGGAACTGATAGGGAATTAGAACTGTTTTAAAGTAAAACCGCATGGAAGCGGAACTGTATGGAATTGGAACTCTGTTCAATGGAGCGCGTTTGCTTTACACGAGTACCTTTCTCAGCGTTAAATCAACTAAAAATACTCTTGTAAAGCAAACGCGCTCCATTGAACAGAGTTCCAATTCCATACAGTTCCGCTTCCATGCGGTTTTACTTTAAAACAGTTCTAATTCCCTATCAGTTTCCAATTCAATACAGTTTTCCTTTTTAACTTTTTTATTTTCATCATGTTCCGATTTGTTACGAGTTCTTTTCTCATTTTGTTCCGATTTCACATACCCCCTCATTGAAAAGAAATTTTTTTCTTTGGTTTTTTCATTTTTTTCATTTTGGTCGTTTTTCGTATACTTTTTTCTGGGAGTGAAAACTCCAAAATTTTTTCAGATAACTTTTGAAATCTTTGTTTTTGTCATGACTAAAGCCAAAGGGAAACGAGATTTGACCCCAACTTTACAATCTGCGATTGCCAAAGGTCGGGAGAAAGGGCGCACGCAGAAGCAGCTTGCCGAGCAGTTCAATATCCATCGTAGCACCGTTTCAAAATTTCTAAAACGCTGGAAGACTCAAAACGGACAAGAAATCAAAAGAAAACACTTGGAGATTCGCGTTACGAACCATCTGACAGATGGAAACATCGTCCGGGCTTCCAGAACCAACCCAATGCTGTCTGCCGCTGAAGTTCTCGAGCAAGTTTCTCATCGTGGATTGCCTCTAGCTAGCGTTAGAACGATCAGACGTCGTATGAATAATGCCGGACTGTTTGGTTGGAGGCCTGTGAAGAAACCATTCATTTCAGACCGTAATCGAGCAGCCCATGTGACCTCGGTACGCGCTCATCTGTGCTGGACTCAGAACCAGTGGGAACGAGTATTATGGAGCGATGAGAGCAAGTTCATGCTGTTTGGTTCCGATGGAATTTCTTATGTCAGACGACCAGTGGGGGCCAGATTTGACCCAAAATATCAAATACCAACGGTCAAACATGGTGGAGGAAACGTAATGGTGTGGTCCTGTTTCAGCAGCCATGGAGTCGGACCTCTTCATCGAATCACTGACAGATTTGTGTACGAACAAATCCTGGAAAAGGTGATGCTCATGCTTCCCCAAGGGTTCATTACTTGTTTCAACAAGATAATGACCCAAAACACACTTCCAAGCACATCAAAGTGAGTCAAACTTCTCAAACTACCGTATCATTTCTTTAAGAATTGGTTTGCGAACAGCCGTGTGAATGTGATGGAGTGGCCCAGTCAAAGTCCAGACCTCAATTCCATTGAACATATGTGGGAGGAGCTCGAAACACGTGTTTCTGGTATCCGTGTTCGAAATGCCGACGAAAAATTCGCTCAATTGGAGAACGAATGGGCGAAGATTCCACAGTCTACTTTGAGCAACTTGATTCAATCGATGCCGAGAAGATGTCAAGCCGTCATTGATGCTAGAGGCATAGAGGCACACACTAGAGGCATAAACCAGTAATAGCTAAAATCCGAAAAATCGAGTATTTCAAATTTTTCCGAAAATATTTTCTTTATCGAGAACAATTGATTCGCATCATATTTCTTGTTCAATTTGACACATTTTCACAAAAGACCTTGAGTTTCTATCTATTCTCTGAAAAAAGTTATAGCCGAAAAACGAAAAGGTGATATTTCAGTGGCCGCTACTGTAGCCAGTTATGGCAGCAAGGTCCGGAAATTAAGAGACAAGAAGTCAGCCGTTGGCCTCCATCCCTGGAGGAATCCACGGAAGAACCTCGGAAGTTCCATCGTCAGGTTCTCAACATCGATTTCCAACCATTCCCAGCACACAAGGGACACATTCGACACATCCCTCGCCACCATATGCATTATTGGTACCGTACACCCGAACCAACAATCTGCTAAAATTGGTGTCGATCACTCGAAAAGTTATTCGGTGGATTCACAAACTGCTGAACAGAAGAAACAAGAGGTTCCCAACCAACCCTTACTTCTGGAAAGCTCGGCTCCTGACGGAGTTTGCCTTTTCCACCATCCAACGCGACGAGGTTCGCTTGAGAACCATCACTCTCAAATACCTAACTCAAAGCCCTGATAACCCTCGTTCTCTCTACGACTTCGCAACAACACAACAAGCACTATCGAAAAAAATGGTGTCCGAGAGTGTTGAAGTTCAGAACTTGGCGAGGAGTAGTTTGGAAAAATCCAGGCAAGTCTCCTCGAAAATACCAAGCTTGGTACTGAACCTCTGGAGAAGACACACAAAGATTCGCAGCCGGCCGAGTTCTTCGAGAAGGGCATCCATTCTTTGCGTGGACGTTGGCGACAAATAGCCGATAATAATGGCGAATACCTTTTGGATTAAAGTTTTGTGATTTTGTTTTTATAATAAATTTTGTTTTTGGATCAAACCGCCGTTTCTTATGTTACAACCTAATAATATAATCCGAATGGATTAATTGAAATGTCTAAAAGAGCTGAAAATTCACCTAGATAGTTGCAGCGTTCCAGAAAACAACAACTACCTCTCTCTCCCACTTTTCTTTTATTGATTTTATTGATTTTATTTTTTTTATTGATTTTATTGAGACCTTCTCGTGTAATTTTTCTACTATTCGAGCAACATGCTCTTCGCGTTTTGACAAGCGAACATGTTTTCGGTGGTTTTTTTGTCGTTACGACGCGTCATTCTCTTGCCCACATTTATACGGCTGACGCTAAACTCTATATTTTAATGTTCTTGTATTTCCCACTTTTCCTGTTTGCTCTTTCACTTTGGCCCTAGACGATCTGCGGACCTCAAATTATAATAAATGGGTCTCGAGCTCTATGCGTTAATTTCTCACATTGCTTAACAACAAGTTAGGGGTTTTGGGCCGATGGCAGGGCAGAAGAGGCTGCGAACTGTGAGGATGCCGACGGCGCGGTAACCAGTTTCCACAAGAGACGACAGAAAGTTGGATGATCTCAATATTATGCTCGGCAAAAGCTCGAAAGATTTCGAAAATTTGGTAGCTCAGCAAAAAGAGGAAAACTCGAAGAAAATTGACGCATCTGGATATGTGATAAGAATAGATACGTGATCAGAGGATGTATGCTACCATTTATTCATCGAAGCATCAAAAAATTATAAATTCCACCGTGAACGTCGCCAATCACGCGACCGTGGAATTTCAGTTTCCGATTGATCAGCTTGCTCTTCGGAAATAAATATTTTCGAGAATGTTTTGGTATCCAAATTTACGACTGAAACGAGAGCTACGACAGTTGCTCGGCCCTAAAACAGGCATCCATCGAGTTATGGATAATAGTGGACCAAGAATAGTCGACCCTTCAGCTATCAGACTGATATTATTCATTTGATTATAAACCGCTCCGGCTCTTTTCTGTTTATCCACTTTTTTTTTCTTTTTCCTTCCGCTTACTTTTATCTTCCTGCTTTGTCTTACTTTTTTCTTCTTTCCTCTCGTCGTTCCTTATAAACGACATCATTCCCGCAACGTTCTTTTCTACTCCTCTTCTTTTTTGCCGCTTTTTCTGAAAATTATTAATGTCAAAATGAACGAATATTGCGCAGTACACGTCATCGTCGTCCCGCTATCCACACTCGAATTGCTCAATCTGTATTTGTATCTGAAACTTAAGAAAGGCACAGCGCTTCTTTGAATATTATAGTTTCATTCTTCTCGTTGCTCTCAAATTTCTATTCTCAGAATTTCATTTCATTTTCAGGGCCGAAAAACGAAATACGTGAATTAATATTCGAAGCGAACGAGATAGACCTTTTGCTACGAAACTCATTTCAACGTGATGATCCACTGTCTCAGTTTTCTCAGATTTTGAACATTGATAAGGCGCTGGCGATAAAAGTTGATGGAAACCGAGCATCTGCTTCAGTTCAAATCTTCACAGTCGATACAAGCACATCGTATAAACTCGACGAAACGACCTAAAGACGATGAGCCTGGACGACTCTCTGCACCTGACACTGCTGCTCGTCGGCCCCCTCGCACTTCTCATTGGTTGCAGGCCCAAGAACAAGCTGTCGTAGGTTACTTTTCTTTGGTAGTACATATATTCTTCCTTTAGAAGATATTCTCGCTTCAACGTGGACCCAGACCTTGAAGCGTGTGATAAAGAGATCGGACCACTAGAACCTGAGGTGCTCAATTCAATGGCCGACTATCGACCACCCGGGCCGACTGCCTTTCGTAAAGATAAACGTCGTTATAAATTTTTCACCGAAATGGATGGAGAGAAGAAGGATGGAGAGAATAAGGATGGAGAGAAGAAGGAAGGAGAGAAGAAGGAAGGAGAGAAGAAGGATGGAGAGAAGAAGGATGGAGGGAAGAAGGATGGAGAGAAGAAGGAAGATGAGAAGAATGAGAAGAAGGAAGACGAGAAGAAGGAAGATGAGAAGAATGAGAAGAAGGAAGACGAGAAGAAGGAAGATGAGAAGAAGAATGGAGAGAAGAATGAGAAGGAAGATGAGAAGAATGAGAAGAAGAGTGAAAACAATGAGAAGAAGAGTGAGAAGAAGAGTGAGGAGAATGAGAAGAAAAGTGAGAATAAAAATGAGAAGAAGAGTGATAACAATGAGAAGAAAAGTGAGAATATAAATCAGAAGAAAAGTGAGACTAAAAATCAGAAGAAAAGTGAGAAAATGAATGAGAAGAATGGCGAAAATAAGGAAGTTAGGAGCAATTTTCTTTGAGAAGGTCAGTTTCAAAACAGATAGAGAGAAAGTTCTTTGAAACGCAAGGAAAAGTGAACACTGTAGATTGTTTTTTAATTTTTAGTCATATATATGAAGGGGTTCCGCTTCCAAAATTCAATAAACACATGAATGAGAAGGAAGGCGTTACTTTCAGATATGCGGACCGCCAGAGACCGTTCCGTCCCGTTTCGTATTTGAAGTGTCGTACAACCTTTTGCAGCTGTTTATATGAAGCTTTAAGCGTCATCTGTGTTTTAATGAAAGCTCGGACTGCAAGACGCGGTTTTTCGATGGCATAGTCAGTATAAAAGTGCTTTTGTTTTGTGCGGTTCTTGAAAAAGTCGTTGAATGCTTTAAATCTAGAACTGCCGTCATGAATGCCGATTTTCCATGCGATTTACAATTCCATGACCAATTTTGATTCCTCAAACAGGAAATGTTCGAGAATGGTTTGGGATCTATGGTAAAAGGCATTCATCGAGTCATGGCTAATGGTGGACAACCTTTCATTGGATTCTCATATTTTTTTTTGTAACTCGTAGTAATGACCACTCCAATGATTATTAAACCACATTTGGGAATCTTGTTTTCTCACTTTCAATAGTCTAGCGTATCATTATGAGGAATTCGCAAAGATGCTTGAACGCAGAATACAGAATATGAGCAGTATTTGTAGGTGTGTGCTCTCCCAATCAGTGCCAGCGGCTGATCGGCAGATCGTTCCTGTGGCTTCTCTATGACACAAAGGGCGGAGGTGGCAGTTGCCACATCCCCCACACTTTCGCTTCTTCTTTCCGCATCCTTCTGCGGCGCATTGTATGGCCGATGCGCAAGGCAATACCAAGGAGCCGGTCTCTTTGAGCTTAGGAAGAGAGCGCAGATTCCCGGAGACTCGTAGCAAAAAATAGACGTTTATCAATATACTCGGGTAACGAGCTAAAACGACTAAAATGCTCAAACACAAACTTTCATTTCACTCAATTGCTCAGTTTCAGCTGACACCGAGTCACGCCGTTTCCGTCGTTCCTACCCGCAATCGCAAGCTCGAGGCATTCGTCATTCGTCTACCTCTTCCAACGCTTCAAGGGAGGACAACGATACGGTAAGTGGACCCACTTGGGTCCCGCCAAGACTCGGTTCACCAAACGAGCGAGCAAGACAAAAAGTCTAATAAAAGACGTTACTGCCAGCCTGGGCGATCCTTCACTGACATTATTCAAGACCAGTATCGTGAACTCTCCGAGTTTATGATTTCTTTGGACAATCTTGAAAGCCTTGAGAATCATTCCGGAAAACCCAATCCTGTCCTCATCATCCGAAGTTCGCAACAAGCACTTCATTGACCTCACCCAACAAATTGAAGCTCAACTCCAACAAGCCGAAAAACTCATTTCGGAAAATGTGCTGAGTCAAAGTCAGAAACCAAAGAAAGAAATCGATGTATTGCCAACCAGTGACCAGCCACCGGTCATATCCAACAGTTTTGATCGTCGTTCCGATCTTTTCGGTGCCTCCATCCAAGGCTCCGATAAGGAAAAGGAACTTGCCGAGAACCTCACCTCTCAGACTTCAGGAACCAACAAAGAAAAGGTCATCTCGGAGCCTCCATCAGACCAAAAAACAGTGGTCTATCACGGCGTTCCTCTAGGTTTCGTTCAGATGTGTTCGGAAGAGTCCAGCTGCGGCAAACAGGCCGAACAGCCTACCCCACAGCTCTACCAGAGATGCGCGTAGATGCGCGCTCACGCACCGCCCCTTCTTGTTCATCCTATGAGAACGAAACTTGTTGTTGTTTACGACTCGTTATCTTGTTTGAATTTATTATTTCATTCGTTTCATTTCGACAAACCGGCTCTGCTCCCATTGCAGAGCCGGTCATGCCTCAGAAGGATGCGGAAAGAAGCGAAAGTGTGGAGGATGTGGCAACTGCCACCTCCGCCCTTTGTGTCATAGAGAAGCCACAGGAACGATCTGACGATCAGCCGCTGGCACTGATTGGGAGAGCACACACCTACAAATACTGCTCACATTCTGTATTCTGCGTTCAAGCATCTTTGCGAATTCCTCATAATGATACGCCAGACTATTGAAAGTGAGAAAACAAGATTCCCAAAAGTGGTTTAATAATCATTGGAGTGGTCACTACTACGAGTTACAACAAAAAATATGAGAATCCAATGAAAGATAATGAAAGCTTCATGTCTATAACGTCAAACAGCTGCAAAAGGTTGTACGACACTTCAAATACAAAACGAAACGAAACGGTCTCTGGCGGTCCGCATATCTGAAAGTAACGCCTTCCTTCTCATTCATGTGTTTATTGAATTTTGGAAGCGGAACCCCTTCATATATATGACTAAAAATTAAAAAACAATCTACAGTGTTCACTTTTCCTTGCGTTTCAAAGAACTTTCTCTCTATCTGTTTTGAAACTGACCTTCTCAAAGAAAATTGCTCCTAACTTCCTTATTTTCGCCATTCTTCTCATTCATATTCTCACTTTTCTTCTGATTTTTATTCTCACTTTTCTTCTCATTGTTGTCACTCATCTTCTCATTTTTATTCTCAATGTTTTCACTCTTCTTCACATTGTTTTCACTCTTCTTCTCATTTTTATTCTCACTTTTCTTCTCATTTTTGTCACTCTTCTTCTCATCTTCCTTCTTCTCTCCATCCTTCTTCTCTCCATCCTTCTTCTCTCCATCCTTCTTCTCTCCTTCCTTCTTCTCTCCTTCCTTCTTCTCTCCTTCCTTCTTCTCTCCTTCCTTCTTCTCTCCATCCTTCTTCTCTCCATCCTTCTTCTCTCCATCCTTCTTCTCTCTCTCCATCTTCTCTCTCTCAATCTCTTCTTCACTCTCGGTGAGAATTTTATAACGACGTCTATTTTTACGAATGCCAGTCGGCACATCGGATGGTCGATAGTCGGCCATTGAATTGAGCACCACACGTTCTGGCATCTCTTTTTCAAATTCAATAAGTATTTGTGGGTCCACATTTAAGCCAGTATATCTTCTAAAGGAAGAATACGTGTACTACAAAAGAAAAATAACTTACGACGGCTTGTTCCTGCGCCTGCAACCAATGAGAAGTGCGAGGGGGCCGACGAGCAGCAGTGTCAGGTGCAGATAGTCGTACAGGCTCATCGTCTTTAGGTCGTTTCGTCGAGTTTATACGATGTGCTTGTATCGACTGTTAAGATTTGAACTGAAGCAGATGCTCGGTTTCCATCAACTTTTATCGCCAGCACCTTATCAATGTTCAAAATCTGAGAAAACTGAGACAGTGGATCATCACGTTGAAATGAGTTTCGTAGCAAAAGGTCTATCTCGTTCGCTTCGAATATTAATCTACGTATTTCGTTTTTCGGCTCTGAAAATGAAATGAAATTCTGAGAATAGAAATGTGAGAGCACCGAGAAGAATGAAACTATAATATTTAAAGAAGCGCTGTGCCTTTCTTATGTTTCAGATACAAATACCGCACGATATTCGTTCATTTCGATTTTAATCATTTTCAGGAAAAGCGGCGAAAAAAGGAGGAGTAGTAAAAAACGTTGCGTGAATTATGTCGTTTTTAAAGAACGATGGAAATAAAGAAGAAACAAAGGATAAACAGAAGAGAGCCGTTTATAATCAGATGAATAATATCAGTCTGATAGGGGCGGAATACAGGAGTACAAGGAATTTAATAATAATAGAAATCCAACAGTTCCTGTAAACAATGCTTTTTTTTTGTTTCAAATTGGCAGACATTGTATTCAATTCTCTCCCTTTCCAGTCTGAACTCTTTCTCTAACAAATATACAGGCAATACTGGCAATAAAGAATGCACGCGGGTGTTTTTCGGCATAACTTCGCTGGAAACAGTTATTTTGTTCTGAAAATTCTACTTTAGTTGCCGAACACCCTCACGACAACTTGCAGAAAATGAAATTGCATCATTGCATAAGTTTTTAATTTTATAAAATTCTTTTTCGTTTTTTTTCCATTTTTGAGTGTTTTTATTTATTTCCAGTTTTTGATTCAGAAGTCTTGTAAATCAGCGAGTATGATTCACTATTTTTTCTAGTAATGGTTAGACCTATTGGAAGGAAATCCCTCACTGTAGACTTACGAGAAGCCATCATTGTCGGCTGAAAACGAGGTGATTCTACAGTTGAATCGGCTCCCCAGTTCAATAGATCTCAATGTCAGATTTGTCGCATTTTGAAAAGCTACCAAGGAGATGTGAGTGCTTTTTAAATTTTAAAAGCTGTTATTTCACGTTTAGGAACGAGTTTTTGATCGTAAATCGCCAGGAAGCCCCGCATCGTCTCTAGGAATGTTGCTCGAAACATCCTGCGCGCGGCTCCAGAGGATCCTAGAAGGACTTTTACGGAGATTCAGATGATTGTCACTTCTCCAATGGAGCCGGCCAGTTTTAACACTTCCAAGAAAACTTAGACCGATCGAAATAGTTTCAGCGAAGTTATCTCAAAAAAACGCCCGCGCGCATTCTTTATTGCCAGTACTGTAGGAAGAAACACGATTTGTACGAAAAGTGAATATTTAATGTCCTTAAAGTCAAGAAAAAATTACAGAAAATGGAAAAACTGTAACTCCCACAATTCTATAAAAGAAAGAAAGAAGAAAATACCCCATTCCCCTAAAAAACAAAACTTCCGGGTTGTTTACCAAATCATCAAACGCGGGAGGGAAGTGTTGTTAGAACAACACAGTGTGCGATCACAATATATTAGCGGAGTTATTTGCCTACCACAATTGCATATTTTAAATTTTTGGCATTTCACAATTCATAAAAAAAGAGAGGTCCTACTGTAATAGTTTAACACAAATGAAGACCAGCTGGTTTGTATCTGGATTCTTTGATCGACGACAGAAACGAGTAGTATGTCAATTGACCGGTAACAGCGCCAGGTTTCGCTGGATTGTTTCTCCTAGTGATGACTTCGAAACCATCGTCTCCCTTCACGTGGACTTCGACCACATGCCAATCAGTCATTTTAGGATCGGAAATCAGTTTCGCTCTCACATTGTCAAATCCCAAGTTGCTCGCTGCAAGCGCGCCGCCTGCCATCGTGTTCACGTTGTTTGGGGCAAGAGGACACAGATCACGAACCGATCCTGAATATCTCAAGATGCACTTTTCAATAAACGATTTTCATACCTTCATAAAGAATCGTCTCCTCTGTATCCTTCAATTTTGCTAGCTCATTTATTTCAAACAGTGGAGAAACAAGTTTGAAGGAAGACGGATGCTTGATCATTGTCACCATAAGGCTCTGAAATTAAACAGTTAGAAAAAACATGAAAATGGAGCCTAAAAAGAAACATTAATAGACATCTAATTATTATTAAGCGAATAGTTCTGTCCGTTTGTCCGTCTGTCTGTCCAGGACCTTTTTTTGGAATAACTCAAAAGATCGTGGGCCTCCTACTTTGATATGCGGGTTGGAGGCATGGCCACCAGAGCGCTTCGAAACAATATATCTAGGTGGCCGCTGGGTACTTGGGATACTGTAGAACTATACACACAAAATCTAGAACACTGTCTTAAAAACGATATAAACATTCAACGTTTTGCTCAAAAATCAGCTTCTTATTTGCAAAACTACAACTGAATTCCCTGTTCTTCGTTGGCCCCGTGATAAATCCATACTCAATGACTTTTGTTCTTATTGCTTCCACAGCTTTCATTGCACAATGCAAAGGTTTCGAAGTGTCATTACGAATCCTTCAGCTTTGAGCTTGAGCAGACGAGGTAAAAGTCCGGACGGGCTCATTTTGTAAAGAAACTCTCCCGGAAAGTTGGCTGCTTCAGATAATGTGGGGAACGTTGCTAGAATGATCAATTTGACTATTTTTTTAAATCGGTTTTCTACTCAAGACGTTGAAACGGAATTTTAGAGGCACATACAGACAGAATTTGCTGATTAGGTATGAAAAATTCCAAAACAATTTTTTTAATTAAAAAAAATCGATTTCTTACTTTATAATAACAACAAATATTACAAAAGTAGTGTAATTTTTAATATTTTATATTACGTTCTCCTAAATATAGTAGACATTATTTTTATAAAAAGTATTATAATCTCACTTTTAAGCTTCCGACATCCGCCATCTTCTGAATATCATTGGCTCCCCAAAGTGCGCCAGCTGGAATCAGTAGTTTTCGCTTATTCAATAATGATATTTTTTTCAGATTTTCCAGAAGTTTTTGGTCGGCAAAACATGTCGGCGAGCCGGTGAACAAGTCGCAGTGCTCCAGAATCACTTCTCCATAATCCACAATAATTTTAGGATGCGCCACTTCAACGATCAAATTGATATCTCTGGAACAAAGCAAAGTGAACTCCAAAAAATGGAAGCACTGTTACTTCAGATTCTCCGCAGTCAACGTCTCCAATGCTTGAACCCCTGGCTCTCCGACACTGCGATTCCAGATTCTGACAACTTCGAATTCATCCGGCAGTTGTTTCAGCTTCTCAATTAGGAATTTTCCTAATAAACGCTTGCCAAAAATTAGATTATTGCATTCAAATCAGCTCACCTAAATGTCCGTATCCAATGAATCCAACACGAAGCTTTGCCATTGCAATAAAAACCAAAAGAAAATCGAGAAATCAAGTAGAACAG
The DNA here is from genome assembly GCA_003052745.1 of Caenorhabditis inopinata. Lineage (NCBI taxonomy): Eukaryota > Metazoa > Nematoda > Chromadorea > Rhabditida > Rhabditidae > Caenorhabditis > Caenorhabditis inopinata. The sequence goes on from AP018153.1 coordinate 4,290,784, forward strand.
AAAGATGAGAGAATCGCTAGGCAAACGAGGACACACATCGAGATAACAGGCATTTCCTATCTATCATCGAATTTATTGATGAAGAATATCGATCCGAATGCCTTTAGTTGAGGGAGAATTGGGTGTCCGTGATATCAGGTGATATTCACGACGAAATGTCGTCAGCGGAAGTTTCAGACACTCTGAAAATGCCCAAATTATAAATTGATGATTCCCGACTGAAAACTTACTCACTTGTCGCAACTGTCTCGGTATTTCAGGTGAATTTTGAGAGCGTCCGCCTCGAATTCCGATTCCTTCAAGTTTCTACGGCAAAACATTCTCTAAAGGCTTTTAAGACTGTTTCCTACTTTCTGAAGCTTTAAAAGATTTTCAACCGCTTCAGGGTCCTTCCCTCAATTTAATGATTAGATTTATAATTTTCTTTTAATGCATTTCCAAAATCTTTTCAGCAAGAAACAATTTATGCGAAAACACCGAAATAAAGTATAAACTTTGGAATTACACAGACTGTGTTGAGACGATCAGATTATAATTCTGTTTCCATATCTCTTCGTCGTCCGATGTGACGTGTTCTTCTGCTTGAGTTGCGTACAAATGATAAGCGTACTGCTGAATTTTTTCCTCTCTTGATGGCAGAGTTATTGAAATTTCTTCATTCTCTCCTACGGCTTCTGGCACTTCGTCTTCAATCAGCTCCACACCTTCAACATGTTTTTCGTCCGAGATCTCTGCTTCTTCACCATTCACCAATTTCGATTGGAGCTCGAAAATCACTTGCTGCATTTGCTCCGATTTTTCAATTTCCTGTTTCAGGAGTCTAAAACAAAATTGGTAATGGAATTGTGAATAAAAAGTGCAATTCTTGTCAGTCTTATCGGAAAATTGGCATTAATGATGGCAGTTCTAGAATTAAAGCATTCGAAGTGGACCTTTTCAAAAACCGCACAAAACAAAAAATTTTCAGCGCATTTTTATACTGATTATGCCATCGAAAAACCACGTCTTGCAGTCCGAGCCTTCTACACCCATTAAAAGCACAGATGACGTTTATATCCCAGCTAACATCAGTGCGTGGCATGAAAATTTAATCAGCCGGAACCTTGTGCAATAGTACACGATTCTTGCTAGAGAAGTGGATGCACGAGTGCTCCATAGATAGCAAGGCTACAAACGATGGAAGACAATGATGGGCAGTGCTTCTGCATCAAAAAACTTTGCCTTAGGTTACAAGACGCCCTACATCTATCTATATGCAAACAAAAGAAAGACTTCCGAGAAGATCAATTTTCAATGAATGGATCAATAGTCTGTCTATATACCTACGTGGCGCAAGCCGCGGTGTTTGTATCTTTCCTTAAAGCTTCATGCCTAGAACGTCAAACAGCTACAGAACAGTCTTCCTATTACAGTTATTTTGGTATCTTAAAATAAGAGACAAAAACGAACCTTGTAGTTAATCCTCTCACAATTTCTTCGTCTTTTCTGTTCTTTTTTTCCTCCTCCAGCTCGGTTTCCAAACGATTTCTCTCTTTTTCCAGTTCTTTTCTAATTTTCCCTTCTTTGTTTGGGCGATTCTTCAATGATCTTCTGTAGTCGAAGGCTATCAGCTCGTCCCTACTTGGATAATCTCTGGCGGTTCGCATATCTGAAAGTAATGCCACCCTTCTCATTCAACAGTTTATTGAAGTTTGGAGGTGTAATTCCTTGACAGAGGGGACTAATAATTGTGATTCAACAACTCTCTCTCTCTCTATCTGTTCTGAAACTGACCTTTTCAAGAAATGAAACTAAATAGTGTTCTAACGGATGACTTAAAAACCTTAAAACGCTTAAAAGTGTTACCTTTCACTAAAAGTTGTGCAATAATAGGATCAAGGTGCGAAAATTGGAAGGCAGTGGAAGAATCACAGATAACTGACCAAATGGATGCCTCTCCGTCAACTATTGGGGTCTGAAAACAGGTTCAGCATTATTTTTTTCGCGTCCTTAGCTTCTGCGATAAACAGGAAGACATGTTTTTCTTATAGAGGTTTCACAGTAAAAACAATGCATTACCTCTATGATAGTATCCTCACACAATGGGATGACATCATCGATTTCAGCATTTTGTTTTCTAATTTTTGTCATACCAGGCACAACTTGAAGCCATCCGAAGTGCCATGCGCCGCTGGTACGCATTCTTATTGGAAGACATCCCCGTTTTTTAGAAAGTTTCCGAAACAGAACAAACCCCTGAAAACAGCCGCTTTAGTTGAATCGCCTAGCTGGCCAACCACACTTTTCCAATGACGTGATTCACATATCGCTCATAGATGCGGTCCGTTGCAATTTGAAGGTCTTCCCGGTCAGGGAAGATGACCTGAACAAGATTGAGAAACTCATTGAAGGTCACATTGTCCGGCAGGTCATGCACTTTGGGAGTGGTTTGACGACGAAGCTCTCGGAGTAGCTCATCAATTAGGAATTCTGCTTGTGCAGGTTTGAAGGTTCCTGTAATTGTGATGTTTAGAACTTTGTTGCGACTTTTATAAATACTAATCTTAATTCGCAGCTAGTAATATTCCTCTTTTATGAATAAAATATGACCCACCCTTGTGCCAGTTAAAACTAGCTTTAGCCTAATTGGATATCAGTCTATTTTAGTTCAGCTCAAAACTAATTGCAAAATTAAGATTCTTGATCAAATATGGCTTAATACTCTTGCGGAGCCCACAGAGCGATAGGAATCTAAGTGTGTGCCTTTATAGCAACATTGAATTGGAAGAATTTATTTTTAAATTAAAGGATTCGCGCTAGATACCTAAACAGGCGACCACAGTGAGAAGATTGCGGTTGGTCTAATGTAGCTGATAAACGAATTATACGCTTTTCAAGCCAATGCCACAAATAAAAATAGAGTGAAATCTACAATCGAAAAAGTATTGACAAAAAAGGAGTTAAAAAATTGAACCAACGACGAAAACAGTTGGTTCAGTTGATGTTTTGCGTCGTTGTGTTTACCGTAATCAGAGCCTGCACATCAAAATATTACAACCGATTTGTCACTTTTTGCAAAATAATTGTTACGTATGCATTACGGGTTTATTAAAGCTGCATTTTTTTGCGTTTTAAACCATTTTTTCCTATTCAGGATCAACCGCAAATTGCCGAAACATGCATTTTTTTCACGACCTTTCCGCTATTGTTTTCAAAAGCTTTCTATTGTTATTGATTACGTCTTTGTGAAACCCACCTTTATAAATCCATGCGCCTTTAAACGTTTTGTAGATTTACGATGTTAATGTTCTTCGTTTATCATAATTTTGAGGCTCTTTTATAAATTTTATATAAATTTTTAAAAGATTTTCCGGGATATGTTTTTTTCCAAATTTGGTTGTTGTTGTACTTACCACCGAATTATTGTTGCTTTACTACATTTTCCCCAACTTATTTTATTTTCTAATTAGAAGAATCGTTGCAGCCAACAAACCGCATGTCTCATACTCTTTTCCTTATTATAATTATTTTAAGACCAAATCAAAACTTCTCTCTCCCCTACCTCTCATATTCCCACATGATATCGAAAATTATAATAAACATTTAGCGCTGTTTACAAAAAATCACTTCAATAGTTTTGATCGGCAGGCTGACTACGGTAGTCATAAAACATCAAATTGAGAAACAATTTTAAACGCTGCGTCTTTTACGTTTAAAATTAGCGCGAATTCGAGGAAATCAGAATACTTTCCTGGAAAGTGAAATGGCAGATGACTTCAGTGTTGGAGACTTCATTTACCTTTCTCATTCCGGTCAGCAAACTGAGAGAATACACGGAGTAGATGCTGAAATAAGGCGCCAGGTACCGCGTCGTTATTATTCATTTTTTCTCTGGATACCTATTCTGAAACTGTAAGTTCATTACCAAAAATAAACAAAACGAAATACTCAGCGAAATTCTGTAATAAGCAATAAGATGTAGGAATTTCGATTATTGAGTTAATTTTCGAATAGTTGAATTTCAATAAAAATCGGCTTTAAGCAAAAAAAAAAAACAGGTGAGCATATATTTTATAAAAGCTCACTATCCATGTGTACTTGGCCAGCAGAAAAAGAGGGAATGTTTGCAATGCTTCTCACCTGTCTTTTCTCTCTCTTCACGGAGAAGACTCAGGGAGACACAGATACAGGAAGAAACCGAACTAAATTTGTTTCGGCTCCGGCGACTCATCCCTCCGGCATACTTGTGCAATTGAAGAGCAAAGATATCCCTTGCTTTCCGGAGTCAAAAAAAGCCAACTGGCAGTTACACGTGAGATGGGCTGGTTTTTGTGCGGCGGCGGCTCCCACAAAACGAGATCCAGGTGACTGGCTTTGACATGGTGATGTGATACGGAGAAGAGACGAAACAGATGCAACTTGAAAATGAAAGAAACACGATCAATTGTTTCTGAGCCAATAACATTATTGCACTCTCTGAAATCCAGAGCAATGTTGTAAAGTAACTGCGCGCCGTGTCCTTTGCGAAAGCGTATTGAACAACCATTCATATTGCGTTAACGAAATGCTCTTCCATGTTCCGTATTTCAGAATTCCGGTGTTTGATTCCTGACAACTCTGGCATATGACGTGCCGACACACGGATGCTGCTACCACATATATTATGGTAACATTATAAACTGGTGCAAGGTACAAAGTTTAGAATCATTGTAAACTGGTGTTTACAGGTGTCAATTATGAACATTCATTTCCGAAACGATCAACTGGCGCTCCAAATAGAGCTTTCCATTCTTGATTTTCGGTGTAATGGCATGAAAAGTGTAAAAAAAATCGGAGCATATTGCAGATTGCTTTATAAACAAATCTAACAAAACAGATGATTCGACTAGATCATGGAAGAAAAAAGAAAAAGCGAAAGAGAATGAAAAAGCAACAATTGGCATGTACTGGGAAGATGTAGAATAACCCGTATTGCATTAGTGGCCCTAATGTACTTTCTATCCTTGGGTTTAGCGAATGTGAAATAAAGCAATTTTTAGGAGTGTTCACGGTCTTGGAATTGAGAATGTTTTGCACTCATGAATAAAAAGCTATAATGTAACACTAGAATCAATAGCTATAGACATGGTGAGATAAGAGCAATTTTTAGTGAGAAACTAAAGTTAAACGGTTAAAACAATTTAATGGAGGAGCAAATGATGATTTGTCTAGAACTCGTCTTCATCGTTGTCTGTAATTGTCGGGGGAATACCATCACCTTTTCTACCAACCTGAAAATACAAAAAATCGATATTAAAGTTTATTTGCATATTAGGAGAATGGCGAGTCAGAAAAACGGAAACCAAAGTTCAAGGGAGTCCGGGTCAATATTTTGATAAAATGATAAAATATCCTACCAGAAGATACGTATCCATTCCTCCATCAATTCCCTTTACTTCAATATGATCTCGAAATTCGAATTCATATCGATCTAATAAGTATTCTCTTGTATGTTGCGACACTTGAATTCGATTCAACACTCCTGTGCTGTACATTCGACTCGCAATGTTGACAGTGTCACCCCAAATGTCGTAATACAATTTTGTAGTACCAATAACACCAGCCGTCACCGGACCTAAATTCATACTTTAGAAATTACGACATTTTTACGAATTGTAATTCCTTAATTCCTTAACAAAACTAGATAGCATTAAACAAGGGAAATCCGATTAGATACATTTCTAAAAACAGCAGATCCAACTATTTATCTTGAAAAAAAAAAATGTTTTTCATGTTTTTTTTTTCAAAAAATTATCTTGAAGGCTTCTAGCAATTCAAATCGAAGAAGCAGTCACATAGGGTTGGGCCATAACTAAGGGCCATTCAAGACCCTTTTCCAAAGGTGTAATTCGGGTATTCTGTTCGTTGTATTTTTTAGAGCAATTTTTCAAAAAAAAAAAAGAAATCTTTTTTAAATCAATTTCTCAACATTTTTGTGGATCACCTCGCAGGGCAGTCAATGAGGTCATTGTTAGACATTTGAACACGGCGTAGATTTACAAGAAATGTTTCATTGCTCATATCGTCGTTTTAAGCATTCAAGTATAGTATTTTCATAATGTTTTTCAAAGCTTCAAAGCAAGACTTCACATGTGCCCATCAATCAGAAAAATAATGGATGGATGAAAATGTTGCAAAATGCTTATAGGAAACATGCAGCAACAAAAATTCTCCAATTCCCTATTAAAAGTCATTAAAAATACTTAAAAGTACGACATTCTAAATAAAAAAATTCCCGTAAATGTGCACATCGTTGAAAAGCACGCGGAAACAAGCCTACCGAGCGAGGCGGTTGAAAAAATAACAAATAATTAGCTATTCTATTATTATATAGCTATTATTAATTGGAATATAGACAATTGTAATTCAGGAATTGATTCCTCGAGGCAAAAACTGCGTGCAAAAACCGCACGACCACTCATGACATGGTTCGACCTACAGCGAAAAATCAACTGATTACTTCATGGTATGGCTTCCATTTGGACGAAATTCCGGACGTATCGTCTCGTCTTCGTCTTGAATTCGCCTGACGCAGATATGGACATTGTGTTGGTCAATTAAAATACATAGTGTACACAGTATTTAACTTTTTTTATTGCGTAAGACGTATGCAAGACAAACGAAGACGAGGAGACGAAAAACGAGATGAAAGACGATTTTTTGTTTTCGTCTTTTGTGAAAGCTTTATTTCATGGACGACAATCGCCCAATATCGAAAAGCATGGTTAGCTTAGAACCGCGCCGACACCAGCGAATAATCGATCGACTTAGTAAGTAAGTAATTGACTATTATTTTTTTCTTTAAAAAAACAGAATTACCAACATCCTGAGATGCTTCAAGGTATTTCCCTCACTTACCAATATTGAGACCCAACTTGCAAACAAAATCGAAATTAAGCAGATCCTCATTGAAAACACTGAGAACGTGTTGAATAGCCAATGCGAACTCAACCATCTGATACAAATGTTCCTTCGGATGCAACATATTCTTTTTTCGTTCCGGATTTAACCCACTGGCTGCCATGTATGCTGGCCCTATCGTCTTAATTTTCTCAATATGAGTAAAATCCGGTCGATCGAGCAATTCATCGAAATCGCCAATTACTTCGTTCAATACTCTCAAGAACTCTCTGCCTCCTTCAAAGTTCTCCTCATACATATCATTCCAATTTGTAATTGATGCGAAGAGCACTCCAACCGTTTCGTGGTTTTCACTGTACTTTGTATCGGTTTTCAAACTTTCGACAGCATGTGCCGGAATTACGTTGTTGAGGAGCCAATCGGCCTGATCCCTAACTATTTGCATTCGTTCCGTGTCTCTGCGGGCTTGCACATCTCCGAAAAATGACATACGGAACGCCGTTTCAAACTGAGAAAACGAATAAGTTATGAAACGTCATACTGAATCATACTAAGGAATAGCGTACCTGATAATTGAGAAAAGCAACAAGAACAATTGAGAGAACGACGTCCAATAGAAGTTCCCAAATAAAGAGCGGAGATCCAAAATCTTGAGATAGAGTTCTCGCTGATGTTGAATTCAACGCAACTGTGAAATTCAATCCTTTGCGAATTGGGGGAATTAGGACGGCAGTGACGTTACACGTGTCTTGCTGAAATTTTTTAAATGAGAAAAATTAAAATATCCACAATTCTTATTTAGTCCAAGCGGGAGACAGCGCAAAACACACCAGCAACCAACCTCGACATGGGAATTGTGGGCGATCAGAATTTCTTTTCGATTTTCAACTGAGAACAAATAGGTTTCAACACTTTCTTGATTAGACAGATTTTATTTCGTTTTTATAAAATCGAATACTAAATCGATGGGACAGTGCGCGAGCTAGACCGCCACGAAACAAATTTGAAGTTTTGTGCTTAACCTTAGACTTAGACGCGAATAATGGAATCTGTCATGTTGCTTAATTTCTTCGACAGCCTACACATTCATCTTGAATATTTCATATAAGCAATTGTCTTGAATAAAGTGCTACTGTACTCGAAGAAATGGCGAAAAACAAAATTCGACATTGTACGTTTTTTTGTGATTTTGCTACTTTAATCGAAATATTAAAACTATGCAAAAACGATGAAAATTATTAGAAATTAGATATCAGAAATTAGAAACTACAAAAAGTAGTTAAAGTTCGAAATAAATCTTCGAACGAGTTTAAAGGTACACCAATTCCGTTGCGACTTGAATTATATTTAAACATATCAATAATATTACCTCCTCTTGCAAGTGCTTTAAATTGAATTCACAGTAAAAAACTCCAGCAATATGGAGCAGTCCAATTAAAACGGCTGCAGTTGTCTTTGGCCATGCAGCCAATTGAGAGAAATTGCAATGAGCGAAAATCGCCAAGATAGTGACGTAGCTGAACGCAAGTCTGTAGTTCAGAATGATATTCGCACAATCTCCAGATTGGCAAAGTGGCATGATGCAGATAGCCACTCCAACTGGAAGGAAAATCAGAAGGAGGCCGATAAGGTGGCGTGGCATCCATTGATTTGCACATTGGATTGACTTTTTTCTGGAAAGCAGTGGAAGGCCGATGAGAACAATGGTAAGAATGAGAATGGCAGCGGCGAATGGGAAGTAGGCAAGAAGAGAGAGTGGGAATGGACGGACTGACATCACTGCTACAACGCCGGCAAGCAGGAAAACTAACGTGGCCACAATAATATCGATGAATACTCCTGAAATGATTTAAAAATACTTGTGGAACAAGTTAAAATGGGAGTGATTTGGTAAATAGCTCTAGGTGTTTTCAGGATTTTTCTAGACGATCTAGACTAGATCAATAAGCAATTAGCTACCTTTTTTTTCGAAATATAAAATAGAAAATCAAAAAATTTTTCAGAATCATGAGAACATGGCTAATATCACGCTCTCTAGAGGTTCTATGGAATAACCTTCTATTACAATTCCTACGATTTCTCCATTATCCGAATCGATCTCACCTGAATATCTGTATTTATTGACAGTTGAGCCTGTGATTCCTTCTTTTTCGCTACCCTGCTCCATCAAATCCTGATGCCGCCCTACATGCCCTTTCTTCGATGAGGTATATCTTTCAGCAGAATCGACGAAGTGAGCGCGGTACTCTTGTTCCACATCTTTCTCATTAAAGCGAAGAGTCCATTTATTCAAACTGTCATGATGATTCCAGAATCCTTTGTCGAATCCTCCTTCTCCCTGTCCGATTACCATGGCTAACCGCTGATCAAAGTTGTTATCCGTATCAAACCGAGTGAGGGAAGCTGCATTGTGATGATGACTGATTGCAGTGTCAAGACCTCCAACCGAATTTAGATCAGAATTTCCATCTTGGAGGGACAGCTGCAGTCCACTGCTTCGGCTTCCCTTGATACTGTTACTTTCACTACCTGCATTGACAGACTTTTTGCTGGCACTTCCAGTTACTCCACGCTCACTATAGGTGTTGTTCGTATCCGTATTGCTTCCATTAAAATTGTTCGATGCCAATGCTTGAAGAGATGCAGATTTTCGGTTATCCTCCATCACACAAATAGAATTCGATTCTTTCGGAAGCAGCTGTGTACTTCTATTCCTCTCCGCCAGTTTTATTCTCAAACTACCACCTCCTTCTCGAGCAGCTGCTCGCATTGGGTACGAGTTTGTGTGATTCATCTTCAGTTTTTCAGCCCATTTTTGCTTCAGTGTTGACTTTTTGCTACTTTTCTGGCTATGTAGACTCTCGACTTCCTGAACTTGCATCACTTCTTCTTCAATTCCTTCGTTGATTCGCCCTTTGATGAAATAGGTTTTCATGCTTTCTGGTTTCACTCGACGTTCAGTACCCTTCAATATAATTATATTTTAATCTTAATTCAAGACTTTTTCTAATGGATATTTGCTAAAGACCTTTTATTTGATTAATTTGAAAGTAAATCGTTCAGAATCTTATTTCTCAATGTTTTTTTAAAATTAATATTAAACACTTAATTTAAGAAGTACTCATTTGAATAAATGTAATTTCCGGAATCAGAAACTTTATTTTTTGTAATTTTTACTTTAAACTTCAAATTCTAAAAATCTAAAAAAATTGAAACGTGATAATCTAACCTGTACTTGCATTCGTAACGGCCCGTCATAGTCCGGCCCTTCTTCGATTTCATAGAGACCCTTCAAAAGCTTGGCAGTTGCTTCAGAAACATGAACTCTTCCAGCAACACCTGATGACTCCATTTCATTTGCCAGTGTGACATCGTTTGAAAACACATCGAATTTGAATCGCTTCGTTCCCACCATGCCACACATAACTTTTCCAGTGTGAATGCCAACACGCATGTTGACTTCCTGCCCTCTGTCAATATCAAATTGACGAATAGCCACAATCATATCGAGGCCCATTTCAACTGTTCGACATGCATGATCATCGCAAGGTTCGGGGCATCCGGCAACACAATAGTAACAATCACCTATAATTAAATTATCGTATTTCGAAGAAGCGGCGTTCATTGCGTCATTCAAGCCTCGTTTACTAAAAATTGTCTTGTTTACGAAATTTTTAAAAAATAAAAATATAAGTTTTCTATATTATTTTATATTTTTATAATTGTTCTGCAATCGTACAGTCCCAGAATTCGCCAATGAAAAAAAAATACACAAACAGCGTAAAAAAGAGCAGCTTAATAGAATTAATTGAAAACAGATTAAATTTCGAAAATTGTTTTTAAAAAATTTGCAATATTTATATTTTTTTGAAAAAAAAAATACATTTATATAATTATCAACGGTTTATTGAATGATAAATTTTTTTTTTTGAAGAACTTACCATATTAGCAACATATTTCAGTGAATTAGCTATGATTCTCTTTTTTTTTTAATTTAAAGCAAAACATACCCAAGGTGGATATCTTTTCCAGCCCCCTCAACCGGCATAAGGTATCGAATCGTCCGAAAAGATCGTTGAGAAGGTTGACAAGTTCATCAGCTGATTTATTTGAAGACATTTTCGTGAAGCCAGCAATGTCGGCGAAGAGGATTGACACATTCGTCATGAGATTCATAGTGAAAGGACGGAATTTTCGGTATTCAGGTACCATTTTGGCGATGGGCTCTGGAAGAAGAATTCTTGTCGGGTTATAGTCTTGACAGGTCTTACTTTAAATTATAGGAAAAGATTTTATTGAGTCTAATGCTATTGAAAGGCACAATTCCACTGAATCTCAAGTGGAATTCGTTTTTTTTCCTGTTTTTGCTTGTATTCATGTATTAATTTTAAGGATTCCATTTAGGCGAAATTTCGGCCGTCTCGTCTCATCTTGAATTCGTCTGACGCAGTGTGTTCACAACTCTTTTATAGCGTAAGATGAATGCAAGACGAACTGAAAGACGAACGAAGACTACTTTTCGCCTTCGTCTTTCGTGGAAGTCTTAAATAATTTTCTATTGCTTCTAATCGAATTTTACTGTTTCTTTTTTAAAGTAGAAAATCCGAATTTTCCAAAAATGTTTCGTATAAATATTCGAAAATCCTAAGGTAGAATATTTAGGATAAAGGTGTCGTTTTTTCAAATCGTGGTTGCGAGCAAGGCTGTCAATAGCAATGAAGTTATAAGTGACACTCAAGTGTCAAGTGCCAAGTAAAAGTGATATCGAAAGAAAAACGGTAGTGTTCCAGCCAACAAATTCGGCACAGATTTTATCGTCCGAGCAATTCCGATATCCTGATGTCCATTTATTCAATACGTTATTTGCACGTAGATTTTGAAATAATTTTTTTTTATTTTTAAAGTCAAAAAGTTTCAATTTAGGAAATGTTACGGCAAATAAAAACATACGGTCTACTTGCGTTGCATTTGATGTTCGACAGTTGGAATCATTCGAAGCAGACGGACGACGAAGTTCTGAAGCATCTTTTAGGAGTTCATCGGCAACCTGCAAAATTTTGAGCGATTAAACATTTTCCCGCCTCGTCTCTGCCAGATTAAAAAACTGATTCTCACCTTTTTCGGCATAACAGACTGAATCATGTGATCTTTAAATTGCGTCTCCAATTCCAGATCCTTTCTCGCCAACATCGATTGTCCCACTTTCAGAAAGGTTTTTCTCTGCCGCACCTGAGTTAAAATGAACAAATGAACACCGAGCAAATGGACGCCCGCGTGAAGGACCAGCTTCACGTATCCGGCTTCTACAAGGCCGATCTTGTTTTTATTGAGAATCTCAAAAAGAATCGAGTAGATTATTCCAATCAGAATGCACAGATACAAGGGGAGAGGTATGACGGTGTAGATCAGAAGAACTACCTGAAACAACGCACTTGTTGCGAGATGAAGTTTCGAATTTTTGAGAATTTTTAGTGTCGTGGCCTACACTTTTGGGCAGAAAATTCGGTTACCCTAATCACTCTGAATAGCCGGCAGTATGTTGTACCATCTTTCTTACAGTGTGCATAGTTTCATTTTAAAGAAACTAAAAATGATTAATCAAGAATTGCGAATACCGTCGTGACAGCACTGTACAGTAAGATTAATTAAAATTGTTGTCGGCGCCAATTAGCTTTGACCACACATCACAGCGTCACGACGCTCCTTGAAGTGACCGTGATTAACTGAATAGATTCAGATGTCTATAAAATGTGAAATTGATAAATTAAAAATATTTAAACTAATGAATATCACATCTGAGCCTCCGGCGTGCCTCGATTCAGCCCACCGACAACTATGGTAGAAATGCAATTTTTGCTAACGATGCCTGGCTAATGGGGTTATTTATGAAAAGCACAATTGCATTTTAATGCAAAAAGTGCCACTTTAATGTTATTCACGATTGCATCTTAATGCAAAAAATGCAGTTTTTTGCATTGAATAACTCCATAAGAGGAATAGAAATGCTTCAAAAAAATTTTTTTAGCTGTTTTTTGTCAGTTTTTCTTTGTTTTTCAGGTGGTGTTCACTTTTCAGAACAGTCTTGACTGTTAGTGAGGAAAGTGTTGTTTTAAATTTGAAGAAATCACATAAAACTTTCAAAGCATTTCAGCTTCTGCATACTCATTTTCAGAATCCAATGTTCTGGTATTTTTACTATTTTCATTGTTCGATGTTTTAGCATTTAGCAAAATTGTAAATTTTTTTTGGAAATGTTCTGTTGCTCTCGGAACGCCAAGAAACTAACTTGAAAACTTGTGGCAAGGCTTGCAACAGGAGTCATGAAGGCAGCATTATTTTCAGAAGAGAAAATGAGTAGAGTTATCAAGCAGATTAAAAACGTGCACAGAAATGAAGTTGGCATGTAGAACCTGAAAATATTCAGTCCCTTAAAATTTTTATAAAACTTTTTTTTTGGAATTGGACGCTGCCCGTTGTCTTCTTCAATAAAATAAGCGACCCACTTCTCCGTCAAAGAGCGTTCATTGTTTTATGGAATCGTCTTTTTTTCCCTTTTAAACTCTTTTATGCCTGACTGCGATGGAAGGGAAGAGCATAAAATGAATGCAAACCTTTGATATTGAGCAGAACATGCGGTGAAGGCGAACATGGCAAATATGATGCCGACGAGACATAGTGAAACTACCTGAAATTGAGAAACAACAGTTTTCAGAAAAGGAGCAACATGAGCATTTGAAAATAATTTTAAATAATAGGAATATACCCGCTACTGGCCTCATCTGACATCTTTTAAAATTTGGTCGACCCAAACCGCTAATGCCAATATTAATGCTATAAAAGTATTGCAAATTGAGCTAATATACCAATCAGAATCGTTCGGAATAGGAAAAAAGAAATTCCTTCTTTCACATTTCTTCGGAATGTTTCTAAAAGACGCCACAAAATGAATGAATATCTCTTACAGTAGTTTATTACTATTTAAAGGAACAGGGCTTATTATTGCTATTGAGTCTCAAGAGGAATTCTTTGCTTTGTTTATTAGGCACTTTTGCATCAATCCTTCATTGTGCTTTTTTTTAAGACTTTTAAAGCTTTTCCAACTTTAAATTTAGAGTGACGTCTAATTTTTTTTTTCATTCTTTCACATTTCTTCGAAACGTTTCGGAAAGACGCCGCAAAATGAAAAAATATCTCTTACAGTAGTATTTAAAGGAACAGGGTCAATTATTTCTATTGAGTCTCAAGAGGAATTCCTTGTTTCGTTTATTAGGCACTTTTACATCAATCCTTCGTTGTGTTTACTCAAATATCTCGGCTTTTTCTCAATTTTTTTTGATTTTTAGTTTTGAAATAAGATCGATAAAATGAACAATCTAAACATTTAATCAGGCCAAATGCTAATTTGTTTCATAGATTTATAATAAAAGTTTTATTAACAATTATTTCCAAATTTTCTGAGGCAGAAATTTCATTTAGAAATATTGTTATAAATTGGTTGGTTTCTATTTTATATTTTATTTCATTTGTTTCTCTTTTTATAAATTTTCTAAATTTCTGATTTTTCATAAACAAAAAATCAAACACCATAAATCTACGAATGCTTTTCTTTTCTCTTCTTCGCGGCGTTCCTATTATTTTGGTTACTTTTGCTGAAGTAGAAAATTCTATATTTCGTCGTTTCCTCTTCTTCACGCATTTTTCAATTCGCAAAAGAAAAAGCACTAGAAGCCGAAGAATTCCCAACAATGGAGCAGCACGGAGCCTAAATTGACTACGCCGAAATGCTTCATCTCATCATTTTCCGTGAGTAGAAGATAAGTCTTTTGCAGTTTTCTTCTGCCTCCTTCTCTTCTTCTTTCAAAAATTGGTTGCTGGCTCGTCCGCGATACGTGCGGTGTATCTCATGCAGATTTTGCTCCTGAGTGGGCTCGCGGCAAACGAAGGGAGCACGTGCAGGCAGCTCACTGCATTGCTCATTTACACAGCTCTCTTTTCTCCTCCCCTTGCTATCTGTGCTTCGGCTTCGATCATTTTTCAACAATTGCTTTTCTGCTTTTCCTTTTCCATGTTTTGCCTCTCTCTCCCTCTCGCTGTTCTCTTTCTCCGGTGCTGAGCTCATGAAAACTGACAGCGGGCAGAAGGAGAGGGGAGGAAGTAGAAGCGATGTACAAGTTATTTTTAGAACGGAGGTCAGCATGATCCTAAATACAAAGATGCGCAAAAACGGAGGGCGGAATTGAATACGAATGAAATGTTTAGATGAAGCTCGCTATGGCGTCTCATTTCAGACATTCTTTTCTTGGGAAATCACTGGTTTTCAGCCATAAAATAAGAAATCTGTATAAAAGAATTGTTCAGAATACCTATTAAAAGTTATTAAAAGATTAAATTAAAAGAAGTAAGAAAAATTACGAAATTAGCTTATAAAAACCTTCAGATGACCATATTGCTGAAAGTGTTACTGAGTTTTATCTTTTTTTTCGTTTTTTTACAACAGAATTTCAAAAAGATAAAGCGTGGCCAAAAAATGCTCTTCGTGGTCGTGACCGTGGCCGAGTGGCAGCGCCAGTAGCAGACAACAACGCGAGAAGAAGTTACTTCATTGCATACACTCACAATAGTCCACATATACTTCGACATTCGGCAGAAGTAAAGGCAAAGCTGCTATATTAGATGTCATTCTCTGTTAACGTCGTGAACGCTAAGGCTTCCACGAAAGACGAAATAAGACCGTCTCGTCTCGTCTTCGTCATCGTCTAGAACTCGTCTGATGCCGAGAGAGGCATTGTGTTGGTACACATGTATTTTAATTGACTAAGTAAGACGAACGAGGAGGAGACGAAAGACGACCGACTTGTTTCGTCATTCGTGGAAGCCTTAGTGAACGCTCAGTCTGTCTCAGCTGAAAAATGCGATTATTCTGTGGGAAAAACAGTGAACAACCGGAGGGCGAGAAATCGAAAGCCGTTGCGGCATCAGCGCGCCTCCTAAATAACAAGGGAATACAGCTTACTGTAGTCATTCACAATACGTGGCTTTACATAACTGTTTGCGTCCTCCTCGGTTCCCACACTGTTTGTTTATCAACGTAGCCTAAATGGGTGGGGGCTCCATCCTTAAATCAGCCGCATTCAATTTCATAATAGTCTAGCATCCCCCCTCCCCGCAACCCCATTAATTTTTAAGGTTACGGATATGCCGCGCACACCAAATTTTTCGGGAGTAAGGGCATTTCATAATAGTCCCACACCCGTATGAGCCCCGCTTTCAAAAGTTGGTGTTGGAGGGCGGGGGTTGGTGAATTTTTCCGACCCTTTATCAGCATTTTCTTTCGTTGAATTCGCTTCTATTCCCATTGCTAGCAAGAAAATTGTGTGTGTGTGTTTTTTTTTTGATTTCAATGGAGGAATTCTCAGCAAAAAGACACATCTTCATTCTTCTTCGTCTTTCCGCCAAATGTTTATTCAATTCCACTCGCATTATACTTATATACCAACTATACCTATCTGTATTTATATATTTATTTGTGCGACCAGTCCCTCAAGGCGCGCGTTGTATACAATAGAGGCATCCGAGGAGGCCGACAGGCAGACAGAAAGAGAATCAGGACGATCGAAGGAATGGAGAAGGAGGAAAACATATATTGGATGGGCGGAGGACGAGGAAGGGGAAGTCTGCTTATGAAACCTTCCAATTTCCATTTATTTCATCTCAACAAATTGACCTGACGCTTTATTAATAGCTAGAATCAGAAGTGGAGTGACGTCGTCAAGGCCCGCCGAGCTGGATACAATTGTGTCATTGAGAAAAAATCAGAAGGCTCCGTGATTTTCTCTTCGGAGGCTTCTTGAATTATTCAAATGGGTCTGCGTCTCTTTTTCTCGCTCGTTGCTATTCCTATAACGGTCGAAGCGTCAGCGAAAAGAGATTCTGGGCGCCAGAAAAGTTCCCTAGAGAGGGATGGGGGGGGGGGAGACATTCTAGAATTTCCAGCAAAACTAATATTTTTATAGGATCCACCAAAGAATAACAAATTGGCTTATCTGAAATGTAAGCCAAGAATGAATAACACTGCGGAGAGCAACCAGTTTTCTCCATAAAATATACTATGAGGCCAGAGCAAATCCATTACCGTATTCCAATTTTGAAAAAATAAATTTATAGTAAAATATCAAATTGAAAGTCATTCTCTAGGTAGATTATATAGTAAAAGAATTAAAGAAATGTTTCTTTTAGTATGATTTTCTGTTAATTTTTCAACAGGATAACGGAAGAAAACTCACCCAATGCTGAATGAAAGTTTTATCAAATAGCGCTAGATAGAGTGCCCATGCTGCAATAACAACTGCAATATAGATTAATCCAGACCGAAAGCGATCCCTCAGCTGGCTGAAACTACACTTCCAGTATTGCGCTTCTAGAGTTGCAGATCGAAACTGAGGATTCCACCACCTGGCAGACGCCCTTTCGAATAGTGGCACTCTTCTCGGTGAGCTACTGTGAGCCCGGACTGATGGCCCACATGAGCCACCGAGAGCCGGCGTTCGCTCGCCGACGTCGTCATCCATCTGGACGGATCCAGAAAGACTAGGACGACAGATCTAGGAGACGTCAGCAGGGAGACAGTTATGAAGTTGAACTTCAAAATATGTGAAGCAAAAGTTCAAGTAGAAGACGTCAATGCGAATGAAGGGACAAGTAGAGTAGAGGAAGAAGAGTGAGTAGTAGTTGTTCCCTCCCTCCACTTTTACTCTCTTTCTCTTCGCTCTCTCCCTCAATCTCTCACTCACTTTTGAAAGCCTTTTCAGAGAAAACGAGAGTAAAAGAAGTTCAGAAAGTGAGCAATTTGGCGAGACGCAGAGTCATAAAGGAAAAGCTGCGCGTTTGTCCGGCACCAAGGCGGGGCGGGTCCAATAGAGTGGAAGAGAGAGCGAAAAATGAGAAAGTGAGCCACGATTATTGTGCTCTTGGATTGGGCTTTCTAAGACTCTTATTGGGCTCTCGTGGGACTTGATGAGTATGTCATTTCCGGATGATGAAAGCCAGCAAATTGTTTAATTCTAGTGGCTCTATATAAATGTTATATGAGACGTTGAGCAACGACAAGGGTCCTGCCGGCGGTGGTCACCTCACGAGCTCATATCCATCATTTCTATTTTCAAAACCAATTTTTTGTAATTCCAAGATAAGAAATGGGAATTAATATACATAAATAGTTAGCTCACGATAGATTTAATATGGGAATAAAAACGAGAGCTAAGAGAATAAATAAAATAAGAAACTGACGGTGTAAAGGATATAACACTAGTCGCGGTGAGATCAGGATGACAACCGCCGAAACGTCTTCCGGAAGACACCTATTCAGCAAGGCATAAAATACTGCCTTTCGGCTGAAATGTGAGAATAAAAAGTTTTTTTGCGGCGGATGCAGACACAAAAACCTTTTTTTTTTTTTTGGATTTTCTGCGAAAAAAATTTTTAAAAATCGTTGTTTTTTTTCAAATATTTTAAAAACTGTTAATATGTTTTTAGAACAAATGAAAGAGCATAATTAAGATGCTTTTAAAACAAATTATTATAGAAAACAAAGCAAAAATAACTTTAAAAGCATACATTTCAAAAATATTAATCGGCAGTAGTGATGGCCATCATTTCGATATTTAGATGCAGAGCAAGAAGCTCAGCAAAATTAAGTGAACTCAAGCCTTTTTAGTATTCAATAGGAATATGGCGTTCACCTGAAATAGCTTGTTCTACATCGACACATGAAGCCGGGGTAAAGAATAATTGCCTTTCCATTTTACAGATTAGGAAAAAGTCCGCAGTAGGGTTAGAACAGAACAAAATAAGGAATTCGGAGTCTGTAACGTTGATTGATCTATTTTGACAGCCCCTGTAAAATATTCTTTGTAGAAAATTCAAAGGCTTCTGCGAAACACGAAGACAAAAAGTCGTCTTCGTTCGTCTTGCATTCATCTTACGAAAAAAGAATTTGTCAGCACACTGCGTCAGACGAATTCAAGACGAAGAAGAAGATGATGATGAGACGAAACGGTCAAAATTTCGCGCAAATGGAAGCCTTAAAAAATTCAGGCGCTATCTTAGTGGGGGGGGGGGAGTCAATGGTTTTTAGTCATTTTTGGAGGGTTTTTTTTTTGAATTTTTTTTCTGAAAATGTTATTAGACATACTCAAATAAAACTAGCAATTTTTAGAACAATTTTATTGGCAGACAACAAAAATACCCACAAAAAAGAAAATGAGTAGGTGACTGGAATTTTCTTGGCGATTCAGGCCCATATCTCATAAAATGTTGCTTTATAATGATATTTGAAAGAATGATTTACTGTCTGATAGTCGAAACCCAATGCTTGCAAAAAAATCCCATGCAATACTTGCAAAGTCTTCAGACGACATTCTCGCGACACCGGGCCATCCATTGAAAACTGTAAACGACTTCAAGTCGAGAAGTGCATCAGCTGCGGTCCTGAAATGATATGAAATCTATGATTAACTAAGTTATGATTAACTATTAAGCAAAAAAAACCAAAAAAAAATCCAAAAAAAAAATCCAAAAAAAATTGCTCATCGTTGAATCGCGCCACGCTTGAAAAAAATAACAACAAACATTTTCAGAAAACAAAAATTTGCAAAATCCTACAAAAATGACTAAAAACCATTGACCCCCCCCCCCCAACTAAAATAGCGCCAAAGTTCAACACTCACTGGCTTAACATGCTCAACCGCAACAGCAGTCCAGAAGTGGTAAATGGCACGAATCCTGGATGATTGAGAATCTGCGAACAATACAGAAAAAAAATCCCATCTTTTTCAGTAATTGGAATTTCTTCCTCCACATGAAAATCTGAAATATCAATCATTTTCAGGCATAGTTTTTCAATAAATTCTTGCCCAAATAACTGAAACTGCAAAATAAAAAATACCTTAACGACAACTGCGATTTAAAGAAAGGGTCTTACAGCTATTCACAGCCTTAAAATGTCATTTGTTACGTTCAGTTTGATCACCATTATCAGAACGCTTCTGAAATCATTAAATTTATAAATACATTTGAAAAATGTTATGGGTACCTGGTTATGCATGCTGACTTTGTGAGCTTTATGAGATTCATGAATAGTTGGATGACTGAGTTTGATGACAATGATTTTCCTGTGCTTTCAACACTGTGGTCTGCAAGATTTTCAGATTTGAGGAAAATCAAATATCAATAAATGCGAACTCGCTTTTGTTGAATAGAGATATTCAACAAAAAAAATTAATCGTTTTGCGCTTTTGTACCCTTTGCATTTACAGATTCGTGGAAGAATGATTTCCTTCGAAATGGTTACTAATGTCACTCGTCATTAAAAAAAATAAGTTTGATTGGGGTTAAATCTTTAAAAAATCTTTTTTTGTTTTTTTTAAATCAAATGACCACAAAATGCCACAAAATATATGTCGTAGTTCGTTAAATTTCTTTTTTTGGCGCTATCTTAGTTGGGGGGGGGGGGTCAATGGTTTTTAGTCTTTTTTTTGGATTTTTTTTCTGAAAATGTTATTAGACATACTCAAATAAAACTAGCAATTTTAGAACAATTTTATTGGCAGACAACAAAAATACGCACAAAAAAGAAAATGACTAGGTGACTGGATATTTCTTGGCGATTCCGGCCCATATCTAGTAAAATTTCGCTTTATCATAATATTTGAAAGAATGCTTTACTGTCTGATGGTCGAAACCCAATGCTTGCATAAAATTAACTAATAAGCGAAAAAAAAAATCCAAAAAAATTGCAAAAATTGCTCATCGTTGAATCGCGCCACGCTTGAAAAAAAGTGGAATCGTAGTTTTCGTGACAAGAGTAAGCGCCACGCGTGAAAAAGACAACTTACAAATGTTTTAACAATAACAACAAACATTTTCAGAAAACAAAAATTTGCAAAATCCTACAAAAATGACTAAAAACCATTGACCCCCCCCCCCAACTAACTAACTAACTAAGTATTTAAGATAGCGCCCTTTTTTTAGGTAAAAGAATGATTTCACTTTAAAAATTGTTTAATGTTGTGTGTAAACACCGTGCGAACAAGGTACGATGCTTACCGTACTCTTCTTTAAAATAATTAATTTTTAAGCTTTTTTTTTCAATACATTTATAATTTTTTTTTGTTTGGTGATGCGAAAAATACAGTTTTTTAAAATAGTACTCTTATTTTGAAAAAGAAGTGTTTCCAGAGACTAATTTCTCGATTAAGCTTAAGTTTCAAAAAATAGTTTTTTGCTGCTTTTGCATTATGGAGATAGAAATTCACTAAATTACAACCTTTGCAAGCTTTCTTCTAATCATTCACCTTGATTAACTCTTTGATCGTGGTTACTGTGTGACACTTCGAAGAATAATGATTTTTTTTCGCAAAACGGACATTCAGGTATGTTCTGAGATTTTCCTTCAGAAACTTTGAACGATGTTATCGATTTCTTCTGATCCTTCTCGTTCTTTCGATCTTCTTTGTCTATCTGCATTGCTAGATACTCGTTTAGTTCGATCGATGACTCAATGTTCGCTGATAGTTTCTTTATGGTCCATTTTTCGTCGTTTTTCAGATCTAATTTTGCCTTATAGATGTCTTCTTGAATCGTGTAGCTAAACTTCTTGACTACTACATTCTTAAGCATTTCACTCTCAGTTTTTTGTCCCAATCCTTTTAGTAGGTCCAGAACAGTTCGTACTATATCCCAGAGTTTTCTCTGCGCCGATACTTTGAAGTCGCTGCTTTTGGCTTCCAGTAACTTCTTGTTGAGCTCATTGACTGCGGCGGTTTTGTTACCGTATCTTTCTTTGAGGAGGTCAACCATTTTGTCATTGTTATTGCTTGGCACCTCCCTGCTAGCTCCTTCGCTACACCTTCTAGGTTCATGACGAACGTGTTAAGCTTTAGAAGAGCTTAGATTCCGAATTTCCGACTACTTCATACAAGATTATCCAAAAGCTGTGTCATTCTCATCTTACTCCCATGAACTTCGGTATATTGATTGTGGGTAGGAATGGATGATTTTCTCGATGGACCTGGACTATCAGTCTTTCGGTTCTTCGACCAAAGGATTCTCCTGATCCCTCTGGAATCGGTTTCAGTTTGCCTAGTCTGATTCGGCGGGCTTTGAGATTGTACCAGACGTCTTTCTCCATCTCTAGGGAATCTAGTATTTTTTCAATCTGCTCATCGTATTTCCTGTTTAGCTCGACGTTATCACATATTTCCTTCTAAACCTGCTCAAATATTTTGAGCTCGTTCTCCAATTTTTTGATTTTCGATCCACGTTTCTCGATTGACATTGTATCGGTGCCAATAGGTGTTTGGAGTCCAAATGTGTTGGTTAGAGTCCAAGTTCGCTTGGAGTCCAATTTTTTTTGTTGA
Source organism: Caenorhabditis inopinata (assembly GCA_003052745.1). NCBI lineage: Eukaryota > Metazoa > Nematoda > Chromadorea > Rhabditida > Rhabditidae > Caenorhabditis > Caenorhabditis inopinata. The sequence continues at coordinate 4,313,079 of AP018153.1, forward strand.
GAGCACAATCGGTTTGGATGTTTGGTTGAGGTTTATTAGATGTGCGCATGGGTAGATCTCTAACTTGGATGATTAAGCATTTTATTTAAGAAAAATCTCTACGAAAAATTAATTAAAAAGTCAAAACTGAAAAAGAATAGAATAGAAGATAAGACAACCGGCTGTCGCCGGTTGGCTCTTCTTTTATACAATAAACCGTGGAGGCGTAAAATGGTAAAATGGAATTTATGATTCATCATGGAGATTGACTTTTAAAACCCAATTGATTATGAGGAGTGATAGGGACGGGGGCGGAGCGTTGACATTGTAACAGTGACGCTGAGTAAAGGAGTAAAGGAGACTATAATAAACGTGAATGTAGGAAAGAAATTGTATCAATGGATCCGAAGAGGCGTAACAATATTAAAAAATATACTAAAACGGTTGAAGAAGAGTGCTAAAGTGAGCACAGACATAAGGATAGTCGCTTCTTCTTTGAAATAAGAATCGTATTCAGCATTTTCTAGTAACTTGACTCCCTCTATGAGGCTCTCGGTGACAAGATTAAGCGAGTTGATCTTTATTGTTGCACTCGATAAACGAGACTTCAACATTTCTTACATAGATCTTACATAGACGTGGGTGAACTTACAAGTTTCAGTGTTGCAAGTGAGAGGGATTTGAAGTTTCTCGATGAAATATCTTCTGGTGGTGTTAAATGGAACTAACCAGATTGTTCGGTTTCGTTGCCGTTGTTGCCACGCGGGTCTTTCGATTTCGGTTCCGGTGTCGATCAATGTTGTCGATGCACCATAAAGTGGAGACTGTGAGTAGCTCCTCTGGGATTGAATATGTGATAGAACCTCAAATTTAGGTAATTAAACCTTTTATCTGAAGGGAAGCTCTACTGGAGCTCTACTCTCTTTTATATTGTACATAATGTGAAAAGAAGGCGGAGCTATACAGTTTAACTGTGTTTTGTTACAATGTCGGGGGCGATAAATCCTCTGGGCAATGTGTGATTGCGTGGAGCAATGTTACACTAAATTTAATAAACTAGACTGGTTGATGGGAAAGAATGGATAGGAAATATTGAATTGAAAAGGAATTTAATAAAAGAAACCCGATTCGGGTTCAGGCTTGCAATCGGTCCGGCCAGATAAACAATAGTTTTCAGCTCGTGGGAGCTTATAGTTATTTGACGAAAAAATGTGTTCAAAAAATATTTAAATATTGAAAAATTGCTTTTATGATACGTTTTTTTTTAATCTGCAGTTTTTTAAAAATAATATTGGGCATACAAGCTTAACTTTCTTAAAACAAAAGTAAAGATTTCAAATTTTTCATCATAACTAATTTTAAGCGTATCTTGTTCGATGAGTCGAATTCTTCTGGTACATAGCTCTTTAAATATGCCTGTCAGCTATGAATGTTATCGAATTTTCTATTTATTTTTTTAATTGAAAATCGGGTTTCATTATTTTTATTATTTATTTGCATGCTTTAATTTTTTTTTTTGAAAAATCCTAAAATTTTAAATGTTTTTCACGAACGATAATCATATATTGCAGTGTAATTTTGGAGCATTGTTGTGCAGAAAGCGGCGCGAATTTCAAAAATAAAAGCCCAAATTTAATACGATATTTCTTACTCACATTACCGTTTTTAACTAATATTGCTCAATTTTTTTTGCTTTTTTTTTCAGAAGAAACGAGGGTTGGAAACAGTTGGAAAAAAATCAATAGGAAAGAAATGGAAATTTCGACAAAATGAAATCCGACGATATTGATAGTTGACAGGCACATTCAAAGAGCAATGTACCGAAAGCTTTAGTTTCTTGAACTAATTTTTCCTTCCCAAGATTGACTGAAAAATGATTTTCGGCACTGATCACAAATAATTCCTCATGATTGCTGATTGGGTCTTGAAATACATCCCCCCCCCAATAATCAGTGGGCCGTAAAACGTAAAATTCAATTTATTTATTTCGAATATCGTAGTTCGGATTTGTTTTCAAACTTTTTAAATCGATTTTCAGAAAAATTACCGGAATATTTTGAAGTGAAAATTACATTTTTAATAATTCTTTTGTCAATTTCAATATTAACGATTGGATAACTGTAATTCATTCATTTTTGTAATTAATTATTGAATTTTCTAATTGTAGAGTGTAGAAGAATCGTTCATGTCATATAACCATGTGCTTCCTGTGTCTTTTTCTTTATTCCAATTCTTTTTAGTTCTTTACAAAAGTTGAATCTCTTGGATCCTTTAAAACTGGTATACCTCTGGAACTAAAAATCAAAAATGGCCGTAGTTTAACAGAATTTTTATTGGATCGATAAAGAATAAATATCAATTAAAATAGTATGATTCGGCCGTGTTTAGCTTCGATAACGATGTGTATAGACATCCAATGTCAATCTTCTTCTTCGTTGAGTTTATTCAGAAGAATCTGAAATATTGTAATACTTATATCGCATTGGATTATAATGAAAACTAAAAAAAAACAATTAATGAATTGATTTACGAATTTTGCAAGAAAAAAAGCGTCTTCGATTAGTTAAGCATTCTGCCTTCTATTTGAACTACCGCGTTTTTCATTCTCTGTCACCTCCTGTTTGCAAACAGTCGCTAGTTCTACACCTCAATAGAGCACACTTGCACTAATGAACCTACTTCGAATTCAGTTGTTCTTATAGGAAGTTATTATACTGTTTCTCTCGCGATTAGTTAGAGAGGCTGGTCGTTACTCAAAGTCTCTTCTTTTTTTCATTTCATATTTATTATTGATTATCGATCCGTTTATTATGTTATGTTCCAATACATATTACATCTACGAAATAATTTTAATTTCTATTAACACTGCTTTAGGTCATTATTCAAATAGTTTTGATTGTGTTTGTTAATAATGATTTATTTTCGATATTTTTTTCAAATTGTGATCCGATTGTAGTGCTTCGTAACGCTTTATCGATTTCTGTTTTATTTTTTTATTTGCAGAATGGATTTTATTGATAATCAAGCTGAAGAATCCGACTCTTCGACAGATCGTTCTGATGATGACGAACCTCGTTTTAAAAAACAGAAAATGTCAAAAGAAAAAACTAAAAGTAATAAAAAGGTAGTTTCAAGGTAATACAGATAGTTACTTGTTTAAATATTACATGAATTAATTATAGTTCTGACGAAGATGAGGATGACGACGATGATGAGGAAGTCCGTAAAGAAATGAAAGGATTTATCGCAGACGAAGATGACGAAGAAGATGATGCGAAATCGGAAAAATCCGAAAAATCACGACATTCCGGGGAAGACGAGCTTGACGATGAAGACTTGGATTTGATCAATGAAAATTTAGATATTCGAGGGGAACGGAAGATAAACCGTGTCAAATTGGGAGATTCTAGTGATGAAGATGAACCAATAAGGGTGAGTTTTTACTCAGTTTACGACGAAGTTATTTTGTAATATGATAGAATCCAATTATTTTTGTTTGTAGAGGGATAACCACGAAGATGACGATTTGCTCTCTGAGCGAGGAAGTGATGGTGGCCACAGGCGAAAAGATCGTGGCGGTCGAGGAGGTGGCTATGCTTCTGATTCTGATAGAAGCGAAGACGACTTCATTGAAGATGATGGAGATGCTCCTCGAAGACACCGAAAACGTCATCGCGGGGATGAAAACATACCGGAAGGTGCCGAAGAAGACGCTCGGGATGTTTTTGGAGTCGAAGACTTTAATTTTGATGAATTCTATGATGATGAGGATGCCGAAGATGGCTTAGAAGATGAAGAAGAAGAAATAATAGAAGATGATGGAGAGGGTGGAGAAATAAAGGTAAAGGATAATAAGAAAATACTTTTAAAAATACAGTTAGATTTTATGTATGTGCCTGAAAATTGATAATATTAGATTCGAGCACTGAAATTATTCTCTCATTTTAGATACGAAGAAAAAAAGACACCACGAAGAAAACAACGCTTCTCGAATCCATAGAGCCTAGCGAGCTTGAGCGTGGTTTTCTATCAGCAGCTGATAAGAAAATTATGATTGAAGATGCGCCTGAGAGATTCCAACTTAGAAGAACTCCCGTTACTGAAGCAGATGAAGATGAACTGGAAAGAGAAGCACAGTGGATCATGAAATATGCATTCGAAGAGCCAACAATCACCAACCAAGTCGCTATTGACCAAGACGAGAAGCTTGAGTGCATAATGAATCTAGATTCTTCCATGTATGACGAAAGAAAACGAGCTGTCATAAACGCTATTAAGGCCGTTCTCGTATTCATTCGAGTTCGTTCCAATTCATTTGAAGTGCCCTTCATTGGATTCTATCGTAAAGAGGCGATTGATAATCTTCTCTCAATGAATAATTTGTGGAAGGTATATGATTTTGATGAGAAGTGGTGTCACTTGTCAGAGAAGAAAGAAAAGTTGTACGATTTAATGCGCCGTATGAGAGAGTATCAAGAACTTAGTGATGATTTAACTGCAAAACGACGACCGATTTCGGAAATGGATTTAATCGAGTACGTTAATTTAACAACCTACTTGTCTTATTTACAATTTTTGCAGAATCAGCTTTACCGAAACGCTTGAACAGCTGACTGATATCCATGCTAACTTTCAATTGCTGTATGGAGCTCTGCTTGAAGATATGATTAAATGGGAAAAAGAACGGCGTGCTGGTGAAGAAGAGGATACTGAATACCGTGCTAAATTCAAGTCCAGCATTCGCAATGATAAGTATCAAATGTGTGTGGAGAATGGAATCGGTGAACTTGCTGGACGTTTCGGACTGACAGCGAAGCAGTTTGCTGAAAACCTGGACTGGCGAAAACATGATATCGAACAAGATCCCGCTTTTCCTCTTGACGCAGCGGAAGAATACATTTGTCCTGCATTTAATGATAAAGAAACTGTGCTGAACGGTGCTAAATTTATGCTAGCAAAGGAAATCAGTAGACAACCGTTAGTTCGAAACCGTGTTCGTCAAGAATTCCGATCAAGTGCGCGATTCTGGGTAAAACCAACAAAGAAAGGGAGAGAGACGATTGATGAGACTCATCCTCTATACGATAAACGATATATTAAGGTGAGTTTGAATTTTGAAGAATGAAAGCATTAAAAAAAAACCAAAAAACCTATTATGTAATATTTCTTAGAACAAACCTATTCGAAATCTCACCGGTGACGAGTTCCTCTACTATCACAAAGCCAAACAAGATGGTCTCATTGATATGATTATAATGTACGAGTCTGACGAAGATCAGGAAGCTAACAACTACCTTGTCAATAAGTTTCTAAGCGATTCGATTTTCCGAAAAGATGAATACACTGATAATGTAGAGCAGTGGAATTCAGTTAGAGATGACTGTGTAAACATGGCTATAACTGAAATGCTTGTTCCGTATATGAAGGATGAAGTGTATAATACGATTCTGGAAGAAGCCAAAACAGCTGTCGCAAAGAAATGCAGAGCGGAGTTCGCATCAAGAATTGCAAGATCTGGATATCAGGTATTGCACGTAGTCAATTTTTTGATTCATAAATGTTTCTTCAGCCAGACAATGAAAATCAGGACGACGATGAAGATGACATGGATCAGCATGGATCCCGACGGATAATGGCTGTCTGTTATTCAACAGTTCGAGATGAGGCTTCGTTTGGGGTTATGGTTGATGAAAATGGTGCTATTGTTGATTATCTTCGAATGGTTCACTTCACCAAAAGAACATTTGGAGGTGGAAACACCGCAGCGCTTAAAGCCGAGTCTATGGAGTTGTTCAAAAAGTTTGTACAGAGGAGAAGGCCGCATGCTATTGGGCTCAATATTGAAGACATGGAATGCACCAGGCTGAAGGTAATTTCTTGTAAAAACCCCTAACTGTAATTCTTTCCATCACGTGTTAAATTAAAAAGAGCAGTTTTCAAAATGACTATCGACAGCATTAATTTCTTACTATAACAAAACTAATTTTAGCGAGACCTTGAAGAAGCAGTCGCGGAACTTTACTCAAGAAACATTATCTATCGACCAATTCCAGTTTTTTTGATGGATAATGAAGCAGCCAAAGTGTACATGCGATCAAACATTTCTGTTGCTGAAAATCCTGATCATCCTCCAACTCTTCGTCAAGCTGTATCACTTGCACGACTACTTTTAGATCCGATTCCCGAGTACTCACATTTATGGAATAGTGATGAAGATATCTTTTGCCTCTCTCTTCACCCTCTTCAAAGGGAAATTGATCAGGAGCTTCTTGCGTTAGTACTTAATCACGAATTGGTCAATAAAGTCAATGAGGAAGGAGTTGATATCAATAAATGTGCTGAATTCCCGCACTACACGAATATGCTGCAGTTTACCTGTGGTCTGGGCCCGCGAAAGGCTACTGCTCTTCTGAAAAGCATCAAAGCAAATGATAATTTAATAGAAAGCAGATCAAAGTTGGTTGTTGGATGTAAACTCGGCCCTAAAGTGTTCATGAACTGTGCTGGTTTTATTCGCATCGACACTCACAAAGTATCTGAGAAAACGGATGCCTATGTGGAAGTTCTTGATGGATCAAGAGTACATCCAGAAACGTATGAATGGGCTAGGAAAATGGCTGTGGATGCCTTAGAAGTTGATGATTCAGCTGATCCAACAGCTGCACTTCAAGAGATCATGGAATCTCCAGACCGTTTGAGAGACCTTGATTTGGATGCCTTTGCCGATGAACTTAGTCGACAAGGATTCGGAGAAAAAAAGTCAACGCTTTACGATATTTCAAGCGAGCTGAGCGCGAGATATAAAGATCTTCGTAAACCGTTCCAAGAACCTTCTGGAGAGCTTCTTTACGATATTCTTGCTCGTTCTGGAAAAGAGATTAGAGTGAGTTTTTCCCCATTAATTATGAATTTGAAATCTATTTCTCAGGAAGGGTCGAAAATTTTGGGAACTGTTCAATCAGTACAGTACAGAAAAGTGGATAAGGAGGCAGCTGATAGTTTGCTGCCGGATGTTGGAGAAGATGGGCTCTTTACGTGTCCGTGCTGCAAGTCTTTTACTTCGTCGGTACCAGGAGGAATTCAAGAGCACATGCTGGCCGATGTAAGCTTTAATATATTCTAACCTTTTAATCAACGCGTTTTCTTTCTAGTCTCGACAAGGAGGATGTCCTGGAACCCCTGTGGGAATTCGAGTCCGATTCGACAACGGAATGACTGGATTTTGTCCGAACAAAAATATTTCTTCAAGCCATGTTGAGAATCCATTAAAGCGTGTCAACCTGAACCAGCCGTACTATTTCAAAGTTCTCAAAGTGGACAAAGAACGATTTTCGCTCTTCTTAAGTTGTAAAAGTACCGATTTGAAGGAGGATGACATTTCCCATCGTGACGAATACTGGGATCAGCAGCTATATGAAGAAGAGATGGAAATGATGAAAAATGAGTCTAGAAAAAAGAAAGACGCCAATACTCGAGTTAAAAGAGTTATTGCTCATCCAAACTTCCATAACGTTTCCTATGAAGCTGCTACAAAGATGTTGGATGAGATGGATTGGTCTGAATGCATTATTCGTCCATCTGCAAATAAAGATTCTGGTCTATCGGTTACATGGAAAATCTGCGATCGTGTTTATCACAACTTCTTTGTCAAGGAATCGGCCAAAGATCAAGTTTTCTCGATTGGTAGACAGCTTTCTGTAGGCGGTGAAGATTTTGAAGACTTAGACGAATTGATCGCGCGGTTTGTGCAACCAATGATTCAAATTTCTCACGAAATTACCACCCACAAGTACTTTTTCCCGCATGGAACTTGTGAAGAAACAGAAGCGGTCGAAGCCTTTGTTCGAGAGAAGAAACGCGAGTTAGGGCGATCGCCGTACGTTTTCAGTGCATCCTACAGACAACCTTGCCAGTTCTGTATATCTTACATGTTCGACAGCACAGAGCGTATCCGACACGAGTACTTTAAAAGTAAGTTTACAAACAATGGCTAAGTGAAAAGCTCCTGTTACAAAAATTCAGTCCTGAAACGAGCTGCACGAAATTGCTTATTTGT